>CM060903.1:1180950609-1185750609 GCA_030737815.1 Allium fistulosum
ATATGGAAAGTTAAGAAATCATCATATAATAATCGAGAAATTGAAATAGAAAAGAAAAAAGGGAGGTTTGTGATGATTTTTAAATCTTTTCTACTAGGTAATCTATTATCCTTATGCATGAAGATAATAAATTCGGTCGTTGTGGTCGGACTCTATTATGGATTTCTGACCACATTTTCCATAGGGCCCTCTTATCTCTTCCTTCTCCGAGCTCGGGTTATGGAAGAAGGAACTGAGAAGGAGATATCAGCAACAACGGGTTTTATTACGGGGCAGCTCATGATGTTCATATCGATCTATTATGCGCCTCTGCATCTAGCATTGGGTAGACCTCATACAATAACTGTCCTAGTTCTACCGTATCTTTTGTTTCATTTCTTCTGGAACAATAGCAAAAACTTTTTTGATTATGGATCTACTACCAGAAATTCCATGCGTAATCTCAGCATTCAATGTGTATTCCTGAATAATCTCATTTTTCAATTATTCAACCATTTCATTTTACCAAGTTCAACGTTAGCCAGATTAGTCAACATTTATATGTTTCGATGCAACAACAAGATGTTATTTGTAACAAGTAGTTTTGTTGGTTGGTTAATTGGTCACATTTTATTCATGAAATGGGTTGGATTGGTATTATTCTGGATACGGCAAAATCATTTGATTCGATCTAATAAGTACCTTGTGTCAGAATTGAGAAATTCTATGGCTAGAATCTTTAGTATTCTCTTATTTATCACCTGTGTCTACTATTTAGGCAGAATGCCATCGCCTATTGGTACTAAGAAACTGAAAGAAACCTCAGAAAGGGAAGAAAGCGATCTAGAAACAACTTACGAAACGAAGAAGACGAAACATGAACAAGAGGGATCCACTAAAGAAGACAAAGATAGCCCGGTTTACGAAGATTCTTATCTTGATATCCATCAAGATAATTAGGAATTGGGAAAACTTAAAGAAGAGAAAACTTATTTTTGGTTTGAAAAACCTATTGTAACTTTTCTTTTCGATTATAAACGATGGAACTGCCCATTGAGATATTTAAAAAATGATAGGTTTGAAAATGCTATACGAAATGAAATGGCACAATATTTTTTTTATATATGCCCGAATAAAGGAAAAAATCTAATCTCTTTTTATTTTATATAAATAAAAAAAGTAATAAAAAAATGAATACAAAAGAAAAATACAAGAATAGATAAGAAGAAATTCGCCCACCTCCCATATATTTAATCCCTTCACCTATAAAGAAACTAATAACACCAATCCCATTTATCATTCCATCAATTATATATCTATCAAAAAATTGAACTAGTTTAGCTAATTCTCTTACATTTCCAGTAAAAATCTTAGTATAAAAAATATCTATATAACCACGATTATATGACCAGTTATATATCACATTTTTTATTAGGTCGAATAAAATTATCGTGCGGCTCTTCTTCACAAATGAATTGACTAAACTCAAATTCTGTAGAGATGAATAAACGGATCCATATAAAATGGATGCTATAAATAATCCAAAAAAGGCTATACTTACTGAAAAAACTGCATTTTAAAAAAAATCCTAAAAATCCGAAGGCTCATTTTGATGGAAAATTTTTGTAGATGGAGTTAACCACTTTGACAATAGATCAGGATCTAGTCCACCAAAATCAATTCCGATTGATCCAATCAATAAAGTAAATAATACCAATATAAGCATGGGAAATAACATAGTATTGTCCGACTCGTGAGGATATGTGTAAGTATATTTATTTCTAAAGTAAGTACTAAAGTATCGTACTCTATTTTGAAAAAAAAATTCAATTTGATATGTATTTTTTGAAAAAAAAAGAAACCTTAGTATTCATTGTTGAAAACAGTAATTTTTTTTATTGCTTGGGGTACTTCTTTTCCCCATAAAGATATTGAATAGAAAGAACTATTTTTAGCGCTACTGTAATTTTGAAAATGAATACGTAAATGTCCATCAAAGGTAAGTAAATACATTCGAAACATATAAAATGCAGTGAATCCTGCTGTAAATGAAACGATTATTGTGAAAATTGGTGAATACAACCAACTATCATTAAGAATTTCGTCTTTCGACCAAAAACAAGCAAGAGGTGGAATACCACAAAGAGAAAGTGTACCTAATAAAAAAGTAATTCTTGTAATTGGAATATATTTTGTTAACCCTCCCATAAGAACCATATTTTGACTTTTATCTGGTGAAAATCCAATAATGGATTCCATTGAATGAATAATGGATCCAGATCCTAAAAACAATAAAGCTTTCGAATAGGCATGAGTGATCAAATGGAATAAAGCAGCCCTATAAGAACCTATACCTAGAGCTAATATAATATAACCCAATTGAGACATGGTAGAATAAGCTAAACTTCTTTTAATATCTCTTTGAGCAAGAGCCAAAGTAGCTCCTAATAATACTGTTATTACACCTATTAAGGAAATAAGATTCATTATGTAAGGTATGACTATGAAAAGAGGAAGAAGATGAGCTACAAGAAAAATTCCTGCTGCTACCATAGTAGCAGCATGCCAACATGTATAAGAGCCGAAATGGGAGTGGGTCCTTCCATAGCATCAGGTAACCATATGTGAAGGGGAAATTGTGCAGATTTAGCAACTGCGCCGAGGAATAAAAAAGAAGCACAAAGAGTAATAAATAAAGAATTTACTCCATTATTATGAATTAATTTAGTAACTATTTCGAACAAATCTCGAAATTCTAAACTGCCCGTTATCCAATAAAATCCTAAAATTCCTAATAATAAACCAAAATCCCCTATATGATTGATTACAAAAGCTTTTTGACAAGCACTTGCTGCAATTGGTCGTGTGAACCAAAAACCTATTAATAAATAGGAACACATTCCTACAAGTTCCCAAAAAATATAAATTTGTATTAAATTAGAACTAGTAACTAATCCCAACATAGAAGTATTGAAAAAACTCATATAAGCAAAAAATCTCAAATATCCTCGATCATGAGACATATAATTATCACTATAAATAAGAACCATGATTCCAATAGTAGTAATTAATATTGGCATAATAGAAGTAAGCGGATCAATCAAGTGTCCGAACTCTAAAGAAAAATCATTATTGACAGTCCAAGACCATAGATATTGATAGATAAAATTTCCGTTTATTTGCTGAATAGAAAGATTAACAGAAAATACCATAGCTATAGTTAGCATCAAAACACTCGGGAAAGCCCACATATGTCGAATATTTTTTGTTGCTGCAGGAATAAGTAGAAGTCCAAATCCTATTAACATAGTAATAGGAAATGGAAGAAAGGATATTATCCATGCATATTTATATGTATGTTCCATAAAAAACACAAATTTTCGTTTTTTTCTTATAATTGTTTCCGATTCACCAATTTTTATTGCTTTTGAAGAAAACAATAAAAAAATGAAAAAAAAAGATATGAAACCTTAAATATTCTTATTTTACATTTTTCTTACTTTTTTCAGATATTTCAAAAATTTGAAAAAGTTATAAATTGTTGCTTAACTGCTTTGTCCAAATAGCTCGATATAGAGTCATTTTTTAGTTATTAATTTTTTAACTAAAATATTCATTTTTGAATTAGAAAAATATTTTTTTATAAAAAAAGAGAAGGAGAATATGATATTAAAAAAAATTTTGCCACTAGACTAGAATTGTATTCTAGTAATATATAACCATATCATATACTATAGTAAGCAAAGAAAAAGTAAGAAAAGTAAGCAAAAATAACTATACCAATATCAGTAGAATATGGATATGGATATATAGTTTGCATCAATAAATCAACTAATTCTTCTAGTAATTTTTAAAAAATTACCTAATTTCTATTTTTTATGAAATTGATTGATTGGATTGAAATCCAATAAGATAAGAAAATATTAGAAATCTTATAAAAATCCTTACTTCTTATATTCTATTCTAGAACTGCATAAAAAAAACGTAAAATGAAAGTTCCTTTTCTTAGCTAACGGAATGTCTTGTTTAACATATTAACTACTAGAAAATTCCTTTTAAAATTTTTTTTCTTTTCTTCTATTTTTTACTAGTTTATTATATATGTAACACACATGTATATATAAACAATATATTTGTATAAAAAAAAAGATTATCGATGAAATTAAATATAATATAAAAAATGTCTAAAACTAAAAAAAAAACAATCCATATTGATCAATACATGTCTTTCACATACAACAATAAAAAGGAAGAACTCTTTTTTTATGGCAGTTCCAAAAAAACGTACTTCTATATCAAAAAAACGTATTCGTAGAAATATTTGGAAGAAAAAGGGAAATTTAGTTGCACTAAAACCTTTTCTTTAGCAAAGTCAGTTTCTACGGGAAGTTCAAAAAGTTTTTTTGTTCGGCAAACAAATAAGAAAATCTTGGAATAATTTGAATTCCGTGATTTAAAGAACTTTTCTATATATAGAATATGCAAATTTTTCATTAACTTATGTATTTATTTACCTCCTCAAGATTAGTTAGAACTAGCAGACAGATAAGTTAATATTCGACATAAAATAGCTGCTAGTTTGGTTCTAAGTATTATTTTATTTCTTTTCCTAATGGAAAAGAAATAAAATGTAATTATAATGAATATTAAAACTGTTTTATTATATGTCTATCTCAAGATCAATTGAAATTTGTTTTGTTTACTAAGTATTATTCTATATTTAAATTATGTACATAACAAACAACAAATATTAATACACTAATACACTAAATACATTAAAAAGTGGACTAAAAACAAGATTTTTAGAAAACGAGTCTTTTAATTTCTAATTTCGTTTATTAAATTTAGTAATTATATCTTGATATGTATAAAATCATCCTATTTATTTAATTTATATTTATTTTTTGATAAAAAAGATCTTTCTAAGTTTTCTAAGTGTTATTAAAAATGAAAAGAATACTTTAGTTTAAACAAAAGAGTTTAAAAGAACCCTTATTCATCCATTTCCTAAAGGATAACTATATCGGATTCTAGAATCTACATCTAGACGATTCAACATGAATTGACTATTATTATTTCAAGTAAGCCGCTATGGTGAAATTGGTAGACACGCTGCTCTTAGGAAGCAGTGCTAGAGCATCTCGGTTCGAGTCCGAGTAGTGGCATACTCTAAAAGAGATAGAATGGATCTTATAATGTATTTAATTCCCTATTTCAATTATGTAATGAGACCCTTTTTATGTATGATATTTGCTACTTTAGAACATATATTAACTCATCTCTCTTTTTCGATCGTTTCAATTGTGATTGCGATTCATTTGATGATTCTATCAGTTC
Source organism: Allium fistulosum (assembly GCA_030737815.1). NCBI lineage: Eukaryota > Viridiplantae > Streptophyta > Magnoliopsida > Asparagales > Amaryllidaceae > Allium > Allium fistulosum. The sequence goes on from CM060903.1 coordinate 1,180,955,926, forward strand.
ACGAAATCATCGGATTAAGCCATTCGTCGGAAAAAGGAATGTTAGCTACTTTTTTTTTTCTCTAACAGGATTATTAGTTATTCGTTGGATTTCTTCGAGACATTTTCCATTAAGTAATTTATACGAGTCATTGATCTTCCTTTCCTGGAGTTTTTCCATTATTCATATGGTTTCCAAGCTATGGAATCATAAAAATGATCTAAGCACAATAACCGCGCCAAGTGCCATTTTTACTCAAGGTTTCGCTACATCTGGTCTTTCAAGTAAAATGCATCAATCAGCAATATTAGTACCTGCTCTACAATCTCAGTGGTTAATAATGCATGTAAGTATGATGTTATTGAGCTATGCGGCTCTTTTATGTGGTTCGTTATTATCAGTCGCTTTTTTAGTCATTACATTTCGAAAAAACATCGATATTTTTTTTAGAAGCAAAAATTTATTAATATTAATTAAGTCATTTTTCTTTGGGAAGATTGAATACTTGAACGAAAAAGAAGTGTTGTTAAAAGCACTTCTTTTCTTTCATTTCCAAATTATTATAAATATCAATTAATTCAGCGTTTGGATTATTGGAGTTATCGTGTTATTAGTTTAGGGTTTATCTTTTTAACCATAGGTATTCTTTCTGGAGTAGTATGGGCTAACGAAGCATGGGGGTCTTATTGGAATTGGGACCCCAAGGAAACTTGGGCATTTATTACTTGGACCATATTCGCGATTTATTCACATACTAGAACAAATCAAAGTTTGCACGGTACGAATTCGGCACTTGTAGCTTCTATAGGATTTCTTATAATTTGGATATGCTATTTTGGGATCAATCTATTAGGAATAGGTCTACATAGTTATGGTTCATTCACATAAAATCTAATTAAATTTTAGAAATTCCACGCGGAATAAGTAAGACATATATAACGAAAATTTGTGTGAGTTTTTAAGAACTGTTTGAATCTTAATTCAAACAGTTCTTAAAACTTGGGATACATCTTTCTAATTCACTTTATTATTATTTTTTCGTTGTACAGCGAATAGTTTCAAAAATATTATAATTTTCAATTATAAGACTTTCTATCTCATTAAGAAAAAAAACTATCTATGAAAATAATTAGATAGGATAGCTTGTATCTTTTCAACTGATAAAGAAAGAACGAAATCGGGATAATACCAATTCCTATTACGGGTAAAAGGATACAGATTGAAACAAATAGTTCTCGTGGTCCAGAATCCACGAGATTTGAGTTTAGAACATTGAAAAAATTGTATCCATAGAACATTTTCCGTAACATAGATAACAAATAAATAGGAGTTAATATCATTCCAATTGCCATTACAAGGGTAATTAATATTTTTGGCATTAAAAGATATTTTGGACTGGTAATTAGTCCAAAAAATACTACTAATTCCACAACAAAACCACTCATTCCCAGCAATGCAAGAGAAGCCATCGAGAAACTACTAAACATAGTAAATATTTTTGGCATTGGAATAGATATTCCCCCCATTTCGTCGAGATAAACAAGACGTATTCTATCACAACCCATTCCTACCAAGAAAAAAAGTGCAGCGCCAATAAATCCATAAGAGAGTATTTGTAAAATGGCTCCGTTGAGTCCCATGTCGGTTATAGAACTAATTCCTATAATTGTGAAACCCATGTGTGATACAGAAGAATAGGCTATTCTTTTTTTTTGATTGCGTTGACCAAGCGAGGTTGAAGCTGCATAAACTATTTGGATTGCCCCCACTATCACTAACCAGGGAGAAAATATAGAGTGAGCATGTGGTAATAATTCCATATTGATACGAATCAATCCATATGCTCCCATTTTTAATAAGATTCCCGCTAGAAGCATACATGTACTGTAATGTGCTTCTCCATGGGTATCTGGTAACCATGTATGTAGGGGTATAATCGGTGATTTGACAGCATAAGCAATAAGGAAGCCCAAATAGAATATTATTTCTAATGTCACAGGATATGACTGATTAGATAATCTGTCAAAATCCAATGTCGGTTCATTGGAACCATATAAACCCATACTTAGAACTCCTATTAAGAGAAAAATGGAACCCCCCGTAGTGTACAAAATAAACTTTGTAGCCGAGTACAAACGTTTCTTTCCTCCCCACATAGATAAAAGTAAGTAAACAGGAATTAATTCTAACTCCCACATGATAAAAAAAGTAAAAGATCTCTAGAAGAAAATAATCCTATTTGACCACTGTACATTGCTAACATCAGGAAATAGAACAATCGCGAATTTCGAGTAACATGCCAAGCTGCTAAAGTAGCTAAAGTAGTGATAAATCCTGTTAGTAAAATAGGTCCTATGGAAAGTCCGTCGATTCCCAGTCTCCAGTGAAAATTGAAAACATTTATCCATTTAGCATCCTCTTCTAATTGAATTAATGGATCGTCCAATTGGAAATGATAACAGAAGACATAGGTTGTTATACGGAGTTCTAATAAACAAATACATATAGTATACCATCTAAACATCTTATTCCCTTTATGAGGGAGAAATAAAATTGAGGAACCCGCGAATATTGGCAAAACTACAAGTATTGTTAACCAAGGGAAATAACTCGTGATAAAGACAAGATGCGTTTTGACCAAAAAGCCCGTGCTCAAGAAAATATATTCTTTTGAGCACGGGCTTTTATCGGTAAAAAGGAATCAAATGATTCAAGTGGAATTTATTATAACGTATCAATAAGATAGACCCATGCTGCGAGTTGTTTCATGCCATAAATAAACACGGACACTCAAAAAATCTGTTGGACAGGCAGATTCACATCTTTTACAACCTACACAGTCTTCCGTTCTTGGCGCGGAAGCAATTTGCTTAGCTTTACATCCGTCCCAAGGTATCATTTCCAATACATCTGTGGGGCAGGCTCGTACACATTGAGTGCACCCTATACATGTATCATAAATTTTTACTGAATGTGACATTGGGTCTATAAATTCCAGTTTTGAACATAAAATTTTTTCGATCTGGTTCTGGTAAAGTAAAAAAAACAATAATAATAAATTTATAATTATATAATTTATTATATATTTATATTTTCTTTATATATAGAAACCAGATGAATCAATGATTTATCAAAAAAAATCTTAAGAATCAAAATTTTTATAAATCTGTTCATCAGAAGGGACCAAGAGACTTTGATTTATCTTTCAACAACCATGATCATATGAGTCGCATGAATCACACGTGCAACTTCACGTTGACTAATGGATCGTCAATATTTCAATCTAAATATATATTGAAATATTACTATACATATTAGTATTATTTGTAAATAAATATGTAAAAGACACTGAAATGATATTTTATAGAAAGTTTTTTCTACAATTTCTATATATATATATATTCTTATATGTATTTATATTATAGTTATGGTTAATTTTTCAACAAACTTGATTGATTAATACGAGTTGATTTTCTGTTACGATAGATCGACGAAACAATAGCTAGCCCAATAGCAGCTTCCGCCGCTGCAATCGCTATAATAAAGATTGAGAAAATCTCGCCTTTTAATTGGCGACTATCAAATATATCAGAAAATAGTACGAGATTAATATTAACCGAATTTAGTATAAGTTCAAGACACATAAGTGCTCTAACCATGTTTCGACTTGTGATCAATCCATAGATACCGATTGCAAATAAATAGACACTCAAAAAAAGTACATGTTCGAACATCATTGACTAACTCCTGATCAACCTCGATTCGTTTCAATATGAACAAATTCAACCAAGTTGATTGACTAGAATCGAGCGATTACATAAAAAAGGGAATATTGATAGTAGATTAAACTAATTTTTTTTTAATTCTAACTAAACTATTTATTATTGACGAGCCATAGTAATTGCGCCTATCAAAGAAACTAAAAGAATTATAGAAATTAGTTCAAACGGAAGATAAAAATCTGTTGATAAATGAATTCCAATTTGTTGAACGTTGTTTATAAAGTCTTGCTCTATAATCTGATTTGATCTTGTAGTCCAAATAATTCCGTACCATGACGTATCTGCGATAGTAGAAATTAGTGAAAAAAGAATACTTATACAAACCAGTGAAGTGACTCCATCTCCAATAGTCCAAAGATAGGAGTCGTTAGAATATTCTGAACCATTCACGAACATAACAGCAAATATGATTAAGACATTTATGGCTCCCACATAAATAAGAAGCTGGGCGGCAGCTACAAAAAAGGAGTTTGATGAAATATAGAATAAGGATATACAAACAAGAACCGATCCCAACGAAAAGGCGGAATAAATTGGATTAGTAAACAATACTACTCCTAGACCTCCTAATATAAGAAATGATCCCAGAAATACTACAAGTATATCATGTATTGGCCCAGGTAAATCCATTATGTATAAGAGAAAAATCAGTTAAAATGTTTCATGACCTTACTAAATAGTCCAGGAAAGAGAGGGGTGTTCCCCTTATTTTTTTTCCTTCTATATGATGAGTTTTTAATGCAATTAAATCTTAATATGGATGGATTACTGTGGATATAGATAAAGTTATTAAATATTAAAATTATCGGCCAATCTTTTCTTTTTTCTTTTAGAAATTATAATTTTTTAACATTTTAAAATAATTAAGAAAACACATATTCACAGTTTAAATTAAAGAGTGATTCTCAATAATCAATAGTTAATAAGATAAGTTTATTAGGTTCTCATAAAAAAAAGAAGACTTGTTTCTGTTTATCTTTATATAAAAATATATTAGTAATCAGTAATCGTTCTTGAATCAAGGGGTTTATCTTTATCCATTTTGATTTGACTGGAATTCATAATTGTTTGAATTGTGTAATCTCCAATTACTGACATTGGTAACCGACCTAATGCAATTTGATTATAATTTAATTCGTGACGATCATAAGTTGAAAGTTCATATTCTTCAGTCATCGATAAACAGTTTGTTGGACAATACTCGACACAATTACCACAAAATATACAGACTCCAAAATCAATACTATAATTAAACAATTGTTTCTTTTTAATCTCTCTTTTAAACCTCCAATCAACAACAGGTAGATCTATGGGACATACACGAACACATACCTCACAAGCAATACATTTATCAAATTCAAAATGAATTCGACCGCGGAAACGTTCTGATGTGATCGATTTTTCATAAGGATATTGAATAGTTACAGGTAAACGATTTGTATGGGATAGGGTAATTATGAAACTTTGACCAATGTACCTTGCCGCCCGTATTGTTTGTTGACCAAAATTTATGAACCCGGTCACCATAGGGAACATATTGTAGATCTCCGTGAATAATTTGATGTTTCTTTCTCTTGTTTAAGATCAGTTATGAATGGAGAATATCGTTATCTTATTCTATTATTTATAGGTAAATAAGTTGGGAAGAAGTTGTCAATAATAGATTACCCAGAGAAATAGGTAAAAGGAATTTCCATCCAAAATTTAAAAGTTGGTCCATTCTCAGTCTAGGTAAAGTCCATCTTGCTGTGATAGGAATGAACAAAAACAAATAAGCTTTAGCTAATGTAATAAATATACCAATTGTTATTCCAAAAACTCCTGTCATTTTATTTAATCCGAAAAATTCAGGAATAGATATATACGGAATAGAGAAATTCCACCCGCCTAAGTAAAGAACTGTTATAAATAATAATGGCTACCAGATCTAGATCTGGAGACTAGGGTTTCTCCCTACTCTCCTTTCTTCTTCGTTTTCTTCCTAATTTTCTCAATTCCTCCGTTATTTTCTCTCCAATCTTCACTTCTATCTCCTCTAAAATAGATCATGGGACCTCTTCGTGATGATGAAGGATGGGAGGAGGTGAGAAGGAAAAGGGGTAAGGCGCCAGTTTCAACGGGTCCAGATCAGAGGATTAACCTAGGCGGTCAAAGAACAAGCAGAACAGACAGAATCCCGGGTAGGATGGTGCTTCCGGTTTCTGATGGGCAGACAGTCTTTAAACAACCAAAAACAAAGCAGAAAATTCCGCAGTCAGGAGCAAAGTCAAAAATTATTTTCACTGTTTCGGAGAATGCAAAGAAATTTTCGTACAGCGAGGCAGTGAAAGTAGGAGCGGTTGGTGATTTAGGGAACTTGGATCTGGAGTTTATAGAGCCTACGGTAGCGGATGGTAAAAGGATAGGTTCCCTTTCTTCTGACGCGATCAAAGAAGCGGAGGGAGGTTGGGATTTATGCATTTTACTGTATGTGGTTGGGTATAAACCATGGCTCCGAACATTTGAGGGTTATGCCAACAGGGTCTGGGTAACAAAGAAACCGTTCTCTGTCCACTCTAGGAATAATGGTTTTTTCGTAGTAAGGTTCGGTTTGGAGGAGGACTGCAATAAGATTTTAAAATCAGGTCCGTGGTTTATGGACCGGAACTTGATTATTATGAAGAGATTGTCCCCTGATATGAGAACAGATAGGGATCTGCTTACATCTTTGCCTATGTGGGTTAGACTTCCTGGTTTAAGTTTTAAGTTATGGGGCAATAAGGCCATTAGTGCTCTAACTAGTACCATAGGAGTACCTATAAAGATGGATGAGGCTACGAAAAACAAATCTAGACTAGCCTACGCTAGAGTTTTGGTTGAGGTTAATGTTAATTATGGAATGCCCAAATCCATTGAAGGTAGAGATGAGAATGGGAGGAGTTTCATTCAGGAAGTAGAATATGAAAACCCTCCTCCCATCTGTGGCAAGTGTGTGTGTTTCGGTCATATATCTGCTGAATGTCCTATGACTAAGTCTTGGGTTCCTAAGGAGACTCAAGCCGTCACCTTAGATAATCCTGGGATAGCTGAATGTGGAACTGAGTTCTCAATTATTCCCGAAGAGGAGCCGTATGTTGGAGGTCCCTCCGTTACTGGTAATTCTGACATCGGAGTCAATATCGATGCAGGGATGGAAGTCCCAGGTAAGGAGGCAGGGACGGAAGTTTCAGAAGATAAGGAAAAATCTACAAATGTTACAGAAATTTCACCTCAGGTTCAGATTTTGGGAAAAGTAGTATCCTCAGAAGAGCGGGATGAGGGGGCAATTTCAGAAGTCTCAGAGCCAGATCATGCTACTACAACCGCAATAGGAGTCAGGGAAGATTACCCCAATGTTCCTCTGGCCAGGTCGGAAGTTCCTCCTGATCAAGGAGCCAGGGAGCCATTCTATCCTGCTTCTACAACTACCCCGGGAGCCATAGATCTGAGTTCATCTCCACCAAAATCGCCATCTACTCACATTTCTGTTAAACGCCCTTTGTCATCATTGGATCACAATTTGTCACCTATATCCTTATCTACTAATGATTTAGTTATTGATGATTGTAATAATAATAATGTTAATTTTAGGAGAGGTACTGACCCTTGTCTTTTATTACAGGTTCAAGATAATCTGGATCAAGATATAGGTTCAAATAAAGTGGCAGAGGAACAGAATTTACATGATAATGTTGACTCAGTTCAGGAGGTAACGGAGGAACAGGTCCTTCCGAAGCCTCAAGATATAGAGTTTGATAATATTCAGAAGGAGAAACTGGTCCGTAAAAACCCCAAGTGGGTTCAGATGTTAGGCATTCCTTCAGAAGATAATGGGGAGTCCTCGAGCAGTAGGTTTTCGAGGACCCGAAATAATAAGGTTTTATAATGTCAGTAGCCTGTTGGAACGTCAGAGGGTTCCATAACCCTAATAGAATGGGAGAAGTGAGAAAATTCATTGATAAGTACAAAATTAGCTGTTTTGGTATTTTGGAAAATAAGTTGCTATTTCCAGAGATTATGAAGTTGGAAAAATCGCTGAAAGTCGGATGGAAAATAATAAGTAATATTTCTTGTTATTATAAATGTAGGATTATGGTTCTTTTAGACCGAAATGTTTGGGACTTCAATTTTGTCAGCATGAGTGATCAACACATTACCATCGAATTGATTGATTCCTTGAATTGCAGAAGTAATTTGACTTTTGTATATGCCCAAAATTTTGCTGAATTAAGGAAAAGATTATGGAAGAACCTTCAGGAGGATGCTATATCTATCTATAGGCCTTGGATGGTCCTTGGGGATTTCAACTGCATTCGTAGACCCTCAGAAAGACAGGGAGGTAATCCAGTTTCTTTTGATAATTTGTTTGAATTAGATGAAATGTCGTTAAATACTGGCCTTAATGAGATTAATATTAAAGGTTTTGAATTTTCATGGTGGTCGGGTCCGTGTCGAAATATTTTCTCTAAAATTGACAGGGTGTTTGCAAATCTAGATTGGATTAACTTATTCCCTGAATTATCGGTTGAATTCTTACCTCCTTCGGTTAGTGACCATAACGCTATTCTCGTCTTATTTAACTCTAACTCTAGGGTTAAGAACAGCCCTTTTAGATATATGAACCATTGGCCTCTTTGTGATCAGTATTTTCCTTTGATTGAGAAACTCTGGATTACTAACCACATTGACAGACCTTTGTTCCAAGTTATTAACATTCTTAAAAATATTAAGAGAGAACTCAAGAGATGGAGTGCTAATTCTCGTAATTTAAAACAAGAGGTGAATGTTCTAAGAGAGAACTGTTCTAGACTTCAGAAACTTTTGGAAAAGTCTAATGATCACTCCTTAGCTTTGGAATTTCAAAATGCCAAGATTAATTTGGATATAGCTCTTAAAAAAGAATTTCTGGTTGCCAAACAAAAAGCTAAATGTGATTGGCTGATAATGGGCGATGAGGGATCGTCTTTTTTCTACGCTAAAATGTCTAACAAAAGAAGCAGAAATTGTTTGACTAATTTAACTGTTGACAGTAACGTGGTTTCCGAAAATAAATTTGTTGAAACGGCTATCGATTTTTTCAAACAAATTTACAATCAGCCTCTAGGTGTTCATTTTCCTGAAGTTATTTGCAAAATGGTTATTTCTGAGTTTGGGGCTAATTTTTTAAATGAGAGTTTCTCGTTGGAAGAAATCAAATATGCCTTGTGGGATATCAAAGACTCTGTTTCCCCAGGTCCGGACGGTTTCAACTCGTTGTTTTTCAAAACACATTGGAATCTTTCGAAAGATATTATTTATAAAGCTTTAAATGATATTTTTCAAAAGGGTTGTATCTTAAAAGAATGGAATCACACATTTATTCATTTGATTCCAAAAAAGGATCATTCCTCATGTATTCAAGATTTCAGACCTATTGCCTGTTGTAACACTTTATATAAGGTTTTATCCAAAATTTTGTGTAATAGACTGGGTCCTTTTTTGGATAAGTTGGTGTCCCAAAACCAGTCGGCGTTTATCAAAGGTAGATCTATAGGGGATGGTATTTTGTTAGCTCATGAACTAATTAGAGGCCTTGGAAGAAAGGATAACAAATTCATGTGTATCAAAGTGGATTTAAAGAAAGCATACGATTCGATTAACAGAGATTTTGTTATTCATATGTTAAGAAGTTTGGGTTTCCCAGATAAATGGACAAAAATTATTGAAAACTTAATTAAGACTCCAGTTTTCTCTATCTTTGTTAAAGGAGAAGCGCATGGTTTCTTTAAAAGTTCTAATGGCCTCAGACAAGGAGACCCGCTTTCCCCTATTCTTTTTACTCTGGTTATGGAATACTTTATGTTACTAATGGAGGAGAAAGTTAGGGGAGGTCTGATCTCTCCAGTTATAGATTTTGGTAATAAACTAACCCATCTGATTTACGCTGACGATATCATTCTCTTTACTAAAGCTAATGTACAAACTGCGTATGCTATTAAAGAAGTGTTTAAAACTTTGAAAATGGTTACTGGTTTGGAATTAAGTGTTGAGAAATCTAACATCTTTTTTGGGAAAGGGGTGGAATGTGGCACAGACATCTGTTCGATCCTCAATATTCAACAATCAACCCTCCCAATTAGGTATCTGGGTATACCTCTGTCTAGTGCTAACTTGAGGGATAAGGATTGTTCCTCTTTAATAGAACAGATTAAAACTAGGATTGGTAGATGGGAAACTAAGATGCTGAGCTTAGCAGGGAGACTGGAACTTATTAAATCTACCGTATATCCTATAATACAATTTTGGATGCAATGTTTCTGTCTTCCAGTTGCTACTATTCAAAAGATCAAACACCTGATTTTAAATTTTCTTTGGAAAAGTCGTAGTAGTAAGATCCCTTGGGAGGTCTTATGTAAACATAAAAAAGAAGGAGGTATGGGACTGAGAAACTTAGAGGAGATGAATAGAGCGTTATATATCAAATTGATTTGGAAAATAATCAACTTAGAAGGTTCTTGGGCAGTTTTTATGCATAGCAAATATATAGGGCTTAAAAGTTTCTGGGATACTGAACAGCGTTCGGATGACTCCGGAGTGTGGAAATTCATTTTGAAGAATAGACGCGAAGCTTTGAATTGCCTTTCCCTTAACATTGTAGATGGCAAAACCACTTCGTTATGGTATGATCCATGGTTAAATGGAAGTTCTATTATGGAACGCATTGGAAGGGATACTGCTTTTAGAACAGGTACAGAAAATTTGTCTCTCAGTAGGATTTTAAAAAATGGCGAGTGGAAGTGGGACTTGTATAGTTTTTTATTTCAAATTCAGACAGAAATTGAAGGCGTCAAAATTCACAATAACAAGGAGAGGGATTTCTGGACCTGGAAGTGTTCTAAGAATGGTAATTACCAGTTTAAAAAAGTTTGGAATTCGGTACGATCTACGTTTGAAACTAAGTTTTGGGCGCCTATGGTCTGGAACAAAATTCATGTTCCTAAAATGGCGGTATGCCTGTTTAAAGCCATAAATGATTTTCTCTTGACTAAAGAAAGATTAATTCAGAAAAACATAGTGGTGGATCAGAATTGTGTTTTCTGTAATAGTCACATTGAAAATATAGACCATTTATTCTTTCAATGTGAGTTTTCACAAAAGATTTGGCTTTGGAGTTGTAAAAAGTTTTTTGTTAAGCCGAAGAGTTTTTTTTCATTTACCTTAAAGGAAGATTTACTGAAAATAGTTTCTATCTCTAGCTCTCATAATCTCGATTCAGATTTGTTTCAACTCTCGCTTTCAATTTGCGTCTGGCATATTTGGAAAGTAAGGAACGAAAGGATTTTTCAAAAATGTTTTACGGATGGGTCGAAAATCTGCTTAAAAATTTTCCAGACTTTAAACATTAGAATGGCAAAATCTAAATACTACAAGAACATCACTGGCATGAATACAGATATTGCTAAGAAATGGGGTTTTACCTCCCAACGCTGAATTGGGGATACTTTCATAATTTATGTTTTCCTTTGCCACTTGCCTGATCCTACGTCCTCTGGATCCAGATTTTTTTGAGTACCTGTTTTATTTACAATGCTTTTTCTTTCCCTCTCTCTAATTTACATTATTATTTACTTTCATCTAAAACTTCTCAGTAGCTTTTAAGTATATAGATCTGCAGGTTGCTCTAAGTGACAGTGATTTCGACTTGGATTGAAAGACATTGAGTAATTTTGAGGACAGGTTAGAAGATTCCAAGGTTTCATCTTTACTGAGGTTAAAAGATGTGGATAATTTTGGGTGATAAAAGACTTATCTTGCTTGCTATCGACTTGAGGAAGTGTTGCTGTTTCTGTTTGCCTTGCAAAAAGATTAGATCTGTGATGAATTCAGAACTGAACTAGTTGGTCATCTTTCAACAACCCTGTCAACAACTTTATCGTTAGTTTGGTAGATCTACTTTTTAGCAGAAGATAATTGAGATAGAAAGCTTACCTTTTGGTTTCTGGAGGGATCGGAGTTCGTTGTTATAGTTGATAATTTGAGTGAGGCTGCTGTTTCGTCTCAACGAAGTTTTAAGGAGGAGTTTGTCTTTTTAGTTGGTAGCCATTTTTGTTTCCTCTAGGCTGTTTTTGGAAAGTATGGAGAGATGAAGTAAGAAGTGTCGGATTGCCTTCTATCCTACGAGACGAGTGTGGAAGTATCTGGAGCCTTCCAGTCTACGGGCTGTCTTCTAGGCTTTGGGCTTCGTTTTGGGCTTTTCATTTATTTTCTGTACATGTTGTATTGTCTTTGACCTTGGGCCTGTTTTTGCCTTTTGTATTTTGGTTTTTGGTTGGACCTGGTTTTATTTAATAGAGAATTTGAGCCCCTTTTTCAAAAAAAAAAAAATGAAGAAACTGATAAATTTAGGTAAGAAGCAAGGTAAAATAGAGCATATTTAATACCTGAATATTCTGTTTGATAACCTGCTGCTAATTCCTCCTCTACTTCTGGTAAATCAAAAGGTAATCTCTCACATTCTGCTAGGGAAGAAATTAGAAAAACAACAAACCCTATAGGCTGACGCCACAGATTCCACCCCCAAAAACCATATTTTGACTGTGACTCAACTATATCAACTGTACTTGAACTGTTAGACAATCATAGTCGATAATAACATTACTGTTCATATCGCTATTTCAAAACCGTACATGAGACCTCAGCTTCATACGGCTCCTCTATGGTCACAAATAAATGTAAGTACTTGTTTGGTATTATTGTAATTTTTAGATTCTAATTCTAATACCGGGAAGTCCAAAATTAGACCAACGAAATTCCGTCTGCTAGAATAAAAAAGCGCTTCTGAATTGATCTTTTCCATTAAAATTACAATTTCTCTTTATTCGGTAATAACTTAATCCTTAAATAAAATACTCGTTATATCAATAAATTAGGTTTTATCAATAACTCTAAAGAAAGAATTAGTTAGAAAGAATTGATCATTAATTCCAAATTTATGATTAAGAATTCCATGTATGTATATAGTAGATATGAATATTGAATGGGGAAAAGAAATAAGAAATAAGAAATAAATATCCTGTATCGTATTTTTTTATTTCATTTTTCCCATTCAATATTTTGCATTCTATTTCTTTTGCTCCTGTCCTATTCTTCTTTCTCAGAGGAGAGGAGGTACTCTGAAAAAAAAAATAAAGGATTAATTCGTTTTTTATAGTCATTTCTTTAATCAGTGAATAGGAGCATACTCGAGATCGGAATCGTGGAGAAGTACTACTTGGTCATTTCTACCAACTTAAAGTCCTCATTATGATTCGTTTTATCCAAAGCTTTATGTAAAAAAATCCTTTTTTTATCTTAAATTATCTCCATTACTAATCTTTTGTGTACCTTGGTGTTCCTAACTGTCCACTGATTTTTTATTGATCTCCAGTATGGTAAGAAATACAAGACAGTAGTAGAAACCCCATACGGGTGATCTTTTGTACCCGCTTCAAGATATGATAATTGGTCAAAGAATCTTAACCTTGGGGTAAACAGTTTATACTGCTTATGTTTCTATTCTCGTACATAGGGAATGAGATTTAATCCTCTTACTGCAAATTTATAAGCAGTTTGCTTTTACTCATCTAACTATCTAGCTTAATTCATCAACCCTAATAATAAATAAAAAAGAAAATATCCATTGAATATAATATATTAAATTTCTTTATTCTATTTCTAGTTCTAGAAAAGAGGGAAAATATTAATGTTCTGCCGAATCACACGTAGAGATATTGATAACACACATAGAGTTAATGGTATTTCATAACTGATAGATTGAGCAGCAGCCCGTAGACCACCTGAAAAGGAATATTTATTATTCGACCCATATCCTGACATAAGAAGTCCAATAGGGGCAATACTTGAAATGGAGATCCATAAAAAAACGCCTATACTAAGATCGGCCAAAACAAGGTGATATCCAAAAGGAATTACTAAATAACTTAGTAGAACAGATATGACCGCTATAGACGGTCCCGCGCTGAACAAACGAATATCTCCTCTAGATGGGAGAAGATCTTCTTTAAAAACTAATTTGGTTCCATCTACTATAACTTGAAGAATTCCCAATGGACCGGCATATTCAGGCCCAATGCGTTGTTGTATTGCTGCAGATATTTCTCTTTCTAACCACACAATTACTAGTACCCCTATTGTTATTCCCAATATAAGGGTGAAAATAAGAACAAAGATCCATATTAGTCCATAGACTTCTTTTAAAGATTCCGATCTAGAAAAAGAATTTATAGCTTGTATTTCCGCTTCTGTCATATCAATTATCATTTCAACGATCAACTTCTCCCATAATGATATCTATACTACCTAATATCGTCATGATATCTGCCAATTTCATTCTTTTAACTAGTTGAGGGAGAATTTGCAAATTGATAAAACCGGGGTCATTTGTGGCATGCGGGAAGGGCCCGTGCAGCTGCAGTAGGATTTGAAAAAGGAATCGATCGCGATTTGGAACCTGTTCTTTTTATGACCCCACTTAGTTAAGATTTTTTTCTTTATATCTATTGTTTTTTTCTGTTCTGGCTCGGCTATCCCGCCGAGCCATGCTTCTTTATTTTATGAAAGATAACAAGTCAATATTTTATGAAAGATAACAAGTCAATCCAAACGAATAAATAAAAAATTTAATTCCACAATAAAGAAAAAGGAGAGAGAGGGATTCGAACCCTCGATAGTATCAAAACTATACCGGTTTTCAAGACCGGAGCTATCAACCACTCAGCCACCTCTCCCAGAGGTAATCTCCATTTTATTCCTACGAATAGAACATGACCATATGAGATGATACACTAACTACCTGTATGTAGAAACCTCCCGGATTGAATCTATGTTTCGATATATCTACCTAATATACTATATATATATATAATATATATGCATGATATAGTATATTATATCCATTTGTGAAGTAATTACGAAACTCCCTTCGACTCCATGACCGAATAAAATAAAGTGGTAATAAGTTCTAAAAAATCAATTGATTAATTCATGGTAAAATCCCTCCGCGATGCATTTTATTCCAATTTTAACGATAACGAAGCGGGGGATCAAATGGTATAGTTCATTTGTTGGTAACTTGGAGGATTAAAAATATGACTATTGCTTTCCAATTAGCTGTTTTTGCATTAATTGTGACTTCATCAATCTTACTTATTAGTGTACCCGTTGTATTTTCTTCTTCTGATGGTTGGTCAAGTAACAAAAATGTTGTATTTTCCGGTACATGATTATGGATTGGATTAGTCTTTCTGGTAGCTATCCTTAATTCTCTCATCTCTTGAACTTCTTTGGCATTTTCTCGACCCCAAAATGCCATTCTTTCTCCAAATTTTGGATTGTGAGACACATGTAAATTCAATCTGAGTAAAAAAAATTCTATGAAATTTTTTATTAGTTATTAATTAGCTATTTGGAGACAATAAGAATCTTATCTTAATTGGAATCTTACTTTACTAGTATTTATCTATGGCCTTGCGCAAATATGATCCAGACGCATATATGATATATCATATATGTCATATATGTGTGGACATATGCATACGTTTCAGAAATGCAAAAATGCGGATATGGTCGAATGGTAAAATTTCTCTTTGCCAAGGAGAAGATGCGGGTTCGATTCCCGCTATCCGCCCATGATGAAGTAATGTACTATAATTAGAATAATAAAAAAAATGAAAAATTCAGTATAGTTTATTATGATACTATTATGATACTTACTATAATGATATTATAGTAGTCACTATAGCACTTCTATTTATATTTTTTTTTCTAGTAGTTTTATCTTTCCTTTTGTTCTTGTTTCCCTATCATCCAAAAACAAAAATAGTAATTAATTACTAGTTAACAGAATAACACAAGACCTAAAAATAAAACTTTTTATTTTTTGTGACAAAAAAAATGTTGCGGAGACAGGATTTGAACCCGTGACCTCAAGGTTATGAGCCTTGCGAGCTACCAAACTGCTCTACTCCGCGCTAAAGAACTAGGAACTAACGGGTCAAGAAAGATTGGATATGCCCTCTACCATATCTATACAAATAGAATAGTCTATTTATACAAAATGGTAAAGAGGGCCCCTCTATGATCTATGATCATAGAGATCCGTACAAACCAGAAATGAGATTTTTATCCTTACCAACTGGATCTTGTTGCGCCGAGTAACAAACACGCATGAACTATTTCTCGAAGCACGTGTCCGGATAGTCCAAAGTCTCGATAGTTAGCTCTAGGTCTTCCAGTCAAAAAACAACGTCGATGAAGACGTATAGATGCACTATTACGTGGTAAGGATTGCAATTTTCCATGAATTTCCCATTTTTCACTCAACGACGGAACCTTGCTTATTTCTTTTTTTAAGGACCGACGAATCAAATGATATTTCTGTTCCAATTTCTGTCGTTTCTTCTCCCTCTGAATCAAACATTTTCTTGCCATAATGTTCAGTTCCTATTATTATCAATAATACAGTTCGGATCCTATATGTAAAAATAAAAGAAGGGGGACCCCCTCTTCATCGAAAGAAATGAGATTGTTGCTGACACAGTAAAAAAAAGAACTAAATTAACCAAATTTTCCTGATGTAGAGGCAATCAAGAAAGCTGCATAAGTGAATATATAACCTACAGAAAAATGTGCTAATCCAACCAATCTTGCTTGCACGATGGAAAGAGCCACTGGCTTATCTCTCCATCGAATCAAATTGGCCAAAGGTGTGCGTTCATGAGCCCATGCTAAAGTTTCAATTAATTCCTGCCAATATCCTCGCCAGGAAATTAAGAACATAAATCCAGTAGCCCAAACAAGATGTCCAAATAAAAACATCCACGCCCATACCGATAAACTATTCATACCAAAAGGGTTATATCCATTGATAAGTTGTGAAGAGTTTAACCATAGATAATCTCTTAACCACCCCATCAAATAAGTGGAAGATTCGTTAAATTGTGAAACGTTACCCTGCCATAATGTAATATGTTTCCAATGCCAATAAAAAGTGACCCACCCAATAGTATTTAACATCCAGAAAACTGCCAAATAAAACGCGTCCCAAGCAGAAATATCACAAGTACCCCCACGTCCCGGGCCATCGCAAGGAAAACTATAACCGAAATCCTTTTTATCTGGCATTAATTTAGACCCACGTGCATCTAAAGCACCTTTTACTAAAATCAATGTAGTTGTATGCAAACCTAGATCAATTGCATGATGAACCAAGAAATCTCCCAGACCTATTGTTAAGAAGAGTGAATTATTATTTTCATTAATAGCATTTAACCAACCGGGTAACCATATGCTTCGACCTGCATTGAATGCTGGTCCAGTTGTTGAAGATAAGAGTACATCAAACCCATAGGAAGTCTTACCATGAGCAGATTGTATCCATTGGGCAAATATAGGTTCGATCAAGATTTGTTTTTCCGGAGTACCAAAAGCGAGCATGACGTCATTATGAACATAAAGACCTAAGGTATGGAACCCTAGAAAGAGACTGGCCCAACTTAAATGAGATATGATAGCTTCCTTATGGTCTAACATTCTTGCCAATACATTATCCTCATTCTGCTCTGGATTATAATCTCTAATGAAGAATATAGCTCCATGAGCAAAGGCTCCTGTCATTATGAACCCTGCGATGTATTGGTGATGAGTATATAATGCAGCTTGAGTAGTAAAGTCTTGTGCTATGAATGCATAAGCAGGTAAAGAGTACATGTGTTGAGCTACTAAAGAAGTAATAACCCCTAAAGAGGCTAGAGCAAGGCCTAATTGAAAATGAATCGAATTGTTGATTGTATCATAAAGACCCTTATGTCCACGTCCTAATCGACCCCCCGGAGGAGTATGTGCTTCTAAAAGATCTTTGATACTATGTCCAATTCCAAAGTTCGTTCTATACATATGGCCAGCAACAAGAAAAATAAATGCAATAGCTAAATGGTGATGAGCCATATCGGTCAACCATAAACTTTGCGTTTATGGATGGAATCCCCCAAGAAGGGTTAGAATGGCAGTTCCCGCTCCTTGGGAGGTACCAAATAAATGACTACTGGAATCAGGGTTTTGGGCATAAAGATTCCACTGACCCGTAAGAAGTGGTTCCAAACCTTGGGGATAGGGTAATACGTCTAAGAAATTATTCCATCTTACGTACTCTCCCCTAGATCCGGGAATAGCGACATGAACTAAATGTCCTGTCCAAGCCAAGGAGCTTACTCCAAAAAGTCCTGACAAATGATGATTGAGACGAGATTCGGCATTTTTGAACAAGGAAACACTCAGTTTCCATTTAGGTTGTAGGTGTAACCAACTCGCTATTAAGGATATAGCAGAAAGAAATAATAAAAAAAGAGCTCCGGTATAAAGATCTTCGTTAGTGCGTAATCCAATTGTATACCACCACTGATAAACACCGGAATAAGCGATATTTACTGGGCCGGTAGCACCTCCTCGAGTAAAGGCTTCTACGGCCGGTTGACCAAAATGAGGATCCCAAATTGCATGAGCAATAGGTCTCACATGTAAAGGGTCCTGTATCCATGACTCAAAATTTCCTTGCCAAGCTACATGAAACAGATTTCCGGACGTCCATAGAAAAATTATTGCTAACTGTCCAAAGTGAGAAGCAAAAATATTCTGATAAAGACGTTCCTCAGTAATATCATCATGACTCTCAAAGTCATGTGCGGTAGCAATACCAAACCAAATACGACGACTAGTGGGATCCTGAGCTAAACCTTGGCTAAACCTTGGAAATCTTAATGCCATAATGCCTTTCAAATCCTCCTAGCCATTATCCTACTGCAATAATTCTTGCTAAGAAGAATGCCCATGTTGTGGCAATTCCACCCAGAAGGTAATGCGTTACTCCTACAGCACGTCCTTGTACAATGCTCAAGGCTCTAGGCTGAGTAGCAGGAGCAACTTTTAATTTTTTATGAGCCCAAACAATGGATTCAATGAGTTCTTGCCAATAACCGCGGCCGCTGAATAGAAACATTAAACTAAAAGCCCAAACAAAATGAGCACCTAAGAAAAAAAGACCATATGCAGATAATGAAGAACCATAAGACTGAATTACCTGAGATGCCTGTGCCCATAAAAAATCCCGAAGCCAACCATTAATAGTAATGGAACTCTGTGCAAAGTTTCCTCCTGTTATATGAGTTACCACCCCCTGATCACTTATAGTACCCCAAACATCCGACTGCATTTTCCAACTAAAATGGAAAATGACTACTGAAATTGCATTGTACATCCAGAATAAACCTAAAAAGACATGATCCCAGGCGGATACTTGACATGTCCCCCCTCTTCCAGGCCCATCGCAAGGGAAACGAAAACCGAGATTTGCTTTATCGGGTATCAAACGGGAACTACGAGCAAATAGAACACCTTTCAGTAGTATCAATACAGTTACATGAATCGTAAATGCATGAATGTGATGGACCAAAAAATCTGCAGTTCCTAACGGAATAGGTAACAAAGCTACTTTGCCACCTACTGCCACTAACTCACCACCCCCCAAGTTAAGCTGGTACTTGTTGTTGCACCAGGAGCTGTTACGCCAGGTGCTAAAGCATGGGTGTTTTGTATCCATTGAGCAAAGATAGGCTGTAATTGTATAGCGGTATCTGAAAACATATCTTGGGGACGTCCTAAAGCGCTCATGGTATCATTATGAATATACAAACCAAAACTGTGAAAACCTAGAAATATACATGCCCAGTTTAGGTGTGATATGATTGCATCGCGGTGCCTAAGGACACGATCTAATAGATCATTGTATCGAGTAGTTGGATCGTAGTCTCTTACCATAAAAATGGCTGCATGTGCAGCAGCACCAACTATAAGAAAACCACCGATCCACATGTGATGTGTAAACAACGAAAGTTGTGTACCATAGTCAGTAGCTAGATATGGATAGGGGGGCATGGAATACATATGGTGAGCTACAACAATAGTTAAAGAACCTAACATAGCTAGATTAAGAGATAATTGAGCATGCCATGACGTTGTTAGGATTTCATAAAGGCCTTTATGGCCCTGGCCTGTAAATGGACCTTTATGAGCCTCTAAAATGTCTTTAAGGCCATGACCAATACCCCAGTTGGTCCTATACATATGCCCCGCGATCAAGAAAAGAATTGCAATAGCTAAATGATGATGAGCAATATCGCTTAACCACAGACCTCCTGTTATTAGATCTAATCCTCCACGAAAACTCAAAAAATCCGCGTATTTTGACCAATTCAAGGTGAAAAAGGGGGTTGCTCCCTCAGCAAAACTGGGAAAAAGTTGAGACAAAAGATCCCGATTCAAGATAAATTCATGAGGAAGTGGGATCTCTTTAGGATCAACTCCAGCGTCGAGAAATTGGTTAATTGGTAAAGATACATGGATTTGGTGTCCCGCCCAAGAAAGAGACCCAAGTCCTAGTAACCCTGCTAAGTGGTGATTCAACATCGATTCTACATCTTGGAACCAAGCTAATTTTGGGGCGGCTTTGTGATAATGGAACCAACCAGCAAAAAGCATTAACAATGCAAAGACCAATGCACCAATTGCAGTACAATAGAGTTGTAATTCACTAGTTATTCCAGATGCTCGCCAAATCTGAAAAAAACCGGAGGTTATTTGTATTCCTCGGAAACCACCGCCCACATCGCCATTTAATATTTCTTGACCCACTATTGGCCAAACTACTTGAGCACTGGGTCCAATGTGAGTAGGATCACTTAGCCATGCTTCATAATTGGAAAAACGGGCGCCATGGAAGTACATACCACTCAGCCAAAGAAAGATAATGGAGAGTTGACCGAAATGAGCACTAAATACTTTTCGAGAGATCTCCTCCAAATCGCTGGTATGACTATCGAAATCGTGAGCATCCGCATGTAGGTTCCAGATCCAAGTGGTAGTATCGGGGCCTTTAGCTATTGTTCTTGAGAAATGACCAGGTCTAGCCCATTCCTCAAAAGACGTTTTTACAGGATCCCTATCTACAACAATTTTCACTTCGGGTTCCGGCGAACGAATAATCATTAAGTCCTCCTCTTTCCGGACAACACATACAAAGAGACCTGCCAACAGTCAAGTTTTTAGTGAACCTATGAAAGATAGATATTTTTTTTATATTTATAATAATAATTAGTTTCCTTCTTTCCCTATCTCCCATTCAGCTATTTATTTTAGTTATTCACTAGAGCAATTATGATATTGAAGTCGATCCGGGGCAAGTGTTCGGATCTATTATGACATAACGATTAGGTGCCTAACGGACTCTTTTGGCGGAAAATCTTTTCTCGGCGTAATGAAAAAACTATTTTTTTGCAACCTAGTCTAATTTATTTCTATCTAAATATAGAAGTGCCCATATAAATCGAATTTCATAGAGCATAATACCCTATTACTTACTTTTTTAGTACTTTATTACAAATTACAAGATCTCGTTCATTAAAATTAATAAGATACATCGAAGGTATCTTTTCTTAGTTCTACTTCTACTCTTATTCTGTACGGTATCCATATCATTTATACCTATGAGATACCATACAAAATAGAATGATTTTACAAGGAAGGGATATAATGAAATTAGAAATTGGATCTTATCATGTCATGGTAATGATCTATTTTATTTGATTGATGGATCCAAGAATAAATTCTACTGAATTAACGAATGGTTTTATTCGAAACGTCTCGTGATTTTTAACCAATTATGTGCTTCAATATAATTACCTGGAGTAAGCGCTATAGCCTATTTCCAATACTCAGCAGCTTGATCGAACCACGCCTCCGCAATTTCAGAATCACCCTGTAGAATGGCCTGTTCTCCGCGGTTGGAATAGGTGGTTCAATTCCTTCCCTTAGAACCGTACTTGAGAGTTTCCTACCTCATACGGCTCAGCAATCAATTCTTTTTTCGGTATCATCTTATATTTACCCTATTCCCCTAGACTAACTGAATTCTATTTATGAGAAATAAATCCCATTTTTCTTGGGTTAACCAGAATAATTACATAAGTTTAAAATTCTAATTGTGATCAATAATTAGTTTTATCTTTTTTCCCACCTTAAGAAAAATAATTCATTTCACATGACAATTGTAATAAATGACAAATGCACAGTTAACTGACAATAATTCATTCCACACGACAATTTTTAGACATATAAATAACAAATTTTGAATACACTTTCAAATTTGGTATTTATATTCGCTTTGCGCTGCCTATGCACGATTGGTCACACATGCATGTTAGCAATCTCTCGACGACTTCTATGCATTTGTTTACCTATCCATCTAATACTGTTCCAGGTTATGTATGTAGGGCCCTTTCTGTTGGTTCTTTGTCTCGTTGTTGTCCAGCAAGAGGAGAACGGTTCTCTTGTAGGTCGGCCATCCTTATTTTTTGATAACTGAATAAAGCCACAGTTGCTAAGTCTACTAGCAAAATCACTTGACCAAAAATATTATATATTCAATCTTCATGTTTTGACTAACGAAAAATGCTATAAAATAGTATAAAAGTAAACAAAAAGCTTATGCATTCATTTTTAGAATTTGCAAACTGGGTAGAATGTGAAATAAACTATATATACAACTGATGTATTTCTGGTTCTGTTTACCAGGGGTTGCAACCTTCTGTCACAGTGCTGCAACTCATATGAATATTGCGTGTCTTGCTGCTTAAATCCATCTAAGGTAAAGTATGTATTTTTTTGTGTTCCATACTTTATGATTTTGCTAGTTCCTTATTAGGTGCATATTTAAGTGTGATTAAAGGGTGAGATGATTATCTGGCTGGAAACCTACCATGTCAAACCTACACACCCACAAAACTGGCAAGTCATCGTTCCCACAAGTGTACAATAGATAACTTCTATATATGGTTTAAAAAGCATTGTATTAGGGAGTCTAAAGGATTCACCATGTAAATAATCATCCATTGATCACTTTTCAATTTTCATTGCATATTTTTTCTTCTCTCATTAGTCATAAATAATTTCTCAGACACAAGAAGGCCTTGCACTGAGGATGAAGATAGCCAAACCTGTAACAGCAGGTAACATGTCTTTTACAGTCTAAGTGGTTCTTTGTAAATCTTTTCTATTTCTAATTTTTCTTCAGGTACCTATGGACCGTAAGTAATGTTCGCTTTATACTTTACACATAGACTTAAATACGCAACCTTAAGCACCTACGGGTTTGCAATGAATTAAGAGCCATAAATAGGTACTCCTTGTTTAGGCGTTCTCCTAATGATGGAAGATGGATTTTTTTTCTTTCCTTATTTTCTTTTTTCTCCATATCTTTATCATCCACATAGTTTCTTTAGTTCTTCATATCATAGTGAGTGGGTATATTCAGCCACATGCATGCAAAACATTATCAATCATTTTATATTTCAAGTGCATGAGAATGCTTATGCAAGTGATTTTCATCACTGCTTTTCCCTGGAATCAAATACATCTGGTACGCATAAGTTTATTTTTTGTTTTTTGAATGTTTCAAAAAGAGTGAAGTATAAGCATCAGGTATCATAGAGTCAAACTCTGAAGCAAAATTATATGGAGTGAATGTTGTCATCGGAAAGTATGTTTCTGGTTGAATTTCAAATATTTAGCACAACAGTTATTATTGTTTGTTTATACACACATTACATTTCGAATTATTAGGCGGGGGGAATCTTGTGATACAGCATGCAAATCAGGGGGACAGTGTTGTGTTCCCAACAAGCTTGCTGTTTTAAACAACTGAAATGACCCTCCTCTTTCCACCTTAATTTCATAAGGATTTTTTTTTACTTCATCAAAGGGAATTTAAATCAAATAGAAATCAAAATGCCATGCAAGCTATTGACATAGCTACTTATTTCTTTTCTAAATAGGCAAAATAGGCAAAATCAGCAGTTCAGACGTCTAAATTCTTATGACAGGCGTCTAAACTTAATCCCAGACGTCTAACTAATTATGACAGACGGCTCAGAGATCTAAAATTGAAACAGAGAGAAAAAGACATTTTGAACTAAATTCAGACATCTAAATTTTTTGTGACAAACGTCTACATTTAACCTCAGACGTCTAAATTATTATGACTGACGTCTAAGTTTAATCTCAGACGTCTAAATTATTAAGACTGACGTCTAAATTTGATCTCTATGTACATGCATATGCACATTCAATTTATATGTGTCTGGATGTCCACCTACATTCATTTACACTTTTAAGTTTGATTTAAACTTCCTTTGAACTATCAGAGTCATTTTTTTTTCTTTCAAACAATTCAACCAGGATTCAAAACTTATTACCAATATAAATATATCAGTGCATCCCTAGTAATATACACATACATATGAGGATGTACGAGTTTCTCTTGTTTAAATTCAGAGTATATATATTTTTGTTAAACAAGAGTATCCTGCTTGATTTGGATTCTAGCAGTTCTGACTAAAGTTAATTACTATATACTTTTGAATATTTGTAACAAGTCAGTAAATCCTATGCATATCTAATTTATATGAACTTAAAAATATCCACAAGAATAATTCTAGGTTTTTATAGCTAAACTCAGATTTTTAACCTTCAAACTTAAGGTTTTAAGTAACTTGAAATTAACTAATACAATATATGTACATATACATATCCATTTCTAAAATACAGGCATATATCATTTACAGATTTTCACCATAATACTCAAATATATATTTTCTTGCAAAAATTCAACCAAGTCTTTAGATTAATCCCAAACTTAGTACATCACTAGATTCATTTAGAACAACCAATAAATCCAAACCTTTAAGACCATTACATAACAACCAAAACAGAACTATAAAAACTCCCCAGATTACATGCAAATATTTCATTCTAAGTTCTTATTCAATTCTAATTTAGCATGCTTATATAATCACTTTCATTAGCCACAGCAGCTTCCTATTTAGATCCAGCATTCCCTGAAAGAACATTAGAGGCTGCCCCATTTTAGATGAGACACCCCAGATGCCATAAGCAAACAAGGGTCAGATACAAGATCTGGTATGAGTAAAATCAAAAATTCCATGATATTAAGTAAATGAGTGAGACATATATATTTTGTACAAGTGGGCATATCTTCTTTGAACAATTTGCCTAACTTGTTTATTATATACTTGTGCATATATGATCAGTATTTAAGACTAATCATGTACACACATTCGACCATGCAAACATATGTTTCAAATAGAAATACTCAGGAACCATCATAGCTCCAGTCCAACCATTTTAGGAATAACTCAAGTTCCTACTTCATCAATTTAAGGTTGCATTTACCAAATTAATTCCTAGCCTCATCTGCCATAAAGGAATCACGGGGACACATTGCAATAAAATAATTCACAATATTGCACAAAGATCTCAGGGCTTAAACAAACCATATGCCAACTTGCATACTTCAAATATGACAAGCATTCCAGCAGTCTTCTTGGCTCACAATCCTTAGTTTATTTACTAAGTGTTCATGTTTAATCCTATCGTGAGATAGCTAGGTGACTAAATCCCATTATACATGAAACATTACATAGAGTTTACAAGCATAACTCAAGAACAATCTAACATTCATGTCCAGGGAAAATCATATTTTCAAGTATTTTGGCTTAAAGAAAATACAAGAATATTTACAACTGGGAATAAAGACTAGGCATGTGGGTTATTATTGTTTCATAAGCAACCATGTTTGAACTAAATTTAAGATCTAGCTTAAACAAGATTTCTGGCTCATGGATTTTCTATTTGATCAAGGGTTAAGCACTTTTGGATATTTCCATTGCAACCTTGAATCTTTCATTTGAGCCTCAGCACTTACACAAGTGTAATGCAACTCATATACATTTTGGTTTCTATGTTTTCCATGCCATATCTAAACCAGTTACAAGTATTCTCTATTTACTTTCATGATTTCATACTTTTACCTTTCTGGGTGTAACCAAACAGAGCAAAACACTCAAACATCAAAGCAATTAAAACATCCAGAAACACCCATTAAAACATCCATTGAAGCATCCATTAAAACCATAGTAATGGAATCAAAAACATGTAGAAAAATAACATAAATCTGGCTGCCTCATAATAGGACTTAATGCCATGGGTTTAGTGAGATTACTCACCTGAATATTTCTTCTTATAAATCCAGAAAATCCCTGAGTGTATTTTCTCTTCCTTTAAAATATTTTCTTCTTTTCCTATTATAAGTAGCTCGGGTAAAACAATTTCTCTGGCCATAACTACTTATTTATAAACATATTTTTACTAGGGTTTTACTCAAGACAAAATTCCATTTCTGTCCTGGCTAGCATCATGCATTGTGTGTTTGCATTTTCTCATTTTTATTCCTAATTACCCCCGGTCATATTACCAATTAAAGGCTGCATTTTCTTTTCTTTACTTTTTCAGAAAATGGCCACTCACCTAGTCATGTTAAAAGTGTGACTACCCTATTTTATATTTTAATTATTCCTGAGAATCCCCTTTGCTATTTTTGCCTACACAAGCATATTGACTTGTATTACATTTCATGTCATTTTAATGTTATAGTTTCACTTGCTTATATATATACTTTTCAGTACTTAAAAATGTATATTTGTATACATATCTTATCTAGGCTTATTTAATTCCTCTTTAATTTCAGAAACATATGCACCTATATGTATACTGGTTTTCAAATCCTTATAACATATATATATGTATAATTTTTTTTTCTGGGTTTTAAATAAAATCTGTTTACTAATTTTAAAATAAAACTTACTTTTCTTATTTTCTGGGATGATCCATATAATTCCAGAAATCAAATATCCATATCACAAAATCATGTTTGTAATGCTTTTTAATCCTTGTTTTAAATTCAAGAAATCTGGAGTTCTTCCTTGTGCCATATCAGTGTGCACGTGCACACATGCACACATACTTGCACACAATTAATTCCATATATTCTTATACAAATAAATTCAGATATTTTCAAAATTCAACTAAAATAAGATTCCATGAATTTCTGGGGCATTACAATCACCCCACCTTTTTAGGAATTGTGTCCTCACAATTTTTTCTCATTTTGACTTTAAACATTTCCAGATTTTATAAAATCCATCAAACATAGCATAAGCAAACAATTCAGTCATTATAACCATACATATTAAACTTTTAGGGATTTCGATTTTTACCTTCTACTGCAAAAAGCTTAGGGTAATCCATCTTTATCTTATCCTTTAATTCCCATGTACAATCATTAGGGTCTAGGCTCCATTGAACCTTTACCAATTTCAAAGTTTTGCTCCTCAACTTCTTTTCCTCTTTAGCTAAAATCCCCACTGGTTCCTTCTCATAGACCAAGTCAGGATTTATTTGAACTTGAGTTGGTTTCTCTAGAATTTCCTCTTTATCATGCACCCATCTCCTAAGTTGTGATACATGAAATACATTGTGCATTGCACTCATCTCTTCAGGTAGCTCCAGCTTATATGCTAATGAACCTATTTTTTCCAAAATCTTGTAAGGTCCAACATATCTTGGGGTAAGTTTTCCCTGCCTGCCAAACCTCAACACCTTCTTCATAGGTGAAACTTTGATGAAAACATAATCACCAACTTCATATTCTACCTGCTTCCTCCTCATATCTGCAAACTTCTTTTGCCTATCTTGAGCTGCTGCCATTCTTCTCCTCACCAATTCAATTTTCTCTGTAGTCTCTTTAACATACTCAGGCCCTAAGACAGCCTTTTCTCCTGCTTCAACCCAACATATTGGTGACAAACATGGTTTGCCATACAATGCTTCAAATGGTGCCATACCTATGGTGCTTTGATAACTATTGTTATATGTAAATTCAGCCAAATGGAGGTGATCTTCCCAATTACCTCCAAAGTCCAATGCACATGCCCTCAACAAATCCTCCAAAACTTTATTTATCACTTCAGTTTGACCATCTGATTGGGGGTGGTATGCAGTACTCAAGCATAACTCACTTCCCATGGCTTCTTGAAAGCTCTTCCAAAATCTGGATGTAAAGATTGTGTCCCTATCACTCACTATAGTCTTAGGGATTCCATGCAATCTTACTATTTCTCTCATGAATATTTGAGCTAGTTTAGCTGCATTTCTTTCTGCCTTCACTGGTATAAAGTGTGCCACTTTAGTCAATCTATCAACTATTACCCAAATGCTTGTATTTCCTCTCTTTGATCTAGGCAGACCATCTATGAAATCCATAGATATATCTTCCCACTTCCACTGTGGTATACTTAGAGGTTGTAATAGGCCTGAGGGTCTTTGGGTTTCTGCTTTGACTTGTTGGCAAGTCATGCACTTTGCAACATGTTTGGCCACATCAGTTTTCATCCCTCTCCACCAATAATCCCTCTTCAAATTTTGGTACATCTTGGTGCTGCCTGGGTGTATAGAATATTTGCTCCTATGATATTCATTGAGTATCTCTTCCTTCAATTCTATATCCTTTGGAACACATATTCTACCTTTATTCCTTAAGTAACCATTCTTATCAATGTGGTAGTTTGCTACTTCTTCTCCTTTTTCTATTAAAGTCTTCTTTTCTAATAAATCTGGATCTCCCCCTTGCATTTTTCCCACTTTCAAAATTAAATCTGATTGCAAAGTTATCAAACTTAATTTTCCTTTACTCCCTTCTTCAATCATCTCCATGTTTACCTCACTGTTTTCCTCAATTTCCAAATCAGTAAGTAGAGATAAATTTCTAAACTCTTCTATCATTAGCATGGCTACTTTTGCATGCTGCCTGCTCAAAGCATCTGCAACCTTATTAGCTTTTCCTGGAGTATAAAGTATGTCTAAATCATATGCTGCTAGAAACTCAACCCATCTATGTTGCCTCATATTCAAATCTTTTTGTGAAAAGAGATATTTCAGTGCCTTATGGTCTGTGTACAAAATAAACTTAGCACCTAGAAGATAATGTCTCCAGAGCTTTAGTGCATATACCACTGCTGCCAACTCAAGATCATGGGTTGCATACTTTGATTCATGTGGCTTCAATTGTCTTGATGCATAGGCTATAACTTGATCTTGCTGCATCAATACAGCTCCTAGCCCAAAACCACTTGCATCAGTATACACAATCAAATCCTCATTTCCTTCTGGTACTTTCAATACTGGTGCATTGACTAAGGCCTCCTTGATTCTACTAAAGGCTTGTTCACATTTCTCAGTCCATATAAAGGGTTGGTTCTTTCTAGTTAGGTTGGTAAGAGGTGATGACATCTTAGAAAAATCTTTTATAAACCTCCTATAATACCCTGCCATTCCCATAAATGACCTAACTTCTCCCACTGTGCTTGGCCTTTTCCATGCTTGGATTGCCACAATTTTATTGGGGTTTACAGAAATGCCTTTGGCAGATATAACATGCCCAAGGAAATGCACTTCTTCTTTCCAAAATGCACACTTATAAAATTTTGCTTTTAAATCTTTTTCTCTTAATCTAGACAAAACAAGGTGTAAGTGATTTTCATGTTCCTCTACTGTTTTAGAATAGATCAAAATATCATCAATAAAAATCAAAACAAACTTGTCTAAATAATCCCTGAATATCCTATTCATCAAGTCTACAAAGTATGATGGAGCATTTGTCAACCCAAATGGCATGACAAGAAACTCATATAAACCATACCTAGTGTTAAAGGCTGTGTACTTAACACTTGAGTCCTCAACCTTCATCTGATGGAATCCAGATGCCAAGTCTAACCTAGAAAATATTTTTGCTCCACTAAGTTGATCAAAAAGATCATCAATTCTAGGTAAGGGGTACTTGTTTCTGATAGTGACTTTGTTTAGCTCCCTGTAATCTATGCACATTCTTAAAGTACCATCATGTTTCCTTACAAACACTACTGGAGCACCCCAGCATGAATTACTTGGTCTTATAAATCCTTTGCTTTCCAACTCTTCTAACTGTTTCTTTAATTCCTTCAACTCACTTGGCCCCATCCTAGTGGGTTTCTTAATAATTGGACTTGCTCCTGGTATCAGATTAATCTGAAATTCCACTGGTCTGTGGTGTGGAACACCCTTAACTTCTCCAAACACATCTAAGTATTTGTTAATTATGGGGATTTCTTCAATAGAAGGCTCACTGGAATCCTTACTTAAGTCAATCAAGTGATATAATTTTCTTTCCTTGGTTATTTCACACAAAATTATGATTCTTTGACCTCTAGAATTTTGTAATGATATGGTGGATGAGTCTAAATTAATTATTGCTTTGTATTGTCTTAACCAGTCTACACCCAATATAACACCTATATTTGGGTAATTTAAAACATATAAATTGGAAATAAAAACATTTCCTCCTATGTTTATTTCCACATCCACACACATCATGTTTAAAACACTAGAACTTCCCAATGGGCTTTGCACTAACAAAGGGGTTTCAACCAGTATGCAATTTAATTTAAGAAATGCAACTAACTCATGGGAAATCAGAGAATGTGTTGCCCCTGTATCATACACTACTGATATGGGTAGGGTACAAATAAATAAAGTACCTTCCACTTGACCATGGTTTTCTGCATTAGCCTCTACTGTGGATTTGCTTCTGCTTTCCAAACTTGCTAGCTTCCCTTGCTGTTTATACTCAGGGCAGTTTCTCTTGATATGTCCCTCCTTACCACATAGGTAGCATTTGAAAGCTCCTCCCTTCAATTCTGGGCACCTTGGTTTGATATGTCCCTCTTTTCCACAATGATGACATGTTATTTTTCTCTTTGTATCAGTGGTCTTAGTATCATTGGTTTTCTTGCCTTCTGTCTCCTCCTTCTTTTTGTCATAGGGATGATACCTTCCCCTATTTTTCTTATTGTTGTTATTCTTAAAATTCTTATACTTCTCCCTTTCCTTGTCATGTTGCTCAAATTTTAAGGCCAGATCAATGATTTGATCAAAAGTTTTATCTGCATATGGCAACATAGCCCTACTAAGCCCTGGGTTTAAACCCTTAATATACCTATCATTCTTTGATGCCTCATCAGCCACAAGCATAGCTCCATACTTAGACAAGTCCTCAAACCTATGAGTATATTCAGTCACATTAAAAGTTCCATGCCTAAGTCTGATGAATTCTTCAAGCAATAGAGTTTTGGCTGATGCTGGAACAAATCTAGCTTCCAACATCTCCTTGAATTGATTCCAAGTGATCTCATTTTCATTTCTTCCAGCTATGATCACCTCCCACCAGCTTAAAGCTACCCCTTTCAGTTGTCTTGAAGCTACTTGCCTCTTCCTTTGATCATCCAATTGCATGTCATTGAAAACTCTGTCCAGTGTTCTCAACCATGCTTGAATTTCCATCACATTCTCAGTTCCTTCAAAACTCCTGCCTCCCAAATTGGAATAAGTCTTCAGTAGTTTTGAAAGTTCTTCATGTGGGTTCTCAGGCCTATGCCCAATTCCATCCCTTAAAGCCCTCATAAAGTCTTGCATATCAAGCATTTGTGGTGCACTTGATCCTGCATGGTGATGAGATCCTCTTCCTACCATGGTCTACTAACTAAGTTCTGGGCAAATGGTATTAGTATATTATGAGTACTTCTATAATTACTATTTTCTTATCTAAATTATTTCATCCAAAACAAACAGACAAAATACATTTCTATAATACTTAACAATCTATGCAACCAAGTGCTCTGATACCAACTGAAATGACCCTCCTCTTTCCACCTTAATTTCATAAGGATTTTTTTTTACTTCATCAAAGGGAATTTAAATCAAATAGAAATCAAATGCCATGCAAGCTATTGACATAGCCACTTATTTCTTTTCTAAATAGGCAAATTAGGCAAAATCAGCAGTTCAGACGTCTAAATTCTTATGACAGGCGTCTAAACTTAATCCCAGACGTCTAACTAATTATGACAGACGTCTCAGAGATCTAAAATTGAAACAGAGAGAAAAAGACATTTTGAACTAAATTCAGACATCTAAATTTTTTGTGACAGACATCTACATTTAACCTCAGACGTCTAAATTATTATGACTGACGTCTAAGTTTAATCTCAGATGTCTAAATTATTAAGACTGACGTCTAAATTTGATCTCTATGTACATGCATATGCACATTCAATTTATATGTGTCTGGATGTCCACCTACATTCATTTACACTTTTAAGTTTGATTTAAAATTCCTTTGAACTATCAGAGTCATTTTTTTTTCTTTCAAACAATTCAACCAGGATTCAAAACTTATTACCAATATAAATATATCAGTGCATCCCTAGTAATATACACATACATATGAGGATGTACGTGTTTCTCTTGTTTAAATTCAGAGTATATATATTTTTGTTAAACAAGAGTATCCTGCTTGATTTGGATTCTAGCAGTTCTGACTAAAGTTAATTACTATATACTTTTGAATATTTGTAACAAGTCAGTAAATCCTATGCATATCTAATTTATATGAACTTAAAAATATCCACAAGAATAATTCCAGGTTTTTATAGCTAAACTCAGATTTTTAACCTTCAAACTTAAGGTTTTAAGTAACTTGAAATTAACTAATACAATATATGTACATATACATATCCATTTCCAAAATACAGGCATATATCATTTACAGATTTTCACCATAATACTCAAATATATATTTTCTTGCAAAAATTCAACCAAGTCTTTAGATTAATCCCAAACTTAGTACATCACTAGATTCATTTAGAACAACCAATAAATCCAAACCTTTAAGACCATTACATAACAACCAAAACAGAACTATAAAAACTCCCCATATTACATGCAAATATTTCATTCTAAGTTCTTATTCAATTCTAATTTAGCATGCTTATATAATCACTTTCATTAGCCACAGCAGCTTCCTATTTAGATCCAGCATTCCCTGAAAGAACATTAGAGGCTTCCCCATTTTAGATGAGACACCCCAGATGCCATAAGCAAACAAGGGTCAGATACAAGATCTGGTATGAGTAAAATCAAAAATTCCATGATATTAAGTAAATGAGTGAGACATAAATATTTTGTACAAGTGGGCATATCTTCTTTGAACAATTTGCCTGACTTGTTTATTATATACTTGTGCATATATGATCAGTATTTAAGACTAATCATGTACACACATTCGACCATGCAAACATATGTTTCAAATAGAAATACTCAGGAACCATCATAGCTCCAGTCCAACCATCTTAGGAATAACTCAAGTTCCTACTTCATCAATTTAAGGTTGCATTTACCAAATTAATTCCTAGCCTCATCTGCCATAAAGGAATCACGGGGACACATTGCAATAAAATAATTCACAATATTGCACAAAGATCTCAGGGCTTAAACAAACCATGTGCCAACTTGCATACTTCAAATATGACAAGCATTCCAGCAGTCTTCTTGGCTCACAATCCTTAGTTTATTTACTAAGTGTTCATGTTTAATCCTATCGTGAGATAGCTAGGTGACTAAATCCCATTATACATGAAACATTACATAGAGTTTACAAGCATAACTCAAGAACAATCTAACATTCATGTCCAGGGAAAATCATATTTTCAAGTATTTTGGCTTAAAGAAAATACAAGAATATTTACAACTGGGAATAAAGACTAGGCATGTGGGTTATTATTGTTTCATAAGCAACCATGTTTGAACTAAATTCAAGATCTAGCTTAAACAAGATTTCTGGCTCATGGATTTTCTATTTGATCAAGGGTTCAGCACTTTTGGATATTTCCATTGCAACCTTGAATCTTTCATTTGAGCCTCAGCACTTACACAAGTGTAATGCAACTCATATACATTTTGGTTTCTATGTTTTCCATGCCATATCTAAACCAGTTACAAGTATTCTCTATTTACTTTCATGATTTCATACTTTTACCTTTCTGGGTGTAACCAAACAGAGAAAAACACTCAAACATCAAAGCAATCAAAACATCCAGAAACACCCATTAAAACATCCATTGAAGCATCCATTAAAACCATAGTAATGGAATCAAAAACATGTAGAAAAATAACATAAATCTGGCTGCCTCATAACAGGACTTAATGCCATGGGTTTAGTGAGATTACTCACCTGAATATTTCTTCTTATAAATCCAGAAAATCCCTGAGTGTATTTTCTCTTCCTTTAAAATGTTTTCTTCTTTTCCTATTATAAGTAGCTCGGGTAAAACAATTTCTCTGGCCATAACTACTTATTTATAAACATATTTTTACTAGGGTTTTACTCAAGACAAAATTCCATTTCTGTCCTGGCTAGCATCATGCATTGTGTGTTTGCATTTTCTCATTTTTATTCCTAATTACCCCCGGTCATATTACCAATTAAAGGCTGCATTTTCTTTTCTTTACTTTTTCAGAAAATGGCCACTCACCTAGTCATGTTAAAAGTGTGACTACCCTATTTTATATTTTAATTATTCCTGAGAATCCCCTTTGCTATTTTTGCCTACACAAGCATATTGACTTGTATTACATTTCATGTCATTTTAATGTTATAGTTTCACTTGCTTATATATATACTTTTCAGTACTTAAAAATGTATATTTGTATACATATCTTATCTAGGCTTATTTAATTCCTCTTTAATTTCAGAAACATATGCACCTATATGTATACTGGTTTTCAAATCCTTATAACATATATATATGTATAATTTTTTTTTTCTGGGTTTTAAATAAAATCTGTTTACTAATTTTAAAATAAAACTTACTTTTCTTATTTTCTAGGATGATCCATATAATTCCAGAAATCAAATATCCATATCACAAAATCATGTTTGTAATGCTTTTTAATCCTTGTTTTAAATTCAAGAAATCTGGAGTTCTTCCTTGTGCCATATCAGTGTGCACGTGCACACATGCACACATACTTGCACACAATTAATTCCATATATTCTTATACAAATAAATTCAGATATTTTCAAAATTCAACTAAAATAAGATTCCATGAATTTCTGGGGCATTACAATTGTGAATTGTAAGTATTACATTCTTCAATTTTAATAATTCATGTGTAGTTTAGTTTCCTGTTAGCCAGTACCTCTTAATATATTTGTTTACACGTACACCTGGAATCAGGAATTAGTTGTGTATAAAACATGAGTAACTTTCAAGCTAGTAGATGAAAGATGGGTTAGTAGAATGCATTTTTATTACACACGTTATTCCTCAGTAGACGTGTGTGGTTTTTCCAACCTTAATATCCATTCCTATTCACTACATATAACAAATGCATATAGTTCTAGGTTTAGCTGTGTATGTTTCCTTCCCTTTCTTATTCGAATTTAAATTCCATAGAAATTTGTGGGTGTGGCCATTTTAAAACTCAGCTCGTAGGTTTTAATATATGTCCTCAATGGCCTAAATTTCCATTCAACCATATTCGGTCCTCAAGCACAAGTCGTATTGCTCTCATTAAATGTGTACATGTTTATCCCCATAAATTTTGACTATAATTTCAATTACTAATCTTTCTTTTTTCTTAAAGATTATTATACT
This sequence comes from Allium fistulosum, assembly GCA_030737815.1. Taxonomy (NCBI): domain Eukaryota; kingdom Viridiplantae; phylum Streptophyta; class Magnoliopsida; order Asparagales; family Amaryllidaceae; genus Allium; species Allium fistulosum. The sequence continues at coordinate 1,180,991,234 of CM060903.1, forward strand.
ATGTCTTCAAAATGATGAGGTGTGACTTTTACAGTGATGAAATGTGGCCATAGATTATCCGGTTTCATTTCATAAAACCTTGTTCTAGCTTACCTTGATTATGGTATGTGCTCTGCTGCTTGTTTATTTTCTAAAATACCCCTCATGGTTTAAAGATCTATACACCAATTATCTTAAATTCAAACATATTCGTGATGGTCAGAATTATCTAGCCAAATTTTTATAATTCTATAGAACTTGAGGTGGCTGTAAATTGATTGAGAATGACATGTTTAGCTGAAATTACGCTTTAAGCCAATTCATTTTCACGCATGATTACAATTTGATTTTTATTTTATTTTAACCAATACAAATGTTCCTTATATATAAAGTGTTCTATGGATTTGTACAATGGGGTGGTGGATCCAGGAGCATTGTGGCATAATGTAAATTTAATGAGTGACAAATAGTTAACAAGTTCCATACTAGAGTGCACAAAAATATTCCTTTATATACAGATGTAACTAGTCAATAAGTAAGTGGTGTGGACACATAGAGAATAATTAAGGTTGTATATATGCAATGTAGAATAAACTGTAATGTCACTCTCTACTAGTTAACCATAGTCACATTATCGAGGGTAAGCATTTTCAGTAGTTATTCTTGTATGTCTTTTGCAATTATCATGTTAATGAAATGGTTTTCTTATTTAGTCTGCAGAAATATATGAGATGCAAAGGTTCTTGCACTAACCACGCAAAGGATGTGCTGTCGAAAATTCATGAAATCCGATAAGTGTATAAAAATCAACAAAGTTTGATTAGCTACAGTTGTATGTATTGTTACTTTTTGTCACAAATATTATATGTTTAATACTCCGTGTATGAAATATTATGGATATATATATATATATATATATATATATATATATATATATTTTGTGGTTTGGCTTATGACTTCGTTTGATTACGTACATTACAATGTGATAAGTGCGGTTTTTAGAATTATTATAATATATTAGTTGAAATAAGCTTGGTAACTGCAAAATTGTAGGCTTGAATTTATATGGCAATAAAAAAATAACATGGAAATTTTTTTTATAGCGTTTTAGTTAGGCTATGAAAAGAAATTTTTTTAACACTTTTAAACTTTTTATGGCGTTTTAAGTAGGCTATGAAAACTTTTTATAGCGTTTTAACTGGGCTATGAAAATATTTTTTTTAAAGCTTTTATACTTTTTATAGCGTTTTAACTGGGCTATGAAAATATTTTTTTTAAAGCTTTTATACTTTTTATAGCGTTTTAAATAGGCCATGAAAAGAAAAATTTTATAATTTTTTACAGCGTTTCAAACGCGTCATAAAAGATTTTCTACAGCAAGCTTCTAACGCTATAGAAAAGTTGTTGTACCAATACGACCTGCCTAAGATGGCAACAAAAACGCTGTTAAAAACCCATTTTCCATGGCAATTTTGAAACGCTGTTGTATCTCTCAGACTTATTACAACATGTTGATATATGGCGTTTATAAAAACGCTGTAGAAAGTTTTAATAGCGGTTTTTAAACGCTATAAAAAGGCCTGTTTGTTGTAGTGAGTGAAAATGTGACCGATAATCGGTTCTCCAGATTTCAACAATTTAACGAACAAAAGTTGTTCTAAGACGTTCAACGTATTATGCACCTACATGTACATACATATATATGATAACATGCACATAAACATACATATATAAATATAATTAAGTATAAAAGTATAATATAAAATATATAAGATATTTTAAGATTTCTTACTCCTTAAACATATATAAGTCAACATATGCATACATGAGAAGATGGAAGTGATGGGCACAAGAGGGGGAGGCTTTTGCCATACCTAGAGGGAAGGTGTGTTGGAGAAGCCATGAAATGGTGATGTAAATGATGATATATGCATGGATACTTTTACACTCTTCTTTTCCTATAAATATCCTACCCTCTTCTCTTCATTTTCATTCATCTTCTTCTTTATATTTCTAGGCTTTGTCTTCACTTTAATGGCTTCCATCCAAGAGAAATAATGTCAAAATTTATTTCAAAAAGGATTTAGATTTTAATATATAGTTATATATACTTAAACACCTTAATACAAGCCCGAAACTCCACCTTTTCTCTTTGTTCTTCAAATCTCCACCCCACTTCATCATTTAGCTGAGAACTTCTTTGCTCCAGCCTAGGGCGTGCACCCCAAGCCATCTCAAGTCTTGATCGAGGCATCAAGGAGCTAAAATCCGAAGAATGGTGAGCTTCGGAAACCGAGTAGCGGAGCTATAACCGATTTTCTATTAGCTCGAAGGGAAAATTAAGGTGAGAACTCCTAAACTATTATATTATATTTTGGATGATGATATGATGTTTGAAATGGATGTTTAATATGCTTTGATCATCAAGTTTGGATGTTTCATATGAATATTGAATATATATGCAAGTCACGAAAATACACGTCAATAAGCACAAAGGAAATCACTTTCCTTGAATTAATGAAATGGTGTATGTGGAAAGTTAAACCTCTTTAAAAATGGTTTAAAATTAGTTTGAAATGTTTTATAAACATTTAAAAGTTTTTTGGCGAAGTTTGAAAAGAAACGGGAAATTTAGTCAAAAATAGGCGCGTCGCGTAACGGTAGTTCGCGATTTCGCGCCCTAAAAGTAAAAATAGTGTAAAGAATGATATATAGCTCGGAATTCTTCGAGATAAGAATTTTCCAAACAATTATATCCATAGTTTTCCAACGAAGAAAGAAAATCAAGATTTCGATAAGTAGATTTTGAGATATGAGTAAAACAAGCTTTTTGAAAAATCGTGGTTTTTGCAGTTCGAAACCCAAAACTGGATTTCTTCGAAAATGATATCCTAATTTTTTTTAAAAATGTGGAATAAATATTTTAAACTGTTTTAAAAGTGATTTGAGTAATAAAAATGAATTTTCAAGTGATAAAAAGTCGTTTTGATCAATATAGCTTAAAAAGCACTTTTCGCAACACTTTTCCATAACATTTGAAATATAGCTTTAAACTTAACAATTCTTTTTCAAATCTTTTATATATATTTTTAAATGGATAATTAAGTGTTTAAATAATTTTTTGGGATTTTTATGGTTTATTTAAAATAGTTTAAATAAATGGTATAAAGAAAAGCTATTATAAATAAAGTGGTTTAATCTTGGCTCTAAAAGCCGACGAGTGGACTAGATTTTTCTATTCGTGAGATCTGAATGTGAGGTGCTTAAACTAAGGAGATGTTCAAGAGCAACCAGTGCCCTAGCTCGCCTGGCCTCTTCCATGGGCTAGGGATAGATAAGGTCGAAATGTCGGAAACGAGTTAAGTATAAAAAGATTTAAATTTTCCAAATTCAAACTAAACACAACCTTGATTTTATAGAGATGATCTTCTTATACTTAGTGTTAAAGCCCGAAGAGGGAAATCGTACTATTCGTGGAATTTAAAAGGTGATTATGTCGTTATTCCGCCCATAGTATTTGTTGAATACGGGAATTGATATTGAGTAGAATTAGATGATTTCTATAGATTCTGCTCACTTAATATTTACTAGTTTTGGATTAACATCCTAGATAACATGGTTTTAACTCAATCAAACCTATGAGTTTTGAATTAAGAAATCTTTGTCAAAGATTTAAATGAAATGATTTTGGAAATGTTTTCCTAAGTGAAAAATGAAATGATTTCGATTTATTACAAGTTTAAAAAGGGTTTTAAGCAATCAAGGAATTAATAAAGAGGTTTAATAGTTCTATGTATACTGGAAAGAATGTTTTTAGAAATATATATTTCCAGAAGAGATTTTGATAGAAAGGACTTAATTAATTAAAGAATGATTCCCTATTCAAAAGACATCTTTTTATCAATGATTGGACCGAAGGAACCGGGGTCGTATACGGGGTAATTCCTATCCGAAAACCACTTCGAACCAATGTATACATTCGAAAATGAAGACCTAATAAAGAAAATGAAGGATGAAGACCGAGGATTTTCGGGGTGAAAGGACTGCTTGTTGATAATTCTGGTTAGCTCCGAAATACTAAAGTAGAAGTGGTCCCTTCATTTCTGAAATTCTTTAGGTTACAAGGACTTCTCGCTACCAATCCTAGGGATAAATCCAGACATGATTTTGTAGGAGGGTGCCTTCGGTTTCATTCAATCCAAGAACGAACTTGTATGGATGGATGTCTGACACTACATTCTTGAGATTTCATCGTTGACTTTTATAACCATACATCTGTTTAGTGGCGGAGAAGGCAACTTCTCTTAGCTTAACACTCTTCTCTGAGACGTATGAGCTCCGAGGTTGTATGTTTGTGGAAGTCAATAGTGATCGATGGAATGGCGATGTGGAATTCAAAGTGAAATGTGAAAAGTAAAAGGTAATCATTACCTCGGGCCTCACACCCAAAAATGGCCGAAACATGGTAGATGTAGTAAGGCTATGTGGTTCGCAACCATTAGGATATGATCTTCCTCTTGTAGATATATTTCTACCCGCTATGACATTCGGGTTTAAATTATTATTGATGTATGGTGTGAGGGCTCTCGTGTAATATCCCGGAAATTTTAACAATATCAATTTAATAATCTGTTAAATAATTAAATTGATATTGATGATCTTTGATAATAAAATTTGTATTTAATTTAATAATCTGATTAAATTAGTATTAATTGGTGATTTTATCTTTTAAAAGTTAATAAGATAATTTTCTATTTGAATATATATATTTATTTATATATATTGTAAATAGAAGCTTTGGGTAAATTGGGAATTTAGATTTAATTTAATATGACTGTTCAAAGTTATTTAAATTAGTAAATTTATAGTTTTAAAATACTTTAATTGCTTAAGATATTTTTACTTAAGTTTAAATTTTTATAAGAGTTAACAAAAAGGCTTGTTTTGTTTCTTTTTAAAATATCACTTGATAATATTATCTCTTATATAAATTATTTAAATATCAAATATGTTAATTTCATATAATAAGTATAATGTATTATTTTTATTAATATGAATGGATTTTAAAGAATATGAAATTGTTATTTAATTGAATAAGTAGTTGTATATGAATATATATATAACTTGACTTTTAAATTGAATCTTAAGCTTTAATTAAAATTGAATTTGAAATTAAGTTTTGAAATTCAATGGAATAAATATTTAAATTTGTTGTAGAGTTTAGAAAATTGTATAAACTTTTAGTTATAAATAAATTTAGTTTTCTTTCTTTAAAAAGTAATTTGTATATATATAGATAAGTATTTTATAAATAAGAAAAGCCATTTTATATACTTCTAAAATAAATAAATATGTAAAAAACTACTTAAGAGACATATGTCATTATCTTAAGTTATTGTTTTAACATGTGTAATGTAAGTAATCAATGAAAGTGACAAGTGTCTTAATTTATTTTTCTTTTTCTTTTATTTTTATAAAATCATAAATTTACATATATAAACATTTGCATATCTTCTTTATTTCATTCTTTTCTATTTTCCTTTTCAAAAACAAGAAACCATCTTCCTCTCTAATGCAAATCTGATAATCAGTAAACAATTATGCCTCCAACCCAAAATCAAAATCACTCTTTTAAATCAAAGATCAAAACCTATCTCATTTTCACAATCAAGTCTTCAGCCTGCTGAAATTCTTTCATCTCTGGAATCATGTTCAAAGCAATTAAAAGCTTCAACAACTCAAGTTTAAAATCAAAGAAGATAAGGAATGCAAGTTTCTCAGTTTCAAGTTTTAAAAGCAAAAGTATCTTTCCAGCAACTCAGTTTAAAAGTCAAATAAGCAAGGCAATTCAAGTTTTAAAATACAAAAGCAGTTTTCAAAAGCTAAAGGCTGCCTCTGTTTAAATAAGGTGAGTAACTTTTTATTTAAAAAAAAACCTAAATAAAATAACCAGTTGCATGTTCATATGTATGAATTCGTATGGTTATATGTATATATATTTATGGTGCATGTTGGGTATATGTGTGAATGTATATATGCGTGTATGGATGCTAATATCTGAAATGCCTCTGTTCCCAGATTCAAGACCAGTATTTTTGTTCTAAATTCCCCTATCTCATGATCTAAGCATTGTTATGAATTGTGATACAAACAAAAATTGTTTGGGTGATCATAAGTTTAAGCTTAAAAATCTTAGTTAAGTCAAATTAAAATCTGAGTGTCTCTGAAAGCCTAAAATATCAATGCATGTTGAAATAAAGTAAAACTTAACTTTGTAATTTATAAATTCAAGTATATGTATTGAATATATAAGCTATAACATGATTTTTAACATTAAAATCATAACTTTTAGTTTAGAATTAAAAGAGCAGTTCTGGTTTTAACTGAAAATGGATTTTTGGTTAGAACTGTTAATCTAGGAGGATTGATTGACCAATATTTTGTCTGGTAATAGTGGAATGATCGAGGATGAAGGGAAAATTATTAGAATTTAAATTAAGGCAGTGAGGTAGAAATAATTTAGGATTTAAATTTATAAACCTAGTTTTACTGGGTTAGGGAAAAATGAACACCACGGCTTATCCTATCGATCGAGTGTTTCAGGGTTTTGGGTAAGGGAAGGTTTGGGTTTGACGAAGACATGATCGGAATTCCAGAACCTCTGGTGATCGGGATTTTGAAGGCGAGGAGATGTTGATAGGCTTTGGCGAATTCGAACTGATGGGTTCCAGGTTATTGTTCCAGGTGGGTTGAAGGTCTCGAATTTGATTTCGAGATTTGTATAGTGATCTGATGATCGAGAGATGGTGTGAAGATGGATGCCGATGTGGGAAAGCCATCGTGGATGGTCGGAGGTGACTACGTCTCTGGTGCATGTGCACGGTGCACGGAAATTTGGGTTTTGGTGAAGTCTGTTTTTACAGAGGGAGGTCTCGCGTTTTGTTCGAGTTATTTCGAGGGAGACTCGGGTTTAAGGGGATGCGACTCGAAGTAGAATTGCAAAGGCTCGGGTAAAAGTCTGGGTTCCAGATTTTATAAACTAAACTGTTTTAAAATTTTAAAACTGAGTTTAAATGATTTAAGTAAGGGTTTTAAACAAGTCTAAAATTTAGATTTAAATCTGATGCCAGTTTAAATTGAATCTAAGTTCAAAAATGAAATAAGTTGTTGAAATTTAGATATTTTAGCAACCATTAAAAGGTTTAGATAATTAAATTTAAAAATTGAGTTTTAAATTGGAAGTAAGTTTAAATCTAAATGTAATCTGGAATTTAATTTAAATCTGTATCCCAGATTTGTAATAAAAGAAAGTTTTTGAATTTAATTATTTGCATAACTTTAATTGTTAAAATATATATTAAATGGTTGAAATTTAAAAGTAAATTTGATTCAAATTCTTAAGTTATTTTATAAGATGAGTATTTCTTTCACTTGTAAATTAAAAGAGTTTTAGAAATGTTGTTTTAAACATGGTTAAAGATAATTTGTTTCATTTTAAATCTTTAAATTTAAATGAAGTTTTGAAGATAGAATTAAAGTAAATTAATTTAAAATACTTTGTAAATGATAACTTGATTATTAATAAGAACAAGTTTTATCTTAAAGTAATTAGAGATTTGTGTTCATTAAATTTATTAGGAAATTTAATGGATAATTTATTTAATTGATTAATTAATCATTTGGATTAATTAAATAGGTAATTAATGGTTTAAACTAATTAATTAGTGATTAAGATTAATAAATTTGTAATTAAGGATTATAATTAGAATATTAATTAATGATTAAGAATTAATTAATAAAGTAATTAAATATTAATTAAGTTATGGTTAACACTTAATTAACTAAATAAATTAGGTTAATTAAATTGGTTTTAAGATTTATTAATTTGAAATTAATAATAATTAATCTAAGTTAATTACTTAAGAAAAGTAATTAAAGGGTTGTTAATAGTTAATGTAGGTCATTAACTTGTGATTATTTAAATAACTAATTAATGTGATTAATTTTGAAAATTAATTAGATAAATTGATTTAAAGATAATCATTTGTGAAAATGGTTTAAATGTAATTACTAAATAAAAGTAATTAAGGAATTAATTACTCATTTGTAATTAATGGAGTTAATTTGATTTAGTTAAGTTAATTAATTAAGTTTAATTAATTTAGGATAATCAAGAGATGATTTAATAATAATTACTTAATGTAATTATTAAGGTATGATTATTTAAGAAGTAAATAATAGATAATTACTTGATGTAATTAATTGATTGGTTATGTATTAAGGAAAGTAATTTGAGTTTAATTACTTGTTAATTAATCAAGGGATTAATTAAGAAATTAATTAAGGAGTAATTAATTTAGTAAATGAAAGTAATTAAGGGTAGTTAATTACTGATTGAAGGAGATTAATCAAAAGTGATTAATAAATGTGTTTTAATTAAAGTTTAATTACTTAATGTAATTAATTTAATTAAAGTAATTAATAATTAAGTTGTAATTAAGGATCATTAATTAATAAATGATGTAATTAAGATTGATTAATTAAGTATAATTAATAAATGAAGTGATTAATTAATGTAATTAATTAAGGTTTAATATAATTGATTTTAGTGATTAATTTAATTAATTATAGTTAATTAATTAATGAGGTAATTAAAGGTTAATTACTATAAGTGGTTAAGGTTAATTAATTTGAGTAATTAATTAAAGATAAATTACTTGAAGGTAATTAAAAGATAATTAATCAAAGATGATTAATTGAAAAAGGTAATTAGAGGATAATTAATTAATTTGTAATTAATTAATGTTTAAGTAAGAAGGATTTATAAAATAAAAGTAATTAATTTAATTAACTTTAAATTAATTAGAGATGATATAGATCATTACTTATGGATGGATGATAATACTGAATGCTTTGCATTTGATTGATATCTCTGATGAGATATATGCTATGTGATATGGATGTTTAGTTGAATTGTGATAATATTGATTATCTGATGATATTGATAATGTTGATTATCTATTGTGAATTATCTTTCTAAGTGTATAAAGATAATTGAATTAAATTGTTTTAACCTTTAAAACAACTTGACCTTAAAAGATACGTTTTGGATTTCGATGAGACCGGGATCGGGTTTCCGTATACCGGATTTCCAGGTCTGGAGACCCGAATACCACATCGATCCAAATTAACGATAGGTCGTAAATCAAGTGAAGATGAAGATTCAGAGTGCAAGGGTTATTGTCGTTAACTCTGAGGGTGATTCCAATACGAGTGTAACGAGATAATGCCTTCGGTTTCGTTCGAACCCGGAACGAACTTGTATGGACTGAATGCTTTCAGAACATCGTCAGGTGGACGATGAGCATTCTAAGTGATGTGTTCTTTTCTAAGGTAATCGTGACCTCAAGCCTCACAAACCGGGAATGGCTAAAACAGGGGAGGTGCAGCAAGGTTAGTGGGTAGCACCCAAGTAGGACAAGATTATCTCTGTCTAGAGGTCCCTTCTTATTATTATTCGGCTGTGTGGGCAGTTGTGAGCTCCAACTGCTGGGATATCTTGTGCGGGAATTATCCAGTAAGGGATGTTCCGACCTTGTGTTGCAGGGGATTGGGAGTGATCCTCGGTACGGTGATCTAGGCCACGTACTGTGACGGGCGGTACCCCGGTAGCCCTGCCATTGTATGGAATCCAATTTCCAATAAGTGATAACGGACTTGATTGTATAACCCACTTTGTGGCTAGTATGCTGGAATTTAATAATGTAACAATTTCAGCTATTTCATATTTATTTGAAAACCCTAGACCCTATTATAATACAATCGAATTTCCTATCAAATGTTTTGGTTAGCGTAAGGTAAAAACTTACCCATGTTTATGTGTGGGAAGTCTTACGTGATACCTTTTCTTTCAAAAGGTTTTGAAGTTAAACAAGTTTAACCTGTTACTCACACCAGACCCATGTCTGACCCAAGTTGTTTATTTCTGTTTTATAAACTCTTGGGTACTCAAATTTTTACGAGTAGCCAAGGGATTCAGGTTTAGCTTTGACGAGTAATCTGGAGGAGCAATGGAGCAGGAGGCTTCGGCGTTGTAGATATAGATAGTAGTTTTCCGCTGTGTTGATCTTTGTATTGATCTGTATTGTGTTGAGATGTAATAACTAGACAGATGTTTATAACTGTCTAGTATGTGATGTGTAATCTGTGTAACTCTGATAGATGATGTATATGATACTATGTTATATTTATGTGATATATTATATTTCGTTTCGTTTCCGCTGTGAGTATCTGTTGTTGTTTTCTTTTCTCTTCTTCTCTTTTCTATTTCTCACCCCTTTCTTTCTTACTGTCGATGCGATTTTCCGGGAGTGGAAAGTCGGGTCGTCACACCTCGGATAGGTCGGGAATGACCGGGGTGATGACATATTTGGTACTATCTAGTGAGAAAGGTATGCCGGTCTTGTGTTGGTAGAGGGCAGATGTTCTGTGCCTTGATACATTCCTCTAGAGATGTATTTCCAGAATGTAGTCCCTTCACCTGGTCATTTTTATGGAACCTCATTCTCCAATAAGTGATTGTACGATTTTAGATGTAGAAAGCCTTGTATTACAAGGTGGTATGCTGGAATTTAATAATGTAACAATCGGCTAAGATTAATAAGTTTACTTGCAAATGTTTTTTAATGATATGTCATTAAAAATAATATAAAGTATTTCTACGTAATGATTTGGTTATCATAAGGAAAAAAACCGTTCTGTGTTTATGTGCGGCGTGATCTTTTGAGATACCCTTCTGTTTTCAAAACGCGTATTTTGAGTTCTCACACCAGTCCCATGACAGACCTGGAGTTTATTTTCCTCTTCCTTAAACTCTAGGTGCCCAAATTTTCCTGGGCAGCCTAGTAGTTAGGTTTAGTTTAGAAGAAATCCGGATGGAGCTCGGAGCATAGAGTCCGAAGATTTTGGTCTATTTTCGCCACACTCTTGTACTATAGTATTCTGCATTTGTAAGGACGGGAATTTATAACTGTCCATGTTTTAACTTTGATAAACGTATATTAATTTCTGTTGTAAAGTTTTTATTGAAATAACATATATGAGATTCTATTCTATCTTTATTTTTCTTTCTTACCCTTGAGAATCCGCTTCTCCGGCACTTGGATTTATGGCACGTGAATACCGATGATGTATTAGTGTCGATTTTCGAGTGTCGAAGAAATGGGTCCTCAACGTGGTATCAGAGCTTAGGTTGAGCAAATTCCTGAGCCTAATAGGGGTAAAAGACTCATCAAAGATAGGGTTAGTAATTCCCTAGGATGAGTAATTCATTAGAGATAGGGTTAGTGACACCCTAGAACGAGTTTGAGTATATATGAGTGTGTATTTGTTAATACATATACAAATGGATTTGATTTTATATGAAATCATTTTTACCTATATATATATTTGAAAAGGAAAGAATATTTTTGTAAAATTTTCAAAGAGTTTTCAAAATGATAAACATTTTGTACAAATAATCTTAAAAGCCATCATTAGAAATAAATCTTGAAACATTTTCTGAGTATTGACCAAACCTCTCTACCAAAGAATACGCTAGCAGTTACCTACTACTTGTGTCTAAAATAATAATTGTTTGCCTTGAAGAAACCGTATGGGGGAAGTTACGCGAAATGGGAGTCTTCTAGAGCAAATTGGGACGAGAAGGATAGCCTCATTATTCTCTCTAGCGATGAAGAGGAGCAGCCTTAATATCCGCCTAGCAATGGTGGGTTTTCAATCGAGGAAGAATATGCCCCATATACTCGTAGGGATGAAAATGGAAACCCTAGAGCCTAAATGCTTATACCGCCTCCAGCTCCAGAAGTAATTATGATCTCCAGCGACGATGAACCCGGGTAGGCCTCGAAAGGAAATTGGATAACAGGGCCTGCTAGCTCCATTTTGGAACCAATAGACGAGATTGAGCCAATGGAAGAAGAATCAGAACCCGCGGAAGTGGAAATAGAGCCTATAGAGGAAGAACCAGAGCCGATGGAAGACCTCGATGCTATCATATTGAGCGAGTGTAGCAATGTAGTATGGGATATGGGTAGGGAGAATGTCGTATGGCAGGAGGGATTGTCCAGTTCAAACATAAACTGGAACGAGATAGAAAGCAACAATGAAGAAGCAACAGAAGAAGAAAAAGAGGAGGGGGTCAAAGAATTTGAGAACCCTTGGGAGGAAAATGTGCAAGGCTTTGAAGAGTTAGAAGAGGGAGGAGTCATTCCTGGAATACCAGTCGGCATGAGACATGTCCCATGGAACCAGCCATGGCTACTCCAGGTAATGGGAGGGATACCGGAAGAGGACGGCAATAAGGCCGACGAAGAAATGGATAGCAAAGAAGAAGGAGAAGGTGAAGTGATGATTGACCTGAGATGTTGGAGTCCACCATTATCTTCGGACTCGGAAGAATAGGAGTAACGTTTGGGGAATTAAGGATAATTCTAGTATGTATGAGTATGGATGGGATGTTTATTTTTGGTTTGGTGTTTTGAATTGTATTAGAGTAAGGAAGAGAGGGGAATTTTTCTTTTTGGACCAAAGCTTCGAAATTTTTAAATGATGTACGCAATGTGAGAGTTTATAATATGACGTTGTCCTAACTTCTCATTAGTACCGATCTTTAAAATAAATATTTAAAGTTATTAATGAATGGTTTTGGGTATGTAGTAAACAAAGTTTTGGCAACATTTGTTTTTAAACCCTTAACGGACACTTTGGAAGAAATTTTGAAGGTATATTTAAATCTTTAATAATTGGATTTTAAAGATAATAACAAATATTGGAATCTTTTATATAAAGATAGAAATGTTACGAGTTCAAATTATAAAAGAAAAGAGAAGTTCATTATAACAATGTTGTGGTAATAATTGATTTAATCGCTTTGATTTTATTTTGAAAAGCTTGTTAAATATACTTATAACATTTGAATAAGTATATAAATACTTTTTAAGTGTTAAAACTAGTATAAGTAAACATATACATATATAAAGGAAGTTTTAATTATTAAAGGAATATTAATTGATAAAGAAAGTTTTAACTAAATAAAGAATGTTTTCACATTTGATATTAGCTAAAGGAAGTTTATTGTGATTTGTCAATTTAATGGATTATTTTGAAAATAAGTCTCTAGAAACCATTAAGATACGTTAGAAATGTATTATAATAAAATAAAAGGATATTTGTTTTTTGAAAAGAAATGTTTACTTTAAGTAGGATTATTGGAAATAAAAATGTAAAATGGTTATGTATAAAGAAGCATCTTTATAAAAGTTTGAATAAAGAATGAAAGTTATGTGAAATGTTTCATAAAAAAAATTTGAAAGGTTAATAAATACATATGAAGTCTGTGGATTGTTTCGTCGCACGATTTAATCTAAGATTCGAGTACAGAACTTTGTTGTGTTTGACACTTATCCGAAAGAGGATTTATCACTCGATTCTTGACGATGAACATAGATGAGGGTTTATGATTAGATACTTGAGTTTTCTATCATAGTTAAGAGCTGTGCAAGGAGAACTAAAGTTTTGATCAGGAAGCCTGGTTAAAGTCCGCACTAAAGGATCGTGGGATCAATGCTAGTTCGGAAGTAAAATTATGGATTCGAATAGAAGATCGAATTAGATATTGCGTACAAGTGATCTATATACATCGAACGAGTATAAGTTTAAAAATAAATATTTTGGGCATACCTTTGGATTTTTTTGTTTGGGTTATTTCCGAGACGAAATTCTTTTAAGGGGGGAGTCTGTAACGACCCGCCAATTTATCACTTTGATAAATTGTATGTATTTTTAAATTTATGCAAACAAAAGTTTGATAATTCAAATAATATTATATCAAGTAATAATAAGCAATAGTAACCTTTTTTGAATAAATAGTTTCCTCGAAATTTATATCGATAAATTGACATTGTATTTAAACAATTGATTAATTTAATTTAAATTGAGATTTAATGATTTAATAATTATTTCAATTATCCAAATAATTATTTTAAATGATGATAATTCATTTTGAATAGTTATAAAGTGGTAATGAATCATTTATAATAGTTTTATAAAGATATATATTTGATTTGAAAATATAAGGAAAAATCGATAATGCTTTATGTGTATAATGGCAATTATTGTAAATAATTTTTAATAATAATTTATATGGTTTTATAAAGCAAATGTGATCATTTTAATTAGTTTAAAATGACAAGAAATTTATTTTTGAATTTTGTTTACAAATATATATACGTTAATAAATAAGTGAAAATGTAACCGATAATCGGTTCTCCGGATTTCAACGATTTAACGAACAAAAATTATTCGAAGACGTTCGAAGTGTTATGCACCTACATGTACATACATATATATGTCACATGCACATGATAACATGCACATAAACATACATATATAAATATAATTAAGTATAATATAAAATATATAAGATATTTTAAGATTTCTTACTCCTTAAGCATATATAAGTCAACATATGCATTCAAGAAAAGATGGAAGTGATGGGCACATGGGGGGAGGCTTTTGTTGTGCCTAGAGGGAAGGTATGTTGGAGAAGCCATGAAATGGTGATGTAAATGATGATGTATGCATGGATACTTTTACACTCTTCTTTTCCTTTAAATACCCTACCCTCTTCTCTTCATTTCCATTCATCTTCTTCTTCATATTTCTAAGCTCTGTCTTCTACTTTAATAGCTTCCATTCTAAGAGAAATAACGTCAAAATTTATTTCAAAAAGAATTTCGATTTTAATATATAGTTGTATATACTTAAACACCTCAAAACAAGCCCGAAACTCCACCGTTTCTCTTTGTTCTTCAAATCTCCACCCCACTTCATCATTTGACCGAGCACTTCTTTGCTCCATCCTAGGTCGTGCACCCCAAGCCATCTAAAGTCTTGGTTGAGGCATCTAGCAGCTAAAATCTGAAGAATAGTGAGCTTCGGAAACCGAGTAGCGGAGCTATAGCCGATTTTCTATTAGCTCGAAGGGAAAATGAAGGAGCGAACTCCTAAACTATTATATTATATTTTGATGATGATATGATGTTTGAAATGGATGTTTAATATGCTTTGATCATCAAGTTTGGATGTTTTCATATGAATATTGAATATATATGCAAGTCATGGAAATACACGTCGATAAGCACAAAGAAAATCACTTTCCTTGAATTAATGAAATGGTGTATACGGAAAGTTAAACCTCTTTAAAAATGGTTAAATGAGTTTCAAATGTTTTATAAACATTTAAAAGTGTTATGGTGAAGTTTGAAAAGAAATGAGAAATTTAGTCAAAAATAGGCGCGTCGTGTAACGGTTGTTCGCGATTTCGCATCCTAAAAGTCAAACGAGTGTGAAGAATGGTATATAGCTTGGAATTCTTCGAGGTAAGAATTTTCCAAACTAATATATCCATATTTTTCCAACTAAGAATGAAAATTGAGATTTCGATTAGTAGATTTTGAGATATGAGTAAAACAAGCTTTTTGAAAAATCGTGGTTTTTGAAGTTCGAAATCCAAAATTGGATTTCTTCGAAAATGATACCTTAATTTTTTTTAAATGTGGAATAAATCTTATAAATCTTTTAAAATGTTTTAAAAGTGATTTGAGTAATAAAAATGAATTTTCAAGTGATAAAAAGTCATTTTGATCAATATAGCTTAAAAAAGCACTTTCCGCGGCACTTTTCCGCAGCACTTTTCTATAATATTTGAAATATAGCTTTAAACTTAACAATTCTTTTCCAAATTTTTTATACATGTTTTTAAATGGATAATTAAGTGTTTAAATAATGTTTTGGAATTTTTATGGTGTAACGACCCGTAAAATTTTATGGTTTTAAAAGTATATTTAATTGGAAATTTGTAAAATTTTAAACAATAAAATTTGAAAATAAAAATTTATTATTTGGAATACGTCTATTTTAATATAGCAACTGGTAAATTTTCATTGGATAATATTGAAGTTTATTTTCCTGTGAAATTTCATTTCAAATCAAACCGGTTAATAACAGTGAATTTAAAAGTTTTCCGAAACCAAAATATGTCAACAGGAGAAAATTTATTCAGATTATTCTGAATCAGACTGCGAAATTCGTTTTTCCAAATTTGGACTTCTACTGCTCCGTTTATCTTAATTCTGGCCAAATAGCAGCATTTCTGGTACCGATTATCGACTTTTGATTGGATGATCGTACCACTAATATCTATATACCGTTTTGATCGTCTCGTCATGCTGATCTCTGTGGTATATTCAATTCTGTGTTTTGAAGCCCGGTACGTAGCAGAATCCGCGAAAACGGTAACCGTATCGGTACCGGTTCTGTACCTTTTGTTTTCCCGTGACCTTTCAGCCATTTGTTTTTCTATTCCCAATAGTAACCTCTGACCTTTACTATTCTACATTAAATTCCCACGTGCCTCCTTCTCTTCCTTTTGGTAATATGTTCTGATTTGTTTATTTTCTTTTGTGACCTTTCATTTTTGTACTATTCATAAAATAAAATAAACGTATACAATGGGCCTTGCCTGTAGCTTTGGCATTTTCTTTCCATTGAAAACTTTACCGTGCTCATCAACAGCTCACCACATCCCTGCCTTCCTCCTTTCTTTTTCTCTTTTATTTTTGCCTTCGAACAACTTCCCCACGTCCTCATCTTCACCGTGCCAGTGCCTAGGACCAGCCTCTACCTCCATGCCTCCTCCGCTCAGGCCGAGCTCTCCCCTGCTCTCTCTCACGTGCCGTCCTTTCTCTCGACCACATCAGACCTGCTTGCTCGTATCCCTTGTTGCGTGCATATTGATGTGAGTTTATACAATGATTTTTATTTATATTGTTTTCTTTCTCTTGCGTTCTCGGATCTAGGCTATTTTAAAATATGCCCTTGTATATATAAGGTTATACTGTATTTTATAACAGTTGTTATACTACATAAATAACATTTTGGTTTACATGAGTTTTTATATATATTTAACTTGTTTATATCTCCGGTTTTTGGTCTTATATATATGGATATTGGTTTACAGTACTTCCCATATATGTATAAGTATTGTTAAGTGATGATATATATAACAATGGAAGTCTATGCTATATGTTTGAGAGGATTTTTTTTGAAACAACTTTAATATTTATGATCTATATGCGGCCTATATATACATTATATATATATATATATTTATATTATATTATTATTTTGGTTTATATAAGATATGTTAGTGGTAATACACGTACATGAGTTAAAACTGTCAGAGTATATGTTATTTTAAAAGTTAGTTATATTTTATATACAGGGAAGTGTATATATGATATTGGAATTACAATGATTCGTATTACAGTAGTATATAGTTGATTTTTTTTAGATAGCTTGGATAATAGTTAGTTTGTATAAAAATGTTGTTCATAAGTATAGTACGTATATCAAATGAGTAGTGTTTCAGTTTCTATATTAGTCTGTTAATGTTACTTAGTGTAGGTATATATCTATATACAGTTTATATAAAGTTGCTTATAGGTAGATATTCTGTTATATCCTGTTATAGTGGCTTAAAGCATATATTTATGCAAAATATATAATGTTTATAGCATGTGTTATATAAGTAAGTTTCATATAAAAGGAGATATTAAATAATTGCAACAGTATGTGTAAATATAGTCTGCAAAATATATATTTTATATGGGTTAGTGTATATGGGTCAATTTATATATGTGTTTAATTATATAAGATTGTATCATAGATTTGTTTATATAGTTGATAAAGTTATATAGTTTATATATATTAAAAAGCATATGAAGTTTCGGCAGTATGTATATTTGTATACATGTGTTGCAATATATGTGTGAGTCCATTTTATAATATATATATCTAGCATTTATAGACATATCAAAGTTTGCTTAGGTTGTATATTTAGATTTAAGGAATATGTTTTAATTATAAACTACATGCATACTTCTGTTAAAATGTGTATATGTATATTTATTTATTTCAAATTTTATTATGTAAATATGTTGTCCATATGCGTTTTATAAAAAAAATATTTATATATTGAATATAATATGTGATTTAATTCATTTTCAATTTGAAAAAAAAAATATATATCTTAGTTTGAATGTATCTCTAAAAATTGTTTTAGAGAGAAGTTATAGCATATATATTGTTTCGATTTTTTTTAGACGATTCTGATTCATTCCCATCAATCCCTATCTTTCAGCTTTGCCCGCCAAATCCACTTTTAGCTTACTTCGCTTGAGATTGTAGTTTGGATTTGTTTGATTATTTAGACCGTGATCCAATTCATAGCTTGTTGTGCAACAAACTCCTTTAACCTCGAAAGGTGAGCAATCACTCACGATTAACGCTCTTTTATTTATTAAATTTGATTTCATTTGAAATAGCAATTGAAATATGCTGCTGTAGTTATTTAAATTGTTATATATGCTATTATCTGTAACTGTTCACCTGTGGGATATGACACCATATCCTGTTGTTTATATTTTATTGTTATTTATGATATATGCATGTTGTTGTATTTTAGATTATCTGTTATCACTCTGCAAGTTCCCTGTTAGTATAGAATTCACTATGGGTTGAAATGATACATACCCGAATGGACTTTAGAATAAGAGAAAATCGTTATGGGTTGAAATGATAGACCCAAGCGATTTTCATGTGAATTGAAATTGGGATTACGGGTTGAACTGATTCTACCCGTATATATTTAAATTCGGATTGAAATGATAAATATCCGTATCACTTAACCCTATGATAAATATATATACAGACACCGTTGGTCAATATATATAAATATTTTGAAAATAAATTCTATGGTTTGGAAAGAAATATATGGTTTTAACAAATGTTGATTCTTAAAATTTTATATATAAATGGTAATGATATATATAGATTTAATAATGATATTTAATTTAATTAAGATGGATTTAATACATATAATATGTTAAGTATAAAATTTATATTTCAAAATAGATTTTGGTAAAAATTTGAATAAGTTAAGGTTGGAAGATAATTTGAATTTAGTTGAAATTTTATTCATTAAAGAAATTTATTTAATTAAACCGATTTGGAACTTATTGAAATTGAGATTTTAGATATGATTTATAACTTGAGTTTGATTTATAAGTAATCTAATGAATATTTCTTGTTTAAATAAAGTTTAAGGAAATATTTAGTAAAATGTAATTTAAGGCTAGTTAAATGATATTGAATTTATTAAGTGAATATTCCCTGATTAAATAATAATAAAGTTAAATCAAGAGTTAAATCAAGAGCTATATGAAACTGTTAAATCTAACTTTGAAAATGTTGAATACTAAAGCTTTGAAATATATTGAAAATAAAGGGTATATTTAGAACTGAATTAAATTGAAGAACTGAGCTTTGAATAAATTTGAATTTGGAATTTGAAGTTGATTTGAATCGATTTGCGAGACTTGAGGAAATTATAAATACTTTACTTTTTAAATCATTTAATATATATATACTATTTTGGAAAATAGATATATTTGAAATGAAATGATATGTGGGTTTTGAAGTATAAATTAAATTGAAATGACCACGGTGTCATAATGTATATTTCCACCTTGTAGATAGTTCTGAAGATCCTTAGAGGATGGTTATCCCAAACATCCTTTAAGTTACTTGTATTTCAGTTGATATTTCGCTTGAGTTGGATTTATTTATATAAGAATGTTAATCCTGACTCGAGTGTTTTGTGTTTTGCTTTACGCTCGGGTCAGACCGAGTGATACAGCATCTGAGACTCACCCTTGGAGTTTGGAGCTTCGTTTGGAGATCCAACTATCGACTCAGCTTCCAGCTTTTCTAGTTGATCTGTTCAGAGAGGTCATCTGTTGTACTGGGGACTTCACTGCATTTGAGATATTCTGTTGTATTTTATTTCTAACTCTGATGTTTATATAGTAGCTTCATGAACTACTATTTATTTATTCCGCTGCGTATTAGTGTATTACTCTGTGTCTGTGATTCTGTGATTGATTTATTTACTGTATATGCTGAGTTTTGCCAAATTTAAATTAACAATCTATTGTTTTGAATTATTCAAGTCTGACATGTGTGGATTTATTGTCGATTTGAATGGTCCAAAATAGTGGGTCGTTACAGTTGGTATCAGAGCTTTGGCTCTAGGCAAAACTTAGCATATATAGTAAATTTATTTACAGAATCACTTTCATCGAGTTTGAATCTCTTCCGTTTGACTCGATTTCCTTTGAACTTTGGAACGTTTCTTGCGGTTCCAAAATTCATTCTTGTCTCTCCCTATTTGTATTCTTTTGATTTTGGAGTATCCCATAACCCCACTTCGAATGATCTCTATAAGAATAGGATCCCACCAATCTTTGAATGATTTGTGAAGGGGGTGAAACTCCTTCACAATTGGCATTGATTCACCGGAGATTTCTATATCTTTGGTTTAGATGCCGCTATCTCTTGCGATCGAATGTTGATTTTTCTTGGAATTCTGCATCGATCTTGTTCCTGAAGTCACGGTTGACCCGGTTAAGGTCGCCCACGATTTATATAAGTATATTCATCTTCTATTTTGAAATTTAATTATCTCATCTTCGTTTGAGCTTATCTTCGAATCATAATTCTATTTGATTAAGAGTTCCTCTAATTTGAATCTCTATCTTTGTTTGAAATCCATTCTTAAATCATCTTTGGAAAAATCGGGTTTGTTTGTTTTTTTAGAAAGTGTTTTATAAATCGAAATTCTTATTTTGATAAGTTTGGTTATATTCTATATATAAAAGAGAAAATGTTTTCAATAAAGATTATATACCCTTTTAAAATGAGAATTTGAGGTTTAGAAAGGATTTGTAATTTTGAAAATAAATAAATTATATAAGAAATTTGATTTATCTAAAAATGATTTATAACTGAAGGATTTTAAATTTGAAATTCGACAATTGAACCCCGGTGTTTTGAAATTGGTTTTAAGATTTTGAAATATATAATAATAATATGATTTAAAAATATTTTCCGAATAAGAAATGTTTCAAATGAGTTTAATGAGTTTCGAAGAAATTTCAAAGGAAGTTTGAGAAAATAGAAGTCCAGAACTCACTTATGTCGTTGGAAAATAATTTCGGTGATGAGTGCACGCATCATCGACATTGATTTTCGAGTTTCAGAGTGAGGGAAAGGCCACTTTAGTAGCATTGCTACGCGAGTGATTTTTTTTGCGAAACCGATTTTGATTTCAAATTCCAAAGTATGATTTGATATTCGAAAGATATATGTATATATATACTTGAAATGATTTGAAGTAAGCCGGTGTTCAGTCCTCGAGTTTCGGATTTGATATAACCCTATCTATTAAAATTGATTTACTGATTTGTTGCTGATTTCCAACTCTTGAATTTTAAAATGATTTCTTCAACTATTTTGAAGGTTCGAGCACTTCCAAATCAAGGTTAACTTTTCAAAGCTGAAATTTTTGAAAAGTATGAATTATTTGATAAAGTATATAAATTTGTTTCGAATGTTTAAGTATGTAGTAATATGATTTAAATAAGTTGAAACTGTTTTGTTAAGTAAATGAATAAGGCTATTTTGAATTTTTCTAATATGAAATTTAGATTCGAAATGCTTTGAAAAGAATTTGGTCTTCAAAATATTTGAATAAAATTTAGTTTAAATGTTTTAACTTAGTAACATCTTTATGAAACTATATATTTAACAAGTTGGAATAAATATATAAGTTGTACGTATGCTGTTTTATTCGCATAATTGAATTGATCCAAGTTTGAGTACACAAGTTCGAGGTGAATTGCACCATTTCGTGTTAGGATTTTTCATTCGATTCTTGATGGCGAATATTTGATATGGATTTTGGGCTCGATTCCATAATTCTCTATCATAGTATATGGATATGCAAGGAGACTGATGGCTTCTAGTCGAGAAACCATATCGAAGTCAGCATTAGGGAAATCGAATGGACAATACTAGTTCGAAAGCGAACTTGTGTGATCGAGCGAGCGATCAAATGTGATTCTGCGAAATGATGACGTATGTACATCTTATATTCTAATATCATTGATATATTTTGACGCTGAAATTGAAAGCTGTCGAGTTAGAATATCTTTGCTTACTAAAAGAAAATTTTCAATTTAAATTACAAAGATATATAACCCATAAAAGCAAAGATATTCAATCTCATATGGCTCTTAATACAGCGAAATTTATTTTTGAAAAATTTGATCCTTATATAAGATGGACCTTACGTAAGTATAAGATGATTTTGAAAACATTTGATTTTGGAAATGAATTGGTTGACTTAAATTATATTGATTTCGAAATTTGGATTTATTTCCTAAATTTATTATTTTGGAAACTTTGGAATTGAAGATATTTGATTTGGAAGAATAATTTGGTGAAAGCGTATATGATTTTGAAATTGAACTAATATTGAAACAAATTGAAATTTGAGAACCTTATGTTACTAAACACTTGATGTGACGCCCCACCTCTATGCTCATAATAACAAAGAGTATTAAAAGAAATACTGTCTATTATTACGAAGAATAAGGCTGGATAGGAGCGACCATCCGTAATTGGCCTTACACTAATATTGGTTATCTCGACAGGAGTGGTATATACTTTTTATTTTTCATTTATTATTTATTTACTCCCATCGACACTCCCAATACAAGTATAAAACGAACTACGATGGTTCATAATAGTTTAGGACATTAGATATAACAATAACACAGATAATATAAATGCGGAACATAGATAAAAACAAAAGTCTCATATATATATAACTGATGTCAGTTAATACATAGTTGACACAATACATATGATACAACTACAACTGTCAACTCTAGAAGTTATATATACAAGTACATTATCGACTAATATACATGAATACATATCGTTCTATATAATGACACGACTACTACAAAGTGACACTGACAACTTCAGAAGATATGAAAAGTCTTCAAATCCCGAACAGCAACTCAAAGAAGGAAATCTACTACCTGAAATAACTCGGGTCTGACCCGAGTATTACATTCAAAAGAAAATAATACCCAGGTCAGTCTAATTCAAACCAGTTTATTAGTGCATATAGGCAGTAATAATTTTAATAGACGGCAGTCACAATAATTCCCGTCTATCCGATTCTTTAAACAAAGAAACCAGATAACGGTCAATATAACACTTAACAGTGTTTAACAAAAATCAGCAGATTTAAATCATCAACAGAGATAAATAAACAATTTATCAAATCGACTAAATCAATTTAAAGCCATTGAAATTGTCACTTTAAAAACCATCAAAGTTCGATTAGCTGCCGTACACGCACGCGTGTACGGCCTCGCCAATACAACACATGAAATGCGCAAAACAAAATGCACAGCTAACAAATCAAAACATGGTCAAGGCAATACAACAGAGGTGTAACCAGACTGAGCAAACAGAGGACAATGAATGCAGACTGGACAACATTGAATACCAAGGCAACATGAAACCCAAAACTATCGAGTTCAACTGAACCATAATAACATGAAGAACATCAATCCAACAGCAATACTGCACAATACCAAGCTACAAAATGCCAACGGTGATATGGACAGATGCAGACCACTAAAAGATCAATAAGCAAGTCAGGTGAAGAACAATGGGAACACAATGAATGCAATTAATGATCAACTGCCTCAGACAACAACTATACAACTGATAATCAAAACTGAATGCTACAGATCAAATGCAAGGACAAACAACTACAATAAATGAACAAAGTCTACACTGGACCACCACACAATTATACCAAAGCACAAAGTATGGATGAAGAAACTCAACAACAACAAGACTACACTGGAAAACAAACTACTCTACAAAGACTATGTCGAACACAGGAGTGACAACTATTATATCGAATCAAAGCAAGTGCCATCAGGTTGAAGATACATTATAGTGACAATATAAAGACTACAGACCTCAAATTATACCAAATGAACATGAACCAATGCTACTGGAATAAAGAAGACTAACATATCAAAGCAAAACTGCAATGCAACATCACAGTGACCAAGCCAACAAAATCAAGTGCAAATAACTAAATGCACTTGCAACTGAAACTGTCTCGAAGTGAGGAACAAATACAAAGTCTAATGCAGACCCATATAAGTGCACATGTGTATATGTTAGAAGTGCTAACAAGTAAACAAGAATCAATTAATCAAATATGCATATGCAGGCAACTGAGGTGAATGGCATATGTAATAAATGACAGTGACAACTACTTCAGTGACACAGACCAATGCAACATATTCAAGTTAAATGAACATGTACAAGTGAAGGGAGTGGAAACTGCAAAAATATGCAATGAAGTCAAAGGAGTGCAACTGGAAAACAAGCAAAGAAATACAACAGACTCAATGAAGACTGCTATGATCGAAGTGCAACCGGATTGAAATGAAGATCACGAAATGTACAAACAAAGACAGAGACCGAGACAGTAGCAACCAAGTGACTCAAAGCAACTACACCAACAGATGACCAAAACAACACTACGGCAACTACTAAGTGAAACAATGAGACTCAACTCAGTTACTGGGAATACAACATGTCAACAAAACACAATCTCGACGAACAACTACAAGCGGGGTGCAGACTATACAAAAGTGAAGACCATCAAATGACAACAATGAATATCCAATGCAACAATCCAACAGATACATAACTCAAGGAATGAAGCGCCGCAATCGAGTGGGAACAGCAGTGAAAATGCAGACATACAAAATATTCAGACAAGCAACCAGAGTTTGTTTCGAAATGTACTCGAAGACGAACAGAAAGAAAAAGGGGATTCAAGTGCGAAACCAAAAATCAAGTGTGTATCTGTATTTTTGAAAAGGTCAAAAATATATTCAAATGATCAAAGTCATTATGAATCAGGTCAGAGAAACAAGCCGGAGGTCATCACAAAATCCGAGTTCAAAGTCAATCAGAGAAAACCACGAAATCAGCAATAGTCCAAGCAATGAAGTCAATACTCAAAGAAACACATAATCGAATGACCGACCAACAAGGGACGAATTCAACAATCAAACACAAACGAAAATAGTAGAATTCGAACGCTAATACACTCGAGGTAGGAATTAGATGTGAGGGAATTAACCACTCACCTTTTTCGAAGAGGTCGCGAGCGAGACTAAGGAAGTCGAACGATGCAGAGACGAACGCGAAGAAACCCTAATTTGCAAACGCCAGAGAATCGATCGCCGAAGCCCTAGATTTTGAGTCGCCATTTTTTTTTCTTCGTAATGAGGAGAGGGGGTCGGGTTCGTATTTGTGTAGAGGAGATCGTGGGGGTATGGGCTAGGGTATGGGCTGGTGTATTATTTTTTTCTTTTTACTTTTATTTATAGATAAAATTTATCCTTTTTTAAACATCTTTATCTATATTATTTTAATTTGCCTATATCGTATCAATTTCAAAAGAATTTCTACTAGATACACCAACTCCACTAACCATTTTATAAAAGAATTTACACTGACAAAAGCACTAAACAATTTTATGAACAAATTTCAACTCGAATAAAATTTTTTAAGGGGAAATTAATTTAAAGGACAAAGATTTGTATATTTTTTGCCTCAAGGACACAACCTCAATATTTTTACCACAAGGACAAACATTCTTCTAAAAATTATTCATAAGGACAAATATTTTTCAAAATTATTCATAAGGACAACAAAACTGCTACCAAGCTAAAAACTGATACCTAAAAACTGCTATCGATAACTACAAACTGATACTATCAATGACTAAAAACTGATACCTAAAGAAAGTTGTCCTTCAGGATAAAATTTTGAAGGCCTGTCCTTGAGGCAAAAATGCTGAAATTTTTTGTCCTTGACAATAATTTCCTGATTTTTTAATTGCAATTGTCTAACAAATTAAATCGTCATTTGACGATAATCAACTGTTATGAAACTCCGGGTTGTTACAGACTCCCCTCCTTATAGGAATTGCGTCCTCGCAATTATAAGAAATAAATGGACAAAAGGTAACAACCAAAAGAGCAAGGCAATGACGAGTGCATAAGTAAAGCAAATGTCAGCAGGGGAAGTACTAGATATGAAATCAAAAGGTTCGACTGCTTCAAATCAAAAGAATCAACATCGTGGGAATCAGGGATCAAAATCAGACGACTAACAAAAGCAAGAACAATCGAGTTCCAGCAACTAAAAGAGAAGGAAAAACAGAGCAGAAATCCCATACAAAGCACGAATTGAATGTGAGTAAATCAAATTACTCACCTGAATCTCCAGAGAAAAAGACGAAGCTCAAATCTCAAAAATCTCAAATATTTACTTATCTCAAACGATAATCAGAAGATAAATCAAATATCTGATTATCTCAAACGATAGTCAGAAAACAAATCAATTATCTGGTTATCTCAAACGATAGTCAGAAAACAAATATTCAATTATCAAAAACGATAATCAAATTTCTCAAATCAACATATATTCGATTATCACAAGCGATAATCAAATTTCAAATTCAACAAATATTCGATTATTAAAAACGATAATCAAATTTCAAATTTAGCAAATATTTAATTACCTCAAGCGATAATTAAATCTCAAATCAACAAATATTTAATTATCTAAAGCGATAATTAAATTTCCCAAATCAACAAATATTTAATTATCTAAAGCGATAATTAAAAGCAACAAATATCCAATTATCAAAAACGATAATCAGAACTCATATCAACAAATATCTAATTATCACAAGCGATAATTAGAAACAACAAATATCTGATTATCAAAAACGATAATCAGAACTCATATCAACAAATATCTAATTATCACAAGCGATAATTAGAAACAACAAATATCTGATTATCAAAAACGATAATCAGAACTCATATCAACAAATATCTAATTATCACAAGCGATAATTAGAAACAACAAATATCTGATTATCAAAAACGATAATCAGAACTCATATCAACAAATATCTAATTATCACAAGCGATAATTAGAAACAACAAATATCTGATTATCAAAAACGATAATCAGAACTCATATCAACAAATATCTAATTATCACAAGCGATAATTAGAAACAACAAATATCTGATTATCAAAAACGATAATCAGAACTCATATCAACAAATATCTAATTATCACAAGCGATAATTAGAAACAACAAATATCTGATTATCAAAAATGATAATCAGAACTCATATCAACAAATATCTAATTATCACAAGCGATAATTAGAAACAACAAATATCTGATTATCAAAAACGATAATCAGAACTCATATCAACAAATATCTAATTATCACAAGCGATAATTAGAAACAACAAATATCTGATTATCAAAAACGATAATCAGAACTCATATCAACAAATATCCAATTACCTGCAGATAATTGGAAGCAACAAATATCTAGAAATCAATTAAGAAGACTAGAAAATCAACATAAAAGTTTGGATCGATCCCATCAGATGGCGAGTTTTTAATTCGCCGCACGTGCAACAACATATGGCCGAAGCCTACCAAGTACTCAACATAATTTTTGGCACCCATCAGATTGACCCGAAGGTCCACAGAGTGACCCGAAGGTCTAGTACTGGTATTTGACCCGAAGGTCCGCAGAGTGGCCCGAAAGCCCAACAAATGACCCGAAGGTCCTCATAGTGGCTCGAAAGCACACGAAAGCATCAAAATGTTTCAATTAACGAGTCCGGAATTAACCGAAATAGCAAACGCACATGTCCCATACCACGTGTTTTACTAAATCGTTTGATTCTCTTCATCGTTTCCTTGAAAGTGTAAAATTCATCAAAATCATCAAAACAACAGATATTCAATTAACGAGTCCGGAATTAACCGAAAAAGTAAAAGTGTGGTTCCATACTCCGCACTTTTGCTAAATCGTTTAAATCTCTTCATCGTTTCCTTGAAAGTGCAAAATTGTGTATTTTATAAAAATACACTTTACATTCTCAAACGGACGAGTCCGGAATTAAGCGAAACAGTAAAAGAAAGGGGTCATAATCCTCGATTTTGTTGAATCGTTTAAGTCACTTTCTCATTCTTTTGAAAACGCAAACTGTTAAAAATTTATAGAAAAAAAAATTTCATTTTTAAAACGATTTTCCAATCACGTGATTAAACAGCAAATCAGTAACAATTTCGATAAGGAAATTGTACTTCTCAAAATACCGTAAAAGCGGTTACACATCAGTATTGCGGAATAACCGCTTGAAAATCCACTTTTAAAAATTTGGCTGTTACTGAAGTCAAAGCGACAGTAATTTTAAAACATCAAATATCTCATCAAAAGAATTCACATCAAAATGTGACATCAGTGAATTTTCATTCATTAAAATTGTCAACAAAACACCGTGCCTCAAAAATTCAGCATTGGTGTAAAAATCCCGTTATAAAAATAACGGCAACAAAATACGTATCATAACCAAGCATCGGTTCAACGTAAAATAAATGCAATGACGTGCAATTCAAATTTTTGCACGTACTACAAAATGAACAAAGAAATCATTCAAATGTATCTTCAATGAAGATAATTCAAAACAGCAAAAATCTAATCACTAGATGATTAGTACAAAAGAAAGCCAGCGGAAATTTCAACAAAAATCACATATCTGCAATTTCTTCGAATCCTCAATTCGGATTCGAAATTCTCAAAGAAACAGAATAATTACAGCTATGTAAACAACAAATGAAATTCATATCAATTTCGTATTTTGATTTTTAAATCAAAAAGATTATCAGTTGTACTCAGCGAAGACAGTTTCACTGTTTCCGATGCGCACTCTGATAAACAGAACACAAATCAATCAAAACAACAAAACACGATTCCACTCTTATTTTTAAATAAAGATATTTAAAAATTTCATCAAAATTTCAAAACTTTAGTTTTGACTCAAATCACAGATAAAACATCGACCAATAGTTGTAACATGTGTTCCTTCCGAGTTAAGTTTTATATTATGTCCATAAACCCCAAGCTCTGATACCAACTGTGACGCCCCACCTCTATGCTCATAATAACAAAGAGTATTAAAAGAAATACTGTCTATTATTATGAAGAATAAGGCTGGATAGGAGCGACCATCCGTAATTGGCCTTACACTAATATTGGTTATCTCGACAGGAGTGGTATATACTTTTTATTTTTCATTTATTATTTATTTACTCCCATCGACACTCCCAATACTAGTATAAAACGAACTACGATGGTTCATAATAGTTTAGGACATTAGATATAACAATAACACAGATAATATAAATGCAGAACATAGATAAAAACAAAAGTCTCATATATATATAACTGATGTCAGTTAATACATAGTTGACACAATACATATGATACAACTACAACTGTCGACTCTAGAAGTTATATATACAAGTACATTATCGACTAATATACATGAATACATATCGTTCTATATAATGACACGACTACTACAAAGTGACACTGACAACTTCAGAAGATATGAAAAGTCTTCAAATCCCGAACAGCAACTCAAAGAAGGAAATCTACTACCTGAAATAACTCGGGTCTGACCCGAGTATTACATTCAAAAGAAAATAATACCCAGGTCAGTCTAATTCAAACCAGTTTATTAGTGCATATAGGCAGTAATAATTTTAATAGACGGCAGTCACAATAATTCCCGTCTATCCGATTCTTTAAACAAAGAAACCAGATAACGGTCAATATAACACTTAACAGTGTTTAACAAAAATCAGCAGATTTAAATCATCAACAGAGATAAATAAACAATTTATCAAATCGACTAAATCAATTTAAAGCCATTGAAATTGTCACTTTAAAAACCATCAAAGTTCGATTAGCTGCCGTACACGCACGCGTGTACGGCCTCGCCAATACAACACATGAAATGCGCAAAACAAAATGCACAGCTAACAAATCAAAACATGGTCAAGGCAATACAACAGAGGTGTAACCAGACTGAGCAAACAGAGGACAATGAATGCAGACTGGACAACATTGAATACCAAGGCAACATGAAACCCAAAACTATCGAGTTCAACTGAACCATAATAACATGAAGAACATCAATCCAACAGCAATACTGCACAATACCAAGCTACAAAATGCCAACGGTGATATGGACAGATGCAGACCACTAAAAGATCAATAAGCAAGTCAGGTGAAGAACAATGGGAACACAATGAATGCAATTAATGATCAACTGCCTCAGACAACAACTATACAACTGATAATCAAAACTGAATGCTACAGATCAAATGCAAGGACAAACAACTACAATAAATGAACAAAGTCTACACTGGACCACCACACAATTATACCAAAGCACAAAGTATGGATGAAGAAACTCAACAACAACAAGACTACACTGGAAAACAAACTACTCTACAAAGACTATGTCGAACACAGGAGTGACAACTATTATATCGAATCAAAGCAAGTGCCATCAGGTTGAAGATACATTATAGTGACAATATAAAGACTACAGACCTCAAATTATACCAAATGAACATGAACCAATGCTACTGGAATAAAGAAGACTAACATATCAAAGCAAAACTGCAATGCAACATCACAGTGACCAAGCCAACAAAATCAAGTGCAAATAACTAAATGCACTTGCAACTGAAACTGTCTCGAAGTGAGGAACAAATACAAAGTCTAATGCAGACCCATATAAGTGCACATGTGTATATGTTAGAAGTGCTAACAAGTAAACAAGAATCAATTAATCAAATATGCATATGCAGGCAACTGAGGTGAATGGCATATGTAATAAATGACAGTGACAACTACTTCAGTGACACAGACCAATGCAACATATTCAAGTTAAATGAACATGTACAAGTGAAGGGAGTGGAAACTGCAAAAATATGCAATGAAGTCAAAGGAGTGCAACTGGAAAACAAGCAAAGAAATACAACAGACTCAATGAAGACTGCTATGATCGAAGTGCAACCGGATTGAAATGAAGATCACGAAATGTACAAACAAAGACAGAGACCGAGACAGTAGCAACCAAGTGACTCAAAGCAACTACACCAACAGATGACCAAAACAACACTACGGCAACTACTAAGTGAAACAATGAGACTCAACTCAGTTACTGGGAATACAACATGTCAACAAAACACAATCTCGACGAACAACTACAAGCGGGGTGCAGACTATACAAAAGTGAAGACCATCAAATGACAACAATGAATATCCAATGCAACAATCCAACAGATACATAACTCAAGGAATGAAGCGCCGCAATCGAGTGGGAACAGCAGTGAAAATGCAGACATACAAAATATTCAAACAAGCAACCAGAGTTTGTTTCGAAATGTACTCGAAGACGAACAGAAAGAAAAAGGGGATTCAAGTGCGAAACCAAAAATCAAGTGTGTATCTGTATTTTTGAAAAGGTCAAAAATATATTCAAATGATCAAAGTCATTATGAATCAGGTCAGAGAAACAAGCCGGAGGTCATCACAAAATCCGAGTTCAAAGTCAATCAGAGAAAACCACGAAATCAGCAATAGTCCAAGCAATGAAGTCAATACTCAAAGAAACACATAATCGAATGACCGACCAACAAGGGACGAATTCAACAATCAAACACAAACGAAAATAGTAGAATTCGAACGCTAATACACTCGAGGTAGGAATTAGATGTGAGGGAATTAACCACTCACCTTTTTCGAAGAGGTCGCGAGCGAGACTAAGGAAGTCGAACGATGCAGAGACGAACGCGAAGAAACCCTAATTTGCGAACGCCAGAGAATCGATCGCCGAAGCCCTAGATTTTGAGTCGCCATTTTTTTTTCTTCGTAATGAGGAGAGGGGGTCGGGTTCGTATTTGTGTAGAGGAGATCGTGGGGGTATGGGCTAGGGTATGGGCTGGTGTATTATTTTTTTCTTTTTACTTTTATTTATAGATAAAATTTATCCTTTTTTAAACATCTTTATCTATATTATTTTAATTTGCCTATATCGTATCAATTTCAAAAGAATTTCTACTAGATACACCAACTCCACTAACCATTTTATAAAAGAATTTACACTGACAAAAGCACTAAACAATTTTATGAACAAATTTCAACTCGAATAAAATTTTTTAATTGCAATTGTCTAACAAATTAAATCGTCATTTGACGATAATCAACTGTTATGAAACTCCGGGTTGTTACAGACTCCCCTCCTTATAGGAATTGCGTCCTCGCAATTATAAGAAATAAATGGACAAAAGGTAACAACCAAAAGAGCAAGGCAATGACGAGTGCATAAGTAAAGCAAATGTCAGCAGGGGAAGTACTAGATATGAAATCAAAAGGTTCGACTGCTTCAAATCAAAAGAATCAACATCGTGGGAATCAGGGATCAAAATCAGACGACTAACAAAAGCAAGAACAATCGAGTTCCAGCAACTAAAAGAGAAGGAAAAACAGAGCAGAAATCCCATACAAAGCACGAATTGAATGTGAGTAAATCAAATTACTCACCTGAATCTCCAGAGAAAAAGACGAAGCTCAAATCTCAAAAATCTCAAATATTTACTTATCTCAAACGATAATCAGAAGATAAATCAAATATCTGATTATCTCAAACGATAGTCAGAAAACAAATCAATTATCTGGTTATCTCAAACGATAGTCAGAAAACAAATATTCAATTATCAAAAACGATAATCAAATTTCTCAAATCAACATATATTCGATTATCACAAGCGATAATCAAATTTCAAATTCAACAAATATTCGATTATTAAAAACGATAATCAAATTTCAAATTTAGCAAATATTTAATTACCTCAAGCGATAATTAAATCTCAAATCAACAAATATTTAATTATCTAAAGCGATAATTAAATTTCCCAAATCAACAAATATTTAATTATCTAAAGCGATAATTAAAAGCAACAAATATCCAATTATCAAAAACGATAATCAGAACTCATATCAACAAATATCTAATTATCACAAGCGATAATTAGAAACAACAAATATCTGATTATCAAAAACGATAATCAGAACTCATATCAACAAATATCTAATTATCACAAGCGATAATTAGAAACAACAAATATCTGATTATCAAAAACGATAATCAGAACTCATATCAACAAATATCTAATTATCACAAGCGATAATTAGAAACAACAAATATCTGATTATCAAAAACGATAATCAGAACTCATATCAACAAATATCTAATTATCACAAGCGATAATTAGAAACAACAAATATCTGATTATCAAAAACGATAATCAGAACTCATATCAACAAATATCTAATTATCACAAGCGATAATTAGAAACAACAAATATCTGATTATCAAAAACGATAATCAGAACTCATATCAACAAATATCTAATTATCACAAGCGATAATTAGAAACAACAAATATCTGATTATCAAAAACGATAATCAGAACTCATATCAACAAATATCTAATTATCACAAGCGATAATTAGAAACAACAAATATCTGATTATCAAAAACGATAATCAGAACTCATATCAACAAATATCTAATTATCACAAGCGATAATTAGAAACAACAAATATCTGATTATCAAAAACGATAATCAGAACTCATATCAACAAATATCCAATTACCTGCAGATAATTGGAAGCAACAAATATCTAGAAATCAATTAAGAAGACTAGAAAATCAACATAAAAGTTTGGATCGATCCCATCAGATGGCGAGTTTTTAATTCGCCGCACGTGCAACAACATATGGCCGAAGCCTACCAAGTACTCAACATAATTTTTGGCGCCCATCAGATTGACCCGAAGGTCCACAGAGTGACCCGAAGGTCTAGTACTGGTATTTGACCCGAAGGTCCGCAGAGTGGCCCGAAAGCCCAACAAATGACCCGAAGGTCCTCATAGTGGCTCGAAAGCACACGAAAGCATCAAAATGTTTCAATTAACGAGTCCGGAATTAACCGAAATAGCAAACGCACATGTCCCATACCACGTGTTTTACTAAATCGTTTGATTCTCTTCATCGTTTCCTTGAAAGTGTAAAATTCATCAAAATCATCAAAACAACAGATATTCAATTAACGAGTCCGGAATTAACCGAAAAAGTAAAAGTGTGGTTCCATACTCCGCACTTTTGCTAAATCGTTTAAATCTCTTCATCGTTTCCTTGAAAGTGCAAAATTGTGTATTTTATAAAAATACACTTTACATTCTCAAACGGACGAGTCCGGAATTAAGAGAAACAGTAAAAGAAAGGGGTCATAATCCTCGATTTTGTTGAATCGTTTAAGTCACTTTCTCATTCTTTTGAAAACGCAAACTGTTAAAAATTTATAGAAAAAAAAATTTCATTTTTAAAACGATTTTCCAATCACGTGATTAAACAGCAAATCAGTAACAATTTCGATAAGGAAATTGTACTTCTCAAAATACCGTAAAAGCGGTTACACATCAGTATTGCGGAATAACCGCTTGAAAATCCACTTTTAAAAATTTGGCTGTTACTGAAGTCAAAGCGACAGTAATTTTAAAACATCAAATATCTCATCAAAAGAATTCACATCAAAATGTGACATCAGTGAATTTTCATTCATTAAAATTGTCAACAAAACACCGTGCCTCAAAAATTCAGCATTGGTGTAAAAATCCCGTTATAAAAATAACGGCAACAAAATACGTATCATAACCAAGCATCGGTTCAACGTAAAATAAATGCAATGACGTGCAATTCAAATTTTTGCACGTACTACAAAATGAACAAAGAAATCATTCAAATGTATCTTCAATGAAGATAATTCAAAACAGCAAAAATCTAATCACTAGATGATTAGTACAAAAGAAAGCCAGCGGAAATTTCAACAAAAATCACATATCTGCAATTTCTTCGAATCCTCAATTCGGATTCGAAATTCTCAAAGAAACAGAATAATTACAGCTATGTAAACAACAAATGAAATTCATATCAATTTCGTATTTTGATTTTTAAATCAAAAAGATTATCAGTTGTACTCAGCGAATACAGTTTCACTGTTTCCGATGCGCACTCTGATAAACAGAACACAAATCAATCAAAACAACAAAACACGATTCCACTCTTATTTTTAAATAAAGATATTTAAAAATTTCATCAAAATTTCAAAACTTTAGTTTTGACTCAAATCACAGATAAAACATCGACCAATAGTTGTAACATGTGTTCCTTCCGAGTTAAGTTTTATATTATGTCCATAAACCCCAAGCTCTGATACCAACTGTGACGCCCCACCTCTATGCTCATAATAACAAAGAGTATTAAAAGAAATACTGTCTATTATTATGAAGAATAAGGCTGGATAGGAGCGACCATCCGTAATTGGCCTTACACTAATATTGGTTATCTCGACAGGAGTGGTATATACTTTTTATTTTTCATTTATTATTTATTTACTCCCATCGACACTCCCAATACTAGTATAAAACGAACTACGATGGTTCATAATAGTTTAGGACATTAGATATAACAATAACACAGATAATATAAATGCAGAACATAGATAAAAACAAAAGTCTCATATATATATAACTGATGTCAGTTAATACATAGTTGACACAATACATATGATACAACTACAACTGTCGACTCTAGAAGTTATATATACAAGTACATTATCGACTAATATACATGAATACATATCGTTCTATATAATGACACGACTACTACAAAGTGACACTGACAACTTCAGAAGATATGAAAAGTCTTCAAATCCCGAACAGCAACTCAAAGAAGGAAATCTACTACCTGAAATAACTCGGGTCTGACCCGAGTATTACATTCAAAAGAAAATAATACCCAGGTCAGTCTAATTCAAACCAGTTTATTAGTGCATATAGGCAGTAATAATTTTAATAGACGGCAGTCACAATAATTCCCGTCTATCCGATTCTTTAAACAAAGAAACCAGATAACGGTCAATATAACACTTAACAGTGTTTAACAAAAATCAGCAGATTTAAATCATCAACAGAGATAAATAAACAATTTATCAAATCGACTAAATCAATTTAAAGCCATTGAAATTGTCACTTTAAAAACCATCAAAGTTCGATTAGCTGCCGTACACGCACGCGTGTACGGCCTCGCCAATACAACACATGAAATGCGCAAAACAAAATGCACAGCTAACAAATCAAAACATGGTCAAGGCAATACAACAGAGGTGTAACCAGACTGAGCAAACAGAGGACAATGAATGCAGACTGGACAACATTGAATACCAAGGCAACATGAAACCCAAAACTATCGAGTTCAACTGAACCATAATAACATGAAGAACATCAATCCAACAGCAATACTGCACAATACCAAGCTACAAAATGCCAACGGTGATATGGACAGATGCAGACCACTAAAAGATCAATAAGCAAGTCAGGTGAAGAACAATGGGAACACAATGAATGCAATTAATGATCAACTGCCTCAGACAACAACTATACAACTGATAATCAAAACTGAATGCTACAGATCAAATGCAAGGACAAACAACTACAATAAATGAACAAAGTCTACACTGGACCACCACACAATTATACCAAAGCACAAAGTATGGATGAAGAAACTCAACAACAACAAGACTACACTGGAAAACAAACTACTCTACAAAGACTATGTCGAACACAGGAGTGACAACTATTATATCGAATCAAAGCAAGTGCCATCAGGTTGAAGATACATTATAGTGACAATATAAAGACTACAGACCTCAAATTATACCAAATGAACATGAACCAATGCTACTGGAATAAAGAAGACTAACATATCAAAGCAAAACTGCAATGCAACATCACAGTGACCAAGCCAACAAAATCAAGTGCAAATAACTAAATGCACTTGCAACTGAAACTGTCTCGAAGTGAGGAACAAATACAAAGTCTAATGCAGACCCATATAAGTGCACATGTGTATATGTTAGAAGTGCTAACAAGTAAACAAGAATCAATTAATCAAATATGCATATGCAGGCAACTGAGGTGAATGGCATATGTAATAAATGACAGTGACAACTACTTCAGTGACACAGACCAATGCAACATATTCAAGTTAAATGAACATGTACAAGTGAAGGGAGTGGAAACTGCAAAAATATGCAATGAAGTCAAAGGAGTGCAACTGGAAAACAAACAAAGAAATACAACAGACTCAATGAAGACTGCTATGATCGAAGTGCAACCGGATTGAAATGAAGATCACGAAATGTACAAACAAAGACAGAGACCGAGACAGTAGCAACCAAGTGACTCAAAGCAACTACACCAACAGATGACCAAAACAACACTACGGCAACTACTAAGTGAAACAATGAGACTCAACTCAGTTACTGGGAATACAACATGTCAACAAAACACAATCTCGACGAACAACTACAAGCGGGGTGCAGACTATACAAAAGTGAAGACCATCAAATGACAACAATGAATATCCAATGCAACAATCCAACAGATACATAACTCAAGGAATGAAGCGCCGCAATCGAGTGGGAACAGCAGTGAAAATGCAGACATACAAAATATTCAGACAAGCAACCAGAGTTTGTTTCGAAATGTACTCGAAGACGAACAGAAAGAAAAAGGGGATTCAAGTGCGAAACCAAAAATCAAGTGTGTATCTGTATTTTTGAAAAGGTCAAAAATATATTCAAATGATCAAAGTCATTATGAATCAGGTCAGAGAAACAAGCCGGAGGTCATCACAAAATCCGAGTTCAAAGTCAATCAGAGAAAACCACGAAATTAGCAATAGTCCAAGCAATGAAGTCAATACTCAAAGAAACACATAATCGAATGACCGACCAACAAGGGACGAATTCAACAATCAAACACAAACGAAAATAGTAGAATTCGAACGCTAATACACTCGAGGTAGGAATTAGATGTGAGGGAATTAACCACTCACCTTTTTCGAAGAGGTCGCGAGCGAGACTAAGGAAGTCGAACGATGCAGAGATGAACGCGAAGAAACCCTAATTTGCGAACGCCAGAGAATCGATCGCCGAAGCCCTAGATTTTGAGTCGCCATTTTTTTTTCTTCGTAATGAGGAGAGGGGGTCGGGTTCGTATTTGTGTAGAGGAGATCGTGGGGGTATGGGCTAGGGTATGGGCTGGTGTATTATTTTTTTCTTTTTACTTTTATTTATAGATAAAATTTATCCTTTTTTAAACATCTTTATCTATATTATTTTAATTTGCCTATATCGTATCAATTTCAAAAGAATTTCTACTAGATACACCAACTCCACTAACCATTTTATAAAAGAATTTACACTGACAAAAGCACTTAACAATTTTATGAACAAATTTCAACTCGAATAAATTTTTTTAATTGCAATTGTCTAACAAATTAAATCGTCATTTGACGATAATCAACTGTTATGAAACTCCGGGTTGTTACACTTGATTTGGGAGTTGTCGAACTTATATAAAATTGATTTATATGAGTATGAAATTAATTCGAAAACTATAGATTTGAAAAGGTACTCAATTTGAAAATGAAATCTTATATAATTGAAGTCTATATAAGTATGATTTGATATACTATTGATTTTGGAAAGTATTTGATTTGAAATTTAATCTTATATATAATGGATTTTATATAAGTACGATATTTGAAAGTGATTTGAAAGGGTACTATATGATACATATTTTCGAAGTAAAGATATGGAAAGTGCCTTCTGCTTGATATCCGATTTGTGGCCACATCTTGGATTCATTCTATCGATATTATTCTCTCTGATTTTGGTTTTCCGGATATGATACTCGAGTGTCCTTCGAATTCCATGGCGTTACCCATGGTCTTATTGTTCTCTCGTGACTGCATAGCGCAACTGCCTGGCTGAGTCTTGCCTAGGGGTACGGATTGTTTCCTGGGGGATCCAGGCGTAACCATTGTGTATCCTGCAATCTGTGTAGGTCGCGAATAGTAGCGCAAATGCTTGGCTGAGTCTTGCCTGGGGGTACGGATTGTTTCCTGGGGGATCCAGGCGTAACCATTGTGTATCCTGCATTCTACTAGTCATCATGGCGTAACTCGCAGGGCTGAGAAAGCTTACGGATATGGATTGTTTCCTGGGGGACCCAAGCGTAACCATTGTGTATCTGCGAACCATGGTTGGACAAAGGTTTTGTTTGTGTTTTTGATTGGATTGTACTTTCCATATCTGTTTTAAAAAGTTTTTCCAGTATTTTCACTGGGTGTTGAAACAGGTCTACTAAGTACCTGGAGAATTCTAGTTTTGCGCCTGATCAACGCACTACCAGAGTCTACAGGAACAAGGATAAACTTGTTGAAACATCGAGTTATAAAAGTATTTTGTT
This sequence comes from Allium fistulosum, assembly GCA_030737815.1. Lineage (NCBI taxonomy): Eukaryota > Viridiplantae > Streptophyta > Magnoliopsida > Asparagales > Amaryllidaceae > Allium > Allium fistulosum. The sequence continues at coordinate 1,181,030,629 of CM060903.1, forward strand.
ATAAAAATATTTTATTATTAAAGTATTTCCAACAAAGAAATTTGTATTAATAATTCGAAATTGAAATTCTTATGGTCCTAAATTAATTATTCGTGCCCGATACTATTCTTTTGAATCTACCTTATCTGTTCAGCTTTATTTATTCACCTATATTCTGTTTTTCCAAGTCCTTCTTTTTTTTTCTCTTGTTGACTATATCCTTCTTAAATATTGTTTATTTATATACTACATGGTTTAATAGTAAATTATGAATACTTTTGAAGTTATTTATTTAATAATACATATTTAAAGTAAATGATTATTGATTATTAATAATATTTGAAAAGTATCTTGAGATAAAAAAAATTAATAAATTATGAATTATGGATCTAATGTTTTCAAATAGCTTCTTTGTAAATATAAGTAAAAATGTAAATAACTGTTTTCAAATAGTTTTCATATATTTATAAAGTTGTTATTTAAGCATTTAAATGGTAATTGTAAGGAAGCAAGAAATTTTGCAAATGGATCTTGAAAAAGTTTTAAAGTATATAAGACAATTGAATTGCAAATGAAGTTTTCAAATTTAAGTAAAATTTATATAGTTCAAATTAATTGTTTAATCTTGACTTTCAATCTACTTTTATTTCTGGTTGTTCTATTCTCCTACCTCCTTCCTTTTCGGGGACGAAAAGTTTTGAGTGGGGGAGAGTGTAACGACCCGTAAAATTTTATGGTTTTAAAAGTATATTTAACTGGAAATTTGTAAAATTTTAAACAATAAAATTTGAAAATAAAAATTTATTATTTGGAATACGTCTATTTTAATATAGCAACTGGTAAATTTTCATCGGATAATATTGAAGTTTATTTTCCTGTGAAATTTCATTTCAAATCAAACCGGTTAATAACAGTGAATTTAAAAGTTTTCCGAAACCAAAATATGTCAACAGGAGAAAATTTATTCAGATTATTCTGAATCAGACTGCGAAATTCGTTTTTCCAAATTTGGACTTCTACTGCTCCGTTTATCTTAATTCTGGCCAAATAGCAGCATTTCTGGTACCGATTATCGACTTTTGATCGGATGATCGTACCACTAATATCTGTATACCGTTTTGATCGTCTCGCCATGCTGATCTCTGTGGTATATTCAATTCTGTGTTTTGAAGCCCGGTACGTAGCAGAATCCGCGAAAACGGTAACCGTATCGGTACCGGTTCTGTACCTTTTGTTTTCCCATGACCTTTCAGCCATTTGTTTTTCTATTCCCAATAGTAACCTCTGACCTTTACTATTCTACATTAAATTCCCACGTGCCTCCTTCTCTTCCTTTTGGTAATATGTTCTGATTTGTTTATTTTCTTTTGTGACCTTTCATTTTTGTACTATTCATTCATAAAATAAACGTATACAATGGGCCTTGCCTGTAGCTTTGGCATTTTCTTTCCATTGAAAACTTTACCGTGCTCATCAACAGCTCACCACATCCCTGCCTTCCTCCTTTGTTTTTCTCTTTTATTTTTGCCTTCGAACAGCTTCCCCACGTCCTCATCTTCACCGTGCCAGTGCCTAGGACCAGCCTCTGCCTCCATGCCTCCTCCGCTCAGGCCGAGCTCTCCCCTGCTCTCTCTCACGTGCCGTCCTTTCTCTCGACCACATCAGACCTGCTTGCTCGTATCCCTTGTTGCGTGCATATTGATGTGAGTTTATACAATGATTTTTATTTATATTGTTTTCTTTCTCTTGCGTTCTCGGATCTAGGCTATTTTAAAATATGCCCTTGTATATATAAGGTTATACTGTATTTTATAACAGTTGTTATACTACATAAATAACATTTTGGTTTACATGAGTTTTTATATATATTTAACTTGTTTATATCTCCAGTTTTTGGTCTTATATATATGGATATTGGTTTACAGTACTTCCCATATATGTATAAGTATTGTTAAGTGATGATATATATAACAATGGAAGTCTATGCTATATGTTTGAGAGGATTTTTTTTTGAAACAACTTTAATATTTATGATCTATATGCGGCCTATATATACATTATATATATATATTTATATTATATTATTATTTTGGTTTATATAAGATATGTTAGTGGTAATACACGTACATGAGTTAAAACTGTCAGAGTATATGTTATTTTAAAAGTTAGTTATATTTTATATACAGGGAAGTGTATATATGATATTGGAATTACAATGATTCGTATTACATTAGTATATAGTTGATTTTTTTAGATAGCTTGGATAATAGTTAGTTTGTATAAAAATGCTGTTCATAAGTATAGTACGTATATCAAATGAGTAGTGTTTCAGTTTCTATATTAGTCTGTTAATGTTACTTAGTGTAGGTATATATCTATATACAGTTTATATAAAGTTGCTTATAGGTAGATATTCTGTTATATCCTGTTATAGTGGCTTATAGCATATATTTATGCAAAATATATAATGTTTATAGCATGTGTTATATAAGTAAGTTTCATATAAAAGGAGATATTAAATAATTGCAACAGTATGTGTAAATATAGTCTGCAAAATATATATTTTATATGGGTTAGTGTATATGGGTCAATTTATATATGCGTTTAATTATATAAGATTGTATCATAGATTTGTTTATATAGTTGATAAAGTTATATAGTTTATATATATTAAAAAGCATATGAAGTTTCGGCAGTATGTATATTTGTATACATGTGTTGCAATATATGTGTGAGTCCATTTTATAATATATATATCTAGCATTTATAGACATATCAAAGTTTGCTTAGGTTGTATATTTAGATTTAAGGAATATGTTTTAATTATAAACTACATGCATACTTCTGTTAAAATGTGTATATGTATATTTATTTATTTCAAATTTTATTATGTAAATATGTTGTCCATATGCGTTTTATAAAAAAAATTATATATTGAATATAATATGTGATTTAATTCATTTTCAATTTGAAAAAAAAAAAATATCTTAGTTTGAATGTATCTCTAAAAATTGGTTTAGAGAGAAGTTATAGCATATATATTGTTTCGATTTTTTTTAGACGATTCTGATTCATTCCCATCAATCCCTATCTTTCAGCTTTGCCCGCCAAATCCACTTTTAGCTTACTTCGCTTGAGATTGTGGTTTGGATTTGTTTGATTGTTTAGACCATGATCCAATTCATAGCTTGTTGTGCAACAAACTCCTTTAACCTCGAAAGGTGAGCAATCACTCACGATTAACGCTCTTTTATTTATTAAATTTGATTTCATTTGAAATAGCAATTGAAATATGCTGCTGTAGTTATTTAAATTGTTATATATGCTATTATCTGTAACTGTTCACCTGTGGGATATGACACCATACCCTGTTGTTTATATTTTATTGTTATTTATGATATATGCATGTTGTTGTATTTTAGATTATCTGTTATCACTCTGCAAGTTCCCTGTTAGTATAGAATTCACTATGGGTTGAAATGATACATACCCGAATGGACTTTAGAATAGGAGAAAATCGTTATGGGTTGAAATGATAGACCCAAGCGATTTTCATGTGAATTGAATTTGGGATTACGGGTTGAACTGATTCTACCCGTATATATTTAAATTCGGATTGAAATGATAAATATCCGTATCACTTAACCCTATGATAAATATATATACAGACACCGTTGGTCAATATATATAAATATTTTGAAAATAAATTCTATGGTTTGGAAAGAAATATATGGTTTTAACAAATGTTGATTCTTAAAATTTTATATATAAATGGTAATGATATATATAGATTTAATAATGATATTTAATTTAATTAAGATGGATTTAATACATATAATATGTTAAGTATAAAATTTATATTTCAAAATAGATTTTGGTAAAAATTTGAATAAGTTAAGGTTGGAAGATAATTTGAATTTAGTTGAAATTTTATTCATTAAAGAAATTTATTTAATTAAACCGATTTGGAACTTATTGAAATTGAGATTTTAGATATGATTTATAACTTGAGTTTGATTTATAAGTAATCTAATGAATATTTCTTGTTTAAATAAAGTTTAAGGAAATATTTAGTAAAATGTAATTTAAGGCTAGTTAAATGATATTGAATTTATTAAGTGAATATTCCCTGATTAAATAATAATAAAGTTAAATCAAGAGTTAAATCAAGAGCTATATGAAACTGTTAAATCTAACTTTGAAAATGTTGAATACTAAAGCTTTGAAATATATTGAAAATAAAGGGTATATTTAGAACTGAATTAAATTGAAGAATTGAGCTTTGAATAAATTTGAATTTGGAATTTGAAGTTGATTTGAATCGATTTGCGAGACTTGAGGAAATTATAAATACTTTACTTTTTAAATCATTTAATATATATATACTATTTTGGAAAATAGATATATTTGAAATGAAATGATATGTGGGTTTTGAAGTATAAATTAAATTGAAATGACCACGGTGTCATAATGTATATTTCCACCTTGTAGATAGTTCTGAAGATCCTTAGAGGATGGTTATCCCAAACATCCTTTAAGTTACTTGTATTTCAGTTGATATTTCGCTTGAGTTGGATTTATTTATATAAAAATGTTAATCCTGACTCGAGTGTTTTGTGTTTTGCTTTACGCTCGGGTCAGACCGAGTGATACAGCATCTGAGACTCACCCTTGGAGTTTGGAGCTTCGTTTGGAGATCCAACTATCGACTTAGCTTCCAGCTTTTCTAGTTAATCTGTTCAGAGAGGTCATCTGTTGTACTGGGGACTTCACTGCATTTGAGATATTCTGTTGTATTTTATTTCTAACTCTGATGTTTATATAGTAGCTTCATGAACTACTATTTATTTATTCCGCTGCGTATTAGTGTATTACTCTGTGTCTGTGATTCTGTGATTGATTTATTTACTGTATATGCTGAGTTTTGCCAAATTTAAATTAACAATCTATTATTTTGAATTATTCAAGTCCGACATGTGTGGATTTATTGTCGATTTGAATGGTCCAAAATAGTGGTTCGTTACATATGGTTTATTTAAAAGAGTTTAAATAAATGGTATAAAGAAAAGCTATTATAAATAAAGTGGTTTAATCTTAGCTCTAAAGGCCGACGAGTAGATTGGATTTTTCTATTCGTGAGATCCGGATGGGAGGTGCTTAAACTAAGAAAATGTTCAGAAGCAACCAATGCCCTGGTTCACCTGGCCTCTTCCCTGGGCGAGGAAAATATAAGGTCGAAATGTCGAAAACGAGTTAAGTATAAAAAGATTTAAAATTTCCAAATTTAAATTAAACACAACCTTGATTTTATAGAGATGATCTTCTTATAATTAGTGTTAAAGTCTGAAGGGAGAACTCGTACTATTCATGGAATTTAAAAGGCGATTTGGCCGTTATTCCGTCCATAGTATTTGTTGAATACGGGAATTGATATTGAGTAGAATTAGACGATTTCGATAGATTCTGCTCACTTAATATTTACTAGTTTTGGATTAACATCCTAAATAACATGGTTTTAACTCAATCAAAATTATGAGGTTTGAATTAAGAAATATTTGTTAAAAATTTAAATGAAATGATTTTGGAAATGTTTTCCTAAGTGAAAAATGAAATGATTTAGAATTAATCCAAGTTTAAAAAGGGTTTGAAGCAATCAAGGAATTAATAAAGAGGTTTAATAATTCCGTATATATAGGAAAGAATGTTTTTAGAAATATATATCTCCAGAAGAGATTTTGATAAAAAGGACTTAGTCAATTAAAGAATGATTCCCTATTCACAAGACATCTTTTTATCGATGATTGGATCGAAGGAACCGGAGTCGGATATGGGGTAGTTCCTATCCGAAACCACTTCGAACCAATGTATGCGTTCGAAAATGAAGACCTGGTAAAGAAAATGAAGGATGAAGACCGATGATTTTCGGGTGAAAGGGCAGCTTGTTGATAAATCTGGTTAGCTCCCTAATACTAAAGTAGCGGTGGTCCCTTCATTTCTGAAACTCTTTGGGTTACAAGGACTTCTCGCTACCAATCCTAGGGATAAATCTCGACAGGTTGTGGTAGGAGGGTGCCTTCGGTTTCATTCTATCCTAGAACGAACTTGTATGGATGGATGTCTGACACTGCATTCTTGAGATTTCATCATGTACTTTTATAACCATACATCTGTTTGGTGGTGGAGAAGGCAACTTCTCTTAGCTTAACACCCTTCTCTGAGACGCATGAGCTAGGAGGTTGTATTTTTTTTGAAGTCAATAGTGATCGATGGAATGACGATGTGGCATTCAAAGTGAAATGTGCAAAGTAAAAGTTAATCGTTACCTCAAGTCTCACACCCAGAAATGGCCGAAACAGGGTAGATGCAGCATGGCTATGTGGTTCGCAACCATTAGGATATGATCATCCCTTTCTAGATATATTTCTACCCGCTATGATGGTTGGGTTTAAATTATTGTGGATATATGCTGTGAGGGCCCTCGGATAGGTAGGGAACGACCGGTGTGATGACATATTCGGTACTATCTAGTGAGAAAGGTAGGCCGGTCTTGTGTTGGTAGAGGGCAGATGTTCTGTGCCTCAGTACATTCCTCTAGAGATGTAATCCTGGAAGGTGGTCTCTTCACCTGGTCATTTTCATGGAAACCCATTCTCCAATAAGTGCCTATACGATTTTAGATGTAGAAAGCCTTTGTATTACAAGGTGGTATGCTGGAATTTAATTGTTAGCACCAAAATTGGTCACTAACCTCGTTGAGAAAGATTGTGTAAAGAGATTTATGAAGAAGATGAATTAGAACTGAAATATAGTGTAATTCAATGCCAAAAGAACAACAAAAACGAGAACACCAGATTTATAGTGGTTCGGCATAACTGCCTACGTCCACTTTGAGTTTTGATCTTTATTTCTTTTAATTTGAGTAGTTGAATACAGATACAATCCATATATTAATGACTTGAATACAAGTTTGAACTGAAAATAATAAGTCTTGAAAGTGGCAGAGTCTCCCCAGTGTTCTCCCAAAAAAGTTCCTTTTACAGCATGCCCCTGCCCCTCTATTTATAGACGAAGATGGGTTGGACTTCCCTCTTGGGCCTAGGAGTGAGATACTTCGGCCCTATAGTAGATGACTGCTGCGCACCATTCCACGCAAGTCGAACGATGGCTTTGCATGCCGAATGGGAACTCTGTGCCGAGCCTCTCGTTACCGGATCAAATAACCGGTTAACACTTTGCCCCCCCAAAGTACGTCTTGTTGCATACATGACGTGCTTTGAATCAAAACAAGTTAGAGTCTCTAGAAAGAAATCCATCATATTTTCTTAATAGTCATTATTCTTCAATTTTATCCTCCTAAAGTGTCGTATCCTTCTTTGGTCGTCCCAACGTTTGGTCGATTTCCAATAGTATATATTCAGGATTGTAGTTCATTAGTGGCCATCCGTGTCTGATTCTGCAGAGCTAATAAGCTTCGGCTATCTGATCTAGTCTTCTCTTAATAACCCTTAGTGAGAATTCAATTTTTGTTGATTTCAAGAAGTCAAATTTTTTCGGATGTACACATACACGTTCGGGTACATGTTCTTGCCATTGGCTCTCGGATGTGTTTTATATGCTCATAAGTTGTCGCCAACTCCATCTAGTTTAATTACAATTCAATCGCGATTCCTTGTTTGTATTTTCTGTGAAATAAGGGTTGCAATCAGCCACTTGAGGAGTTTTCCAAACCTCTCTTCAGTACAGACTCTATGATTTTGTTCACAGCTTCAACCTTTCCATTTGCAATTATAATGGATCATGGAAGGTCATAAGGACAGATGACGTTACGGATAAATAAGTTGATTATTTTCTTCATCTTGGTCGTGGTTGAGAGTTCTTCATCTGCCCATTTAGTGACGTAATCAACTGCTATGATGATGTATTTCGCACCACCTTTAGGATCGACAAGAACATGATTTCAGTGCCCCCAAGTGACAAACGACTATGAACTAGCCATTTGAATAATTTCCATTGGCGGGGTTCCCGGATTTTTTGCAAACATCTTGCACTCGTCACATTGTCTAGCATGATCAACCGCATTTGGGTTGATAGTTGGCCAGTAATACCTGTAGCAGAGTATCTTCTTTATCATGGTTTTCCCTCTGATGTTATTACCGCATTCTTCTTCATAGACTTTGCTCAAGATATCATCATGGGCGATATGTCGAAGCATTGGGATGGATAAACTCCTTTTGACACACGACTTATTATTAGATGATTTGGCGTGAAGCTTTGAGGAGGATTTGTCGTTTTCCATTCCTCCGTTTGGTAAGAATTCCTCATTGTAGTAGTCTTTGATAGGAGTCAACCATGACACCTTTTCATTTTGTTTGCTGAGTACGTGTGTAATGATGTAATACGTGAAGTCGGTTAGTAGCTCTTGGACTTGGCCGAGATAAGGAGCAAGACAATGCCCCCTAGCAAGATCAACTTCCTTAAATTTGTGTACTACCAATCAAAAATCACAAAAGATATGTAAAGTTTTCACTTCAAATCCTCTTGCAAGTTTGAGGCTGGCAGTCAAGGCTTCATACTAAGCATCGTTGTTTGTTACAGGTAAATCGGGTTTTAGGACGTAGCAGATTGATCATTTCTCAGGAGTCATTATCATGACTCCTATGCCATATCACTGATCATTGGATGCTCCATCCGCATACATTTTCCATCTTATGGTTGGTTCTCTGCTACTCTTTGAGTAGTCATCTGAGGTAGTGAATTTGGGTGTAAGGTCTGCTAATTTCCGTCGTTGGATAGCCCTTCGTGGGAAATAAGTGATATCGAATTAGCTTAGTTCGATATTCTATTTAAGTAGTCTTTCAGACGTCTCAGGTCATTGTATGCCCTGTCGCAACGGCTGGTAGGCATAGACGTTGATGGGGTGAGCCTAAAAGTAAGAGTGGAGCTTTCATGATGAAATCAATAGAGATTGTGCTAGCTTTTGTAGCTTCGGGTTGATATCCAATGCATGGCTCGCGATAGTTAATGAAATCACATATGCATGTCAGAATGGGTCCAAGGGAACATATCATCATTTATTTAGAAAAATCCAACTAATTCTTTTATCATCACTACACTGAGCTGTGATCCAATATTCAGCACCCGGAAAGGGTCGCCATGGCTGGCTGTAATGTCGACCGTCAGCTTAGCAGGTGCCATCCCAGATTCTTTGAGTAAAGATGTAACTATTTTGCATAACATTCAATGTGAAATATGGTTGGGACGGTCAATGTTGATGGTTACTCTGGTCGAATCATAGAGTCTTGTCATGAGTTGTTAAGTCAAATAATGAAGGGCTCTGAATGCTCTAATTGATTATCTGCAAATGGCCAAAGATCAGGCTTAAAAGCACGTTGAAGGAAACGTCGAGTAGGGGCCAGCCTCGAGTTGCGTGCAACTGCATAGCTGGATCTTTCTATGAGTTTGAATTTGCTTGTATATTCGAGTAACGCATTTTCTATTCAATGTATTCATGATCCTTCACTCGCCCTTCGGGTTGGAGTGACAGTCAGTTGCCCACAAGCTTTGGCATCGATTTAATGATCCTATCTCTAGGCATCCTTTCGGTCGTTGCCTTGAGTAGCTGTAAGCACTATATATAAGTTTTAATACTGAGCTATCGTAGCCAGTTTTTGGATGACCATGCGTCTTCTCCCAGTCTCGGGTTGATAAATGTACTGCATGGACGGTTGAGTCTCGTCCTAGCTATGTTTATGTTTTCACCTAAACTCCAAAGACATAGAGGTGATTGGTGAATAGTCGGTTCATATTCATCTTGCTTCTCGCTCGTGCCCCCAGGTCTGGGGCATATACCGATAAGTAGGAAGGCCAGCCACGCCCACTTTAGCTTTACTCTCTTTCCCGTTGGATCATGGGATCATGTCAGTCGATGGGAGACTAGGTCTCGCCTATATTGGATTTTATCGTGGTTTTTCATTCCAAGAGGAATACTTCGATGCCACGTAAGTTTCAGGGCGTAATTTGGACAGTGGATGGTCATCCACGTCCACTTTGGTTCATGCTCTGTAATCAGATCTCGGGGTAAAGTTGGCTACAAATGCAGTCGGGTTATGCTCATCCAGTTTCATACTCCTCTTGACGAATCGAAAGAGGGTGCTGGAGAACTTTTGACCAAGTATTCGTGGTTTACCCTCCTTTCCATACTCTGGGGGTCATAGTTTTTCAAAAAACATCCGAGTCACATTCGTATGTGCTTGGTGTGGATCGGCATTGACCCTTGGTCTAAGGTATGATATAGTAGGTTGCTCGTAGCTTTGGATGCCGTTTCGATTGGTTCTGTATTGAGGCCTCCCTGCAGTCGCTGCCTCAAGTTATAAAGAACGCCATGCTAAAGCTATAGTAAGCTGTCGTATTCGGCTTTTTGGTGTTTTGTACCCCTGCCCCCAGCATTGATTTGGCCAGGTCACTAGTTGGATGGTCGAACTCCATCCTCAGCGGGTTAATAATCCTCCTGTCGATTCCAGGCCGAAGTTTGCGGAATAGAAAATGGTCGGAATCCACTCATCTATTTATCGATGTTTATACACCACTCTACATTCTGGTGACTTAGTGTTATTCTCCCCCCGGTTGACTCGCGCCCAATTTGTGTTCATGCTTCGGTCCACGCTCCGGGGACTTAGAGATTTGTCGAACGGTTTATGCTTTAGTCCACAGTTCGAGACACAGAGATTTTCGTCAACTCATTTATACTCTAGTTCGCACTCTGGGAACTTAGAGTAATCTGGTCCGCTTCTGGGATTTAGGTTCTGAAGTCATCTATAATCTAGTCCATGCTCTGGGGACTGAGAGTACTACAGTCCGCACTCTAGGGACGTAGAGGTTTTTGAGTCATTTATACTCTAGTCCGCACTCAGGGACTTAGAGTACTTTAGTCCGCATTCTGTCTCCCGTTCCAGAGGGTGAGACCCCCGAGATGGCTGAGAGTTTGCCTAAACCTGGTAGATAATCCTTCTCTTTAAGATTCTCTTTAAGATTTCGAAAGTCGTTATTCTTTATGCAGGACTATTGCATTCTAATGCTTGTTTTCCACGATTTTGTGCAGGCCGTTCTGACCCCGAGCCCACTCCGAGGAGCGATGTCGCCAAGGAAGTGGGGGAGAAAACAAGTGAAGCCACTCACGCAAGGGAGGCTTCTGGTCCAGACACTCAGGTGATCAGAGCGCTTGATGAAGACAAGTCTGAAACCTCCTCTCCTACCGACGGGGGTTATGAAGTAGAAATTACAGGCGCCTCTGAGCACACATCTGAATTGAGCATGGAGGAGTGGCTTGAGAAAGAGAAAGAGGAGACAGTCAAGGTCATAGTAGAGCCCCGAGTTGTGGACTTGGACGATCCTTTGAATAAGCCGTTGAAGGTCATCCTTCCTGGCGGGTCCAAGCCCATGGAAGGCCTCCATACTCCTTCAGTTGCTACCCCTCTATAAAAGAAGAGTACCAAGGGTAAATGCTCTGGAGAGGAGCCGTCTGGAAAGAAGTTGAAGAAGCACAAGAAGTGATTACTATCCTCGTTCAACGAGAGTTAGTTTAAGTCATGTAATTATTTTTCATCTATTTCCTTAGTCCTTGTAAATAGAATGTCGACTCCGAACTTTGGAGGGGTTGTAATAAAAACTCATTTCTGAATAAGGTTTAGTTCCTTTTTCTGTCTTACAAAAGACTCTTATTGTTCAGTTTTCTTTGTGATTGTGATTTTAATCCAAGCAGTTGTGAGTAACATAGACTTCTCAGTCCATCTTCATATAACTTGGAAACTCTTCGGGAGTCGTTGAACTTCCATTCTGTGCTTCGAGCACTTAGAATACTTTCTAGCTCGTATGTCAGGGATTTGAAAAATTCAAGTCATTGTGTCATAGTTCATATTCAGGGAACTTGGAGATCCGATTCACTTATATTCGAGTCTGCACTCTGGGGAGTAAGAGTACTCCAGTCCGCACTCTGGGGACTTGGAGGTTTAAGTCATTTATACTCTAGTCCGCGCTTTGGGGACTTAGAGTACTCTAGTCCGCGCTCTGGAGACTTGGAGGTTTAAGTCATTTATACTCTAGTCCGCGCTCTGGGGACTTAGAGGTTTAAGTCATTTATACTCTAGTCCGAGCTCTGGGGACTTAGAGTATTCCAGTCCACACTCTGGGGACTTGGAGGTTTAAGTCATTTATACTCTAGTCCACGATCTGGGGACTTAGAGTACTCAAGTCCACAATCTGGGGACTTGAAGGTTTTAAGTCATTTATACTCTAGTCCGCGCTCTGGGGACTTAGAGTACTCCAGTCCGCAATCTGGGGACTTGAAGGTTTTAAGTCGTTTATACTCTAGTCCGCGCTCTGGGGACTTAGGTACTCCAGTCCGCACTCAAGGGACTTGGAGGTTTAAGTTATTTATACTCCAGTCCGCGCTCTGGGGACTTAGAGGTTTAAGTCGTTTATATTCTAGTCCACGCTCTGGGGACTTAGAGTACTCCAATCCGCGCTCTGGGGACTTGGAGGTTTAAGTCGTTTATACTCTAGTCCACGCTCTCGGGACTTAGAGTACTCCAGTCCGCACTCTGGGGACTTGGAGGTTTAAGTCATTTATACTCCAGTCCTCGCTCTGGGGATTTAGAGGTTTAAGTCGTTTATACTCTAGTCCACGCTCGGGGGACTTAGAGTACTCCAGTCCGCGCTCTGGGGACTTGGAGGTTTAAGTCGTTTATACTCTAGTCCACGCTCTGGGGACTTAGAGTACTCCAGTCCGTGCTTTGGGGACTTGGAGGTTTAAGTCGTTTATACTTTAGTCCACGCTCTGGGGACTTAGAGTACTTCAGTCCACACTCTGGAGACTTGGAGGTTTAAGTCATTTATACTCTAGTCCACGCTCTGAGGACTTAGAGTACTCCAGTCCGCGCTCTGGGGACTTGGAAGTTTAAGTCGTTTATACTCTAGTCCACGCTCTGGGGACTTAGAGTACTCTAGTCCGCACTCTGGGGACTTGGAGGTTTAAGTCATTTATACTCCAGTCCGCGCTTTGGGGACTTAGAGGTTTAAGTCGTTTATACTCTAGTCCACGCTCTGGGGACTTAGAGTACTCCAGTCCGCGCTCTGGGGACTTGGAGGTTTAAGTCGTTTATACTCTAGTCCACGCTCTGAGGACTTAGAGTACTCCAGTCCGCGCTCTGGGGACTTGGAAGTTTAAGTCGTTTATACTCTAGTCCACGCTCTGGGGACTTAGAGTACTCCAGTCCGCACTCTGGGGACTTGGAGGTTTAAGTCATTTATACTCCAGTCCGCGCTTTGGGGACTTAGAGGTTTAAGTCGTTTATACTCTAGTCCACGCTTTGGGGACTTAGAGTACTCCAGTCCGCGCTCTGGGGACTTGGAGGTTTAAGTCGTTTATACTCTAGTCCGCGCTCTGGGGACTTAGAGGTTTAAGTCATTTATATTCTAGTCCACGCTCTGGTGACTTAGAGGTTTAAGTCGTTTATATTCTAGTCCACGCTCTGGGGACTTAGAGTACTCCAATCCGCTCTGGGGACTTAGAGGTTTAAGTCATTTATACTCTAGTCCACGCTCTCGGGACTTAGAGTACTCCAGTCCGCACTCTGGGGACTTGGAGGTTTAAGTCATTTATACTCCAGTCCTCGCTCTGGGGACTTAGAGGTTTAAGTCGTTTATACTCTAGTCCATGCTCTGGGGACTTAGAGTACTCTAGTCCGCGCTCTGGGGACTTGGAGGTTTAAGTCGTTTATACTCTAGTCCACGCTCTAGGGACTTAGAGTACTCCAGTACGTGCTCTGGGGACTCGGAGGTTTAAGTCGTTTATACTTTAGTCCACGCTCTGGGGACTTAGAGTACTCCAGTCCACACTCTGGGGACTTGGAGCTTTAAGTCATTTATACTCTAGTCCACGCTCTGGGGACTTAGAGTACTTAAGTCCGCGCTCTGGGGACTTGGAAGTTTAAGTCGTTTATACTCTAGTCCACGCTCTGGGGACTTAGGGTACTCTGGTCCGCACTCTGGGGACTTGGAGGTTTAAGTCATTTATACTCCAGTCCGCGCTTTGGGGACTTAGAGGTTTAAGTCGTTTATACTCTAGTCCATGCTCTGGGGACTTAGAGTACTCCAGTCCACGCTCTGGGGACTTGGAGGTTTAAGTCGTTTATACTCTAGTCCACGCTCTGGGGACTTAGAGGTTTAAGTCATTCATACTCTAGTCCACGATCTGGGGACTTAGAGTACTCCAGTCCACACTCTGGGGACTTGGAGGTTTAAGTCATTTATACTCTAGTCCACGATCTGGGGACTTAGAGTACTCCAGTCCGCACTCTGGGGACTTGGAGGTTTGTTATTGAGAGTAGTCGTATTTCCACCCTTTAATTTATATTTCATTTACCGTATCGAGGCTACTGTTGTCGGAAGAACAATCGAACCATGTTCGCTCATGGAATGGGATTCTGCCCCCAACATCAAGGATGAAACTTTGAAAATGGACGGTCGATTCTCGTCCACTTGGTGATTATAGCTCTTCCAATCAAGTCAAGGAAGGAGGTATATGACAGATGGTTGGATCACATCCATGCTGGGGTTGGATAATCAAGTCTCGCACAATTTGCTTCGTATCTCTTTCCAGAAAACGAGGATGATGGATTACTGGGTAGACAAAGTAAGTTGCATATGTTTCACAGTGCAGTCGCGTCCATGTATTGAGAGCGATGGTGTAACGACCCAGTATTTTCAACCATTCGCATCCATTATAAGTGTATAGGTAGACACTCATGCCGGAGTTGAATTGTTCAAAATACCGCGTTGTAATTAAAATTTGGCAAAACTCATCATATACAGTAAATAAAATAATTACAGATCACAGACACAGAGTAATATAAAAATAATGCAACGGAAACAAAGGATAGTAGTTCATGAAGCTACTATATATATATAACAGAGTTAAACAAGATACAACAGAGGTCTCGAATACAATAGATGTCTCAATACACTAATCAAATACCAGATCTGAATACATCACTGGAATCAACGGAATAACTGAAAGCAGGATCGATAGATAGCTGGATCTCCAAGCGAAGCTCCAACTCCAAAGGTGAGTCTCAAATGCTGTATCACTCGGTCTGACCCGAGCGTAAAGCAAAACACAAAACACTCGAGTCAGGATTAACATTCTTATATTAATAAATCCAACTCAAGTGAAATATCAACTGAAATACAAGTAACTTAAAGGATGTTTGGGATAACCATCCCCTAAGGGTCCGTTAAACTATTTACTATGTAGTAATATACGCTATATACAGTAGTGTCTAAATAAGTAAAGTATAATCATATCGGAAAATAGCGTTAAGGGGATGGAGAACCTTAACGCGGTCGGATCTTAAAATCATAATCGTAGTAAAGGCTCGGTATGGTAGGTGACACGGCACAACTAGGCAATGCCAGGGTAGATATACCAATTACGCACATGGACTGATGGATACGCATAGCAGCCACTACCGTTCCACCTCGAACAACATTCCCAAATCGGAGGATGGCCATCTAGTCAAAACAGTAAGAGTATAATATCGAAGAAATGTGTCCGAGAAGAGGTGCTACCTCACTGGTCCGAGATCGCTCCTGTTTTAGCCACCTTATGCCAACTCACGGGAGTTGGGTCCACGTAATACCTTAAGGACGTCGCCACCATCCTACTTCATTCTGGAATCTCCACCGCGTACACGGTTGTCAAAGTGGTTTTCGGTATCGACAGAGAGTATGTCCATATCCGATCCCGGTCTCTTTGCCAACCAATCGTTATTATAACACCGTGGTCATTTCAAAATAGTTTATACTTCAAAACTAGAATATCATTATCATTTCAAACCCAATTTAATACGATATCATTTTCACTTCAAATATATCCATTTTCAAAATCATATTACTTTCCAAAGTTATAATGCTTTCGAAATCAAAGTCTGGAAATCACAGTATTTTGGAAATCATAACACTTTCCTATTAACAGTTTAGATATAAAAATTTCGTTATAAAATAAATTAGTTTCCTCAAATTTCACAAATCAATTCAAATTAACTCGAATTCCAAAAATTTAATTTATTTTAAATCAATTCACAAATCATCCGTTTCAACTCGATTTAGCTTCTAAATAAACCATTTCAAATTATCGATTTCAAATACATATCTGAACCATAAAATAAGCCATTTCAATTTTAATATATAGCAAAGCTTTAAATATTCAACATTTCAAAACTAAGTTCGATAAATTTATATACATATCAGATTCACTTTACAATTATTAAATTTTGAAATATTAGCTTAACATTTCCACGACATTTGAATACAATTTCAATTTACAATTTAAATAAACAAAAGATCTCATTTAAATATTTATACGTTTGAAATATCCATTTAAGTCACCTTTTCAAATTCCAAGTTGTAAATCACTTCTTTAAATTTCAAATTCAATACATTTCAAATCAACTTATTTAAGTATAATTCTTAAATAAATACAATTTCAATCAAATTTCTAATCATTATAAATTCTATATTTCAAAAATATAGATATTTAATGAATACTTAAACATATTATTTATCAACTTTATTAAATCAACTTTAATAAATCTTAAAAATCAATATTAATCAAAACCATATATTTCTTTTCAAAACCATAGAAATCATTTTCAAAACGTTTATATATAGACCAACGGTGCCTGTATATAATTTTCTATCCTATGGTCAAGTGATACGGATATTTATCATTTCAATCCGCAATTTAAAACATATTCGGGTATATATCTTTTCAACCCGAAATCCCAAATTCAATTCAATTGAAAATCGCTTGGGTTTATCATTTCAACCCATAACGATTTCCTCCTATTCTACAGATCGTTCGGGTATGTATCATTTCAACCCATAGTGATTCTATACTAACAGGGAACTTGCAGAGTGATAACAGATATGATAATAATATAACAACAGTAACAGGCATATAACATCAGTATAAATAACAGATAATGGTGTCAGATGTCACAGGTGAACAGATACAGATAATGACATATATATAACACTGTAAATAACTAACAGCAGCATATTTCAATTGACATTTCAATTGAAATCAAATTTAATAAATCTAAGAACATTAATCGTGAGTGATTTGCTCACCTTTCGAGGCTAGAGATGATTCGACAATGAGATGAGATACGAATCCAAGCACAAATCTTGAAGCAAAGCCCGATGGATACTAGTTCAACGATCAAAGCGAAGTTGGAAGTTTGAAATTGACGAAATCAGATCAAACTGGATTGAAGAAGCTCAAAGGTATAAGTGAACTTATATATAGAACTATATATAACTATATATTTATAAAGCCATATTCTAAATTTAAGCATATATTAAATTAAATATATATATGTACTTCAAAATCATTGTTAAAACTAAACTCATATATGTAAACAACAAACTATATACCCTTTCCATATATAATGTCTACAAACCTTATCTCTGCAACACATTATTATATTTTACATATAATATGATTGAAACCTTTATATATAAACTTACTTAACTCATACAGATACATAATTAACACATATTTATATTAAAACTGATATATATAAAACTTGTACATAAACTGCACACTTGAAAACTTTATATATAAAATCTGACAACTTTATATATATATATATAAACAAACAAACAACTTATACAACTCAGAACATATACATACTTTCAAACCAATATGCATCTAAAAATCAATGTAATTCATTTTATTATAATGTACATATGTATATACAACCAAAACAGGTTTATATATAAGCTTACATAGTATCCATGTAACAGTTGAAAAAGAATATCATTATATATTATTATTATTAAAACTGTGACAACACAGCATAGTTTAAGTGAACATTTTAACATACTATATATATGTAATTTATATAAACTAATATATGACCCTATGAAACTTACAAAGCAACACATATATAAATTCTTCTCAGACATACCTTCCAAATCCAAAATAAAATAGTAATATATATACAACATATGGCTTGTAACTAACTATATATAATCATATACATGCGTTAAACATACAGGCATAGACATATTACCCTATATTTTAATTAAAACATCCATATAGCATGAAAATACTAACGCATTATAAATTTAATTAATAATTTTTTTCATTTCAAAATATCCACTCATATTAAACCTATATATACATTAATACTAAAATCAAGTTATCTATAACAGCTGCTCAAACAAATGCAGACCATATACAATAACAATATATACATTCAAACTTGAATATGCAGACAATATATATATAGAGTTGATATGTAAATATATATATATATATATGAATAGACCTTTATATGTGAATGTATATAACATATGATAACTAAACTGTTATACACTTAATATATGTACTAATATATAAAACAGCAACCTTTATATAGAATCAGTAAAACAAACAAATAAAATATATATAGCTCTGTATATATACCTAATATAGACAAAGTTGCATGCTAGCTTGGCCAAGCATGGCTAAACAGTGAAGGAGGGACTGCCCATGGCACCTGAGCTCGGCTAGAGGAACGAATGGAGAGAAGGGAAGAGGGGCAGTTGTCGATCTGGGCGTGAGGCCGGAGAGTTTGGTTTGGCGTGGGTTTCGTGGTGATCTGGTGGAGGGCTGGAAGGCTGGCTTAGTCAGGTGCTCGGTCGTGGTTGTGGGGTTGTGTGGGGACAGGCATGACGTGGGCAGGTGCGTGAAAACAAGGGTGGAGCACGAGAGGCACGAGCAGAGGGGAAGGTTGGAGCGTGGTGGGGCTTTGGGAGGCATGCGCGAATTCACGATGGGAAGAAAAATGGTGAAGCTCGGGCAAAGGGAGGCTGGTTGTAAATGGTGACCAACGTGGTATATTTTTGAGAGAAGGTAGAAAGTGGAAATAACGTTTGGAAGGGGAAAAAACTGCAGAGGAAAGGTTTTAAAAAAATGCAGGCTAGTAAAAATAATAAATAGATAACCAGAGAACCGTTCAAATGAATACAACGTATACCAATTCATACGTTTTGATTTTTCAAAAATAGTATGGGATGGAAATGGTCACCCTGGAATTAAGCTGGAAGATTAAAGCAATTTATTATATTACTTGGCCTGCACGTTCAAACTTAAAAAGGCAAACGAAAGCTAACGGTCACAATTCAGGGTACCGGTACGACGAACTGTTTTATTGTTTCTGTCGCGTACCGGACCTCAAAATACAAAGTTGAATATTCCGTAGAGGTCAGCGCAACGAGACGATCAAAACGGTACACAGATATTAGTGGTACGGTCATCCGATCAAAAGTCGATAACCGGTACCAGAAATGCTGCTATTTTAACCGAATAAAGATAAACGGAGCAACATAAGTCCAAATTTGACGAAACGAAAGATGACGTCTCACTCAGAAGATGATTTACAAATTTTCCATGTAAAATATTTAGGTTTGGAAAACATTTTATTATCATCAATTTTAACTGATTAAATTGAAGTAAATTTACGCGCGAAATAAATTTTCATATTTTCGGACGAAAATTTACCAGTTGCTATTTTTAATTAGACGCATTCCAAATATCAAATTTAAATTTCAAAATTTTATTGTTTAAAATTTCACAAAATTTACTAATTACGGTATTTAACAGTTAAAATTTACGGGTCGTTACAGATGGTTAGCGAGTAGGAAGTCTACCATAGCTACTTCAAGTTGGGCTTTCGAACAACCTTTCGTGTTCAGGGTAGGATTTGATGTGTAGATGATCAAATCACGTCCACTTTAGGCGGATCCCCAGCGTCATTGAGCTTCATGAGGGGTATCTGTATTTTGTCGAACTTTGTTCTAAGACTCGATTGGAGTGGATGATCGGGCCATATTCATTCCGAGCCTTGTTTAGGTCTCCAAGTCAAACGTGGAGGTCGATCGATGGATGGTCGGTTATGTTGGCTTTGTATTGGGCTCCGACCGTGATGAGATTTTCAATCTCTAGTCCTTGGCCCCAAATCAAAGGCACACGGTTGATAATGAGCGAACGAATCATGCTCGTCTTGATGAAACTCCACAAATCCGATTAAGGACTGCGTGGATTGGTTGGAAGCCAATTTGAGTACTTGGTTACCTGCATCGTTTTAAAAGAAGTTTAGTTTAAGTCTGTTGCAATTCAAAGCACATTTAAAATTGAAATAGAAAATAATCCAAAGAAGTTTGGGATAAATCTCATTGATAAGTGGAGCAGCATCGTGTGCTTGCTGTTCAACTTTGCCCCTAGCTCCTTCTAGCGGGATGCCAACTGCCAACGGTTCAATTATTAATTATAGCTCTTTATTGATGGGCATCCGCAGTTCCTGGCTCGCCCTTCTATGAGGCTTGCATGTACTACTGAAGCTTTCTTTTTCGAAAAAGCTTTTCGATCACACCTCGGAGGTGTTTGTAATCGCTAGTGTCAGGATCAGTGTGCATCTTGGAATATACAACATTCCTCCGATTTTCTCTGGACTTCGATGGGCTCTCTAGAGGTTTGTTTCCAGTACTAATTTGAGTCGTGAGCTTCTAAGTATAGGCTATCGATTGAATCTATCAAAGAGCATATGAGTCGAATTTTGAGATCTTGTTTTTTCTACTAGAATCAATGTCCTTAGCCGACAGGCCTGCATTGTTATTTTTCTTAGTATGCTCCACTCCTCCTCACTTTAGTTCTGATTCATTTTGTAAAAGAAACGATCTATAGTCATAGGAGTCTCTTTAGCTAACTAGCTGCCAAAATATATCTAGAGGTCGACTTTCCTCAAATGCGATTAGTATGATACCCTTGTTAGTATTTGGAATAAATTGCTTAGAGCCAAACATTGGTTTGCTTGGAGTCACTAAATTCGAAGTGCTGGGTCAGCGAAGAATGGTGCTTGGAGTCATCTTGGCATTTGCTAGAATCACACCATCTATGTTCTCCAACCTTTCGGAGTACCATTTGAATAGCGGTTGCTTGTCCGTTCCCTTGATGTCGTTCATAAGCTGCCGCTAGATCCCCTATGCCCTGGTCGATCATGGGATGTCAGGGAAGTGGATAGAATGTTCCTTTATTAAGTTGAGTTTTGAATTCACTATCCGGAGAGACCGATGTAACTTAAGTTTCGATTAGCATTGAGGGCCGTTCGGCATGACAAAGTTGCTCGGCATACAAGATTGTTCGGCATCCAAATTTGTTCGGCATTCCACACTGTTCGGCATTCCACACTGTTCGACATTCAGGAACGCCCGGCACTCAGAAGCGTTCGGCATTAAAGAGCGCTCGGCATTCGGGAGCGTTCGGCATTAGAGAGCGCTCGACATTCAGGAACGTTCGGCATCCAAAAACGTTCGACATCCAAACTTGTTCGGCAATCCACACTGTTCGACATTCACACTGTTCGGCATTCCACACTGTTCGGCATTCACACTGTTCGGCATTCCACACCGTTCGGCATCCACACTGTTCGGCCCACACTATTCGGCATTCCACACTGTTCGGCATTCACACTGTTCGGCATCCACACTTTTCGGCATTCCACATGTGTTCGGCATTCACACTGTTTGGCATCCACACTGTTCGGCATTCCACATGTGTTCGGCATTCACACTGTTCGGCATCCACACTATTCGGCATTCCACACGTGTTCGACATTCACACTGTTCGGCATCCACACTGTTCGACATTCCACACGTGTTCGGCATTCACACTGTTTGGCATCCACACTGTTCGGCATTCCACACGTGTTCGGCATTCTGATGTCACTCGGCCTGGAGGTATGGATCGACATAGAGGTATGGATCAGCCTGGAGGTATGGATCGGCATTCGGATGTCGCTCGGCCTGGAGGTATGGATCGGCATTCGGATGCGCTCGGCCTGGAGGTATGGATCGGCCTGGATACCGCTTGGCATAGGCATTTTCTGGAGCGGTCAGCATATTCCTTTTCTGGAGCGGTCAGCATACGTCTTTTCTGGGGCGATCGGCTGAATTGCCTTTAGAGGAGCGTTCAGCATACCCCTTTTCTGGAGCGTTCGGCATACGCCTTTTTTGGAGCGATCGACCGAATTGCCTTCAGAGGAGGGTCGGCCTTCATTCAACTTGAGTGCAAACTTTAACGTCCAATCCCCAGATCTTGCGTACATCAGTGAATCCAATCTACGGCTATCAGCTTCCTTTAGATTTCTTTCAAATCTGAGTAGAATAGGAAGTTTTCTAGTAAACAACTGGATCTATCTCGCGAATATGGAAATCCACTAGTAGACGATGAGATCCAATCAAGCTGAGAATTCAACTCTCAATGAAAGCACCAAAGTGTTAGCACCAAAATTAGTCACTAACCTCGTTGACAAAGATTGTGTAAAGAGATTTATGAAGAAGATGAATTAGAATTGAAATATAGTGTAATTCAATGCCAAAAGAACAACAAAAACGAGAACACCAGATTTATAGTGGTTCGGCATAACTGCCTACGTCCACTTTGAGTTTTGATCTTTATTTCTTTCAATCTGAGTAGTTGAATACAGATACAATCCATATATTAATGACTTGAATACAAGTTTGAACTAAAAATAATAAGTCTTGAAAGTGGCAGAGTCTCCCCAGTGTTCTCCCAAAAAAGGTCCTTTTTCAACATGCCCCTGCCCCTCTATTTATAGACGAAGATGGGTTGGACTTCCCTCTTGGGCCTAGGAGTGAGATACTTCAGCCCTATAGTAGATGACTGCTGCGCACCGTTCCACGCAAGTCGAACGATGGCTTTGCATGCCGAATGGGAACTCTGTGCCGAGCCTCTCGTTACCGGATCAAATAACCAGTTAACACTAATAATGTAACAATTTTGGCTAAAATTAACAAGTTTATTGGGAAATGTTTTTTAAAGATATGTCATTTAAAATAATATCAAGTATTTCTATATAAGAATGATTTGGTTATTATAAGGTAAAAACCCCTTCCATGTTTACATGCGGCGTGGTCTTATGAGATACCCTTCTCTTTTCAAAACACGTATTTTGAGTTCTCACACCAGTCCCATGACTGACCCGGAGTTTATTTTCCTTTTCCTTAAACTCTGGGTGCCCAAATTTTCCCGGGCAGCCTAGTAGTTAGGTTTAGTTTAGAAGAAATCTGGATGGAGCTCGAAGCATAGAGTCAGACGATTTTTCTGAAGTTTTTGGTCTATTTCCACCACACTTTTGTACTATAGTATTCCACATTTGTAAGGACAGGAATTTATATCTGTCTATGTTTTAACTCTGCTAAATGTATATTAATTTTCGCTGTAAAGTTTTTATTGAAATAACATATGTGAGATTCTGTACTGTCTTTATTTTTCTTTCTTACCCTTGAGAATCCACTTCTCCGACACTTGGATTTACGACACATGAATACCGAGGATGTATTAGTGTCGATTTTCGAGAGTCGAAGAAACGGGTTCTCACACAAGTTCTCATTTTCTCTCCCTACATTATTTATCTCAAATTTCTCACTCCTCCTCTATATTTAAGCTATTAGTTTAATGAAATACCTAACAATCTTCAATCAAATATCCATGTAAGTCACCTTACAATCCCCCTCTCACGTAAACTAAAACGATTGAATAAAACAATTGAATTAAAATGTGAAACATTGATGGACCAAGTTGAAATCATCATGGCACTATGCTCCTCTCCATTTGTATTGAAGTTCTGCTACATATACATCATCTTTCGTTAAACTGATTTTTAGAAGTTGAAGAAAATAGAAACCAATGTTAAAGTAAACAAAATATCAATGTTAAAGTATACAAATGAACAAAAAGTGCATATGTTTTTCAACAATGTAACTTGAGAATCATCAAACGTGATCATATTATCTCAATATCCAACCATGGAATAAAAATAGCATATGGTACACAATTTTATAGTATGTATAATTAGTTATAAATGCACAAAATAAGCATAAGGTATAGTCTACTACAATACCACAATTGAGAGATTAGGTTGACAACTCTACATGAACAAAATGACAAAAGTTTATATAGGCAAGTCATCTTCCGTCAATTCAATAGATGGATACTTGCAACTTTTCCATGCAAAATTTATACTTTGCACCCATAATATGATTCACATAAGCAGTACACCACAAAATTCTAATCACTGTCAACTAAGCATCATATAATAAGTGAAAACCAAACAATTATCACAACAAATGATTACTTTTAAAACCAAAGTAAGAACCAGTTGCGTAGTACTGTAGTTTTATAAGATAACAAATAAAAAAAATAGATGTTTAATAGCAAATGCTTATGTACAGTGGATTTTTAAACCCTCCATCAACTCAAAATGTATAAATCTATTAAATCTGAGAGTGATATAAGGGGATGGTACTTGCTTCAACGGTTTCTTCTTATCCATATCTAGTTAGTTCATAGTATCCTTGTATGAGCTATTAAGTTTTATCAATCAAATTGCAAAATAAATTGAATATCAATTTAAAATATCTATAATGAAATGACTTTACAATAGTATATCTTGGACCATGATGTAAATATTGAACCATGTAAGTAGACGATTGTTTCATTTCATAAGAAAATTATGGTGAAATAATAGATGAGTCAGTCGGACATGATGAACTACTAAGAGAATGATAAGGTTCTTGCAAGATTTTAAAAACTACATAATAAAACAACCATCAAGTGAAGTAGTAACGTATCGGCTATCACATTTCTACCTAAACTATTTCAACCCAACAAGGGATTATATTTCTAGTAAAAAATGGAAGTTCTTGGTAGGCAAGACATATAATCACTTCTATTTTTTATAGATTTTAATATTTTCCTTTTACTTCTACTATGAAATGATGTTGACCGTATAGTGAATGCAAGTGTTGTTTGTATCCCCATGCTGAATTCATACATGCTTATTTACGTTACATGAAAAGTTTACCTTAATAATCAAAGTAATTGTAAAAATTATTAAGTAAAAAAACATTGAATTATTACATAAATGTACCATTTGATATTGAGGTGAAAGACATATGTTTTGTTCCATTGAACCTGCGCTTTCAGCTACAGCTTCTATTTTGAAGGTACCTCAAGTTGTTGAAAAAAATTATACTATCATCTTCCACATTATCATAGATAAAGTATTAAAATCACATATTTTTGTTCTTTTTGGTTTTGTCAGAACAAGAAGTCTATCAATTACAACTTGTTGCAAAATGGCAATTTTTTTAGTTTAGTTATTTGAGTTTACAAAGTGACAACATCATAAAAGTAGTTTGATATTTTGGTGTGTATTTCAATTTTCACAGTCAATACAATTACCATATAACCTTTTTCAGAACAAAGGTAGCATTTATCATTATACATACAAGATAAAGTACAAAAAAGATATACTATTAGAACATGATGTTAGAAAGAATGACTTACCTATGTATCCATAATTTTTAGAGTCATTCGGCTTCTTCTTTTCATTTTTTTCCCTAACGATGACTTGAATCTATTAGTTCGAATTCGTATTTTGGTTTTATTTCGAATTTGATCTTACACCTTTGGATACTCCCTTATCCTACCACACTTGACTATGTTTGAACCAGTTTTGCATAAAAGAGGTGCATTGCACTTGTTAAGAAAAAATTCAGTATTCTTATTGTTTATCCACTCCATCACATGACTAAAAGAAACCTTATCGTCCGTTGCTAAATTTTCCACTTTAGAAAATTCACTACACATCTCTTTATATCCCAATTGTGTAGTTGTTGTTGGTGCACCATCATAATTGAGTCGGATCCTAGTGTGAGATTTCAATACATCTTTTCTCCATCTGTCTAAAATATATCTATTCGGGACCATTCTCGCATTATTTTTAGTAAATATATGAAGTGCAGGCCTGCAAAGTACACCTCTAAACTCAAACTTCAAACAACTACAACTAATTTCACAATTTTCTTTTTTAAATAAAACTCTAAATGATATCAATTTTCTATATTTTCAATAGCTACGTCTTCATATATATCAAACTCTGTACCCATGCTACCCTCTCTAGTTTCAGCTATATCACAGTATATCTTGACGGTTAACTCTATTTGAAATTCCCTGAAGTTTTTAATTTTGAAATTTCTTATTTATATCGTATGTAATTGCACACCGAATATTCTGTGAAAATGACTTAAAATCAGCTTAACTCTACTTCTCTATTTTGCCCTTCAATGCATGATTGTATTGCTCTACAAATTGCTTCAAAGTGGATTTAGCATTCACATATCCATCAAAGAAAGCGTGATATTTTCACTTCTTGAGTGGTGGACATCCTGCCCAAAAATTTGATGTCACAAAACTTTGTACCCCGTGATGTCTTTCTTTATATAATTTACTCAACCAAATATTATCATGCAATTCAACTTGTCTACCATTATTTTCTTACTTTTTTCAAACTCCTTCGAGCCTTGTGTATCATATACCACTTTTTGCAAATTACTTTTAATCGATTCATAAAAATCGTGGCTTCCAAATCTTCAGCCAACTTCTTTATGACATGCCACATGCACAGTCGATGTCTAGGAATAGGAAATACAATCTCTATTGCCTTTTTTATGGCTCGATCTTAATTTGTAATTACTCCTTTTGGAGAAACATCAGACATGCATGCAACCACGTTCTGAAAAGCTATAAAAAAGTGTTTGTTGTTTCACTTAAAAGCAACCCACATCCTAGTAATATCGATTGTCCATGATGGTTGACTCCATCAAAAGGTGCAAAAGGCATATCATACTTGTTTGTCAAGTACATCGTATCAAAAGTGACAACATTACCAAATTATTTATACGTCTCCCTACTTCTTCAATCTACCAAAAAACATTTTTTAGTCGGCCATCGTTGTCTAAGTTCATGCCAAAGAAAAAAATTGAATTTTGTGCTTGCATATTTAGAAAATAGTTCTAAATCGCCATAACATCTCCTTCTTCAAGACAAAATTGTCTTGCCTTATCAAGATAGTTTTCCAATCTTTTTCTATGAACAATAAGTTCTCATGTCCACCGGCCTTAACTACTAATACATTAAAATATTTCTTAGGTCCAATTTCTGCAATATTGCAAACTTCAAGTTGTATTTTTTACATGTTCATTCATTTTTCAATAACATCGAAAGAATCGAGATTTTGTGGGACTTAAATCATGGTTGTGATCAAGAAACAACCTATTGATATGCCACTTTTCGTCTTCTCCAAAAATAAAAGTGAGTTTCACTTTACAACCCATTTTGTTGGTTGGCTGAGGCAGTAAAGGGTTTTCGCGTATACAATCTGCTGGTTTCCCTCATTGACCACATGCAAATGTTATATATCTTAAGTGTTCATCCTCATCCCTTTCACTTGACCCTTTTTTTTGGAAATACCATATGCTTTGCGTAGTTTTTAAAACATTGAAGTGCTTCTTAAATGTTATTAAATTTCATGCCAACTTCGGGTATTTTAACTTCAGTCGTAAATACAACTGATTTATCATTTACTGTCCCAACATCGAAACAATTTTCTAGTTTCTCATTATTTAGACTAAGGGAGCTGTAACTATTAGTCTTGTTGTATGATACTTCTTTACAATATTTAAGGAGTCGTCAGCCAATTTTGCAAACCATCATATAACGAATGATGGAATGATAAAAAAATCAAAACATAACTTATCCAAAAATATAGTGCATGAGAACAAAAAATTGAACATTATAAATTTGGATAGTAATTCAATGTAAAATAAGTATTATTTTTCATTTGATTTTGTAACCATTTTAGTTTTTGTTATCTAATCATCATGTATATTATCTAATCATCATATACATGAGTATCTCATTTGACTTATTTTGGTTAAAATAGTGTAAGCAATGATATTTGAATACATGAACCCAAACCCATTGATAAATATAAAACATATTATTATTTTTGTGCGAAGTAAAATCTAATATTTTGCACTTCAAAGTAATAAAAGTGCCAGAGCCAACTCCCGTATTTTGCAAAATAAGTTTTCTGTGTGTGATTAAACAATCTTTTTTATTGTTGTTATTGTCAGTTTGTATGCGTTGGTGTAGATTATTCATAATTCCAAATGGGGACTTGAGATTGTCGATGCAATAAAGTAAATAAATGTGATAAATCAAACCATGGTTTTGATTGATACTGAAAATATTGAAATAGAAACAAAAGAAAAATTCTTACCTTTGGTGCCTGAAGGAATTACAAGCATGTTTAATTGATCTTCAAAGTACATATTTTGTGAAAATTTTCACAGTAGAGATAGAGGTGAAAGGGAACAAGGTTTTCAGGTAGAGGAGGAAGAAAAGGATTTGTGGAATAAAGGAGAACAAGGCAGTATAAGAATTTGTGAAAGAGAGAGCCATGTCAGCCACATAAATTGACTAAATCACTTTCGGGTATAATAGCATTATTGATATAACTATTAATAAGGGAAACAATAAATACAAGAATTGCCAACATGGCAACACGAACCCACTTTGGTGCAAAGGCTAAGACTAAAAGTACGTTGTGTAAAGTGAGGGACCCCATCTAGGCCTATATCAATGGATACTCAAAATATCTGAAATCCATCTGCATCCGTATCTAGAAAGTGGATAAATATCCGATATCTGAAAAAATGAACATGGATGCGGATACCGCATCCGAAAATTATCCGTTAAGTTTTTGTCAGGATTGTAGTTAATATTTTGTGTATTTTAGTACAACGATAGACATATGTTTATTTTTATTAACTTAATAGTTTGTATTATATGAATTTAATGCATGTTAATTGCTCAAAACTATTTATTACCATTTTATTTGTTTATTTTTCACACTTTTATAATTAACGGAATTGAAAAAAATTATGCTAAACTAAAATTTTCTATTTATATTTCTCGATTAATTGATCATTAGTGGATAGGATAATTATTCGATATCCGTCCGTATCCACGGACGTGGATATCCGATATTCAAAAATGATTTCGAATGCTGATGTGGATACATCACTATCCATATCCGAAAATATCAGTCTATAGATCTACCTCCAGCTACTACAAGCTAACACATTTGCGAAATCAATTGACCAGCTCCGGTGAGAAACCAGGTGTAATCGTGAAATTTTTATCTCGTTTGGCATCGACAATGATTTCAGTGTTTTTGAATCCAAAAATAACCTTCTGTAAAGAGCACGAGATCATCAACTTTGAGCTAGTAGAAATTTTTTATCTCTTCCTTTTCACCATTGAAAACCTATTAGCGAATATATTAAATCTGATGGCATAACATGCTTTTCAAGATGGCTCCAACTGCCTGCCTATTGACACACTTTCTAGATCGTTAACGTTGTCTTATATTATTTTGAATTAGCATCCATCCTGAATTTCAATAAAATCTTCATTGTACTTCTCAATGGAAATAAATAAATAGAAAATACTCTAAACTATAATATCATGAATTTCCCAATAAGCTACTTAGGCATGTTTCTTCAAACTTAAACATGATGTCTGGAACTTTGTTATTGATAAAGTTAATAAAAGAGTTGCACACTAAATGATGTATGGTGTTACTATCTACACACATCCAAATTTTCACTAACGTCGCTTAAACATGTATTAAATTTAATCTGGATAAAACACTACAAACACCTACTTTGGTTGGTTATGCAAAACATAGTGAAGAATTAGTCTCGGTTTTGCATAAATGAACGATGTGAATATAAAAAATCAAAACAAGAACCTTGGTACCATAAGCTCATTTCTCCCTCTCGAAAAATTAATATTTCGGTTTATTTAAATCAGTTAAATTCTCAAAT
The DNA here is from genome assembly GCA_030737815.1 of Allium fistulosum. Taxonomy (NCBI): domain Eukaryota; kingdom Viridiplantae; phylum Streptophyta; class Magnoliopsida; order Asparagales; family Amaryllidaceae; genus Allium; species Allium fistulosum. Next base: position 1,181,060,470 of record CM060903.1, read on the forward strand.
TGGCTGCAAACTTGAAGAAGTCCTCAAATTGTGTGCTAATTTCGATTAAAAATGTTATAAATTATTTACCTTATTCTCATCTTTTCGTCATTTATTGTTACTCCTACCGTGATAATCCTGTAACCTAGTTTTGAAAATTTGTTTGGGTCCCTTTTATTTTAATGTTATAAGGTTTTATAGAGTATGATTAATTTCATCATAAAATTTTCCTACTTTTTTTATATGCTATTGAGTATGTGAATGCAAAGTTCTATAGATTTGTTGGGAAATAGTTTCATTATACCATGAAAAGTTAATTCTGCTTCTTCTTCTATAATGATATTTTCATTTTTATTTCTTCCTTTTTATCAGTGATCTTCGGTCTAATTTGAGGTGGATTTTTTTACGGGGTAGAAATTTGGTTTAGGACAAGTATCATTTTTTCAAGGGAAGGGAAAACACATGCAGGAAAGAGGAAAATTTAATTGGTGGATGTGGGTGGGTGGATGGAGTGATGTGGGTGGGTGGATGGATTAATGTGGTGGGTGAGGAGATAAACGAGTGAGAGATGTATGTTTGGTGTGTGTAGAGAGTAACACCCATGATGTATGGAACTTGTGACTGGATTAGACTATATTTCCTTTAAAAGGGTAATATGGAGTATTCTAATCAAACCGACCATTAGGTGGGTTTGTTTACTGTAGGTCTACGAAACCAAATTGTGAGATGCCAAACAAAAAATATACATGTCTTTAATATATCTTATTAAATCTCTTCAACGGTATTTAATTTATTCTCTGCATAAATGTCTCTTTAAACCTTTTCAATAAAATCTATTCGATGCTATTTAATTTTTTTCTCCATAAATGTCTAAAACCTTGGTAAATTTTAAATTTTCTCTAACATATTATCATTTGACGTTTAACTAAAATTAAAGAAAAACTAGAGTATTGTTACTTACACTTCAATTTTGGATATGATGAGATCAAATTTTATGAGCACTCCATACAAAATTAACTTCTTACGAGGGTACACACCTTATTAATAAAATATATATTCTTACCGTTTTTTCCCTTAAGGAAAACATCATAACCATAAACATTTTCATTTACCCTCTCCCACTCGTACGTTTTCAAAAAGAAAAGAATAATGAGAAAAAAATTCAACTCGATCTTCAAAAGTAGATCCAAAATCTGTTAAGAAGTTAATGGAAATGTAATTTTTAAACCTAATTTATCATGCGGTTTTTCTAAATACGGTAAAAATTAGGGTTTAAAATTATATTTAAATATTTATCGACCATAATTAGCTTATATTGTTTTCTTCAACAAAATATGATGTTGAATGCATTCTTTAGTAACATTTATACCTCGTCTCTTTCATATTTGCAATTTCATATAGAGATGAGTTGTATTTTCCATTATTTGATTAATGATTTTGATTTAAATGTTAATGATGATTAAGGGAAAAATTGTAAATAAAAGAAAGATTATGTAACATCCGTCTACTTGGAGGCCCAAAACTAATGGCAACGGATGCTGCAGTCATCCATAGTTATTAATTCTCGACGACCAAATATGGCGGTGTTAGATACATTGATACACAGATCACAAGAATATGGGAAAAAAATTAACAAAATAAAAACACATTACCACATTCCATTCAAAATATTTCAAGTTCATTACATAATCCAACAAACGTTAACCACGTTCAAAAATATATAATTATTACACATACGCCAAGAGCGACATATGATGATGCCCCTTGGTTGATCAGAGTATATAGTAAGGCTAATAAGTCTGCCTTTACATCCAAAATACACAGTGAAAAAAGATAACTCTAAATAACTAACTGCCTCCTGCATGCCTCCGGGAGCTTTATTCGTCTACGAAGAGGACCAAAAAACCTTAAATCTCAAACTACTCAAAATTAATTGAGTACCCGAGAGTTTAAGTGGAAAACAAAAACTTCAAGTCAGACATAAAGCATGGTATGAATAATAATCTAACATCTCAATCCATTTAGGTATCTAGTGAGACCACGCCGCTTAGAGGAACGGGTTTTCCCCTCACTAGTATCCTAAAACCCTTTGTATGAAACCATATACTATGCTCCTGCATCCACAATGGTTAAAACATAGCATTTTAAAATATGGTGATGATATACATATATAAACATTTTGGACATCCCGTCCCCAGATTAATTGACTCCCTGTCATATTTATAGTTTCTAGGATCACTATTAACCTATTAGTTTTCATGAGTTTACTAATAACCTTTTTATAATTCATGGACACCATGTCCTATTTCAGAGTTTTCATGGGATCACTAAGAACCTATAGGCCCCTGCCAATTAACTTAATTAATTCATGGGTTCCCCTGAACCTATTGGTCATTTCAATAACTCTTCTCTTATCCTAGTTTTCATGGGTTGACTAGGAACCTATGGATTACTCCAGTAACTCCCTTCTTAGCCTAGTTTTCATGGGTTGATTAGGAACCTACTGATGCCTCCATTAACTTCTTTCTTATCCTAGTTTTCATGGGTTTACTAGGAACCTTTTGACTAATGTCAATACTTAATCCAGATACAGTTTTCATGGGTTCACTACCAACCAATTGGCCCCTGCCAACCATCCTTAATACATAGTTTTAATGGGTTTACTATGAACCTGTTGGTTACCCCCAATAAATTCCTAATCATAGTTTTCATGGGTTTACTATGAACCTATCTCCCGGACAAGTTCAAAGTTTAGGCATCCTATATTCTGGTCTCCCTGACTCCCTGGATGCAATTCTACTCATTCAGGAGTTTAATCGATTTATATTCACTACTGGGTTAACCTAGCTAGTTCTTCTACCCCTTTATCCCTAAAATATAGTTATGGCCCTATGGGTTCTTTATCATGTGAATATATTCATATTTGAAGAAGCAAACATAACAACTTAACAATACCACTCCAGTGAGTTTAATATCCTTGAAAACATTTACATATAAAACATGGTTAATCCCTTTAACCTATACTTTTATCAAGGAAATACTTCTTCAAATTTACATACTTAAAGTCATTTTAAAACTCCATTATTTAGCCATGGGTTTTTCCATTAAAAATGAGTTTGGGTTTAAAAAGCCTTTCGACACCTTCGAAACCTTGCTTTCGATTTCATTGGATAACCTCCTTCGAAAGCATTAAGTTCTATCTTTAAAACATTAGGCTCATGCCTTTTGAATACTTTAAAACATCTCATTCGAAACCTTTCGACCTTGTTAAAGTATTATCATATAAGTATAGAAGCATAACTTTGAAACCATTCAAAAATACACCATTCGAAACATTGAAGGTTACGCTTTGAAACTAATACCTTTCAAAGCCATTGGGTTTATATTTAAAATAAAAATTTTGGGTTAAAGTGAACATAAGTGAAGCATATCTTTCGAAACCGTTCTTTATTTCAAAAAGTATTGAAGGAGCTTGATGGTGTCGAAACCATCCTTTCGAAAGCACTAAAACATTTGGGTAAATCAATTGAAGGTTGGCTTCGAAACCCCTTTCGAAACCATTATGAAACAACCCGCATATTTTACGATTTGTATATTTAAATATTTTATTTAAAAATAGAATCGTTAATCGGATTGAAGTCTGAAAAGCTACTTTTTGTAAACTGTCAAATTGGGATTCGAGACCACCTCCATTGAGTCCAAAATGGCGTTTACAGCTTTTTTGAGTATAAACATCGATATGTTTGGAGTTGAGTAAAAATTATGATTTTTTCACTTTGGGTTTGGGTTTGGGTTTGGGTTTCAGCCCATCAACCTTCTAATAACCTAACCCTTCACCCAACTCCTCTTCACTCCTTCATATTATTTTCCTAACACTCAAGCTTTTAGAAAAATGGGGGAAGAGAAAAAGAATTAGAATTCCTAAGCCCTAATCTTCTTTGCAAACTCAAATTCTAGCTCCAACATAAAAGAAAAGCTTGGGTAACCTCCCTCTTCATCTTCTCCAACTCATTCTCTCTTTAATTTCAGAAATTTCCTAAACATAACTTAGGAAATGTTCTAATTTTGAGCTTAGATCCAAGCTTCTAGAGTTGAAGTTGAAGAGTAGTTGATCTTCCTTTGCTTTCAAGCTTCTCCTTCATCGTTTTTGGATTTAAAAGTGAGATTTTTATCTCACATCTATGTCTATAACTATCTTTGATTGTTAGGTATAAATTCCAAACATCTTTACATGTTCATTTGATTTTGATTTGGACTAATTTGGTGAACATTTCAATTTGTGGTGTTTTGAAGTCTAAAACTCTAAAAATCTTAGCTTTGATGTTTGATCATGCTTTTGGTGGTGTATCGAAGAGCCTATAGGGCTTTGTCGTTGATTGGCATAAATCCCTAGTGCCCATTGCTCGTCCGATCGCAATTTGGAAGAGTTTGCTCTTCATTTGGATAGGTTGAAAAACATTCCCAGTGCCAGTCAGTCGACTGACCTTCTGTAGTCAGTCGACTGGCTGTAGAATCCGAGCCTATCTGGGACTGTCTGCAGAAATAGAGAGTCTTTGTTTTCTGCTGCCAGTCGACTGGCCCTCTACGGTCAGTCGACTGACTGCAGGGTCTGAAAACTCTCGGGTTCTGGTTCAGTCGACTGACTGCAGAAGGCCAGTCGACTGACCTGCTTGGTTTTGCCTATTTTGCTTGAGGTTCCAATTTTTATCGATCCGTGATTATCCGATTTATTGTTATCATTTATTATTGACTTTGACGACTTCCTTTTCGAGATTTTTGAGAATATCCATTTTGATGGATTCAGTATCGATTTCTTTGGATTTAATTCACATCTTCGAATGCGGATTTTTGTGATTGATTGTTTCTATTATCATTTTGTGATTTGTCACTTCCAAAAACAAAGGTTTCTATACTAGTAGTAAATATACAAACTCTTTTTCCAAAGATGAATTCAATTCTATTTTTTTAAATATAAAGCTCGTTTTCAAAACCATTTTCCAATCTATTAGTATATACAAACCTTTATCTCATTCGTATGAGAAAATATAATTAAACGGCTTAGCAAAACAAGTGGTATGAAACGCTTGCATTTACTTCGTCGGTTAATTTTTGGACTTGTTCGATTGAAATTCTTGTGACAATTTTCGAGTGGGAATCTACAATTTGTTCGTAAATATTTAAGTTAAGCTAGTGGTTATGGGACATGAAGCTAAACTCATATATTTACTTGCTTAGTGTAATCGACACTTTTATTGGTCGATGATGATCATTTTGTGATTTAGACTAGCAATGTGCGATGTCTATTTGTTTGTTTGGGGATTACAATCCCCATTTGTGGAACTTCGGTTCAATTTGGCGGGGTAGCGACCCGTGGTCTTCGGGCCGTTTGTGGAGCTTCGGCTCAAAAATTTATGGTTAGCGACCATGGAATAGCGTTCCGTTTGTGATACACGTGTTGGTGAGTTTTCATGCTCCCGTTTGTGATAGCCTCCCCCTTTGTGATTTTTGGATTTCTAATTGATGATTTTTAGAATTTGTGTTTCACCTCTTTATATGATTGGCAACGATATGTTTGTCAATATTTGTGGTTTGGTGAATAAAAATAAAGAATATGACATTCTTTTTTGTGCTTTGAGATTCTTGAGATATTGTATGATTTTGTTGTTGTTTAAAGCATACTTGTCACAGTTTGACTTTATTGTTATCATACGTTTTAGTTATATCTCTACTCTTATCTCATTTTATAAATGATAATTATAGTAAGACTGATCCGTTTATTATTTCTTATTAATAATACTCGGGTCAGACCGAGATGTTACAGGTGCTTCTGCTTGACTCCTTATCTGGGATCATCTTCTGACTTTTGCCTAACTACATTACATTTGTAGTTTTTGATGTTATACATTTGAGATATAGACTCCATGATGTATACTTATTCTTTTGTCTTGCACTTGTATCTATTATTTTGTGATATTGTGGATCTTGTTTGACCACTACTCTGATGTACACTTTTATGTGTTTAATTCATATCTGTTTCTGCCTTTGAGATATGAACGTCTGTGACGGATTTGTGTTATGTTTATTTCTATATTTGTTTCCGAAGGCCTCATAGCCACTGTGTGGTAGCTTTGAGTTTGTATTTGATATGTCGGATTTCTTCTTGAAATTAAATGCATGTTATACTATCTGACATATCGGTACTCGTACAAAGCAATTACACGGATGGTCGCTCCTCAACAGCCTCATTCTTCGCGCTAGTCGACGGCACTACCCAGTAGTGTCCTTGGCTAGCGTGAGCATAGAGGTGGAGCATCACAGCTTGGTATCAGAGCAAAACTTCGAAACAATATAGAATAATCTAGCAAGGATCATTGTCCTAAGTCTTTCTTAGGAATCGTCCCATAGGATTTAATTCGAGTTTTCCTACCGTTCTATCCTATTTCTTTTTATGACGCCTTGTTTTTATCAATCAAGTTTGTTTGATATTCATTCTGAGATTAACCTTTTTCTCTTTTCTTTCTTTCTAAAAGAAAAGAAATGGTTAGACCAGGCCGTCCCAGCGCCGGTCAATCTAGTGCTACTCACCAGGATGGAGTATTTATGTCTGCTCAGCAACTTCTAGATCTTGTAAGAAATGCTCAAGCTGCCGGACCTATTCCTGAGCCCACACATCCTAAATCTGGGTTTGTACGCTTGTGCAGTGATTACACCAACTTGGGTGGAAAGCCATTCAAAGGTTCCGAGAGCGTTATAGAAGTCCAGGCTTGGCTTCGAACATGCGACCACATCTTTTCTCGCAAGAATCTTATTGGTCTCCATCGAGTCCAAGTGGCTTCTAACATGCTCCAAGAAAGAGCATTAGACTGGTATGAGCTTTTGATCTCTGAAATTAGTGAAGCGGATCTTACTTAGGAGCAATTACGAGAAAGATTCGGATTGAAATTCGTGCCGGAAGCTGAGAAAGTATCTCTAGCTCGACGCTTTATCGACCTTGTTCAAGGTGAATCTTCTATGACGGACTATGTCGCATCCTTCGAACCTCTATCAAAATATGGGGTCGAGTATATTAATACCCCATTGAAGAAAAATCAGAGATTTGTTTATGGGTTGAAAAAAAACCTCAAAAAGCCATTACTTCTGAAATTAGAAGTTTCTTTTGATCAACTTGTCGATATTGCTCTTCGACTCGAAGAGGCTGATAAAGATAGTGATGCTGAGGTCAAACCAAACATCAACAAGAAGAGACCTTCTAAGTTCAAGCCTAATCCCAACAAGAAGGGAAAGTAAACAACTTCGGTAGCAAATACTCCCAACTCTCGTCGTGGAGAATGTTACAATTGTGGTTCTAAGGACCACTATGCAAACAAGTGCCCGAAGTCTCTTTCTTGCCGCTATTGCAAGAGTCCGGGTCATGCTATATCTTTGTGTCCTAAACTTCAGGGCAAGAAGGAGGGCAAGCTAAATATTGTACAAGTCCCTGCTAACACTTCTCGTGGTCAAGGTATTTCTCATTCTATCCTTGATGGCATTATTATATTTCGTGATCTTCCTATTCGAGTTCTTTTTGATACGGGTGCATCTCACTCTTTTATATCAAAAGGACTTGTTGATGCTTTGTCTTTGAATGTTATTGGCTTGATGACTTCATTAAGGATTGCGAATCCAGTTGGTGGATCCGCAACACTCAGTTTATTATCTAAAGATGTCGAAATTATTTTATGTGATTATGCTTTCCGAGCCGATTTGCATGTTATGCGTTACCTTGGTTTCAGAATGATTTTGGGAATGGATTGGCTTAACCGTTATGAAGCCCATATTCTATGTCCTGAACGGACTATATATCTTCGGCATCCTCAATCTGTTAAGCAGATTTCTCTTATTCTTAAAGATTCAGATTCCAATTCAGGAGCGTCCTTGTATTCACTAAATCCTCATGATGACGATAATGATGATGAGGAAGATGTCATTTCTCTCATTCACATTGTTCATGAATTTCCTGACATATTTGAGCCCGTTCTAGGATTACCACCTAAGCGAGCAATTGAGTTCAGAATTAATCTAATTCCTGGAGCTCTACCTATTACTTGTCCTCCTTATCGTATGTCCAATAAAGAAAACGAGGAGATGCGCAAAAAATTATCCAAATTGGAAGCGAAGTAATTTATTCAATCTAGTTCCTCTCCATGGGGAGCTTCAGCTATTTTTGTGAAGAAATTTGATGGTACACTTAGGCTTTGCGTTGACTACCGCAAGCTTAACGATCTCACCATCAAGAATAAATATCCCTTTCCTCGGATTGATGATTTATTTGATCAACTTAGCGGTGTTAAAGTCTTTTCACAGTTAGACTTAGCAATCGGTTTTCATCAGCTCCGTATTTCAGAGGATAGCATTCCTTTGACATCGTTCCATACACGTTATGGATCTTATGCATGGCTTGTTATTCCATTTGATTTGACAAATGCTCCAGCTTATTTCGTCGACCTTATGAATCGAGTTTTCAAAGACTTCCTCGATCGATTTGTTCTCATCTTTATATATGATATTCTTATTTATTCTAAAACCGAGGAAGAGCATGAAAATCATCTTCGGATTGTGTTAGAAACTCTTAGGAGCAACCAATTGAAAGCAAAATTTTCTAAATGCCACTTTTGGCAATCTCATGTGAAATTTTTGGGACATATTATTTCTGGATCCGGAATATCCGTGGATCCTTCAAAGATTGAAGTGATTCAAAATTGAAAGAGACCGGAGAGTGTGACGGAAATTGGTGGCTTTCTCGGATTGGCGGGCTATTACCATCGGTTCATAAAAGACTTTTCTAAAATTTTTGTGCCTCTTACTAATTTGACAAAGAAGGGAGTTAAATACATTTGGTCAGACAAATGTGAATGTTCATTTCAAAAGTTAAAAGAACTCCTTTCTGATGCTCCTATTCTTGTGATTTCCGATGGGAACCAAGATTTTATTGTTTACACCGATGCTAGTCGTGTTGGTTTAGGTGCCATTCTCATGCAAAGGGAACGTGTTATTGCTTATGCTTTTAGGCAATTAAAGCCAGCGGAGACTAGATATGCCACTCATTATTTAGAGCTCGCAGCTATTGTTTTCGCCCTTAGAATTTGGCGTCATTATCTTTTGGGAGAGAAATTTGTTCTCTACACCGATCATAAATCTTTGAAGTATTTATTTTCTCAAAAGGAACTTAATTTGCATCAACAACGTTGGCTCGAGTTCCTTACATCTTATGATCTTGATATTCTTTATACTCTCGGAAAAGGAAATCGTGTTGCCGATGCCCTTTGTCGTAAGCAACAAGCGGTTGTTTCCATGATGGTATCCGAATGGAATGATCTCGAGACTTTGTCCACTTGTGAGATTCGAGATCGAGAATCCGATTTATGTTCATCTCTTGTTTTATGTAGCCTTGAGGCTCATCCTTCTCTTTTAGACCGCATTCTTGAAGCTCAAAAGCATGATCCCGAATTGGTTCATCTTAGCCAAAGTTGTAGGGATAAAATTGACATTGAAGGTTTGAAAGACTTTGATATTGATGCTCGTGGCGGTATTTGAAAATTTGGAAGACTTATTGTGCCAAATATTATTGACCTTCGTAAAGATATATTAGAAGATTATCATCATTCTAAATTTACCATTCATCCCGGTAGTAGTAAAATGTACGCGGAGATGAAGCAACTTTATTACTGGAAGGGAATGAAATCCGATATTGCTAACTTTATTAAGCGTTGCATGACTTGCCAACTCGTAAAGGCCGAACATCAAAGGCCCGGTGGGTTATTGAAACCTTTGGAAATTCCAATATGGAAGTGGGATCAAATTTCCATGGACTTTATTGACGGTCTTCCCCGTTCTCATTCGGGTCATGATAGCCTATGGGTGATAGTAGATACACTTACAAAATTCGCCCATTTTATTCCCGTTCGGTCCAATCGGACCGTACCTATTTTGGCTAAGCTTTTTATCAAGGAAATTGTTAAATTGCATGGAGTTCCTACTTCTATTGTTAGTGATCATGATCCATTGTTCACTAGTGGATTCTGAAAAGGTCTTCAAAAAGCTTTGGGAACGAAGCTTAATTTTAGCACCACTTATCATCCTCAGTTCGATGGACAAACCGAGCGTGTGAATCAAACTCTTGAAGATCTTCTTCGTGCATGTGTTCTAGATTTTGGTGGAAGTTGGGAAGATCATATTTCTCTTGTTGAATTTTCCTATAACAATAGCTTCCAATCTAGTATTGGTATGACACCTTTCGAGGCACTATACGGAAGGCCATGCCGATCTCCTTCGTGTTGGCTTGAAACCGGTGAGAAGCTGGTTTTAGGTCCTGATTTTATCCGTGATGCCACAGAAAAGATTGACCTTATTCGTCATAGGATGAAAGAAGCTCAAAGTAGACAAAAATCCTATGTCGATAATCGAAGAAGAAAATTAGAATTTTTTGTGGGAGATTTTGTGTTTATTCGTGTTTCACCTATGAAGGGTGTTGTGCATTTCAGTCGATCGGGATAATTGGCACCTCGATATATTGGCCCATTTCCCATCACCGAACGCATTGGTTCCGTGGCTTATCACCTTTTATTACTGGCTCAATTTTCTGCTATTCACGACGTATTCCATGTATCTCAACTACGGAAATGCCTTCGAGATTTCGATCCTATTCTTGAGCTCGGCGTTATTGATGAAATTGAAGTTTCACCTAATTTGACTTATGAGCAACATCCTATTCGTGTCATTGCTTCGGAGGTTAAACTCCTTCGAAATAAAGATGTTCCTCTTGTGAAAGTTCAATGGTCCTCAAATCCTAAGGATTGCTCTTGGGAGTCTAGAGAATTTATCGAGCGAACACATCCAGACTTGCTCTCTCATGCTCCTTAAGGTGAACTTTTTATTTCAAATTTCTTCTTTTTTGTGTCGATATGCTTTTATTGTTGTTACTTCTAATTTATTTCTTAAATATTACGAGGACGCAATTTCTTTAAGGGGGGAGTTTGTAATAACCCGCATATTTTACGATTTGTATATTTAAATATTTTATTTAAATATAGAATCGTTAATCGGATTAAAGTCCGAAAAACTACTTTTTGTAAACTGTCGAATTGGGACTCGAGACCACCTTCATTGAGTCCAAAATAGCATTTACAACTTTTTTGAGTATAAACATCGATATGTTTGGAGTTGAGTAAAAATTATGACTTTTCACTTTGGGTTTGGGTTTGGGTTTCAGCCCATCAACCTTCTAATAACCTAACTCTTCACCCAACTCCTCTTCACTCCTTCATATTATTTTCCTAACACTCAAGCTTTTAGAAAAATAGGGGAAGAGAAAAAGAATTAGAATTCCTAAGCCCTAATCTTCTTTGCAAACTCAAGTTCTAGCTCCAACATAAAAGAAAAGCTTGGGTAAGCTCCATCTTTATCTTCTCCAACTCATTCTCTCTTTAATTTCAGAAAGTTTCTAAACATAACTTAGGAAATGTTCTTCTTTTGAGCTTAGATCCAAGCTTCTAGAGTTGAAGTTGAAGAGTAGTTGATCTTCCTTTGCTTTCAAGCTTCTCCTTCATCGTTTTTGGGTTTAAAATGAGATTTTTATCTCACATCTATGTCTATAACTATCTTTGATTATTAGGTATAAATTCCTAACATCTTTACATGTTCATTTGATTTTGATTTGGATTAATTTGGTGAACATTTCAATTTGTGGTGTTTTGAAGTCTAAAACTCTAAAAAACTTAGCTTTGATGTTTGATCATGCTTTTGGTGGTGTATCGAAGAGCCTATAGGGCTGGGTCGTTGATTGGCATAAACCCCTAGCGCCCATTGCTCGTCTGATCGCAATTTGGAAGAATTTTCTTTTCATTTGGATAGGTTGAAAAACATTCCTAGTGCCAGTCAGTCGACTGACCTTCTGTAGTCAGTCGATTGGTTGTAGAATTCAAGCCTATTTGGGACTGTCTGCAGAAACAGAGAGTCTCTATTTTCTGCAGCCAGTCGACTGGCCCTCTGTAGTCAGTCGACTGACTGTAGGGTCTGAAAACTCTCGGGTTCTGGTTCAGTCGACTGACTGCAGAAGGCCAGTCGATTGGCCTGCTTGTTTCTGCCTATTTTGCCTATTTTGCTTGAGGTTCCAATTTTTATCAATCCATTGTTGATACACGAAGATTTTGATCAATGACAATGTACTTCAACAAAAAGGAAGAGATATATGCAAAATCAGAGGAAGATCGATGAAGACTAAAGTATAAACATGAGTATGATTTTTATAGGTCTAAAGTCAAGATTATTTGTTAAAATCTATTCTCAAGAGATTTGCACGAACATTAAAACACATCCGTAAAACTACATTTTTGTGTACACATTCACTGTGCAGATTTTTATAGTTCAGTCGACTGAACAGGCATGGCCAGTCGACTGAAACTGACACAGAATTACAAATATGCACAGTTTCAGTCGACTGAATTTCCTGTACAGTCGACTGAATGCATTCCTGAAAATTTACCTGTATATTTTCAGTCGACTGAATTTCCTGCTCAGTCGACTGAATCTGTAACTGCGAATTTTCTCTGAATAGACACCTTCTTCCTCCCAAGAGTTGCAACCATTCTCCAATGGAAATAGAAGCATCTCTTCCCTGCACCTCTAGCAAACAAATGCAACTCTTCTACAAGTATAAATACATGTTTTTAACATTTGCAAATTACCAATTCTACTTGCTTTAATCTCTCTATTTACTTGAACATACTTTCAGATTCTATTAAGTTTTCAAAAGCAAACCAATTGCTTGAATCTCTGTTTTAACTATAACATCTCTTGATTCATAGCAATTCACAATTCCTAAATCTTCACAAACACTTTGTATACTCTCGAGGATAAGATTATAGGAAAATTTTACTAAATTTGACTCATTAGTGTTATTAAGAACACAACAAGTCAGAAATACTTTTTGTATCCAAGTTGAAGTCCTCTTCGGTAGTTGAGGCAAGAAATCCCGTTCCGTTGTTCGGGTAAGTTGTAAACCTATTCCTCCGGGTTAAGTGAGGGTTGTTGGTTAGTTGAATTCTTAAGAGGAGCTTAGGGACTGGACGTAGGACAAGAGGTCCGAACCAGTATAAAGTCTTGGTGTCTACTTTACTTACTACTTATTACTATCTACCTAGAGCATTTTACTATTCCATATTATACGATCCTACCGCATAGACTCTTTCAATTGGTATCAGAGCAAGGCTGTCCTATAACCATAACACCGTTATTTGACATATTGATAATATGGAAAACAACACAAGCACAACATCTACCTATAACTCTACATTTGCAGAAGGACAATCTACTCAAAGACCTCCTCTATTCAATGGACTAAACTATAATTATTGGGCTACAAGGATGAGGATTTATATGCAAGCAACAAGTTTTGAAGCCTGGAATGCAACTCAAGCAGAACTCGTTGTACCCACAACGGATTATTCTACATGGACGCAAGCTCAGAAGAATGAAGTTAGTGCAAATGCCAAAGCTATGAATATGCTATTTTGCGCTTTGGATAGAAATGAGTTCAACCGTGTAAGCATCTGTACTACTGCACATCAGATATGGAGTACACTTAAAACCATACATGAAGGCACAAACAAGGTCAAGCAAACTAAGATTTCCATGCTAAAGAACCAGTTCCAAAACTTTAGAATGCGACAAAATGAATCCATCAATGACATGTACTCAAGGTTTCAAGACATTCATCATGCCTTAATAGGACTAGGAGAAAAATACACGGATTTTGATATTATATCTAAAGTTCTAAATTCACTCACTGTTGAATGGGAGAGAAAAGTCTTAGCAATCAAAGAAGAAAATGATTTATCTACAATGAAACCAGAAGAATTAATTGGAAATCTTATGTCGTATGAAGTTAATATGCAAGCTAAGAAAGATCAAGCACAAGAAAGAAAAAATGTAGCTTTTCATGCGGAAAAGGAAGAATCAGAGTCTGAAGATGAGGATTTAGCATTTATAGCCAAAAATTTCAAGAAATTTTTAAGATATAGAAAAGAAAATAAAAATGGATTCAAAAAGAATTTCTTGAATAAATCTTCATCCTCAAATATAGAATGCTTCAACTGTCACAAGAAAGGTCACATGCAGAAAGATTGTCCAGAGCAAAAGAAGGAGAATCAGAACAAAAACAAGAAAGAAAAATTCAAAAAGAAGGCATTCTCTGTAACATGGGACGATTCAGATTCATCTTCATCTGATAGTGAAAATGATAGCGACAATGAACAAGCAAATGTATGCTTTATGGCTCAGGAATCTGAGGTTAGTAATTTAACTTTCGACGATTTAATTGATGTAAACACTGAACTTTTGAGTACAATAAAAAATCTTAAAAAGAAACTTAAGGAGACACGTGAAAATCAGAACAAGGCTGAGTTTGAAAGGGATATGTTAAAAGATGAAAAGAAAATTTTAGAAGAAGAACTTGAAAAAGTTCAAGAGTCTCATTCAAATTCGGAAACTCAACTATCACTTTTAAGTCAAGAAATTGAAACTCAAAAGACAAAAAATGATATAATTATTTCTGAAAATCATGAATTAAAAACTCAGATTAAACAAGTTAAGTTAGATAATAATAGTCTTCAAGTTAGATTAGATAACATCACTAAAAATGTTTCTAACTTTAACAAAGGAAGAGAAAATTTATTCTAAGATTTTAGAAATTCTCAATCTTCCTCAAATAAACATGGATTAGGATATAAAAAGGAGCCAAAAATTCCTAAAAATATAAAAACAAATTTTAAGAGGAATATTGACTCTAAACAACAAGTGTTATTAAGAGAACCTATTAGAACAAAAGAAGAAACTAAGTTTGTTAAAATTTGGGTTCCAAAGACTAATAATATTTTAATTAGAAATAAATATATTAAAACATTTATGGATAGTGTTCATAATAATAAAAACTATATTTATAAAAAGGATACTGAACCAAATTGGGTTTGGTTTCCTAAGTTCTAACTTTTTAGGACCCTATTGAAAGGTGGGTACCAATAATTTTATATTTACTTTCAGGTCCCACACAAAAAGAAGAAATGGATATTAGACAGTGGTTGCTCAAAACACATGACCGGTGACAAAGATATGCTTACAAACATCACATACTTTGATGGTGGCTCGGTTACCTTCGGAGACAACTCAAAAGGCTATATCATTGGCAAAGGAGATGTGAGCAATTACGGTACATCAAATTTACCTTTTATTACAAATGTTTCATTAGTTAAAAATCTAAAACATAATCTACTAAGCATAAGTCAACTTTGTGACAAAGGTTTTAGAATAACGTTTTCGGAAAATAAATGTAGTATTTCTGATCAAAACCAAAATCTTATTTTTGAAGGAAATAGAGATAGGAATATTTATGTTTTAAATATGAAAATAAATCATAATATGAATATGTGTTTACTAGCAAAAGATAATGATCCTTGGTTATGGCACAAAAGATTTTGTCATATTAATTTTAAAACTATTAGAAAACTTTCTAAAAATGAATTAGTAAGAGGATTACCTAAGATAAACTTTAAGATAAAAAATCTTTGTGATGACTGTCAAATAGGAAAATAACAAAATCATCTTTCAAATCTAAGAAAAATATTTCAACTTTACAACCATTAGAATTACTTCATATGGATCTTTTCGGACCAACACAAGTTCAATCCATTAACCATAATCGATATGTATTTGTAATAGTTGATGATTTTTCAAGATACACATGGACCATTTTTATGAAAAATAAAAGTGATAAATTTGAAAACTTTAAAACATTTGCCAAAAGAATTCAAAACACTAAAAATTTAAAAATTAAGAATATTCGAAGTGATCATGGTGGCGAATTCGAAAATGAAGCTTTTGAATCTTTTTGTAAAAAGAAAGGAATAAATCATAACTTCTCATTTCCTAGAACTCCTCAACAAAATGGAGTAGTGGAAAGAAAGAATAGAACACTACAAGAATGTGCAAGAACATTATTAAATGGAAGTTATTTACCAAAACATTTTTGGGCAGAAGCCGTAGTTACCGCATGTTATGTATTAAATCGTATTTCTATTAG
Source organism: Allium fistulosum (assembly GCA_030737815.1). Taxonomy (NCBI): domain Eukaryota; kingdom Viridiplantae; phylum Streptophyta; class Magnoliopsida; order Asparagales; family Amaryllidaceae; genus Allium; species Allium fistulosum. The sequence goes on from CM060903.1 coordinate 1,181,076,560, forward strand.
ACCATTAACTAAGAATACTTCATATGAACTTTTTAACAATAGACAGCCAAATATATCATATTTTAAAATATTTGGATCAAATGTTTTATTCTAAATACAAAAGACCAACTAGGAAAATTCGATCCAAAAGCTGATGAAGGAACTTTTGTAGGATACTCAGAACGAAGTAAGGCATATCGAGTTTTTAATAAACAAACAAATACAATTGAAGAAACTTTACTTGTATCTTTTGATGAAAACTTTAATAAAAAATTGAGCACAAACGATGATGATGAATTTATAATAAATACAGATAATACAAATATTGAAAATATAAATAATATCAAACTTAGATCTCCACCTAAAATCTTACGAGATCACCCTGTACAAAACATAATCGGTGAAATAAAGTCTCAAGTTAAAACTAGAAGTCAACAAAACCAAATGGGACATGTTGCTTTTATTTCTACAATAGAACCTAAAAATCCTAAAGAAGCATCAACAAATGACTATTGGATTGTTGCTATGCAAGAAGAATTAAATCAATTCGAATGTAACGATGTTTGGGATTTAGTTCCTCGTCCTAACAATCAATCTGTTATAGGAACAAAATGGGTTTACAAAAATAAAGTAGACGAACAAGGAAATATAACTAGGAATAAAGCTAGACTAGTAGCACAAGGATATAATCAAGAAGAAGGTATTGACTTTGAAGAAACATTTGCACCCGTTGCACGACTTGAAGCAATACGTATTTTATTAGCCTTCGCGTGTTTTCATAATTTTAAGCTTTATCAAATGGATGTTAAAAGTGCTTTTCTAAATGGTTTTATAAAAGAAAATGTGTACGTAGAACAACCTCCTTTATTCATACACGAAAAATATCCGGATCATGTATATAAATTAAAGAAAGCCCTATATGGTCTTAAACAAGAACCTCGTGCTTGGTATGAGAGACTTAAAAGCTATCTACTAGATTCGGGATTACAAATCGGAAAAGTAGATCAAACTCTATTCATTAAAAACACTACTAATGACATTCTAATAATTCAAATATATGTAGATGACATCATATTTGGTTCAACTAATGAAAACTTATGTAAAGAATTTTCAAATATAATGACTAAAGAGTTCGAAATGTCACACATGGGAGAATTATCTTATTTTCTCGGATTACAAATTAAACAATTAAAAAATGGAATTTTCTTAAATCAAGAAAAATATTGTGCTAATCTGATTAAACGTTTTGGACTAGAAAACACTTCTGGAAAGCCTACTCCTATGAGTACCACAACTCATCTTGATCGAGATGAAAATGGTAAAAGTATCGATCAAAAATTATTTAAAAGTATGATAGGTTCCTTACTCTACTTAACCGCTAGTAGACCAGACATAATGATGAGTGTATGTTTATGTGCACGATTTCAATCTAATCCTAAAGAATCGCATTTAAAAGCGGTAAAACGAATTATACGATATCTTAACAATACTAAAGATTTTGGTCTTTTCTATCCAAAAGAGTGTCCATTTGAGTTAGTATCATTCAGTGATGCTGATTTTGGTGGATCTCGAACAGATAGAAAAAGTACAAGTGGTACGTGCCATTTCATTGGAAAATCACTTGTATCTTGGTTTAGTAAGAAACAAAATTGTGTCTCGCTTTCAACCTGTGAAGCAGAGTATATATCAGCTGCTTTAGCTTGTACTCAAGTTATTTACATGCAACAAACACTTAAGGATTTTAATATAAATTTAACAAACTCTATAATATATTGTGATAATACAAGTACAATAAATTTATCTAAAAATCCAGTTAATCACTCTCGTACAAAACATATAGATATTCGTCACCACTTTCTATGTGACAATATCGAAAAAGGAATCATAAACTTAGAACATATTTCTACCGAAAATCAAATTGCCGATATATTTACTAAACCTCTTTTAGAAAACTCCTTTATAAAATTACGATGAGAATTAGGGATATTGTCTTTTAAAGATATCATACAAAAAAAATTAAAAGAAAAATCTACACAATTTTTTTCAACTAACATTATATGGGAATTTAAATTTATTCTCACATATAAAAGTTATTTACCATACATTCTTAACTAACTTATATTAACCATTAATTCATTAAGTGGTTGAAAAGTGTTTAAACATTATAACCAATATATATTTAGAAAATTCCTACTATAAATATACTCTTAAACAAAATTCATTTCAACAAGTCATTCCACGTATAAAATAATTACAATAAAAATGTCTTACGATAGCTCAGACTCTCATATCAATATTATCTCCTCAATTGAAAACACTCCTGCATCACCTAAACTACCAACGCCAACACCAACGCATGAACCAGTGTATAAGTGGGAAAACTATCGCACTGGTTACACACCAGAATCGAAGAAGGCAAAACGTAGTCTTTTTACCTCTCCTGACACAAAAAGAAAGATTGATGAGATTCATCATTTTCAACAACAACAAATTAATCTCCAAAGAGAATTATATTTTGAACAGAAAGTAACGGCACGACGGCTAAGTTTTCTGGAGAAAATTGGTTTACATTTTTGTAGTTCAAAGAAAAATAAGGTGAGCGAACCCTTACCTCGACCAAGTAATGTGTTTGATCCATCTTCATCCTACCGTACACCAGCTGATCCCTTGAATCCTTGGACTTCGCCAAAAACTCCTCAGTATACTCCAAATTCATGGGAAATAAATTATGGGAAGAACGAAGAAAAAACTCCAAGTCCATCCCCGAAGAAATAGTCAATTCTAAATATTTTTTTATGTTACATCTATATAATTGTAATTTGTTTTCTTATATATATATATATATATATTATTTACCTTTATATCAGGAGAAATAACAAAATTTTTATCGTCAGTCGACTGAAACCCACTGTTTAGTCGACTGAAATACAAACAGAAAACATAATATACACATCTCAGTCATCTGAAATCATATGTACAGTCGACTGAATATTCAACAAAAAATTTCAGCTAAAAATTTAGTCGACTAAAAATACTGTTCAGTCGACTGAATCTTACACAGAAATATTTTGTTCTATATTTCAGTCGATTGAACAGACTATTCAGTCGACTGAACGCCAATTTCCAGACAGCTTTCTCTTTTTAACCACCATTTTTTCACCTATTCATTCACTTTTTACCTTCAACTACATCTTCTTTCCCAATTAGTTTAATAACCTAGTTCTCAAATTACTCAACTCTCACTCAAATTACATACAAATGCCTCCAAAAAGATCTAGAGCTTCTTCTTCTTCTTCATCCTCCGAGCCAATTGACGCTCAAATAGCACAATGGCTTTATGATGGAGTAGCCGTCACTAGATGGAATAAGATGAAGAATTCCCGTATCTTCGAGCATTCTTTTGTTGATTTTCAAAGTCTTCAAGCTTACAACATACAAGCATTAACAGATCAAGTAGGTCTAACTTCTCTCTTGGATTTGAAAAGGAACGACCATGCAATAAATCATGTCATGGTAAAATTATTCTATGCTAATCTTAATCTTGGACACCAAACTCCAAGAAATCCAAATGATAGTGTTTGGAGTTTGGTATGTGGAAGGAAAGTTTGGTTCTCCCTCGATCGCATTTCACACATTTTAGGTTCTTCAAACTTTGGTAGCAAGCTTGAAGAAATAGACTTTAATCCTCGTATTCGCGACAACATCAATCATCAATTTTTGGATGATAACATCAACATCGGGGATATTAAATCCACTTCTCTGCGTCCTAGAGCTAGAGTTCTCCACAAAGCTCTTATGAGAACAATCACCCCAAGAACGGGTTCATATGAACTTGTATACCCTAACAACTATCGCGCACTCTACGCACTTTGGGGTAATTATCAAGTTAATTGGGTTCAATTGATTCTTGATGAATTCCTAACATTTAATAATGGCAAAATGAGGACAATCTATTTTGGTGAGTATATCATGCGATTACTTCTCAATGTTGATACGCCATTAGCTGAGTCCGAGAATACAATGGTGCACCAAATAAACAATCGGACCATAAGCCTAATGCAACTTCCGGCAAGACCACCTCGAATCATTTCTCTTGCCGAATGGGAAGCTAGGAATCAAGGACATCAACAACCTCCACAAGTTCCACATGAAGAATCTTCAGATCAAGAAGAAGAAATTCGTGTCATTGACCCTGGTTATAGTACCAATCAATCTTTGGGTATTTTATCAAGAAATCAACAGATTCTTGATAATCGCCTCAAGAAGGTGGATCACAAGCTTGAAAAAATTAAAGGATTCTTCAACAAGCTATGGGGTGCAATTTCATGTTCAACCACTACTACCGCTTCAACATCTCGTGGAAAACGTCCGGCACCTACTTTTACATGGACGACATCCGAAGAACATACAAGTAGCGGCACAAGCGGAGCTAGTTGTGGTCAAGGAGGAAGAGCCTATAGACAACCAACAGGAGGCCCAGTCATTCGAGAACCTAGGGAGAGAGAAGGTTCTTACGATTGGGATAAAGATGAGTAATTTTTAATGGTTTATTGTTCTATGACGTTAAAACCTTGTATCACTTCTACTTTTGCAACTTTGTTTTATTATTTGACTATGCTATTCTCTGATAATCTTAGAATTCTATGACTCAGTTGTTGTGTTTATATATCTATGATTATTAATTCCTTTTTGTCGATGACAAAGGGGGAGAAATCTATGTAGCTAACTTTGTTTTGTAGGAAAGATAAGTGCATACATTCAGGGGGAGAAGATTAGTAAATACATCTCTATAACACATTAGTGTTGTCATCAATCAAAAAGGGGGAGAATGTTGATATACGAAGATTTTGATCAATGATAATGTACTTCAACAAAAAAGGAAGAGATATATGCAAAATCAGAGGAAGATCGATGAAGACTAAAGTATAAACATGAGTATGATTTTTATAGGTCTAAGGTCTAGATTATTTGTTAAAATCTATCCTCAAGAGATTTGCACGAACATTAAAACACATCCGTAAAACTACATTTTTGTGTACACATTCACTGTGCAGATTTTTATAGTTCAGTCGACTGAACAGGCATGGCCAGTCGACTGAAACTGACACAGAATTACAAATATGTACGGTTTCAGTCGACTGAATTTCCTGTACAGTCGACTGAATGCATTCCTGAAAATTTCTCTGTATATTTTCAGTCGACTGAATTTCCTGCTCAGTCGACTGAATCTGTAACTGCGAATTTTCTCTGAATAGACACCTTCTTCCTCCCAAGAGTTGCAACCATTCTCCAATGGAAATAGAAGCATCTCTTCCCTGAACTTCTAGCAAACAAATGTAACTCTTCTACAAGTATAAATACATGTTTTTAACATTTGCAAATTACCAATTCTACTTGCTTTAATCTCTCTATTTACTTGAACATACTTTCAGATTCTATTAAGTTTTCAAAAGCAAACCAATTGCTTGAATCTCTGTTTTAACTATAACATCTCTTGATTCATAGCAATTCACAATTCCTAAATCTTCACAAACACTTTGTATACTCTCAAGGATAAGATTATAGGAAAATTGTACTAAATTTGACTCATTAGTGTTATCAAGAACACAACAAGTCAGAAATACTTTTTGTATCCAAGTTGAAGTCCTCTTCGGTAGTTGAGGCAAGAAATCCCGTTCGGTTGTTCGGGTAAGTTGTAAACCTATTCCTCCGAGTTAAGTGAGGGTTGTTGGTTAGTTGAATTCCTAAGAGGAGCTTAGGGACTGGACGTAGGACAAGTGGTCCGAACCAGTATAAAGTCTTGGTGTCTACTTTACTTAATACTTATTACTATCTACCTAGAGCATTTTACTATTCCATATTATACAATCCTAGATTATCCGATTTATTGTTATCATTTATTATTGACTTTGATGACTTCTTTTTCGGGATTTTTAAGAATATCCATTTTGATGGATTCAGTATCGATTTCTTCGGATTTAATTCACATCTTTGAATGTGGATTTTTGTGATTGATTGTTTCTACAATCATTTTGTGATTTGTCACTTCCAAAAACAAAGGTTTCTATACTAGTAGTAAATATACAAACTCTTTTTCCAAAGATGGTTTCAATTCTATTTTTTTAAATATAAAGCTTTTTTTCAAAACCGTTTTCCAATCTATTAATATATACAAACCTTTATCTCATTCGTATGAGAAAATATAATTAAACGGCTTAGCAAAACAAGTGGTATGAAACGCTTGCGTTTACTTCGTCGGTTAATTTTTGGACTTGTTCGATTGAAATTCTTGTGACAATTTTCGAGTGGGAATCTACAATTTGTTCGTAAATATTTAAGTTAAGCTAGTGGTTATGGGACATGAAGCTAAACTCATATATTTACTAGCTTAGTGTAATCGACACTTTTATTGATCGATGATGATCATTTTGTGATTTAGACTAGCGATGTGCGATGTCTATTTGTTTGTTTGGGGATTACAATCCCCGTTTGTGGAACTTCGGTTCAATTTGGCAGGGTAGCGACCCATGGTCTTCGGGCCGTTTGTGGAGCTTCGGCTCAAAAATTTATGGTTAGCGACCATGGAATAGCGTTCCGTTTGTGATACACGTGTTGGTGAGTTTTCATGCTCCTGTTTGTGATAGGCCTCCCCCTTTGTGATTTTTGGATTTCTAATTGATGATTTCTAGAATTTGTGTTTCATCTCTTTATGTGATTGGCAACGATATGTTTGTCAATATTTGTGGTTTGGTGAATAAAAATTAAGAATATGACATTCTTTTTTGTGCTTTGAGATTCTTGTGATATTGCATGATTTTGTTGTTGTTTAAAGCATACTTGTCACAGTTTGAAATTATTGTTATCATACGTTTTAGTTATATCTCTACTCTTATCTCATTTTATAAATGATAATTATAGTAAGACTGATTCGTTTATTATTTTCTTATTAAATAATACTTGGGTCAGACCAAGATGTTATAGGTGCTTCTGCTTGACTCCTTATCTGGGATCATCTTCTGACTTTTGCCTAACTACATTACATTTGTAGTTTTTGATGTTATACATTTGAGATATAGACCCCATGATGTATACTTATTCTTTTGTCTTGCACTTGTATCTATTCTTTTGTGATATTGTGGATCTTGTTTGACCACTACTCTGATGTACACTTTTATGTGTTAAATTCATATCTGTTTCCGCCTTTGAGATATGAACGTCTGTGACTGATTTGTGTTATGTTTATTTCTATATTTGTTTCTGAAGGCCTCATAGCCACTGTGTGGTAGCTTTGAGTTTGTATTTGATATGTCGGATTTCTTCTTGAAATTAAATGCATGTTATACTATCTGACATATCGGTACTCGCATAAAGCAATTACACGGATGGTCACTCCTCAACACCCTCATTCTTTGCGCTAGTCGATGGCACTACCCAGTAGTGTCCTTGGCTAGCGTGAGCATAGAGGTGGGGCATCACACATTACCTTCGAAACCCCTAACCCCTTTCGAAAGTAGTAGGAAGTGGCTTATATTTATAAAACAACAATACCTTTCGACAACATTGATGTCTTCAATACCATCGAAAGGCTTCAAATCACAAAAGGGTTTCGACTTGGTCGAAACTACCCCTTCCGAAAGCTTCAATAAAAATCTAAGTAACTCCTTCGGATGCTACTATTTTAAAACAAAGGCGGTAGCTCTCCTTTGAAATCTTCTTTAGAAATACCCTTTCGAATCCATTGATTTCGACTATGTCGAAACTTTTTTTGTAAACAGGCAAGCACTTTTCTTTTAAAATAAAACAAAACAAAACAAAGGAACCAACTCCTTCGGAGGCTACGTTTCGACACCCTACCTTCCACCTTTTTCCAATCCACTACATACCATCTAAATGATACCATGTGTATTGGTTTACTAGTTTCGACCTAGAAGGTTTCGACTAGGTTGGAGGCGGAAGCTCTAGGTCGAAAGCTCCTTCAAAGGAGGCGGAACCCACTTTTCTAAGCTAAAGGCTGTTTTTACTAAATAAAGTAAACTTTTTGTATCAAACTTTCCCACTTGTAAACACTTGATTGGCTATCATAAACTTTCAAATTATTTTACTAATATTTGCCGCAATTTTCTCAGATCTAAACCCAATTAACATTTAACAAATAAGCCCTTCCCATTAACAAAACAATTAAATCATTTAGGTCCTCCTTTCAAAATAATTTAATTTTCATACTAATTCACTTAGTTTAAGTCCCCAAAAATTCCAAAAATTCACTTTAATCATGTTGCCTAACATATCAAAATTTCAGACCCAAATTCTTAATATAATTTCCGAAATAAATTTATAAACCTAAATAATCATATTTTCCTTTGAAAATTCATAACTAATTCTCCACGGCTTGGAAAATTATAAAAATTGAAACCCAACTCTAAAATCATGTTTCTCATAACATATAATTTTTCCATGGCATATAAATCATTTATCCTAGGTTTTACCCTAAAATCATGCATATCTCCCTTGAAACAATCTTTTTTAACTAAATAAATTATAAATCAAGCATATCATCATCTAATATATCATAAAACGAATTTACCCTTAAATCCAAAAACATATGATTATAAAACCAAAATATTGATGTAGTGATTATTATTCACCTTAGATTGGATAAGGAAATTGGAGATTGTTTGAGATTGATTTCTTTTAGCTTGATCCTAAGCTTTTACTTTAATTTATCTTCTTTTTCTTTCTCCTTAATAGCCGACTCCTATTTTCTTTCTTATGTTTATAATTTTGCTTGTGTTAAAATGAACATGAATGGCTAAGAGGATAATAGTATAAGGGTGGGAAACATGGGTGGGAATTTACTCTCATGCCCTTATGTTCAATTAGCTAACACTTAACCATTTTTAAGCTCATTCAATTTAAATAGCACGACCACTAAATTAATTAACCAACCTCAATCTCCTTATCATTCTACATTATTATATTTAATTTATTCTAATTAAATCTTCTAAATAATGTTATCAAAAATTAGAGGTGTTATAGGCTCCCCTCCTTAAAGGATTTCGTCCTCGAAATTCAGTAAGGACTAACTAGCAAACATAGCAATCATCTGTAGAAACTCCTAACAACCATACTAGCCTACCTGACTAGCAACTAATCTATATAAATCTAATATAGACATACCCTCAAAGAAGATCGGGATAAGCATCTCGAATCATGTCCTTTGTCTCCCAAGTATAGTCCTTCTCGTTGTCGCTTCGTTGAAATTTCACTAACTTGACTGTCTTGGTCCTTAATATTTTCTCATTTCTCGCTACAACCCGAACTGGTTGTCTAACAAAAGTCAAATTAGGCTCTACTACCAAGTCTTCCAACTCTATCTGAGGAATGGTAGTCTTTGGATCATGCACAGACTTGCGAAGATGAGACACATGAAATACATTATGGACACCTACTAAAGTGCTCTGCAACTCTACTCTGTACGGGAGCATTCCAATCCTTTCTAAAATCTGGAATGGACCAACATATTTCGGGGCCAACTTTCCCTACTTCCCAAATCGTACCACACCCTTTATCACTATTACCTTAATGAAAACCCGGTCTCCCACCGAGAACTCTAAGTCTTTCGCCTCTAATCTGTGTAACTCTTCTGTCTGGATTGAGCTTCCTTCATCCATCCTCGGATTAACTCAATCTTTTCTGACGCCTCTCTAACCAAATACAGACCCAAGACTAATCTATCTCCAGTCTCCAACCAACATGCTGGCGATTTGCATGGCCTTCCATACAAAGCTTCAAAAGGCATTCCTATGCTAGTATGATAACTATTATTAAAGGAAAACTCAATCAAATCTAGGTGATCCTTCCAAGATCTACCAAAGTCTAATACACAAGCTCTCAATAAATCCTCGAGTACTTTGTTGACTCTCTTTGTCTGCCCATCTGTCTATGGGTGATAAGCTGTACTCATCTTTAGCTTGGTACCCAATACCTCTTGTAGACTCTTCCAAAATTCACTAGTGAATAATGCATCTCTGTCGCTGACTATGCTACTAGGAATCCCATGAAGTCTAACTATGTTCTTCATGAATAACTTTTCCAAAATAGGTGGTTGACTTGACTGGAATGAAATGAGCACCCTTGATTAGCATGTCCACTATAACCCATAAACTTTCATTTCCCCTATTCGACCTTGGAAACCCGTCTATAAAATCCGTGAATATCGAATCCCATTTCCAGACTGGAATCTCTAAAGGCTGAAGCAATCCACTTGGCTTCTGATGTTCGGCCTTCACTTGTTGACAGTTAACACACTGCCAAATCCACAAGCCAACATTCCTCTTCATGCCTTCCCAATAGAAGCATCTCTTCATATCCTGATACATCTTGATCCCTCCAGGATGAATCGTGAACTTGGATCGATGACATCCTTCCAGAACTTCTCTCCTTAAGTTCTCTACATTCGGAATACATAATCGTCCCTTCTTTCTCAACCATCCTCTCTGGTTAAGACAATAATCCTTTAGATCATCGATCTCCGATCCTACCTCAAGCCTTCTAATCCTCTCGGCTAAAACCGAATCGTCTCTCTGTTTAGAAGCTATCCTTTCGATCAACACTGGACGAACTTCTAAACAAGACAACATGGCAGTACCCTGACTACAACTAGCAGTCGATCTTAACTGCACACCACAACTGGCCAACGCTTCTAAATCCTTCCATTCTGCCAACATAGCCAACACCACATTCTGATGTTTTCTACTAAGAGCATCTACTACTTTATTTCCTTTCCTAGGAGTATACTCTATACCGAAATCATAAGCAGCCAAAAACTCCAGCCACCTCTGTCGTCTCATATTCAACTCCTTCTGAGAGAATAAGTATCTTAAAGACTTATGATCGGTATACAACTCAAATCTCTCTCCTAAGAGATAATGTCTCCAAATCTTCAAGGCAAAGATCACCACAGCCAACTCTAGATCATGAGTACGATATCTTACTTCATGCGGTCTAAGTTGTCTAGATGCGTAGGCAATGACTTTACCCTTCTGTATCAATACTGCTCCCAATCCAGTTCCACATGCATTAGTGTATACTACCAACCCTTGGTTTTTGTCTAGAACCACTAACACTGGTGCTTGGTGAACAAATGTTTTAACTTAAGGAAACCATCCTCACATTTGTCGGACCAAACAAACTTCACATCTTTCCTGGTCAACTTCGTTAAAGGTGCCGCTATCCATGAGAAATCCTTGATGAATCTCCGGTAATAGACAGCAAGTCCAAGAAAACACCTGATCTCGGTTACCGTCTCTGGTCTCTTCCAATTATTTACAGCTTCGATCTTAACTGGATTGACTGACAAACCTTCCTTTGAAACTACATGACCAAGAAACTTAACCTCTTTCTTTCAAAAATGACACTTGGAAAACTTCGCCTTCAGCTGATTCTTCCTTAGCATTTCCAATACCACTCTAAGATGAATCCCATGCTCTCTTTCATCTTTCAAGTATACTAAAATGTCATCTATAAACACTAACATGAATCTTTCCAAATACTCTCGGAAGACTCGGTTCATCAAATCTACAAAGAAAGTAGGTGCATTCGTCAATCCAAATGGCATTACTAACCACTCATACGAACCATATCTAGTTCGAAATGCTGTCAAAGGAATCCTGTCCTCTGCCACTCTCAACTTATGGAATCCCATTGCCAAATCCAATTGGAAAAACACTCTGGCTCCACTCAATTGATCAAACAGACCATCTATTCTCGGCAGAGGGTACCTATTCTTGATCGTCCTTTCGTTTAACTTACGATAGTTGATGCACATCCTTAACGACCCATCTGGTTTCTTTACGAATACCGCGGCTGCTCTCCAAGGCGATCTGCTTGGTCTAATAAAATTCCTTTCTTCAAGATCCGCTAGCTGCACTTTCAATTTCTTCATCTCTATCGGTGTCATCCTGCTAGCTGGTCTACTCATAGGTTCAGCTCCTGGTACAAGATCTATCCGAAACTCAACAGCTCGTTTCGATGGTAATCCCATAATCGGCTCAAAGACATCTGCAAATTCCCTCGCTACTCGAGCATGACTAAGCTCTTCTTCAACCTCCATGGCACTTAACAAAACACAAACACTCCTACTGGAATTCTCCACTGAGAATATGATTCGATTATGAATATCTGGGTGTCTCAATTATATTCCCTATCTTGGCAAAATATCCTAACCTCATACTTACCCAACCAATCCATACCCAAAATGATCCCGAAATCTACAAAATCAAAAACATATAGACTGCATGCAAACTTATGACCTAACAAATCAAGTTCTAACTGGTCACATCTCATCCCTGGAGTTGCATACCTTCCTATTGGATTCACAATACTAAAGGAAGTAACAAGGTAAGTGGATTCTATGCATAACCTATCAACCAAATACTGTGATATAAATGAGTGTGATGCACCGGTATCAAATAGTACCCTAACGGGTATACTCTGAATCAAAAGCATACCTTCCATCACAGTTTTCCCTTTCTCTGCTATAGTAGGCCTAGAAGAAGATGGTGGTCCAATAGCAAAAACCTTCCCTCTATTTGCCCTGACTGGCTCTAGACACTGGTTCTTGTAATGCCCAACTTGGTCACAGTTGAAGCATTTCACATTCTTCTTCTCTGCATGCTTCTTCCCTTTGCCTGTTCTGCATTCGTGAGCATAATGACCTTTCTTATCACACTTGAAGCACACCAAATCAGCCTTTGTTTTCTTAGCAGCATCCCCTATCTGGGCTCTCTTCTTCTTAAAGAATTTCCTCTTCTTTCCCTGAGGACCCTGGGATTCAACTGGTTTCTCCCTGGTAGAAACAGCAAGCATCTCCTCATGGTGAATAGCCATCTCCACCACCATATTACAAGGTTCTCGGACATGTGTCATGGTCATTCTAGCTAGCTCAGGCCTTAGTCCTTGAATGAACCTCTCATTCCTTCTGATGTTAGTGTCTATAGTGGCATATCCATATCGAGATAGCTCATCAAACTTAGCAGCAAACTCGATTACTGACATATCACCCTAGACAAGATCCATGAACTTCCTCATCAGTGCCGACTTAGCTACCTCAAATAGAAACCTCTTCTTAAACCTTGGTCTGAAATCAGCCTAAGTCAGTTCTTCCTCCAAAACTCCAACTGTCACACTATTCCACTAATGGAGCGCCGCCCCTTGAAACTGTTTAGAGGCCAACCTCCTCTTTTCCCCATCATCCAAACCTAAATCAGTAAAGATCCTCTCACTGCTCAACAGCCAATTCTCAACCTCAACAGCATCCTCCGTTCCCATAAACAGCTTTACACCCAGGCTCGTGTAATCCCCACTCAGCCTAGCATAATTATATCCAGCTGGGGCTACAAGATTAGTTCCTCCAACATTACCAGCATCTTCTGCTTGCAAAAGATTAGCTAATAACTGATACACCATCCCCGCATCTACTAGCGGATTTCCAGCACCTACATTGGCCTCAGCATTTGGATTAGCATTATACTGTCGACCTTGGTTCCTCCTAGTATAAGGTCGTGCATTTCCATTGGTTGTGGTGCTTCCTCCACCTCGATTTCCTCTTTCATTTCCTGCTTCCATATCCTCTCTCATAAATCTGCATACTAGCCTTAGTAAGATACATAAGAACGGTCTAAGAGAGAGGGGAACACGTACTTAGATATACACCTATATATCAAATACAAGTACGTTACTATAGCATTAACTCAAACCCCGATCATATTTCTAATTTATCGGATTATGTTTCAAAGAGCTTTTAGGTTTTACATTCTTTTAAGGTTCATAAACCTATGCTCTGATACCAACTTGTAACATCCCCCTACATGGAGGCCAAAACTAACGGCTGCGAACGTTGTAGTCATCCATAGTTATTAATCCTTGGCGACCAAATACGGCGGTGTTAGATACATTGATACACAGATCACAAGAATATGGGAAAAATTTAACAAATTAAAAACAAATTTCCATATTCCATTCAAAAAATTCATGTTCATTACATAATCCCACAAACATTAACCACGTTCAAAAAAATATCATTATTACACATACGCCAAGAGCAACATACGATGATACCCCCTTGGTTGATCAGAGTATATAGTAAGGCTAATAAGTCTGCCTTTACATCCAAAATACACAGCGGAAAAAGATAACTCTAAATAACTAACTGCCTCCTGCACGCCTCTGGAAGCTTTATTCATCTAAGAAGAGGACTTGAAAACCTTAAACTCAAACTACTCAAAATTAATTGAGTACCCGAGAGTTTAAGGGGAAAAAAACTTTGAGTCAGACATAAAGCCTAGTATGAATAATAATCTAACATCTCAATCCATTTAGATATCTAGTGATACCACGCCACTTAGCAGAACGGGTTTTCCCCTCACTAGTATCCTAAAACCCTTTTTATGAAACCATATAATGTGCTCCTACATCCACAATGGTTAAAACATATAATTTTAAAATATGACGATGATATACATATATAAACATTTTGGACATCCTATCCCCAGTTTAATTGACTCCCTGTCATATTTATAGTTTCTAGGATCACTATTAACCTATTAGTTTTCATGGGTTTACTAATAACCTTTATATAATTCATGGACACCCTGTCCTATTTCAGAGTTTCCATAGGATCACTAAGAACCTATAGGCCCCTGCCAATTAACTTAATTAATTCATGGGTTCCCCTGAACCTATTGGTCATTTCAATAACTCTTCTCTTATCCTAGTTTTCATGGGTTGACTAGGAACCTATGGATTACTCCAGTAACTCCCTTCTTAGCCTATTTTTCATGTGTTGACTAGGAACCTACCGATGACTCCATTAACTTCTTTCTTATCCTAGTTTTCATGGGCTACTAGGAACCTTTTGACTGATGTCAAAACTTAATCTGGATAAAGTTTTCATGGGTTCACTATAAACCAATTGGCCCCTACCAACCATCTTTAATACATAGTTTTCATGGGTACTATGAACCTATTGGTTACCCCCAATAACTTCATAATCATAGTTTTTATGGGTTTACTATGAACCTATCTCCCAGATAACTTCAAAGTTTAGGCATCCTGTATTCTGGTCTCCCTGACTCCCTAGATGCAATTCTACTCATTCAAGAATTTAATTAATTTATATTCACTACTGGGTTAACCTAGCTGGTTATTCTACCCCTTTATCCCGAAAATATAGTTATGGGTTCTTTAGCATGTGAATATATTCATATTTGAAGAAGCAAACAAAACAACTTAACAATACCACTCTTGATGGTTTAATATCCTTGAAAACATTTATATATAAAACACGGTTAATCCCTTTAACCTATACTTTTATCAAGGAAATACTTCTGCAAATTTACATACTTAAAGTCATTTCAAAACTCCATTATTTAGCCATGGGTTTTTCATTAAAAATGAGTTTGGGTTTAAAAAGCCTTTCAACACCTTCGAAACCTTGCTTTCGATTTCATTGGATAACCTCCTTCGAAAGAATTAAGTTCTATCTTTAAAACATTAGGCTCCTGCCTTTCAAATACTTTAAAACATCTCTTTCGAAACCTTTCGACCTTGTTAAAGTATTATCATATAAGTATATAAGCATAGCTTCGAAACCATTCAAAAATACCCATTTCGAAACCATTGAAGGTTACCCTTCGAAACCAATACCTTTCAAAGCCATTGGGTTTATATTTAAAATAAAATTTTTGGGTTAAAGTGAACATAAGCGAAAGCATCTCTTTAGAAACCATTCTTTATTTCAAAAAGTATCAGGGGAGCTTGATGGCATCGAAACCATCCTTTCGAAAGCATTAAAACATCTGGGTAAATCAATTGAAGATTGGCTTCGAAACCCCTTTCGAAACCATTGCCTTTGAAACCCCTAACCCTTTTGAAAGCAATAGGATGCGGCTTATATTTATAAAACAACAGTACCTTTCGATAGAATTGATGTCTTCAATACCATCGAAAGGCTTCAAATCACATAAGGGTTTCGACTTGGTCAAAACTACCCCTTTCGAAAGCTTCAATAAAAATCTAAGTAACTCGTTCGGAAGCTACTATTTCAAATAAAGACGGCAGCTCTCCTTCGAATGCTTGTTTAGAAATACCCTTTCGAAACCATTGGTTTCGACTACTCCGAAACCCTTTTTGTAAACAGGCAAGCACTTTTCTTTAAAAAAACAAAACAAAGGAACCAACCTCTTCGGAGGCTACATTTCGACACCCTACCTTCCGCCTTTCTCTAATCCACTATGTACCATCTAAATGGTACCATGTGTATTGGTTTACTAGTTTCGACCTAGAAGGTTTCGACTAGGTTGGAGGCGGAAGCTCTAGGTCGAAAGCTCCTTCAAAGGAGGCGAAACGCACTTTTCTGAGCTAAAGGCCATTTTTACTAAATAAAGTAAACTTTTTATAACAAACTTACCCACTTGTAAACACTTGATTGGCTATCATAAACTTTCAAATTATTTTACTAATATTTGCTGCAATTTTCTCAAATCTAAACCTAATTAACATTTAACAAATAAGCCCAGAAGCCAGCTGACTGCATCACCAAAGCAGATTTCAATGTCTTAATGAAGGAACTGATGGATAACCGATAGCAGCTCAACCAGTAAATCCAGGCTAACATCGACTTGATGAACCAGTTCAAAGATCAATGTGGAAAGACAAGGAGGGAGCCTACTTCGTACTCAGGATCGGAGAACTCCTCCTTATCTAATGACTATCACAAAAGTAGATGCTGCAATACGGATGAATATGCAGCTGGTACCTGGGAATGAATCAAACGATCGGCTATGGACAATCGGCACTGAACCTTCAAATCATTAGGTCAATCAACATGCAGGTGAAGGAGCATACTCTAGGGGTGCCACGATCGATCAAGGTGCTGGAGCGCAGGCGAATATGGTTGAATTGTAGTTGACAGACGATGATAGAACCGCAACTCAGGAAATGGATCAAGAGCAAGAGGAGCCAACGCAACGTGGCTTTGCCCGAAGGCGTGGATTGGGTCACTCAAGTGAGGTGGAACACGACTACCGCCTAGCACCAACTCTCCAAACACCAGACTTAACAGCTATGGTGAAACAACCAGTGAAAGAAAGTCAAGACTTTACCAATGATGATTGGAGACTCTCCAGAAACCATACTCCATTCACCGACAACATTCTACATGCAGAATATCCATAGAGGTTCTGTATGCCTATGATGCCTACCTATATGGGAAAAACTGACCCCAGGCAGCATCTCTTGAAGTACGAATGGCACATAGACTTCGCCCGAGCCATTGACGCAGTTAAGTGCAGGTGTTTTCCCATTTTTCTGGAAGATGTTGTGACCATGTGGTTCACTATGCTACCGCCGCGGTAAATCTCTTCATTTTATGAGTTGGCAAAAAGGTTCCTGGAGCAGTTCCACATGCACACAACTCGCCCAAAGGATGTAATGTCACTCTCCAACTTGGCCCAAGCACCGAGGGAGTCACTAAAAGATTTTCTGGAAAGGTTTTATACATCTGTCATAGAAATCAGTAATCCGAATGATGATACAATACTCATGGAACTGGCTAGGGGAGTCGACCCCAATTCTGAGTTTGGCTATTGGTTAGCGGAAAAGCCTCTTTCTACATTGGACCGTTTCTTTGCAAAGGCATCTCAGATTTTGAGGAAGGAGGAAGCAAATCGAACCAAGAAGAGAGATGTTGAAAGCCTAAGCGCTGAGGGAGTACAAAGTAATATGGCAGTGAAGGAGTCAGGTGATAGTTTCGAGAAAGTTCAAGTCAATGTTCAGAACAAACCGAATAAGAAGAAGAAAGGCAGTACTAGAAACCGCTACTGAAGATGATATTCCAAGAGAGTTAAGCCGAGGTTCCCATCATTTGTACTTACATGCCATGGAATACGTCGCTAGAGAATGTTTATCTATCGACTTGAGACACTATGCAATAAGGAAACCACCTCTGAAGAAGCATATATAGTCTAGAAAGTATTGTAGATTTCATGAAAGTTATGGACAAACCACGGATGAGTGTCACCACCTTCATGAAGTTATCAAGAAATTGATTTGAGAAAGAAAGTTGCAACAATTTGTTAAAGGCCCGCAGGATGGCGGACAGGGGTCATCCGACCGTAATTGAGGACAAGCTCTGCAAAGTGCCGAGGAAACTCGGTGGACAGGAGGGAGATTAGTTATTATTACCATTGATGGAGGACCACATCTGATTGAAAAAAGCTGGAATGGAATGGAGCGTTACGTGAACGCTACCAAACATGTTGACATTGAATGTTTTTCGAACACGGAGGATGGTGTTGTAGCAAAGCAGCAACGAACTATGATAGATGATATCATATTTAGGAATAGAGATGCAGACAAGGTGGAGACCCCTACGATCGACCTAATGGTCATATCGGCCATGATCAGCCCCGTCTTGGTGAGAAAGATTCTTATTGATTGTGGAAGTTCTATGAATATCATTTTCAACAAGGCATAGGCCAGATGTTACTAGAAACCAAAGATCTAAAACCATGCAAAGCCCATATTCATGGCTTTAATAGTATTAGAACTGAAGTGGTAGGTTATGTCGAGCTATCGAAGGAGTAAGGAGATGGCAACCGAAGGAGAGTGCGAGTGCTGCCATTTATTCTGATGGATGTAAACTCTTCGTACAATGCTTTTTTGGGCCGGTCGATCCTTACTGAATTCAGGGCAGCTATCGCCCCTTGGTGTCTGACACTCAAATTCTCGACAGAGAATGGTGTGTGAATTATCCATAGAGATCAGGTGACTAGAAATGCCTGTTATGTGGCTAAGTTGAGAGATGCTCAGTGAAAGGAGAAAGGAAAGGATGTGGAGAAGCCTCTTTGCATCAAAACTAATGAAACTTAACAATCAACATCCAAGCCTTGGCTTAGGCACCATAGTCGGTTCTATAAAGATATAGATCCGAGAGATGAGGAAAAGCAGCCAAAAGAAACCAAGGCTGCACCCGCTGAGCCGACGATCGACATCATGGTCAGCCACGATGACCCATCACGGGTCCTGAAGATCAGATCACAGCTTAGTGCAACGATGATGAAGGAATTAGCTGGTTTTCTCCAAGCAAATCTTGATGTGTTCACTTGGACCTATTTTGACATGTGTGGGATCTCGCCAACCATCATGAGCCATGCATTGAATATCGACCCGAGGCATGTCCCTTGAAAAAAAATGATGCGGCATGGATCCGAAGAGATCTGCTACACTTAAAGAGGAGTTGGATAAACTCAAAAACAATGGGTTTATCTGTGACGCCCTCTACCCGAAATGGGTATCCAATCCAGTTCTTGTGAGAAAATCTAATGGAATGTGGTGGACATGCATTGACTACTCATACCTGAACAATGCATGCCCAAAAGATAACTTTCCACTTCCGAGGATTGACCAGCTGGTAGACTCAACCACTAGAATGAACTGCTTTCATTCATGGATGCATACTTCGGATACAAGCAGATCCCAAAGCACTTCCCAGACCAGGAACACACCAGTTTCATTACTAACCTGGGATTATACTGCTACGTTATGATGCCTTTTGGAATAAAGAACGCTGAAGATACTTACGAGAGACTGGTTAACTGTATGCTCAAAGACCAGATCGAGCGATCAATGGAAGTATATGTGGATGATATGCTCGTGAAGTCACGACGATCAAACGACCACATCGATGACTTGGCAGAGATGTTCAGTGTTCTCCAAAAATATGGAATGAAACCTAACCCCTTAAAATGCTCTTTCGGCGTTGCGACAGAGAAATTCATGGGTTTCATTGTCAACTCTCTTAGAATTGAAGCCAATTCTAGGAATATTCAAGCGATCAAAAATATTCAAGTACCAAAGACAATTAAACAGGTGCAGAGCCTAAATGGGTTGGTCGCTACCCTGAGTCATTTTCCCAGGGCCATCGATAAGTGCATCCCTTTCTTTGACTTGATCAGGAGAGGGAAGAGGAACTATAAATGGACGTAGGATTGCATTGACGCATTTCAAGCTCTAGTACATCACTTAAGACCCCCCATCTTGTCCAAGCCATTGGATCATGAAGACTTGTATATTTACTTGGTAGTGTCGGTATATGCCATAAGTGTTGCACTACTACGCGAAGAGAATCGGATCCAGAGGCCGGTGTATTATATTAGCAAGCGAATGACAGGTGCTGAAAGGAACTATCTGAAACTAGAGAAGCTCGCATACTGCCAATTGATTGTGTCAAGAACGCTCCGCCCATATTTCCAGGCTCATCCCATCAATGTCTTCATTGACAAGCCATTACGACTGGTCCTATAGTGACCTGAGATGTCTGGAAGGTTACTTAAATGGAACATCGAATCAAGCTAGTTCGATATCACTTATCTCCCTTAGAGGGCCATCTAGAGACAAGCACCGGTAGATTTCATAGTTGAATTCACTACACATGACTACTATCCAGCATGCGGTGGAGAACCTACCATCCGATGGAAGATGTACGTGGATGGAGCATCCAACAATCGATGTTCTAATGCTGGGGTCATACTGGTAACTCCTAAGGAACGCTCGATCCGCTACGCCCTGAAACTTGACTTCCCTGTAATGAATAATGAAGCTAATATGAAGCCTTGATAGCTAGGCATAAACTTGCTAGAGAGCTGAGAGTAAAGGCATTGCAGATTTTCTACGATTCCCAGTTAGTAGTAAACCAAGTCCGGGGAGAATATCAGGCCAAAGGAGCATGACTTGGTCCCTACCTCAACCGGGTCCAAGAGCTACTAACCGATTTTGAGTATTACAACATTACACGCATCCCCAGAGAATAGAATGATAAAGCTGACTCACTGGCCAAGCTGGCCAATTCCGGGGATGCACAGCAAATGGGCTTGGTCCTAGTTGAAGTACTTAATGCTCCAAGCTTTGACCAGATGGAGATTGATTGGGTCTTAGAGATGGAGCCCGAGAAGGAGTCATGGATAACTCCGATTAAAGACTATTTGCAAAGGAGAATCCTTCCGGAGTGGAGGAATGAAAAACAACGGATCCTTCGTAAAGCTTCATGATACATCCTTCAAGAAGGAGTCATGTATAGGAAGGGTTTATTCATTCCCCTGCTTCAGTGTATCACCAATGATCAAATCAAGTGAGTATTAAGAGAAGACCATGAAGGAGAATGTGGCGATCACAGCGGGGGGCAAATCCTGACGAAAATGGCATTTCGCTATAGTTATTTATATCCAACTATCAATCGAGACGCAGTTAATTGTGATAGACGATGCAACAAGTGCCAGCTGTTTGCAAAGATTTCGAGAGCCCCATCGATGGAAATCACTCAGAGGGTCAGTCCATGGTCGTTTGCTACTTGGGATGTTGACATATTCGGTTTTGTGACGACCCACCTTTCTGACCCCTGAGAACGACACTTAATGTTAGGAAATCAATTCTATGGTTTCAATGATAACAACTATACAATGGAAATCGAATGTACATATATATCTATATATACAGGTAGTTGATAGAGTAACATCACCAAAGAGACTAAAACAACACTCAAGAGAAGAATCAAAAGACGTCAAATCAGTAGAAGTTGGAGAGAAATGGGACATGCACAAGATAAAGCAACATGCACACTTTCAGACGTCTGAGTACACTATCCAGACGTCTGAATGATTCCTCTGGTTCACAATCTCAGAAGAAACCAGACGTCTGATCTAGAGCTCAGACATCTGACATACATCCAGACACAAAACAGAAGTAAAGACCAGACGTCTAGATTATAAACTCAGACGTCTGAAATGCTACCAGACATAAAAAATATATGAAGGCCAAACGTTTGAGGCTACTTTCCAGACGTTTGAAATTAGGCTCGACTGTGTAAATTCAAACACCAACTGTCACATCCGAAGAGACACATCCACTCCTCTTCACTGCAACTCTTCATCACCAAAAGGAGCAACTATACAACGATTGTTAATGAAGGCAACTACACTTAGAGACTCTTCATCACTATAAATAGCATCAAGAATTCAAGAGAAGATCTTACTTTACTTACTTACTTATGCTCTTATCTCTTGTACTCTGATTTATTCCTGATCTATAAGCAATCAACTACCTGTATTTAACTCTTCCATATATTCAGAACTTCTCATTCAAATATTCTCTAGATAGATATATTGGAAGCACTTGTACTCAATAGTCAACATCCGTGTTATAAAACACATTCTTGACAAAGAAACTCTGCAACTGTAAACCTGTTCCTCCAGGTCAAGTGAGGGTTAGTTGAAAGGAAATTCCGAAGAGGAGCTTCGGGACTGGACGTAGGACGGGAGGTCCGAACCAGTATAAAATACCAGTGTGATTATTTTCATTTACTTTTCTACTATCGTTTATCAAGCTATATTATATAGTTAGCTGTTTATACTTGCATATATCTTATACGATCCACTCATATAGACTTTCAATTGGTACCAGAGCAAGGTTTGTTTAAAAGAACAGTAACACGTTTTTTAATCATCCTAATATGGCAAGTATTTTTCAAGAAGGACAATCCATAGCACGACCCCCACTTTTTAATGGCTCTAATTACTCATATTGGTCAACACGTATGAGAATTTTTATGGAAGCTAATGGTTTAGAGATTTGGTCAGCCACTCAAGATAAATATGAAGCACCAACTACTGCTATGAACACATAAACCGATGCACAAAAAACATCAGCATCAAATAATGCTAAAGCTATGAATGTTTTGTTTTGCTCACTAGACAAAAATGAATTTTCACATGTTATGTTATGTACAACTGCATTTGATATTTGGCGTACCTTACAAATTACACATGAAGGTACAACAAAGGTCAAACAAACTAAAATTTCAATTTTGCAAAATCAATTTTCATCATTTAAAATGAAACAAAATGAAACTATAGCAGACATGTATTCTAGATTTCAAATTATTCAACATGATCTTATGACATTAGGAGTTAAGTTTACTGATTTTGATTTAGTTTCTCGAATACTCAACTCTTTAACACCTGATTAGGAAAGAAAGGTATTAGCTATTGAAGAAGCTAATGATCTCTCTGCTCTCAAAGTTGAAGAGTTGATAGGAAATTTGATGTCCTATGAAGCTAATTTGCAGGCACGTAAAGAATTAAATTCGGAGAAAAAGAACATAGCATTTCCATCAATAAAGAATGATGACTCAGATTTAGATGAAGATGAGATAGTATTTATTGCCAAAAACTATAATAGATTCAAGAAATTTAGAAATATGATCAAGTTTCAAAAAGAAGGAAAGACCAACTCAACAAATCTATCTCAAATTAAGTGTTATGAATGCGATCAATAGGGACACATGAAAAAGGACTGCCCGAAACTTAACAATGATAAAAAGAAGAGCAAATTTGAAAAAACCAAAAAGAAGAAAGCTTTCAAAGTAACATGGGATGACACCGATCCTTCATCTTCAGAAAGTGATAGCGATAGTGATGGAGAACAAGCTAATGTATGTTTTATGGCACAAAATGATGAGGTATGTCCGAAACTTAACTATGAAGAATTACTTGAACTTAGCATGGAATTAGATGATAAATTTAGACAAATTAAAAAATTAAACAAGGAAAATATAGTAAAAATAAATAGATTAGAACTTGAAGTAGGAATGTTGAAAGATGAAAAAGTTATTTTAGAAGAAGAACTTGAAATATCTCAAGAAAAATTAAGAAATAATGTGATAGAAAGTGAGAACATTACTCTAGAAAAAGAAAAATTGCTTAAAACAAATGTTGATTTTAAAAATAGTATTGAATTATTGAAAACTGAAAATAGAGAATTACAAGAAAAATTAGATAAAATTACCAATAATGTGTCAAAATTCAACAAAGGAAAACAAGATTTGGAAAATCTTATCAAAACATCAAAACCATCAGGTAATAGAAATGGAATAGGGTTTAAAAATTATTCTAAAAATAATGATGCTAAAAACATTAGCTATATAAAAACTAAAAGTTCATCTAAACAAATATTGAATACCAAAAATATGAAGATTTGGATTCCTAAAACAAATAATAATTTGATTAGACAAAAGCATATTAATAATTACTTAGAGAATGTAGTCTATAATAAAAATTATATTTATAAAGGTATCAAACCATCATGGGTATGGTTACCTTCCTCTAACAATTAGGACCCTAACAAAATATATGGGTACCAATTAAAATATTTGTTATCTTGCAGGTACCCAAAATAAAAAATAAGGAGAAATGGATACTAGATAGCGGTTGCTCCAAACATATGACTGGAAATTCAAAAATGTTATCAAATATAACATACATCGATGGAGGAACGGTAACATTTGGAGACAATTCAAAGGGATTTGTCATAGGCATTGGAGAAGTCATCAACTCTGGTATATCTAACTCTCCCATTATTACAAATGTTTTATTAGTATAAAATTTAAAACACAACTTGTTAAGCATTAGTCAATTATGCGATAAAGGTTTTCAAATAAATTTTGAAAAAGATAGATGTAATATTTTAGATAAATAAATATAACCATCAATTTTATACTATTTTTAGCAAAATTGCTCCTTTCAGACGTTTGACTATTGTCTTTAGACGTCTAGTTCACTGATATATGTCACAAATTTAAGCACTGTGCATATGTCAGACGTCTGATATAGCCCCCAGACATCTGAAATGAAGCTCTGCCTTCTTCGAAAATACATTCAGAATAATTCAGACGTCTGAACTAATTTCCAGATGTCTGACTTACTTATCTGTTTTACAAATAAATCAAAAACAGACGTCTGTGTTAATATCCAAACGTTTGATAAATCTCTCTGTCTCTAAATCCTTCAAACTATGCCAAACCAGACGTCTAGCATATAACAAACAGACGTCTGTTTAACTATTCTGCATAATTTTTAGGGCAAACCAGACGTCTGCTTATACATACAAACGTCTGGAATTCAATCGACCTTTATTATACCTAAAAAGAGCGTTATTTTTTTTCTACTTTTCAAATTCAAAAACAATTTCTTCTCTGCCGATTTTCAAATAAATTTCTAATTTCGCCTTAAATCACGTCGATTTCAAAATGCCTCCTCGTACAAAGAACATCAAAACTCCAAAACGAAAACAAGATCAAACTGCGACGTCTTCAAACCCTCAAGTATGTTCCGATGAGCAAATCGAACGTTGGATGAATAAAGCTCCTCATTCTATAAAGAGGTATGAAGAAATTAAAAAGAAGAAAATTCACACAGGACCTTTTTATAATCTCTTGAAATTTCCTATGTACGACTTAGATGAATTGTGTGAAAGTGCTGGTGTAGATACCCTAATTTCATTTCAATCCAATGATACTCAAATCGATCAACTAGCTATATTCTTATTCTATGCCAATCTAGATAGCACTTCAGTATGGAATACAGAGGACGAAGATAATTGGTTATGGTCGAGCATTTATGGAAACACGATTAGGTTAACTCCGGGAATAATAGGACGAACTTTGGGATGCTCCAACACCGGCGAAGACCTACACAACATTCCGGATATGCGATTTAAGCCTCGGAATAGTATTACACATCAAATGTGGGAGGACGAAATGCCAAAATTTGCCTCAAAATATTTACGTCCAAAAGCTCGGCTCCTAACAAGGATGATAATCAATACAATTATTCCGCGAATGGGGAGTCACGAGCAAATAACAGAATTGGAGCACAAAGCACTTTATGCACTCTTTAGCGGGACTCGAATTAATTGGGCAAAATTCATATTCGATGAACTAAAACAATTTTTGAATCGATCGAGGCCATCAATCATCTACCCTACCTACATTATGAGGCTACTTCGTGCACATAATATTCCATCTTATTTATCCACTTTTGAAGAAATTTCGACAAAGTATGCCTCCACCAAATTCTTCTCTTTGATGCACCTACCTGAAATTCCACCAGAATATATGTCTTTTGAAGATTGGACACACAATCGCCACTCTTGAAGAGTTGAGCCTCCTCCTCAACAAAACATTAATCCATCTTAAGAGCCAGAACAACATAGAGAAATCACTCCTCCTCCTCCTGCTCCATTTAACTATCCGGGACAAGAAGACGTTATAGAGACTCGACTAGAAATAGATCCTAATGAAAGTATTGGAGATCTTACACTCATAAATCAACATATACTATCTCAAAATCAAAAGTACTTGGCTAGGCGAATCGAAAAATTTGAAACTTCATTTGCTACACGGCTAGCCACAGTCGAAGACTCTCTCTCCACTGTCCTATCAGTTCTAAAAGAGGTTCTACAGCGAGTTCGTGGTCCAACACCACCCACTGAGGATTGGCCAACTTCTGTACCTTCTCCTCCTTCGAAACATTCCAAATTCTTTAACGATGAACCTTCAAAGGAAGCTTTGACATCTCCCTTAAAAGCTAGCACTTCTACACAAGATGAGGAAAAGGAAGATAATACAAATCTAGCTTCCCCAAAGGAAGGAGATCCAAAGCAACCTTCACCAAAACAAGACGATCCAAATCCATAAGACCACTAGAACTTAGGTCTTGTAGTTGTTTGTTTTTTGTTTGTAAAAATCCTTGTATGTACTTCCTTTCCTGCTTTAATGAAAATTTGTCTTTCCTAAACGTTTGGCTTGTTTAATACAATTTCTTTTTTGATAATGCCAAAGGGGGAGAAATATGAACATAACACAATAAAAATAAAGCACATATTCAGGGGGAGATTTCTAATCTATATATAAGTACATTGAATAGTTGTCATCATCAAAAGGGGGGAGATTGTTAGAAAATCAATTATATGGTTTCAATGATAACAACTATACAATGGAAATCGAATGTACATATATATCTATATATACAGGTAGTTGATAGAGTAACATCACCAAAGAGACTAAAACAACACTCAAGAGAAGAATCAAAAGACGTCAAATCAGTAGAAGTTGGAGAGCAATGGGACATGCACAAGATAAAGCAACATGCACACTTTCAGACGTCTGAGTACACTATCCAGACGTCTGAATGATTCCTCTGGTTCACAATCTCAGAAGAAACCAGACGTCTGATCTAGAGCTCAGACGTCTGACATACATCCAGACACAAAACAGAAGTAAAGACCAGACGTCTGGATTATAAACTCAGACGTATGAAATGCTACCAGACACAAAAAATATATGAAGGCCAGACGTTTGAGGCTACTTTCCAGACGTCTGAAATTAGGCTCGACTGTGTAAATTCAAACACCAACTATCACATCCGAAGAGACACATCCACTCCTCTTCACTGCAACTCTTCATCACCAAAAGGAGCAACTATACAACGATTGTTAATGAAGGCAACTACACATAGAGACTCTTCATCACTATAAATAGCATCAGGAATTCAAGAGAAGATCTTACTTTACTTACTTACGCTCTTATCTCTTGTACTCTGATTTATTCCTGATCTATAAGCAATCAACTACCTGTATTTAACTCTTCCATATATTCAGAACTTCTCATTCAAATATTCTCTAGATAGATATATTGGAAGCACTTGTACTCAATAGTCAACATCCGTGTTATCGAACACATTCTTGACAAAGAAACTCTGCAACTGTAAACTTGTTCCTCCGGGTCAAGTGAGGGTTAGTTGAAAGGAAATTCCGAAGAGGAGCTTCGGGACTGGACGTAGGACGGGAGGTCCGAACCAGTATAAAATACCGGTGTGATTATTTTCATTTACTTTGCTACTATCGTTTATCAAGCTATATTATATAGTTAGCTGTTTATACTTGCATATATCCTATACGATCCACTCATATAGACTTTCACTTAATACATCCATGGTATTCATGTGTCGTTGCCCAAGTATCTGAAAGACGAGTTGTCATGGGGTAAAATATAAGAACACAACAATAACCTTACAATGGAATGGTTAAATATAACATAAAAATAAGATAGTACATAAGGTTACTCCCAACATGGAGTTATCAGAGTTACAACAAAAGTACTACAATCAGTCTAGGTAGTTATAACAACCTGCCTTTAAATATACATACATAGAGCCAACATCTCATAATAACGGAAATAAATAGCAAGATAGATAAGGAGCCTCCTGCTCGCCCACCATCTTCAAAAGACCCCTAAGAAACCTGTCATTTCCGGACTACTCAAATATAAATGAGTACCCGAGAGTTTAGGGAAAACAAACAATTCGGGTCAGACAATAAGTCCGGTATGAGTAAACTCCAAATAAAAAAAATAGAATACACAAAATAACTGGCGAGACCACGTTGCAAAAACACAGGTTGGGTTTCCTCTCACAAGGACAACATCCAAGCATAAAAGAATGGACACAAATATTATACATCGCGAAGAGTGCAAGACGCTTCCCAATGCAATTAAGAAAGAATCAATCCAAAGATTTGAATCAAAAATAAGGAAAAGGAATTTTTCCAACAATGACTAGGAGGGTGTGCCCCCCCTTATCGAAAGTATATCTCTAGAAAATATACTTGAGAACAATGATGGTTCTCGGAAACCTCCAAGCCGGACCCTGCCAATCTTACCGAGTATCCGAGTATTTCACATCTCCGTGCGCATACAACCGAAACCAATCTAGAGTAGATGTGATAATACCCTAATGGGAGCAACCCCACATAGCTTGGCCCCCACTCACTCTTTATTTAGTCATTTCCGATAAAGGATATCAATGCTCAAAATGAGCAACAAATCGTCTTAGATCGACGAAACAAAAATAAAAAGGAAGAAGGGTATCGAAATTGATAGTCAAGATATCAACTATCGGGGATAACAAAACGATCGTATATGGAAATTAAATCTTATACTTTTTCAATGCTTGGAAAATATCCATATACTTATCTCATCGGTATAAGTATATTCACAAAACATCTGGGAGTATTTCATATTTCAAAAGCATACTTAAATGGGTCAAAAACAATTGTCTATAAGAAATGCGAATGTTTTCCATTATAATTATAAAGATCATTTATGGAAATCAAATCTCCTACACTTGTCACGTTCTGATATTCTCGACTTACTCTACCCCTCGCCCAGAAACAAAGCCAAGTAAGTCAGGACACTGGTTGCTCCTAGCCTTGCCTAGACACTTCGGTTCTAGATCTCACAGATAGAGGATCAATCTACTCATCGGCTTTTAGTGCCAAGTATAGGACTACTTACTTTCCATAAATAACCTATTAAAATCATTATATAAATTTCAAAGCTCCTTTGAAATACTTTAAACCAAGATTTAAAACTTGCATTCAAATCATTACTTAAACCCATCATCTTTAAAGGAGAATACGACCAAGAGGGGTGAAGCTCCCTCTTAATCAAATAAGATAGCTAAAAGGGGTGTTATTTCCTTTTAACCAAAAAGTCACTAAATGTCAATCCTAAGTTAAAAGGTGGTGTAAGTTCCATTTAACTAAACATCAAAGTTATTGCTCATAAACTGGTCGAGCACAAATCAAACAACCGAACAAGAATAATAATAAGAATAATAATAGACTCATTATTATTAACAATTTACAATCCATAGTTAACACAACATTTATTAAAATGTAAATGAGTAAAAGAAACGAGATTAAGATTACACTCACTGTAAAATAATTAAATAATACTCCCAGAATAAGTTATACCTACTAAACTATGAAAACAAGAAATATACTCACAGAATAAGTTATACCCACTAAACTATGAAAACAAGGAATATACTTACATCCTATTGGCTTTTATGGAGACTTGGAATACTTCACCTTTTATAATGAATTTTAGTTCTTTTCTTTAGTTTGTGAATGAATTAAAATGAGATATGGACTTGGTTATTTATAGGTCAAGAGAAGGGTACTTTAGCCATTTCCTATAGCCTAACCAGATTCGACCAGATTTTGGTCCAATAGAAACCACCCTTATGGCCTAATTTGATTCGACCACATTTTGGTCCAATAGAAAACATCTTGATGGCCTAATTTGATTCGACCGAATTTTGGTCCAATAGAAAACACCTTGATGGCTTAATTTGATTCAACCACATTTTGGTCCAATAGGAATCCTCCTTATCAACTATGGCATAATATGATTTGATCAGATTTTGGTCCAATGGCAACCATCCGCATGGAATATAATAATCATTATGCTATTTTGTTTCATTAGGCAAGTAATTATACTGTTCTATTTTATTAGGCAAGTAATTATACTATTCTGTTTTATTAGGCAAGTAATTATACTATTCTGTTTTATTAGGCAAGTAATTATACTATTCTGTTTTATTAGGCAGGGTTAATAATTCTTTCTTGTTTTATTAGGCAAGTAATTATACTATTCTATTTTATTAGACAAACTTATCCTTTAATAAATTGGTACCCCTAACCGCCTTATAACTTGAAACATCTTTAAACTAACATTTTACATCAGTTTTAAAAAAATCCACTCGAGACGTTTTATCCAAATTTGTATTCTAGATATAAAATCCATTATTTAATCTTTTAAAAACATATTAACTATTCAAGTTCAAAGTGATTAAATTATGGGTCGTTACATCCTCCCCTTCTTAAAGGAAATTTCATTCTCTAAATTAATCAGATAAGCTCTAGATATCAAAGAAACCCAAATAATATCATATATACCACACAAAGATACAAGGAAAGTGACATCAACGCAACTGGTGAGTACACTAAAAAAACAACAAAATACAAACAGCTACATCAACTCGGGATAAGAATCCCTAATATAGTCCTCAGTTTCCCAAGTACAATCTCTAACATCTCCACTCCACTAAACTTTAACTAAATTGACAACCTTCTTCCTTAATCGCTTTATATCTCGAGCGACAATACGAATAGGCCGCCTAAGAATGGTTAGGTTAGGCTGAACCTCCAAATCAACTTGTTGTCAAGGTTCTACTATCATCGAAGGGTCGTGTACATACTTACGTAAATGAGATACGTGAAATACGTTGTGCACATCTGATAGTCGATCTGGTAACTCTACTTTATATGCAAGTTTACCAATCCGGTCCAGTATGGGAAAAGGGCCAATATATCGAGCGGCTAACTTCCCCATCTTTCCAAACTTCATGACACTTCTCAAAGGAGAGACTCTTACAAATACCAAGTCCTCGACTAAGAATTCTAGATCCCTACGCCTTTGATCTGCATAACACTTTTGCTGATCTTGCGCTTCCTTCATCTTTCTTCTAATATCAGCTACCTTCTCATTGACTTCTAAGATTATGCCGGGTCTAAGAACAAGTCTATCTCCAGATTCAACCCAACACGAAGGAGAACGACATGGACGACCATAAAGTGCTTCAAAAGGGGCCATACCAATGCTTGCTTGATAGTTGTTGTTATAAGTGAATTCGACTAAGGGTAAATGATCTTCCCAAGAACCCCCGAAGTCTAGAATGCATGCTTGCAATAAATCTTCCAAGATCCGCTTCACTCTCTCCGTCTGCCTATCTGTTTGGGGATGGTATGTTGTACTTAGACTTAGCTCAGTCCCTAAAGCAGTCTGCAGTCCCTCCTAGAACCTACTAGTGAATATCGGGTCTCGGTCACTTACAATACTACGAGGAATCCCATGGAGTCTCACAATCTCCTTCACATACAAACTCGCTGGACTCGTAGCAGTCCTAGTTGGCTTAACAGGAATGAAATGGGCACTCTTAGTTAGTCGATCGACTATAACCCAAATTCCATTGTTACCTCTTCTTGACCTAGGAAACCCATCAATAAAGTCCATAGAGATCTGCTCCCACTTCCACTTTAGGATCTCAAGTGGCTGAAGTAATCCAGCTGTCTTCTGCTGGTCACTCTCAATCTGCTGGCAGTTTGCACAACGACTCACAATGATTGAAATATCTCGCTTCATCCCCTTCCAACAGAATACCCTCTTCATATCTTTGAACATCTTGGTCACTCTTGGATGAAAAGATAACTTTGAATGGTGGCATTTGGCTAACACTTCTTGCCTAAGTCCATCAAAGTCTAGAATACAAATACGCCCATTCATTTTCAATATGCCCCAGAGATCAATCTCAAAGCTAGAAACAACACCTTCTTCAACATCCTTTTTTAAGTCGAGCTAAAATAGGATCTGCCACTTGACTGGATGCAATTCTCTCTAACAATACTGGCTTACCTTCTAGATTTGCAACCATTGCTACATTCCTACTCAATGCATTAGCAACGACATTTGCTTTTCCAGCGGTATAAAGAACTTCTAGATCATAAGAGGCGAGAAACTCCAGCCATCTCTGCTGCCTCAAATTCAAATCTTTTTGGGTAAAAAGATATTTTAAGGATTTGTGGTCCATGTATAACTCAAACCTTTCACCCAAAAGATAATGCCTCCATATCTTTAGTGCGAAGACAACAACTAAAAGCTCCAAATCGTGCGTAGCATAATTTTTCTCATGCGGCTTTAGTTGTCGACTCGCATAGGCAATAACTTTCCCATGTTGCATCAGAACTGCTCCCAATCTGGTTCCACAAGCATCTGTATACATCGTTAAACCTTCGCCCCCATTTGGAATGGTTAATATAGGAGCGCTAGTCAACTTCTCTTCCAATTCGTTGAATGCTTGATCACACTTAGAAGTCCAAACGAACTTAACATCTTTCTTTGTTAACTTCGTCAGATGAGAAGAAATCTTCGAGAAGTCCTTGATAAACCTACAGTAAAAACCAGCCAATCCCAAGAAAATTCTAACTTCCGTCGCACTTTCGGGCTTCTTCCAGTCTTGAACCGCCACAACTTTAGTTGGGTCCACCGATATGCCTTCTCCTGAGATAACATGCCCTAGAAACCTGACTTCGGATTTCAAGAAATGGCACTTGGAAAACTTAGCCTTCAACACATGGCTTCTTAAGGTATCGAGTACGACACAGAGATGATATTTGTGTTCCTCCTCTGTCTTGGAATAGATAAGAATGTCATCAATAAAGACGAGAATAAATTTATTAAGAATGTCTCAAAATACTCGATTCATTAAGTCCATAAAATGAGCGGGTGCGTTAGTCAATCCAAACGGCATAACTAACCACTCGTAGAAATTTTCAGGAGTTCAAAAAGCTGTTAAGGGAACACTCTTCTCTGCCAATCTTAATTGGTGGAAACCGGTGGCAAGATCTAATTGAGAAAATATCCGAGCACCGTGGAGTTGGTCAAACATATCATCGATCCTCGGCAAAGGATATTTATTCTTGATAGTCCTTTTGTTCAACTCCCGATAGTCTACGCATAACCTTAGAGAACCATCCGCCTTTGTAACAAAGACGACATGCGATCCCCAACTCGAGGTACTACGTCGGATCAAGCCCTTCTGCAATAAATCATAAGTCTGCCTTTCTAACTCCCTGTTCTCTTTTGGAGCCATCCTTCGTAAGGGTTATACAATAGGTCTAGTTCCCGGAACCAAATCAATATGGAACTCGACTTCACGGTGAGGTGGTAAACCTTGCACCTCATCAAAAATATCTATGAAATCTCGAACAACCGACACATCTTCTAGTTCCGCTTTAGCCACTTCGAGTGAATAGAGAAAACTGTTCATTAACTTCTTAGGCTCTTCACAACTAATATCAACACCGGCATCTCCTGCATCACTAACTCTAACGAGCCTTCTACCACAATCCAAGATAGCTTTAAACTTAGATAACCAATCCATTCCCAGCAACACACCAAAACCCATAAACCCAAGAACAAACAAGTTAAAAGGAAAGTGATGATTTTGATAAGAAATAGGTACATTTAGACACACAGCGTCAAGATTTGTCGGACCTCCAATTGGGTTTGACACACAAAGAGGATTACTTATGATAGCATATTTAAGGTTTAGTTTGTCCATTAGATCATAAGAAATAAAACTATGGGAAGCTCCTGTATCAAATAGCACCCTTACAGGAATATCATAGATGGATAATGTACCTTGCAACACTTACTTCCCTTTTTGATCTGAAGAAGTGGATGGTATCTCTTCAATGGTAAAAGTCTGTCCTTGAGATCCTTTTTTAGGAAAACGGCACTCGTTCTTCATATGTCCTGGCTGGCCGCAATTAAAACATGTGGCAATTAGGAAATGATTTGCAAAGTGGCCCATCTTATTGCACTTGAAACAAAGAATGTTGGCCAAGTTGGTCTGCTTCTTCTATGCTGGAACGCCATCTTCGGGTTTCTTCCCTACACCCTGCTTCTTTCCCTTAAACTTATGCTTGAAGTTTGGATTTCTTTCAACTGGTATAACTGATAAAGGCTTGGCACTTACTGTTGGAACTACACCCTTCTAAACTCCTTCCTTAATATCAAGAGCCTCAAACCTTAAAGCCATGCTAATAATGTTGGTGAACGTACCCATAAGATGATTGGTCATTTCACGAAGGAACTGTGGTCGCATTCCATTCACAAACAATTCATTTTTCATGAGCGGTGTGTCTATCAATCCAAGTCCAAAATGGGACAAAGTATTGAACTTATGCTCATAGTGCGACACAGTCATATCACTCTGCTTTAAGTCTATGAAACTTCTAAATAACTGAGTTTTTCTGGCTTTTGGAATAAACCGTGCTTCAAAAACATCCCTGAACTGGGCCCAAGAAAATTCCCCCTCCGGAGTACTAGCTGTTTCTGAATCCCACCAATCCATCGCCGACTTTTGAAGTTGTCGCGATGCCAATAGTCGTTTCTCCACATCCTCCAACCAAAGATCTCCAAATATTCTATCACAAGTTCGAAGCCACATCTGCATTCCAAGAATATCTTCAGTCCCATAGAATGTTTTCCCACCCAAAGTGGTAAAATTCTTACACAAAGCTGCAAAGTTCATAGGGGTCTGAACTTGCACTAACATTTCCTCTACCGAATCTATAGCTGACATAGTAGCATTTCTAGGTACCCTGCCATTGGTAGCCGTGCTAGTTCTAGATCCTCTCTTTCCTCCCCTTCTTGTATTCATTTTCTATTATCTGAACAAATAAGAGGTATCTTTAGAATACAAAAATAGGATTAAAATGGTTTAAGGAAATAACACCAAAGGATCTAAAACTAGACTTTAGAGGATAGATATTATTATTTTAAAAATTACAAACACGCTCTCTCAAGAATAACTCATTCTAGGGCATCACTTACCCTATCTCTAATGAGTTGTACCCCAATCAGGCTAAGGTGTTCGCTCAACCAAAGCTCTGATACCAACTGTGACGACCCACCTTTCTAACCCCTGAGAACGACACTTAATACATCCATGGTTTAAATGTGTCGTTGCCCAAGTATCTAAAAGACGAGTTGTCATGGGGTAAAATATAAGAACACACAATAACCTTACAATGGAACGGTTAAATATATAACATAAAAATAAGACATTACATAAGGTTACTCCCAACATGGAGTTATCAAAGTTACAACAAAAGTACTACAATCAGTCTAGGTAGTTATACCAACCTGCCTTTAAATATACATACATAGAGCCAACATCTCATAACAACGGAAATAAATAGCTAGATAGATAAGGATCCTCCTGCTCGTCCACCATCTTCACAAGAGCCCGAAGAAACATGTCATTTCCAGACTACTCAAATATAAATGAGTACCCGAGAGTTTAGGGAAACAAACAATTCGGGTCAGACAATAAGTTCGGTATGAGTAAACTCCAAATAAAAAAAATAGACCACACAAAATAATTGGTGAGACCACGTTGCAAAAATGCAGGACGGGTTTCCCTTCACAAGGACAACATCCAAGCATAAAAGAATGGACACAAATAATTAAACATCGCGAAGAGCGCAAGACGCTTCCCGATGCAATTAAGAAAGAATCAATCCAAAGATTTGAATCAAAAATAAGGAAAAGGAATTTTTCCAACAATGACTAGGAGGGTGCGCCCCCCTTATCGAAAGTATACCTCCAGAAAATATACTTGAGAACAATGATGGCTTTCGGAAACCTCCAAGTCGGACCTCGCCAACCTTACCGAGTATCCGAGTATTTCACATCTCCGTGCGCATACAACCGAAACTAATCTAGAGTAGATGTGACAATACCCTAATGGGAGCAACCCCACATAGCTTGGCCCCCACTCGCACTTTATTTAGTCATTTCCGATAAAGGATATCAATGCTCAAAATGAGCAACAAATCGTCTTAGATCGACCTTATCAACTATGGCATAACATGATTCGACCAGATTTTGGTCCAATGGCAACCATCCGCATGGAATATAATAATCATTATGCTATTTTGTTTCATTAGGCAAGTAATTATACTGTTCTGTTTTATTAGATAAGTAATTATACTATTCTGTTTTATTAGGCAAGTAATTATACTATTCTGTTTTATTAGACAAGTAATTATACTATTCTGTTTTATTAGGCAGGGTTAATAATTCTTTCTTGTTTTATTAGGCAAGTAATTATACTATTCTATTTTATTAAGCAAACTTATCCTTTAATAAATTGGTACCCCTAACCGCCTTATAACTCGAACCATCTTTAAACTAACATTTTACATCAGTTTTAAAAAAATCCATTCGAGATGTTTTATCCAAATTTGTAATCTAGATATAAAATCCATTATTTAATCATTTAAAACATATTAACTATTCAAGTTCAAAGTGATTAAATTATGTGTCGTTATTGGCTTCTTGCCGATTTCCAAAGGTCATGCGTGGTACGCCATCGTAGTAGTCGATTACTTCATTAAATGGGCTGATGCAGAACCTTTGGCCACAATCACAACAAAGAAAGTAATCAACATTGTGGTTCGAAACATCATCTGTCGTTTTGGTCTCCCCCGAGAAATCATAACTAACAATGGGACCCAATTCGACAGTGCTGAATTCAAAGACTTCTGTTGCCGGCATCATATTGAGAAAAGATCTGCAGCAGTTTCTCACCCTCAAGCTAATGGATAGGTCGAAGCTGTTAATAAAATCATAAAGTCCATTCTAAAGAAGCATTTGGAAAAGGCTCGAGGCAAGTGGGTTGATGAACTCCCGTCAGCTTTATGGGCATACAAAACCACTCATATAAGTCTGCGACTGGCCACACTCCATTCGCCCTTGCTTACGATTCTAAAGCAGTGATTCCCGTAGAACTTGAAGTCCCTTCTCATTGAGTGACATACTATGACCCCAGAACTAACAAAAATCTCCTTTTGGAATATCCAGACATGGTTGATGAGAAGCGCAAAGAAGCTAACTTGAGGGCAGTTGCACACCGACACCGAGTCGCATGATGCTACAATATTAAAGTCCAACCTAGGACCTTTGAATTAGCGATCTTGTCCTAAAATGGATCTTTCCTAGCCCGATGCTACATCATTAATTAAAAGCTTGGAGATGGAACTTTCAAGCTAGCAACTGTCGATGGCATCACACTCCTTAGAGCATGGAATAACGAGCATGGAATACCGAGTAGCCCGCATCCTTTTCCGAGGCATGAGAAATCGAAGCACTGGTTTCTTGAGTGGCAGGAGGGTCTTAGAAACAAGATCCCAAGGCTTCCCCACCATCTTTACCCTTCTCGATGATGCTGGGTCGCGGAGTAGACTAAGCCGAGCAGCTTTAAGTTCATCTGGATCCTCGTTGTGCATGATTTGTGCATAAGCTTCTCTTCATCCACCTCAGCACCACTGAGGGACTTCCTCTTTAAATCTATAATGTAGTCCCAAGCATCGACAAGCGACTCGAGATACCCCTCTCCAAGGAACCGAAGGCTGTGGGTCATAAGAATAGTTGCATTGTAATATATTAACAAAGGATCGAACTCATCCTTTATCTCGGTTCAACTAGCCTCCCTAGCTTCCTCTTTGAGGGCTTCTATCTATGCAAGCTATTTGTCAGCCTTTATTTTAGTTTCACGAGCCTCGATAGTCTCCTCGCAATATCGTTGAGACTCCAGCTAAGATTCAAGTTTCTCTTGCTTTTCCTTCTCAAGCTCCTCCTTATTTGTTTAATATGAAGAGCCAAAGCAGCATTGTCTTTTTTCATCATATCCTTCTCCTTCTGCAAAACGTCCTTTTCAAGGGTTAGAGTGCCACTGCGAAGAATGGCAGTGTCCAGTTCAGGTTAGTGCACTTTCATTAGACGCTTAACTACTTCAGAGGATTCATCAACTCTTTTCTCAACATCGATCGACTTTATACCCAACAACTTGACCTCCTCATCCAAGTGCTTGATGGTGTCTTTATCATGGATAGCCTTGAGAGTCAAGCGATCAATCTTGTGCTTCTCTCCATATACACCTTAGAAATCCTCTCAGCCACATGAAGCGTTGTGTTGTGCTGGATGTAGACATCATTAACAAAAGCAAGCGCTTTTCCCTGGCATCTTGAGGAATCAGATGCATAGGAGAAACGAACATGAACTCATCAAAACACAACTTAGGAAATGTGGCTTGAAGCTCGACCATCTTCTCAGTAGCAGTGGCATCAAGAGTAGTCGAGGCTGAGAGGGCCAGTTTATCATGGTTGCGGGATAAAGTATCAAGACCTACTATGCCAAACTGGCATTCCGAAGATTGAAGGATGCCGGAAGAACAAGAATGTTGCTCGGGCCCAGTGGCCAAAGTGGGAGCGACTTGCTACTGCTATATATAGTGGGGTGTTGACTGGCACCCTTGTGGTGAGAAGACTAAAATTTTGACTTATGCCTGGATGAGGAGTCCTTGGATTGGTGGCTTCGGTCTCGGTATTCTCTTCCTTTATGACCTTCTCTATCTCGGTTAGGGTCTGGACCTCGACTGGGCCCAAAATAAGATGGTTGGGAGTATGCTGATCTTTTCAAGTGATCATACTTGCGGGGGTGTCCCATCGTGTAACATCCCCTATTTTGAAGCCTGAAGTTAAGCAATATAGATGCAACAGTCATCTATAGTATTAACTTCCAGTGACAAAATACAGTAATGTTAATGGTATCCATAATATCAGAAGCACATGAATATGAAATAAAATCAATACAGATTTCAAAAAACAGCTTTTCTGATTACATTTCAAATCAATATTTCATATTCAATTACATAATCCCAAAACGATTCCCAAGTTTTGATCAAATATAATTATTACAAATTACACCAAGAGTGACATATGGAGATGCCCCCTTGGATGATCAAAATACTAGATGGATAAACATATCAGTCATAAATACATCACAATGGAAATAATACTAAATAACTACTACATAGCTAGCTTTGGCTTCTGCAAGTCTTTGAATGCTTATTCGTCCAACCTACTAAACCTAAAAAGTACTTACTCTCAATCTACTCAAATTTAATTTTGAGCACCCGAGAGTTTAAGGGGAAAACATAAACTTCGAATCAGACATAAAGCCTGGTGTGAATAATTCTATGACATCTCGGTTTATTGATATTAAGTGAGACCAAGCCGCTTAGCGGGATAGGTTTCCCCTCACTAACATCCTTTTAAAATCATATCTTTTGCAAATCAAAATCATGCAATCAAACTGATTATAAAAACAATAGATATATGCATATAAATCAGGTAATCAATGGACTATCTGTCCGAACATTATAGTTTTATCAGGCCGACTATTAACCACTGGCTGACTCGGGCCTACCAGACATAATAAATTTTCAAACTTCTATTAGATACAATACTAGATGATCTGTCCTTAACTTGCTTCTCCAAGGGTCAACTAATCCTAATGGTTTTGCGGGCTCACCAATAACCTACCTCTACTCTGTGTATTCCTTTCTGTTTGTAACATCACTTTAGTCTTACCTGTAACAAAGCCCTACACACTGGAATTTTGGACTTATATTAGCGAGGGGCTACTAGCTAAAGTATAGGATGCGACCCCACACCAGTCCCGTCTGGTCTTCTAATATCTGAGTTATATACTTAGGTTAACTACCCTATTCAATTTTCCTTGAAAACATTTCTTTCAAATTGATTTAACCCTTTTAAATCATACTTAAACAAGGAAAATATACTCTTTGCTTTACTTAAAATAACTATGCCATGATATATGCTTTTTACATAAACAATGTTGATGAAAACCTAAAATCAATAGGGTTATCTATCCCTTTGAAACAAGATAAATACCTTAACCTTGAAATCATTAGGCTGAAAGGCCAAAACCTTTCTTTCGAATGTATTGGAAATAGACCTTTTAAAATCATTACTTAAAATCTTAGACATCCTCTTTTGAAGCCATTAAACATATCTTTCGAAATTCTTGGAAACATTCCTTTCGAAATACTTAAAACATACCTTTCGAAACACTTGAAACATACTTTTCAAAACACTTAAAACATACCTTTCGAAAGCTTCGGGTTCAAGTAAGAATTTGTGGAAACATTACTTCGAAACCATTTAAAAGTATTTCTTTCGAAATCATTGGGTTCAACCTTTAATAAAACTATAAGGTCAAAGAGTACAGAAGCGAAAGCATCACTTTCGAAAGCATTGATCTCAAGTAAAAAAATTGGGGAAGTGAGCACTTTGAAACTACCATTTCGAAACTTTTGCCTTTGAAACTACTAGTAAAAGCAGCTAAGACACCTCTTTTGAAAGCATTGGAAAGGCGGCTTCAATATTAAGAAGATAAAATCCTTCCTATCGAATACATTGTTTTAAGGTTATAAAAAAAAGCAGCCTCTAACTAATGCAAAGGGTATAAATGTGGCAGCTAGGGTATAGAAGGGGTTCGAAAGCGGCAACCCTTTCAAAGCTTCTTTTAAAAACAAAGGCAAGTTAATGGATTCGAAAGCTAATAAAAGTAGCTTCAACCCTTTCGAAAGCATACTTTCGACACCGTCCTTTCCTTCCACCTTTCTCCAATGCACTATGTACCAATTGTTTGATACCATGTGCATTGGTTTCAAATGGGTGTGAAAGGTTTACTGGGTATGGTGGCGGAAGCAAGCAATGGAAGTGGCGAAGTTGTAATTCGAAATAAAATTGATTTTATGCCTTATAAAGTAATTCATTTTCACCCTACTTTCATAATTTGCAAAAATATGATTGGTTTCCAATTCTTTACCAAAATTATTTTTAAAATAAGGCTGTCGAATTCAGCATTGAACAATTGAAACGTTTTAAACAAATAAGCCATTCTCCTTAATAAAACGTTTAAGTCCTCTAACT
Source organism: Allium fistulosum (assembly GCA_030737815.1). Classification (NCBI taxonomy): domain Eukaryota; kingdom Viridiplantae; phylum Streptophyta; class Magnoliopsida; order Asparagales; family Amaryllidaceae; genus Allium; species Allium fistulosum. The sequence goes on from CM060903.1 coordinate 1,181,117,702, forward strand.
TAAATAATTTAATAATCCAAGTAAAACACTTAAGAAAAATCCCCAAAAATCACAATAATTGGCTCTAAATGTGTTTTCTAACATATATAAATTTCAGACCCAAAAACATTATTTAATTGCCTTAAATAATTTAAACCCAAAATTAACTATTTTCTCTCATAGAAAATTCACAATAAATCCACAATCACTTAGAAAATTATGAAACTTGAAACCCAATTCTAAAATAATGTTTTAGACCATATATCAAAAACGCAACTCATTTGGATGTCAATTGATAGGTTTTCTAATCTAAACATATCATAAAATTCTTATTAAATCTCCGTAAATCATCAACTTAAAACATATAATCATTTAATCACTATAACATGGCATATACTTGCAAAAGAAAACAGTTATACCTTTAAACCGAAATCATTCATCAAAAATAGAGATGTAAACGGATTATTCACCTTGGTTCAAGGTTGATTTCCTAAGCCCTTGATCTTGAATCTCCTAGCTTTAATCTTTGGTTTCTCTTCTCTTTAATAGCCGGCCACACCCCTTAGGTTTTAGTTTAGTTTGTAGATGCAAATGAATGAATGAAGTGGAGAATGAGTGGGTTTTAGGATATAAAATAAGGTTCTTCATAATTTTCCCTTCTAATTTTCCTCCTCCTTATCTTAAGTTTTAATTACTTATTTTAGTTCATTCATAAGGCGTGGCTCAAGTTTAATTATCAAATCTCAACCTCTTAACCCTTTACATTATTAATTTAATTTATTTAATTAAATGTCTAAATAATGTTAACTAAAATTAAGGTCATTACACATCGAGCCTGCGAACAAAATAAAAGTGTATAAGAATCACTGGAATTAAAGGAAGATAAGTGTCATGCGGTGAAGTGCACGTGATCGTGAGTGCCCTAGTGTCCCCCCGATGGACCAGTTAGTGGAGCTTTGCTAGTTGGAGTAATATTTCTCACACTAGTTGGAGGAATATCAGGGCCAAATTGAATAGAAGGTTCGGAGCCCCCAAGGCTTAAATTGGCGAAATCATAATTCCTAACATCATCTAGAATTGGGATGCCAACAGTCCCTCAAATAAATTTTCTAGAGACAGAGAGCTAGATTGATCTGTAGCAGCAGAGGCTGACTTGGATTTCTTGGAGACTTGCCCTCTACGAAGCCTATAAACAAGCCTCTTTCTTCTTCTCTTCTCCGAGGCAGGAAATAGTGGGTCTTGGGAGGATCCAACTACAGGCTCATGACTTGAGCTCACATCGTCATGACCGGGCTCATTAGCATCGCCCCTCACCTTGCCTTCCTCGGTGACATCCTGAGCCCCTTCGACAGAGGCACAACAGGATCAACTTCATCACTCCCTACCCAACAGCGCCTCTTCTTTCTATAACTTCCTCCTCGGTGTTTCTTGGTAGTCCCATATTTCAGCCTTCTTCTAACAAGCTAAAGGTGAAAAGGCACACATCGTTGATCAGGAATCTAACATCCCTATCTTCCGATGGTTTATTTCTAAGCACTGAAACTGCCTTCGGGTACGTTTCACCGGTGGGACGTGAACGACTACCTGCAATGTTCAATAAAAAATTGCTTTGTTCAAGGTTTGACTTGGATGCAAGCACACAAGGTTGAGTAAAGTGATAATTACATCCTTCCAGCCATCGTCCCATAAAGCCAGGTGGGCAATGCATATAAAACCACTCATTTTTTAAGGCACTTAGCTTATTCCAAGCGCCAATCGCAACTTAATAATTGCTGATCAACTCGAGAAAAGTGTATGAAAGGCTTCCTTTTTGTCGCTTAAAATTGAAAATTAATATAATATCCTCCAGAGCTAGTTCATGGTACAAGAATTCAACGAATATCATATATGTGCAGCTGAGAAATGCATTGCTGTTTGGATGCAACTGGGCTGGAGCCAATCTCAAATGATGTAGCATCTTCCGAATAAATGGATTGAAAGGTAGAATGCAACCTGCCCAACACATATACCTATTACAAGCAGTATATCCTTCTGGAGGCAAGTGGGCTCTGTCATTATGAGACGGGACTCGTACATCCTCAAACGGGATCCTATGTTTGATGCATAGCTTGCGGAGAGAGGCCTCATCGACTTTTGAAGCCACGGAATCCTCCAGATAATTTAGAAATATGGCATCTTCTAAAGTGTCAAAAGCTAGCTCGATTTCTGCTTCTAAGTTCGAAGAAATTTCTGGCACCTGTTGAGAACTTTCAGGCTGTTCAAATTGATGGCCTGGAGAGTTTCGAGTGGATATTGTTGCAGAGCTTGACTAAACATCGGGATTATAATAAGAAGAAGTTTGTTCAGTACCCATAACAGCTAAACGCTCCAAGCAGCTGGAACTCATAGCTATCAAACTTAGCAGATAATCATTATTAGGGAAATTAATCTATTCGTCGGTGTAAAGTATAAACTAATGCGGTGTGGTGCAGTGTTATGTAATGTAGTGATAAACAATTTAGAAATAAAACAATAGTTCTGACAAGACTTTGAGATTCGGCCAGCGTGACCATCATCGCTGACCATCATAATCGGCTTTCATGTCGATGGTTGTGAATTTTATCTAAACTTAGGGATCAGTTAACGACATGCGGAGTTCGACATTCATATTCAAATTCACATAGGCATATGCAAAATCTGATCAAATTGCAAGTCATATGCATTTGTATGCAAATTCGAGTTCATGTACATGTTTTCAAGTTCAAAGTCATGTCCCATTACAAGTTCAAGTGTTTAAATCCGAATGCTCATATCCAAGGTAAAGGTGAATACTCATGTTCGAATTCAAGTTTATGCAATCAAGTGTTCAAGAGTTTTCATTCAATCGGAAAATTGGCTAAGTCCCCCTAGGCAAAGGGATCGTATCCGATCCGTCACCTAGGCGGAGTAGCCTTATGCCATTTTAAACTACCACATGCCTGAACCAATCCCTATGTTCGCCTCCTCAACACCTACAACCGATTGCATACTAGTAGTCGATCCCTCCATCGCAACCAACTACTAATCCATTTCATCTCCAACCCAATGAACCACCAATCCCTTCATCATGTACCCACACCGCTCGCTTTCCCTTCTTCATCACCTCGCTCCTTCTCCAAAAAACTTCATCAATCCTCCCATGCCTATAATCGATCGTACCCTAAACTCACATCCACCAACATGAACGATCCCAATCGTCTCATTACAATGCATTTTAAATCAAAACCCACCTGCATAATTGAATGATTGAATGACTGAAAGGGGTGAAATAAGGATAGGGTTCGATTCGAGTTGTGAAATTAGGTGTTGGAGTTGGTTAATGAAGGCGATGGATTGATTAATGGCGATGGCGAATGATTCAGGGACGATGGAGGTTCACATGGATGGAGATTTATGATTTATGTTAATGGATTTCAAGCTTGGATCCGTCAATAGCAATGGAAAGGGGAAGAAAAGGGATCGGTTCGTTTGCAATATGAATGAGGTGAGGTGAAAAAATAAGCTAGGTCATAGCTTATATATGGGGTGCGGCCTATCTCATGTGGCCCGCTTTCCAATAGCCTTGAATTAGCTAAGTCCACATGCATAAAGGGATCAGATCCGATCCCTTACTCATAGGATTAATACTCATCCTTTTCAAAAAAAGGGAAAAACTAGATGAATAGAAATAATAAAAATACTACAATGTACTTGTACTTCAACTACATAATATCGGCAACAACCGAGGAAGTGTAAATGTGATCAGGAGCCAATGACAAAAGTGTGTACATGAATGAACGTGCACGTGCTTATACCCAACATTCAATTTCTTGAATTGATAGGAATATAATTCTCACTTGGATTTCTAAGAAAAGAAGTCTCTATTGATAGACGAGGCCTACTAACTCAATGAACGAGCTCAACGGAACCGAGCATAGACAAAGACTTAGGATTACATCCCAGATTTATACGAACTAATATCAACCAAGCATCGCAACAAATGGAGAGAGATACGACTCTTTAAAAAGACAATTAACGAAAGGGTAACAACTGTTTGGGAAACTGAATGGAATCCTTCCTAGCGACTCTAACTTGCTTCGATTCGAAGCACGTCATGTTCGAAACAAGACATAATTTGAGGGTTAAGTGTTATCTTGCCTTTTGACCCCGCTATATCCAGACTGGCTGGTAAAGTAAAAATCAATGATAAACAAGGAAAGTAGTCCAAAGAGGTGATCGTATAGTCCAGAGATCAAGCACAAACAACAATATGAAGTAACAATCAAACGAAACCAAGAGATAGACTCTACGAAACTTCTAAGTATGGATTAGTGCCTCCCCTAGGCTGGAGATCAGTACCTATCCCTTCCCGTATGCAAGGGATCAGATTGTATCACTATAGAAATGAACAACATCAACCAATAGTTCAACTCAATGGGAATCGATCGATATCTCTAAAAACATGAAGACAACTTTGGAAACATGAAGCTAGCATGGAGGGGGACCCACACGACCGATCGCATGGCGCCACATGGTAAGGAAGTCTAATCAAGGCCGATCGCTCTATATTCGGAATTGGGCCATTAAATTTTCTGGGTGACCTAGTCTACATCTGGGGATTCTGCCGATGAATTTTCAGGAAGATATTCGGTCGTCTACCTCTATAAATATAGAGTTCATTGTTCATTTTAGGGATCTTTACGCTGCTGTTTTACTGGTACTCCATTGTATTCACGGATTCCAATCTGATCTCTCTTGTACTTAGAAATTCAAGTGATTAATAAAGTTATTTCATTACAGTGGAGGTAGGCAATCAATGCCGAACCACTATAAATTTGATTGTCGTTGTATTTTACTAGTTTTTTGCTTGTTTCCTTTGTTTTAATTCAGATTTCTTCATTTATTTCTCTATATTCATTCTATTGGGTGTTTGAGCCAACTTTTGGTGCAAATATCGTCTATATCGCAAATTCATATATCATATATCATATATCACATAACAACAAATTCATATACCAAACCATATTAACCAACATCATAATATCATAAATATACTAAACCATACAAACATAAATGTCAACAATCATATAAATGATCTTACTATTGTACAAACATAAATTCCTACAAACACGGATCTTATAATAAAACCACTAACATTGGCATGAAGAAGAGAGACAACATTATCCATCATCATGTCCTTTAGCGATGCAAATCATCTTTTACGTAGAATCACCATTCGAAATTATATCTCACTCGCTCTTTAAGCTCTCATTCTTAAGAAACTCAAACACCCATACTGGTTGCATGACATGACAATGTGGTGATATTGATAGAATGAGGCGCCAGATGACTTGCAAGGTAGTGTTGTTATAAATGAAAGCAGTGGTTAGGGTAGTGTTGGTGGCGATACTGTTACCATTGGTGCCAATAACCACCAATATTGATAGTCAACGATTTCAGTGTTAACATTATCCCCTTCGGCATTATCCTAACCAACCACCATCAATTATAACAGTACTACTATGCAAGCCCTACTGCCTTTACTATTAATACTATCAAGTTGTCATGCCATGCAACTGAGGCGGTGACCTGAGAGATGTGTGGTAGTGCTGTTATAACTAGTAATAGTGGATGGAGAAGTGATAGTGATGATACTGCTACCACTAATGGAGATATCTACCATCACTAATGGTCAACGACTCTAGTGTTAACAACGCCTCCCCCAACACTTCCTCAATCCACCATCACCATTTATAACAGCACTACTATGCATGCCCAATCACCACCACTATGGCTTTAGACCGTTTTTGTTTTTCACCATCTAATAAAATGATAGTTTTTTCTAATGATGAGCATCGCTCCTTTTTTGTAGATTCTATCAATTTTTGATCATATCCATATGATCATCCGATGAATATGATCGAAACAATGCAGAATATGCAAAATAGAGCAACACCGATTATTAGAAAAACTATCAATGTATTATATGGTAAAAAACCATCCAAATCTTCAAGTGTAATACCTTTAAGTGCAATGGAATCATTCTTAAATGTAAAAAAATTTACATCATATTTTACATGTTAGTTTTATTAATTCAGTGCATAATCTAAGTAAATATCGATTTACAATATCTAAATCTTCAAGTGTAATACCTTTAAGGCTAAATCATGCATAATCTAAGTACACATTGATTTCTTTTCTCAAACTAAAAACTTTTAGTATAGAAAAAGTGCATGCATCACTTGTACTATAATAATCTAGAACATGTCATGTACATCCATTCATCTAAAACTAGTAAAAAAATTAAACTTAAAATATACATGTTAATAAATGTATTAATTATTTTAGAGATAAACACCAAATTAGTAAATTAATCAACTTCTTACTATTGCAAATAAAATATAGTTCATGTATTAATTAGTTTATTCACAAATTCATGTACTAATTATAACTTAATTAACTTCTGAGTTTTGAGAGTGTATGTGTTCAACAATGCCATAAATGCTAGAGTTAAGGTGAAGATCTTGAATATATGGCGATTGAATTCTACTTATAACCATCAATTTCCAGGTTATTAAACTCCATGAATTATTTTTTCTTTGGTTAAAAATAAATAACATATTTTCAAAACTTCAAAACACACATAGCTCCATGAACAATCAATCCTTAACCCATAGCTCATGACCATTATACATTAGTCAAAATACACCGAACATTCATGGCTTCTTCAGTCAAGCTTATTATTATATCAAAATAAAATCATATTATGGATCCCCAGATATAATGTAATTCAATTTCTAACATTATATAAACTTCATTCATCATATCAATCCATCACTAATATTATATAAAAATTATTAATAAATCTAACTCAATTGTAAGAGAAATTAAAATCTATGGGGTTTCATTAATAATAATAATTAATGAAAAAATGAATTATCGAACAAATTAAAAATAAACCAACCATATCTCAAATCATATATGAATTATCATAATAACGAATCTACGTCGACAATCATATACTATCGAATTTAGACCAACAAATCTGTATCATATGCGAACCTAATCAAATCATAATATTGGTTAAAAAATAAATCAAAGCAATAAATCATACTGATGGATGGCATTACTTGTAGCGGTTTTGGAGGCTTGGGGTATGTTTGGGAGGCAGTGGCTAGATGGCTGATGGTGGCTTAGAACCTTGAAGATGCAGTAACTCGGAAGAGCCGTTGGACCTGGAGTCATGGAAGGTGGTGGCTTGGAGCAACGAGGTGTTGTGCTTGGGAGGCGGTGGCTAGATGGTTGGCGGCAGCTTAGAGCCTTGTAGATGTAGTGATTTAGAGGAGGCACTGGGCTTGGAGGCTTGAAAGGAGATAGCTTTCATCGATGAGGTTGTGTGCTTGGGGAGGCGGTGGCTGTGGCTGAGAGCCTTATAGATGTGGCGATCTGGAGGAGGCACTAGACTTGGAGGCTTGGAAGGCAGTTGTTTGCACAAAAAATGGACAAACACCTCAAAGTCGTATGATTTAGTAGAGCTTATGTTGTTCTTAGCAATTTTGGAGGTTTATGCAAATATATGAAAAGCAGGGACTAAACTGTAAAAAGACACGCAAGTTTATAGTGGTTCAGCCAGAATGTGCCTACGTCCACTTTATATGTTATTTCACTTCTCTAGTTTTGATTACAAGTACAAAGCTTTGATACGAGTAAAAGAAAGTTGTTTGAAGAGTTCCTTCCGTGCTTGAGCTCTCAAAACTTGTCCTCATTGTTGTACCCCTGCCCCTCTATTTATAAAGTGAGGTTGGAAGCAGGGGTCTTGGATGTATATAGCTGCTGGTGGGCCTGGGCTGATGCAATCTGGCCTGGCACACCTTGGTTCGGCCTCCCATGGTTCGGTGGTAGGAGTGCGATGGTTTGGACCGGTAATGCTTGGTCCGGGGGTTTGGTTCGGTGAGGTTGGTCCGGTGGTTGGTTTGGTGAGGCCGGATGTAGCTTGGTTCGGTGGTTGGTTTGGTGAGGCCGGATGTAGCTTGGTTCGGTGGTTGGTTTGGTGAGGCCGGATGTAGCTTGGTTCGGGGGTACTTGGTTGAATCTCGGTTCGGTAGAAGGAGTAGTGTTGTGTGTAGGGTTGGACCGGTGAGCTGATGCGGTCCGGTGGGAGACGGGATGTGGTTGGTTCGGTCATGAGTCTTGGAGGAGAGTTCGGACTTGCTTTTTGGTTTGGTGGTAGAAATGCACACAACAGCAGTGACTTACGACGATGAGGTGTTATGCTTGGAGGTGGTGGCTTAGGGAGGAGTTTAGCATGTGGCAAGTTAAGGAAGGAGGAGGCATTGGGCTTGGGGAAGGAAAGGGCATTGGGCTTGGAAAGGGATTTGGCTTAGGGCAGCATGAAGGAAGGAGGAGGTGACAAAAGATAAGGGGTTTTTCATTCGAAATGTGGAAGGAGGAGAGAACGTCGGCTTGGTAAGTATGGTTGGGAGCGAGGCCTTATCGATGCCCCGTCGATGTTATTGTGTAGGTGTCGACAGGGCATTGGTAAATTTACGTAGGTAGACACTTCCCGATGCTTAACCATGCCCCGTCGACGTCTTATTTTTCAGTATCGAAATGGCGTTAGTAATACTAGGTAAATGATGCATTTTCTGGTAGTGTTCCACCCTAAAAAACATTTCTATATTTGGCAAAGGAATGGGTAAATACACATATTGTATGATAGAGTTAAGGATATATCCTAAGAGCAATTATGTAATTTGTTACATATATCTAACTCGATAACCAATCTTGTTTGAAATAAAAGACGTTTACTTTCTATTATATATTTATATAACGTTTTATATTAATTAATTAATTTAATTAAAAGCATATTTAATACTAAATTCATAAATGGTATATTTTGTGATAGTAGTTACAAAGTGTTGTAACCATAAGTAATTTATCGAAATGAAATTAGACAACCATTTTAAATAGTTCTAGTCAAGATGTATCAAGACTGGATATCGATACATTCATTGAGACTAGAGTATGCAGTGCTCTTCCAATGTTGGGTAGTGTATTACTCATTACTGTTAGGGGCACAAGGGGTTACATATTGATAATTATTGGATAACTATGAAATGACTCACTCGATAGTTCTGTTGGTTAATACAACCAAGGTCAAATAAAATATATCAATGTGATAAAATTATACAGCTCTCTTGACTTGAGAATACTGTTGATCTTCAATGTGGAAGCTCTGGTTTAATTATTGTTAAATTGTGACATAACGTCCATCGAATGACTATAGTTGGGTAGAGTGGAAGCATTGAAACTGAAAAACTATTCAATAGAGGATTTGTCTCCTCAATTATATGAGGTTAGTGTTACGGTCAACTGAAGTCAACTCAAAGTCAAAGTCTTTGGCCAGAGCATTTCAGTTAGTAATAATTTTTATTATTGAATCAAAGACTTTGTGTTCGGACCATAGAGTTGAATATGTACGATATTGGAATTTTGACCATTACCAAATTCCATAAGTCCAAAGTGATATAGTTTTGACGAAGAGAATTGGTGTAGATAATTGTCATTACCGAGTAACGCTTGACCTGTGCAATTAAAGGCCTGCTAAAGCCCCGCAAAATCCTCGCTATAGCACATAGCACTCTTCGACCATTATGCTATTTCAATTTAGCACTATTAAATAGTAGATCCACTTTAAGCCTCGCTATTTTCCGCTATATCCGAGGCTTTTTAGCACCCGCTTTAGCAACATTAATATAGAAAGATTGATTTGACTAGTTCTCTTTTAAACAAAATCAACAAAGTTAGGATAAAAATTTAATTTTAAGGCATACGTGCTTAATATAAGTTAGAAATCTACCATATTCACCAAATCTAGTCTTCATAAATCAGGATATTCTTCGGTTATGTTATATAAGATTAAAAAATATTTATTTTTCCTGCACAAATGATGTGAGAGTAAGAATAAACTAACTTTAAATATTTGGTTTCAAATCTAATAAAGCTTTTTGAACCTCCATTATTTTCCGCTATATCCCCGTTTTATCCCCGCTATAACCTTTTGCACCTCCACCACTATAGAATCGCTAAGTACTTTAACTGCATAATGCTTAACAAAGTAAAATTAGATTTTACCGAAAACAAATAAGCTATAAATTTAGTCAAAATGTCACACCACCACCTGTTATGTGATGATGAATGTTAATATTCAAATTGTTGGATATTAATTACTGACCAGATTAATACCTAAGAGTCACATAGCCGAAATGTTGAATGCTCCTTTTTACCTCCATTTAATTAATTTATAATCGTTATAAATTAATTTAATTAATTTATAATTTTTATAATTAATTTAATTAATTAATATTCATAAAATATTAATTGTATGAGTTATGATTAATAACTCCCTTTATTTAGCACTATTTGTAGCCCCTTGATATCGGCTACAAGTTTACATTTAAATACTCGGTCCATGTAGCAAGAGAGAGAGAGAACAAATATTTAAATCAGAACATGTGGTTGGTATCAGGGGCTATAAAATGGTGCTAAATAAAGGGGACTATTGATCCTAACTCTATATACATAAGTTTGATTGCATGTAACAAGAAGAGATTACTTTTGTTAAAAGATGCTGACGGATTATGTAACCCCATAGAGAGATGTTCAAACGGATCCCAAAATTCAACATGATATCAGAGAAAATAGTAAAGCTTGGGAAAGTAATAATTTGCAAGATATTTGTAAATATAGCACGCAAACAAGCCTTGATAAGGTGTAGGAATCAAAGTTGGCATAGTGGAAGACACATGATTAGGCGTATGCTAAGCTGGAGATTTGCTGGGATGTCCCACATTGTATATGGGTAATATATGTAGGTCGAAAGGAGTAGTCCCACATAGTGAAAAATAAGATAGGTTGAGTGACATACATACATATATATATATACATACACACATACACACACATACACACATAGATATATATATATATATGAGTTATTAGATATAAAGTTATATGGATCAATTATTAATATAATAAGCAATGCATTTAGAGCATGTTTGCAGACTAATAATTTGGTAAAGGAATAAAGTGACTAGACAAGTAAACAATGAAGCAAAATATATGCAGTCTAACTCGAATGTTGAGAGCGGCTTGTTTAGGCAATGCCCTAAAATAGAAGTTCGTTCGTACACTATGTTGTCGTATATTTCAGTATCGATGTCTATCTTGCAGGATACAATTCTCAGTCCAAGGCTTTGCAGAGATGCACAGAATCAATTTGAACGTCAACTTTTGCACTCTCATGTTTTTGAGCGAAGAAGAAGAGTTCTACTTGTAGAAGAAGAGGTTACATAAGAGATTTCATGTCTGGATTGGCAAAACGAGGCCGTATATATAGAGTTCAAACAGATGCATCTGTTTGAAACGGCTATGTATGTTTGAACAAAGAAACACTTCCATTCATGAAATAATGCCACAAAAAAGAAAATGCATTTCGACCAGAGAATCAATCTTGCGACCCAGGCTATTTGATCACAAGACCCAAGAGCTCCAACGCCTAAGGTCCATCTTTTGACCATTAAAGATATTATATAGTCCATGTTCCCTTCACAAACTTCCTTCCTCAATACACATAAAAATTTGTTTAATAGGTTGAGTATTAGTATATAAAGAGATATACTCAAGATATCTTACAACATAGGACTTTAAATTTGAGTAAAACCGAATAATAACCTTCATTTTCTATTCAAACTCTAGCTATACCCCGCATTAGAATAGAAAATAAGAATTTTCAAATCATGAGAGAATAATAATTAATATGCATCTAGAGAGGTGTCTTTTGGACTTGAACCTTCCATAGTGATCATTTATCGGATGTGCTTTACAAGTAATGAACTTAAATCTTGAACTAATTACATATTGTAGTTCATCTGAACAACAAATGTCATAGCATCAATTCTTATACATTTCAGTTCATTCGATTGTGTCCGTTTTGATCTTGAACATATCCCGTTTTCACGAGATCTTTAGAGGATGTAGCAATATGACCCTCATAGATACGACCCCACATCACTTTCGTATAGATAATACTAATTAAGAATATCCTGCTATATTCCTCTTATAGTAAAGCATTAGTATTATTAGGAATATCAATTCACCCTCATCGTTTTGTAGGAAACACACTTCAACAATCATAGGAATGAGTAATTTTGTGTGTTTTACTTAAGACTTCCCTAACTAGTTTGCCTATTGAACCTAGACCATGGAATCTCAAATTTGCTAGATTAGGTTTCCGCTAGGTTATGTCTCACCGTGTTAGTTTTAAGCTCACTCCACATGATGTATATATTACTTGCTCTTTACATAGAGCTTTAGTCAAAGGGTCGACTATATTCTCCTTTGACGTCACATAATCAATTGATATTACCATGTTCTTTAGCAAGTATTTAATAGTTTCATGCCTTTATTGTACATGCCTAGACTTACAATTGTAAATTATTCTTAGCTCTTGTGATTGCAGCCATGCTATCATATTGAATACAAACAACCGTCATAGGCTTAGTCCATAATGGAATATCTTCAAGAAATTTTGAAGTCATTATGCTTCATCGGTAGCTTTATCTAAGGATACGAATTCTACTTTCATTGTAGAGCGTGCGATCATAGTCTGTTTTGATGACTTCCAAGACACTACCGCTCCACCAATTGTGAATAAATATCCACTTATGGACTTGCTATTTGCGTTACCATATATCTAATTAACATCACAAATCCTTCTAAAATAGAAGGATATTTTTTGTAGTATAATCCATAATTGGTTATATGGTTTAAGTATCTTAATTCTCTTACTAAAGCATTCTAATGTTCTTTACTCGGATTACTTGAATATCTGCTTAATATGCTAATGGAATATGCCAAATTAGGTCTTGTACAATTCATAATGTACATTAAACTTCCTAAAATTTTTGTATACTTTAACCGTGACACGCTCTCTCCTTATTTTCATAAGGTGAAAATTTGGATCAAATAATGTTACTACAAATTTTACAATCTTAGTGTCCAACTTTCCTTATTACTTTCTCTCTATAATGGGACTGTGTGATAACATATCCATCAGAGTTTCTTTGTATGCGAACTCGAAGTATTAGATCTGCTAATCCCATATCTTTCATATCAAAATTAAGGTTTTAGCATTTTTTTAATGGAATTGATCACATCTTTGTTTGTTCCCATTACAAGCATGTCATCTACATATAGGCAAACAATGACAAGTCCATGTCAAAACTGTTTAATATATACACATTTGTCACATCTGTTAATTTTGAATCCATATGACAACATAGTATAATTGAACTTCTCTTGCCATTGTTTAGGTGCTTGCTTAAGTCCATCAAGACTTAACTAACTAACTAACCTTATTTTCTTGGCCTTTTACAATAAAAATTTCCCATCGATCCATATAGATTTCTTCCTCTAACTCACCATTCAAAAATATCGTTTTCACATCCACTTGTAGTATTTCCTAATTATAAATTGCTGCTGTTGCAATCAAAGTTCTTATGGGCGTAATTCATATTACCAGTGAATATGTATCAAATAATCAAGTCCTTTATTTTGATGATATCCTTTAGCTACCAATTAGGCCTTTTATTTTTTTATGGTACCGTCGAGCCTTATTTTCTTCTTAAAAATCCATGTATGTCTGATTGGTTTATTACCTGGTGGTGAATCAACCAATTCCTATGTATTATTTTGCATAGTGGATTACATTTCACTTTGGGGAGTCTCCTTCTAGTAAAGCACTTTAGAGGATTTCATAACAGCCTTATATGTTTGAGGTTCTTCTTTAGTGATATATTCAAAAAATCAGGTCCAAATTCTTTTGTGATCTCATTCTCTTAATTGCTCTTCTAGTTTTGGATCCTTCAACTTCTTGAATTCTAGATGAAGATTTAATATCCATATTGCTGACATCATGTATTCTTTTGTGCATTTTGTTGTTTCTTTCTCCATTGTATGGAAAAATATGTTCAAAGAATTCGACATCATCACTGTTTATTATAGTGTTTACATGAATGTAAGAAATTTCATATTCAAAAATAAGAAATCTGTATGGTGCACTATTGTTTGCATATCCAATGAATACACGATCCACGGTGTTTGGTCCAAGTTTCATTCTTTTAGGTAGAGGAACTCTAACCTTTGCTAGACAACCCCAAACTTTCATCCTTTTATATGAAGGAATTTCCCCTTTCCATATTTTGTAAGGAGTTTTGTTAGTCCTTTTATGAAGGATTTGATTTAAGATGGTATTAACAGCAAACAAAGCATCACCCAAAAATTATGTGGAACTCCAGAACTATTAAGCACGAAATGAATCATATCTTTGAATGTTCTACTTTTACAATCTACAACTCCATTTTGTTATATAGTATAAGGAGAAATTGTTTGGTGACTAATTCCATATGAGGTGCAGAATTCTGAAAATGCATATGATTCATGTTAACTCAAAAAAATGGATCAACACCCTGGATTGAGCAAGAAAGTGCTGGCCTTATTCTTGCAGAGCAACAATATAGAAAACAGATGTAAAAAGAACAGAAATAGTAAAAAGACAAGAAGATTTTTATAGTGATTCGGCTGTTAATGAAGCCTACGTCCACTTTATAACTTTCTATTAATTGACTGTTGTTACAGGTTGAATCAGATTACAATATAATTGAATCTCTTAAGTTAGATCAAGTCACCAGTGCAAGAGTTCATAGGAGAATCAAAGTGAACCCCTATATGACTATCGCAAGGGAGGAGAAGAGTGAAGAATAGTTTCTACAGAGTTCCAACAACAAGTCCAGCAGATCCTCTTTATGTTGTAGATAGGTGAGTATGTATAGGGACTGGAGAGCTATTGGGCTAGGTCACTTTGCCAGGAGCTTGTATTTGAAGATATGAAGATTATCCCAAAGTTTCATAGCGAGACCACCTAATATAATGGATCAGTAGCGATCCATGCAGTTAAGGTATTTTTAGCTTATTTCGATTGGTGTTCCTTGCCTTATGTAGGTACTCTCTATGCAATTTCATGACTAGATGCCTTGTTTTGATGATGATTCATGTACAGGTTGCATTGAACTATTACTGGAATTAGATGAATGCCCACTTCTCGAACTAGCTTGCTTGGAATATCATGAAACTTGGCAGACATCCCTAGAAAATATATTAGATCATGATGCAAGAAGAATGGTTATCCCATGAACAATATTTATGGATCGTTAGCGATCCATGTGTGATGGATCGCTAGCGATCCATCCCCTTAAGCTATTTTTGTTTTTTCTCTCTTGAGCCTTTCTTGGTTCCTTCTCTTGGTTCTTTTGTTTGATTCTTGAGTTGTTTCGTCCTTTCGTGGATGTTCTAATTTTCTTTAGATTTTATTGGGATAAAAACCCGTTAACATTTGCCCCCCAAAGTATGCCTTCGTTGGAAACAAGGTATGCTCTGGAAGTAACTGCTTTTGAGTTCCCATTTCATAAAGTTCAATTGATCGTGTTGAGGCTATCATGCGAATTTAGCTTTGGTTATTCAACCGTCTATTGAGTTCCGATGTGATCGTCGTTGCTCGTAACGATAAATCAATTTCAATCCCACAACTTTCAAAATGCTTGCAAATAACATTTAGATCTTGCTTGATGAATCTGCAGAAATGTAACATCCCCTACCTAGAAGCCTGAAGTTAAGCGCTACAGATGCTGCAGTCATCCATAGTATTAACTTCCGGTGACCAAATATGGTAATGTTAATGGTATTCATAATTTCAGCATCACATGAATATGAAACCAAATCATGGATTTCAAAAAACAGTTTTTCACATTACATTTTCAAAACATGTTCCATATTCAAATTACATAATCCCATCGCTTTCCCAAGTACAGATAAAATATAATTATTACATAAATACACCAAGAGTGACATATGATGATGCCCTCTTGGTTGACCAGAGTACTGATTAGTCATAACTGACTTATTACAAACACGGTGGAAATACATCAAAATGAAACAAACTGCAACTCCTAAATAGCTATCCATCAGCCACCTACTCGTCTCCGGAAGCTTTATTCGCAAACCTACTAAAACCTGCAAATCTTCAACCCTCAGCCTACTCAAATCAATTTTGAGCACCCGAGAGTTTAAGGGGAAAACATAAACTTCGAGTCAGACATAAAACCTGGTGTGAATAATACTACATCACGGATATACGATATTAAGTGAGACCACGCCACTTAGCGGAACGGGTTTCCCCTCACTAATATCCTTATAAAACTTATCTTTTGCAAATCAAAATCCTACAACCAAAACTGGTTAAAAACTGTAAAGCATTTTATGTAAACATGCATATCAGGTAACAAATGGATTATCTATCCGAACATTATAGTTTTGTTTGGCTTACTACTAACCTTTGGCTGACTCGGGCCTACCAGACAGATACAATAAAAATGGCCTAACATCTGTTAAACAAGTCTTTTGGACGGTCCTGCCTAACTTACTCTCTCCCAGGGTCCACTAATCCTAATGGTTTTGCGGGCTCACCAATAACCTACACTGCACAAATATATTCCTTTCTGCATATACCATAATTTTAGTCTTACCTATGACAAAGCCCTACACACTGGAATTTTGGACTAAATTGCTAGGGACTAATAGCTAATGTATAGGGTGCGACCCTATACCAGTCTCATCTGGTATTTTAATATTTGAGTCATTTTACTTAAATTTTCCTTGAAAACATTTTCTTGTCAAATTGATTTAAAACCTTTTAATCAAACTTAAACAAGGAAAATAAATACTATATAATTTACTCAAAATCACCTTGCTATGCTATATATACTTTACCCAAATCTTTGTTGATGAAAACATTTAAACCTTTGAAAGTACCACTTTCGATCCCATTGAAAGTATCCCTTTCATAACCAAATAAACCCTTTTCTTTCATATAGGCCAAAAGGCCAAAACCTTCCTTTCGAAACCATTAACATAAACCTTTCAAACCATTGAAATACCTTTTCCTTAGACATCCTATCTTTATAACCTATAAACATAACCTTTCGAAACCATTGGAAAAACCTTTCCTTTAAACCATTGGGGAACCACCCCTTCGAAACCATTCATTCGAAGCCTTTCGAAAACATAGGGAAACCATGCCTTTCGAAAACATAGGGGAACCACCCCTTCGAAATCTTTCTTTAAAACCTTTTGAAAGCATTTGGGTTCAATTTAAAACATGTGGAAGCACCTTTCGAAACCATTCAAAACCTTATCTTTCGAAACCTTTGGGTTAATCTTTAAAAATCTCTAAGGGCCACAAATAACAAGGTTCAAAATAACTCTTTTGAAAGCCAAAAACAAAGCAAAGAAGTGATGGTTTCAAAACCATCCTTCCAAAAGCATTGGAGAAGCGGCAGGGCTTTTATAAAACAAAATTAACCCTTTCAAAGGCATTGCTTCGAAAGGTAGGAAGCAGCAGCTAAGGCTTCGACCTAATCGAAAGCGGTTATTTAAAATCAAAGGCACAACCATTTCGAAACCATTCCTTTAACCAATTTGTCTCAGTCAAAAGCCAATCAAGTCGAATGCAATATAGTCGAAAGCAAAGCAGGTGCATTTTTCATTTAAAGCAAAGTAATGCCTCGACCCCATCGGAACCTATGGTCTCGACCCCGTTCCTTCCACCTTTGTCTAATTCACTATGTACCAGGTTAATGATACTATGTGCATTGGTTTCGATGGCATAGAGGCGGAAGCTCTCAATCGAAACCCCCTGTGCCAGAAGAGGCGAAACATGCTAAAAGCATGTAAAAACTAATTTTTAACCTTTTTAAGTAATCTTTTAAACTTACCTGGCTTGTTTGTAAAACTCTTATTGGTTGATAATTTTCTTTTCTAAAAGCACTGCCATAATTTCATAAATAACAGTTTAATTTATTTACAAAACACCCCTTCTCCTTTCATAAATATATAAAACATTTAACTCCCATACCTTAAATAATTTTATATATTCATCAAAACACTTTGGAAAATTCTACAAAAATTCCAGAAAATCCTTTTTAATATGTTTGCTAACATATATAAATTTCAGACCCAAATTATTTATAATTTAACCGTAAATTATTTATAACCCAATAAATCATTTGCTTCACTAGAAAATTAATATAAAATCCACATTACTTCAGAAAATTATGAAAATTGGAACCCATCTCTAAAATATCATTTTTGATCTATATCTAAAATCATAAGGCATTTGGATGTTATTAAATATGGTTTTCACATCAAAACATATCATAAAATCTATATGAATAAGCATAAATCATCAACAAGCTTATATAAACATTTTGTCCTTCAAAATCATGGCTAAACTATGCAAGATAAATCTAAAACCAAAAACATTTAGAAAACAAGAGATGTAGTCATTATTCACCTTAGTTTCGTGATTTTGGATGTGAGATTCGATCTTGATTAAGTGATTTGATTCTTCGTCTTGAATCCTAGCTTTATCTTCTTCCCCTTGCTAGCTAATGGTGGCCAGCCTTAGATTATATTTTTGCTTGTGAAAATAGAATGAACATGATGTGTTTTCTTAAGGGTTTAGGGTATTAGAATACTCATTTTCCTATTTTGCCCTCCCTTATTTCCTAACACTTTAATTCTTTATTTCATTGTTTACTCATTAATATGGCACAGACCCCTTATTAATTACAAATCTCAATCCCCTAATCAATTACATTATTTTATTTTATTTAACTAATTAAATTTCCTAAATAATATTACTAAAAATATGGGGTGTTACAAGAAAGTTGACTACAACTTGATGGATCGTTAGCGATCTAAGGACTTAGCAGAATTTTTCTGTGCAATCTCCTATTTAACTTCATACGAGCCAACCTTTCACCATTCCATACTTTCAATTGTGAGCCAAGCCTTTTGCCTTGTGACCCAATTCAAAGCCTTCAAACCCTAAATTCGCTTCCACCATCACCGCCGTTGTTCTTCACCGCCGAAGCTTCTTGCCATCGACCCCACTGGACTTTGTTGTCGCCTTGATCTAGCCCTTGACTTCTGAAACACTACCTATTTGGATCGCCGCCGACCTTGCCCACTTGGATCGCCGCCATCTTATCCGCCTTGGGTCGCCAAAAACCTGAGTTTGACCGTGTTTACCTTTTGACTTTTACTAGAGGTGGGTGATGTGGATTTTGGCGTTTATTTAGCGATTTTTTGATGAATGTGTTGGTGATGGATGCAATGGAGAATTCAAGTTGATTGCGATTTTATGGAAGAAGATAGTAAATTGATTCTGGAGTTCTTCATGGAACGAAGCTCGAATTTTGCCCCGGTACTTAACATGTTTGTTATCTTTGTCCACAGAATCAGAATTAACTTGCATTGAGTCAAACCATTGATCCGGTACGACATCTTAGGGATTGAATTTGGTTTTTCTGGGAGGTGATAATAACTTAGGTAGCATTCTTGTTTGCAGTTGACGCTATTATCACTTTCTACAAAACTAACATCGACTTATGTTGAGAATTCTCTGCTCGATTCAGGCCCATTGATCTATAGTTGCTCACTTTGGATTGGTCCTATCATTGCATGGTCGGTGTACCTAGAATAGGAAGAGCTTTCTATGTCGCCTCGGACAAAGGATCCATTATCGATCGTCGATCGATAAAGGGTAAGTGTAGGTGAAATAACTTTAATGAATGATATGAAAAGCTCTTTTCTTTCTTCGCTGCGAGCGAACTATCTAAATAGGATAGAGCATTTGTAGTGTTCAATACACCGAGCCCATCCCACATAGATAACACACTGCTCTTGCCCCACTCAATGCTTGAAATCCGATGTGTCAGCATAAATCGATACTTTTACGGAATTCAAGTGTTAAGTGTATGGGGACTTTTAGTTATATTTAGAATTACCTGATCAAGTTAGATACAAGTTCTATTGTATAGAATGAAGCACCCTTCATCTCGTCATAAATCCAGTGGAGGAAGTCTAGCACTCTCAGAAGCCGAATCGACATCAATTATGCCTTCACAAAAGGTTTCAATAGCGCCTACTTCTTAAGCACCGCCAGCTGAATACGGTCAATTAGTTCCAATTGGTCCGACTGTGGATTAAATACCTCCAAACTTTAGAGTTTTACTCAACCCTCCGGAGAGAGCTTCCTCCGTAATCTCTGCTAAAGCTCTGCATAATATTTTTTTACAGCATGGCATTCTGGATGATGACGTATGCCTTCTATCGAAAAACGAGTTAGCACATATGCCACCTTCGGGATACATCGCTTGCCATCGGTACATGTGCTTGAATGGAGTGGTGCCCCCCTTCAATCACTTCTTAAGAGAGACTCTTTTGAACTTGGAAATTGCTCCATTTCAAATTCACCCCAACGAATTCGCGATTTTGACTTGCTTTCATGTTTTATTTATGTAGAAATTCAATCATGCCCCAAGCTTTGGTGAGTTGAGATATTTCCTCTTATTTAAGAAGAAAGACGAATGTCCGTCCCATGTGATCATCGAGGCTCAAAGAAATCGCAAAATCATGCTGCAGCTTCAAAGTAACCTGTCCCAATTCAAGACCTAATATTTTTTCGTTAGGTGTCCTGAGGGATTTATTCGTCTTTGGACGATGGGGGGTAAGTCTTCTCTTTTACTTGTTGAGATTTAATATGTTGATGCAGGATTTTTAATAGACCGACTACTCTTTGTAGTAATTCCGAGGCCAAACAAAGATCCATCACTTGATCCCATCTTCCATACATTGAAGGTCGTTGACGCTAAGAGAGATCGATCAAGTTTTTAGTAACGGATGAGAATTTGCTTCGGTACGGGTTGTTGCATCTCAAGAGATCTGCTGTAGCTGTTGAAGTTCTGTCTCCTTCCTGCTCTAGGATTCGAACAAGCTTCACTTCTTCATCGCGCGATTCTGAAGAGGGCAATTTTCCAGAAGGAGAAGGTCCATCCAACGGATCAACTGAAGAAATTCATAAAGGAAGAGGTGTTACAACCGGATCCGGTTGCCCGATTAGGATGCCCTCGATCCCGGAGGAGGGGGAAGAGGAGTTCAAGCAGCGTGAGGGCAAGGTTGCGATGATCACTGAAAAGGAGGAGGGTGAAACTGAGAACAACAACAACTATGATTCCTCCCCTAATGATGATGAATTTGATGCATGTTCCGGTGAAGGAAACTTCGAATCATGCGACGAAACTCCGGGAATGAGTCCTATTCCCCTAGATTCGCCTCCCTAAGAGATTTCTGCTAAAGATGCTCCCTCAACGGCCAAACGACTTCACGGTTCTCCGCCTAAGGAAACCGATATTAACTTTGGGGACATGAGCAACGTTTATGTAGACATCGATGAACTATTAGGGATTATTTCGAGTTCGATGGATTATCTTCACGCCCTGGTCATGCTATGTCTAGAGTTAGCCTAACTCCTACTGTAAACGCTTCCTGATCCGGTTTGTGAAGTCTTTTTAGGTCGCCTACGACACATTACATATTTCACTAGGGTCACGTACACTTACATATGCATTATTTGAGTTCATTTCCTATAGCTAAAGTTCTTCATTCATTTCTTTTTTATTAGGTACCATAGGAGGCCATGGACTTTATGAGGACCTTGAAAAATTTCTGATTCACAACGCTGGTCAAGATGGACTTCGAGCCACCATCAGCCTCGAGAAATCGAGGAAGATTGGAGAAGGAGGAAAGATTCGAAGGCCAAAGTTCATCATCGGAAGGATAGGGACCGAGGCAGAGTTTACAGAAGTGGTTATGAGAAGAGGAAAACTCCCAACAACCGGGAAGAGCCATCCAAGAAATCAAAGGTAGATCGTGGTTCTCATCCTTCCGAGTGCTAAGCATTTGTCTCGGCTCCAGTCTCTATTGGAATTGAAGTTTTGACTTTCATTATTCAAGTTTCTCCATAAACCCAGGCCCCATCAACTCACGTAGTGCCTGTTTCTGGTTCTTCACACCCCCGTGGAAGGCCGGCTTATATTCTCCCGTTCGGTCCTCGTAAGCTTGAAGCTGCGCTCCTTGGGTGGTTTTTGAAGGGAGTTACGTTTGATTGCGGCATGCGCCCAATTCGCAAAGATTCTTATATGCCCCATCTCCAGGCGATTCAAATCGATTTGGATCAAGCTGAAGGATGGGAGAAGTTATGCAAGTAACTGGCGGACACCAACCATAACAAATACCAAGAGATCCTTTCCTTCAAGTCGGAAAATGATGATTATGAGAGGATGTTAATGGAACATGACTCCAGAATCGAGCAATTGACAAAGGAGAGGGACGCTGCACTCCGAGAGAGTAAGAGCAGCGCCAGCTTGTTGAAGGAATTGAAAGAGGCCCATTCAAAAATGAGATCGTGTTCAGAGACAAAATTAAGAAGTCCCATGCGGATGAGGTTAAGTTGAAAAAGGAGCATGAAGTTTGAGATGAAATCATAGAAGCGCAAAAGATAACTATCGTTGGTCACGACAAAGCCATCGAAGCTCATAAAAAGATAACCGCTGATTATGCGGGAATGGTGGAATCCCATGACAAAACCATTTCTGACTAGGCTCAAATGATTGCCTCGCTACAGGAAAAGGTTGCACAGCTTAACACTGAAAAGACCCAAGTAGAAGTTGAGAAGGCCGCCATGATGGCAGACAACTTGGAGCTGCAGGATACTTTCAAAAGGAAGATTGTAACAACCCAAAATTTTAACTCGTGATAACTAATTCGTTAATTAACTAAATAATAAAATAACTTTGTGAAATTATCAGAAATGAGCCACGGGAGTTGCACCATTGTGTCCGTGGTAATTTTCTGGTCAATTTTCATATATAGAACGTCAGAATTCGAGCTAAAATGAACGAGATATGAATTAAACAAAATAGGCAGAGAAAAGGGGGAAAAGGGTCAATCATGTTGAGTTTTCTCTATTCTCTCAATTCATATTCAGTGGAGTTGGATTCGGTTCATGTCGTTAGAGATTTTCCCGACGTCTTTGAGGAGGTTAGGGGACTGACCCCCTAAGAGAGAAATTAACTTTAGAATTTATTTGACCGAGAATGCTAAGCCAGTAGCGTTACTTGTGAGGCACATGGCACCTAGGGAGAGGAAAGAGTTGAGCAAACAAGCCAGTGAGCTTTTGGAGAAGGATTTTATAAGAAGGAGCATATTGTAATGGGGAGCACCAGTCGTCTTTGCTATTAAGGTGGATGGTCCTCTTCGACTTTGCATTGATTATAGAGAATTAAATAAGCTCACTAAGAAGAACCGATATCCACTCCCTAGGATTGATGATCTTTTTGACCAGTTAGTTGGCTCTTCGATTTTCTCTCAGCTTGATTTAGCCACGGGATTCCATCAGCTTAGGGTCGCTGATGACAGCATAGATAAGACTGCGTTTAGGACTCCAGACGGACTTTATTAGTGGTTGGTTATGCCTTTTGGGCTAACCAATGCCCCAGCCTACTTTGTTGACTTGATGAGCTGCGTCTTTAGAGAAGTCCTAAATAAGTTCGTGGTGGTATTCGTGGATCCTTGGTATTTTCCAAGAATATGGAGGAGCATGCTGTTCATTTAGAGGAGGTTCTTCGCACACTTCATAGTCATCATTTGAGAGCTAAGTTTTCAAAGTGTCACTTTTGGAGAGAGGAGGTACGTTTCTTAGGGCATGTGGTCTCGAAGGAAGGTTTGGCTGTTGACCCCGCTAAGGTGATAGCTATACAAGATTGGAAGGCCCCCAAGAACGTCACTAAAGTTAAGAGTTTCCTAGGATTGGCTGGCTACTATAGGAAGTTCATTAGAGACTTTGCCAAGATTTCAGCACCGCTCACGCGTCTTACTAAGAAGAATAAAGCTTTCGTGTGCGACGTGGATTGTGAGGATTCCTTCACAAATCTTAAGAGAGCCCTTACTAGTGCACCAGTGTTAGTACTACCCAATGGAGCTAAGCCTTTTACTGTATAAACTGATGCATATGGGACGGGCCTAGGAGCGGTGTTGATGCAAGAAGGAAGGGTGGTATGTTATGGTAGTAGGCAGTTGAGGACGCATGAGAAGAACTACCCTACCCACGATTTGGAGTTCGCCGCCATAGTTTTTGCACTCAAGTCTTGAAGGAACTATTTGCTTGGAGAGAGGTTTGAGCTTTTCACCGACCACAAGTCATTGAAGTACCTATTCTCGTAGAAGGACTTGAACTTGAGGCAACAGAGATGGATGGAGTTTTTAGCCTCGTACCATTTTGAGATTGCTTATACCCCTGGCAAGGGTAATGTGGTTGCGGATGCATTGAGTAGAAAGAAAGAAACCCTTAGTCTTTTGTTCGTAGAGTGGAGGAGCTTGGAGTTTATTTCTAATTTTGATTTTTAAGCCCTCTACGGACATTACTCTTGGATTGTTAGCGACATTATAGGTGAGGGCTACCCTTATGGATCATATTGGCTCGAGGCTGCAAGGAGATTCGAAACTCATGGACATTATGGATAGGATTAGCCGAGGAGAGGTCTTTAGACATCTCCAACGTTATTCCATTGATAGCAAAGGGTGGCTTAGGAGAGATGGGAGGCTTTGTGTTCCATGCGCTAGAAATTTGTTGAGAGCGGTTTTGGAGGAAGCACACCATTCCCGTATGACTATTCATCCAGGTGGTGACAAAATGTATCGGGATATGAAGAGGATTTGCTACGGATGTGCATTTTGGACTTTGGAGGAACTTGGGAGGAGCATCTTCCATTGGTTGAGTTTGCGTATAATAACAGTTACCAAGCGAGCATAGGAATAGCACCATTTGAGGCTTTATATGGGAGACCTTGCAAGTCCCCATCATGTTGGGTGGAGTCTACGGAGAAGTTGCTACTTGGGCCTGACATGGTGAGGGAGACATCGGAGAGATGGATTTAATTCGGTGGAGAATGAAAGCAACCCAAGATAGGCAGAACTCTTATGCGGATAAATGGAGGAGAGACATGGAGTTTGAGGTGGGGGACTTAGTTTTTATCAAATTATCCACACTTAGGAAAGTGGTAAGATTCAGATCCAATGGAAAGTTAGCCCTCAGATTTGTTGGACCATTCCCTATCATGGAGAGAGTTGGGAAGATGGCTTACCGAGTGAAGCTACCAGAGAAGCTCGCAGGTGTGCACGACGTTTTCCATGTTTCGCACTTGCGAAAGTGCTTACATGACTCGGTGGAGGTTGTAGAGCCTGGTCAGTTAGAGGAGGTGGAAGTAGAAAGATAAGCATCTATTCGGCGTATTCCCACGAAGATTGTTGGAAGAGACATCAAGCGACTAAGGAATATGGAGGTTCTGCTAGAGAAGGTGCAATGGGGAGATGATATTGAAGACGCCACTTGGGAAGCTGAAGAGAAGATTCGTACTTCCTACCCTCATCTTTTCAATAGTAAGTTTTTAGAATTTCCTATTTCCATCTTTAGTTTTAAATAGGTTCTTTCCTTTATTATCCTTTGGAGGGGTAGAACTTAGAATTTAACCTATGGATGGTAGGATTGGATGTCAACATGTTATTATAACATGTTATGAATGATGTATGCTAGTGAGTGCAAGTGTTTGCTGGTGGATGCTAATGGACACATATAGGTACACTAGGCACTATTATTCTTTAGGGATCGGCCTAACTAGGACACTAGAGCATATGCATGTGGATGCGCGCGCATTTTTATCCTAATTTTCATGGTTGCTATAAATGAATGTTTAACACATGATTGTTGCATTTGGATGATGTATGCAGCATGCATATAGAACTATCAGTTATCATTAGGGAATTTTTGCATTCATTTGGATACATGGCACGGACAATTGCAAAAAAGGAGGTCAACTGAATCAGTGGACCGCCTAATCTTTTGCATTAGTTAGGGATATTGACACTACACTAATTGCAGAAGTATCATAAATCGCATTAGAAAAACTTGAGGATAATGGATGTAATGGGTGATGATTGAGTAGTTGGATGTAGAACTTGGATGAAAATTTTAATTTCATTCTTCTATCCTTAGAGATTTCGGGGACGAAATCTTTTAAGGAGGGGAGAATGCAACAACCCAAAATTTTAACCCGTGATAATTAATTCGTTAATTAATTAAATAATAAAATAACTTTGTGAAATTATCAGAATTGAGCCACGGGAGTTGCACCATTGTGTCTGTGGTAATTTTCTGGTCAATTTCCATATATAGAACATCAGAATCCGAGCTAAAATGAATGAGATATGAATTAAACAAAATAAGTAGAAAAAAGGGAAAAAATATATAGGCCAGGTCGACCTGGGCATAAGGGCGGTCGACCGCCCGGTCGACCCGCCTGTGTTCATGAATGAAGAAAAAATTTCTTCATTCCAGAGGCTTCCTATGACGTGTTTTGCATTCTTTATTTCAATCTGGTCCTTCTATTCTTGCATCCAATGGCTCCTATTCAGCCTATGACATGGTTGCATCCTATTTAATCCCCAAATCGAATGGTCTGAGATCCACTTCTACGCCTATAAATAGAACCCTAGGCCTAACACTTTTTCTCATTCTAAGATTTTCTCCAATTAGGTTCACCTATTCAGGAAGGACCCTAAGCGGAATAATTTTCCAAGAGGAAATCGTTTTAAATAAAATTATTTAACAACCCCAAGTGGATCTGTGAAGGCCCAAAGGGAAGAGCTAAGGACCAGAGATGAGTGATTGTAATTATTTTAAATTTCTTTAAGTAATTTAAAATAATAGGGTTTCCAATAGTTGCAGTTTTACTATGATTTTTGGAGTAACATTTTTAGTAATTTATTTACAGTTTTTAGAATTATTTTCAGTTATTTAGTTTGTTTCTACCTTTTCCATTTATTTACAGTTTATTTACAGTATTTTAGTTTATTTACTGTTATTTATGCGTTATTTACATCTTCTTCTTATGCCTTGGATTTCCCTCTATTTTCAGTTTTCTTTTATTCCTCCTCCTTCTTCTTCGCATATGGATTATAATAGAATTAACGTGAAATTGGATTAAATTATAAGAAATATGAAATAATGGAATATGAGATGTAAACTATAAAGACTGTAATATAAATAGAATTGGACTGAAACTATGCCTAATTATGATATTAATTGGACTGAATTATAGAGATTGGCATAATTATAACTTAATTTTATAACTAAAAAGAATAAAAGAAGAAAAGAAGCTTATTTTCACACTTAAACCTTGGGTTAAGTAATAAGCATGATTATAACGTAGGTTATAATAAGAAATAGAACAGAATAAGGCTTATTTTAAGACTTAGGATAAATTAATAAGCACAGATAGTAAGAACAATAGTAAAGGCTTATTTAAATAATTTATTAAGCAAAAAATTGAAGTGAGCAAAAAATTAAAGTAGGACCTGTACCAAATAGCATTCTCCTATTATTTTCAATGGGCACGGTGTTTCACATAAACTTGAAGTGAGACGAGGGGCACGCTTATGCTAGTAGTGGTAGTAATTGGTCAATATAGAGATGTTCAAATCACGGGGGATTTGGACAAGGGCGCTATTAGATATTGTTTGGATGATGGGCCAATACCGGTAGCGTTCCCCTATATTTTCTATGGACACGGTGTTTCACATAATCCTAAAGTGAGACGAGGAGCACGCTTATGTTGAGTCGAGGTAATAATACGACCCAATAGGTGGAGCAACAGGTAGCATGAGCATGGTGGCAGTTACGCATGTGACTTCCATTTCGGTGCTCAGTAATCGCTATGAGTTCCAAGTGCTTAGTATATGTGTCTTTCGTAGACACCATTGTCTTCTGTGTAGGGAGCTACGTATTGTCTAGTCCACAGTGGATGCTTTGTGTATCTTTTGTATTTATCATTGGCTGCTGTGTAGGGAGCTATATATCATCTAGTCCACAGTAAGGTCTATAGAGTAGCAGGCCAATCAAAGGGTAGAATTAGGATTTCGGCCTAATTATAAGATTAGGAATTCAGCCTAATCAAGCAGCTATCAAAGACAAGTGCAAACAATCAAAGTTGACCTGTCTTATCAATTGTAATAGTTTAATCGTATTTTCCAGTTTATCTCTTTCCTATTTCCTTTGTTACCTTTTATATATACTAGAACTATTGAAGAGTCTATTACCTTTACTTTGCTTACAGATTCTAGTAGTTACTATCACTCACCAAACTTTTAGTCTGACCCACTCCTCTATTTTCCCTTTCCCCCCCATAGGCAATCATGGGAGAGGGCTGTAGATTGCGGTTGCTTGGAGGATTTTGGGAGAAGATCTCTACCATGTATTTCTTTTATTCTAGATTTAACTCTTTCTATGTACTGGCTTATTATGAGGAATATTATGTACTCTGATTTTGAGATTATGAGTTTTTATTTCATGAGACATTTTGGTTTTTGAGACATGTATGTTATATTTAGTATTTGACTTATTTGGTTTATGAGAAATTATGAAGCTTTTGTTTTAAATAAGTATTATTTTAATTTCCACTATTTTTACCTGTTTTTGTCTTGTGAATCTTAGTCTCTGTTAGTTTCAGTTATACCTACAATGTACCATGCCTTTTAATGTGTCCTATTGGGTATATTAAGGGGCGTGGGGTGTTTCAAAGATGGAGAAGATGGATGACACCATCTTGAATTTTTACGTTAACTCCTTGCTACACCAGGGCAACATTAGCTACTTGGTCCCCAAATTCCCACGTACTATTGCTATGGTTTGGGAAGAAGTTCTGCACTATTTTCGAGAGAACGGGGATGTATACAATGAGCAAGAGTTGCAGGATGCCTATCTCAATGAAGAGTCGAAGAAGGCTTTGGTAGAGGGACGGGAGATTATTCGCGTTGAGAGGGAGCTGGAAGCCGTCGATGCTACTATAACTACAACTGCTAAAGCGCTATGAGAGCCTTTCATTTCTAGGCCTAGCGGATCATCAAAGCTGCCTCGTGATCAGTTAGGAACTATTCCGAGTTCAGCCAGTATTGTTTTGTTGTCTGTCCCTTCAGCAGCTGTCTCGGAAGCCCTGGGTGGTCCCAGAACTTCACCAAAGATCGTGTAGCCATCCAAAGAAGGAGAAGGTGGGGAGTATGAGGTTGAAATTCTCAGCCACTCTTCTGATGCATGTAACCTTCTTGTTTCTCTTGAGTTTGAGAATTTCCAGCTCACGCGACAGGAACAAGACGAATTGATTGCTTTCATTTTTGATCTTATAGGTCCGTCTTCTTTACCCACTGAACTGCCAATTTCTTCGGTCCCTGGGCCTGCTGCTATTTCGACTGCCTCGACGCTTATTTCCATAGCTGCTACGATCACCATGCTCGTGTCTGGCTCACAACCAGGGTCGGAATCCGAGAAGATTCCTGCGTTGCATGGCCTGGATGACCTTTCTGTATCTTTAGAGGGCGATTTAACAATAGCTGACATTCGTGAGCAATCATACCAAGCTGGCCAGCTAAGTAAAACAGAACAATAGTTGGTGGCAGTTAAGAGGGAACAAATTAAGGAGAGGAAGTCTTCGAGGAGCTCCCGCAAGTCCCGAAAGCGCAAGATCAAGGGGGGGTCCTCCGAGGGGGTCGAAGAACAAGGAAGAGATGCTGGCACGGAGGTGATAATTGATATTTCAGGCAGCGATACAACTCCTGTTGGGGATTCTGAGAAGAAGAAGAAACTTCCGACCAAAGGTGCGAAGGGAAGCGGTGGAAAGAAATATTGACAGGCTCGAGTAACAGTGGAGCCGAACATTGGGACATTCTGATTTGTTTGATATGTGTTTTTTATAAGTGCAGAGTCTACGCTTATTACTTTTATTATTGTAGCATTTATATTTTTCTGTTTGTTGGCTGATATTGTGTGGGTAAGGCCCCTACATTTTGTGGTTCGGTTGTTAATGAAGCCTACATCCACTTTATAACTTTCTATTAATTGACTACTGTTACAAGTTGAATTGGATTACAATTTAACTGAATCTTCTATGTTAGATCAAATCACCAGTGCAAGAGTTCACTGGAGAATTACAGTGAAACCCTAGATAACTGTTGTGAGGGAGGAGAAGAGTGAAGAATAGTTTTTGCAGAGTTCTAGCAGCCAGTCCAGCAGGTCCTCTTTATGTTGCAGATGGGTGAGTATTTATAGGGACTGGAGAGCTATTAGGCTAGGGTGCTTTACTAGGAGCTTGCATTTGAAGGTATAAAGATTCTTCCAAAGTTTCATAGCGAGATGACCTAATATGATGGATCGCTAGTGATCCATGCAGTTAGGGTATTTTCAGGTTATTTCGATTGGATCTTGTTCCATGCCTTATGTAGGTACTCTCCATGCAATTTCATGACTAGATGCCTTATTTTGATGATGATTCATGTACAGGTTGCATTGAACTGTTACTGGAATCAAGTGAATACCCACTTCTCGAACTAGCTTGCTTAGAATATCATGAAACTTGGCAGACATCCCTAGAAAACATATTAGATCATGATGCAAGAAGAATGTTTGTCCCATGAGCAATATTCATGGATCGCTAGCGATCCATGGGTGATGGATCGATGGCGATCCATCCCCTTAAGCTATTTTTGTTTTTCTGTCTTGAGCCTTTCTTGGTTCCTTCTCCCGGTTCTTTTGGTTGATTCTTGAGTTGTTTCGTTATAACATTGCCCTACTTGGAGGCCCAAAACTAACGTCTACAGATGCTGCAGTCATCCATAGTTATTAATCCTCGGCGACCAAATACGGCGGTGTTAGATTCATTGATACACAGGCACATGGATATGGGAAAAAAAATAAATTTCAAAACAACATTCTCATTCCATTCCAAAAACCATTTCAACATTCTTTACATAATCCCATAATCGCTAACCATATTCGGAAATATATAATTATTACAAATTCGCCAGGAGCGACATATGAAGAAGCCCTCTTGGTCGATCAGAGTATATAATAAGGCACTTAAACAGCTTTGCCTTTACAAAACAACACAATAGAATCAAATTGAAAAGAACTCATACCTATTCTGCCTTCTGCACGTCCCCGGAAGCTTATTCGTCTAATGAGGCACCAGAAAACCTCAACTATCAAATTACTCAAAATCAATCGAGTAGCTGAGAGTTTAAGGGGAAAGCAAAAACTTCGAGTCAGACATAAAGCCTAGTGTAAATAATAATCTAACATCTCAGACCATTTAGATATCTAGTGAGACCACGCCGCTTAGTGGAATGAGTTTTCCCTTCACTAGTATCATAAAACCTTTATAAAACCATATACTATGCTCCTGCAACCATAATGGTTAAAACATAGTCATTTCAAAATATTATGATGATATGCATACAAGTTAAAACATTTTGGATTTTCCATCTCTTGTTTAAATGACTCTCTGTCATATTTATAGTTTCTAGGGTCACTATTAACCTATTAGTTTTCATGGGCATACTAATAACCTGTATTTAATTTTTGGACTCCCTGTCCTATTTCATAGTTTTCATGGGTGCACTATGAACATATTGGCCCCTACTAATTAACTTAACACTACCACTCCTGTGGGTTTAATTAATTCATAGATTCCCCTGAACCAATTGGTGATTCCAATAACTTCACTCTTATCCTAGTTTTCATGGGTTAACTAGGAACTTATTGACAACTGTTAATAACTTAGTCCGGATATAGTTTTCATCAGTGTACTACAAACCAATTGGCCCCTGCCAACCACTCTTTATATCATAGTTTTCATGGGATCACTATGAACCTATTGGCAACTCCAATAACTTCCTAACCATAATTTTCATGGTTGCACTATGAACCTGTCTACCTGACAACTTCTATGTTTAGGCATCCTATATTCTGGTCTCCCTGACCTCTTGGATGCAATTCTACTCATCTAGGAGTTTAATCAATTTATATTCACTACTGGGTCAACTTAGCTGGTTCTTCTACCCTTTATCCCCAAAATGCAGTTATGGGTCCATTATAAAGTGAATATATTTATATTTGAAGAACTAAACAACATAACATAACAATAGCACTCATGTGGGTTTAATGTAAAACATGGTTAATCCCTTTAACCTATTATTTTAGTCAAGGAAAGCTTCTTCTTAAAACCATTTCAAAACTCTTTTACTTAGCCATGGGTTTTCTTTTAAAAATGAGATTGGGTTTACTTGTTTGGAAAAACCAAAGCTTTCGAACCCTTCGAAACATTGCTTTCGACCTCACTGGATGACCTCCTTCGAAAGCATATAAATTATATTTCAAAACATTAGGCCCCTGCCTTTCGAATACTTTAAAACCTTTCTTTTGAAACCCTTCGATTGTATTAAAGTATTAGCATTTATCTTTAGAAGCATAGCTTTGAAACCAGTTGAAAGTTCCCCTTTCGAAACCATTGAAAGCCTCCCTTTCGAAACAGGTGAAAGTCCTTCTTTCAAAACCATTGGGTTTATATTTAAAACATCATTTTGGGTCAAGTGAATAAAAGTGAAAGCATCTCCTTCGAAACCATTCTTATCTCATAAAAGTATTGGGGAAAACTTGATGATGTCGGCACCATCCTTTCGAAAGCATAAAACATCTAGGTAAAATATTTGAAGGTTGGCTTCGAAACCCCTTTCAAAACCACTGCCTTCGAAATCCCTAACCCCTTTCGAAAGCTATAGGAAGTGGCTTATATTTATGAAATAAAAAGTACCTTCCGAAAGCATAGATATCTTCAATACCATCGAAAGGAATCCAGTTACAGAAGGGTTTCGACTTGGTCGAAACTACCTCTTGTCGAAGCATTCATTTAAAAACTTAGTAACTCCTTCACACGCTATTACTTTAAAAAAGGCGGTAGCTCTCCTTCGAAAGCTTGTTTCAAAATACCCTTTCGCAAGCATTGGTTTCAACTCCTTCGAAACCTTATTGTAAACAGGCAAGCGCTTTTCTTTAGAAAACAAACCAAAGGTCTCGACCCCTTCGGAAGCTATGTTTCGACACTCTATCTTCTGCCTTTTTCCAATCCTGCGTACCAACTAAGTGATACCATGTATATTGGTTTTGACCTGGTTGAAGGTAGAAGCTCTGGGTCGAAAGCTACTACCAAAGGAGGCAGAACCCACTTTTTTGGGTAAAAGGCTGTTTGTACCAAATAAAGTAATTTCTTTGTAACTAACTTGCCCACGTGTAAACTCTTAATTGGTTGTCTTAAACTTTTTAAATTATTTTATAAAAAACTGCTGCATTTTATCAGATCTAAAACAAGATTAACTTTTAACAAATAAGCCCTTCCCATTTAACAACAATTAAATCATTTAGGTCCTCCTTTCAAAATAATTTAATTTCCATAATAAACCTCTTGATAAAAATCCCCAAAAATCACATAAATTCACTTTTAATATGTTATCTAACATATATAAATTTCGGACCCTAATTCATTATATAATTACCGAAAATAAATTTCTAAACCCAATAATACATATTTTCCTTTGAAAATTGATAACAAATTCTCCATGGCTTGGAAAATTCTAAAAATTGAAACCCAACTCCAAATTCATTTTTCTCATAACATAAAAAAATTTCATGGCATTCTAAAATCAAAACATACGGATTTACCCTTAAAACCGTGTTTATCAAATGCAAACAACCTTGTTTGACTCTATCATTCATTTAAAATCAAGCATATCATTAAAAATCAAGCATATCATTAAAAATCATCATATTAGATTTAATCTTAAATTCGAAAATCAATGGTCATATAGAAACCAAAATAGAGATGTAGTGATTATTATTCACCTTCGATTGGATAACGAAATTGGAGATTGTTTGAGATTGATTCCCCTAGCTTTAATCCTAAGCTTAAATCTTGAATTTTCTCTTCTCTTCTTACTCCTTAATAGCCGGCTTGCTCTTTTCTTTTCTTACGTTTAAATTTTTTGATAAAATGATCATGAATGATAAGGTAACGTGAGTATAGGGTAGTGAACTATGGGTGCGGCAGTTACCCTAATGCCCTTATGTTAATTTAATTATCATTTATCCATTAATAATCCATTTAGAGTTAATTAAGCACGACCTCTGGGTTTATTAACCAATCTCAATCTCCTTATCACTTCGCATTTACATTATTCTATTTAATTTTTATAATTAAATCTCCTAAATAATATTATTAAAAATTAGGGGTGTTATAGGCTCCCTCCTTAAAGAATTTCATCCTTGAAATTCATTAAGGACTAAATACTAAACATAGCAATCATCTGTAACAACTCCTAATAACCATACCAGTCTACCTGACTGGCTAATATCTATATAAATCTAATATAGACATACCTTCAAAGCAGATTAGGATAAACATCTCGAATCATGTCCTATGTCTCCTAAGTACAGCCCTTCTCGTTGTCGCTCCACTGAACTTTTACCAACTTGACTGTCTTGTTCCTCAATCTTTTCTCATCTCTCGCTACAACCCGAACTGGTTGTCTAACAAAAGTCAAATCAGGCTTTACTACTAAATCTTCCAACCCTGTCGGAGAAATAGTAGTCTCTGGATCATGCACATAATTGCGAAGATGAGACACATGGAATACATTATGGACACCTGCCATACTGCTCAGCAACTCTACTCTATACGCGAGCTTCCCAATCCTTTCTATAATCTGAAATGGACAACGTACCTTGGTGCCAGCTTCCTCGACTTTCCAAATCGTATCACACCTTTCATCGGTGACGCCTTAATGAAAATCTTATCTCCCACTGAGAACACTAGGTCATTACGCCTTTTATCTGCGTAACTCTTCTGTCTCGATTGAGCTTCCTTCATCTGCTCTCAGATAATCTCAATCTTTTCTGACACCTCTCTAACCAAATCTGGACCTAAGACCAATCTGTCTCCAGTCTCTAACCAACATGCTGGTGATTTAAATGGCCTTCCATACAAAGCTTCAAAAGGTGTCATTCCTATGCTAGTCTGATAACTATTATTATAGGAAAACTCAATCAGATGTAGGTGATCTTCCCAAGATCCACCAAAATCCAATACACAGGTTCTCAACAAATCTTCGAGTACCTTATTGACTCTCTCAGTCTTCCCATCCGTCTGTGGGTGATATGTTGTACTCATCTTGAGCTTGGTACCTAATACCTCCTGTAGACTTCTCCAAAATTCGCTAGTGAATAATGCATCTCTGTTATAGACAATGCTACTAGGAATTCCATAAAGTCTAACTATGTTCTTCATGAACAACTTCGCCAAAATAGGTGTCGTTCTGGTTAACTTAACTAGAATGAAATGGGCACTCTTGGTCAAACTGTCCACTATAACCCATATACTTTTATTTCCCCTATTCGACCATGGCAACCCATCTATAAAATCCATGGATATAGAATCCCATTTCCATACTGGAATCTCTAAAGGCTGAAGCAATCCACTCGGCTTCTGATGTTCGGCCTTCACTTTTTGATAGTTTGCACGTTGCCTAACCCACAAGCCAACATCCCTCTTCATTCCTTCCCAATAGAAGCTCCTCTTCATACCTTGATACATCTTGGTTCCTTTAGGATGAATCGTAAACTTGGATCGATGACACTCTTCTAGAACCTCTCTTCTCAAGTTCTCTATATTTGGAACACACAGTCGTCCCTTATTTATCAACCATCCTCTCTGGTCGATTCCAAAATCCTTTAGATCATTGATCTTTGATTCTATCTCAAGCCTTCTAATCCTCTCGGCTAATACAGGATCCTCTTTCTGTTTAGAAGCTATTCTTTCGATCAGCACTGGTCGAACTTATAAACAAGACAACATGGCAGTACCCTGACTAGAACTAGCAGTAGATCTTAACTGCACACCGCAACTAGCCAAAGCATCTAGATCCTTCCATTCTGCCAACAAAGCTAACAGCACATTCTAATGTTTTCTACTAAGAGCATCTGCTACCTTATTCCCTTTCCCTGGAGTATACTCTATACCGAAATCATAAGCAGCCAAATACTCAAGCCACCTCTGCTGCCTTATATTCAACTCCTTCTGAGAGAATAAATATCTTAAAGACTTATGATCGGTATACAACTCAAATCTCTCCCCTAAGAGATAATGCCTCCAAATCTTCAAGGCAAAAATTACCGCAGCCAACTC
This sequence comes from Allium fistulosum, assembly GCA_030737815.1. NCBI lineage: Eukaryota > Viridiplantae > Streptophyta > Magnoliopsida > Asparagales > Amaryllidaceae > Allium > Allium fistulosum. The sequence continues at coordinate 1,181,153,812 of CM060903.1, forward strand.
CAAGTCGTGAGTAGGATATCTTACTTCATGTGGTCTAAGCTGTCAGGATGCGTAGGCAATAACCTTACCCTTCTGCATTAATATTGCTCCCAATCCAGTTCCACATGCATTAGTGTATACTACTAACCCTTGGTTTCCATCTGGAACTACTATCACTGGTGCATTGGTCAATAAATGCTTTAACCCTTCCTCACATTTGTCGGACCAAATAAACTTCACGTCTTTCTTGGTCAGCTTAGTCAAAGGTGCTGCTATCCTCGAGAAATCCTTCATGAATCTCTGGTAATAGCCAGCTAGTCCAAGAAAACTCCTGATCTCGATTACCGTCTCTGGTCTCTTCCAATTATTGACAGCTTCGATCTTAGCTGGATCAACTGACAAGCCCTCCTCCGAGGTCACATGACCAAGGAACTTAATCTCCTTCCAAAAATGACATTTGGAAAACTTCGCCTTCAGCTGATTCTGCCTCGGCATTTCAAGCACCACTCTAAGATGAATCTCATGCTCTCTTTCATCTTTCGAGTACACTAAAATGTCATCAATGAATACCAACACGAACATACCTAAGTGCTCTTGGAAAACTCGGTTTGTCAAATCTACGAAGAAAGCAGGTGCATTCGTCAACCCGAATGGCATCACTAACCACTCATACGAACCATACTTAGTCCGAAATGCTGTCTTCCGCCACTCTCAACTGATGGAACCTTGTTGCCAAATCCAATTGGGAAAACACCTTGGCTCCACTCAACTAATCAAACAAATCATCTATTCTCGGTAGAGGATACCTATTCTTGATCATCCTTTCATTCAACTTACGATAGTCGATGCACATCCTTAACGACCCATCTGGTTTCTTCACGAACACCGCAACGGCTCCCCAAGGCAAACTGCTTGGTCTAATAAAATTCCTTCCTTCTAGATCCACTAGCTGCACCTTTAATTCCTTCATCTCAGCCAGTGTCATCCTGCTAGGTGGTCCACTAATAGGTTCAGCTTCTGGCACAAGATCTATCCGAAACTCGATAGCTCGTTTCGGTGGTAGCCCTATGACTGGCTCAAAGACATCTGCAAACTCTCTTACTACACGAACCCGACTTAACTCTTCTTCCTCTTTTGTGGCACTCAACAAAGCACAAACACTCCCGCTGGAATTCTCTACTAAGAAAATGATTAGGTTATGACTATCAGGGTGTCTTAATTATATTTCCTTATCTTGGTAAAATATCCTAGCCTCATACTGACCCAACCAATCCATAACCAAAATGATCCTGAAATCTACGAAATAAAAAATATACAGACTGCATGTAAACTTATGACCTAACAAATCAAGTTCTAACTAGTCACATCTCATCCCTAGAGTTGCATTCCTTCCTATGAGATTCGTAACCTTAAGGAAATAACAAGGTATTTGGGTTCTATACAAAACCTATTAACCAAATACTGTGATATAAATGAATGTGATGCACCAGTATCAAACAACACCCTAATTGGAATACTCTGAATCAAAAGCGTACCTTCCATCACAGTCTTTCCCTTATCTGCTACAAAAGGTCTTGAAGAAGATGGTGGTCCAGTAGCTAAAATCTTCCCTATGTCCGCCCTGACTGGCTCTGGACACTGGTTCTTATAATGCCCAACTTGGTCGCATTTGAAGCATTTTACATTCTTCTTTTTTGCATGCTTCTTTCCCTTGCCTGACCGGCACTCGTGGGCATAATGACCCTTTTTATCACACTTGAAGCATACTAAATCAGCCTTTGCCTTCTTGGCAGCATCTCCCTTTTGGGCTCCCTTCTTTTTAAAGAACTTCCTCTTCTTTCCCTGAGGACCCTGGGATTCTACTGGCTTCTCTCTAATAGAAACAAGAAGCATCTCTTCATGGCGAATAGCCATCTCCACCACCACATTATAGGGTTCTCAGATATGTGTCATGGTCATTCTAGCGAGCTCGAGCCTCATTCCCCAAATAAACCTTTCATTCCTTCTGATGTAAGTGTCTGTAGTGGCATATCCATATCGAGACAGCTCATCAAACTTAGCAGCATACTCGATCACTAACACCTCTCCCTGGACTAAATCCATAAACTTCCACATCAATGCTGACTTAGCAACCTCAAATAAAACCTCTTCTCAAATCTCCTTCTAAAATCAGCCCATGTCAATTCTTCCTCTGGAACTCCGGCAGTCACACTATTCCACCAGTGCAGCGCTGCCCCTTACAGTTGTCTGAAGGCCAACCTCCTCTTTTTCTCATCATCCAAGCCTAGATCAGTAAAGATTCTTTCATAGTGCAATAGCCAATTTTCAACCTCAACAGCATCCTCCATTCCAACAAACAGCTTTCCACCCAGGCTGGTGTAGTCTCTACTCAACTTAGCATAGTTATTCCCTACTGGAGCCATAGGATTAACTCCTCCAACATTAGCAGCAACTCCAGCTTGCAAAAGATTGGCTAAAAGCTGATATACCATCCCCGCATCTACTGAAAGATTTCCAGCACCCACATTGGCTTCAGCATTTTGGTTTGCATTAGCCTGTCGACCTTGGTTCCTACGAGTATTAGGTCGAGCATTTCCGTTGGTTGTGGTGCTTCCTCCACCTAGATTTCCTCTTCTATATCCTGCTTCCATATCTTCTATCTCGTAAATCTACATACAAGCCTTAGTAAGATACAGAAGAACGGTCTAAGAGAGAGGGGAATACTTATATATATATATATATATATATATATATATCAAATACAATTACGTTACTATAGCGTTAACCCAAACCCTGATCATATTTTTGATTCACTAGATTATGTTTCAAAAAGTTTATAGGTTTAACTTTCTTTTAAAGTTTCATAAATCTATGCTCTGATACCAACTTGTAACATCCTCCTACTTGGAGGTCCAAAATTAACGGCTACGGATGTTGCAGTCATCCATAGTTATTAATCCTCGACAATCAAATACGGCGGTGTTAGATTCATTGATACATAGACACATGGATATGGAAAAAAATTTAAATTTCAAAACAACATTCTCATTCCATTCCAAAAACCATTTCAACATTCTTTACATAATCCCATAATTGCTAACCACGTTCAAAAATATATAATTATTACAAATACGCCAAGAGCGACATATGAAGATGCCCCCTAGGTCGATCAGAGATATAATAAGGCACTTAAACAGCTTTGCCTTTGCAAAACAACACAGCGAAATCAAAGTGAAAAGAACTCTAAATATCTATTCTGCCTCCTGCATGTCTCCGGAAGCTTATTCATCTAATGAGGTACCTGAAAACCTCAACTCTCAAATTACTCAAAAGCAATTGAGTAGCCAAGAGTTTAAGGAGAAAACAAAAACTTTGAGTCAGACATAAAGCCTGGTATGAATAATAATTTAACATCTCAGACCATTTAGATATCTAGTGAGACCACGCAGCTTAGCGGAATGGGTTTTCCCCTCACTAGTATCCTAAAACATTTATAAAACCATATACTATGCTCCAACAACCACAATGGTTAAAACATAGTCATTTCAAAATATTATGATGATATGAATACAAGTTAAAACATTTTGGATTTCCCATCCCTTATTTAATTGACTCCTGTCATTTTTATAGTTTCTAGGGTCACTATTAACCTATTAGTTTTCATGGGCATACTAATAACCTATATTTAATTTCTGGATTCCTTGTCCTATTTCTTAATTTTCATGGGTGCACTATGAACCTATTGGTCCCTGCCAATTAACTTAACACTACCACTCCTGTGGGTTTAATTAATTCATGGGTTCCCCTGAACCTATTGGTGATTCTAATAACTTCCCACTTATCCTAGTTTTCATGGGTTGACTAGGAACCTATTGAACTGTCAATAACTTAGTCCGGATATAGTTTTCATGGGTGCACTACAAAGCAATTTGCCCCTACCAACCACTATTTATATCATAGTTTTCATGGGATCGCTATGAACCTATTGGCAACTCCAATAACTTCCTAACTATAGTTTTCATGGTTGCACTATGAACATGTCTCCCTGACAACTTCGATGTTTAGGCATCTTATATTCTGGTCTCCCTGACCTCTTAGATGCAATTCTACTCAACTAGGAGTTTAATCAATTTATATTCACTACTGGGTCAACCTAGCTAGTTCTTCTACCCTTTATCCCCAAAATGCAGTTATGGGACCGTTATAAAGTGAATATATTTATATTTGAAGAAGAAAACAACATAACATAACAATACCACTCCTGTGGGTTTAATATAAAACATGGTTAATCCCTTTAACCTATTATTTTAATTAAGGAAAGCTTCTTCTTAAAACCATTTCAAAACTCTTTTACTTAGCCATGTGTTTTCTTTTAAAAATGAGATTGGGTTTACTTGTTTGGAAAAACCAAAGCTTTCGAACCCTTCGAAACATTGCTTTCGACCTCACTGGATGACCTCCTTCGAAAGCATATAAATTAAATTTCAAAACATTAGGCCCCTGCCTTTCGAATACTTTAAAACCTTTCTTTCGAAACCCTTCGATTGTATTAAAGTATTAACATTTATCTTTAGAAGCATAGCTTCGAAACCAGTTGAAAGGTTCCCCTTTCGAAACCATTAAAAGTCGCCCTTTCAAAACCGTTGAAAGTCCCTCTTTCAAAACCATTGGGTTTAAATTTAAAACATCATTTTGGGTCAAGTGAATAAAAGCGAAAGCATCTCTTTCGAAACCATTCTTATCTATAAAAGTATTGAGGAAAACTTGATGGTGTCTGCACCATCCTTTCGAAAGCATAAAAAATCTGGGCAAAATATTTGAAGGTTGGCTTCGAAACCCCTTTCGAAACCATTGCCTTCGAAACCCCTAACCCCTTTCGAAAGCTATTGGAAGTGGATTATATTTACAAAACAAAAAGTACCTTTCGGAAGCATAGATATCTTCAATACCATCGAAAGGCATCGAGTTACAGAAGGGTTTCAACTTGGTCGAAACTACCCCTTCCGATAGCATTCATTTAAAATCTTAGTAACTCCTTCGAAAGCTACTACTTTAAAAAAAGGCGGCAGCTCTCCTTCGAAAGCTTGTTTCAAAATACCCTTTCGGAAGCATTGGTTTCAACTCCTTCGAAACCTCTTTGTAAACAGGCAAGTGCTTTTCTTTAGAAAACAAACCAAAGGTCTCAATCCCTTCGGAAGCTATGTTTTAACACCCTACCTTCCGTCTTTTTCCAATTCACTGCGTACCATCTAAGTGATACCATATGTATTAGTTTTGGCTTCTTTGGTTTCAACTTGGTCGAAGGCGGAAGCTCTGGGTCAAAAGCTACTACCAAAGGAGGCAGAACCCACTTTTCTGGGTAAAAGGCCGTTTTTACCAAATAAAGTAATTTCTTTGTAACTAACTTGCCCACATGTAAACTCTTGATTGGTTTCCTTAAACTTTTCAAATTATTTTACAGAAAATTGCCGCATTTTCTCAGATCTAAAATAAGATTAACTTTTAACGGATAAGCTCTTCCCATTTAACAAAAATTAAATCATTTAGTTCCTTTTTTCAAAATAATTTAATTTCCATAATAAACCTCTTCATAAAAATCCCAAAAACTACATAAATTCAATTTTAATATGTTATCTAACATATATAAATTTCAGGCCCAAATTCATTATATAATTACCGGAAATAAATTTTTAAATCCAATAATACATATTTTCCTTTGAAAATTCATAAAAAATTCTCCACGGCTTGGAAAATTCTAAAAATTGAAACCCAACTCCAAAATCATGTTTCTCGTAACATAAATTTTTTCCATGGCATTCTAAAATCAAAACATACGAATTTACCTTTAAAACTGTGTTTATCAAATGCAAACAACCTTATTTGACTCTATCATTCATTTGAAATCAAGCATATCATAAAAAATCATCATATTAGATTTAATCTTAAACCCGAAAATCAATGATCATATAGAAACAAAAATAGGGATATAGTGATTATTATTCACCTTAGATTGGATAAGGAAATTGGAGATTGTTTGAGATTGATTCCCCTAGCTTTAATCCTAAGCTTAAATCTTGAATTTTCTCTTCTCTTCTTACTCCTTAATGGCCGGATTGTTCTTTTCTTTTGATAAAAAAACCGTGAATGATAAGGTAACGTGAGTATAGGGTAGTGAACTATGGGTGCGACAATTACCATAATGCCCTTATGTTAATTTAATTATCATTTATCCATTAATAAGCCCATTAGAGTTAATTAAGTATGGCCTCTAGGTTTATTAACCAATCTCAATCTTCTTATCACTTCACATTTACATTATTCTACTTAATTTATCTAATTAAATCTCCTGAATAATGTTATTAAAAATTAGTGGTGTTACATTCGTCCTACCATGGATGCTCTAACTTCCTTTGGATTCTATTGGGATAAAAACTCGGTTGACATTTGCCTCCCAGAGTATGCCTTCGTTGGAAATAAGGTGTGCTCTAGAAGTAACTGCTTTTGAGTTCCCATTTCATAAAGTTCAATTGATCATGTTGAGGCTATCATGCGAATATAGCTTTGGCTATTCGGCCGTCTGTTGAGTTCCGATGTAATCGTCGTTGCTTGTAACGATAAATCAATTTCAATCCCACAACTTTTCAAATGATTGCAAATAACACTTAGATCATGCTTGGTGAATCTGGAGAAAATTGACTGCAACTTGATGGATCACTAGCGATCCATAGTCTATGGATCGCTAGCGATCCAAGGACTTAGCAGAATTTTTGTACGCAGTCTCCTATTTAACTTCATACGAGTCGACCTTCCACTACTCTATATTTTCATTCACAATCTACTATTTAACTTCATCCAAGGAGTTAACAAATATCATGAAATCGTCAACAACAACTATAGCATATTTGTCTCCTCTTTGGCCATTGGTTATACACCAATCAAATTAATTCCCCAGATAGCGAATAGCCACGGGCTGACCTTCTGTCTTAGCTCTGTCAAAGGAGTTCTTTTGATCTTGCCGAATCTTTGGCATTGGTCGCACCGTCTGGCATAATCTACTGCGTCGAGTTTACTGTTGGCCAAAAGATACCCATATCGGAAACCTTATTTGCGAGGATTTGCCCCCCCATTGTGATCTCCGCAGTCGGCTTCATGAACTTCCCTAAGGATTCTTCAGGCTTCATCGTTGGTCACACGCCTGAGCAAGGGGATAGAGAATCTTCTTCGATAGAGCATCCCATCCTGTACTACATACCGCGGCGCCTTCCAAGGAACTTTTCCATTGATTCTTATCTACAGGGAGTGTTCCTTTGAGCAGGTAGACCTTGATCGGTGCCATTCAAGTTTTCGGCTCTTCGTTTGTCTCAAAAATCCAACCTATATCCATCTCGCTTATGCTTGAAGCGGTCAGAGTTTCGACTGGGACTAGCCCCAAGGACTGAGCTTCTCCGAAACTGGCCAATTTGGCTAGATAGTCTACCTTCGTGTTTTGTTCCCTCAGGATATGAGTTATGGTGTAATGTTCGATGTCATTCAGCAATTCCTTCACTTTAGGTAGATACGGGGTGAGGTTCTCTCTCCAAGCTTGGTATTCGCCTTTCACCCGGCATACGACTAACTGAAAGTCATTATAGATGTGTACGGACTTTATCCTAAGTGCCTTCACAACTTTCATCCCAGCTATTAATGCTTCGTACTCCGCTTCGTTATTTGTTGTAAGGAATTCCAAGCATAAGGCACAGGAAACGGATCACCCTTCGGGAGTTTCCAGAACTACTCCAGCCCCCGAGTAAAAGTAGTTAGATGCACCATCGACGAACAATTCCCAACATGTTCCACTTCCGGGTCTATTTCTTCTTCGTTATCTCGTATCGTAAACTTGGTAATGAAGTCTGCCAGCGCCTACCCATTGATCGCCCTTCGCGGATGGTAAGTCATTTCATATTGACTCAACTTGATGTTCCATTTGATAAGCCATACAGAGGTCTCGGGGCAGTACAACACTTGCTTCAGGGGTTGATTTGTTAGTGCTTTGATCGGGTGTGCCTGGAAGTATGGTCGTAACTTTTTGGATGAGATCAAGAGGTAATATGCTAGTTTTTCCTATTTCAGATAGTTCTTCTCCGCTCCAGTGAATCGTTTACTGATGTAATATACACGTCGCTGGATCTTAGATTCTTCTCATACGAGCGTGGAACTTAATGCATGGGGCGAGACTGCTAAGTAGATAAACAAGACTTCTCCATCTACTGGCTTGGACAGGATTAGCGGGGTTTCCATATGTCGCAACAGCTCTTTGAACACTGTCTGACAAGCTTGGTTCCATTCGAAGTTCTTCTTTCCCATCTTTAGCGCATCAAAGAATGGTATACATTTGTCGGTTGCTTTTGAGATGAACCAGCTTAATGCTGCAACTTTTCCATTCAAGCTTTGTAACTCCTTCTTGTTCCTTGGGGCCTTGACTTCTCGTAAAGCAGTAATTTGTTCAGGATTTGCTTCGATGCCTCTTGCGCTTATAATGAATCCTAAGAACTTTCTAGAGGCTACCCCGAAGTGACATTTAAGTGGATTGAGTTTCGTTCCATATTTGCGGAGTATTTCAAACATCTCAGCGAGGTTGTTCAAGTGATTTGCAACTATGCGCGATTTAACCAACATATTGTCTACATAAACTTCCATAGTCTTCCCGATCTGCCATTCGAACATGGCGTTCACCAGTCGTTGGTAGGTTGCCCCTGCATTCTTTAAGCTGAATGGCATTACTTTATAGCAGTATAATCCCAGATCAGTAATGAAACTGGCATTTTCCTAGTCAGGTTCATGCATCATGATCTGGTTGTACCCTAAGTAAGTATCTATAAATGATAATAGTTCATGTCCAGCTGTCCCATCCACAAGTTGGTCGATTCTGGGCAGAGGAAAGTTGTCTTTTGGGCAAGCTTTGTTTAGGTCCGAATAGTCGATATAGGTTCGCCATTTTCTATTGGACTTCTTGACTAAGACCGGGTTGGATACCCATTCGGGGTAAGTTGCATCGTGGATAAAACTGTTCACCATTAGCTTATCCACTTCTTCTCTCAGCGCTTTGGACCGTTTAGGTCCTAGGCTACGTCTCTTCTGCATTGCTGGTATATACTTGGGATCAATATTAAGTGCGTGGCATACAATCTCCAACAAAACTTCGCACATATTGGAATGTGTCCAAGAGAATACATCCAAGTTAGCATGAAGGAATTTGATGAGTTCCAGTCGCATCTTATTTCCAAGATGTGATCCAATCTTCAGGACATGTGTTGGGTCATCCATATCGACCGGGACAGACATCGTCAATTCTGCCAGTGTTACCGTTCCTCCCCTGAAATCTTCTTTCTCGGGTCCAAAGCCTTATCAAATCGGCTATGGTCCCTAAGCCAGTGGCGGCTCTGTAGTTACAATTCTTTAGGTTCGCGAATGTGGAGAGTTCTCCCCACATTCTTCCCCTTTTCTTTTCTTCTAGATTCGCGTAGTTCTATGATGTAGCACTCTCTAGTAGCACTTTGGTCTCCTTTGATCACACCAACTCCATTTTATATCAAAAATTTCATGGTTAGATACCACTGAGCTAAAGCAATCCTAAAATCTGCCAAAGCGGGCCGACCCAAGAAAGCATTGTATGTGGATATTTCATCCACGATCACAAAGGTTTGGATGAGGATGACTCTTCGGTCACCTTCTTCGAGCTTTACGGATAAATCGATTGTTCCGATGGGCTATTTAGGTTCACCTGTGAATCCCTGAATCTTCGTTCGGCAAGCGGATGCATCGTTCATACTGATCTTCATTTGGTTGAACGTGTGCTCGAAAGGATATTCACAGAACCGCTACTGTACACCAATACTTGTCGGACAACGACTGGTTCGATTCCTATTGTCACGACCATGGGGTCAAGGGTCAAAGCTTCTATCCCTTCAGTGTCTCGATTTCGAAACACTATGTCATTGTTCAGGGTCTTCTGTTGCTTGGCAGGATTTTCGTCTTCAATCACAAAGCACAAACCTTTCGAAGCGTGTCTTAATGAACTTACATATTGCTCCATTTCTCCCCAACTCTTCTGCACGGGAGGAGGTCCTCCAGATATTGTTCCGATAATAAGTCTCTGGTCAGTCCATTTGGATCCCTCTATGTTGGTTCCACTTTGGTTTCCTGATCTCTAGAAGCTTGGAGTGTTGCAGGCTGGTCAGGATTTTAGGGCTTCCTCACATACTATTGAAGCTTGTTTTCTTGAATCAGTTCTTCAATCAGGTTCTTCAAGTGACGGCACTCATTTTTGTTGTGACTATGTGTTTCATGGAAACAGCAGTACTTTTTGGAGCACTTTTGTTGTTCGGTTGCTTCCTTCTTAGGCGGCTTCTTGTACTCCTTCATCCCTTGTGTCACTAGGTTGATGTTCTCTGCAGTTTCATTGAGACGGGTATAGTCTTCGGACCTGAAGCCTCTAAGTCGCTTGCTACACCCATTTTCTTATTGGTATTTTGATTTTTCCTTTTCTGATTCTCGTCCTTTTCCGTGTTTCTTGCGGCAGTCCTGGAGGCATTTGCATCTTAGTTTGGCGCCATACCATTCTGCCCAACGTTGGTTGGTTGTATATTAGCAGCTCTTCCTTCTAGCTCTTTTGCTTCTTCCAATCTCAAGTACTGGCTCGCCTTTCGATTAAAGTCTTTCATAGTGGTAGGTTGCTTCATTTTGATCCATTTCCCGAATTCAATGTCGGGATGGATGGCGTGGACCCGAGCCATGAAGACCATATCTTCGTTTGGATTACTTACTTCAGTGACCGTGGTGTTAAACCGACTCATGAAGGATTTTAAAGATTCATTTCGTCCCTGGAAAAGGCCAGATAAGGAAATCACGTCTTTTGGTTGCACCGTATGAATCCTAAACTGATCAAGGAACCTCGTTGCTAATTCATTAAAAGTGGAGATGGATTTAAGTGGGAGCCTAGTGAACCACATGAAAGTGATTCCCTCCAGAAATATTGGAAAACATCTACACCAAACAGCATTCAAAGCATTCGCTCCGTCCATGTACTGACTATACTTATAAAAATGCGGTTTTGGGTCCCTAGTTCCATCGTAGGATGGGATAGTTGGCATGGTGAACTTTTTAGGTTATCGTTCATTTAGAATGTCATCAGTGAAGGGAGTTCGACTTGGGGCGGATCCTCATTCATTGTCTCTCTTATTCTTACTTTCGTCCATTAGACGCTTGACCATGTCCGCGATATACGCCTTGGATGTCCAGTAATCCGTAGGTTGGCTGTCAGTGACTGTACCAAGTTTTTAACTTTGCAAACGGTCTTGGTTAGTGGGCTGAAGCCTAGGCTCTCTTACCTTCGGAAGAGCCACTCCCTCAGAGTTCCATTGGCTTGCGGTTGGTCGTATAGGGGCAGTTAGGACCTCTCTGCCGATATTTAGTACGTTGGTGTTCTCTTCAACTCGTCATTGTAAAGTTGTTCTCCATCTTCAGAGTCAGAGAGATCCAATGCTATATCTTCCCAAGGGGTTTTCATCCCCAGATTCAAGTTTACGGTGGGCTGCTTTGCAGTTTGTGAAGTGCTTTCATTTCCTTCTATGGTGATTACTGCAGCTCCACCTACTACTCTCTTTTGCTGCTGCTTTACGTTTCTCCTGTTTAGGCCAGAAACGGAAGAGTTTTCCTGCTCTCTAGCATGGTTCTCGGAGCATCAAGTGATTGCAAGGTCACGAGGGCATTTATTTTTTCCATAAGAGCTTTTGGATGTTTTCCATCTTTTGATTGATTTCATCCACCATCTTGTTTAACTTGCCTCTAGTGGCAACTTCATGCTGGATAAAAGATCTTGGCACCTGGTCTCCTACGTTGGTGCCATTGACTTCAACTTGATGAGGATTGGTTTCCTCTCCAGCTATTACAGCTCCTATGGATCTTCCAGAAGCAGTTCTCTTTCTTCTTGGTGCCATTGATTCTCGATAGCTAATTTTCTAAGCAAAAGATTGGAGATCTAACTTCTGAACCTGTCTGATCCAAAGTAGGTAGCTAGATCTAAACCTAAGTTGGGTTCTCAGTGAAAGCACCAAAATGTTAACCCAAAAAATGGATCAACACCCTAGTTGAGCGTGAAAGCATCAGCCCTGTTCTTACAGAGCAACAATATAGAAATAGATGTAAAAAGAGCAGAAGTAGTAAAATGACAAGAAGATTTTTATAGTGGTTCGGCTGTTAATGAAGCCTACGTCCACTTTATAACTTTTTTATTAACTGACTGCTGTTACAAGTTGAATCAGATTACAATATTATTGAATCTCCTAAGTTAGATCAAGTCATCGGTGCAAGAGTTTGCTGGAGAATCATAGTGAACCCCTAGACGACTGTTGTGAAGGAGGAGAAGAATGAAGAATAGTTTCTGTAGAGTTCCCGCAGCCAGTTTAGCAGATCCTCTTTATGTTGCAGATGGGTGAGTATTTATAGGGACTGGAGAGCTATTGGGCTAGGCCGCTTTGCCAGGAGCTTGCATTTGAAGGTCTGAGGATTCTCCCTAAGTTTCATAGCGAGACGACCTAATATGATGGATCGCTAGCGATCCATGAAGTTAGGGTATTTTCAGCTTGTTTCGATTGGATCTTGTTCCTTGCCTTATGCAGGTACTGCCCATGCAATTTCATGACTAGATGCCTTGTTTTGATGATGATTCATGTACATGTTACATTAAACTATTACTAGAATCAGATGAATGCCCACCTATCGAACTAGCTTGCTTGGAATATCATGAAACTTGGTAGACATTACTAGAAAACATATTAGATCATGATGCAAGAAGAATGGTGATTATTAAAAATATGAATTTTCTAAGTGAAAAAATGATTTAATTTCTGAAATTAATTATTAAAAATATGAAAAGTAATTATTTTGTTTCAATATTTTTACAAATGGTATAGAATGATAAAATTGATTTTTTATGAATTTTTGGGATTTTTTTTCCATTATTTTTCTGTTTTATATGAATTAATTAATGAATGAAAATGATAATTATTTATGCAAAAATTAATTAATTGAGTAAACTGTATGGGATAACATTTTCTGAAAAGTTGTTGAAATGATAAAAGAATTGACCAATAGAAAATCAACACCAAATTGAATTTAATAAAATAGAAATTGCTTAAGAGAGCAACAAATCAGTTTTAATTTAATTACAAACATGTTATTAAACCATTTTTGATCAAGTAAAACCAATCATATAAGACAAAACTTTATATTAGATCAAAAAAAATTACACCTGAAAGTTAGAATAGAAAAGTGGACATCACTAGCCTTTTGTATTTATAAAACAAACGGTCTGCAAGGGCAGAGGAATACATCCCGACAACATTCAAATAGAATTATATGCAACGACCCAAGAACCCAAGTAAATGAAGGACAAATGGATTACAGGCGACTGTACAAATCTTTATGTTGATTTTTGGTATATTTATTTATAGCGAAGTGTGTGTGTGTGTGTATATATATATATATATATATATATATATATATATATATATATATATATATATATATATATATATATATATATAGCACGAAGCCAACGTTCAATGCAGGCACACTAAAAGTATATATATTTATTTGCAGCGACTGCACAATATATTGATAGCACGCGACAGCTATTTGCAACCAAAAGCATGCACACCTATGTCATATATACACACACTCAGCTCACGAAACGCTAAATGCAAGCATTATTTCATGCGGAAGCTTTTTGTTTGCTAGCGATTACTATATGCTAGCGATGAATGTATTTGTACGCGGTGGCTCCATGCTTGCGTACAAAGGCTGATAACATGAAATGTTTATATAGCGGCACGCGAAGACACAATGCCAGGTCACGAAAAATTATATGCGAAGCCGGAAAAGCAAGCCATGAAAGCCAAATTATATATATATATATATACATACTTTAGCACAGGGCTTGTGCCAGCACATGGAACACACGTGGTCATGCAGGAGATTTTAAAATATAAAATACCAAATGCAAGCATGCGAAAGCACGCAACACACACATATATAGTACAATATCACGTGGCCTCCATGCAAAGAAATATTGCGCGCCAAGGCTATATATTCTATTGCATGCAAAGACTCTCCAAACGGATTTAAACGGGACGACCTTTGCTTTTAACCAGCAAAGACTATAAAAATTTTAGATGCGATGGCCTATATCTTAACGCATGAAAACAAGTGAACTTTTAAAGCATGATAGCCTATGATTTTAAAAAGTAAGGATAGTTATTTTATAACACTTAAAAGATTTTCACCATGTTTTAAGGCTAAATTTTACTTAAACAAAATGATGATTTTGTTAAGTATTTTTATGTGATTTCAAAAGAAAGGAAAATTGTATTAACCCATTTTTAAAGGAGTTGTTAAGGAGAAAGCTATTACTCTGGAAAAGTAATTTGTGTACAAAATTGGCTATCATATTGAACATATATTTAATTGATTGAATATGTGTTGTATGTTCATTTTTATATCATGATCAGTTATTATTGCACATATTAAATTGGTGGCATGCTCATTATGTTATATGATATTACTCAACATTGTGACCTTGGGGATTTGGAAAATAGATGACTAGTTATGGTTGTTTCAATGGTGGATATGGTCAGACTTAAAATCTTGAGTGAGTAGAATTGCGCCCAGGAGATCTTGAAAATCAAAATTGTATTAGGATGTCCAAACCGATCAAAACACATGACTCATTGACATTTTAAAAATCAAATTTAAGATTTAAGTGTTAAGGATGAAGACTGAGGTAGGGTCGCGCCGTATCCTCCAACCGCTTAGCTCATGGTCAGTTAGGTTTGTGATTCCATTATAGGACCTAGCCGAAGGACAAGCAAAATTGAGATTACGTGCAAAGAACTCGCAGCCACTAAGCTCACTATTGTACTTTTTTGTTGGATAGAAGCTGAGGTTATTTTCCCTTGTTGGATGAGAGATGATGGGTTGTCTGGTGTGATAACCCTGATTTTTGTGAGCAATTTCATGATTTAATTTAGTTTATATTTGTTTAAAATTGCATTAAAGATAGGAATAGGAAACTGATTTGCATATACATGGTTTAAAACATGTACATGTGCACAAGATAGTGCACATACATGCACACAGTTTTCTGTATAATAAAATAGGCAGAAATCAATATATAAATTAAAATAAGTAATTTAGAAATACATATGTATAAAGATAGGATTATGTCTAATAAATCTGGCACAAAGAAAATAAAAGCTAGGCAGAAATAAAAAATAGGCATACATATACATGTGCACAAGCAAACATTTGTTGGAAGAAAACAAATATTGCGTGGAAATGGCATGAACCCTTAAGCAAACACTTTATCCATTTCCGGTAATTTCTTTAATTTAGAAAATGAGAGTCATGCATATAACATGACCGGGGTAAAGAGCTAAGGCTTATTTCTGAAAATAAAGACAAGGACCACATACCCTTTTATTTTCTTGAATCAAATAAGAGGCAGACCATGTTTTCTATAGGGTAAAAATGACATTGTGTAATTTTGTTAAACCCTAGTTGCAGTCATGAATTTTGTATAAGGAGGCTTAGTGTAGTGAGATCTTACAGAATTTGCTTTCCACCATTTAGAGAAAAGAAAATAAAGTATAAGACAGAAAAAAAACAAGGAGCATCATCCATTAGAATTAGAAGAAGGAAGAAGACTAAAAAGGATTCAAAAAGCTTAGGAAAAAGAAGAATTAAGGTGAGTAACCTCATTGGAAACTTTGGCAATAAGTCCTGAATATTGAGGCAGCCTAATTAAATTTATATTTCACTTTTACAAGCTATGTTCATTTTATGATTTGATAAGTTTGGCTTGTCAATGATCTGCTTAAGTGTATAACCCTTTATAATGACATTATCCAGTATACAAGAGTCATGGATTTCATGGTTGAATATGGTTATCTGTGTTATGTTTAACTTTGAGATGAAGTAGACTTTTATGGGTTTTTCTTTAGGCATTTATTTATTTTAAAACCCAGGATTGATGGTGTAGATGTATGGTCTGAAAATGAAAGAAAATGTGGGGCTGCAACATTTTGTTGTTGCTTATGTCTCACATCAACTAAAATAAAGATAAATGTAGAGGTGCAATGTTATACATGTGCTGAGCTTCTATGTTTTATGAACTCTCCAAATCAAAGCATATACTTGTGGTTTAGCCAGATCTTAAATCAACAAAGGTCTGATTGAACCAGAGGTAAAAGGAGACAACCAGAAAATTATTTATGACCATTTGTTTGTAACTTGGTCCACTGAAACCCATAGACAAAAAAATAATATGCTTAGAAACCACATCTGTTTGCATGATAAAATGATTGCTTATGAGAACATGACTTACCAATCTCTGGATGAATATATGTTGGCTGAATGTAGGTTTATTTCTCTGATTAAAATATGATATGCAGAAGGGATTAGCATAGGAATGAGCAAGGGAAAATAACACTTAGTAATTTAACTAAGGACTTTTGGATCTTAGGGCTACAAAATATGGCTTGGCAAGGTGAACATTGCAAGCTCACACATGGTATGCTTATACCCAGGGGCCTGAGTGTGCTGGGTTAACAGAGATATGTCCTAGGTAGTGTGTGGTTTAATAAGAGAAAGTAGCTAAAGACCATAATATACTTGATAGTGAACAATAGAAATAGGTTCATGAGAGGGCTTGGGTAAAATCCCTGATGGCCAGAAATCTGGTAGGAAAGACTTGATGATTAAATTGATGAATATGTTGATTGGTTTATGATGTTTTATGGATGGATCCTATGATTGTTATCACTGAACTAAACCATCGAATCACATACAAATAATTGTGCACTAATGTATATACCCATGTATCACAGAAACATGCACAAGAGTGGTATTGAGTTCCTTTATCCATTTTGAAATTATTTGAATATGAATAAGTGTCATATAAATCATGTTTTCAGTTAGATTACTCATACCAGACTTTAGTCTGACCCTTGTGTGTTTTATGCACCATTGGGTGTCTCATATTCATATGGGGCAGTTCATGGTGGTTTTGCAGGAAAGTAAGAATTCCTTTGATCAGGCTTTGGATGTTTAGCTGCTTAAGGAATTGGATGTTATCTTTAAGGATTTGTTGAAGTTAAAATGGATGTTTATGCTGAATTATGTTAAACTATTTTGTTTAAATTTGATTAGAAAACTGATGTATTGTAGATCTACTGTCTTGATCAAGTGCTGAACCTATATGTGTATCAGTTGAAACTTATGTGACTTGTTTTGCAAATACTTTGCTAAGAATTGGAATTTTCAAGCTTCAATAATAATTAGTTTAAATGGTGGAAAATCTAAGATTGAAAGGATTTGTGGATTGAATGTATATCCAAATATTTAACATCAGAAAACCCATGTTTAAGTTGAAATAAAACCTGGCAGAATGAGGGTTCGAGTTGCTTTGAAAAGAAAACCAAATAACATGTATTTTGTTAAGAAACAGTGCAAGCTGAATATGGCTAACATAACCATTTTATTGAGCCTGGGTTAAGCCAGCACTAAAGAGTTTTTAAACTAAATTTTCAGTTATGTTTTTACAACCCAAATATAGGGTAGACTCGGACCTTTTGCTAACAAGAGGAGGAAGAAATTAGGCACATGCAAGAGCATAGACACACACATGCACAGGAACATGCACACACATGCACATGCAAAAGCCCAGTTCATACAATAATAAAATTATGGAAATTCATGCAAAATGATAAGTCTTGAGACATGAAACCAATAGTTATGCCATAATCTAAGTATACTTGGAAAATCTGGTTTTTTAGATACACTATTGCTATGTAGGGATTATTTCTTTTAAATGATTCCCAAACAGATTTCTACTTCCAAATTTCTGTACTCTGATTTAAGTAGAAAGTGACTTATATATCTTCACATATGTAAGTTTAAAATGAAATAAGTAAACCAATATTTTTATATTGGAAAAAAGGTCCTGGATAGAAGAAAATTGGAATGTAATATTTTCTTGATTAAATGGCCGTTGTGTATATAAAAAAAATTAAGTGGGTCATTTCATCTGGTTATATTTTGGTCCAAGTCAGCTCGATAGGTTTGTAGTCAGCCTGGAAAACTACTACAGGTTTCTAGCCAGCCTACAAAACTACTGTAGGTTTCTAGTCAGGCTGAAAAACCTAATATAGAGGCTCGTAGCGATCCTGAGAAAACTGTGCCATGGACTATTTTGGGGCTTGAGTAAATATGGGATTGTAGAACCCTTTGACATTAATGAATGCTGGACTAGTCGTTTTACCCATTATTGCATGATTATATTATGATTATGTCCTAATCATTTTGGTCGCAGATACGATATGATTTTAATGGTACTAATGAGAGGAAAACCGGTTTCTCTCAGCGGCATAATCTCACTATGTATCCGTTTTGGTTTGAGATGGTATAATATTACACACACCAGTCTTTTTATCTGATTCGAAGTTTTTGATTTTCCCCTAAACTCTAGGGTGTTGAATTTACAATTGAGTAGGCTGAGAGTAGGGTATTTTAGTTTTAGACAAATAAGCTTCGGAGATGTGTAGGAGGCAAGCTAGCTACCATATAGAAGATTATATATTTCCACTGTGAAATATTCTAACTACTTTTATTGTTATTGAATGTATGTAATGACGGGTACTATAACCGTCTAAGTAGTTAGAACTCTGATCATCCAACGAGGCACCTTCATATGTCGCTTTCGGGATTATATCTGTAATTGTTATATTTTATCTAAACGATGTATTTGTGGAGTTATGGAAATGAAATGTAATAAATTTGCAAATTAATGAATGAAATGTTTTGTTATAATTTTCTAAATTCTAGTGCTCTTAGTATTGATGATTCAATAACGGATCTCACTCTATCACTAGGAAATAATGATAAGGATGGCTACAGCATCAATATTATCTATTTCTAAGCCTTAAAATATGGGATGTTACAACTTGGTATCAGAGCACAAGATTACATAAATTCAGTAAGATTTTGGAAAAACATAACCCGAATGAAATAAAAAAGAATAAATCAAGGATTGGGATAGTGATATTATAACCTACTTGTTATTATATATATATAAGTATGTATATCTATATATACTCTCCTCTTTGTCTTAGGCCATTCTTTTGTATCGGTGTCACATCACCCAATTTGAGACCCGAAACTAAATGCTACGGATGCTGCAGTCATCCATGGTTATTAATTTTCAGTGATAGAATACGACCATGTTAATCATTTTAAAAATACCAAAAATACATGAATATGGAAATTCAATAGAAGTTTTAAAATAAATTTTCATCTCATCATAATAAGATTTCAATTTCATTATGTAATCCTAATTCGCAAACCACATTCAGAGAAAATATAATTATTACAACATATTCTAAGAGCGATATATGAAGATGCCCCCTTGGTTGATTAGAGTCAAATATCTGGCATTTAATACAACTTTCCATTACAACACAAAAGCATAATCAAAACACAGTGGAAAATATATATATAGCTCCTACTAGATAGATTGCCTCATGTACGTCTTCGGAAGCCTTTTCGTCTAAAGGGAACCTGAAAAGCCCTTACTCTCAACCTACGGAAATAAGTACCAGAAAATTTAAGGGAAAAACAAAAACTTTAGGTTAGACAAAAAGTCTGGTGTGAATAATAATCTATCATCTCAAACCAATAGATATCCAGTGAGACCAAGCCGCTGTGCGGAATGGGTTTCCCCTCACTATACCCAATCAAACATCTTAACCATGTATTATGCTCCTGCATCCACAATGGTTATAACAGAATAATATGATGGTGTATAAGCATGTCATATGTATCGGATTACCCATCCCTCATTTATTAGACTACCCATCTACGTTCTTATTAACTACCTGTCATATATTCATGTGGACTACCCATCCCACATTTATTTTACTTAAACTAATATGGACTATCCATCTCACATTTTATCATTTAAACTGATGCGGACTATCCATCTCACATCTCATAGTTTTCCTAGGATGACTATGAACCCTTAAATTAACCAATTAGAGACTATCCATCTTCGGCATGATGCAGACCCATCATACATCCCATATTTTTCCTAGGATGAGTACGAATCCATGACTTGGCCATTTAATTCATGTTATCCACATGTTTCTATTTGTCCCATGTTACCCACATGTTTAACTTTACTCCATGTTACCCACATGTTCAACATTAATTCATGCTATTCACATGTATAACTTATTTCTATTGGTGTCCCCAATTAAGTTATTTTCGCTTAGTTATTTAGATTTCATGGTGACATACATTGGTAACCCTCAAAAGATTTCATGTCAAACTCATTAAGATATACCTTAGTATCCCTAAGGTTCGAAGTTAAAATCATGCAACAAATGGCTCTCCTCCATTTATAAGCTCGATATGCATTAACATCGACATCTATACCATGTCGATGTAAAGCATAAGGCTCTCCGCCTATTTTAAGACTCGACGACCAAAACATGCGGTATCATAAGCCTCGATGACAATGAATTCATCGATCCTCATGATACATAGGCTATCCGCCTATAAGAAACTCGAAGGCTAGTTAAAATCGGCATGAGGTAGGCTTGATAATAGGTTAAAAGCGGCATAGGGTAAAGTCGATGACAAGTCAAAAGCGATCTGGTTAGGCTCGACAACAAGTTGAAAGTGGCATGGGGTAGGCTCGATGACCATCTTGGTCTTCGAGGCCCAAAGCTCGGAGTTACTTATAAAATAGTGCGACATCAATGTTATAAAAGTTGGTGAGTATAAACATCGACATCGCATTGTCGAGGCCTATCCCTTTTTTCTTTGTTACTTTGGCCTTGACGATGCTCAAAACCAGTCCACTGCATGCCAAACTCATTAACATCATGTGGCATTGTTTTGTTCTGCGTTAATAACACTAGGATGAGGAGATATGGCTTGACATGGCCAATATTGACATGGTAAAACTGTAATTAACTTAAAAACTGCCAAATTACTATTTACCTTTCATCAAACCTCTATAATTTGTCAAAAGCTTATTGGCTAGCAAAACTTTATCAATTTTTTATACTGAAAAACCACCGCACCCTATTTCAAAGATCCAAAAAATTATTTCAAATAATTAACTAATAACCATAATTAATTAAACTTTTATATGCTTATTCTAACATAAATAATTCTTCATAATTCAAAATTACATGGGAAAAATCCCAAAAATTCACAGAAATTAGAGGATACTTTTCTCTATATCATATAAAATTTCGGTACCCATTACCTCATTTAATTATTTAAAATGATTAAAACCCGTAATTAAGCCATTTCCTCTATAGGAAATTCACAAAATAATCTCTATAATTCAGAAAATTTTGAAATTAAAAACCTACCTTTAAAATATTTTTTTCCTTAACATATCAAAATTTCAAATCATTTGGAGGATAAAAACTTCAGATTTACCCCCAAAATTGAATTAAACCATTTTTTAACAAATTCAAAAAATTCTCATTAACTATTATTCTATCCAAACAATGATTATTATACCATAACTTGACCAATCAAATACATAATATTTAGGAATTACCCACAGCTGAATCAAAACAAAGATTTAAGAGATGATAAGTGTTATTATTCACCTTAGATTAATGGTTGGAGTTGAGATTTGGTGAAGATCTTAATCCGAAGCTTGCTTTGCCTTGAATTCTAGATTTCGATCTCCTTATTGCTTCTTAATGGGTGGCCTTGATTGAGCTTTCCTTTTGGTTCTTTTTTTTGTGAATATGAGAATGATGTAGGAGGTGAGGGTTTAATGAATGAAGGGTTTATCTATACTTATTTTTCTCCTCCCATGTATTCTTCTATGTGTATTAATTTTAAAACAATCTTACTTAGTTCATTAAGTTTTGCACGACCACACTACTTAACTAAGTCTCATTCTCCCTAATTATATACATTATTTTATTTAATTTATCTAATTAAATATCCTAAATAACTTTAACTAAAATTTAAGGGTGTTATAGGCTCCCCCTTAAAGACTTTTGTCCTCGAAATTCAATAAGGACTACAAAATAAGCATAACAAACATGCAACCAAAGCTAGTATATCCTATCAGCCATAATATCTATATAAAACAAATATAGAACATACCCTCACAACAGCTCAGGGAAAGTATCCCGAATCCTGTCTTCTGTCTCCCAAGTACAGTCTTTCTCGTCGTCGCTCTATTGAACTTTCACCAACTTGACTGTTTTATTCCTTAACTTCTTCTCATCTCTCTCTACAACCCAAACTGGTTGCCTAATAAAAGTCAGATCCAATTCTACTACTAAATCTTCCAATGCAGTCGGAGTGATAGTAGTCTCTGGGTCATGCACATACTTTCGTAGATGATAAACATGAAAAATATTATGGATACCTGCCAAATTGCTCGGTAACTCTACTTGATATTCGAGCTTTTCGATCCTCTCTATAACTAGGAATGGTCAACATTTCTCGGTGTCAGTTTCCCTAACTTTCGAAAACATACCACACCCTTCATCGGTGATACTTTAATGAAAACCTTATCTCCAACCGAGAAGTCAAGATCCTTACGCCTTCTGCCCACGTAACTTCTCTGTCTAGTCTGAGCTTCTCTCATCCTACCTCGGATTAACTCAATTTTCTTTGTTGCTTCTCTCACCAGATCTAGACCTAAGACTAACCTGTTTTCAGTTTCCAACCAACATGCTGGTGACTTTCATGGCCTTCCATACAAAGCTTTGAAGGTGTCATTCCTATACTAGTTTGATAATTATTATTATAGGAAAACTTAACTAAATATCATTGGTCTTCACATGATCTACTGTTAACCCGCCTATTGGAAAGGCAGTATACGGGCGGATTTAACCCAACAAACTTCACAATTATCAAGGCCGATGAGTGTAGAGCGACGATTGTAGGACCCGAAGGTAAAGTACAAATGATTATACAAAGCCAGAGTTGGATGGAGTTGGTAGATAAACGATGCAGGATACTTGAAATATGGATATTAGCTTGGACAAGCAAGGGATCGACATAGAATGGAAGTATCACAGGGCTCGACATAGATGAAGGTAGAGGAATCGGCATGTTTTATTGATTTGGGAAGTTATGAGGAATGGATCGGCATGCTTCAATATAGAGGGATCGGTATGGGTTGGCTTCATTGAAGAGGCATCGGCATAATTGATTAAGAGGGTTCGACATACCTCATTCCAGAAAAAAGGGCTTGGCGTAGTTGGTTAGGATGGCTCGACATACACAGATAAGGGATCGACATGATAGGAAAAGCAAGGGGTCGGCATGGTCGAAGCAAAGGAGGGATCGGTGTAGTTGAGAGCAGATAGGTCGGCATGGCCAAGGCAAAATGGATTAGCAAAGTTTGATAGTTAGTAAGGGTTCGACATACTTAAGTTTACTAAGGAGGGATCGACATGTGCCTACTTGAAGGGTTCGGTAGTAAATAGCTTCCAAGTGGATTTGAACCAAAGATTGATCAAAATCAGGAGCTCCCCTAATCCAAATGACACGAAACTTAGGGATTAAACATATTTTATCATGAAGAATCCACCATAGGAATCGCTGCCCAAAAATCAACCAATGAAAGCATTGGTACCGATCCCTCTTCATTAGGAGTTGAGCCTAGCGACCCTTATGGTGTGCCCATGTGGATTGGAAGGTCCTTTTGCCAAAGTTCCAGAAAGATTGGTGGTCATCTTCACCTATAAATACAGCATGCATGGCTTCAGAAAAGGGATCTTCTTTCTACTTCTCTTTTTCTTCAACCTAGGCTACACTCTGCCAATTTTATTTTTGAATTCCACGGATTTGTAACTGTAATCATCGGTATAAACTAATAAAAGGAAAATCTTTGGAGTGGACGTAGGCCGGAGTTAGCCGGACCAATATAAATCTGTGTCTCTATTTACTTACTTTCTGATTATTTTAAAATTGTTCTTCATTTATTTCTCTTCATACTTTTGTGGTTGGATTGGTTATTGGTGCTTTCATATAATAGGGTGTTGATGGTCAATTTTGACGTTAACATTTTGGTGCTTTCATTGACAGGGACTTGCACCCGTGGATTTGGAAGCTAGGATCTTAGATTTGGAAGCTTGGATACTTGGATATAGGAAGTAATGGCTAGGCAATCAATAAGGAAAGCGCTACCGAAAAGGAGCCACCATGGCGGGAGTCAAGAGGCTACCTCAGAAGCTGGAGCTAATCAATCATCTATATACATCACCAGGGACGAGATGGAAACAATGATGGATGCTATGCAGGAGATGATGCTAAAAAGGAAGGAGGAGATGATGCAGAATTTACTCCAACAAATTAGACAAGATGGGGCACAGAATTAAGGGGTTGACGCAACAGGAATCGCTGGAAATCAGAACCAGGAACATGAAAATGGAGCCAATAGACAAAGGAATAGAACAGAGCAGCCGAGGGCAGTCCCCTGCCATCCTAGAGGGATCGACGCCGATCCCTCCAGAAGGATCGGTACTGGTCCCCAAAGGCTAGGGGGCATGCCCCTAGGTCTTATTGATCGTGATGATGGAGGACCGGCGATCGATCCCATGGAGCTTGGTGTGAATGGGAATTTGAATGCTTGTCCGAAGGAGTACGTTCCAAAATTTTCTCGTAGAATCGGGGGGTAGCTTGGGCATGATGATAGGAGACTACTATTAGAAGACAATGACAGGTTTGCGGAGATGATATGACAAGCTATGCATGGAGGGTTGGTGAATAGGGATTTGGAGGATGTAAATAGAAGTCCATTCGCTCCAAATTTCAAGCAAGCTAGAAATCCATCGGAGTTCTAACTATCAACGCTTGAGACATATGATGGAAAGACGGAACCCACTATTCATTTGATGAGATACATAAGACACATGGAAGTATTGAGGGCATCGAAGGAAGTCATAGCACAGTGCTTCCCCTTGTACTTAACGGATATAGCTGCACTATGGTATAGAAAATTGGAAAGCGGCTCTATTAGCACATGGATGGAATTGATCAAAAGGTTTATGAGGCAGTTTAGAGTTCACATCTCGAGACCCAAAAATGTGATGAGTTTGGCAACACTGAAACAAAGGACCGGAGAGTCCCTGAGGAGTTTCCTAACACGGTTTAATGCCGCAGAAACATCGGTGGATCATCCGGATCCATCCATGGTTTTGATGGCAGTTGTATCTGGGATTGCTGATGGCACAGAGTTCAAGGATTCACTGGCGCGGGATCTACTTATGGATCTCGGGGTGTTTTATCATGAAGCGGAAAGGTTCCTGCGGTAGGAAGACGCACGAGCAAACAAACAGGAGGTGAATGATATGCAAAGTGGAGGATAATCAGGAGATGTAAACAAGAATTATAAAGGCAAAAGGAAAATGAATGATGGAATTAATGTGTCAAAGAGGCAATGGAGAGAACCAAAATTCTCTTCCTATGCGGATTTGACTGAATCTCTGGGAAGGATTTATTTGGATACTCGAGGATGCCTTCAGTATCGAAGACCGGCAAGGAGGGAACCCTCCAAACACAAGCGGGCATCAGGAAAGCATTGCTTATTCCATGAGGTAGATGGCCACAATACAAATGACTGCAGGCATTTAAGGATATAGTTGAGGAACATGTGAGGAGTGGTCAATTGCAACAATACGTGAGGACACGGGCGACGGCGGCGGGATAGAAGCAGCCACCGTCCACCATGAATGAAAATGGCACTGGATCAAGGCATCATCATCAACTTGTCATCAATTGATCGGGATGGCACAGAATAAGTAATAAACTCCATGTAATATAGCTAAGTCACTAACAGATGTATGGGATCGAGGATGGTCCCTAGACATGCTCTGAGATAACGATAAACCATTGTGCTCGGGTTTATGGTTTTTTTTCCTGTTTGATTCGAACTTTGGTTTATTGGTTGTACGTCTCTTATTTTATATGTATCTGGATTAATATAATAAATAACATAGGTCGTGGTTTTGGCCCCGACCGGAGAGACGGGGCAATAACCGCAAATTACGAGTCCCTTCGCCAGAGAACGACGGGATGGATTCGTACACGGATTAAGTCCTTGACTGGGGATCGAGGCCAGAGAAGGATACCCCACGGATTACGTCCTCGACTGGGAATCAAAGCTGGAGAAGGATGCCCCATGTATTAAGTCCTCGACCGGAGAGTCAAGGCCGTAGAATAAAACCCAATAGGTTGTCAGGTATGGATTATGCCTAGCAAGGAGTAGGTCTCTTCGCCGAAGAGCGACAGGATCGGCCTACTCAGGTCATCGAGTACGGATTGATCTCAACAAGGATCCGGTGAGATCAAGGATTCAGATTAGGATAACAACCCAGAGAGGTCATGGATTTGGATATCAGCTTCGAACAGCTATGGATTTGAATATGGACCGGGAGCGGTCCCGGATTTGGATAAAACGATCCGGAGAGATCGTGGATTTGGTTAATGAATTTGGAATGTATTCGGAATTGGATATCGAATCAGAGTGGCTATGGATTTCATTAACGATCCGGAGAGATCATAGATTTGGATTGGCAGTGGATTGGATAATATGGCAATCAATGGATTATGGACTTCGGATTTTGTATTTATGGAAATTCAAAACAAACATTCCATCGCAAGACATGTTTTGGAGGGAAAAGTGTTAACCCACCTTTTGGCAGGGCAGTACACAGGCGGATTTAACCCAATAGACTATACGATTATCAAGGCCGATGAGTGCAGATCGATAATTGTAGGACCCGAAGGTAAAGTACAAATGGTTATACGAAGCCAGGGTTGGATGGAGTTGGTAGATAAACGATGCAGGGTGCTTGAAATATGGATATTAGCTTGGACAAGCAAGGGATCGGCATGAAATGGAAGTATCATAGGGCTCGGCATAGATGAAGACAGAGGGATCGACATGTTTTATTGGTTTGGGAAGTTATGAGGAATGGATCGACATGCTTCAATATAGAGGGATCAGTATGGGTTGGCTTCATTGAAGAGGGATCGGCATACTCGATTAAGAGGGTTCAACATACCTCATTCCAGAGAAAAGGGCTTAGCGTGGTTGGTTAGGATGGCTCGGCATACACAGATAAAGGATCGGTATGATTGGATAGGCAAGGGGTTGGCATTGTCGAAGCAAAGGAGGGATCGGTGTAGGTGAGAGCAGATGGGTCGGCATGGCCAAGGCAAGATGGATCAGCAAAGTTTGATAGTTAGTAATGGTTCGATATACTTAAGTTTACTAAGGAGGGATCGGCATGTGCCTACTTGAAGGGTTCGACAAGAAATAGCTTCCAAGTGGATTTGAACCAAAGATTGATCAAAATCAGGAGCTCCCCTATTCCAAATGACATGAAACTTAGGGATTAAATTTATTTTATCATGAAGAATCCACCATAGGAATCGCTGCCCAAAAATCAACCAATAAAGGGATCGGTACCGGTCCCTCTTCATCGGGAGTTGGGCCTAGCGACCCTCATGGTGGACCCATGTGGATTGGAAGGTCCTTTTGTCGAAGTTTCAGAGAGATTGGTGGTCGTCTTCACCTATAAATACAACAGGCATGGCTTCAGAAAAGGGATCTTCTTTCTACTTCTCTTTATCTTCAACCTAGGCTACACTCTGCCAGTTTTATTCTTGAATTCCACGGATTTGTAACTGTAATCAGTAGTATGAACTAATAGAAGGAAAATCTTTGGAGTGGACGTAGGCCGGAGTTAGCCGAACCACTATAAATTTCGGTCTCTATTTACTTGCTTTTTGATTACTTTAACTTTGTTCTTCATTTATTTCTCTTCGTACTTCTGTGGTTGGATTGGATATTGGTGCTTTCATATAACTGGGTGTTGGTGGTCAATTTTGATGCCAACATCCCCCAAAATCTAGTATGCAAGTTCTCAACAAATCCTCGAGTACCTTATTGACTCTCTTTGTCTACCCATCTGTCTGATAGTGAAAAGCGGTATTCATCTTAAGCTTGGTACCTAACACTTCCTGTAGACTCTTCCAAAACTCACTAGTAAACAATGTATCTCTATCACTGACTATACTACTAGGAATCCCATGCAGTCTAATTATGTTCTTTATAAATAACTTAGCCAAAACAGGTGCCGTCCTAGTTGACTTAACGGGAATGAAATGGGAGCTCTTGGTCAATCTGTCCACTATGACCCATATACTCTTATTTCCTTGATTCGACCTTGGCAACCCTTCAATAAAGTCCATGGATATCGAATCTCATTTCCAAACTGGTATATCTAAAGGCTGAAGCAGCCCACTCAGCTTCTGTTGTTTGGCTTTTACTTGTTGGCAATGCAAACATTGCTTTACCCATAAGCCAACATCCCTCTTCATATCGTCCCAGAAGAAACTTCTTTTCATATCCTGATACATCTTGGTTCCACCAGATGAATCGTAAACTTCGATTGATGAAATTCCCTAAGAACTTCTTTTCTTAGGGTCCCAACTTTCGGAACACACAATCGTCCTTTCTTTCTTAACCATCCCTTCTGGTCAAGGCTAAAATATCTCAAATCATCAATCTCTATTCCAATCTCAAGTCTTCTAATCTTCACGACCAACAATGGATCATCTTTCTGCTAGAAGCAATTCTTTCGATCAAAACTAGTCGAACTTCCAAAGAGGGTATCATGGCAGTACTCTGACTAGAACTAGCAGTCGATCTTAGCTGCATACTACACGTAGTCAATGCCTCAAGACCCTTCCATTTTTCCAACATAGCTAACACCACATTCTGATGTTTTCTGCTAAGAGCATCATTTACTTTATTACCTTTCCCCGGTGTATATTCTATATCGAAATCATAAGCTGCTAAAAAATCCAACCACCTCTGATGTCTCATATTCAACTCTTATGATCCGTGTACAACTCAAATATTTCTCCCAAAAGATAACGTCTCCATACTTTCAATGCGAAGATCACCGCTGCCAACTCTAAATTATGGGTCGGATATCTTACTTCATGCAGTCTGAGCTATCGAGAAGCATAGGCAATTACCTTACCCTTCTGCATCAACACAGCTTCTAATCCAGCCCTATATGCATCTGTATACACTACTAACCCTTGATTACTGTCTGACACAACTAACACGGATGCATTAGTCAATAAATGCTTTAACTTAAGGAATGCTTCCTCGCATCTGTCAGACTAAACAAACTTAACGTCCTTCCTGGTTAGCTTAGTCATGGGTACTGCTATCCGCGAAAAAATCTCCGATAAATCTTCGATAATATCCAGCCAATCCAAAAATACTTCTTATCTCGGTCACTGTCTCGGGTCTCTTCCAACTATTAACCGCTTCAATCTTAGCTGGATCAACTGAGAACCCTTCTTCTGAGACTACATTGTCAAGAAACTTTACTTCTTTCTTCCAGGAACAAACTTCGAAAACTTTGCTTTCAGCCGATGTTATCTCAGTGTCTCTAATACTATTCTAAGATGAACCTCATGCTCTCTTTCATCCTTAGAATATATTAAAATATCGTCTATAAACAACAATACGAACCTATCCAAGTGATCTCAGAAAATCCAGTTCATCATATCTATGAAGAAAGCTGGCACATTCGTTAGCCCGAATGGCATTACTGACCACTCATACGAACCATATCTCATTCGAAATGCCATCAATGGAATACTATCCTTCGCCACTCTTAGCTGATGGAACCCTGCAGCCAAATCCAATTGGGAAATCACTCTGGCTCCACTCAACGGATCGAATAAATCGTCGATTTTCGAAGGATACCTATTCTTAATCGTCTTCTCATTCAACTTATGATAGTCGATACACAACCTTAACGATCTGTATGGTTTCTTCACGAACACCGCGGTCGCTCCCTAAGGCAAACTTCTTGGCCTAATAAAGTTCTTTCCTTCTAAGTCCACTAGCTGCACCTTTAACTCCTTCATCTCGGTAGGTGTCATCCTGCTAGGTAGTCTACTTACGGGTTCTAGTCCTGGCACAAGATCTATTCGAAACTCGATAGCTCGTTTCGGTGGTAGTCCTGTGACTGGCTCAAAAACATCTGCAAATTCTCTTGCTACCAAAACCCAATTCAACTCTTCTTCTGCTGCCAAAGCATTCAGCAAAGAACAAATTCCTGGACTCGAATTCTCGATTGAGTATACTATTCAGTCACTACTACTAAGATGTCTCAATGATATTTCTCTATCTTGGCAAAATATCCTAGTATCATATCTATCTAACCAATCCATACCCAATATGATCTCGAAGCCTACGAAATAAAAGACATACAAATTGCATGCAAACTTATGACCTAACAAATCAAGTTCTAACTAGTCATATCTCATCCCTAGAGTTGCATACCCTCTTATTAGATTCTCAACCCTTAAGGAAGTAACTAGGTATGAAGGTTCTAAGCATAACTTATCTACCAAACACTGAGATATAAATGAATACGATGCATCGGTATCAAATAGTATCCTAATGGTATACTATGGATCAAAAGCGTACCTTCCATCACAAATTTTCCTTTCTCAGCTGTTGTTGGTCTAGAGGATGATGGTTCCAAAGCATTTACTTTACCCTTCTCAGCCTTGGCTGCTTCTGGACACTTGTTCTTGTAATGCCCTACTTGGTCGCAGTTAAAGCACTCCACATACTACTTCCCCACAACCACCTTTCCATCATCCCAGCAACACTCATTAGCATAGTGCCCCTTCTTATATCACTTATAATAGACAATATCTGCCTTCCCTTTCTTAGCTGCTCCTTTTTTCTGAGCACCCTTCTTCTTATAGAATTTTTTTTCTTATTCCGGGGTTCCTTAGTCTCCGTTAACTTCTCCTTCCCGAAGGTAGAAAGCATTTCTTCGTTTCCAATCGCCATCTACACTACTGCATTTGATGGATCTCGGAGATGTGGCATGGCTGCCCTAGCGATTTCCGGCCTGAACTTGGATAAACTTCTCATTCCTCTTAGTGACAGTGTCCACGGTGGCATATCCATACCTGAGGTCCTGAACAGCTCATTAAACTTCGCAGAAACTCCAACACTGACATCTCCTCCTACTCCAAATTGATAAATTTTCTATGCAAAGCGGACTTAGCTACCTTGGACAAAAATCTCTCCTCGAATCTCCTTCGAAAATCTACCAAGTTAACTCTTCCTCTGGCACACCTACGGTAACTCCACTCCACCAGAAAAATGTTGCACCTTGCAATTGCCTCGAAGCCAATATTCTCTTCTGCTCATCGTCCAAACCAAGATCAGCAAAAATTCTCTCACAATGCAAAAGCGAATTTTCCACTTCTACAGCATCTTCAATCCCTACGAAAGGCTTCCCACCCAAACTGGTATAATCTCAACTCAGCTTGGCATAGATATTGCCAACTGGCGCCACGGGATTTGCTCGTCCTGCATTCACAGCATTTCCTCCAACTACTCCTGCAGTCACTCCAGCTTGCATCAAGTTAATAAAGAACTGATAAATCATCCCCATATCTATTGGTGGGGTTCCAGCACCTACGTTGGCATTTGCGTTTTGATTAGCATTTGCCTATCAACCTTGCTTTCTCCTGGTATTGGGTCGAGCATTTTCGTTAGTTGTGGTGCTTCATCCATCTAGATTCACTCTTTCGTTTTCTGCTTCCATACCTTTCTTTGTCGTAAATCTACATACGAGCCTTCGTAAGATACAGAAGAACAGTCTAAGAGAGAGGGGAATACATACCTATATATAACAAAATACAAGTACGTTATTATTGCGTTATACCAACCCCAATCTTATTCTTTGATTCATTAGTTTATGTTTTCAAAAACTTTTAGGTTTAAATTCCTTTTAAGTTGACATAAACCTATGCTCTAGTACTAAACTGTAACAACCCCCAATTTAAGGTCCAAAACTAAGTGCTACGGATGCTGCAGTCACTTGCAGTTATTAATTTCCGATGACAAAATGTGATTATGTTAATCATTTTGATAATAGAAGAAACATATGAACATGGAAATTTAACGCAATTTTAAAAATAAAAATTTTCATTTCATTTCATAATAAGATTTCAGTTTCATTATATAACCCAATTCACAAACCACGTTCAGAGAAAACATAATTATTACAATGTATACCAAAAGCGACATATGAAGATGTCCCCTTGGACGATCAGAGTCAAATGTTTGGCATTTAATACAACTTTCCATTACAACAAAAAAGCAGAGTCAAAACACAACGGAAAATAGATATATAGATCCTACTAGTTAGATTGCCTCCTACACCTCTCTGAATGCTTATTCATCTAAATAGAACCTGAAAAGCCCTTACTGCAACCTACTCAAATGAGTACCTGAGAGTTTAACGGGAAAATAAAAACTTTGGGTCAGGCAAAAAGTCTGGTGTGAATAATAATATACCATCTTAAACTAATAGATATCCAGTGAGACCACGCCGCTATGCGGAATGGGTTTCCCCTCACTAATATCAAATTAAACATCATAACCATATACTATACTCCTGCATCCACAATGGTT
Source organism: Allium fistulosum (assembly GCA_030737815.1). Classification (NCBI taxonomy): domain Eukaryota; kingdom Viridiplantae; phylum Streptophyta; class Magnoliopsida; order Asparagales; family Amaryllidaceae; genus Allium; species Allium fistulosum. Next base: position 1,181,186,414 of record CM060903.1, read on the forward strand.
ATAATAGAATAATATGATAATGTAAAAACATGTCATATGTACCGGATTACCCATCCCCTACTTATTAGACTACTCACCTAAGTTCTTATTGACTACCCGTCTTATATTCATGTGGACTGCCCATCCCACATTTTATTTTACTTAAACTAGTTTGGACTATCCACCTTACATTTTAACATTTAAACCGATGCAGACTATCCATCTCATACTTATAGTTTCTTAGGATGACTATGAACCCTTAAATTAACCAATTAGAGACTATCCATCTCATATCTTATAGTTTTCTTAGGATGACTATGAACCCTTAAATTAACCAATTAGAGACTATCCATCTCATATCTTATAGTTTTCTTAGGATAACTATGAACCCTTAAATTAACCAATTAGAGACTATCCATCTTTGGCATGATGCAAACTATCCATCATACATTCCATAGTTTTCCTAAGATGACTATGAACCCATCACTTGGCCAATTAATTCATGTTATCTACATGTTTCTATTTATCCCATGTTACCTACATATTTAACTTTACTCCATGCTACCCACATGTTCAACTTTAATCCATGCCATCCACATGTATAACTTATTTCAATTGGTGTCCCAAATTAAGTTATTTCCCCTTAGTTTTTTAAATTTCATGGTGATATACATTGGTAACCCTCAAAAGTTTTCATGTCAAACTCATTAATATATGACTTAGTATCCCTAAGGTTCGAAGTTAAAATCATGCAACAAATGGCTCTCCGTCGTTTATAAGCTCGATATGCATTAACACCGACATCTATACTATGTCGATGTAAAGCATAAGGCTCTCCGCCTATTTTAAGACTCGATGACTTAAACATGGAGCATCATGAACCTCGATGACAAAGCAGTCATCGATCCTCATGTTACATAGGTTATCCGCCTATAAGAAACTCGAAAACTAGTTAAAATGGGCATGCGGTAGGCTCGATAATTGGTTAAAAGCAGCATATGATAAACTCGATGACAAGTCAAAATTGACCTAGCTGGGGTAGGCTCGATGACCATCTGGTTCTTCGAGGCCCAAAGGTCGGAGTCACTTATAAAACAGAACGATATCAATGTTATAAAGGTTAGGGAGTATAAACATCACCATGTCGAGGCATTTCCTTTTTTCTCTTTGTTACTTTGGCCTCTACGAGGCTCAAAACCAATCTGCTGCATGCCAAACTCGTTGACATCATACAGAATTGTTTTGTTTCGCATCGATGACATTGGGATGAGGAGATAGGGCTCGACATAGCTAATATCGACATGGTAAAACTTTAGTTAACTTAAAAACTGCCAAATTACTTTAAAAAGATATTACTTGTTACCAAACCTCTATAATTTGTTAAAAGCTTATTGGTTAGCAAAACTTTGTCAATTTTCTTTACTAAAAAACTATCGCATCCTATTTCAAAGATCCAAAACATTATCTCAACTAATTAACTAATAACCATAATTAATTAAACTTTTATATGCTTATTCTAGCATAAATAATTATTCATAACTCAAAATTGCATGGGAAAAATTCCAAAAATTCAATGAAATTAGAGAATACCTTTATCTACATCATATAAAATTTCGGAGCCCAAAACCTCATTTAATTATTTAAAATGATTAAAACGCGTAATTAAGCCATTTCCTTCATAGGAAATTCATAAAATAATCTCTATAATTCAGAAAATTATGAAATTAAAACCCCATCCCCAAAATAATGTTTTCCTTAGCATATCAAAATTTCAAATCATTTGGAGGATAAAAACTTTGGATTTAACCCCAAAACCGAGTTAAACCATTTCTAACAAAATCAAAAAAATTCAATTTACCATTATTATATCTGAACAATAATTATTAGTTCATAACTTGACCAATTAAATACATAAGATTCGGGTATTACCCATAACCGAATCAAAACAAAGATTTAAGAGATGATAAGTGTTATTTTTCACCTTAGATTAATGGTTGGAGTTGAGATTTGGTGTAGCTCTTAATCCTAAGCTTGCTTTCCTTTTAATCCTAGATTTCAATCTCCCTATTGCTTCCTAATGGTCGGCCTTGATTAAGCTTTCCTTTTGGTTGTTTTTGTTATGAATATAAGAGTGATGTAGGAGGTGAGGGTTTAATGAATGAAGGGTTTATCTATGCCTATTTTGCCCCTCCCATGTATTCTTCTATGTGTATTAATTTTAAAACAATCTTACTTAGTTCATTAAGTTTGGCATGACCACACTAATTAACCAAATTTCATTCTCCCTAATTATATATATTATTCTATTTAATTTATCCAATTAAATATCTTAAATAATAACTAAAATTAAGGGTGTTACGATCGGATAAAGACTCATATGCATATTACAAGAAATGGATACTAGAAGTGGAAGAGTGAACTTAGGCGGCAATGGAAATGCTTGGGTTAATGCTAGGAACGCTAACCAAGCAACCAACGCTAATGTCAATGCTAATGCAAACGCAAATGCAAATATGGGTGATGGAGCCACATTGAGTAGAGACTATAGTAGTTTGGGTGGAAAGCAGTTTACGAGAACGGAGAATGCCATAGAGGTGGAGGATTGGTTTCTCCAATGCGAGAGAATTTTTGCTAATTTGGCAGTGAATGATGATTAGAAGAGGAGGTTGACATCGAGACAATTGCAAGGAGCTGCTTTATACTGGTCGAACAGTGTTACCATGGGAGTTCCTGTAACACCCCGTAAAATCAACCATTAGCAAATTGAGTAAATTAAATTAAATAAGGTAGGGTTAAAAATGGAAATTTTATAAAAGTTGGAATTTGACCATAAAATTATTCTGTTAGGTTCATGGAAAAATTCTGATCTGTTTCCACATATAATATGCTAAAAATGAAGCTCGAATAAAGAACTTATTAGCGTTTGAAGTTTTCAAATTTAAATTAATTTAGTTCGAATTATAATTAAAAATGAGTATTTAAATTTGGGGTTTGAATTTCAAAATTAATTGTAGGTTTACTTGGAGGTTAAAAAACATTAAGTTAAACAATTAACGTTAAAAGCTAATTAGAGAATAAAATAAACGAGCAAGAGAAACAAATCAGCGCACCCTAATTAGTAGAGAGGCGACACCTCTAACCCCAAGCAGTCAAGCCCTAGTGGTTGATCGGTCAAGGGGGTGGTCGACCCCTATTCAGGTAGCGGCCAAGATTTTTCCGTGTTTAAACGTCCAGGTTTATCTGTTTTTCACCTAACTTCATCATACGGTTCTGGTGCGTTTCAACTCCTATAAATAGGACTCTATCCTCTCTAATTTTTATTCATAAATATTTGGGAAATTCCTTGAACCTCTGCCATTTTCGCTCTTTAATTAGATTAAGAAATTCAATTAGGAATTCAGGTATGGATTTTAATCCTTCTCTGTTTATTCCTTTAGTCTATTCACTTCTCCTCCAACCTCGTTGAATCTAATAAAATTATATATATACCAATCCTTCACTATGTATATATATCAAAAGAAGGAGAGCTAGAAAAGAGTTGCTTTGGCTTTGCAAATCCATATAAGAAAAGCTAAGAATAATCTGTAAGTGGAAACCTTTGAATTCTTATTTCAGTAATTGATTAGTATATATCTATGGATTCAAAAATGCCTTAGGGATTTTGGGATTGTGAAAACAAAATATATAAAATCCCATAATTCCATTTTGTTTCAAAATGTCAATTATATATGGAGATTCTCAAAAATTATGCTAATTTGATGGAATTTATATTATTGATGGAATTTATATTATTGTTGCATTTTTTGATAATTTCATAGTCTATTCCACTTCTCCTCCTTCTTTGATTCAAATTATGAGTTTTCAATAATGAAACAAGGGTGTAGAGCATGAATCCTATTCGTAGTTTACACCACTTATTCCATACAAAATTCCTTTGTTTATTTCTTTGTAAAAGAGGAGTTGAATAGAATATGAAGTTAGAATTGCAATTCCTGTTGTTTAGGATATTCCATTGAATTGATGTAATAAATTGGGTTTCTATTTCTATTTACAAGTCTATTTATTGCAGTTTTGGATATGAATATTTAATACTTGATATTAGTGAAAACTTGGAAATCTGAAGGAAAAAGACTTGTATTAGCATCATGGTTAAAGGAATTGACATTTAACGCTAGTTTAGGGCGTATGAACCGCACGCTTAGAAGTTATTAGGCATGAATATATGTTTATTATATTAGTGTAATAAACGTATAATTATAGCATATAATTGCATAGTTAATTACGTAATAATTATCATTGATTCCCCTTAGGAAGGTAATTAATATTTTAAGGCATAATTAGGAAGATTTTTTGTAAGGCCATAATTATAAAATGGTGAGTTGAGTATTATATATATGGAGAGTATTTAAATTATGGGTAAGTTGTAGGGATGCGATCTCAGCCAAAAAACACATGGAAGTCTACAGGGCCAATCTTGCTACTAGCAGTGTGACTTTGGGGCTGATGTGAGAATCTCTTATGATAAATATTTGTGATGATGTGAGGTTAGTCGCAAATTCTGTAGGGTAAACCTACCCAGCTAATCTGGCTACTAGTACCAATGAACAGTCAAACTAATGTGAGACGTCATTATGAGTATAGGTCATAATACGAAGGGCTTGCTTGGGGTCTTTAGGTATTAAGTGGTTGTTTGAGGGCCTGCCTCTTTTATCCAAATGAAGTATTAAATGGCCAAAGGGCTAGTTATTAGTCATGGTAGGTGGTATCTCGATAGGGGTCTGCTTTGGGATAAGGTATTAAGTGACTGATTGAGGACCCGCCTTTCTATAAAGAAGTATTAAGTGGCTCAAGAGATTACATGCAACGTCAGCTAAATAGTCACCAATGAGGAGTCCGCCTTGGGAATAGGTATTAAATGATAGGGTCTGCCTCAATTGAGGTCTTAAATGACTAGAGTCTGTCTATTTTCCAATAAAAGGTATTAAGTGGCTTAGGTGCTATCTCTCGCAATTTTAGATATTTATGATGTGGGATTTGGGTTATGGGATTTAGAAACCTATTTTGAGAATGTAAGGTATTAAGTAGTTGACTGTAGACCTGCCTCCTTTCCTTACAAGAAGTATTAAATGGTTTTATGTACGCAAGACATATATTCTTATTTTAAAATGACCCAAGTAGCGAAATAGTAATACTCGAGGTTTTTATTCACCAAATATTTGTTATTCTAAACCCTCCTCATTACAATACAGGTTAAGGACGGAGTGATGATAGTGATGATGCATGAAGGTGGAGTGTCTTAAGCTTGTGGCAGTTATTATTATCTTTTATGATGTTTTATGTTTTACCCATATATTTTGGATAAATGATGCAATGGATTTTACTTGACATTTTGATGATGTTTGGTATTATGACATTTCAAATGGTTCTGAAATAAATGGGTATAATTTGCTATTATATTCTATTCCATCTACTGTGTGTTCTGAAAGAATGGTTATTACTCTATACTGTTACTTCTTTTTCCAACCAACAGCCAGCCTTAGAATGGTTTAAGTTTCGATGGGTCTTTTCTGAATTGAAATTTAGGCTTATTCCAAGGTGGGTTGTTACATTTGATATCAAAGCTTAGGTTACCAATCAACGGGAAAACTATGTATGAGTGGCGTACTTGTTATTTTTGAAAAGGTTTTTCAAAAAGGATTTAAAAAAATTCTTACTATATATATGTATATATACACGCACACATCTAGACCCTTAATTCTTTGAACATACGCGTGCATAGTAGGCAATTCTTTCCTTTCAGCATATAATACTATTTTAGGAAATCATCACAAAAGATTCAACCAACAGATAGTTGATATGGTTGATCATCAATCTTCTTCTGAAACTAGGATCCATACCCATGGAAGACCTCATTCGTGAAATGCCCGAACAGTTTAGACAATATCTTAGGAATGTTGAGCAATTTCCTATTCCTCCAACTACACCGATAGCACCTACCACCCCGCCTGCCGATGAAGCATCCCGTCCTACTGACTTTCCTAAATTGTGTAAGGACTTTCTTAATATTGGAGGGAAAGCATGGGTTAATGACTGCGAGAAAATATTTAGAGAGCTTGGTTGGGAAGATCGGCTAAAGAGGAGGATGGCCGCTAGGCACCTCAAAGGAGAAGCTTTAGATTGGTGGAACTTAGTGACCGAGGAAAATGTTGGAAGGAATTTCTCATAGGAGGAATTCAAAAACAGATTCGAGGTAAGATTTATGTCTCGGGCAGAAGTAAGTCTATAACTGGAGAAATCCATTTAGCTTAGGCAAGGAGACCTCACTCTAAAGGAGTATATAGCTAAGTTCACGGAACTGGCTAAATTCGGGATGAGCTTGATAGATACACCTATGAAAAACTCATGGATTTCGTGAAGGGCCTAAATTCCCCGCTGAGAGAAATGTTGTTGACCCAAGGACCCATTGGTGCCACGTATGAGATGTTGGTGGAGATGGTAATGCTACAAATGGCTAACATGGACGATAAGGAGGTAGAAAAGGAGAGGACTGCACCTACCCAAAAGGAAGGAGGATCCAATAAGGGAAGCTTTTGGGATAACAAGAAAATAAATGGGAAGTTTAAGAAGGACGGTAAGGTGTTCAAGCGATGACATAAGAAAGATCATGAGGCTAAGGATTGTAGGGTGAGTCTGATAAAGGAAGCCTTTAAAGGGAAGTGCTTTAGTTGCCGCGAGGAAGGCCACCTCAAGAATCAATACCCTAAGTTGGCAAAGGAAGGATCAAATGGACAAGCTTATGCTATTGAAGCCACCCCTATTGCAAGTAGACCACCGAGAAACTAAGGGAACGTAACAATAGAAGGTGTAACTCTTATTTTAGGGGTTACAATTCGTATCATATTCAATTCAGGGGCATTTCATTCCTTTATAACTGGGAATGTAGTAAACTTCTTAAACCTTCAAACCCTGATTGTCACCAGCCCAATAGTAGTCTCTAATCCTACTAGGGGATCAACACATCTCTCTTTTATTTTCAAAGACCTAGTGTTGGACATATGCAACGTTGATTTCATATGTAATGCGTATGTTTTAAATTTTAAGGGGTATGGACTTATCTTGGGTATGGTTGGTTAGCATATTATGGAGCAATTCTTGATTGTGGTGGGAGGGTTGTACGATTAAGAAGTTGTGGAGGTCGTAACCTAGAAATTCTTTGTACACCCCAAGATTTAGTTGAGTTAAGCCATCTATACTTACTAAATCCATCTGTTGGAGAGCTATCATTCGTACCCGTAGTTTGTGAATTTTCTAATGTCTTTGAGGAAGTCTCAGGTCTCCCACTCCAAAGGAAGATCAAGTTCCGAATAGATTTAGAGAAAGACGCAAGGCCAGTCGCCCTGCCATTAAGACACATGGCCCCTAAAGAAAGAAGAGAATTAGATAAGCAAACCTCTAAGCTATTAAAGAAAGGATTCATCTATCGGAGTAATTTGGAGTAGGGAGTCCCTGTTGTTTTTGCCACTAAAGCAGACGGTTCATTGACACTTTGCATCGACTATAGGGAATTGAACAAGTTGACAAGAAAGAATAGACACCCTTTACCTAGAATAAATGACTTGTTCAATTAGCTTGGAGGAGCTAAAGTCTTTTCTCAAATAGACTTAGCAGCTAGATTCCATCAGTTGAGGATTGTAGAAGAAAGCAAGTCAAAGGCCGCATTTCGCACACCAAATGGTCTCTATGAGTGGAAAGTGATGCCTTTTCGATTGACGAATGCCCCCACATACCTTGTGGATTTTATGAGTAGAATATTCAAAAGGCAATTCAATAAATTCATCGTTAGGTTCGTAAATGGTATTTTGGTTTTCTCCAAGGGCAAAGAGGAGCATGAGGACTGCCTAAGAGAGGTATTAGGAACCTTAAGAAGGTACCAGCTTAAGGCCAAATTTGCTAAATGCCACTTTTGGAGAAAAGAAGTTAGATTTCTTAGGCTTATTGTTTCTGAGCAAGGACTAGTATTAGACCCCGCTAAAGTAGAAGCTATTCAAGGATGGAAGACCCTTAAAAATACATCGGAGGTTAGAAATTTTCTAGGGTTGGCAGGCTACTATAGGGAGTTCATCAAGAACTTTGCAAGAATAGCAGCCCCCTTAACTCATTTGACTAAGAAGAACCTAGTCTTTTCTTGAGACGATAGACGCACTAAGGCATTTGAGAAGCTTAATGAGTTATTAACTAGTGCACATGTTCTCATTATTCCCGATGGGACCAAACCATTTATGGTTTTCATTGATGCTTGTGGCATAGGGTTAGGAGAAGTTCTAATGCAAGAAGGAAAAGTAGTTGCTTATGCTAGTAGGCAAATGAAGGATCATGAGAAAAGATATCCAATTCATGACTTGGAGTTGGTAGCTATGTCTTTGCCATGAAAATGTAGAGGCATTATCTCTTAGGAGAGAGGTTTGAGTTATTGACTAACCATAAATCGCTCAAATACATGTTTTCCCAAAAATATTTAAATATTAGGTAGCAAAGATGGGTGGAATATATAGCATCATTCAACTTTAGTACTCAATACACCCCTAGAAAAGGGAACATAGTTGTCGACACCATTAATCGAAGGCACGCTAACTTAAGTGTTATATATGAATAGAGGCAGTTGGATTTTCCTCTCAAATTTTAATTTCCAACCACTAACAAAACCCATCCAAAGGTTTTTAGCAGTTATGGAGATTAGGCCAGCCTTGATAGACCGCATAAGACTTGAGAAAGTGAAGGATGAGAAGTTAGTAGAGATTTTGGAGAAGTTAAGGAAGGAAGAGCATTTTCCCTATGCTAGTAGGTACTCAGTTGATGAGAAAGGATGCTTAAGAAGATATGGATGTCTTTGTGTCCAAATGGTTGACAGTTTCTTGAAAGAGGTGCTTATGGAATGTCACCACTCAAAGATGACCATTCAACCCAAAGGAGATAAGATGTACAAGGATATGAAGAGGATTTTCTTTGAGCCTGGAATGGAGAAAAGTGTAACTGAGTTTGTTGCTTAGTGCTTGACATGTCAGAGGGTAAAAGCTGAGCAAAGGATGCCTAGGGGTTATTATTATCATTGGAAATTCTAACCTTGAAGTGGGAGCATATTTCGATGGATTTTGTGAAAGGATTGTCTTGAAGTCGGAGGGGTAATGAAGCTATTTGGGTTGTTGTGGATAGACTCACTAAGAGAACCCATTTTATTCCAGTTAGGAACAATAGAACTGCCACTTTTCTTACGCAGATCTACATCAAAGAGTTAGTTCAGTTGAGTATAGTTAGTGATAGAAACCCCTTGTTCACTAGTGAGTTTTGGAGGAGCCTACAAGTAGCTTTGGGAACTTCTTTGAATCTTAGCACTACATATCACCCATAGACCGATGATCAAATGGAGAGGTTGAATAGGATTTTGGAAGACTTGTTGAGGGCTTGTGTTTTGGATTATGAAGGGCATTGGGAGCAACATCTACCTTTAGTTGAGTTCGCATATAATAATAGCTATCAAGAGACAATTGGTATGACCCATTTTGAAGCACTTTATGGGAGGTCATGCAAATCGCCAAGTTTTTGGTAGGAAACCATTGACAAAATATTGCTCAGATCTGATTTGATCTGTGATACCATGAAAAAAGTAGAGTTAATCAGGAAAAGAATGAAGGCAGCACAAGACTGTCAGAAATCTTATGCAAATAGAAGAAGGAAAGAGCTTGAGTTTGAGGTTGGATGTATGGTATTTGTCAAAGTCCATCCTCTTAAAAAAGTGGTTAGGTTTCACAAGTCTGGAAAATTGGCACCTAGATTTGTTGGGCCATTCAGAGTTTTGGAAAGGATAGAAAAATTTGCTTATCACTTGGAGCTTCCTAATAGACTGGCAGGATTCCACAATATTTTCCACGTTTCTCACCTGAGAAAATGCCTTCATGATACCGCTATTAGAGTTGAACATGATCAGTTGGGGGAATTAGAGATGGAGCTAACAATGCCCCATGCCATCGCAAGTATTATGGAGCACGGAACTAGAAGACTTCGCAACAAAATAATTAGGCTGGTCCGAGTATAATGGAAAGACAACCCGGTGGAAAGCACATAGGAAACCGAGGAGAAGATGAAGATCACTCATTCAGAGCTTTTTTACTGGTAAATTTTCTCTTTAAAATTAGGATTTTGGTTTCATCGTGGTTGCTAGATTGGATGATAGGAGATGGTTGCCACACTTTTTCATAATCACTTTACACTCATGTAGAAATTTTTATACATGTTTAGGGTATTTGCGTACATACTTGCATGACATGATTACACACTTATGCTAGGATTAAGCTCACTTTAGTATGCCTGCAGTACATAATCACATTGCACTTTGGTTGAGTAGATGGTTGTGTATATAACTTGGTTGTGTAGCATGTATGTTATTGCATGTTACGCTGTTCGCTCCTTAAAAGATTTTGGGACGAAATCCCTTTTAAGGAGGGAAGAATGTAACACCCCATAAAATCAACCATAAATAAATTGAGTAAATAAAATAAAATAAGGTAAGGTTGAAAATGGAAATTTTATAAAAGTTGGAATTTAATCGAAAGTTATTTCGTTGTATTCGTGGTGAAATTCCAATCTATTTCCATACATAATATGTGGAAAACAGAGCTCAAACAAAGAAGTTATAAGCGTTTGAAGTTTTTAGATTTGAATTAATTTAGTTTGAATTCAAATTCGAATGAGTGTTTAAATTTACGGTTTGAATTACAAAAATTAACCGTAGGTTTACTTGGGGATTAAGTAAACGTTAAATAAAAAAATTAACGTTAAAAGTTAATTAACAAATAAAATAGCGTATCCCAAATCAGTGGAGAGGTCGACACCTCCGACTCTAAGCGGTCGACCAGTCAAGGGGGCAGTCTACCCCTATTCAGGTGGCGACCAGGGTTTTTACGTGTTTAAACACTCCATATTTATCTATTTTTCAACTAACTTCATCCTATGGTTATGGTATGTTTCAACTACTACACATAGGACCCTATCCTCTCCACTTTTTATTCATAAATATTTGGGAAATTCCTCGAACCTCTGTCATTTTCTCTCTTTAGTTAGATTCAGAAATTCAATTAGGAATTCAAGTTAGGATTCTAATCTTTTTCTAATTATTCTTTTAATCTATTCACTTCTCCTCCAACTTCTTTGAATTGAACAACATTATATATGTACATATCCTTCGCAGTGTATATATATCAAAAGAATGAGATTTGGAAAGAGTTGTTCTGGCATTGTAAATCCATACAAGAAAGCTAAGGATAATATGTGAGTGAAAACCTTAGTATTCTTATTTTAATAATTGATTATTATAAATCTATGGATTTGAATATGCGTTAGGGATTTTGGAATTACGAAAACAAAATATATAAAATCCCCCAAATTTCTTTTTATTTTGAAATGCCAATTCTAGATGGAGATTCTCAATTATTATATTAATTTAATGGAATTTATATTATTTCTACAATTTTTGATAATTTCATAGTCTATTCCACTTCTGCTCCTTCTTTCAAATTGTGAGTTTTCAATAATGAAATAAGGGTGTAGGGCATGAATCATATTCGTAGTTTACACAACTTATTCCACACAAAATTCCTTCATTTATTTCTTTGTAAAAGAGGAGTTGAATAGAACATGAAGTTAGAACTGCAATTCCTATTATTTAGGATATTACATTGAATTAATGTAATAAATTGGGTTTCTATTTCTATTTACAAGTCTATTTGTTGCAGTTTTGGATATGAATATTTAATCCTTGTGATGGATATTGAAATCTTAGAAATATGAAGGGAAAAGACTTGTATTAGTATTATGGTAAAGGAATTGACATTTAACGCTAGTTTAGGGTGTATGAACCAGACAGTTAGAAATTATTAGGCGCAAATATATATTTATTTCTATTAGCGTAATAAACCTATAATTATAACATATAATTGCGTGGTTTATTAGGTAATAATTGTCATTGATTCCCTCTTAGGAAAGTAATTAATACTTTAAAGCATAATAAGGAAGATTTATTTTAAGGCCTTAATTATGAAACGGTGAGATGAGTATTATATATACGGAGAGTATTTGAATTATGGCTAAGTCATAGAGATGCGAGGTCAGTCAAAAGGTACACAGAAGTCTTCCCAGCTAATCTGGATACCAGTAATGTGAATTTTGGGCTGATGTGACACATCTCCTATGATAAATATTTGTGATGACGCGAGGTTAGTCCCACATTCTGTAGTGTAAATCTACCCAGCTAATCTGGCTACCGGTTCCTATAAATGGTCAGACTAACGTTAGACGTCATTATGAGTATGGGTCCTAATACGAAGGGCCTACTTCGGGGTCTTGAGGTATTAAGTGGTTGTTTGAGGGCCCGCCTCTTTTCTCCAAATGAAGTATTAAATGGCTAAGGGGCTGGTTAATAGGCATGATATGTGGTATCTCATCAGGGGTCCGCTTCGATATAAGGTATTATATAACTGACTAAAGGTCTGCCTTTCCATAAAGAAGTATTAAGTGGCTCAAATGATTCCATGCGATGTCAGCTAGATAGTCACCAATGAGGAGTCCGCCTTGGGAATATGTATTAAATGATGGAGTCTGCCTCAGTTGATGTCCTAAATGTCTAGAGTTTGCCTATTTTCCAATAAAAGGTATTAAGTGGCCTGTATATTATCTCTTGCATTATTAGACATTTATGATGTGGGACTTAGGGTATGAGATTTAGAAACCTGCTTCGCGAATAGAAGGTATTAAGTGGTTGACTGTAGACCCGTCTCCTTTCCTTATAAGAAGTATTAAATGGTTTTATGTATGCAATTCTTATTTTAAAATATACTACCCAAGTACTGAAATGGAAATACTCGAGTTTTTATTCATCAAACATTTGTTGTTCTGACTCATTCCTCATTACAATACATGTTAAGGACGGAGTGACGACGATGACGATGCTTGAAGATGGAGTGGCTTAAGCTTGTGGTAGTATTATTATCTTTTATGTTGTTTTATGTTGTACCCATGTATTTTGGATAAACGATGTAATGGATTTTACTTGACAGTTTGATGATGTTTTGTATTATGACATTTCATATGGTTTTGAAACAAATGGGTACAATTTATTGTTATAATTTATTCCATCCGTTATGAGTTCTGAAAGAATAGTTGTTGCTTTGTATTGTTACTTCTTTTTTCAACCAACAGCTAGCCTTAGAATAGATCTAAGTTTCGATGGGCCTTTTCTGGTTCAAAATTTAGGCCTATTCCGAGATGGGTTGTTACAGTTCCGAAGGAGGAGTTAACTTGGGTTAACTTTAGAGAAAGATTTGAGGAGAAATTTCTATCCGAAGTAGCCAAGTCAACATTGTTCGTGAACTTCTCGAAGTTAGAACAAGATGAAATTTCAACGTTGGAGTATGCAATAAAGTTTGATGAGCTATCCAAGCATAGGTAGTTCTTCATTAATACACTGATTAAGAAAAATGATAAGTTCATCCAGGGATTGAAGCTGGAGATTGATAGGGCAACTTTGCCACATCTCAGGGATCAGTATATTGTCATGGAGGATGAATTCAATCGGGTTTCGGTATTAAAGGAGTACTAGAGTATGCTGATTTTTTTAGCCTGTTACGGGACTACTGCCGAAACATGCCATATAGTTTCAAATAGATCTAATACCTGGAGCTGAACCTGTTGGTAGACCACCTAGCATAATGACACCTACCAAGATGAAGGAGTTAAAGTGGCAACTAGTGGATCTGGAAGGGAAATTTTTTATTAGACCAAGTAGTTAGCCTTGGGGAGCTACAACGGTGTTCATGAGGAAACGATAAAGAATCAGTATTCTTTTCCTAGAATAGATCCTTTGTTCGATCAATTGAGTGGAGCCAAGGTGTTCTCACAGTTATATTTAACAACAGGTTTCCATCAATTGAGAATAGAGGAGGAAAGTGTACCATTAACGACATTTTGTACAAGATATAGTTCATATGAATGGTTAGTCATGCCCTTCAGACTGACCAACAAACCTGCTTTCTTTTTGGATTTGATGAACCGAAGCTTCCGAGAGCATTTGGATAGATTCATGTTGGTGTTTATAGATGATATTTTGATATATTCAAATAGTGAACAAGACCATGAAGTTCATCTCAGAATAGTGCTAGATATGCTGAGGCAACATCAGCTAAAAGCGAAGTGTTCAAAATGTCATTTTTGGAAAAGAGAAGTAAAGTTACTTATGCATGTAGCCTCAGAGAATGGATTGTCTACGGATCCATCTAAGATCGAAGCTATTAATAATTAGAAAAGATCCGAGACTGTTACTGAGATTACTAGTTTCTTGGGATTGGCTGGCTATTACCGGAGATTAATTAAGGATTTCTCTCGTATAGCAGCATCGATGACTAAGCTAATAAGGAAGGTGTAAAGTATGTTTGGACCGATAAATGTGAAGAAACGTTTCAAAAGCTAAAGCATTTATTAATTAATGTGCCCATGTTAGTTGTTCTAGATGGGAATAGTTACTGATGCATGTGGATCGGGGTTAGGAGATGTATTGATGTAGGGAGATAAAGTTATTGTCATTGCTTCTTGATAGCTTCAATGATATGAAGTTAGATATTCTATACATGACTTGGAGTTGGAAGCGGTGATCTTTACACTGAAGGTGTAAAGCCACTATTTGTTGAGAGAATGATTTGAGTTTTTTTATAGATCATAAGTCCTTGAGGTATTTATTATTGTCTCAAAAGGAGTTGAATATGAGGCTACAAAGATGGCTGGAGTTTTCAGCAGCAAATGACTTTAGGATTGAGTATACGTCGAGGAAAGGAAATAAAGTGGAAGATGCATTTAGTAGAAAACATCAAAATATGGTGTTAGCGATGTTATTTGAATGGAATGAATTAGAAGCATTGGCTTTGTATGGAGTTAAAATAAGGTCGACGGTGGGTTCCAGTCCGAGTACCATAATGATTTCTTGTCTAGAAGTTCGATCGGTATTGATCGAAATAATTGCGATGAGGTAAAAAGATGATCCAATATTAGCCAATCGAATAAAGTAACTAGAATTAGGAAGCGAGATTGATGATTTGAAAGATTTTTCACTTGACCAAAGAAGATGGTTAAGGAAGAAGGAATGGTTGTGTGTTCCAAATGTTGACAATATGAAAAATGAATTTATTAGAGAATGTCAACGATCGAAGTTTACCATTCATCCTGGAGGTATGAAGATGCACCAGGATATGACGAGGAGTTTCTTCTGGGAAGGTATGAAGAGGGATGTAGACTTACAAATGAAGCAATGTATGAATTTCCAACAAGTAAAAGCCAAGCATTAAAAGCCAAGTGGACTACTTTAACCTTTGGAGTACCATATGGAAGTGGGATTCAATATCTTGGATTTTATTGATGGGTTGCCAAGGATGAATAGAGGAAATGAAATCATTTGGTTTGTGGTTAATAGACTGACCAAGAGTGCACCCTTTATCTCTCTTAAGTCGACAAGGATGGTACTTAATTCAATGAAGTTATTCATGAAGAATGCTGTGTGACTTCATGAAATATCGAGTCACATTGTAAGTGACTGATATCCTTTGTTCACAAGTGAGTTTTGGAATTGTTTATAGAATGAATTGGGTACCGAGCTGAAGATGAGTACCGCTAACCATCTGCAAACCGATGGGCAAACAAAAAGGGTTAATAAGGTACTCGAAGATTTATTAAGAGCTTGTGCAATGAAATTTGGAGGGTCATGGGAAAACCATTTGCACTTACTCGAGTTTTCCTATAATAATAGTTATCAGACTAGTATAGCAATGACACCTTTCGAAGCACTTTACGAAAGGCCGTGCAAATCACCCGCATGTTGTTAAATATGAATTAGAAGTTATTATATAATTTATTGGGATTTAAGTAGTATTTTAATTCATTGAAATGAAGTCTGTTACAATGTAAATTTCTATAAATTATCTAGTTCTATAGTTGCGAATAGAAGTATATTGCTTGAAATAACAAGGAATATGCCTAAAAGAAAGAGAAATACAAAATAGGGATGTTACCATACTTTGTACTGTCTATTTCAATAATAAAAACAAAAGGATAATTCTTTATAATTCCAAAAGCAACACAAATCCCCTTTTGGCTAAGTTATAGAAGTTTATGGAGTTAACAATTCCTTTTGGAGAAGATGTAATTCCAACGCATTAAAATGCAAAAATCCCTGGTCTAAACTAAAGAATTGTAAGTAGGGCCAATAATAAGAGTCTAAATGTAAAACTAATATACGCAATAAAAGACAAGTTAGAAATCAAACAGTAAGCGATCGGTTCTAGTGAGTGCGTAGCACACGTGATAGGGGGTTCTCACACTGTTGAACGTGTGACGAAGCTTTGACTCTTACCCTTACATGTCCCTTTATAGTTGGTGTGTAATTGAAAGGCTGGCCGTAAAATCGAAAACGAGGTACCCTTGATGGCCACTGCGATGTTTATCTGCAAAAGACATCACATAATGGTAAACCGATACTTGGTCCAGATTTGGTGAAAGAGGCGACTGAAAAGATTGAGTTAGTCCAAGTAAGGATGAAGGAAACTCAATCAAGGAAGAAAAGTTACACAAACAGCCGGCGTAAGGACTATAAATTCCCAGTTGGAGATTTTATTTTCGTAAAAGTATCACCAATGAAAGGCGTTGTACGATTTGGGAAGACGGAAATTATCAATAGATATGTTGGTCCATTCCTTACCATTGAGAGAATCGGGATCATCACTTATTGTATTAAGTTACCGAGTAGTTTGGTAGGAGTCCATAACGTTTTTCACGTATCTCATCTGAGGAAATACATGCGTGATCTAGAGACTACTATAGAGCCAATGGTTTTGGAAGATTTAGTAGTGGAGCCTGATATGACTATCATTAGGCGACCTATTCGTATAGTCGATAGGGATACAAAGCAGTTAAGGAATTAGATAGTCAAGTTAGTGAAGGTTTAATGGAGTACCATAAATGTGCTTGTACTTAGGAAACTGAAGATAGGATTAGGGAGGCGTATCTCGATCTATTTTGATTGTATGATCTATTATTGTATAGACTATTGACTAGTAGATATGACTAGTATTGTTGCTTTTATATGCTTATTGTTGTTTTTCTTCTCGTAATTTCAAGGACGAAATTCTTTAAAGGGGAGTTTGTAACACCCATAATATTTACATCTTAGCATATAATTTAAATATTTAATTATGAGATAATTAAATAAGAAACTGTAAGTGTTGGATCTGCTAAAAACAATTAACTAATAAAAATGAATTGGCCTTAATAAATATTACACAGAGAAAGGTATTAAGAGATGGGAATATATAAACATAAGTATAGGAGGTGCAAAAGATGCTATACCCTCCCCTTTCCCTCATTCATTTCTAATTCATTCTCATAACAAAAACTAAGAGATAGAGGCCGGCCACCATTAGGAAGAAAGAAAATTCAAGAGGAAAAGAATAAGAAAAGGAAGCTAAGACAAATCTCAACATTTCAACAAGGGTTAAGGTGAATAATATGCATCCATCTCATGTTTTTGTTTGTTTTAAAATTTGATTTGTTATAAGTCAGAATTTTTTGGTGTTTGTATCTTGCATTTAGATTGAATAATCATGGATATGGGTTTTTGGATGATTGGATATCAATCGTATAATTTTTAGGAACTTTCCTAAAGAGTTTTAATGTGAAAAACTAAGGTAGTGTTTGGTTTAAAAACGAATTTTCTATTTTGGGTTTTCAATATGTATGTCAAATATGAGAAAATGGAAGGACCACGGAGGAATGAAAGAATGATGGATGGGAGGATGAAGAGGATAAAGGGATGACGTAAGAATGGATTGTTTCCCGTGTTTGTGTTATTTCTCAAAACATGGAAAATAAAAAAAGTTGTTTTCTATTTTGTATGTTAACTTCATTTTCTAAATTGGTCGTTTTCGACAATATGCATGCGTCGTTTGCATTTTTGTATGGATGAAAATCCAAAACTAAAAATAACAAACCAAACACTACCTAAGTTTTTTATCTTCAAATAACCTAAAATTTTGGTATAATATTCAAATTGTTATTCTGGAGATGGATTTTTAAATTCTTAATTTTTGAAATTTAAATGAATTTATTTTCAATTTTTTAATTGAGAAAATGATTAAATTTTGAAAATTAATTATTGAAAGTATGAAAATAATTATTTTGGTTAGACATTTTTGCTAAAGGTATAGAATAATAAAAGTGATTTTTGAGGAATTTTTGTGATTTTTTCCATTAATTTTCAATTTTGTATTAATTAATTAGTGAAGAAAAATGCAAATTAATTATGGAAAAATTAATTTATTAATCGAGCAAATTGTATGGGCTAACATTTTCTAGAAAGTTGCTAAAACTATAAGAGAATTGGCCAATAGAAAATCAACACCAAATTGGATTTGGTAACAAGAAATAGCTTAAGTAGGAAACAAATCAATTTTCAATTCAATTACAAAACCGCCATTGAACCATTTTTGACCAAGTAAAACTAATCACCCAAAGCTAAACTATATGTTAGGACAAAAAAATTGTGTTTGAAAGCTAAAATAGAAAAATGGGCACCACACGGAGATCCAACATTTTGTATTTATAAAACAAATGTAACGGGATGACACATGAATACATCACGATAACATGCAAATAGAATTATATGCGACAACCCCTATAATCCAAGTAAATGAAGGACAAATGGATTACATGCGATGGTACAAATTTTTATATAGATTTTTGTATATTTATTTGTGGTGAAGTATACATATGAAGTGCCCAAATCCTCTGTCCCCGTATTCCCTGTCCCCGTGTGCTAAATTTATCCAGCCTTCATTTTTTATCATCAGCCATACATTAAAAATGGTGGGTCCCACTGATTTATTAATTTGTTGTGATTGATGGCTGTGATTTTTTGTGCCACATGGGGACAGGCAAAAAGGGGACAGCGGAATTGAACCTATGAGCACTTGACATATATTCATTCCACATGAGCATTTCAAACACTTTTAATATGCAAAAAATCTAATTAATGTCTTCCTTAAACATTATCCAAATGAGGGCATGTATCTACACTTATAAATATAAATGCAATGCTTAATGTAATTTTGAAATAAACAAAATAAAAACTTCCATGTGCTCATATAAGAAAACCTTTAACCTGTTTGTCTTCCATTTAGACCACATTGGCAGGTATCTTTGATGTCCACTATCCATAATTCAACTTATCTTAAGGTAATCTTGTCACTTACTCCCATGACGGTTGAAAATAAAGAGTTTATTCATTAATAGTAAAGATAAAATTTAGAGTCTATTAAAGCTACTCACCATAGTTTAAAATCTCCTTCAACTCATCTAAAATCCACCTTTTGTACTTGGATGAACCGAGATTTTCAAACATGACTTTTAGTTGTTTGACACCCATCTCAGCCGAGATCATAAGGTCTCGACCTTAGATATAGACCAAGACGTTAATTAGAGATTTTTTCATGAAATTTGAGATTTTGAAGCTTGCTATTTAACATAAATTGCAGACACTCTACTCATAACTAAAGCCGCAAAAAATGAGTAAACAAAGTTCAAATTTTTTTTCCTCCAATATTAACTTAAACAGAAATAACTTAAACCCAAAATAAAGCACATAGCCATAGATAAAAACTAAATAATGGTGTAAGTTGAGCAAGCTGTTAAATAGGGTAGACCATGCCATTATAACTAATAATGTGAGTTTATCTCAACTTGAAACGGGTAGAACTTTTTTTTTTGGTGAAACTATTTAATGCTACACATTGTTAGCAAACGTTTTTATTTAATATTAAAAGTGCCTTTATAAAATTATAATATAAATAATAAATACAAAAGCTTCAAAAATATACTCTTGCATATCATAAACTAATGAGAACATGGATATATATTTGTTCTCACAAACGGACTAGTTAAACAATGTTTGTGATATCAAAGTATCATTCTTAATATATAAGACTAGTTGAAAAGTAACTATGAAAGAAGAACAATTTTTTTATAATGTACATTGAGAGAGGTGTGCCATGAACTGCATCCAACTTATGTAGCACCTTACACTACATCTTTTAATACATTTTTTTAACATGCAAAGTGGACCATTATGTTCTAGTCAGTAATAAGTATATACTGTAAGAAAGGTTAGCTGGCCTCATGTCTTCAACGTTGTAAAAAAAAGATATACAACAAAGAGCAAGAAAGTGAGGTTGTTCCATGAACATGCCACAGCTTTGAAAGCGAATTTCGGCACGACTAAGGTGCAATTGTTGATTGACGTTTGCTCCACAAGGTACACATAACAATCTTTAATCTTTTGCACTCAAGGTTGAAGAATCGGAGGAGCGTAGAAATATAATTGCTTAGAATTTGAGAAGGTGAATTGGATTTTTTTATGTATCTCCTTTCCAAAAAAAACGAACAACAATAAATAGGTGTAGGTGCAAAACCTATAGCTCGGAACTCAAAAGGTGATAAATCTAAACAATCAAGAAATGAAGAAAAATTTCTTTTAATACATTCATAATTTATATTAATTACAATTGTTACTAATAAGCAGATAAAAAGATATGTCATTTCAGTTTGAGGACTAAAAGAATAATAGTAAAAGAGAGAAGGGATAGTAATGGAAAATCGAGCTCATTCAACTGTAGTGCCAAATGCGTCATGAAAGCACCACATGCGCCCATACGCCCATGTCGTGCACACGTGCATGTGCATGCTTACCTAGTAATCCATACTACCCATGCCTAATCAATTACTAGTAGAAATAAAGATATATAAAGAGGAGAATAACAAAATATCAAGCGATGTGGGACTAAAGTTTTATTGTAGTTATCCAACAATCCAACACTAAGTATAAGAAAACTCTAAACAGAAGAAAGGTAAACAACCACAGAAAAAGAAAAGTTTCATACATATGCACCAATATCATTTGATTTGAATTAATACATAACAAGTGAGGCTATAACTTAGTCTAAGCAGTCAATTTCTCCTGAGCTACAAGATTTGGTTGAAACCTCACAACTCATATTACACTTTTGATATCTACACTTCTCTGCAATAAGTATGTTTTTTTGTAGCCATGTGCTTATCTTGGAAACATGAGTGCTATAGAGGGATCAACTAAAATCTCTCATAAAAGGCAGCCCTACCTTCATGCTAAAGTGTAGAGTCCATCAAGTGCATCTCCTTAGCACTACCACATGGCTACGGATTCATTAAGAGCATGAATCTCAACCTTAAGTGAGATCACAGAATCCATCAAGTGGATTTCAATGGAACCACCAATTCTAGTTATGGATTCTATTAAGCATAACCAGAGGAAAATAAGTAAAGTCTATCAAGTGTGTCTTAAAAGCACCACCAAGACTGGTTGTGATTAACAATATTGTAACATCCCCCTACTTGGAGGCCCAAATCTAACAACTACGGATGTTGTACTCATCCATAGTTATTAATCCTCGGCGATCAAATACGGCGGTGTTAGATTCATTGATACACAGAAACACATAAATATGGAAAAATTTAAACTTCAACAAAAATCACATTTTATCTCAAAACATTTCTAATTCATTACATAATCCCAAAATTCGCAAATCACATTCAGAGAAAATATGTTTATTACAACATATGCCAAGAGCGACATATGAAGATGCCCCCTTGGAAGATCAAAGTATATACAAGCAATATAACAACTTTGCCAATATAAACTACACAGTGGAACCAAAAGAAAAGAGAACTCTAAATATATATCATGCCTCCTGCACGTCTCCATAAGCTTATTCGTCTTAAGAGGTACCTGAAAACCTCAAATCTCAAACTACTCAAAATCAATTGAGTATCCGAGAGTTTAAGGGGAAAACATAAACTTCGAGTCAGACATAAAGCCTGGTATGAATAATAATCTACCATCTGAAATCATTTAGATATCTAGTGAGACCACGTCGCTTAGCGGAACGAGTTTCCCCTCACTAGTATCTCAAAACCTTTATAAAACCATACACTGTGCTCCTGCATCCACAATGGTTAAAACAATTCAAAATAGTATAATATAATGATATGCAAAACAAATGAATCAATTATGGATTACCCATCCCCATTTATTTTAGACCATCTGTCTCAGTTATAGTTTCTAGGGTTACTATTAACCTATTAGTTTTCATGGGCTGACTAATAACCTGTTAAATATTTAAGGACTCCCTGTCCAATTACATTATTTTCATGGGATCACTATGAACCTATTGGTATCTTCAATATTACTATTATCCTAGTTTTCATAGGTTGACTAGGAACCTATTGGTAACCCCAATATCCTTTCCTCTTGCTCTAGTTTCCATGGGTTGACTAGGAACCTATTGACATCTGCCAATATTTCATCCGGATATAGTTTTCATGGGCTAACTACAAACTTACTGGCCCTGCCAGTATCCAATCATAGTTTTCATGGGCTTACTATGAACCCGTCTATCTAACATCTTCCTTTCCCCATAGTTTTCATGGGCTAACTATGAACCAGTCTATCTGTCATCTTCTTTTATACATAGTTTTCATGGGCTAACTATGAACCTATTGGCCCCTGCCAATATCATACAGTTTTCATGGGCTTACTGTAAACCTATTGGCCCCTGCTAATACCTTTCTTTTATATTTTAGCATCCTATTTTCTGGTCTTCCTGACCTCCTGGATGCAATTTTACGCATTCAGGAGTTTTATCAATTTATATTCACTACTGGGTCAACCTAACTGGTTCTCCTACCCTTTATCCCTAAAATGTAGTTATGGTTCCATTTTAAAAGTGAATATATTCATATTTGAAGAAGCAACATAACAATATACCAATACCACTCCTGTGGGTTTAAATTTATCAAAGATAGCTTCTTCTTAAAACCATTATAAAAACTCCCTTAATATAGCCATGGGTTTTCCCTTTAAAGAAAATAGAGTTTGGGTTAAAAAACCTTTCGATACCTTCGAAACCTACCTTTCGACTTCATAGGATGACCTCCTTCGAAAGCTCTTAAAAATATTAAGCTCCTGCCTTATAATACTTTAAAAGCTACCTTTCAAAACCTTTCGAATACATTAAAGTATTATTCTTTATCTTTAGAAGCTTAGCTTCAAAACCAGTTGAAAGTACCCCTTTCGACGCCAATGGAAGTAACCCTTCCGAAAACATTGAAAGTGCCCCTTTTGAAAGCATTGGGTTTATACTTAAAATATTATTTGGGTTAAAGTGAATATAGTCGAAAGCATCTGTTTCGAAACCACCCTTTATCATATAAAAATATTGGGGAAAACTCGATGGCATCGGCACCATCTCTTTCAAAAGCATTTAACATCTGGGTAAAAACATTGGAAGGTTGGCGTCGAAAGCCCTTTCGGAACCATCACCTTTGAAACCCCTAACCCCTTTCGAAAGCTATAGGAAGTGGCTTAAACTTTATAAAACAAAGTATCCTTTCGATAGCATTGATACCTTCATCACCATCGAAAGGTCAAAGAACGGCAGCAGGGTATCGACTAGGTCGGAACCCCTTCTTTTAAAACATTCTTTCATAAGTAAAGGAACCCAATCGAAAGCAATTATAAGTTAATGGAAACCCTTTCGAAACCTTTATAAAACCTCTTTCGAAACCATTTGCTTCGACTCTGTCGAAGGCTTAAACAAAACAAAGGCAGGCGCTTTTCTTTTAAAAACAAACCAAGGATTCGACCACTTCGGAAGCTATGCTTTCGACACCCTACCTTCCGCCTTCCTCCAATCCACTACGTACCATCTTAGTGATACCTTGTGTATTGGTTTTGGCAAAGTTGGTTTCGACTGAGATGAAGGTGAAAGTCTATGTGGATCGTATATGTATATAGTATATGACAAGTATGTGTATGATAGTATGAATTGCACAAAGTAATAATGCAGGTAAAATTAAAAGTAATCACACCAGAGTTTTTATACTGGTTCAGACCTCCCGTCCTACGTCTAGTCCCGAAGCTCCCCTTTGGAAATACACTAACCAATTGCCCTCGCTTCGCCTGGAGGAATAGGCTTTTATACAAGAGTATTTCTTTGACAAATGTGTGTTCTATGCAACACTGATTTTGACTACAAGTACAACTTCTTCCTATAATCTCCTTTGAGTAGTATGTAGTTTAAGCTTTGATATATGGAAGAGATAAAAGTGTGTTTTTGAGTACTTTTGGAAATCAGAGAGATCACAGGAATATTAGAAAATAAAGAGAGAAAGTTCAGAATAACAAGTTAATTGTAATTTTCAATTTAATGTTTATTTATAGATGGCGAAGAGTTTGTTTGAGAAGTAACGACTTTTGGTTCACTCTATTTCAGTCCAAGAGTTACAATGTTTGAGGAGAAAGAGTTATGACCAAAACAAGAGGATGCAACTCTTCGATTGAAGAAGATGACTTTTGGGAAAAATGGTCGTTACCAGGTTAGACGTCTGGCCATTTGTGCCAGACGTCTGGTCTATTTAAAATTTTAAAAACAGAACATGTTGCCAGATGTCTGAGCACATATGCCAGACGTCTGACACATGTATATTTTGTTATCTTCCCTTTTTTAAATAATTTGTATGTGTAGATGCTTGTAAAGATTACTCAAGGATATTGTACATATCTTCTATTTAAGACATCAATAGAATGTGCTAATATTTCTCAATATAATAATCCTTGTGTCGGTCTTCAAGTCTTGGTCGCAAAAGTCTACCTGCATATGGATGATATATATACCTATGTATATTGAATGCAAGTGCTTGTATAGTTGTTGTCATCGAAATCGAGGTTCTACATTCTCCCTCTTTTTTGATGATGACAACTATACAATTCATTTTATAAGAAGCTCCCCCTTTCTTTTGTAATTTCTCCCCTAGTGTGAACCCTCTCCCCCTTTGTCATTATCGAAAAAGAGTTTATGAAATAATAGGACAATATTATAATGCTATTAATCATAAAGTCAAAGTTCTAAAGCAAATTATCATAGTCAAACAAGCAGGAATTTGAAATAAAAATTAGTAAATAACTTATTGAGAGGAAAGATAACCCAAAGATTAGACGCAGTGTCATCATAGTCGTTATGTTGCTATTGCGGCTGATCATGATACTCTTCATTTTCTTGAATAGAAAGTCCTTGAAAAGATTGAAAGTGTTCGTGATGTTGGGCTTCTTGTGGAGGCCATGAGATATCTTCACTTTCCTAAGTGTCCACACTGATTGGAGCTTTTCCAGGAGCATGGGTCTGTAAAGGCTCTTCGTCTGTTCGAGTTCTGGATGGATGTGCATAAGGTGCTGGAGGTGGTGTAGGAGACGGAGATGATGAAGATCGTGAAGATGATCGTCCGTGAACTTTCTGCATAACCTTTCCCAGAGTTGAGACGACCTTTTCTAAAGTCTTTTCTACCTTAGTCATCCGTGTAGAAAAAGATCGTTCGAGGCGGGAAACTTTCCTATCCAAGACTTTTTGATTCAGAGATAGAATACGTTGGTTTTGAAGTGCTACATCTCTAATACTTTCTCCTTGTCCTGCTGCAATTCGAGCCTCTTGAATTTCAGAATCAAAGTGATAAACTGTTGATTCAGAAGGCCTTGATGTAGAGGTAGGTTGTATAGGAGTAGACTGTTGAGGTTGAGGTTGGTGTTGATACTCGAAAAATGGTGTAATACTTGGAGGAAATTCGGGAAGATGCATCAAAGATAGGAAGCGAATTCCACTTTCCTTAACAGGAAGTTCTTCATATTGTGATAAGAAAGAAGGTACATTTTCCACTCGAAGAATTCGCATAATATATGGAGCATAAATGATTGTTTGATGAACTGGTGTCCGGAAGCTTTTAATTTGGTCAAAAATATATCGAGACCAATTTACTTTTGTATGACCGAAAATAGCATATAAAGCTTTATGGTCATGGTCATACACTTCCTCATGACTACCTAATCTAGGGAGTATGGTATTGACAAGCATTCAATTAAGTAGTCTAGCTTGTGGACGAAAATGGATTGGTGATAATTTTCTCGTGTCGTCTTCCCAAATGAGATGTGTAATTGCATCTCTTGGCTGGTATCTCATATTAGGTATATCTTGCAATCTAATTCCTGTATATGAGCACTGTAATATTTGTCCAAGCATTTCAACGTTGAATTTGATAATTTCCCCATAAACACTTGTCCAAATCCAATTTTCCGGATCAGAGAGGTTCCAAATATGAAGTGAACATAAATTTATGAAGAATAAAAAGACAGCTAATTGATCAATTTGACCCGAGTTAGAATCATAACTAATGAGATGGTGAATCTCAGCATCACTCACCAAATCATCGATTTCGTAGTTGAAGAATCTCCTCAGTGGGTAAAATGGACCACAATGTATTCTTTTCTTTTCCAATTCTTGAAGCTTTTTCTTGCCATCTTGTTCCACCATCCAATCATCAATGATTTCGTCTGTTACAAATTGTTGAGAAGGTTGTTGAGAGCTTTGGCTTGTCTTTTTGCGCTTGGGAAAAGGTTTCTTAGATTTGGGTGCCATTGAGTTGAAGTTTTTGGAAGAAGAAAGCAAATTGATTTAGGACTTAGGGTTTTTTCTGTAGGGTTTGGTGAAAAAATTGTAAAAGAATGGAGATGATTTATAGATGGGGCGGAAAAGGTGACTGCGCAGTACGGTCAGACGTATGTAGTGTTAATTAGACATCTGGTCGTTTAGGGAATTTTGAGGTAGAGACGAGGATCAGATGTCTGAGAATAATATCAGACGTCTGAGCTGAGTTAGTCAATTTTTTCAAAAACATGATCCAGACGTCTGGTGGAAGTCATAAATGTCTGAGCTGAAACGTGCAAGTTTTTTAAGTATATAAGTAGACGTCTGTTTGGTCCAAAAATATTTTGTTATTAATAGTTGATATAAATATTCTTACAAACAGAAGTATGAATGAACTAGCTTATTATGGTAAATATTATAGCTCTATATCATAGTTTATTGTGGTAGAATAGTGACGATTTTGTTTGTATTTTGAGATTTTTGGATTGTTATTATAAATATAACTTTTTGTTTAAGACCAAGATATAAGGTATATGCTTGAATGGGTTGAGTCGTACAACTTAGAATATAAATATTATATATGTATATTATATATATATATACGAAATATGATTCTTAGAAGAACAGAGTTATTTTTTTTCCACGAATTTGGTTTCTCCTTTGTATCCTTTTTTAATGCTTATATTAGAGACCAAGAAGGAGGTACTGGACTGAATTGGGCTTCAGATGTTACTTCTCCCCATAGTTTACGTGGAGTTATTTGATGAGCACGTGGAGGAGTTTCGATCAGACGAGGAGATCATACATGAACACAATCCTTTGTAGGAGAATGTCCACATATGGCGAGAATGCATTTCTCCAGAAAATTGAGATGATCTCCTTGGCGTCTTTGTTCATAATACATTTCCCTTTGCACATCCATCATTTCTTAATGATAGTGATGGATTTCATCGGCTTTTTCAGAAAGAGAGGATTGTAGAAGATTAACACCATGCTTGGCTTTCTTTCCTTTTGGAGAATAGCCAGTATGATATGTAGGCGAAGGAACAATGTTTAAGGATGGAGATGATTTAGGAGTTTTTTTTGCACGAGATGTATATGTACTACCTGATGATGGTGATGAAAAATCAATGGTAGAGTAGGTGGAGTCGTGGTCGGATGACATGTTGAAAAACTTTGATATTTATTTACAAAGGAATATATTAATAAATTTTTACTATGATTTGGTTAAATTTTTATATATATATATATAAGAGTAAGATTTTCTATTTTAAACACTGGTTTGTTTTATTTGATAAAATATTAGTGGTTTGCAAAAAAGGTTGGTATAGAAATTAGATGACCTGTTAGCTACTAATGTTGGGAGGTAAAATGAATTCCAAATTTTATTCTTGTTCTTCTTAAAGTTCAGATAAGGAGCATATTCCGAGTTCTCTTCTAAGTTTTATAAATGATTTTTCACATAAAGGTTTTGTAAAAATGTCTGCTATCTGGTTTTCGTTGTTAATGAATTCTAAAGATATTACTCCTTTTTCTACGTTATCTCTAAGAAAATGATGTATGATATCAATGTGTTTAGTTCGAGAATGATTTATAGGATTCTTAGATAGATTAATTGCACTTGTATTATCACAATATATCGGAGAACAAGTTATAGTTTTACCAAAATCGTGAAGTGTTTGTTGCATATGTATTACTTGTGCACAAGCCAGAGCAGCAGAAATGTATTCTGCTTCACAAGTTAAAAGTGAAACACAATTTTGCTTTTTGCTAAACCATGAAACTAAAGATTGACCGATAAAATGGCAGGTACCACTTGTGCTTTTTCTGTCCGTTTTACAACCTCCTAAGTCTGCATCACTAAATGATAAAAGTTCGAAAATCGTACCTTTAGGATAGAATAAGCTGTAATCTTTGGTGTTGGATAAGTAACGTAAAATTCGTTTGACTGCTCTATGATGTGATTCCTTTGGTTGATCTTGAAAACATGCGCATAATCAAACACTCATCATTATATCGGGTCGACTAGCTGTAAAATATAATAAAGAGCCTATCTTACTACGATAAGATTTTTGATCAAAGTCTTTTCCATTTTCGTCTTTGTCTAAATATAAGGTTGTACTCATAGGAGTTGGTTTACTAGTAGTGTTTTCCATTCCGAATCGTTTAAGTAAATCCTTGCAATACTTTTCTTGATTCACAAAAATGTCATTGTCCAATTGTTTTATTTGTAATCCAAGGAAAAAATTTAATTCACCCATGTGTGACATTTCAAACTCATTTTTCATTCTTTTAGAAAATTCATTACATAAACTTTCATTAGTTGACCCAAATATAATGTCATCAACATATATTTGTACAACTAGTATATCGTTATTTTTATGTTTTATAAATAGTGTAGTGTCTATTTTGCCAATTTGAAATCCAGAATTTTGTAGATGAGTTTTTAGTCGATCGTACCAAGCACGTGGTGCTTGTTTTAAACCATATAAAGCTTTTTTTAGTTTAAAACATGATCTGGATATTTTTCATGAATAAATAATGGCGGTTGTTCCACAAAAACTTTTTCTTTGATAAAATCGTTTAAGAAGGCACTCTTAACATCCATTTGAAATAATTTAAAGTTATGATGACATGCAAAAGAAAGGAGAGTACGAATTGCTTCGAGACGAGCTATGGGAGAAAATGTCTCTTCGTAATCAATTCCCTCTTCTTGGTTATATCCTTGAGCCATTAATCTTGCTTTGTTACGAATAATATTTCCATTTTCATCAGCTTTGTTTTTGAAAACCAATTTTGTTCCAATTACAGATTGATCTGATGGTCTAGCAATGAGTTCCCATACATTATTACGTTCAAATTGATTTAATTCTTCTTGCATTGCTAAGATCCAAGAGGCATCTTTAGATGCTTCCTTATAATTTTTAGGTTCTGTACTTGAGATAAAAGCGACATGACTCATTTGATTAAATTTTTTTCTAGTGACTCGAGAATTTAAGTCTCCAATTACATTATCTAAAGGATGATTTTTTAATATTCGTGTGAGTGATCTTAAAACAGTTTCATTATTATCAGAAGATGAATTATTCATATTGTTTGTAATTTCAGTTTGATTTTAGTTAAAATTTCATCTTCATCTTCTTTCATAGTTTGTTGGAAATTTTCATCAAAAGATACATGTAAGCTTTCTTCTATAATATTTGTTCGTTTATAATAAATTCAATAAGCTTTACTACGTTCTGAATAACCAATAAAAATTCCTTCGTCGGCTTTAGGGTCAAATTTTCCAAGATTATCTTTAGTATTTAAAATAAAACATTTTGACCCAAAAATTTTGAAATATGAAACTTTTGGTTTCTTTCCATAAAATATTTCATAACATGTATTCTTAGTCATCGGTCGAAGTGTGACACGATTTAATACATAACACGCTGTGGAAATAGCTTTAGCCCAAAAATGTTTGGGTAGATTACTACTATTTAGTAGTGTTCGTGCACATTCCTGTAAAGTTCTATTTTTTCTTTCAACTACACCATTTTGTTGTGGTGTTCGTGGAATCGAAAAATTATGACTAATTCCTTTTTTGTTACAAAAATTAGTGAAAAAATCATTTTTGAATTCTCCTCCATGATCACTACGTATATTTTTAATTTTTAAATCCATTAAGTTAGTGATCCGTTTTGCAAAGATTTTAAACATTCCAAAAGTGTCACTTTTATGTTTTAAAAATAATGTCCAAGTATATCTTGGAAAATCATCTATAATTACGAACACATATTTGTTATGATTTATTGATCGTACTTGGGTTGGTCCAAATAAATCTAAATGAAGTAATTCCAAAGATTGCTTAGTAGATATGTTATTTTTAGATTTGAAAGTACTTTTCTTTAACTTGCCCATTTGACAAGTGTCACATAAATTTTTAATTTTATAGTTAATTTTAGGAAGACCTCTAACTAGTTCATGTTTTGCTAGTTTGTTAATATATTTAAAATTTATATGACAGAAACATTTGTGCCAAATCCAAGGATCGTCATGATTTGCCGTTAAATATAAATCTGAATTATTTTTAATGTTCATATTTAAGATATATATATTACGATTTCTAAATCCTTCGAAGAGTAAATTTTAGTTTTGATCGAGAATTTTACAGTTATCTTTTTCGAATTTTATTTCAAACCCTTTATCACACAACTGACTTATACTAAGAAGATTATGTTTTAGATTTTCTACTAATAAAACATTAGAAATAATAGGAGAGTTAGAGATACCGATATTGATGACTTCTCCAATGCCAATGACGAACCCTTTTGAATTATCGCCAAAAGTTACAGTGCCACCATCAATATATTTTATATTTGACAGTATGTGAGCATTTCCCGTCATGTGCTTGGAGCGTCCACTATCTAATGTCCATTTCTATTTACTTTTGTATTTGGATACCTGCAAAAAATTAGAATATTTAAATTGGTACCCTTTTTATTTTTGGGTCCTAAGTGTTAGTTGGTAACCATACCCAAGATGGTTTGGTTCTTTTAGAAATATAATTATTATTGTGAATCACTTCTTTTATATAATTACCTATATATTTCTGTTTAATTAAGTTGTTATTTGTTTTAGGAACCCATATTTTAATCATTTTTGAATTTGCGATTAATTTCTTATTTTTGGAAGAAGGTTTTATCTTAGTATAAATCTTACTATACTTTATATTTTTGGTTTTATTATCAAACCCTATTCCATTTTGATTTTTGAATGGCTTGGAAATTTTAATTAAATTCTCCAAGTCTTGTTTTCCTTTGTTAAATTTTGTAACATTATTTGTAATTTTATCCAATTTGTTTTTAAGATCGGTATTTTCAGATCTTGAAGTTTCTAGATTATCTTTTAAGATAATGTGCTCATTACTAAATTTATTATTTTCTTGTTTAACTTTTCCTAATTCACAAGATAAAACATTATTTTCAATAGAAAGATTCTTACCTTTTTCTTTAGCATTTTCTAATTCTTCTTCTAAAATAGATTTTTCATCTTTTAGTTCTTCTAAAATAGATTTTTCATCTTTTAGTAACCCTATTTCAAGTTCTAATCGATTTATTTTAGCTACATATTCTTTATTTAATTTTTTAGTTTCTCTATATTTGTCATCAAGTTCCACACTTACTCTAAAATTTCATCATAAGTAAGATTGGGATATACCTCATTAGTGTGTGACATGAAACATACATTTGCTTTCTCCGTATCACTTTCACTGTCGCTATCGGATGAAGAGGAAGTGTCAGAATCATCCCATGTGACTTGGAATGCCTTTCTCTTTTTCTTAAATTTCTCAAACTTATTTTTCTTTTTCTCAATGTTGAGTTTTGGGCAATCTTTCTTCATATGTCCAAACTGATCACATTCAAGCAATTGATCGAAGTTTTATTTGATGAATTTGATTTTCCGTTATTTTGGAATCTAGTCATTTTCTTGAATTTCTTAAATTTGTTGTAGTTCTTGGCAATAAATACAATTTCATCTTCATCCAATTCAGAATCTTCATTGCTTGCTTGAAATGCTATGTTTTTCTTTTCATGGTTTTGTTCCTTTCTGGCTTGCCAATTAGCTTCATACGACATTAAATTTCCAATTAACTCTTCAACCTTGAGTACAGAGAGATCATTTGCTTCTTCGATAGCCAATACTTTTCTTTCCCACTCAATTGTTAAAGAGTTGAGAATTCAAGAAACTAAATCAAAATTAGTAAATTTAACTCCTAGTGCCATAAGATCGTGTTGTATAGTTTGAAATCTTGGGTACATGTCAACAATTGACTCATTTTGTTTCATTTTGAAAGATGAAAATTGATTTTGTAAAATTGATATTTTCGTTAGTTTGACCTTAGTTGTACCTTCGTGTGTAACTTGTAAAGTACGCCATATATCATATGCAGTAGTACATAACATAACACGTGAAAATTCATTTTTATCAAGAGAACAAAATAGTACATTGATATCTTTAGCATTATTAGAAGCAGCGGTTTTTTGTGCATCTGTCCATGTGCTAATATTTGTTTCAGGTGCTACATACTTAATTTGAGTTGCTGACCATATTTCTAAACCATTTGCTTCCATAAAAATTCTCATTCGAGTTGACCAATATGCATAATTAGATCCAGTGAATAGTGGAGGACGTGCAGTTGACTGACCTTCTTGAAAGATACTTGCCATATTAACAAATTTTCAAATACGTGTTACTGTGATTTGAACTAACCTTGCTCTGATACCAATTGAAAGTCTATGTGGATCGTATATGTATATAGTATATGACAAGTACGTGTATGATAGTATGAATTGCATAGAGTAATAATGCAGGTAAAATTAAAAGTAATCACACTAGAGTTTTTATACTGGTTCAGACCTCCCGTCCTACGTCCAGTCCCGAAGCTCCCCTTCAGAAATACACTAACCAATTGCCCTCACTTCGCCCGGAGGAATAGGCTTTTATACAAGAGTATTTCTTTGACAAATGTGTGTTCTATGCAACACTGATTTTGACTACAAGTACAACTTCTTCCTATAATCTCCTTTGAGTAGTATGTAGTTTAAGCTTTGATATAAGGAAGAGATAAAAGTGTGTTTTTGAGTACTTTTGGAAATCAGAGAGATCACAGGAATATTAGAAAATAAAGAGAGAAAGTTCAGAATAACAAGTTAATTGTAATTTTCAATTTCATGTTTATTTATAGACGGTGAAGAGTTTGTTTAAGAAGTAACGACTTTTGATTCACTCTATTTCAGTCCAAGAGTTACAATGTTTGAGCAGAAAGAGTTATGACCAAAACAAGAGGATGCAACTCTTTGATTGAAGAAGATGACTTTTGGGGAAAAATGGTCGTTACCCAGGTCAAACGTCTGGCCATTTGTGCCAGACGTTTGGTCTGTTTAAAATTTTAAAAACAGAACATGTTGCCAGACGTCTGAGCACATATGCCAGACGTCTGACACATGTATATTTTGTTATCTTCCCTTTTTTAAATAATTTGTATGTGTAGATGCTTGTAAAGATTACTCAAGGAGATTGTACATATCATATATTTAAGACATTAACAGAATGTACTAATATTTCTCAATATAATAATCCTTGTGTCGGTCTTCAAGCATTGGTCGCGAAAGTCTACCTGCATATGGATGATATATATACCTATGTATATTGAATGCAAGTGCTTGTATAGTTGTTGTCATCGAAATCGTGGTTCTAACGGAAGGCAGAAGCTTCAGTGTCTAAAGGAGCTTTCCTAAGTAGGCGGAACCTATTTTCTATTATAAACCAGGTTTTATACTACTTTAAGCAAACTTTTCTCTAACTAACTTGCCACGTGTCAACACCAGATTGGTTGCCTTAATGTTTTCAAATTCTTATCAAAAATTAACTACCATTAATCATATCTAAACCATGGCTAACTTAATCAATTAAGCCCTTCCCTTAGTCAAAACCAATTTTGCAAAGAAGTCCCTCTTCTAAACCAATTTATTTTGCATAGCAAATCACATTGGAAAAATCCCCAAAAATTCAAGAAATTCACTTTAATCATGTTACCTAACATATCAAAATTCCAGACCCAAATTCTCAATATATTTTCCAAAATTTATAAACCCAAATAACCATAATTTCCTTTGGAAATTCATAACAATCTTTCCATAGCTTGGAAAATTATAAAAATTGAAACCCAAATCCAAAATCATGTTTCTCATAACATAAAATTTTCCCATGGCATTTAAACATCAATAGATCTCGGCTTTGAACTAAAACTGTACCAAAAACTCTTTTAAAACAATCTTGTTTTAATCAAATAAATCATGAATCAAGCATATCATCATCTAATATCATAAAAACGAATTTACCCTTAAATCCAAAAATATATGATTCAAACAAAAATAGAGATGAAATTATTATTCACCTTGCTCTAGATAAGGAGATTTGATTGAGATTGATTTCCCCTAAGCTTGATTCTCTAGCTTTAAATTTATATTGCTCTTGATCTCTTAATGGCTGGCCGTTCTCTCTTGTGTTTTAAATTTTCAAAATGACGTAAATGAGAAGAAAAAGGGTAGGAATGAAAATATAATATAAGGGTAGGGGCCACTGGGCGGCAAATTCCTAATATACCCTTATGTAATTTAATTAACCAAAAACCCATTCTTTTAGCCCATTAATTATATATCAGGCACGACCTTAATTAATTAGTTCAAGACTCAATTCCCTTATCACTTAACATTTACATTATCCTATTTAATTTATCTAATTAAATCTCATGAATAATGTTATCAAAAATTAGGGGTGTTACAAATATCCATCAAGTGCGTCTCAAAAGCACCACCAAGACTGGTTATGAATTTAAAAATATTTATCAAATGTGTCTCAAAAGCACCACCAAAAATGGTTATGGAATTAATAGGAAAAATGTTAATAAAATCCATCAAGCGCATCTCGAAAGCACCACCAAACTGGTTATGGACTTTACAACAAAAATGTTTATAGAATCCTTCAAGAGTGTCTCAAAAGCACCATCAATACTGGTTATGGATTCAGCAAGAGTAATAAACAAAACTACAGCAAGATCCATCAAGTGTGTACTATAAGCATCACCAAGACAAACCATGTATTAGTGATGAATTTAAAGTTCAAAGCAAGACTTTCACAAATCAATCTATCAAGTGTATCATCAATGCATCGCCAAAACTGGTTATTGATTCAAAAAAGCAATCAATCTCTTAAACATAAAAATAGGAAGGGAAAGTGTAATTGTGTTGTCTTGTTTGATTGCTAATGGGTATCGATCACAGTTTCCTATACTCTAGGCCTGAGGCTCGTTCCTCTTGAAGATTCAGGGATTGCATTTCTCGAAATCCTTTCATGAGTGGATCCGCCAAGTTCTTTTCTAATCTTATAATCCAAAGGAATCACCCCATCCTTTGAAAGTTTCTTAACTGCTTTATGTCTGACACGAATGTGCCTTCTTTTTCCATTATACACACTATTCTTTGCAATTCAAGTGGTGGCCTATGAATCACGATATAAAGAAACCGAAACATTCATTTTTCCCATAGTGGAACTTTTACAAACAAATTATTTAACCATTCCATTTCTTGACCTTCCAACTTAAGAGCAATAAACTCAGATTCCATAGTAGATCATGTTATGCACGTCTGTTTTGAGGACTTCCACAATGTAGCACCTCCACCCAAAGTGAACACGTAGCCAATAGTGGAGCTAACTTCATCATTATCAGTTTTCTAGTTTGCATCACTAAATCCCTCCACGACAGCAGGATATTTGTCAAAATGCAACCAACAATCAATTGTACCCTTATTTACCACGTCATATGACGAACATCATTTTAATGTTCATTATTGGGGGTAGTGGTATAACTACTCAAATGAATCATGGTGTAGGCCATATCAAGTCTAGTATAATTCACAAGAAACATTACGCTTTAAATAACTTTGGTATATTCATCTTATGAGATTTTAGGTCCCTTATTCTTCCTAAGATGCATACTAGGATCATATAGAGATCGAACAAGAGTCGCATCAAAATAACTTTTTAAAAATTTCTCTATGTAGTGAGATTGACTTAGTGAGAGGTCGATTGTAGTTTTACTCATTTTAATTCCTATTATCACACCAGCCTCTCCCAAGTCTTTCATCTTAAATTGGAAGGATAAGGAAGTTTTGGCATCATTTACTATGACCAAGTTTGTACCAAATATCAACATGTCATCAATATAAAGACATAATCACACAATGAGGACCAAACACCTTTGAATATACGCACATCAGTCACTATATAAAAATTACTTACTAGGGTCATATCAAATTTTTTATACCATTATTTAGGGGCCTGTTTTAGACCATAGAAAGACTTTCATAATTTTCAAACCTTATTATCCTGAGCAGATACCACGTAATCAATAGGTTATTCCATATAAATTTCTTCTTCTAAGTCATCGTTAAATAAAGCAGTCTTCACATCGATTTGGTGTACTACTAGTTATGAATAGTAGCTAAGGCTACTAAAGTTCTAACAATATACCTTGGTCTTAAGGGAATAAGATTCAAAATAATCAACGTCTTATTTTTCTATAAAGCTAATAGCTACCAATCTAGCTTTGGATTTATCAACAAAGCCATCAATTTTCAATTTTCTTCTAAAGATCCATTAGGTCCTAATTGGTTAGCATCCCTTAAGAAGGTCAACTAAGTTCTAGGTGTGGTTAGTTGTTATAGAATCAGGTTCACTTCTAATAACTTCTTTCGAAGAACTACTATTCCTAGAGTTAATTGCCTCTTCATATGTTTCAGGATCTCCCTCAATTAAATGTACCGAAACAATGGTATCATTAATCCTATCAAAATCACTGTTTTCTACCAAAATGGCAGTAATGAAGTCTGGTCCAAAGTTAGTCTTTATACATCGCCTTTTACTCTTTCTATGTTCATTGTTAGATTTATTGACAATAGGTGGTGGAGTGGGCAAAGATAGTGACACATTAGTGGTAGTGGAAGAGCCAAAAGACTTCCCATTATTATAGTTCTTTAAAGTATCGACATTCTCAAAAAATATATTATCTATAACTTCCCAAATAGATTGATCATTTAAAGACAAGAATCTATATGCAGCACTCTTAGAAGCATAGCCAATGAACACATAATCAAATGTCTTAGTTCCTATATTAATTTTTCTAAAATGTTCTAAGCTCATTTTAGCTAGGCACCCCCACATTTCCAAAAATAAGTAGATTTGGAGGAAAACTTTTCCATGGTTCATTAGGAGTTTTATCCAACCTTTTATGAGACACTCTATTAAGTATATAACATGCAGATAAAGCAGTTTCCTTTCACATATTGTCAATCATAACATAACTTAAAAAAATTGAGTCGTCGTATTCTTAAGAGTCCTATTTTTTTCAGCTACTCCATTTTGTTAGTGGTTGTAAGGAGTGCTAATTTCATGTATAATTACATTTTCTCACTCAGTACAATACTCTACACCAGTATCAGACCTAAGTCTTTTCATTTTCAGTCTTATTGGTTTTCAACTTTAGCTTCAAATTTTGAAGAACATTTCTACAGTCTCACGATCTAAAAAAATAGATTTTGATTTATCTAGAAAAGTCATCTATGAAGGTTACATAACAACGTTTACCTCCTCTACTGATTGTGTTCTTAAAATCTGCCAAATTTGAGTGCATTAACTCTAGAAATTCAGTACTTCTCTTAGTGACTGATTTGTAAGGGTTTATTTTTGCATGTTTAGCATAAACACATGTAGGACATTTGGAAGATAAAGTGTCGTTTTATATATTTAGCATATTCAATTTTCTAAATCTATTAATTAAGCCTACATTCGCATGTCCCAATTTATTATGCCATTAGTCAATGGACTCTATCATATAAGCAAAAGCAAAAGCAAAAGCAAAAGTAATTTCATTATTAGAAACAACATAGTTTAATACAAGTGGACAATCAACTAAATATACCTTTCCCAAAAATGCTTCATTCCAAGTTATTACAGCTTTATCATATTCAAAAACAAATTCCATCTCAGACTTTTTGCTAACCCACTAGAAACTAAATTCCTACAAAGAGAGTGGACATACGATACATCATCCAAACCCAAAGTTTTTCTAGAAGTAAGTTTAAGAAGAACATATCCTTTGCCAAGCACTCCAGCAGTAGCAAGGTTCCTCATGAAGATGCCCTCACCTTCTTCTGCATCCTTGAATTAATGGAAAAGCTCTCGATTTGCATGGAGATGTCTAGAAGCTCCTATGTCCAACACCCAATCAGTCTTGTTTTCCCCAAAGTTAGCCTCGACAATGACTGCAGTTATGATAACTTCATCCTTAGTGAAATTATCTTGCGCTTTGACATTGGTAGCTTGCTTCTTATTATGTTGGTTTTTGGTTGAAAGAATTGATGTGACATTCGACCTGGTTTGCCACAGATATAACATATAGTCTTTTTTCTGAATTTTATTATTCTTATTTACAACATTCAAAAAAATTTGATTAGTAAAATTATTAGTCATTTTTCCTTTTTTTGAATCCATTTAAGTTAGAATGATTTCTAGTTTCCACATGATTGCATTGTTAGAGTCAATAGATATAGCACTGAATTTATCCTTCAAACGATTGGCTTTCACGGTCTACATGTGGCTTCTTAATTCTTGAAGAGGAAGATCCTTTCTTTTATGCTTGATATAGTTTTTGCAATTGTTTCATGATGGTGAGAATTTTTCTAGTAATACAAAGGCATGTAGGAGCACACATCTTCATTCCTTCATTGAGTAAATCAGATATTAAGTTTTTACATTCATGAATCTGCTCCATAACTAACTTGTGTCAACCATCTGAAATTGCAATCATTTACCTACCATGTACATTTTTCTTCCAGTATCTTCTGCTCCACACTTCTTTTCCATTATTTCACAAATGATATTTGATTGATTTTTGATTGATAAACAGATCAAATAGTTTATTTGACACATATGTGAGCATGTGTCTCTGTTAAATTTTGGTGATACAAAATCACAATAGAAGGAAACAAATATGCAAAAGGGAAAGTAATCACGTTTGTTCATTATGGAAATGCATTAATAATTGGATTGCATTTGAATGAGATGGCAAGGAAATTTATGCATGCGCACATTATGGAATAATATATATGCAAAAGATATGCATATTATTTCTTTCTTCGTAATCGCATTGCTTTGGGATTATTTTCTTCCATCTTTGGAACGAGTGAATTACTTGCTATGTTTGCGTGATTTGTTACCGTTGTAATTTGCCTCCATTATCTTCTTACCATATTTTGGTAATTTGATTGATGACTCACATGAATTTATATTGGCTATATATTGAGGGTAGACTTCATTGTAAACCCATCCTGGTATTCAGCCAGTGATCTCCAGATAGAGTGTCTCTTTTTTTTATCCCTAATTGGGGCTTTGGTATGTAAACTCTTATCTTGTAATCTCTTGTAATTCTCTCATGTGGAATAAAATCTCTCTCCTTTGGACTGGACGTACACTATCTAGATGATAGTGGAACCAGTATAAATATTGTGTCTACTTTCTCTTTATAGTTATTTGCTATTTATTTGGAGTATAGAATAATTGCTGCTAGTTAAGTGGTGTTCAAATTGGCAAATCTAGATCCTGTTTATTGTCTTTCCGCATTGGTGCAATTTTCTGCACAACAGATTGGTATCGGAGCTAGGCGATTTGTTCAGATTTGTGCATCAATGGCTTCTAGAAAGAGCGGTAGATCTGGTGGTGATTATGCTATTACTCATTTGGATGGAAAAAGGAGATTTTGTGCAATATGGAGTGGAGAAGATTATGTTGAGAGAGAAGAGTGTTCCAGTCTTGGAAATTTGATGATAAGGAGTTTACTGTGTTGAAGAGACATCTGGATTTGGAAACTTGTATCTGCTTTATGGCTCGATGTTGATGTGAGAGTCTTAAGTTGATTTCCATGGGAAATTTGTTGTTTGGCAGATAAGTGGATTTGGAAACTTGTATCTGCTTTATGGCTCGATGTTGATGTGAGAGTCTTATGTTGATTTTCATGGAAAAATTGTTGTTTGGCAGATAAAGTATGTGGAAGGAGAGAGATTTGTCTTGTATACAGAGATTTGGATTAGCCTTGTCTATTGGCTTTTGTTTTTTGGCTCTGTATTTAGATTGGTGATTGAGAGAATATTTTTTGGCCTTGGTGGCTTTGAGATTAATTTGGTATCTACCTTCTTTTGATTTTGGATATTTGCAACATTTTGTTGGTGGGCGGGGACATAGTCTGAGCTCGTTAGCAATGTGTGATGGGGGGCTGGCTTTGTCGGAACCCATTGGGTAAATATTCATTTTTGGTCTGTATCTCGTTAAGAGATTTTGGTTGAAGGTAGAGTTTGATTTGAAGAGTTTTATGTTGAGAAGAGAATTTGACTCGAGGTGGAGTGTTGGAAATATGTGATTTTGCATCAAGGTGGAGTGTTAAATTTTGGTGATACAAAATCACAATAGAAGGAAACAAATATGCAAAAGGGAAAGTAATCACGTTTGTTCATTATGGAAATGCATTAATAATTGGATTGCATTTGAATGAGATGGCAAGGAAATTTATGCATGCGCACGTTATGGAATAATATATATGCAAAAGATATGCATATTATTTCTTTCTTCGTAATCGCATTGCTTTGGGATTATTTTCTTCCATCTTTGGAACGAGTGAATTACTTGCTATGTTTGCGTGATTTGTTACCGTTGTAATTTGCCTCCATTATCTTCTTACCATATTTTGGTAATTTGATTGATGACTCACATGAATTTATATTGGCTATATATTGAGGGTAGACTTCATTGTAAACCCATCCTGGTATTCAGCCAGTGATCTCCAGATAGAGTGTCTCTTTTTTTTATCCCTAATTGGGGCTTTGGTATGTAAACTCTTATCTTGTAATCTCTTGTAATTCTCTCATGTGGAATAAAATCTCTCTCCTTTGGACTGGACGTACACTATCTAGATGATAGTGGAACCAGTATAAATATTGTGTCTACTTTCTCTTTATAGTTATTTGCTATTTATTTGGAGTATAGAATAATTGCTGCTAGTTAAGTGGTGTTCAAATTGGCAAATCTAGATCCTGTTTATTGTCTTTCCGCATTGGTGCAATTTTCTGCACAACAGTCTCCTGACCAACTTGTTAATCTTTTCAAGTTTCTATTTGACTTAATTATCGTTCTCCTTTGGTACTATGCTACGTTGGTTAGTTTCGATTATGGTTGGAGCAGCAACTTTTGAAACC
Organism: Allium fistulosum; assembly: GCA_030737815.1. Taxonomy (NCBI): domain Eukaryota; kingdom Viridiplantae; phylum Streptophyta; class Magnoliopsida; order Asparagales; family Amaryllidaceae; genus Allium; species Allium fistulosum. The sequence goes on from CM060903.1 coordinate 1,181,227,887, forward strand.
TCGATAGAAGAGGATTCAGAATACATAACATAATCGACTTCTAATCGTTTAAACAAGATGAGTAATTTCTAGGACCAATGTTTGTAGTTGGTTCCGTTCAATGCTTCAAATTTGGAAGGATCGGGAAGAAAGCAGTTGATTGGAAGAGCCATTACTCTTTACTATAAAATTTACTTTCATATTGTAAGAAAAGATAGACATTAAAGAGTAAGGGAGGTTGTGCCATGGATAGGGCACCGCCTTGAAAGTAAATTTCAACATGACTAAGGTGCAATCATGGATTATCATTCATTCTTTAAGGTTCACACAATAATCTTCAATCTTGTGCACTCATGGTTGAAGAAATTAGAGGAGTGTCGAAAGGCAATTGCTCGAGAGTTATTTTTTGGAGAATTTGAGTTGTTGAATTGGAATTTTTATGTATCTTCTTTCCATCAAAAATGAACAACAATAAATAGGTGCAAAAACTGCAGCTCGGAATTCAAAATATGATAAATCTGAATAGTCGAGATAATAAAGAGTAAATCATTTTAATACATTCATAATTTTTATTAATCACAATTGTAACTGATAAGCAGATAAAAAGATATGTCTTTTCTGTTTAGATAACTAAAAGAATAATAGAAAAAAGAGAATGAAGAGTAATGGAGAACCAAGCTCATTCAGTAGAAGTGCACGGTGCTAAGTGCTAAGTGAGCCATTAAAGCGCCGTTTGCGCTCATGTCGCGTGTGTGTGCATGTGCTATCTTGCCTGGTGATCCATACTACCCATTCCTTATTAATAAACAGTAGAAATAAAGATATATAAAGAGGAGAATAAAATATTATAATGCCATGTGGGACTAAAATTTTATTGTAGTTATCAACCAAACCTTATTTGGCAAGGAATGTTGTGCATGAATCACCGTTAAACTTTTGTCCCTTAAAAAAAACCTAAAAATAAACTAAAATTTTACTCTAGGTATATGTGTCTGAAACCATGATTTAGTGATCATGATAGTTGTAAAAAACACATTATTGTAAGAAATGCCGGTATAACTTTTGCAAGCATAAAAGGCAATAACAACGTCGGAAAAAGACTTGCATAAAAGACCTATTCATATATAAAATTAATCAATTATAAAAAATAATAACAAAAAACTTAAGCTCCCGATACCAATTAGTCTCAAGTTTCAAAATCTATAATCCAACTAGCCATAAATATGCATACAATGAGTAAGGAAAAGAGAACACACATGCAATGAAGCCTTTTGAACTACTCTATTTTCGCATGTTTTTAATTAAGGTTACAAGATCGTCTTCCTAAAATAATGCAATCGGGTAAGACTTCATTAAATTAAACTCAAATATGACCTTATATCCACAAACAAATTATCTTATTTTAGTTAAGGAAATAAAGAAATCTTTATATTCTTATGTTACAGTAGTTTTTTTCAATCTTGTACTAAATAGATAAATCGTTGTGAAAGTGATCTAACAAGTTAAGCCAATGCAAAAACATATGCAATAAATATGCCCAAGGTCCACAAAAAGTTATTTTAGTTCACATTAATGAATATCACATCATACCTATGAATATCACATCATACCTACACTTTATCAATCTAGGGACTATAATCTTTTATGAATTAATTCTTCATTTAATGCATAAAATTAGATGTTCAACTCAAAATTTCGAGAATCATATGCTGAGAGGAAACCAAATTACTTGAACATTTGAACCATAATAATAATAAACAAAATGTCAGATGAGCTCTTAACAAAATTTTAATTTTATTGACCTCTAGGCATAAGAAAAATAGATAAAAAAAGCAAAAATATGTAATTCATGTTATAAATGATCGATAATTTCATTAGAATCTACATTTTTAATCATCATTTGCTACAATAATAATAGAGGTTAATATAATCTAACTAAATACGCTTCTGATTTGTAATAGCTAATAAAATCTTATTACTTCTTCAAAACTATAAAAACAACATCTAGAAATTTATTATATGTGCACTGCTAGTAATAATCAATGTAACTCTACTACGAGGTCATTAATGGGGAAAAAAATATTCTGATATATTACAATAACACAAAGAAGCAGACATACAAAGAAGTACACATTTTTGGATAAGTTAGTTTTGTTCAAAATACATCAACTTTATGGTCTATGATTTGTATATTATATATAGGTAATCAACCAATGGTATTAGATCAAGTTATGCTTAAACTAATAGAAATATTGAATTAAAAAGAAAATCAAAAATTGGTTATTAGTTTGCTTTTAAAGCAATATCTTTAATAATAAATCATTATTAATAACTAAAAATAGTGGTTTCTACAATTTACATCGTCTCAATATCACATGCAATTGAAATTCCAATTGAATTAAACCATAATGATTGATGCAAAATTACGAAAAAAAACCACATCGATTATCAAAAGTAGTTACTTCTACCATGTATAATTTCACCAAAATGAAGTATGCGAAATAACAAAGATCAAACTTCAAACTGAACATACAACAAACACACAATTCATTTCAAAAGTAAATGGTTTTCGTTCTAATATCATAAATATATCTCTAAATGCAATTTCGAATAAGAATGTCTGTAGTCCTTTAGTACAAAATTCAGAGATATACATAAGTTTTCCATTAAAAATTTCTATAGAAACTCTTATAGGCATTTCACCGAACACTTTATCTACCACTTCACCCGTAGATCGGAAAAAAACCATTTTGGGCCAACCCTAATGCCTTGGAAACCCAAGGTTGGCAAAGACGCGATGAGGAAATGGTAGCAAGAAGATACAGTGGCCTAAAGTAGTGGAAAGGGCTGGGATTGTGTACACATGCATACTGCATGTGCACACTCAATGCAAAAGAGGATTTAGGCCGACAGTTTTTGATCTTATTTTGAGAACCATTTAACTTATATTAAATGATGAGTTGTCACTGTATTAAAAGTACCCGTGAGTCTATAAATAGTAGGAAAGGACTTGCAAAATCATGCTATGATTGGATTGATAAGAATTATTTTCTACATTTACAAAAATATATTACGATTCCTTTTCCTTCCTTCATTTCTTTACTTTCTTTTCTGTTCTGCCATTATTTTCTTGAAACTCATATTCCCTTATTATTTCTCTTGCGCAAACCCTATCTTTCCTTAAATTCTCACCCGGAAATTGCTGCTGTCATCTCTCATGATCATCCTACCACCAAACACCGCTAGTTCTTGAAAATAAAATGACTATCAGGCAATAAAAGAACACGAATCCTCCCATCTGGGTATCAGAGCAAGATAAAAAACCACACTTCCATCGTGAAGCTTCTGAAGATGAGGACAACTGTGAGCTGGATGCACCAAAATTTCAAGAAGATAAGGATTTTGGCAGAGACAAGATGTCATCAACACCAAAACAATAGTCTCCGTAAGAAGCCTGGAAGAAATTACTAAAGATCTTCAACACACTACTCAATATTTAAATACTAAAGTGGATGTCCACCAGGCAAGGGGTATATTAGACTAGCACACCTCCTCCTAACCACAATTCAGATCACCTCTCCTTAAACCCAACCAATAACCATAACCGTAATTCTACAAGGGTATACGTTTCTTCAGGTAAAATACACTACTAGAAAGGCTTCGTATAGCGACGAAGCCCAACGACGGCTAAAAAAAGCGGCCGTCGCTAACCGTCGCTAGCCGTCGCTATACGCAGTATACAGATCTGCCGAGAGCAGCAGCTCATTCATTCCCTCTTCCCCAATTTCCACCCCCAAATCACTTCCTCCCTCCCCCCGACGCCCCCGTCACCATAGCCGCCGCTCCAGCTTTCAACGCCTCCAAATCATCCAAATTTACGTCGGTACGCTTCTAATCTCTTGTTTGAATGTAAATTTGATGTTTTTAGGTTTAGTTTAAACCCTAAGTCAATTATGATTTGTTGTTAAATTGGGTATTAGTAGTGTTGTTAAATTAGGTATTAGTAGTGTTGTATGTTGATTTGATAAATTAATTAGTTTATTATCACGAACTTGAATTATTTCGTATTACATTAACTAGTTTATCATGATCAAGTTGAATAAATGGTTGATGTAGATGATTAGTGTTGGCGATTAACATGGTTAGTTGTTTTAGGTGAAAAAATAGTGTATATTAATGATTAACTTGGTTATTGATAAATTTATATGAAAGTATTTCATAGTTTATGAAATTGATAAATTACAAATTTAAGTGGTTAAAATCTAAATTCTGCAAATATGAGTATTACAAATTACAGTATTGTACAAAAATAAAGTTTATATAGTATTGTACAAATTTAAGTTTGATAAATTACAAATCACAGTATTGTACAAAAATAATGTACAAAAATAAAGTTTATATAGTATTGTACAAATTTAAGTTTGATAAATTACAAATCACAGTATTGTACAAAAATAAAGTTTATATAGAAAATTAAAAAATGAATATGAGAGCCTTAAAAATTCTACAAATATGAAAAAAATTAGGAAATGACTTTAAAAACAACTGATATTGTACTGAAATCTATTTTGTAATGAAATTAAGAAATGAATATAACAACAACAAAGATTACGCTAAAATCTATGTCGTAAAATAAAGAAATGAATATTGAACTAAAATTGTTAATTGAATGTTGAACTAAAATTTAAATATACAAATTTATTAAATAAAATTTAAATAGTTGAAACATTGTCAAAATTTGAAAAGAACAACAATATTTGATAAAATTTAAAGAAATTTTTTTATCTTTTAGATTGGCTTTGGCCCCGTCTGGCAAGTGTTGTATATGATCGTTATATGGATGTTCGTTTTGGTAACGGAACGGACATTTATATTCATCTGATACAATATTTGTCGGATTTGTCCCTGTATTGGACAAGTTACAAACACAATAAAGTAAATACATATTATAAATCATTTCATTTTAAACGGTTACAAAATTTCGATAGCACTTCCTTTACGTTCCCTGTGTACACGCATTTGTGTACGATACACGGAACAAAAGGGAAGTGCTGCCGAAATTTTGTTGAACCGTTTAATCTGAAATAATTTATAAAATGTAATTACATTATTGTGTTTGTAATGGGAAGTAGGATGACTGACCACCGAAGTGAAAACCAAAATACTAAAAAATTAAAAAATCCCATGAAGTTTTTATTTTGAATTTTCTGCAACGGTGAACTGTTTACAATGGAGAATGGTTGAAAATTAATGATTTAAACTGTCTAACATACATTTTCAAATCAGGAAAAATGTTCAATTATTTTCTCGACCGTACTTGGATGTACGAAGTCAGAACTTAGACATTTTTTTACCCTAGCAGGAGCAGCAGTGTCATGAAAATATACTAAACAAACATGCATAGCTCGATCCACTATGGAATCTGAGTTCATCGCATTAGATAAAACATGCGAAGAAGCGGAACGGCTTCGTCAATTTTTAAAAGATATTCCATTTTGGCCCAAATCTGTAACGACCATATTTATTCACTGCGATAATCAAGCAGCGTTAAGTAGAGTGCAAAACTTTGTGTATAATGGAAAATCAAGACACATTCGTCGACGCCATAACACATTTAGACAGCTAATCTCAAATGGAACTATTTCCATTGATTATATAAGAACTAATGATAAACTAGCGGATCCATTTACTAAAGATTTATCAAAAGAGAAAATTGACTATGCATCGAGGGGAATGAGTTTAAAAAGCCTAAACAAAAAAAAGAGTTACTTTATACGAAAACCTATACTGGCGACTGGAGATCCCATGGACTAGGATCAATAGGCAAACCAGTTCTGAGTAACTCAAGAAGTAATGCATTTGTTTGGACTTAGTCCTACTCCATCTCTATGGTGCACAATAGAATGCATGCCTACAAAAGTATTAAAAAAGTTAAGTTATGTTTTTAATGACGTCCATATCTTGAGAATGTCAAGCAGATTGTACATATGATACTCTTTATGGATGCGATCACCTATGTTAGTATGAGCTGGGTCGGCTCTATGAGAATACTAAGGCTTAAATTCTCTAAATACACTCGCAGAACCAAATTTATTCAGATCCAAAATTAACACAACCAAGAGATTGGGTAGTTCACGGTCGGTCCAAAAAATTATGTTTCTATTCCAACATGTGCTGTTAAAGCACTTAGCAGTTCTTTAGCTGTGGAGGTGCAAAATGTTACTAAGGAGATAAAGCAGGAATACAGTGGAATATAGCGGAGATGCAAAAAGCTTCATTAGATATAAAACTTAATATTTAAAATTAGTTTATTCTCATTCTCACATTATTTATAAGAAAAATGAATATTGTTTAATCTTATATAATAAAACTGAAATATATCATGATTTATGTAGACTAGATTTGGCAACTTCTATATATTTCTAACTTATATTGAGAATTTATGACATAAAATTAGGTCTATACCTTTTTTTATGTTGATTTGATTTAAAAGACAACCAATCAAATTAGCTTTTGTATATTAATGTTGCTAAAGCGGATGTTAAAAAGCCTTAATTTAATAATGGAAAATAACGAGGCTTAAAGTGGGTATATTGTTTAATAACGTTAAATTGAAATGACGTAGCGGTTGTAGAGCGCTATGCGCTATACTGAAGATTTATTGGGACTTTATTGGGGTTTTAACTGCACGGATTTCAACTATTAATAAATAATATTATAAATTCATTCATGCAGTACCATTCCACGGAATTTAGCAGATTATCAAACAGAATACTTCATCAGATACAACAAAAGGAAACTGTATATGTCTAATTAACAAATTGAATTCGGTTATATAGTAAGATTCCACTGAATTTAGCAGATTGTCAAACAAAATACTTCCAACAAATAAAGCAAAGCAAAATGGTTGATGGCTAGTTAACAAATTGTTAACAATGGCCATCTGACTTCAAACAAATTATTTTTGTGAATAAACTAAAGAAATTAAAGGCATAGTAGCAATAGCTAGAAAGTCATGCAATCTCATAAGGAAATAAATTATAATAAGATTGTTGTAGGTAAGCATCTACCATATTCAATTCTATAATTCTATTTGCCAGCCACAATTTATTGGTTATATAAAAGTAAACTTAAATATTTAATATATTTAGTCGAGTATATTCTTTATTCTGCTTAAGCTTCCCAACGTTGATACCAAGGAAAATTCTAAGAAAAATACATTGAAGAATTACTTGCTAGCAAATAGAAAATAAATAAATAAAACTGCATCCACTGACAATTAAGGACGTGTTATATTTCTGTAAACTTTCTACACTTCATCTTGAATGGGAAAAGATTATATTTATTTATGTTTTCAGTTTGGAATGAGAATGCATCTTAGCACACTCTACTAGAGGCGAGGCTATGTACGACCAAGTGGTCAACTAAATTTAGGTTGTTATTATAAATTAAATAACAGATTCCGATGACACATGATTAAAAGTATTCTTCTACGATTTTTTATATTTATTATTCTTCAGATTTTTTGGACTTTGATTCTGTAGTTTTATTTGTCAACCACAAGTTTCATTGGTTATATACAAGTAAACTTAAAGTTTTAATATATTTAGTCTGAGCATATTCCTTTTTCTGCTTAAGCTTCCCAAACATTGTTTGATATCGAAACTTCAAATGAAATACAAATAAGAAATACTTCGCAGCCTATAGAAAAAGTGAATAAAATTGTACTGACCAAAGATACAAAAAGATGTTCTATTTATTTTCAACTTCCCATGCTTCATGGAAAAAGGCTATATACTTTGTTCTAGTTCTGCTTTTAGTTCCGAATGAGAGTTTTCACACCAGAAGCTCTTTAGGACCAAGTGATCAGCCAAACTTATATTGTTCTCTATCGTCGTTAATAAAGAAAATTAAATGTATACGATTCACAAGTGTGCATCGTTTCAGTTTCTCGTAATTTATCACATCTTTACATCACGTGCATGCACGTGCAATCGTGGTTGTCATACACTAGCTGTAATAAAATGAAAATTCTAGTGACGAGCGTTATAGCACGTGCTTCGCCCTTGATTATGGCACGCGTTTTGAATTGTTTTTCTACAAGTTTGTATATGTTTAACACGTTCAAGAAAAAATGATTTGTATAATAATTTTAATTTACAGGCTGCAGTCCGCGTTGACTCTGATGACTTAGACATTTTTTTAAATCACTGGAACAAGCGAATGAGAAAAAATTACAGGGATACATTGTCTAAGGCTAAGAACGCAGGGAAAAAGCCGAATTGGATGGGTGAGAATGTATGGAATGAATTTCTTCGGCTTTAGGATAGTCCGGCAGTAAAAGTAAGTAAAATATGTTTTCTTTATTATTTAAATCTAATATAAATCTCGCAAGATATATACGTGATAATTTATCTTAATTTGTAGGAGTTATCTGCGCGGAACCGGGCAAACAGGAATAAAAATCCTGCATTGCACCGTGGTGGCTCCAAATCCTTTCAGGAGCACAAGAGAGAGCTGGTAATTAAATTTATAAACTGTGTTTACATTTTATTACAATTTTTTATAATCAGATTAGCAATAATATTTATATATTTTCAGACCGCGAGATATAACCGCGAGCCCACTATGGCGGAGCTGTTCAAGGCCACGCATGCCGTGGAGAGGACTGACGAAGAGAGCAATGTTTCGTACGAGTGGACGGATGACAAATCACAATCCGTTATGGTAAATTAATTTGTTGTTAATAATAATATTTTGTCTTATTTTACTTTCAAAAATTTGAAGTTTGGGGTTTATCGTGTAAAACAATTGTTTGTAATCGCAGGAGAGGTACGAAGCAGAGCGGGCTCGTGTAGCACAGTCCACTGGTCGGGAAGAGCTTACGTTAGAGGAGGAGAACCATATTTGGGATGCTATTATTGACCCGCCTTCTCGGACCAGTCGACGGTATAGCTATGGAAATGTGGAGGTAAATTTTGACATGTACTAATATATAAATTTACTTATGCATATGAATAGTTAAATAATTTTAATAATATTACTCATGCATATGAACTATTTTACAGGCGATGAGAATGCAGAGTGCATACAGGAGGTCGCAGCAAGATGCGGAGATTGCTCAGTTGAGGGCGACGGTGGAAGAATTTAATGACTGGAGGAAGAGTTTCTTTGAGCAACAGCTGGATGAGCGGATTGCGGCTTACTTGCAACAGCATGGGACGATGCCTGGAGAGGACGGCAGCGATGGCGAGGAGTAGGTATGTTTGTTTGCTCTTGTTATAGTTTGGTATATACACATTTTGGTTGGTTCGGTGTATATATATTTCAGGATATTATGTACATATTTTGATAACTTCTAGTTGATGGATTTGGTTGGTTATTATGTATATATATGTCGGGATAACTACGTACATATTCTTGGATTTGGTTGGATGTTCTATTGTTTGATTTGGTTGGATTTGAAAATGAGATTTGGATGGATTTTATATTGTTTGAATGTATAGTGATGTTATATGATGGATATATGATGGCTATAGTTGATGAATATGGTGTATATTGGCTGTGATGATGTTATATGATGGTTGTTGTTTGAAGTGAGGAAGTGCTTTGGAAATTAAAAAAATTTGCTTCAGATTTGCGACGGTTTGCGACGGCTAGTGACAGCCTGTAGGTTTCCAGATTGCGACGGTTTGCGACGGCTAGTGATGCCTATTTTGCCAAAAAATTGTGTCGCCTAGCGACGCCTAGTGACGCCAGTTAAACGTTGGAAAATTTTCCACGTGTCATATATGCAGTCGCGAACCGTCGCTATTTTGGTGACGGAGCCGTCGCTAAAACCGTTGCCATACTGTTGGGCGACGAGGCAAATAGCGACGACAGATAGCGACGGCTTGCGACGGCCGGCGACAGTTAAAAGCCGTCGCTATCTGCTGCCGTCCTTGTAGTGATAAAAACTCCAAGAACTCATCAAAAATTCCATAACCCATCAGAAATGGGAATGTACTCACATTCAAGAACCCATAACCCTTATGAGATATTAAGAAATAGTCGAGGCATTCTACCAGCATCCATATTACTTCAAAACACAATTATTAAAATGCAATTCCCTGTATTTCCTAGAGTATCTGGTGTAATAGAGTGGCGTAGGCAGGTTGAATTTTTTTTCATATATCATAATTCTCTAGAGTATGAGTGGGCTCAGACATGTTCCTTTCATCTTCATTAAGAAGCTCGACAATGGTATCATAGGTACACAAATAATGTTAGGAACAGTGATCAATAACAAACGTTCGAGGAGGAAATTCTTATTAGATTTAAACCATTTGAATTGCAGAGTCCCTATGGAACATTGGCTAATTAAAAGCAACAAACTATTGTTCTTGCATACTTAAATAAGTTTAAGCAACTACAAGGATTGATAGACATATTGCCACCCAAATTTCTTTTTGAAAAAGTCATTGATGGGTTAAAAGAGGAAATCATATATGATGTATTAGCTTCCAAGCCAGTGGATTTCAGAGAACTATTTCTCTAACCAAAATCTTTGAAAAATGGATAACATTAAAGAAAGTGGCAAGAACAATGATTAGATCACTTCATCAAAACAAGAAGTCTTTCCAATGGCAAGCAATAAATATAATACCCGACCTCCTCTATAGATGGTCCGGCTAGAAACTCTAACCCTATTACTATTAAAAGGTTGACAAAAATGAAAGGGTTTGACTCCTGATGAGCTTGTAGCCCAAAGGAATAGTAATTAATCTTATGGATGTAATAAGAAGTAGCACTCCAAGCACAAGTGTAAAAATCATCAAGTTATGGAGGTATAATGGATTTAAAGATGATGATGATGATCAAGATATCTCTGATGAAATAGATGAGAAAGGAGGCCTTGACGATAATAAGGAACATAGTTACACTTGTGCAAGCACTATGTGGCAAACCATCACTCAGCACCATCAGAGTTCGGGGGTGCCTAAAGAATCAACCACTTCATAGTCTTGTGGAATTTGGTTAATATAGTTTCTTGAAGACCAAGTTTTCCAAGAGACTGAAGCTATCAATCACTAAGACTAATGATTATGAAGTGACAGTGGCTAACGGGGAAAAACTATAGGGAGCTGGCATATTAAGCTGCCAGTACTGTTAAGTTACCAGTGGTGCAACATGCCAGTGGATCTATTACTACTACCTAGTAAAGGTTGATAGCTAGTGTTTGGGGTTCAATGGCTTAAAGAACTTGATGTCATCTTCAAATTCAAGCAAGTACAAGTCAAATTCTCATATAAGGATCATGACTACACTTGGCAAGGGATAAGCATGCAGGATACAACTCTAGTAGATGAAAACGGATAAAATGGGAAATAAAGCAAGTGCAACTATCATTCATTCTGCACCGTATGAAAATAAAGGAGCTACCAGAGAATCATGCCTCAACAATTCCTCTCATGAAAATCATATTATGAGAATTACCCCTAGAAATCACTACCTTCCCACCATCACCCAAGACCCTAACCAGTTACCAGGGCCGGCCCTGACCCAAGGCCACCTAGGCGGTGGCCTAGGGCCTCCAATTTTTTAGGGCCTCAAAATTTTAAAAATAGATATATATAAAAGCTATGTTATCTTCTAATAATAAAAGGGTTGTTAGTCAAGTGGTGAAGCATTTGATTCTGCATTGCAGCAACCAGAGTTCAAGTCCTACATCAGCCTAATTTTTTGCTATATTTTAATTTTTTTGAGGCCTCTAAAAAAATTTCTGCTGCACGGTAATAAAATTTGCCTTGGGCCTCCAAATACTCCGGGCCGGCCCTGCCAGTTACCACTAAAAGGAAGTTGTGACCACAAGATCCCATTCTTACCAGATATTAAACCAGTTTTCCTTTAGGCCTTATAGACACCCATACCATGTCAAAGCTGAATTGGAAAAATTGATTAATGACATGTTATCCTCTGGAATTATAAGGCTCGACGCTAGTTCTTTTGCATCACCAATAGTGATGGCTAAAAAAGGATGGGACTTAGAGGCTTTGTGTGGACTACAAGCACCTCAATAAATACACTATCAAAGAAAAATTCCCAATCCCTTTCATTGAAGACCTATTTGATGAGTTACATGGATTCCAATTCTTTAGCAAGCTCGATTTGAAATGTCGTTACCACTAGAGTAGAATGCTTGAAGAGAATGTGCATAAAACTACCTTTAGGATTTATAAAGGCCATTATGAGTTTCTAGTCATGCCATTTGGCTTAACAAATGCTCTCTCTGCTTTTCAATCTTTGAAGATTGCTATTTGAAAAAAAAACATCTGAGAAAATTTGATCTAGTGTTCTTTGACAATATTTTAAGTTATTGTAAAACTTGGCAAGATCACTTACACCATCTATTTTTATCTTTTCATGTTTTATAGGAAAACAACTTAGTCATTAAGCTGACCAAATGATAGTTTGCAAAGGAGAAGCACTACAAGAAAATGGGGTCTTTATCTACCAATTGTAAGTGTAGGTAAAACTAGCATAATGGTGGGTAATATGTTTTAGCTACCAATATTGAATTGGTAGACACTGGTAGGTAAAAGTTAGTGGGGAAAGAGTTTTTACCTACACTTATTAATATTGGTAGGTAAAAGAATCCGTGGACCCCACTAAGTTGTGAATCAAATGATGAGTCAGCGGCTGATGTGTCATCCTACGTGGCTGCTGACATGGTCGTCACAGTAGCATACACATGGCATATATCAATAATGCCGCTTGGCATCTTATAGTTGGTCCATATGTCAAACAACATTTGTCCACGTGTCATCATTTAATTAGTACATTTGGCATCATTTTTCTTAGGCCACGTGGCATAATTTGATTAGTCCACATGGCATTATCTGATTTTCCACGGGCATCATTTTATTGGTCTACGTTGCACAATATTATTGGACCACGTGGTGTTATTTTATTAGCCCATGTGGCATCATTTTATTGGTATGTTTCACAATTCATATTTTGCTCAAATTTAATGGTTATATGTAGATAAAAGATAATAACAGTTATTTATAAATGTTCTATATTAGAAATAAATTAGAAAAAAAATACACTATTATTATCTACAAAACTAATATATTAAACAACCTAAATGACCAAATCAAAGCAGTTGTAGTCATTGTGATATTCAATCAATTGTATATGTAGTTTAAACAAAATTCACACTTATATATGTACAAACAACTAATGCCCATGTATATATAATTTACAGAAAATAACTTGAAAAAATTAGATGTCTCTCCTACACAATGGCCATGAAGCATGCCTGATGAGCCAGCCATCGATATACTGCACGTGAAAAACATGTTTACATTGGTAGACTCCCTGTGCTTTCTTCGATTTCAAAATCATGCAAAAAAATTTGAATACATCATTAATTGTCAATTAATAATTATGCTTAACATATCAAGAAAATATTTTGCAATAGAGGTCATACCTGAAGGCAAACTGAGCAACATATTGACTCTGATGCATAAGAACTATTCTCCACTGATATTTTAATTGTTCCAATTTTATCAATTGTATCTTATGACATGTCTTTTGTGCCTTCTGTATCGAATATATCGAGGAATTTGATTACTGGGGAGTCTACTGCATTCGTCTATAACGAACATTTATATGATGTAAATATCAATTTCAGTTTTATGAAATATCAGTCTATAATATAAAGATTTGACTGTATGTTACCTGACTTTGTACTGTAGGTCTTATATTCTCTCTAATGAGTCTTCCGCTCAAAAGACTAGTAAGGACATCGATCGGTGGTCAATGTACAACAATTGTAAGAATGTTAGGTCTTAAAATTGAATGTATAGCTTGTTTTTACTTGATTCATTTTTTATTTTCCTGAAATAACAGCAAAGAAACCTGTCTTAAAAAGTTCCTTATGCATTTTTCCATCTTTAATTTTGTCTCTACTAAGATTCGGATCCTATGCATCGGTTGGATATTTCTGTAACATCAACAAAAACTTAATTAGAAGCAATATGTAATATGCAGTATACTAGTGAAAAAATACTGCTTTCTTATTTAGGCAAAAGTATGAGACATGTGAAAGATTTTATACCCCGATTAGATGATATAAGCATGTTGTCAAATAGTAGATATAAGTATATGTATACTTTTATATAAATTTATATTGAGACTAGAAAAGAAAGAGACTAACCTAAATGAAAGTGACTTAAGAAGAAACATCACATATTTGAGTAAAAAGTATGTCAAACAAAAAAAAACCATTTTAACGCTTTGAGTCACGAATTAGTAGTTGACTAAAAGTTGAAAATGGAAAGCACCTAACAAAATTAATAATAATAGGTTTGGTGAAATTTTTGTAACAAAATGTCATTTAAAATACTTATTTATTTGGATACTGATATATATTTGAAAATAAATGAAAACCAAATAAATTACATAACTTTATCGATTAAGTTATGCCCATAAATTTATTATAGGTATGATAATCAATTAAAAATTATTCTTCTATAGGTATTTATGGTAGATGGCAATTATTATAGCTAGGCATATATTGAATCTACCGTTATATTACAACATTGCTAAATTAATTGGATCAAAAAACTATCACAACTAAATATTAGTGGTAATAATAATTCAAGGGCAGTTAAATTTACCATTTTAATTCAAATTACAGCCTTATTGTTGGATAAACTAATTTCCATAGGAGGACCTTTTTGGGCAAAAGATGAGCTAAACGACCTATAAATTAGAAATAATTGATTTAGTAGAATGAATAATCAATGAGATAATTATAAGAAAATTAACATGTAAGACAAACTAAATGATATAATTATAAAGTAGTAAGAAAATCTTTTAATTTACTTCTACAATAGTGGGCTTTAGCAGTAAATGAAAACGTTTTGAAACTCAACTATGACGTGGGTCCCACTAGGGAATAATTTAGAGGTTAAATGGGATGGACATAGAAAATTGATCTAAAATGCATAATATATCGAAACTTAAATGGACAAATAATATTCCCAAACATTCCTAGGAATAAAAAACCATATATAGTATTTATAACACTTATAAAAATAGGTTGGTGAAATTTAAGGAAAAACGATGTCATTTAAAGCACAGACCTATTTGAAAAATAACACAAACTTGGAAATAACATAAAAATGAGTCTATTTAGCAAAAACTCATAAATCTCGATATTGCACGATTCTTAATTTCAGAGACATTTAATCAAAAAATGGTAATGTACATATTTGAGACATATAGATATGAAAATTGCAGTAGCTAAGCATATATTAGATCAGTCCATGTACGTATCAATACAACAACTTTAGATCAATCTAATCAATAAACTATGACAAAGAAAAAGGAATTCTAAGTTGCAATTAAAGTTACCTTATTTACCAAAATTACAACATTAATTCTTTAATTTTGTGTACAAACTTTTTGTAGTTAAAGATGAGTTGAAAAGCCTGTGAATTATAAATAATTAATTTAGTAAACGAACAATCAATTACTTCTGATTATAGAAGTAAGAGATGTACAAAATCAAATTGCTTCTATTTTCTAATTTTAGCGGTAAATAAAAATATTTTAAAATCAATCTACTACATGTCTTTCCATAATCAGTTATTACCAATTTAAAAATAAGATGAGACAAAAACCATAAGCTAATCCCAAATAATCTCATATGGACATCGAAACTTCTTCAAAAATCTCATATTTTAAAAGTGGAAAGAATCTGAAACTGCACTGGGATGAATCTACGGAAACTATAGATAATTGTAGAAAAATATAGAGACAAAAATTGCATGTCGTTAGGGAGAAAAAAAGATATTGGTATAAAAGTTATATTTATTGGTTGTACAAATACCAATATATCATTTATGTGCATAATCTGAAAGTCTTCTTGGAGCTAGTAAATTTGATAATTAAACCTAAATGTGACATCAAAAAGGACTTTGTAAAGAAAAGCTATAACAATAGATTAGAGGTATGAAATATTGGATCTAGTAACCAATAATCATAATTACTGACCAAAATTATGAGAAATAATAAATGCAAGCTTGATAATGACTTCGTGATTCAAGCCTATACAACTAAACTAAATTCATAAATAAAGAACTTACATTTTATTGACTTGTGTGATTCATACACTCATTAATCCAACTCTACTATGTGATTCATTCACTAATCTAATTCTGAAAAATATGAAATTAACAAATTGGTGGGAAGGAGGAAAAAACTTTTTCACATTAGAAGCATATACATATTATAATGCAACCATCTACAGTTAGATACCGTACAACCTAATCAAGGTGTTGTCTTTGGAATAATTACTAAAAGTAAATTACCTAACATGATCTGAATTAGAAAGGGACCAAGTAATGATATCTAGAAAGAAATCGCCTAAATTTGAGGAAAACTTCAATTTTAAAAGAATATTTTTTGCAAAATATGAACATAGAGATAGAAGGCTGCAATAATAGATCCAATCTATAATCCATTGAAATCGAGAAGCATCAAACTAAATTACCTAGCATGATACATTTTTTCTTGTACAAATACAATTTTTCTTGTAGTGTCTCTTCCTACCATGGTGAAATTAACAAATTTGTTCGATTAATTTGGGAATTAGGGATTGGGAAGATGAGACGATTGGGAATCTGAATAGTACTGTGGAGAATGGAGATGTGAGGGATTCAAAGGTGGATAGTGGTTCTTGTCGGTTTCTAGTGTAGCCAATCAAAAGGAAATACGTAGATTGTGATTTGTACCATTAGATTTGGTTTAAAATAAATGGTTAGATCTGTAGTTGGAGGGGATGGTATGGATTGTGTTTCTCTAATAAACTGGGAGAATATGTTTAGCCATTTTGGATGATGACATATTGGTATGAAATTGTGAAACTTTTTATAAAAATTGCAACACTTACATTTTAATAGTCAATTGCTTAAAAAATGGCAATATATAATAATGATTATTGAATATTTAATATTAATTATTTAAAATTTAATTACTGTTTATCAATTATTAATTGTTAATTATTTCATATTTCAAAATAATTATTAATAATTAATAAATAATTGATTTTACATGGAACTTTGCTAGGATATGCAAATGAAATCTTCATTCCAAAAACAAAATTACTAAGATAGGGTTTTTTTGACACATCATAACACAACTCAACGTTATTTTTAATGAAAAGTTAAAATGATATGAGGAAAATATAGGCGCCAATTGCAAAAAACTTTCCCTCCAATATATGCATAAGTAACACTTTTTACCTAATCATATTTATTGGTAGATAATCACCCTTCCAAAATGTTATGATATTGGCAATATTTACCTACCAATAAATCTTACCATTAAATATTGGTAGATAAAGGTTATCTTTACCTACCCATATATATTGGTAGGTAAAATACTGGTAGGTAAAGGTCAGATTTCTTGTAGTTAAGATTAAGTATTTAGGCCACATTATGTCAAGGAAAGGCATAACAGTGGATCCTAAAAGTTCTCAACTATTCAAGACTGGCCTACACCCAATAATATTAAAGGATTAAGGAGATCTTTAGGCATTACTGGGTATTACAAAAAATTCATAAAGAAACGTTGAGTCATAGCTAAACCACTCACTGAGCTGCTCAAGTAAAATTCCTTCCAATGGAATGACAAAGCCATTGTTTCTTTTAAAGAACTTAAGGAGAAATTGATGAAACCATATATTCTATCCATGTTTGATTTCAACAAGGAATTTTTCATAGAATGTGATGCAAGCGGAATGGGGGTAGGGATAATTTTGTTACAAGAAGGCAAGTTATTGCATATATTAATAAAGGACATAAAGGCAAGAATTTGAACCTTTCTACCTATGAAAAGGAATTATTAGCATTAACACTAACAAAAAAGCGAAGTCTATATTTGATATGAAGAACCTTTAAAGTTAGGAGTGATCACCAAAGTTGAAGTACTTATTAAACCAAAAAATATATACTAGTACATAAGGAAGATGGTTAGTAAAGCTTTATGGTTTTGACCATATTATTAAGTACAAATCTGGCAAAAAACATTGTAGTTAAAGCCTTATCAAAGAGGGATAAATATCATGAAGAGCCATGCATCAATTCTATCACCATAGTACATAGCTCATTGGTTAATGAGCTTAAAGGAAAAATAAAAAAAAATTGAATCTTTATCAAAATTACCTTAAATACTAGCAGCTAGGCAAGTTAGATATAGAAAAATATCAGA
This sequence comes from Allium fistulosum, assembly GCA_030737815.1. Taxonomy (NCBI): domain Eukaryota; kingdom Viridiplantae; phylum Streptophyta; class Magnoliopsida; order Asparagales; family Amaryllidaceae; genus Allium; species Allium fistulosum. Next base: position 1,181,246,127 of record CM060903.1, read on the forward strand.
TCACGGACAATTTAATCTTCTGTAAGGGCAAGCTTTTGATTGGTCATTCCACACCAGTCTTACCAGAACCCTAATTCAAGGGTATCATGCAACTTCATTAGGAGGACATTCTAGAATTAAGGGAACCCCACACAAGCTAAAATATAATTTCAAATGGAAAGGCAAGAAAAGGCAAACCAGGAAATACATCGAGGAATGTGATGTTTATCAAAGAATGAAACCTGGAAATGTGTCTTCCTGGGCTTATTACAACCCTTACAATTTCCTGAGCGTATTTGGAGTGAATTTGCATGGACTTTATCACCAATTTACCTAAAACAAGACAAATACTATTATTATATATACGGTGATAAACGAGCTCTCCAAATATGCACATTTTTCCCATTTAACCACCCTTACACTGCTCGGCAAGTAGCCAAGTATTTTTTAATGGAATTTAAAAATCGCATGGACTACCTAAATCAATAATTGGTGATATGGACTCAATATTTAATAGCATATTTTGGCAATAACTTTTAAAATTACGAGGATGTACAATATCTATGAGTTCAGCACACCAACCCTAGTCTGATGGCCAAAATGAGGTAGTAAATAAAATTTTAGAGTGCTACTTGAGAAGCTTTGTGTGTCACAATCCTCATGAATGGTCTAAGAGATTAACGATGGCAGCATTTTGGTACAGTACTACTTGGAAATCAGCTACTAATACAATAGTTTTTAGGCAGTTTATGGTAGGCCTGCCGCAAGCGTTATACACTACACATACATTGCTAGTCTGCCTGGTGTTAAAGAAACTCTCCTCTCAAGGGAAATTGTTATATGGATGCTAAAAGATAGCTTCCACAACTCTAGAAATAGGATGAAAAAATATGCAGATTTAAGGTGAAGTGGGAGACACATCGAAGTTGGTGACTAGGTATACATAAGCAACAACTCTATAGGCAGCTAATAGTGAGTCAACAAAAGACACATAAACTCTCCCTAAATATTTTGGACCTTGTATGATTATAGACAAAATTGGAGGAATAGAATATGGGCTATAACATCCATGGGCTCAGAAGTACATAATGTATTCCATGTCTCATAATTAAAAAATAAAATTAGGTTAGATATTATACTACAAGATATTCTGCCTAGATTTTCAGAAGAGATGATGGATGAACAAAAATGTATACTAGATAGAAAATTAGTGCAGAATAATAACAAATCAACCGCTATGGTTCTAGTCAAATGGGAGGGCATAACTGAGAAAAAAGCAACATAGAAAGAGTATTGGAATCTCATAGCTAGATTCCCTGCTTTTGACCTTGTGACAAGGTCACTTTTTGATGGGGAAGTGGATGTTAGTGCTTCAGTAAAAAAATCGGAGATATACACATGTTTTCTACTAAAAACTTCTTTAGATACTCTTACGGGCATTTCATCGAACACTTCACCTGCCACTTCACCATAGATCGGAAATCAACCATTTTGCCAAACCCTAATGCCATGGCAACCAAAGCTTGGCAAAGACATGATGATGAGGATGACAGTAAGAAGACACAGTGGTCTAAAGTAGTGGAAAGGGCTGTGATCTTGTGTGCACATGCACACTTAATGCAAAAGAGGATTTGGGCTGATAGTTTTTGATCTGATTTTGAGGATTCATTAACTTATCAAACCATGAGTTGTCACTTGTATTAAAAGTATATATAATTCTATAAATACCAAGGAGAGGAACTTGTAAAATCATGCTATGATTGAATTAATAAGCATTATATTTTGTGTTTACAAAAATAGTTATTGTTCCTTTTCCTTCCTTTCTTATTTTTTTTACTTTATCTTTCGTTATATTATTCTTTTTTTGCAACTCACATTCCCGTATTATTTCTCTTGCGCAAACCCCATCATTCCTTAAATTCGCACTGGAAAACTGCTATCCTCATCTCTCCTGACTATCCCATCATCGAATACCACCATTTCTTAAAAAAAATGACTATCGAGCAATAAAAGAAAAAGAATCCTCATAATGTTGTAAATTGATTGCGATTTAGATATAAAATTACCTAGGCTAAATAAGGAAGAAACCCTAGGTGAAGGGAAAGAGGAATTGATATGAGGTAGATATGTTATAAAGGGTAGGTAAATATAATAGTAAAATGACAAAATCTTCCTTCGTACTTTATCTTATTTACATAATTGAGACATTTCCTAACATTTATAGGTGTTGTAAAACTTACAAAACTTTCGGTAATTTATAACAATAATAACCGTTACAAATTGAAAAAATATATTAAGTATTGCAAAATGACTGACTTGATGTAGTGTATAAGGCAACCCTAATTTCATCAATCTCCCACTTGCGCTTAAGGCCAATTATGGAGCTTCGTTCCTATCCGTTCAATCAGTCTTCCTATTACGAATTGAGAGAGAGCCTTAGTGAATGTTTTGCGCTGTTATCTTTTGTTTATGTCCTCTTGTTCATGATCTCTCCATCATATATAAATTGTTATATCATGTGGAAATTACGGAGGATGTATCTTGATCTCTTATGAGCTCGTGGTTCCTATGGAATCTGAATTGCTATATTGTAGTCAAATACATAAGCATCGGACCTTCTATGCTTAGGATCACACTTAGATCCTTAATAAATTTGTGCATCCACACTGCTTCCTTTGTGGGATAGCTCAAGGCAATGTACTCAACCTCCATTGTAGAATCTATCACAATTTCATGTTTTGAACTTTTCCAAAAAATGATCCCTCCATTAAGGGTAAAGACAAACCTCAAGAGTGACTTGCTATCATCGATCACTTTGAAAGCTCTAGTCCAAATACCCATTCATAGGGAGTTCGTCATAGTTATAAATTAGAAACAAATCCTTGGTATTTCTTAGATGCTTAAGATAGCTTTGACAGATGGTCAATAGTTTTCTCTCGGATTAGATTGATATCAACTTACTACACCTAGTTGAAAAGCGAAATCTGACCTAGTACATAATATGGAATACATATGGACCTTACTGTTAAAGAGTAAGGAATCCAACTCAGGAGTTTCCTTTCCTCATCCCTAGATGGGGAGTCCTTCTTAGAAAGGACAATTCCATGTCAGACCACAACATTTCCTCTCTTGGAAGTTTCCATACTAAATCGTCTTAGTACGACGTTAATGTATATGGATTGGGACAATTCCAATATCCTTTCCAATCTATCTCCAGAAGCCTCACCTAAATATTTCATCGAGAAGTTATTAGACAGTCAATCTTTTACTGATTGCAACATTGGTGCATCGTTGTCGATTAGCAACAAATCATCGATATATAGAACTAGGGATGGTATTGCACCAATTTGTTCTTTCTTATACACACACACGCTTCCTTTGTGTTTTGACATGAACTAAACTACTTGACTACGTTATCAAATATTTTTTCCAAACTCGAGATGCTTTCTTAAGACCATAAATCGGCCTTTAGATCATACAAAGTTGATCACCACTCCCACTTACCTCGAACCCCTCTGGCTATGACATATAAACCGTCTCTTCTAAATCATCATCTAGAAAAGTTGTTTTATCATCCATTTTACATATTCCATAGTCATAATATGTCGTGATCGGGAGCAGTATATGAATGGATTTAAGCATGGAGACTAGCTAAAACATTTCAACATAATCAACACCTTGAATTCGATGAAACCCTCTCACGACCAACCTTGCTTTACATGTTTCAACCTTTTTATAAATGCTAATCTTCTTCTTGAAGATCCATTTGCAGCTGATGGGTTTTGTACTTTCAGGTACATTTTCCAAATTGCAAACTTTGTTTCTATACATGAACGATTTCATAGCATCAAGCCATACGGCAAAGTCCTTACTCTTCAAGGCCTTCCGATACATGAGTGGATCGTCGTCATGAATGACACAATCCGCGGTCTTATCATTAGCAAGAAACCCAACTCTGGTGTGCATAATTCCCTATTAGACCTTCTAATAGGTTGTGTTTTTTCAGTGGTAGTTAAAGTATTATCTATGTATTTAGTCTTGATGGAAGTTTCTTAGATCTCATCTAAGTCTACCTTATTGCCACTAAATGTACCTGAGAGAAATTTCTTTTCTTAAAAGGTGACGTGTCGAGAAACAAACACTTTTTGTTCCTTGGCTTGTTAGAATATGTATCTATGAGAATTTCTTGGATACCCTATAAACTTACAAAAAACAAACTTACACAAGAACAATTTTGCCTTTAACTTACTAAGGTTTATGTTCTTAATGTAAGCGGGACGATCCTAAACCTGAAGATAATTAAAGTGGGATTTCCTGACTCTCCATAACCTGTGTGGTATTTTAGGCACAGACTTAGATGGTACATTGTTCAACATTTATGTAGTTGTTTTTAACGCATACCCTAAAATGAAAGAGGTAACTTAACATCACTCATCATTGATCGAACTATGTCAAACAAGGTTCAAATCCTCCTTCATGAAACACCGTTGTGTTTTGGAATATATAGCAATGTACTCACCTCCTCGATCCTATCAAAGAGTATTTATTTTCTTATTGCATTGGTTTTCGACTTCATGGTTATATTTAACAAATTTATCATAGATCCCTAATTTATGCTTCATAAGACACACATATCCATATCTATCGAAATCGTCAGTGAAAATGACAAAACAAGAAGTACAACCTTTGGTGGTTGTAGGCATTAGACCACATGCATTAGTATGTACGAGTCCTAAGAGTTTATCAACTCTTTCGTTGCTCCCACTGAATTGGACTTGACCATTTTTCCACTAAGACATGTTGATACCAAAAACGGCACAACACCCAAAGTCCTGTAGAAATATAGAAATCTAGCAGAAAATATATGAAAAACGGTAAGAACAATAAGGTTTTTAAAGTGGTTCGCAATCTCTGGCCTATGTCCACTGTAGCTTTTGTTGATTATAGATTTGAGAGTTACTAGTATAAGGAATTAACAAGTTCTTATAGCCTAGAACAGCCAATAATATTTTCCTTAGTGACTATGGTGAGGAGAAATAGAAGATAAAGAAAATAATGGTCTAAAAAGGTTCTTTCTCCAGTTACTGTAGGGTCCTTATATATAGGGAAATCACACAACAGAACGGAAGGCCCATGTATTCCAAGTCCAGATCTAAATCCAAGAGTATAGGAGTAGATAAGCGAGCCCACTAAGCAAGAAAATCAACTCGGTACTAACCTGATTTTTTGTAGGGAAACCTCCCTTTTTTCTTTCCTTTGGTCTTCTATCCCTGATCTGTTGCATTTCGAGCACTGTTCCTTAGAGATTGTGTTGTTTCTGAGAGATTCTGATACAGCTTGTACCTGTCTACTTTTCTCTAAAATTCCTTTTGAGTTGCTCACTTTTTTCATGAGAAATGTACTTCTTGATGATTATTTTAGCCATACTTCCATGTTGTAGAGCTTCAAGGGCCCATAGGGTGCAAGAAAAGTTATCGATACCGAGTAGAATGTACTCGGTACCGAGTGGTCTCCTTTACCGCAATGGCTGAGCAAGCTCATGAGTTTATTCCTATTATCCTTCTAAGTAGGTTTCCAAGTCCGTGAATTGTTTCATCTTCATCTTGATGCTTTGATTCCAATGAAAACCTGCTTGGTCAATAAACCAGATAACAAGATATGACTAACAAGTATCAAATGAGTCAAAATTAAATGATGGTAGAAACCCTTGGTTTCTTAACTCATTATGTCCTTTTTTTACTAATATAGCTTACTCTATAATGTCATAGATAGTTGTTAATAACTTTAGGCACAGATTTATTTCAACAGCAAATATATGATTCTAATAAAGAACATAAATATGATTATACAATGCACCAAATCCAATTGTTTTGTTGTCAATCATAATATTTTCTTATATATAAACTTTATCCATCTTCAGTCAAATGCAAGACATATATTATTCTGAAATTCTATACATAATAATAGTTTCTTAAAACCAAACCAAACCACTTGCTAACTTATGACATCCTCCTATTGCTTTTGCAGCTACGTTAGCTCCATTAGCAACTTGAAATTCCATGCTTCCTTTAGAAACGAGGCGCTTACAGATATGAGCTCCAGATCTAGCATCTAAAACCCAACTAGAAGTACATATAGATAAACAGATTTCTATATAGAAAATATCTTTAGGAGTTGAACCGAATCATTTCCCTTTAATGTCTTCGAGTACTCCGAATAGCCCCTCTTCCAACGTCTTTTCTTCAAGAAAAAGTAACAATCACCCTTCTCTTGAAACTTTCCCTGACCCTTGGCTCCCTTTAACTTACACTTTCTCTTCTTCGGACCTTTCAAGGAAGAGCTACTCTTGGCTGTAAGAACTGTACTTGGCTCTTTCGTGAAAATATTCTTGATAGTCCTTAACATATTATGGAACTCAATGAAAGTACACTTTAATGAACTCATATTTAAATTCAATATGAATAGGTAGAATTTTGGAGTAAGGGACCCTAGAATCTTGTCCATCTATAGCTTGGAATCTAGAGTAGTGCCTAGCTCGCTTATGTAACGACCCGATATTTTGGACTATTCGCATCCGCACATGTCGGACTTGAATAATTCAAAATACCGAATTGTTAATATAAATTAGCAAAACTCAACATAGCTATGAGACCTACGTGCTAACCACCTGCGCCACCACCCCATAATCGAGGGGTGCACCCAAATCGAATCACAAAAGTAATAGATATGGTAACGAAGAAGTGTGTCCGCTAGAGATGACGATCCTCAATGGCCCGGCGCGGCTCCTGTTTTAGTCATGTCAGGGGTCATCCAAAATCGTTCTCTTTCTTCAGTCAACGCGTTCACCACACCATCCACTTCATTCTGGATCAACACTCCGTGTATATTTAGTTATTAAAGTGGTTTCGGTATCGACAGAGAGTATGTCCATATCTGATCCCGGTCTCTTTAATAACTACGTATTATCACACCGATGGTCATTTAATAAATTTCAAAATAGTTATATTTCAAAACCGACATATCATTGCCATTTCAAAACCATATCAATACGATATCACTTTTCCTTTAAATAAATCCATTTCAAAATCATATCACTTTCCAAAGTTATATTGCTTTCGAAATCATAAGTCTTTTAAAATCATAACACTTTGGAAATCAAACTTGAAATTCATAACACTTTGAAATCCTAGCACTTTCCTCTTAAACAGTTTAGACATTCACAAATCAATTTACATAAACTCGAATTTCAAAATTTAAAATTTAATTAAATCTCAAATCATCAATTTCAATTTAATTTAGTTTCTAAATAACCATTTCAATCTATCGATTTCAAATACATATTTAAACCATAAAATAAGCCATTTCAATTTCAATATATTTCAAAGCTTTAAATATTTAACATTTCAATAGCATCTAATACAACTTCAATTCACAAATTCAAATAAACAAAATATCCCTTTTAAATTTATATCATTTGAAATATTCATTAAAGTCACTTTTAATCAAATTCAAGTTAAAACATATCTTTAGAATTTCAAATTTTATAAATTTCAAATCAAACTTTATTTAAGTATAATTCTTAAATAATTAAGAATTCCAAATCAATTCAAATTTATCTTTCAACCTGAAACATTATAAATTCTATATTTAAAAATATAAATTTTACATAAATACTTGAACATATTTCATATTTATTCAAATCAACTTTATTAAATCAACTTTAATGAATCTTTAAAATCATTATTTATTAAAACCATATATTTCTTTCAAAACCGTAGAAATGTTTTTCAAAAACATTTACATATAGACCAACGGTGTCTGTATATAATTTTCTATCCTATGGTCAAATGATACGGATATTTATCATTTCAATCTGCAATTTAAAATATATTCGGGTATATATCTTTTCAACCCGAAATCCCAAATTCAATTTAATTTGAAAATCGCTTGGGTTTATCATTTCAACCCATAACGATTTTCTCCTATTCTAAAGTTCGTTCGGGTATGTATCATTTCAACCCATAGTGATTCTATACTAACAGGGAACTTGTAGAGTGATAACAGATATAATAATAGTATAACAACGGTAACATGCATATATCACCAGTATAAATAACAGATAAGGGTGTCAGATGTCACAGGTGAACAGATACAGATGATGGCATATATATATATCAATATAAATAACAGATAATGATGTCAGGTGTCACAGGTGAACAGATACAGATGATAGCATAGATATAGCAATATAAATAACTAACAGCAGCATATTTCAATTGTCGTTCCAATTGAAATCAAATTTAATAAATAAAAGAACGTTAATCGTGAGTGATTGCTCACCTTTCGAGGCTAGAGATGCACGAGAAGATGACCCGGATACGCACACTAATACGGACATAGAGATTGAGTTATGAATCCAAGCAAAACAAATCGGCACGAATTCAACGATCAAAGCTGATAACAGAAATCGATGAAATCAAATCAAAACATTCAACATAGCAACAAATAAAACATGCCTTGCGTCAAAGTTTAACAATATAATTCTATGTGCTACCGAGATCGAAATGGTCTGAAATTTGGTATGAATAAAGATCAAAACTTGTATTTTAAACTGCAAAAGATTCACTTGTTTTGGACAAGAGACGAGAAAAGTTACGACGTTACGAACATAGATTCAGGTCATGTTTGCAGCAGTGTAAAATAATTTCAAAGTACAAAAGAATAGCTGTCTGGGTCTAACTTCCAGATCCTCGACCACTAATCAAACGATGTCGGATTTGGCTGAAATTTGACAGGCATAAACTAGGTAACTTTGACTCCTTTTTAAAAATAAAATTAACCCATTCCGACGTAAGACAGAAGAGATACGATGCGTCAAACATGAACTCAGGTCTTGTTTGCAGCAGTGTAAAATAATTTCTAAGTACAAAAGAATAGCTGCCTGGGTCTAACTTCCAGATCCTCGACCACAAATCAAACGATGTCGGATTTGGCTGAAATTTGACAAGAATAAACTAGGTAACTTTGACTTCTTTTTAAAAATAAAATCAACCCATTCCGACGTAAGACAGAAGAGATACGATGCGTCAAACATGAACTCAGGTCGTGTTTGCAGCAGTGTAAAATAATTCAAGTACAAAAGAACAACTGTCTGGGTCTAACTTCCAGATCCTCGACCACTAATCAAACGATGTCGGATTTGGCTGAAATTTGACAGGCATAAACTAGGTAACTTTGACTTCTTTTTAAAAATAAAATCAACCCATTCCGACGAAAGACAGAAGAGATACGATGCGTCAAACATGAACTCAGGTCGTGTTTGCAGCAGTGTAAAATAATTTCAAGTACAAATATAAGCTTGTGCATATATATAGAATCACATTCAGCTTGTAGACTTTCAAATGTAACATAAATATTTTTTTTTTATAAAAGTAACCTTATAATATTTGTACAGTAAACAGCTATATACTTTTGAAATTTAAAACAAAACTAGGTAGGTGGACAAGTTAAACCAAATGCATGTAGACTAGAAAACTACAGGGTATACATGCTATACAAATACTTTATATATCATAATAGCTAAACTTGCATAGCTGTACTACCTATACTCACATATATTAAACAAACATACGTACATATTATATGTATACTATTCTTTCATGCGAATATATATCTATACAAAAAACACAACATACTTATACCCAATCTTATATGTATACCAACTCAGGTAAAGCTTACAATATGACATATACTTTGAAAATAAAACTGCTGTTTCAATTTTATATATGTATAATACATCCTATATGCCGACTAGTTTATATAACTTCTTATATATTGTATACATCGACATGTTATAAACTTACTTACACGTACACATATACATCTAAATTCAACAACAAACTAATATAACTATAAATAACTTGTATAAAACCTCATGCGAACAACAAACTTACATATACTATATATATACATCAACAAAAATTCACAATACCTTTAAAACGAGAAAGAGGCGATCGGAGGGTAGGCTGCGCAGCTGAGTCGAAGCAAGGAGAAGGGAAGAAGGGAAGAGCTTGGCCATGGGAGATGAGCAGTGGAAGGTGAGGTTGACGTGGCGTGTTCAGAAGTGGTCGGAACCACGACACTTGCTGGCGTGGTGGGAAGGGGGTAAACGACCAGGGTTTTAAGGCGGAGGGGTGACTTGGTGACGGTGGTAGGTCCAAGGCGAGGAGCTGGGGCAATAAGTGGCTGCTATGTGCATAGGGTCGAGCAAGTGACGGTCGGCCAGCCGGAAAAGTGGGTGGATGGTGGCTGAGTGGAAAGGCGAAGCATGGTGGGTTTCGACCGGAGAAGAGAAGAAGACCGGCAATTCTCTTTTCACAAACGAAGGCACCCAGGCTATATTGTATAAATATTTCTTTCTATATAAAAAAAAAATTTCGTGAACAAATGAAAAGAGAAGAAGAGACAGAATGGTAGAGAAATAGGCAGCTGTAGGGAAATGTGAAAGCTGGATCTGAATATGTATAATTAATTGTTTTCTATAGTGTTATAGAAACAAAAGTGAAAGGAAAAGATCAAATAGAATAAATTGTGAACCCACAGTAAAAGCAACCGTCACATCCACTGAATTAAGCAATAATAAAAGCTAAGTGGCCATTCAGTTTAGTGAATGGACAGAGAATTCAAAAGGGTCAAAACGGTACCGTTACGGTTAATCGGTTCACCGATTTCGTCGTGTTCCGAACTCAAAACACACGAATGAATATACTGCGGAGATCAGCACGACAAGACGATCAAAATGGTATACGGATATCAGTGGTATGATTGAATTATAAAATTCGAAAAAAAATTTAATAGCGAAAAATGCAAGAAAAATGCTGAAAAATAAGATCGACGGAGCCAAAGATGTCCGAATTTGGAAAAACGACAAACTGACATCTTGGTCAGAAGATGGTTTAGAATTTTTCTGTGTAAAAATATTTAGGTTTCGGAAACATTTTATTTTCATCGCTTTTTAACTGATTAGATTGAAGTGAATTTACGCGTGAAATAAACTTTCATATTTTCGGACGAAAATTTACCGGTTGCTATGTTTAACTAGACGCATTCCAAATATCAAATTTTTATTTCAAAATTTTATCGTTTAAAATTTCACAAATTTTCAACTAATTACGTTATTTAAACAGTTGAAATTTACGGGTCGTTACAGCTTAAGTGCTCGATGTATCTAATCATATTGAGTACGTGGTCTTGGACTGATGAACACTTGCTCATTCTCGTGTGAAAAAATTGTTAATGCCATATATATGGATTTTGATGATAACAACCATATAAATATTAAAAGTAAAGACTACTCAAATTCTTTGGACCATAATGCAGGAAAGGTAGGTACACTACTTGGAAATATTGCAAGGATAAACAAGTACAAATGAACTGTACATCAAGATGGATTAGTACAAGGAACTTACGAGTAGATAAAGGAGACCAAGAGGAATCAAGACTAGGAAGGCAAGAATAAGACTAGGAGGATACAAGAGATTCAATGACAAGGCTAAGAGGATACAAAGAGAGTGGAGAAATAAAGACTGGAAGAGCATAAGATATTCAATTAGTCAAAGCTGTGAATGTAAAGGCCCGCAAACCCATACCCCTTGAATTGACATTAATCTCCATCAAGTCAACTCAAGAAGAACGGAAAAACAAACCATTAGGGTTAATTCACTTACAAATTCTCTTCTTTTATTTCCTTTCCCAAAGATACAATTTATATATTTTTGTAACTCATTATACCCAATTAAATTCAATCAAACCATAACACCTAATATTCCAATTATCAATATAATTCATCAAAGGATATCAAATAATCATATCACATAATATTTAAACAAAACTAAATATTTTGAGGAATCCAGTTGGATCCCTCCAACCTGTTTCCCTGCATCCACAGACGTTAGCACAATACCAATTCCACTTCGAGGTGGAATATCGCGGTATATGGGTTTATAAAATATCATCCGCTATTATGCGGCGCATAGGGTCTCATCCGCTATATAATGCGGGAATAACAATCACTCCAATATATATATATATACACTACTATATATATTATCACATCCAATCAATTCAATCATTCAACCAGTTATTTAAATTTAACCATTTAAATTTAAATAGCAATCCAGAAGAGTGAGATTAACTCACCTTTGAATTTGTTTGTAGTCCACTTTAATTTCGTCTTGGTTTCCCAGCTTATAACCTTGTATAAACATTAGATGATTTTTTATCAATACTCGAGTCAATTGAATAATTAAATTTCCATTTAATTATTTAATTTATCGGTGATTTTTTTAACAAATAAAATTAATTTTAAACTAATTTCCTTTTAAATATAATACTATAGAAGCGAAATAATTAAATAAGTTAATTAAATAAATTAATTTTCAAAAATACAGATTCAAAACTCTAGGTTTTATAAAACTCTTCGGCATTTAAAATTTTCGTTTTTTTTCTTCACTGTGTATACATTCACATGTATATATACATCTTTAATTTGAAATATTATTTTACAATAACCTAAAACTGAGACTGAAAATATATAATATATTAAATAAAATAAAATAAAAAAAAGTTAATCGAATATACCGAGGTATCGAACCCATCCTCCCCATCGCGATGTCCATCATCTCTAAATCAACGTCGACCCCTGACCAGTCTGGATTGTGACCACCCCACGCAGAACCCTGCTCGCATGCTAGCCTCGCATCAACCATCTCGCGAACTTCCACTAGAACTCGATTCTCCATGAACCCAAAAGAGCGACGACCACTGCCCCCACTTCGCCCCGCGTCGACGACGTACCCTCCTATCTCGGCTCGACGAAAAGATATGAACTGAGGATACACGATTTGATTCGAAATCTATTCGATTCCGATACTACTCTTTCTGGTTCGAAATTGGAAAGGAAAGAGGAAATTGAATCGTAGATGAACACTCAGTTGTTTCGTACGCCATTCCCTTTTAATTATAAGGGCCGCGATTTTAATTTGGAACAAGACTCTGGAATTAGATTTTGAACGAGAGTTTCTATTTCGTTCTGCCATTTCTTCTCTTTTTTTTCGAACGAATTCGAATTGCTTTAGAAGATAGATTTCGGTTTTGTTGATATAAAAGAAGGAAGGAAGTGATTGAGAGGAAGGAGCGTACAAAGGAAGCCTACAGTGACAGGAAAAGTTGTGATGGAGAAGGCAAAGGTATTGATGTAGATTTAATTTCAACTGTAGTTGATTTGTGTGTGTGTGTGTGTGTGTGTATTTAATTAAATTCAAATTGTTCCGATAAATGCAATTTGAAATCTCGACCTCCTGTCGAGACGTGCCGCCAGGCGTTCATAATGTTATACCCCTATTCCGAATACAATGGAAAAGGTTTCGAGTTCTAATTCGATCGTATGGAGAAGATAGCTTTCTGGACCCAGTTAATATATTAAATTTTTGATATAAATTTCAGCGCGTTTCCTTACCGTACGATCACATGCCAACTCCAAATGCTACAAAAATTGAAATCCGATAATAATACAATATTACGGATCTAATGGAACTAGTTTCGTCGAATTCCGAGACTGTGTCCCGGAATGCTATTTTTAAATGTCAATTTAAATGATAAATTTTCAAAATTGAACAAAACACCTTTAAATTCAATTTTAAAAGTTCTTTCACCTTCAGTATTATTAATATGAATTTTTCAAGCCTTCAAATTATTTTTAACAGGCTTAAAACTCCAGATTCAACATTTAACCCAACTTCATATTATTTAATTTTAATAATTTAAATTATCCAATTAAATAGCGATATTTGAAATTCAAGTTAAAAAAACCAACACCCGAATATTTAAAATCAATTAAATATTCCAATTTCAAATATCTAAAAATTCTGGGTCGTCACATTCCTCCCCCCTTAAAAGAATTTCGTCCCCGAAATTACTGGTTAGGAAGAATGATCCATTATCCATTAACTATTTCCTCAACCCAAATAGTTTTTAACAACTTGCCAAAACAAATCTTTTTATCAAAGACACACTAACCCTCTTTCTAACTTTCCAGCTTATCCATTAGTTCCAAACAACATTACTTACTTAACAATTCAAATTTAAATTTGAAACCAAATTTTGAATTATCAAAATTTTCTCAAAATTTTTCTAACTCCTTAAATTTTCGAAAATTTTTGCCAGCGTCTCCTTTGCGCGGCTAGCTCGGTACAACTACAAAATGCCTCTACGGGCACCCAGATTTCCAAAAGAAACAAAAAGCCAAGTGGCTAGACTAGAAAATCATCAAATTTCATACAGAAATTTAAATACATACCTCTTAAGTCGGGCAATTCAAATTTATCTTCTGAAATCAAAAACATCAATTTCCCTTTTTGCTTTTAAATAACTGTACCTTACTAAGCAATACTATCCAATTATAGAATTCAAAATCATTTTATTCACTGCTTTTACACATTTCCAATATTTGCTTTACTTAAGCCCGTACGATGCACATATATCATCCGTACGCAAATCCAAATCTGATCGCTCACTCGATCACACAATTTCATTTCCGAACTAGTATCGTCCACCCGACTCTCTAGTGCGGACTCAGATCTGGTTTCTTGATCATAAACCGTCATCCTCCTTGCATAGTCACAAACTATGATAGAGACTATCCAAAATCAATCAAAATCCATATCCAGGGTTCGCCGTCGAAAATCGAGTGAAAAATCCCAACTCGGGTCGGTATAACTACCTCAAAATTTTGTGCTCGAATCTGGATCAAATCGCTATGCGAATAAAATAATATACGTACATCCTACGTATTTAGCCCCAATTGATTTTTAGTTATACCAATTCTCTTTTATTCACATTAATTTTGGTTTCCATTCTCTTATCCACAATTATCCCATTTCACAACTTTACTAAATCTTCATTCCAAAATCACTTAGTATATTTCCAATACCAAACTTACTTAAAAATTTCACCATTCATTTCTTAAGTTTAATATAAGCATTATTACTCTACCACTTTAGCCTTTATATCCACTTATTTAAACTGGATCTCCAATCTCATATAGATTCCATTTGCTTCAATTTTACTAATTTTTCAAATCTAAATACTTTTTCCCAATTTTCATTCAGATTTGCTTTTTCAATTTTACTTGAATCCAATTCATCTCCAACCTCGGAATATTGAATTTTATTTACCTTTATCTCAAATTCTAATTTTAAATCATTTGTCGTTAGTGAAAATTTTAAAAAATTTCTAACTCCCAAAATTTTCGGAAAATTTTGCCAGAGTCTCCTTGTATGGAGGAGCTTTTGCAATTTGATAAGATATATATATATATATATATATATATATACACACACATCGACCCACACGGTCGGAAAAACAAAAACAGTTCATATTTCCTATTTTTATTGCGTAGGCGTACCTTATTTAGTATTTTAAGCAAGCGGCTTATTTATTTAGCATTTTGCGTGATCAAAACCAGCCAACGGATTCCAAAAACCTGTACTTACTCAATTAAAACATGTAAGTGACTAATATACAAAGTTTATTAACATTTCACTTAATTTCAATAGCTAACATGCATAACATAAGCAATATACACTAAACACTTTCCATAAGCAAATTATATGATTTCAAAACTAATTCAATTGCTTTCAACCAATTCATATGCCATTTCATTAATTTTAATGGTTTACAATTCAATTTCTTACACTCAAGTTATTTTTAATCCAAACAAGCTCATATTCAATTCAATTGATTTCAAAAATAAATTTTATTTCACTTCTATCAATTCATAGAATTTTATTAAATCTCGTTTTCGTCAAATGACAATTTATTTCTACGCAATCCGACTATATTCATGTGAATAAATAATTACTTAAGCTTAAAACCATTTTAAATTTATTCACAATCCATACATTCTCATTTTCACTACATTTTAAATTTTAATCCATTCATTCACATCTCATTTTATTAACCAAACTAGTTTCATTGAAAACCATTTCATAAATCTCGACAACAACCATTTCAATTTTATTTCCACTCTCTTGGATTTTATTTGCAATTCAAACCATTTCTGTTTTAATCCAACTTCATTTCATTTCACCATATTCAATCATATTCAATTCACTTTAACACTTCCAAGTTGAATTTTATTTATAACTCAAGTTTAACTTCATTAACTTTTTTACAAGTTAATTTCATACCAGGAAATTTTCAAACTTTATAAATTTCCAAACCTGTTTATTATCCATAAACATTTTTAGTTAAATCTCCAGAGTTTAAACCATTACTTAGATACTCAAGAACATTTAAAACCAATTCCAGAGTCTTTAATAATCACTTAAGTATTTCAAAAATTATTTGAAATCAATTATATCCAAAATTCTTTGGTAAATTTAATTATCCCTCTGAATTTCAAAACCAAACCCAGTTTGCAAACAATTGCAATTTAAAACAATTTGGTAGCAATTCCTCGTTAAGAAACTCGAAAATGAACATCGATGATGCTGTAGTCATCACCGAAGTTATTTTCCAGTGACCGAAAGAGAGTTAAATGCTTTTATCTCTTTAAAAACGATTCAAATATTTTTAATTTCAAATCTCTCCATATTTCAAATCCAATTCAAAATATTTCTCAAATACTATCATCATTATTTCTCCAAAGCATTTGATAACCATTTTCAAACTCAAAGGAATTTAAACTTCCCAAAATTCCAAATTTCAAATCCATCCAATTCATATTCAAACATTACTCTGGGATTTCATCTCAATTTATTTTCAAATATTTCACTCGAATTCTATTTCAAATTATAAATCACATTTATAGTTTTCATTTACAAATCTCATTTGTATATGAATTTATTCCTTAGCTTTTGGTTATGATTTCAATTTCTTATTCAATTTCCTCACAATAGTGATAATAATTTAATATTATCACTTCCTACCATCCAAGCAACTAATAATTTACAAAAACTTTTCCTTTTACATCCGAAAATAATTTTGGGTAAAATTATTTCGTTTACCCTATTTTGTACAATACTATGTCGAATTGTTCTATTCAAATGTTTAGAGATCCCTATCAATAACGTTAATTACTCGTATTGACCAGAATCCATAAACTACACAACAAACTAATCAACACAATATAAAACCATTTTATATTCACTAACAAATACACGCTCATATCTATTAATAAACTCAAACTCATTCTAGAGTACTATGGACTCCATTTCAATGAGTAATCCCCATCAGAGCCAAGGTTATCACCAGCCTTTGCTCTGATACCAAGTGTAAAGGCTCGCAAACCCATACCCCTTGAATTGACATTAATCTCCATCAAGTCAACTCAAGAAGAACGGAAAAACGAACCATTAGGTTTAAAGAAGAAAAGAGGTAGAAGAAGAAATAGAAAACAACATCAGAATCTCACAATCGCAGCGGAACAATATATAATAAATAAATGACTAATCTTTAAAACAAAAGAATTATATCTGTTTATACATTACATCATCAGAGTATAACACAATTCATAACACACAACTGGACAGTTATCATAACCTGTCCTCACAAAACTGAATACACAGCGGAATATACATCAAGTACGAGTGATATGTCTCGCCATCCAGCTCGTCTCCTGAGCTCCACAGCATCCTATCATGTATCTGTATTACTCGGTCTGACCCG
The DNA here is from genome assembly GCA_030737815.1 of Allium fistulosum. Classification (NCBI taxonomy): domain Eukaryota; kingdom Viridiplantae; phylum Streptophyta; class Magnoliopsida; order Asparagales; family Amaryllidaceae; genus Allium; species Allium fistulosum. The sequence continues at coordinate 1,181,263,833 of CM060903.1, forward strand.
AGCATTATAATAAAATAACACCCGAGTCAGTTTGGAAAACCAGCGTGAGAAAACACACTCAATTGGATTATTAAAGTTTTCCAATCCCTTTGAAATTAAAAGCATCTCATAAGACCACACCACAAATAAACATGTCGGGTTTTTACCTTACGATAGCCAAAACACTTTTTATCAAATCCGTCTGATATTATAATAGTGTCTACAGAAAGTAAAATAGAATCTAGCTGAAATGCTTGCATCTCACGTTTCAGCAATAGTTGTGCACAATCAAAACCGTACAGGCGCGTAGGGAGAATGGATTTCCAACTAATGACTAGGCACTGGGGTACCACCTGTCACAGTACCTGGTCTAGATCAACGTACCGAGGACCACGCTCGATCCCCTGCAATACAAGAACGGAACTACCTAAGGGTAATTCCGAGTAAGATCACCCCACGGTTAGGATCAGCAACCGCACCACTAAGCCAAAATAAAAAGGGACATCTAGACAAGGATGACCTCACCCTAATAAGCGCTACCCACATAGCCTTGCTGCATAACCCCTGATTTTCAGTCATTTTCGGTTGATGAGGTTCGAGGCTAAGTGTTACCTTTATAGAACATATCCCTAAGAATGCCCATCGTCCACCTGACGATGTTCCGAAAGCATTCATCCATAAAAGTCCGTCTCGGGTTCGAACGGAACCGAAGGCACTACTCCTACTACATCCATTTGGGAATCACCCTCAGGATTAGTAGCGATTAGCCCTTGCACTTTACTGCTCCATCTTCGACTCCAAACTCGTTTTCCCCATGAAAACGTACAAACCGGATCGAAGTTGTTTTCTGGAAATAAATCCCGATCCAGGTCTCTTCGAAACGATCAGCGCATTGGCCAATATTGATAGTCGGTTATTTAACTATCAATTAACATCCACAAACATCCATCAAGCAATAAATAATTTTCCAAATTATTTATTTACCTCACAAATATCTTTGCAAGATATATTTCCATTTTCAACCCTTTTGAAAATAGTTTCAAAACCCACCTTTCTCTCACGGAGTAAATTCCCCAAATATTTTCTATCTCCACTGAAATCACCAAGTACAATTACTTTAGATTTTTAAAATAATTTAAAAACACTTTATTATAAAATACACTTTAAAACATTTAAATTAAAACTACTTTAATACTTTATTCAAAAATATATACCTTTAAGAATATTTAAAATAAAGATAATTATAAAATATAAAACTAAATTTTATCCTTTCTAAAACAAAATACTACGTCACTTTTAATAATTACTACTATAATAAATTTGAGAAATACTTACTTCAAAATTCAATCATTTGAAAATAATAAATTTTCTAAAACACACTTTGAAACGCTTTAAAACCTTTAATTTATACTTAAAACTTTGCCTTGGGAACGTACTTGGCTATTCAAGGAAATATGCTTCTCTTTCACATCCTTTAAAAATAAATCACTATTTATTTATTTTTTTCTCTTAAACAAATTCACATTCCTTTATAAATCCGTACCTTGAATTTATGTTTCCAAATATCCACTGATATTTTACTTTACTTTATAAACCTAGTTAATAAATTCCAAAATCCCACTTCTCTTTTAAATTCCAATTCCAAACACTTAAAACAATTTACAATTGATTTCCAATTTACTTCACTTTGAAATAAATTTCCTTACTTACTCCATTTATTTCAAAATCCGTTAACTTCAGATTTTGTTTCTTCATTATGATCAAAATCTTTTTAACTGAAAATACCAATTTCATATTTCCTAAATTCCTTCTTTATCCTTTTAAATAAATTCAAACCTTGAATTTAAAAATAAATTCTTTATTTCATGATATAATATCACTTAAGTTTAAAATTTCATATTTCTCTGTTTATTTAAAATTCCCTTTCCCATACTCGGAATTTATTTATTTGAAATTTAAAATCACTTTTATTCTTTCCCAATTCATTCTAAAATTTATTCAAATTCTCTCTAATTATTTCACTTACAAATTCTCTCTAATTATTTCACTTATAAATTCTCTTCTTTTATTTCCTTTCCCAAAGATACAATTTATATATTTTTGTAACTCATTATACCAAATTAAATTCAATCAAACCATAACACCTAATACTCCAATTATCAATATAATTCATCACAGGATATCAAATAATCATATCACAGAATATTTAAACAAAACTAAATATTTTGAGGAATCCAGTTGGATCCCTCCAACCTGTTTCCCTGCATCCACAGACGTTAGCACAATACCAATTCCACTTCGAGGTGGAATATCATTGTATATGGGTTTATAAAATATCATCCGCTATTATGCGACGCATAGGGTCTCATCCGCTATATAATGCGGGAATAACAATCACTCCAATATATATATATATACTACTATATATATATTATCACTTCCAATCAATTCAATCATTCAACCAGTTATTTAAATTTAACCATTTAAATTTAAATAGCAATCCGGAAGAGTGAGATTAACTCACCTTTGAATTTGTTTGTAGTCCACTTCAATTTCGTCTTGGTTTCCCAGCTTATAACCTTATATAAACATTAGATGATTTTTTATCAATACTCGAGTCAATTGAATAATTAAATTTCCATTTAATTATTTAATTTATTAGTGATTTCTTTTTAACAAATAAATTTAATTTTAAACTAATTTCCTTTTAAATAGAATACTATAGCAGCGAAATAATTAAATAAGTTAATTAAATAAATTAATTTTCAAAAATACAGATTCAAAAATCGAGCTTTTATAAAACTCTTCGGCATTTAAAATTTTCATATTATTTTTTTCTTCACTGTGTATATATACACATGTATATATACATCTTTAACTTGAAATATTCTTTTACAGTAACCTAAAACTGAGACTAAAAATATATAATATATTAAATAAAAAAAAATAAAAAAAGTAAATCGAATATACCGAGGTATCGAACCCATCCTCCCCATCGCGATGCCCATCATCTCCAAATCAACGTCGACCCCTGACCAGTCTGGATCGCGACCACCCTACGCAGAACCCTGCTTGCATGCTAGCCTCGCATCAACCATCTCGCGGACTTCCACTAGAACTCGATTTGCCATGAACCCAAAAGAGCGACGACCACTGCCCCCACTTCGCCTCGCGTCGACGACGTACCCTCCTATCTCGGCTCGACGAAAAGATATGAACTAAGGATACACGATTTGATTCGAAATCAATTCGATTCTGATACTACTCTTTCTGGTTCGAAATTGGAAAGGAAAGAGGAAATTGAATTGTAGATGAACACTCAGTTGTTTCGTACGCCATTCCCTTTTAATTATAAGGGCCGCGATTTTAATTTGGAACAAGACTCTGGAATTAGATTTTAAACGAGAGTTTCTATTTCGTTCTGCCATTTCTTCTCTTTTTTTCAAACGAATTCGAATTGCTTTAGAAGATAGATTTTGGTTTTGTTGATATAAAAGGAAGGAAGTGATTGAGAGGAAGGAAGCGTACAAAGGAAACCGACAGTGATAGGAAAAGTTGTGATGGAGAAGGCAAAGGTACTGATGTAGATATAATTTCAACTATAGTTGATTTGTATAAATATATATATATTTAATTAAATTTAAATTCAAATTCAAATTATTCTGATAAATGCAACTTGAAATCTCGACCTCCTGTCGAGATGTGCCGCCAGGCATTCATAATGTTATACCCCTATTCCGAATACAATGGAAAAGGTTTCGAGTCCTAATTCGATCGTATGGAGAAGATAGCTTTCTGGACCCAGTTAATATATTAAATTTTCGATATAAATTTCAGCGTGTTTCCTTACCGTACAATCACACGCCAACTCCAAATGCTACAAAATTGAAATCGGATAATAATACAATATTATGGATCTAATGGAACTGGTTTCGTCGAATTCCGAGACTGTGCCCCGGAAGGCTATTTTTAAATGTCAATTTAAACGATAAATTTTCAAAATTGAACAAAACACCTTTAAATTCAATTTTAAAAGTTCTTTCACCTTCAGTATTATTAATATGAATTTTCCAAGCCTTCAAATTATTTTTAACAGGCTTAAAACTCCAGATTCAGCATTTTACCCAAATTCAAATTATTTAATTTCAATAATTTAAATTATCCAATTAAATAGCGATATTTGAAATTCAAGTTAAAAAAACCAACACCCGAATATTTAAAATCAATTAAATATTCCAATTTCAAATATCTAAAAATTCCGGGTCGTCACAGTGAAGAATCTTAGAAATATTTTCTTAGAGTCACCGTAGCACATCTTTGAAATCTCTCTTCCAGATATCTTTATTTTTACAAAAATACAATATTGATTTTAAAAGTTATAAAGTTTAAAACAATCGTTATAAGTTTTTTTTCAAGGAATACATATCTAAATACTAGCCATTGATATGTTTTTAAGAAAAAATCAACATGCATATGTCAACATACCCATGAAGCATATGTCGACATACTAACTATTAATATGAGTTTTGACATTAAACGAATAGACACATCCTTTCCATCCTTTGTGAAATGACACTTCTCTTCATCTTCTATATAAAGCTCTCAAAAATAAATTTTTACACTCTTCCTTCTCTACTACTTTGTGATCAAGTTCTCTTATACTTTAAGTATATACTTTGCGAATCCATATTCTTTCACTCACACTCTTCACAGATTTGCAAAACCAAAAGACTAGAGAGTTCTTACTTGAATTCTATATCATTTCATCTCTGATCTCATCCTATTCCTCTTAAATCTCAATTATAATCTGCTGCTAAAAATCTATTGGATCATTGTACTAAAGACTACGAGATTTTTTATTCAAAGATATGATTTCTTACAGAATCACTCTATTGCTACTTGAATTATAAAGGTGTAACCTACCACCCACAGAAAGTCAAGATTATATATGAGATTTTGAACATTCGTGGAAAGTCACAAGACCAAGTGTGTCCTACCACCCATGGAAAGTCGAGATATGTTTACTTGCCATCTGATTCAAAGACAAGTTGTATAGGTGTACTTGCCACCCGTCGAATTGCAAGTTTATTATTGTGAAAATTTTGTATGGGGTGGACTGAATGTAAAATTTGGAATCTAGACCGATATAAAAATTCCCATTGTCTCTCCTTTTACTGTACGACTTTTTATTTCTACATTTACTTATAATTTCCTGCTTATATCTATGATTTTGAATTGAATAATCTAAAAAATACAAGTTAAGCATTAAGAAGTTTAAATACACTTTCATCCCTCTAGTGTTATATTAGTCTTAAGATCCATTCTACATAAGTATTAGTGTAACACCCTGAAAATCAATAATAAATTAAAATAATAATAAAGGCCAAATTTTACATTACTGGGTAATAATATAATTTTTTTTACAAACATTAAAATTGGGCCTCGGAACCTATTCCATTGCATCTGAGAGGTCCACTATAGTTAAGAAATATATATATAACTTGTTAAATTCAATAAAACATGTCAAAAATAGTGGAATATACGACCAGTGACATTTTTGTAAATATAGATTTCAGGCCTAGATTAGAAAATCATAGTTTTCATCTATAAAAAGGATCCTAACCTTCATTATTTCTCATCCAATTCTCATCCCAAACCCTAGCCGTCACCTATACGTACAATTCTCCTTCCTCTTCCTCAAAAGCTTCTTAATCCAAAATAGAACTTCTATCTTTTAAAATTCTAAATCAAAATAAAAATAAAATTAAGATAGAGAGAGGAAATCAAAAAAAAGAAGAGAAAGAGAAAAGAGAGGGTGAATCAAATCAAGCTAGGAAGAAGGGAGCTCTAAAAAGACGAGTGAGTTGATTTTTAGAATATATAGATTCATGGGTAATCAAATTTATTTATATTTATATCTGATCCAAAAATATACTCTTCTAATTTGAGATAGAAGTTCTAAGTTGTTTTAAATGAATTAATTTAGTTATGTATATATATGACGGAAAAACTCTAAATTAATATATTATAATTGTAGAAAATGGAAAAATGTAGACTAGTTTAATCCACCCTAAAATAATATGGATATTAATGCTTATTTGATAAAGCTTGGTTTGATTTGATTAAGTTGATTTGAATTGGATAATGAAAGTAATCGAATACTCCTTTGTTTCACCTTGAATTGAATACGTGACTTGAAATATACATAGAATTCTCACAGGATATACTTAGGTAGATTTAAACAAAAAGTGTGAAAATATAAGTATATAATCCTTGAAATTAACATGTAAAATTGGTGTAATTGAGGGTATGAAATACACATAGAAATCATATTGAAATCCTTAAAACTAATATGCGAAGTCACAAAAAATGAATAAAAATAACCAAAACAAACAAATTATAAAAATCTGGAATAAACACGACCAGATGTCTAAACAAACATCTGGAAATTCAACCAAACGTCTAAAAATTAGGTTCGGACATTTGGGTTTCAAGGAATCCCAACATGAAAGTTTTACATTGAAATTTGACCTAATTTGAATGTTTAAAAACTCAATCAGATGTCTGAAAATTAAGTCAAATATCTGAGTAGGGGATTCGAACGTTTGAATATTTAGGAATGTTTTTTTATAACATCAGGTAACCAGACATCTGAATTGGACTTTCAAACGTCTAAATAGTGTCAGAAAGACCAGGTCGAACCTGGACCTGGTGCAGGCCAAGTAGGATGAATTAAGGAAACTTTTTTCCACTCCTTTAACTTTAAAGGCATCTAGGATATTGAATGAAATTGTGCAACGAGATAGGAAAGCATCACATGGGGTAACGTCCTTGGTTCATGCTTTACGAAGTTATAAGACGTGGCATTCGATGGTGTGTGTGGGAAGGTGTGCTTTAGATAGCACATGGCACTAAACGAGAGGCTACTCGATGTCTTAGGGACAACTGGGTCTAGGCATTGTGGTGGTATGCCCGGTGTTGTGCATAGTTACAGGCACTAACGGAAGGTTACTCGATGTTGTTAGGCAATTAGGCCTGGACGTTGTGGTGTATGCCCGGTGTGGTATATAGAAATAGGTTATCAGACACTAACAGGAGGTTACTCAATGTTTTTAGGGCAATACGGTCTAGAAATTGTTATGTATACCCGATGATGTGCATAGGATAACGAACATAAGCAGGTTGGTTGCTCGATGCTTTTAGGGCTAGCAGGCTTTGGCATTGTAGAACAAGCTCAATGGAACTAATAGATTGTCAGATTATATACTTAGGACTCATATTTAAGGTTGTCTACTTATGTAGAAGTTTTGTGGTAAATCATTCAGGATGTTTATTAGATTTTAAGTGTACTTAGGTTGACTATTACATCTAGTACTAGGCTATAGTACCTTGGTAGAAGATTCCTTACAAATTTATATATAACAAACAATCACCCTAGGTCATGTAAACAATCAATGAAGTTAATTTCTTATGAACACCATACATTGGTAATACAATTAATTCACCAGAATTTGTTTAACGTGCTCCTTTTCTTCCCTTTTTATACCCACCATAGGAGGACAGGCGAGCAAGTGATTTAGCCCAGGCACAGTATGTGAAGGAAGAGACTAGGCACTAGATTTATATTCATTATTTATAGTTACTATTTAAGTACTATTTATCATATCTTGCTATCGGTAAGACTTTATGTTGTTATTTGGAGACATTGATGTAGACTACATTTTGTTGAGATTGTTATTTGTTTTAGGTTATTTTCAGTATTTATAGTTTATTTCCTTTGTTGTGAGATCTGAAAGTGTAGAATATGTTAAATTTATAATTGTCTCTATGTCATGTAAACTTCTAAAAACCCAATGACTCATACATCATGGCACGACCTGAGTTCAAATGCCATTTCAAGCTTTGAATCGGTGTGCCCTGAGATGTGAGTTGTTACAATTAGGGTATCCCACGTCACCCTACAAAATTTTTCATGAAACCTCATGCCTCGTGGTACGAGGCTGTTCATCGTACAACTCCTATTGGTGAGTGAATATTTCATAAACATTCATTTATTCATACTGTCATTAGAGCTCGATGCATATGTTCCATTTTCCAATTCTCGTAAGTCCTAACATCATCAGGTATGGAGTCCTTGATGGGTTTAGCTAAAGGTTCACTTTCGATGACATACCATAGCTTTTTGTAAGTGAGTGCAATTTTTATGTTCTGTAGCCAATCTTTGTTGTTAGTTCATGTTAAGGTATTCTTTTTGAAGAATAGCTTCATGCTAGTCATTTATCTACATAAATTCACTATAGTAAACTAGATATCATTGCATATGTTCTAATACTAATTAAAATGGTTTATTATATTTATCTAATAAGGCTCCAAGTGAATTTTGTATCTCTTAAAAACTCTAATGAGATATGGTAATTTCATTCCTTTGGTTGGTGTTAGGATCCATTTATCATGTTACTATGACCTTAAGGGTGCTCAACGAACCGTAATCCCCATAAATGGTAAGTGACCCTTTGCTAATTATATCTTATATTAAGTCCTAACATACAATTTAACTATGCTCCAAATTATCATCATGACTTTTAGGGTGCTCAATAAATCATGAAGTACATTATATACTCCAGACATATACATTTCACGACACTCTAAAGGAAGTTATGTAATCATTAAGGGTTCTCAACAGAGTTACATACCATTCTTATATATCTGTAGAAAATATAAACATCGCCTTAGATATTCCATGCCTTGAGGGTTCTCAACAAATATGGATATATAAGGCACTCTATTTATATTATAAGTGTTAGAGAGCATTATTGTTATTAAATTCATAATTTAAATAATAATTTTATACAGTATTATCGACTATTTAAGGAAGATGGGCATATAACAATTATAACTCATGATACCAAATACGTTTTATGTACAATAAATGTATGCTTCTTTGAGTCTCATGGGTTTATTTATATTTGACCTTTCATTTTATTTATACATATAATATATATAGTTTTAATTATAACTTTTAAAATTTATTTCGTTATATACGTATGAATACTCATATGTACTACATTATTCATTAAAATATTTAATTAATTTAAAATTAACATTTGTTTTATTTACATAAATTTAAAACAATTTTAAATTTAAATTTTATAACCTTTATATAATTAATTAACTACATGTTTAATTTAAAATAATTTTAAACTTTTCATTTTATACCTTTTGTAAATATTATTTAATTTAAATAATTTAAATTAAGTTATAATATTCAAACTTTCTATTTGAATTAACCTAAAACTTAAATAACATTTAAGTCAACCACAAGAGCATACCTTGGAATATGACCATTTCGATGAGTCAAGTAAGGGTCGGTAGATTAGAAGGTTTTCCACAAAAGTTCCCTTTAATTAAAGTAACATTCTCCTTAGTTTAAGCATCATTTTCTAAACGCCCATTTAACTTTTTCTTAAGGAATTGCCCTTATTGTTGGTTAATTTATTTACACAAACACAGTTACATCTCCAATACCATTGTTGGATCAGGTGCAATGGCAGTGGGGTTTGTAGGATGAATTTCAAAAAAATCTTTTTATTAATTTGCACAGGATCTTTTATTTATGTTTGTGTAAATAAATTTTGTTTGTACCAAATCAAATTGATAAAAGATTATTATAGTATTTTAATTTTATCTTATTAATTAAAATATTTATTTATTATTAATATTTAATTTTTTTGACAGAAATGAGTGATCTTCTGTTAGAAGAGGAGAGCACTCGTGTATTTTACTAAACACTAAAAAATAAAACTGTCAACATGCCTGATAGGTAGTGATACCTATTCCGTACAATATGAAAAATAAAATTAAAAAAAAACCAACTCTATAAAACTAAGGTCCATAAGATGAAACAACAAAAAACATCTGGGTTATTACGCATCTGGACTTGCGCATGTATCATCATTACCCTACAACCACCATCCTCCATACTGAACTTCAAATTGACTCACAACTGCTACTTCTTACTTGATTCTCACATTACTACTTCCTACAGCAGATATCACCTCTATCATGCATAAAATTACAAATGAATAGGTGCCTTAAGCTTCTGAAATCTGGGGCTTATTCTAATTGTATTATCATAATTGCAATTACGAATCTCACTTTTACAATAAGCAGAGTCACAAACACGAATAGGAGGAAGTGTAGAGCCTCTTAAAGATGCAAGACAATAATATAAGATGAACTTTATAGGCTCAATGTAAAAATAAACTTCGCTGCCATTTTCTGTATCAACTTCAGAATCCATGTTATTTAAGCAGTTAAACTGAACTATATATTTCACATGATTGTCACATTTTTTAAAATATGAACATATCTGACATATTCATATCCTTTCAAATTTCACGCTTAATTAACGTAGATTTAACTAATAATAATAATAAGACAATATTAATAAAATATGATTTTATTTAAAGTAACTAGATTGGATCTAGCGAAACCCATTAGACTTCATTAGCCCATTATGATAGAAACAGGGATTTTTTTAAATCTTTTCATTTCACCCACTATAGATCAGCCCAATTCACATCAAAAACCATGGTATATGGACAATACGTACGTATTTATTCCTTAAACCTAAGTTGGGCTTTTTACAGTTCCATTTTTAATCACACATTCATATTATATACGTTTAATTTATTTATAACCATTTATAATTTGAGTAAATTATATAATATACTTAATATATTATTAACTAAATCATATTTAATTAATTTAATTATTATTTTAATTAACAAATAAATTAAATTATTTTAGAACTCAAAACTTTATTTTTATTTTATTCCATTCATCCTAAACGATTTAAAGATGAATATTAACTATAACATTTATAGTTCTATATACATATGGCATTATATATATATGTGTGTGTGTCTATATTAATTAACATTTAATTTATTTATTAATCAAGTAAATAATTTATTTAATTAAAATAATTTTAATCAAATGTTTTTACTAAATTCGAAATAATATTTTAATTCTCCTTAAACAATTTAAGATACATGTATTTATATTTATCGAACTATAACATTTATAGTTATATATATACATATACCTGTTAAACCAAAAAATGGATCAACACCCTTGCTCATAGACCCTCCAAACCTCTTGCATCATGATTCATTACCATTTCTAAGCACACTTGCCAAGTTTCATAGCATCCTAAACAATCTAGCTCGAGAAGTGAAGACTCATCTGATTCAAGCTGTTTGGTTAGAATTAGCTAACTTAAAATTGACCTACAGAACTCATACCAAGTCAGATTGACTTGAAATTTTGGAAGAAAATTTAGAAAACATAGGAGAAGGCTAAAAAAATGAAATCATTTAGAGTTGATTTGATGGATCGCTAGCGACCCATCTAGAGTAGGCCCCAGCACCTCAACTTTTTATAGTGGGTCCCTAACACCCTCTAGAGTGTTCCTGCAAAGTTTCGTTCGATTCCGTTAAGATTTGAGCGAGATATGGATGATTCTTCTGGACCAGATGACCCATGAAGACGGATGATCAAACTAACTCCAAACGACTTAATATTTGGACAAGGCACTTAAATAGAAGATAGAAAGACAACTAAACAAAGATCACTCAAAAATATGCTAAGTGGATGGATAGCTAGCGATCCATCCCCTATGGATAGCTAGAGATCCATCAAGGTAGGTCGGATCACCCTCAAACTTTCCGAGCTCCTTCGTAGCACTAAGTAAAGGCTTTTGGTAGAAAAATATGCTAAGTTGATGGATAGCTAGCGATCCATCACCTATGGATAGCTAGCGATCCATCCTTTATGGATATCTAGCGATCCATCCTCTATGGATAGCTAGCGATCCATAGAAATGACTTAGATTGATTTGAGATTTTTGGTGATGACTTGGCATAACAACTGGACTCTTCTGCACCTGGACTTCTGGCCCAATACTCACTGAACTTCCTTATAAATACTCACCTACCTGCAACTAAAGATGGATCTTTTCTGAAGAGAGAGCTTCCGTTACTCTATTGGAATTCCTTCACTTCTTCAACTTCTTCTCCCTTACAATAGTCATCAAGGGGGTTACTGAGATTCTTTAGTCAACCCTTGAACTTGTGACTTATTCTAACTCATTGTAACTTAGATCTAGGAATTAACTAGTTGATATCCAAAGAGATTCAACTAGGATAATCATAATAAAGACTGATTAAAGTGGACGTAGGCCAGAGTCAGCCGAACCACTATAAAAATCCTTTGACTCTTTTCTTACTTCTGCCGTTTATTTATTGTTTATCTGGGATTTCTGCTAGTGATTATTTGTACTAGTGCTTTCACACTTGATCCAGGGTGTTGATCCATTTTTTGGGTTAACCTTTTGGTGCTTTCATTGAGAGCCTTGAACGAGATCTGAAGAACGAAGTTTGAATCTAAGATTTAGAGAAGATGAGCAGGCCTAATACTAGATCTAAAGCTGTAGCAAGTAAACCGGAGCTTGAGGGCAGCCAAGAGGTGTCCTCAATTTCTCATCAACCCATCTATGTGATTAGAGAAGAAATGAAAAGGATGATGAAGGAGATGCAAGATGGGATCTTGTCTAGGCAATAAGAGATGATGGATAGCTTCTTCCAAAGGATGGAGTAGCAAGGGATGGATAGATCTGCAGGGAATTGGAATCAAACTCTAGAGAACGACACATGAGCTGCCGAAGTTAGATTGGAACAAGATGGAGTCTTGCCTCTATGCCCAGAGCAACCGATACTTGGGGGGCAACGCTGGAATCAACAATAGGACCCAATGCAGGAGCATCTGGAGTTAGAGCAAAACAAATTGAAATAATGCCCACACGACTTTGGGGCGCGATAGATTTGGATCTAGGATGAGCTTTAACGCCTAGAACGGGTGATGTTGGAGCTAGAATAGCAAACCAGAGAACGAATACATGACCGCATGAGACGAAACCAAAAGCCCATGGTTGAAACAGGGGGCAGGTTCGTCCCTTACTCTCTATCTTCTGCTTTTTCTAAGCTCAATAATCTCAGGCCGCTTACACGTGTACGGGATCCCAAATGGTCCCTAGGCATGCTCAGAGTCGGATGCTTGAAATAACTATTTAGGACAATAATAATCTTAGACCGCTTACACATGTACGGGATCCCGAACGATCCCTAGGCACTCTCTAAGTCGGATGCCTGAGATGACTATTTAGGACAATAATGACCTCGGACCGCTTACACATGTACGAGACCCGGATTGGTCTCTAGGCACACTCTGAGTCGGATCTCCAAGGTGAACATTTAGGATTTCTACTTGTTTTGATTCCTGCTTGTTTGATTTCTGCTTATTTGATTTGAATATTTGAATTTTGAAAAATCTACATTGATTGTGATGACTGATATTGATTGCCTTAGAGTCCCGCCATGGGACTAGAGTGCAAGGTGCAAGTCCCTTGCCAGAGAGCGAGTGGATGGACTTGTACGATATTGATCGTCATAGAGTCCCGACCAGAGAGACGGAACCGGAGTGCAAGAAGTAAGTCCCCTCACTAGAGAGTGAGCGGATGGATTTACTTAATCCCCCTTAACTTAACAAACAAACAATCCGAAGAGATCGTCCCCTTAACTTAAAACATTAAACGATCTGGAGAGATCGCGCATTAAACTTAAACGATCAGGAGAGATCGAGCCTTAAAAAAAATTTGGTTTAATAAAAGGATTTGTATGCCTTATAAATAGAATAAAACTGATAAACCTTGGATGAACACAGGATGATCTCGATATATGATGTGTTTATGATATATGATGTGATTTTTGATATATAATGTGATTTTGATATATGATATGATAACCTTGAATGAGAAGCAAAATGATTATGATGTAAATCCCAAATGAACATGGGACAATTAGAGATATGTGATGTAAACAGAGATATGTGATGTAATTGGAAATATGTGATGTAATTGGAAGCATGTAATTTAATTAGAGATATGTGATGTAATAACTCCGAATGAAATCGGAATGATTGTGATGTATATATTACATTTGGGTAGAGTCTAGAGTCTTGGAATGTAACTGGTTTGGAATGACTTGTGATTGGTAAGAGAATCCGAAGGAACTGGACGGTTCACCAAGGCTAAAGCAGCTAAAAAGCTCAATTATCGAAGACCGGAGACAGGAACTTGTTCTTAAACAAAGCACACCTTTCATTCAAAAGGCCTACTTTGGGGGGCAAGTGTTAACTAGGTTTTTAACCCATCAAAATTCAATAAGAATTGGAACATTCAGACTACGCCAGAATAACTCAAGAATTAACCAAAAGACCAGAAAAAGAAGAAGAGAAAGACCTAAGAGGAAAGATGCCAAAATGAGTTAAGGTGATGGATCGCTTGCTCATAGACCCTTCAAATCTCCTGCATCATGATTCATTACCATTTCTAAGCACGCTTGCCAAGTTTCATAGCATGCCAAACAATCTAGCTCGAGAAGTGAAGACTCATCTGATTCAAGCTGTTTGGCTAGAATTAGCTAACTTAAAATGAACCTATAGAACTCATACCAAGTCGGATTGACTTGAAATTTTGAGAGAACATTTAGAAAACATAGGAGAAGGCTAACAAAAAAAATGAAATCATTTAGGGTTGATTTGATGGATCGCTAGTGATCCATCTAGATGGATCGCTAGCGACCCATCTAGATTGGGCCCCACCACCTCAAATTTTTATGGTGGTTTCTTAACACCCTCTATAGTGTTCTTGCAAAGTTTCGTTCGATTCGGTTAAGATTTGAGCGAGATATGAATGATTCTTTTGTACCAGATGACCCATGAAGACGGATGATCAAATTAACTCCAAACGACTTAATATTTGAACAAGCCACTTAAATAGAAGATTGGAAGACAATAAAAAAGGATCACTCAAAAGTATACTAAGTGGATGGATAGCTAGCGATCCATCCCCTATGGATAGCTAGTGATCCATCAAGGTAGATCGGATCGCCCTCAAACTTTCCGAGCTCCTTCGTAGCACTAATTAAAGGCATCTGGTAGAAAAATATACTAAGTTGATGGATAGCTAGTGACCCATCACATATGGAAAGCTAGTGATTCATCCCTTATGGATAGCTAGCGATCCATAGATATGACTCAGATTGATTTGAGATTTTTGGTGATGACTTGGCATAACAACTGGACTCTTCCGCACCTGGACTTTTGGCCCAATACTCACTGAACTTCCCTATAAATACTCACCTACCTGCAACTAGAGATGGATCTTTTCCAGAGAGAGCTATCATTACTCTACCGGAATTCCTTCACTTCTTCAACTTTCTTCTCCCTCACAATAGTCATCAAGGGGGTTACTGTGATTCTCCAGTCAACCCTTGAACTTGTGACTTATTCTAACTCATTGTAACTTAGATCTAGGAATTAACTAGTTGATATCCAAAGAGATTCAACTAGAATTATCTTAATAAAGACTGATTAAAGTGGACATAGGCCAGAGTTAGCCGAACCACTATAAAAATCTTGTGTCTCTTTTCTTACTTCTGCTGTTTATTTGTTGTTTATCTGGGATTTGTGCTACTGATTATCTGCACTGGTGCTTTCACACTTGATCCAGGGTGTTTATCCATTTTGTGGGTTAACAATATCAATATATTTGTTTATTTTATTAATTAATTTTCAATTAATTATTTATTTAATTAATCTAATTAACTAAATACTAAATAATTTTTGAAAATATTAATTTGACTTTAAAATAATCTTGAAAAATATTTTGACTTTTATAAAAATTTATTTTATGTTATAAACTTATCTTTTAAACTTAAATATATGTATTTGTTTAAAAACAACTTTCCGAAGTTCCGAAGATAAATCGACAAGTTATCTCCCTCCCCCCTCCTGAGTGGACTTTGACCCTTTTAAATCCATCCGGCCCCAAGGGGATTTTTTTCATGGCAACCTAAATAGCGGAGTTGCTGAGATTTGAACCTGGGGTATCGCACATCTTTCTTGTAAAACACACACACTAATATTGTGTTACTACACTCTCTTCCCATAAGTTGTACATGTTGTGTTACTAAATATATTCAAACATATTACCATCGCTATATATATATATATATATTTGTGTGTGTGTGTACACACACAAATGAGTACTATGGCACATCCAATGGACGTGCATAAATAATTTTTTACTTAACCTTTTTATGTTGCTAATACAATGAATACACATAGAAAAATAGAAACATTTTGATTTATGTTTTCCTTAACTTTTTTAGAATAGTTGATGCATTTGAATAGAAAGCCTAAGTACATGAACCATCACATAAAAGCTGTTAACCATCATTCACATTATCAAAGAAGCAGGAAACAACTCTTAAAGCTTCCCAATAAAAAGAATTTAAAACACCCAGTTTGGTGCTATTCTTGGTACAAACTTTCCATGTACAAACCAAAAGCCAAGATCACAACTGTGAACTATGGGCCTTTTTAATAAATTATTTTAAAATATATTATATATTTTCAAATTGAATTTTGAAAATTAGCCTAACGTCCAAATCAATTTGTGCCTTTACAATTGGATCAATCTTTTGGGCTTGTTCCACCCAGTCGGCCCAGACCGATAGCCAAGGAGGGAAGGATACTTGATTACTCAACCTCAACCCTGGATATTACTTTACTAGACACCAAGTTAGATATGTAAGCTTTAGTTAGTTGGCCCTAAAGTTGCTAATTTTGATCGCATAAACCATTTGGGCAATGATACCGTTGTTAGTTCTGGGCTGGTCTATAGTGGGCCTATTGAGTCTAATGGATTATTATGGATCCAATATATATTATTTAATAAAATCAAATATTATCTACTTTTCTAATTTATTAATTAATGAATTTAATTAATAAATATTTATATAGTTTATGACTATATCATTATTTACTCATATGTGTATAACATGCATGTGCAATGTAACAAAAGTGTACATGGTCAAGTTTATACACAGTAGATATTAGGATTTATATCTACTTAGTATATACTTTTCTCTTACATATATGGCAATTGCTTGAATAAAATGTTTCATACACACATACAAAAAAACTTAATGTGAAAATTATTTATAAATAGAGAACAAATTTCGACTAAGTCTTTAACTGAAATTTCGAATTTAAAATATCTAGTTTGACTTGGTAAATAAGATTCAAATTCAAAACTTGATCTGAAATTTAAAGTCTAATTTTCAAAAATACCATAATTTGACTTAGTAATGTTTTAAACTAATACACATACACACATACATACATATATATAAAGACAAAGCCAAAAATAAATTTATTTAACAATATTTATATAAACTTTTATATTTTTTAAATGATATATATAAATATATTGTATAAAAGAGGATTGGTAGTTAGCATGAAAATATATATGGCTGAAATTTGGAGAGAAAGAAACTTAATAGTATTTGAAAATCAGAGAAGGCATTTGGAAATAGTTTGGCATGACGTTAGGAAAAGAACTCACATGCAATTGAAGAGGAGTGCTATCCCGGATGATTTGGTTATTCAATGGGCACCTTAATTCTTCTTTTTATTTTGTTCTTCTGTCTGTTTTCCTCTTGTCCCTCTCTTTTCTTTTTCTTCTTTTCCTTGTTGTTTTCTTGATTCAAAGCTTGTTTTGAATCAATTATTTTATTGTTGTGCAATAAAATCTGGTAGGGGCCCAGTCAACCCCGCTGGCTTTGCCAAAAAAATAGATTTTTCAAAATCGTAAACATTTTTTTATTTTATGAAATTCATAACTAAATAAATATATTTACTTATATAAAATAAATATAATATATTAAAATCAATTCGACCACTTTTTATATTTTTAAATACATTTTTAATGAATAAAATATTTTTATAATATTTTTAATTAATTTTAATATACAAACAAAGCATTTAATTATTAAAGGTTATTTTAAAATTAAATAAACAACGTTATATATATATATAATTAATTTAAACATTTATTTGCCAAAACATAGCAGACATACATACATGCATGCATGCATACATCATGCATGCATGCATGCATACATACATACATATACATACATACATACATACATACATACATACATACATACATACATATATATATATATATATTAAAACCAATTACCTATCATAATATTGAAGCGAAACATATAGATTGAATATTAAATAGTAAATTGATATAAAAATAAAAGGCATTAATATCTAAGAAAGATGATATAATTAAGACAATACATAATAATCATTGCATAATATTAATTAAATTGACCTTGTGAGATGATGTTGTAGACATACACGTTGATCTAGCATGTCTCCTTGATCTATCAGAGCTACATCCATTGCTGCAAATAGATGTGTGCCAACACCGAATCTAGATGCATTTAATTGAATGAAGTTGAATATAAGTAGTATGTTATGTGGAATTTTTGGCCAGGAGTAGAAAGAGGATGACAAAAAAAGTAAAAAAGAAAAGTTTAGGCTTATGTTCAAATTTATAGGGAGGTTTAGAGAAATAATCTCCACGTTCCTCTCCTACCTATTCAAACTCAAGACCACCACTTTTCTCCACATTCTTGGCCATCCTAGAATGAGTCCAAGATGGAATAAATCCCACAAAACACATTCAGTAATTTATACAACTTGAATCCAAATTAAATATACATGATATTGTATGTTGATACGTACATGTATAACTTTTATATACGAATTCAATTAAATTACTAACAACACCCTGAATAATCCTAGAAACCACTCTATTTTATTAAACACATCCATACAACAAATATATTAATAAATCATATATCACAAAGATTTATTAATTTAATTATATAACTATTATAAATCAATTAAATCAAGTGACGTTTCAGAGACTGAATAGATTCGATTGTGTGACTCGCAGGTGTGAATTTAGCTAGCGATTAATATTCGAATAATTCAAATAATAATGTCCATATGTCACCTTAGCTAGTTGTGTGACAGTTTGACTTAATTCATCACTTATAAAGCTCATCGGTAAAATCTAATTTACAAATTCAAACTGTAACTTTTAGTAACGATTATTTGCACCAATTCTCTTTGTCAACACTACATCACTTTACGATTTATGGAATTTAGTTTTGGTCAAGACTCGAGTATCATCCATATTCAACTCGATTATTCCATAAACAAAGTCCATGGTTCAACAATAACATTTATTATTAACCGCACTACTCTGGCAAGAGATTTTGACTTTGAGTTGACTACAGTTTACCGTGATACTAACCTCATATAACAAAGGAGACAAATTATCTACTAAATATTGCTCTATTTCTAGTGCTTCAACTCAGACCCAACTATAGTTGTTGGATAGTTGTTATGCCATGGTTTAACTATATCAAAATAGAGTATCCACGTTGAAGTGAAATGGTAATCTCAAGTTAAGAGAACTATGTAATATTGTCACTCTAAGATTTTCTACTTGATCTAGTTATTATTATCCAATAGAAAATTCTCAGATGAGTCATTCGATAATTATCCAATGACTATCAATACATAATCTTTTGGTACCCCTAGCAGCCATGAGTAATTCACTGCCTAACATTGGAGAGTGTTACGTACTCTAGTCTCAACGGATGTTTCGATACCCTTTCTTGAAACATCTTGACCAGGAATATTTATATAATATATTATTTAATATCATGATTTCAACTCATTATAATTATTATCACATAACATATCATTTAAGGATTTTCTATTTAATATGCTTAAATTAATTATTTAATTAATATATCATGATATAAAAAGTTTATAATTGGAAACAAACACCCTTTATTTAAAATGAGATTTTATTAAGAATAAATCATTTATAATAAATTACAAAATTTCCCCTAGGGCATATCCCTAACTCTCTCATGAAGAGGTATAGGTTATGGTGTAAAACAACTAGAAAAATTATGAATAGTAGCCATATGATATTTGATGAGAGGTTTTTGTTAAAGTTGATGTTAGGAGGACAGAAAATTACCAAACTCATTTGGATTCATCGGATTATTTCCATATTCAGATAGATATTGATATTTTCGATGATAACATTGTTTATGGGGGGATTTCAGAGGTACGGACTCAAGGTGGAGCTCAATCACAGGCAAAGCCTGTATGCATATTTGTGATGATGGTTCTTTGTCTTTTGCTTTGAATGATGTGGAGCTTATTGACGATTCCTTTGGTTTAGACTAAGGAAAGTGTAACAAAATTCTAGAAAAGGATATTGACTTGGATAATATCGAGTGTGTCCTCACTCAATATGGAATGGAAGGTTGAAGTGTGCTATAAATCTCCATTTGTCTCTCGAAGTTTAATCTACTAATTCGTCTCCTACATCAAATATGTTGAAGAATTTGGTATTTGTTCATATACATTTTACTTTTTGATGTGCATTCTATTTTTCTTATACTTAGGAAAGATTTGGAAACTTTATTTAGGAAACATTGCCCAAACTAGTTCATATTGAGTTCGACGCTATATGGTGCAAACCCAATAAATTATTGAGAAGTGGTAATGAAGAGAGATTATCACATTTGAATTAAGACGGGGTGTTAAATTTATGTGATTTAAATAATTTCCAAAGAAGAAAGTAAAATAATAAATTGAGTCACCCAATTAATCAATTTAGCCATATGTGGAAAGAAATGGAACATAAAATTATAAGAGGATATTTTTTGGAAGGAAACAAATTGATTAGTCAATCAATAAATTAGTTGATGGATTATAAATGAGGAAATAAGTCTATTTATGAATTTATTGGTGTTCTAGTATGAAGAAAGAAAATATTATTGATGGAGATTCAATCTGATAGAGATAGGGATACGCCCTAGGGGCAATTATGTAATTTATTACATATATCTAACTGGATAACCAATCTTGTACGAAATAAAGGGTGTTCTCTTTCTATTACATACTTGATATAATGTGTTATATCAATTAAGTAATTTAATCAAAAGTACATTTTAATAGAAAATCTATAAATGGTATGTTTTGTTATAGTAGTTACTGTAACAACTCACCTCGGAATAGCCCTAAATTTCGACCAAGAAAAGGCCCATCGAAACTTAGATCCATTCTAAGGCAAGCTGTTGGTAGTAAAAAGAAATAACATTGTAGAGCCATATTTAAACTTTCAGAACTCACAGCGGATGGAATAAAAAATATATTAGTAAAGTGTACCCATTTATTTCAAAACCATAAAAATGTCATAACACAAAATCTCATAAAAGCATAATATAATATCTGTTACAACAATTGTTTAAATCCATGGGTACACATGAAAGAAAATAATAAATACTACCACTAGTCAATCTTCTCCATCTTTAAGCATGGTCACTGCCATCACTCCTCCTTAACATGTTTTGTAATGAGGAAGGAGTCAGAGCAACAAGTGTTTGGTGAATAAAAACCTTGGGTCTTACTTTTTTAGTACTTAGGCAGTATATTTCAAAATAAGAATATGTCTATGAAAATAAAACCGTTAAAATCATTTAATACCTCTTTATAAGGAAAGAAGGCGGGTCCAACCACTTAATATTATCCATTCCAGAAGTAGGTTTCTAGAATTCCATATTCCAATCATACATCATAAATAGCTAATAATGTGAGAGACGGTACCCAACCCACTTAATACTTCCCAGTGGAAATAGCCAAACACCGTCATTTAAGACCTATTTCCAAAAGCGTGCCCCTCAATGGTACTATCTAGCTGACATCATATGGAATCTCATAGGTCACTTAATACTTCCAAGTGGAAAACAGCCATGCACCATCATTTAAGACTTATTTCCAGAAGCGGACCCCTATAGAGATACCACCTAACGTAACCCCTTGGCCATTTAATACTTCATATAGGGAAAAAGGCGGGTCCAACCACTTAATACCTCAAACCCCAAAGTAGGCCCTTCGTCTTATGGCCCATACCCATAATGACGTCTCACATTAGACCTTTATTCATAAGAACCGTAGCCAAATTAGCTGGGTAAATTTCCCCTATAGAATTTGGAACTAACCTCGCTTCATTACAAATATTTATCATAAGGATATCTCACACCAATAAAAGTGTACATAACTGCTGGTAGCCTCAAAGTGAAGGACAAATGTGACGACCCGAAATTTTAACAATTTAAAATGGGATAATTGAATTGATTTTAAATATTTACAAGTTGATGTTGACTATAATTCGAGATATAAATATTTAATTGATAATTAAATCATTGAATTTTATAGTTTAAATGTTGAATTTAATAATTAAAATTGGGTAAATTGTTGAATTCGAAATTTCTAAGCCTATTAAAATAATTTGAAGGCTTATAAAATTTATAACGATGATACTGAAGATAATAGAATGGTTGAAATTTAATTTAAAGGTGATTTGTTCAGTTTGAAAATATACCGTTTAAATCGATATTTAAAAAAATAGCCTTCCGAGGCACAGTCTCGGAATTCAATGAAACCAGTTTCATTGGATCCGTAATAGTTAGTTATTATCGGATTTCAATTTTCGTAGCAATTGGAGTTGTCATTTGACTCTGGCAGCTCAAAACGCTTCGATTTATTTTAATCAATTTAATTTAAAATCGATCATTTATTTCCATAACTCGCGCATACGGTCGAATTAGCCTCCGGGATACATTCTGTTGTGATCGGAATACGGGTAAAACTTTGTAATCGCCTAACAGCATTTCTTAACAGGAATTTGAAATTCTAATAGAAATTAACGGGGCGTTTGGGAATTTTATTTTATAATAGAATTTAAAGTACAAACAGTCAGAGATATTTTTATCCAACGCGTACTCGTGAAGATTCCCAACCGACATTTCATTTCCATCTCCTTTAATTCATTCGTTCAAGATTTATGGCCGAGTTATCTCCAGTTCTAAGCGAAATCGACTCAAAAAAAGAAAAAAAAACGAGAGCAATTAATGGCTGAGCTTCCAATCTAGGGCCTCGCGGTTCCCCAGCTGCCTCCCATCTTCCCTTCGTGATCGAATCGAGTTCGATGCTCGACTCGAAAAGGCGGTCGAGTGGAGGGAGAGGATCGTGACTCAGAGACATCGAATGGGAGGCGTGCGCGTATGGCTACTGTCGTATTCGAAGTTAAGGCTTGTAATTTCGGAAATTGGAAGAGGGTGGTGGCTGCGGTTGGGCATGCGACTTTGGGGTTGCTCGGGATGGATGAGTTCGATAGGAGGCACGGTCGCGAGAGGAAGGGGCGGGGAAACTCGATGTAGTTCGTGGCGACGAGGCTTGTACTAGTGCGCGCCTCGATGGTGAGGAGTTGTGGACTGCGCGTCTTCATCAACGAAGACATCGGAAGGGGTTTCGTGATGACAGCGCGATGGTGAGGAGATTCACAGCAGTCTGGTTCATCTTCTGTAAGGTTAAATCTGAAGGAAACAAATCGAGATCGAATTTGGATTGCAAAAGCAAAGGTGAGTGAATCTCACTCAGCTGAGTTACTACTAAATTTCGCTAGTCAAATTTAAATGAATGTTTGAATGGTCGAATTGATTTGACGTGTGCTGAGAATTGATGATTTGGTAATTTTGTTTTGTTGAATGGTTCTCGAGTTAATTGTTGCTTAACTCGTAGCATTGGGAATTTTAAGTAGTTTCAAAACTTCAATTTAAATAAGGAAATGTTTCCGTTTAAAGGTTACTAAGGTTAAATAAATTTAATAAGTATGAGTAATTCAGAATAAGCATTTGATGATGTGATAAATAATCACTTGATTAATTAAGACTGTTAAGTAAGGAGTAATAAATTTATGAATGAAGTAAGATGAAGGATAGTTACTTACAGGTTGAGGGTAATCGAGATTGATTAATGTTGTGATTGAATTAAAGAAATTAATTTAGATTGGAACAAATTAAACTATAATTGGAAATAATTAATTAATATAATTAAAGATGTAATTGAAGATTGATTAATTAAGATGAATTAATCAGTAATAAGTGACTTATGGGAAGTTAATTAGTAGAAGTAATCAAAGATGAATATAATTAAATAATTAATTTATGAAGTAATTAAGATTACACAATGATCTTAGTTGAGACTAATTAATATTGTGAAGCTAATTTAAGGTAATTACTTGAATGTAATTGAAAAATAATTAATCAAGATTGATTAATTAAGATGGATAGGGAAGGGTTGACTAATTAATTAAGGTTGGAATTAACTAATATTGAATGAAGGAATCTAAATGAATGTGTTTAGAAATTCAATTAGAACCATTGAATTAATTGGGATGTGATGGATAATTGAATGGCCTTGGATGTTTTGAATGTGTTGATATCTCTGATAGGAAATGTTGTGCATTTCATTTAAATAATTCGGGATAGGATAACATGAGTTTCGAAGAGACCGGGGTCGGGTATTCGGAATACCCGAATCCACTTCGAATTTTTATAGATTGATTTGTGAAATCAATAGGCTGGAAGGAAATTATTTAAGTAAATTGAATTATTTATCTAAGTTGGGGTACTTAGAAATTGATGGGTTGATTAAGTGTTGTCTATAGCAATGGCGAATTTGTTAAACTGATATGTGTTACCCGGGTTTATATAAGCTGTTGGGTTGTTCGGTTATTCATGTTGAATGAGTTTACTCACGCTGGTTTCCAGCCTGACCTGGGTGTTACTTTGACGTAATGCTCGGGTCAGACCGAGTATTACAGATTTTCAGGTAGGACGTTCTAGAGCTCAGGAGACGAGCTGGATGGAAAGTACGTATAGAGTATTTCCGCTGCAATATATTATTGTATTTCTGAGACATGATATTTGTATATATTCAGTGACTATGTACATGTAAAACTCTGATGTATTAAAATATAATCGACAGATATTGTATTTTTTTTGTAAACTATATTATTTATTATTATATTTTATCCGCTGCGAATGTGAGATGCTGGTATTTTTATGTTCTTCTTCTTCTATCTCTTTCTTCTTTCTCATAACTATCTGGAATTTTCGACTTCGAAAATTTCGGGTCGTTACATTTGGTATCAGAGCTGAAAGGTTAAGCGAGAACCTTGGCTCTGGTGGGGATTACTCCTTAAATAGAGTCCGTAGTACTCTAGAATGAGTTGAATATATTTATTTGAGAGCGTACTTGTTATTTTCTTATATAAAGGTTTTGAATGATTTTATATAAAAATATATTTTGATATATAAAGCAATATTTCCTTCTAATGAATATTTAGGTGATTGGTTGTTAAATTATTGGAATTGAGTTAAGAAGTAATATAAAATACGATCAAATTGAAACTTATAACCAAAGTTGAAGAACAAACTTATATAAAAAAAATAGAATTTGAAATATAGATTGTAAATGTAATTTATAAATTGAAATAAATGAGATTATAATTTGAAATAGAATTCCAGAGAATATTTGAAAATAAAGTAAGATGAAAATTCCAGAGTAATGTTTAAATATGAATTGGGAATTTGGAATTTTTGGGAAAATTTAAAATTCCCTTGGATTTGGAAGTGGTTTCCAAAGGTTTTGGAGAAATAATAGTATTATTTCAAAAATATTTTTGTGTTGAATTTGAAATTCGGGAGATTTGAAATTAAAATATTTGGAAATGTTTTTAATGAGATAAAAGCATTGAACTCTTTAGTCACTGGAAAATAACTTCAGTGATGACTGCAGCATCATCGATGTTCATTTTCGAGTTTCTAGAAGAGAAATTGCTAACAAATTGTTTTAAATTGGAATTGTTTGTGAACTGGGTTTGGTTTTGAAATTCAAAGGGATAATTGAATTTGCCAAGGAATTTTGGATATAGTTGAATCCTAAGGGGATACTAAAATTTTGGAAATTTGTTTAAACTCTGGAATCTTGATTAAAATGTTTATGGAATAATAAAAATACATTGGCTAAATAAAATGTATAATTCCGAGTTAAAAGAAAAATGTGAATGTAATTGATTATAAATAGAAGTTGTAAAATTGAAATTATAATTAAGGTTGAACAGTTTTAAAATCAAATGGAATTTGATTTGGAGTTGGAAAGAAATTGAGAATTGATTCAACTTGAATTGGGATTAAATCAATTTCAATGGAAATTAAAGATTATTCAAATTCGATTTGAGTCAATTTAAATGGAAATTTAAATTGAATGGGTGGGGAAGTGAACAGTTTTGACTCTGGACTATTTTCAATATAAATTGTTTTAATATAAACTGTTTTTAATCTATTTTCCTATGAATTTACTATATATAACCTTTCTTTTAAACCCAAACTATTTTCTACTTATTTAACAATTATTTTTGGAACTATTTAACAATTTTTCAACTGTTTATAAATTAATTACTATTTTTCAACTATTTTACAAATTAATTACTATTTCACAACTATTTTGCAATTATTTAAAATTCCTAAAACTATTTAACTATTTTCTCACTATTTTACAATTAGTTAACTATTTTACAGCTATATTTCAAACTCATAATTCTTTTTTCAACTACTTTCTATTTTAAAATTTTCAAGCTATTTTCTAAAAATAAACTGGTCGGAGTCTAAACTATTATGGATGTAAATACCCAACTGAGACAAGAACTTAAGTGATAATCCAAATGGGGATTAAGGCAAATGTGAATAAGTGAATGAAAATTTAGGTGAATGTGATTGGAAGAAAAATTGATTTGGTGAATAATCAATAAGGTTAAATACGTAGGGTGTACGTATATTATTCTATTCGCATAGTGATTTGATCCAGATTCGAGCACAGAATTTCGAGATAGTATTATCGATCCGAGTTGGGATTTTTTGCTCGATTTTCGACGGCGAACCTGGATATGGGTTTTTGGTTGATTCTAGATATTCTCTATCATAGTTGTGACTATGCAAGGAGAATGACGGTTTCTGATCAAGAAACCAGATCTGAGTCCGCACTAGGAAGTCGGGTGGACGATACTAGTTCGGAAGTGAAATTGTGTGATCGAGTGAGCGATCAGATTGATATTGCGTGCGAATGATATGGGGACATCGTACGGGTTTGAATGAAATTGGCATTGAAAATTTGTGGATAAAAACTGAAAAGATTTTTGAAATTGAAAGTATATTTTGAGAAATTGACAATGAATAAAGGTGGAAAATTGATTTTGGAGTTATAGATAAAAGGTTATAAGATGATTTTTGAAATGGAAAATATATTTGTGAATATTTAAGGAACTAAAATAAAATAAATTTAAAATTTATATTTCTATGGTAGAAATTAACTTTATGGAAATAAAGTGGAAATTGAATATTTTTCTGAGTTAAAGTTTACTTTATAATAAAAGTAAGAAATTTGGCAAGTAACTTTATAAAGTAATCAAATTTGAATATTTGATTGGGAATAAACAAAGTTACGTATCTTTGTTATATATGGGAAACTCCCCTTGTTGAATCTATTGCCAGAAGAAAATGATTTTCGGAAGTATTTGAAGTATAAAAGTGAATTTATACAATTACATTGTTTTTCAAAGATTTTTCAAAACTTATATATATATATGTATTTATAAAAAGGATTTTTGAAAATGATTTTGAGGAAAATTTTTTTGAGACCTATGGATTTGAAAAGGGCTTTTGATTTTGTGGAAAATCAAATTTGGAATTTGGAAAAGCTTAATTTGAGAATCATCGATTTTGGGAATCGATTTTGAGAAAGGAGCTTTATATGAGATTCATACTTGGTGTATGATTTGAGAAAATACTATATGTGTATAGTATAAATTGATTTGAGATTGGCTCTGGGAAAAAAGGCGCTCCCTTGGAATGAACTTCTCAGGAGTGTCACAGGGTGGCACTGCCTTGAGCCTCTAAGAGGGAGGTTCTAAAGTTGATCCCGTGAGGAGTCCGGACAAACTAGTTCCTGGGGATTATTGGGTAGCGAAAGTCGGTGGCGTTGATGCCTACAGGGGCATTTGGGTTATGCTGTGACGACAGTGTAACTCGATGTCGCTGCGATCTACTGTGTGGGGACCATAGCGAAAATCGTGTGGAGGATGAGTGCCAATAGTCTACACTTGATTTTGTCAGGATGGCAACGCAACATCGGTAGACTGCGATCTATGGTCATGTGGAGGAGTTTCATTCTTTTGGCAGCGAAATTTGGTGGCGCTGATGCCTACAGTTATATGGGTTTTTGCTGTGATAGCAACGTATAGCCCGGGTATAACTGCGATCTGTAGCGGGTTCCATGGCGTAATCGAGTGGCGCGGAGACCTACAGTTATCTGTGGATTTTGTCGGGACGACAACGTAACCATCGGGTTAAATGCGACCATGGATGGGGGTGATGATTTCCAGAGCATTTTTACCAAAGATATTTCCTCTATTTTCAAAAACCGTTTTCTATATTTTCAAGTAAAATTATTTTTCAAGTATTTTCACTGGATGTTGAAAATGGGTCTGCTAAGTGCTTATAGATTTTCAGTCCTACGCCTGATCAACGTATGACCGAATTTCTGTGAGAACGAGGATGGACTGGTTGAGACATCGAGTTATAAAAAGTATTTTTATAAAAGGTTCTTTAATAGTATTACATGAATTTAAAAGCATTTTTAAATTTTTAAATCAAAATGTTGGAATTTTGGGGGATATAAAAAGGAAATCCAAACCGACTTTATAAAATTTGAACTCAAGAAATTTAATGAGGTGATTCTTTGTAATAAAATCGAATATTGGTTTAAAACTGAAAGTAGGCTAATAAATAATTATTTGATAATAAATTGAAGTTAATAATGGAGTTTGAATATGAAATAGAGTTGGATGGGGAAATGTGATGGTTTGAATTACAAATTAAATAAAAGTGAGTTATAGTAGAAAGGGTTTGAATCGCAAACGAAACCCAAGTAAATAGTAATAAATTGAGAATGGTGTTGTATAAATAAAATAAATTCGCAAATGAATTAAGAAGGTGAATTAGAATTAAAACTAAAATTAAAATGGATAGGCTATCTGAATTTAATGGAATTTGATTAAATGAGAATCAAATAGAAGTAAACTTAAGTTTGATGTTGGAATAAATTAAAGAAAATTAACTTAAGTTTAAAAATTTATGGAAGCTTGGCTTCGAGTAAGGGTGAAAGCACATTAAATAAAGCTTGGATTGAATTAATTTGGGAATGACCAGTAGTATTCAAGAATAGAATGTGGTGAACTAAATAAATGGGTGTGAATAAATTAAATGGATTGGAATTAAATAAATTGAGGTTGAATTAACTTGGATTGGTTATAAAACCTAAGTAATTATTTATTCACATAGATATCATCAAATTGAGTAAAAATGATTGTTGTTTGACGTAAATGAGATTTAATTAAATACTCTGAGTTAGTAGATGCAAATATAATTGATTTTGAATCATTTGAAGTAAATGGGAGCTTGTTTGGATTGAAAATCAGTTGTATATAAGGAATGGAGTTGTAATACATTAAAACCGAAGGAAATGGTATATAGATTGGTTGAAAACAAATTGAACTAGGTTTGAAACCCTATAAATTGCTCGTGTGAATTAATTTGAATGCATTTCTTTTAGAATTGAAGTATTATAGTTGTTTCAGTAAGGGAAATGTTATAAACTTCGTATATATAGTGCTTACATGTTAAATTGAGATAGTACAGGTACCTAAAGGCCGTTTGGCTGGATTTGGATGCGATAATTGCTAAATAATAAGCTGCTTGCTTTAAAACTGCTAAATTAAGGTACGCTTACGCAAAAGAATTCAAAATAGGAGATATGAACTGCATATATTGATATATATTGAGATTTCCGGCCTGAGGCCGATGTATATATATATTTGTGCATCCTGCGATATCGCAGAAGTCCCTCCGTGCAAAGGAGACTCTGCCAAAATTTTCTGAAAATTTTGGGAGTTAAAAACTTTTTGGAAATTTTAGAAAAAAAAAACTTTTTGTTAACAACAAAACGATTTTTAAATATGAAACTGAAACAAAGTAGTGAATCAAACTAATTTAACTACTGATATGAATCATTTATAAATGAAAGATAAAAGTCAATATGCAGATATTAAAGGGAAAAGAAATTGGATTTGATATCAAAAGATAAATTTGAATTGCCCGACAAAAAGGTATGTATTTAAATATCTATATGAAATTGGATTGGGTTTTGATATAGCCACTTGGCTTTTGTTTCTTTTGAGAGTTTGGGAGCCCGTAGAGGCTTTTTGTAGTTGTACCGAGCTACCCGCGCAAAGGAGACGCTGGCAAATTTTTTTGGAAATTTAGGGAGTTAGAAAAATTTTGATAATTCAAAATTTGGTTTTAAATTGAAATTTGAATGATTGAGTATAAGTGGTATTGTCTCAAAACTGTGGGCGAGTTTGAGAAGTTAATAAGAATGATAATGAGTCTTTTATGAAAGATAGTTGGTAAGGTGTTGAACTGTTGGTTTTGGGGAAAAGGTAAACGGGTATGACACCATTCTTCCTAACTGGTAATTTCGGGGATGAAATTCTTTTAAGGGGGAAGGAATGCGACGACCCGAAATTTTAACAATTTAAAATGGGATAATTGAATTGATTTTAAATATTTACAAGTTGATGTTGACTATAATTCAAGATATAAATATTTAATTGATAATTAAATCATTGAATTTTATAGTTTAAATGTTGAATTTAGTAATTAAAATTGGGTAAATTGTTGAATTCGAAATTTCTAAGCCTATTAAAATAATTTGAAGGCTTATAAAATTTATAACGATGATACTGAAGATAATAGAATGGTTGAAATTTAATTTAAAGGTGATTTGTTCAGTTTGAAAATATACCGTTTAAATCGATATTTAAAAAAATAGCCTTCCGAGGCACAGTCTCGGAATTCAATGAAACCAGTTTCATTGGATCCGTAATAGTTAGTTATTATTGGATTTCAATTTTCGTAGCAATTGGAGTTGTCATTTGACTCTGGCAGCTCAAAACGCTTTGATTTATTTTAATCAATTTAATTTAAAATCGATCATTTATTTCCGTAAATCGCGCATACGGTCGAATTAGCCTCCGGGATACATTCCGTTGTGATCGGAATACGGGCAAAACTTTGTAATCGCCTAGCAGCATTTCTTAACAGGAATTTGAAATTCTAATAGAAATTAACGGGGCGTTTGGGAATTTTATTTTATAATAGAATTTAAAGTACAAACAGTCAGAGATATTTTTATCCAACGCGTACTCGTGAAGCTTCCCAACCGACATTTTATTTCCATCTCCTTTAATTCATTCGTTCAAGATTTATGGCCGAGTTATCTCCAGTTCTAAGCGAAATCGATTCAAAAAAAGAAAAAAAAACGAGAGCAATTAATGGTCGAGCTTCCAATCTAGGGCCTCGCGGTTCCCCAGCTGCCTCCCATCTTCCCTTCGTGATCGAATCGAGTTCGATGCTCGACTCGAAAAGGCGGTCGAATGGAGGGAGAGGATCGCGACTCAGAGACATCGAATGGGAGGCGCGCGCATATGGCTACTGTCGTATTCGAAGTTAAGGCTTGTAATTTCGGAAATTGGAAGAGGGTGGTGGCTGCGGTTGGGCATGCGACTTTGGGGTTGCTCGGGATGGATGAGTTCGATAGGAGGCGCGGTCGCGAGAGGAAGGGGCAGGGATACTCGATGTTGTTCGTGGCGACGAGGCTTGTACTAGTGCGCGCCTCGATGGTGAGGAGTTGTGGACTGCGCGTCTTCATCAACGAAGACATCGGAAGGGGTTTCGTGATGACAGCGCGATGGTGAGGAGATTCGCAGCAGTCTGGTTCATCTTCTGTAAGGTTAAATCTGAAGGAAACAAATCGAGATCGAATTTGGATTGCAAAAGCAAAGGTGAGTGAATCTCACTCAGCTGAGTTATTATTAAATTTCGCTAGTCAAATTTAAATGAATGTTTGAATGGTCGAATTGATTTGACGTGTGCTGAGAATTGATGATTTGGTAATTTTGTTTTGTTGAATGGTTCTCGAGTTAATTGTTGCTTAACTCGTAGCATTGGGAATTTTAAGTAGTTTCAAAACTTCAATTTAAATAAGGAAATGTTTCCGTTTAAAGGTTACTAAGGTTAAATAAATTTAATAAGTATGAGTAATTCAGAATAAGCATTTGATGATGTGATAAATAATCACTTGATTAATTAAGACTGTTAAGTAAGGAGTAATAAATTTATGAATGAAGTAAGATGAAGGATAGTTACTTACAGGTTGAGGGTAATCGAGATTGATTAATGTTGTGATTGAATTAAAGAAATTAATTTAGATTGGAACAAATTAAACTGTAATTGGAAATAATTAATTAATATAATTAAAGATGTAATTGAAGATTGATTAATTAAGATGAATTAATCAGTAATAAGTGACTTATGGGAAGTTAATTAGTAGAAGTAATCAAAGATGAATATAATTAAATAATTAATTAATTTATGAAGTAATTAAGATTACACAATGATCTTAGTTGAGACTAATTAATATTGTGAAGCTAATTTAAGGTAATTACTTGAATGTAATTGAAAAATAATTAATCAAGATTGATTAATTAAGATGGATAGGGAAGGGTTGACTAATTAATTAAGGTTGGAATTAACTAATATTGAATGAAGGAATCTAAATGAATGTGTTTAGAAATTCAATTGGAACCATTGAATTAATTGGGATGTGATGGATAATTGAATGGCCTTGGATGTTTTGAATGTGTTGATATCTCTGATAGGAAATGTTGTGCATTTCATTTAAATAATTCGGGATAGGATAACATGAGTTTCGAAGAGACCGGGGTCGGGTATTCGGAATACCCGAATCCACTTCGAATTTTTATAGATTGATTTGTGAAATCAATAGGCTGGAAGGAAATTATTTAAGTAAATTGAATTATTTATCTAAGTTGGGGTACTTAGAAATTGATGGGTTGATTAAGTGTTGTCTATAGCAATGGCGAATTTGTTAAACTGATATGTGTTACCCGGGTTTATATAAGCTGTTGGGTTGTTCGGTTATTCATGTTGAATGAGTTTACTCACGCTGGTTTCCAGCCTGACCTGGGTGTTACTTTGACGTAATGCTCGGGTCAGACCGAGTATTACAGATTTTCAGGTAGGACGTTCTGGAGCTCAGGAGACGAGCTGGATGGAAAGTACGTATAGAGTATTTCCGCTGCAATATATTATTGTATTTCTGAGACATGATATTTGTATATATTCAGTGACTATGTACATGTAAAACTCTGATGTATTAAAATATAATCGACAGATACTGTATTTTTTTGTAAACTGTATTATTTATTATTATATTTTATCCGCTGCGAATGTGAGATGCTGGTATTTTTCTGTTCTTCTTCTTCTATCTCTTTCTTGTTTCTCATAACTATCTGGAATTTTCGGCTTCGAAAATTTCGGGTCGTTACAACAAACTTCCGTCTTGTAACTCTATTGACCTCGCATCCTTCATGTAAGTCTTTTTTTTTAATTTCCCAAGATTTCATGGAATTCTAATCTCCAAAATAGGGAATAAATATTCATAACCAAAACTGCAATAACAGACTTGTAAGTAAAATAGAAACTCAATTTATTACACCAATTCAATGGAACATCTTAAACAATAATTGCAATCTAAACCTCATATTATATTCAACTCCTTTTTTTACAAAGAAATAGATAAGAATAAGTAGTGTAAATTACGAATAGAATTCATAATCTAAACCTCTTATTTTACCGAAGGATAACAATTTAACCCAAAGAAGAAGGAGAAGTGCTATGAAATTATCAAAGATTGCATAAACGTAACAAATCCTATCAAATTAACGTAAATAATTGGGAATCTCAGCACAGAATTGACATACGAAATAAAAAGGAATTTTGGGGGATTTTATCTATCATATTTTCCATATCCAAAAATCCCTAAGGCATATTTAAATCCAAAAGAAATACACCCAACAATTGCTGAAAAGAAATACTAAGGTTTCCACTCACTGAATAGTCTTAGCTTCGCCTTCCTTGGATTTGCATGCCTCACAATCTCTTCTAGAATCTCTCTCTTTTGATATATATATACACAATAGGGAAGAGGTATATATATTCATTAGATTCAGAATAGTTGGAGAAGAATATTATAAGAATAGATTGGAGGAAGAAGAAACAAATAGGAAACAAGTTAAATTCTTACCTGAATTATCTACGGAGTTTCTGAATCTTATTAGAGAGAGATAGCAATGGCAGAGTTTCATCGTATTCCCCAAAATAATATGAATAAAAGTGGAGAGGATAGAGTTCTATTTATAGGAGTTGAAACGTACCAGAACCGTAGGATGGAAGTAGGTAGGAAACGGGTAAATCTGGAGCGTACAACCGAATAAAACATTGCTTCAAACCCTAGATGCCACTAGCAACTTCTATTGCCAAGCGGTTGACCGCCCTTGGGCGACCGATTGACCGCTAGAGTCGATCAGTTTTCCTATTCATGTCTACGCTCCTTTTATTTAGGGGACGTTTATTTATTTCTGTTGCCATATTATTTTATTTCCCAATTAAATTTTTAACGTTAATTAAATGTTTACTTAGCTTTCAAGCTAATTTTTAAAATTTAAACCCATAATTAGATTTCTTATTTGAATTTGAATTCAAACTAAATTAATTTAATTCTAAAAATTTCAAACGCTCGTAACTTCTTCGTTTGAGCTTTATTTTCAGCATATTATTTATGGAAACTGGTTAGATTTTCTCTACGAACGCAACGGAATAACTTTCGTGGTCAAATTTCAATCTTTATAAAATTCCCATATTCAACCTTACATATTTAATTAAATTTAATTATGATTCATTTTAGGGGGTGTTACATTCTTCCCCTTTAAAAAGAATTTCATCCCAAAAATTTTCAAGGGGCGAATAGCGTAACGCGCAATAACACTCATGGTATACAACCAAATTATCTACACAACCATCAACTCAACCAATAATGCAATGTAATTATGTACTGCAGACATACTAAAATGAGCTCAATCCTAGTGTGAGTGTGTATTTATGTCATGAAAGTATGTATGTAAATACCCTAAACATGCATAAAAATTTCTATATGAGTGTAAAGTGGTTGCAAATAATTGTAATGACTATCTCCTACCATTCAATCTAGTAATACACGATGCAACCAAAATCCTAATTTTGAAGAGAAAATTTTCCATAGAAAAGTTTTGGAAGAAGAGTCCTCATGCCTCCCATCAGATTTTCTCACCATTGTACTCGAACCAATCTAATTTTTTGTTATGGAGCCTCCTAGTTCCGTGCTCTTTGATGCATGCAGTGGCATGTGACGCTACTTGCTCTGTCTTAAAATCCCCCAATTAATTAGGCTCTACAATAATTGTTATGCTACGAACGTATTTCCTTACATGCAAAAACGTCATGGACTCCAGCCAACATAATTTTTTTCTTGTTTTCCCATATTGGGAAAAGGCCCAATAAATCTGGTGCCTACTTTCCAACTATCCAAATCGTATGTTGCCTAATCAATTCTGACTTTATAAAGTCTCGCAATACAAATCTGGTCCGAGTAGAATTTGTCGATGGTTTCCTATCCACAATTTGACGATTTGCATTAGCGTCCAAAAAAAATGCTTCAAGGTTGCTATACTAATCGTCCATTAATAACTATAATCCTACCAAATTCTATTAAGGGAAAGCACTACTCCTAAGATCCTTTAAAGTCCAAGATGTAAGCTCTCAACAAATTCTCCAAGTTTCCATCCATTCTTTTAGTTTGCCCATCAGTCTCCAGTCAGTAAGCGATGCTCCGATTTAACGAAGTTCCTAAAACTAGTTCCTAAAGCTACTAGCAAACCCCTCCAAATTAGCTAGTACACTAAGGGTCCCTATTACTAATGATGCAAAGTGCAACTCCATAAAGCTGTGTTGGAGTGTTGCGGTTCCATTGCTTCTAACGGAAAATTTCTGTCACCTTCTTCTTAATCCTTGATCAATAGGAAATTCCATTCTCATTCCTATACATTTTCTCTTTTCCTTGCATGGTGGCATTTTGTGAGCTAAATCCCTTATGTTTCACAAAATCTAAAATTTTGAGATTGAAACATTTACTCACTTTAGGCTGCTAACCTAATTTCCTTATTAACTTCCAGTTTTACCAATGGTCTATCTCTAGTTAAGTGTTTCCATAAATTTTCCTTATTTACTTTTCTTTCCAACATATATCAAGTGGTTTAAATCCCATTCATAAAGTCTACACATGAATAAAATGGGAATATATCTTATACCACATCATCCGCTTTTTCAATAACTAAGGAAGACAACTAATGACTATAATCCAAGTACTCCAAAAGAAATTTTATAGGAAGTTGTCATTTATTATCAGTTAATATAAATGGTGTTGAGGTCCTAACACTCCTTTCTGAATTAAGATGGGCTATCTTTAATATTTCATTCCATTGCTACCCATTTTCTTAATTTCCCTTTTTTCGGGTCTTTCATAGAGGTGGTCCATTTATTGCTTCAATTACTATCCACAGGAGCTGATCACTACGGTTAAAATTCGACCATTTCCAATTAATCCTTCTTCAATCTTTTTAACCTTCTTGAAGTTTCCAAAATTCATTCATTACTCGAATTTCTTTCTTCGACAAATGCAATATCAAGTTTCCTTGATCAATCCCCTTTTAGATTACTTTTCCTCTCATTAATTGCAAATTTATTGCCCGTTAAATTTGTAATTAGCATCCTGTAACAACCCAAAATTTAAGCTATAATAATTAATTAATGAATTAATGAAATGATAAAATAAGTTTGTGAAATTATCAGAATTGAGTCATGGGTTGCACCATTGTGTCCGTGGTAATTTTTTGGTTGATTTTCAAATATAGAACGTTAGAATCCGAGTCAATATGAAGAATTTACGCACGAAACAAGAAACATATATATATGTGTGTGTGTGTGTGTGTGTGTGTGTGTGTGGCCAGGTCGACCTGGGCAAGGGGGCGGTCGACCGTCCAGTCGACCTACCTCAGATAAAGGAACGAAGAATCGTTCCTTCGTTCTAGTACGTTCCAACGAACCTTTTGCACGTCATTTGCATCCTTTATTTCAATCTGGTCCTTCCGTCCTTGCATCTGACGGCTCCTATTCAGCCTATGACGTAGTTTCATCCTATTCAATCTCCAAATCCAACGGTCTAAGATCCACTTCTAACCTTATATATAGAACCCTAGGCCTAACACTTTTTCTCATTCTAGATTTTCTCCGCTTGGGTTCACCTTTTCAGGAAGGACCCTAAAAGGAATAATTTTTCAAGGAGAGAATCTTTTTAATAAAAATATTTTAATTACCCCAAGTGGATCCGTAAAGGCCTAAAGGGAAGAGCTAAGGACCAGAGGTGGGTGATTGTAATTATTTTAAGATTTCTTTAAGTAATTTAAAATAATAGGGTTTCCAATAGTTGTAGTTTTACTAAGATTTTTGGAATAGCCTTTTTAGTGGTTTATTTATAGTTTTTAGAATTATTTGCAGTCTATTTCCTTTCAGCTATTCTTTTCAAAAAATTTAGTTTATTTCTGTTAATTATAATTTATTACTGTTAAACAAAGATTTTTATTTATTTACATTTTATTTACAGTATTTAAATTTATTTTCTGTTATTTATTTCTTATTTACATCTTTTTCGACGTTTTGAATTTTATGCAAGCGTGTATTCTCATCATCCCCTTTGTCTTCGCGTATGGATTAGAATAAATTAAACACGAATATGGATTATGTAAGTAAGAATATTGAATGAAGAAGATAAGATGTAAATTATAAAGACTGTAATAAATAATGGAATTGGACTGTAATAAATAATGGAATTAGACTGAAATTACGCCTAATTATAATTATAATTGGACTAATTAAAGATAATTGGCATAGTTATAACTTAGAATTATAACTAAATAGAGTAAAAAATGAAAGAGCTTATTTTCACACTTAGGCCTTGGGTTAAGTAATAAGCATGATTATAACGTAGGTTATAATAAGAAAAAGAATTGGGGCTTATTTTAAGACTTGGGATAAATTAATAAGCGTAGAAGGTAAAAATGATAATAAATGCTTATTTAAATAATTTATCTAAGTTAATAACCAAAGATGAAAGTAGGACCTGTACCAAATAGAATTCCCTATTAGACAAAACGGTGTCTCACATTAGTCTGAAGTGAGATAAGGGCACGCTTATGCTAAGAATGGTAGTAATTAATCAAATAGAAGTCCAAATCACGGGGGATTTGGA
Source organism: Allium fistulosum (assembly GCA_030737815.1). Taxonomy (NCBI): domain Eukaryota; kingdom Viridiplantae; phylum Streptophyta; class Magnoliopsida; order Asparagales; family Amaryllidaceae; genus Allium; species Allium fistulosum. The sequence goes on from CM060903.1 coordinate 1,181,302,113, forward strand.
TAAGGGGCGCAACTAGATATTGTTTGGATGAAGGGCCAGTACCAACAGCATTTCCCCTATAGATTCTATGGACAAACGGTGATCTCGCATTAGCCTGAAGTGAGATGAGGGGCATGCTTATACTGGAAGTTGGAGGTAATAAGAAGACCCAATAGGTGGAGAAAAAGGTAGCATGGGCATGGTGTCAATTACGCGTGTGACTTCCATTCGGGTGCTCAGTAATAGTTGAGAGTTCCAAGCGCTTAGTATGGGTGTCTTTCGTAGACACCATTGCCTTCTGTGTAGGGAGCTATATATGTCGTCCGGATCCACAGTGGTTGCTCTGAGCATCTTTCTTAGATACCATTGGTTGATGTGTAGGGAGTTATATAGCGGTTGGTCCGTAGTAAGGTCTATGGAGTAGCAGGTCGATCAAAAAGGGTAGAATTAGGGTTACATCCTAATTACAGGACTAGGAATTCAGCCTAATCAAAGCAGAAATCAAGGACAAGTGAAAATAATCGAAATTAACCTATCTTATATTTAATCGTACTTATTTCCAGTTTATCTCTTTCCTACTTCCTTTGTTATCCTTATTTATGCTAGAACTATTGTAGAGTTTATTACTTTTATCTTGCTTAAAGACTCTAGTAATTACTATCATTCACCAGACTTTTAGTCTGACCCACTCCTCTATTTTCTCCTTTTTTCACCCTTAGGCAATCAAGGGAAAGGATGGTAGACTGCAGTTGCTTGGATATTTCTTAGAGGGGTTTGCTACCATGTATTTCTTTCCTTTCAGCTTTTGTTCTTTCTATGTACTGGCTTATTATGAGGGATATTATGTACTCTGATTTTTGAGACTATGAGTTTTTGTTTCATGAGACATATTGGATTTTTAGACATGTATGTGGTATTTGGTATTTGACTTATTTATGAAGCAATTATGAAGCTGTGTTTTAATTAAGTTATTATTTTAAGTTTCCGCTGTTTTTATCAATATTTGTCTTGTGAATCTTAGTCTCTGTTAGCTTTAGTTATACATACAACGCACCATGCCTTTTTATGTGTCCTTTTGGTTATATTGGTGTGGGTTGTTTCACTTGATATCAGAGCCTAAGGTTACATGACTAAAAATTTATTTTTAAAAGTAAAGTATTTTTCAAAATAACTTGTTTTAAAAGTATTTTTCAGAAATGAACTATTAGAAATAGTTTTTAAGTATAAAAGAGTTTTTATAAAAATCCCCTCAAAGTCTAGTTCAATCTTCTTTCAATTCTTTCGAGCCTAAGTTTCCTTTTCTTTGCATAGTATGGCTGACTGGTTACGTAGAGCTATGGTACCAGAGGTGCAAGGGCAAGCGCCCAATACAACACCGATAGGTGGAAATCCCATTAATCCACCTACACCAGCCGATTTTTCTAAGCTATGCAAGGACTTCACTAGCATAGGGGGTGGAACGTTTTCTGGCATGAAGGATTTCAAGGAGACAAAAGCTAGGTTGGAAGATATGGAGCGCAAGTTTAGGCGGTTAGGTTTGGAGGACCGACAATGAATTCAACCTACTTATTGGAAGCTGAAGGGAGAACTTAAGAAGGTTCCTACAAGCTCTAAGAAACAGTGGTGGAAGGGCAAGAAGGATAAGAGGAAAAGGGAAGGCCCTCAAAAGCAAATCAAGAAAAGTGGGATATGTAACCGTTGTAGAATGACTGGTCATTACGCAAGAGACTGCAAGAGAGAGAAGGTGAAGAAGTGTTACAGCTGTGGACAACCCGGTCATCTTAGTAAGTTTTGTCCTCAGAAGATGGGGCACGGAGCGAGTGCGCCTACAGCGCAGATTCAGACTTTGGATGCAACACCTTCCAACAGTGGACCGGATCGAGGTAGGAAAATTTGGTTTCTATTTCTGATTTTCCCATTCAGACTCTTTTCGATCCTAGAGCATCACCCTCTTTCATCTCTAGTTCTTTTGTAGATTGTTTGCACTTAGACATCTCTTTAGTAGTAGACCCCATTGTTGTTTCAAACCCCATGGGAGGATCGGCACCCTTGTATATGGTTTGTAGGGGTTTGAAAATTTATATCCTAGGCGTAGAATTTGACTATGACGCATATATTTTGGGATTTTCGGAGTATGGGATGATTTTGGGAATAGATTGGCTATCCACTTATGGAGCTATATTAGATTGCGAGAGGAGAGTCGTTAGACTAGAGACAAGCATCAGTAGGACTCTCGAGATTTCTTGCGACCCACAAGGGTCAGTTATGTTGAGCTTCCTTTATTCCCTCGATTCATCATCATCAGAGTTAAATTCGATTCCTATCGTCAGAGATTTTTCCAAACATCTTTGAGGAGGTTAGGGGACTACACCCTAAGAGAGAGATTGACTTCAGGATTTATTTGGCTAGCCAGTAGCATTACCCGTAGGGCATATGGTGCCTAGGGAAACGAAGGTATTGAGCAAGCATATCCGTGAGCTTTGGGGAAAGGTTTCATAAGAAGAAACATATCGGAATAGGGAGCGCCAGTCGTCTTTGCTACCAAAGCAGGTGGTTCTCTTCGACTTTGCATTAACTATAGAGAATTAAATAAGCTCACAAAGAAGAACCATTATCCACTCTCTAGGATAGATGATCTTTTTGACGAGTTAGTTGACTCTTCAGTATTCTCCCAGCTTGATTTAGCCACTGGATTTCATCAGCTCAGGGTCGCTGATGATAACATTGATAAGATCGCATTTTGGACACCAGATGAATTCTTTGAGTGGTTAGTCATGACTTTTGGGCTAATCAATGTCCCAACCTATTCTATAAATTTGATGAACCATGTTTTTGGAGATGTCCTAAAATAAAGTTCGTGGTGGTATTCGTGGTCAACATTTTGGTGTTTTCCAAGAAGTATGGAAGAGCATGTTATTCATCTAAAGAAGGTTCATTTTACGCTTCGTGTTCGTCAGTTGAGAGCAGAGTTCTTGAAGTATCACTTTTGAAGTGCGTTTATTGGGGCATAGAGAATGTCTACACATGATAGGGATTTAAGAGATGGTTTTGTACATTTAGGATTGGGATTATGGAAATCCAAAGAGACAAGTGGATTTGCCGGTGATGCCTTATAATAAATATGAGTATACAAGAGGAATAGGAGTAAAAGCCTTTAGTTTAGGAAAAGTGCTCCGAGTGTAGTAAGTAGGAAGATCCACTTTATGTTAAGCCCAATAAAATGAAATTTTCGAAATTTAAAATGTTGAAAAAAAAATTTGTTGGAATTGAAAATTTTCATTGTTAATATTTTCTTTCAGAAATAACATGGGGTTTTTGAAAAATGGTATGAAATTTAAGTTGGTTTTTATACAATGAAAAATTGGAATTCTTTTTGAAGAATTATAGAGTACATATATAACTCACTAGTTTCATTATAAGTAAACAAATATTTTAAACATAAAAACCTAGAGTGTAACAAGTATCGAAAATGTAGATTACAACTTTTATTGTTGTGATAAATGTTTTCGTGGAAAATAAGTGGAGCATAGGCTATAACACTATTGTTATAGTAAATGACTCTCAAGAGAAATATTTTTACATAGGTATATGTGATTTATTGGTATTTATTTAATTGAATCCATGCATTAGTATTTTTTGGGTTGTAGTAATGGTGTTTTACGCAACATCCATTTTAACCCAAATAAAAATGTATTTTAAAAGGTAATTTCTAAGTATAGAAACAAAATGGTTTGTAAAGTACACTTATTATTAATAAGTATAAGGAAGTGTTTTTGCACTTATGGAAATATTAAAACAGTTTTGAAGATGAGTTTTTATGAAAAGAAAATGTGTAAGTTAGATATTAGAAAATATTTATCATGGAAGAGTATAATTTAAACATATTTTAATCTATTAGAATGAAAAGAATAATGGTATGATTTTCTATGAAACCGATAAAAATGTTTTGTGCAAGTTACAAGGAATACATGAAAGAGATATACAAGGTATGAAAAGCACCATATTTTGTATAGCCTATTTTGAAAAAAAAATATAAAATAAGTTCCTTGTAATTTCACATAAACATCAAATTCTCTTTTAAAAGGTTCATAGAAGATTTTAGCGTTAATAAATTCTCATAAGAGAAAGTAGTTCCAATACATTAAGATATGAGACTGTTATGTGTAATAAGAAGCTATTTTGAAAACACATAAAGGATATTTTAAAAGAAAATGGTTTGGTGAAAAAGTAAATAAGTTTTTGAAATGAAAAACTTAGTAAAAGTAAAATTTGAAAATTCAAATTTTTATAGAAAACTGTAAAAGTCTTTAAAAGAAAGAGAGATATAAGTTGCAGACTTAAAAATTGGAAGTTTTTCCCTCTAGGTTTGGGAAATAATATTAAGTGACCAAGAATTTTTGAAATTAATAGAAACTGGAAAGATAACACTTTTAAAGACAAAGATTTTGGGATTTGATGTTTTAAATTTTTTAGAAACCTTAGTTTTTAAAACAAGGTGATAAATACCAAACCAAGCTCTTAAACGTGGAGTAGATAAGAATCATTTCCTAGGAGTAACGGAAAAGGTGTAAGGAGATAGCAGTAATTACTTTTAGAAGTAATAATGAAAGTTTCCGTAAGTGTATAGGACACTAGTAAGAGCCTAGGAATGTTGATTCATGAAGAACTGTAAAATGAAATTAGTAGGATGGTAAGACAAGCATGGTTGAGAATGAGTATTCTTGATTTTGGAAGAACTTGGGAAAAGCATCTTTCTTTAGTGGAATTCATATGGTAGTAGTTTTCAAGCTAGCATTGGAATGACACCTTTTGAAGCTCTTTTTGGGAAGGCCGTGTAAGACATCTTCATGTTGGTTGGAATCTACGGAAAGGTTGCTTCTTGGTTCCAACATGGTTAGAGAGATTTCGGAGAAGACTAATTTGATTAGGAGAAAATTTGTATCTCATATCCATGTCTCTTTGATAATAGGTTTTACAAATTCCTTTTTCCATCTTTAGATTTGAATAGGTTCTTTCCTTTATTATCCTTTGGGAGGGTAGAACTTAGGATTTAACCTATGGATGGTAGGATTTGATGTAAACATGTTAATAGAACATGTTATGAATGATGTATGCTAGTGGTTGCAATTGTTTGCTAGTGGATGTTAATGGATGCATATAGGTACACTATGCACTATTATTTCTTAGGGATCGGCCTAACTAGGACACTAGAGCATATGCATATGGATGTGTGTGCATTTTTATTTTATTTCCATGGTTGCTATAAATGGATGTTTATCACATGATTGTTGCATTTGGATGATGTTTGTAGCACGCATATAGAATTATCAGTTATCATTAGGAAATTTTTGCATTCATTTGGATACATGGCACGGACATGATTGCATAAAAGGAGGTAAACTGAATCAGTGGACCATCTAATCTTTTACATTAGTTAGGAACATTTACACTACACTAATTGCATAAGTATCATAAAATCGCATTAGAAAAACTTAAGGACAATGAATGAATGGTTGATGATTGAGTAGTTGGTTGTAGAATTGGATAAAAACATTTAGTTCATTCTTTTATCCTTAGAGATACGAAATCCCTTAAGGAGGGGAGAATGTAACAACCCAAAATTTAAGCTATAATAATTAATTAATGAATTAATGAAATGATAAAATAACTTTGTGAAATTATCAGAATTGAGCCACGGGAGTTGCACCATTGTGTCCGTGGTAATTTTCTGGTCAATTTCCATATATAGAACGTCAGAATCCGAGTCAATATGAAGAAGTTATGCACGAAACAAGAAATGAATATGTGTGTTGTTAGGACCAAAATTGGTCACTAACCTCATTGAGAAAGATTGTGTAGAGATGTAAGTGATGAAGTTAAATTAAACAAGGAAGAATATGCTAATTTAAATACAGAAAGTAAGAACACCGGATTTATAGTGGTTCAGCATAATTGCCTACGTCCACTTTGAGGTTAAACTTTATTACTTTACTTGATGATTGATTACAGATACAATCCGTAGACCAAACACTTGATTACAATTGCTAAGTAAAGAAGATGAGTCTTGAAAGCGGTAGAGTCTCCCCAGTGTTCTCCAAAAAAGATCCTTTTTCACTATGCCCCTGCCCCTCTATTTATAGACAAAGATGGGTTGGACTTCCCAGGCGGGCCTGGCAGCCGAACACCTTGGCCCAAATGGAGTGGTCACTGTATGCCGAATCAAACAGGCCGAACGGTCGGATGCCGAACCACTCCCTTCATGCCGAACAAGGCGCTTGTTGTGTGGGAAGAGTAGATCGAATAACAATCGAAGCCGAACGTGCCTCTGGCCGAACGAAGCATCTGGCCGAACGCTACCATTGGCCGAACGAAGCCCTTAACCGACCGATGTTTCTGGCCGAGCGATGGCTCTTGGCCGAACGTTGCCTTTAGCCGAACGATGCCTCTGGCCGAATGAAGTGTTCGGCCGAACAATAGCTTATGCCAAACAATTCAGCCATGTCGAACCTTTGTACACGCCGAACGTTATACCACGCCGAACGTCTCCTGACGCCGAGCGCTCCTTGGATGCCGAGCGCTCCTAGATGCCGAGTACTTCTGGATGCCGAGTACTTCTAGATGCCGAGTATTCCTGGATGCCGAGTACTCCTGGATGCCGAGTACTCCTGGATGCCGAGTACTTAGTTGCCTGGTCAAATCTCCAGGAAACACTTGCCCCCCAAAGTGTATTACGTGACCGAACGTGATGCGCTTTGAATTACGTATCCTCTATGTTTTGTATCAAATCCTTGACTAAATCCTAATGGAGATGCCTTCTTGAGGATATCAGCGGTTGAGGTGTGCGCCTAACGTGGTATAAATGCCAAACGATACGTTTGAAGCCAAACGTTCCTCATGTGCCGAGCGACTTTATGTTTCGAAGCCGAACGCTACGGCTTTGACCGGTTCTACCAGATATAGCCTTTTCGGCTTCTTCTTCCTCCCTATAAAACCAGGCATTCTTCCTCTTCTCTTCTTTTACACTTTTATTGCTGTCATTCTCTAAAGATTTGCGATTCTCGCCTGTCAATCGGACTTAAAGCCTACTCAATCCTTTCCAAGTTTCGATCTACTAACTAGGTATTATCCCTTCTATCTAAATCCCTTCCCTGATGAAATAGTTTCAACACAAGACTTAGGTTTGTGCGCAGCCGAGAGGGTCACGTGGAAAATTCTGATTAGGTCGTCTTTATGGCTGAACGATGCAAGGAGGAATGACCAGGGGTGATCGCACATAGGTTCGTTGGGTGACTAGCTTCTTCGTGCCAAAATGAAACTAGAGGAGAAGAAAGAACAGTGGAAGTGTTGGAGGTGGTATGGGTGTCGAATCGGCATAACTCTGGTTCGGCGTATCTTATCATACGCCGGACAGGGAACTGGAAATCTAAGGTGAAGGCATGAATTAGTGGGGATGCCGAACGATCACGTATGCCAAACAATATTTCAGCCGAACAATACTTGGGCCGAACAAACTTGAATGCCGAACCATATTTTAGCCGAACAATACTCAAATGCCGAACCATACGAATGTCGAACAATATTTCAGCCGAACAATATCAAGGCCGAACACTACTTAAATGCCGAACAATATCAAGGCCGAACATAACTCAAATGCCGAACCATACGAATGTCGAACAATATTTGATGCAGCCCAGAATAGTGGAGAGATAGGTCGCACGCGACCTAACCTATTATTGAGTCGTACACTACCTAACGAGCCACCAGGAAAGGAGCTACGACCTAACGGGTTCGAGAGTAACGAGCTAAGACTTGGGAATAAGTCGTTAGAAGTTGAAGTCTTAGGTCGCTCACGACCTAACAATATTTTAGGTCGCTCACGACCTAACAAAATTTTAGGTCGCTCACGTCCTAGCAAAGGTGGCACGCGAGTTACTGGATTCAAAGTGATGGAATGCAGACGAGCTAAAATGTTACGACCTACTTTAGGTCGCAGAGATATGTTACGACCTATACTAGGTCGCGGAAAAGAGCTACGACCTAAGTTAGGTCGCGTAAACGAGTTACGACCTAAGATAGGTCGCTCTGATATTCCAAGTGTAGACTGCCTCGAACTACGACTTAAGTTAGGTCGCGTACGACCTATGACCTAAGTTAGGTCGCGAGAAACGTTAGGTCGCCAATTTTTACAGTTCGCTGAAGATCATGCCGTCTGGATTCCTGGAAGATGCTACCTTGTTTTTAGGTCGTTCAAATGATAAGTCGTGATGTTTTCAGTCGTGTTGTATTTTAGGTCGAGACCGATCTATGAGATGTAATGTGTTGAAATATGTTGTGTTTGTTATTTCTTTTAGGTCGGACTGTCTTAGGTCATGATGTTTTTAAGTCGCGACTGTTTTAGGTCGTCTAGTTTTAGGTCGGCCGGTTTTTAGGTCGTGATGTTTTTAGGTCGGCTCCGACCTAAGTGTTGTACCGTTTTATTTTGAGTCGTGTGGAGTTGTGGCCTATAAATAGGCAAGTTGTGTCATTTGTAAAGGTTGTTGATTTTGAATAAAACTTTTGTTTTGTTGAGAGCTTGTGCCTCTTCTTAAATTGGTAGTTGAGTGTAATCTCCTATTTCCTCTTTCGGTTAATCGAGTGCGCTCGATTCGACGACTGCAGAAGCCGATTCATAGAATCTAGTGCGCTAGATCAACGTGCGAAGAATCGCAGATCTTTGAACACGGTATCGTGCGCGATCAACGTGTTTGGGATAGCTAGAATTCGGTATCTTCGGATCAACGAATTAGGGCATTTCGGTATTCTTCATTCCATCGACCGCTACTTTCACAGAATCATCATTTTGTTATTTCCGCTGCTGCACCATTTGGTATCAGAGCTAGACTTAGCCAATCATAGCTAAGCCGAGTCTTGGATCCAATTCTTATCGAAGAGTTTGAGAAGTTTGAGCCGTGCATCACTTTTTGAAGATCAAGGCCGAGAGTTCACTTGTTGAAGTTGTGTTCATCGTGTTCATCGCAAAGTTGCAACAAGTGTGGAGTTTTCGATCCATAGCATTTTGGATCTAAGTTCGAATTGTGTTTGAATTTTGAAGTGTTTGAAGAGTTTTGGCCGAGCTAAGCAAGTGAAGGCCGTGTACATCAGTTTGGTATCATCTTGAAAGTCAAAGCCGAGAATTGAAGTGTTTGTGAAGTTTCAAATTGTTATCCCGCCTTTTGGCAAGGCCGTGACACCAAAAAGTTGACTGGAAAACAAATGACGGTCCGTCCTAGAGATCAGTCATACTTAGGCTCACCATGGATATCGACGAATTTTGTCCGAGTCCGGATCGAGCCAAAATTGATAGGACATGACAAGCTAAGCCATGAAAGTCAACGTTCCAAATCTCAAGTCAATCCGAGTTCATATGTTCAAGTTATGATCGATGCAAGTTAGAGGAATCTATGTTCGAATCCATAAGTGTTGCCTCTGTTCGAATCCATAGCATTCGAATCGATCAAAAGGTAAATAGCCTCGCCTCCATCAGGTTCGTATCCATCAAACTTAAGGTCCTTCGAATCGATCGAGATGGTCAAGATTCGTATCCATCACTCAGATCCATGAAGACATCCTACTTTGTATCCATCAACATATTTCTCTTCGAATCCATTCTGCAACCTTCTATTCGTATCGATCAACTGGAGACCATTGGGATCGATACGAAGAAAGCTATGCAACGACTCCATATACACAGATACGTTCATATCCACCCTGTTGAAGCAAATTCGAATCGATCAATGGTGGCCTACCCTGGTTGATTCGAACGAACGCTGGTCCAATCGATTCGAAGGAAGCGCGTCTTCGAATCGATCACCTCGAATCCACCAAGTCCACACAGCTGAAACCAAGGTTTTGACCCAGACAACTTGGAGCACAACTCGGGTCGATACGAAGAAGGCGCGCCACGTCATCGCGAAGACACACTGAATCGAGTCGAGGCAATCGATTCGAAGTACTCGAGTCGAAAAGGATCGATTCGAAGAGACGTTTCAGCCGAGTATGCAATCTTAAATCGATCATATCTCAAGATCTACAAGTCCAAATGCTATGAAATTTTCGCAGAAGCTTAAGCACATGATGAAGAATGTCCACGCCAAATTTCAGCTCGATTGGATGATTTCTTGATCGATTCGAACCAAGGGTCGAATCGATCCCAAAGTGGGCCCGGATCTCTAGATTTCAGCCATATGGGCCCCCTGACGTACCAGAACTGGTCTCCCCTCATTTTAGGCGAAATATCAGCCTCCTACACCTATAAATAGAGCCCCTAGTCATTCAGAAAAGGGGTCAGACATTTTTGAGAGCTAAAGAGCGCCCAGACTCTGCCAGATTTACTCAGAATCACCACCGCTTCCTTAGATTCAGATTATAATCATATAATCAGTTGTACTACGTTAAAAGAAATTGTAATCATCAAGTGAACATCAATAAAATCATCAACTTCAGAGTGGACGTAGGCAAGATCGCCGAACCACTATAAATCTCGTGTTTCTGTTCATTATTTCTGAATTGTGATACTCTGTTTGCTTAGATTTGAGATTTGTGTGTGAATATTATTGATTTATATTCATACACTGGTGCTTTCACAACATTCGGGGTTTGTGACCAATTTTGGCGCAAACACTTTGGTGCTTTCACTGAGAATGACTAGCACCCGCTACACAAAATTTGAAGTTCAGATCTGAAAGCTTGGAGATTTGAAAGACAATGACCCGACAAACAAGTAGAAGGCAAAGAGCTGAGAGAAGTCAGCACGAAGGAAGTCAAGAGGCTTCCTCGGGAGCAAACCAAGCGTCAGTCTTCATCACCAGGGATGAGATGGAGACAATGATGAAGAGACAGGAGGAAATGATCCAGAATTTGCTTCAACAGATTGGGCAACTTGGAGCGCAAAATCAAAGAACAACCAGGGCCCAGAATGAAGCAGGACCATCCAACGCAGCGCCGGAGCTGGGGGGCACACACTTAGGACATGTTGATCCGAACACAGGAAGAGAGACAAGGACATCCGAGCAACCTGACAGCGATAGAGGGATGAACGCTCAATCAGGGGGGCAAACACCTGAAAGCTCACACGGACTCGGGGGGCAGATCGAAGGTAGTGAACGAGGACTACAGCTTGGAGACAATGATAGATTGGCAGAGATGGTCAGGCGAGCCATGAGAGGTGGATTGGTAAACAGAGATCTTGAAGATGTGAACAGGAGTCCCTTTTCTCCTGCGATTAGGTTGGCTAGGAATCCACCAGAATTCAAACTGCCAACAGTAGAAGGGTATGATGGGAGGACGGACCCTGCGGTCCATCTAACGAGGTATATAAGGCACATGGAAGTGCTGGGGGCATCACAGGAAGTCATGGCCCGGTGCTTCCCATTGTATTTGACAGACATAGCAGCTTTATGGTTCAGACAGCTAGAGAACGGCTCCATTGGGACATGGACCGATTTGATTGAGAAATTTATGAGGCAATTCAGAGTTCATATTTCGAGACCCAAGAATGTGATGAGTTTGGCAATGCTAAAGCAGAAAGCTGGGGAGTCTTTGAGGAATTTCTTGACGCGGTTCAATGCAGCAGCAACATCGGTGTATCGGCCAGATCCATCCATGGTTATGATGGCAGCTGTGTCCGGAGTAGCTGATGGCACGGAATTCAAAAATTCATTAACTAAGGATCCGCCAATGGATCTAGGAGAATTCTATCACGAGGCAGAAAAGTTTTTACGATTGGAAGGCGCTAATGCTAAAAGAGAAGAAGGAGAGGGAATAGAAGTTTATGCACTTAAAGACAAAAAGCCTCTCGAAAATGATTCAGGCAAGGATAAAGGAAAACGAAAGGCTGAGGACAATGGTGACAGGTCAAAGCAACTGCGGAGAGAGCCACGATTCACCACTTATTCAGAGCTGAATGAGAGTTTGGAGCGAATCTACCAAGATACACGAGAGCAAGTTCCCTACCGTAGGCCAATACGAAGGGATCCCACTGTTGACGAGAGGAAATCAGACAGATACTGCTTATTCCACGAACTGAATGGTCATAACACTAACGACTGTAGACATCTGAAGGATGAGGTGGAAGAGCACATCAGGAACGGTATGCTACTTCAGTATGTGAGGAGGCGAGCTCCAGCGGTAGAGCCAGAGCGACCACCGTCTACATCAGCCAGGGGTGCCCCCGAGCCAGGACATCGTATGATTATCAATTAGTTGAAATAACGATGGACAAGTTGTAAACCTCTCACCAACACGGGTAAGTCATTTACACATGTGCGAGATCACGAACGGTCCATAGGCATGTTGTGAATGACTACTAACCCTATCGTTGTGGGAGTTTACACTTTGACATCCTTGCTTTGCTTTTGTTTCATCTTGATTAGAATATTTGAATTTGACTTTTTTTAACATTTCTGCTAAAGACTTATATTCAATGAAAAAATGCTACTTGTGATTTCATAACGGCTAAGCCACTTACACATGTACGGGATCACGAACGGTCCCTAGGCATGCTCTGAGATGGCAATAAACCGTTGCAAGAAACAATCCGGGGATTCACCCGAACGTGAAACCTGGTATTGATGATACTAAGTCCCTCCCCGGGCACACTCAATTCGCCACGAACGGCACCCGACCTCGAACGGTCACAATTCGCCTCGAACGGCATCCGACCGCGAACGGTCACAATTCGATCGCGAACGATCACACTTCGCCACGAGCGGCACCCGACCTCGAACGGTCACCATTAGCCTCGAACGGCAAACGACCTCGAACGGTCACCATTAGCCTCGAACGGCACCCGACCTCGAACGGTCACCAATAGCCTCGAACGGCACCCGACCTCGAACGGTCACCATTAACCTCGAACGGCAAACGACCTCGAACGGTCACCGTTTTCCTCGAACGGCACTCGACCACGAACGATCACAATTCACCTAATATGACATTCGATCGCGAACGATCACATTTTTGCCTCGTACGGCACGCGATCGCGAACGATCACATTCCTCTTTCCACGTCACCTGACTGCGAATGGTCATAGTTCGCCTAGAACGACACTCGATCACGAACGGTCGCAACTCGTCTAGAACAACATCCGACCGCGAACGGTCCCATTTCTTTATTTGCCGTGAACGACATCCGACCTCGAAAGGTCCCATATCGCCTTGAATGACATACGATCCCAAACGATCGTCATTTGTGATCAGATAAAACTATCAATTTCTTTGCAGGGCATCAACAGGATATGAACATCCAGCTTATGGCATTACAAAACATACCTTCCTATCGCAAGGCATGTTTTGGGGGGCAAATGTTATCCCGCCTTTTGGCAAGGCCGTGACACCAAAAAGTTGACGGGAAAACAAATGACGGTCCGTCCTAGAGATCAGTCATACTTAGGCTCACCATGGATATCGACGAATTTTGTCCGAGTCCGGATCGAGCCAAAATTGATAGGACATGACAAGCTAAGCCATGAAAGTCAACGTTCCAAATCTCAAGTCAATCCGAGTTCATATGTTCAAGTTATGATCGATGCAAGTTAGAGGAATCTATGTTCGAATCCATAAGTGTTGCCTCTGTTCGAATCCATAGCATTCGAATCGATCGAAAGGTAAATAGCCTCGCCTCCATCAGGTTCGTATCCATCGAACTTAAGGTCCTTCGAATCGATCGAGATGGTCAAGATTCGTATCCATCACTCAGATCCATGAAGACATCCAACTTTGTATCCATCAACATATTTCTCTTCGAATCCATTCTGCAACCTTCTATTCGTATCGATCAACTGGAGACCATTGGGATCGATACGAAGAAAGCTATGCAACGACTCCATATACACAGATACGTTCATATCCACCCTGTTGAAGCAAATTCGAATCGATCAATGGTGGCCTACCCTGGTTGATTCGAACGAACGCTGGTCCAATCGATTCGAAGGAAGCGCGTCTTCGAATCGATCACCTCGAATCCACCAAGTCCACACAGCTGAAACCAAGGTTTTGACCCAGACAGCTCGGAGCACAACTCGGGTCGATACGAAGAAGGCGCGCCACGTCATCGCGAAGACACACTGAATCGAGTCGAGGCAATCGATTCGAAGTACTCGAGTCGAAAAGGATCGATTCGAAGAGACGTTTCAGCCGAGTATGCAATCTTAAATCGATCATATCTCAAGATCTACAAGTCCAAATGCTATGAAATTTTCGCAGAAGCTTAAGCACATGATGAAGAATGTCCACGCCAAATTTCAGCTCGATTGGATGATTTCTTGATCGATTCGAACCAAGGGTCGAATCGATCCCAAAGTGGGCCCGGATCTCCAGATTTCGGCCATATGGGCCCCCTGACGTACCAGAACTGGTCTCCCCTCATTTTAGGCGAAATATCAGCCTCCTACACCTATAAATAGAGCCCCTAGTCATTCAAAAAAGGGGTCAGACATTTTTGAGAGCTAAAGAGCGCCCAGACTCTGCCAGATTTACTCAGAATCACCACCGCTTCCTTAGATTCAGATTATAATCATATAATCAGTTGTACTACGTTAAAAGAAATTGTAATCATCAAGTGAACATCAATAAAATCCTCAACTTTAGAGTGGACGTAGGCAAGATCGCCGAACCACTATAAATCTCGTGTTTCTGTTCATTATTTCTGAATTGTGATACTCTGTTTGCTTAGATTTGAGATTTGTGTGTGAATATTATTGATTTATATTCATACACTGGTGCTTTCACAACATTCGGGGTTTGTGACCAATTTTGGCGCAAACACAAATCATGCCGCCGAGAAGAGCTAATCGACATCAAAATATTGAAGCTTTGTATAGAAGAGAAGAAGCCGATGAAATGGAGCAAAGAATTAACGAAAATTTTAATGAGAAGCTTAATGAAGGAATTGGTCGAATCGAGAAGATGATGTAAGAAATGAATCAAAATCAGAGACGGGTTTCACCTGAATCTAACCATGGGGGAAGTAGAGTCTCACCACAATCCAATCGGGAGAGAAGTGTCGATAATGATCATAGAAGTGTGAGTCGAGATTGTTATAGAGATGATGATGATCGAAGACGTGAGAGGAATATGAATGAACGAGAATGGAGGAATGTAGATAGAAGGGATGTTAGTGGTAGACGTGATGGTAGTAGAGATGTTGGTGGTCAAGATCGACATCGATATACCTCGGATTGTGAAGAAGAGTATGATGGTGGTAGTGTTCATGGACGAGGACGTGGACAAGGAAGAAATCAGTCGGAGTATGATCACAAGTGGGAATCTGGGATGAAGACTGAAATTCCAGAATTCAAGGGTGGTATGCAAGCTGAGGAGTTTTTGGATTGGTTGTCTAATGTGGAGGAGATTTTTGACTTCAAGGAAGTTCCAGAACATCGTAGAGTGAAGTTGGTTGCTACAAGGTTGAGGGGTAGAGCTTTGGCATGGTGGCAGCAAACCAAACTTACGCGTGAACGGATGGGAAAGTCAAAGGTTGAATCATGGGAAAAGATGAGGAAAATGATGAAAGCCACATTCTTACCTTATAATTATCAATCGCTTATGTATCAGAGGCTGCAAAACTTGAGACAGGGGACGAAATCTGTGAATGACTATGCTGACGAATTTTATCAACTGATTGCGAGGAATGATATTATGGAAACAGAAGAGCAGCTAACAACTAGATTTGTTGGAGGGTTGAGAATGCAGATACAGGATATGGTGAATATGTTTGACCCTAGATTTGTTGCTGAAACACATCAGAAAGTGTTAGCTTGGGAGAAACAGGGTAGACGAGGTGGTGGTGTGTTTACAAATTCTAACAATCCAATGAAAGGGGCTAGTAGTACTGCGAATGTTTCGAAGGTTGTTGCAAAACCAGTTGTTAATGAAATTGCTAAGACCAGGATCAACAGTGGTATTAAATGTTTCAATTGTCAAGAGTTTGGTCACAAAAGCAATGAATGTCCTAAGCCAAAGAAGCGATCAATGATAGCTGAGGTTGAAGACGAGGATGAGGAGGCTGAATGTTCTAATTCATTACCAGTTGAGGAGGAAGAGTTATTGTCAGGAGACGATGGCTATACATTAATGATGAGGAGAAATTGCTTAACACCGAAGCAGGAGGAAGAGACTAGCTGGTTGAGGAGTAACATCTTTCAATCAACGTGCATTATCTTGGGAAGGGTCTGCAAGTTTGTCATTGATGCGGGAAGCTGTGATAATATTATCTCTTCCGAAGCTGTGAAGAAGTTATCATTGAAGACAGAGAAGCATTCGAAGCCTTACAAGTTAGCTTGGTTGAGGAAAGGTGGGGAGGTGAAAGTTAGTCAAAGGGCTTATGTTAATTTTTCAATTGGGAAGAAATACAAGGATGAAATTTGGTGTGATGTTGTGGATATGGACGTATGTCATCTGTTGTTGGGAAGACCATGGCAGTATGATAGAGCTGTACAACATGATGGACGTACGAACAGCTACAGTTTCATGTTTGAAGGCACCAAGATTACTTTAGTTCCCAAGAAGCGACAATCAGAGGAAAGCAAGTTGGAGGAGATTGAAGAGCTTAAAACTTTACTATCTTTGAAGGAGTTTGTCAAGGAGGTTGAGGAGGAGCCTGAAGTATTTTTATTGATCGGACGGGAGAGTCATGAAGTAGTGGAAATACCAGAAGAAGTAAAACCAGTACTGGAAGAGTTTGACGATGTGTTTCCTGAGGAGTTACCAACGGAGTTACCGCCGTTGAGGGACATTCAACATCAAATTGATCTTGTTCCAGGAGCTGTGTTACCTCATAGACCACACTACAGAATGAGTCCAAAAGAGCATGAGGAGTTGCGAAGGCAGGTGGAAGAATTGCTTAAACAGGGGCGTGTGCAGGAGAGTTTAAGTCCTTGTGCTGTACCGGCTTTATTGGTACCCAAAAAGGATGGAACGTGGAGGATGTGCACAGATAGTAGAGCATTGAATAAGATCACAGTCAGATACAGATTTCCGATGCCGAGGCTTGATGATTTATTGGATCAAATCAGTGGGTCCGTAATCTTTTCTAAGATTGATTTGAAGAGTGGTTATCATCAAATTCGAATTAGACCAGGGGACGAATGGAAGACAGCATTCAAGACAAGAGAAGGATTGTATGAATGGCTGGTGATGTCGTTTGGTCTATCGAATGCACCAAGTACATTCATGAGGGTGATGAACCAAATTTTTAGGCCATACATTGGAAAATTTGTGGTGGTTTACTTTGATGATATTCTGATCTGCAGTGCTAGTACAGAGGAGCATGTTCAGCATTTGAGAAAAGTGTTAATTATTCTTCGTGAAGAACAATTCTATGCTGCTACGAAGAAGTGTGTTTTTATGGCGAGGAGTGTTTTATTCCTGGGGTATGTTGTATCGAAAGAAGGAATACAGGTAGACCAAAGTAAAGTTGAAGCTATCAAAGATTGGCCGCAATCCAAGACGATAACGGAGGTTCGTAGTTTTCACGGGTTGGCTTCATTTTATCGAAGATTTATTCCACACATTAGTAGTGTGATGGCGCCGGTTACAGATTGTATAAAGGGCAAACAGTTTGCATGGTCAGAGGAAGCAGAGGTTGCTTTTGGGCAGATCAAGGAGCTTTTGACGACAGCACCAGTTTTAGCATTACCAGATTTTCAGTTATTGTTTGAACTACATACTGATGCATCCAAGGTTGGCATTGGAGGGGTGTTGAGTCAGAGAGGGCGTCCTATTGCCTATTTCAGTGAAAAGCTATCGGGAGCGAAGATGAGATATAGTACATATGATGTGGAATTTTATGCCGTTGTGCAAGCTATTAAACACTGGAGACACTATCTATTTCAGAAAGAGTTTGTTCTTTACACTGATCATGAGGCGTTGAAGCATTTACAAGGGCAAGACAAGATTTCAGCAAGACATGCATCATGGATTGCATATCTGCAACAGTTTACATTTGTTGTGAAACACAAATCGGGAGTGACGAATCGTGTTGCGGATGCGTTGAGCAGAAGAAGTCATTTATTAACTACAATGAAAGTTGAAGTGTTGGGGTTCGAAGTACTTCCGGAATTGTGTGTTGAAGATCCTTACTTTGCAAAGTTTGTCGATAAAGTCAAGGAGGGAAAGACGGATGAATTTATGATGATAGATGGTTTTCTATTCAAAGGAAATCGATTGTGCATACCTGATTGTAGTTTGAGAATGAAGATTGTAAAGGAGCTACATGAAGAAGGCCACGTGGGAAGAGACCGTACATTACAGTTGATTTCTCAATCTTATTTTTGGTCATCAATGAGGAAAGAGGTGGAAAGGTTTGTGGAACGATGTCATGTTTGTCAGATTTCGAAAGGGACAGCTACCAATGCGGGGTTGTATATGCCTTTACATGTTCCTACTAAACCATGGGTAGATGTGAGCATGGATTTTGTTTTGGGATTGCCTAGAACTCAACGGGGCAATGATTCTTTATATGTTGTAGTGGACCGTTTCTCGAAGATGGTACATTTTATTGCTTGTAAGAAGACGGCGGATGCAGTTCATGTAGCATAATTATTCTTTAGAGAGATATAACGTTTGCATGGTTTGCCGGAATCCATTGTCTTTGATCGGGATACTAGATTTCTGAGCCATTTTTGGCTAAGTTTGTGGAAGATGGTCAGAACGAAGTTGAATTTTAGCAGTGCTTATCACCCGCAAACAGATGGGCAAACGGAAGTGGTTAACAGATCATTGGGAAATTTGTTACGATGTCTTGTGAAGGACAATCTGAAGAGTTGGGATGTGAAGTTATGTCAAGCGGAATTTGCTCATAATCATGCTGTAAACCGTAGTACGGGTTTCAGTCCATTTCAGATAGTGTATTCAAGCTTACCAAAGGGACCGTTGGATTTAGCGGTAATACCACACTCGAAGGGGACAGTTAAGAAAGCTGCTGATTTTGTTGAAGGGTTGACGGAATGTCATAAAATCGTTCAGGAACGATTGGAGAAAGAAATGAAAAGTATAAACGATCTGCGGATTTGAAGCGAAGAAGCATTGAATTTAATGAAGGAGATTTAGTATATGCTGTACTAACAAAAGATCGTTTTCTAGTGGGAGCATACAATAAACTTAAGGCTTGAAAGATTGGTCCTGTAACAATTGTGAAACAGATCAATGAGAACGCTTATAGGTTGAAGCTGCCGGAGGATATGTACACGTCTGATGTGTTTAATGTTAAACATCTGATACCGTATCATGGGAAGGAGTTTGTTGTGAAGGAAGAGGGCGCAAATTCGAGGACGAATTTTTCTCAACCTAGGGAGGATGATGCAGCCCAGAATAGTGGAGAGATAGTTTGCACGCGACTTAACCTATTATTGAGTCGTACACGACCTAACGAGCCACCAGGAAAGGAGCTACGACCTAACGGGTTCGAGAGTAACGAGCTAAGACTTGGGAATAAGTCGTTGGAAGTTGAAGTCTTAGGTCGCTCACGACCTAACAAAATTTTAGGTCGCTCACGACCTAACAAAATTTTAGGTCGCTCACGTCCTAGCAAAGGTGGCACGTGAGTTACTGGATTCAAAGTGATGGAATGCAGACGAGCTAAAAGGTTACGACCTACTTTAGGTCGCAGAGATATGTTACGACCTATACTAGGTCGCGGAAAAGAGCTACGACCTAAGTTAGGTCGCATAAACGAGTTACGACCTAAGATAGGTCGCTCTGATATTCCGAGTGCAGACTGCCTCGAACTACGACTTAAGTTAGGTCGCGTATGACCTACGACCTAAGTTAGGTCGCGAGAAACGTTAGGTCGCCAATTGCTACAGTTCGCTGAAGATCATGCCGTCTGGATTCCTGGAAGATGCTACCTTGTTTTTAGGTCGTCCAAATGATAAGTCGTGATGTTTTCAGTCGTGTTGTATTTTAGGTCGAGACCGATCTATGTGATGTAATGTGTTGTAATATGTTGTGTTTGTTATTTCTTTTAGGTCGGACTGTCTTAGGTCGTGATGTTTTTAAGTCACGACTGTTTTAGGTCGTCTAGTTTTAGGTCGGCTGGTTTTTAGTTCGTGATGTTTTTAGGTCGGCTCCGACCTAAGTGTTGTACCGTTTTATTTTGAGTCGTGTGGAGTTGTGGCCTATAAATAGGCAAGTTGTGTCATTTGTAAAGGTTGTTGATTTTGAATAAAACTTTTGTTTTGTTGAGAGCTTGTGCCTCTTCTTAAATTGGTAGTTGAGTGTAATCTCCTATCTCCTCTTTTGATTAATCGAGTGCGCTCGATTCAACAACTGCAGAAGCCGATTCACGGAATCTAGTGTGCTAGATCAACGTGCGAAGAATCGCAGATCTTTGAACACAGTATCGTGCGCGATCAACGTGTTTGGGATAGCTAGAATTCGGTATCTTCGGATCAACGAATTTGGGCATTTCGGTATTCTTCATTCCATCGACCGCTACTTTCACAGAATCATCATTTTGTTATTTCCGCTGCTGCACCAATATTTCAGCCGAACAATATCAAAGCCGAACACTACTTAAATGCCGAACCATATCAAGGCCGAACATAACTCAAATGCCGAACCATACGAATGTCGAACAATATTTTAGCCGAACAATATCAAGGCCGAACACTACTTAAATGCCGAACCATATCAAGGCCGAACATAACTCAAATGCCGAACCATACGAATGTCGAACAATATTTCAGCCGAACAATATCAAGGCCGAACACACTTAAATGCCGAACCATATCATAAATGCCGAACAACATAGATGCCGGACCACACTTAACCGGACGATTGTGAATGCTGAAACCTATTTTGACTGATCCAAACTTAACCGAACATGTCGAGAGATACTTTTAGCCGGGCAGGAATTAGGCCGAACACTTATTAACCTTGCCTATTCATATAACAAAACAAGGACCAGGACCTAAGCATATTAGCATATGAAACCGACCCGGATCACTAACTCCCTAGCTTTAGTAGACACAAATCTAAACTTAGATTAACATACGTTTTCTGAATCCGAAACAATAATCACCATAAGGCAGGCTTTTTGAGACGGTCAGCGATGACGGTCTTCGAAGGCGATGATTCGAAGCTCAGTTTTATATCTTTGTAACCTTCAAATTCTCAATGCTTATACACGATTGCTTGCACTAGTTCACACACCATGTGGAGGGAATATTCATGTTGTTAATTCTAACGTTGAACATTTTTCAAGTATAGTTTTCACAGGCGCTTAGACAGATTCACTATTTATTGGGGATGTCTAAAAAATCTAGCTCCGCCACTATATCTGATAGGCCTGGGCCGTCATCAAGGCAAGAAGTCGCGGACACTTCAAATCCATCGACTTCCCCTGCTCATAACTTAGCTCCTGATGCCTTGGAGGCAACGATTCTCTTGGACAATCCGATCGACTCACAGGCTTCGAAGATCAACGAAGTCGCGCTTCGGCGAATATGCTCCATCCACTGAATCCCTTTTGCCGATGTGTTGGTCCTGTCGAGACATGATCGTCCCCACCTGCCCCCAGTTGGATATACTGCTTGTAACAAGTTCATGTGCTGGATGGGCAGCGTGCCTCCATTCAATTTATTTCTTCGGGACGTGTTGCAGTACATAGACATCGCCCCATCGCAGCTGCATCCAAACGGTCACGCGTTCATATACGGGACCTACCTACTTTTCATGGCCGTCTTCTCTAGGCCTCCAACTTCTGGTGACATCAAATATATTTATATGATCAAGAAGCTGAAAGATAGCCCCTCCTTTATGTTCCTCGAGCCGTACCACAAATGCTAAATTTTAACCGGAGCGTGTAGCAAATTCGCCCTGTACAAACAGGAATGGTTCTATGTGTGTTGCCCTCCTGGTTTCGCGAGAAGATAGGTCGAAGGTAGTAAGTCTCTTCCCTGAGTTGACATTCGCGCTCAATCGGAGCTATGCTTTTTTTAACTCCTTGTTTCATCTTTTCAGGTATTAACCCGCGTCCTGAGGGCCGAGGATATTCTGAGGCCGTCGAAGCCATTAGAGCTCTTCCTGCCGAGGATCGGGACATCCGAACCATCATTTCAAATGAATCATTATCAAGGTTCGGTTTGTTAGCAGGAGGTCGCCGAATTAGCCTTCCAGAGGGCGTTTCCATTCCCAAATCCGCACCCGCTAAAGGGAAAAAACAAGCTAGATCGTCATCACGTCATACCCCCGATGCACATGGAGGGGGAGAACTCAAGGGGGAGGGAGCTCTTGAGACACAAAGCGAGAATCTAGGTCCTTCTTGGAACCCGGCGGTTGAAGTGCACGATATTGAAACATCATCTTCCCCTTCGAAGGGAAAAAAGAAATTGACGTACAAGATACGGAAGGATAAAGTTGGCGGAACTTCCAAAGTTACGCTCATCCCGTCAGAGAAAGAGGCTTCTTCACAGCATATGGAAAGTTCTTTAAAGGGTCTGTCGAACCTTACCATCCCCGACGATATACTCAATTATGGTTTCGATGATCCGGAAGCCTTTAAGTTTCATTCGCACCGCTAGAGGCAACGCAGGAGTTCAACCCCTAGTCCAGGGAGATAACACTCCAATCAGTAAAGATAAAGGGATCGGTCCGTTGGGGGGAACACTAGGACACACATGCACACACGCACTTCACCTATACACTTCAAGTTTTTTCATTACCCCAATTTTTCTTAACTCGTTGTTATTTTTATTTTTTGCAGGTGACATGGGGCGCTCCCACGGACTCGATCGCCTCTACGGTTCTTCTATATTTCACCATCCCGGATGGGATTTAGGCTCGGGTAGACACAGGGACAGAGACGATTACGAGGATCGAGACAACCGTCCTCGCGATTCGTCTCATCGAAAGAAAACATATTCCCAGTCTTCATACTCCCGTGATCCCCCTCCCCAAACTGAGCCAGAAAGGGAGAAACTCTCGCAGAAGGGGCCTCAACCCGATGTCTCCCGAGAGCAACATTCCGGTTCATCGAGCACAAGACAAACTCGGGAGCATTGGAAAAAGACAGAACTTTCAAAGCCTCCTCCCCCTACTCCTGCGGCTGACCCAACGATAGCAGAGAAGATGGTTGATCTTAAGGCAAAATTCCCAAAAATCTACTTTGACGGCCTTAAATTCCTCCCAGCTATTCATCACATCCCAAGGCATGTCAAGCAGAGTGCCATCGCCTGCAACAACGACGTCTATGTTCAACATGACACGTTTGTACACTTGGTCGAAAAAGTCTCGGAGGTATCTGTTGAGCGACAACATGAAATTGACCGTTTGAAGTTGGAAGCTGGCTTTGACAAGGACATCATCAAGAATCAAGATGAAGAGCTTGCCTCGTATAAGTCGAAACTTGAAGCAGTAGAGCAGGGTGAAAAAGACACTGCCGAGCCCGTCACACGTCTAGAGGCGACCCATAAAAAGGAACTCGATGAGGCAGTTCAACGTAGTGGAGCCTTTACCTTAGAAAAAGATTCTCTCCAGAAAGAAAGGGACGCGCTTGCCCTGCAAGTCAGAGAGTTGAAAGAATTACTCTCTAAGGAGAAAGAGGAGAAAACAGCCGCTTAAGAAGAGTCCCAGCGATACTGCGACGAAATCGTTGCTACACGTCTCTTAAAAACAAAGCTCGATGATGAACTTGCTAGGGTTGAGATAATAAAAGACGAAGCCCGTGAGGAGGGCAAGAGGAAAGCTTCTGAAGAGATTGATTCTCGCCTCGAAGCAGCAGCAGAGGCCGGTAGAGAAGAGGTCAAGTGCATGTTTGACCCGCTAATTGCCGAATTCAACGCCCACGTTCTCATGCACCGCGACTTGACATTCCTAGGCGAGGGCTATCTTGAATCTCTTTCTGAGGCCTGGGAAACTTTAGTAAAGATCAGAAAGATCGAGTCAGGCTCTGAGGAAGTTGATGAGGATGCTCTGGTGAAAGAATTTCTTGAGGGGGATGAGCCAGCGGACTTATTTGCAGCTTTGGCTCTTTATAGCAAAGGCTCTCCCCTACCAAAAGAGAAAAACGACGAAGCTGGCACATCTGGGGCTAAGGCTGTAGCTCCTCATCCTACTACTCCTCCTTCTGCTCAATCGGCCGATCGGCCAACACTTGACCCATTCGAGCAGCATGCCGGCTATGATCTAGAAGATCCCGGGCTTGGCGTTCACGTGCTATCCCCTATCTTAGAAGGTGAAAATCCATGCGCAACTGATAGCCAGCCAGAACCCGGTACAAAATTCTTCTTCTAGAAGTTAAAAGATATGCCACTTTCTGGTAGCGGTCATTTGTCCTAATGTTCATTCTTTATGTTTTCATGCAGGCTGCTCTGATCCTGAACCAACTCCGAGGAGCGACGATGCCAAGGAGGAGGCAAAGAAAACAAGCGATGTTGCTCATGCGGGAGTAACCCCTGGCCCTGACGCTCAAGTGATCGGGGCGCTAGATGATGATAAGTCTGACACTTTATCTCCCGTCGAAGGGAGTGATGAAATCGAGATCGCTAGCGCCTCCGAACATACTTCGAAGATGAGCATGAAGGAGCGACTTGCCGAAGAGGAGAAAAAGAAAGTCGAGATCAAAGTTGAGCCTCAGGTACTGGAACTTACCGACCCACAGAACAGACCTTTGAAAATCATTCTCCCCGGCAAATCCAAACCGCTGGATGTTCCTTCTCCCACTCTTGACTCTGCCTCGTTGGCAAGCAAAAAATCCCAGAGGAAGTGTGGGGGAGAGGGATCATCTGAGAAAACAAAGGAAGACAAGAAGAAGAAACCGAAGAAGTAGTCGCTATGCTCGTTCATCGAGATTCTGCTTAAGTCTTGTAACTACTTTTATTTTTCGTTTCCGCAGTATGTGTAGATAGGTTTTTGATTCCAAGTTTCGGAGGAATAACTGTGTAACCCCATTTTGGACTTATTAAATAAAGTTTAGTTCCTTAGTCATTTGAACGATTCTTTTGCTTCTTTAGCTTTCTGAATAACTGTGGTCAAAACTCAAGTCCTTATGAGTTGCATAATTTCCCAATCCATCCTCGCGTTGTTCGAACATTCTTTAGAGTGGCATACTTCTTGTTCTACATTCTTGAGTACTTAGAATTTTTTCTAAATCCGCACTCCAAGGATTTAGGGTAAGTTTATCTGCACTCAGGGGATTCGGAGATTCGAATTGCCTATATTCTAGTCCGCATTCCGGGGACTTAGAGTACTCCAGTCCGCACTAAGGGGACTTGGAGATTGAAGTCATTTATACTCTAGTCCGCACTCGGAGGACTTAGAGTGCTCCGTTCCGCGCTCAGGGGACTCGGAGATTTGAATCGTTTATACTCTAGTCCGTGCTCTGGGGACTTAGAGTACTCCGGTCTGCGCTCAGAGGACTCGGAGATTGAATCGTTTATACTCTAGTCCGCGCTCCGGGGACTTAGAGTACTCATGTCCACGCTCACGGGACTCGGAGATTGAATCGTTTTATACTCTAGTCCGCGCTCCGGGGACTTAGAGTACTCCGGTCCGCGCTCAGGGGACTCGGAGATTGAATCGTTTATGCTCTAGTCCGCGCTTCGGGGACTTAGAGTACTCCGGTCCGCGCTCACGGGACTCGGAGATTGAATCGTTTTATACTCTAGTCCGCGCTCCGGGGACTTAGAGTACTCTGGTCCGCGCTCAAGGGACTCAGAGATTGAATCGTTTATACTCTAGTCCGCGCTTCGGGGACTTAGAGTACTCCGGTCCACGCTCAGGGGACTCGAAGATTGAATCGTTTATACTCTAGTCCGCGCTCCGGGGACTTAGAGTACTCCGGTCCGCGCTCAGGGGACTCAGAGATTGAATCGTTTATACTCTAGTCCGTGCTCCGAGGACTTAGAGTACTTCGGTCCGCGCTCAGGGGACTCGGAGATTGAATCGTTTATACTTTAGTCCGCGCTCCGGGGACTTAGAGTACTCCGATCCGCGCTCAGGGGACTCGGAGATTGAATCGTTTTATACTCTAATCCGTGCTCCGGGGACTTAGAGTACTCCGATCCGTGCTCACGAGACTCGGAGATTGAATCGTTTTATACTCTAGTCCGCGCTCCGGGGACTTAGAGTACTCCGGTCCGCGCTCAGGGGACTCGGAGATTGAATCGTTTATACTCTAGTCCGCGCTCCGGGGACTTAGAGTACTCTGGTCCGCGCTCAGGGGACTCGGAGATTGAATCGTTTATACTCTAGTCCGCGCTCCGGGGACTTATAGTACTCCGGTCCGCGCTCAGGGGACTCGGAGATTGAATCGTTTATACTCTAGTCCGCGCTCCGGGACTTAGAGTACTCCGATCCGCGCTCACGGGACTCGGAGATTGAATCATTTTATACTCTAGTCCGCGCTGCGGGGACTTAGAGTACTCCGGTCCGTGCTCAGGGGACTCGGAGATTGAATCGTTTATACTCTAGTCCGCGCTCCGGGGACTTAGAGTACTCCGGTCCGTGCTCAGGGGACTCGGAGATTGAATCATTTATACTCTAGTCCGCGCTCCGGGGACTTAGAGTACTATGGTCCGCGCTTAGGGGACTCGGAGATTGAAGTCATTTATACAAGTTCATACATCGTATAGAATAATGCAACTTCAACGGTTCATTACACGACTATGAGATACAGAAACATTAGTAATTCATGGAAAAGATGGCTTCAAGCCTTTATTAATGAAAACCAACTAAATTGCCTGATTACATGCTGAAAAGAAAACAAGAGACAACAGAACGAAAATGTACAGGAAAATAACTACACCTAAAACATGAAAGAAACAAGCTAAGTGTAATAATGTCGCAAATGTTCACTATTCCATGCTCGGGGGAGTGCCATGCCATCAACGGTCGCTAGCTTGAAAGTTCCCTCTCCAAGCTTCCGTTTAATGGCATATGGACCCTCCCAATTGGGATTCATACGTGATGGTACCGGAAAAACTCGTTTCAAAACGAGATCACCCACAGTAAGGATTCTTGGGTGGATTTTCTTGTCGTAATATCGCTTGACTCGATGCCTATGTGCCGCCGCCCTTAGTTCGGCCTCCTCACGTCTTTCGTCGATGCAGTCCAGTGATTCCAATAAGAGATCCTGATTCATCCTAGGATCATAATATGTCACCCGATGCGATGGAACTTCAAGCTCCACAAGTATAACGGCTTCCGAGCCGTAGGCCAATGCGAATGGAGTGTGGCCAGTCGCGGACTTGTGGGTAGTCCTATAAGCCCGTAATGCTGTTGGGAGTTCATCTACCCACTTGCCTCCGGCTTTTTCCAAACGCTTCTTCAGTATGGACTTGATTATTTTGTTCACGGCTTCGACTTGTCCGTTAGCCTTCGGATGCGCAACGGCGGCGAACTTCTTCTCAATACCGTACTTTAAGCAGAAATCTTTGAATTCTCTACTTTCAAACTGTGTTCCGTTGTCCGCAATGATGGTTCGATGGAGACCAAAATGGCATATAATGTTTCGTACAACGAAAATAATGACCTTCTTAGAGGTGATTGTGGCTAAAGGTTCTGCCTCGGCCCATTTCGTGAAAGAGTCGACTGCAACTATCGCGTATTTTGCACCACCTTTGGATATAGGTAAGGAGCCGACTATGTCGATTCCCCAGATTGCAAATGGCCAGGGACTAACCATTTGTGTGAGTTCTGTTGGTGGAGCTCTTGGGATCTTCGCCTATCTTTGACACTTGTCACATTTTCTTGCGTAGTCTGCAACATCCCGATTTACAATCGGCCAATAGTATCCATAGCGGAGGATCTTTTTTGCTAGCGTTTGCCCCCAGCGTGGTCGCCACACTCTCCTTCATGAACTTCCTCCAGGACCCGCTTTGTCTCATCATGGGAAATGCATCGTAATAAGGGGACTGAGAACCCCTTCCGATAGATCATTCCATCATGAATCACATATCGTGTGGCTTTTCGGATGACTTGTCGTCTTTCGCCTCTTTTTTCTGGTAAAGTCCTGGTCATTAGATATAGTTTGAATGGGGTCATCCATGACTCTCTTTTGATTCCTGTTTCCAACACAAAATCAACTTTCATTGTGTCTATGCTTGGAGCGTATAAAGTTTGAACAGGACCAATCCCATTTGTTGTGCATCGCCAGTGCTCGCGAATTTAGCCAACGAGTCGGATTCTTTGTTCTATTCACGTGGGACATGTGAAATGTCATAGTGCTCCAAGTTCGCCAATAGTTCATGAACCAGAGCAAGGTACGGAGCAAGCTTCTGTCCCCTCGCTTGGTAATCTCCTCGCACTTGGTAGACCACCAATTGTGAGTCACAAAAGATTTCGACTGATTTAACTCCAAGTTCTCCAACGAGTTTTAAGCCAGCAACCAGCGCTTCATATTCTGCTTCGTTATTCGTAGCCGGGAAATCGAACTTTAAAGCGTAACAGATCGATCGATTTTCTGGAGTTACCAGAACTATGCCAGCTCCGGAGCAACGGTTGTTTGATGCCCCATCGGTGTACAATTTCCATCGAACGGGGGGAATGACACTGTGATTATCTGGTTCGTCAGATACAGTAAACTCAGCGATGAAATCTGCTAATGCTCGTCCTTGTATGGTTCTTTATGGCAAGTAGGTAATATCGAACCGGCTCAACTCGATATTCCACTTTAGCAATCTCCTGGAAGTTTCCTGTCGTTGGAGTACCTGTCGTAGGGGCTGATCGGTATAGACACCAAATTAGTGTGCTTGAAAGTATGGGCGCAGCTAACGTGATGCAATCACTAAGAAATAGGCCAATTTCTCGATTTTGGGGTAATTTCTTTCTACCCCCGTTAAACGTTTACTAACTTAATACACCGGCTTTTGGACTCGGTCCTCCTCGTGGACCAAAGCCGCACTTATAGCATGCAGGGATACGGCCAAGTATACGTACAGCATCTCGTGGTCAACCGGCTTTGACAGCACTGGAGGACTTTCCAGATGCCTCACCAGACTTCGGAATGCTTCCTCACAATTAGTTGTCCATTTGAAATTTCTCCTTCCTTTCTTTATTATGTCGAAGAAAGGAATGCACTTGTCCGTGGCTCTGGATATGAATCGACTCTGCGCAGCCACTTTCCCATTCAAGCTTTGCACCTGTTTTATAGTCCTGGGCACTTGCACATCTCGAATGGCTTGAATCTTTTCTGGGTTAGCTTCGATTCCTCTGACGTTAACAATGAATCCCAAAAACTTCCCCGACGCAACGCCGAAGGAACACTTCAGAGGGTTGATCTTCATCCCATAATATCTGAGTATATCGAACATCTCTGCTAAGTCTCGAATGTGGTCGTTTGATTATCGTGACTTCACGAGCATGTCATCCACATAGACTTCCATCGTTCTACCAAGCTGGTCTTTGAACATTCGATTAACCAAACGTTCGTAAGTTGCTCCTGCGTTTTTCAATCCGAAAGGCATTACTACATAGCAATATAGCCCGACGTCTGTGACGAAACTAGTGTGTTCTTGGTCCGGAATATGCATCGGGATTTGATTGTAGCCTGAGTATGCATCCATGAATGATAACAGCTCGTGCCTTCAGTAGAGTCGACCAACTGATCAATCCTAGGCAACGGGAAACGGTCCTTGGGGCATGCCTTGTTCAAATCAGAATAGTCTACGCAAGTTCTCCATTTCCCATTTGCCTTTTTCACCAGCACGGGGTTCGATACCCATTCAGGGTAGAGGGTGTTGCGGACGAACCCATTGGTTTTGAGTTTGTCCACCTCCTCTCTGAGAGCAGTGGACCTCTCTGGGTCCATCCCTCTCCTTTTTTGTTTAACCGGGACGTATTACGGGTCTAAGTTTAACATATGACTCGTAATGGCAGGAGAAATCCCACACATATCAGAATGCGTCCAGGCGAAAACATCAAGATTTGCTCGGAGGAAATCACTAAGGTCTTCAGTCATTGCGGGACCGAGTTGTGATCCGATCTTTAGTACTCGCGATGGGTCGTCTCTGCTGACTGAAATATCAACTGTTAATTCAGCCGGCGCTGCCTTTTCTTCCCTGGGTTTCTCATCGTCGTCTCTCGGATCTATGTCTCTGAAGATCTGAGAATTATGCCCGAGCCAGGGCTTGGGCACTACTTGTCAGTTATCAGTATTATGGATGCGGACGGGATTGTCCGCAACCTTTCCTTTCTCCCTCCGATGGGCCTCTCGGAGCTCAGCCACATAGCAAGCACGACCAGTCGCCTAGTCGCCATGAACAACACCTGCTCCTTTGTCAGTTGGGAACTTCAAAGTTAAGCACCACGGGGCTAATGTTGCCCTAAACTCGGCCAGGGTCGGTCGGCCCAAGAACACATTATACGGAGAATCCACATCCAAAACTACGAAGGGTAGGATTCGCACCCTCCGACGTTCGCCTTGTCCCAGTTCAACTGGTAACTCAACATACCCTACTGCATTGGTCGCTGCGCCATTAAAGCCATGTATACGAGCTTTAGACGGTTTCAAATCCTTCGTTTCCATCTTCATCTGGTCATAAGCCTTCTTGAAGATGATGTTGACAGAACTTCCACAATCAATCAAAATTCTTTTCACATAAGCCAGTCCGATTGTCGCAGATATGACCATCGGGTCGATGGTTGGAGCCTCCACTTGGTCAGCATCTCTGTTTCTGAATACTATATCGTCTGTCATCACACGCAACTGCTTAGCAGGGGTCCCATCCTCTATGTTGGAACAACACTCGAAATCTGCATGCTTCAGGGAACTAGCATACCGCTCCATCTCTTGCCAATTCTTATCCACGGGGTGAGGCCCGCCGATGATCGTGTTTATGACTAGTCTTCCCACAGTCCGGGCAGGATCCTCGGGATGACGCGGAGCTGGTGCACGACCTGGGTTGGATGTTCCCTGTCCTCCTTCCAATAGATCCTTCACAAACTCCTGTATCTTTTTTTGCCTGATCAACTTCTCTATAGCGTCGTGTAGGTGTCTGCACTCTTCCGTATTATGCCCATAAGTCTCGTGGAAGCGGCAATATTTCCCAGTCCGCTTCTATTCCTCGGTTGACTCTTTTGGACGTGGCTTTCTGTACTGAAAGGTATTGCAGGTTGATAGGTAAATGTTCTCAAGAGACGCATTCAGTGGGGTATACTCGTTGTAGCTTGGAATTCTCGGCTTCTACTTCCCCGCTTCTCTCTTCTTCCCTTGACTTCTTCCTCCGGACTCCTTAGGCTGACCGGGCTTATTCTGGACATTAACTTGTACTTTTCCCAAGTTGTCTCTGGACTGCTTCACAGCAACGTTGATTTTCACGGACTCCTGGACAGGTCCCGGTGCCTTATCTCGCCTTACCCACCTAGCTTCCTCTCTCCTTATGAACTGGTGTGCCTTTGAGTAAAAACGCTCTAGCGTAGTCGGGGGTTTTCCTGCCAACCAGTCTCCAAACTCAGAATCCGGATCCACACCTCGCATCACAGCCGTGAGGATTGCATGATCATTGGGATTACTGACTTTAGTTGTCGCAACATGGAACCATTATAAATACTCCTTCAATGACTCCCAAGGAGTCTGGATTACACTTGATAGAGACATCACGTCCTTTGGATGAGTAGTGTGTATCCTGAACTGCTCTATAAACTTCTTCGCCAACTCCTCGAAACTGGATACGGACCGTGGAGGAAGTCGGGTGAACCACATAGTAGCGATCCCAGATAGAGTAATTGGAAAGCATCTACACTTGGTTGCATCATTTGCTCTAGCTGAATCCATCATCCACTCGTACCTCATGACATGCTATCTAGGATCAGTCTTTCCTTCATAAGCCGGGATAGTTGGCATACTAAACTTTCAGGGGTACGCTGCCTGTAGAACAATGTCTGTGAACGGAGTATGACTTCTCAACACTCCCCAATCGTCATTCGATAAGCCCTGATTCTCTTTCATCAATTGTCTGATCATGGCTGTCAGGTCTGGTGCTTGTATGGAAGGTGGAAGGTTGGAGTCTGTTCTACGTGACTGATCATGTTGATGCCCCCTCTGCTGGCGATCTGCCAAATGTGCATCTTGAGGTTCGACATCGTTAGCGTTTTGATGGTCTGGGCCTTTAGCCTCCGCCTGCACTCCAGATCCTAGGTTTCCAGCTCCGACTTGGTCATGGTCTCCAGTTGTTCGGACAGCAGTACCTGTCCGCGCAGTTTCAGTCTTACGGCGTCTACGCCTGGGAGGTTCATTGGAGGAAGTTGAGCTGTTAGATGAGGAATAAGGAGCGGGATTGCCCCCAGCATTCTGGTGCTGTTGTGGAGTGAGTTGTGCCATGAGGTTGGCGTTGGCTTGCATCTGCTCTCCGAGTTGTCTTTTGTTTTCCCTGAGTTCTCTCATCAAGTCGTTGAACTCTATTCTAGTGACAACCGGCATCTGGTCTTGGGCGGTAATCCCTGCACCTGGAATCGCTTGCTGATTGCTAGGTCCTGCTTGTTGCACACTAGCAGTCTCGTGGGCGTCCGCATTATGAGAAGCTGATCTGGTACGTGGTCTCGCCATTGTAGAGTTATTGGTATGAACTCTGAGTAGAATCAACGGACGTCCTCTGAATGAGTCGGATCTTCTTTGGGGGATTTATTCAATCTAGTAGCTTCAAAGCAGATCCTTAAGGTTTGAGAATTCAATTCTCAGTGAAAGCACCAAAGTGTTAGCACCAAAATTGGTCACTAACCTTTTTGAGAAAGATTATGTAGAGATGTAAGTGATGAAGTTAAATTAAACAAGGAAGAATATGCTAATTTAAATACAGAAAGTAAGAACACCGGATTTATAGTGGTTCAGCGTAATTTCCTACGTCCACTTTGAGGTTAAACTTTATTACTTTACTTGATGATTGATTACAGATACAATCCGTAGACCAAACACTTGATTACAATTGCTAAGTAAAGAAGATGAGTCTTGAAAGCGGCAAAGTCTCCCCAATGTTCTCCAAAAAAGATCCCTTTTCACTGTGCCCCTGCCCCTCTATTTATAGACAAAGATGGGTTGGACTTCCCAGGCGGGCCTGGAAGCCGAACACCTTGGCCCAAATGGAGTGGTCAATGTATGCCGAACCAAACAGGCCGAACGGTCGGATGCCGAACCACTCCCTTCATGCCGAACAAGGGGCTTGTTGTGTGGGAAGAGTAGATCGAATAGCAATCGAAGCCGGACGTGCCTCTGGCCGAACGAAGCATCTGGTCGAACGCTACCATTGGCCGAACGAAGCCCTTAACCGACCGATGTTTCTGGCCGAGCGATGGCTCTTGGCCGAACGTTTCCTTTAGCCAAACGATGCCTCTGGTCGAACGAATTGTTCGGCCGAACAATAACTTATGCCGAACAATTCAGCCATGCCGAACCTTTGTACACGCCGAACGTTATACCACACCGAACGTCTCCTGATGCCGAGCGCTCCTTGGATGCCGAGCGCTCCTGGATGCCGAGTACTCCTGGATGCCGAGTACTCCTGGATGCCGAGTACTTAGTTGCCTAGTCAAATCTCCAGGAAACATGTGTGTATATATTTATATATATGGCCAGGTCGACCGGCCGGTCGACCTGGGCAAGGGGGCGGTCGACCGCCCAGTCGACCCGCCTCAGGTAAAGGAACAAAGAATCGTTCCTTCATTCCAGTACGTTCCAACGAACCTTTTACACGTCATTTGCATCCTTTATTTCGATCTAGTCCTTCCGTCCTTACATCCAACGGCTCCTATTCAGCCTATGACGTAGTTGCATCCTATTCAATCTCCAAATCCAACGGTCTGAGATCCACTTCTACCCTTATAAATAGAACCCTAGGCCTAAAACTTTTTCTCATTCTAGATTTTCTCCGCTTGGGTTCACCTTTTCAGAAAGGACCCTAAAAGGAATAATTTTACAAGGAGAGAATCTTTTTAATAAAAATATTTTAATAACCCCAAGTGGATCCGTAAAGGCCTAAAGGGAAGAGCTAAGGACCAGAGGTGAGTGATTGTAATTATTTTAAGATTTCTTTAAGTAATTTAAAATAATAGGGTTTCTAATAGTTGTAGTTTTACTACGATTTTTGGAATAGCCTTTTTAGTGGTTTATTTATAGTTTTTAGAATTATTTGCAGTCTATTTCCTTTCAGCTATTCTTCCATAAATTTTAGTTTATTTCTGTTAATTATAATTTATTACTGTTAAGCAAAGCTTTTTATTTATTTACAGTTTATTTACAGTATTTAAGTTTATTTGCTGTTATTTATTTCTTATTTACATCTTTTTCAACGTTTTGGATTTTATGCAAGCGTCTATGCTCTCCAACCCCTTTTTCTTCGCGTATGGATTAGAATAAATTAAACGCGACTATGGATTATGTAAGTAAGAATATTGAATGAAGAAGGTAAGATGTAAATGATAAAGACTACAATAAATAATGGAATTGGACTGTAATGAATAATGGAATTAGACTGAAATTATGCCTATAATTGGAATTGGACTAATTAAAGATAATTGGCATAGTTATAACTTAGAATTATAACTAAATAGAGTAAAAGATGAAAGAGCTTATTTTCACACTTAGGCCTTGGGTTAAGTAATAAGCATGATTATAACATGGGTTATAATAAGAAAAAGAATAGAATGGGGCTTATTTTAAGACTTGGAATAAATTAATAAGCGTAGAAGGTAAAAATGATAATGAAGGCTTATTTAAATAATTTATCTAAGTTAATAACCAAAGATGAAAGTAGGACATGTACCAAATAGCATTCCCTATTAGACAAAACGGT
Source organism: Allium fistulosum (assembly GCA_030737815.1). NCBI lineage: Eukaryota > Viridiplantae > Streptophyta > Magnoliopsida > Asparagales > Amaryllidaceae > Allium > Allium fistulosum. The sequence continues at coordinate 1,181,336,851 of CM060903.1, forward strand.
GTCTCACATTAGTATGAAGTGAGATGAAGGCACGCTTATGCTAAGAATGTTAGTAATTGGTCAAATAGAAGTCCAAATCATGAGGGATTTGGATAAGGGGCGCGACTAGATATTGTTTGGATGAAGGGCCAGTACCCACAGCATTTCCCCTATAGATTCTATGGACACACGGTGATCTCGCATTAGCCTGAAGTAAGATGAGGGGCAGCCTTATGCTGGAAGTTGGAGGTAATAAAAAGACCCAATAGGTGGAGCAAAAGGTAGCATGGGCATGGTGGCAGTTACGCGTGCGACTTCCATTCGGGTGCTCAGTAATAGCCATGAGTTCCAAGCGCTTAGTATGGGTGTCTTTCGTAGACACCATTGCCTTCTGTGTAAGGTCTATGGAGTAGCAGGCCGGTCAAAAAGGGTAGAATTAGGGTTACATCCTAATTACAGGACTAGGAATTCAGCCTAATCAAAGCAGAAATCAAGGACAAGTGCAAACAATCGAAATTAACCTATCTTATATTTAATCGTACTTATTTCCAGTTTATCTCTTTCCTACTTCCTTTGTTATCTTTATTTATGCTAGAACTGTTGTAGAGTCTATTACTTTTATCTTGCTTAAAGACTCTAGTAATTACTATCATTCACCAGACTTTGAGTCTGACCCACTCCTCTATTTTCCCCCTTTTCCCCCCTTAGGCAATCAAGGGAAAGGACAGTAGACAGCAGTTGCTTGGAGATTTCTTGGAGGGGTTTGTTACCATGTATTTCTTTCCTTTCAGTTGTTGTTCTTTTTACGTACTGGCTTATTATGAGGGATATTATGTACTCTGATTTTTGAGACTATGAGTTTTTGTTTCATGAGACATATTGGATTTTTAGACATGTATGTGGTATTTGGTATTTGACTTATTTATGAAGCAATTATGAAGCTATGTTTTAATTAAGTTATTATTTTAAGTTTCTGCTATTTTTATCTATATGTCTTGTGAATCGTAGTCTCTGTTAGATTTAGTTATACCTACAATGCAGCACTCCTTTTAATGTGTCCTTTTGGGTATATTAAGGGGTGTGGGGTGTTTCACATCCATAAATCCTAATCCGTCAATTACTAACCAATATGCATATAGTTGTAATCTATGCTATCTATATATATTCTAGTCGTTTAGCATAGTTGTACGGTATCTATATCTAACTACTAATTCTTTAACTAGAATACTCATTTTCATATTTTAATTCATCGAAGTTATCCTTCCAAAAAGATTACTTTCATAAATTAACCACAATTAAGATTTTTGCTTTGTTTGAAATTACAAGGAATCATTTCTTTTCTTATTATTGAAATAGATAGTGTAAACTACATAAAGGAATATCCATCTCTTACACATCTCTTTCCTTTTTAGTGTATTCCTTGTTACTTCAAACAATGTACATTTACATGTATTTTGGAATTGGATAATTTATGGAAATTACGCGAAAATTGCTCCAAAATGAAAATATAGAAATTCATATTCTATGGGCAACCTAATTCACAACCCAATTACAGATCTGGAATATCCTTACACTTTACCAACTTCTTCAAATAAAGGTTTGGGGCTGAATTCAACTTTCCAGATCAGGTTGTACATTCTATTTCTATTTTACTCATATTCTAAAAAAACCTTAGTCTATCCTACCTAGGTCATGGTCCGTATCTACTCCGTAAAATTTTATAAAATCATAACTTTGGCACACAAAATAAAATATTTTCACACAAATAAACTTATTTAAAAATAAGTATTTATTATTCCATTTTTTACAATATTCAAAACATGAAGTATCAAATTCAATATCTCATTCTTTGAAAATGTAAACTTTAATAAAAACCTTTATCAAAGATTCAAAATTCCTTTGTTACCAAATAGGAATAAAATAATATCCCTTTTTAAAACTTTCTTTATTAAAACTTTTTCTTAAAAGTCAGATTTTCTAATTTATGGCATTCAAAATTCTCTTAGTTTTTCAAAAAGGAACTTATGAAAAACTTTCCTTTTCAATAACTTACTAAAATAAGAATTTACTCCTTTTTGAAAATAGGAATTTTAACATAAAAGATTCAAGACTTAATTATCTTTCCAAATTAATATGTTAAACCATTTTTGTTTCAAAGAGTTTTCTAGTTACAAGAATTATCGTTTATAAAATAGAAATTTTTTCACAATCATCATTTCAAAATACAGTTATTTCCCTCTAAAGCATACAATATTATTTGTTACCTTATTACTCAAAATATACTATTATTTGATGAAATATATCTCGTAATTTTGCTCAAAAACTCTTAAAATCTCTTGCAACACTTTTCTTTATAAATCCAATATTATTATTATTTAAATAACTTTTGTATTCAAATTAGGAAAAACATATAAAATTCTCATATTTACATAAATGCTTCTCCTTATACAAACACATTTAACTTATTTATTAATCATCATTTAAATCCAATCAATGGTCAAAGGTTCCTTTTATAACTTTATACGATAAAAAAAAATAGGTGGAGTAGATAAAGATAACTTCTATCTTACTCTATTACTCCTTTCAATATCTCATCTACTAGAATTCACAATTCTATTACTACCTAAATTCCAGCCATCATTCTCTTCATCACCTTATATGGGAATGCTCTCTTCCTATACCATTGGACATTACTTTCTTTATAATTTCTATTTCTCTATCCAAAAATAGATGTTATTCTTATCTATAAACCTCTAAAAATAGAGTTCTAAAGAAAGAACTTTTAGGTATATAAGCAAAGAAAAATAGAAGGATCAAAAAACCAAAAATTGAAATCATTTTAATCAAATTAAAAAGGTTAACAAACAAAAATTTTCAAGGCATTAATTTACAATTAAAACCATCCACCATTTTGTCTTAAAGAAATTCACCATTTTTAAAAATTGCATTACCTTTCCAAACTTTTCCAAAACTAATGGTGGCATATTTCCAAAGTTGTCTAAAACCATAATTATATTTATAAAAATTTCCAACTTATACAGCCTCTAAGAAGTTATAGAGGAAAGAACTTTCAAATTTATTACATAGGAAATATAATATAGAAAAATGGAAGAATACAAAAACATGAAAATTGAAAATTTCCTAATTCAACCAAATTTTAAATTGAGAAGTTAATAAATGGAAACGTTTTTTTTCAACATCTCAAGTCACCAATTTTTTTAAAAATTAAAATTACCTACCAAAAATATTTCACCACCCTTTTTAAATTTACAACTTTTTTTCAAAAATTTTACAAAACAAATAGTGGTATAATTTAAAAGTCATCTAAAATCACTTTTATCAAAACTTTCCGACTTATAAGAATTTCATTTCAAAATCTTTTGAAAGGCACTTTCAAATTTTTCAAGGGGTTTCCAAAGAAACCTTTTTATCAAATTATGTCATAAAAGGTAGGATTAAAATATGTTCTTTCTTTTAAACCTTGGTACTCTGCCCTTTAAAAAATTTAATTTCCTCCTTGTGGTGATAAATGTATTCCTTTTTATGGAAGTTTTCTCCCTTACTTCTGTACATAAAACCTTCATTTGTTACCTCCATAAATGTTAATTTGTCTGTATTGATTGTCAGCCCAACGGATGTTTCTGTTTGTATCAAAATTGGGCACAACACTCTACGGATGTGTTTGAAGAGATAAAATGAAGAAAATAAATGTAAAACGAGATAGATCTAACAAACACACCAATCAACAGATAAGGAAAAGTGCAGAAACACACAAATTTAGAGTGGTTCGGCGTATGGCCTACGTCCACTATGAAATGATTGATGTTTATTGACTATAACTCGCTAGTTACAAGTGGATTACAACAGTACAATCAAAGTGCAGCAGCAATTTCGGCAGAGTATCGATGTAAAGAAGCCAAAAGTCCCTTTTCTGGAGGCATTGGGCTGCTATTTATAGGCGTAGGCTGGAAAAATCTGACTTAGATCTCGGAATACTACTCACACGTGGGCAAGCCCACGTGATCGATCCAAGGTAGATTGGGATCGATCCATAATCGATACGTGTACATTTCGTATCGATCAAAAACACCTCCATTTGGCCTAAGATCGATCAAGGACATTCTTGAGGTGGTATGCAAGCTCCTGTGAAAATTTGGTGGCATTTGGACTTGTAGATTTTGAGTTATGATCGATCCAAGTTTGTATTTGCAAAACACTGTTGAGTTCGTATCGATACAATTCGTATCGATGCTAGCTCGTATCGATCAGGTGATGTAGCGCTATATTCTAGGATTGATCTACTTTTCATGCCGAGTGACCGAGTCTTCCACTTAAACATGTTTTCTTCGTATTAATCTAGTGCAACTCCTTTCATATCGCTCTTTTGCACTTCATTTCGTATCGATGTTATTGGTTTCATTTCGTATCGATATTTAGAACCGTTTCGTATCGATGTAGCTTGACTCCCTTCATATCGATCACCGAGTAGTTGGTTTCGTATCGATGTTTTTAGGTGTTGTTTCGTATCGATCGTTGGTGGCACATTTCATATCAATCGTTGATTGATCACTACGAGCTGTGTAAATGATCGATACAAATTGTGCATAGGTGGAAGCGATACGAAACATCTTCAGATGATGGGTACAAAATAGAGCGGGCGTGATGGATACAAAGTGGAACTGGTACGATGGATATGAAATGGGGCCGACACGATGTATACGAAATGGTGCAGACATGATGGATATGAAATGGATGCTTGTGAGTTGATGGATACGAAATCCCATGGATACGAATGAGGTTGGTCTTCTTGATTTTGATCGATCGCTATCTCGGGCATACGAACTCCGATTGACTTGAAATTTGGAACGTTCGCTTTCATAGCTTTTCTTGTCGTGTCATATCAATTGTAGCTCGATCCGGACTTAGGCAAAATTTACCAGTATCCATAGCGAACCTGTGTATAACTGATCTCCAGGACGAACTGTCTTTGGTTTCTAGTTAATTTCTTGGCGTCACGGCCTGGCCAAAAGGCGGGATAACATTTGTCCCCCAAAGTATGTCTTGTGTGAACATGACGTGCTTTGAAAAGCTGCAATCTTTAGTCTGAAAAGTTCTGTCCGATTCGTTTAGTAGTCGTTGTCTTTTCGTCAAAAGATGAAACCTTTGATTGATTCCTGACAATATAAATACTGGGTTGTTGACTGCCAACGGTTGTACAGTGCATTGTTGTAGCCGAGCATCGATTGTTAGCAATTTGTTGTTCATTGTTGTAATCGTCACCAGGTGAGCATTCAATTCCTATGAATTTTGAAAATTGAATGTTAGTCCGTCACACATGCACGTATATTAACCTGACTCCCGTCATTGTTTGCACGTTCACGAGTCGTTATCAAGTTTTTTTTATCGAGTTTCTTATTGATCCTCTCTTGAATCGACGTGAAATTCGAGTTGTAACAACGCTTGATGGTCGTTTTAGAGTATCCCTTCATATCGATCCTTTCTTGGATCGATTTTAGAAGTTAGGATAGGTATTTCGTATCGATGGTTATCGATACGTAATAGTTCATTCCTTGAAATTTCTTCGTATCGATGGATACGAACTCTTGTTATCTCGAAAGTGATGGATACAAAATTGTTGTTTCGTATCGATGAATCATTGATGGATCTGAATAGTTCACACAACTCTTTGTGTATCTTTCGTATCAATGGGTCGATGGATACGAAAAGCCTTGTCTCAGATCGATTCGAGTTAATGGTTACGAACAGTCGCATTCTTGACTGATGCGGGTGGATGGATATGAAAACTGCTTCGTATCGATGACGTGTAAACCGCTTCTACCGGTGCTTGTTACTGGGATATGAAGCGTTTCTTGCCTGGGTACGAATCCAAATAAATACCATCTGTACTTAGAAAAATTTCACTTGCTCTCTGCTTTCATTCTTGTCTTTGTATCGATAGAGAACCCGAGAAAGAGGAACTGTCTTCGTCCCCAGATGAAAATAACTCCTTAATCCCTCAAACTAGGTAATTGACCAATTAAATCGACTTTAAAACAATGAGACTTGAGTTTTAATGCCAATTCATTTAAAGTCGCAGCCTATTCCGGCGTTGTTAATGCCAGAGTTGGGTCAGAGCAAGGTTGAGGAAGGAGGAAATGGCGTTTAAGTTGCTTGGCGAAGAAGGCCTACTGACGGATACGAAGGAAACTCTGGAATGCGTGGAAGTGACTCGTATCGATCTGAGAATGTAGAAACTCGTATTAATCTGGGATCAATAGAGATTCGTATCGATCTGGAAATGATGGATGGTGGGAAGCGGCTGCGTATCGATCTGGAGCGGTAGGAGTTCGTATCGATCTAGGGCGATCGATACGAAATCTCAACCAGTGATCGATACGAAGTCCCTAGTGGCGATCAATATGAAATGTGTCGATCTGAAATGATCGCTACGAAGTTCCATCCTCGGATCGATACGAAATTCAAATTTAGGGATCGATACGACACTGGCTTTTGAGGAGCGATCCAAATTTGAACTTTTATGGATACGAAAGCTTTGCATGATCGAACATTTGGCTTCGACGAGCTTCAGCCTTGCATAATTGGACATAACCGCTTTACTGCATATTTGACTTCCCTTCGAAGCTCATCGATGAAACTGTAGCCTGACAAATTTAATGAACTTTAACTTGGATCGTTCTTCGAAATCCGGATGGCATGATTGGGACGGTCAGCGATGACGGACACTCCGGTTGAATCTCGAAGTCTCGTCGTTTGAACATCTCACAAATCCTGCAGAATTTCTTAAGTATTATGTAGCACTGCACTGCATAACACATTTACACACTTCACACTAGGGGAACATGGGTTTATTGTCATCTAACGATGATTTTTATTGAGTTCAATAGCCATGGAACCCAGAAGTTCACAGTCACAGGAAGTTCAGACTCCACCCTTTCTCGCAATTGAAATGCTGGTTATTACAGCCGACGCTATTAGCCCTGCTACAGATGAATTGCCAAGAGCAGTCTTTATTGCACACCTATAAGATTCTGTTCCTTCCAATGTTTCTGAAGATATGCTGGGCAGGATTTGCCTAAGGCATGGGCTATCGATAAAAGATGTCTTATTACCAGGGCCAGAGGATAGAGCTCGCACTCCCCCGGAAGGGTACACAGCCTGTAATAGATTTATATGTGTAGCTGGGACACTCCCTCCTTTAACAAGTTCATCCAAGAAGTACTACTTTTCTTCAGGATGGCTCCATCCTAATTGCATCCGAATGGGTATGCCCTGCTAAACAGTCTTTTGTCATCTTCATGGAGCGTCTCTTTCGTCCTCCGACGGTAGAAGAGATTAGATTCTTATTCAATGTGAAGGGTCGTGGGGACAACCCATCCTTCACTTCCTTAGAGGCAGTTAGGAACTGTCAGATCGTGGATCAAATTGAGTTATTTCAAGACCGAATGGTTCTTCGTTCGGTGTCCATTGGGGTTCGCCAGACGGTGGCTAGCCAAACATAAGTGCACTACCCTTTTTGCTAATTAACTAGATAATAGTAGTCAATGTCGAGTCTAACACTTTCTTTCTTTTACAGCTTCAATTCTGCGACCTGAAGGTGCTCAATTTAAGGAGATAGTAAGGGTTCTTCAAGAGGTACCCGCCGAGCACAGAGAGATCGATGAAATCCTTACGGACGAAAATCTAGTTTCCGTTAGGCTAATTGATAGAGATCAAAGCATTGGACTCGTAGGAGTTCTTAGGACAACCCCAGTGAGGCAAGCTCGAAGGAGAGCTCCCGGAATAGTAATTACTGAACAAGGTGGTGATGAGAATATGCCTGCTGGAGACGAACCTACAGCTGGGCCTTCGCAAAGTTCTCAATCTTTAGAGCGGAAGAGAAGGGACAAGTCTACTGCTCGAAAATCAGTAAGGCGCAAAACCGTCATAGTCTCTTTGTCTGCTACTAGTCAAGAGATTCCTCCTTCGTAGATGGAGAGTTTTTTTGCGGGACTGGCGGACATCCCCATTACGGATGACCTACCTTTGCACCAAGATACCGGGTTAGAGGGGCTTCAAAGCACCTTAGACATAGGAGAGCCAACTCCTTCGAGTACAGCTATTACAACCGGTTGTTTTGGGGGGGTTTTGCACATGCATACACACATTTCATAGCACCACATAACTTCTAATCACAAGCTATTCATCTCCGAAGATTACCAACTTTGTTTATCTTTTCATTTTACAGGTACGGTGTCAAGGCGGGGATTTATGCTTGGCAGTCTTCGTTCTGTGCGCCATTCATCTAGCTCATATTCTGAGTCTCATAGATGTGAGGCCGATAGAGAACGTGATCGTGGCTACTCCAGTCAAGAGAGGGAGCGCTACGAGAGGGAAAGAGATAGAGAGAGGGAGAAGGAGAGGCAGTATAGGCATTGTTCCCGGCCGCGCTCTCCGCCACCTAGAGATCTAACACAATCTTCTAGTTCTGGCAAACAACCCTTAGAATCTTCACGTCAAGTACCACCTTCTCAAACTTCAAGACCCGACGAACAACGTCGGAGGATTGAAACTGAGACCCTCGTCACCACTGAACAAGCCGTTACAGAACCCACCGCGGAAAGGGCGATTAGAATCGCTAAGTTGAAAAAGGATTTTTCGAATGTCTGCTTCAACGGCTTCATATTTCCTCCACACTTAAAGCAAATTCCCAATGAGGCAGAACAGATGATGCATGACTACATATACGATGTTAATGGCCAATATCGGGAATGGATGAAGACCGAAGAGAAAGTATCAATGGTGGCCTTTGAGCGGGCGATGAAAATCGAGAAAGTAGAAACCAATCTTGCTCAGAGGGACCGCATAGTGCAAGTGCTCACTGCTGAGAACGACACTCTGAGGAACTCAGAAACAGAGGCCTTGAAAAAAGTCGATGAGGCGAACAAGAAGATGGAGCAGATGAGCCAATAGCACCTAACTTTGGTCAATGATATGGGCCACAGAAATGCCACAGTCACAGCCGAGAGAGATAATGCGCTCAAGGAGCTCAATAAGCATAAAGCGAAGTATGCTGAGGTCGTCAAAGAAAAGGACGACGCTAATAAGGCTGCCCAAGAGTCATGTGATCAAGCCGTTGAACTTAGGAGTGAGTGGGATGCGGCTGTACTAAAGGTGCGGGAAGCCAAAGCTAGGGTTGAGATTGAGGTCAGAGCGGCAGAGGCCAGGTTGGAGGGTGACATTGAGGATCTCCTCATTATATATAATGTCAATGTTCAGAAGCATCGAAATATGAGCTGGCTCGAAGATTACCCATCACATCTGTATAATGCTTGGTGTCGCTTGGTTGAAGATGAAAAAACAGAGCATCGTATTGAATCCGTTGATGAGTTCGAATTGGAGAACCGGGTGTTGATTGAGGATGAGGGAAGTGTTCTCCACGATGCCACTATCATATTTGAAAAAGAGAGACTCGCCACTCATCATCCAGAGGATGGAGAGGGTTCTGGCGTTAAGCATCATGATACGAGCTCTGAAATTCCTATGCCAACCCAGCCCGAATCTACTCTTGCAGTTGATCCTCTATCTGTGCCTGCTTACAATCCTGATCAACCGCAATTGTCTCCACCTCATAAGCACATCTCCGAAGGAGCCCCGGCTCCACCCGCGAGCCAACCCGAGGAAGGTATTCTAAACACTTCTTGAATTCATTTCAAGTTTGGAGTATTATCAGAGGAAGTCACTAATATTTTTTCTTATCTTCATCCAGCGATAGGAGTTGCATCGGCCGTGCCCCCTGTAACCTAAATGCAGCATCATGAGCAGGAGGCCCTTATGACGGGGGAAACCACAACAACGGCTGCTGCACCAACTGAGGGAGTGCAGGGGAGCTCTTTTATTTTTGACAAACAGATGATGGAAGAACTCCTTGGTCATCAAAATGACCCACTTACTGACCTGCCATTCATCATGGGCGAAGGCGCATTCACAGCCAGCTCTTCGGGCCCAACTAGCACCATTCTCGTGGATGCTCAAGTAATTCATGAGGAAGAGATAATGGCGGAGATTAATGCCAAGATGGAAGCAGCCGCACAGGCCAGTGGTATTGGAGGTGGTATGGCAAGTTCTGGTCCAACTCCTCTGCGAATGATTTCTCCTGGTTGTACAGTTGTCGACACTGGCGTGCCTCCCTCGTCTTCCAACATCGAGAGTGTTCCCATTCCTCCGACTCCATATTCAGAAGGTATTCCAATTCCCGTGAGTTCGGAGGAAGAGATTACCATAATTCCTCCGGTTGGAGACCAACCACCGAAAGGCAAAGGCTCAAAGAGGAATCCGAGTAGTAGCTCCAGTGGGTCGACGTCGGGGAAGAAGAAGAAACCGAGGGACTAGACGTGTCTTCTTGCTCCCTTTTTTGGTAGATAGATAGGAATTTCTTTTTTCTTCCTATAGGCCGTGTATAGATGCGGGTTCGGCCCCCGCTTCTAGGAATTCTTGGAATCATTTTTGTACTTATCCTTCTCTTTCAAAGAATAGTTGAAATGAAATTCCATTTGTTTTCAGCATAATTTTGTGTTTATCTGCTTAAGTTTTAGCGCTCGAATTTCCATTCAATATACTTGTGAGACTTTAGTCTCTGAATCAAACCTGAGTTCGGTTGTTAAGTCCCAAAGTTATGGCTTTGGGTCATAACCGAATGTTACGTTGAGTCCCAATGTTGCACTATCTCGATCAGTAGCTGGTACTCGAGTTTTGCCCCTAGTCCCGGGGATAAATTGAAGTGGTTGGTCGACAGTCGCTTTTCACCTTTGATAAATCGAGCTTAACTTAGTCGAAACGAAGTTGAAACGAGATGAGTTCGAGTGGTCGGATCACACTCGCTCATCTACTGGTAAGCGCATCCACACTCTGGGGATTACACTTGTGTATCGGCGGTCGGTCACGCCTGTTTAATGTTTAAAGATATGTCCGCGCTCCGGGGACTTAAGTTATTTTACAGGCGGTCAGTCACACCCGTTTAATATTTAGAATTTCGTCCACACTCTGGGGACTTAGATTGATTTGTGGGTGATCAATCACACCCAATTTGTGTTTATACTCTGGTCCGCACTCTGGGAACTTAGAGTTAGTCGATGGGTGATCAGTTACATCCATTTTGATGTTTATACTCCAGTTCACACTCTGGGAACCTGAAGTTGGTCAACAGACGGTCGATCACATTTGTTTTGAATTTTAGGATTTCGTTCGCACTCGGGGAACGATAGATTTATCAGGATCATGGACGGTCAGGTCATATCCACCCTGAGTTAACAAGTGAGGTCGTTAGACGGACGGATCCATCCTCCCCAGTCTTGGATTAAACATGGGCGAAGTCATTAGGTGGACGGATCCACCCTCTTCGAGCCCATATTTGTAAGTTTATACTCCAGCTCGCACTTTGGGAATCTGGAGTTAGTTAGAGGATTGTCGTGTATCAATCCTTTTTGGCTTCAGTGTGATGGCTTGCCCCCGAGCTCGGGTTTCACTTAGCGAGTGACCGGTCGTACCACAGTCACTCCCTATTTGAATAAGTCCCACCATAGGATGGAACTTAGCTCTCCGTGCATTGTGATGGTCGTATGATGCATTTTAAGAATCACTGCTCTAGCTCGAAGAGATGGCATTTTATTGTTGAAATAAGAAAGTATGGCAAAGTCAGTTGCCTTATCACAAATTCAAATTTCGAAATGCATAAACAAATTGCAAATGAAAAGCAGACTGAATGAATAAATAAAGCCTGTTATGTGTAGTAGCGACGAAGACTCTTGCTGTTCCAGGCTCTCGGCAAAGTGAGGCCATCAATGGTCGATAATTTAAATGTGTCGTCTCTGAGTCTTCGTTCCATAACATATGGTCCCTTCCACATTGGTTTCATATGCGAAGGGACCGGGTAAATTCTCTTGAGGATGAGATCGCCAAGTTCAAAGGTTCGGGGCCGGACTCTAGCATTGTACAATCGGGTAACTCGACTTCGGTGTGCAGCTGCCCTTAAATCAGCCTCTTTATGTTTCTCATCTAGTAAGTCCAGAGATTCAGCGAGCAATATAGCATTTGTCTTTGGATCATAATAAGTAACACGATGAGAAGGTACTTCCAATTCAACCAGAATGATGGCTTCTGAGCCTAGGAAAGTGAAAATGGAGTGGGTCGGTCGCGGACTTGTGGGTTGTTCGATATGCCCATAGGGCCATAGGAAGTTCATCGACCCATTTGCCCCCGGCTTTTTCCAATCTTTTCTTCAGAATGGACTTTAAAACTTTATTAACAGCTTTGACCTATCCATTCGCTTGAAGGTGTGCAACAGCAGAGAACTTCTTTTGGATACGGAATCGCTGAACAGAAATTCTTGAACTCGACACTATCGAATTGGGCTCCGTTATCAGTGACGATGGTATGTGGGAGACCAAATCGACAGATAATGTTGCGTACCACAAAGTTGATCACTTTCTTCATTGTGATAGTAGCAAGGGACTTGGCTTTCGCCCATTTGGTAAAGTAATCAACTGCAATGATGGTGTACTTCGCGCCACCTTTGGCTAGAGGTAGGGACCCAATAATATCGATGCCCCATATTGCGAACGACCACGGACTGACCATCTGAGTTATTTCGGTAGGCAGGGCTCTTGGAATCCGAGCATGTTTCTAACATCTGTTACATTTCCTAGCATAATCCGATGCGTCGCGATTTACAGTTGGCCAATAATAACCGTATTGGAGTACTTTCTTAGCAAGAGCTTTCCCCCCGGTGTGACCGCCACATTCTCCTTCATGCACATCATATAATACTCGTTTGATTTCATTGTGGGCGATACATCGGAGTAAAGGAACATAGTACCCTCTTCTATACATGACTCCATTCTGAATAGTGAACCGCAAAGCCTTTCGAAGAACTTGTCTTTTCTCACTTCTGCGCTCTAGCAGGGTCCCATGCTCAAGATAGTTCCTGAACGGAGTTATCCATGATTCTTTATCGGGTACGACTTCAAGTACCCAGTCGGTCGATCAATACTCGGGGAAGATAGTGTCTCAACGGGAATGAATCTCATTTGTTGTGCCTCACTGGTGCTGGCTAACTTTGCCAAGGAATCGGCCTTCTGATTGTGTTCTCGGGGTATGCAATAGATGGAATAATAATCGAACTGATCCAATATTTCCTGGACCCGAGCAAGATAAGCAACCAGTCTCCAGTCTTTGGCTGATATTCCCCTCGAACTTGGCGCACGACCAATTGTGAATCACAGTAAATCTCCACAACAATAATTCTTAAATCTCTGGCAACCTTAGTCCGGCGAGCAGGGATTCGTATTCGGCCTCGTTGTTGGTCGCATGGAAATCGAACTTCAAAGCATAGCATATAGATCGGCCTTCAAGAGCTTCGAGCACAACCCTAGCACCAGAGCAGCGGTCATTTGATGCACTGTCAGTATGTAGCTTCCAAACATATTTGGGAGATTCACTGGTTTCGGGTAAGTCCTCCGAGATAGTGAATTCGATGATGAAGTCTGCTAGGACTTGTCCTTGAATAGCTCACCTCGGTGTGTAGGTGATGTCGAACCGACTCAGCTCAATATTCCACTTGAGTAACCTACCAGACGTCTCAGGCCGCATAAGGACCTGTCATAACGGCTGGTCGGTGTAAATAGTGATAGGATGAGCCTGAAAATACGGACGGAGCTTCCTCGAGGCAATGACAAGATAGTAAGCTAACTTCTCCAACTTCGGATAATTTCTCTCTGCTCTGGTCAGTTGTTTGCTAACGTAATAGACTGGCCATTGTATCCGGTCCTCCTCCCGAATTAAAGCAACATTGATTGTGTTTTCTAACACCGCCAAGTAGATGTACAATCTCTCGTGATCAATTGGCTTTGATAGAATGGGTGGTGTGGATAGGTGGTGAACCAGTGCTTGGAATGCGCCCTCACACTCTGTATTCCATTCAAAGTTTTGTTTCCCTTTTCTGATTAGATCAAAGAAGGGAATGCATTTGTTGGTGGATTTTGAAATGAACCTGCTTAGTGCTGCTACCTTCCCGTTGAGGCTCTGAACTTGCTTTATAGTTCTTGGAGTCTCAAGATTTCTAATTGCCCAGATTTTCTCGGGATTCGCTTCGATTCCCCGAGCATTGACGATGAATCCAAGGAACTTTCCAAACGCGGCCCCAAAGTGACACTTCAATGGATTGAGTTTCATTCTGTACCCTCGGAGGATGTTGAACATCGTTTCCAGCTCTTTGATATGATTGGTGGAGAATCGTGACTTTACGAGCATGTCGTCCTCATATACCTCCATAGTTTTTCTGATTTGGTTAGCAAACATTCGATTAACTAGCCGTTGGTAGTTGCTCCAGCATTCTTGAGTCCAAATGGCATGACTTTGTAGCAGTAAAGTCACAGATCGGTGACGAAGCTGGTATGCTCCTGATCGGCAGGTGCATGGGAATCTGATTGTAGCCGGAATATGCATCCATGAAGGATAAGAGCTCATGTCCGGCTGTTGAATCTACAAGTTGATCAAATCGGGGAAGTGGAAAATTGTCCTTAGGGCAAGCTTTATTCAAGTCTAAGTAGTCAACGCAAGTTCTCCATTTCCCATTAGGTTTCCTGACAAGTACAATGTTGGACACCCATTCTGGATATAACGCATCTCGGATAAACCCGTTCGACCTGAGTTTATCTACCTCTTCCTTTAGGGTGGTAGATCTCTCTGGATCCATACCACGCCTTTTTTGCTTGACCGGGACATGCCGCGGGTCAATATTCAATGTGTGGCTCACGATGTCTGGTGAGATCCCACACATGCCGGAGTGCGTCCAGGCAAACACGTCGAGGTTTGCCCGGAGAAATTCAACCAATTCCTCCTTCATCTATTGGCTTAGCTGAGATCCCATCTTTACCATTCTAGAATTGTCATCATTATCGATCGGAACATCAAACGTTAGTTCTACCGGAGAAGCCTGACTGTCTTTGACTTTGTCCTCGTTTTCAGTATCTCTTGGGTCAAGATCTTTGGGAATTGGTTGTGGTGCCTGGGCCTTGGCCCAGGCGTAACTGTCAGTTATCCACAAAGCGGACGTAGAGAGATTCCTCTATGCCCTTTCCCTTCTCTTTTCGCTACACCTCCCACAACTCAGCAACATAATAGGCCCGTCCAGCAACCTGGTCTCCCTAAACGACTCTGACTACATTTTCAGTAAGGAATTTCAAAGTTAGACACCAAGGGGCGATAACAGCCCTGAACTCAGTTAGGGTCGGTCGGCCCAAGAAAGCGTTGTACGGTGAGTCAATATCCAATACAATAAACTGCAATATCCGGACTCTTCGGCGCTCCCCAACTCCGAACTCCACTGGTAGCTCCACCATCCCAGTGGGTATAGTCGCACTTCCATTGAAGCCATGAATACAAGACTGATAAGACTTCAAATCTTTCGCTTCCATCTTCAGTTGATCATAGGCTCGCTTAAAGAGTATGTTCACTGAACTTCCACTGTCCACTAAAATCCTCTTCATCCAAGCAGGACCTACCTGAGCTGAAATGACTAGTGGATCAATGGTAGGGACTTCGACTTTGTCGGCATCCCTGTCTCAGAATACGATGTCGTTTGTCATCGTTTTCTGTTGTTTGGCCGGAGCCCCATCATCCAAGTTACTACAACATTCGAAGCTCGCATGCCTAATAGAGCTGCCATACGACTCCATTTCCCTCCAACTCTGATCCGCTAGATGAGGACCACCACTAATAGTGTTAATCACTAACCTTCCGCCTGTATGTGCGGGTTCCTCCGGTCTAACTTGACTTGGTATTTGATTTTGATTTGATGGGCCCGCACCTCCAGCCTACGGCGCCCGAACGAACTGCTCCAACTTTCTTTCTTGAATCAACTTCTCGAAAATATCCTGTAGATGACGACACTCGTTCGTGTTGTGGCCATAACCATCGTGAAATCTACAAAACTTCCTAGTTTGAATCTGTTTCTCTGACGATTTCCTCGGAGAAGTTTCTTATATTGGACTGTATTACAAGTTTGCAAGTACACATTTTCTAGAGATGTATTTAAAGGAGTATAGACGTCAAACATGGGAGCTCTACGTTGCAGTCCATGATTCTGATCTCGCTTCTTACCCTGATTTCCATCGCCTTTTTGCTGATTCTGCTTATTTTGTAATTTAACTGTACCTTTCTGGAACTCTCCTCGGTTTGTTTCACAGCAACATTTCTTTGGATTCCTTCCACACTGGGCCCTACATCATCCTTTTTCCTAGACTATTTCGCATCCTCTCTTCTCAAGAACTGAGCTGCCTTGGAATAGAAACGGTCCAATGACACAGGGGGTTTTCCGGCCAACCAGTTGCCAAATTAGAAATCGGGATCGATTCCCTTGTCAGTGCCATCAGAATGGAATTGTCATTGGGGTTACTAATCTCAGCGCATGCAATGTGGAACTTCTCCAGGTAACATCTGAGTGTCTCTCCGGGAGCTTGAGTGACACTGGATAAGGTATTAACATCTTTGGGTCTTGTGACATACACGTGAAAGTACTTAGAAAACTTCGTAGCCAACTAGTTGAAACATGAAATAGATCGGGGTGGTAGGCGAGTAAACCACATAGTCACGATGCCCCCTAAGGAGATTGGGAAACTTAGGCATTTTACCGCATCATCAGCCCGTGCGGCATTCATCAACCATTCATACTTTAAAATGTGCTGGTTAGGGTCAAAGCTCCCTTCATAAACAAGTAGAGTTGGCATTCTAAATCGCCGAGGCGGTTCAGCGTAGAGGATGTCATTGGTGAAAGGGGTATGACTCCGAGAGATTCCTCAATCATCATTGGTGAGGCCTTGGCTTTCATGTATCATCTGGCGGATCATTGTCGGAATGTCTGGCATTTGGACATTCTGGGCATGCTGGGCCAAGGTGTGGTCGGGTTCCACAATGCGAGGATGGGCCAGGCGTGGTCGGCGGTCCATACCTTGCCTCTTTGGCTCAAGGTCTTTAGGAACATAAGGCTTAGGAGTATAATCATGTTGGCGATGGTTCGAATCCGTTTGGTTATGAGTGTCAGCTCCCAACTCGATGATAGCGGCAGCAGCGCGGTTGTTAGTAGTGTGATGAGGAACCGTTCCTCCTCGGGTGGAGGGTCCGGTCTGGTGGCTTGTTGACGGACCAACTCTTGCTTGCTTAAGATTCAAAGTGCGCTAATGTCCGGTAGCCTGTGTATAGCTTCCATCCAGCCATGGGCGCATGGATCTGTGATTGTAATCAGAAGAAGCTGAACTTTCAGTAAATGAGTAGGAAGTCCGATCCCTTTTGGATCTCCTTCATCTTTCATGGTTCAGCCGATTGGTTAACTCCGCGTTTGCACGGAACTACTGGGTAAGCTATTGGTGGCTTTGAGTCAGCTCTTGCATCAGTAGCTGGAACTCCTCCCTGGTGACAGAGCCTTGTGGATCCGAAGGTCCAACAGCGTTTTGGTCTATAGAGGGAAGTTGTGTAGGGTTCTGCCTATCCCGTCCTTCTGGATCTGCAGCGGTTGAGGTAGTCCTAGTAGCGACCATGGTGAATAGCGAAGTTCCCTCCTAGACTTGGCGCAAAATCTAAATAGGATGGAAGAACTTCTACGCTTGAGATCTAGATCTTCACCTTAGATTCTTGCAATCCAATATCGGCAGTAGATCCAATGAGCAGGAGAAAAGCTAGGTTTTCTCAGTGAAAGCACCAAAGTGTTTGTACCAATATTGGGCACAACACTCTACGGATGTGTTTGAAGAGATAAAATGAAGAAAATAAATGTAAAACGAGGTAGATCTAATAAACACACCAATCAACAGATAAGAAAAAGTGCAGAAACACACAAATTTAGAGTGGTTCGGCGTATGGCCTACGTCCACTATGAAATGATTGATGTTTATTTATAATAACTCGCTGGTTACAAGTGGATTACAACAGTACAATCAAAGTGCAACAGCAATTTCGGCAGAGTATCGATGTAAAGAAGCCAAAAGTCCATTTTCTGGAAGCATTGGGCTGCTATTTATAGGCGCAAGCTGGAAAAATCTAACTTAGATCTCGGAATACTCCTTCTCACACGTGGGCGGGCCCACGTGATCGATCCGAAGTAGATTGGGATCGATCCCTGATCGATACGTGTATATTTCGTATCGATCAAAAACACCTCCATTTGGCCTGAGATTGATCAAGGACATTCTTGAGGTGGTATGCAAGCTCCTGTGAAAATTTGGTGGCATTTGGACTTGTAGATTTTGAGTTATGATCGATCCAAGTTTATATTTGCAAAACACTGTTGAGTTCGTATCGATACAATTCGTATCGATGGCTTCGTATCGATGCTAGCTCGTATCGATCAGGTGACGTGGCGCTATATTCTTGGATCGATCCACTTTTCATGCCGAGTGACTGAGTCGTCCACTTGAACGTGTTTTCTTCGTATCGATCTAGTGCAACTCCTTTCGTATCGCTCTTTTGCACTTCATTTCGTATCGATGTAGCCTGACTCCCTTCGTATCGATCATCGAGTAGTTGGTTTTGTATCGATGTTTTTAGGTGTTGTTTCATATCGATCATTGGTGGCACATTTCGTATCGATCGTTGATTGATCGCTAGGAGCTGTGTAAATGATCGATACAAATTGTGCATAGGTGGAAGCGATACGAAACATCTTCAGATGATGGATACGAAACAGAGCAGGCGTAATGGATACGAAATGGAACTGGTACGATGGATATGAAATGGGGCCGACACGATGTATACGAAATGGTGCAGACATGATGGATATGAAATGGATGCTTGTGAGTTGATGGATACGAAATCCCATGGATACGAATGAGGTTGGTCTTCTTTATTTTGATCGATCGATATCTCGAGCGCACGAACTCCGATTGACTTGAAATTTGGAACGTTGGCTTTCATAGCTTTGCTTGTCGTGTCATATTAATTGTAGCTCGATCTAGACTTGGGCAAAATTTACCAGTATCCATAGCGAACTTGTGTATAACCGATCTCTGGGATGAACTGTCTTTGGTTTCTAGTTAATTTCTTGGTGTCACGGCCTGGCCAAAAGGCGGGATAACAATTTCCTTAAGGTCATTTATTTTCTATCAACCTTTCCACTATGGTCACTCCTATTATTAAATATGTCTACAGGGTCCACAATGATAAGGAAGATTAGGTCCTATCAAGGTGTCAATTACTATCCAACTTCTAGGGTGCTACCATAAGTTGAGGTCATGCTCTCCCTAGTTTGCTCCTAAAGATATGATCTCTGCTCCATGGGTAATTGGAGTAGGAGTAGAAATTACCACTATTTATTCTTCCAACTCAAGTCGCCTCGTCCATCCTTTCGGAATATGGTCGCAACTACTTTTATAGTCGGAATTTATGGAGTTAAGCGTAAAATCAAAATAATTATATATATAGTATTAGTTTTCGAATAATCTTTTGAAAAACCTTTTTCAAAAATAACAAGTACGCCACTCATACGTTTAGTATACTTTCACCGTTGATAACCTTGGCTTTGATAACAAATGTAACAACCCACCCCGGAACATGTCTAAATTTCGACCCAAAAATGGCCCATCGAAACTTAGATCCATTCTAAGGAAACCGCTGGTAGTAAAAAGAAATAACATTGCAAAGTCATAACTAAACTATCAGAACTCACAACGGATGGAACAAAATATAATAGTAAAGTGTACCTATTTATTTCAAAACCATAAAAATGTCATAACACAAAATCCCATAAGAACCGTAATACAATATATGTTACAACAATTGTTTAAACCCATGGGTACACATGAAAGCAAATAATAAATACTGCCACTAGCCAAGATTCTCCATCTTTAAGCATCGTCGTCATCACTTCGTCCTTAACCTGTGTTATAACGGGGAGAGAGTCAGAATAACAAGTGTCTGGTGAATAAAAACCTCGAGTCTTGCCTTTTCAGTAGTTGGCAGTATATTTCAGAATAAGAATATGTCTACGAATATAAAACCATTAAAATCCTTTAATACCTCTTTATAAGGAAAGAATGCGGGTCCAACCATTTATACCTTCCATTCCAGAAGTAGGTTTCTAGAATCCCATATCCCAATCATACGTCATAAATAGCTAATAATGCAAGAGACGGTAGCCAGGCCACTTAATACTTCCCAGTGGAAAATAGGTAGACCCCGTCATTTAAGACTTATTTCCAGAAGCGTGCTCCTCAATAGTACTATCTAGTTTACATCATATGGAATCTCATAGGTCACTTAACACTTCCAAGTGGAAAATAGGCAGACTCCATCATTTAAGACCTATTTTAAAAAGCGGACCCCTGTAGAGATACCACATAACATAACTCCTTGGCTATTTAATACTTCATATGGGGAAAAAGGCAAGTCCAACCACCTAATACCTCAAACCCCGAAGCATGCCCTTTGTCTTATGGCCCATACCCATATTGACGCCTCACATTAGTCCTCTACTCGCAGGAACTGTTAGCCAGATTAGCTGGGCAGACTTCCTCTATAGAATTTGGAACCAACCTCACATCATTACAAATATTTGTCATAAGGATATCTCACATCAATAAAAGTATACACAACTGTAGGTAGCCTGAAAGTGAAGGGCAGACTTCCACCATGTAACTCTATTGACCTCGCATCCCTATGACTTAGCCACAAATCAATTACTCTCCATACACACACACTCTCATCTCACCGTTTCATAAATAAGGCCTTATAAGGAATCTTCCTTAAATTAATAATTAGGCTATATAAGAGTTTCCTCTTATTTTCGCTCAAAATCAATTACCTTCATAATGAGGGGAAATAAATGTAAATAAATGCCTAATTAACTACGCCATATACGCAATAATTATACGTTAATTACATAAATAGAGATAAATAAATATTCGTGCCTAATAAGTTCTAAACGCACGAATTTTACACTCTAAACTAGCGTTAAATGTAAATTCCCTAACCAATTATTGTTACAAGCCTTTTTCTTCAATTTCCCAAGATTTCATGGAATTCTATTGTCCAAAACAGGGAATAAATATTCATAATCAAAACTGCAATAATAGATTTGTAAATAAAATAGAAACTCAATTTATTACACCAATTCAATGGAACATCTTAAACAATAAGAATGCAATCTAAACCCTATATTTTATTCAACTCCTCTTTTTACAAAGAAATAGATAAGAATAAGTGGTGTAAACGATGAATAGAACTCGTAATTTAAACCCTTTATTTTATTGAAGGATCGCAATTTAATCCAAAGAAGAAGGAGAGTGGAATAGACTACGAAATTATCAAAGATTGTAGAAACGAAACAAATCCCATCAGACTAATGTAAATAATTGGGAATTTCAGCATAGAATTGACATATCGAAATAAAAAGGAATTTTAGGGTATTTTATCTATCATATTTTCGAAATCCCAAAATCCCTAAGGCATATTCAAATCCAAAAGAAATATACTAAACAATTGCTGAAAAGAAATACTAAGGTTTCCACTCACTGAATGGCCTTAGCTTCACTTTCCTTGGATTTGCATGCCTCACAATCTCTTCCAGAATCTCTCTCTTTTAATACACACACACAATAGGGAAGAGGTATATATATCCACTAGATTCATAATAATTGGATAAGAATAGATTGGGGGAAGAAGAAATAAATAGGAAATAAGTTAAATTCTTACCTGAATTCTCTACGGAGTTTTTGAATCTTATTAGAGAGAGATAGCAACGGCAGAGTTTCGTCATAATCCCCAAAATAATATGAATAAAAGTGAAGAGGATAGGATTCTATTTATAGGAGTTGAAATGCATCAGAGCAGTAGGATGGAAGTAGGTAGGAAATGGGTGATTCTGGAGCGTACAATCGAAAAAAACATTGCTTCAAACCCTAAGCACCATCGACAACTTTTGTTGCCAGGCATTTGACCGTCCTTGGGGACCGGTCGACCGTATGGTCAACCGGTTGACCTATTCAGGTCGACCGCTCCTTTTATTCAAGGGACGTTTATCTATTTCCGTTGCTATATTATTTTATTCCCTAATTAACTTTTTAATGTTAATTAAACGTTTAGTTAACCCCCATGATAATTTTTGAAATTTAAACCCTAAATTTGATTTCTCATTTGAATTTGAATTTAAACTAAATTAATTTAATTCTGAAAACTTCAAACGCTCGTAACTTCTTCATTTGAGCTCCATTTGCAGCATATTATATATGGAAACAGGTCAGAATTTCACCACAAACGCAACATAATAACTTTTATGGTCAAATTCCAAACTTTATAAAATTCTTGTATTCAACCTTATCATATTTAATTCAGTTTAATCCATTTAATTATAGTTTATTTTACGGGTGTTACAGTTACAATATGTTGTAATCATGTTTTACTATAATTAAATAAACTTACCATTTTAAATATTCCTAGTAAAGATGTATCGAGAATAGATATTGATACATCCGTTCAGACTAGAGTACGTAACGCTCTCCAAATGTTAGACAGTGTATTGAACACGACTACAGGAGGCACTAAGGGGTTACGTACGGATAGTTATTAGGTATTTATGGAATGACTCACTCGATAGTTTTCTATTGGTTGGTATAACTAAGGTCAAATAGAAAATATCGATGTAACAAAATTACACAGTTTTCTTGACTTGAGAATATTGTTGATCTTCAATGTGGAAGCACCACTTCAATTATAGTTAAATCATGGCATGGTGTCCATCAAACGACTATAGTTCAGTTGAGTAGAAGCATTGGAAGTGAAACACTATTCAAGAGAGGACTCGTCTCCCAATTTATGAGGTTAGTATCATGGCCATTAAAGTCAACTCAAAGTCAAAGTCTTTGGGCAGAGCAGTTCGGTTAATAATAATTGTTATTATTGAACTAAGGACATTGTGTTTGGACTAGAGTTGAATATGAACAATATTGGAATTTTGACCATTACCAAATTCCATAAGTCCAAAGTGATATAGTTTTAACGAAGAGAATTGGTGTAAATAATTATCACTATCAGGTAATGCTTAAATAAAGTAAAATTGAATTTTACCAAAGCTATGTAAGCGATAAATTTTGTCATAATGTCACACCACATGCTACATGACATTTGAACGTTAATGTTCGAATTGTTTAATATTAATTGTTGACCAAATTTAAACAGAAGAGTCACACAATCGAAATGTTGAATACTCCTATTATCACCTAATTTATAATCATAATTATCATAAATTAATTAAATTAATTATAAAAGTTTATTTAATTTGTTTTGATCAATATTAGATAGTGAGTATAAATAGTTATAAGCAGACATATCGATATACGACATCGATGTTCATTTGAATTAAATTTAAACGCATTTTTTATTGATCGGGCTTGAAGCGGTTTTGAGGCACATTATGGAGCTTAGAGTGGTCGGTCATATCAAGGACAATTAGGATGAATTTTGATTCAAAAGGAGGTGATTTGTAAAGAGAAAAAGAAAGATCTAGATCCCCTATTTACTCCTTGAGATCTCGCCTATTTAATGACCTCCAACCCTCATTTTTTTGTCTCTCTCCTTTTTGATCCTTTTCAAGCAACAATAGCCGGCCCTAGTAGTCCCTCTCCTCCTCAATTTAAGCTTCCAAACACTCAAATTAAATCAAATCGAAACATATGTGGTAGCAACATTCAGATTGGTAGCACCTTTTAGATTTTAGAATCAGATTCAAGGAATTTTTGATTCAACATCTCAAGATGTTTCATCTAGGCATCAGGCAAAGATAAATCCTCTATTAACAATTATATATTAGTGTATATATTATTCATAATGTCATATATTTTAGTTAGTATATTCATTTATCATGAATCTCTATATGTTGGTGTTGTCATCATTTGATGATAATGTATATCTGTGTATAATAATAAAAAAAGAGTTTTTTGTATATTTGTTTTTATAAAACTTATGGCTATAGTTTCAAAAAAGTTTTTTTTAATATAATAATATTATAAAATGATTATTTGATAAACTATTTTTTGAATTCAAACATAATAATATAACGTATATGTCTATCATTTTATTAATATATAAATTTAATTTTAAGTCCATGGAATTATTAAAAAAAGGAGATTTTGAAACCGAATATATATATATATATTAATATAAATATTGTATGTTTTTAAACATAGAAAAGTATAAAATCATAAAATTCATACATGAAAAATATTTTATAAAATATATATTAGTTTATATTATTTCGAATAAAAAATTTATTTATTAAATTAATAATTAAGAAAACATTTATTTAACCAAAATAATTTAAACCCAAAAAAGGATTTTTTTTACGCAATATATGCTAAATTATATATATATATATTTAATAATTGAATTACGATCAGCACCACTGTCCCAGTGATTATAGCTTCCACTTTGGTGCAAGAGGTCATAGGTTCGAAACTTGCGTAGCGTGATCCGAACATATATTGACATGTAGTATGTTGTATACTATCTAAGAATTGTAGTACTACTAATATGTACTACCATCTAAGTACCCAATTTCAAAAAAAATTACATTAAACATATTTTTATATATGTATTATGTATATATATAGTATTTATAGATAATATTTTAATATGTATAGATAATATTTTAATATATATTAATAAAAAAACGATTTTGAAATGAATATAAACATTGTATGTATGTGTGTGTGTGTATATATATATATTCAAATTTTAATATATTACGATGGAATTTTGTAGTCACTAGATTTTATTAAATCTATCTAGATCTAAATTTAAAATTGAATTTTAAATTTGAATTCAATCTTGTAATTTTTTATATTATCATTTACAATTATTTTATATTACAATAAAGATATTTACACATTTACATATAAATAAATATATTGTATAATCAGTTACATTATATATACTAGTATAAATTGCACGATACGTGCATCTAATAGCTAAAGATATTTGGTTTTTATTTAAAAAATTAATGGATGAATATATGATATAAGTGCAACATCTTTGATGGTCACGGTGCTTTTATTTCAAATACTTGTTGGTGGTGTTAGTTGCAAATCAATAGTGAAATTCGTTGATGGGTGGTCGCAAAGAGGATGGTGGTGGAGATAGTTCACCGATAATGAGATTCCGTTGATAAAAGTGGGTATTTTTGGAATTTCAAAAGGACATCGTGGAAATTCTTGTTATTGAATTCTCTTTATTGATAGTAGAGATATGTGTTATTCGATATTGTAGATTATGTGCAGTATCCAAAATTTGAGATGAAGCAATGCGTTGACTCAGCAATCCACCCGTGTTATAAATTTTGATCACCCGATCTTTGGTCCAATGTTAAAAAAACCCGTGTATATTATAGTACCTAAATTTCATTCCAACTGCTATTTCAGTAAAGACAGGTTATTATCAGAGGTGCAAATTTTAAGAAAAGAAGACTATTTGTTGCAAAATTGGAAAATGGAGAAGCGGGTGGTTTAGAAACCCATACTAATTCATAGAAACATAATTACGTTGCATTGCTAATCATCTGATGGCAACAGAAGCATATAATAACACAACAGTATAATTAATTACTTAACTACAAATTGTAATGGATGTGGTTCGTTGGAGAAGACGTAGAAATCGCCGTCGATGTAAAATTGATTTCGGTTAGTGGACAATCGATCGATGTAGTTGTAGTAGTGGAGGATTGCATCGATGTAGTTGAAGTAGTGGAGAATTAGGAAATGGGGCTGACATTGTTTTCTTGGGCTAGCAAGCGGATGGTAAAGGGGGCGACATGTGAAGGGTAGTTTGGGGATTTCAAAAAGACACGGTTGATCCTAGTTTATTGAATTATCATTATTAGTAGTAAAGATTTATATATATATATATATATATATATATCTTATTTCATAATGCACATATTAACACACACATACACATACACACATATACTAGACAACGCACATGTATATAGAGGGGCTAATATATCCATTGAGGTGTAAATCTCAATGTTTCTACACGGGCATGTTAAACCATGTACACTATTTATGTTGCACATGTACATACTAATGTATATATGATACACATATTATTATTATAATATATAAATATATTAATAAACAAAACTTTATTTATGAATTAAATAAAATATTGATTTTGTTTAAAATAAATTTAGATAAGATCAAAATAAATTTAGGCTTCATAGGCCCGTTAAAGATCCAATAATGGAATTTTTTTTTTGAAATTTACCCATTGCATGGTGGCCCATTCCAACACAATCAAGCGATAAAATTATGGAAACCAAGGTCATTATTATTTATTTACATCAAAATTAAATATTGGAAATTTGGAAAGGTTTCAGGATAATTTGGCAATTAATTTTCTTAGCCTCCAAGTAATACCTTTCTCTTAATTTTATATAAATGAAGGCTTTCATTTACATATTGTGTGAGAGCATCCTCATTATTTTTTTCTTTAGTGAACCCTTATTTATACAATCATATCATATAGGTTTTTTAGGTATAATTAAGTCTTTAGAGAAATTGATTATTCAATTTATAATTATACATTGGTCTCTCCACTTTTCTACCTATAAATTTTATGATTGCCCTCTTGTACCCTCTTTCTTCAATAAAACAAAAAAAGTTGTTGGTTCCGTGGATGTAGGCAATTCGACCTAATCAATTTAAATCTTTGTATTCTTTACTTTCTATCTTTTTTTGTTTGGTGATTGTTCATTGAATTTGTTATTGATAAT
Source organism: Allium fistulosum (assembly GCA_030737815.1). Lineage (NCBI taxonomy): Eukaryota > Viridiplantae > Streptophyta > Magnoliopsida > Asparagales > Amaryllidaceae > Allium > Allium fistulosum. The sequence goes on from CM060903.1 coordinate 1,181,363,636, forward strand.
TAATCAACAAGTTAGATCATGAGGCATAAAAATAAATTTTCACAGCATACCACCACTAACATCTGCATGATCGCACTAGCTACCATTCAGCCACACTATGTGATACTCTAAGTTTATTACTCATTTGTCCTATGTGGTGATTTAACCTAAGATAATGTTAGATTTAAAATTGTATTCTTGAGTGAGTTATTTTAGCAAGATATAATTGATTTTTTTAATTATATTGGACATATTTCGAATAAAAATGGCAAGTTTAAATAGAATTTGCAAATGCTAAATTCTATTTCAACACATAAACTTGTTGAGTAGCCTCCCATAAAACAAAAAAACCACTATATCCATGTTTTTGCTTAGTTTAACTATCGTATTGTTAAATTTTTCCCAAAATACCCCCTACCTAGTAAAAATTATTCGGTACAAAATACTCACCATTCCAAAAACCACTCAACAAATCACTCAACCGCCCACCAAATCGATACAAATTTAGGATGAGATTACACTAAAACGGCGGGGGGAATGGGTGACTATTTGTTCAACCACTTAGTCGGTGTATGTGGATGTATACTCTACCTCATAGTGGTAGTGCATGATAGAGATAGCTTCGCATTGACCCCGTGTGTTTGATGTACAAATCACATACTATCACTCGTGATTATACTATCGGTCTCTCACATGATTTTCTATGACCTAAGCAATTTCAGCTTAAAGAAAATTAAAAAATAAAAGTTGAATTCTAGTTTACTAATTCTGATTCATGTTGATTCGCATTATCACCGTTAAGGTCCATTAGTTTAGTCCAAATATTTGAGATTTTAGTTATAATTTGGAGTAGAAGGGTTTAATGGTTATGAGATTTTAGGTAGAATATAATAATGAAGAGAGAAAAAGGTAAATGAGTAGGCCTGTAAATGGTCGTGTACTGTTAGCACCAGAATTGGTCAATAACACCCTAGAATAGATTTGTGTAGCGAGATAAATAAAGAAAGTAAATAGATAAAGAGGAATAACACAATATATGCAAAATAGAACAGTAAAAAGCAAGAACAGCAGAATTTATAGTGGTTCGGCATTAATTGCCTATGTCCACTTTGAATATATTATTTATTGCTTTATCAATTGCTTGAATATAGATACAATCCATAAGAGAAAGCTTGAATACAAGTTGGAGCAAAAGAAAAGAGAGTACAAAAAATGGCAGAGTCTCCCTTGAGTTCTCGAAAAAAGATCCACCAAAATGGACCCCTGTCCCTCTATTTATAGATGGAGACGGCCTGGCTTCTCAGAGCTTGAACTTCTCTTCAGTCGCTTGAGCCCATCACCATGAGAACTCGGCCCAACAGTTATAAGTTAACATGGCCGACCCGGACATGCCAATCCCTCAAGTAGGAATGGCAATGCGGCGGGTTGGGGCGGGTTTTGACATGCCCCAGACCCGCCCCAAATTTTTTTACCCATGCCCCATACCCGACCTGCAAACCCGACATGGGTCCTATTTTTTGCCCCGAACCGTAACCCATACGGGTCACGGGTAGACCCACCCCAACCCAGACCCGGTTCCTGCAGCATGGATTTGCTTTGTTTCAATTGTTGAGTTAAAATACAGCATATAAAAATTTACATCCGTGAGAATCCAAACATCAATGCACTTAATAAATACATATTAAACACAAGAAATCCAATATACAAAACACAATTTAAATAATCTACAATTATAACAAATAATAGAAACACACTGCATATTGTCTTCATTTTACTAACAACATCACTACGTCACTCATAACTCAATGGAAAGATAGTGCATTTGACTAACAAATCATACAAAGATTCTTACATCAGCGGAAAATTAGTATAGTAACAACAAACTAGAAATTAGAAAGCTAATATAAACCATAGGCACATAAGTACATATATCACAGCAACACTACAACAACAAAATCTTATCATAGCAAGAGCAACACAGCAGTTAGCAACTGCCAACAGCAGAAAGCACCAAAGCAAAACTCAAATACCTACAACACATGAAGAATTGAAGACATTACAAGGAAATTTAGAACTGCAAAATGGTTCAACCATTTCTTTTTTCAACAAAACTATAGAAATCTATAGCAAACCTATAGCTTGGCTTTATGTCAAATACCTGCATACTTTTTCTAGACAAAACTCAAATACCTGCATACTTTTTCTAGACAAAACTCAAATACCTGCATACTTTTTTTTAGACAAAACAGCAAACCTATAGCTTGACTTTATGTCAAACATAGGTCGTGCCAAAAAAATCCGTGTTAAACCCATGGATAGAAATAAACTAATAAATATGTTGTTATACATATGATTTTTTTTGGTAATAATTATATACCTGATTTTTGGACTTAGTTTGTGTTCTGCCATTTTATGACATATATATACATGCATGCATGCATGTCCATATACACACTAATGCAAAGAAAATAGAAAGCCATAAGCAACAACATAATAATTATATTTTAAATTTTAAAGGTCACATGTTTAAAAAACATAATATATTATAATCGTATTAGTTTATATGAAACTGTTTTTTAGATTGGGTAAAAAACATACTACTCTTGAGAACATATGCAATAAACCAATACAGGGTTATAAACAAAGGGATGGCCTCACTTTTGGAGTTGTATCATTTTTCACTATTAATTAATTTTCATTTGCAATAACTATCCCTAGGCACTGTAATGTTACTCCTTTTGTTATGCACAATCTCAAAAAATTTAAAATGCATTTATATAAATGGTATTGGGACTATAGGATTATTTCCTTAAGACTAGAGGATTATTTCCTAAAAAAATGTAGATAAGAATCAAACCAATACATCATGATATAAATCTAGAAATTAAATTACATACCTTTTGAGAGCATGTACATAACAATCAAACCAATACTTCATGATGAACCAACTCCTTGACCATCCTATAAGAAGAACAAACAAATCATACTCAAAATTTCTTTATTCATGTAAATGTAAGGAAGATGCAGATGCATACACTATCACTGTCTGAATCATTATCCATGGTTTAAATAAGTCCACATTTGGAAGAACCGACCGTTAACCAACTTTGACAACACATCAATGCTTCCAATGTCGTGGGATGTAATCTACTTCTATGAGGACTAATAAGTCGACCACCGGTACTAAAAGCAGATTCAGATGCTACAGTCGAAATCGGTATTGCATAAATATCTTTGGCAATCATTTGCATTATAGGATATCTAATACCGGTAGTTTTCCACCAAGCTAGAATGTCAAAACTATCACTTATTGGCAACATAGGCTCCTCCAAATATCGATCCAACTCTGATTTAGTGTTTGCTTTGGATACTTTTCTATTTAAATATTCATTAAACCTTTGAAGACTCGTAAAGCCATCCTTTATGGAACTCAGTTGTGTTGTTTGGGCCTGTGAGGAAAAAGATGAACCGTTTTCACTAGACCTTGAAACCATTTTCTCTTTGTGCTCATACTCATTCAACAACTTTGTGACAACCCGAAATTTTCGAATCCGAAACCCAGATAGTTAAGAAGAAAAGAAAGAGATAGAAGAAGAAACAGAAACACAGCACTGATTCTCACAAATTGCAGCGGATCAAAATATAATATCAAATAATAACAATTTACAAATAATACTGTATCAGTTGATTATATTTTTATACATCAGAGTTCACACATACTCAAACACTGGACATATACAAATCAACATGTCTCAGATAAACAGAAATATATCACAACGGAAACACTCCATACGTCCTGCCATCCAGCTCGCCTCCTAAGCTCCAGAACGTCTTTACCTGAAATCTGTAATACTCGGTCTGACCCGAGCATTACATCAAAGTAACACCCGGGTCAGGCTGGAAACCAGCGTGAGTAAACCATATAATTTGAATTACTAATTTCAAACCATAAAGAAAACCCGGCCAACTCGTATTTCACTACGAGTTCTTTACTTGTTATGCTCAACACTTATTTCGCACTCAAATTCCAAGCATCTTAACTTAGTTCAAGGGTCCATATTATTTCACTTAAATCTATTGACATCACACATCAAATCCATATAAAATCATGAAGATTACAATCGAAGTGGTTTCAGGTATTTACTAATACCCGACTCCGGTCTCTTCGAATTCCATGTCATCTTAATCTGAGTTATTCAATGAAATACCATTCAAACTTAAATACAAGATATCACTTTTACTTAGCAATTCATCATCGATAGATAACCAGATTATCATTGTTCATCCAAACATGTCATATCGCAAAACATTTCATATTCAGAGATATCAATCAATTCAAGGCATTTACTTAATATTAATTTATTACAAATCAATAAATAAATCATACATCTTAATTAATCATCCTTGATTTATTATCTTTTAATTAAAATAAGTAATTAATTCTTAAGTAATCTCACAAATTAATTAACCTCTACCCATCCATATTAATTACATTGATTCTTAATTAATTACACAAATTAATTTTCCTATCATTACGTACATTGATTAATTATCCTTTAATTACTCACACTCATTAATTAACTAACCTTATATTTATTTCCTTAATTAATAACTCCTTAAATTAATAATCAATGTAATTAACTAATTAATAATCCTAATCACTCAACCTTAAACAATTTTAAGAAAATTCATTTATCTTAATTCACTTACCTCTTCACTACCAGAATTTAATAAACTTAGATTTAATAATCACTAACTTGTAAATTCAGAAAGTCCTTAAGTTTAATTAACGAAAAAACATTATAAATTAACTTAGAATAAATTATAAATTTTACTAAATCTAAGTTAAACAGACTACACATCTTTACTTAACCAAGCTTTTGAAATAGTTATTATTATTTGGAAGGAATAGTTTAAGAACTAAATTTTAAAACTTAATTTTGTTAAGCTTAAAACTGGTTAACATATTAACCCGAGGCAATCCAGATTTATACGAACTGATACCCGAGTTCACCCTCCACTATTCTCGAGCTTCCCCCTCTTTTTTTCTATTGAATAAAATTTTAAACTGTTATTCCTCAAATCATTCACGTACTCAATCCTACCCGAGACAAAACTTTATTTACTCGAGATCGGTTCCCAGTTAAACCCAAACAAACCCGAACCTAACTTCATCTTCCAAACCCACAACTTCCAGATGCACAGATCGATCACTGTGCACGTGCACGATGATTCCGACCATCGATGACCATCACCACAACCCTCGACATGTCGACCTCGACCCAGCCGACCTTCTCGACCCCACTGATCGACGAATTTTCCACTGAAACGAAATCGAACTTCTCAGCACCCAACGATAAAATATCTCGGTGGACAAAACGCCTATCGACGACGAACACCACCACCAGGAGACCTGCCGCCTCGACCATAGTCGTGTCTCGAACCCTAGAAATCATTCCCCCACATGCGATTCAACTCGATGCATCCACGATGTCAAACTCGCTTCGATTCCGACCAAGACCAAAAACAGGTCCACAACCCTAAATCACCTTCGACGGCTCACCCCAATCATCAGAAAAATATGCGTATATTTTTCCATGAATCCTCCATACCCAACCTCCTTCATACCAAAACCCGATCTCCCACTCGTTGCCGATCAACGACAATTTACCAAAATCCCACAATTAATCAACTCACGAATTCACACCCAATACTCAGTAAAAAATACCATATTAATACTAAAATTCATGATTCATTTACACAATTCAGATTATATGATCTAGAGATGAATTTATAGGTATTGATTTTTCACTTGTATTTTTATTTTTACTGTAATCTTAAGTTTTCGGACTATTTAGTAACTATAATTACTTAAAACTATTTTTAAAAACAAGATTACATAGTTGAAATCAATTTGCTTTCAAAAATCAAGGCCTAATAATAATCCATTTGGGAGATAAAAAAAATTTTAGTTGTTCTTGCCAGAAGTTTAACAGAGTCATACACAGAGAACATATACAGGTAAGCTTCAATACATAGCAGGAATTCAAACCAGATTTGAATTGAAAACATTGATGCAAGTAAACATATTTACATCACCATCACACAGATATATTAGCACTAATTTTTTTTTTACTTTAAATGTTTACTCAGTAACTCACCTGAAAATAAAACAGAGAGCAGATTTTGGATGTTGTTCCTGAAACTTGCAAATATTTTTGAAAGCTTGAATTGTTGAGATGATTTTAAGACTTGATTTCTTAAAACTAAAATGCTCTGAAACTTGAAAGTTTGCACTGGAAATCCTTTTTAACTTTGAAGCCTATTGTTGTTGGGAAGATTGCTTGATTTCCAGGTTGAAGATAACATATAACAGGCTTTGTTTTACTGGTTATCTTGCTTGACTTTTGATTGTAATAGATGTTGTTCTGGTTACAGAGTTTAATTTTCCAAGTTGAAGCCTTTTTTTCTTTTCTTTTTGTTACTCAGTCTTTTTAAATGAACGAAATGAAGAAGAAATGATATATAAAAAGAAAGTGTGCAGGCTGAAGTATGATATGGATGCAAGATTTTTTATCTTTTGTATTGGGTTTGGTTGATGATCAGAGATTTTTATTTTGGCTGGAGGCTGATATGACTTATGGTGTGCTTGCATTAATTAGCTTGGCTTGTTCTATAAGCTTCTACTTATCATTTTTTTATATATTGAAACTTGATTTTTCTGTGAGCACTTTCATATACTGCCCTATCTTGTTTCATTACATATTACTTGTATTCATTTGATTGCTTTATTTTATTTCATACTACATTGTATTCCAAATATATATGTATTTCTAGAATTCTTTTTATGTTCATTTTATATTTTATATGACTATAAATTTTAAGATATTTATTTTACATCAACACTTATTTTATATCTTTGTTAAAGTTAACTATCAAACATTTAATTTCCTATTTATTATCTATTATTATACTTATGTTGATTTCATAGTTTTCTTATGTTATATATTTATATTCATTTTTATAATCATATACTTGTTTGGTACTTATGTTTGAATATTGATAAGATTTATTTTATTTTAATTATACAATTATTTTATACTTATGTTTATATTTAAGATTTACTTCATTATTAACCAGTATCATCAAAATTACATCAAATATATATATCAAAAGTTAAATAGTAGCGTTTAATATTAATTTAAGGTGAATAAGCTAAATTTTATTTTGAAACTTTTTAAACTCTTTATTTTCTATCTCAATTTATAGTATTTTCCCAAACATACACAAACATAATAAGTTATATTTTTAATTAATTAGATTGAATTCTTATCAAAATAATATTGCTGAATTTCAGGGTCGTCACATTCCTCCCCCCTTAAAACTTTTCGTCCTTGAAAAGGAACGAAGCCAGAATTTATGAAAATGCTTAAAATCAGATAAATATTCTTTGATCATTTTTAAAACACTTTTTAATATCTATATAATATTATTCCAAAGTAGTTTTTATAAAAATACCTTTATAACTCGATGTTTCAACAAGTCTATCCTTGTTCTCATAGAGATTCAGTCATACGTTGATCAGGCGTAGGACTGAAAATCTATAAGTACTTGGTAAACTCGTTACCAACACCCAGTGAAAATACTTTGGAAAATAATTTTATTGAAAATATAGAAAACGGTTTTCGAAAATAGAGGAAATATCTTGTAACGACCTGGTATTTTGGACCATTCAAATCGACAATAAATCCACACATGTCTGACTTGAATAATTCAAAATATCAGATTGTTAATTTAAATTTGGCAAAACTCAGTATATGCAGTAAATAAATCAATCACAGAATCACAGACATAGAGTAATACAATAATACGCAGCGGAATAGATAAAATAGTAGTTCATGAAGCTACTATATAAACATCAGAGTTAAAAATAAAATACAACAGAAAATCTCAAATACAATGAAGTCTTCAGTACGAATAGAGGACTTCTCTGAACAAATCAACTAGAAGAGCTGAAAGCTGAGTCGATAATTAGATCTCCAAAGGAAGCTCCAAACTCTAAGGGTGAGTCTCAAATGCTGTATCACTCGGTCTGACCCGAGCGTAAAGCAAAATACAAAACACTCGAGTCAGGATTAACAATCTTATACTAATCCAACTCAAGTGAAATGTCAACTGAAATACAAGTAACTTAAAGGATGTTTGGGATAACCATCCTCTAAGGATCTGCGGAACTATCTACAAGGTGGAAATATACACTATAACACCGTGGTCATTTCAAATTTATTTATACTTCAAAAAAAATATCATTTTCATTTCAAATATATCTATTTCCAAAATAGTATATATAGATTAAATAATTTATAAGGTAAAGCATTTACAATTTCCTCAAGTCTCACAAATCGATTCAAATCAACCCAAATTCTAAATTTCAATTTAATTCAATCTAAATTTTTCCATTTTAATTCAATTCAGTTTCTAAATAACAAATTCAAATTATATCGATTTCAAATACAAATCTGAATCACAAAATAAACCATTTAAATTTCCAATATATTTCAAAGCTTTAATATTCAACAATTTCAAAGTTAAATTTAACCGTTTCATATAACTCTTGGTTTAACTTCATTTATTATTTAATCAAGGAATATTCACTTAATAAATTCAATTAAATTCAAATTATCTTTCCAACCTTAACTTATTCAAATTATTACCAAAATCTATTTTGAAATATATTTTTAAATACTCAACCATATTATATGTATTTAATCAATCATTCTCATTTATATATAATAATTTAAGGCTCAACATTTATTAAAACCATATATTTCTTTCCAAAACCATAGAATTCATTTTCAAAATATTTATATATATGGATCAACGGTGTCTGTATATATATTTATCATATGGTTAAGTGATACAGATATTTATCATTTCAATCCGAAATTTAAATATATACGGGTAGATATCATTTCGACCCGTAAATCCCAATTTCAATACAAATAAAAAATCGCTTGGGTTTATCATTTCAACCCATAATGATTTTCTCTTATTCTAAAGTCCGTTCGGGTATGTATCATTTCAACCCATAGTGAATTCTAAACTACAGGGAACTTGCAGAGTGATAACAGATAATATAATAATATAATAGGCATATATCATCAATAACAATAGAATAAGAACAACAGGATATGGTGTCATATCCCATAGGTGAATAGTTACAGATAATAGCATATATAACAACTTAAATAACCATAGCAGCATATTTCAATTGTCGTTTCAATTGAAATCAAATTTAATAAATATAAGAATGTTAATCGTGAGTGATTACTCACCTTTCGAGGCTAGAGAGATTCGACAATGGAATGAGTTAAGAAATCCAAAGCAACGCTAGATTGGCACGAATTCGACGGACAAACTGATAGATAGAAATTGACAAAATCAAGTCAAAAATGGAATCGATGAGGGTAAATAGTGTAAGTGAACTCATATATATATATATATATATATATTACTATTTATATAAAAGTATATTCAAAATTTCAAATGCATATTAAATTAAATATATATATATTTCAAAATTATTGTTTAAATAAAACACAATTATTAAACTCATTATATATATTTATACCGCAACATTCATATTTAGTATTTATAGAATCAATTTAAACACACAAAATAAAATAAATATATATATTATTATAAGAAACCAGACCCATGTATATATACATAGCTTATTTATATAACAAGTATTATATATAACTGCCAGATCGAATACCAGTATAAATATAAATAATGCAACCCACTTAATATCTATATATATACAGTAAAATCAATATTGCTAACAAATATTTACCCCCCAAATTTCATATATATTAAAACATATATAAATTGCATATAACCTGCTATGTGTAAATGATATAAACTAGTAAATACTTCCCTAACTTCATAATATGTATAACCTGCATAGCAACAAAATTTATACAACACTGTTATATAACTAATCACAGGAACATAACTTAACAGATAACAGATTTATAAAATTTTCATACCAACTAAACATATACTTTATGGAGTAGCAGCAGCCGCAAAATATAGGCTGGTAAATAACATACATATCTATACATTTTGAAAATCGAGATATATTTATCAAATACATAAATATACTTATGGCCAACCCAATACACTCTAGTTCAAATACCTATATCTACTTATACAACTATACAGACAACTTGATTCATAACTTACAATTAAATATATAAACTAATTTATAAATATAATATGCATAATTTCCTTTAAACCATATATACGTATATAAGTACTTTATAACAAATTCTATTATAGTATAAAATATATACTTAGAAGACTTAACAAAGCGTGAGCAAATAATCACATAAGTGGCTCAAATATATTAACAACAGTCATACGCATCAGGTTATATGCGAAAAGCAATATACTTACAAGAGACAGAGAAGCTCGGCTGCTTCTGGAGGTGGAGGCCGAGTCTCTGGGTTGCTCGGTACAGTAGTGGAGAGAGGGGAGGACGAACGGCATTGGTTGTGGGTTGAAGGCAGAAGTTGGTGACGTGGGGAGGAGGTGACGTGAAGTGGTGGGTGATGATGGGTTCGATGAGATGGATGAACGCAGGTTGGGAAGCTCTGCTCGGATGCAGTGAGAGGAAGTTTGAACCCATGCGTTCACGTGGAGAGAGGGACGTGACTATGAAGTCGGAGGTGATGGTGGTTGGGGTAGGTGCGGGTTTGTGGTGAGGCTTCGGCTGCAGTTTGGATCTGGGCTCGGCAAGGGACGTGGCGTGGAGGTTTGGCCGACGTGATGAGTTTGGTGAGGCTGCGGCACAAGCGGAGTCGGGTGACGACAGCAAGGAGATGAAAGAGTTGCTCACTCGTCAGATTCGTGATAGGCATGCATGTGAGCTTGCGTGCGGAGCTTTAGATCTGGGAAAAAGGGAGAACCCAAAGGAACAAAAAGGAAGAACGAAAATTGAAGGGAGTAGGTGTAAGAACAGATCTGAGAGGAAAGGTGAGAGGATAATATAAATGGAAAATGAGAGGTTTAAGCAAAATGAAATGAAACGTACAGAAATAGATGGGCAACCAATAAAAACCAAATAAAATAAGTTAACGGTCCAATTTCCTTGATTTCAGCTGAAAAGCTATTTAATGCAATTGATTATTTGCTTGAACTGCACGGTAAAGATTTGAAAACGATTGGACAGTCAAAAGTCACAATTTATGGTACCGATACGACGCACCGTTTTATTGCTTCCGTCGCGTACCGGACCTCAAAATATAGAAATAAATATACCGTAGAGATCAGCACGACCTAACGATCAAAACGGTATACGAATACTAGTGGAACGATCATCCGATCGAAAGTCGATAATCGGTACTAGAAATGCTGCTATTTTGCCAGAATTAAGATAAACGGAGCAGTAGAAGTCCAAATTTGGAAAAACGAAAGATGACATCTCACTCAGAAGAAGATTTAGAAATTTACTGTATAAAATATTCAAGTTTGGAAAACATTTTATTACCGTCAATTCTAACTGATTTAAATTGACGTAAAATTTCACAGGAAAATAAACTTCAATAATATCAGATGAAAATTTACCAGTTGCTATATTTAAATAGACGTATTCAAAAAAAAAATTTAATTTCAAATTTTATTGTTTAAAATTTTACAAAATTTCAATTAACCATGTTATTAAAATCAATCAAAATTTATGGGTCGTTACATATCTTTGGTGAAAATGCTCTAGAAATCATCACCCCCATCCATGGTCACAGTTACATCCCGGATTACGTTGCCATCGCAGCAAAAGTCCATGTAACTGATTACACCATGGAACCCATAACAGATCGCAGTTACATTCCAGGGTTACGCTGCCGTCGCAGCAAAAGTCCATGTAACTGTTGGCTCTCAATGGCACACACGATTTTCGCTGTCAAAATGAAACTTCTTCACTCTCACATAGGTCGCAGTCTACCGATGTAAAATCAAACGTAGACTGTTGGCTCTCAACGGCACACACGACTTTCGCTATGTTACCATAGTGTCGCAGTCTACCGATATAAAATCAAACGTAGACTGTTGGATCTCAGCGACACACACAACTTTCGCTATGGTCAGTAGTAGATCGCAGTGACATCGAGTTACACTATCGTCACAGCATAACCCAAATGCCTCTGTAGGCATCAGCCCCTCGACTTTCGCTACACAATAATCCTCAGGAACTAGTTTTGTCCGGACTCCTCACAGGATCAACTTTAGAACCTCCCCCTTAGAGGCTCAAGGCAGTGCCACCCTATGGCACTCCTGAGAAGTTCATTCAAGGGAGCGCCTTTTTCCCCAAAGTCACTTTCAAAACACTTTATACTATACACATATAGTATTTTCCAAATCATACACCTAGTATGAATTCCATATAAATCTCTTTTCTCAAAATCGATAATTCACAAACTAGGCTTTCCAAATTCCAAATTTGATTTTCCTCAAAAATCAAAAGCCTTTCCAAATCCATAGGTTCCAAAAACCTTTTTCCAAAACATTTTCACAAAATCCTTTATGTATATGTATATATATAAGAATAACCTTTGGAAATTTTTGAATCACTTTATACTTGTATAAATTCACTTTTATACTTCAAATACTTCCAAAACCCTTTTTTTTCTTCTCTGGCAATAGATTCATTAAGGGGAGATTTATTTTATACAACAAGGATATATAACTTTGTTTATTCCAAATCAAATATTCAAATCAGATTACTTATAAAGTCATTTGCCAAATTATTTACTTTGATAAAGAAAATTTTTACCATAGAAATATCCAATTTCCACCTTACCTCATCATATATTTCACAAAATTTACTTTTCATTTCAAAAACCATTTTACAATTCTTATCCATAAATTTTCAATATAAATTTCATTCAAACCCGTACGATGTACACATATCATCCATACGCAATATCAATCTGATCGCTCACTCGATCACACAATTTCACTTCCGAACTAGTATTGTCCACCCGACTTCCTAGTGCGGACTCAGATCTGGTTTCTTGATCAGAAACTGTTATTCTCCTTGCATAGTCACAACTATGATAGAGAATACCCAGAATCAATCAAAAATCCATATTCAGGTTCGCCGTCGAAAATCGAGCAAAAAATCCCAACTCGGATCGATAATACTATCTCGAAGTTCTGTGCTCGAATCTGGATCAAACCACTATGCGAATAGAATAATATACGTACATCCTACGTATTTATCTTCATTGATTATTAGTTAAATCAATTCCCTTTCTATTCACCTTCACTTTGATTTTATTCACTTATTCACATTCGCTTTAATCCCTATTTGGATTATCACTTCAATTCGTATCTCAGTTAGGTATTTACTCATAAACAGTTTGAACTCCGACCATTTTATACTTAGAAATTAGCTTGAATTTTTTTAAAAATAGATAAGTAGTTGAAAAATAATTATTAGTTGAAAAATAGATGGCAAAATAGTTAAGTAGTTTTAAGATAGTTGTAAAATAGTAAGATAATTTCAAAATAGTTGTAAAATAGTAATTAGTTATAAAGTGTAAAAAAATAGCGATTAGTTTGTAAAACAGATATAAAATAGTAATTAGTTTTCAAAATAATTGTAAGATAAATATAAAATAGTTTGGGTTTTAAAAAGAAGGGTTGTATAGTAAATAGCTTAAGAAAATAGTTTATATTAAAACAATTTATTTGAAAATAGTCTCAGAGTCAAACTGTACAACTTCCCAATCTCCATTTCCAATCAATTGCCAATTTCCAATTAACTTTCAATTTTATTTCACTTTAAACCATCTCGAATTATACAAATTCGAGTTATTATTTCAAATGTTGATTTAATCCCATAAATCAAATTAACCTTTACTTTTAATTTAACAGCCTAACCATTTAATTCTGAGTTCAAATTTAAAAATTCCATTTTAATTTATCTTTACTTCTACATAAACTTATTTCTAGATTCAAATAAGAGTTCAAAACAATTTTATCTTAAAAATTCAATTTATTACCCAATTTTATCTTCCAGTTTAAAACCAGTTTTAAACAAATTTTAATTTACAAATTCAATTATTCAAATTTTCAGTTCAAAGTAGTTCCATATCCTTAATTTCAAATTAAAATTTAATTTCCCTTTTTTTCAATAATGGATATCTCACCACAATCCATTTCTTCATTCATTTAAACAAATCAAATTCACAATGTAAGGATTATTAATAATAATAGGATGACATCATCCAATTTATTCCAAAACATCCATCCATTTCCAATTTCCAGATCTCAAACCCATTTTGAGATCACACAAACTCCCAATTCAAATTAACCATTTAACTTCCCAAGTTCTAAATTTCATCTTGAAATTTCCAATTCAGGTTGCTTGTTAACTTATTTCACTTTCCCCAATTTAAATTCAATTTTCTTAATCTAGACAATCTTACCCAATTTGAATTCCCATTTCAAATTTTAAACTTCACATTAATAATCTTATAAGTTCAAAAACTTATCACCTTGGATATCACATCTCATTTCAAATTTAAAACTCAGCATTTAGAGTTTATTTCAAACCATTTTTGATATTGTTTGTATTCCTCATATATACATATTATTTCCTTTACACACTAAGTTATCCTTAAATTTTAAATCACCTTTGGTTCAAAACAATTTTCAACAACTTTTGTTGAAATAGGACCCTTCCATTTAAATATATTAAATAACATTACTTATCATTTCTTTATCAAGTTGAAACAATTTTAAAATTCTGAACCCAGATTTTAAAACTTCACAGTCTAGATCATCCTCAGTTCCAATTTATAAGTCATACTTATCTAAAACATTTCATTTTGCTTACACAACAATCATTTATGATAATAACCAAGGTTATTGCAACTGGAAACCATTCATTATCATCTTATTCTGAAACTCTTTCCCAAATTCAAGATTTTAATCTTAGTTCGAATCTATTTCAATTTATTCAATTTCAGTTTGGTTATATTTCTATTACTTCTTAATTTAATTCCAATAATTTAACAACTAATTGCCTTAATATTTATTAGAAAGAAGTATTGCTTTATATATCAAAATATATTCTTATAAAATCATTTAAAAACTTTATATATGAAAATAACAAGTATGCTCTCATATATATATACACTCAACTCATTCTAGGGTACCATCGACCCTATACCTGATGAGTAAACCCACCAGAGCTACTCGCTTAACCTTCGCTCTGATACCAAATGTGACAACCCGAAATTTTCGAATCCAAAAACCCAGATAGTTAAGAAGAGAAGAAAGAGATAGAAGAAGAAGAAACAGAAACACAGCACTGATTCTCACAAATTGCAACGGATCAAAATATAATATCAAATAATAACAATTTACAAAGAATACTGTATCAGTTGATTATATTTTTATACATCAGAGTTCACACATACTCAAACACTGGACATATACAAATCAACATGTCTCAGATAAACAGAAATATATCACAACGGAAACACTCCATACGTTCCTGCCATCCAGCTCGCCTCTTGAGCTCCAGAACGTCCTTACCTGAAATCTGTAATACTCAGTCTGACCCGAGCATTACATCAAAGTAACACCCAGGTCAGGCTGGAAACCAGCGTGAGTAAACCATATAATTTGAATTACTAATTTCAAACCATAAAGAAAACTCGAGCAACTCGTATTTCACTACGAGTTCTTTACTTGTTATGCTCAACACTTATTTCACACTCAAATTCCAAGCATCTTAACTTAGTTCAAGGGTCCATATTATTTCACTTAAATCTATTGACATCACACATCAAATCCATATAAAATCATGAAGATTACAATTGAAGTGGTTTCGGGTATTTACTAATACCCGACTCCGGTCTCTTCGAATTCCATATCATCTTAATCCGAGTTATTCAATGAAATACCATTCAAACTTAAATACAAGATGTCACTTTTACTTAGCAATTCATCATCGATAGATAACCAGATTATTATTGTTCATCCAAACATGTCATATTGCAAAACATTTCATATTCAGAGATATCAATCAATTCAAGGCATTTACTTAATATTAATTAATTACAAATCAATAAATAAATCATCCATCTTAATTAATCATCCTTTATTTATTATCTTTTAATTACAATAAGTAATTAATTCTTAAGTAATCTCACAAATTAATTAACCTCTACCCATCCATATTAATTACATTGATTCTTAATTAATTACACAAATTAATTATCCTATCATTACGTACATTGATTGATTATCCTTTAATTACTCACACTCATTAATTAACTAACCTTATATTTATTTCCTTAATTAATAACTCCTTAAATTAATAATCAATGTAATTAACTAATTAATAATCCTAATCACTCAACCTTAAACAATTTTAAGAAAATTCATTTATCTTAATTCACTTACCTCATCACTACCAGAATTTAATAAACTTAGATTTAATAATCACTAACTTGTAAATTCAGAAAGTCCTTAAGTTTAATTAACGATAAAACATTATAAATTAACTTAGAATAAATTTTAAATTTTACTAAATCTAAGTTAAACAGACTACACATCTTTACTTAACCAAGATTTTGAAATAGTTATTATTATTTGGAAGGAATAGTTTAAGAACTAAATTTTAAAACTTGATTTTGTTAAACTTAAAACTGGTTAACATATTAACCCGAGGCAATCCAGATTTATACGAACTGATACCCGAGTTCACCCTCCACTATTCTCGAGCTTCCCCCTCTTTTTTTCTCTTGAATAAAATTTTAAATTGTTATTCCTCAAATCATTCACGTACTCAATCCTACCCGAGACAAAACTTTATTTACTCGAGATCGATCCCCAGTTAAACCCAAACATACCCGAACCCAACTTCATCTTCCAAACCCACAACCTCCAGATGCACAGATCGATCACTGTGCATATGCACGATGATTCCGACCATCGATGACCATCACCACAACCCTTGACATGTCGACCTCGACCATGCCGACTGTGACGACCCGGAAATTTCGAACCCGAAAATTCCAGATAGTTAGAAGAAAAAGAAAAGAGATAGAAGAAAGAAACATAACAAGACACAGATTCTCACATTCGCAGCGGATAAAAATACAATATCAAATAATAATATCAGTTATACAAAGAAAACTGTATTTGTTAATTACATTTTAATATATCAGAGTTACAACATTCACAAATCACTGGACAGATACAATTAACCTGTTCCAGACTACAATCTATATATACTACACAGTCTCATATACACAGCGGAAAAACCCTCTATACGTTTCTGCCATCTAGCTCGCCTCCTGAGCTCCAGAACGTCCTAACCTGAAAAGCTGTAATACTCGGTCTGACCCGAGCATTACATCAAAGTAACACCCAGGTCAGGCTGGAAACCAGCGTGAGTAAACCCATCTAACATGGAATACTAAAGCATACAACTTATTTAAACCTGGGGTAACTCGTACCTTAGTACGAGTTCTTAACTTGCCATAGTCAAATACACATCTTACAATCATATCTAAGCATTATTACTCAGATTAAATGACCAAGTTATATCATTTATTCCAATCCAGCCTATTTAATTTCACATATCAAATCTATAAAGAATTATTGTAGATTACAAATCGAAGTGGTTTCGGGCATTTACCGATACCCGACCCCGGTCTCTTCGAATTCAATGTCATTTTTAATCCAAGTTGTTAAATTTTTAAACAATACAATTTAAATCCAGGATATCATACAACAATTCAACTCAGATAGGTAATCTACATTATCACAGTTTAACCTATTCATATCACAGAGCATCACACATCAGAGATATCAATCAATTCAAATCATTCAACACAATTCAATCATCCATAAGTAAGATCAACTGATCCCTTGATTTCAATTAATTTAAACCAGATAAATTTCTTATGAATGAATTACTAATCCTGGTTAATTAATATTAATTTTTACAAACCATTTAAATTAATATCCTTTAATCATTTATTAATTAACCTTTAATAATACATTAATTAATTTTAAATTATTAATTAATTAATTTATCCTAATTTAATTATAATTATTTAGTCAACCTTTAATTAAAGAAATTAACCTTTTATTACTTACATTAAGTAATTATCTTTAATAACTTAAATCAAGTAATTAATCTTTAATCACTTAAGAATTTAATTTAATTTAAAGATAATCCACTTATCTTAAATTTTAATTACTTTAATTATCATTAAAATCTTTATTTGATAAACCTTTCATTAACAAAATAAATTAACTCAGATTTTTAAAGTTAATTAACAATTCAACATTTTTTTTTCTTAATTAACCCTATAATATTATTAAGTTTATTTAATATAAACTTCCAAAATAAAGATTATATATATATATATTAAAACACTTTTAAACTTAATAAATCTTAAAATAATTTATATTTTAAACCTTTTAACCAATTCAAAATTTTGATAAACATTAAATCATTTCCAACAGAATTTGTTTTTAACAAATTTTAAAAAAAATAAAAATGGATTGGTAAAAAAAAAAAAAAATTTAAAACTGTTTTATATAAAAACAACAGACCCGAGCCAATTCTTATTTTACTCGAGCTTGACTTCGAACTACGAATTCCAGTTTCTTCGAGACCATCATGCTTCGACTTCGAGCTGTGACCCGATCCACTATCTTCTTCCCCAACCACCATAATACACTGATACACAAATGAACTCGTGCACGTGCACCGGTGCCAGAGCCATCTCCGATCAACCACGTCAACTTCGACAAGTCGACGACAACCATCCCAAGCCAACTAACCTCCCAGAACCCACGATATCGCTTCGCAATCGAAAACGAGCACACCAGCAACCCACAAACCCAAACCTGATCAACTGGATCCATCTCGTACCATCAATCCCAACTACCAGAGGTCAAGCGATCATGCCTGTAGACTCGCCAGAGTATCCCTTTCCTGATTCCCCTACAATGGTTGACTCCGATCATCCATCGATGATGAAATCAACTCGAGAACACCGTTGACAAATACGTGCCTTTAAACCCTACAACTTCGAAAATCAACTTCCCTAGTGAACAAAAAAATTTCCGATTATTTTTCCCATGTTTATTGAACCTCCAGCTAGCTGTGGCCATGACCCCGATGTCCAACAACTCTCCGATCACCTGAATCTTATCAAAACCCAATTTACGTTTATTACCCCAATGCCCATGATTTTATAACTTTAAAATCATGAATTTCTTATCAAAAATCCTTGTTTATGAAGACGAACAGGATTATGTAATTAAAACTCAAGTTTTAATTAATTGAATTTTGAACTAAATTTAAACCCTGAATTTTTATACAGAGGCCTGAGAGCCTGTACACAGACATGCACATCAATTTTATACATATATAAACATATGCAGGCATATTTCATCTAGACAAACATCATTCACAGCATACTTCATTTACTTATCAAAAACACTAAGTTATAGACTAAAGTTCTGGTAGTTTACTTACTTGTATCTTGAAGACATAGAGCAGAGCCTATTTTTAAACTGGAAACTGAATTTATTTATTTATTTTTCTCTAAAACTGATCCCTGATCTGTTGAGTTGGAATTTGAAACCTGAAAATTTTTTTACAGGTTCCTAATTCCTACTGTATGGCCTTGATTTACAGAAATATATGAACTTGTGATACTTGTGTATATTTTTAAATCTTAATTTATATTCAAACAAACATACTTTGTTTGAAATCTAAGGCCTAACAATAATTAGTTAAGGATATTTTGAATTTTGATCAAGATTTAAGCTTGAAACAAGAATTGAGTTCTCCCAGGTTCATTCAAGTATGTATACTTCTACTCAATCCTATAATCAGAGATCATACTTATATTTATACATGTATAGCATACTTTATTTCAGGAATTCACATGCATCAGGCATCATTTACTTAAAATTTTTAAATAAAATGTTTACTCACCTTTGAAAACAGAGAACCAGATTGTTCTCAAACCAGATTTTAAATGTGAAACTGATTTTGAATTTGCTTGAGGTTGATTTTGCTGCTAGCCCTTTAAATTTTGAAACTGAGTTGATCTTTGGAAATTTGTAAGCTTGCTTCTTGACTTGAATTTGAATTTGAGCTTAAATGTTTGTTCTTGTTTCAGATGTTGGAATCCCAGGCTGAGGATTTGTTTCTGATTTTTTTTTTGTGTTTGATTATGAGGTTGTTGAAAATGTATACAGGCTTGAGTTTTTCTTTGCTTTGAAATGAG
This sequence comes from Allium fistulosum, assembly GCA_030737815.1. NCBI lineage: Eukaryota > Viridiplantae > Streptophyta > Magnoliopsida > Asparagales > Amaryllidaceae > Allium > Allium fistulosum. Next base: position 1,181,383,954 of record CM060903.1, read on the forward strand.
AAATAGTAAAAAGTAATGAAGAGAAGAAATAGTTGCATATATAGGTTTACTTATGATTTTTATAAAATATAAAAGAAAAATAAAATAAATTGGTGATACTAGTTTAACTTTTTAACACTTGTCATTAATATGTATTAATTTGCTTCCATTTGTCCAACTATACACATTTAACTAACATGTGTAATTATGCATGTCTTTATTTATATTTAAAATGTTTTTTTATAAAACTTTTGTATTTAATTAATAAATATTTTTTTCTTAATTTATATTGATATGAACTTTTTAAAGAAAATAATATGAAACAAATTATATACTAATAAAATCATATACATATATATTTTATATCCAATTTAATTTTAAGATATTTATTCTTTGAATTTCCAATTCAAATTCAAATTTTAATTAAATTTACAATCAACACATATATATATATAACAACACTTTATTTTTTGTTTTAAAAGAAGAATTTGTCAAATATTAAATAATTTATATAGGAGATTATCACATCTAAATTTGTTAAATTTATAAATCAGTATTTTTAAAAGTTAAATTAGATAACTATCCAATTATTTGATGCCCGAAAATCCGGGATATCACATTCCTTCCCCCTTAGAATCTTTTCGTCCTCGAAAAGGAACGAAGCAAGAAATTTATTAAAATGATTATTACAAGAAAAATTACTCTTTGATAAATTTTACTATAAACTCTTTTTATTAAGAAATTTTAAAACACTTTAAGAAAAATCCACATAATATTATTAAAATGACTTTATTAAAATACTCTTTATAACTCAATGTCTCAACAAGTCAATCCTTGTTCTCACAGAAATTCGGTCATACGTTGATCAGGCGTAGGACTGAAAATCTATAAGTACTCGGTAAACTCGTTTCCAACACCCAGTGAAAATACTTTGGAAACTAATTTATGAAGATATAGAAAACAGTTTTCAAAATAGAGGAAATATCTTTGGTGAGAATGCTCTGGAAATCATCACCCCCATCCAAGGTCACAGTTACATCACGGGTTACGTTGCCATCGCAGCAAAAGTCCATGTAACTAATTACACCATGGAACCCACAACAGATCGCAGTTACATCCAGGGTTACGTTGCCATCACAGCAAAAGTCCATGTAACTGTTAGCTCTCAGCGGCACACACGATTTCGCTGTCAAAATGAAACTTCTCCCACATAGGTCGCAGTCTACCGATATAAAATCAAACGCAGACTATTGGCTCTCAGCGGCACAAACGACTTTCGCTATGTTACCATAGTGTCACAGTCTACCGATATAAAATCAAACGTAGACTGTTGGCTCTCAGCGGCACACATGACTTTCGCTATGGTCTGCAGTAGATCGCAGTGACATTGAGTTAAACTGTCGTCACAGCAAAACCCAAATGCCTCTGTGGGCACCAGCCCCTCGACTTTCGCTACACAAATAATCCTCAGGAACTAGTTTATTCCGGACTCCTCACAGGATCAACTTTAGAAACCCCCCTTGGGGCTCAAGGCAGTACCACCCAGTGGCACTCCTGAGAAGTTCATTTCAAGGGAGCGCCTTTTTCTCCAGAGCTATTCACAAAACACTTTATACTATATACTTATAGTATCTTCAAATCATATCCTTTATGATTTATATCAAAATCTCCTTTACACAAAATCGATTCTCAAAATCGATAGTTCCAAACTTGGCTTTCCCAAAATCAAAAATTGATTTTCTCAAAAATCAAAAGCCTTTCCAAATTACATAGGTTCCCAAAACTTTTTTTTTTCAAAATCATTCTCATAAGATCCTTTATATATATATAGATATATATACCTTAAAAATCTTTGGATCACTTCAAACTTGTATAAAACCTCTTTTATACTTCAAATACTTCCAAAAACCCTTTTTATTCTGGCTAGATCCAATAAGGGAAGTTTATCATATTACAAAATATAACTTTATTTATTTCCAAATCAAATATTCAAGTTTGATTTCTTTATAAAGTTATTTACCCTTTACTTACTTCCATAAAGTAAATTTTAACCAAAGAAATATCCAATTCCATTATATTTTACCAATATACTTTTCATTTCAAAACCATTTCAAATTCCTTATTCACAAATTTTCAATGCCAATTTCATACAAACCCGTACGATGTACACATATTATCCGTATGCTATATCAATTTGATCGCTCACTCGATCACACAATTTCTCTTCCGAACCAGTATCGTCCACCCGACTTTCTAGTGCGGACTCAGATCTGGTTTCCTGATCAGAAACTGTCATTCTCCTTGCATAGTCACAACTATGATAGAGAATATCCAGAACCAATCAACAATCCATATCCAAGTTCGCCGTCGAAAATCGAGCGAAAAATCCCAACTCGGATCGATAATACTATCTCGAAATTCTGTGTTCGAATCTGGATCAAATCACTATGCGAATAGAATAATATACGTATATCTTACGTATTTATCTTTATTGGTTATTTGCCAAATCAATTCTCTTTCTATTCACATTTCCTTTAATTCCATTCACTTATTCTCAATTGCTTCCATTTCCAATTGAGTTATTACTTCAATTACAAACAGTTTGAACTCTGACCAATTTAAATTTAAAAATAGCTTGAAAAGGTTTAAAATAGGTAAGTAGTTGAAAAATAGTTATTAGTTTGTAAAATAGCTGTAAAATAGTTAAGTAGTTATAAAATAGTTAGATAATTGCAAAATAGTTTTTTTTTTTAAAATAGTAATTACATATGAGTAACTGAAAAATAGTAATTAATTTATAAGACAGTTTCAAAATAGTTAAATAGTTCCAAAATAATTATAAAATAAGTATAAGATAGTTTGGGGTTTAAGAAGAAAAATTATATAGTAAATAGTTTGGAAAAATATATTTGTATTAAAACAATTTATTTTGAAAATAATCCAGAGCCAAACTGTTTAATTTCCCAATCTCCATTTCCAATTAATTTCCCATCAATTCAATTTAAATTCTACTTCCATTTAAATTGACTCAATACTTCAATTTCTATTGAAATTGATTTAATCTCAATTCAAGTTGAATTATCTTTAATTCCTTTCCAAATTCAGATCAAATTCCATTTAATTTTAAACAAATTTACTTTAATTATAATTTCAAATTAATTCAAATAAATTTCAATTTGAACAAATTTCAATTCATATTAATTCCAGTTTGAATTAATCCCAATTCCCATTTGGATTTGAACTTATTCAACTTCAATTTTATTTCAATTCAAATTTTCCATTTAAACTTATGCATATCCATCTTTAATCACAATTCTAATTAAATTTAAATCAAATTCAATTTGAACTAATTCTATTCAAATCTCGACTTAAAACCATCTTGAATTATATAAATTCGAGTTAAACATTTTAAATGTTGATTTAATCTTTTAAATCAAATTAATCTTTATTTTAAAATCAAAAATCCCAATCTTTAATCAATATTATTCTGAGTTCAATTCTTAATAGATAAAGAAAATTCCATATTAGATTATACTACCACAAAATATTCCATACATTAATTTGCTTCATACTATTAGTTCATACATTACATACATCTATCCAAAATAAGAGTCTTACAAAAGTCATAAATCTAGATGCCTTACTATTCCCTAGAAGTTTGGAAGAACAAAGTCCTAATATTCTTTCCAGAATTCTTTTATGGACTTCCTTTCAAAGGGCAAAGCCCAAACATACACTTCTCAACAGGGTGTCCCCACTTGTAACATTTTCCACAAAATGTTTCTACCCGGTCATCCATCTGGAAAACCTTCATGCCTCCAACAGTACGTTCCACAACTTTACTCCTCTTCTGCCTTTCGGAACAATCCCTAGCAATGTGTCCCGTTTTCTTGCAATGATAGCAAACAGTCGACTCATTGACCGGTTCAACTGGTTTTCGCTTCGCCTTCCTCACTTCAGGACAATGATTTAGGAAATGTCCTTTCTTATGACACTTAAAGCACGAGACCTTAGAGTGAAACCGATGGAATGTACCCTTCAATTCCTCCCTTGTTTTACTGCACTTGGCTGCATAATGCCCCTTATTGAAACATCTGTAGCAAGTGACATTATCATACGGTCCTGGTTCAGCCTTTCCCTTAACCTGTTTTTCATACTCTTGAATTTCTTCTTCACGATCCCTACGTGCAGCTGCTCTTTGCTCCCTGCGTCTATCCTTCCATTCTTCACTCTTAGACATCTTTCTCAAAGACAGAATTCTATAGGGACTTTCTAACCTATAAATTAGACTTAATTAGAAGAATTCAACTTTTACTCTTATATATATTAATATTAATGTGCTTACCAAGTTATACCTTATGTTTTAACACCTTTGGTTTATAATTCCAAACAAAGTTTCAGACAACTTCTTATTTCAAAGTAAGATTACTTACAGAAATATTATGAATAATATTATTTACTATTCCCTTTAACGGTCCGGAAACAAACTTCAAATGTTTTTAAATCTTAAGATTCTAACTTCACAATTTAAAATTATCTTCAATTCCAATTGGATTTTTAATTTCAGTTTGGATCCATTTCAAACTTATCTTCATTCAATTCCAATTTGGTTTTATTACTATTACCACTTATATTCTCATTATTTAACAACCAATTACCTTAATATTTATCAGAAAGAAATATCATTTTATATATCAAAATATATTCTTATATAAAATCATTTAAAAATCCTTATATAAGAAAATAACAATTACGCTCTCATATATATATATATATATATACACTCAACTCGTTCTAGGGTACTACTGACCCTATCCTTAACGAGTAATCCCAACAGAGCCAAGGTTCTCGCTTAACCTTCAGCTCTGATACCAAATGTGACGACCCGGAAATTTCGAACCCGAAAATTCCAGATAGTTAGAAGAAAAAGAAAAGAGATAGAAGAAAGAAACATAACAAGACACAGATTCTCACATTCGCAGCGGATAAAAATACAATATCAAATAATAATATCAGTTATACAAAGAAAACTGTATTTGTTAATTACATTTTAATATATCAGAGTTACAACATTCACAAATCACTGGACAGATACAATTAACCTGTTCCAGACTACAATCTATATATACTACACAGTCTCATATACACAGCGGAAAAACCCTCTATACGTTTCTGCCATCTAGCTCGCCTCCTGAGCTCCAGAACGTCCTAACCTGAAAAGCTGTAATACTCGGTCTGACCCGAGCATTACATCAAAGTAACACCCAGGTCAGGCTGGAAACCAGCGTGAGTAAACCCATCTAACATGGAATACTAAAGCATACAACTTATTTAAACCTGGGGTAACTCGTACCTTAGTACGAGTTCTTAACTTGCCATAGTCAAATACACATCTTACAATCATATCTAAGCATTATTACTCAGATTAAATGACCAAGTTATATCATTTATTCCAATCCAGCCTATTTAATTTCACATATCAAATCTATAAAGAATTATTGTAGATTACAAATCGAAGTGGTTTCGGGCATTTACCGATACCCGACCCCGGTCTCTTCGAATTCAATGTCATTTTTAATCCAAGTTGTTAAATTTTTAAACAATACAATTTAAATCCAGGATATCATACAACAATTCAACTCAGATAGGTAATCTACATTATCACAGTTTAACCTATTCATATCACAGAGCATCACACATCAGAGATATCAATCAATTCAAATCATTCAACACAATTCAATCATCCATAAGTAAGATCAACTGATCCCTTGATTTCAATTAATTTAAACCAGATAAATTTCTTATGAATGAATTACTAATCCTGGTTAATTAATATTAATTTTTACAAACCATTTAAATTAATATCCTTTAATCATTTATTAATTAACCTTTAATAATACATTAATTAATTTTAAATTATTAATTAATTAATTTATCCTAATTTAATTATAATTATTTAGTCAACCTTTAATTAAAGAAATTAACCTTTTATTACTTACATTAAGTAATTATCTTTAATAACTTAAATCAAGTAATTAATCTTTAATCACTTAAGAATTTAATTTAATTTAAAGATAATCCACTTATCTTAAATTTTAATTACTTTAATTATCATTAAAATCTTTATTTGATAAACCTTTCATTAACAAAATAAATTAACTCAGATTTTTAAAGTTAATTAACAATTCAACATTTTTTTTTTCTTAATTAACCCCATAATATTATTAAGTTTATTTAATATAAACTTCCAAAATAAAGATTATATATATATATATTAAAACACTTTTAAACTTAATAAATCTTAAAATAATTTATATTTTAAACCTTTTAACCAATTCAAAATTTTGATAAACATTAAATCATTTCCAACAGAATTTGTTTTTAACAAATTTTAAAAAAAATAAAAATGGATTGGTAAAAAAAAAAAAAAATTTAAAACTGTTTTATATAAAAACAACAGACCCGAGCCAATTCTTATTTTACTCGAGCTTGACTTCGAACTACGAATTCCAGTTTCTTCGAGACCATCATGCTTCGACTTCGAGCTGTGACCCGATCCACTATCTTCTTCCCCAACCACCATAATACACTGATACACAAATGAACTCGTGCACGTGCACCGGTGCCAGAGCCATCTCCGATCAACCACGTCAACTTCGACAAGTCGACGACAACCATCCCAAGCCAACTAACCTCCCAGAACCCACGATATCGCTTCGCAATCGAAAACGAGCACACCAGCAACCCACAAACCCAAACCTGATCAACTGGATCCATCTCGTACCATCAATCCCAACTACCAGAGGTCAAGCGATCATGCCTGTAGACTCGCCAGAGTATCCCTTTCCTGATTCCCCTACAATGGTTGACTCCGATCATCCATCGATGATGAAATCAACTCGAGAACACCGTTGACAAATACGTGCCTTTAAACCCTACAACTTCGAAAATCAACTTCCCTAGTGAACAAAAAAATTTCCGATTATTTTTCCCATGTTTATTGAACCTCCAGCTAGCTGTGGCCATGACCCCGATGTCCAACAACTCTCCGATCACCTGAATCTTATCAAAACCCAATTTACGTTTATTACCCCAATGCCCATGATTTTATAACTTTAAAATCATGAATTTCTTATCAAAAATCCTTGTTTATGAAGACGAACAGGATTATGTAATTAAAACTCAAGTTTTAATTAATTGAATTTTGAACTAAATTTAAACCCTGAATTTTTATACAGAGGCCTGAGAGCCTGTACACAGACATGCACATCAATTTTATACATATATAAACATATGCAGGCATATTTCATCTAGACAAACATCATTCACAGCATACTTCATTTACTTATCAAAAACACTAAGTTATAGACTAAAGTTCTGGTAGTTTACTTACTTGTATCTTGAAGACATAGAGCAGAGCCTATTTTTAAACTGGAAACTGAATTTATTTATTTATTTTTCTCTAAAACTGATCCCTGATCTGTTGAGTTGGAATTTGAAACCTGAAAATTTTTTTACAGGTTCCTAATTCCTACTGTATGGCCTTGATTTACAGAAATATATGAACTTGTGATACTTGTGTATATTTTTAAATCTTAATTTATATTCAAACAAACATACTTTGTTTGAAATCTAAGGCCTAACAATAATTAGTTAAGGATATTTTGAATTTTGATCAAGATTTAAGCTTGAAACAAGAATTGAGTTCTCCCAGGTTCATTCAAGTATGTATACTTCTACTCAATCCTATAATCAGAGATCATACTTATATTTATACATGTATAGCATACTTTATTTCAGGAATTCACATGCATCAGGCATCATTTACTTAAAATTTTTAAATAAAATGTTTACTCACCTTTGAAAACAGAGAACCAGATTGTTCTCAAACCAGATTTTAAATGTGAAACTGATTTTGAATTTGCTTGAGGTTGATTTTGCTGCTAGCCCTTTAAATTTTGAAACTGAGTTGATCTTTGGAAATTTGTAAGCTTGCTTCTTGACTTGAATTTGAATTTGAGCTTAAATGTTTGTTCTTGTTTCAGATGTTGGAATCCCAGGCTGAGGATTTGTTTCTGATTTTTTTTTTGTGTTTGATTATGAGGTTGTTGAAAATGTATACAGGCTTGAGTTTTTCTTTGCTTTGAAATGAGAAATAGTAAAAAGTAATGAAGAGAAGAAATAGTTGCATATATAGGTTTACTTATGATTTTTATAAAATATAAAAGAAAAATAAAATAAATTGGTGATACTAGTTTAACTTTTTAACACTTGTCATTAATATGTATTAATTTGCTTCCATTTGTCCAACTATACACATTTAACTAACATGTGTAATTATGCATGTCTTTATTTATATTTAAAATGTTTTTTTATAAAACTTTTGTATTTAATTAATAAATATTTTTTTCTTAATTTATATTGATATGAACTTTTTAAAGAAAATAATATGAAACAAATTATATACTAATAAAATCATATACATATATATTTTATATCCAATTTAATTTTAAGATATTTATTCTTTGAATTTCCAATTCAAATTCAAATTTTAATTAAATTTACAATCAACACATATATATATATAACAACACTTTATTTTTTGTTTTAAAAGAAGAATTTGTCAAATATTAAATAATTTATATAGGAGATTATCACATCTAAATTTGTTAAATTTATAAATCAGTATTTTTAAAAGTTAAATTAGATAACTATCCAATTATTTGATGCCCGAAAATCCGGGATATCACACCGACCTTCTCGACCCCACTGATCGACGAATTTTCCACTGAAACGAAATCGAACTTCTCAGCACCCAACGGTAAAATATCTCGGTGGACAAAACGCCTATCGACGACGAACATCACCACCAGGAGACCTGACGCCTCGACCACAGTCGTGTCTCGAACCCTAGAAATCATTCCCCCAAATGCGATTCAACTCGATGCATCCACGATGTCAAACTCGCCTCGATTCCGACCCAGACCAAAAACAGGTCCACAACCCTAAATCACCTTCGACGGCTCACCCCAATCATCAGAAAAATATGCGTATATTTTTCCATCAATCCTCCATACCCAACCTCCTTCATACCAAAACCCGATCTCCCACTCGTTGCCGATCAACGACAATTTACCAAAATCCCACAATTAATCAACTCATGAATTCACACTCAATACTCAGTAAAAAATACCATATTAATACTAAAATTCATGATTCGTTTACACAATTCAGATTATATGATCTAGAGATGAATTTATAGGTATTGATTTTTCACTTGTATTTTTATTTTTACTGTAATCTTAAGTTTTCAGACTATTTAGTAAATATAATTACTTAAAACTATTTTTCAAAACAAGATTACATAGTTGAAATCAATTTCCTTTCAAAAATCAAGGCCTAATACTAATCCATTTGGGAGATAAATTTTTTTTTAATTGTTCTTGCCAGAAGTTTAACAGAGTCATACACAGAGAACATATACATGTATGCTTCAATACATAGCAGGAATTCAAACCAGATTTGAATTGAAAACATTGATGCAAGTAAACATATTTACATCACCATCACACAGATATATTAGCACTAAATTTTTTTTACTTTAAATGTTTACTCATCTAAAAATAAACCAGAGAGCAGATTTTGGAAGTTGTTCCTGGAACTTGCAAATATTTTTGAAAGCTTGAATTGTTGAGATGATTTTAAGACTTGATTTCTTAAAACTAAAATGCTCTGAAACTTGAAAGTTTGCACTGGAAATCCTTTTTAACTTTGAAGCCTATTGTTGTTGGGAAGATTGCTTGATTTCCAGGTTGAAGATAACATATAACAGGCTTTGTTTTACTGGTTATCTTGCTTGACTTTTGATTGTAACAGATGTTGTTCTGGTTGCAGAGTTTAATTTTCCAAGTTGAAGCCTTTTTTTTCTTTTTTTGTTACTCAGTCTTTTTAAATGAACGAAATGAAGAAGAAATGATATATAAAAAGAAAGTGTGCAGGCTGAAGTATGATATGGATGCCAGATTATTTTTTTCTTTTGTACTGGGTTTGGTTGATGATCAGAGATTTTTATTTTGGCTGGAGGCTGATATGACTTATGGTGTGCTTGCATTAATTAGCTTGGCTTGTTCTATAAGCTTCTACTTATCATTTTTTATATATATTGAAACTTGATTTTTTTGTGAGCACTTTCATATACTGCTCTATCTTGTTTCATTACATATTACTTGTATTCCTTTGATTGCTTTATTTTATTTCATACTACATTGTATTCCAAATATATATGTATTTCTAGAATTCTTTTTATGTTCATTTTATATTTTATATGACTATAAATTTTAAGATATTTATTTTACATCAACACTTATTTTATATCTTTGTTAAAGTTAACTATCAAACATTTAATTTCCTATTTATTATCTATTATTATACTTATGTTGATTTCATAGTTTTCTTGTGTTATATATTTATATTCATTTTTATAATCATATACTTGTTTGGTACTTATGTTTAAATATTGATAAGATTTATTTTATTTTAATTATACAATTCTTTTATACTTATGTTTATATTTAAGATTTACTTCATTATTAACCAGTATCATCAAAATTACATCAAATATATATATCAAAGGTTAAATAGTAGCGTTTAATATTAATTTAAGGTGAATAAGCTAAATTTTATTTTGAAACTTTTTAAAACTCTTTATTTTCTATCTCAATTTATAGTATTTTCCCAAACATACACAAACATAATAAGTTATATTTTTAATTAATTAGATTGAATTCTTATCAAAATAATATTGCTGAATTTCAGGGTCGTCACAAACTTATAACAAAGTGTTCGAATCTTATTAATTTCTTCTTCTGCATTTTCCCCAAAAAATATCAACATAATAAAACTCCAACAATTCAAATTTATATCTAGGATCAAAAACAGCTGCAATACTCATGATACCATGAATCATGCTCCAATATTTCTTAAATTTTGTAACCATATTACTTGCCATTTCTCTAATAACTAAAATATTAGAAACTAACCATGTGGACAAAGCCAATATAATTTCACATATTTGAGGGAAATAAAGGTTGGCAGTGGGATATTGAGTTCCCGAAAATAATTTGGTCACATTATAAAAAATCTTTAACCTATCACATATTTCTTTAGCCAAATCCCAATCTCTGTCGCTAGGAAAACATTTATAAAGTGTTTCACGTTGTTGTAGACGTGGAAAAACATCTTTATAAGCTAAGGCAACAACAAGCGTGACATAAGTTGAGTTCCATCTAGTCTTACAATCAAGCATCAACCTTTTAGAGCAAGAAATTTCTAATTGTTTAGCGGCTATCTCAAATCTTTCTAGCCTTTTAGGTGTGGTAGTCCAAAAAGACACGCTATCACGAATTTTTGTTATTTTCTCAATTATGACAGTTAACCCATCTTGGACAATCAAATTCAAGATATGAGCACAACATCTCATATGTACCATATCACCATTCAACATAAGGGAACTTTTCCTAAGTCTATCCTTTAAAATATCCATTACCTTGTCATTAGTTGAGCAATTATCAAGAGTGATGGTAGATAATTTTCTATCAATGTTCCAGTCCAAGAAACAAGTAAGTAAACAATTTGCTAACACATCACTTGTATGAGGGCATGGTACATATGTGAACCTATGAATACAAGAAAACATTATAGCATATTATGCAATACCTAATGTTAAGTACATAGAAAATAAATATTAAGTGATAATGGAAAATTAATTTGCTTATATACCTCGTGATTCGACTTTGTAAGGCCCATGAATCATCAATAAAATGAGTGGTAACTACCATATAACCCTTCTTTTGATTGCTAGCTGTCCACATATCACTTGTGATAGCGATCCTACTTTTATTTTTATCCAATATTTTCATTAAAGAAGCCTTATCAACATCAAAAATCTTCATAATATCACCTTTTATCGTGTTTCTCGATACAAGTGTAAATGCAGGCTGAAGACTTTGACAAAAGTCAATAAATCCAATATGATCAACAACCGAAAGTGGGTACTCATGCATTATAATCATCCGAGCAAGATCAGATCTTGCTTTCTCTTGATCGAACACATAATTAGAAATATGTACCTTTCCATCAGAGCTTCTAGCATTCTTCAATGCATATTGACGCATATCTACCTATGGTTTTCCATGGCATTTGCTATTATGCTTCAAAAGGTGTGTTGTCCCATCATTAGACCTAGCCACATACACCATTTTGCAATACTTGCACCTTGCTTTCTTTTCACCATTGATTGTTACACGGTCAAAATGTTTCCAAGCTTCAGATTCTTTCCTTCCAACTTTTTTATTTTCACTGCCATCAATGGATTCAATATCAATTTTTTTCGTTTGTACCATTAGTAATGTTTTGGTGCACTGCGTTTGATTGAATGGAACTAGAAGCATCAATTGTAGAAACTTCCAAGTTAGGTGGAGTTGGACTTTCATTATTCGTTTCCATTTTCCTACAAACATGTAAAATAAATAGATTTCAAAATCTTGCATAACCAATTTTTCAATACACACACGTATATGTATGTATGCATAATTGAATTAACAATGAACAATGAAAAATATGTATTAGAAGTTGATGATTTCTTTTCACTATGATTGGTTCAACAATGTTTTGCTTGCTCTATAATGAGAGAAATCTCTTGCGGCAGCAGCAGCAAGTAATACAATGAGATCAAGGGTATGCATTAGTTTTATGAAATAAATAAAAAATAAAAAATAGTTTGCATTAGAAAATAGTTTGCATTATAAACAGTTTGCATTAGAAAATAGTTTGCATTAGATTTGCTGCAAGTAATATAATGATTGCAAAAAATAAAAAATAAAAAAGTAATTCTTGTTTGAAATATTTTAGTTTGATGAAACTGGTGATGGTTTTGTACAAAGGGTTGCTTTTTCTACCAATCTTAAATTCCTTTCTCTTCCTTTGTTTAATATCCCAACCCATTAAATCAGGTATTGTAGGTACAAAAAGTATATATGTATGGACATGTCAGTGTCAGGTTGCGTTTGTAGCTTCATATAAAACATGATACATGCATTATTATCCTTTCATATAAGCTTAACGTTTACCTAACCTTGATCAATTGGAAAAAGGGTAACAAAGATGATATATCAGTATTAAATTTGTGTTTCACCTTTACATATTTTTTGATCTATTTATCATCTTAAAAGCACAAATAAGGAGACATGACATCAGGAAATTCTAAAGTTCAAATCACAATGGAAATATATTTAACAGGAAAATTTTTATATATAGTATATGGAATTTTTGTTTATAGTTTTTTTCTCTCCTGAAATTATAGAAATGTTTAATAAATAATAATTGGCTACTTTCACCCACCTTTTTCTTCAAAAAAAGAAAGAAATCTCTTTTCAATATTTTTTGCTCTACCTTATTTTTTCCTTAAATTATCGGAAATGTTTCCATCATGAAAGAGTCTGCATTAGAAAATAAAAACAGTTTGCTTCATATTACCTTGACTAAGAGTCTAAGATTCATTACAAATTAGAATTAAAAATTCAGAAAAGAATACTGTAAAACTTCTATTTTTACAGGTTTAATTCTTCACTACTGTCAAACTTTCAAAACTGTATGTTCATATAAACCAATTTTCTGCAGTTTTGATTCTTTAAAAACTAATTGTTCATATAAACTAAAGTAAAACAAGTTTTCTTCATAATTAATATCCACTGTTGTTAAGAACTAATAACTAACTTCTAACTCAAATAACTAAGTTTCCCTATAAAACCCTAAATTACTAAGATGCGGTCGTACAACGACATAATGAAATTAAAAACCAAACTTACAATTATATTTGTAGATCCGAACTCTGGAGTGAATAAAAATCAACTTTAATAGAAGAAATTTTACGAGAGTGAGAAGAGAGATTTGCGTGAAAATATGAGGGAGTTAGGTTACGAGAGTGAGAGAAGAGGATTTGCGTAGATCTGAATTCTGAAGAGTGAAGAGGGATATGTTAAAATAATGGACTGTGTATTTTTTACTTTGGATTTTGGAATAGATGCGGGCCGGGTTGGGGCGGGGTAGCCAAGCCCCAACATGCCCCTAGACCCGGTCTATTTTAAACCGGGTCGCAAGTTTACCCACCCTGCTGACCAGATGGGGCGGGTTTTGATGGGTCAAAACAGGGGCGGGTCTACCGGGTTTGGACCCGAAACCCGCCCCATTGCCATTCCTACCCTCAAGGCCGACCCCTAAATGTCGAACGCTGCCAAACATGCCGAACAGAAGCCCTTGACCTCATATGTCGAACCAAGCTCCACCTTTTACCATCCTTTTGCCGACCAGACCAAGGTATGCCGACCCGATGAAACAAGCAATGCCGACCCCTTGAAGTGTCACAACATGCCGACTCCATATTCCAAATGCCGACCCGAGTTCATGGAGGTGCCGATCCGGAGTCTTTCTCTAATTCCGACCTCTGCTTTATGTCGAACCCTCGTAAACACGCCAACTTGATGCCAATCTCCTGCCAGCCCGAAGTCACACGAGTCTTAGACCCAAAGCAGTGTCGATCCCAAGTTCTTCTCAAAGCCGACTCGGGTATCAACCCAGAGTGAATACTATACCAACCCGAGGCAGTGCCGACCAGCTCTTGAAAATGCCGACCCCTAGTAGCCATCCATACCGACCCGAAGTTGATGATGAGATGACCCGAAGTAAACACTCCCTTGACTCGAAGTAAACTTCTCAATGACCCGAAGTAGACTCATTCCTTGACCCTGCTTCCATCAACAATTAAATATAGCCTCTGTAACTACTCGTTTTTAGCCGGGCCAAGGCGCCGGGTAACATTTGCCCCTCAAAGCGCGTCTTGTGAATAACATGACGCGCTTTGAATCAACGAATAATCCGTGTTTCCAGAGGCAAGCTCGTTCAAGTCAATAACCGATTGTTGTTTCCCATTAATCTCCGATGAAGTCTTGTGTTGTTCGAACGTATTAGTTTAGCCTTAAGAAAACCTCGGGGTTCTCTCGTTTAACTTTTCAAAAGTTGATTGCACATAACCTTTCAAAGGTTGGATTCACAAGGAATTCTCCCAAGCTCACGACCATTTCCCAATCATGCATTGTTTCATCTCATCCATTTTATTATTTGTTATATTTATTATTTGTCATTATTTTTATTCTATTATATTTTTTATTTTATTTTATTATTTTTATATTTATTTATTTATTTTTAAAAAGAAGGGGAGGGGTCGACATAAGAATGCCAATCCCTTGATTGCTTTACCCGGGTTGGGGTCAGCATGTTGAATAGCTGACCCCTTGAAATACGATGACCGGTTCTCCAGGAAGAGACCGTTTCGTATTCGTTTCTGTATATAAAAACTCAGCCTCTACCTTCTTCCCTTTTCTCACTTATTTTTTCTTAAGTTTATCTTCCCTCGGAACCACTACACCCCTTCCTAGCCGAACTGCCATTACCATACCAATAAATCACCTCCCTTTTCACGATTCCACATCCATCCTTAGCTCCAAGTCTCGACATCCACCCACCTAGCTCGAAACCACCATATAGGTACGAATTCATGCTTCTTTTCGAACTACTGGGCCATGCCTTCCAATCTCGACCTAGTTTGAGAGTTATGTAGGCATATAGGTTTTCCATCGAGAGGAGGAGGAGAGTATAAGGGAAAAAGAGTGAGAGATGGTATGGGTAGAAGGAGAGGTTTAGATACGAGGCGGCGTTAACAAAGGGTGAGGGAGGCATGGCACTGAGAGAGAGATTGCGAGTGAGAGGTCGGCATAAGGATGGAGAGTGAAAGAGGGGTCGGTATTGGGATGGAGGATGAGTGAGGGATCAGTATTTTTCGTAGGAAGGAGGGATCGGTGTAATCTAGAGAGAGGGGGGGGATCTGTATAGGGTTAAGGCGTAGGGTCGGCATAAGGTAGCTAGGACCGGCATTGACAATTAAAGTTATTCCAACCCAAGTTATCCAAACATTATGACCATATATTTCCTTGCCCAAGCATGAAGTGAAGGATAATGACATAACTTAGCACATACAAGTCTATGGACTTAACTCGAATTAATAAATCCACAGTTCATACAACACGACTTAAACGTAATACTAGCCCAACAAATTCAGGCAACGGACTTCATAATCTAAAATGTCAACGCCCGATCCTAAGACTCTTGCCGCCAACTACCTTCTACGCTGCTCAGGTCGGTCAACGACGACGGTCTCTTTGGATGAAAACTCAAAATTTCATCGTCTTACTTACGTTTTTCCAGTCTTAAGCTATTTGCATTTATGTCGAATCCATTGCATTAGTTCACACACAGCACATGGGGATGGATTATTCGATTGTCTTTTGAGTATAACTAACACAGGTATCCAGCTACACAAGGAGCTCTCCCGCGATGTCTTTTAAGTCAGATAGGAAATTGAGCTCCGCTACTCTATCCGATAAGCCCGGGCCAAACCAGCAATGAGAGGTAGTAAAGACATCAAGCCAACAGTTAGATCTCTTTTCCGACATTCCTATTTTTCCTGCTAAAGTTATATATCCGGCTCCCGGTGTCGTGGATGATGCTATTGTCTTGGATAACCCGACTGATTCATAGGCTTCGAAAATCGGCGAAACGGTCTTTCGTCGACTATGCTCGATTCATGGGATTCCTTTCGAGGATGTTCTAGTTCCGTCGAGGCAAGACAGGCCTCACTTGCCCCCAGCCGGGTACACTTCATGTAACAAATTCATGTGCAGGGCCGGATGCATGCCACCCTTCAATTCCTTTATTCGCGAAGTGCTAAAGTATATGGGAATCGCCCCTACTCAATTGCACCCCAACAGTTACGCGTTTATTCATGGCACTTTCTTGCTCTTTATGAGCGTCCTATTCTGACCGCCAACTCCTGAGGACATCCGATATATTTACAATTTCAAGAGATGAGCCGATAACCCCTCGTACGTATTCCTTGAGCCACTGCCCAGATGCCAAGTTCTAATAGGTGCATGAAACAAACTTTCCCTATTCAAGAAAGAGTGGTTCTATATGTGATGTCCTCCCGGCTTTGCGAGACGGTGGTTGGTAGGACGTAAGTCTTATCCCTGTTCCGTCTTTAATTTAAGGACTCAAATTACATTCTGTCCAATCACCCGAACTTTTTAACTTTCCCAGGTGTTCGCCCTCGGCCCGAAGGCAACAGATATTCCAGGGTAGTTGAGGCCATCTGTGCTACTTCGGTAGAAGATCGAGATGTCAAGCTATTAGTTACTGACGAGCTTCTCTCGACTAGCAGACGGCCGTAGGATCGGCCTTACAAGGAGTAGAGCAACCTCAAGGGCGGTAGCCGATAGGAAGAGAGAACAAGGCAACCCTATGGTGCCCCCTGTTGAAGGAGTCCATGAAGTTACTGAGGAAGAGGAGATCAAAGAAACAGAGGCCCCCCAGAGCCTAATACTGAAAACATAAGTCCTGGACAGGTGCCAATAGCCAACACTCCCCACAAAAGCCAGCCGCAACCTTCTTCGAAAAAGAAAAAGAGCCTGGCGTATAGAATTAAAAAGAGGGAAGCTGGGGAGACTCCAAAATTCGTTATAACTCCTGTTGAGAAGGGGTCGTCTTCCCAACAAATGGAAAGCTCGCTGAAGGGACTCTCCGACCTTTCTATTCTGGGTGACCTGTTGAATTATGATTTCGCTAACCTTGGTGTTGAAGGACTCAATTCTCCCGCAAGAAGCGGTGAAAGCAAGCGACTTCGCAATCAAGGAGAACAGACTCCTATGAGTAAAGCAAAAGCCACTAGTCCATTGGGGGGATGCACTAGGACACACAAAAGCACTTACATTCCATCATTCACTTGCATTCAACTTTTTATATGGCATCCACTAAATCATTCTTGTTCAACCTTATTTACAGGTGCAATGACTTGTTCACACGGCTTCGATCGCATTCGTGGCACTTCTCTCTTCCACCACTCAGGCCGGGGTTCAGAGTCCGGAAAACGTAGAGAGAGAGATGAAAGTTGGGAGAGAGATTATCGTTCTAGAGAATCATCCTCGTCCTCAAAAAGGAAAACTCATGGGCTACTTCATATCAAAGCGACCCTACAAATCCTCCTGCGTGGGGTAGAGACAAGCCCACCTACCGAGGCTCCCAGTTTGACGCTCCCCGTGACCAGCATTCCGACTCTTCCAGCACTAGGTAGTCTCATGAGCACTATAAGAAAACATTGACTTTGTCAGAACAAACTCCTCCAGCTCCTGCTCACGACTCAACTACGGCGGGGAAATTAGCTGAGCTTAAAGCCATCTTTCCAAAAATTTGCTTCGATGGACCGAAGTTCCTCCCGGCTATACATTCCATCCCTCGGACTGCCAAAGTAGATTCACTTGCATGTGTGAATGACGTATATATACAACATGAGGTGTTCATACACTTGGTTGAAAAAGTCTCGGAAGTTTCTATTGAACATCAACATGAGATCGACTGCCTAAAGTTAGAGGCCATCCATGACAAGGACATCATAAAGTATCAGGATACTGAATTGCTCGCATTTAAAGCCTAACTTGAGGATGCAAAAAGGAATGCCAAAGAGATGGTCGAGGCAGTTAGTCGCTTAGAGGCTACTCACCAAAAGGAATTAAATGATGCACTCCAGCACAGTGGCACTTTGGTTCTGGAAAAAGACTCCCTGCAAAAGGAGAAAGACACCTTAGCCCGCCGCGTGGAAGAGCTGGAGAGACTGCTATCTAAGTAAAAGGAAGAGAAAATAGAAGCGCGAGAGGAGTTGCAAAAATATTGCGAGGAAATCGTCGATATAAGAAACTTGAAGGCGAAGCTCGACGAGGAATTCTCTAGATTGAAGCGCTGAAGGAAGCCGCTTGCGAAGAGGGTAAGAAAGTAATACTTGCAGAGACCAACTCCTGAATTGAGGCAGCGATTGAATCTAGTAAGGAGGAAATTAAATGTTTATTCAACCCACTTATTGCTTAATATAATGCAAGGGTTCTCCTTCATCGTGATTTAGCCTTCTTGGGCGATGGTTATCTCGAGTCGCTTGCCGAAGCTTGGGACACCCTTGTTAAAATCAAGAAACTAGAGTCGGGCATGGTAGAGATTGATGAAGAGGTGCTCGTAAAAGAAGTGCTTCGAGGAAACGAGCCATCCGACTTGGCTGCTGCAAAGCTTCTATTTGGCGAAGCTCCCCAATGTCTAAGGAGAAAGAGGATATCGCCAGGCCATCTGACACTGAGTCCCAGGGGCCTATTTCCATTCAACCGACTGAGAGTTCATCTTCTCAACTTCTCGAGCAACATGTCGGTTACGACCCTGAAAAGCCTAGACTTGGCATCCACAAGTTATCTCCGATTATTAAAGGGAGTACTCCTATGACCACCAAAAGTCAACCGAACGTTGGTACTTATCTCGACCTCTTCTAATCTGAATAGTTGCTGTTCTTGGCGAATAATGACTGTAATCTAACATTTGCCCTTTGTGAAACTGTGTAGGTCATCCTTGTCTTGAGTCTACTCCGAGAGGTGATGTCGCCATGGAACATGAGGAAAAGGAAGCTGAGGCACTAGCTGCTGGAGTCATTCCTGGTCCTGATGCTCAAGTAATTGAGGCGCTAGATGAGGATAAACCCAAAGATCCATTAATTGCCAAGGAGCATGATGACGTTATGATTACAGGCGCTTCTGAGCACACCCCCAAGTTCAGTATGAAGGAGCAGATCGAAAAAGAGGAAAAGGCGAAGCTCAAAGTTAAGAGTGAGCCCAAGGTGGTGGAGATTGACGATCCCCTTAATAGGCCACTGCAATTCATTCCTCCTAGCGGGTCTGTCCCCATGGTAATTCCCCTTCCTTCCTCAAGTACGTCCTCTCAAGGGAGTAAGGGATCCCGAAAGAAACGTTTGGCTGAGACGACTCCCGAAAAGCCGAAGAAAGACAGAAAAGCGAAGAAATAGTCCTGGCCTTGTAATATTTTGCTTAGTTTGAATAATTAGAGTTATGCAGTCGCTTTTCCTTCCTTTTTTTATTAGTAGCAGATGTACGGACTTGTCCTCCAAACCTTCGAAGGGATTGTAAGGAAATTTTGGAGTGTAAATAAAATTTTGTTCCTTTGCCAATCATCGAATGCGTTATTATTTCAATGGAAGATTAATCATTATACTCCAAGTAGTTGTGATGATATTTTCAGGTTTTGTTGATAATTTATCATCTTAATCTTAGAGCTTCTCTGCGGATTTCACCGGAATTTGCCGTCGGCGCCAGGCCGGAATCATAGCTAGCGGTCGTATTCCATTGCTAACGGTTTGAGCATTTTTTATCAATCTTAGACCAGATCCCGTAGGTAGTAAACGATCAAAATTTCTCTCATTCATCCATAGGTTCAGACGCTTGGCATTTTTAAGTTCACCCCTTGGACTTACAGACTTTTCTCACATCACTCATAATTTAGTCCGCAACCGGGGACTCGGAAATTTTACAAGTCATTTATACTCTAGTCCGCGTACCAAGGACCTAGAGTACTCTAATCCGCACTCCGAGGACTTAGATATTTTTCAAGTCGTTTATTCTCTAGTCCGCGCTCTGGGGATTCAGAGTACTCTAATCCGCACTCTGGGGACTTAGAGATTTTTCAAATCGTTTATACTCCAGTCCGCGCTCTGGGACTCAGATTACTCTAATCCGCACTCTGGAGACTTAGAGGTTTTCCAAATCGTTTATACTCTAGTCCACGCTCTGGGGACTCAGAGTACTCTAATCCACACTCTAGGGACTTAGAGATTTTTCAAATCGTTTATACTCCAGTCCGCGCTCTGGGGACTCAGAGTACTCTAATCCGCACACTGAGGACTTAGAGGTTTTCCAAATTGTTTATACTCTAGTCCGCGCTCTGGGAACTCAGAGTACTCTAATCCACACTCTGGGGACTTAGAGATTTTTCAAATCGTTTATACTCTAGTTGCGCTCTGGGGACTCAGAGTACTCTAATCCACACTTTGGAGACTTAGAGATTTTTCAAATCGTTTATACTCTAGCCCGCGCTCTGGGGACTCAGAGTACTCTAATCCGCACTCTGGGGACTTAGAGATTTTTCAAATCGTTTATACTCTAGTCCGCGCTCTGGGGACTCAGAGTACTCTAATCCATACTCTGGGGACTTAGATATTTTTCAAATCGTTTATACTCTAATCCGCGCTCTAGGGACTCAGAGTGTTTTCTTTTTTAAATATAGCTGGTTGATTATTAGTTCTATGTGTGCGTTCATACGTCACATGTGTCAGTGTTAATAAATCTCAACACATAATTATATAACATGAAATAACAGTTGTTCACAGAAAAGTAGCTTCAAGCTTTTATTCACCACAGAAAATGGGGACAGACTAATTTGTCTTAGTACACACCGAAAACAAAAACAATAAGAAAAGCAAATACTAGAAAAAAAACTACGATCGAAATGCAAAAGAAATAAACTAGGTAAAGTAGCGACGTAGATGTTCGCTATTCCATGCTCTGGGAAGTGTTACACCATCAATAATCGCTAGCTTGAAAGTTTTTTTTCCAAGCCTCCGTTTGATGATGTACGACCCTTCCCATGTAGGATTCATGTGTGATGAGATCAGAAAGACTCGCTTCAGAACAAGGTCGCCCACATCAAAAGCTCTTGGTCGGACTTTCATATTATAATATCGGGCGACTCGGTGACGATGTGCGGCTGCTCTCAGATCAGCCTCCTCACGCTTCTCGTCAATAAAGTCCAATGACTCTAATAAGAGATCTCGGTTTGTTATGGGATCATAATAAGTTACCCGATGGGAAGGGACTTCAAACTCCATGGGTATAACTGCTTCAGCCTCGTAGGCCATGGCGAATAGAGTATAGCCATTCGCTGACTTGTGAGTGGTTTTATATGTCCAGAGTCCGTTGGAAGTTCGTCCAACCACTTGCCTCTAGCCTTTTCCAAACGCTTTTTCAGGATGGATTTAATTATTTTATTTACAGCTTCAACCTGCCCATTCACCTTAGGGTGAGCGACTGCTGCAAACCTTTTCTCAATATGATACTTCCGACAAAACTCTTTGAATTCAACACTATCAAATTGAGTTCCGTTGTCGGTGATAATAGTCCGCGGGAGACCGAAACGGCATATAATGTTCCGCACAACGAAATTAATGACCTTTTTGGTGGTGATCGTAGCTAATGGTTCCGCTTCTGCCCATTTGGTAAAGTAATCGACAGCGGCAATTGCATACCTCGCACCACCTTTGGAAATCGGCAACGAGCTGACATGTCAATTCCCCATATCGCAAACGGCCATGGGCTAACTATTTGTGTGATTTTCGTCGGCAACGCTCTTGGGACTTTCGCATATTTTTGGCATTTATCACATCTTCTCACATAATTTGCAGCGTCCCGATTCATGGTCGGCCAGTAGTACCTATAACGAAGTATCTTTTTAGCTAGCATTTGCCCCCTAGTGTGGTCGCTACATTCTCCTTCATGGACTTCTTTCAAGACCCGCTTTATCTCGTCATGAGCGATGCACCTGAGTAAAGGAATAGAGAATCCCTTTCGATACATAATCCTATCTCGCATAACATATCGCGAGACCTCGCGAAGGACTTGGCGTTTTTCGTTCCTTTTCCCTGGTAAGGTTCCGCTCAACAAATATTCCTTAAATTGGGACATCCACGACTCCCTTTCGGTTTCCGTCTCTGATACATGATCGACTTCCATTGCATTTATACTCGGGGCATGTAGGGTTCGACCGGAACCAAGCCCATTTGTTGTGCATCACCAGTGCTTGCGAACTTTGCCAATGAATCGGCTTCCCCGTTCTACTCGCGTGGAATGTGCGAAATGTCGTAGTATTCGAGGTCTATCAATAACTCCTGAACTCGAGTGAGGTATGGGGCAAGCCATTGCCCCTTCGCTTGGTAATCCCCTCTAACTTGGTACACCACCAGCTGCGCTTCATATTTAGCTTCATTGTTCGTAGCGGGGAAATCAAGCTTCAAGGCGTAACAAATCGATCGGTTCTTGGGGGTTACAAGAACTATGCAAGCCCCAAAACAATAATCATTGGACGTTCCATCAGCGTATAGTTTCCATCGTACGGTAGGAATCGTATCGCTCCCGTTTGGTTCGTCCTGCATAGTGAACTCTGCTATGAAATCTTCCAACGCTTGTCCCTAGATAGTTCTTCGAGGCAGGTAGGTATTGTCGAACTGGCTGAGCTCAATGTTCCATTTAAGCAACCTTCCAGAGGTTTCGGGCCGTTGTAGTACCTGCCGCAAAGGTTGGTTAGTATAGATGTTGATTGGATGTGCTAGGAAGTACGGGCAAAGCTTGCGCGACGCGATCACTAAGCAGTACACCAACTTTTCTATCCTCGGGTAGTTTTTCTCTGCCCCCGTTAATCGTTTACTGACATAATACACCAATCTCTGGATTCGGTCCTCTTCACGAATCAAGGCAACACTTATGGCGTGCGGCGACACGACTTGATAAACATATATCTCCTCATGATCCACGGGCTTCGACAAAACATGGGGCATCTACAAATGACTCACCAGAGCTTGGAACGCGTCTTCACAGTCTTGCGTCCATTCAAAGTTCCTTTTCCCTTTCCTATCAAATCGAAGAAAGGAACGCACTTATCGGTTGCCCTGGATATAAATCGACTCAGCGCAACAACCTTCCCGTTCAGGCTTTGTACTTGCTTAATGGTCCTGGGTGCTTGTATCCTGTAAATTCAATGGGATGAATTGTATCTTGATCCCAAATGGCTTGAATATTTTCTGGGTTTGCTTCGATTCCTCGTGCGTTGACAATGAGGCCCAGAAACTTTCCTGACGCAATGCCAAAGGATCACTTCAATGGGTTGATTCATACCATAAAATTTGAGGATGTCGAACATCTCTACTAAGTCTCGAATGTAGTCGTTTGACTACCATGACTTCACGAGCATATCATCCGCATAGACTTCCATCGTCCTGCCGATCTGATCTTTAAACATTCGGTTTACCAGATGTTGATAGGTTGCTCCTGCATTCTTCAACCCGAATGGCATCACCACATAATAATATAACCCAACATCTGTGACAAAACTGGTTTGCTCCTGATCCGGGATGTGCATCGGAATTTGATTGTATCCCGAGTACGCATCCATGAATGATAACAATTCATGCCCCACTGTTGAGTCAATCAGCTGATCAATTCTAGGCAAGGGAAAACTATCCTTAGGGCATACCTTGTTCAGATCTGAATAATCAACACATGTTCTCCATTTCCCGTTTGCTTTCCTTACCAGTACAAGGTTAGATACCTATTAAGGATAGAGGGAATTGCGAATAAACCCGTTGGCTTTAAGTTTATCCACCTCCTCCTTGAGAGCAATAGACCTCTCCAGGTCCATGCCTCGTCTTTTTGTTTCACAGGAACATACTTCGGATCAATATTCAGCATGTGGGTCACGATGGCGGGTGAAATCCCACACATATCAGAATGAGTCCAAGCGAATACATCAAGGTTCGCTTGGAGAAAATCAGTAAGCTCCGTCATCAGTAAGTGGCTGAGTTGTGATCTGATTTTCAATACCCGTGACGAATCGTCGTGGCTGACTGTGATATCTATCGTCAGTTCAGCCGGCGCTGCCTTGGCCTCCTTGGGTTCCTCTTTGTCATCTCTTGGATCTATATCTCTATAGAACCGACTGTGGTGCCCAAGCCAAGGCTCAGGCACTAATTGTTAACTTTTAGTAACTTGGATGCGAACGAATGTGTCCACACCCTTTCCCTTTTCCTTTCGTTGGGCTTCTCTCAGCTCAGCCACATAATAAGCACGACCAGTCGCTTGATCACTGTGCACAACACCAACTCCATTATTTGTAGGAAATTTCAAAGTCAAGCACCACGGGACCAGAGCTGCCCTAAACTCAACCAGGGCTGGCCGGCCTAGAAAAAAATTATACGGGGAACCAGCATCCAAAATAATGAACGGTAGGATCTGTACCCTCCTACGTTCACCTTCACCCAATTCAACTGGCAACTCAACAAAACCCACTGCTTTAGTAGCCGCACCATTAAAGTCGTGTATATGGGCTTTAGATGGCTTCAGATCCTTAGCATCCATCCTCATCTAATCATAAGCCTTCTTAAAAATGATATTGACAGAACTTCCACAATCGATCAATATTCTCCTCACAAGCACGGGTCGGATCATAGCAGAGAAAACCATCGGATCAATAGTAGGAGCCTCCACTCGATCTGCATCCCTACTCCTGAACACTATATCATTTGTCATCATACGTTGCTGTTTTGCCGAAGTCCCATCCTCTGTGTTTAAGCAACATTCAAAATTCACATGTCTTAAGAACTAGCATAACACTCCATCTCCTGCCAACTCCTGTCCGTGGGATGTGGTCCACCAACTATTGTGTTTATTACCAATCTTCCGTCGATTTCTACAGGCTTTTCGGGTCGGCACAGAGCTTGTCCTCGGTTGGGATCAGACGTTCCCTGTCCGCCTTCTTGCGGGTTCTTAACAAACTGTTGCAACTTCTTCTGGCGAATCAATTTTCCTATGGCATCATGGAGGTGCCTACACTCATCAGTGTTGTGCCCATAAGACTCATGAAATCGATAGTATTTCCCGGTTTGCTTTTGTTCTTCGGTCGATTCCTTTGGACGCGACTTTCGATACTCGAAAGTATTATAGATGGACAGGTAGATGTTTTCCAAAGATGTGTTCATGAGCGTATATTCATTATAAGTAGGAGTTCTCGACTTCCACTTTCCGGATTCCCTTTTCCGACATGAATTTCCTCCTCTGGTCCCTTTTTGTTGCTCTGGCTTATTCTGGACGTTACCTGGACATTTCCAGAGCTCTCGCCCGATTGCTTCACTGCCATGTTGCTTTGCACTGCCTCTCTATTTGGTCCCGTAGCATTGCCCTTTCTTGACAACCTGGCTTCTTCCTTTCTCATGAACTGATTCACCTTTGAGTAAAAACGCTCCAGCATGGTAGGTGGTTTCCCAACTAGCCAATCACCAAACTCAGATTCTGGGTCAACCCCCCTCATCACGGCCATAAGAATGACATGGTCATTCGAATTACTAACTTCAGTAGCAGCAACGTGAAACCTCTACAAATAATCTTTCAGCGATTCACCCAGAGCCTGGATCACACTGGATAATGACATCACGTTATTGAGGCGAGTACCATGGATCCGGGATTCCTCCACGAACCTGTCGCCAACTCACTAAATCTAGAGATCGACTGTGGGGGCAATCTCATGAACCACATTATAGCGATTCCAGATAGAGTTATAGGGAAGCACCTTCATTTGATCGCGTCATTCGCTCTAGCCGAGTCTATCAACCACTCGTACCTCATAATGTGCTGTCGGGGTCGGTTTTCCCTTCGTAAGTGGGCATGGTAGGCATGTTAAACCTCCGGGAGTATTCAGCTTGTAAAATGTTATCGGTAAACGAAGCATGACTCATAGAGATTCCCCAATCGTCATTAGTCAAGCCCTGATTCTCCCTCATCAGCTGTCTGACCATTGTAGATAAATCTGGAGTTTGGATAGGGGGTGCCATGTCGGGATCCACCTTACGTGATTGTTTCGGCTGGCGCCTCACGGGCATTTCACGCCTTCTTGGCCTATTATCATCTAGGTGTGCAATTTGAGTATCCGCTTCATTACCATCATAGCGAGGCAATTGACCAGTTTCCATGCGCGCTCCAAAGCCTAAGTTTCTCACTCCAGGTTGAGCGCGACTTCCCAGGTATAGTTGAGGAGTCACTCTCCCGACTAAGGGATTAGGATTAGCTTTGTTGGATTGCCCACGGTGGAATGCCCACAGTGGCTTGCTACAAATTGCTCCGTTGCTCCGTTTTATGTCGTTTCAATCCTACGATGCCTACGCCTGTGGTGCTCGTCCGACGAAGTCGAGCTATCGGATGATGAGTATGAAGCCGGACTTCCTCCAGCATTCTGACGCTGCTGTTGAGCGATCTGGTTCATTAGGTTGGCATTCGCTTGGATTTGCTCATTCAGCTGCCTCCTGCTTTTCATTAGCTCCCTCATCAGATCATTGAATTCAGCCTTGGTAACGGAATCAGCAAGGTTTTGGGTCGCAATGGGTTCCATCCCTACATTAGCTGGTTGGTTGCTTGGCCCTACTTGTTGGACACTAGCAGTTTCATTAGCATCAACATTATGGGAGGTCGATCTGGTGTGCGGCCCTGTCATCTTAGAGTTCTTTGTTTAGATTTCGAAAACTCTAAATAGAATATGCAAACTCTTGAGAACAAACTTGGATCTCCTTCGGGGGATTTCTTCAATCCAGTAGCAACAAAGATGATCCTAACAACCTGAGAATCGATCCTTCTCAGTGAAAGCACCAAAATGTTAGCACCAGAATTGGTCACTAACACCCTAGAATAGATTTATGTAGCGAGATAAATGAAGAAAGTAAATGGAAAAAGAGGAATAACACAATATATGCAAAATAGAACAGTAAAAATCAAGAACAACAAAATTTATAGTGGTTCGGCGTTAATTACCTACGTCCACTTTGAATATTTTTTTTATTGCTTTATCAATTGCTTGAATACAGATACAATCCACAAGAGAAAGCTTGAATACAAGTTGGAGCAAAAGAAAAGAGAGTACAAAAAATGGCAGAGTCTCCCTTGAGTTCTCGAAAAAAGATCCACCAAAATGGACCAATGCCCCTCTATTTATAGATCGAGACGGCCTGACGTCTTAGAGCTTGAACTTCTCTTCAGTCGCTTGAGCCCATCACCAAGAGAACTTGGCCCAACAGTTATAAGTTAACATGGTCGATCCGAACATGTCGATCCTTCAAGGCGGACTCTTAAATGCCGAACGCTGCCAAACATGCTGTTATCCCAACTTTTGGCAAAGCCGAGATACCCAAAGATTAACTGAAGATCAATGATTATTAGTCATGAACATCGATTGTGCATCGCAGGTTCACCATGGATATCGATGAATTTTGTCCGAGTCCGGATCAGGCTGCAATTGATGAGACATGTCAAGCAAGGCCAGATGAAACAACGTTCCAAGTTTCGAGTCAATCCGAGTTCGTATGCTCAAGATATCGCCAAAAGGAAATGGGTGAGATAAGCTAGTCTCGAATCCATAAGGGAAGGTTGGTTCGAATCGAGGGGAAGAGCATTGCGTCGAATCCATCATGTTCGACTCCGTTTACTTCGTATCCATCAGAGCTGCAGGTCTTCGACTCCATCGAAACGAGTTCCCTCGAAATCACAGAGGCGAATCACTTCGAATCGATCCGGTATCGTTAGTTCGAATC
This sequence comes from Allium fistulosum, assembly GCA_030737815.1. Taxonomy (NCBI): domain Eukaryota; kingdom Viridiplantae; phylum Streptophyta; class Magnoliopsida; order Asparagales; family Amaryllidaceae; genus Allium; species Allium fistulosum. Next base: position 1,181,412,320 of record CM060903.1, read on the forward strand.
CATCCTTAAGAGGTGACTTCGTGTCGATCGCCTATTGTTTTCCAACAATCGATACGAATGAGCACACTGGAACCATCCTATGCCTAGCATCGAATCCATACGGTTTGAACAACTTCGAATCGAACAACAAGTATAGGCCATGACCGATTCGAACATACCTTGCCTCGAATCCATTCCCATCTTCGAATCGATACATCTCGAATCCACCACAGCTGAAACCAAGGATTTGACTCAGTAAAACCCGGAGGAAAAGCTGGATCAACCCGAGAAGTGCGCGCGCCACATCACCGCTTGCGTGCACCAACCATCGAGTCGACCCTATCGATTCGAAGGGGTCGATTCGAACCACTTATGTTCACCGAAAACGTAACCTTGAATCGATCATAACTTGAGATCTACACATCCAAATGCTATGAAATTTTCACAGAAGCTTCAACACATGATGAAGAATGTTCACACCAAATTTCAGCTTGATTGGAAAATTTCTTGATCGATTCGAACCGAGGGTCGAATCGATCCCAAAGTGGGCCCGGGACTCCAGATTTCGGCCATGTGGGCCCCCTGACGTGCCAGAACTGGTCTCCCTCCATTTTAGGCGAAATATCAGCCTCCTACACCTATAAATAGAGCCCTTGGTCATTCAGAAAAGAGGTGGGAACAATTCTTAGAGCTAAAGAGGGCCCAGATTCTGCCAGATTCACTCCAGATCACCATTGCTGCCTTAGATTCAGACTTAGTTCAGCAAATCAGTTGTAATACAACATACGAAATTGTAATCTTCAAGCATCGAGCAATAAAATCATAAAAACCTTGAAGTGGACGTAGGCCGGAGATAGCCGAACCACTATGAATTGTGTGTCACTGTTCATTATTTCTTGATTGTTGCTTGCTACTAATTTAAGATCTGTGATTTGTGTGTGAATACTGTTGATTTGTATTCATACGCTGGTGCTTTCACTACACTTGGGGTTTGTGACCATTTTTGGTGCAAACACTTTGGTGCTTTCACCGAGAATAACTAGCACCCGCTACACCAAATTCAGAATTTAGATTTGGAATTTTAAGAATTCAGATCTGACTCTACAATGACCCGACAAACTAGACAAAGAACTGAGAGGAGCCAACAGGCAGGAAGTCAAGAGGCATCCTCTGGCGCTGGAGAAGGACAAGCTTCGATCTGCATTACTAGAGATGAGGTGGAAGCGATGAATAACTTAATGCAGGAAAGAATGATGAAAAGCCAACAAGAGATGCTACAGAATTTCTTCGAGCAGATGAGAGCTGCAGGGACGCAGAACCCTGGACCAGCTACAGCGGTTGTGAATGTGGAACAAGGAGCTAGGGCTATGGAACCCAACGGAGGACAGAATGCAGGACCAGAAGGCAATCAACAAGGGCTTGGGGGCAGGCCCGCAGGATCCAACGTAGAAGTACCTTTGGAAGGAGCTCAACCGGCTAGGGCCAACACTAATGCTAACGAGCCGCCCGAAGAGTACGTACCAGAATTCCCTACAAGACTCGGAGGGCAAGACAGAGACATGACAAGGGGGCAACCCCTAGATGGAGATGAAAGAATGATCGGCCTAGTGAGACGACTCATGAGAGGAGGGTTTTCAGGAGGAGGATTAGAAGAAGTTAGTCGGAGTCCGTTCGCTCCAAATATCAGGAATGCAAGGAACCCTCCGAAGTTCAAACTACCAACGCTGAATCCTTATGATGGAAAGTCAGACCCGACCATGCATATCACCAGATATATCAGACACATGGAAGTGCTGGGAGCATCCGAGGAAGTGATGGCACGATGTTTCCCCTTATTCCTATCAGATTTGGCTGCGCTTTGGTTTAGGCAGCTAGAAACCGGATCAATCAGGACATGGGGCGAGCTTGTGGATTGCTTCATGAAGCAGTTTAGGGTCCACGTGACGCGACCTAAAAGCGTGATGACTTTGGCATCGATAAAACAAAGGACCGGAGAGTCCATAAAAGATTTTTTGTTACGATTTAATGTGACGGTGACTTCTGTAGATCGCCCGGACCCATCGATGATTTTAATGGCGGCAGTGGCAGGAGTTGGAGAAGGCACCGAATTCAAAGACTCTTTGACTAAAGATCCACCGCAAGATCTTGGAGAGTTTTTCCATGAAGCTGAAAAATTCATTCGATTAGAGGAATCACGAGCCGAGAGGCAGGAAATAAATGTTGCACAAGGCGAAGGAACCGCCAGGGAACAGTCCAGGGCAGACAAAGGAAAGAGAAAGCAGGATGACGCACCTGATGGTCCTGACAAACGGAAGAAATTCCGAGAGCCTAGATTCAGGCAGTACACAGACTTGGTGGCAGGACTTGAACGAATTTACACCGAAACTCGGGGGCAACTCCCCTATCGAAAGCCACCAAGGAGAGATCCCACAGAGCGGGAACGTAGAACCGGAAAATATTGCCTATTCCATGAGTTAGATGGGCACACTACCGATGAATGCCGACACCTGAAGGATGAGGTGGAAGAACATGCCAGGAGTGGTAGATTGCCACAATATGTCAGAGAACGTACGACGGCGGCTAGACCCGAACAACTACCGCATCAACCAAACAGGAATGATCCCGGATCGGGATCACGACTCGTCATCAACTGATTGTGATGGCAAGGGCCAAGTCCAAGATTTGGACTCTGGTCGATTAGTTTTCTTAGATTTGATTTCCAAAATAAAACGGCTATCCCACTTACTCATGTACGGGAACCGGAGAGATCCCTAGGCATGCTCTGAGATGGAAATAGACCGCTCCGCCCGGAGAGGCATTATCTTGTTTTTCCTGGTGTTTGAGATTGAACATCTAGGATTTGAATTTAATAAAGAAACACTTATTTAAAATAAACCTTTGACCGGAGAGTTAAAGGATAAACATTAAATATCAATATAAACATGATCGCTTTATGATCCTACCCGGAGAGGTAGGATCCGGAGTGCAAGAAGTGAGTTGCTTCGCTGGAGAGCGACAGGATCAACTCACTTAAGCATCGTTTCCTATTCACCAGAGAGTGATTGGATCAGGATCCAGCATGAGCCCGGAGAGGCTATAATCGACCGACGATTCAGGTCATGACATCGCTTAATGTTCAGATACGCTGAACCGGAGTGCAGGAGGTGAGTCGCTTCGCCGGAGAGCGACAGGATTGACTCACTTAACGTTGTTTCCCCTTCACCGGAGGGTGACAGGATGGGATCCAGCATGAGCCCGGAGAGGCTATAATAGATCGACGATTCAGGTCATGACATCGCTTAATGTTCAGATACGCTGAACCGGAGTGCAGGAGGTGAGTCGCTTTGCCGGAGAGCGACAGGATTGACTCACTTAAGTTTGTTTCCCCTTCACCGGAGAGTGACAGGATGGGATCCAGCATGAGCCCGGAGAGGCTATGATCGGTCGAGAACGACCAAGACATCGCTATACGCCCTAGTTGGGGCCAGAGTGCAAGGGATAGAAAGCAACGCCGGAGTGCAATAGGATCTTTCTATTCAATCGCTAAATCTAGAATGGGTTTGACAGGGGTCCGGAGTGACCATCAATAGTACGGAGAGACCGTAGAATTTTCATTCTTAACTTCCACTGGAAAAAATTGATAACAATTCGGCTTCGAACAGCCATGGACTTGATTGAAAATGCTATAAGCTATGAGTAAAACATGAACTCACTGCATTTAACTTGAGACTGATCAAAACACACCTTTTAACAAAAGGCATATTTTGGGGGGCAAAATGTTATCCCAACTTTTGGCAAAGCCGAGATACCCAAAGATTAACTGAAGATCAATGATTATTAGTCATGAACATCGATTGTGCATCGCAGGTTCACCATGGATATCGATGAATTTTGTCCGAGTCCGGATCAGGCTGCAATTGATGAGACATGTCAAGCAAGGCCAGATGAAACAACGTTCCAAGTTTCGAGTCAATCCGAGTTCGTATGCTCAAGATATCGCCAAAAGGAAATGGGTGAGATAAGCTAGTCTCGAATCCATAAGGGAAGGTTGGTTCGAATCGAGGGGAAGAGCATTGCGTCGAATCCATCATGTTCGACTCCGTTTACTTCGTATCCATCAGAGCTGCAGGTCTTCGACTCCATCGAAACGAGTTCCCTCGAAATCACAGAGGCGAATCACTTCGAATCGATCCGGTATCGTTAGTTCGAATCCATCCTTAAGAGGTGACTTCGTGTCGATCGCCTATTGTTTTCCAACAATCGATACGAACGAGCACACTGGAACCATCCTATGCCTAGCATCGAATCCATACGGTTTGAACAACTTCGAATCGAACAACAAGTATAGGCCATGACCGATTCGAACATACCTTGCCTCGAATCCATTCCCATCTTCGAATCGATACATCTCGAATCCACCACAGTTGAAACCAAGGATTTGACTCAGTAAAACCCGGAGGAAAAGCTGGATCAACCCGAGAAGTGCGCGCGCCACATCACCGCTTGCGTGCACCAACCATCGAGTCGACCCTATCGATTCGAAGGGGTCGATTCGAACCACTTATGTTCACCGAAAACGTAACCTTGAATCGATCATAACTTGAGATCTACACATCCAAATGCTATGAAATTTTCACAGAAGCTTCAACACATGATGAAGAATGTTCACACCAAATTTCAGCTTGATTGGAAAATTTCTTGATCGATTCGAACCGAGGGTCGAATCGATCCCAAAGTGGGCCCGGGACTCCAGATTTCGGCCATGTGGGCCCCCTGACGTGCCAGAACTGGTCTCCCTCCATTTTAGGCGAAATATCAGCCTCCTACACCTATAAATAGAGCCCTTGGTCATTCAGAAAAGAGGTGGGAACAATTCTTAGAGCTAAAGAGGGCCCAGATTCTGCCAGATTCACTCCAGATCACCATTGCTGCCTTAGATTCAGACTTAGTTCAGCAAATCAGTTGTAATACAACATACGAAATTGTAATCTTCAAGCATCGAGCAATAAAATCATAAAAACCTTGAAGTGGACGTAGGCCGGAGATAGCCGAACCACTATAAATTGTGTGTCACTGTTCATTATTTCTTGATTGTTGCTTGCTACTAATTTAAGATCTGTGATTTGTGTGTGAATACTGTTGATTTGTATTCATACGCTGGTGCTTTCACTACACTTGGGGTTTGTGACCATTTTTGGTGCAAACACATGCAGAAGCCCTTGACCTCATATGCTGAACCAAGCTCCACCTTTTACCATCCTTTTGCCGACCGGACCAAGGTATGTCGACCCGATGAAACAAGCAATGCCAACCCCTTGAAGCGTCACAACATGCCGACCCCATATTCCAAATGCCGACCCGAGTTCATTGAGGTGCCGATCCGGAGTCTTTCTCCAATGCCGACCTCTGCATTATGCTGAACCCTTGTAAACACGCCGACTTGATGCCAATCTCCTGCCGACCCGAAGTCACACGAGTCCTAGACCCAAAGCAGTGCCGATCCCAAGTTCTTCTCAAAGCCGACCCGGGTATCGACCCAGAGTGAATACTATACCGACCCGGGGCAGTGCCGACCCGCTCTTGAATATGCCGACCCCTAGTAGCCATCCATACCGACCCGAAGTTGATGATGAGACGACCCGGAGTAAACAGTCCATTGACTCGAAGTAAACTTCTCAACGACCCGAAGTAGACTCATTCCTTGTTCCTGCTTCCATCAACAATTAAATATGGCCTCTGTAACTACTGTTTTGTAGTCGGGCCAAGGCGCCGAGTAACATATATAGATTCAGTTAGTGCCATATCTGTATTCGTATCCGAAATCATTTTCGGATATCGAATATCCGTATCTGCGGATGCAGACGGATATATGATATTTAACGGATATTCTTCGACCAATTCACAACTAATAAACATAAACAAACAGAAAATATTGATTCATTATAAATCAATTTCACTACTAAAAAAATAAAAAAAACGCTATTTTTTTTAAACAACAAATATTGAATTTTATACACGTATTAAATTTTTTTACATAGATAAAATTGTAAATGACTATCATTTTATATACTAAAATACATGAAAATACAACTATAATCTTGTTAAGAAACGAACGGATAATAACCGAATGCGGATATGACCATATCCGTATTTCTATCCATTTTTCGGATATCGAATAATTTTTCATATTTTGGATATGGATACATACGGATTTTGAATATTTTGGATACTTATTGACAACAGTGCAAATAAATAAGTATGTAAATCTAATAAAAACAATTTTATCCTAGCATTTTATAAAAAACTCTGAGTGCAACTCGACAAATTTTTTGCGTTAGACGTCTAACTAGAATTTGCCTTTTCTGGAAGTTTAGCCCAAATTGGCAAACTCACAGATTAGTGAACCCTCAGCTCCCATTCCAACTGCCACCTTCTGTTTCTTCTCTCATTCATGGAAACGGGGGAGAGCATAATTGTAAACTTAATGTTAATAACTGTGTAATGAGTGACGGATTACGATTACCTGAGGTGGAAACTCTTTGCTGAATCTTCATCCCGAGGTATAATTTGTCTAGAAATGCTTTTGATCTTACTTCTATTTGTATTATTTTCGCTTTGAATTAGCTCTAATCCACTTCAAAAGCTAAAATTTTGTTAAAAATCCATCGTTTCCAGTTCTCAATTTGCTGAAGCTTTCAGTTTTTTTTTGGTACCTAACTTTCTAATTCTAGGGTTTATGCAAACAAAAAGAATTCTTACATGGATTTGTTTCCTTAGCTTTATTGGACGCATGAATTGATTGCTATATTTTACTTTTTTTGCATGCAGTTTACTTCGGGGATTTTGAGATGGAGAAGGAAGAATCAAATAAATTTTTAGGATTAGATGTTAAACCACTTAAGTCCCTCTCTCCTATGTTTCCATCAGTAGGTCTCAATACATTCACAAAACCCAGTGAATCTCCATTTGTGTATGTTTCAACTTTGAATTCATCAAAGACATCACCATTTGCGGCTGATAATCAACCATCTGTTGTGAATCAAACACAACCTGTAACCCCAGTCCTAAATAAGACCGAACCATCTTCAAATAATCATGCTCATCATCCATCACCTGACAATGTTAGTTCTCCTCTGGATAGCGTACACACCTCATCTACTGGTAGGAGAATCAAGCAACCAGTTAGTAAAAATAAAAGTTCTGTTACCGATGGCACTGAGGGCAGTAGTCAAACAAAGTTACAGAAAAAGAAACTTAAAGTAACGCATACTGTTGATTCAGGTTTGATTCCCTCTTGTCTTGATCCTAAGGATTCAGTTGAAGTTATTCTCATGACTTTTGATGCTATAAGGCGCAGATTATCACAGTTGGATGATGGCAAGGAAGTAAAGGTGAATCAACGTCCGGATCTGACAGCTGGTAATATCATGATGACTCACGATCTTAGGGCAAATGTAGGTAAAAGGTTGGGATCAGTGCCTGGAGTTGAAATCGGAGATATGTTTTATTTTAGGATAGAAATGTGTTTGATTGGATTGCATGGACCAATTATGGCTGGGATTGATTATATGACAATATCTTTTGGTGATGGTGATGATACTGTTGCTGATAGCATTGTCTCTGCTGGTCGTTACGAAAATGAAGAAAGCGATGTCAATACTTTGATTTATACTGGGCAAGGTGGTAAATCTGATCAAAAATTGGAGAGGGGAAACCTTGCATTAGAGAGAAGCTTACATAGAGGTAATGCTATTAGAGTCATACGTGGTGTAAAGGATCCAAGCACAGTAGCTGGGAAGATCTACTACTATGATGGTTTATATAAGGTCGATGAATCATGGATCGAAAAAGCTAGAACAGGTTTCCAAATTTTCAAGTACAAGTTGTTGAGACAACCAGAACAAGCACCTGGGCTTGCTATTTGGAAAATGACGCAACAGTGGAAAGATAATCCTTCATCGAGACCTGCAGTTATTTTACCTGATATATCTTCTGGTATTGAAAATTTACCTGTTTGTCTTGTCAACGAAGTAGATGGTGATAAGGGACCGAGTCATTTTAGATATAGCTCTGTAGTTGAGTATAAAAATTCTCTAAATTCTAGGAAGCATTTGGAGCATTCTGGGTGCAAGTGTGTCACTGTGTGTGTACCCGGTGATGTAAAGTGCACATGTGCCAACTTAAATGATGGAAATTTTCCATATAGTGCTACTGGTATTCTTGTATGCCGAAAGCCTTTAATCTATGAATGCGGTGCTTCGTGCAATTGCTCCACTAGCTGTAGAAATCGAGTGTGTCAAAATGGAAGCACACTTCGATTTGAAGTTTTCAGGACTAGCACTAGGGGTTGGGGACTTAGAAGCTGGGATCCGATTCGAGCAGGAACTTTTGTATGTGAATATACAGGAGAAGTTATTAATAAAATTGACGCGAGTGCCGAAGATGATGAATACATCTTTCAAGCACTTGGAGCGGATGAAAAGTCATTTAAATGGAATTATGGACCTGAGTTATTAGGGGAACCAGGCTACCAGTTCTCAAGTGATACTTTAGGGCAACTTCCGATTGTTATAACGGCAAAAAACATTGGTAACGTATCTCGATTCATGAATCATAGTTGTTCTCCCAATCTATTTTGGCAGCCTGTGATGCATGATCATGGAGATGAAAATCATCCACATATTATGTTCTTTGCAATGAAGCATATTCCACCAATGACAGAGCTGACCTATGATTATGGTCTGACTGAAAATGCTGGGTCCCGCAAGACGAAGGAGTGTTTATGTGGAGAACAGAAGTGTCGAGGGCGTTTTGTTTAAATTTATAATGGAGAATGTCCAGGATCTTTTTGTTATGGTGGTATTCAAGGTTAGAAATATTTACATTTTCTTTTGCCATTTTAGAATTTTGCATCACATTTACTTTTCTGTCTAGTTGATCAACTTAGATTCTTAGAGTTCAGTTAATTTATGTAGGCATCATTTTAGGACTTATTGGTGACCACATCAAGATACTTTTGGTGGTGTTCTTACCAGGCAAGTATTTAAGTTCTCCATTTTTGCAATTTTTTTTAAATTTAACTTTCTCTGTGCAATATCTTCCATGTCAATTGTTATGTTGATGATGTGTGTGTGTGCGCGCGCACATGCAAACTTCTAATAGTGACCTTTTGCATGATACGGGGAACTTATACATAACATTTTGAATACCATTTTGATCTGTTTAGTTCTCCGGATCGCAATCAAATTTGATTTCCAGAGATATTGGACTAGTAAGTTCGGGAAAGTTTAAATTTTCATTTTTCATTTGCGCTAATAAGTTTAAGTTCGCAAAAGCACCGGTTTTATTTATTCTGCTGTTAAAGCATTTAATTCTGTAGAATCAAAATATAAAAGTACCATTTAAACAGGATTATATGAGCTTGTGTGAACTGAAAATGTTACATTAGGACAATTATTTCTTATATCAATATCAATGGTTTAATCGTAATAAATGTCTCCTAATGCCATATAAATAAATGTGGTTGACCAGATGTACATTGATGACTATATATTACACTTAATTCTATATCACCATATTTCTTCAATAACCTCCATCGAGTAAAAATATGCCTTCCTCTCTTCCACATTGATATTCATGCTTTTCTACCATCAATCAAGCTCTCTTTTGCAGACATGATCAAACCATAGTAGATTTTGGTATTGCCACCACACACCGATTTCTAGTTCTTATATTTGCCATACTTGTATTAGTCCCTTTTATTTATGATAGTCCTACTCTTAGTATCATTTTTTAAAGCTTCTCTAATCGTTGTTCCAATACCTTCAACCTCAAGAGTATATTCATATCACATAACAGTCCTTTCACTTTACTAATAAAACATCCTTTCACATGTTTTAATTTTGACCAACTTGCCTTAGTTTAATGATCCACTAATTTTATTTTATTTCTTTGAGGAAAAAAAAAAGATTGTAAAAAAGCACAGTTGTAAAGGCACACCGTGGTGCAGGACACATTACGTGTTTTGCCTTCTCTATTTTTGGTATGGTGAGGATGGGAAGCATGACAGAGGCTCAGAGCCCATTTGGGAACAATTCATTTTACAACCACTTGAAAATTGTTTTAGATGGTAGTTGTTAAGTAATATTAAGTGCAATTAAAACATAAAATTGTTAGCGTCAAGTTGAAATTGTGATAAAACTTGGTTGTAAAAGTTGAAATAAGTCATAACTATGTATTTGTTGTTATGACTTATCAACTTCTGAATAACTTATTTAAGTTGTTGGCAAACACATGAATAGTAACAGGTAACTTAGAAGTTGTTTTAACTACTTTTAAGTTGTTGTCAAACATTTTCTCACACCATGGTTTTCAAAATGGCACAATCATGAGAAAAAAATATGCAACTTTTCATGTTTGTTTTCCAACATTTTGGTTTTTAATTATTGTACTAGGATCTTAAGGATATAAAGTACTTGCTCGAAATATTTGTTTATGCTTACTGTATAACTTCTTTTTAGCATATTCAAGTACGAAGAAGATATCGATACTTATCAATCTGATCAGACGTAATTTAACAAATCAATTTGTATGTAATGCAAAATATGGTTTATGTGCGTGTGCGTGTGCTCGCGTGCGTATAGGGATGGAGCCAGGAATTCATACTCTCCTTAGCTGAGGAAAAAAATGGCAAAACAGAGTCAATGTAAACAATTAAAAAACTGCAAAAATTAACAAACATGTCAATGTTAAGTATGTATTTGTGGAAGTTTACAGAACTGTGAGACAGTTACAACATCTAGTTTTAGTTAGGGTTTGATTATAAGAAAATTGAACAAACTAGGGTTCCAATGCATGTATTGTCTAGCACTATAGGAACAATGTGAGTATAAAAAAATTGTGTTAATTATCTGGATATTAAATTAATAAAACAATCCCCTTTTCGTTCTGGGTTCATTAGCTCACTGGGTTGCAAAAATGGCACAGAGTGTTTGTAAGTTGCAGAAGTTGAAATATAAAAGATTTAGTTCATGAATGAACTCTCAATATTAGTTGTGCTGAATAATTGAAGTGCTTAATCCTTGTGGGTATTAACAATTTCAAAATGCTGGGCTACACTAATGAGTACATCTGTCCCTGTGCACGTGCGTGCGTGCACACCCTCAATATAAAAAGCTTGCCCCATGCGTCATCCCTAGGTTCTTATTTGTCCTAAGGTGATTATTACTGTCCATAAGTTTTCCCATCTTCATAAATATTCTTAACCAGTGTAATGTTATACTTTTAAATAATCATCTTTTTCACCAAAGTCCACCGTGGTATCCCTTTAGGAGTTTATCCTATGATTTCTCCAAGTTATCTGTGACCCCCTTTCATGAATGCCAGAATGTTTTTTATTTGTTTATATATATTTCCTAGACTGAAAATGTAGTTCAGTCACACTCATTGAATCTTCATAGTGCGATGACACATTTATTTGATACCTTGGTAGTTGTAACAATTTTGAAATCTCATCTCATCTACTTTTGTACATGGCGTTATAACGCTATGCAACAAATATCTCATCTCATTTACTTTTGCACATGAAGTTATAATGCTATGCATCCATTACTTGGACAGTTGAACATTTCAGAATAGGTTGAATAATTTTATCAAACATCCAATAATGTTTTATTATTCACTTTTCATACCTCAATGTGGAATCCATATGTTACACGAGCTTTCGTAGGACATGTTCTTTTCAAGGCTTCTACAATCTACGATTTTACCTTTTTTCTACCAAATATTGTTATCTTTTATATCTTTAAAGCAATTTCTTGAAATCTTTTGTGAAAATAACTTCCCTATCTATATTTGATTTTAGCGTCTTTCACCAATTATCATTGTAGATACGGATGACCACTCGAAAACAAATAAAAGAAGAAGAAGAAATCTATTTGCTCATTCGCAACATTTAACCAAATGTTTTTTCCTCCTATCTTGTATAATTTCTCACATACATCCTTATATAATTTTCTTTTTACAATATTTTTGGATTTTCTTTTGCAAATACCCCTTATGTCTTCATCACAACACCACTTTAAGTTTTGGTATCTATCTCCTATATTTTATAGCAACCTTCGACTTTTTATTCCACCATGACGTTTCTTTAGCAGAAGGTGCATTGTTTTTGAAAATGTTTAGTGTTTTCCGTCTATTGATGTACCAGAACCTTCTAGGAAGTCGATTTTTAGTGAGAACCGCAATTCGGTGTTTCTTACTTGGAAACTTGATGGGAGCACATTCCAAACTGATGAAAACACATCCCAAAATTGTAGGGAACATGTTTAAAAATGATGGAAACACGTTTCTAAGTAGGTAATACCTTTCCGATAAGCATTATCAAATGTTGAAATGAAGCATTTTTTTAAAACAAATACAGATGATTACCATTAATGTGTTAAACAAGTAAAAAAAGATTTTGAAAGAAATTCAGATGAAGACCATACGTGTGTTAAATAAACGAGTAAAAATGTGCATGTGCGCGCTTCTGTTTATGTGGGTGGGTGGGAGTACAGTGGGTGTGGTTGGGGAAATACCAAGAGGCATAATTTTGGTATTCATAGGTTTTAAAAAAAAGATATGTGGTAAAATACCAAGTAACATAATTTGGTGGACTTTATTAAAACACAAATTTTAACACACATAAAAACTTGTTCAAATATGCATAAAATTTATAAGATGAAAGTACGGTCTTCATGTGGAGATAAAAGTAGGTTTGTTACGGTTGAACCATCAATCGTAGTCAACTGTTCATACGGTTATCATCTACTTAGGTAACGGTTGTGCTGATGGTTAAAGACTTTGGTAACCACCGTAAATTATACCAACCGTGCATATGTTATATTTCATAATAAAGTATGGAATTTAGTTCAATAAGTTAGAGGTATGACTTGTGCATTAATGCATGTGTTCTACATTCACAATAGCATGTGCTTGCATTATTTATTTTACAAATAAATAGTCCGTGAACAAAAAGTTAGAACTGTAGTTATGTATCAACGATAATATATATAATTTATCATATATGTGTAAAAACCTTCAAATTTAGAAATATGTGGTTAAACATCAGTTTTACTGGTTATGACAACGGCAATGGTCGCGGATACGTTTGCAGGCAATAATAATGGGTACCACAACCGTAACAACTCTAGATAAAAGTGTTTATTACTTCATTTTAGAAAGGCAGGGCTAAACCAAGGGACGGTTCTATATCCATGCTTATTTGCGTTGCCTTTTGATGAAACTACAAAATAAATTCAATATGATATTGTACAAATATACATCAGAAAGTTAAAAAGAAAGTATATTTGAAAAATATCACTCCGAGTTTATTTATAGAAATATATATAAGAACTCCAACATGCCGAGTAGATTGAAAAAGGTTAAAAACTGACCTCACAAACAATAAAAAATAATAGGCAAGGTTTTCATAATGGGATTCAAATCGTAAATCGTAAAATTTAAATTTTAAATCAAAACGGGATTTAAATCGTAAATCGTATATTCAAAGTATCCGTATTTTAAGGTTTTTACATACTTTGAAATTAATTTTAATGTTTAAACTTTTACAATTAAACTTAAATCATGATTTTATCTCTTATATAATTTCCTTTTTGTTTTGAAAACATTATAACGGGAAATATAAATCCAAATAAGTATATTAAATATGTTAATCCAAGTTGAATGTTTTTTATATTGCGGGTTTAACTATGTTTGAATCGAAATATAAATCGAATCGTAAAAAGAGAGATCCGATCTGAATCGGGATTTAAATAGTAAGATTTTAAGATTTTTGACAACAATAATAATAGGAGCTAAACGATCAACAGAGAGCTGATCACATAGAAAAAAGACTATGAAATAGTGCTAACTAGTTACGAATGGATATAACAAAAAGTAAAGAACCGTAAAGCAAAGCGTAAAAGTTAAATGCAGAGTAAAACAGTATATCTGGATGGGAACTGAAATTGAAGTACGTCTGCAGTGAAGCGCATTTGCATTGGTCCCTGGTGTCAGCGTAAAAGTTAAATGTAGAAGAGACAAGACAACTTAACAAAGCTCTCCGGTGTTAGCGTCACAATTGAATATCCCCTACGACACATAAATGGTGATAACAACACTTGTAACAAAAGGAATCTCGCACTTTTACGTGCTACCGATCTTTACACACACACGTATATACATATATATCGCACACACATATATGTATATAGGGCAAGGATCGGGTACACCTCATTTTTGCTACACTTCAAATCCTCTTGATTTCAACCACATGTTCCGATTTAAATAGTAGAATAAAGTGATAAGAGAGAGACTATATTATTTAAATCGGAACATGTGGTTGAAATCAAGGGGATTTGAGGTGTAGCAAAAATGAGATGTAGCAAAAATGAGGTGTAACCGATCCTTGCTCTATATATATATATGCGTGATGGAGTAACCGTATCAGTGTAGGCTGCAGCGAAAAGCATGAATGACAAAGGGAGCAGAAACTGCAAGGTAAACAGGGCATGGCCTGCACAACCACGTATATGCTGCATGAAGATGACCAGAAAGAACTGATAGACGTGGATGCAATAGAGGACATCAATGTGGTAGGTTGTAGGAAGAATCTAGGGTTGAGGCTGCTGTGGAATGTAGGGATGGAAGGGCGGAGAGGTTGTTTCTTGACGATGGATCAAAAGCAGCTGTGGTAAATTGTAGGCAGCTCATTAATTGGTATAATACTATTAGTTTGGATTTAAAAGGGTAACCAATAGTATCTTACCCATGAATGGATTTCTTGCTTTTAAGTGCAAGGTGGTTTAACCATGGTTTGAGGTTCCGGCCGGCACCACGAGATTCCGACCATTTCGTGCCGGTTCCGGCCGGTGGCGGGACGGGATTAGGGCAAAATCCCGTCCCGCTCAAAACAGCAAAAAAAAAAAAAATCACCAAAAAAAAATCGGAATCACATAATTAGAAGTAGAATAAGAGAGCGACAACAAAAAACACGAAGAATCAACTAATAGAGAAAGCAAAACAATAAGCAAATCCTATTTGAGCGGTTTTCATACCAAGGCATAGCAAATTCAGCAAGCTTCGGAGAGGAGTTCGACCAAATTTGAGAGAATACCAAAGCGACGTCGAAGTCGATCTTCGTATTTTTCTTCGAGCATTTTTTTTTCTCCTTTGAGGCCGATATTTTATTTCTGAGCGATGATTTATTTTCCCTTTCTGCTTTGTCAATGCCGCAGGTGATTATTTTTTCAACGACGGAGTTTTTTGCCAACCTGTGGGCTTTGGGCTGAATAATGAGGAGGGTTATTGCTTGGCTGTGGGCTTTATAAGCTAAATAAAGAGGAGGGTTATTGCTTGGCTGTGGGCTTTATAAGCTAAATAAAAAGGACTTAATATTGCATACATAAATGGACTTGATTATTGAATGAGAAAGGGGTTATGGAAATAGCTTCTGAGTGTACTAGCGTTGTATGTAACATTTATATATTATATTTCTATATGAATTTACATCGTTTATCGTTAATTTTTCATTAAAAAGATCGAAATCCGATATCAGGACCGAAACCGAAACAAAAACCGAAACAAGCGAAATTTCCGAAATTGACCGAAACCTATAAAATTTCAAATGATCGAAACCGAGACCGAAACCGAGTTCTCGAACCTTGGGTTTAACATAAACACTTTTCTGAAGAAAGAAAGAAAAGGCTTAGATATCTAATTGTTAGGAACTTCATGGGTTGCCAATTAATGGATTTCATGGGTTGAAACTTAGTATGGCTAAAACTGAGTGTATATCATACGGTTTTAGTAATTATGTTAGGAATAATAGTACGATAAATCCGTAAAATCAAACAATTAACGAAAAAGATTTGTTAAATATGCAAGACCAGTGATATAAAATGATCAAAAAATAGAAAAGAGCAAATATGGTGAATTACCGCAAGTTGGATAAAATTGAAATCATATAACATTTTATCTGATAAGAAAATAACAGACTAACTGAATTTTATTTATGAAACAATGACTAGATCAATTATATTGTGGTTTAACGTTGACTTTTAAAAAAAATGCAAGAGAAACGAGAATGTTAAAAGAAATAATTGGAATACTAAAAAAGGTAGAGCTAAAAGTGAAAGAAGGAGAGAAACTAAAAATGACATACGAATGAGAGAGCCAGGGATAATGGAGAGACACACTAGCTACGGGAGGAGATAATATTTACACGAAAAGAAAATAAATAAATTAAAACATAAATTAACATGGAATAAAATATTAAACATTACTTGAAAATCTAACATGACTAAAAATATGATTTAAGATTCATGTTGTTATAATTATTATTTTTGCACTTTTGTATTGTATGCTTGCGGATTTCTAACATCAGAACATTTGAGTGTCTTACCATCATCTACTATAACATGAACATACAAAAAATGGGGAGAAAAGTAGGTTTTACAAATAATACTAGCAAGTGTGTTAGATTTTTGTTTTGACTTATGGCTAAACAAGCACTATATCCACATCTGAATTACTCTTTTGATATTTGATTATCGTTTAACGTTTGCCCTCATTTTTTAATGCAGTTTTGGTAGGTTTTTTGTGTACCTTGGTACCATGCTGTGCTTGGCTTGTGGATGCACGAAAGAATTCATGTTGTAGTCAGTTTAAAATTAATTTATCAATGTAGTGAATTATGAAAGGATGCATATGTTATTTTACTGGATGAAACGTGATTTTGTATTGTTTGGACCATTTCTTTGGTTTGAACACGCTTTAGTACTAAGTTAGAAAATGCAATATTTGTGGCTTCAGCACTGTACAACTCTTTTATGGTATCATGTTACGTTACGTTAGTGCAAAAAAATGTTTTATGGGACTGAATATTTGATTGAGTTTAAGTCGATTGATTTCCATGTGTGGAATTTAGTGAATAACTATCTGATTGATGAATGTATTAACTGCTGTGTTGCTTGTGTGGCGTTTTGATTCTATTTTTGGGGTGAAATTACTCTCAGAATGTTTATCCGTGTCCATGTTTTATGACAATTCATCAAGTGATAGGACTGTATAGTTGCCAATGTACAAAGGTTGAAAGTTTTATGGTGTGTTGTTGATGCCTGCTAATTGGACAAAGTGGATGTAGGTCTTAACTCGGCCCAACACCTTCCAAAGTAGATAGAATTTAAAATTGTCTTATTTGTTCGTTTGTAATTATCTTACATGTTTTACATGGGATGTTCTTTTCTATTTTGTACACGTTCTCCGAGATTTTAACACTTTATTTGTTAGCGGTTTAGATTAATTTCTTCAGACTCAACATGGGCGAGCAAAACACCAATGCCGTCCCCAGACCACTCAGTACAAGCTACCACCATTTTGACTTCAGTGCAGCAGGGGCGACTTCACCTATCCCGCCCTCCCTGAACATGTCTGCTCAGGTGATCACATACGGACCTATCACCTCGAGGGTGGAGAGTCGGGGCTTGCCAGGGTTCGTGTCCTTAAGCGGTCGAGGACAAATGAAGACCGGATGTTATTCCGTCTTTTGACCAGGCATGATTGTGACAAGCTGGACAGATAGAACTTAGAGCTATCAGGGTGGAAAGGCCACAAATATAGCCCAGGAGTCTAAAAACCAAGCACAGACAGAGCCATGAAGTCGAGCCAAAATTATCCAAGGCAACAAGGTAACGGGATCTCCCAAGTTGGGGATCGATGCCGACTCCAGCTGAGGATCGATACCAACTCCCAAATACAACCCAAATACAGCTTGGGTGGACTCCATCTTCTGCATACAAGCTTACCTCGATACCGAGAGTCTATTTTCAAAGTTGGTTTATTGAATCGGTGCAATTCCCTGTCGATCTTCGTGAGCTCATAAATCTGCAGCTTTGTTCTTCTACAACTCCATTATTTAGGCCAGAAACATGCTAAGATTGGTGCAAACAACTATGCATTCATGAAGCCTACCCCAAGACGATCCAAGCTAAGGAGTTGAAGACTCAAGAATCATGAAACTTGGGGATCGGTACCGACTCTCACTTGGGGATCGATACCGAGTCCCAGATATTATTGAACTGGCATTTACCTTTTTGGGAGAACGAGTCAATTTTGGGCACAACGGCTAAGAGATATTTCATGCGAGATTTTAGGCCCCCTACCTTTATGAATACGAAGGTAGGACTCGTTTTTGGTATCTTTTGGCTCTAATTCTATTATTTCTTATATTATTACAACTCCGAAATTCCAAGTGTTGGAGTTGTACCGACCCTCAAGAACTTCTGCATCCAAGTCAAAAACAAGTAATAAAATATTAAAGTGGATGTAGGCTTACTTTGCCAAACCACCATAAATTGTTGCGTGCTCTCTTTTCTTCATTTTTATATACTTTCTTCATATTTTATTCTTTACTTAAATCATTGGGTGCTTGTGCCATTTTTGATTCAAACATTTCGATGTTTTCACTGAGAACCATATTCTCAGGCCATTTGGATTCATCATCTACTATTGGATTTTCTATATCCAAGTGATAGATCCAATCTCTTTATCTTATAATTCTATAACTCAGATTTGCAAAGGTCTATTAAAAGCTTTCTGCCATGACCCCATCAAGAAGAGATCATTCTACCAATTGCAGAGCTATTACTGAAATCGAGAATCAGAATCCTTAGCAAATAGATGGAGTTGTTCAACCAACTCAACCCAAGGTCCAGGCTCCTACCGACGTTGTGACCAGAGTGGAGATGGATAAGATGATGAAGCAGATGGAAGACAGATTCCAAGCTAGCCAACAGGAGATGAGCAAGACGATGCAACAAAGCTTGAAGCTACTGGATGAGTTGACTCAAAACAGCCGCAGATGGAGTATAAGGGATTCCAGCTCAGAGTCAGAGAGTTCTTCTTCATCCGAGCGAAGATGGAGGGAAGGAAGACAGAAGAAAAACTCAGTATGTTGCTGGAACTTCTACACAAGGAAGAGGACGAGTCCCATGCTCGAGTTCGGTACCAACCCCCACTTGGGACTCGGTTTCGACTCCCAAAATGGTAGGCCCTAGGTATCGAGCGCCTTCCCGAGAGCGTTCGCCGGGTCGAACACTTGGGGCAGGACGCGATCACCACTATTCGGTCGAACTTGTTGATTCGGATTATCTGGAAGATATAGTTAGGAGGTTGTTTAGTGAAAACAGGTCAAGAAGTAATGACGATTGGGGAACTTATGCTAGTTGAAACCCGTTCACGTAAGATATCCTTCACGCGAAATACCCCAAGAGATTCAACATGCCAACGATGCATTTATACGGAGGAACGATGGATCCTAGGCAACACTTATTAAGATATGAATAGCACATGGATTCAGCTAGGGCTTCGGATGCTGTGAAGTGCCACTGTTTTCCAATTTTCTGAAATGGGTTGGCTACGATGTGGTTCACTCGGCTTCTACCGAGGTCCATATCATCATTTCCAAGTTGTCACGGAAATTCATGGAGCAATTCCGTTTGCACACCTCACGTCCGAAGCACGTGATGTCATTGTCTAATGTATATCAAGCTGAAGGAGAGTCGCTGCTGGATTATTTAAAGTGGTTCCACACGGCTGTAACGGAAATAACGGATCTGAAAGAAGATATGGTGTTGATGGCGCTTTGTAGAGGAGTTCATCTCGACTCGGATTTTAGTGATTGGATAGAAGGAAAGCAACCATCGACAGTGGAAGCTTTCTATAGGAAAGCTAATGAATATCTACGTCGGGAGGATGCACGTAAGAGGCTATGGAGAACTGACGCTGGAAGTTCAAATGAGCCAATTTAGGGTAATATTGCTGTAAAGCAATCTGGAGGAAGTTCTGAAAATGTTGATGTGAAAGTTGGTGATCAGAGCAAAGGAGGGAAACAAAATAATGATGGAGTAAAGAAGGGAAAGTCAAATAACATGAGTCGTTTTAGAGGTCCAAATATGACAATTACACCGAGTTGAACAATTCGATAGAGAACATCTATCTGGCTACTTAAAATATCGAACCGTATAGGAAGTCGGCTCCTAGGGAGTCAACTGAGAAAGAGAGGAAATCGGGCAAGTTCTGTAGATTCCATGAGGCTCACGGTCATATTACTAATGAGTGCAGGCACATGTGTCACATGATTGAAGAATTAATAAGGAAAAAGAAACTGCAGCAATATGTGAAAGCCCCGCAGGATGGCGGATAAGGAAATTCTAGCGCACTTGGGCCATCTTCTTAGCGGGGGCAAGCTGAGCCTGGTGCTGATGCATTCAGGCAGCCAGAAAAACGGTTAATGATAAACACAATCATCGATGGGCCTCATCCCATCGATAAGAACTTTGCGGAGATGGATAGATATATTGGAGCCCTGAAGCATGCTGAGAACGAAAGTTGCTATGCTGTCGAGGATGGAGCTCCGACAAAACAGTTTTGAACTATGACATACGACATTGTTTTCTGAAACAGGGATGCTGACGCAGTCGAGGCACTAACGATTGACCCACTCGTGATCTCAGCCGTGATTGGTCCTGCTGCTGTATGAAAGGTGCTTGTTGACTATGGGAGTTCAGTCAATATTCTGTTCAAAAAAGCTTACGATCAAATGAAGTTGGAAGGGAGAGATTTGAAGCCTTGTAGATCTCGTATACAGGGGTTCAATGGGATAGCTACTAAAGCCATCAGATTTGTCGAATTATCGGTGGAACTTGGCGAGGGAGACCGCGGGAGAGTGTGGGTCATGCCGTTTTTAGTATTGGATATTTATTATGCTTATAACATTCTTGGGCCGACCGTGCCTAGCCGAATTTAGAGCGGCCATCGCTCCTTGGTGTTTAACTATAAAATTCCTTACTGATAATGGAGTGGGGATCGTGCGCAGAGATCAAATGGCTAGCTCTAAGTGCTATGTTGTTGAACTGAAGGAAGCAAGGCGTAAGAAGGGAAAGAGTGTAGAGGTCTGCATAAAGGCTTTGGACATATAGTAACTACCGCCTAAGCCCCGACTCGGGCAAACTAGTCAGTTCTACGATGACATGGACGTACGAAAAAAGCCGAAGGGCGAACGAGAAGCTCCCGCCGAGTTGACAATCGCTGTTCTAGTCAATAGAGATGACCCAAGTAAAGTCCTGAAGGTTGGATCTCAGCTCGGTACTGGCGTGATGAGGGAGTTGGTTGGTTTTCTCTGGGCAAACATGGATGTGTTTGCCTGGACACACTCGAATATGTGTGGGATCTCATTCGGGATAGCGAGCCATGCATTAAACATAAATCTTAGATGCATTCCTCTAAAACAGAAACGCTGCAGCCTGGGTCTGGAGAAATCCACTACGCTCAAAGAAGAAGTGGATAAACTAAAGAATAACGGTTTCATCCATGATGCTTTTGGGTATCAAACCCTGTTTTGATGAAGAAAGCAAATGGGATATGGCATCGACTGTTCCGACTTGAATAAAGCATGCCTGAAGGACAGCTTCGCGCTTCCAAGAATAGATCAGTTCATGGACTCAACTGCTAGACATGGGTTTCTTTCATTCATGGACAAGTACTACAGATACAATCAAATCCCGATGCACGTCCCATATTAGGAACACACTAGCTTCATCATCGACCTCAGACTTTATTGCTATCTGGTCATGCCCTTTGGATTAAAGAATGCAGGAGCGACTTACTAGAGACTTGTGAACCAGATGTTTAAGAACCAGACCTAACGATCAATGGAAGTTTATATAAACGATATGCCCGTAAAGTCACGGTGTTCGAGAAATCATGTTGATGATCTGGTAGAGATGTTTGATGTCCTCCGGCAATACGTGATGAATCTCAATCCCTTGAAATGCTCTTTCGGTGTTGCATTAGGAAAATTCTTGGGTTTCATCGCCAACTCTCGTGGAATTGAAGCCAATCCAGAAAAAATCAAGGCTTTGAGCGGGATCAAAGCTCCAAAGATGATCTAGGAGGTCCAAAGCTTAAACGGGAAGGTTGCCGCCCTGAGTCGATTCATCTCTAGAGAAGCTGATAAATGCATCCCTTTCTTCGAGGTGATCAAAAAGGGAAAGAGAAATTTCGAGTGGAATTGAGACTGCAAAGACGCATTCAAGGCTCTTGTTGACCACTTGAAGAGACCTCTCATTCTCTCAAAACCGGTGGATGATGAGGTTTAGTTCTTATATCTGGCAGTGTCGGTGCATGCTCTGAGCACCGCACTTGTGTGTGAGGA
This sequence comes from Allium fistulosum, assembly GCA_030737815.1. Lineage (NCBI taxonomy): Eukaryota > Viridiplantae > Streptophyta > Magnoliopsida > Asparagales > Amaryllidaceae > Allium > Allium fistulosum. The sequence continues at coordinate 1,181,434,554 of CM060903.1, forward strand.
ATCTCGCATCCAGCGATTGGTCTACTATATTAGCAAGCGATTGACAAGAGCCGAAAGAAACTACCCGGGACTGGAAAAGCTCGCATATTGTCCATTGATCGCTTCGAGAAAGCCCCACCCCTATTTCCAGGCTCATCCGATTAATGTCCTTACCGACCAGCCTTTATGACAAGTCTTGCAACGACCTGAGACTTCCGGAAGGCTATTAAAATGGAACACTGAGTTAAGCCAGTACAATATCACCTAGGATCAGGCTTTGTCGGATTTCATAGCTGAATCCACTGCAAGAGACGATCCTTCGGATAGTAGTGGAGAATAGGAAGTTGGATGGAGAGTGTAAGCGGATGGCGCATCCAATGATCGGTGTTTTGGTGCCATAGTTGTGCTTGTCACTCCCGAAGAACACCCGAACCGCTACACCTTGAAATTCGACTTTCTAACAACAAACAATAAAGCCGAATACGAAGTCTTGATTGCAGGACCCAAGATCGCGAAGGAATTGGGAATAAAGATTTTACACATTTTCTGTGACTCTCAGCTAGTGGTATGCCAAGTTCGAAAAGAATATCAAGCAAAAGAGTAAGGCTAACTCCCTATCTAAACCGGGTTCTTGAATTGCTTAAGGATTTTGAATATTACATGATCACTCATATTCCCAGAGAGGAAAATGAGAAAGTCGACTCGTTTACTAAGTTGGCTAGTTCTGGAGATGCACAGCTCATGGGCCTGGTTCCAATGGAAGTTCTTTCAGCTCCGAACATCGACTAGATGGATGTTGATTGGATTTTGGAGATTGAGCCTGAACGGGAGTCATGGAGGACTCCGATTCGGGATTATTTGCAAAGAGGGATCCATCCAGAGAGAAGGAATGAATGACGCAAAATCCTTTGCCAAGCTTCGAGGTACATCATGCAAGAAGGATTAGTGTATAGGAATGGATTCTCTGTCCCTATGTTACGGTGTGTCGCTAACGACGAGGCCAAACGAGTTATGAGAGAAGTTCATGAAGGGGCCTGTGGCGACCACATTGGGGGGTAGACCCTAGCAAAGAATATCCTTCATTGTGGGTATTCTGGCCGACTATCAATCGAGACGCAGCTGACTATACCTGAAGATGTGACAAGTGCCAGAGATTCGCTAAAATTTCGAAGGCCCGATTGACGGAAATTACCCAAATGATCAGTCCTTGCCCGTTTGCAGTTTGGGGTATCGATATTATCGGTGTATTGTCGATATCTAAAGGTAGCAATAAGTATGCCATCGTGGCGGTTGATTACTTTACTAAATGGGCCAAGGTGGAGCCTTTGACCACGATTACTACAAAGCAAGTAATCAACTTTGTTGTTCGAATTATCATCTGTCGCTTTGGAGTTACCCAAGAAATCGTTACCAATAATGGGACCCAATTCGATAGCACGAAGTTTAAGGATTTTCGTCGTCGACACCGCATAGAGAAGAGATTTGCAGTGGTAGCACATCCTTAAGCGAATGGACAGGTTGAAGCTATGAACAAGATTATCAAGTCCATTCTTAAGAAACGATTAGAGAAGACCAAAGGCAAGTGGGTCGATGAACTCCCATTAATGCGCTGGGCTTATCGAACCACCCACAAGTCAGTGACTGGTCATTCTCCATTCGCCTTGGCATATGGATCGGAGGCAATGATCCCGATCGAACTGGAAGTACCTTCTCATCGGGTTGCCCACTACGATACATGGACGAACGAGCAACTCCTTCTAGTGTCTCTTGATATGATCGATGAGAAGCGAACCGAAGATGAGTTGAGAACAGCTGTGCATAAACACCAAGTCACACGATATTATAACACTAAAGCTAGAAGTCAGAGCTTTGAAATTGGCGACTTGGTCCTCAAACGAATCTTCCCTGGACCTAAGAACTTGGGCCTGATTTGGGAAGGTCCATACACAGTAGAGGAAAAGCTTGGAGATGACACTTTCAAGCTAGCAACTACGGATGGGATCTCACTCCCAAGGGCGTGGGATAGCTAGCATCTACGAGGCTATTTCACTTAGAGAATAAGTTTGTAAATAACTGGTTAGAGCTATGTAATAAGACAGAATTTTGTCACTTTCCATCTTTAATCAAATAAAACGACCTTTCAACCAAGAAATTCCGTCTCTCCATTTCTTAAGAGTTGTGACTTGATCAACTCAATTGAATCCGCATATGATTAATGCATGTAACATCCCACCTTTTTGTACGCTTTAAGCAGACACTCATGCCGGCTCAAACCATACAAAAGGGCGGATTGTTATTGGGGTGAATAAGAAAAAGAAAAAAAAGAAAAAACAAAACAGAATCTCCCAACGGAATGACAAAATATAATAATCAAATAACAGTTCATGAAGCTGTATACAAAATATTTGATTATACTTATACAATACAAAAATTAGAGTTACACATATCAGAGATAAATAAATGATAATGCAGTGGAATAGTATGATGTAGTGGAATAATAGAATAAGTAATAATAATACAAATCTTCGTCTTCGTCCTCCAGAAAAAAGTCTTCAAATCCTGAAATGCTCAGGCTGACCCGAGCGAATTGAAAAGACAAAACACTCGAGTCAGAACTAAAAGATCTTATGTGAGTTAAATCAATGGTAAATAAATATGAGTGTAAACGGCGTCAGAGATGTTTACGAGGTTTGACATCTCCTATCCAGTGTCTAACGTGAGTGCAGTAACTTAAGAGATGTTCGGGATTCACACCTCCTAAGGATCCGTTAAACTATCTACTATGTAGTACAATACGCTATTATAATATGTCTACAGTAATATAAACTATTAAAATAGCGTTAAGGCGTTACATTTTCCCTCTTAACACATTTTTATTTCCCATAGTCTATACAGTACCGTAATCACACCCGTACTGGATGCCGTCAGAGGGCACTCCATAGGTATGGTACAAACCAAACTCGTAGAAGGCGCGCTAGGGTAGGTGACACGACACAACTAGGCAATGCAAGGGTAGATATACCAATTACACTTCCGGACCAGTGGTAACGCATAGCAGCTACTACCGCCCACCTCGGAACACACTCCCGAATCAAAAAAATCGAGGGTGGCCACCAAATAAATCGCAAAGTCAGAATATAGTATCGATGAAATGTGCCCGATCGGAGGAATGACCTCACTTAGCCCGTCAATTTCTCCTGTTTTAGCCACCTTATGCTAACTCATGGGAGTCAGGTCCACGTATATACCTTTAGGATCGTCGCCACCATCCTACTTCATTCTGGAATCTCCACCGCGTACACAGTTGTCAAAGTGGTTTTCGGTATCGACAGAGAGTATGCTCATATCCAATCTTGGTCTCTTTAACAACCAATCGCTTATTACACACCGGATGGTTCTTTTACATTTTCAAAACCATTTCATAATTGATATTAAAATATCATATTCAATTCAAATCATATCATTTTCAAAATCATTACTTACTTCCGAAATTACATCACATTGAAACCATAGGTCGAAATTATATTTCCTTTCAAAAGTCGTGTTTCCAAAATAGGTTAAACTCTCATTTCAAAATTATCATATTAAACCAAATATGTTATTTAAATCCCAACTTAGGTTATAATGTAGCTTAACCACATTCACTTTAAAAATCGAGAATTTGAAAATAAACCCATCCATTTTACTTAGTTTGGAATTTAGAAGAAAATAGATTTAAATAGTTATAAATAATTAATATAGATTTTTAAAATAGATTAAATATAATTAAAATAGATTAAATAGCTTTAAAATAGATTAATTAGATTTAAAATAAGTTAAAACAGGTTAATTAGTTTACATAAATTAAATGGTTTAAAATAGGTTAAAATGATTTTATATAATTAATACAGGTTAAATAGTTTAATACTTTGAAATCTTAATAATTAGAAATTTTGAAATAATATATATTTTTAAAACAATTTATATTAAAAACATAAATTTGAAATTTATATCAATTTAAACTATTTATTTCATTCCAACACCTTTGGACCATTTAAATATCCCAAAACCCAATTTCAAATTTTCCAATTCAAATTTATCAATAAAATATTTAATTCAATATCGCTTCCACCATGTTCGAAATATCAATTTAAATCACTCCTATTTCAATATTTTTCAAAGTTATATTTCAAACAATTTTAATAACTTGATTTCTATAAACTTCACTTATATTTCAATTTCACTATAAAATTTCAATTTTATTCCTTTAACAAATCTTTCAAAAAAATTCGATTTTAATATAAACTCAAAGTTCGATAAAAATTCGATTTATATAACCCAAATTTTATTTCAAAAATATCATTTAACTCAATGCAAAATTTAAGGATTCAAAATCATTTAAATTTAACCAATCCGGTGTCCGTATATAATTCTCTATCCTAGGGTCAAGTGATACGGATATTTATCATTTCAATCTGCAATTTACAATGTTACAGTTATATATCATTTCAAACCGCAATCCCGAATTAATAATAAAATCCATAAAATCGCTCGAGTCTATCATTTCAACCCATAACGATTTTTCCTTAATCTATAGATCATTCGGGTATGTATCATTTCAACCCATAGTGAACTTGCAGTTTATAACGATATAAAATAAAACATCCATTCATCCAATATCAACAATCAACATCCATTACAAACATCATCCAAATCAATCAATAAATATCAATATAGAACTGATAATCAATAACAGGTATTTAAATGGCAATTTATATTTAATAATAAATTAAATAACGATTTAATTTAAATAAATTCAAATTAACTGAGATGATGATTTAAAATATACCAAATAGTCAAAAATAAATTTCTAATCACATCATAAATTTAATTTAACAAACATAAGAAATTTTAGAAGTTGTGAGTGGGTTAAAACACTCACCTTTGAATTTAAATTGAATTTAAACCCAAAATTTGAACAGTCTTCGAATTCGTCCAAACCCACGTCAAAATGTCCGGAATTTCGATACGATCCCAGCGGATCGAACCGCGCGTGAATTGGACCTTGTATATGAAAGTTACGTTGATTAGAACCTTCAAAATTTAAATTAAAACAAATTAAAATAAAATAAAGTAAACCGGATATCGTGCCACGTCACCAACCAAACAGACGAAACCCTAGCATCGATCACCATTCGAACAAAACCTGCCGCCACCACCTCCGATCGCGTACGCCACGCTTGGAGCTCGACGCCACCGCCTACCTCCTCGCGACCAACCCCGCTACACCGCGACCTCCCCCCCGATGCACTCGACCACCACCGGTCGCGAAAAACGTACCAGCCGCAGCTAAAATACGGTCCCAAATCCAATTTTTCATGACGATCTAACCACTATCCAACCACGTGAACACCACAGATGCGCTGCGTGAGGCACTCTCCACCCAACGGTACCGGTGATTTGATGATCCATCGACGTTGATCGGAACCCTATGGACGGTCGAGAATTGATCATCAATTTCTGAATAAACGATGAATCAACTTGAACAACGAATTTTAGATCTGAGATGCGCTTGTCGAGAGCTTCAGATCGATATATGATTTGATATATATTGAGGAGTTTGAATTTTTGAAGTTGAATTTTGAATTGAAATTACAATTGGGAATTAGGGTTTTGTCTGCCATTGGAATGAGGAGCAACAGAAATTTCTGTACGTACAGAATTGAGAAATAGAGAGGCTACTAGGGTTTATAATCAGATATATATAGGCAGATCAGTAATAGGAACAAATGGATCGAATCGGTTTGAAAGTTGAACTATAAACGACCCGAAAAGCCCATTTCGACTCCGGAACGAAAATGGGTCAACCCATATATCAAAATAGATGCTTTCAGATATTTTAAATTCAATGGAACATGTTTCAAGTTTAAACTCCATCGTATGAGGAAGTTATGTTAAAATCAGCTTATTTCAAATTGATTTCAATTGATTTTAATTAAATTGATTTCTGGGCGTTTCGAGTCCGTACAATCAAACGATAAGTCCGATCGTTACGAAACTTGAAATCTTACAACAATTTACCGTTACGGATCCGATGAAACTAGTTTCGTCGAAATCCGAGTCAGTGGCCAAAATGGCTATTTTTACATTAATTAAATAAATTAATATTAAATTAATTAAATCACATTTTCAGTTTAAATTTTAATAATTTACAACTTCTATCATTTTTGATTTCTTAATCACTTACAATAATTTAAACAAATTTAGATGTCAATTTAAAGTTGATTAATTTATCAATTTCAGTGTTAAATTTCAATTTCATTAAATTCAGAAATTATAAATTAAATTTTCAATAATTCCATTTAATTTACCTTTCATCCTATTATTCAATACATTATTATCAAATGGATAAAATTAACATTGGTTCATGATTTATTACATTAATATTATCAAATTTCATCTTAATCTCCATTAACGTAATATTTAAATATTTAATTTCATTTATTTGCAATAAATCCAATTACTATAATTTAAATTCAAATAAATTAATAAATCTTAATTTCCATTCTTTTTATTACATCAATGGTTTTCATGTAAATAAATTTTACATTTCTATACCCTTTATTACGTTCACACTACAGTTATTGTCTTATTCCACATTAATGTAACATTTATTTACGTTTATTTACACTTGACTTATTAAGTTTGTAACAGATAACCATTTGTCACCTTTTACCCTTTATTACACTTAAGTTTATTTATTTCAAACAAATATTAAAATTTCTTACAGAACATTGATTTTATTCAATTACCATTTATTATATTAATTCATTAATTAATTCAATGTTTACGTTTGTTTTCTTATATTAAATTTAAAATCAAGTTATAACATTTACACTATTTCAATTAATTGGAATTCCATTCAATTCATTAATTATTAACTTTAATTAACCTTGTTACGTTTCATCTTTGTTATTCCTTCCATTATTACATTACAACTTTTTATTTCTTCCAATATTAAATAACAAGATTCATTAAATTAACAAATTAAATTATTGAAAATTTACGGGTTGATACAATGCAGGTGAGTCAAACTTCTGTGGCCCATAATCAGACTGTGAAGATCCTTTTTGATGTCCGAAGATTGACATCAGCTAACTATTGCCTTCGAATTAGGGGCAGGAGAATAAACATAAGTCGAACATGACATAATTATCTACATCCTAACTCTCACTCTGAGAGTAGGAGCCGTAGTATAAGCATAAGTCAGACAAGATATGACTATCCGCATCCCGACTCTTGCCTTCGAATTGAGGGCAGAAGTATAAACGCAAACTAGATGTGATACAAGCCTCTGTACTCTAACTCTTATTCCCAGAGTAGGAGTTGGAGTATAAACTTAAGCCAGATGAAGCACATTTATCCGCAAACTGGCTCTTGCCTTCGGACTGGGGGCAAGAGCACAAGCTTAGAACCGGATATGACACAATCGTCCGTAAACAAACTCCTACTCTCAAAATGGAGTGTAGGAGTATAAATCAAAAAGAGCATGATACGGCCGATCGCTCACTTAACTTTCATCCTCGGACTGGGGGCAGAAGTATAAACGGAAATGGACATGACAAGTCCGTCTGATCCTTAACCTTATTCCCGAAGTAGGCATAATAGAGGGTCCATGCTTGGAGTAAAGAAAGATCCAATTTGTAAGCCTTTGGTCAATGCCCAGAGTTAGGAGTGATAGAATGCTAACGTCCTAGATGAGGATGTGCGGACTATGGTTTTAAGTAGTTAACTTAAACCTGTGCTCGGAGTTTGGTGTGATTGGGACTTATTATCCTAAAAAAGGATATTCCAACCATTGTTTTAAGTGATTTACCCTAAGATTGCTTTACACTTGCTAGAACGATGCGAGTCGGCAAATTACAAAATGAATTAAGGACCTGACCCGAAAATGATCATAAAAAGAGATAAATCGCTAGTACATTGAATGGGAAGTGTATTTCTTAAGTACTTAGACAAATTTGAACAAAGATTTTACAAAATAAAACGTCTTTGTTATTGACTTCAAACCAGGAAAGCTAAGTACAAGTGGTTCACTCAAAAAGCGAAAAATAGTAACGAGGGGCCAAACCCGAACACAAATGGCCAACAAACAAAAGGAGTCTATATACATAAAAATAAACTAACGACTATTTATTTTTGGACTTCTTTCTCTTCTTTGAACCAGAGGAGACTTCGCTCGAGCTTTCTCATTGCCTCTTTCCGCCTCTTCCTCTACCGCCTTGGCCTTTGGAAGGAGTGCTTTGCAAAGACCCAGCAGGTGCACTCTAGCCGCTCTCGGATGGAGAAATAGAGGCCGGAATGCTTTGCGAAAATACTGTCGACGTACTTTGAGCACTTCTGGGGGAGGAGTGTAAACTAGAGTGAAAATGGTTTGCCCAGGAAAAACGATCGACAACGGAGGAGGGAAAACTTTTATTTGCTCATGCTTGATTTGACCGCCAAGGAGGATATCTGGCCAAGTTTATGCTCAATCTCATGCATGAAGGGACCCAACGGGGACTAGGAGACCTCAGTAATAATAACATCCTCATCAACTTGATTCCCCTGATTCTCATCATTTCCTTCTTCCAACAAAGCGTCTATCATGCACTCGTCAAGGCTCGAGATCTCCTCAACCAGGATGCTAGGAATTGTTATCGAGATTGTGATGGTTACAGACTCCGCCATTGTTACTTGTGGCCCAGTTGAGAATCCTTGGGAGGAATCAGAGCAATTGTGGGCTGACCTATAGCTGAAGAAATACAAAGAGGGAGGTTAGTGATGTTGACCGGCGACACATCGGCTCTCTGGAAAACATGAGAAGTCAATGAGATATCTTCTTCAGTTTGAATTTCCACATGAGATGGAGTGCTGCCGGGAGTTCCCTTAGGGATAGGAAGAATTTGGAAAACCGGTAGAGATATGCAACAACAAACTTTTTTTATTGGAAACATTCCTCTAATGAATTCCCACTGTTATCTGCTACATTCAAAAGGGTCTGAGGTTGAATCATATCATTTTTATTTGAATTTTTTATTTCAATGCAAAGAATAAGGAAAAAGAAGAAATAGTATTTGTCTAGAAATAAAGAAATCGCAGCTGCAGCTTTTCTGGGTCATAACCAGCGTCGGTAGAGGAATCAATGGTGGAAAATGCAGCAGCTTGAGTCATGGGGGTTTGACCAGTTATAGCATCATGATGTGCGGAAGCAGAACCTTCGCCTAACTCTTTTTGAGCGGTTGCATCAAGTTCTGGATGAATAAGATGCTGGTTGTCATGGAGGATGTTGAGCTCATCCCTCGTCAGAATATCTTTTTCCAACTACTCCATATCAATATTATCATTGTTAAGAAATTCTTTCTCTTTCTCGACAACCCATTCCCAGGCACGGGTAAGCATCAAAGGTAATCTTCCCTAAACCACTTCAAATTTAGAAATTTGAGCATATTGGCATTGTACTGAGTGTCAGTGGCTCAAACTTCTTCATCTTATGCTCCTCTACCCGCTCCTTAACCTGTTTTACTACAGCTTCAAATTCCCACTTGATGAGAGCATCAACGTCCCTGACCTTTTCAAGTGCAGTGTCCCTCTCGATCCTGATGGCGACCAGCTCGTCGCACGCATCCTGAGCAATTTTCTGTGCTTCATCTTTTTCCTTGATCTCACGCTTGAGATTGGTTTTCAATTCAGCTGTGTTCCTTTTGGCAGCATCCCTTTCTATTATGAGCTTATGGTTACGATGATGCGCTTGCTCGATTTCGTTCAAATTCTTGGATCTCTTTGCTTCGAGTGCTTTAATGGCCTCCATGGCCTTCTTCTCAGCTTCAGCTTAAGATTTTCTTGAATTCTCGAGCTTAGTATAGAGAGTGGCTATGATTCGATTGTTCTCAGCCTCAATGAGTTTTTGGTTCTCTATCTCTTGCAGCCTGTCTCTTGAGACTTTTAAAATCTTTTTAGCTAGCTTCACCAATTCATTGATTATGGACATCGATCGTGTTGTCGATGGTCCTCTGTTGGACTTCGATAGGGATTCTCTTTAAGTTTTGTAAGAACTTAACTTTGTCAAAGCAAATTTTGGGGAATTCGCTCTTAAGCTCAATCATCTGCCCCGTAGTATCTACCTGCTGCTCCTTTGTAGTGGTCAGAGCAATAACGCTTCCTTTGCATGGACTCTGATGAAAAGTATTAGAGCCACTCTTATGATGTTTGCGCTCATAAGACCTACCGAAGTGAGATAATGCTGTGGATTGTAAAGGGACGTAGGTAGGTGGTGGAGCTCAAGAAGAGTCAGCTGATGGAATATCATCACGGTGGTCAGGTTGCCTATCTGGGCCTCTAGAAGGAGGTGATCTGGATCTAGGCTGGCGCTTAGGAGCGGAGTCATAAGAAGAACGATCCCTATCGTAACTACTCCTATCCCGGCCATTTCTGTCGCGGTTGGAGCGGTAACTTGAATCATAGTCTCGATCACTCCCTTAATTGTATGAGCTCGACCAGGGGCATTGAACATAGTACGCTTTCTCTTCTTGGGATCGGAATGAATGTTTTCTCTTATCCATCGAACTAGTAAAGAAAACAGGGATGAGTTAGATCAAACAGGTAAGGACACGGGTCAAGTGTGAGTGTCGTATAGCGCATGCACATGTGTGTGTCTTAGTGTCTCCCTTGATAGACCATGTATTGGAGCTTTATTCATAGGAGTAACCTCTCCTGCACCGTTTGGAATGATGTCCTTCTCAAAGCGGATCAGAGAACCAATGTCACCGATGCTGATGTTACCAACATTAAAAGAGCCGAACTCCATAGGATAGGCCCTAGACCGGCAAACGTGCCCGTTGAAGGAATAGATGGAGTCTTCTCTACACTTGTGACTGGTGGATATTAAGTGGAAGTCCGCATCTTCGAAATTCTAACAATCAATTTCCTTTTGGAAGCAGGCGGTGGGTCATCTCTGGGTTGTTCGGTCTGAGATCCGTGGCCCACTTCAATGTTACTTTGACTGGCCTCACCACCTTCTCCAATAATTTCGACTTCCTCGATGCCTTCGTGTTCTAGTTCCATATTTTCTACGGTCTCGACCCAGGACCTGGAGCTAGGGGCAATTCATGGTCAACTTCGCCTCCTACAGGCGGATTGCTATCATCATCTTCGTCGTCGTCATCCTCAATGTTGACAACTGGAACTATGTTTGTGCTGTGGCCTTCCTCTTATAAGCCATGAGCGAGAAAATTCTCGTCCGTCAATAGAGTTCTTATATACCTATCCTCAACTAGAATTGCCATAAGAGTACCAATGGTATCCGAAAGTGATTCGCTGTTGGGTCTCACCGGAACATCTGTACAATAGTGACAGATAAATTAAGTATGCATATTATAAGGAAAATATACAGATGGTGTTTGAAGTAAAACCTACGTCCGGATATCCATCTACGAGCGCATCTAGGTGGGCAGTGCACATAGAACCATTCAGCTTTGAAGTAATTCATCTTGTTCCAAGCCCCTGAAATGATTCTGCAACCCCTCATCGGCTCTAAGTAAATGAGAGACGGGTTTTCTTTACGGCTATTAAAGCTATAAATATATCAGATTTCTTCATCCCTAGGCACTCGATTCAAATGCTTAGAGAAAACTAGATAAGTACTTAGAAGGAAAGCGTAGCTGTTTGGATGCAGCTATGTGAGAGCCAGCCTCATGAAGTCCATGATTCGACGAAAAAATTGATTGAGTGGTGGGATGCAACCTAGCATGCACATATACCTATTGCAAGCTATGTACCCGTTTGGAGGATCGTGAGCTCTCTGGTCGCGGGACGGTGCCAGGACATCGTCAAATGGAATGCCATGCTTACTGCATATCCTTCGAAGAGATCCTTCATCGATTTTAGAAGGGACATAATCGACCGGGTTATTCAGTATTACAGCATCCTCTAGAGTATCGAGTGCTCGATCTACTTGAGGTCCATCAACCAGTTCAACCGGGTTTTGAGGAATCTGTTGCTCTACTTCGGGATTCTCTAGATTTTGTTGGTCAATGCACGGGATCTCTGATTGTTGTTCTTGTTGGATGAGAGTTTGTTGTGCCTAAGAAGTTGTAGCTGAGCTTGATTCAACATCGAATTTGGTATATTTTGAAAATGAAGCACCTGTGTTCTGAGCAGCCAGACGTTTGGAACGTCTTTGGTCCATTTCTATAATAAACTTGACAGATAATCAACATTAAAAGATTAACTACAAACTGTTGCCTCGATGCTAAAGTGGATTCTAGTGCAATATGGTGCAATGTGGTGTAATTCAAATTTCGGTTATTATTTAACTGTTTATTTTAGCGGTTCATTTTGAAGTCTAGATATTGCTCAACGTGACCATCATCGATGACTGTCCCGACTAGTTTAATGTTATCGGCCATGCCTTGGAAGAGTTCGAGATGAGAGAGGAAATTCAACATGGAACTCCAAGGAAAAGTTCGGTTGCAAGGCTTGGAGTAGGCAAGATTTGCCTAAGTATAGGGATGGCATCGATCCCCACAACTCTCATAATTAGGCAAATCCCACCTTCCTCCTTCATCCCTACCGTCCTAGAGAACCATGGCCGTAAGTTCTTTACGTGACCACGCCCAACTCCAAGCCCATTCACATGCGACCAGTCATCATCCTACCTAACCGTGTTCGGCATGGACTTGAGGTTAAGGATCGGTTCTCCGAGGAGTCGGGTCGGTGGAAGTAAGAATCTAGTTGAATCTTAACGACGGCTGAAGTTTGATGGCGATGGCGATGTCAGGTGGAGAAGGTCGATGGTGGTCGAGAGCAAAGACGGAGGTAGGGTACGTTTTGGGAGAAAGGAAATGTCAATGGCAGGAGTTAAAAGAATTCGGGTTGGTGGAAACAAATGAACAAGTGAGAGAGGAAGAGAAGAGGAATGGGTTATATAAGGGTTGTGAGCCCGAATTCCCAAAGCCAAGAAATTTGAAAATTCTTTCAAGTGGAGAGTCGGTACCGACTCCCAAACTAGGAATCGGTACCGAGTCCCAAAAAAGGGAAAGAAGGAACATATATATACAAGCATACGTATGGTTTATGCGTATGTATGTGAGTGCTTATGCACGTGTGATAAGCCATGTGTATATACCCAATACTTGACGATTAAAGTCGAAGAAAAGTTAGACTTATACCTGGAGAGCTCATGGATGGAGTTAGTCTAAAATTATCAGACTTGGAATAGCAAACCACGTGATCACGGTCCAGATTTATAGTCTCAAATGTTAGCGGAACGTCACAATAGATCATTATAAATATGACAATTCACGGGATCGATTCGCGAAATGATAACAACCATTCGAAGCACAAAGTGGAATCCTTTACAGAAATCCAAACTTGTCTCGATTCAAAGCTCATCATATTGGAAACGAGATGTACTTTGAGGGGGCAAGTTTATCTGCATTTTGACCAGGCAGGATCCAGACAAGATGGACAGATAAAACTTGGAGTTATCAAGGTGGAAAATCCAAAGAGATAGCCCAAGAGTCTAGAAACCAAGCATAGATAGAGCCATGAAGTCGAAGCCAAAATTATCCAAGGCAACAAGGTAATAGGATCCCCCAAGTTGGGGATCAATACCGACTCTCGCTGGGACCGATATCGACTCCCAAATACAACTTAGGTGGACCCCATGTTCTGCCTACAAGCTTATCTCGATACCAAGAGTCTATTTTCAAAGTTGGTTTGTTGAATTGGTGCAATTCCCTATCGATCTCTATGAACTCCTAAATCTGCAGCTTTGTTCTTCTACAACTCCATCGTTTGGGCTCAGAAACAAGCTAAGATTGGTGCAAACAACTATGAATTCACGAAGCCTACCCCAAGACGATCCAAGCTAAGGAGTTGAATACTCAAGAAAAATAAAACTTAGGGATCGATACCGAATTGCAACTGTCGATCAGTATCGAGTTCCAAATATTATTGAACCGACACCTACCTTTTTGGGAGAATGAGTCAATTTTAGGGCACAACGGCTAAGAGAAATTGCATGCGAGATTTTAGACCCCCAATGTCTATAAATAAGAAGGTAGAGCTCATTTTTGAGGATCTTTTGGCTCTAGTTCCATTATTTCTTATATTCTTGCAACTTTGAAATTCTAAGTGTTGGAGTTGTACCGACCCTCAAGAACTTCTGCCTTCAAGTCAGAAACAAGTAATAAGATATTAAAGTGGACGTAGGCCTAGCTTTGCCAAACCATTATAAATTGTTGCATGCTCTCTTTTCCTCATTTTTCATTTACTTTATTCATATTTTATTCTCTACTTAAATCTTTGGGTGTTTGTGTCATATTTGGTTCAAACACTAGCCAAGGACAAATGAATGCTAACTCTTCCCCTTCGTCTTTGAGAGGGAATGAGCCGGTTGATGGTGATAGGAATACCATTGGCATTGCTCACATTGACTTCACAAGAGAGCTAAACCAATAAGGGATGCATGGATCGTTCGATACCTTGGCAGGGACAGCGGTGGAGATGGTGGACCGTTCACGTCGGCCCAAGTCGGGGTGGCCAGGCAACGAGATTGAGGACATCCTTGAGGTGAACGTCAACAAGGCTGTTAACTCCTCTTTGACAACGACCTACGAGTTAAGAAGTGAACGACTTAAGTTATGCCATGACCTAACGAGTTAAAAAGCTAGCGACCTACGACTTAAGAGGATCTACGACTTAAGAGAATCTACGACTTAACTACTCATAGGACTTACGACTTAGTGACTTAAGAGAGCTAACGACCTAACTGCTGAAGGGACCAACGAGTTAACGACCTAACTGCTGAAGGGACCAACGAGTTAACGACCTACGACCTATGGGAGGTAGCGATCTAACGACTTAAGTACTGGCTCCTGAGTCCTTAAATACTTAGTGACCTGAGGAACTAAGGCTCTAACAACCTACGACTTATCTTAGGTCGTCCCCAACCTAAAGCTTCTACCCAACGACCTAAGGCTTCTCATGCCATCTCCTTAAGTCGCTCACGACCTACCACTTTCCCTTAGCCCGTTCATGACCTATGCCTTAGCAAATATGTGAAACCATTATGGCAGCTGTTAAAAGATAGCCCGAGCTTCTTAGGTCGGGGACAACTTACGACCTATCTTAAGTCGTAAACGACCTAAGGACTTGGAAACTGAGTTCAGGCCAGATTCTTCCCCTATAAATATGAGAGCTACTCTAATGAGAAAAGGACTTTTGGGCCAGCCATTCTTCGAAGCGTTATTACTCTACCGAACTCTCAACTCAATCAACACACAAGGATCTTCAAATACTCGAGACACTACAACAAGCTTCGAGAAGAATTTCATACATCCGACACGGATTCATCGAGTTTCATCGTCGAAGTTTGAGCTAGTAGTCAAGAGATTGTTTTGTGATCGAATTGTACTATATTTGACAAGTGTTTTGTATCGTCTTGTAACCCGATTCAGTAATAAAAACTATAAAGTGGACGTAGGCTCAATTACGGGCCGAACCACTATAAATCTGCTGTTCCTTTACTGTTTTACTGCTATTTTCAGCCTGTATTCTGTTCCCGTACCAACGGGTGGTGCTTTCACGACTCTATTACACACACCGGATGTTAGCGTTCACTTTTTAGCGTTAACATTTTGGTGCTTTCACTGAGAATTGAACTTAGGGAAATTCTTACCGTTGCTTCGCAAAAACTTGTGAATAGAACCTCTCTTAAAACCAGAAGTTTATCTGAGATAATGGCTCCTGGAAGAAGAGGTAGACCTACCAGATCCGGAAATGCTCATGAAGGAACTTCCGCTTCCCCAACAGCAGACCAAACAACTCCTACCATTGGGGTCACAAGGGCTGAATTAGATGAAGCAGTTTCTGGATTATATCAACGAATTGAAACTCAAAACGCTTTGATGATGGATAGGCTAAATGCTCTACTTGGGGCAAATCGTCAGCCAGAAAATCATGAAACAACTTTTCCTGAAATGCCACCTTTCCAAGCTGAAGGTTCTATGCCGCAGCCAACTTATCACGAACATGTGCCCAGGCAAGCTTCCGAAAGAAGGACTGATGCCTGCCCAGAGATGTCTCTGAACAATAAAGAGTACTTGTCCGAGATGGTTGGCCGCATCATGAAAGAGAGCATGTAGAGGGAAGAGAATGAGAGTGACTGGGGATTTGCACCAAGCAGAACTCCGTTTACGGAAAGGATCCTAAAAGCGGAATTTCCAAGGAAATTTGTACCTCCTACTATCCAAGCCTATAGGGGAACGAGTGACCCTAATCATTTCCTATATAAGTACGATTGGCATATGACCGGTGCAAGAGCGTCAGATGAGATCAAGTGTCGGTATTTTCCAGTATACTTGGAAGGTGTGGCTTTACTTTGGTTCATAAAGCTTCCAGTTCGGTCAGTAGATCAATTCTCCGACTTAACGCAAAAGTTCAAAGAACAGTTCAGATTGTATGCTTCAAAAGCTAAGGATATAATGTCACTGACTAACTTTGAACAAGCGCCTGGAGAATCCATCAAATCTTTCTTGATCCGTTTCAATATAGCTTTAGCCGAAGTAGATAATGTAGAGCCACGTATGATCCTGACTTATTTGATGCGAGCCATCGATAAATCGAGCGAATTTGGAAAATGGCTAAAGATGAAGGAACCGAACTCGCTGGAGAAGTTTTATAAAAAGGCCGACGAGTTCATTCGCCTTGAAAGCCTTTCTACGACATCAAAAGTAGTTGTTGCCAAAGTTAATGATAACAATGCTACTTACAATAAAAGAGAATCTGGAAACCAGAAACAGGAAAATGCGAAGAAAGCTCGTTACTTTGAATCTTTAGGTTACACTCCTCTGACAGATACTCCAGAGAATATTTTCTTTGCAACTAAGGATACTATTGAATACCCTAAACCGCATAAGTTGAGGATAGGGAAAAATGCCACGCAGAGTGGAAGGTTTTGTAAGTTCCATAATCAGCCTAGCCATGACACCAACGAGTGCCGCCATCTGAAGGATCTGATTGAGGAGCTATTGAAAGAGAACAAGCTGCAACAATACCTGAAGAAAAACAAAGCCGACCCAACCTCATCTACTCAGGGGCAACATCTTACTATTCACCAATCCGGCTCAAACAACAGTACTGAAGCACAGGAATCTGAAAAGTTTGTCATTAATGTTGTCACAGGAGGTCCACAACAGGCATGCAGAAGTTGGGATGACTACTAACTACCCGCAAAACTGCAGCTGGGGCATCTTCCACTTTCACTGGCATATGAATACAAAGCTGTGAATCTAATGGAAATTCAGCCTGGAGATTCTGAAACAACAGTCACTCGCATCCATTTTTTACTTAATAGCGTTGCTTAAATTTGTAAAATAATAATGGATGTGTAACTTTTGCATTGTAAACCGCTGAGAAATCAGTGTGATTCAATAATGAAAAACTATGAATTCTGTTTTCTCTATTATAAAATGCCTGTTATATTTCGATGTGTAAATACTCTAAATGTATTGCTAAAATATCGATCTAATATTGCAGGTCATTAAAGCAAAGCTCACCCATTACAAAGCTAAGCGAGCCTTATAAATCATTTATTAAGCAAATACCAAGCAACAGAAATTCCGGATTCAAATCCCATACAAGAAGAACTTCACATAAAAAGTTGGCAACTCCACTGTATCAAGCCCTCGTTGACTGGTTGTGATCGTCGATATAAACAGACATCCAACTAGCTAACTTGCGTTTGCCTTGTGAAGTCATTCAACAGTGAAGCCCACTTCTTTGGATGAAGCAATTTACTTGAAAAAGAAAGGAAGATGCGCTTGGAAACGATAATAAAGGATCGCTGGTGAGCAGAGCAGCCAATAAAGCCCTCTTCGGAGGCACGCTTCACCATGCTTGAAGCACTAAACAAAAAAAAAGCCCTCTTCGGAGGCATATTTCATCGGAGCTGAAGTGCAAAAATCTCTCTTCGGAGGCCCACTTCACCAGAGCTGAAATGATAAAAAGCCCTCTTCGGAGGCACAAGCCCTTTACGGAGGCACATTTCACCGGAGCTGAAGTGCAAAAATCTCTCTTCGGAGGCCCACTTCACCAGAGCTGAAATGATAAAAAGCCCTCTTCGGAGGCACAAGCCCTCTTCGGAGGCACATTTCACCGGAGCTGAAGTTCAAAAATCTCTCTTCGGAGGGCCACTTCACCAGAGCTGAAATGATAAAAAGCCCTCTTCGAAGGCACAAGCCCTCCTCGGAGGCACATTTCACCGGAGCTGAAGTGCAAAAATCTCTCTTCGGAGGCCCACTTCACCAGAGCTGAAATGATAAAAAGCCCTCTTCGGAGGCACAAGCCCTCTTCGGAGGCACATTTCACCGGAGCTGAAGTGCAAAAATCTCTCTTCGGAGGCCCACTTCACCAGAGCTGAAATGATAAAAAGCCCTCTTCGGAGGCACAAGCCCTCCTCGGAGGCACATTTCACCGGAGCTGAAGTGCAAAAATCTCTCTTCGGAGGCCCACTTCATCAGAGCTGAAATGCTAAAAAGCCCTCTTCGGAGGCACAAGCCATCTTCGGAGGCACATTTCACCAGAGCTGAAGTGCAAAAATCTCTCTTCGGAGGCCCACTTCACCAGAGCTGAAATGACCATAAAATTGCTTCTCTTCGGAGACCAAAATTGCTTCTCTTCGGAGACCACGAAGCCTTCCTCGGAAGCACTAAGACAACTAAAGCCTTTTAACAAGGCACATCCCGAAAACTTTGTTGATGGAACCATTAACGACCGCAGCTGAATACTTATGATTATTTGTACAAACAAATATGTAGTAAAACAGCCAAGGACTGTCCTGTGGATCCATCCAACAATAAAATATAATTGTCTGACAAACAAATCAAAACATTCTTCTGAAATTCACTTCACTGCATAGGAAAATCCACTTTTTAACAAATAAAAAGTGATCATCCCCGAAAGTTGAAGTGTTCTTTAGAAAGGAAGAAAAAGTAAAAATTTCTCCAAAAACGAGATATAATCTATTAAAAGCAGAATGATTCTTCCCCTAAAAGTGGAATAGTTATTCTATGAAATAAGAATATCAGTCTCGTAAAAGCTAGAAATGTTGCAATGCACTTGTGATATGGGGGCAACACTATACAATTCAGTTACATTAATAAAAGTGATATGCAAGCAACATATCGCAAGTTCATTGCAATATCATGAAAAAGTAGATGTGGAATAAATGCATTCTCAAACACAGACAAAAAGTTTGTACAAGTAAAAAGAATCGTTTATTCTACACTAAAAATGAGAAACAAATGCATTCTCACATACATAAGAATTTGCACAAGTAAAATAGCTATTTTATTCAATACTATGAAAACTTTTTACATTATGCAGATTACAAAAAGAAGCGGAGACCGGTATCCGCACAACTTCCGGTCAATACATACAAAAAACAGAAAAGACAAAATCAGGCTCATTTCTCCTTCTTCCCGCCTTTAGAGCCTCTACCCGGCCTGATAATTAGCTTCGGAGGCCGTTGTGGATGAGTCGGAGAAGAAGGAGAAAGAGGCACAGCCGGATCAACTTCTGCTTCCTCTCCAGCGGCAGAAGAGATTTTCTTGCCTTTCTTCGAAATTACGTGTTTTCCCTTCTTTTTCGAGGAAGACTCACTGCCTGGAGTAAAAAACTCTGAAAGCTTAGTGTCGTCGTCGTAAGACTGCTCCGGAGTCTTCTCGCCTTCTTCAAGTTCCCCAGTTTTTGGCTCTTGTGAAACAACCGGATCGTCCAAGTCTTTAAGGGCTTCAATTTTCTCTTCTTGCGATCCTGGTTGAGAAGCTGGAAGAGGAGTAACTTGAGAAGGAGGAGGAACGGCAGCTGAAGAAGGAGAAGTTGGCACAACTTTCGGTGTTTCCGCTACAGAAGAAAAGAAGTTAAAATCAGTATTCTCCAAGACAAGAGAAGATATTGGTTTGTTCAGGCTTGAGTAATAAGTAAGAAGTTCATCAAGCTCAGTCAAATCGAATAAGTAATTCACTGGAACTGGGTTGACGTCAAAGTTACCTGGAGAAGTCGGTTTGGCGAGATCAATCTCAAATTCCTGAGCCTGAAAGTCCTTCATAGCCTCTTCCTCTGTAGGAGTGGTCACAATTTATTTGTCAACTTTAGCAGGAGGCGAAGAGTGAGAACTAGAGCCAGCAATATCAACCTCAGATGAACCCGAAATACGAACAGGGGCAATAGGAAGTATTTCTTTCTCAGGAAGCTTCTCTCCCGTCGCTTCGGCTCGCACTCGGGTAAGCTGTTCTTTTCCTTTGGCAAGTGCAGCGCGGGCGCTCTCATCTAAATAAGTAGCTTCAAGATCTACTTCAGCATAACCGGCACCGCCCAACATATCAATGATCGCCTCCCATACTTCAGCTAAGGTGACTTCATATTCCGGTCCCAAAAATGAAAGGCTCCCATGCCCCAAGACGCAATGGATATAAAAGTCGAATAAAGTCGTGTCAATGGTGGCTCTGGTTGCCTTATGGGATTCTTCAGCTGCAGCTTTACCAGCGAGAGCTTCATCACGCTCTCTTTCAGCCTTCAATAATTGAGACTGCAGTCTCGCAATTTCTAAGTCTTGAGAGCTAACTTTCTCCCGAAGTTGAGCAGCGTCATCGTGATATTTTCTAGTAACATGCTGCTCTGCTTCAAGTTTCACTTCAATATCTCGCTGAGCAGCATGGGCGTCTCGAACTTGCTTTTGGAGCATTTCTTCCTTCTGTGAATAAGAAGTGGAGGAAGTAGCAAGCTCATTTTTGAGTCTTTCAACTTCGGTTTCAAGCCTCCCGTAATCATCGGTAATGCTTTTCATTTCAGCATCGTGCTGCTTACACCATTTGTCCCATTCAGCCTTATCATTCTCCAGAGTTAGCATGTTTTCGAGATTCATATGGTTGACTCTCTGGAGTTCATCAACAAGCTTTTGCCATTGCGACATCCTCTCAATGTCAAGCCTAACTGCATCAAGATTTCTAAGCATGGCTTGCTTGTCGATCGGGACCAAGTCCAGGTCAAAGCGCACTCCTTTTAAGCACCAGTTCGGAAACCGGCTTTGAAGCGTTGGAGGGTCATCTTTAACCTGATACTGAGGCCTACTAATGATCGCTTGAATGTCGGACTTCTTTAAAGGAGGAGAGCCAGCCGGAATATCAGAAGAGACAGGAGCGTCAGTTTTTTCGGAAATTGCAGATGCGTCCTTTTCGTCAAGTTTAACCCGTTTACTCGGGTCATCGGTAGCATGCCTCTTCCCTTTATCATCATGATGTTTTCTTTTGTGAGACTCATCGTCCCTCTTTCTCTGCTGCTCTTCATATGCTCGCCTCTCTTGAGCTTTTCTAATTGCTCGCTCTTCGTCAGATTCTTTGTGAGTGGGGAGATAGCGTCTATAATCGTAAGAATCGCGCCCTCCGTAGCGCCGAAAGTTGTCGTAATACGAGCCACTTCGCCCCATCGAAGAACCTGAAATTGAAGAAAAGGCAAGTCTTAAAAAAATCTTCAAATTAAAGAAGCTAAGTGCGTATAAGTGCTAAGCATCCTAAGTGAGTGTGGCGTGCAAACTACGCGTGTCAGACTACAAACCACTCTTTGGTGTGGGAGTGGTGATGGCTTGTATGGTAGGCGTTGTGATTTGTTGAAAAGAAGAAGTCGCCTCGACAGCAGAAGGAGTATTTTTTGAAGTGTCATCTTTAAATAGCTCCTGAGAAGTTACCATCAGATCACTCAACCCCTCAAAGATATTATCGTCATTATGCCCGGCGGAACTTTCCTTTTCAATTTCCATAGCAGCTGCCTTTCCGGAGCGCTGAGAAGCATCCTCCTCTTCAATTACTGGGGAAAGCGTAAGTTTCCCAGATGATCCTATGATATCAACCGAGGAGGAACACTTCACTAACAAAGCTCCTGCGTCTAGCTCTTTTGATGCTACTTCCTCGATAGAGACTGGGGCAGTTGATGTTTCGGTCTCGAAACTAGAGACTTCGTGGATTTGAGTAGACCAGGAAGGGTGCAAGAGTCCAAATTGGTGCAAGAGCTCATCATTTAGTAGAAATTTGGCGCTCCTTTCCTCAATAGCCACCGCACTGAGAGTTTCGAAGATTGGCTGGCGGACGGAATCCCTAAGCGGAGAAGGTAGTGCTACAAAAGGAAAGGGCGAGGTTAACACGACAACTCAAGCTTCGAAAAGTTTGGAAAAAATAAGGAGCGAAGACAAAAGGTCTTACTTCCTACTCTCCAGTTGGTATAAAATCCCAGAGGACAACGAACAAAGAAAAACTGGCTCAGGAACCCGGGAACGCTTTCGGGAAGACCGATAATCAGTCTATGGTTCCTGGCACTCCTCACAAGTATGATAGAGGGATGGTCTTTGTTCTTTGCAAATGTGCACAAGAAGCGAATTTCTGAAAAACTGGGAAAACGGTCCAGCATTCTCCTAAAAAGCACACACAGTCCCAGCAGGATGGAGTAGCCATTAGGGTGTAGTTGAAAAGGGGAGATAGATAGTCGGAGGAGAAGTTCTCGAAGACAGTCGTTAAATGGGGGGATAGCTCCACTCAAACACATTTGGCGGTTAACTGCGACAAAGCCATGGGGCGGCCTATCAGCAGTATCATTTATTCCAAGGAACAAAGCGTCAGCTTCGGCAATGCCAAACTGGATGCATAATTGACGAAAAACTTTATGGCTCAGAGTGGTAGGAGTCCTTTCCAGAGGATCGTTCAATGGAGTAGCAATTGGAAAAGCTTCTCCAGCTGGTTCCAAGTCTTCTTGTTGAGATGTCATTCTACACAAGGAACTGGATGATCAAATATTAAGGTGCACGTTTCCTAAAAGTGTGAAGTGTTATGTAAAACTAGTGAAATAACAGGTAAAGATAACTGGAATCAAATTGGTTGATATTTGTCAATTATAGAATTCCGGGACTTGTTATTATAAGTACAAGTACAGTGTTGATGCATACAAGTCAGCTTTAATTGATTATTTAGGCTTTGCTTTAATGCTTCACCTGAACTTGTCAATTCACATCATTTCATACACATGCGTTCATTTAAGTTGCTTATTTTTTATCGACTAATCTGTCGTTCGATGTGGGCAGTCAATGGCAGTATATTCGTCCCACTTTTCTGCAAATGTTATATTTAACAGGTTGACAGCTTTAAAAATTAAAGTAATCTGCAAGGAAGTACAACAAAAGCTCAAGTTCAAACAGTTCGAAGTTCAAGCGGTTCATTTTGGCAGTTTAAAACTAAAGTTCAGTCAAGTTCCGTCAAGGCTTTGTGAATATCCAAGGCATGTTCTCTTAAGACAGATTGTTCAAGTCCAAGAATTCAAGGCAATGGAATTTGGTTAAGTAATTAGGTCGTTCAGATGCGCTCACGAGTTAAGAGTTTAAGTGCTAACTCGTCCACGATCTATAAGATGTTGCAAGACAAGTTAGGTCGTTAACTTTTTAGGTCGTAAGCCGCACAAAGGAAAAGTCGTCAAAATAGCCTTCCTGTCCTAGCTCGGCAACGACCTAAACCCTATGCCGCAAGAGTGGTAAAAGCAACCAAAGGAGTTAGGTCGTGCACGATCTAGGCTGTGAAAATGTTAGGTCGTTTTCAGGGGATCTCGAGCTATCTCCTGCTCGAGCCAAAGCTTCAGTTCCTCTCTCCAAATTCCTTCCTCCACTAAGAAGCTCATTAACTCATCAATCTCCCAACCTGTCTCATTCCCCATAATTATCCAACCCGATAATGGCCTCTTCATCCCCTCTAAAATCACAAATCAGTCAACCTAAAGCACTGAAACTCTTCCCCTTCTACTCGCAAATCACCGAAAGCCAAATCAGACCATCTCGAATCCATCGGCAATCGATTGAAACGAAAAATCATGAGGCGTGGCATAAGGCAAGTGAGATTCATAATTCAGTGACAACCGAGGATTGAGTAGAGAACGGGTTCACTTACGCAATGTAAAGTTAAAGATGATTGATGGTCGAGTAATCGAATTCGCCTTCGAGAGCTTGAAATCTTGTTAATGGCTGAATGAATGTTAGATCAGATGAGCTGAAGGAGGAACGACCTAAGTTATTTATACCCCGGGGAAATGAAATGCGAACCGGCATCACACGACCTAACTCCTCGCTAAGTCGTTCACGACATAACGACTAGTCAGAGCGCAAGAGAAGATCGAAGTACACGACCCACGACCTAGGCGTGTACTTCGAGGGGCAAATGTTAACTCCTCTTTGACAATGACTTACGAGTTAAGAAGTGAACGACTTAAGTTATGCCATGACCTAACGAGTTAAAAAGCTAGCGACCTACGACTTGAGAGGATCTACGACTTAAGAGAATCTACGACTTAACTACTCAGAGGACTTACGACTTAGTGACTTAAGGGAGCTAACGACCTAACTGCTGAAGGGACCAACGAGTTAACGACCTAACTGCTGAAGGGACCAACGAGTTAACGACCTACGACCTATGGGCGGTAGCGATCTAACGACTTAAGTACTGGCTCCTGAGTCCTTAAATACTTAGCGACCTGAGGAACTAAGGCTCTAACGACCTACGACTTATCTTAGGTCGTCCCCAACCTAAAGCTTCTACCCAACGACCTAAGGCTTCTCATGCCATCTCCTTAAGTCGCTCACGACCTACCACTTTCCCTTAGCCCGTTCACGACCTATGCCTTAGCAAATATGTGGAACCATTATGGCAGCTGTTAAAAGATAGCCCGAGCTTCTTAGGTCGGGGACAACTTACGACCTATCTTAAGTCGTAAACGACCTAAGGACTTGGAAACTGAGTTCAGGCCAGATTCTTCCCCTATAAATATGAGAGCTACTCTAACGAGAAAAGGACTTTTGGGCCAGCCATTCTTCGAAGCGTTATTACTCTGCCGAACTCTCAACTCAATCAACACACAAGGATCTTCAAATACTCGAGACACTACAACAAGCTTCGAGAAGAATTTCATACATCCGACACGGATTCATTGAGTTTCATCGTCGAAGTTTGAGCTAGTAGTCAAGAGATTGTTTTGTGATCGAATTGTACTGTATTTGACAAGTGTTTTGTATCGTCTTGTAACCCGATTCAGTAATAAAAACTATAAAGTGGACGTAGGCTCAATTACGGGCCGAACCACTATAAATCTGCTGTTCCTTTACTGTTTTACTGCTATTTTCAGCCTGTATTCTGTTCCCGTACCAACGGGTGGTGCTTTCACGACTCTATTACACACACCGGATGTTAGCGTTCACTTTTTAGCGTTAACAAAGGCATTCTTAGTAAGTTCCAATTGAATTTTCCTTTTGTTAAGTCCATATTTTGTCATTTTCTAACTATCTCACCTTTTTGAAGGTTGGGCCCACACTTTTAAGATTAATCAGAGGTGTTCATGCTGAAAAACAGATCGAGGAGGAGGTGAAGGCCTGGATGGTAAAGTAGAAGAAGTGGGAAGCCATGAGAAAAGTAGGGAGGAGGAGAGGGCATCCAAGGGGTTGGCGAAGAAAGCTTGAGTGGAGGAGGTCACCCTCCGCCAGTCACTGAAGCAGGAGTGTAGCTGCTTAAGGCTTGGTTGGAGGAGAGCAAGAGTGAGGTCGATGGCCTCAAGGCTTCCTTCTTTAGCACGAGCATCGATTGACCATCGAAGATAGCTAGGCGGCGGTGGAGGTGGAGGTAGACAATGAATGATAGATGGAATGACTAGGATGTTGAAGAAGTTCATCATCTCCAACTTCCACCTCCTATTGGTCTACACTTTGTCCGCACAATGTCCTTCAAGTCGGGTAGCCAAGGAGATTGTAACGATCTACATTTTTACATATCGACAGATCGTAAAAATATGATTTTCATAATCTAATTGGGTTCAATTAGGGTATAACTTTGAAAAATGTTGAGTGTTGACAATTTTTACCCTTATAATGAATTGTGGATAGTTTTGACCTTGAAATTTTTTAATGGCTATAAGTTTTAATAGAGCCGAATTAGGGTCTGAAACATGTTCTAAATGAAAGAGTGGTCATATTAGATTTTTGGATTTACAGTTTAGAAGATATTTCTATCTTAAGTTTGACAGTTTTCAGGTAGATTAATGGGTAATCAACTTAAGCTCAAATTATGTTTGCTAATGATTTTGAGAATTATGTCTAATTCCAATAGTGGGGACATCCTCTAATCACTTTTCTACTTCTTAGAAACTACCTCTAACTGCTATTAATTCATCTCTAATAAAAAATTCCATCAAATCCTTGCTAAACCTAGCCCAATCAAACAAGTAAGAGTATATTAATAAGTGATTAACTAATTACTGTTTTGGATGCTCTGAGTTTCATGCATTTACTATTTATCTCGGATCTATAGTGATTTGGTGTTTTTGATTGACTCTACATAGATATGCGAGTGATATGTCAACTCACAACCTTTTTTAAAAATGTTTTCTCATATTAAAAATGTATTTTAAAACCATCTTTAAAGTTGAAAACAAGATCTTTGACCAATTTGGATCTATAAATGTTTTATAAACGAATTTAAATGATTTTAAATGAATTTCAACATGTATTTTCATATTATAGTTGATTGTATGAGTTCTAGAATAGGACATGGATGTTCTATTTTGCTGTTTTCTATGATATGATGTTTTTTGTTGGTTGTATGCTGTTTGCATGTTTGGATCCGATGTGGGTATATCAATAGTAGTTTTTGAAATGGATGGTCTTTAGAAATTTTGGAGTCGAATTGGTGCAAACAAGTTGCACAAAAGTCAATGCATTTAGATCAGAGATGGATCGACTCAGAAGATGTAGAAAATAACTAAGTTTTGAGGTGATCGATCACCACCAATCAATCATGCTTGCTCAATATCTAGTGCTATTATGATGACCGTCCTACACCACTGGCACCTAATAATGTATTAACCTGTAGTATAGCGGTGCTCGGCCGATATAGGACGACCGTCAAGGTTGTAAGGTAAAGTAAAACAATCACATCACATAGCCTATCGTATATCTCACATCACATCGAATAAAATATAATAGTAAACGTCTCGGATATAAAATAGGCGAGATAGTAATAACTGAATGAATCATAGAAATCAGAGTACACATATCCATATAGTATACTACACAAGTGATAGAGTTATACATCAAATAATAACTCATAAAGAAACTGTCTTTAGGTAATAAAAGGTACTAACAAGCTCCATAGTACTATGGGACGGAATAGCAAATCATAATAAATGTAGTAATAGTAGAGTGTGATCTCCTGCTTGTCCTCTGCCTAGCGCCACGTGTTCACCATATCTGATATCCTTAATCTACTTATTTATGAGTACCCGGAATAATAGGAAATAAAGCATAAAATCTCGAGTCCGACAATAGTTTGCTGTAAGCGGTAGAAAATCTCAAATTCTATAAAGTCAATATACTAGGACAAATGGTATGGAGAATCATACCTGACATGTCTGTGCGTCCATAGAGTTAGCATATAACATAAAATACATGCTACTCTTCATCGTGATCATCATGGTGTACTATACATCAAAGTACTAAGGGGTGTCTAGATATTTACATCGATAATATATCTGCATTGTCTGACATTCTAGGGTGATAAGCAATCAAGCAAACATAACATCCATCATCCATCCTACATTCACTTACTCAGTGCATTAGATATGTGATACTTGTATGACCCTATCATATAGTCCAGGACTACTCAATACCCTGGTTTCTCGGTATTCGAATCCATGCCAATC
The DNA here is from genome assembly GCA_030737815.1 of Allium fistulosum. NCBI lineage: Eukaryota > Viridiplantae > Streptophyta > Magnoliopsida > Asparagales > Amaryllidaceae > Allium > Allium fistulosum. Next base: position 1,181,462,328 of record CM060903.1, read on the forward strand.
AGTAGGCCAGGAACTAGACTGTCATCACACTCAGTCCAGGGTAAAACAGACCGAAACATCGTGTGGTCCGGGGCACATCGCACTTCCAAGTGAGCATCATCACATACCCCTGCTTTACTAGTGCACTTCGAAACCTACAAATATCAACGATCCCTTCGCCCACGTCTTCCACATCAGACCTCATCTTGAAACTGTCCTTACAACTCCCGTTTGAAGTCATCGTGGTCGGGAACTATCTTAGACAACCATCATTAGTCATAGAATATCATCATATGCCCCTTATCTTCCTGCAACAGTTCCTTCAATCTGACTAGTAGTCACCTACTCTTCATCTCGAAGTACAACTATCCACCATCTCCATCACTTTCGATCGTGGAATCATCATCGTCGAATCACTCATCGAATACCTTCACCAAACCTTATGGTTCGGTGTCGACCCAATCCTTATCTCAAAAATGGAAGGTATGACTTGGAGCAAGTGAAAGCGTGAACCATCTCCATGACTCGAAGCACTCACTTCCTCTTTACTAATCCATCATTACCGATCTATGGCTACCGATCCATGGCTATCAATCCATCATCACTGATCCATCCCATTACCGATCCCACACTTCAATGCAACTAACTATGTTTCTCCACGTGAATCTCTCCTTCACCGGTCCATCACCACCGATACATGGCTACCAATCCATCAATACCAATCCATGGCTACCAATCCATCATTATCGATCCATCCCATCACCGATCCCATACTTCAACGCAACAAGCCATGCTTCTCCATGTGAAGCTCTCCTTCACCGATCCATCACCATCGATCCATGGCTATCGATCCATCATCACTGATCCATCCCATCACCGATCCCACACTTCAACATAACAAGCCATGCTCCTCCACGTGAAGCTCTCCTTCATCGATCCATCACCACCAATCCATGGCTACAGATCAGTCTTTGATTGGCCTTAACTTGAGAAAACGAACTTTAAATGAGTTGAAACTTGAAATATAGCTTTAGGGGGTCCTTCTTGACCTGTCCTATAGATATCATGTCATTTAGACGATGTAACCTTTATGGTTCATCATCGATCCATCAACGCCGATCCATGACTTACTCCTAAAACTAAATCGCCATTCGATTGGCGTTTTCAACTAAACAAACATCATACATTCAAGTAACCATTATATACAATATATCCTAACAAGCATGCATCTATACCCATCAAGGTGAAGTCTAAATCTAAAGGTATAACCATAAGAACAAGGGAGGTCAATAAAAACATGAATTTAACAAATCTTTTCCAAATTATTTGAAAATTACATGTGTGGTTAGTTTAGATTTAAAAGACATTTTAGGATCCAAAAATCATTTTAAAACATTAAATTTAAAGTGTATAATGACTAATTAGTAAGTGGGAGATCCTAACCACTCACCTGAACCCAAAGCAATCCAAAGCAACCTAAGAATGCACGAAATCCAATAATCAACAATAGCTCCAAGTGATCTCCAACAGTAAATTTTCAATCCAAATGCTAATCACTAATCCCCTCCTTAATTACAAGTTTTGGCTAATAAAGTAGGTTTAGAGTGGCTTTTTGGATTAGGAATGATTAATGGAGGTTTTCTCTCTATTTTTGGGAAGTGTGAAGTTATGAAGCGAAGTCCCATCATCATGCTAATCCCAAAATAGGCTTTGGGCATATCCATTAACTCACTATTTACCTATTAAGCTGTCCAAAATAAAGTGAAAATTCAAACAGCCATAACTCTCAAACGATAAGTTCGTTTTCCTATTATGACTACTCTATGGAAAGATAAACTACCATTCCGATCTAATGGAAGTAGTTTCATATACCAATTTGGCTTCCATCAAAAGTTATAGGACATACAAGATTTTCAGGGTCAAAATCGTCCGATAAAAATTCAAAGGATGGAAAATGTCTCTAATAGTCATTTTCCAAAAGCATAGAATACGACCTTAAATAAAATAATGCAATATCCTACGATCTTCCGATATGTAGAATACAGACCGTTACATTCTCCATCTCTTTAGGAATTTCACCTCCGAAATCCCAACCAAAAATCAACAAAGTCATCCCGCATGCCTAACAACCATATACAAGCATAAGCAACCATCGCATATCAGACATGCATACACAACAACAGATGAAAAATGTAACATCCAAGCATATTCTAGTATGCATAATACTATACTAAGTTATGCTTCATGATATCATAAGTGAAAGTAAAATCGATAAATAGAAAGTCTCACCATGTAAAGAGTTTTGGATAAGATGTCCTCGCGCTCTCCTCGATCTTCTAATTGCAATGGCCTTCACTTTGTGCACTCCCACCATTCTTTGAGGTAAGTCGTACTCAGATACAAATAGGCCTAAGCTTCTTCGTATCACGTCCGAAGATACAAATAGGCCTACGAGGCCTCGAAGCCTTTGGTTCAATCTTAATATAATCTAGTTGATCTGGTGTGATAGTTGCGCTCGAGTCATGCATAGACTTCCGCAAGTGAGAAACATGGAACACATTGTGCACTCCCACCATTCTTTGAGGTAAGTCAACTCTATAAGAAAGGTTCCCAATCCTCTCTAGTATCGGAAAATGACCTATAAATCTTGGTGCCAACTTCCCTTTACTGCTGAAGCGAATTACATTCTTCAGTGGAGAGATCATGACAAATACCATATCATCGATAGAGAACTCTAGATCTCTACATCTCTTATCAGTGTAGCTCTTTTGTCTGTCTTGAGTAGCTTTCATCTATTACCGAACGATCTCGATCATTTTCAAGGTTTCTCCAATCATATTTAGCCCAAGTATTAGTTTTTTATCCGCTTCCCACCAACACGAAAGAGCATTACATAGTTGGTCATACAATACTTCGAATGGTACCATACCGATACGATTCGCTCTCTAGGTTTGGCCGTCAGTTTAAGGGTGTTAAGCCGTACTCAGATGCAGCTCTGTCCCTAATGCCTCTTGTAAGCTCTTCCAAAACCCACTAGTGAACAATGGGTCTAGGTCACACACAATGATCTTTGGCATACTATGGAATCGTACTATCCGCATCACATACAATTCAGCCAATTTGGCCACCATTCTACTTGACTTGACGGGTATAAATTTGGTACTCTTGGTCAATCGATCGACTATGACCCAAATGCTATCATACCCTGTTCGAATCCTTGGTAGTCCATTATGAAATCTATCAAAACTTATTCCACTTCCACTGGAGAACTTCTAGCGGTTGCATCAAACCACTAGTCTTCTTTTGCTCTACCTTAACCGATTGACAATTCATGCATTTCGAAATGAATGTCCCAACATCTTTCTTCATTCTTTCCTAATAATAGATCTGCTTTGTATACGGTACATCTTATTACCGCCAAAAGGATAGTAAATCTTGAATGATGACACTCTCATAGCATCTCATCGCTCAACCCCTCAACATCAAGAACATACAATCTCCCGTCTTTCGGAGCCAATCGTCTCAGTCAAGTCCGTATTGTCTTATCTCTTTAGACTCTACCTCGGCTTTGATCTTAGTAACGATCTTAGCTAATATAGCATCGTGCCTCTAACTAGTACCAATCCGCTCAATCAGAGTAGGCCTGATGGTCAAGCTCGCCAATATCTCTGTCTCTGGCTCACATCTTAGTCAGAAATTATAACCACCAATATACTCCAACTGCGTCCACTCAAGGAACATAACTCCAAGCTGGCATATCTCCTACTCAGTGCATCAGCAATTGAATTCCCTTTTCCTGGTATATATGAAATATCAAAGTCATAGGAGGCTAGGAACTCTAACCATCACTGTGGACGAAGGTTAAGATCATTCTGCAAAATGAGGCTCTTCAATGATGTATGGTCGGTGAACAACTCAAACCTCTCTCCTAAAAGATAGTGCCTTTGGATCTTCAATGCAAACACAATCGCTGCTAACTCTAAACCATGGGTCAGGTATTTCTTTTCACGTGGCTTCAATTATAGACTAGCATATGCAAAACCTTTGCCCTTCTACATCAATATCTCGTCCAATCCAGTACCACAAGCATCCATGTATACCGTCATCTCTTCATTCTTGGTCGGAATGGTCAACATTAGTGCACTCATCAAATTTTTCTTCAAACTCACAAGTACATGTTTACATCTTGCATCCCAAACAAAATTCTGATTCTTTTTCATCAATTGAGTCAAGGTGCGACTACTTTAGATTAATCCTGGATGAATCGTCTATAATATCCCGTTAACGCTAAGTAACTTCTCATGTTCGTAGCATTTTTGGGTCTAGTCCAATCTTGAACTTATGCGACTTTTGTAGGATCTACGGCAATGCCCTACTCGAAACAATGTGACCCAAGAATCTCACTTCCCTCCTCTAGAAATGACACTTCAAAATTTCGCTTTTAGTCGGTGCTTTCTCAGCACCTCAAGCATGATCCTTAAATGTGATTTGTGTTCTTCCTCTATCCGAGAGTAGACGAGAATATCATCAATGAACGCAAGCACGAATTTATTTAGTTGACCCGTGAAAACACGGTTCATGAGATCAACAAAGTATGCCGGTGCATTGGTTTGCCTAAATGGCATAAGCAACCATTTATAGAAACCAAATGACATTCAAAACTTTGTAAGCGACACACTCTCCTTCGGTACTCTCTATTGGTGAAATCGGTCGCAAGATCCAACTAAGATTATACTTTAGAACCATGAAGCTGATTGAAAAGTCATCAATACGTGGGAATGGATACTTGTTCTTCCTTATCACTTTATTCAGCTCACAGTAATCAACATACAGTCTAAGGGAACCATCCGCCTTCATGGTGAATACTATAGGTGCTCCCCACTCAGATATACTTCTACGAATGAACCATTGTCGCAATAAGTCATTCACTTGCACTTCGAGCTCCCACTGCTCTTTAGGTGCCATCCTTATCAAAGGAATCACTATCGGTCTAGCATTTTAACTAAATCAATATAGAACTTGATCTCTCTATGTGGCGAATGTTTGGTCACCTCATCAAATACGTCCGGATACTCCCTAGAGATAGGCACCGATGATAACGCATCATGTGTGATATTGAGCGAGTATAAAAACTAACCATCACCTCATCATCTGGTAGACAACCTAACATTGTTCGCCCATCGTCTACCCCTATCATCACTCACGACTTCTCGCAATCCACCATCACTCCGTATCTATGACGCCAGTCCATACCCAAAATAATGCCAAACCCAACGAAACCCAAAACAAAGCAACCATAATCAAAAGAACATCCATGACTCGACAAGACCAAACCATGACAAACCATATGCAGGCTAGTGGAGACTCCAATAGGGTTCGTCACAACCAAAGGCTAGTCAACAATTTCGGGTTCCAATACTAACTTATCTACCAAATCACTAGATATGAAGGAATATGAAGCCCCAATATCAAACAAAACACGTATGGAACATCATAAATGGAAAACTTACCTTGAATAAAAAATGCCATTTCCCTTCTCTTTCGCCGATGGAGCATTTGGCAAAGTCAGAACAACATTGATAGCATATGCTTTCACCACCTGCTTCCGTTTAGGCAACTTGGGGCAGTTTTTCTTGAGATGCCCAAACTTACTGCAGACAAAACACTTCTTCCCCTCAGCTTTGCAGTCTCTACAAATCTGACCCTTTTCCAAGCAATTAAAGAAAATCGGCCCACTTTTGATCGTGTTCTTCTGGTCATCTTTGTTCTGAAACTGCTTCCTCTTTTAATCCACTTCTTCTGTCCTCCTCGGCCCGATTGCGGCTTTGGCTCTTCTTTGGGAATAACGGCTTTTGGCTCCGGATAAATTCTCTCATGCCTCAAAGTCTTCTCGACTATCATCTCAAAAGTCTTGTCAATATGGCTTACGAGTTTCTCCCCCAAATAGTCACCCAAGTAGATGATGAACTTCCCGTTCTTCTTCAATGGGGTGTCGATGAAGGACATCTCATATTTCGACAAGGCGTCGATCTCAGCAACGTACTCGAAGACAGTCATATCCCCTTGCTTCAAGTCCATGAACTTATGGAATAAGACTAACTTCTGAGCTATTGTTATAAACTTCTCCTCGAATTAGGCTTTGAACTAATCCCAAGTGAACTGATCCTCGAGAGTAGCATCCCTCACTGCATTCCACTAGTTCATGGCTCGCCCTTGAAGCTGTCAGGAAGCCAATCGCCTCTTCATAGCATCATTCAGCTCTAAGTCATCAAAGGTCCTCTCATAGATATCAAGCCAATCTTGCACCTCCATCGCTGACTCCGTTCCTTGGAACGGTTTGTGACGAAGACTAGCAAAGTCTTTGTTCAGCTTAGCGAACTGGCTTAGGGTGCCTACCCGGAGCACCACCATCAACAACAACATTCAGAGCGACTACTTGGGCATTCTGCAGCATGTTCCTCATTATGGTATGCAAGTTGGGATTAGCATCTCCTGAGCTAGCTCCTTCTTTAATTCCAAAAATGGATTTCCTAGTAGCATCCCTTATTTGATGACTCATCCTTCAATCTATATTAAGGACGATTAGTCTCTCTATAAGGTATTTTGCTTAAGTAATACTTGTGTGTGCAATATGACTTCATACCATATATATACTATTATATATAGCTTTGGAAACAAAAATATATAACAAGTATGCACTATCGTATACACTCTTGGTCCAGTTTAGGTTGAGAAATCCTACACTATCTCTACCGGATCACGGTATTCCTTAGGTAAAACTATGCAACCTAAGCTTTAATACCAAATGTGACGACTGCCTTATAATACCGACACCTAATAATGTGATAACCTACAATATAGCGATGCTCGGTCGATGTAGGACAACCGTTAAGGTTGAATGTAAAGTAAAACAATCACATCACAGAACCTGTCGTATTTCTCATAGCTTATTTAATAAAATATAATAATAAACATTTTTGATATAAAACATGCGAGACGATAATAACTGAATAAATCATAGAAATTAGAGTGCACAGATCCATACAATATACAACATAAGTGATAGAGTTATACATCAAACAATGACTCATAAATAAACTATCTCTTGGTAATAAAAGGCACTAGCAAGGTCCAAAGTGTTGTGCAAAGGAATAACAAATTATAATAAATGTAGTAATACCAGAGTGTGATCTTCTGCTCGTCCTCTGTCTAGCTCCACGTGCTCACCAGACTTGATATCTCTTATCTATTCATTTAAGAGTACCCAGAATAATAGGAAGCAAAGCATAAAACCCCAAGTCAGAAAACAGTCTCATGTGAGCAGTAGAAAATCTCAAATGCTATAAATTCAATATACTAAGACAAATGGTATAGAGAATCATACTTGACATGTTCCTGCACCCACAAAGTTAGCACATAACATAAAATACATGCTACACTAAATCGTGATCATCATGGTGTATTATACATCAAAGTACTAAGGGGTGTCTAGATATCTACACCGATAATATCTGCATCGTCTAACATCCCTAGGGTGATAAGCAATCAAGCAAACATAGCATCCATCATCCATTCTCAAATTCACTAACTTAGTGCATTAGATATATGATACTCGTATGACCCCATTGTATAGTCAAGGACTACGCAACATCCCGGTTGCTCAACTCGAATCCATGCTGCTTAGTAGGCCAGGAACTAGACTACCATCGCACTCAGTCCAGGGTAAAATAGACCGAAACATCCATTGATCCGGGGCACATTGCATTCCCAAGTGAGAATCCTCACATACCCCTGCTTTACAAGTACACTTTGAAACCTACGAATATCAACGATCCCTTTCCTCACGTCTTCCATAGTAGAGCTCATCCTAGAACTATCCTACGACTTCCGTTTAAAGTCGTCGTGGTCGGGAACTATCCTAGACAACCTCCTTAGTCATAGAATATCATCGTACATCCCGTAATCTTCCTCCAACAGTTCCTTCAATCTGACTCATAATCACGTACTTTAAGTCTTGAAGTACAACTATCCCTTGTCGAAGCCATCACTTTCCATCGTGAAATTATCATCGCCGAATCACACGTCGTCGAATCACACGTCGTCGTCGTAGAAAATTGTTGTCGAACCTTATGGTTCAGTGTCAATCCAAGCCTTAGCTCGAAAATGGAAGGTATGACTTGAAGCAAGTGAAAGCATGAACTATCTCCATGACTCGAAGCACTAAATTCCTCTATAATAATCTATCACTATCGATCTATGGTTATCGATCCATTACCATCGATCCATGGATACCAATCCATCATCATCGATCCATCCCATCATCGATCCCACACTTCAACTCAGCTAACTATGCTTCTCCACGTGAACCTTTCCTTCACCAATCCATCAATACCGATCCATGGCTACTGATCCATCACCACCGATCCATGGTTACTGATCCATCGTCATCGATTCATCCCATCATCGATTCCACACTTCATTACAACAAGCCATGCTCCTTCATGTGAAACTCTCCTTCACAGATCCATCACCAGTGATCCATGGCTATCAATCCATCACCACCGATCCATAGCTACTGATCCCTCATCACCGATCCATCAGATCATGGATCCCATATTTCAATGCAATGACCCATGCTCCTCCATGTGAAGCTCTCCTTCATCGTTCTATCACTACCAATCCATTACTATCGATCCATGGCCACCGATCCACCTTTGATTGGCCATAACTCGGACAAATGAAATCCAAATGAATTGAAACTTAAAATGTAGCTTTAGGGTGTCCTTCTTGACCTATTCTATAGATCTCATATCATTTGGATGATGTGACCTTTATAGGTCATCATCGATCCATGACTTATTCATATCCATTCGATCAGCGTTTTCAACCAAACAAACATCATACATTCAAGCAATCATTACATAAAATATGTCATAATAAGCATAAAACCATACACATCAAAGTGAAGCCTAAATCTAAAGGTATAACCATAAGAACAAAGGAGATCCATAAGAACATGAATTATACAAATCTTTTCCAAATCATTTGAAAATTACATATGTGGTTAGTTAAGGTTTAAAATATGTTTTAGGATCCAAAAATCATTTAAAGACATCAATTTAAAGTGTATAATGACTAATTAGTAAGCGAGAGGTCCTAACCACTCACAATAAACCCAAAGAAAATCAAAGCAACTCAAGAATGCACAAAATCCAAGAATCTACAGCAGCATCAAGTGATCTCCAATGGTAAATCTCCAATCCAAATGCTACTCTCGCTAATCCCCTCCATATTGATAAGTTTTGGCTAATTAAAGTAAGGTTCAGAGTGGCTTTTTGGCTTAGGAATGGTTAATGGAGGTTTTCTCTCTATTTTTGGGAAATGCGAAGTTATGGAGAGTAGTCCCATCTGCCCAATCATCAAGCTAATCCCGAAATGGACGTTGGGCATATCCATTAACTCAGTAATTACCCATTAAGCTATCCAAAATCAAGTGAAACTTCAAACAACCATAACTTTCAAACAGTAAGTTTGCTTTCCTGTTATGACCAATCTATGGAAAGAGAAACCATCATCCTGAGCTAATGGAAGTGGTTTCAGACTCCAATTCTGCTACTGCCAAAAGTTATAAGCCATACAACATTTTAAGGGTAAAAATAATCCAATTAAAATTATAAGGATGAAAAATGTCTCTAGTAGTCATTTCTTAAAATCATATAATCATACGACCTTAAATAAAATAATATAATACTTTCCAATCCTCCAATACGTAGAATATGGATCGTTACAGCTATTGATATGCGATGTTTGGAAGGTGTGTAGATGCTACACGATCAATCACATGGAGTTTAGATAAATCATTTGTGAGTTAAGGAAAAATACCGACCGATTGCATGCCTTGAAGGTTGAAGTGTTGAGTAACTTCACTGGGTCGGTCCACAGCGGGTAAAATGGGTATATTTCAATTTTATTTCCTATTTTGGTTCTTAGTGAGTATATGAAGGCTAATAGGTTGTAATAGATTGAATCTAATTCATTTAAATAAAATCCAATTTTATTTAATTTTCTAATTTATTTAATTGATTAATAATAGTTTTAAGTTTATGAGTATATCATAATATACTCGTGTGTATGTTATGTCTGTGCAAAATAAGTCAAAGTGTACATGTTACTGTCTACGTATATAAATGTTGGTATTTGCATCAATAACGTATACATTCACAATTTACATGTGTATCGATTATCTTGAAACATTGTTTAATACTTATAATAAATGTTGATACACACACACACAAAGATACATAATTTACAAATATTCAAAATTATTTATACTAAATAAAGATAAAATATCTAAAACTAATTTTGACCGAGTCAATGAGATTTAAAATTTAAAATACGTGACAAAGACTTAGTAAATATTTCCAAAATTCAAAGCAAGGTCTTAATAGATATTATTTAAAATATTATAATATATATAGATTTATTTGTTTAGTCGAATATACATATATATATATTATTTAATTAGAAGTATATATGTGTGTAAATAAATCAATGTATATATGTTTTAGTATAAACAATATTTTAAAATTATACATATATACTTCTTCCTAACCATTGCTCCCATCCGCCACATCCATCTTTCTCATCCCACTCTTTCCTTCCCTTTATGGCTTCTATATACAGATCGAAATCGCCTCCTCTGTCCAGTACCAGATCGGGATGCGCCTTCAATGTCTCTTTTATTTCACCCATTTTTGGTTCGTCTCCGCTTGAGAGCGCTGCTATGCACTCTGCTTCAACTTCTTCTCCTCGTCCGAGTATCCCTAGTTGCTCCGACTCACTTCTTCCAACGTCAAATGCTTTCTCTCTGCTTGATTCCTCCTTGAATCACTATGACTCGAGTATCCTTCTATCTTTGGAGTGCCTACAATTTCATCGTGGTTGGGGAAAGTCCACTTTCTTCATTTGGGGTGCTGCATCGGGCTAGTGGGCTGACACTGGTATTGGCAAATCGAACTTTGTTTTGGGGAAAGTAGACGTGGTTGTTAGCAACTATGAAAGTTAAAAGTCTGTTAATGTGAGTAACTTAATTTGCACACAAACTGAATGTGTAACCGTCCAAATGAAACCTGCTGCTCCTTCTTTAGTCTATCAATTTCCAGTAAGGTATTTACACCATTCCTACGTATGAATGTTGTGGGTTCTTCTCCTGTGTTTGGTGGCAAGTGGTCATCTCTTTTTAGTATGTTGCCACGAAACGTGGGTGATCATATTCCTCGTTCTTTTGTTATTGAGCAGGTGAATTGTGTTAAGGTACCCTGATTAGAGGTTTTGGAAGCTAGGGTCGCTTGTTGGTCAGAGTATCTAGTGGGATTTTTCCTTAATTCTAATCCTCTGTACCAAGCAGTTCGTGATCATTGTCGTAATCGTTGGAATATTAGGGGAAGCCTTCCAGTGAACTTTGATAATAGTTTGTTCTTTTTCAAATTCTCTAGAAAGGAAGAAAGACTCCAAGTGCTTGAGGCGGATCCCTCCATTATAGCTGGTCAACCTTTCATTATTACCCCTTAGAGTCTGATAGGGACAATGCTAAGGAATAGATTCTCTCTATTCTGGTATGGACTTATTTTTCTCATATTCCTTTTGTATTGAAACCCATGTTGGGGTTAAATTGGTTAGCGAGTGTTGTTGCCAAACTCAATTGTCTTAATGCTAATACTGTTGCTCGAAACAAGCTTGTGTATGCAAAGGCTCTCTTAAAGTAACTCTAGAAAAGCCTCTTCCCTCTAAGATATTTATTCGTATTGTCGACGGCCAACTTTCAGTTGCTAATATTCACTACAATTGAAAATCGAAAATTTGTACATCCAATCACACATTTGGTTACTTTGCTGAAGCCTGTCCTCTACAACCTGACGTCATATCTGCTCCTCTTTCTTTTAGGATCCTACTTCCTAGCCCTGTCTTGAAATGGGTCCCGAAAGTTTGCCCTACTATAGTTCTCCCACCTCCACCACTTCCTCTAGTGATTTTATACATGTTAGCCCTATTGTTGTTGTTGTGCTTTCGCCTCCTGTGATCAAGTCTACGGACCTTTATGTTTGCTCTGTAGATATTATTGTTGATAGTTCTACTAGTATTCTGGATTCGGTTCCTTTCTTGGATGATTTTTTCTACAGCTCATCTGAGCAGGCTTGGATTCATGAGCGTTCTGAAATGAGATTTGACCCTAGGGTTGGTAGATATTATAAATACATTAGGGAAGATGAAGAAGAAAGGCGACTATTTTACCATGCTGAGGGTGAAGGCCTAATGCTTTGGATAATAGGACAGTTAGGTGATCTGAATCTTTCTGTTATCGTGGATGCCTCTTGGGATATGAAATACCTCTACTGCTCTGATTCTATGGATTTTATTTCTTCGTTAGCGTCTCTTTTCTCTGGTTATTATCATGTTATCGGGCTTCAATCTTTGGATGAGGGAAGTGAATCTTCCTTCACTAAGGAGGACTAGCTTAGGCTTAGCTGATTAGCAGTCTAGCATTTTCGCTAAACTCCTGTGCTTTGTTTCATTTAGCCATTTTAGTGCATGTATCTGAACATCCATTCTCAAATTCTTTTATTCATGTAGACAGCCCACTATAAATGCCGACTAGCTTTTCTAAATAAATAAATAAATGTTTGTCCAGTTAAATAATTTTTTAGAACAATATATTTTGTAAAATAAATTATATATGTATATATATTTGAAATAATTAAAATACGTAAGTATACAATAAAATTGATTTGGCCCTAATTTTTTTTAATTTACCAAAAGTAATTAAAATTAATTTATTATATATGTGAATTTTAAATGTGTATTAATGGAATTTATATTTTAAAATTATTATTTTAAATAATATATATTTATTTTTATATAATATTTAAAAAATATATACATTGGATAATGTGTATGGTCGATTTTTTGTTGTGATAAAAATGTATTATATTTACAACATACGTGTAGCAATTATTCAAGGTGAACAAAATAATGACATAGTTGGGTGATACATTATACACATATTTAAATTTTTTATATAAATATTGATTTAACTGCCATATGATTATAAAATTAAAATAGAATTTATACCTCTTGAAGATAAAGCCGTTGAATGCACGTCGGTTGAAGATAACTCCTACGTCGTATTTGTTACGGTGTGAATTTTGACCTATAAGAATGCATGACTATGGGGTAGGGGGCTTAGGTATGGCGGAAAAGGAGATGAGGGTTTCAAGAAGAGAAGAGTGAGACGATAGCTTGATTTATATAGAGGAGGAGACAAATTCTCCTCCTTTTACTATATTACCTTTTGTTAATTCAATCAAAGTATCCTATTCACTCCCTTTGTTATGGCCATCCAAAACTAAGGCTACATGAACCTTTGAACAACCACAACCCGTCTAATAATTAAAGACATTTAAATTGTATTTAAATGTGTATCGATATCGTATATCGATACGTATATATATATATTTTATATACGCGTCCAATTAATTACTAATGACACATATAAAATAGTAATAGCACCTAATACATCAAATAATTAATTAATATTTTATAAATATTAATTAATTTAATTGATTTATAACTATTATAAATTAATTAAATCGTGTGCTATTTTGGAGAAATCAGCAACGCGGTTGTATGACTCTTAGGTATAAATTCTGCTAGTGATTAATATCGAACAATTTGAATATTAACTTTCATACGTCACATTAACTAGTGTTGTGACAATTTGGACAAATTTATCTCTTATAAATCTTCATCTATAAAATCTAATTTTGCAATTTAAGTGGTGCCTTTTAGTAATGATTATTTACACCCTTTCTCTTCATCAACATCATACCACATCAGGACTTGTGAAATTTGGTTTTTGCTAAAAATTCCAGTATCAACCCTATTCAACTCGATTAGTCCATAAACAAAGTTCTTGGTTAAACAAAAACATTTATTATTAACCATATTACTCAGGCTCGAGATTTTCACTTTGAGTTGGCTATATTTGACCGTGATACTAACATTATACAACCGAGGAAACGAATTCTCTATTGAATAGTGTTTTACTTCCAATGCTTCAACACAGACCTGACAATAGTGGCTCAATGTTCGCTATGTTATGATTCAACTATAATCAAAGTAGAGCATCTACATTGAAGTTTAACAGTATTCTCAAGTCGAGAGAATATAATATCATCACTTCGAGATTTCCTATTTGACTTAGTTGTTATTAACCAACTGGAAACTCTTAGGTGAGTCATTCTATAGTTATCCAAAAACTATAAGTCTGTAACCACTTGGTGCCTCCAGTAGCAATGTGTGTTATACTACCCAACATTTGAAGAACGTTACGTACTCTGGTCTCAATGGATGTATCGATATCCTTTCTAGAAACATCTCGACCATTAATATTCAAAATAATATGTTATTAAATATTATGGTAATTTTTTTATGATTATGAATCCTTGTAATTATTATCACATAATGTATCATTTAAGGATTTTCTATTAAATATACTTAAATAATTATTTAATTAATATATCACAATATAATAAGTATATAATAGAAAACAAATACCTTTTATTTCAAACGAGATTTTGTTATAGAGCTAATAATTTACAATAAGAATTGCCCTTAGGGAATATCCATAACACTCTCAACCTCCCACTTGCTTGGGGCCAATTATGGAATCTCAACCCCATCCCTTTAATCAGTTTTCTCTAAAAAGATCTAGCCAGTCTCTTTGTGAATGGATCTGATGTGTTGTCCTACGTATCTACTCTTTCAATGACCACTTCTTTGTTATTGGTAAACTCCCTTATCAGGTGGAAATTTTGAAGAATGTATCTTGAATTTTTGTTAGCTCTTGGTTATTTCACAATCTACATCACGAAATTGTTACTACAAAACAATGATATAGGATTCTCAACATTTGAAATCACCCCTAACTCATACATAAACTTGCACATCCAGACCGCTTATTTAGTTGCTTCGTTTATGGCAATGTACTCGACCTCTATTATTGAATCAACTACTGTTTTTTGTTTGGAACCTATCCAACTGACCCCTCTATCGTTCAATGTAGATACATAACTAGACATCGATTTACTATTAGTGATATCACTCTAAAAGATAGAGTCTATATACCACTTCATAGCGATGTCTTCATTCCCATATATAATGATCCGTATTTTACGTATCGAAGGATCGTAAGATATTATTTTTAAATCCATATGAGGTTGTATGATTATAACTTTGAGAAATGTAAACTAGTGACATTTCTTATTCTTAGAATTTTTATTAGACAGTTTTGACCCTGAGAACCTTATAAGGTCAATAACTTTTGATAGAATTAGGGTCTAAACCCACTGGAAAGATATGATGGTTTTCTATTCCATAAAGTGGCCATAATAGGATTTTGGACCTACCTTTTAGAAGATATGGCTATTTGAAGTTCTGACTAGTTTTGAGTAGATTAGTGGGTAATAAGAGGGTGTTTAGTGCAACCCATTAGCCTAGTTTGGAATTAGGGTTAATAGTCCTTCCTCCCAGCCATTATTTGTTATTTCTAATCACTCCTAACCTCCATTAATCCAAAATTGACCTAAATACATCATTTCTTCAAGTTAATTGGTGAAATTTATGGATTTAAGAGAGATTAACAAAAAAATTAGTAGAGCCATTGTTTGTGGACTTTGGGATTCGTGTTGGTGCTATTCTACTTTAGATTGGCGTAGGGATTTGTTTTCTTGGATCCAAGGTGAGTGATTTTACTTCTCTCACCATACTATGCTTATCTATATAGTAAAAAAGGTGATTTTTAATATGATAATTTAAGTTTGAGTGTTCAAAACATAATTCTGAAATTAATAACCCCTTAAAAATGTTTTCAAAAAATAAATTTATATTTTGACTTGATTTTAAATATTAACCAACCATAATAGCTATTTTATAAAAAATTAAATCTAGGATGATTTATGCATGTAAATCGTGTTTCGATGGATTATATGCATTGCTTGGATGTTGTATGATTATATTTGATTTTTATGTGGATTGTTTTGATGTGTCTGCTAGTTGTTTTGCGTAGTTAGAATTATGGTAAGTCATTTGGTCCAAATGGAACCAAAGTGTTTGAAACGTGATGAAACTTGGATATGATGTAGTTTGAAGTCCTAAGAGACACCAAAACAAGTTGCAAGCATATTAGAGTTGATTTAGTGGCTTGAATTGTGATTGTCATTTACAGGCACAGGTGGTGAAGTATGGTCAGTGGCGATAGAAATATGGTTAGGTTGAAGTGCTTCGAGGCACGAAGTGGTTTGATTCGAGTTTTGGATGGTAAGGCTTTGGGTTATGCAAAATCAAGTTGAGGTTGAGTTTGTAATTAAAAAAAATTTATTGGTA
The DNA here is from genome assembly GCA_030737815.1 of Allium fistulosum. Lineage (NCBI taxonomy): Eukaryota > Viridiplantae > Streptophyta > Magnoliopsida > Asparagales > Amaryllidaceae > Allium > Allium fistulosum. The sequence goes on from CM060903.1 coordinate 1,181,478,747, forward strand.
AAAATCAATTTGATTGTGCTAAGCTTCGGGTCGAGATGGCAAAAGCTTGGGGTTTATAGGCTAAGTACTTCGTGTCAAGCCAAGAAATGACATTGAAAGGCAAGTTTTGGACTTAGCCAAAAATTGGAAGGATGGAACATGGTCGGTACCGACCATGATTATGTGCGCGTTAGGAATTTTCTTCAGTTGGGCTTCGGGTTTTGCATGGTATGCTTTGAGTTTGCGTAAGGGAAGCTTCGGGTTAGCATAGGAGACTTCAACATTTTGCCATTTTGGCCAAGTGGCTGGTCGTACATAGTCAGGGCCGACCATATATGGTTGTTACCAACCATATTGGGGGTTGGAAACTTAGGATGAAACTTTGGAAGAATGTGCAATGATGTTTTGGTTGTCATGTGCCCATGTTCTTTCGTTCGTTCGACATTTATTTTTGACGATCATAGCACAATGAATAACGAAAATAAATACTGAAGCGAAGGTGTGATATTGACTTTGAAAATGTGATGTGACAACTCTATGACATGAGATAGGCATATAGAGATATTTTGAATTTTAGAAACGCGAAGTGTTTGATTGAGTACTTAAAGTGGAAAGTGAATGTAAGAGACTAGAGTAGTCCGAGAAAGCACATTCGACAAGGAGAAGTTATGTAGCAGTTCATGAGATGTTCCGGATCGTGTCATGTGCTGAAGAGGTCATTAATAACACTGGATGTGATGTGTGTTTCATAGGGTAAGGATATGCAAGGACACTCACCTGTATACCCTTGACCATGAGTCGATCTAGCCTTCCCTGAGACGCAGTACCTATGGGATAGGTATGCGAACGAACACCGAATACAATTATGACATAAGGTGCCATCAGCCTAAGAGGTCATAGAATGAGCTATCAAGTTTTCAAGGGACCTTATTGATGGTCATGGTAGAGCGGGGCTTTGGAGAAAACTATGGTGAATGAAGGACCTTAAGAAGGTCATAGTGATTCTTGAGAAAGTCATAGTGAAGCAGGGCCTCTGTAATGATCATTATGGCGCTAGACTTTGGGAAAGTCATGGCGATGTAAGGTATTGGTGATGATCGTGGTGAAGTGAGATTTCAGTGATGATTGCAGTTAAGCGAGGCTTCGGTAAGGATCATTGTGAAATGAGACTTTAGTGATGATGCATGGCAAGGTAAGACCTTGGTGATTGACCTGGCGATAAGAGATCATGAGGATGGTTATCGTTGTGTATTTACTTTGTATTTTCTATGATTTGTGTGAATGCCATATGGATGTCTTGTGGTTTAGGTATTACTGAGTCAGATACCCCGACACCCATAATATATTTGGTGTAGTATACCCATATGCGATGGTAGTGTTGTATATATAGTGTTATGTGCTAACTTTTTGGATGCAGGAACAAGTCAGGTATGATTATCCATACCTTATGCCTTATACTATATCAGTTTTCATAGTATTTTGAGATTGTTTATTGCTCACACCAGACTGTTGTCTAACTAGAGTTTTTATACTTTGCTTCTTATTATATCGGGTACTCTTAAATGAGTAGACTAGATAATAGGTCCTAGTTTAGCGCAAAGAGTCGTTCAAAGGAAGAGAAGGAGGCTGGTGCTAATGTATTTTATTATCATATTTTATTGCTTATTTCAATATGTAGCACTATGGAGCTTTATCAATGCTTTACTTTATTTACAAATAGATTTTCTTTGTGTTTATTTAGTGGACGTATAAAATCTACTTTGTTTGCTCTGTATGACTATTATGAACCTTGCACTATGATATTTGTTTTGGTTCATTTAGTTATACTTATATGTCTCGCCTATTTTATATCTCTATTGATATTATAATTTATTCAATGCATTATGAAATAATGACAAGTTATAGTTAGAGTTTCAGTTATTTTACCATTGACAATCGTCCTACATCGGCTAGGTACCATTACAACGCACTCTATAGGTATATTGGGTACTGGAGGTGTAGTGCGGTCGTCATAGAAAAGTCTTTGGTATTTCTTAAATACTTAAGAATATACTTCACTATCGTCTTATTCTTTACTCTGGCATTAGACTGATCTCGGCTTACACATCCTAATGCATAAGTCACATCAATCATCACCAATTGATCTCAACTAATCGATTATACTTGCCTAGAATCATGTTTGATCGATATGGGATGTTTGGAAGGGTATGTAGATGCTACATGATTGATCACATGAAGTTTAGATGAACGATTTGTGAGTTTGACAGAGTTAAGAGGATATCCTAGGGACAATTATGTAATTTGTTACATATTGTGCATTTAAAGCGCTTAACGGTTCCATAGCGGTGGAGGTCCAAAAAGATAAAGCAGGGATATAGTAAAAAATAGCGGAGGTGCAAGAAGCTTCATTAGATATAAAACTTTTATCCCATCTTTTGACAAGGCAGTATACCATGGATCTAGTAATGGATTTCGTGATCATCAAGGTAGGAAGCCAGGAGGGATGACTATAGTCTATGGATGGTAGTCAAGTGGATTCAGACGAATAACATCCTAGAATTGGCTAAGTATGGATTGGCACTTCCACTAGGCAGGGGATCATATCACTATGGATATGGACACTTAACCCAGCAGCTCAACTCAATGGAAATCGATCGATATCTTCGAATTTCACTTAGCGAACTACATAAATAACTGAAGGGACCAAAAGAAGGCATGGAGGGGGACCCATCCTAGGGATCGTCGACCCCAATGCTCAAGCATTGGGGATCGGTTCAGACCCCCTATAGGGATTGGGGCCAATTCCTCAGGGAGGCTCGGTTGGGTCCCTTTTTTCTGAAGGGGGTCCGCATGGCCTTGGTCTTCTGCATGTGGATTTTCAGCTGGATATTTGTCCGTCTTCCCCTATAAATACAACGGGCATGGCACTCATTTCTGGATCTTCTTTCCGACTCTCTTCTTCCTCCATTATTATTTTAAGGCTATTATGCAGACTGTAATTGTAATTTACAACATAAATAAATGGAAAATCTTTGGAGTGGATGTAGGTCGAAGTATGCCGAACCCCTATAAAAAATCTAGTGTTCATTTCTTATTGTTTTAATTTTCTATTCTTCAAAATTTGTTCTATACTTCATTCTGTTTGAGCATTGGTTTGGATTTGTGGTGCTCTCATATTATTTGGCTATTGGTGGCCATTTTTGATGCTAACATTTTTGTTCTTTCATTGAAAAAACTTGCACACGCGGATTTGGAAGCTTGGATATTTGGTCTACGAAGCAATAGCTAGGCAATCAAAAAGGAGACTATTGGCAGATAGAAGTCACCATAGAGGGAGTCAGGAGGCATCCTCAGGAGCTAGAGCTAATCAACCCACCATCTACATTACTAGGAACGAGATGGAGGCTATGATGAGGCGATGCAGGAGCAAATGATGAAGAGACAAGAGGAGATGATGCAGAATTTCCTAAGACTAATCGGGTAGGTTGGAGTAGGAGCTACTGGTAATCTGGATTAAGGAGTTGGAGTAGCAGGAGTTGCAGAAAATCAGGAGCATGGAAATGGAGCTAATAGGCAGGAGAATGGAAGGGAGCAGCCGGGAGCGAATCATGGGAAAGTAGGAGGGATCAGCACCGATCCCCTAGAGAGATCGACACCGATTCTCTAGGCTTGGAGGGCGCACCTCTGGGTCAGGCTGGATTGGATGTCGGTAGACTAGTGGTTGGTGTTGTGCAGTTTGATGTGGATCGGAATGCGGTTGCACATTCGAAGGAGTACGTTCTGGAATACCCTCATGGAGTTAGGGGGAAGGCTGGTAATATGGATTGGAGGCCACCAATGGTTATGATGAATCAAAAAGGAAGCTGGACGATGGTTATGATGAATCAAAAAGGCAAAGGAAAGAACGAGAACCGAAGTTCTCCACTTATTCCGATTTGACGGAAAGCTTGGAACGAATTTATCTCGACACAAGGAGGCAACTCCCCTACCCGAAACCTTAAAGGAGGGGTCCTACGGAGCGGGAACGTAGGTCTAGGAAGTATTACTTATTCCACGAATAGATAGGCATACTACGGATGAATGTAGGCACTTACAGGATATGGTTGAGGATCATGTCAGGGATGACAAGCTACCACAGTATGCGAGGACTCAAAATACAGCAATGGAATAGGAGCGGCCACTGTTCGCGTCCGATGGAAATGGCCTTGGATCGAGGTCACAGATCGTCATCTCTTGATCAAGACGGTATGAACTAAATAAATAATAAATTCCACAGTAAAATGGCTAAGTGACTTACACATGTACGGGATCAAGGTTGGTCCCTAGGCATGCTCTGAGATGATGATGAACTATCATTCTCGAAGAGGCAATGTTTTGTTTTCCTTGTTTTTAGTTTGTGGCTATAAGAACTTAAATTTAATAATTTAATCTAAATCTGTATTAATGCGATGAACAAAACAGGTCGCGGTCGTCCCAACCAGAGAGACATGGCAATAATTGCAAGGTGCGAGTCCCTTCGACAGAGAGCGACATGATGGATTCATACATCATAGATTAAGCCCTCGACTAGAGAGTCGAGGCCTAAGAAAGGAAGTTAGTATGGAATTGATCGAGTTATGTCCCCGACCGAAGAGTCAAGGATATGAGAGCAAGAAGTGAGTCGCTTCATCGGAGTGCGATAGGATTGACTGACTTGTCGTTGTTCCCCCTTCACTGAAGAGTGACAGGATAGGGTCCAGCAATGGTCCGGAAAGACCATGATACACCTGGGAAGGCCAGACATCGCGTTATGTTCAAGGAGACTGAACCGGAGTGTAGGAAGTGACACTGTTTTGCCAAAGAGCGACATGATCAGCTTAATTGTCGTTGTTCCCCTTCACTGGAGAGTGACATGATAGGGTCTGGCAAGAGTTCGAAGAGGCTATGATCGGTCCAGGAGGATCAAGACATCGCTATGTGCCCCAAAAAGCCAGAATGCAAGGGGTACTCGTTGTTAAGTTTGGATTAGACTTAGCAAGGGCTTGGAGAGACCATCAATTGGTCCAGACAGACAGTGAACTTAGATGACGATCCGGAGAGATTGCAGATTGGTTTACTAACTTCTAGGATTTCAAACGGTTATGGATTTGGATATTGATCCAAAGAGGTCATGGATTTGGATAATGATCCAGAGAGATCAAGGATTTGAGACAATAATGTGGTGATATCATGGATTCGGTTACTGACTTAGAATGGATATGGATTCGGCAAAGAATTTGGAATGGATTTGAAATTGACAATTGACTCAGAACAGTCGTAGATTCCATTAGCAATCCAGAGAGACTGAGGATTCGGCATACAAGTACTAACTCCTGGGAAAACACGGGACGACTCATGGTGATTCGGTTTGGCAAAGAAATGGATTTTGGATTGGAATATTCGGTTGTCAGTGGATTTCAGACTTTGGACTTATGGTAATTCAAAATAGACCTTCCTATCGCAAGGATGTTTTGGGGGGTAAATTTTATCATGCCTTTTAACAAGGCAGTATACCACAGATTTGGCTAAACATATTTTGTGATTATCAAGGCAGGAAGCTCGGAGGGATGATTATCAGTTTGGAAATTAGTTATAAATAAAGCTATGGATGATAGTCAAGCGGATTCAGATGAATGGCATCCTAGAACTGGCTAAGTATGGATTGGCACTTCCCCTAAGCAGGGCATCAGATCACTATGGATATGGAAACCTAATCCAGTAGCTCAACTCAATGGAAACCTATCGATATCTCCGAATTTCACTTAGAGAACTACACAAACAACTCAAGTGACCAAAAGAAGGCATGAGGTAGACCAACCCTAGGGATCGCCGGCCCCAATGCTCAAGCATTGGGGATGGATGCCGATCCCCTATAGGGATCGGGGCCAATCCCCCAGAGAGGCTCAGATAGGTTCCATTTTTTTAGAGGGGGTCAGCATAGCCTTGGTCTTCTACACGTGGATTTTCAACTGGATATTTGTTTGTCTTTCCCATAAATACAGTGGGCATAACACTAATTTATGGATCTTCTTTCTGGCTCTCTTCTTCCTCCATTATTATTTTAAGACTATTATCCAGACTGTAATTGTAATCTATAGCATAAATGAAAGGAAAATCTTTGGAGTGGACGTAGGCCGGAGTACATCGAACCTCTATAAAACATCCTATGTTCATTTCTTGTTGTTTCAATTTTCTTTTTTTCATAATTTGTTCTCTAATTCATCCTATTTGGGAATTGGTTATTGGATTTGTAATGCTTTCATATTATTTGGATGTTGGCGGCCATTTTTGACGCTGATAAAAACCAAATATTTAAAGTCATTTTACTCTCATTCTTACATCATTTGTGTACGAAAAAGAAATATTATTTAATCTTACATAACAAAATTGAAGAATATCATGATTTATGTAGTCTAGATTTGGTGACTATAATATATTTCTAAATTATACTGACCACTTATGCCTTAAAATTAGATCATTACCCGAACTTTGTTGATTTGGTTAACCGTTTTATATTAATGTGGATAAAGCAGTTGCTAAAAAGCCTCGATTTAGCGGGTGTAGCAAAAAATAGCGGGGCTTAAAGCAGATCTGCTATTTAATAGTGCTATATCGAAAAAGCGTAGTAGTCGAAGAACGTTATGCGCTAGCGGGGATTTTACAAGGTTTCGACTGCATAGATTACATATATCTAACACAATAACCAAACTTGTCCAAAATAAAAAGTGTTTTCTTTGTATTATATACTTATTATATTGTGATATAACTAATATGTAATAGTAATTACAATATGTTGTAATCATGGGAAATTTATCACATTAAAACTAACATATTATTTTAAATATTCCTAGTCAAGATGCTTCAAGATGAGATATCGATACATCTACCGAGATTAGAATTTGTAGCACTCTCCAAATGTTGAGCAGTGTATTACTCATGGTTACTGGGGGAAACCAAAGGGTTACGTACTGATTGTTATTGGATAACTATAGAATGAATCACTTGAGAGTTTTCTATTAGTTAATATAACTAAGGTCAAATGGAGAATCTCGAAGTGACGATATTACATAGTTCTTTCGATTTGAGTATACTATTGAATTTCAATGTGGATACTCCACTTTGATTATAGTTAAATCATGACATGACGTCCATTGAACAACTATAGTTGGGTTTGAGTTAAAGCATTACAAGTGAAACACTGTTCAGTAGAGAATTCGTCTCCATGGCTATATAGGGTTAGTATCATGGTCAAATATAGTCAACTCAAAGTCAAAGTCTCTGGCAAGAGTAGTTTAGTTAATAGTAATTGTTATTATTGAACCAAAGATATTGTGTTTGGAATAATCAAGTTGAATGTGGATAATGTTGGAATTTTGACCAAAATGAAATTCCATAAGACCTAATGTGATATAGTGTTGATGAAGAAAATTGGTATAAATAATCGTTACTACCAAGTACCGCTTATAATAGGTAAAATTTGTTTTGCTGAAAAGATGTGTAAGCGATAAATCCAGCTAAAATGTCACACCACTAGCCAAGAAGACGTGTGAACGTTAATATTCGAATTGCTCAATACTAATTGCTGACTGAATTTACGGCTATGAGTCATACAACATAATAATGAATAATCCAAAAAACCACATAATTTAATTAATTTATAATTATTAAAATCAACTAAATTAATTTATATTTAAGAAATATTAATTATTAAATTTTATTTGATTTGTCTGAATACCATTAGTATTAAAAAAGTGCATATATAAAAGTAATAAATGCGTATATCGATATACGATATCGATAGAATATTTAAATTGGATTTAAATAGAGTAAATGCTAAGTGATTTTGGAAAAAATTTAGGAACATGTCGCACATTTTATGATTGGCCATACATAAAATGGGGAGAGGATTTGTTGAGATTCGATGTGTAAATAAATATGGAAAGATTTAAAAGGGGGAATTGAATGGTTTTAATATTTCCTTAAAATTCTCTTTTATTCATTCTTTTGCTATATAGACCATTTACTTTTCTTTCTTTTCCTTATCATGGCCGAAATTCATGGCCTCCATGGCTTAGAAAAATTCCAAAATCAAATAAAATCAAATATTAAAGGGTTTGATACCTCTTGATCTTTGCAAAATCTGGAGGTTGATTCCAAAATCTAGGAGCTTTTTATGCATCATTGCGTTCTTTTGGTTACATCTTAAGGTAAATTCCAGTTTAATTTATTCTTATATTCATCTAGTTTATATGATTTAGATCTTTTGCATACCACATCTAAATATAAGCTTATCTATTTAACTTGACCTAAATCCCTTTTTGTTAGATCCCCTTTAATAATAATTATCATGGTGTTAATTTTATTTAGATCCATTTTGTGTTATACACCTTTTGATTGCATGTTTTATTGTTAACATTAGATCTATCACATGTTATGTCTTATTTAATTAATTGTTCATATTATTCTTGTAGTTTGGATCTGAAATTTTACAACGAATTTATATATGACTAAGTTGTTCTTTTGTTCTTGTTTTGGAAACTAATTTTTAACAAAAAAATTGATTGAAACCCGATTTTAAAATAATAGATATGATTTTTTATTTTTTATATAAATAAATAAACTTCATGTGTTCTCTATTTGAAATCATTTGGAAATTGAATATAAGTTTTATATGATTGTTGTGAATATAATTCTTGTAATTATTGTATACTTTTGTTTGAAGTTGTCTAAAAAATGTATTTTTGTGTAAAATATTATAAACTTCGAATCCTTCCTAATGTAATGTGTGCCTTTTAATTTGTTAACTTTAGATCTTAATATGTATACTAAATTACAAGCTTTACACATGCATATGTTATTTTAATTTTAAAACATAGTTTGCAATTAATTATATACATGTATATATGTATGTATGCTATTTTAATTCAAAGTTTATAAAATGGACCTTTGTATAAAATCATAAATTTAACTTTAAAATCCTTCCTAAGTTGAAACTTGATTCATACTTATTAATTATAGATTTTGAAATATGAAACATGGTCAAAATTAATTTTAACATTCATATATGCTTAAGAATTTAATTGTTGTTTTGAATGGCATTAAATGAATGAGTAAAGGGAGGAAGAAAGTTCTCCACTCTTTCTTTTCATAAATGCCTAATTTATCATTAATTGTCTTGTTATAAAAATAAATCATCTATTGTCTATTAGTAAAATATTTTAACATATCATGTATAGGTATAAGTGAATTTTGTATATACATATGTTATCATTATCTACATATTTTCAAAATAGAAGTATGGACAACAAAGGCATATATAAAGGGTGGATGTATCCATTGTGGTGTAAATTCCAACACATATATATATGTATACATTAACTTTGTACACAACTTATGCACTTATACTTTACATATATGAATGAATGTGATACATTCAATATTATTTATTTGAATTTAAATCAAATTTAAACTTCCCTTCAACCAAATTAAATAAAATAATTTTTTTAAACTTTGTTAGATTGTATCTAAAATCCATGTAGATTTCATAAGCCCAATAGTTCCAAGGTAGGAATTTTTTAAAATCCACCTATTTCACCCGCTTCTAACTTGCCCAGTTCCTTTAGAGTTAAGGCCAAATACTGATTGATTACATGCCTTGAAGATTTAAGTGTGGAGTAACTTTGGCTTTGGAGGCAGAAATGCAATGATGAATTTGGGACCTAGAGAAGGGAACATTGGGAAATTCCCAATAAAACATGAGAGCTTAGGGGGCGATCGATCACCATCGACCAGTCGCCACTGATTGATCAGATTTAATCAGATGGGGATGCAATTGATCAAAAGTGTTTGGGTAGTGTGTTGAGCTAGTACAATCGATCACATAGGATTTGGCTTAGTGGTTTGTGGGTTATGGAAAAATTGCTGATTAATTAAGGGCATTGTGGAAACGTGGGCAAACAATGGTCAAACATGAGACTTTCTTTGGGCTTGACATAAGGTGACCTCGGGGTTGGCATGGGGACGACTCTAAGATTACTGAGGTGAAAGAGAGTTTTTGAGCTTTGATAACTCGACAATATGAGTTGTTTGAATTGAACCCTTCAAGTGTTCGTAGGAATTATTGAAGGTCCGAGGAGGCATGTTAAATGATGTGGATTTATGAAAAGGAACGTATGATGTATTCTACTAATAGGACATGTGTTAAAAGGGATTATTGGATAACTCGAAGAAGTGCTATGTGCTCATAAAGCAGGGGTATGGATGTTCACTTATGCATCTTGGACCTTAGTGAAGGTCTATTCACCTTAGTGATGGTAAAGCCTTAGTAATGGTAGATCCTTAGTGATGGTATTTGTTTGGGTACAAGTCTTAGTGATGGATAACTTTAGTGATGGTATTTGTTCAAGCATCGATGTGGTTTTTTATATAGTGTGGTCCCGACAATAGTGATGGTCGTACTAGTTATCATATATCCAACGGCATTATAGTGGGTGATGCAAGACTTGGTTGATGATCGCTATGTTTGCCTTGATTTCTACATTTGTCATGATTGCTATGTTTTGAGATGGATGTCATGTGGCATAAATAATAGTGTGATAGATACCCTAACGCCTTATATGTACTTAGCGTAGTACACTCATATGATGATATTGTAGCATATATTTTGTTTTTATGCTAACTTGTTGGTTGAATGGACTGATCAGATCTGATTCTCCATACCTTGTGTTCCTATATTACTATATGACTTTTATATCTAATTTTAGACTATAGATCACTCGTACAAGGCCTATGTCTAACTCGAAGTTATTTGCATTGCTTCTTATCATATTAGGTACTCTTAAATGACTAGATTTTGATAACAAGTATGTGATAGCGTATAGAGCTGTGTGGAGGACGAGCAGGTGGCTTACACTTTCACATACCTATTTATGGAGCTATTATCGTTCTATACCATCATGCAGTATTATGAAGCTATATCGGTACTGCCTATTAATTAGAGATAGTTTTTCTATTTAGAGTTTATTTGGTTAGATGCATAAACTCTATTATTTCTTGCTTTTAATAGATGTGATGAACCTGATGTATTTTGATTATATTTGGTTCGTTTCGTAATATTTTTGTCTAGTCTGTTTTATATCTATGTTGGTTATTATATTTTATCTATGCGTTGTGAGATATATGAAAGGTTTTCTTTTATATTTTGGTTACTTCAAACTTGACTACCATTTTACATCAGTGGGGTACCATCATAACACACTATTTATGGTATTTGGATACCGGATATGTAGGCTTATCATCACAGAGATGCTCAAAGGTAGTAGACCCCCTGCTATCCTTACTCCAGAGTAAAAGTATAGATTCATAAGACTTATTAGATAAAATATCTACTAAAATAGTACTTAGAGCGTTATTTTTTTTTTCTATTTTCAAGTATGAGTTTTTCTTTTAAAATCAGCATGAGATTTTATTTTTTTAAGAATTTTAAAACAAATATTATTGGTCAATTTATAATCGAGATCCAATTAAAGCTAAATAATGTAATTATATAAATAAACTTTTCTAAAGGAATATTAATATTATTAAAAAAATCTTTTGATTTCTATCAAACTAAATATATCAATACGTAATGGTGAAAATAGTATCTAGTAAAACCTACAGTTACTAATATAGTAAAATCTAAAGTTATACCAATATAATTCTCAATTAAAATCATTATTAGTTACATTAAAATAAAAATACCAAGGATATTTAAGAGAATGGAATCAGTAAAATGACAGTCGTAATAGAAACGCATAATAATTTCCAATTCCATATTATGAATAAAACATTTTTTTATCAATGAATAAATTCTTCTTTTTTAAAAGTTCTAGAGTATTTAATTTATTATGTAAGATTAACCACATATGAGGCTTTGCCTTAGGCAGCGCATTTGCATTACAAATACATTTAAATAAATTTGTTTTAGTTCTAAAAAAAATTAGAAATTTACAAAATAGACGAGACGTGTAATTTTTACTCTTATCCCAATATCATATTTTGATGTCATTTTCACTGTCAATATCATACAATTTCAATTAGTACAAAGTAAAGAAAATTGTGAGAAAGTGGTTCCATCAAGTGTACGATTAAAACTAAATTCTCAAGGAAAGTTCAAATTTGGCCTAAAAATTTTGAGAAACATTTTTAGATTACAAATATCATAAGGTTTTCAAAACCCTACTTTAAGAGGTATAGTAGATTTGCAGCAATCGTGCTAAAATGATGTGCCATTCCTTGAATGAACTATATTACTAATTCCTAACTAAAAAATATCAAAGCTTTTTAAAATTATTTACAAAAGCGAGAAAAATCATTAGTGTTACTAAAAGTAATATGATGTAAATAATAAGTACCACCATAAAATTGATTTAAGATTATTTCTTCCCAAATTATGTTATCATTATTAATATTGAATTTCCAAAACCATTTTCCTAATAAAGATACATATAAATTATGTAAATTAATAATTCCTAACCCTCCATCTTTTTTTGATTTATGTACCACTTCCCAGCTAACGAGATGCTTTGAATACTATTAGGATTAACCCCATACCATAAAATGTCTCTCCTAATTTTATCAATCACCTATTTTGTAAAAGGTAAAATGACATCCGATTGGTAAGGTAATGCTAATAAAATAGAATTAATAAAAACTATCCTACCCGCTCTCGATAAAATTTTACCATTCCATTTAGATAATCTTTTGCTAGTTTTATCAGTTACTATTAACCACTCATCGTGTTTAAGTTTAGTTGGCCTTATTGAGAACCCAAATTAATATATGGAAAATTTCATAAGTTTACAATTCAACGTACAATCTACTTGATTCTCTACCTATTCTAGGTCACTCAGTACTAGCATGGATCTTTTATCAAATTTAGTCTTTAATCCAAAAGTAATTCAAAACTGTATAATTTAACTTAATCATAATAATATGTTGAGGTAGATGAGATGTAAAGACCATGGTATCATTCACAAACTAAAGAATAGTGAGGCTTTTACTTTAATCTCATTTCATACACTGTTTAAAATCTCATTACTAGTAACCATCTTGACAATCCTAGAAAAAATGACAGTGGCTAAATTAAACAAAAAAGAAGATAGTGGGTCACCTTGTCTAAGTTCACTTTTTGATTGGATTTTTTCTAACATATCGTTAATATAATACATGAATTTCTGGTTATAAGTAAAGCCAATCCAACCTACCCATCTTACACTAAATCCCATAGCCACTAATAAGTCCTTTAGAAAATCTCAATCAATAGAGTCCAAAGCTTTTGCAAAATCTAGTTTTAATGATGCATACGTGATGTTATTTTTATAGCAGTAATAAAGAAATTCTTGAACAATCGCAACCTCATCCATAATATTTCTACCCTTGATAAAAGAAATTTGCATACTATCAGTTAATTCATTCATTTTAGAACTTAGATTGTTGGCTAAATCTTAGAAATAATTTTAAAAGAATAAATTAATAATTAAATAGGTCTAAAGTCTTTCAACTCATTCTCCCCTACTTTCTTGTGTAATAAAATTACATAAGAAAAATTAAATCAGCCTTGTTGTAAAGAACCATCGTAAAATTCATTAAACATTTTAATAATATCATATTTTAAAAAATTCCAAAACAGTTTATAAAACAAAATAGGAAGCCCATCCGGACCAGGCAGTTTATTATTGGGCATAAGTTTATAGCCCTCCAAATCACCTCTTTTATAAGTGGGTTGTCCAAACCAGCTAAATCTATCCTAGTATTGTCGGGATACAAATCATCCTATCTAGCCTTAACCTTGTACCCTCTCTTGGTTCAAAATTTATCTTTATAATAGTTAGTATAATTCACTTTGATCAAAAATCACAATGTTATTAACTAAATTGAATTTATGTGTTGCTATGTTTCCTCCCATTGACTACTTTATGAAAAAACTTAGTATTCTTATCCCCATCCATCCACTGGACCCCAGTCTTTGTTTCTACGTCACTTCTCTTTCGTAATAATTTTATTTAATTCTTATTTTATATTTGAAAGCACATTTTTCTTAGAAATATTTAAATTTCTAGATTCTTCAATTTTATTTAACTTTATGATCTTATATAGTAGTTTATCTTTTTAGCTCTAATGTTACCAAAAACATTTTTGCTTCATTTTTCAAGAAATATTCTTAAATTTCTAAGCTTACTGATGAATACTTTAGCTATATTTCATTAAAATATAATTTAATAACCCATAGAAAGACATTTATTTGTAATTAAATCTGTAAAATTATTTTTTAACAACCACAACTTTTCAAATCTGGAAACTGTATTCCCAAAACTTCGGTTATTGCAAGATAAAATAATAGGACAATTTTCCGAATAAACACTTGGAAGTCCAATGGCCTTACAAATGGGAAATATCTCTTCCTCTTCATTGCTACGAAAAACCTACCTACTAGTTCTATCAAAGGAACTTCCCTATTATTTGACAAAGTGAATCACCTATTGCTTAATGGTAACTCGATCAAGTTACCATCAATGATAAATTGATCATGCTCCTATATAGTGGAAAAGTTACCTTCTCTAGGTGATTGTTCATTACTGGCATTGAGCTATTTCCTTCTCACTACCCAAGGGCCAAAAGCAAGTGCTCTAAACTCAAAACACTCGCTCCAAATAACTCTTTGACCAAACTTGGAGTTTGACCCATAAACATTGGTAATGTTAAGAAATGAACCATCACTAAGATCCATAAAAATATGGTGGATCACATGAACATTAATAATAGACTATAAAAGCTTAATGCAATATTCTCTCCAACCCACCATCAAACCTCCCAAGCTATCCTAGTTCAAAGATAAACATAATAACCGAGGTTAAAACCCCATTACTCCAATAAAATCTGTAACATCCCTAATTTTTGATAACATATATTCAGAAAATTTAACTAGATAAATAAAATAAAATAATGAAGATAAGGAGATTGAGATTTGAATAAATTACATAATAGGACCGTGCTTATTAACAAAGTAAATGGGCTTAAATTGATTTATTAGTTAATTAAACTACACATGGGCATATTAGTAAATAGCCACTTTATATTACATGGCTATACACTCCACATCTTTTTCCATTCACGTTCATTTTTCTCAAAATAAAAAATAAATGCAAGAACCCTAATATAGCCGGTTATTAACAAGGAAGGAAAAAGGAAATTTCAATCAAAAAATAAGATCAAAGCTAGGAAGGATTAAGCAACAACAAATCTCAAGTTCCTTATCAAATCTAAGGTGAATACTATTCTCATACCATCTCTATTTTTATTCTATGATTATATGGTTTCGGATTTATGATTTAAATTCATTTTTGTGATAAAATGGATGATGATATGCTTGAGTTATATTATGATGATTTATTTTAATTCATACGCATATGAATTAGCACAGTTTTGATGTAAAATCGAGAATCTATGATTTCAAATTGCTATAGAAAATTTTTATGTTAAGTAAAACATTATTTTGGAGATGAGTTTTAATTTTTAGAATTTTCCAAGCTATTGAAATTTTATTATGAATTTTAATGGAAAATATGATATAATTGGGTTTAAAATTTATTTTTAATATTTCATGAAGAAAATGGGTCTAAATTTTTAATATGTTAGATTACATGATGAAACCGAATTTCTATGATTTTTGGGGATTTTTCCTAATGGATTTACTAGGGAAAATAAATTATTTTAAAAGAAGGAGTTTTATGAAATAATTGGTTTTAGTATATGGAAGGGCTTAAACGTTACAATTTTATGTTTTAGATTTGGTATAAATGCGACAGTTTTATATGTAAAGTATTTGAAATTTTTTTATGGCGGCCAATCAATGGTTTACAAATAAGCAAGTTGTTAAAAAAAGAATTACTAAAAGTTGCAACAATTCAGCCTTTAACTCAGAAAAAGGTGTTCCGCCTCAGATAGTAAGTACCTTTCGACTCCATTGACTCTACCTCATCATAGTCGAAACCTACATAGTCAAAACCTACATAATCAAAACCAATACACATGGTATCACTTAGATGGTACGTAGTGGATTGGAAGGAAGGCGGAAGCCTTGGTGTCGAAAGGTAAGCTTCTGATGGGGTCGAAACCCTGCTTTGTTTTCATACATTAAAGTCTTGCCTTGTTTTACTTAAAGCTTTCGGCATAGTCGAAGCATATGCTTTCACAAAGGTTTTATAATTAACTTTCGAAGAAGGTTGTAATGTTATGTTAAAGTATTTGCTTTCGAAGGAGTACCTTTTTCCTTTAAATAATTGCTTTCGAAAGGGTAGGTTCCAACCTAGTCGAAACCTAGCCACTACTCTACCTTTCGACTATATTGACCAGTAATGCTTTCGAAAGGTTATCCTTATTTTTACCTTAAACCAAGCCTCTTTCCTAATTTCTTTCGAAAGGGTTGAGGGTTTCGAAGGTGATGGAGTCGAAAGGGGGTTTCGACTATGTCCTTCAAAGTTTTTGTTTTTAAAGGTTCTTGCTTTCGACTAGATGATTCCGACACCATCAATTTTTCCCCAAATTAATTTTTTTTGGTTTCGAAGGATATACTTTCGTATATAACCATTTCAACCCAAAAGTTGTTTTTAAAGAGTAAACCAATGCTTTCGGAAGGGGTACTTCCATTTGTTTTGAAGCTTTATATTTTAAAAGATGATTTGATACCATCGAAAGGTATAATAGGTTTCGAAAGAGAATGTTTACTAAGGGCTTCGAAAGGTATGTATATAATGTTTTGAAAAGAAGTCTTTGCTTTCAAAGGAGGCTATCCAGAGGTTTCGAAAGAGATGTTTTTATGGTTTCAAAACATAAACCCAATCTCAATTTAAAGTAATAACCATGGCATAAATAAAGAAAGTGTTTTGAAATGAAGAAGTTTTCCTTGATTTAAAAAGGTTAAAGGGTTTAACCAAGATATTCATATAAATAGGATTTCAAGGATAATAAACCACAAGTGTTAGTATTATTTTGTTGTTATGTTTACTTCTTCACATATTTATTCACCTTGTGATTAACCCATAACTGTATTTTGGGGAAATGGGCAGAATAATCGGTTAGGTTGACCCAGTAGTGAATATAATTAACAGATGTTAAAAATCTTAATTGAAAATATTGGAAGGGGCCAATAGGTTTACAGTAAGCCCATGAAAACTGTATGATATTGGCATGGGCTAGTAGGTTCATAGTCAGCTCATGAAAACTATGATTTGATACTGGCAGGGGCTAGTAGGTTTGTAGTTAGCCCATGAAAACTAGATCCGGATTAAGATATTGACAGTCAGTCAATAGGTTCCTAGTTAGCCCATGAAAACTAGGATAAGAAGTAAGATATTGGAGTCACCAATAGGTTCTTAGTGATCCTATGAAAACTAAGTAATTAAACAAATAGTCCTTAACATTTAATAGGTTAATAGTAACCCTAGAAACTATAATTGAGACAGATAGTCAGAATGAATGTGAATGGGTAATCCAGAATTGATTTATTTGTTTTGCATATCATCATAATGTTTTGAAATACTATGTTTTAATCATTGTGAATGTAGGAGCACAGTATATGGTTTTATTAATGTTTTAGGATATTAGTGAGCAAAAAATCCGTTCCGCTAAGCGGTGTGGTCTCACTAGATATCTAAATGGTTTGAGATGGTAAATTATTATTCATAACAGGCTTTATGTCTGACTCAAAGTTTTAGTTCCCCTTAAACTCTCGGGTACTCAATTGATTTTGAGTAGGTTGAGAGTTAGGGTTTTCAGGTGTTATTTTAAACGAATAAAGCTTTCGACATCGTGCAGGAGGCAAGCTTGTTATTAGAGTTCTTTTATTTCCGCTGTGTGTTTGTTTGTAAAGGAAAATTGTTTTCTTGCCTATCTTTATACTCTGATCTACCAAGTGGGCATCTTCATATGTCGCTCTTGGCGTATTTTGTAATAATTATATATTATCTGAACGTGGTCTACGAATTGAGATTATGTAATCAATTTGGAATATTTTGAAATGGAATGTGGAATTTGTCAGCTGTTTAATTTTTTTCCATATTCTTGTGTTTCTATGTATCAATGTATTTAATGTCGCCGTATTTAGTCACCGATGATTAATAACTATGGATGACTACATCATCCGTAGCTGTTAATTTTGGGCCTCCAAGTAGGGGGATGTTACAAGTTGGTATCAAAGCATAGGTTTATGAAACTTTAAAAGAAACTTAAACCCAAAAGATTTTCCAATCATAATCCAATGAATCAGATAATAAGATCGGGGTTTGGGTTAACGTTATAGTAACGTACTTGTATTTGCTATATATAGTTATATATATATAAGTACGTAGTCCCTGCTCTCTTTAGACCATTCTTCTGTATCTTAATAAGGCTCGTATGCAGATTTATGAGAAAGGAGATATGGAAGTAGGAAACGGAAGAGGGAATCTCGGTGGAGGAAGCACCACAACTAATGGAAATGCTCGACCCACTACCAGGAGAAACCCGGGTCGACCGGCTAATGCTAGTAACCAAAATGCTGAAGCCAATGTAGGTGATGGAAATCTGTTAAGACCTCGGTTTCGATGTCTACTATGAATTTTGACAAACGACAACTATATACATTATATACTAACATATGTTTTGCAGGAATAGCCACAAGACTGGATTCATATTATCTTCATGCTGCATATGTGTTGTTTTGGGTCTTTGTTTAGTATTAAAATTTTGTGAAAATCTCTCCTCTAAGATATATATATATACACACTGTGCTAAGAATAAAAACTCAATTTCAGACTGAATTCAGACGTCTGAAATAACCTATTCAGACGTCTGAATCTGAAGATAAAACTCAATTTTTTAACAATATTCAGACGTCTGGTTCTGGTATTTCAGACGTCTGAATATAGATAAAAATAGCCTAGTTTCTTTCTGTCTTGCACGTTTAAAATTTCAGAAGTCTAAAAATTTACTTTCAGACGTCTGAATCTTTACAACTGCTATTTTTGTGAAAAGACACTTCTCTTCACCTAAGAGAAACTCTTTCAAATTCAATAGTTGCAACTGTTCTTTTCAATATAACTTTTCATCTATAGTTGCAACTCTTTATACACTATAAATAGATTACAGAATTCAACAAACAATTTACCGAATCTAATTTTAATATTCTTGAATTCCTATCTATTCTATATTTTCAAACTGCACTCAAACTGAATATATTTTCTGATCGTTTGATCACTCTATCTTCCACTATTCTCAAAGCACATCACTATATATCCTAAAGGAGAAGATTATAGGAAGATTGTATTATCAAGAGACAAATTCGTGTTATTAAGAACACACAGTGTCAAATACCTTTTGTATAAGTTGAAGTCCTGTTCTGCTGTTCAGGCGTGTGAAGACCTCTTCGGCTGTTGAGGCAAAATCCTGTTCTGTTGCTCAGGTCCCTTGTTCGGCTGTTCAAGGGTTGTTGTAAACCTGTTCCTCCGGGTTAAGTGAGGATTGTTGTTAGTGAAATTCCAGAAGGAGTCTGGGACTGGACGTAGAACGGGAAGTTCGAACCAGTATAAAAATTCCTGGTGTGCTCGTTTATTATTTACTATTATCTGCTAATTATTCCTTTATTCCGCACTGCTTTTGTACTATTCCATATAGCACGATCCGCATCGAACTTTCATTTGGTATCAGAGCGGGAATCTAATAACCGTTACACAGTTATTTGATAATCTGCTTATATGGCCAACATGGATAACAACGCTATTCCAAATCCTGTCACTAACTCTGGCATCATAGAAGGACAAGCCACTGGACGACCTCCTTTCTTCAATGGATTAAATTATAACTATTGGGCGACACGAATGCGTATTTATATGCAGGCTAATGGTTTTGATGCTTGGAATATCACACAAGCCGAATACACTGCACCAACCACTGAATATACTACTTGGTCGACAGCCCAAAAAGCAGAAGCTACCTTAAATGCCAAGGCTATGAACATGTTGTTTTGTGCTCTAGATAGAAATGAATTCAATCGTGTTAGCATATGCACCACTGCATATCAAATATGGCAAACATTAAAAACAACTCATGAAGGAACAAGTAAAGTCAAGCAAAGCAAGATATCTATGCTCAAAAATCAGTTCCAAAATTTCCGAATGAATCAAGACGAATCCATAAATGATATGTACTCTAGATTTCAAGATATCCATCATGCCTTGATCGGACTTGGTGTAACATATTCAGATGCTGATGTTGTCTCAAAAATCCTAAACTCTCTAACTGACGAGTGGGAAAGAAAAGTTTTGGCAATTGAAGAAGCTAACGATATTTCAGAAATGAAGCCAGAAGAATTAATAGGAAATCTAATGTCATACGAAGTCAATTTACAGGCAAAACGAGTTCAAACTCAAGACAGGAAGAATATAGCCTTCCATGCTGAAAAAGATGAATCAGAATCAGATGATGAAGATTTAGCATTTATTGCTAAAAATTTCAAAAAGTTTCTCAGACACAAAAAGGGAAATAGAAACAATGGAAGAAGGAACTTTAATAAACCTTCTTCATCAGTTCTAGAATGCTTCAACTGTCACAAGAAAGGACACATGCAAAAAGATTGTCCAGACCAGAAGAAATCAAATCACAACAAGTTTAAGAAGGACAAGATCAAGAAGAAAGCATTCTCTGTCACTTGGGATGATTCAGACTCTTCGTCTTCTGATAGTAGCAGTGAAAGCGAAAATGAACAAGCTAATCTATGCTTCATGGCTACTGAAAATGAGGTATCAAATTTTACCTTCGATGATATGGTAGAAATTAATACTGAATTAATTAGTACTATGAAAAATCTCAAGAAAAAGTATAAAGAAGCTGTTGAACAAAAGAACAAAGCAGAATTCGAAAGAGATATGCTTAAAGACGAGAAGAAAATATTAGAAGAAGAATTAGAGAAAATTCAACTTTCATCTTCTAATAATGATTCTCAATTAACCTTCTTGAGTCAAGAAATTGAAACTCAAAAAGGAAAGAACGATGCTTTGTCTTCTGAAAATCATGAGCTAAAATCTAAAGTCAAACTGATTGAGTTGGAAAATACTGGATTAAAGGCTAAATTAGAAGATATTTCTAAAAATATCTCTAATTTTAATAAGGGGAGAGAAAATTTATCTAAGATAATTGAAAACTCTCAGCCTTCTACCAGTAAAAAGGGACTAGGATATATTAAGAAACAAATAGCTCCTCAAAATAATTGGAGACAGTTTGTTAAATCAAAATCCACATCAGTTCAATCGAAAAGAAATCAAGAACTGAAAGCTTCTATACATAAACCAAAAGGGATACAGATATCTAAAACCATAAAAATATGGGTTCCTAAAACAAACAATAGTTTGATTAGGAATACATATATAAAATCCTTTTTGGAAACTGTTCATAAAAGTCAGAATTATATTTACAAAGGGAATACCGGACCCGAATGGGTTTGGTTTCCTAAGATCTAACTCTTAGGACCCTATAAAAAGGTGGGTACCAATGGTCTTAATTCTATTTTTTGCAGGTCCCACTTAAAAAGAGAGGAAAGTGGATTCTAGATAGTGGTTGCTCTAAACATATGACTGGAGACAAAAGTATGCTGACAAATATTACCTACACAAATGAAGGCTCAGTCACATTTGGAGATAATTCCAAAGGCTATATCATCGGCAAAGGCGATGTGAGCAACTTCGGTAACTCTAATACTCCTCTTATCTCTAATGTTTTACTTGTTAAAAACCTGAAGCACAATTTGTTGAGTATCAGCCAATTGTGTGACAAAGGATTCAAAATCTCTTTTTCCGAAGATAAGTGTAGCATTTTAGATCACAATGGAAATCTCATATTTGAAGGTAATAGAAACAGAAATATATATGTTCTGAATATGAAAGTCAATCATAATTCAGATATGTGCTTAATAGCTAATGAAAATGATCCTTGGTTATGGCACAAACGTTTCTGTCATATTAACTTCAAATCCATTAATAAGTTATCTAAAAATAACTTAGTAAAGGGGTTACCAAAAATGAACTTTAAAGTAGATCATATTTGTGATGCTTGTCAATTAGGTAAATTAACAAAATCATCATTTAAATCTAAAAAGGTCATTTCGACATTACAACCACTAGAGTTACTTCATATGGATCTATTTGGACCAACACAAGTGCAATCCATAAATCATAACAAATATGTGTTTGTAATTGTCGATGATTTTTCTAGATATACTTGGACAATTTTTATGAAAAATAAAAGTGATACTTTTGATCAATTTAAAATTTTCGTCAAGAGAATCCAAAACTTGAAGGATTTAAAAATTAAGAATATTCGGAGTGATCATGGAGGAGAGTTCGAAAATGAAGCTTTTGAACAATTCTGTAAAAAGAAAGGAATTTCTCATAATTTCTCGTTTCCTAGAACTCCACAACAAAATGGAGTTGTAGAACGAAAGAATAGAACTTTACAGGAATGTGCAAGAACTTTGTTAAATGGAAGCACACTTCCAAAACATTTTTGGGCAGAAGCTGTAGCAACTGCCTGTTATGTTTTAAACAGGGTTTCCATTCGACCTCTCACTAAGAATACTCCATATGAACTCTTTAATAGCAGAAAACCAAACATATCCTATTTCAAAGTTTTTGGTTCAAAATGTTTTATATTAAACACTAAAGATCAGCTTGGCAAATTTGATGCGAAATCTGACGAAGGTTTCTTCCTAGGATATTCGGATCGAAGCAAGGCCTATCGAGTGTTTAATAAAAGAACAAATACTGTTGAGGAAACTCTACATGTATCGTTTGATGAAAATTTTCAACAAATAACAAGTATAAATAATGATGATGATGATAACATCATAAATACAGAATCTGAAAATGTTAAAATAAATGAAAACGAAATTGATAATCCTAATGAGAACGATAATATTCAAAATGAATTAAAATCTCCACCACATATCTTACGGGATCATCCTGTTCAAAACATTATTGGAGAAATTAATTCAAACGTTCGAACTAGGAATCAATTAAACCAAATGGGCCATGTAGCATTCTTATCTACTATCGAGCCAAAGAACCCAAAGGAAGCCTCTACCGACGAATACTGGATCATTGCAATGCAAGAAGAACTAAATCAGTTTGAGCGCAATGAAGTTTGGGAATTAGTTCCTAGACCAAGTAATCAAACTGTTATTGGAACAAAATGGGTTTACAAAAACAAGGCGGACGAACAAGGAAATATCACTAGAAATAAAGCAAGATTGGTGGCTCAAGGATACAATCAGGAAGAAGGTATCGACTATGAAGAGACTTTCGCTCCTGTAGCAAGACTAGAAGCAATTCGAATACTACTGGCCTATGCGTGTTTTCATAATTTTAAACTTTATCAGATGGACGTTAAAAGTGCCTTTCTGAATGGATATATTAAAGAAAATGTGTATGTTGAACAACCTCCCTTATTTGCTCATGAAAAATATCCCAATCATGTATATAGACTTAAGAAGGCTCTATATGGTTTAAAACAAGCACCACGTGCTTGGTACGAACGACTTAAGAGCTATCTAATCTCTTCGGGATTTCAAATTGGAAAGGTTGATCAAACATTATTCATTAAACATTCAAAAAGGGATATTTTAATAGTTCAAATCTACGTTGATGATATCATATTTGGTTCCACCAACGACAAATTATGTCAGGATTTTTCGGATATTATGACTAAGGAGTTTGAAATGTCCCATATGGGAGAATTATCATACTTTCTTGGTCTACAGATTAAGCAATTACCAAATGGTATATTTTTTAATCAAGAAAAATATTGTAATAATCTAATCAAACGCTTCGGAATGGAAAATACTTCTGCCAAACCAACTCCTATGAGTACAACAACACATCTTGAAAAAGATGAAAATGGCAAAAGTGTTGATCAGAAACAATACCGAAGTATGATTGGATCATTACTATATTTAACTGCAAGTCGTCCTGACATAATGATGAGTGTCTGTTTGTGTGCTAGATTCCAAGCCAATCCAAAAGAATCACATTTAAGAGCAGTGAAACGTATTCTACGTTATCTAACAAACACAAAGGATTTTGGTCTATTCTATCCTAAAGAATGTCCATTTGAATTAGTTTCATATAGTGATGCTGATTTCGGTGGTTCTCGAACAGACCGAAAAAGTACAAGTGGTACGTGCCATTTTATTGGAAAATCACTTGTATCTTGGTTTAGTAAGAAACAAAATTGTGTTTCTCTCTCTACATGTGAAGCAGAATATATTTCTGCTGCTTTGGCTTGTACTCAAGTAATCTATATGCAACAAACACTCAAAGATTTAAATATAAATTTAACAAATTCCACTATATATTGTGACAACTCTAGTGCTATTAACTTATCTAAAAACCCTATTAATCATTCACGAACAAAACATATTGACATTCGTCATCATTTTCTTCGTGATAATGTTGAAAAAGGGACAATTATTTTAGATTTTGTTTCTTCTGAAAATCAGTTAGCTGATATTTTTACAAAACCTCTTTTAGAAAATATTTTTGTTAAACTAAGGCGAGAACTTGGTATTATGTCTCTTCAAAATTTATGATTTTTTATATATACTATTTAAAAATTTTTTTATGGCTAATATCCTTTTTACCTTTTTTATCTTTTGTTTTAACAGACGGATATTACTAACAAATGAGTTTCAGCCATTCCTTTTATACTATTTTTGAACTTTCTATCTTATTATAAATTGTTCAATTCTAATCTTCTGTTTCATCAAAGTCATTTCTATTTTCTGTTTTCTAATAGAAAATTCCATCTAAAATGAAAATCAACTTGTTCATTCTACTTCTCTCCATGGCTTCTGAATCCGATGATTCTCCATCATCTTATTCTTCGTCATCTCTTGAAATTTTAGTAACTCCAACACCTCATGAGAAAAATAGACCTTGTTCTTCTCGTGAACGTTCTAGCTATACTCCTGAAAAAAAGAAATCTCGCCGGTTTCTTTTCTTTGGTTCTCCATCAACCAAAGAAAAAATATCAGAGATGCATCATTACCAAAGAGAACAGTTGGATTTACAACGAGAGATGTATTACGAACAAAAAGTTAATTCCAAACGACTTAGTTTTATTGAACAAGTGGCTTTGAAATTCTGTGGTACATCTCCTAAGAAAGATGTAGTTCAACCTTCAACATCTCAGCAAATAACTTCATCTGGATGGAATTCATGGGAGCCGAGTCCACAAACTCCTTCGGTTCCACAAAACTCTTGGGAACGTCAACCATATTGGTCTCCCTTGCGGCCATATACAGAGATAACCAAGATCGAACCAGAAGAATGTAAAACTCCAAGTGACTCGGATAAATAATTTCTTATAGATTCTTTATATATTTTGTGTATTTCTATTTTCTTGTAAAAAGAAAAATTTCAGACGTCTGAACTCTTTATTACAGACGTCTGAACAGTGTAAGAAAATAAAATTTATAACAGTTTCAGACGTCTGAAACTATGATTTCAGACGTCTTAAAATAGGCTTTTTTGCACTGTTTTCTTTCTGTTTCCATTTTCTTATATTCAGTCGTATGAAAGTATTTTTCAGACGTCTGAAAACTGGAAATTTTTTTTAAAATTAAATTTACACGAATTTCAAGACACCAAACCCTATTATTCCTCCCGTCCTTTACTTTTTTGCTTTTCTGCATCTTCTTCTTTCAGTCCTTTCTTCTCCATTGTTATCACCTCTTTCACAAACAACTCAAATGGCACCTAAATCAAAAAGATCAAGACCATCATCCTCTTCATCTACTCCAAACATTGATCAGTGGCTATGGAACGACCAAGCAAGGCAACGATTTGCTCAAATGAATAGATCCAATTTTTTTCCTGGAGCCTTCATCAGATTCGAAGAATTCAGCGCTTATCGTATTCATCAAATTGTAAGAGCAAATGGGTTAGAGTCTCTAGTCTCTTTTGATGCCAACAATATCAAAATTAATCATCTTTTAGTTAAATTATTTTTTGCAAACATGAATCTAGACCATCATACTCCTCACAATCGCAATGATTGTATTTGGACTTTGGTTTGTGGAGTTAAAATATATCTGCCAATATCAAGGCTTGGTGAAATTCTACGTTGTCCATCAACCGGAATTGATTTAGATGAGATTGATGTGTCTTTGGATTTAACTAATAGAGATGAAGTTTCACATCAATTCCTGAATGATGATATTAATCGTCTCACATCTATTCAACTTCGTCCTCAAGCTCGCATTCTTCATAGAGCATTAATTCGTTCTGTTATTCCAAGGACAGGAAGTTATGAGATAGTTAATAAAAGAAATTTTCAAGCCTTATATGCTGTATACTCCGGTCAACCTATAAATTGGGCTCAAATAATTTTGGAAGAATTCATGGATGTCAATCATAGGAGACGATATAAGACCTTCCACTATGGTGCTTATATTATGAAAATACTTCAAAATTTTAACATTCCTTTTCCTGAGTCCGAATTCTCTTCGATCAAAGAACTTGGGTCTAAAACATTAGGGCTCATGGGATTGCCAAAACGCCCGGAAAGTTTAGCTTATATCTCTTTCCAAGAATGGGTTGCCAACCGTGATCAAAACCAGCCACAACCTCGTCGGCACGATTCTCATACTCGATCTTCTATCCCTCCATCGGAAGAAGAAGATGATAATGATATTGTGATTCTTTCTCCCGACTCTAGCTCAAGGAATGCCTTGGTAACACTTTCCCAAAATCAAGCAAAACTTCAAACCCGAATGAAATCAATAGAACGAAAATCTGAAAAACGTTTTAATTCCATTCGAGGCTTTCTTAACAAAATTTGGGAACGTATTGGTTGTTCAACCTCCTCTTCTACCGATGTTTTCAACCCTACTCCTTTTCAATGGTCATCAAGTTCAGAGAATAGAATTAGTGGTGATGATGATGATGAAGTTGGAAGTGACTCCAGTCCTAGATTCTGATCTTTTTGCTCCTTTATGTTTTTTGTTATGTGACTTTTATGTTGTTTGTTATGTATCTTAAACTATCTTCTGCAACTTCTTTAATTTATGTCTACTTTGTTTTATCTGGTAAGATTACTGATTACCTTTTTGCAATGACAAAGGGGGAGAATATGGAGTTAATTCCTTTTAACAGGGGGAGCTTTCGTATATAGTTGATAAAAAGTGTTAATTCTTTTTGACAGGGGGAGTTTTAGTATATAGTTGTCATCGTCAAAAAGGGGGAGAATGTTAAGACCTCGGTTTCGATGTCTACTATGAATTTTGACAAACGACAACTATATACATTATATACTAACATATGTTTTGCAGGAATAGCCACAAGACTGGATTCATATTATCTTCATGCTGCATATGTGTTGTTTTGGGTCTTTGTTTAGTATTAAAATTTTGTGAAAATCTCTCCTCTAAGATATATATATATACACACTGTGCTAAGAATAAAAACTCAATTTCAGACTGAATTCAGACGTCTGAAATAACCTATTCAGACGTCTGAATCTGAAGATAAAACTCAATTTTTTAACAATATTCAGACGTCTGGTTCTGGTATTTCAGACGTCTGAATATAGATAAAAATAGCCTAGTTTCTTTCTGTCTTGCACGTTTAAAATTTCAGAAGTCTAAAAATTTACTTTCAGACGTCTGAATCTTTACAACTGCTATTTTTGTGAAAAGACACTTCTCTTCACCTAAGAGAAACTCTTTCAAATTCAATAGTTGCAACTGTTCTTTTCAATATAACTTTTCATCTATAGTTGCAACTCTTTATACACTATAAATAGATTACAGAATTCAACAAACAATTTGCCGAATCTAATTTTAATATTCTTGAATTCCTATCTATTCTATATTTTCAAACTGCACTCAAACTGAATATATTTTCTGATCGTTTGATCACTCTATCTTCCACTATTCTCAAAGCACATCACTATATATCCTAAAGGAGAAGATTATAGGAAGATTGTATTATCAAGAGACAAATTCGTGTTATTAAGAACACACAGTGTCAAATACCTTTTGTATAAGTTGAAGTCCTGTTCTGCTGTTCAGGCGTGTGAAGACCTCTTCGGCTGTTGAGGCAAAATCCTGTTCTGTTGCTCAGGTCCCTTGTTCGGCTGTTCAAGGGTTGTTGTAAACCTGTTCCTCCGGGTTAAGTGAGGATTGTTGTTAGTGAAATTCCAGAAGGAGTCTGGGACTGGACGTAGAACGGGAAGTTCGAACCAGTATAAAAATTCCTGGTGTGCTCGTTTATTATTTACTATTATCTGCTAATTATTCCTTTATTCCGCACTGCTTTTGTACTATTCCATATAGCACGATCCGCATCGAACTTTCAAAATCCACCAGTAGATATGGGGGCGATGTATCAGTTCTTTGTTGGTTTGGTGCAAGCTGGAGCTGCTGCTGGTATTGCTGGAAATGTAAGAGGAGGTAATCCTGTTGCTCTAGTTGGGAATATTGCTTTGCTGAGTAGAGATTACATCAGTTTGGGTGGAAAGTCGTTCTTGGTAATGGAGAGTGCCGTAGAGGTTCAGAATGGGCTATTGCATTGTGAGCGTATATTTACTGATTTGGGTCTGAATGACCGGCAAAAGAGAAGGTTGGCCTCTAGATAGTTGTAGGGGTAAACACTACATTAGTGGAATAGTGTCACTGCCGAAGTGTCGGAAGAGCAGTTAACTTGGGCTGATTTAAAAACGAGATTTGAGCAGAATTTTGTATCTAAGTTTACTAAGTCTGAGTTGATGAGGAAGTTTATGGATTTAGTGCAAGGAGAGATGTAAGTAGTCGAGTATGCTACTAAGTTTGAAGAGCTGTCTCGACTCTCGATATGGATATGCTATTATATATACTGACATCAAAAGAAATGAGAAGTTCATTCGAGGATTAAGACCCAAGCTTGCTATAATGACCATGACACATGTCCGTGATCCTTGTAATATAGTGGTGGAGATGGCCATTCGCCATGAGGAGTTACTGGCTGATTTAGCTATAGAGAAGTCAGTGGAAATTTAGGGTTCTCAGAGGAAGTTCTTTAAAAGAAGGGAGCCCAAAAGGAAGATACTGCTAAGAAGTCAAAGACTGAGGTAGTTTGCTATAAGTGTGACAAGAAGGGTCACTTTGCTGATGAATGCCGGACAGGAAATGGGAAGAAAGCGCAGTTAAGAAGAATGTGAAATGCTTCAGCTGTGATTAAGTTGGGCATTACTAGAATTAGTGTCTAGAGCCAGTTAGGGAGAACAAAGGAAAGGACTTTGCTATCGGATCAGCTAGGCCTACTGCGGCTGATAAAAGAAAGACTGTGATGGAATGTACGCTTTTGATTCAGAGTATTTTAGCTGGAGTACTTTTTGATACTGGTGCATCACATTTATTTATATCTCAGTGTTTGGTTGATAGATTATGTCTAGAACCCACCTACCTTGTTACTTCCTTAAGGGTTCATAGTCAGCCCATGAAAACTGTATGACATTGGAAGAGGCCAATAGGTTCATAGTCAGCCCATGAAAACTATGATTTGATACTGGCAGGGGCTAGTAGGTTTGTAGTTAGCCCATGAAAACTAGATCCGGATTAAGATATTGACAGTCAGTCAATAGGTTCCTAGTTAGCCCATGAAAACTAGGATAAGAAGTAAGATATTGGAGTCACCAATAGGTTCTTAATGATCCTATGAAAACTAAGTAATCAGACAGATAGTCCTTAACATTTAACAGGTTAATAGTAACCCTAGAAACTATAATTGAGACAAATAGTCAGAATGAATGGGGATGGGTAATCCAGAATTGATTATTTGTTTGGCATATCATTATAATGTTTTGAAATACTATGTTTTAATCATTATGAATGCAGGAGCACAATATATGGTTTTATTAATTTTTTAGGATACTAGTGAGCGAAAAACCCGTTCCGCTAAGCGGTGTGGTCTCACTAGATATCTAAATGGTTTTAGATGGTAAATTATTATTCATACCAGGCTTTATGTCTGACTCGAAGTTTTAGTTTCCCCTTAAACTCTCAGGTACTCAATTGATTTTGAGTAGGTTGAGAGTTAAGGTTTTTGGGTGTTCTTTTAGATGAATAAAGCTTCTGAGGGCATGCATGAGGCAAGCTTGTTATTAGAGTTCTTTTATTTCCGATGTGTGTTTGTTTGTAAAGGAAAATTGTTTTCTTGCCTATCTATATACTCTGATCTACCAAAGGGGCATCTTCATATGTCGCTCTTGGCATATTTTGTAATAATTATATGTTATTTGAACGTGGTCTGTGAATTGGGATTATGTAATCTATTTGGAATATTTTGAAATGGAATGTGGAATTTGTTAGATATTTAAATTTTTTCTGTATTCTTGTGTTTCCGTGTATCAATGTATCTAATGTCGCCGTATTTGGTCGCCAAGGATTAATAATTATGCATGACTGCAGCATCCGTAGTTGTTAGTTTTGGGCCTTCAAGTAGGGGGATATTACAAAATTAGTAGTTAGGATGTTTTATTTTTTTTCTTGTAGTAACGCAATATCTACATTACTATCTTTGAAAAATACCAAAATTTACTACATTTTTCTAAATCGCATAAACCCCTAACATTCCAACTAATGTACAAGTGTATCATTATTTTTATGCATAGGCAGCCTATATATTGCCCTGCCAACATATAGTTATCATTGCTAAGCAACAAAAACAGTTGTAAAATTTAAGAATTTGGAAGTTTTTGAACTTAGTTCAGTAGCTTGTCAGCCTAGTATCTTGTCCCCGTCTTTGTCATGGTTGATTTGTGACAAGCATGTTATCTTCTTGTATGTATGCTCCTAGATGGTCAACGAACTTGTTGTCTAAGCACTCATTGTGGAATAGCCATAGATGCTTGGAGAGAATTCGTTTCATTTATTGTATATACAATGATTAGAATGAATGATCAACTTATACATTTGGCTTACAAATTTTGGCTTGCCTTATAATTTTGGTTTGAAAAATAAGTTAAACATAATAAGCTATGAGGTGCTCTGGGTTCTAATTCCATGGGACGTTGCTATCATCTGGGTGTATGAGGTAGTATGCTCAGTTAGTTAAAGTGACGCTGACCACATACGACCCTTCCCATAGATTCAAGGACTCTATTGAATGTGTTATTTATATTGATGAAGACATATCACAAGATAAAGTTTCTGACTATGTAGTTTCTTTATTTGAACCTAGAGTTTTAGTGCTCATCAACTTTTGTTTGTAGGCTTCAGTCCAAAACTCTGCCTCCATCCTCCGTTCGTCCAGGGTATCAAGGCCTAACCATAGTAGTTCTTTATTTTATTTTTGGTTATGGTTTAGGCACCACAATAAGGGGACATCTACCTCTACGGAGATCATTGCTTCATACCCATGGACTAGGAAAAAGTGGGTACCCCATTGATGTTCGTATGGATGTTTTGTACGACCATGGTATGAGAGGAAGGTCTTCGACCCAGTTTCCCTTGCCACCGGTTAGGCACTTCTTTAGTGCTTTCTTGATTGTTTTTTTGACCGCCTCCACCTAGCCATTGGTTTTGGGATATGCAATGGAGGAGAAGTATTTTTCAATCCTATTCTTTTCATTGACTTCAGGAAACTAGCTGATTTCAAACATGGTGTCACTATCGATGAGAATTTTCTTTGAGAGGTCGAACCAATAAATAATATATGGATGATGATGTTGAGGACCTTGGTTGCGGTGACCCTAGTGAAGGGCTTTGCCTCATTTAATTCAGTGAAGTAATCAATGATGACTATGGCATGATTGTATCCTCCTTTTGCATTTAGGTGCTTCCTGATTAGGTTGATCTCCCACGTATTGAATGATCATGAGGAGTTCATTGAAGTTAGCATGCTGGGGGAAGCTTTAGGGATTGTGAACTATTGGTAATGGTCACCCTTCTTGACATAGTCCATGGATTCCATTATCACTGTTGGCCATAATACCTATGTTAGGTAGCTTTCCTTTCAAGGTATTCCTAGCATGGTCCCCATAGAAGCATTCATGTAGTTCCTCTTGGACTTGTTTGGCTTTATCTTGAGTGATGCAACATTGTAAAAGGTGGAGTAGCCTCCATTGTTTTCCATCCATGACCGTGTAGTTGGGTGCATGAGAGAGGATTCTATTGACTTCCTTATGCTCTCATGGAAGTTCCTCGCTCACCCTGTATTCACCAATGCAGGGCCACCCAGTTGTCTCATTGTTCAGTGTTGATCTTCATGGTTGTCGCTCACTGGTTGATGCATAAGGCACCTCAGGTTTCCAATAGGACCAAAGTTTTGGTCTTTCATGGGTTAATTTTTGTCTTGGTTAAATGGTTGGCTTTTGTGTTCTTCTCCCTTAGTATTTGCTCTAGCTTGAAGTTAAAGAAGTTACCGATCTGTTTCTTAGCCTCAAAAACATACAAGCCAAGGTCTTTCCTTCACTTGGAAGTGCTCACTGATCTAGTTGACCATAAGCAAGGAGTCTCTATACACCTTGATGGACGCAATCTTGAGTTCTTTTGCCATTCGGAGGCCAGATAGTATAGCCTCACATTTAGTTTAGTTGTTAGTAGATGTAACGACCCACAAATTTATCACTTCGATAAATTTGATTTATATTTGAAATATTCAAATACAAGATTTTATAACACAAATTAAAATGCTTTGAATCATAAATAATGATGGTAAACTTGTTTTAAAGGTATATTAACAAATATGGATATTTGGGGGCTTTTCATTAAAAAAATGACCGAAAATCGTTTATCAATAAACAGCATTTTAACCATCAAAAGTCGCACATGATTTTTTTTACATACATTATTTCTCCATTTGAGTAAGAATATGTAATAAAATTATTTATTTTAGTTTTGAAAATAAAATGCCTTTATGAAATCATTAATGATGTCATCATTTTAAATAATTGATTTTTGAATTTAAATTAAGTTTAAATGATTTACTAATTATTTTAAATGATAATAATTAATTTTAATTATTATATAATGATAATAATTATTATTATATAATGATAATAATTATTTACACATATGCCAAGAGCAACATATGAGGATTCCCCTTTGGCAGATCATAGTATATAATAAGGCTAATAAGTCTGCCTTTACATCCAAATTACACAGCGGAAAAAGATAACTCTAAATAACTAACTGCTTCCTACATGCCTTCGGAAGCTTTATTCGTATAAGAAGAGAACCCTGGAAACCTCATATCTCAAATTACTCAAAATCAATTGAGTACCCGAGAGTTTAAGGGGAAAACAAAAATTTCGAGTCAGACATAAAGCTTGGTATGAATAATAATCTAACATCTCAATCCATTTAGATATCTAGTGAGACCACACCGCTTAGCGGAACCCTCACTAGTATCCTAAAACCTTTTCAAAACCATATACTGTGCTCCTGCATCCACAATGGTTAAAAACATAGCAATTCAAAGTATGATAATGATACACATTCATAAAAACATCTTGGATTTCCCATCCCCGATTTAATTGGCTCCCTGTCATATTCATAGTTTCTAGGGTCACTATTAACCTACTAGTTTTCATGGGCTTACTAATAACCTTTTCCCAACTTATGGACTCCCCATCCTATTTCATAGTTTTCATAGGATCACTAATAACCTATAGGCCCCGGCCAATTAACTTAATTAATTCATGGGTTCCCTTGAACCTATTGGTCATTCCAATAACTCCTCTCTTATCCTAGTTTTCATGGGTTGACTAGGAACCTATGGATTCCTCTAATAATTTCTTTCTTATCCTAGTTTTCATGGGTTGACTAGGAACCTATTGACTGATGTCAACACTTAATCCGGATATAGTTTTCATGGGTTTACTACAAACCAATTAGCCCCTGCCAACCATCCTTTATACTTAGTTTTCATGGAGTCACTATGAACCTATTAGTTACCCCAATAACTTCCCAATTATAGTTTTCATGGGTTTACTATGAACCTGTCTCCCGGGCAACTTTTAGATTTTGGTACCCTATATTCCGATCTCCCTAACTTCCTGGATGCAATTCTACTCATTCAGGAGTTTAATCAATTTATATTCACTACTGGGTTAACCTAGCTAGTTTTTCTACCCCTTTATCCCCAATATATAGTTATGGGTCCTTTATAATGTGAATATAATTATACTTGAAGAAGAAACCATACTAACAAAACAATACCACTCCTGTGGATTCATTGTCCTTGAAATACTTTTTATATAAAACATGGTTAATCACTTTAACATATACTTTTATCAAGGATATACTTCTTCAAATTTACATACTTAAATCATTTCAGAACTCCTTTAATTTGCCATGGGTTTTTACTTTAAAAATGAGTTTGGGTCATATAACCTTTCGACATCTTCGAAACCTTACTTTCGACCTTATAGGATGACCTCCTTCGAAAGCATTAAAATCTATCTTCAAAACATTAGGCTCCTTCCTTTCGAATACTTTAAAACTTCTCTTTCGAAACCTTTTGGTTGTATTAAAGCATTAGCCTTTAGCTTTAGAAGCAATGCTTCGAAACCAAGCGAAAGTACCCCTTTCAAAACCATTGGAAGTATACCTTCTGAAACCATTGAAAGTCCACCTTTCGAAATCATTGGAAGTATACCTTCTGAAACCATTGAAAGTCCCCCTTTCGAAATCATTGGAAGTATACTTTCCAAAACCACTGAAAGTCCCCCTTTCGAAATCATTGTAAGTATACCTTTCGAAACCATTGAAAGCCCCCCTTTCGAAACCATTGGTTTTAAATTTAAAACATCATTTTGGGTCAAAGTGAACATAAGCGAAAGAATCTCTTTCGAAACCATTCTTATTTTCATAAAAGTATTGGGGAAACTTGATGGTGTCGAAACCATCCTTTCGTAAGCATAAAACATATGGGTGAAACAATTGAAGGTTGGCTTCGAAACCCCTTCCAAACCCATTTTCTTCGAAACCCCTAACCCCTTTCAAAAGCTTTAGGAAGTGGCTTATATTTATAAAAACAAACAGTACCTTTCGATAGCATTGATGTCTTCAATACCATCGAAAGACATCTAATCATAGAAGGGTTTCGACTTGGTCGAAACTACCCCTTCCGAAAGCTTCAATTAAAATATAATAACTCCTACGGAAGCTACTACTTTAAAAAGGTGGCAGCTCTCCTTTGAAAGCTTCTTTTGAAATACCATTTCTCAACCATTGGTTTCGACTACTTCGAAACCACTTTGTAAACAGGCAAGCGCCTTTTCTTTTTAAAAATAAAACAAAGGTATCGACAACTTCGGAAGCTATATTTCGACGCCCTACCTTCCGCCTTTCCCCAATCCACTGCGTACTAACTAAGTGATACCATGTGTTGGTTTCGTGGTAGAAGGTTTTGACTAGGTCGAAGGTGGAAGCTCTGGGTCGAAAGCCCCTTCCAAAGGAGGCGGAACCCACTTTTCTGAGCAAAAGGCCGTTTTTACTAAATAAAGCAAACTTTTTGTAACTAACTTGCTCACATGTAAATACTTGATTGGTTATATTAAACTTTCAAATTATTTTGCTAATATTTGCTACATTTTCTTAGATCTAAAAACTGTATAACTTTTAGCAATTAAGCCCTTCCCATTAACAAGGCAATTAAATCATTTAGGTCCTCCTTTCAAAATAATTTAATTTCCATACTAAATCACTTGTAAAAATTCTCAAAAATTCCAGAAATTCACTTTAATCATGTTATCTAACGTATCAAAATTTCAGACCCAAATTCTTAATATAATTTTTGAAATAAATTTATAAACCCAACTAACTATATTTTCCTTTGAAAATTCATAATTAATTCTCCACGGCTTGGAAAATTATGAAAATTGAAACCCAACTCCAAAATCATGTTTCTCATAACACATAATTTTTCCATGGCATTTAAAAATTATTAAATCTCAGTTTTGCCCTAAAACTGTGCATATCCCCTTATTAACAATCTTGTTAAAACTATACAAATTATAAATCAAGCATATCATCATCCAATATATCATAAAAATGAATTTATCCTTAAATCCGAAAATCATTGATCATAAAATAGAGATGTTGTGATTATTATTCACCTTAGATTGGATAAGGAAATTGGAGATTGATTGAGATTGATTTCTTCTAGCTTGAATCCTAAGCTTTACTTTGATTTATATTTTCTCCTTTCTCCTAATTACCGGCTTGGGTTTATCTTTCTTTCGTTTAAAATTTTGCTTATGATAAAATGAACGTGTATAGCCTAGAGATAATAGTATAAGGGTGAGAAAATGGGGGCGACAATAACCCTAATGCCCTTATGATAAATTAGTTATCACCTAACCTTTTATAGCCTATTCATTTTAAATAAGAACGACCACTAATTTCATTTACCAATATCAATCCCTTTATCACTTTACATTATTCCACTTAATTTATTCTAATTAAATATCCTGAATAATGTTATTAAAATTAGGGGTGTTACAACCCATGACTAACTTGGAGTTTATTTTCTTTTCCTTAAACTCTAGGTGCTATATTTTTCTGGGCAGCCAAGTAGTTCAGGTCTAGCTTAGATTATTTTGGAGGAGCTTAGAGCAGGAGCTAGAGTTTCCTTTGTAGATAGTTATCCATTTTCATTTCTGCTACGTTTTTTTACTGTTTGTATTCAGTACTAGAAGGGACAGAGATTTATAACTATTTTGGCTGAGATTAGGATAGACTCTGATGTATGTATTTAAAATTTCTACTGTAAAGATTATATATTGAAATAATATATGTTATTTCATTTGTGTAAGATTATGTTCTGTCTTTATTTTTCTTTTTACTCTTAATAATTGTTTTTCCAGCACTTGAATGCTCAGCACGCAATACAGTGGATGTATTAGTGTTGATTTTTTAGGACTGAAAATCCCGTTCGTCAAAGTAGATTTGCAGTCCGACCACACAACGAAGCAAATGTCATGTCTATCAGGGATAATGAGGACTATTCTATCTCAGGCCCTTTTTCATTCGAAGAATCGACATATAATTGTCAGGAGCACTGTTCAGTTGATGTTTCTTCTTTGTCATCGCCTGGGCAAGAGCATTCAGTAATAAAGCTGGCCAAAGCTTCATTTAGGAGGCTGGTCGAGTTTCACTACCCATATTAGGAGACCGCTCGTTATCTCGAGTCTACTAAGGATTTTCTTTAGTGCTTAATTTGCGAGGACTTTGACTGTGTGGGCTTGGAAGTATGAGTAGAGTTTGTGAGCAACAATGAGCAGGTAATATTCTAATTTCTCAAGCTAGGCGTATCTTGTTTCCATGCCATCAGTCGCTTTCCAATATAGTAGATTGTCATGTATGTGTAACAACCTGTATTTTAATGACCGTATAATAAAAATAATTAATTTAAATATTGAATTGTTAATTAATTGAAGGTACAAAATTTGATTTTTCATCTACGGTCGAATTAGGACTCGAGATCACTTTCATTGAGTTAAGTTCAACATTGTGAATTAAAATGAGTATAAATATCGCTATATTAGGAGTCATGGTATTTTTATGATTTATGTATTGTTTTATGTATCATGCATAGTCAAGTCCAGTGGGATCTCGATTGACAGCTTATATTTTTGGATGAAGACTTCATAATAAGACGTACGGTTGAGAGATTTTTGGAATTGGATGATTCGACGGAGAAAACAAATTATCGAAGCATTATTTTTGATTGCGACAAAATTTATACTATCGAGACCAAAAAATTAAGGTGATGTGCACCGACGAGTTTCATGGTGATCCGATGTGCTGTATGATCGTACGAGCTCAAAACATGTGGTGATTTTTTTGAGAAATTAAATAGAATATATGTTTTATTATATATAAACATTCACCCCACACCCGTGTCTTTTCCCTCAATACTTTTCCTCCTTACAAAATGTCTTTAACTGGTTACGAAAAGTGGTAATCGAGTTTCCTTCGTTTGTGGAAGCTTCAGGCCACTTTAGACGATAAGGTCAAGTGCATTTGACTTGTGGAATGGAGCGCATCACATCCATGTAGTGTATGATGGTGATTAAGGAGTTTGATATCAAGAGGCTATTGACTAGGGTTTGAGTTTGTCTACGATAGAGGGCAAGTTGAGTGAAACAGAGATCATCATCTTATTTCTCTTGGCGGCACGCATCAGGGTAAGTTGAGCGGAGGAGCTCCGGTGTCCTATGGTGGTTTGCGACATTTCAAGGCTACGAGGAGGGCCTATAAGTCACATTTTGATAGCGGGGGCCGGAGTTGATGAGGCGGCACTATTGCAGAGAGCACCGAAGTGTGACCTGATGGAGTTGACGGTTTGTCAATTCATCATATGTACGTGGAGAAATAAAGGAGAGATGTGTGCGTGTGTGTAACGACCGACCTTTTTGACACTCAAAAGTCGACACTAATAAGTCCACGGTATTCACATGCTGAGCATCTAAGTGCTAGAAGGACAGATTGTTATGGTGAAAGAAAGAAATGACAGAACAGAATCTCACATCATGACGAGTAATATATAATATACAACAAATCTTTATAAAAGAAAATTGTAATATACATACATCAATCAGAGTCAACTAACCAATTATCAGCCTCGACAGTTATAACAACCTATCCTCACAATTGCTGATAAATACAAACCAAAAATGCAACAGAAATAAATTATACATGAATATGTCTTGGAGGCATCAAGCTCGTCTCCTGATGCTCCAAAGCATCCAAACTAAATCTGGAAATATGCTCGGGCTAACCCGAGCATTATAAGAAAATAACGACTGGATCGGTTTGGTAAACCAGCGTGAGAAATATACTTCTTATGGTTTATAATGTTATAAAACTTTTCAAAAATAAAGGCATCTCGTAAGACCACGCTGCACATAAACAAGATTGGGTTTTTACCATAATATAACCAAACCATTTCATAGGAAATCTTCTGATATTATAATAATGTCTTGGGTTTAAAATAAATATCGGATCATAGCCGAAATTGTTACATTAATTAAATTCCAGCGTAATAGGTATACAACTAAGTCCGAAAGGCACTTATTGGAGAATGGATTCCATACAATGACAAGGCACTGGGGTACCGCCTGCCATGGTACACCTCTAAAAAATATACCGAGGGCCACACAAGGACCCCCAGCAAATCAGGACTGCCATACCCCTTACTAGATAGTACCGAATATGTTATCACCCCGAGAGCTCTCATGCATAACCAAATCCATAAATAGTGATCTAAAAGGGTGATGCCCATACCATAATGAGTGCGACCCACATAGCCCTAAGGCATATCCCATATTTAGTCATTCCTAGTTGGGAGGCTCGATGCTATGTTTTATCAATTCAGAAAATCCCACTTGGAATTCAGAAACCGCCCTCCAGAAAACAATGCAATTCTAGCATTAATCCATACAAGTTGTTCAGGGTATGAACAAACTGAAGGCATTACTTCTACTACATCCTTTTTGGAATCACCTCGGGATTATTAGAAAGTTTCCCTTACACTTCAAAGAGCTCTATCTTTGATCATCTTTAAGATATCTCCAATTCGAATGCTTATGCCTATTCGAAGTGGTTTTTGGATAATATATCTGATCCTGGTCTCTCCGAACCAACAACCGATAGTTTCTGGTTAAATCAATCCCGATTATTTTAGAAGTAAGCGGACTATGTCAAAGTCCCAAAGAATCTCCCATATACCCCTTAAAGCTAGCAATGTCTCGCTGGAATGGGTTCTGCTGAGGGACCTCAAACCGTATAAACCTATGTAGCTCATATACACTTCCTAAGTCAAAACTGGCCAAGTTTTGATAGTCGATTATTTAAATATCAAATAAATAAACAATCAAACCAGATATTTAATTTAATATGGAAATCATGCATGATTAAGCACACACCACATGATCAAGTCACATAAACGACTTTTAATCCACATTTTATTTTAATTAATCCTTTTTTAATTAAATCTCTTTTATTAGAAAAACTCCTTTTATCTAATAAAACTTCTTTCATTGATCAAAACTTCTAATTGATTAAAACATCCCTTATTAATCAAACTCCTTCTTATTAATTAACACTTTTTGTTAATTAAAACTTCATTTTTAAACTTGTATATATATACATTACACTTTATAAAGATATATACTAGTATTTTATTATTTCGCTACACATTTATTGTAACGACCCGCAAATTTATCAGTTTGATAAACTTTATTTATTTTTAAAATATTCAAATATAAGTTTTTTAACGTAGATTATGTTGTCTTGAACAATAAATAATGATGGTAATCTAATTATGAATAAGTATTTAAAATGTAAACTTTTGAAATATATCGATAAAATGACCATAAAATGTTTTATCAATAAACAACTCTATAATTATCAAAAGTCGCGCATGGAGTTGGATACATACACTTATTTATCCATTTAAAAAAGAATATGAAATAAAATTATTTATTTTAATTTTGGGAATAAAATGTATTTATGACATCATTAATAATGGCATCATATTTAATAATGGATTTATGAATTTAAATTGAGATATAGTGATTTAATAAAATTTATAATTATTCAAATAATTGTTTTCAAATGATAATTATTCATTTTGATTAGTTATAAAGTGACAGTAAATCATTTATAATAGTTTTATAAAGATATATACTTGATTTGAAAATATAAGAAAATTGATATTGCTTTATCGATATAATAACACCTTTTGTAAACAATTGTTTAATATTTATTTATATAGTTTTATAAATCAAATTTGATCATTTTAATTAGCTAAAAATGATAAGAAATTAGTTCTCAAATATTTTTACAAATATATGTATGTTAACTAAGAAGTAAAAATATGACCGAAGATCGGAATCAGATTTCGTAACGGTTTAACATATAGAAGTTGTAAACAAATCAATACAACATTGTGATACATATATGCATACATGAATACATATAGAAATGTATACACATATACATTTAATTATGCTTAGGAATTAGTCAAATCAAGTAAAGAAAATATCCAAACACATATGTAAATATACAAGCTCCTTATGTACAAAGCACACCATGACATCACAAGCCAAGCATATAGAGGGGAAAGTGGGCTTCATGGTCGGCCGTGTATAGTGATGGTAGTGGGTGATGTGAGCAAGCACATGTAAGGTGGAAATATCATGATATTTTCTCTCCACTTTTTTCCTATAAATACCCACCTACATTCACACATTCATTCACACAATTTACTTCTTCTTCCTCCTTCTTCTTAAAGGTCTAAGAGCTCTTCTTTAATGGCTTTCATGCCTTTAAAAAATATTTGCAAAGTTATGGCAAAATAAAGTAAAAAACATACACATATATATATATATATACACACATTGTCATTCCACCTCAAAACCAAAGGCAAATCACTCCACATCTCCACTCAAAACTCATGGCCACCACCTCCATCACCATTAGCCAAGAGCACTACCTCTTCCTTACTTAGGCCATGCTTTCCAAAGGTCCCAAGCCTGATTACATAGGCTTTGATTCAATCATAGCGAAGCTATAATGAATTTTTGTAAAGTTAGAAACCAGTGAAGGTGAGAAACTCTATTTATATTATAATATATTGAATGATATATATGTTTGGTTACGCTTGGTTGTGATGATTGTGAACCTCATTTGGATATGATAATATGTTGTTTGGATGTGTAAACAATTCACGTTTAATACACATCGAATATCATAAAGGAAATCACTTTCCTTTAATAAATGAAATGGTGTATATAAGATTTTTAATCCTCTTGTTTAAAACGGTTTACAAATGTTTTATAAACACTAAAACCCATTTTGGTGAAGTTTTGACAAGTTATGAAAATTGAATCAAAAATAGGCACGTCGCATAACGACAATTCGCGATTTCGCACCGTAAAAGTTTAAATCCATTTACACGATGGATTTGGAGTTGGAATTCTTTGGAATAAGAATTATCCGAACTCTTATAATCATAGTTTTCAAATA
Source organism: Allium fistulosum (assembly GCA_030737815.1). Lineage (NCBI taxonomy): Eukaryota > Viridiplantae > Streptophyta > Magnoliopsida > Asparagales > Amaryllidaceae > Allium > Allium fistulosum. The sequence goes on from CM060903.1 coordinate 1,181,520,826, forward strand.
AAAGAAAAGGATCAAGATTTGGGTTTAGTTGATTTTGAAATATGAGCAAAACAAGTTTTCAAAATAATCGCTGTTTAGTAGTTCGAAAACCAAAGCGATAAATTCTTTATAAATGATAAATTTAATTATTTAAAAATATGGAATAAATTCTATAAATATTTTAAATTTTTATAAAGGAGATTTGAGTTAAAAAATGGATTTCAAAATGATAGAAAAGTTGTTTTGATCAAATAAGCTTAAAAGCACTACTTGTAGCACTATTTGCAGCATTTTTAATAACTTCTGAAATATTACTTTAAACTTAAGTATTTTTTTCCAAATATTTTATAAATGTTTTGAATAAATAGTTTAGTATTTAAAGATGATCTGAACGTTTTATAATTTATTTCAAATGAGTTTAAATAAATAATTTAATGAAAAACTGTTTTAAATAAGCGATTTAATCTTGGCTCTAAAAGCCGATGAGTAGACTGGATTTTTCTATTCGTGAGATCTGAATGTGAGGTGCTTAAACTAAGGAGATATTCAGGAGAAATGTAACTACCCACCTTTTTGGATGGTTTAAATCGACAATAAACCACACATGTCAACTCAAACTATTCAAAAGGGAGGATTGTTGATGGGGGTAAATAAGAAAATAAGAGAAAAGAAAGGAAAAACAAAACACAGAATCTCACAGCGGAATGACAAAATATAATAATCAAATAAATAGTTCATGAAGCTAATTTACAAATAACATTTGATTACCCTTTTACAATACAGATCAGAGTTATACATACAGCGGGAATAAATAAATAATGCAGCGGAACAATATGATGCAGTGGAATAAATATAATAAATAATATACAAATCTCCGTCTTCATCTTCCAGAAATAGAGTCTTCAATGCTGAAATGCTCAGGCTGACTCAAGCGTAATGAAAAGACAAAACACTTGAGTCAGAACTAAAAGATCTTATGTAAGTTAAATCAAAATAAGTAAATATGAGTGTAACGGCTTCAGAGATGTTTACGGGATCTTACATCTCCTATCCAGTGTCTAACGTGCGTGCAATAACTTAAGAGATGTTCAGGATTCCATTTCCTAAGGACCCGTTAAACTATCTACATATGTAATACAATACGCTATTATAATATGTCTACAGTAAAGTAAAGTATTAAAATAGCGTTAAGACGTTACCCATATCCCCCTTAACACATTTTTATAAATGCCTTAGTCTATACAGTACCGTAATTCCTCCGTAAACTGGAGGGCTATCAGGGGCACTCCATAGTGTACGACACAAACCAAACTCGTAATGGGATTGATAAGGCATATGACAAGGCACACTGGGCAATGTCCAGGGTAGGATACTAACGTTTTGCAGAACCGGGCTGGTGGTAACGCATAGTAGCTACTACCACCCACCTCGAAACACACTCCATAATCAAATCGAAGGTGGCCACCAAATCAATCACAAAGTAACATATATGGTATCGAAGACGCATGTCCGATCGGAGGAGCGAACTCACTTGGCCCAGGTATAGCTCATGTTTTAGTCATATCAAGCTAACCCGAGGGGGTCAGGGCTGCTTTCATACCTCATACAGTAGCGTTCGCCAAACCATCCTACTTCATTCTGGATTCTCCACCACGTGCACAGTTGTTAAAGTGGTTTTTGGTATTGGCAGAGAGTATGACAATATATGATCCCGGTCTCTTTAACAATCAAACGTTTATTTCATACCGGTTGGTTCTTTTACATTTCCAAAACCGATTCATAATTGATATCAAAATATCATATTCACTTCAAAATCATATCACTTTCAGAATCATATTCGATTTTGAAATCATATTCACTTTTGAAATCATATTCACTTTAAATCATATTCATTTTCAAAATCATAACCATAAAATAGGTTAAACCATCATATCAAGATATTCCCATTTAAATCAATTAAATCTAAATCATAACAGTTCCAACTTTAAACAGTTTGAATATTGAAGGTAGTTTATATATTGGAATAGTTAGACATTAGAAATAGTATAGATATTAAAAAATATATATTAAAGTTGTTTATAAATTTAAAAAAATATATTAAAATAGTTTATATTTTAAAAATAGGTTATAGATTAAAATAGTTTATATATTAGAAATAGTTTATATATTAAAATAGGTTATATATTAGAAATAGTTTATATATTAGAAATAGTTTATATATTAGAATAGTTTAAATATTAGAAATAGTTTATATATTAGAAATAGTTTTTTTATTAAAATAGGTTATAGATTAAAAATTATTAATATATTAAAATGGTTTATATGAGGAAAATAGTTTATATGTTAAAAGAGTTTGTATATTAAAAGAGTTTATATCGAAAATAGTTTCAAATTAGAATTGTTTCTTCCAATTTCACAAATCAATTCAAATCAACTTTAGTTCCAAAAATTCAATTTAAATCAATTCCAGTTCAACGATTTCAATTCAAAAGGCTAAAGGTTTCGAATCAAATTCTCATTGAAAACCATTTAAATTTTTATATCGATTTCAAATCCATGTTTGAACTACAAATTTAAACCACTTTAATTCAATAGGTTTCAAAGTTTAAATATTCGAACATTTACAATAACTCAATTTTGATAAATTTCATTTATATTTCAAAATTCAACTTTAAGATTCCAATTTAAATTCTTTAAACAAATCATTTAAACCAATTTCAATTTCAACATTTTAAAGCTTGGATTTTAAAATAATTCAGTTCATATAACTCTAATTTAATTTCATAATATCATTTAACTGGACTCAATATTTAAGGATTTAAAATCATTTAATTTAACCAATCCGGTGTCCGTATATAATTTTCTACCCTATGGTCAAGTGATACAGATATATATCATTTCAACCTGCAATAATTTAAATTTATGGGTATATATCATTTCAACCCGCAATCCCGAATTACAATTTCCAAATCCATAAAATTGCTTGGGTTTATCATTTCAAGTTCAACCCATAACGATTTTTCCCTAATCTACAAGATTGTTCGAGTATGTATCAATTTAACCTATAGTGATTTTCCTAATAATAACTGAGGGAACTTGCAGTGTGATAACAACATATAATTTAACATAACATCAAATCATCCAAAATGTCAACAATTAAGCATCCATCACAATCATCATTCAAATCAACAAATAAATCACAACAATTGAAGGTTATCATTATTAGGTATTCAATTAACAATTTGAATTCAATATTAAATTAAATGGAAATTAAATTCAGTAAAAATTCAAATTAAACTCAAATGACAGTTTAAATATACCAAACAACAATCAATCAATTTTTAATCACATCATAAATTTAATTTAACCAACATAAGATGGTTTAGCATTGGTGAGTGGGTTAAAACACTCACCTTTGATTTTTTTCGTCGATTTAAAATCCAAATTAGGCCAAAAAATCCAATAGTCTCAGAATGCAACCAAACTAGTGCCAAGTTTTCCGGAATTTCGATAGGATTGTAATGGAGAAAACCGCGCGCAAATCCGAGCTTGTATGAAAAAGTTATCAATGTTAGAAGATTCAATATTCAATTTAAATAATAATAAAACGAATAGGAGTTAAACATGTCACCTTCCTCAACCCTAGCAGATATTGTGTTCGAACCCTCATCCTACAGCCACCACCAAGATCGACTTGCCGCACCTACCACTGGCAGTGCCACCACGATCGAAGCCTGCCATCCCTATGCGCACATCTAGGCGACCCCTCCATCAAAGCGCGCATGCCTCTAATCCCCTCGAGAATGCCGCAGCCGCACCTTAAATCATCATTTCCGGCGATTCTGATGATCTTCGAGGCGAATGAACACCATGGATGCATTGAGCTCAACGACCTCTACAAGCCTATACCTTCTGATCGTCGTAAAATCGACGATCCACCGTTGAAATTGAAATCCCTAATATGGACGACCAAGATTCTTCATTGTTTTCTGGTCAAACGATGCATCAAATCGAAAAACGAATCATAGCAGTAAATTACACTCGTCGAGAGCTTTCCAACGATATATAATTTGCTATGATTTGAGGAGATTGAATTTTTGAAATCGATTTTGATTTGAAATTGAAATTGAGAATTAGGTTTTGACGTTTTGACTTTTGAGAAGGAGGACAGATGAAAATAAAGTACGTAGAGGAATAAAAATGAAAGGCTGCTAGGGTTTGGAAATAGAATGGGCTAGGGTAAACATATATTCACAGCATACAATCAATTGGGCCCAAATGGTTGAAACGATTACACAAACCTGAAAGCCCGTTTCGTTTTCGAAACAGAAGTGGGTCACATATCGAAATATAGGTTTTCGGTATTTTTAAACTTAATGAAACTAGTTTCAAACCCAATTCCATTGTATACAGAAGTTAGCTTTTAAAATCAGCTTATTTTAATTGAATTCATTAAATTGATTTCTACGCGTTTCGAGCCCGCATGATCAAACGATAAGTCCGATTGCTACAAAACTTGGAATCCTACAATAATTCACTGTTACGGATCCGATGAAACTGGTTTTGTCGAAATCTAAGACAGTTGCCAAAATGGCTAATTTTCACGTTAACTAAATAAATTATTATTAAATTGATTTATTCACTTTTAAATTCAAATTTAAAAGTTAACAATTTTCCATCATTCTTGATTACATATAAATTAATAATCATTTAAAATAAATTTCCATATCAAATCCAAGGTCTAAATATTGCACTAATTACAGCGTATAATTACAATTGTAATAAAACCCAGTTAATTATAATTTAAATTCAATCAAATTCTTTATTTTTGATTTCACACTTATTATTGACTCATCAATTACCTTATGAATATAATTGACATTAGTTTATATTTTATTACATTCATATTCTACAGTTACCATCTTGACCATATTAATTATAATATTTCAATTATATTAATTCCTTTAATTACCAATTTAATTCCTTATTTACAATTATGGCCCAATTAACTTTACAATTATTCCAATTAATTGAAATTACATTAAAATAGTTGTCAATAACATTCAAACAACGTTATTAAATCAAATTTTTATTTATTTTCTTCATTAATAAATCATAAATTTTAATTTATCTCAATATTAAATTTCAAAATCTTATTTAATTTAATATTTTTAATCATCGAAAAACACGGGTTGTTACAAGAAACCAGTACCCTGGCTCACTTGGCCTTTTTCCTTGGCGAGGGACAAATAAGGTCGAAATGTCGAAAACGAGACAAGTATAAAAGATTTAATTTTGATAATTAATTAATTTCAACTAGGATTGAATAGAGATAATCTTCTTATACTTGGTATTAAATTCTGAGGAGAGAACCCGTACTATCCGTGTGAATTTAAAAGGTGATTTCATCGTTATTTGACGAATAGTAAAAGTTGAATGCATAAATTGATGTCGAGTAAAATTAGTATAATTTCTATGGATCTGTTTTAACTCGAATACTAACTAATTTAGATTTACCATCCTAGACAACATGGTTTCAACCTATTAAAAAGTTATGATTTGTAAATAAGTAATCTTTGTTAAGTTTTAAAAAATGATTTGGGAATATTTTCCTAAGTAAAGGATGAAATTATTTGGAATTATTCCAAGATTTAAAAAGGTTTTAAGTAACAAAAGGATTTGATAAGAGAGGTTTAATGATCCCGTATATAGTGAAAAGAAATGGTTTTAAAAGATATATATCTCAAAGAAGATATTTTGGATAAAAAGATACTAATTAATGGAATATTAATCACCCACCTACTTAACATCTTTTTATCGATGATTGATTTGGAGAAACCAGGGTCGGATTTGGTCGATTACTATTCGAAAACCACTTTGAACCAATTTACGAGTTCGAAAGTGAAGACATGTTAAAGACAATGAAGTTGATGGCGGGGATCTTCATAACCGAAGGACTGCTTTTTGATAATTTCGGAGTAGCTCCCGAGATAAATAAATTGCAGTGGTCTCTTTATTCTAGGATCTTCGTATGCAAGGACTACTCTCTACTAATCTAAGTGGATGTAGTAGGAGAGTGCCTTTGGTTTGTCCTGTTCCTGGACAACTTGTACGGATGAATGTCTGACATTGCATTTCTAAGAACACAGTACATTGATCTCTTCAAACATACATCTATTTGGTAGTGTAGGAGGTCACCCCTCTTATACTTAACACCATTCTCTGAGAGATACGAGCATAGAGGTTGTACTTTTATGGAAATCAATAGTGTGTTGTTGGAAATGACAATGTGGCATTTTAGGTGAAAATGTTCTAAGAAAGGTAAACATTACCTCAAGCCTCACATCCAGAGAATTGTGAAACAAGGATTGCTATAAGGCTAAGTGGATCGCAACCATCAGGGTATGATATCACCTTTCTAGATTTATTTATTTCTACCCGCTATAATGTTGGGTTTAAATTTTATGCTGTATGCTATGAGACGTCTTGGAGAGGTCGAGAATGGCCGGATGATATCAAATTCAGTTCTATCCTCCACTAGATGGGTCTGCTAGTAGGCCGGTCTTAATTCATAGAGGTTTCGAAGATGTCGATCCTCGGTACATTCCTCTAAAAATGTACTATACGGGAGATAGTCCCTTATCTCTAGCAATTCATTGGAAATCCATATCCTCCAGTAAGTGCCTTCGGACTTAGTTGTAAACCTATTATGCCATTAAATTTAACCAATGTAACAATTTCGGCTACTTGAATATGTTTATTTGAAAGGTTTTCAAAGAACGTCATTAAAAAATAATATCACTGGATTTTACGTAGAAATGGTTTGGTTATTATAAGGTAAAAACTCATTCCGTGTTTATGTGCGGTGTGTCTTATAAGATACTTTTTGTTTTCAAATATTCGTATTTTGAGTTTCTCACACCAATCCCATAACTGACCCAGAGTTTATTTTTTTCCCTTAAAACTTTGGGTGCCCTATATTTTCGAGCAGCCTAGTAGTCAGGTTTAGTTTGGAGCATTTTGAAAGAGCTCGGAGCATTGAACTAGAAGATTCTTCTGATGGTTGTTACCTATTTCCACAGTACTTATGTACTATTGTATTCCGCATTTGTAGGGACAGAGATTTATAACAGTTCATGTTGATGTTAAGTTAAACTCTGATAAATGTATTTAAAATTTTCCGCTGTAAAGATTATATGTTGAAATAATATATGTTATTCCATTCGTGTAAGATTTTGTTCTGTCTTTATTTTCCTCTTTCTCTTAACGGTCGGGTTTTTCGACACATGAATTTGCGGCACGTGAATATCGAGGATGTATTAGTGTCGATTTTCGAGGGTCGAAAATCCCTTTCATTACACTTAGTATCTGAGCTTAGGTTAAGCAAACATCTAAGCCTGGTTGGTGTGTGTCTCATTAGATATATGGTTAGTAATACTCTAGGATGAATAACCCATTAGAGATAGGGTAAGTGACACCCTAGAACGAGTTGAGGGTATTATATATAAGCGCGTATTTGTTATTGTTATATAAAAAATGATTTTTGTTTTGGAAAGTGAAATAATTTTACCTAGGATTATTTTGAATATAAAGGAATATCTTTCAAAGGATATAGTTATTATGTAGTGTTTGGTTATTAAGGGAATGATAATATTCAGTTATTATCATTGGCTGATTGGTTGTTTGATTTAAAAGTTTAAATACGAACACCTTATGAATTAAGTTTCATGGTTTGACTATAAGGTGTTTGATAATAATGTTGGGTTAAGGATAATGAATTATATAAGATAATAAATGAGCATGTTGTATGAAAGTGTGTTTTGCAAAAAAATAAAAGATATATAGTGATATTTTGAAATAACAAAATTCATATTTGAATTCTTAAGTAAGTTGATTCAAAATAAAAGTTATTTTGAAAAAGGAGTATTTTAACAAATAAGTTAATCTTTTATTAAAAAGGAAATATAGTTTTAAAGAAGAGAGAAATAGTTTGAAACAAATATTTCTGAAATGATTTATACAAAAGATTTATAAAAGTATTATTTTATAAATATAGTAATAGATTTATAAACGGTGTTTAATAAATATTAAAGATGGATTTGTAATTGATATTTTGTAAATAGATTTATAAAAGGGACCTTATAAATAAAGGAGATTTAGAAAGGAATAGATTTATAAATGGAATTTTGTAAATAAAGAGATTTTATAAAAGGAAGTTTTATAAATATGAAGGAGATTATAAAACATGGTTTTACAAATATAAAAAGGAATTGAAAAGAAGAATCTTATGATGACTAGTTCGAGTGGCTTTGAAGTAACTAAAAATGGGCAAGAGATATGTTAAGATGGTAAACACTTGTCTTAAGTATTACCCTTCTGGTTAAGGGGATATATAATATTATTGGTAGTACCTAGTTCCTTGGTATCAATTTCGAGTTACTCGATCTATAAAAAAATTTAAGTTAAAAGATATTGTGAATCATCAATTAATAAATTGATTGGTAATTTTAAACATCTTTATAAAAGTGTTAAATAAGAGATTATTTGGATCACTAATTGATAAAATAAAACGAAATTTTCGACGATTTTAGACCATCGGAAATTTCCGAATCACACCTAACTCAAAACTAAAAAAATTTGAACATATAAAACATAAACAATTGTGAAATATTTTGAGTACATAAAATTATATAAGTGTAATTTATAAATGTGATTTATAATTAAAAAGTATTTAATAGCTGAGAATTTAAATCCTGGTGATTTTGAAAAAAAATTCTTCAAAATTGAGAAAATAATAATAGTATTATTTAGAAGTATTTTTGAATAAAAATATAAGGGATAAGTATTATAACTTATGAATTTGAGATGGTAGTAAATTACAATAAGTTTTAAATTTGTCAAACACCCTGATATAAGTAAAACCAATCTGAAATTTGGGATTTGTATATATACTCTTAGGACGTAATAGAGTATTATACAAATATAGACTTACGTCGTGAACTATTTATACAGTTAAGTAATGTTGTAAGAAGTAATTCAATAATGGATTTAGTATGAAGTGAAGGATTATGAAACTTAAAACCGTTGATTAAATCAAAGTTGTGTTTTATAAGTATTTATAAGCTTAAGAAATAGTTTTATGAAATGGTTCATAAATTGATAGTGATATAAAATTGATTGTGATTTGGTATAGTTAAGAAAAACAATTGGAATAAATACGTAAATATACATAGATCATTTTATTTGTGTAACTGTTTGACCCAAGATTCGAGTATAGAAATTTGAGGTATATACACCGGTCAGAAAAAGGATTTATCACTCTATTCTTGACGGTGAACATTGATGAGGGTTTGTGGTTGGATATTTACATTTTCTATCATAGTTGAGAGCTATGCAAGAAAATAGAAGTTTCTGAGCCTAATCTGAGTCCGCACTAGAGGATCGGGGGATCAATACTAGTTCATAAGTAAAGTTGTCTATTCAAATAGAAGATCAAATCAAATATTACGTACGAGTGATCTATATAAATTATACAAGTGTAAATTTAAAAATAAATATTTTGGGCAAACACCTTCGGTTTTGCGTTGTAATTTCGAGGACAAAATTCTTTTAAGGAGAGAAGTCTGTAACGACCGGCATGAAATATTCAAATATAAGTTTTTTAACATATATTATGTTTTCTTGAACAATAAATAATGATGGTAATGTTATTTTGAATAAGTATTTACAAAAATATAAACTTTGAAAAAATATCGATCAAATGATCGAAAACCGTTTTATCAATAAACAGCTCTATAATTATCAGAAGTCGGGCACGAAGCTAGACACATACGCACTTATTTATCCATTTAAACAAGATATGAAATAAAATTATTTATTTTATTCTTGGGAATAAAATGTATTTATGACATCATCAATAATGGCATCATATTTAATAATGGATTTAGAATTTAAATTGAGATTTAATGATTTAATAAAAATTATAACTATTCAAATAATTGTTTTTAAATGATAATAATTCATTTTTATTAATTATAAAGTGATAGTAAATAATTTATAATAGTTTTATAAAGTTATATACTTGATTTGAAAACATAAGAAAATTGATATCGTTTTATCGATATAATATCACCTTTTATAAACAATAGTTTAATATTTATTCATATCGTTTTATAATCAAATGTGATCAATAAAATCATTTTAATTAGTTAAAAATGATAAGAAATTAGTTTTCAATTTTTTTATAAATATATGTATGTTAACTAAGAAGTAAAAATATGATCGGAGATCGAAATCGGAATTCGTAACGGTTTAACGTATAGAAGTTTTAAACAAATCAATACAACATGGTGATACATATACACATACATAAACACATATACAAATGTATACACATATACATTTAATTATTCTTAGGAATTAGAATTATGCGTAGGAATTTTCAAATCAAGCAAAGAAAGTATCCAAAGACATAAGCATATATACAAGCTCGTTATGTGTAAACAAGAGATAAGAACAAAGCACCCCATCACATCACAAACCAAGCACACGGAAGGGGGAGTGGGCTTCATTATCGTCCGTGTATGGTGATGGTAGTGAGTGATGTGAGCAAGCACATGTAAGGTGGAAATATCATGATATTTTCTCTCTACTTTTTTCCTATAAATACCCACCTACATTCACACATTTATTCACACAATTCACTTCTTCTTCCTCCTTCTTCTTAAAGCTCTAAGAGCTCTTCTTTAATGTCTTCCATGCCTTGAAAAAACATTCGCAAATTTATGGCAAAATAAAGTAAAACACACACACACACAAAGATATATATATATATATATATATATATATCATGTCATTCCACCCCAAAACCAAGGCAAATCACTCTGCATCTCCACTCAAAACTCACGGCCACCACCTCTATCATCATTGGCAGAGAGCTCCACCTCTTCCTTGCTTAGGCCATGACTTTCCAAAGATCTCGGGCTTGATTCCATAGGCTTTGAGTCGATCGTAGCGAAGCTATAGCGAATTTTCGTAAATTTAGAAACCAATGAAGGTGAAAAGGTTTATTTATATTATAATATATTGGATGATATATATGTATGGTTGTGCTTTATTGTGATGATTGTGAACCATGTTTGAATATGATAATATGTTTGTTTGGATGTGTAAACAATTCTCGCCTAATACAAGTCGAATATCATAAAGGAAATCACTTTCCTTTAATAAATGAAATGGTGTGTATAAGATTGTTAAACCTCATTAAAATGGTTAAAAACGGGTTATAAATGTTTTATAAATACTAAAACCCATTTTGGTGAAGTTTTGACAAGTTATGAAAATTGAGTCAAAAATAGGCGCGTCGCGTAACGGCAGTTCGCGATTTCGCGCCGTAAAAGTTTAAATCCATTTATACGATGGATTCAAGGTCTGAATTCTTGGGAAAAAGAATTTTTCGAACTCTTATAATCATAGTTTTTAAACAAAAGAAAAGAATCGAGATTTGGATTTAGTAGATTTTGAAATATGAGCAAATCAAGTTTTCAAAAAAGTCGTAGTTTGGAAGTTTAAAAACTAAAGCGATAAATTCTTTATAAATGATATTTTTAGTTCTTTAAAAATATGAAATAAATTCTATAAATATTTTAATTTTTTTTAAAAGAGATTTGGATTATAAAAATGGATTTCCAAGTGATAGAAAAGTTGTTTTGATCAAAAAAGCTTAAAAGCACTTTTTGTAGCATTTATAATAACTTTTGAAATATGGCTTTAAACTTAAGTATTCTTTACCAAATCTTTTACAAATGTTTTCAAATAAATAATTAAGTATTTTAAAGATGATTTGAAAGTTTTATAAAAAATTTCAAAAGAGTTTAAACAAATGATTTAAAGAAAAGCTGTTATAATTAAGTGATTTAATCTTGGCTCTAAAAGCTGATGAGCAGACTGGATTTTTCTATTCGTGAGATCTGGATGTGAGGTGCTTAAACAAAGGAGTTGTTCAGGAGTAACTAGTGTCCGGGCTCACCTGGCCATCTTCCTGGGCGAGGGATAGATATGGTTGAAATGCTGGAAACAAGCACTACAAGAAAAAACACCTTTGACAACAGCTATTCTTAGCGTTTCTCCTTTCAATGTCGTCAACAAAAATCTTGGAGGGAAATTTTTACGTGTAAACGCTGAGAAAACCTAAAATAATATAACTTTGCCGCCTCATTTTTTCACTTCGCCTATTTACTTTTCTCGGCCTTTCATCTCGTTAACACCTCCACCACCTAAAACAAAATTAACCCTCTCTTCCAATCACCGAAATTCGCCTTCATCAGTGCCGCTTCATCGTTCAGACATCTCCCTTCACCATTCTTTCAATTTCGAATCCAAATCATCACCGCTAGCTGCTCCCTCTACAGGTACTTATTTTCAACCATTCGTCGATTTTATTTAGGTTTAAAATGGGTTCTCCAATTAGTTTAATCATTCATCAATCTCGATTTTGTTATTTCAGTATGTGTTTTTCGATTGCCTTAAATCAGAATTTTTGTATCGATTTTGTTCGTAAATTGATGTTAATGACTACCTTTCGATGACCAAGTCACCCAGTGGTCCATCTGTGAATTTTTTTGTTAATGCTGGTACATTCTATTTGATTATCTATTTTGCCCGATTATTTAATTGTATATAAACAAGTTTCCATAATTAGTGCATGTTGTATCATTTTGGAACTGTTGTTTGTTCTAAGGCAAGGTGATATTGAGTGGAAGAGAGTGGTGTGTAAAATTAGCCATTTCATACTTTGTAAAATAAGGAAAGATGGAAAAGCACACACTGAACATGCGATTTGTCATGCTTTTATGTTCAGGTTAAATTTAATAAGAGTTCTATTTTCAGTGCACACAATGGAAAAACTGAAACTTACTGGCAATCATCTTAAAGGTTTTAGACCATTATTAACTTTCTCTATGAATTTTGATAAAGAACCTCGGTGGATGCTTATGAAAGAATTGATAACTCAGGTATGTATCATCTCAATGTTTGTTAATCATGAAAATTTAGTAGCTGCAGTTTAAGTGCCACTACGTCATTGAGTAAAGTCGTTAAAAATCGCTTGAGGTTTCAACTTTAAAATGTTGTGTAATGCATTAGACCTAGAAATAAGGACCGAAGCTTTATAATCTATAATTGCAGGACAATTTTAACATGGATATGTGATTATATATAGTGCATGCACGCTAGCCATTTAAACATTAGCATAACGTTTCGTGTTACATATTTTTTCTTTAGTCTTTTCTAGTTGAACTACTCATTGAATCCTTTGAGTTTTTCCTTCTATAATTAAAAATCACTCTATTCTGTTTGCAAATATTTGGAACACCAAATGATCAAAGAAAAGTGAAACCCATTCATGATCATGTATTTGTTTTTTCAATCGTTGATGATCACATATGGTTCAGGAACTATCAGGTAATATTTTTGGATTTTAGCAAGAGAGGGATGTAATAATACGAGATGTAATTAGAATTTTATTAGTTACATCACAGGACATTGGAGTTGAGTATTCCTTAATTTTTCAATTAAAACATGGATGAATGCATACATCATTATGTTGAAGTATAAAAATTGTACAACAAATTGTTCCTATTTAACATAATAGGATATACTGATCAAACATTATTTGAGATAACTGGATCCATCTTACAAAGCTGCAAGCAAATGTCCACATGCAAACAGGTAATATGATATATTGCGTCCAGAATCATGTAAAATTATATAGTTAAGCTATATTACCGTTCTCATTCAAGAAATTGAAATGGGTTATATTGACTAAAGCATTCAGACAACACTACAAGAAAAACCAATAACTATCCCAAAAAAGTACTGTTCAATTTTTGTATGAATTCTGCACACAGAAAAGATAGGAGGTCACTCTGTCCGACTTTCTTATTTCATTTGTTCACAGTTTCTCAGATATGAGCTATAGAAAGGACTCCTCCTCTAAGTGAGCTGAATCAGATGCTTATTGGCCAGGTGAGCTTTCTTTTTCAGTTTTTTTCTTCCTTTACCAATTTATTACCATCTTAGTTCCAAAATTCTTTTCGTTGCATCGCGATATATTTTATTTGGTTCGAATGTTTTCCACTAAAAATCCTGCCTAATTATGTGATGCCTTTTCTTTCCAGAACAAGTGAATCAAAATGATGTCGCTTGCAGGTACTTTTAGCTTTTCGCTCACTAAATTAACTTTCGCAATTTACCTTGAAATGATTTATCATCAAATCAACTTTATTTAATATCTGTGTTATAATATAGTATGAACTTATAGAATCTCAAGGTATGTTGACTGCATATAGACATAGCTCTATCAGGTTATATAAGCCTATATGTGCAAGTTTACTGTGGAAACATGCTCGTGCATTTACTCCAGTGACTGTGATACTCATTAAGTTAATTACTACACCTTTTGTATATTGTAATCAAATGATACTAGACTCGACATATTTCTGAATCCTTACTGCCATGTTATTGATTTTGATGAAACCCATTATGAAGCACTCCATAATTTTCCATGAGTATTTTTGCCATATCCTGACGCTATACTGTAACGTCCCTGTCTAAAATTAAAATAAGATAAACATTTTATAATAACCATTGATTGATGAAAACCCACAGTTTGAGTTAGTCAATGCCAGTGTTGACATAGTAAGATGTACATTATTCTCATAGTATTTATTAAGTTAAACGACAGAAAAAATCTACTAGTCACAACTCTTAGACTAATGGGAAAAACAGCAGATGAAATAGATTAAAAAATGAAATTAAACTAATGATGTTTTATTATACTACATGATAATGTAATTGTACATGATGTTTTATTTGATTGTCCCTAAGTTAAAGGTTTGTAAACTTATTATCCTATTTTATTCTTACTGGTTATTTTTAAACGACTTATTTGATTATGTCGTGCATTTAACAGTGACTTTTTGAATATGATGTCCATTTTAGTGTTGTTGTTGTTTTTTTAAAATTACCCTACATATCAATTTTTTTGTTGTTGTATGTTGTATACAATATTACCAACAACCCATCACAACACCGATTAAGATATTCCAGTATAAGTAATCAACTCATATTAGGATGCGGCTTTACATCTTTCAAGGAACGATAACCTTTTTGTCTCAGATTTGAACTATTCTTCTATGCTGATTGTGTTATTTGACTTTATACCTGCCCGCCGAAGGTAAAATATGACAGTGTCTTGAAATTTGTTTGTTTCTATTAAAACCGATACGATTATGACTAGAACTGGTCAATGTCATGGTCTCACTTGATCAACAGAGTTATTTTCTTGGGCAATTAGCAAACCATTGACTGATCTGAAATATCATTTTTCCTTTCAACACAAGTGTTTCACTTTTGTATAGTGCGTCCTCAGAATAAGTCACAATATATCTGATCACCTAATGCTTATATAAGATTACAATCATACTTTATAGGTTAGTTTCTATATCTTCTGTAGCAGTAACAGTAAAAGATATTTTAGCCATTAGAGTGAAAGAACCAAAGTAACTTTAATGGCTTTTAAGATCGATCATTGCATACCATAACATGAATTGTTTGGATTTTATAATGGTGCTGATGAATCTCTGATGAATAGTGTGATGAATATTTAGTGTTTGCATTATGAATCCGATTTAACTTTGTGTACACTTTTTTGATGAATTGATTCTCAAGCGTTACTTTTGCTTTACAGGTAGATAGATGACTGTGATGCAAAAAAAGGTTGCAACGAGTTATGGATCGAAGTTATTTTTACTGTTAGAACTACTTTTCGGTTTTAACGTATGTACTACATGCTTTTGTTTTGCTATTGCTACTTGTTCTATATTGTTTTTGAACTATTGATGACAAACTATTTATGTTTGGTGTAAGAATACTGTGTATTTTGATTATAAAATTTCATACGTTGGTTATCAAATATGTGTCCAAAATGTGGTATTGATACAATAAGTTGATTTTGAAATGTGATATTGATATAATATGCTAATTTTGAAATGTGGTATATATACACATTGGGTGGATGTTTACTGAAACGTTGTTAAAACTTTCCACATCGTTTTGAAAACGCTGTTAAAACATACCACAGCATTTTTAAAACGTTGTTGAAAGTTTTAACAGCGTTTTAAAAATGCCGTTAAATTGTATCTAAAAACATAAAGCACGATTTATTGCAACAAGGAAACGCTGTAAATAAATATCACAGCATTGGAAAAACACTATAAAATCTTATCTTAGCACGAAACAAACGCTAAGAAAGATCTCTAACTGCACCTAACCAAACGCTGTTAAAAGATTTCATGACACCACGGAAACGCTTTTAAAAAAGACATTTAACAGCGTTTATTTCTTATCATTGTATATCTCTGACATATAACTGCATGTCGATATACAGCGTATGTAAAAACGCTGTTAAAAGATTTTATAGTGTTTTTAAAACGCTGTTAAAGGTCATGTTTGTTGTAGTGAAGACAAGTATAAATGATTTAATTTTTAAAATTAATTAATTTCAACTTGGATTGAATAGAGATAATCTTCTTATACTTGGTATTAAATTCCAAGGAGGGAAACCATACTATCCATGTGAATTTAAAAGGTGATTTCACCGCTATTCGATGGATAGTAAAAGTTGAATGCGAAAATTGATGTAGAGTAAAATTAGTATAATTTTTGTGGATTCGTTTTACTCGAATACTAAATAATTTGGATTTACTATCTTAGACAACATGGCTTCAACCTATTAAAAAGTTATGATTTGGAAATATGAAATCTTTGTTAAGATTTAAATAAATGATTTGGAAATATTTTCCAAAGTGGATGAAATGGTCGTTAGTCGCTATGCATAGGATCAAAGATGACCAATAGTTAAAAACAATGTAAATGCAGCGGAAATAGTAAAGTAGATTACAAAGTCGATTTATACTAGTTCGGACCTCCCATCCTACATCCAGTCCCGAAGCTCCCCTTCGGAATTTCCTTTAACTAATTACCCTCACTTCACCCAAAGGAATAGGTTTACAGACTCTGCCTTAACAACCGAACATGACTTCAACAACAATTATAAGCAGTGTAACAAATGTTACTTTCTCACACCGTGTATCTTGATATACAAAATGTCACTTTAGTGTACAATGACTCCTATAACCAAACAAAATGATATTCAGTGGAGGTGTAGAGGCTAAGGAGTTTGTTCGAGTAGAATATGGGATTTGGAGATGAAGCACACTAGTCGAAATCTCTAAATCACATGAATTTCTTGGAATTCGGAGTATTGCTTTGGAGTTGAAAGTTTGAGGCCTAAAATTCGAAGTGTAGAGTTGTGTTTCAATGTATAGTGATTCATGAATTATTAGGGGATTATATAGTTGTTGTAGGGATGCTAATATAGGGATGCAACCTTCCAAATTCGCCATTGATGAAGAAAAGTGGCTGTAGGAGCGAAGAGATGCAACTTCGGGAGATAAGAGACACGAAGGCACCAATTCAAAAAATAGTCATTTTGTAGTATCTCAATCGACTGAGGATCAAATTCAGTTGACTAAAAGTGGCCAATTTTGGTCCATAGAGCAGGGCTTGATTCAGTAGGCTATTTTTTATAAGTTAGTCAACTTTGGCTAGTTCAGTTGATTGAGCAAGGGTTTCAGTCGACTAAATAAGCATAATTTCTGAAAGCTTTCTTAGTTCAGTGGTAAAAGCATGTGCTCATCTCTCAGCCCACCCGGGTTCGATTCCTAGCTTCTCATATTTTAAGCCAATTTTTTTTTCATCTTTTCCATCATCATTTTGACCTAAAATAACTTAATAAACATATTAGTAGCATTGTTGTATGGTTGTTATCATCAAAACACCATATATATGGTTCTTTCATTCTCCCTCTTTTGATGATGACAACCACACAACTTTATATTATAAAATAATAGCCCCCCTAAATATATGTTATGTATAATAAGTTTATTTCCCTCTACTTTATATAGATGCTAATATAAAATATGCAAAACACAAGTTCTTCTCCCTTTTTATGATCAACAAAATGGGATAAACGAATTGGCGTACTATATGATAGAAAACGCCCCCTAAGTATAATGTTTCTCTTTAACTTTTAACTATGTACTCCCCCTATCAACAGGCTCATTATTTCTCTCTCTTCTGTAATTAACAAAAAGTATGAGAACATTAAAAATAAATGGAGAATATCATAGAAAAGTCAAAAATAAATAATTTTAACATTAATGCAAAGCAATGAGTATCCAATAGATATGTCAAATGTAAGCAAAATGATACTCACTTTAAAATAGATATAAGGTTTATGACTTAGGAAACCATATCCAGTTGGATGTGGTTGATCTATTAAAAATATAATTTTCACTATTAATCATAGTGTAGTAATAATTGCTAATGTATGATTGTCTATCATAATCAGTTATGCAACGACCTAGAATTTTGGATATTTGAAATTGTAATATTTTATTGATTTTAAATAGTTAAAAGTTAATTTTTAACTTGAATTTCAAATATAATGATATATTGGATAATTTAATTACTGAATTTAATAATTGAAAATTTGTTAAAATATTGAATCTTGAGTTTTAAGCTTGATAAAAATAATTTAAAGGCTTATTAAATTTATATTAGTAAGAATGAAGATAATAAAATTTTTAAATTGGATTTAAAAGCGATTTACTCGATTTTAAAAATAGCTCGTTTAAATTAACGTATATAAATAGCTATCCAGGGCACAGTCTCGGAATTCGACGAAACAGGTACCATTGAATCCATAATAGTGTAATATTATCGGATTTCAAATTTTGTAGCATTTGGAGTTATCGTTTGGTCGTACAGGATAGAAACGCGCTGAAATTTATATCGAAAATTTAATATAATATTTGGGTCCAAAAAGCTATCTTCTCCATATGATCGAATTAGGACTCGAAACCTTTTCCATTGCGTTTGGAATAGGGGTATAACATTATGAATGCCTAGCGGCACGTCTCGTTAGGGGTTCATATTTTTAAGTTGTGTAATCGAGATGGTTTGTATATTTAAATAATATATATATTTGATTGATTTGAGCGTATTCCTATCAAACTTCCCTTCTTTCTTTTGACCAGCCACCCTACTACTACGTGCCGTGTAAAATACACTTCCCTCATCTTTATAACGCATGCATAGTACACAGTAAGAAAGAAAATATAAAAAAATGGAGCTTCAAAAATACTATTCTCCTCATATACTCAATAGAAAAATCTCAAACCAATTCGTAAAATCCTAATTTTGAATTCTCTTCAATTTGGTATAAGTGTTAATGGGTGCGACCGTGGTTTGGGTTGCTCGACTTCGGGCAGCGTTGACTAGGGTTGGGTTTGGCGAGAGATTTAGGTGGAGTTAGGCTTCGGCAGTGGTTGTGATAGACTCGTGGGGAGGAATAGCATCTGGGTGGAGATTTTGGTGGGGCTTCATGGTGGTGTCGAGCATGTGGAGGGCAACGCTAGGAGGCCGTAGGTGAAATCGAAACTCGATTTTATGGAGCGGAGCTAGGTATCACTGTTTTGGCATGCACGGTGGAGTGGGTATGGTTGTCAGTGTACAGGCTTCAAGCGATTTGGGAAAGAAAGGGTAGAGCGGGCCGGGTCGATTTGCAGTGCTATGGATTCTTTTATATAAAAAAATGAAATGATTTAGTTTATAAATTGTTTTATAAAAATTCAAATACTTGTAAAATTAATATCTCGTTCATTTTAGATCGGAATCCAACGCGTCCTGTCGCGTTGAGGTTCGTAAAAATAGGATCTTTGCTATGGAGTAAGTTTGGTTGAAAATAGAGCTTGCTGAATTTTTAGATAAATTGAAACGC
The DNA here is from genome assembly GCA_030737815.1 of Allium fistulosum. Taxonomy (NCBI): domain Eukaryota; kingdom Viridiplantae; phylum Streptophyta; class Magnoliopsida; order Asparagales; family Amaryllidaceae; genus Allium; species Allium fistulosum. The sequence goes on from CM060903.1 coordinate 1,181,540,708, forward strand.
GTTTGGATTAAATCGAAACCAGAACGCAAAAGCGACAATAAAAAATCAATGTGAGTAAATCTCGCTCATTTTTGGATTGCTAGTTTAAATTAAATTGTTGAAAATTTAAATTATTGATTGATTGGATGATTTGATACTTATTATTATCAATTGGGTGTTATAATATATATGTAGTATATATTAGTAGTTAGATTGATTATTCCCGCCTATTGGAGCGAATGAGACTCTATGTGCCCCGCATAATAGTGGATGACCCCATATACCGCGATATCCCCCTCGAAGTAGGATTGGTATTTTTATGTTGTGCTAACATCTGTGGTTGTAGGGAAACAGGTAGGCGGGATCTAACTAGATTCCTTAAAAATGTTGAATTTATTTTCATATTCAGTGATATATGATATGTTGAATAATCTGTGACAGATTATGGTGTGATTTGAATTTATTTGATGCTATGGTAATACCGGTCTAGATTTTGGTATTTTAAAAAATACCATAAATATATGTTTTTAATTTGGAAAGAAATTGAAAAGAAATTTGGGAGTGAAATATTTATAGTGAATGTTGGATTAACTAAAAGAAATGAATTTGGGAAAAATAAATAGTTTGACTCTAAATTAGTACTTAACTATTTCGTGGTATTGTAAATAGAGATTTCAGAATATTATATATATATAGGATTTTTAAAAATAATTCATAATTGATACTTGTTTTAAATATAAAGATTTTATAAAAATCAAGATTTTAAATAGATTGGGAAAAATAGAAGTAGATTTGGAAGTAAATATGAAATTGAATATACCGGACCTTAAATAAGATTTCTAAATTACGAAATAGAAGTAAAATCGAGATTTGGTTTTGTTTTGGCATATTGTTTGGGTTATTTAAGAAATTGATTTATAAAAGGGAAATTAATTTAGAAATCAAATTATAATGGATTAAAGTGATGTGAAACTATTATAAATTACAATTGAAACGGTGAGATTTACAAACAATGTTTATAAATTAAGTGAAATGATTTTTCATTTGATAAATTGAAGTTATAAATGCACGGTGAGGATTTATAATGAGATGGGTAAATTGGTTTAAAAACAAATGATAAATTTACTTCTAGAAATGTGAAAAAAGGATTTACGAAATTGGGACGTAAATCAAATTGGTGGTAAATTAGGAGAGATTTATAAATATTAGACTAGTTATATTGGAATTGAAAAATATATTTTATCGAGAAGTTAAGTTTGTTTTAAAAAAGAGGATTTTAAATTATTAAACTAGGTAATTTAAAAGTGTTTAAAAATATTTCAGGAAATTAGTTATTTAAATATTTTGTTAAATTGTCAAAATGAATTATAAGTTTTATAAACAAGCCTTGTAAATCGACTAGAATCTTATTAATAAATCAGAATCAATTATTGTTACAAAGTTATGTTTTAAATTATTTAAAGTCTATTTAAGTATTAATTAAGTTATTTTATAATGAGTCGATATTAAGTTAATTATTATTTAAGAATTAATCGGTATTATTATTTTAAAAAGATAAATTATTCAATATTAATATAGTTTATATAATAACTTTTATTTAAGAGTATTTGCCTAAATTAAACTTGGAAAATTATTATAGGAATTTTATAAGTATTATTTTGAGAAAATTATTAAATAAAGTTTTCGAAAAGTAATGGTATACTTCCATGGCGAAATCGGAGGCAGAGATTGCCTGTAGTTAAATTTGGATTTCTCTGAGATAGAGACGTAATCATTGAGCTGTGAATCCATGGTGGATACCGCGTGGTGTTTTCCATATTTATTTTAAAAAGTTTTCAAATATTTTTGAAAAGAATGGTTAGTGAACGTACTTACTCCGATAAGACAAATACATACCTTTTGATAAAGAGATTTAATTTATTAAAATTAAATTAAATGAGACTTAGTGTTTTCAGTGGAAAATGAACTTCTTGGTTGAATGATTGTTTATTTGATAGTTAAATAACCGACTATCAAAATTTGGACCCAAAATATAACTTTGGAAATATCTAGGAGAAACACGGGAATTATGCGGTACAGTTACCGCTCGGGGTGCTATACTGCACGTATAAACTCATTTCGTTCTTCAAGGACGTTTATAAGGAAATCCATCCACTAACGGTTAGGAGGTGAACTCCGACCTTATTTCCGTCTGTTTATTTCCTAAAGAACCGAGGTTGAGTTTACCAGAAATATCGAACGTTGTTTCGAAGAGACCGGGATCAGATAAGTTATCCGAAAACCACTTCGATCCAATGAGTACGTTTTCGAAATGAAGACAAGAGCATGGAATCGAAGTTGGAGCAGTAAAGTGCAAGGGCTAATCGCTACTAATCCCGAGGATTACTCCAAAATGGATGTAGTAGGAATAGTGCCTTCGGTTTCATTCAAACCCAGAATGGACTTGCATGGATGAATGCTATCAGTACATTGTCATTGGAGGACAATGAGCATTCTAAGAGAAAATTTGTGACGCCCCACCTCTATACTCACGCTAGCCAAGGACACTACGGGGTAATGTCGTCGACTAGCACGAAGAATAAGGCTATTGAGGAGCGACCATTTATGTAATTGCTTTGTGCGAGTACCGATATACCAGATAATATAACTTACATTTCTTTTCAAGAGGAAATCCGACATATCGAATACAAGATCAAAGCTACCACATAGTGGCTATGTGGACTTCTGAAACAAATATAGAAATAAACATTACACAAATCAGTCACAGATATTTATATCACAAAGGCGGAAACAGATATGAATATAACACATAGAAGTGTACATCAAAGTAGTGGTCAAACAAGATCCACTACATCACAAAAGAATAGATACAAGTGCTAGACAAAAGAATAAGTATACATCAAGGAGTCTCTATCTCAAATGTATACTAACAAAAACTACTATGCTAAAGTAGTTAGCCAAAAGTCAGGTGATGAATCCTGATAAGAAGTCAAGCAGAAGCACCTAAAATACCTCGTTCTGACCCGAGTATTATTTAAGAAGAAAATAATAAACGGATCAGTCTAGCTATAAATATCATATAAAGTGGGACAGGATAAGAGATATGACAAAAACGTATGATAACAATAATGCCATACTGCAATAAGTTTACATAAGGTGGCAACAAAAATCATACAATATCTCAAATATTCTCAAGCACCAAAAAGAATGTCATATTCTTTAAATTATTCACCACAACACAAATATTGATAGAGCTTATCAATGCAAACCACGAAAATTGGTGAAACACAAATTCTAGAAATCATCAACTAGAAATCAAGAAATCACAAAAGGGGGAGAGGCCTATCACAAACGGGAGCATGAAAACTCACCAACACGTGCATCACAAATGGAACGCTATTCCATGGTCGCTAACCATCAATTTTGAGCCGAAGCTCCACAAACGGCCCGAAGACCATGGGTCGCTACCCCACCAATTTTGAGTTGAAACTCCACAAACGGAGTTTAACCCCCACACAAACAAAGAGACGTCGCACATCGCTAGTCTAAATCACAAAATGATCATCATCGATCACTAAAAAGTGTGAATCACACTAAGCTAGTAAATATAAGAGTTTAGCTTCATGTCCCATAACCACTGGCTTAACTTAAATATTTATGAACAAATTGTAGATTTCCACTCGAAAATTGTCACAAGAGTTCAATCGAATAAGTCCAAGAATTAACCGACGAAGTAAACGCAAGCGTTTCATACCACTTGTTTTGCTAAGCCGTTTAATTAGATTTCTCATATGAATGAGGTAAAGGTTTGTATATACTAATAGATTGGGAAACAGTTTTATAAATGAGATTTGTATTAAAAATAGAGTTGGAATCATCTTTGTGAAAGAGTTTGAATATTTACTACTTGTATAGAAACGTTTGTATTTTTAAAGTGACAAATCACAGAAATGATTGTAGAAACAATCAATCACCAAAATCCACATTCGACGACATGAATTAAAACCATAAAAATCGATACCGAATCCATCAAAATGGATATTTCCAAAAATCCCGAAAAAAGAAGTCATCAAAGTCGATAAATGATAACAACAAATCAGATCATCGAAAATCGATTAAAAAACAGAAAACCCACACAAAACAGCCTAAAATAGGCAAAAAGCAAACTTCACAGATTCGGTCGATTGTTCTGTAGGATCAGTCGACCAAAACAAGCCTAGAAACTCTCGAGTTTCAGGTTCAGTCAACTGACTCTGCAATTCAGTCGATTGATACAGGGACAGAAACATTTCTGTCCCCAGTTCAGTCGAATGAACTGTATGGTCAGTCGACTGACACAGGGCCAGAGAGTTTTCTGGTCCCAGATTCAGTCGACTGACTTTGCAGTTCAGTCGACTGAATTGTGGTTTCCAGTATTCTCAGCCTAGCCCCCAAACGGGGCAAAAATCCAAACGAGAGCGATCGGACGAGCATCGGAGATTAGGGATTTATGCCAAGCGACAACCCAGCCTTATAGGCTCTTCGATACACCCCAACAACGTGTTCAAACATCAAAGATAGGATTTTTAAAGATTTGACTTCAAAACACCAAAAATTGGAATATTCATCAAACCAATTCAATTCAAAGGCAAATAGACAAGGAATAGATGTTAGGAATTACTACCAAACAACTATCAAAGATATAGACATAGATGTGAGTTCAATAACTCACCTTTTAAACCCAAAACAACAAATGAGAAGCTCAAGAACAAGCAAAGATTGATTTCTCTTCAACAACACCTCTAGAATCTTCATTCTATTATCAAAGGTGAAGTATTTCCTAAGTTAGGTTATAGGAATTTCTGAAATTGAAGAGAGATTGAGATGAAGAAGATGAAGAGGATGCTTACCTAAGCTTCTCCTTGATTTCTAGCTTGAAGTTGATTTTACTTAAGAGAATTAGGGCTTAGGAATATCTAATTTCTTTTCTCTTCCCCCATTTTTCTTAAAAGCTTGAGTGTAAGAAAATAGAATGAGTGAATGGATGAAGAGGAGTGGAGTTGGGTTATTTGTTAGGTTGGTGGGCTGAAACCCAAACCCAAAGCCCTAAATGAAAATATCAAAAAATTTCCCAACTCCATACATATCGATGTTTATACTCAAAAAGATCGCAAATGCCATTTTGGACTTAATGGAAGTGGTCTCGAGTCTTAATTCGACTTGCAAAAAGTGACATTTCGTACTTAAATCCGACTAACGATGCTATATTTAAATAAAACATTTAAATATACAATCGTAAAATATGCGGGTTGTTACAGACTCCCCTCCTTAAAGAAATTGCGTCCTCGCAATACTTAAGAAAAAGAAATAAAAAGTAACAACCATACAAAGGCATAACAACACAAAAGAACAAATTTTGAAATGAGAAGTTCACCTTACGGAGCACGAGAGAGTAAGTCTGGATGTGTTCGCTCGATGAATTCTCTAGATTCCCAAGAGCAATCCTTAGGATTTGTGGACCATTGACCTTTAACAAGAGGAACATCTTTATTTCGAAGGCGTTTAACCTCTGTAGCAATGATACGAATAGGATGTTGCTCATAAGTCAAATTAAGCGAAACTTCAATTTCTTCAATAACACCGGGCTCAAGAATAGAATTGGAATCTCGAAGGCGTTTCTGTAATTGAGAGACATGGAATACGTCATGAATAGCAAAAAACTAAGCCGGTAATAAAAGGCGATAAGCCACGGAACCAATGCGTTCGGTGATGGGAAATGGCCCAATATATCGAGGTGCTAATTTTCCCGATCGACTGAAACACACAACACCCTTCATAGGTGAAACACGAATAAACACAAAGTCTCCCATAGAAAATTCCGATTTCCTTCTTCGGTTATCGGCATAGGATTTTTGTCTATTTTGAGCTTCTTTCATCCTATGACGAATAAGGTCAATCTTTTCTGTGGCATCCCGAATAAAATCTGGACCTAAAACCAGCTTCTCACCAGCTTCAAGCCAACACGAAGGAGATCGGCATGGCCTTCAATAGAGTGCCTCAAAGGGTGCCATACCAATACTAGATTGGAAGCTATTATTATAGGAAAACTCAACAAGAGAGATATGATCTTCCCAACTTCCACCAAAATCAAGAACACATATATGATTCAAGAGTTTGATTCACACGCTCGGTTTGTCCATCGGACTGAGGATGATAAGCGGTGCTAAAATTAAGCTTTGTTCCCAAAGCTTTTTGAAGACCTTTTCAAAATCCACTAGCAAACAATGGATCACGATCGCTAACAATAGAAGTAGGAACTCCATGCAATTTAACAATTTCCTTGACATAGAGTTTAGCCAAAATAGGTATGGCCCGATTGGACCGAACGGGAATAAAATGGGCAGATTTTGTAAGTCTATCTACTATCACCCATAGGCTATCATGACCCAAACGAGAATGGGGAAGACCGTCAATAAAGTCCATAGAGACTTGATCCCACTTCCATATTGGAATGTCCAAAAGTTGAAATAACCCACCGGGCCTTTGATGTTTGGCCTTTACAAGTTGGGAAGTCATGCAACGCTTAATAAAGTTAGCGATATCAGATTTCATTCCATCCCAATAATAAAGTCGCTTCATATCTGCATACATTTTACTACTACCGGGATGAATGGTAAATTTAGAACGATGAGAATCTTCTAAAATGTCTTTACGAAGATCAATAATATTTGGCACAATAAGTCTACCAAATTTTCGAATACCGCCATGAGCATCAATATCAAAGTCTTTCAAACCTTCAATATCTATTTTATCCCTATAACTTTGGCTATGAAGAACCAATTCGGGATCATGTTTTTGAGCTTCAAGAATGTGGTCTAAAAGAGAAGGATGACCCTCAAGGCTAAATAAAACAGGAGACGAACATGAATTGAATTCACGATCTCGAATCTCACAAGTGGACAATGTCGCGAGATCATTCCATTTGGATATCATCATGGAAACAACCACTTGTTGCTTTCGGTTAAGGGCATCGACAACATGATTTCCCTTTCTAGGAGTATAAAGAATATCAAGATCATAAGATGCAAGGAACTCGAGCCAACGTTGTTGACGCAAATTAAGTTCCTTTTGGGAAAATAAATACTTCAAAGATTTATGATCGGTGTAGAGAACAAATTTCTCTCCCAAAAGATAACGACGCCAAATTCTAAGGGCGAAAACAATAGCCGCAAGCTCTAAATCATGAGTGGCATATCTAGTCTCGGCAGGCTTTAATTGACTAGAAGCATAAGCGATAACACGTTCTCCTTGCATAAGAACGACACCCAAACCAACACGACTAACATCGGTATAAACAATAATATCTTGGTTCCCTTTGGGAATCACAAGAATAGGAGCATCGGAAAGGAGTTCTTTTAATTCATGAAATGAAGTTTCACATTTGTCTGACCAAATATATTTAACTCCCTTCTGTGTCAAATTAGTAGGAGGTACGGAAATTATAGAAAAGTCTTTTATGAACCGACGGTAATAGCCCGCCGATCCAAGGAAGCTACAAATTTCCATCACACTCTCCGGTCTCTTCCAATTTTGAATCGCTTCAATCTTTGAAGGATCCATGGAAATTCCGGATTCAGAAATAATATGCCCTAAAAATTTCACACGAGATTGCCCAAAGTGGCATTTAGGAAATTTTTCTTTCAATTGGTTGCTCCTAAGAGTTTCCAACACAATCCGAAGATGATTTTCATGCTCTTCCTCGGTTTTAGAATAAACAAGAATATCATCGATAAAGATGAGAACAAATCGATCGAGGAAGTCTTTTAAAACTCGATTCATAAGGTCAACGAAATAAGCTGGAGCATTCGTCAAACCAAATGGCATAACAAGCCATTCATAAGATCCATACCGAGTACGGAACGATGTCAAAGGAATGTTATCCTCTGCAATACGGAGCTGATGAAAACCGGTTGCTAAATCTAACTGTGAAAAGACACTAGCACCACTAAGTTGATCGAATAAATCATCAATCCGAGGTAAGGGATATTTATTCTTGATGGTGAGATCATTAAGCTTGCGGTAGTCAACGTAAAGCCTAAGTGTACCATCAGATTTCTTCACAAAAATAGCTGAAGCTCGCCATGGAGAGGAACTAGAACGAATAAACTGTTTTGCTTCCAATTCGGATAATTGTTTACGCATCTCCTCTTTTCCTTATTGGACATACGATAAGGAGGACGAGTGATAGGTAGAGCTCCAGGGATTAGATTAATTCTGAACTCAATAGCTCGCTTAGGTGGTAATCCTAAAACGGGCTCAAATATGTTGGGAAATTCACAAACAATGTGAATGAGGGAAATGACATCTTCCTCATCATCATTATCGTCATCATGAGGATTTAGAGAATAGAAGGATGCTCCCGAATTGGAATCTGAATCTTTAAGAACAAGAGAAATCTACTTAACAGATTGAGGATGTCGAAGATATATAGTCCGCTCAGGACATAGGATATGGGCATCATAACGGTTAAGCCAATCCATTCTCAAAATCATTCCGAAACCAAGGTAACACATAACATGCAAATCGGCATGAAAAGAGTAATCACATAAAATAATCTCGACATCTTTACAAAGTAAACTGAGTGTTGCGGATCCACCAACCAGATTCAAAATTCTCAATTAAGTCATCAAGCCAATAACATTCAAAGACAAAGCGTCAACAAGTTCTTTTGATATAAAAGAGTGAGATGCACCCGTATAAAAAAGAACTCGAATAGGAAGATCACGAAATATAATAATGCCATCAAGGATAGAATGAGAATTACCTTGACCAAGAGAAGTGTTAGTAGGGGCTTGCACAACATTTAGCTTGCCTTCCTTCTTGCTTTGAAGTTTGGGACACAAAAATATAGTATGACCCGAACTCTTGCAATAACGGCAAGTAAGGGGCTTCAGACACTTGATTGCATAATAGTCCTTAGAACCACAATTGTAACATTCTCCATGACTAGAGGTAGGAGTCTTTGCTACCGAAGTTGCTTGCTTCCCTTTTTTGTTGGGATTAGGCTTGAATTTAAAAGGCCTCTTCTTATTGATGTTTTGTTTGACTTCAACATCACTTTCTTTATCGGCCTCTTCGAGTCGAAGAGCGATATCAACAAGTTGATTGAAAGAAACTTCTAATTTCAAAAGTAATGGCTTTTTGAGGTTCTTATTCAACCCATAGACAAATCTCTGATTTTTCTTCAATGGGGTATTAATATACTCGACCCCATATTTAGATAGAGATTCGAAAGATGCGACGTAATCCATCACAGAAGATTCACCTTGAACAAGGTAAATAAAGTGTCGAGCTAGAGATACTTTTACAGCCTCCGGCACAAACTTCAATTCGAATCTTTCCCGGAATTGCTCCCAAGTAAGGTCCGCTTCAATAATTTCAGAAATCAAAAGCTCATACCAATCTAATGCTCTCTCCTAGAGCATGCTAGAAGCCACTTGGACTCGGTGTAGATCAATAAGATTCATGCGGGAAAAGATGCGATCACATGTTCTAAGCCAAGCTTGGACTTCTATAACACTCTCGGAACCCTTGAAAGGCCTTCCACCCAAGTTGGTGTAATCACCGCACAAGCGTGCAAACCCAGATTTAGGATGAGTAGGCTCTGGAATGGGTCCGATAGCTTGAGCATTTTTCACAAGATCTAGAAGTTGCTGAGCAGACATAAATACTCCGTCCTGACGAGTAGCACTAGATTGACCGGCGCTGGGATGGCCTGGTCTAACCATTTCTCTACTTTAAGAAAGAAATAAGAGGAAAAAGGTTATTCACAGAATGAATATCAAACAAACTTGATTGATAAAACAAGGCATCATAAAAAGAAATAGGATAGAACGGTACGAAGACTCAAATTAAATCCTATGGCATGATTCCTAAGAAAGACTTAGGACAATGATCCTTCCTAGATTATTCTACATTGTTCCGAAGTTTGGCTCTGATACCAAGCTGTGATGCCCTACCTTTATACTCACGCTAGCCAAGGACACTACGGGGTTATGTCGTCGACTAGCACGAAGAATAAGGCTGTTGAGGAGCGACCATCTGTGTAATTGCTTTGTGCGAGTACCGATATGTCAGATAATATAACTTACATTTCTTTTCAAGAGGAAATCCGACATATTGAATACAAGCTCAAAGCTACCACACAATGGCTATGTGGACTACGAAAACAAATACAGAAATAAACATAACACAAATCAGTCACAGATATTTATATCACAAAGGCGGAAACAGATATGAATATAACACATAGAAGTGTACATCAAAGTAGTGGTCAAACAAGATCCACTACATCACAAAAGAATAGATACAAGTGCTAGACAAAAGAATAAGTATACATCAAGGAGTCTCTATCTCAAATGTATACTAACAAAAACTACTATGCTAAAGTAGTTAGCCAAAAGTCAGGTGATGAATCCTGATAAGAAGTCAAGCAGAAGCACCTAAAATACCTCGTTCTGACCCGAGTATTATTTAAGAAGAAAATAATAAACGGATCAGTCTAGCTATAAATATCATATAAAGTGGGACAGGATAAAAGATATGACAAAAACGTATGATAACAATAATGCCATACTGCAATAAGTTTACATAAGGTGGCAACAAAAATCATACAATATCTCAAATATTCTCAAGCACCAAAAAGAATGTCATATTCTTTAAATTATTCACCACAACACAAATATTGATAGAGCTTATCTATGCAAACCACGAAAATTGGTGAAACACAAATTCTAGAAATCATCAACTAGAAATCAAGAAATCACAAAAGGGGGAGAGGCCTATCACAAACGGGAGCATGAAAACTCACCAACACGTGCATCACAAATGGAACGCTATTCCATGGTCGCTAACCATCAATTTTGAGCCGAAGCTCCACAAACGGCCCGAAGACCATGGGTCGCTACCCCACCAATTTTGAGTTGAAACTCCACAAACGGGGTTTAACCCCCACACAAACAAAGAGACGTCGCACATCGCTAGTCTAAATCACAAAATGATCATCATCGATCACTAAAAAGTGTGAATCACACTAAGCTAGTAAATATAAGAGTTTAGCTTCATGTCCCATAACCACTGGCTTAACTTAAATATTTACGAACAAATTGTAAATTTCCACTCGAAAATTGTCACAAGAGTTCAATCGAACAAGTCCAAGAATTAACCGACGAAGTAAACGAAAGCGTTTCATACCACTTGTTTTGCTAAGCCATTTAATTAGATTTCTCTTATGAATGAGGTAAAGGTTTGTATATACTAATAGATTGGAAAATGGTTTTATAAACGAGATTTGTATTAAAAATAGAGTAGGAATCATCTTTGTGAAAGAGTTTGAATATTTACTACTAGTATAGAAACGTTTGTATTTTTAAAGTGACAAATCACAGAAATGATTGTAGAAACAATCAATCACCAAAATCCACATTCGACGACATGAATTAAAACCATAAAAATCGATACTGAATCCTTCAAAATGGATATTTCCAAAAATCCCGAAAAAAAGAAGTCATCAAAGTCGATAAATGATAACAACAAATCAGATCATCAAAAATCAATTAAAAACCGAAAAACCCACACAAAATAGCCTAAAATAGGGAAAAAGGCAAACTTCACAGATTCAGTCGACTATTCTGTAGGGTCAGTCGACTGAAACAAGTGTAGAAACTCTTGGGTTTCAGGTTCAGTCGACTGACCATACAGTTCAGTCGACTGATACAAGGACAGAAACATTTCTGTCCCCAGTTCAGTTGACTGAACTATATGGTCAGTCGACTGACACATGGCCAAAGAGTTTTCTGGTCCCAGATTCAGTCGACTGACTCTGTAGTTCAGTCAACTGAATTATGGTTTCCAGTATTCCCAGCCTAGCCCCCAAAAAGGGAAAAAACCAAACGGAAGCAATCAAACGAGCATCGGAGACTAGGGATTTATGCCAAGCGACACCCAGCCTTATAGGCACTTCGATACACCCCAACAACGTGTTCAAACATCAAAGATAGGATTTTTAAAGATTTGACTTCAAAACACCAAAAATTGGAATATTCATCAAACCAATTCAATTCAAAGGCAAATGGACAAGGAATAGATGTTAGGAATTACTATCAAACAACTATCAAAGATATAGACATATATGTGAGTTCAATAACTCACCTTTTAAACCCAAAACAACAAATGAGAAGCTCAAGAACAAGCAAAGATTGATTTCTCTTCAACAACACCTTTAGAATCTTCAATCTATTATCAAAGGTGAAGTATTTCCTAAGTTAGGTTATAGGAATTTCTGAAATTGAAGAGAGATTGAGATGGAGAAGATGAAGAGGATGCTTACCTAAGCTTCTCCTTGATTTCTAGCTTGAAGTTGATTTTACTTAAGAGAATTAGGGCTTAGGAATATCTAATTTCTTTTCTCTTCCCCCATTTTTCTTAAAAGCTTGAGTGTTAGGAAATAGAATGAGTGAATGGATGAAGAGGAGTGGAGTTGGGTTATTTGTTAGGTTGGTGGGCTGAAACCCAAACCCAAAGCCCTAAATGAAAATATCAAAAAATTTCTCAACTCCAAAAATATCGATGTTTATACTCAAAAAGGTCGCAAACGCCATTTTGGACTCAATGGAAGTGGTCTCGAGTCCTAATTCAACTGTTTGCAAAAAGTGACATTTCGGACTTAAATCCGACTAACGATGCTATATTTAAATAAAACATTTAAATATACAATTGTAAAATATGCGGGTTGTTACAAAATTCCTCAAAATGGTAATCGTAGCCTTAAGCCTCATCAACCGGGAATGACTGAAAATCAAGGGAGATGCAGCAAGGCTATGTGGGTCGCACCCAATTTGGATATGTTTATCACCTTTCTAGATACCCTCGGATATTATTACTACGGTGCGCGGAAGAACTCGGTAAGGGTGGGAACACCCGGGGTGATTGCATATTCGGTCTATCCAGGTTAGGGGTAGTCTGGTTTTGTGTTGCAGGGGATCCCGGCGTGGTCCTCGGTACATTTTCTAGATGTGTACTGTGACAGGTGGTAACCCAGTGCTTAGTCGTTCGTTTGGAATCCATTCTCCAATACGTGTCTTTTACGGTTTTGGTTGTAGAGCCTAGTACGCTGGAATTTAATTAATGTAACAATTTCGGCTATTTGAATAAGTATTTGTACTTAGACACTATTATAATATCAGATGATTTTGATATAAAATGTTTTGGTTATCATAGGGTAAAAACCCATCGTGTTTATGTGTGGCGTGGTCTTACGAGATACCTTTATTTTTCAAAGGATTTTGATAACTTTAATAATTCAAATTGAGTGTGTTTTCTCACGCTGGTTTTTCAAAATGACTCGGGTGTTATTTTATTATAATGCTCGGGTCAGATCGAGCATTACAGATTCTGGATAGGATGCTATAGAGCTCAAGAGACGAGCTGGATGACGAAGGCGTATTACATGTATTTGATTTTATTCCGCTGTGTATTATAGGCTGCATATTCAGCACTTGTGAGGACAAGTTATTATAACTTTCCAGTATTGAGTTATTGATGTGCTGTACTCTGATGATATAATGTGTAAATAACAGTTGTAGTTCTTTTTGTATAATGACATGTTATTATCTATTATATATTATTCCGCTGCGATTGTGAGATTCTGTGTTGTTGTTCATGTTTCTTCGTCTACCTCTTTCTTCTTTTTCCCTAACGATCTGGTATTTCCGCCATTCGATTGTTCGGCATGTAATATAGTGAACGTATTGATGTTAATTTTCGATGGTCGAAAATCCGGGCCGTGACAAGTTAGATTAGCAAGAACCCATATATCAAACATTAATTGTCATTGATTTAGTATTAAAATGATTTTTCTATTTCTAAGCATAATAATATTATGACATGGATTGGCTTTAGAACTATCTCCACTTTTAGTACTAGCATTAAAATGTGTACACAGGAATGCATATCTAGTACTTTTTCTACAATTATCTTGTTTATAATCTAAACCAGTTCTATTATTGCGAGTTTTGCTATTAGTTGTTAAGAGAGATAAATCATTATTTTCTCCATTAAAATTTGTGATTTTCTCATTTAATTTATCAAAAATAGCTTTGGAATCACAAATTTCTTTTTGCAACATGATATTATTATCTGTTAAACATTCACGTTCTTTAGTTAATTCTAGATTCTTATCATTTAAAGCCCTATTCTCTTTTTCAAGAGACAAAAGTTTAGAACTAGAATCATTTAAAAAAAATCAAAAATATATTTTTATTTTGCAAAACTTCGATTTCCTTTGAAAGATTGGTATTTTTATCATTTAAGCGCTAATTATCTTTTAATAGAAAATCTTTTTGTAAAATAAGTATTTCCAATGTATTTTCAAAAATTTTGGTTTGTTTTACTAAAAACTTATTTTCTTCCATTAAAATACCAATTTTACGCTCATAATCATCTAATTTAGCTAAAGCAATAGAATTATCCTTTTGTGATGTTTTAAAATCTTTTAATAACTTCTCATTTGTTTGTAAAAGATTACTATATATAGAATCTAAGCGTACCAGTTTTGATCTGAGATTAGCCACACAGCAAATGTACCTTGATTCTATAGATGGTTGCTCGCTTCCAAAATTTTGCCTTTTCTCGACTGTCTTTGAGCTCTGACTGGATCTTCTCTTTCAGGCCATTATTCTATGATGTTGTGACGATCGATAGAATTCCAGGCTCTGATACCACTTGTTAGTCACTATGCTAGGATCGAAGATGACCAATAGTAAAAATTAATGTAAATGCATCGGAAATAGTAAAGTAGATTACACAGTCAATTTTATGCTTGTTCGGACCTCCCATTCTACGTCCAGTCCTAAAGCTCTCCTTTGGAATTTCCTTTAACTAATTACCCTCACTTTCTGACACCGCGTATCTTGATATACAGAATGTCACTTTGATGTACAATGACTCCTATAACAAAACCAAATGATATTTAATGGAGATGTAGAAGCTAAGGAGTTTATTCGACTAGAATATGGGATATGGAGATGAAGCACACTAGTCAAAATCTATGAATCGCATGAATTTCTTGGAATTCGGAATGTTGCTTTGGAATTGAGGCCTAAAATTCAAAGCATAGAGTTGTGTTTCAATGTATAGTGATTCAGGAAGGTTAGGGGATTATATAGTTGTTGTAGGGATGCCAATGTAGGGATGCAACCGTCCAAATTTGCCATTGATGAAGAGAAGTGGCTGCAGGAGCAAAGAGATGCAACTTCTGGAGCGAAGAGACATGAAGGCACCAATTCAAAAAGATAGCCATTTTTGTACTATCTCAATCGACTAAGGATCAAATTCAGTCGACTGAAAGTGGCTAATTTTGGTCCAGAGAGCAGGGCTTGATTCAGTAGGCTGTTTTTTTATAAGTTAGTCAACTTAGGCTAGTTCAGTCGACTGAGCAAGGGTTTCAGTCGACTGAATAAGCATAATTTCCTAAAGCTTGCTTAGTTCAGTGGTAAAAGCATGTGCTCATCTCTCAACCCACCAGGGTTCGAGTCCAGCTTCGCATATTTTTAGCCAATTTATTTTTCATCTTTTCCATCATCATTTTGACCTGAAATAACTTAATAAACATATTAATAGCATTGTTGTATGGTTGTTATCATCAAAATACCATATATTTGGTTCTTTCAATGATTTGGAATTATTCTAAGATTTAAAAAGGTTTTAAATAACAAAAGGGTTTGATAAGAGAGATTTAATGATCCTGTATGTACTGAAAAGAAATGGTTTTAAAAGATATATATCTCTAAGAAGATATTTTTGAAAAAATATACTAATTAATGGAATATTGGTCACCCACCTACTTATCATAAGTTGGATTTTCGTATGCAAGGACTACTCGCTACTAATCCAAGGGGATGTAGTAGGAGTGTGCCTTTGGTTTGTCATGTTCCTGGACAACTTGTATGGATGAATATCTGACATTGCATTTCTAAGAATACAGTATATTGATCTCTACAAACATACGTCTGTTTGGTGGTGTAGGAGGTAACCCCTCTTATACTTAACACCATTCTTTGAGACGTACGAGCTTAGAGGTTGTACTTTTCTGGAAATCAACAATGTGTTGTTGGAAATGGAAATGTTGCATTTTAAGTGAAAATGTTATAAGAAAGGTAAATGTTACCTCAAGCCTCACATCTGGCGAATTGTGAAATAGGGTTTGCTTTTAGGCTAAGTGGATCGCAACCATTAGGATATGATATCACCTTTCCAGATTTATTAATTTCTACCCGCTATAACATCAGGTTTTAATTTTGTGGTGTATGTTATAAGACATCTCAGAGAGGTCGGGAATTACTTGGGTGATATCATATTCGGTTCTATCCACCACCAGATGGATGTGTGGGTTTCCCTTAAAACTCTAGGTGCCTTATTTTTTCGGGCAGCCTAGTAGTCAGATTTAGATTGGAGCATTTTGAAAGAGCTTAGAGCATGGAGCTATAACATTCTTTTGAAGATTGTTACCCATTTCCACCACACTTCTGTACTATTGTATTCCATATTTGTAGGGACGGAGATTTATAACTGTCAATGTTTATGTTAAGTTAAACACTGATAAATGAATTAAAAACTTTCTACCGTAAAGATTATATATTGAAATAATATATGTTATTCCATTCGTGTAAGATTCTATTCTGTCTTTATTTTCATCTTTTCCTTAACGGTTGGGTTTTTTGGCACTTCAGTTTGCGGCATGTGAATACCGAGGATGTATTAGTGTCGATTTTCGAGGGTTTAAAATCCCGTTCGTTACATTTATACTCCTTTCAGTACTTCAAAAAGTATTCATATACTTATTTCAACGGTATAAGTATATTCACAAATTACTTCACTTTCCGTACTTAGAAAACATTTCCATAATCTTATACAATGGTATAAGTATATTCATAAATTTTAAGAGAGATTTCATATTTCCAAAAAATATATTTGAAATGGGTCAAAAACAATTGCCTACAAGAAATGCGAATGTTTTCCATACCATCATAATTATAAAGATCGTTTATTAAAATCTAATCTCCTACACTTGTACATTTCTAATATTCTCGACTTATTCTATCCTTTGCCCAAAAACGAAGCCAGGTAAGTCAGGGCACTAGTTGCTTCTAGCCTTGCCTAGACACTTCGGTTCTAGATCTCATAAATAGAGCACTACTTACTTACCATAAATAACCTAATTCGTATATTATAAACCTAAAACACTACGTGCTTAATTGCCATCTTTAAAATTCTCTTTAAAGTTCTTATGGTTTTCAAAAGTATAATTTAATGGGTTAACAACAACTGTTGCTTAAACATTATTCCTACAAACCCAAAATCACATTTATACTTGTCATTACTTTAAAACACTCCTATTTAAAACTCTAAGCATATCATTTCTTATTAAACAAGGTAATATACCTTTTTAATTAACTTTACAAAACCATTCATTATAACATGAGTTTTAATTCAAAAACTTCATTTTTATCCTTTTTACAAAATTCCTAACTTCTTTCTACACTTCTAAATATACCAAATACTTTTAACATGGTTTAAACACTTAATCTGAATATTCCATAAAATATCATTTCATAATTTATTTAAAACCTATAAAACAGGTTTTATAATTTAAAACCCTTACTTAAACCATTCATAAATGATTATAAAATCATTCCTTACTTGATATTTTTCCCAAATTAATTTCCTTTTATTAAACACACTAAAACTGTGTAGACATAACCAAATATATATTTTCACATTATATTCAATTTCAACCAATTTAACCATTATTAAATACAAGGAATTTCAAAGTCCGTTTATAGCAACAATTTAGCTTCAACCAATTACAGCACAACATCAAACATATAAACTACAAGTCTAAGCCACGATACATGTTTTAAGGATTTATAAGAGAGATTATACTATAAATAATGTTGTCATTTGCTTTCCAGAGTAAGAAGGGGTCCAAAAGTAATAACTTGCATTGTTCTCAATTCTTATTTATATTTAACATAATAAACAATTATACCACAATAAACAATTATACCATAACAAACACATATAAATTAGTGAGTAAACTTACCTCAGACTCCTCCCACACGTTCGCCTTCGCTAGAGAAACTCAACGCCCCCGATGCCATGGCATGTCTCTACCCTTAGCTCCACCATGACTAAGCCCTAGGCACGGCTTCTTAAGACTATCACATCCAACCATTAACGCACACAAATTGACACATATATAATCGACGCCCTTACTCACACGATCTCAACGGATCCAAAAGCATCGAATTTCGATGCCTCTAGCTTTGGATTAATTGATTGAAGGGGTTATGGCTACTTTATTCTATTTTAGAAGATAAAGAAAGAAAGGAGAGTGAGATTTGGAAATAGGTTAAGCATATGGGGTATTTCTAGGCTTAGGATTAGGAAGCTTATGTGTAAGCTTTGGAATAAGTTAAAATAAAATGATTATATTTAGGATAGACTCAAATGAGAATCATTATGCTATTTTGTTTTATATTATTATTTTATTAGGCGGGTCATTATACTATTCCGTTTTATTAGGCAGGTAATTATACTATTCTGTTTTATTAGGTAGGTCATTATGCTATTTTGTTTCATCAGGCAGATTATTATATTATTATTTTTATTAGGTAGGTTATTATACTATTTTTTATTAGTTAGGTTATCATACTATTTTATTTTATTAGGCAGGTTATGATACTGTTTTGTTTTATTATTGTTTTAACTCTCTTAAGTTAGTCGTCGAACGTTTCGAGCTCACATGACCACACAATACGTCTGATTGTCACGAAACTTGTTGGCATATACCATCTTATTATTTTGGTTTCAATGGCATTGATTTTGTCAAAATCGGAGACACCATTTTGGGATGATAATTTCATGCTTTTCAAAATCGTTTTGGCCATCGGATTGCTCGATTCCAAAGATAGCATTCTTTATACTCATTTCGATTCGCTACATCAATCAGGACTCAACGGATGTGATCTCGAGTTCTAATTTGATCGTATGCAAGAAGTCATATTTTTGGATTTTTAATTCAATAATGATTCAATATTTAAATTAGTTATTTAAATATTCTATCGTTAAAAATAAAGGTCATTATAGTGTGTATGGGCTTATCTATGCATATGTGTAGAAGGAGGAAAATGTGAATTTAGGAAAGAAGGGGATGTGATTAATTAAGGTAAATAATTAGTTATTTTAATTAATCTCATTTCATATTAATTTATCTTGCATACATGGTCAAATTGAGAAACAGTCTTTACTGTTGCACTTGTAGTAAGATTATCTATGACATAGTATGGACTTGGATTAGATTCGGATCTTGAGAAATTAAAGTTTAGGTAAGAAAAATTATTACTCTGAATTTATATTATAGTATAAATCCCCATAGTTACATATATTGAAAAATATTTCCTAAGAGAGGTAGAATAATATATATATATATGTATGTATGTAATTTTTCCCCTGTTTGATTGGAATGGGTTGAGTAGATATTTATGATAATTGATTAAGGTCCCGTACATATAAGTATTGTATTCTATTCGTATTGAATAAACGTAGATGGAGTTGAAATTTATTTATAACGTGGTTATAAATAAATTAAACTCCAATTTATAGTTATGATAGCGATAGAAATATTATTGTATATTTTATTACATATATTCGGGATAATTGATTAAGATCTCAATATATATATATATAATGTTCTATTCACATTGAATAGAGTTGATATTAATTTATAACATGATTATAAATTAATTAAACTATAACTAGTAGCTAGACCAATGATAGAAATATTATTATATATTTTATTACTGATATTTGGGGTAATTGATTGAGATCGTGTATATACAAATATTATGTCCTATTCGTATTGAATAGAGTTAGATATTTTATTACATATTACAGTTATATCACATATTATATAACATGGTTATAAATTAATTAAACTCTGATTTATAGTTATATTAGTGATAGAAATATTATTACATATATTTTATTACTAATCGGGAGTTAGAGGTATGACCTTTAAAATAAGCTGTAAGGCTAAAATAATGATTTAGGCAGGTTAAACTTACATCAAAATTGCTTTGAAGTTTTTTGGCCTTGAATCGTTTATTATAGTGTAAACCAATAATTAACTACCTACTAAATTTCTATTAAAGTGGTTTAAGAAGTTGTAAATTACAAAAGAAGCATTGCATTATTTAATAGGGTTTGATTTTGGTTATAAAATCCCGAATATTGTCCTAACGTAATATATTAACTTTAGACCCTATGAAATGGTTTGAGTTATATGTGTATGCATACATATGGAAATTATATACGTGAGCTATATAATAATTTGAGGCCTTATTGATTGTTAAACTTAATTTTAATAGAAGAATCAAGTAAAATTAAGTTATAATATGATTGATAGGCAGGTACGTTATTTTATAAAATAAGTCTGACACTTCTATAAAATAATATGAAGAAGTTATGATTTGAGTGAATAAATAAATAATATGATTATTGGATTAATTACTCGAGTAAGATGCATATGGTTGAATTGGAAGTTTGGATTTATAGGAATTGTCTATGGTGTAAATTGGCTGATTAGTTGATATAATTGTATGGAAGGTATACGTGGATTATATTAAACAGTCAAGTAGTTGAATGCATAAACTACGTGAAAGAATGTGCTTTCATTTATACGTAGTCTACATATATTCAATATGAGCTCATGAAAGTATATTAGTTGAATCTGTTATTTAAGGAATATATTAGGGTGAGATAATTAATTAAAGGATAGAAATGTCGTAGATTGTAATTTAATTGTTAGGGATCAAGTATCACGTTTCGGTAGCAAGACGACGTAATGAACATAATTGAAACGACGTTTAGAACTAGGTGGAACTTGTGTGATATTTTCACTCGATGTGAACAAGATGTAATCCACGAGATGTAACGATGATACGATTCATTAGGCGGAACTAAAGTTATATAGTTAACTCTTATTGCATGATATGTACGTTTAAGAGACTAAGCGTTCTATATGGCTTTGGTGGCTGACTTGAGCTACTGAGAGCACGTTATATGAGATGCGCCTGTTATCCACATACTATGGATAAATAGTGGTTAAGTTGATTATCCATGATACCATGGGGGAATTGCAAGACTTGCATAAGAGATCTTAAAGCAGGTTTGGAGAGTGATGGCGATGTCTATCTATAATAGATCATATATAACCCATGCCTATAGTAGAGGTCAAGGTGATATCTATACGAGTCTATTACATTGTGATCTGACTCAAAGTCTGTGGTATTTTTAGATACTAACTTATTTTGGTTTATTTTCCATTGGTTACTTAATGGAATACTGATTACATGGAGGGTCCTAAGGACCCCACCCACCATTGATTGGTGAGTATACCATGTAGTAGACGATTAGCAGTGTATCGTATAGTAGACGATCAATTGTATATTGTATAGTAGACAATGAGTAGAATATCGTATTGAGCCGATTTATGATGTTTCATTTGAATAGACGGTTAAATATAGATAATGGGTTGTATGGTTCATTTATGAAGTTCCCGTACACTTGTATTATTTACTTGTCATTGGAGGTAAACCAAGATTAGGATGCCTATATCACTACTAGTCTTAGGAGAATGTAGCGTAGACCCTACACTGATATATATTAGAATGTAACTTGCATTTGATTGTTGTGCATGCCAGTTTTATAGCAATAATATTATATTATAATGGATCGAGCTTAGGGATATAGAAGGAGCATAGGGTAAGGTATAATTCCCTATCCTTTGGAATGAGTTTACATTAATTGTGTATGGACAGTTTGGATTACCTAAGCTACGTTTGTGAAGAGGACCGGCTGTGCCTTAGAGGTTTCTTGTATTATTTGTATATAGTTTTAATATAGAGTATGTAACAATCCACACCTTAGTGGGCCCGAATTTTCGCTAAAAGGAAAACCCAAGTCTACTAGGGTACAGATTATTGGTGTTGGTATCCTATGATAAATAAAAGTATATCGGAGAGCTAATATAACGACCTCGTAAAAATTAATAAGAAATAAATAAAATAAGATAAATTGATTAAATAAGATCAGGCTAAAAATGGAAATTTTGCAAAAGTCAGAATTTGACATGGAAGTTATGTTGTTGCGTTTATGGCAATTTTCCAATCCATTTCCATATATAATATGTTGAAAACGGAGCTCAAATGGAAAAGTTATGAATGTTTGAAGTTTTTGGATTTAAATAATTTGTATAGAATTCAAATTCAAATAATTAAATTATTCTTAAATTTGAAATTTGAAAGTTAACAACAATTAAACTTAGGGATTAAGTAATCATTAAAAATTAACATTAACATCAAGTGGTAATTAAGGAATTAAATAATTAAAAACAACAGTCAATAAAATTCTTCCCGAAATAGAAGGACCGGTTGACTACTCCTCGGTCGATCGATGGGTAGCGACGGTCGACTGGTGAAGGTTGTGGCAGTTAGGGTTTTCTACAATAATGAACGTCCATATATTTATTATTTTAAACCGACTTAAATCTGACGGTTCTGGTGCATTCGACCACTATATATATTATTATTTTAAACCTAGCGAAATTCTGTCAGATCATCTCTTCCTAGATTCAGAAAAATTCTTTAGGTTTTTAGGTAAGAAATCCTATATGTTTATTTTTGTTTATTGATTATTTTCTAAACCTATTCTCCTCCAAACCTCTAATTTTCTTAATCTAACGTATATACAAACCCCTTTCTATATATATAAAAAAGAAGAGACCTGAAAGAGATTATTAAAGGCATATCAAATCCAAAATGAGGCAAATCCAAGGACCTATAGTGAGTGGAAATCTTAGTCCTTTTATCTTAGTAATTAATTAGCGTAGTTTGCATTTGAATTATGGCTTGGGGAGTTTTGGTTCATGAAACATCATATTAAAAATCCCTAAAATTCCTCCAAAAAGCGAAATGTCAATTTTAGGTTGGAATCTCAATTGTTTATACTATAATAATGGAAATTATGTATATTTGCAATTTTAGTGTTTTTACCATCTATTCCACTTCTTATTCTTTTCCTTTGGATTTGATTAAGGGTTTTGATTAGGAAATAGGTATAAGGTATGAATTCTGATTCGTAGTTTACACCGCTTATTTCCAAAAAAATTATATAAATTCTCTTTGCTTAATTTTATTTAAAAAAATTGAATAGAGCATAAAAGGAACTGAAATCGTAAGTTTATTGATTTATTTCATCGTTTTAATATAAAAGGTTGAGTTTGAATTTTATCTATATATAGGTCTGTTGATTAGGTTTTTGGATATTGAATTAATGGTATTTTGATAATATGGAAATGACTAAGTTATAGGGCTGCGAAGTTAGTCAAAAGCACATGGAAGTTTGCCCAGCTATTCTAGCTACCAGCAGTGTGACTTTGGGACAGATGTTAGACATCGACTATGATAGGTAACCACAGATGATGCGAGGTTAGTCATAAATTCTATAGGATAAATCTGCCTAGTTAATTTGGCTACCAGTACCTACGAATAGTCGGACTAATGTGAGACGTCACTGTGACGACCCGCAAATCCGTACCCTTTGAATCGACAATAAACCACACATGTCCGACCCAAAAAGCACAGACTGATAGAAAGTCATGAGAAAGAAAAGAAGAGAGAAGAAGAGAAGAGAAGAAAGAGAGAAGAAGAACAAAACAGAACAATACAGAATCTCATAGAAAACATATAATATCATTTCAATGATCTTTACAAAACAGAAACTGTATATACATACATCAATCATAGTTCAACAATTAATCACCAATCATCAGCATGGACAGTTATAATAACCTGTCCTTACAATTGTTGATAATATAAATAACAAAGCAGCGGATAATAAACAGATACGTGTATACGAAAATGAAGATCTCCAACTCTCCTGTTGAAGCTCCAAAAGCATCAAATTTGAACCTGTAAATATACTCGGTCTGACCTGAGCATTGAAAAGGAAGAACACCCGGATCATTTTGTAAACCAGCGTGAGAAACACACTCAACTGAATTTATTAAATTACCAAACTTTCCTTTTCAAAACAAAATTATCTCGTAAGACACGCCCACACATAAACACGGACATGTTTTTACCTTACGATAACTAAAACCTTTCATATCAAATCATCTTATATTATTCTAGTGTCTAGTATATACAAATAATATTAATCATAGCCGAAATGGTTACCTATATAGCATTTCGGGGCTATTCATTACGCCAATACAAACAAAACCACAAGCTCATAGTGGAGTTTGGATTTCCATACAAATGACCAGGTGAAAGGGACTACCTTCCGGCAGTACATGATCTCTAGAGGAATGTACCGAGGAACCACATATGAGAACCTCTACCAACATAAGACCGGCCTACCTCTATACCTAGGTAGTACTGAATATATCATCCCTCGGTCGTTACCGACCATTTCCAAGGGCCCTCATAGCATACAAACAACAATAATTTACATCCCGAACGTTATAGCGGAAAGAAAGATATCTAGAAGGGGATGATCATATCCTAATTGGGAATGACCCACTTAGCCTTGCCGCATCTAACCCTGTTTCGGTCATTTCCAGTTGATAAGGCCGAAGAGGTAACGATTACCTTTCACATAACACATATCACTTCACTTTTGAATGCCACATTCACCATTTCCATTGACTACTAATTGCCTTTCACAAAAACACAACCCTTGAGCTCGTACGTCTCAAGGAAGGGTGTTAAGCTAAGAGAAGTTGCCTTCTCCACCACCAAACAGATGTACGTTTGTAAAAATCAATGTATGTAATCTCAGAAAATGCAATGTCAGACATTCATCCATACAAGTTGTCCAAGAACAGGACAAACCAAAGGTACTCTCCTACCACATCATGTCGGGAAATCCCTAGGATTAGTAGCGAACAGTCCTTGCACTGGATATTTCATAATGAAGAGACTACTGCTACTATATGTATATTGGGATTTTAACACCAAATGATCAACAAGCAGTCCTTCACTATGAAAATCCTAAACATCAATATCATTGGCCGACCTGCACAATCGTCATATAAATGTTGGTCCAAAGTGCTTTTCAGAATAATTTGATCCCGGTCACTTCGCACCAACAACGCAAAAGCGTTTCTCAACCTCACACAGAAACTAAGTCACATAGACTTATCACGTCTCCAACTTTCAACTTGCTATCCTTCGGCCAAGAAGGAAGCTCGATAGATTGGAGTAATACTCCACACTACACGAATCAACATCCTCAACACAAACGATAATCTAGCCTACACAGATGGCTACGTACTAAGTGTATGACTAAATAGTTCCCACACCAAGTCGAGGAACTAAAAATGGCCAAATTTGACAGTCGGTTATTTAACTATCAAAGCAACAAACAAATATTTAGCACCATAAGCGATCACTAGGCCCTTTTAATTAATCTTTTATTAATTAAATCAGTTTTCAAATATTCACTTCAAATTATCTTTAAAAAGATATAATTCCAAAACCATTTCAATATTTCACTAATCGAAAAAACATTTCCATACGCATATTTAATAATAAGTAAATTCACAATTCTCTTTATTTTCAGCACTTAGAAAATATTACATATACTTAAATCATGATTAAGTATATTTTTTATTCTTTAAGGAAAACATTCTCTTAAACGTATTTATTTGGGTCAAAACGAATGTTGCATAAAACATCGTTACGACAACCAAATCATTAGTATAGGGATTTGATAATTAGATAGATATATAAATCCCATATACTATACAAAACATCTTCTTTTGAAAATCATTTACTATAACAACAGTGTTATAGTCCATGCTTTCCTTACTTCTCGAAAACGTCTATTTCAACAATGAATGTTGAAATCTATGTATTCGATACTTAACACATTTTAAAACATCTTCAAACCACTTAACTCCGTTTAAAAGATCACTTTTCAAAACATTAATTTAATTTAAAAAATTATTCACTATCCAAAATCGTGAATATAATTCTCTAACCAAATTCATTACTTCTACATATTTATTAAAGGATTATTCACTGTCCAAAATCGTGAATATAATTCTCTAACCAAATTCATTATTCCTACATATTTATTAAAGGATTATCCACTATCCAAAATCGTGAATGAAATCCCTTTAATAAGCTTTCATATTTAACTTATCAAATAAGTTGATTTCACATTTATAAAACAATGTTTATAAATTCAAATTTCTATTTTATAAAAACTTCCATTTATAAATTCCTTTATTAACAAATCTCATTTATCTCATTTATATGCCAAAATCTGATTATAAGTTTACTTACCTATAATTCTCTTATTTACAAATTCGTTCTTTTTATAACTTCATAAATTTATAAATCTTATTCACTTATAAGATTCATTTATAACTTCATTTTAACACTTATAAAACTCATTTACAATTCCATCACTTTTATTTATAAAATATCAATTTTATAAACCTTATATATATATAAACCATTTATAATAAGTCAAAAATCTCAATTTAACTATTTTACCAATAGTTAACTCCATATTTCAAAAATCATAATTTGCTTATATTTCACAAAGCCAACTTTTATTTATTTAAAATAAATCCATTTCCTTAATCTTTCAAAAAATCATATATTTTCAAAATCACTTTGAAATACTTATTAAATTGAAATCATCAATTTAATATTTTAAAATTCCAAAAATAGGCCCAGAGCTGCAAAAATGCTAAATAAGGTGATTCACATCAATCACATCTACCATGGCATCCAAATCATCTTATATCATATGATAACAACATATATCACAATATATGTAAATACAATCAACACTGGTGAGGAATCCAGTTGGATCCCTCCAACCTGTCACCTGCAACAAATATACTTATGGGAATATGTGTACAATGTCCGCTTCGAGGCAGACGCGCGTACAAAAGGTCATCCTCTCATACATGGGAACGTATAGGGTCTTGTTTGCTCTAATAGGCAGGAATATATCCAAACCAATCAATATATATAATATATCATATATCATCCAAACAATCATCAATCAGCATAAATAAATTTATTTCTTACTTATATAAAAATACAAGTAAGTCAGAAAAGAGTGAGTTGTACTCACTTTGATTCCAATAGTCGTTGCAGTGTTTTATTTCGAATAAAATTAAACGGACGTTTAATTTTTGCCCAAAATTTTCGCTAGCTCCAATCAACTCCAAACCAGCTCTATCGAGTAGTGTTCGTCAATACAAACCCGACACAATTTGTTTCGTCAATTTTCGACCTCGTATGAAGAAGTTACACATTTTAAAGATTATACGAATTTAAAATAATTAACAACGTCATTAAAAAATTAATTAACCTTAATTAACTTATAATCCTCCTTCTATTCATCATCTTTTGCACGTTATAGGCCGAAGCTCGAAACCCATTCATGCAAGCAAACCCTTGATCGTCGCGACCACTACGTTGCCCTATGAGTTATCGGCAACCACCATCTCGAAGCCCTATGCGAGCTCCACCATTGGCCAGCGACCGAAACCCCCTAGCTCGGCCGTTGTCTCGTATTTCGTGCTTGAACGCACGCGTTCATCTAAGTTTTGCCACCGATCTGTTCAATTAAATTTGATCACAACCGTTGAGATCGAAGATCTCATCGTGCTCTACAAGGTTGTAGTAGAAACTTTTTCGTGAAAGTGAATGGATCAAGAGAGATCGAAGGGGAATGATTTGAGCATTTTCGACCATTCAAATGTTAATGGCGGCTGTAACCCTAGGGCTAGGGTTTTGAGTGAAAAAAGAAAATTATGAAGTCCTTTTATAGAAAGTTTCGCAACACTATTCATTTGAAATTTTTTCGAACTCCAAACGAAGCATGCCGCCTGGCGTTTATAATGTTTTACCCCTATTCCGAACACAATGGAATATATATCGAGAGCCAATTCCATCGTATTTGGAAGATAGGTTTTCGAGTCAACTTATTTTAATTAAAATTTACTTAAATAAATTTCTACGCGTTTCTGCTTCGCACGGCCAAACCGTAAATGCGATTGACATGAAATTTGAAATTCTACAATAATATAACATTACGGATCCAATGAAACTAGTTTCGTCAAAATCCGAGACTGTGTCAAAAATGACTATTTTTACACGTTAATTAAATATTAAAATTTCCAATTTCTAGAAATTAACTTTTAATTCAATTTTAAAAGTTCTATAACATCATTCTAATTCAAATAAAATTTATATCAACTTTATAAATCATTTCAATTCACATATAATTCAAAATCAAATTATTTCTGCAATTTCAAATATTAAATTAACGATTTAATTATCCAAATAAATCAAGATATTTGAAATATAAGTTATTCAACTTATAAAATTAACTTGTGAATATTTAAAATCAATTAAATATCCGAATTTCGAATGACCGAAATTATGGGTCGTTACATTCTCCCCTACTTAAAAGAATTTCGTCCCCGAAATTACCAAGTAAGAAAAAGTCACAAAATCAATTTACTTTTCAAAATAATTCGTTTAAACTAGATTACCAACATTATTTAAACATTTTAACATTTCCAAATTTCATAAGTTAAACTTCTTATAAAACTTCTCTAAGTTTACAAATCCATTCATAGTTATTTACTAATACCATTCCATAATTCAACTAATATCATTTCAAATTATACGTCAAAATCAAAAAAAATTAGTTATCAAAATTTTTCCAATTTTCCCAAAATTTTTCTAGCGCCTTAAATTTTCAAAAAAATTCACCATAGTCTCCTTTGCGCGGTTCAATCATAGTAAAATCATAACATATATATAATCACAAATATACATCTCGTCTTCAAGGACGAGGCATCCCGTAGGGAAAAAAATATAAAAGTACTATATGTAATCCGAAATATGTACCTTATATATTATTAGTGAGCATATACGGCTAATATAGCACGAGAGCTAGCTCCAAATGTGAAGCATACGCCATCCGCACCTACTAAACACTCAACAAATAAATGAGAAACATGTATATAAGAAGTAATATCAATATACAACATATACCAATATAGAAAATGCAATCAAAAACAAGTCCAACCATTAAACAACTATCATCCAACCAACATCCAACAAACCAATATCTATCCAATCAATCAATAACCCAATCAATATACATTCATTTCTCATTAATATTCATTGAATTGATTTTCAATTTATTCACATTTGATTCATTAGCATTGGATTTTACTAACATTCATTTATTCATATTTAATAGTTTACATTCACTAATTTACATTCATGTTAGTTCACTTCCAAATCAAATCAAATTCAATTCAATTCTATTTAAATTCACTTACTTCCAATTTGAATTCAATTATTTATAGTTTTCAATTTCATTGATTCAATTCCATTAACATTTAATGAATTTCTATTCAATCAACTAAGATCCATCTAACAACCAATGCATATCCAACATTACCAAATTTATTTAATTTACTTTAAACTCAAACATTTATATTTACTTCGTGTACATTCAATTTGGTTTAACCTTTTAATTCTAATTAGTTGATATCTAATTGATTTTCATTCAATTATTCAATTCCCAATTTCGTTAGCTTTAATGAATTAACACTTACATTCATTATTCCCTATCAATTCATTTACATTCGATTGATAATTCATTTTAATAGTTGTTAACGGTAAAAAGTGAACGCTA
This sequence comes from Allium fistulosum, assembly GCA_030737815.1. NCBI lineage: Eukaryota > Viridiplantae > Streptophyta > Magnoliopsida > Asparagales > Amaryllidaceae > Allium > Allium fistulosum. The sequence continues at coordinate 1,181,570,531 of CM060903.1, forward strand.
ACACCCGGTGTGTGTAATAGAATTGTGAAAGCACCACCCGTTGGTACGGGAACAGAATATAAGTTGAAAATAGCAGAAAAAGCAGTAAATGAACAACAGATTTATAGTGGTTCGGCCCGTAATTGAGCATACGTCCACTTTATAGTCTTTTATTGCTGATTCGGTTACAATTTGATACAATATCCTTCAAAATACAATACAACTTGATCATGAAAGCACTCTTGACTACTAGCTCAATCTTTGATGATGAAACTCGACGAATCCGTGTAGGATGTTAGGAGCTCTTCTCGAAGATTGTTGTAGTGTCTCGAATGCTTGAGGATCTTTGATTGCTGAATGAGAGGAGGCCTCGACAGCGTAACGGCGCTTGGAGAAATGAATTGCCAAAAGTCCCCCTCAAGTTGGAAGTGGTGGGGTATTTATAGGAGCTGATTTGGACTCAGAAAATTCGCCTAAGTCTTAGGTCGCGTACGACCTTAGTTAAGTCGTAGGTCGCGAGCGACCTAAGCTAGGTCGCAGTCTTCTTGCGGCTTAAAAGATTAGCTGGTGAAGCAGTGCCTGGCTTTATTTGATTAAGTGGTAGGTCGCAGGCGAGTTAAGGGATAGCTGTGGGAGCTCTAGGTCGTAGGTCGCTGAACATGCTTTATCAGTTAGGTCGCTAACCTCTTTAGGTCGTCAAGTCCCTTAGGTCGCTAACTACCTTAGGTTGCGAAGCTTTCTAGATCTTAGGTCGCAAGGCTTCTGCTCTTAGGTCGCGAAGCTTTCTGGATCTTAGGTCGCAAAGTCTCTTAAGTCCTTAGGTCGCAAAGCTTCCTTACAGTTAGGTCGCGAAGTCCTTCTGGATCTTAGGTCGCAAGCTTTCCTGAAACCTTAGGTCGTGGACTTCCTTAGGTCGCAACTTCCTTAGGTCGCAGCTTCCTTAGGTCGTAGCTTCCTTAGGTCGTAGCTTCCTTAGGTCGTAGCTTCCTTAGGTCGCAACTTCCTTAGGTCGTAGCTTCCTTAGGTCGTAGCTTCCTTAGGTCGTAGCTTCCTTAGGTCGTAGGCCGCTGGGCTACTTCAATGAGTTAGGTTGTGACATTCTTAGGTCGCGACGTTCCTGTAGCTTAGGTTGTAGCCTCACTAGGTCGCAGAATTCCCTAGGTCGTGACTTCGTTAGGTCGCAAACTTCTCTTAGGTCGCGAAGTTTTAGGTCGCTGAAATAAAGGGATTAACATTTGCCCCTCGAGGTATATGACTATGCCATAGGTCGTATACTTCGATTCAACCTTGCTAAGTCGTGGACGACCTAAAACTTTGTGCCTATTCACCTTCCATTCTCAGCCCATATAAACTGTTAAGTCGCCTTCTTCCTCCTAATCCTTCTGCTCTAATTTCCCATTGCTATTGACAAATCTTTGAACCCCCAAGAGAGAATTCAACTTGTTTAAACGACGATTCATCCTTTCTAACAAACTACGTAAGTGAGTTTCGATCTCCATTCCACCATAATCGCCGCCCAATTACGAGTTTATGTTGTCTAACCCAAGTTTAATTCCATGCATTTGTGTTTCTTTTTTTGAATGATTGTCACGATCGACATGTTAACATGATTCGTGAATGCACGGTAATGTTTGTAATGAATCGAAGAACTTGAAATTGATTTAATGGGCGATTCGGTTGGTATGTAGAGATGAATGGGATTCAAGAAGAGGATGAATCGTTTTCTTTATACTAGCAGTATCGGGTTATTGGATCAGTAGGATTGTTTGGAGAAGAAGCCAGCGACCTAGCAGATCTGTATGGCTTTAAAAGTTAGGTCGTAAGGTTCTTAGCGACCTAAGTCTTGCGATCTAAAAAACATCTGCAACTAAAACGAAGCTGACCAACCTCTTTTGCGACCTAAGGATTCTCAACCTATGCTAAGTCGTATGCGACCTAGGACATGGAGTAAATTGCATTGTCTTGATCCATATTTACATTGTGCGACCTAAATATATCCCGACCTACGATAGGTCGCTGAACGACCTAGTACTTGAAACAAATTTGTAAAGCCCTGAACACTTCAAATTGGACAGTACGACTTAAAATTGCTCCGACTTATGTTAGGTCGTGAACGACCTAGAACTTAGAAATTTAGGCAGAATTTGGCTGATTTTTGAATTTGAATTGTTTTAGACTTCGTTGTACTTCTTTTCAGATTGCCTTAACTTTAATGCTGATAACCTGTTTAAAAGAAATATTCACAGAAAAAATGGGACGAATATACTGCCATTGATTGCCCACATCGAATGACAGATTAGTCGACAAAGAATAACAAACCTAAATGAACTTCGCGAATGAAATGCTGCGAACTAACAAATCTAAGTGAAGTATTAAAGCAAAATTGAAACGATCAACTAAAGCTGATTTATTTGCATCAACACAACACTGTTCTTGGACTTAAGATATCAAGCCCCGAAACTTTATAATTGACAAGTATCAACTAATTTAGTTTCATTTATATTTGCTTGTTATTGCGTTAGTTTTGCACAACACTTCACTCTTTTTTAGGAAACGTGCACCTTAATATTTGATCGTCCAGTTCCTTGTGTAGAATGGCATCTCAACAGGAAGACTTGGAAATAGCTGGAGAAGCTTTTCCAATTGCTACTCCACTGAACGACCCTCCGGAACGGACTTCCACTACTCTGAGCCACAAGGTCTTCAGACAATTGTGCATCCAATTCGGCATTGCCGAAGCAGATGCTTTACTTCCTGGATCAAGCGACACTGCTGACAGGCCGCCTCTTGGCTTTGTCGCTGTGAATCGTCAGATGTGCTTGAGCGGAGCTATTCCGCCCTTAATGATTGTCTTCGAGAACTTCTCCTTCGGCTATCTATCTCCCCTTTTCAACTGCACCCTAATGGATACTCCATCCTGCTGGGACCGTGTGTGCTTTTCAGGAGAACGTTGGGCCGTTTCCCCAGTTTTGCCGAAATTCGCTTCTTGTGCACATTTGCAAAGAACAAAGATCATCCCTCTATTACACTTGTGAGGAGTGCCAGGAACCGTAAATTAATTCTGGACTTGCCCGAAAGTGCCCATGGGTTCTTGACTCAATTCTTTTATGTCCGCTGTCCTCCGGGATTTTATGCTATCTGGAGAGTCGGAAGTAAGATTGTCTCTTTTCGATTTGTTTTTTAAGACTTTCCAGAACTCGAACTGTCAAATGCTTAACTCCATTCTTTCTTTTTGCAGCACTTCCTCCTCCACTTCGAGATACCAGTCACAAATTAATTTTAGATACTTTGAGTGCCGTGGATGTTGAAGAGAGGAGTGTTCAATTTCTATTGAGAGATGAGTTCCTCCACGAATTTGGACTCTTACATCCTTCCCGTTCCACTCGGCCACATGAAGTCCCTGATTCTCCTACTGAGGAGTCAGATGCCCCTGTTCCTACTAAAGAACTTTTACCGCAAGATCTTACCGCTGAGACTTCATTGGTAAAGTGTTCTACTTCTACCGACATTGCTGGATCGCCCAGTAAGCTAGCACTTGCCCCGGTTTTTGAAGAGGAGGAAAATCTTCACACTCTTGAAAAGACGGCTGAGGTGGAAGTTGAAAAAGATAATTCTCCCATGCACCATGGCGATGATACTTTTGACAGTCTGAGCGACATTATGATAACCTCTCAGGAGCTCTTTAAAGATGATGTTTCTAAAGTGGTCCCTCCTGTTATCGAAGCAACTTCTTCCTTGCAACAAACCACAACGCCTTCTATACAAGCCGTCACCATTTCCACACAAAAAAGTGGTTTGTAGCCCGACGCGCATAGCCCACACGCCACACACACTTAGGATTTGAGCACTTATAAGCATTTACTCTTTCTTTCTGGAAATTTCTAAACTTTACTTCTTTTCCGTTTTCAGATTCTCCGATGGGGCGCTCCGGCTCATATTATGACTCATTTCAGCGCCATGGAGGTCGCGGATCCTATGACTTTAGGAAATATCTTGACGACCAGAGAGAGACAGATGAGGAACGGGCCCAAAGGAAGGCTCAAGAAAAATGGGATTATGAGCAGCGGCAGAGAAGGAGAGATGCTGACCGATATGATTCTTCTCACAGAACTTACGATTCTCATAAGCGAAAGTCCTACGATGACAAAGGGAAGACTCATATTACTGATGAATCGAGCAAACGGTCTAAGCCAAGTGACGCGTCTGCTATTTTTGAGAAGACTAACGCTCCCATTTCTTCTGACATTCCGGCCGGTTCTCCTCCTTTAAAGGAATCTGATATTCAAACCATCATTAACAGGCCACAATATCAAGTTAAAGACGGCCCTCCAACGCTTCAGAGCCGATTTCCGAATTGGTGTCTAAGAGGAGTCCGTTTTGACTTAGATCTGGTTCCCATTGATAAGCAGGCAATGCTGAGAAATGTCGATGCTGTCAAGCTTGATATTGAAAGAATGTCTGGATGGCAGAAGCTGGTTGATGAACTCCAAAGGATCAACCACATGAATCTTGAGGCGATGATGACCATGGAGAATGATAAATCAGAATGGGACAAATGGCGTAAGCAGCATGATGCGGAGATGACGAGCATCGCAGACGACAATGCAAAGCTTGCGTCTGAAGTTAAGCAGCTCAAGGAAAATCTCGCTTCTTCTTCTGCATCATATACTCAAAAAGAAGAAGTTTTTCAGAAGCAAGTGCGGGATGCACATGCTGCACAAAGAGACGTAGAAATGAAGCTTGCCGCCGAACAGCATGTCAATGAGAAGTATCGCGCAGAAAACGCCGAACTGCGGGAAAAAGTCACCTCCCAGAACGTGGAGATTGAGTTATTAAAGTCTCGACTCGCTAAAGCTGAGGCAGCTCGTGATGAGGCTATTACTGGTAGGGTTGCTGCCATTGCCGAAAAAGAAGCGGCTGAACAGTCACATGAGGCAACGAAAGCAAACATCAGTTCTACCTTATTCGACTTTTATTTACACTGCATTCTGGGTCGTGGGAGCCTTGCTTTTCTGGGTCCAGATTATGAAATCACCCTGGCGGAAGTGTGGGAGGCCGCACTTGATATGTTTAAAGGTGCCGGCTATGATGAAGCAAAATTTGAGGAAGCAAAATTTGAGGCTCGCTATCTTGATGATGAGGCTCGCGCCGCTCTGGTTAGAGGGAAGGAGCAGCTTGCTAGGGCACGGGCTGAATCATTGGGAGAAGAGCTCTCAAAAGAGGAAGCTCTTTTAACTGCCCCTGTTCATGCTTCCACTTCGGCTGATGCAAACATTATGGATTCCAGCTCTCATCCTTCACATCCAGTTGTGACCACTCCTATAGAAGAGGAGGCAATGAAAGACTTTCAGGCTCGGGAATTTGAGATTGATCTCGCCAAACCGGCTTCTCCAGGTAACTTTGACGATTCACGGTCTTCTTTTTTCTCGAGGAATACTAATTTTGATTTCTTTTATTATGCAGTAGTCGAGCCGGAAACTGCACCAATTCTTCCTTCTTCAGCTGCCATTCCTTCTTCTCAAGTTACTCCTCTTCCAGCTTCTCAACCAGGTTCACAGGAAGAACCGATAGCAGCCCTTCAAGGTTTGGACGAACCATCTGCTTCCGAGGAACAGAAAGCAGAAGATCTGGAAGATAGCGAGAAGACCCCGGAGCAGTCTTTCGATTATGACACAAAGCTTTCTACATTTCTTGCTCCGGGGAGTGAATCTTCTTCCAAGAAGAAGGGGAAACGTGTGGTTTCGAAGAAAGGAAAGAAGAGTTCTTCTGCTGCTGGGGATGAGGCAGAGATTGATCCGGCTGAGTCTCTTTCTCCTTCTTCTCCGATACGGCCTACGAAGCTAATTACCAGGCCAGGTAAAAGCTCCAAGGGTGGGAAGAAGGGGAAATGAGTTTGATTTTGTATTTTCTGCTTTTCGTATTGACCGGGGATTGTGCGGATACCGGTCTCCGCTTCTTTTTGTAACCTGTACAATGTAAAAAATTTCTCATAGTGTTGAAATAAATAGATATTTTTCTTGTACAAATCCTTGTGTATGTAGGAATACATCTGTTTTTCATTTGAAGTGTAGAGTAAACGATTCTTTCTATTTGTACAAACTTTTGGTCTGTGTTTCAAGAACGCATTTACTCCACATCTTTATTACGTGATATTGCAATGAACTTGTGGTATGTCGCTTGTATATTACTTTTATTACTGTAACTGAATTGTATAATACTGCCCCCATACCACAAGTATACTGTAATACTTCTTGCTTTCACAAGACCGATACTCTTATTTTAGAGAATAACTTTCCACTTTTTTCAGAAAAGAATTATTTTGCTTTTTAATAGAGTATATCTTGTCTTTGGAGAAATTTTTATTTTCTCTTTCTTCCTGAAGAACACTTCAACTTTTGGGAATGATCACTTTTATTTGTTTAAAGGTGAATTTTCCTACACAGTGAAATGAGCTTCTGTAGAAGGTTTTGATTTTATGCCCCAGTAAAGGGTTTATTTTTGGTACTTCAAACAAGGTAAAGTACGCCTCTGAAGAGGTCTTTTGGTCTCTGAAGAGAAGCAATTTTGGCATTTCAGCTCTGGTGAAGTGGGTCTTCGAAGAGAAGCATTTTGCACTTCTACACGGGTGAAATGTGCCTCCGAAAAGGGCTTTTGCCTCCGAAGATGGCTTGTGCCTCCGAAGAGGGCTTGTGCCTCCGAAGAGGGCTTGTGCCTCCGAAGAGGGCTTGTGATTGCCTGGAAGTTACTTTCTCATGGTCGGAGGGGTCCACGGGACAGGCGCAAGTTGCTTGATTGGATGTTTGCTTGTACAAACGATCGCAATCAATTAACGAGGTGCCCCTTTGGTGGTCCTACCAATCTTTTTGATTGAGGAAAGCACTCCCATTTATTGGCGTGCCTCGCTAGAGGGCTTTTGAGTATTTCATCACTGGTGAAGTGGGTCTCCGAAGAGAAGCATTTTGCACTTCTACACGGGTGAAATGTGCCTCCGAAAAGGGCTTTTGCCTCCGAAGATGGCTTGTGCCTCCGAAGAGGGCTTGTGTCTCCGAAGAGGTCTTGTGCCTCCGAAGAGGGCTTGTGATTGCCTGGAAGTTACTTTCTCATTGTCGGAGGGGTCCACGGGACAAGCGCAAGTTGCTTGATTGGATGTTTGTTTGTACCAACGATCGCAATCAATTAACGAGGTGCCCTTTTGGTGGTCCTACCAATCTTTTTGATTGAGTAAAGCACTCCCATTTATTGGCGTGCCTCGTTAGAGGGCTTTGGTTGGTGTGCCAGGAAGGTTGCGTTTTAGGGGCAAGTAAATCCATGGGATGGACACAGGCTGCCTGATCGGATGCATCACAATCAGTTAGCGAGTGTCTTATTCCTTCTGCTTGGGAAGGTATCCCTTTAGTGGATTTACCGGCTTTCCTGTTGAGAGGCATACCTCCCTTTGGCTACTTCCATGTTTGTCCGTTCATGATGTATCATCATCCGCCAATTTGCGATCCTTTATCATCGTTTCTAAGCGCGTCTTCCTTTCTTTTGCAAGTAAATTGCTTTATCCGAAGAAGTAGACTTCACTGTTGAATGACTTCACAGAGTAAACGCAAGTTATTTGGTTAGATGCCTTTTTATATCAACGATCACAACCAGTTAACGAGGGCTTGACAAAGTGGAGCCATCAACTTTTTATGTGAAGTTCCTCTTGTATGGGATTTGAGTTTGGAATTTTTGTTGCTTGAGCTTTGCTTTAATAAATGATTTGTAAGGCTCGCTTAGCTTTGCGATGGGTGAGCTTTGCTTTAAGGACCTGCAGTATTAGATCGACATTTTAGCAATACATTTAGGGTATTTACCCATCGAAATATAACAGGCATTTTACAATAGAAAACACAGAATGCATAGTTTTTCATTGTTGAGTCACGCTGATTTCTCAGCGGTTTACAATGCAGAAGTTACACATCCATCATTATTTTTACAAATTCAAGCAATGCTGTTAAGTAAAAAAAAATGAATGCTAGTTATTGTTGTTTCAGAATCTCCAAGCTGGATTTCCATTTGTGCTTGATTCATAGCTTTTGGATTTTTATGCCAGAGAAAGTGAGAGATGCCCCAGCCGCAGTTTTGTGGGTAATTAGTAGTCATCCCAACTTCTGCTTGCTGGGTATGGTCCCCCTATGATAGCATTAATGACAAGTTTTTCTGAATCTTGCACTGCAGTGTTGTCGTGAGAATCGGATTGATGGGTAGGGTGTTGTTGATCCCGAGTGGATGAGGTTGGATCGACTCCGCTTCTCTTAACGTATTGTTGGAGTTTACCTTGTTCCAGCAATTCTTCAATCACTTTCTTTAACTGGCGACATTGGTCAGTGTCATGGCCAGGTTGATTGTGAAATTGGCAGAATTTTCCATTACTCTTTGCACCTTTCGTCATCTCAGGTGGCTTAGGATACCGGACAACGTCTTTTGTTGCAAAAAAGATATTTCTTGGTGTATCAGTTAAAGGAGTATAATCCGAAGAATTAAAGCGGCGAGGTTTCTTTTCATTTCCCTGGTTCTTTCTTCCTTCATTCTCCCTTTTCTGACTTTCAGATTCTCTTTTCTCAGACGGGACACTGTTGTCATTAGTTTGGGCAGCAACCACCTTCGACGTCGTAGAAAGGCTTTCAAGGCGAATGAACTCGTCGGCCTTTTTATAAAATTTATCAAGTGAGTTCGGTTCCTTCATCTTTAGCCATATTCCAAATTTACTCCATTTATCAATGGCTCGCATCAAATAAGTCAGGATCATGCGTGGTTCCGCATTTTCTACCTCGGCTAAAGCTATATTGAAACGGCTCAAGAAAGATTTGATTGATTCTCCGCGCGCTTGTTCAAGGTTAGACAGTGACATTATATCCTTAGCTTTTGAAGCATACAATCTGAACTGTTCTTTAAACTTTTGCGTTAAATCGGAGAACTTATCTACAGACCGAACTGGAAGCTTTGTGAACCAAAGTAAAGCCACGCCTTCGAGGTATACCGGAAAGTATCGACACTTGATCTCGTCTGATGCTCTTGCACCGGTCATATGCCAATCGTATTTGTATAGGAAATGATTAGGGTCAGTGGTTCCCCTATAGGCTTGGATAGTAGGAGGTGCAAATTTCCTTGGAAATTCCGCTCTCAGGATCCTTTCAGTAAATGGAGTTCTGCTTGGCGCGAATCCCCAGTCAGCCTCATCCTCTTCCCTTTGCATGCTCTCTTTCATGATGCGACCAACCATTTCAGACAGGTACTCTTTATTGTTCAAAGACACCTCCGGGCAAGCACCAGTTCTTCCCTCGGAAGTTTGCCCGGGCATATGTTCATGACAAGTTGGTTGCGGCATAGAACCATCAGCTTGGAAAGGTGGCATTTCAGGAAGGGTGGTTTGATGGTTTTCTGGTTGACGATTTGCCCCGAGCAGGGCAGTTATTCTATCCATCATCAAAGCATTTTGAGTTTCAATTTGTTGGTATAATCCAGAAACTGCGTCATCCAATTCAGCCCTGGTGACTCCAACGGTTGGAGTTGCTTGGTCAGTTGTTGGGGAAGCGGAAGTTCCTTCGTGAGCATTTCCGGATCTGATAGGTCTACATCTTCTTCCAGGGGCCATTATTTCGGATCTGGTTTATAAGAGAGGTTCTTTTTATGAGTCTTTGCGAAGCAACGGTGGATGATCGCTTGAGTTCAGTTCTCAGTGAAAGCACCAAAATGTTAACGGTAAAAAGTGAACGCTAACACCCGGTGTGTGTAATAGAATTGTGAAAGCACCACCCGTTGGTACGGGAACAGAATATAAGCTGAAAATAGCAGAAAAAGCAGTAAATGAACAACAGATTTATAGTGGTTCGGCCCGTAATTGAGCCTACGTCCACTTTATAGTCTTTTATTGCTGATTCGGTTACAATTTGATACAATATCCTTCAAAATACAATACAACTTGATCATGAAAGCACTCTTGACTACTAGCTCAATCTTTGATGATGAAACTCGACGAATCCGTGTAGGATGTTAGGAGCTCTTCTCGAAGATTGTTGTAGTGTCTCGAATGCTTGAGGATCTTTGATTGCTGAATGAGAGGAGGCCTCGACAGCGTAACGGCGCTTGGAGAAATGAATTGCCAAAAGTCCCCCTCAAGTTGGAAGTGGTGGGGTATTTATAGGAGCTGATTTGGACTCAGAAAATTCGCCTAAGTCTTAGGTCGCGTACGACCTTAGTTAAGTCGTAGGTCGCGAGCGACCTAAGCTAGGTCGCAGTCTTCTTGCGGCTTAAAAGATTAGCTGGTGAAGCAGTGCCTGGCTTTATTTGATTAAGTGGTAGGTCGCAGGCGAGTTAAGGGATAGCTGTGGGAGCTCTAGGTCGTAGGTCGCTGAACATGCTTTATCAGTTAGGTCGCTAACCTCTTTAGGTCGTCAAGTCCCTTAGGTCGCTAACTACCTTAGGTTGCGAAGCTTTCTGGATCTTAGGTCGCAAGGCTTCTGCTCTTAGGTCGCGAAGCTTTCTGGATCTTAGGTCGCAAAGTCTCTTAAGTCCTTAGGTCGCAAAGCTTCCTTACAGTTAGGTCGCGAAGTCCTTCTGGATCTTAGGTCGCAAGCTTTCCTGAAACCTTAGGTCGTGGACTTCCTTAGGTCGCAACTTCCTTAGGTCGCAACTTCCTTAGGTCGTAGCTTCCTTAGGTCGTAGCTTCCTTAGGTCGCAACTTCCTTTGGTCGTAGCTTCCTTAGGTCGTAGCTTCCTTAGGTCGTAGCTTCCTTAGGTCGCAGCTTCCTTAGGTCGCAGCTTTCTTAGGTCGTAGGCCGCTGGGCTACTTCAATGAGTTAGGTTGTGACATTCTTAGGTCGCGACGTTCCTGTAGCTTAGGTTGTAGCCTCACTAGGTCGCAGAATTCCCTAGGTCGTTTCTTCGTTAGGTCGCAAACTTCTCTTAGGTCGCGAAGTTTTAGGTCGCTGAAATAAAGGGATTAACAATAGTTGAATTTCATATTATAACTCAAGTTCATATTCATTTAATTAATTCATTTCATCGATCCATTTTTGATATCAAATTCAACTTCATTCAACATCACTTAAGTTATGTTTCTTCACAACATTTCATTCTATTTGACTTAACTTAAATTTCATTTTCTAAAGTCATTTTATTTAACTTTTACTTAAGTCAAATTTCATATCACTATTCAAATTCAGATTTTGTTTCGCTTAACAAAATTGTTTAACCATTTTAATATTTGGTCTTACTTACATTTTCTCCTTTTACAAGTTATACAACTTATCTATTTAAACTTCCAAATTCATATTATACAATCTCTTTACCTCTTAAGTTTAACTTTTCCATTTCAATAACTTATCTAATTCAGTTCAAATCCAATTTAATTTATTTAACTTTACTATAATTAAATTTTTATTTCATATTATAATTCCAAAGTTCATTTCACTTATATTTATCAATTTCAACTTGGATTTTAAATTCAAATTTGTTTATCACTACAAAACATCAATTTTCAATTTCTATTGGTAGCAAATCCATCACACAGAAACTCGAAAATGATACTGATGATGCTGCAATCATCACCCTTATTATTTTCCAGCAACAGTAGTGGATTCAATGCTTTATATTCATTTAAAATCCTTTTTTTTAATATTTATAAATCACTTTTATAAATTTATACTTATATAATTTCACTATTTTACTTCACTTATATAAGATTTATTCCAAATTTATTTATCTTATTTAGAATTATAACAATATAACCTCTTTAACTTTGAAAACAACTTCCAAAATCAATGGGATTTAGATTCTCAAATTCTTAGTTTAAATCCATTTTTATTTATAACTCACATTTATAAATATACTCATGTAGTTTCATTTCTTATATATAAGATTATTTCATAATTGTATATCATATTAATAATAATTCCATACTATATAATTCATTTGCTATATAATTTATTCTTTTACAATTTGTGTTTTTATTTAGATTATTCAAACAGCTTTTATTAACTTATACATATTTACATTTTCAAACAACCAAAAATCAATTCATATACACTATAATAATTTCTGAAATATTGTTTCCTTTATATATAAAATATAATCGAGGTAAAATTATTTCATTTACCCAATTTATAAACACTACTATGTCGACTTGCCTCGTTTAAGTGTTTAGAAATCCCTATCGATAACATGGCATCCCACATACCGACCAGAATTCACAAACAACTCCACGGATAAGTAAACACAATATAAAACATTTTGTATCACTAACAAATACGCGCTCATATATATAATACACTCAAACTCAATCTAGGATGCTACTGACCCTATCTATACCGAGTACACATCAAAGCCTAGGAATATGCTAAATCTAAGCTCTAATACCAACTGTGGCGACCTGCAAATCCGTACCCTTTGAATCAACAATAAACCACACATGTCTGACCCAAAAAGGCACAGACTGACGGAAAGTCATGAGAAAGAAAAGAAGAGAGAAGAAGAAAAGAGAAGAAAGAGAGAAGAAGAACAAAACAGAACAATACAGAATCTTACATCACAGTAGAAAACATATAATATCATTTCAATGATCTTTACAAAACAGAAACTGTATATACATACATCAATCAGAGTTCAACAATCAATCACCAATCATCAGCTTAGACAGTTATAATAACATGTCCTTACAATTGCTGATAATATAAATAACAAAGCAGCGGATAATAAACAGATACGTGTATACGAAAATGAAGATCTCCAGCTCTCCCGCTGAAGCTCCAAAAGCATCAAATCAGAACCTATAATTATACTCGGTCTGACCCGAGCACTGAAAGGGAAGAACGCCCAGATCAGTCTAGTAAACCAGCGTGAGAAACACATCCAACTGAATTTATTAAATTACCAAACTTTCCTTTTCAAAACAAAAGTATCTCGTAAGACACGCCCACACATAAACACGGACATGTTTTTACCTTACGATAACTAAACCCTTTCATATCAAATCATCTTATATTATACTAGTGTCTAGTATATACAAATAATATTAATCATAGCTAAAATGGTTACCCATATAGCATTTCGAGGCTATTCATTACGCCAATACAAACAAAACTACAAGCTCATAGTGGAGTTTGGATTTCCATACAAATGACCAGGTGAAAGGGACTACCTTCCGGTAGTACATGATCTCTAGAGGAATGTACTGAGGAACCACATATGAGAACCTCTACCAACATAAGACCGGCCTACCTCTATACCTAGGTAGTATCGAATATATCATCCCCCGGTCGTTACCGACCATTTCCGAGGACCCTCATAGCATACAAACCACAATAATTTACATCCCGAACGTCATAGCGGAAAGAAATATATCTAGAAGGGGATGATCATATCCTAATTGGGAATGACCCACTTAGCCTTGCCGCATTTAACCCTGTTTCGGTCATTTCTGGTTGATGAGGCCAAAGAGGTAACGATTACCTTTCACATATCACATATCACTTCACTTTTGAATGCAACGTTCGCCATTTCCGTTAACTACTAATTGCCTTTCACAAATATACAACCCTTGAGCTCGAACGTCTTAAGGAAGGGTGTTAAGCTAAGAGAAGTTGCCTTCTCCGCCACCAAACAGATGTACGTTTGTAAATACCAATGTACGTAATTTCAAAAAATGCAATGTCAGACATTCATCCATACAAGTTGTCCAGGAATAGGACAAACCAAAGGTACTCTCCTACCACATCCTATCGGGAAATCCCTAGGATTAATAGCGAACAGTCCTTGCAGTGGATATTTCTTAATAAAGAAACTACTGCTACTATATGTATATTGGGATTTTAACCCCAAATGATCAACAAGCAGTACTTCACTATGAAAATCCTAAACATCAATATCATAAGCCAACCTGGACAATCGTCGTATAAATGTTGGTTCGAAGTGGTTTTCAGATAAATTTGATCCCGGTCTCTTCGCACCAACAATGCAAAAGCGTTTCTCAACCTCACACAGAAACTAAGTTTCATAGACTTATCACGTCTCCAACTTTCAACTTGCTATCCTTCGGCCAAGAAGGAAGCTCGATAGATTGGAGTAATACTCCGCACTACACGAATCAACATCCTCAACACAAGTGATAATCAAGCCTACACAGATGGCTACGTACTAAGTGTACGACTAAATAGTTCCCACATCAAGTAGAGGAACTAAAAATGGCCAAATTTGATAGTCGGTTATTTAACTATCAAAGCAACAAACAAATATTTAGCACCATAAGTGAGCACTATGCCCTTTCAATTAATCTTTTATTAATTAATTCACTTTCTAAATATTCACTTCAAATTATCTTTAAAAAGATATAATTCCAAAACCATTTCAATATTTCACTAATTGGAAAAACATTTCCATACACTTATTTAATAATAAGTAAGTTCGCAATTCTCTTTATTTTCAACACTTAGAAAATATTACATATACTTAAATCATGATTAAGTATATTTTTTATTCTTTAAGGAAAACATTCTCTTAAACATATTTATTTGGGTCAAAACGAATGTTGCGTAAAGCATCGTTATGACAACCCAAATCATTAGTATAAGGATTCGATAATTAGATAGATATATAAATCCCATATACTATACAAAACATCTTCTTTTGAAAATCATTTACTATAACAACAGTGTTATAGTCCATGCTTTCCTTACTTCTCGAAAACATCTATTTCAACAATGAATGTTGAAATCTATGTATTCGATACTTAACACATTTTAAAACATCTTCAAACCATTTAACTCCATTTAAAAGATCACTTTTCAAAACATTCATTTAATTTAAAAAATTATTCACTGTCCAAAATCATGAATATAATTCTCTAACCAAATTCATTACTTCTACATATTTATTAAAGGATTATTCACTGTCCAAAATCGTGAATATAATTCTCTAACCAAATTCATTATTCCTACATATTTATTAAAGGATTATCCACTGTCCAAAATCGTGAATGAAATCCCTTTAATAAGCTTTCATATTTAAATCAAATAAGTTGATTTCACATTTATAAAACAATGTTTATAAATTCACGTTTCTATTTTATAAAAACTTCCATTTATAAAATTCCTTTATTAACAAATCTCATTTATCTCATTTATATGCCAACATCCGATTATAAGTTTATTTACCTATAATTCTCTTATTTACAAATTCGTTCTTTTTATAACTTCATAAATTTATAAATCTTATTCACTTATAAGATTCATTTATAACTTCAGTTTAACACTTATAAAACTCATTTACAATTCCATCACTTTTATTTATAAAATATCAATTTTATAAACCTTATATATATAAACCATTTATAATAAGTCAAAAATCTCAATTTAACTATTTTACCAATAGTTAACTCCATATTTCAAAAATCATATAATGCTTATATTTCAATTAGCCAACTTTTATTTATTTAAAATAAATCCATTTCCATAATCATTCAAAAAATCATATATTTTCAAAATCACTTTGAAATCCTTATTAAATTGAAATCATCAATTTAATATTTTAAAATTCCAATAATAGTCCCAGAGCTGCAAAACTGCTAAATAAGGTGATCCACATCAATCACGTCCATCATGGCATCCAAATCATCATATATCATATGATAACAGCATATATCACAATATCTGTAAACAAAATCAACACTGGTGAGGAATCCAGTTGGATCCCTCCAACCTGTCACATGCAACAAATATACATATGACAATATGTGTACAAAGTCCGCTTCGAGGCAGACGCGCGTACAAAAGGTCATCCGCTCATACACGGGAACGTATAGGGTCTTGTTTGCTCTAATAGGCAGGAATATATCCAAACCAATCAATATATATGATATATCATATATCATCCAAACAATCATCAATCAGCATAAATAAATTTATTTCTCACTTATATAAAAATATAAGCATGTCAGAAAGAGTGAGTTGTACTCACTTTGATTCCAATAGTCGTTGCAGTGTTTTATTTCGAATAAAATTAAACGGACGTTTATTTTTGCCCAAAATTTTCGCTATCTCCAATCAACTCCAAACCAGCTCTATCGCGTAGTGTTCATCAATACGAACCCGACACAACTTGTTTCGTCAATTTTCGACCTCGTATGAAGAAGTTACACATTTTAAAGATTATACGAATTTAAAATAATTAACAACGTCATTAACAAATTAATTAACCTTAATTAACTTATAATCCTCCTTCTATTCATCATCTTTTGCACGTTACAGGCCGAGGCTCGAAACCCATTCATGCAAGCAAACCCTTGATCGTCGCGACCACTACGTTGCCCTAGGAGTTATCGGCAACCACCATCTCGAAGCCCTATGCGAGCTCCACCATTGGCCAGCGACCGAAACCCCCTAGCTCGGCCGCTGTCTCGTATTTCGTGCTTGAACACACGCGTTCATCTAAGTTTTGCCACCGATCTGTTCAATTAAATTTGATCACAACCGTTGAGATCGAAGATCTCATCGTGCTCTACAAGGTTGTAGTAGAAAGTTTTTCGTGAAAGTGAATGGATCAAGAGAGATCGGATGGGAAAGATTTGAGCATTTTCGGCCATTCAAATGTTAATGGCGGCTGTAACCCTAAGGCTAGGGTTTTAAGTGAAAAAAGAAGATTATGAAGTTCTTTTATAGAAATTTCGTGACACTATTCATCCGAAATTTTTTCCAACTCCAAATGAAGTGTGCCGCCTGGCGTTTATAATGTTTTACCCTTATTCTGAACACAATGGAATATATATCGAGAGCCAATTCCATCGTATTTGGAAGATAGGTTTTCGAATCGACTTATTTTAATTAAAATTTACTTAAATAAATTTCTACGCGTTTCAGCTTCGAACGACCAAACTGTAAATTTGATTGACACAAAATTTGAAATCCTATATAACATTACGGATCCAATGAAACTGGTTTCGTCGAAATCCGAGACTGTGTCAAAAATGACTGTTTTTACATGTTGATTAAATATTAAAATTTCCAATTTCTAGAAATTAACTTTTAATTCAATTTTAAAAGTTCTCTAACATTATTCTAATTCAAATAGAATTTATATCAACTTTACAAATCATTTTAATTTACATATATTCAAAATCAAAATATTTCTGCAATTTCAAATATTAAATTAACGATTTAATTATCCAAATAAATCAAGATATTTGAAATATAAGTTATTCAACTTATAAAATTAACTTGTGAATATTTAAATCAATTAAATATCTGAATTTCAAATGACCGAAATTCTGGGTTGTTACAGTCACTGTGAGGTATGGGTTATTGTAACAACACGTAAATTTTAACGGTTTGATAACGTAATTAACTGAAATTTTGTGAAATTTAAAACTATAAAATTTGGAAATGAAAGTTTGATATTTGGAATACGTCTATTTAAACATAGCAAATGGTAAATTTTCATCAGATAATATAGAAGTTTATTTTATTGTGTTGTCTGTATATGAGCAATATAGGGAATTTATTGAATATAATGCATATATAAATTTTATACGTATATAATAATATTATGTTAGTTATATATTAACTACAAATATTAGTGTATACTGATATATCATTTGTTATATAACCTGTTGGATATATATAGGTCTGCCTATAATTTTATTTTATATGTTAGGTGTTAAACTTATATATATTAGTATGTATATTTTATAGTTTATATATATATGTAGTATATCATATGTGTGCATTTAGTTTGGTATATATATATATATATCTTTCAAATGTATTTGCCTAGTGTTCATATATATGTTTCAACTTTTAAGTTTACATCTTTGTATTGAATAAGAAAATATAAGTATATAATATACATAAAGAAACCGTATATATGTTTGTTTATATATATGAGAAGTTGTTTTCAATTTTCCTGAAGCCTATATATATATTTGACCATATATATGTATAATACTTTTGATGTGCGTTATTTGTTTCCCTGATTGATTTTAAATATATATATATATATATAACAATGTAAATTCTGTTCGTTTATATATGTATATTACTATAATGTAAGATATATTAATTCTACAATAGATATTTTTTTATATGTATGTTAGTCTATATACTAGTTTATATTTGTTCAAATGAGTTTGGATTCAAAATATGTAGATAGATTTTGTTTTATTGGTGTTAAGGTTAAAATTATTGATTTAAAATATATATATCTTATTTTAAATATAGGTTTAAGAATTGGTTTTAGAGAAAATTTATATATATATATTTGTTCAGTTATATCAAGATGGTTCCGATTCATTTTCATCGATTCTTATCTATCAGCTTTGTTGATTAATTCGTGCCAATCTTGCTTTGCTTTGGGATTCGTTCTTGGATTCGTAACACATTTCATTGTCGAATATCTCTAGCTTGAAAGGCGAGCAATCACTCACGATTAACATCCTTATATTTATTAAATTTGATTTCATTTGTAATGACAATTGAAATATGCTGCTAAATTGAACTGTTAATTTTATAATTGCTATATATGATATGCCATTATCTGTAACTATTCACCTATGATATGACACCATATCCTATTGTATATATTTAAATTTATTACTAATGATATATGGTTGTTGTTGATATTATTATTCTTATCATATATGTTCTCACTCTATAAGTTCCCTATTAGTTTAGAATTCCCTATGGGTTGAAATGATACATACCCGAACGATCTTGTAGAATAGTAGGAAATCGTTATGGGTTGAAATGGTAAACCCAAGCGATTTTCATTAATTTTAAATTTTAGGATTATGGGTTGAAATGATATATACCCGTAGATATTTAAATTGTGGATTGAAATGATAAATATCCGTATCACTTGACCATAGGATAGAAAATTATATACAGACACCGTTGGTATATATATATTTTTTGAAAATGATTTCCAAGGTTTTGAAAGGAAATATATGGTTTAATAAATATTGATTTTTAGATATTTTATATATATGTTATTTTTATAAAGATTTAAATTTTAGATTTTAAAATAATATTTTTTGGAAATTTTAACTTATAAGTTAGTTTTGAAACAATGTAAATTTAAAGATTTTACTTGTATTTTATTTATTTTAAAAATATATAAAAATAGATTTAATATAAAAATAAATTTAATAATAAGTTTTAATTTAATTAGTATATAATATGTTTAAGTATTTACTTAAATTTATATTAATATTTTAAAATAGATTTTATAACTTAAATAATAAAGGTTGGAAAGATAAATTAATGTTGACTTGGAATTTAAATTGGTT
The DNA here is from genome assembly GCA_030737815.1 of Allium fistulosum. Lineage (NCBI taxonomy): Eukaryota > Viridiplantae > Streptophyta > Magnoliopsida > Asparagales > Amaryllidaceae > Allium > Allium fistulosum. The sequence goes on from CM060903.1 coordinate 1,181,589,810, forward strand.
AATAATTGAATTTAAGAAAGAATTGATTTAAACTTATTAGTTCTGAGATTTTGAAAATATATGATTATAACTTGGTTTATAACTTGATTCGGTAAAAGTGATTGAATGAATATTCTTAATTTTGAATAAAATTGAGATCGAATATTTAATATTGATTTAAATATAAATATATATATATATATATTGGGATTTAAATAAATTGTTATAAAAATGGTTAAGGGAATAATTTCCAATTTGGATAAGTTTAAAGTTAAATGTTGAAATATAAATGAAATTTATATTGTAAATGTTTGAATATTTAAACTTGAGTCTTTGAACTTTAAATTGAAATGGTTAAACTGGAATTGATTCAAATTGAATTTTGGAATTTAAGATGATTTAAATCGATTAGCGAAATTGGAGGAACTAATTTTATTATATAAAGTATTTTATCATATATATAAACTACTTTAATTTATAAAGTATTTTAATATATATACTATTTTCAACATTTAAATTATTTAGGTGGAAAGTGTTATGATTTCAAAGTGTTACGATTTCAAAGTGTTATGGTTCCAAAAGTGTTACGATTTCGAAAGTGTTATAATTTTGAAAGTGTTACGATTTTGGAAATGAATATGATTTAAAGTGTATAATGATACCAAATTGATATAGTTTGAAATGATATGATATTTTGATATGAATCATGAACTGTTTGAAATGATATGATATTTTGATATGAATCATGAACTGTTTGAAATGAAATGACCACGGTGTTATAATAACGTTTGGTTGTTAAAGAGACCGGGATCATACTCTCTGCCAATACCGAAAACCACTTTAACAACTATGTACATGGTGGAGATTCCAAAATGAAGTAGGATGGTTTGGTGACGATTCTGTATGGTATTTACATAGCCCTGACTCCCGTGAGTCAGCTTGATATGGCTAAAACAGGAGCCATGCCGGGCCAAGTGAGGTCATTCCTCCGATCGGGCACATTTCTTCGATACCATTATATTGCTTTTGTGATTTGAGTGGGTGCACCCTTTGATTTAGGAGTGTGTCATGAGGTGGGTGGTAGTAGCTGCTATGCGTTACCACCAGTCCGGATCCGCAAACGGTATATCTACCATGGCATTTCCTCAAGTGCCTTATCGCATGCCCTATCGTGCCTTCTACGAGTTTAGTTTGTACCATACCTATGGAGGGCCCTCTGATAGCCCTCCAGTTTACGGAGGAATTACGGTACTATATATACTATGGGAATATATAAAAATGTGTTAAGAGAGATATGGGTAATGCCTTAACGCTATTTTAATTGTTTACTTTACTATAGACATATTATAATAGCGTATATTACTAAATAGTAGATAGTTCCACGGATCCTTAGGGGATGGGTATCCCAAACATCCTTTAAGTTACTTGTATTTCAGTTGACATTTCACTTGAGTTGAATTTATTAATATAAGAATGTTAATCCTGACTCGAGTGTTTTGTGTTTTGCTTTACTCTCGGGTCAGACAGAGTGTCACGGCATTTGAGACTCACCTTTTGAGTTGGAGCTTCAATTGGAGATCCATCTGTATCTATTCAGCTTTCAGCTATCCGGTTGTTTTGTTCAGACTTGTCATCTATTGTATTCGAGACTGCATTGTATTTGAGATATTCTGTTGTATTTTATTTCAGATTCTGCTGTTTTGTAGTAGCTTCATGAACTATATTTATCTATTCCGCTGATTATTGTTGTAATACTCTCTGTCTGTGATTCTATGATTGGTTTATTTATTGTATATGCTGAGTTTTTGCCAAATATAAATTAACAATATGATATTTTGAGCAATTCAAGTCCGACATGTGTGGATGCGAATGGCACGAAATACCGGGTCGTTACAGTTATAATATGAAGGACCTGCTTCGGTGATTGAAGATATTAAGTGGTTTTGTGAGGGCCCGCCTCTTCCCTATGTAGGGAATAGTAAATGGTCAGGGTTATAGGTTAGGCATGGTAGAGGATATCTCAGGAAAGGGTCGACTTCGATACGAAGTATTAAGTGGTTGAAGAGATTCTGTATAATGTCAGCTAGATAGTTACTAGAGAGGAGTCCGTCTTGGGATAGATATTAAAGGACAGTGGCCTGCCTTAAAAGAGGTATTAAATGATTAAAGTCTACCTAGTTCACATTAAAAGGTATTAAGTGACTTGGGTACTATCTTTTACATTGATAAGACATTATTAATGATAGATATGGGTTATTGGGTTGAAAGCTAGATGGTGTTTGTACCAAAATTGGGCACAACACTCTTCGGAAGAGTTTAAAGAGATAAAAATGAAGAAATTAAATGGAAAATGAGGATTATCTAACAAACACTTCAAAAACAAATAATAAATATACGCAGAAACATAGGAATTTAGAGTGGTTCGGCGTATTGCCTACGTCCACTATGAAATTGATGACTTTTATTGATATTTCCTTGGTGATTACAACTGATTACAACGGATAATAGCAGATTACAACGGATTACAGTAGTGAGATTTAAGTATAGCAGCAGCTCTGAAGTGCAAAAATGTTTCCAACGGAGTTTGGACGTCAAAGAGCCAAAAGATCCCTCTTCTGTAGGCCCTGGAGCCATATTTATTGGCATAGGAGGCTGATACTTCGCTCAGATCTCGGAAGACTTCTTCTGGCATGTGAGTGGGCCTACGTGACCGAGCCCATAAAGTTTTGGCTCGATCAGTGATCGATACAAACGAATTTCGTATCGATCAAGATTTGATCCAATCGAGTCGAAACTTGGCATGAGTCTTCCTTATGTTGTAAGTAAGCTCCTGTGAAAATTTCATAGCATTTGGACTTGTGGATTGTGAGATATGATCGATGCAAGATTGCGTTTCCTCTAATCTGTCGAATTTGAATCGATCGTTTCGAATCGATCAACGCATGTGACCTGGGGATGACGTGGCGCATGATTTATGGATCGATCCACTTTCGATGCCGAGTTGACCGAGTCTTTTCCAGAGATCTCGCCTCTTTCGTATCGAAAGTTATTGTCACGCTCGAATCGATGGGAGTTGTATCATTCGTATCGACGGATCTCTTCTCGTTCGTATCGATCCAAATGTACGACATGTATTGGTTGTAAGGTTTTGTTCGCATTGATAGATCGAAGCGCACTTCGTATCGATAGGAAACATTGATTTCGCATCGATCCGTGGTCGATCGATGCGAAACATGTCTAGGGCCCAATCGATACGAAATGTGGATTCGTATCCATCGATGGATACGAAGTGGATTCGCTTTATCGGTACGAACCAGAGAAAGACTGATCGATGCGAAGTGGGCCATACTCGATCGATACGAACCAAGGCTCTAAGATGGATTCGAAGGCGATCGATACGAACCGAGTCTTGACGATGGATACGAACCAGATGGATTCGAACCGAGGCTTATCGATGGATTCGAAATGGGGTTATTTCCTTCAACTTGCATCGATCATATCTTGAGCATACGAACTCGGATTGACTTGAAATTTTTAACGTTAGCTTCCACGGCTTCGCTTGTTGTATCTTGTCAATTGTAGTCTGATCCGGATTCGTAAAAAATTCACCGACTTCCATAGCGAACCTGTGCGTACTCGATATTCGGGATGAGCGATCCTTGGTTTGCTGCCAATTCCTTGATATCTCGGCCTTGCCAAAAGGCGAGATAACATTTGCCCCCTAAAGTACGTCTTGTGCAAACATGGCGTGCTTTGAAATGCTATAATCTTCACTCTGAACAGTTATCGTCTTTTCGTTTGAAAGTTGCAATCTTTGACTAGCTTCCTCAGTAATGTGAATCGTTGACTGCCAACTGTTGTACCGTGTACTGTTGCAACCGATTGTTATATGATAGTGATTAGCTGTTTGTCGTTGAATCATTCATCGGATAGGCATTCAACCTGTGAATTTTGAAAATTGAAAATTATAAATTAGTCTGACATACTTGCGTATATGTTGACCTGACTCTCGTTAACGCTCGCGCGTTCACAAGTCGTTTTTTGTTTTTTCGCATTGAATTCTGTATCGATCCTCTCCTGAATTGATGTAAAATTCGAGTTGCAACAACACTTGATGGTTGCTTTGAAATGCCCCTTCGTATCGATCCTCTCCTGGATCGATGTAAAAGTTGAAAGGTGGTTTTCGTATCGATGTGGCTCACATCGATGGATATGAAATAAACGCTCGTATCGATGGTTACGAGCTTCGGTGGACTCCATTGCAGTGGACTTCATTTCATATCGATGAACTTGTGCTTTTGTGGGTCGAGTTCTGATGGATACGAAATATACATTTCGCATCGATGGACCCTGTGTTGTTGGATACGAAATAGCCAATTCGGATCGATGCAGGATGACATCGGTTGGAACCGGTCAAGATGATTGGGAGGTGAATGGTGATTTCTTTAGTATAAATAGGCTCGGTACTTCGTCATTCTTCACTTTTCTGCTTTCTTCCACCCTTGCCTTCGTATCGATAGAGAGACCGAGAGAAAAAAAAACTATTCTCGCCTTCGAATCGAACCAAAACCTTCGATCCCTTGAACCAATTATCAAAATCAGGTAATTAATCGATGAACTCGCGTTAAGAACGATGGGATTTTAGTCCAATTTCTAATCTATTCTCATACATGGCCATTTTCTGGCGATGTTGAGGTTGGAGTTGGTTCGGAGCATGGTCGAGGGAAGAAAGAGGAAGAGCAATGGCGTTTATGTCATTTGGAGAAGAAGGTGCCCGGAGGGTTATGAAAAATTTGGTAGATGGTGGTTTGGCCTTCGTATCGATTGATTAGGGAAGAAGAAGGCACTTCGTTTCGTATCGACCTTATTTTTGTATCGACTGGGAATCTCTTATGGCCATCTGGCTTCTCGTATCGATCGCGGAATGAACACTTAATACCAGTTGCATCGAATCATTACCGGTCGATGCGAAGGTGGTACACCTCTGATCGATACGTGGATGGTTAGTTCGATCGATGCGAGGTCGACAACGTTCGACCGGTATGATATGGATGTTAATTGAGCGATACGAAATGGGGGTTAAAATGATCGATACGAAACAGAGGCTGGGTTGATCGATACGAAATGGTCACTCTGGATCGATTTGAAATCTTCGGCCTTGATCGATTCGAACGTGTATCCTGATGGGTATGAATGACCGTTACGAACTAGGGCTTTTGCGACCAATACGAATCGAACTTTAACAAACTTGAAATCTCTTGCATGCTTGAAAACCTGACTCCGACGAGCTTCAAACTTGCATAACTAGAATTGACCGTAGAATTGCATTGACTACTCCTTAAAGCTTGTCGATGGAACTGCAATTTGACTGAATTCTAATAAACTTTTAACAAACCTTAACTTGGATTGGTCTCTGAAGTCTAGATTGCACGGTTGTGACGGTCGTCGATGACGGTCACTCCAGTTGAATTTCGAAGTCTCGTCGTTCAGACATTTTCTCTAACTTTGTATAATTTCTTAAGTATTATGCAGCACTGCACTTGCACAACACATTCACACACTTTACACTGGGGAAGCACGGGTGTTATTATCATCTAATGATTATTTCTCATAAGTTAGTTAGTTATGGAACCTTCAAGCTCACAACAGCAGGAAGTTCAGAGTTCACTTCCCCCAATAATCGATGCACCGACCATTGCGGTCGAGGTTATAGATCCAGCTCCGGATGAGCTTCCAGGTGCTAGGTTCCTTTTCCATCCACAGGATTCTGTGCCGTCCGACATCTTTGAAGACATGCTGGGATGGATATGCTTAAGACATGGCTTGTCGCTTGACGACGTATTACTGCCGGGGCCAAATGATAGACCGCACGCTCCTTTGGAGGGGTTTACTGCTTTCAATAGACATACATGCACAGCGGGAACACTTCCGCCATTCAACCAATATATAAGGGAAATGTTGTCCTTCCTTGGAATCGCCCCGTCTCGGCTACACCCTAATGGATATGCTCTACTGAATAGCCTATTTATCGTATTCATGGAGCATCTCTTCCGACCATCAATGCCGACCGAGATTAGATATCTTTTTAACTTCAAGAGTAGGGGAGATAGTCCATCTTTTACTTTCCTGGAGTCAGTCAGGAACTGCCAAGTAGTAACTGGATCCTGGGGAAGGTTGAGTTACTTTAAAATAGAATGGTTCTACGTCCGGTGCCCCTCAGGATTTGCCAGCCGATGGCTAGTCAGATGTAAGTGTTACAGTATTCTTCAAGAGTTATCCAGATGATAGTAGTTGATATAAACTGACATTTTCTTTTTTTACAGTCGTAATTTCTTGACCTGAAGGCGGGTATTTCAAAGAGATAGTAAGGGTCCTTTAAGAAGTTCCGAGCGAAATGAGGGACATTGATTCGATTCTAACTGATAGAAATTTGAGAATCGTCGGGCTGATTGAGCGGAATCAAAGCATAAGGTTTGAAGGGACACTGAGGGCAGTCTTGAAGAAGCGGGTGAAACGTAAAACGCCCGGTGTTGTAATAGCCGAAGGGGTTGATTCAGAAAAAACACCTACTGATGAAGAACTTATAGCCGGGCCTCCTGGCGATTTTCAGGGCTCGGAAGGAAGGAGAAAAGGCAAGGCAGTTGCTCATAAGCATTCTAAATCCATGAGATTGAAATCTTTGGTTGTGTCTTTGCCTATTCCCAGAATTAGAATTTCGGAGGCTCCTTCCCCGCAAGTAGAGAATCCTTTCGAAGGGCTTGCTGATATTCCAATTCCGGATTATGTGTCGTTTCAACATGACACCGGGTTGGAGGAGCTTGACAGTGCTCTTGATCTGAGCGAGTCGCTTGCTATAAGTGTGGCCGACATTTCCGGTTGGTCGGGGGGTTGCACATACATACACTTCACGGCACTACACGATTTCCAATCGTAAATTTTTCAATTCAAGAGATCACTAACTTTTCTTTCGTTTCTCATTTACAGGTAGGATGTATGGGAGAGGATCGATGTTAGGGAGCCTCTGTTCGGCTCGAAAGTCCTCCACTTACCACGAGTCCCGCAGGAGAGATTCGGATAGAGACCGCGATCAGGGGTATTCTAATCAAGAGAGATACGAGCGGGATAGGGATAGAGACTATAGATACCGATCTAGGTCCCATTCTCCACCTACTAGAATCCCCTCACCACCTCCTGTTCACGTTTCACATCCACCGGAGCCTCCACGACACAGACCGTCTTCTCACATTTCTAGGCCCGAAACTCATCACCAGAGAGTCGAAAAAATGGCCCCCATAATTGCAGAGCAGGTCATAACTGAGCCCATGAGGGAAGGAGCTATTAAAATCGCTCAGTTGAGGAAAGAGTTCCCAAACATATGCTTCGACGGCTACGTTTTTCCACCTCATTTAAAGAGAAATTCCATCGGGAGCGGAATAAACGATGTATGATTACATTCATGAAATTTATGCCCAATATAGAGAGTGGATGAAGGCCGCAGAAAAAGCTTCCAAGGTGGCCTTTGAGCGAGCTAAAATGGTTGAAAAGATGGAGTCTGAACTCGCTCAAAAGGACCGAATCATCCAAGTGCTCAATACCGAGGCTGAGTCTTCTCGGAAATCTGAAATTGAGGCCACCAAAAAAGCTGATGAAGCGAATGTGGCGATGGAGAGATTGAGGCAAACACATGTTGCCTTGGTGGAAGAGATGGGCCACCGAAATACTACGGTCATCGCTGAATGGGACGCTGCCCTGAGAGAACTTGGCGAACTTAGAGCTAAATTTTCCGAAATTGCCAAGGAAAGGGACGACGCGAACAACGCAGCCCAAGAGGCATGCGAACAGGCTGTTTTGATTCTGGGTGAATGGGATGCAGCCATGGCTAAGGTCCGCGAGGTGGAGACTAAGGTTGAGGAGGAGGTGAAATCGGCTGAGTCCAGGCTAGAAGCCGATATTGAAGATCTCCTCGTTATTTACAATGCTAACGTGCTGAAGTACAGAGACCTAGCCTGGCTCGATGACTACCTGACACATCTACACAACACCTGGGGCCGATTGGTTCAGGAGGAGAAGGCGGTGCATCTGGGTGAGTCGGTCGACGAGTTTGAGCTCGAGACCCGTTTGCTGAGTGAAGATAAATGAAGGATTCTCCATGAGTCGATGATTCTGCGCGAAAAGGAGAGGCTTGGCACCCAACACTTAGAAGTAGGAGAAGGCTCAGGGGTTGAACACCACGATGCAAGTCTCGAAATTCCTAAGTCAACCCAGCCTGAACCCTTACCTGCGGTTGATCCCCAAGCTGTCCCTGCCTACAATCCAGATCAGCCGTAGATATCTCCGGCTATAGAGCAAGTTGCTGAAGCCGTTCAGCCATCTACAAGCCAAACTGAGGAAGGTACTCTGAACATCCTATATGTCTATCTTAAGTCGGAGTTGTCATTCGAATTAAGTACAAACAGTTCTCTTGTTTTTATCCACTGATTGATGCTGCACCGGTCGTGCCTCCTGTTACTCAAGAATCACATCATATGCAGGAGGCAATAATAACTGAAGCCACCACCACAACGACCACGGCATCGACCGACGGAATGCAAGGGTGCACTCTAGTTTTTGATGAACAGATGATGGAGGAACTTCTAGGTCATCACAGCGATCCTTTTGCGGACCTGCCATTTGTTATGGGCGGAAGCGCCCCCACTACAAGCTCTTCAATGCCAACCACTGATGCTCCTAGCGAGGCCCAAGCGATTCACGAAGAAGAAATATTGGCTGAAATTGACGCTGAAATGGAAGCAGCAGCTCGTAGTGTTAGTTTTGGAGGTGGAATGGCGGCACCTGGTCCAGCTCCGCTTAGAATGATATCACCTGGTGGTACAGTTATTGACATTAGTGTGTTCATTCCACCTCCTACAATTGATCTTGTTCCTCCGACCCCGCCCGTAGGAAGCATCCCTATACATTCGAGCTCGGAGGAGGACGTCGAGATCATGCCCCCGCTGGAGACCGACCACCGAAAGGCAAAGGCTTAAAGAGGAAAGTTAGTGGCGGCTCCGGCGGGTCTACGTCGAGGAAGATGCCGAGAGAGAAGAAGAAATAGATAGGGATTTATTTTTGGTTTTCCTTTCGTAGGCCGTGTATAGATGCGGGTTCGGCCCCTACTAGTAGGAATTTTTTGGAATAAACTTGTACATGAATTTCTTTCACAGACAGTAGAAATGAAACTCTTCTTTTTTGGCTTCTTCTCAGTTATTGTGTATTTACTTAAGTGTTTCAATATTTGAAGTGCACTTGTGAAGTTTCAGCTTCCGAGTCAAGTTTTTTTTTATTCGCTAGGTCCGAAAGTTGCGGGTACGATTCATGATCGGGAAGTGAGTTGAACTTTGATGTTGCACTGCTTTAGTCGATGGTCGACACTTAATTTTTGCCCCCCAGTCTTGGGGATGAGTTGTAGAACATCAGCCAGTGATTACACCTCACTTATAACATGTGGAGTTTAGTGCCACTGAATGGATGTTTGAGACAAGCGGAGATTGAGTGGTTCAACCACACTTGTTTGATTATCAATGATCATATCCGCACTTCGGGGATTTACATTTGTTTACTGGCGGTTAGTTACGCCGGTTTAAGTTTTTATTATACGTCCGTGCTCTGGAGACTTGGAGTTGACATTTACACTCCGTCTCGCACTTTGGGAGTTCGGAGTTGGTGTTTATACTCTGATCACTCTAGGAGTTCGGAGTGGATGTTTATACTCCAATTTGCACTCTGGGAATCCGAAGTTGATGTTTATACTCCGTTTCGCACTCTGGGAATCCGGAGTTGATGTTTATACTCCATTTCGCACTTTGGAAATCTGGAGTTGGTGTACAGAAGGTCAGTCACATCTGTTGTATGCTTTTGGATTTCGCTCGCACTTTAGGAACGAAAGGTGTATCAGGATCGTGGATGGTCGGATCACATCCACCCTGAGTTAACAAGTAAGGTCGTTAGGTGGATGGGTCCACCCTCCTCAAACTAGGTTTAGATACGGGTGAAGTTGTTAGGTGGACCGATCCACCCTCTTCGAAAACGTATTTGTAAGTTTATACTCCAGTTCACACTCTGGGAATCTGGAGTTAGGTGAAGGATTGTCGTGCATCAATCCTCCTTTGACTGTGGTGTGATGGCTTATCCCCGAGCTCGGGTTTCACTTAGAGAGTGACCGGTTGCATCACAGTCACTCCCTATTTGAATAAATCCCACCGTATGATGGAACTTAGCTCTCCGTGCATGGTGATGATTATATGAAGTATTTCAAGTAAATCATAGCTCTGGCTCAAAGAGATTGCATTTTATTGCTGAAATAAGAAAATATGGAAAAGTCAATTGCCTTATTACAAATTCTAATTTTGAAATGCAGAAACAAATTGCAAATGAAAAATAAACTGAATGAATAAACAGAGCCTGTTATGTGTAGTAGCGACGAAGACTCTCGCTGTTCTAGGCTCTTGGTAGAGTAAGACCGTCGACGGTCGATAATTTGAATGTGCCATCTCCGAGCTTTCGTTCAATAACATACGGCCCTTCCCATGTTGGCTTCATATGCGAAGGAACCAGATAGACTCTTTTTAGGACGAGATCGCCGAGTTCAAAGGTTCGTGGGCGGACCTTGGCGTTGTACAATCGGGCGACTCGACTTTGATACGCGGCTGCCCTCAAATCAGCCTCTTCACGTTTCTCATCTAGTAAATCGAGAGATTCATCAAGTAATATAGCATTTGTCTTCGGATCATAGTATGTCATACGATGAGAAGGCACTTCTAGCGCGATTGGAATAACAGCTTCTGAACCATAAGAGAGAGAGAATGGAGTGTGACCGGTCGCGGACTTATGGGTTGTACGGTAGGCCCATAAGGCCATAGGAAGTTCATCGACCCATTTGCCCCGGCCTTTTCCAGTCGTTTTTTCAAAATTGACTTTATAAATTTATTGACTGCTTCGACCTATCCATTCACTTGAGGGTGCGCAACTGCAGAGAATTTCTTTCGAATGCGAAACCGTTGGCAGAAATCCTTAAATTCAACACTGTCGAATTGGGTTCCGTTATCAGTGATAATGGTGCGTGGGAGACTGAATCGACAGATAATGTTGCGGACTACAAAGTTGATCGCTTTTTTCATCGTTATGGTAGCAAGAGGTTCAGCTTTAGCCCACTTTGTAAAGTAATCAACTGCAATGATGGCGTACTTCGCACCACCTTTTGCCAGAGGTAGAGAACCAATGATGTCGATGCCCTATAGTGCAAATGGCCATGGGCTGACCATTTGAGTTATCTCAGTAGGTGGGGCTCTAGGAATTCGAGCATGCTTTTGACATTTATCACATTTCTTGGCATATTTCGACGCATCACGATTTACAGTCGGCCAAAAATATCTGTATCGAAGTACTTTCTTGGCAAGTGCTTGCCCCCCGGTGTGATCGCCACATTCTCCCTCATGCACATCACGTAATACTCGCTTAATTTCATCGTGAGCGATACACCGGAGTAAAGGAACAGAGTACCCTCTTCTGTACATGACTCCATTCTGGATGGTGAATCGTGAAGTCTTCCGAAGGACTTGTCTTTTTTCACTCCTGTGCTCCGGTAGGATTCCATGCTTAAGGTAATTTCAAAATGGAGTCATCCACGACTCCTTATCGGGAGCGGCTTCACATACCCAATCTGTTTCTGCCCGGTCAATATTTGGGGAAGATAACGTCTCTATAGGAACGAGACCCATTTGCTGCGCTTCACCAATGCTGGCTAGCTTTGCCAATGAATCGGCTTTCTGATTGCGTTCTCGAGGTACACAATAAATGGCATAATAATCAAATTGATTCAGTATTTCCTGAACCCGAGCTAAGTAAGCAGCTAGTCTTCGATCTCTCGCTTGATATTCTCCCCGAACTTGACACACAACTAATTGTGAATCACAATGAATTTCCACAGCGATAATTCTCAAATCTCTAGCAAGTTTCAATCCAGCTAAGAGGGCTTCATATTCAGCTTCATTATTGGTTGCACAAAAATCGAACTTCAAAGTGTAACATATAGATCGGCCTTCAGGGGTTTCAAGTACAACCCCAATGTCCGAGCACCGGTTGTTCGATGCATCATCGGTGTACAGCTTCCAAACGTATTTGGGAGATTCACTGGTTTCGGGCAAGTCCTCTGGGATAGTAAATTCAGGTATGAAATCGGCTAGGACTTGTCCTTGAATGGCTCGCCTTGGATTATAAGTAATATCAAACTGGCTCAGTTCGATATTCCACTTGAGTAACCTACCAGACGTCTCAGGCCGCGTAAGGACCTGTCGTAACGGCTAGTTTGTGTAAACAATAATAGGATGGGCTTGGAAATATAGGCGGAGCTTCCTTGATGCAATAACAAGACAGTAAGCCAGCTTCTCTAGTTTCGTATAATTCCTTTCAGCTCCGGTCAATCGTTTGCTGATGTAATATACCGGCTTCTGTATCCTGTCTTCTTTCGGAATTAAGGCAGCGCTAATTGCGTTTTCTGATATTGCCAGGTAAACATACAACTTCTCATGATCAATAGGTTTTGAAAGAATAGGTGGTGTGGATAGATGCTGAATTAATGCTCGGAATGCGCCCTCACACTCCGTGGTCCATTCAAAGTTTCGTTTTCCTTTTCGGATCAGATCGAAGAAGGGAATGAATTTGTCAGTGGACTTTGAGATGAACCTGGTCAGTGCTGCTACTTTCCCATTGAGACTCTGTACTTGCTTTATAGTTTTTGAAGTTTCAAGATTTCCGATTGCCCAGATCTTTTTAGGATTAGCTTCGATTCCTTGAGCATTGACGATAAACCCAAGGAATTTTTCGGATGCAACTCCAAAGTGACATTTTAGTGGGTTGAGCTTCATTCTGTATTCTCGAAGTATGTTGAACATTGATTCCAGGTCATTAATATGGTTAGTGGAAAATCGTGACTTCACAAGCATGTCGTCTACATACATTTCCATGGTTTTCCCGATTTGATTGGCGAACATTTGATTGACCAATCGTTGATAAGTAGCCCCGACATTCTTGAGTCCGAATGGCATAACTTTGTAACAGTAAAGTCCCAGATTGGTTACGAAGCTGGTATGTTCCTGATCAGGTAAATGCATTGGTATCTGATTGTAGCCAGAATACACATCCATGAAGGATAAGAGTTCGTGTCCGACTGTTGAGTCCACAAGCTGATCAATTCTGGGAAGCGGGAAACTGTCTTTAGGACAGGCTTTATTCAGATCGAAGTAATCAACACATGTTCTCCATTTTCCGTTTGACTTTCGAACAAGCACGGGATTCGACACCCATTCGGGATATAGCGCATCTCAAATGAACCCATTCGTTTTAATCTTTTCTACCTCTTCTTTAAGGGAGGAAGATCTCTCTGGATCCATACCGCGTCTTTTCTGTTTGACCGGGACATGCCGCGGGTTAATATTCAAAGTGTGGCTCATGATGTTCGGTGAGATCCCACACATATCCGAATGCGTCCAGGCGAATACGCCAAGATTCGCCCGTAGAAACTCAACTAATTCCTCTTGAGTCTGCTGGCTTAGCTGAGATCCAATCTTTATCATCTTTGAATCATCATCATCGTCAACTGGGACATCGATCGTCAGTTCAGCCGGGGAAGCTTGACTTTCTTTAGACTCTCCTTCACCATCAGTTTCTCTTGGGTCAAGATCCCTTTGGAATTGGATGGGGTGCCCGGGCCTAGGCCCAGGCATTAATTGTCAATTATCAGCAAAACGGACATAGAGAGATTCCTCTACGCCCTTTCCTTTCTCCTTTCGCTGCGCCTCCCGTAGCTCGGCAACGTAGTAGGCTCTCCCAACAGCCTGATCTCCTTGAATGACTGCCACTCCATGATCAGTGGGACACTTCAGAGTCAAACACCATGGGGCAATAGCTGTCCTGAATTCAGCGAGGGCCGGTCGACCAAAGAAAGAATTATAAGGGGAGTCTATGTCCAATACAATGAACTGCAATATCCGGACTCTCCGGCGTTCTCCAACCCCCAACTCCACTGGTAGTTCCACTACTCTAGTGGGTATAGTAGCGCTCCCATTAAAACCATGGATTCGAGATTGGCAAGGCTTTAAATCTTTAGCCTCCATCCTCATCTGATCATAAGCTCGTTTAAACAGAATATTCACTGAGCTTCCATTGTCAACCAAAATCCTTTTCATCCAGGCTGGACCTACTTGAGCTGAGATGACCAGTGGATCGATAGTAGGGGATTCGACTTTATCAGCATCTCTGTTTCTGAATACGATGTCATCAGTCATCGTCTTCTGTTGTTTAGCCGGAGCCCCTTTACCAAAACTACTACAACACTCGAAGTCTGCATGCCTAATAGAGCTGGCATACGACTCCATTTCCTTCCAGCTTCGGTCTGCTAGATGAGGACCACCACAAACAGTGTTTATCACTAACCTCCCATCGGTACGAACGGGTTCCTCCTGCCTTTCCTAGTTTGGTGCACGATTCTGATTCGATGGGCCTACACTTCCTGACTGCGGTGCTCGCACAAGCTGATCCAACTTTCGTTCACGTATTAGCTTTTCAACGAGATCTTGTAAATGACGACACTCGTTCGTATTATGGCCATAACTTTCATGGAATCTGCAAAACTATCCTGTTTGGATTTGTCTTTCCGTTGACGGCTTCGAAGCAGATTTCTTGTACTGCATGGTTTTGCAGGTCTGCAAATACACATTTTCCAGCAACGTATTCAATGGAGTATAATTGTCGAACATGGGAGCTCTACGTCATGGACCTAAATTTTGATCTCGTTTTTTACCTTGATTTTCACTGTCCCTCTACTGGTTTTGTTTGTTTTGTATATTCAACTGAACTTTTCTGGAACTCTCCCTGGATTGTTTAACTTCAATGTTACTTTGAATTCTTCCATGCTGGTCCCTGTGTCATCCTGCTTCCTAGACTATTTCGCATCCTCCCTCCTCAAGAATTGGGCTGCCTTGGAATAGAAACGGTCCAATGACGCAGGTGGCTTCCCAGCTAACCAATTTCCGAATTCGGAATCAGGATCAATCCCCTTAGTTAATGCCATCAAGATAGAGTTATCATTGGGATTGCTTATTTCTACACACACAACATGAAATCGCTCCAAGTAACGTCTGAGTGTCTCTCCGGGAGCTTGAGTGACACTAGATAGAGTATTAACATCTTTAGGTCTCGCTACATGCATACGGAATTGTTCAAAAAACTTGGTGGCCATTTGGTCGAAACTAGAAATGGATCGTGGTGGCAAACAAGTAAACCACATAATAGCAATGCCCCCTAGGGAAATGGGGAAACTATGGCACTTAAACGCATCGTCAGCCCTCGCAGCATTCGTCAACCAGTCATACTTCAGGATATGTTGATTGAGATCAGAACTTCCTTCATAGACTGGCAGAGTTGGCATCCTGAATCATCGAGGTGGTTCAGCCTATAACATGTCATTAGTGAAAAGGGTATGACTCCGGGAAATCCCCCAATCGTCATTAGTGAGACCCTGACTTTCACGGATCATCTGACGAATCATCGTCGGTATATCCGGCATCTGGATATTTGGAGCATGTTGTGCCAAGGTGTGGTCGGGTTCCACAATGCGAGGCTGGACCGGACGTGGTCGACGGTCCATGTCTCGCCTCCTTGGTTCAAGATTTTCAGGGACATACGGTTCTGGAGTGTGTTCTCATCGGTGACGATGCAGATCAGCTTGATTTCTAGCATCAACTCCTTGTTCGGTAGTGGTGGTGGTAGCGAGGTTGCCTGTGACATGGTAAGGGTCCGGTCCGATGGCTGGTGGATGGTCCAGCCCTCGGTTGTCCAAGATTTAGGGCAGGTTGGTGTCCGGTGGGCTGGGTATAGCTTACGTCCAACCGTGGGCGTGTAGATCGGTGATGATCATCGGAAGAGGCTGAACTCTCGGTGGAAGAGTAGGAAGCTTGATCTCTCCTGGATCTCCTTCGCTGTTGACGCTGCAGCTAGTTGGTCAGTTCCACGTTAGCACGGAGTTGTTGAGTAAGTTGCTGACGACTCTGAGTTAGCTCTTGCATAAGTATTTGGAATTCTTCCCTGGTAACAGGTCCGGTCAGATCTGATGGTCCGGCAGCATTCTGGTTGGATGGAGGCAGTTGTACGGGATTTTGTCTATCCCGTCCTTCCTGATCAGCGGTTGTAGAAGCAGTTCTGTGCCCACCATGATGAATTGATGAAGTCCCTTCCTAGATCTGATGCAAATCTGAATAGGATGGAAGGGCTTTAAGGCTTGAGATCTGGATCTTCTTCTTGGATTTATTCAATCCGGTATCGATAGCAGATCCAAAGAGTAGGAGAAAAACTGGATTTTTCTAAGTGAAAGCACCAAAGTGTTTGTACCAAAATTGGGCACAACACTCTTCGGAAGAGTTTGAAGATATAAAAATGAAGAAATTAAATGGAAAATGAGGATTATCTAACAAACACTTCAAAAATAAATAATAAAGATACGCAGAAACATAGGAATTTAGAGTGGTTCGACATATTGCCTACGTCCACTATGAAATTGATGACTTTTATTGATATTTCCTTGGTGATTACAACTGATTACAGCAGATAACAGCAGATTACAACGGATTATAGTAGTGAGATTTGAGTATAGCAGCAGCTCTGAAGTGCAAAAGTGTTTCCAATGGAGTCTGGACGTCAAAGAGCCAAAAGATCCCTTTTCTGTAGGCCCTAGAGCCCTATTTATAGGCGTAGGAGGCTGATACTTTGCTCAGATCTCGGGAGACTTCTTCTGGAATGTGAGTGGGCCACGCAACCGAGCCCATAAAGTTTCGGCTCGATCCGTGATCGATACGAACGAATTTTGTATCGATCAAGGTTTGATCCAATCGAGTCAAAACTTGGCATGCGTCTTCCTTATGTTGTACGTAAGCTCCTGTGAAAATTTCATAGCATTTAGACTTGTGGATTGCGAGATATGATCGATGCAAGATTGCATTTCCTCTAGTCTGTTGAATTCGAATCGATGATTTCAAATCGATCGTTTTGAATCGATCAACGCATGTGACCTGGGGATGACATGGCGTGTGATTTATGGATCGATCCACTTTCGAGGCCAAGTTGACCGAGTCGTTTCCAGAGATCTCGCCTCGTTCGTATCGAAGGTAGTTGTCACGCTCGAATCGATGGGAGTTGTATCATTCGTATCGACGGATCTCTCCTCGTTCATATTGATCCAAATGTACGGCATGTATTGGTTGTAAGGTTTTATTCGCATTGATAGATCGAAGCGCACTTCGTATCGATAGGAAACGTTGATTTCGCATCGATCCGTGGTCGATCGATGCGAAACATGTCTAGAGCATAATCGATACGAAATGTGGATTCGTATCCATCGATGGATACGAAGTGGACTTTGCTGTATCGGTACGAACCAGAGAAAGACTGATCGATGCGAAGTGGGCCATAGTCGATCGATACGAACCAAGGCTCTAAGATGGATTCGAAGGTGATCGATACGAACCGAGGCTTGACGATGGATACGAACCAGACTGATTCGAACCGAGGCTTATCGATGGATTCGAAATGGGGTTATTTCCTTCAACTTGCATCGACCATATCTTGAGCATACAAACTCGGATTGACTTGAAATTTTGAACGTTGGCTTCCACGGCTTCGCTTGTCGTATCTTGTCAATTGTAGCCTGATCCGGATTCGGACAAAATTCACCGACATCCATAGCGAACCTGTGCGTACTCGATATTCGGGACGAGCGATCCTTAGTTTGCTACCAATTCCTTGATAGCTCGGCCTTGCCAAAAGGCGGAATAACAGATGGCTATGGGCTTATATTTAGAAAGCCTTTTTGACTTATATTTGGAATGACTTAGGATGTAGACAAAATGCGAAAGACATATTTCTATTTAAATTATACTACCTAAGTACTACTATAGTAAGGCTTGAGATTTTTATTCACTAGACATATGTTGTTCTGGCTCCCTCCTCGTAACAACACAGGTTAAGAAAGATGATGTTGAAGACGAAGGCATGGAGAAAGCTTGGGGCGGTTTAGCTATTTATCTATTCATGTTATTTTCAGATGTACCCATTGGAAACTGTTGTATTTTAAATATGATGCACCATGGATATGTAACAGTTATTATTGGTTGTGTTATTTTTTTTTTGAAAAGAAAAACCGCCTCATTAAAAACCTGGACCTATAACCAGCATGGATATAGGCCAGGGAAAAAATATTGGTTGTGTTATGGTTTTTATGACATTTTGAGTTTACAATAAAAATAGGTATTGTTGTTATTATTAAATTTTATCCTTCCATTGTGAGATCTGAATATGTAGATAAATAGCTCTGTATTGTTCTTTTTCCATCCCAACAACTAGCTTTTGAATGGATCTAAGTTTCGATGGGCCTTTTCTAGGTCAGAATTAAGGTTCATTTCAGGGCGGGTTATTACATTTGGTATCAGAGCTTAAGTTACCCAATCAATGGGTGTAAGTATACGTATAAGAGGCATACTTGTTATTTTTGAAAATGTTTTTCGAAAATTCTCTATATATAAATATATATACACACACACACTTATTTTAAATATATGTAAAAACACTAGGGAAATCCTTACTTCAACGTATAATGCTTTCTTAGGAAATGTAGAAGGAAAAGATTGTAACTCCAAAATTAATAAAGCAATAAATGTACAATAAATAGGGAGTTACAAGAATTTAATAAGGATATAAATGGATCAATTAAGATATTATTAGGATAATTATGGAAGGCATAATAGGAAAAAAAATTAGACAGAATAAATAAATGTCTTTAAAAATTATCCGTTAGAATTATAATCATTTATTACGAATAGTTGAAATTTATAGAAATAGCAAATAAACATATTAGATAGTAATTAAATATTATAAGGCAGTATAATCATCATTATGGTAAATTATATAGCCTTAATTATACATATGAAGAATAGTGGGCCTATCCTAATACGTAAAAATAGATGAGTGATATGAATCTATGTATCATAAACAATCGGAAGTAAGGAATGAGGCAAGATGTGAAGAAGTAGTGGAGAAAGTTCCCACAAGAGGGTATGCATTAATCACCACAAGGAGATAATCAAATTTTTATAAAGATTGAGTAGGGAAGAAGGAAAGTTCAATAGAAAGGACAATTAAAGTCAATTTCTAAATCCAACCCATGTGATAGAATTTGATAAAAGATTTTTTGAAAATTCCTTGAATCGTTTTGAATAAGTTTTTCAAAGGATTTATTAGGAAGTTGTTTTGAAAAAGTAAGAAAATTTGGAAGAGAAAGTTCCCACAAGAAGGTGTGCATTAATCACCACAAGGAGATAATCGAATTTTTATGAAGATTGAGTAAGGAAGAAGGAAAGTTCAATAGAAAGGACAATTAAAGTCAATTTCTAAATCCAACCCCATGTGATAGAATTTGATAAAGGATTTCTGGAAAATTCCTTGAATCGTTTTGAATAAGTTTTTCAAAGGATTTATTGGGAAGTTGTTTTGAAAAAGTAAGAAAATTTGGAACCTCATAATTTAAAAAAAATTGCTAAGTTTAAAGTTTCGAATTAAAAGATTTTTGGTAGAAAAAGGATTTTCATTTTCGAAATTCTAGTTTAAAATTGGTTGAGTCAAAAAGTTGTTGATTTTTGGAGAAAGGCATTTTTCCTTTTTAAGATAAATGTACAATAGAGCGTAGTTTGGACCTGATAATTTTTCTTCTATTTAGAAGTTCCTTTATTAAATTATTTAAAAAGGAATAAATGGAAATCAAATTTAATTAAATTAAGGAATAGAGAATAGAAGGATAAGAATAACTAGGTCAGGAGGAACATTTCCATATAAGCAAAATACGGAGAATAACAGCTGAAGTAGGAGCCAATTAGTTAGGAGAAATATAAATAAAGGCAATATTGGGAGATTTAGATGGAAACTATAACATCACACTATTTTGGACCATTCAAATATACAATAAATCCTCACATGTCAGACTTGAATACTTCAAAACAGTGGATTGTTAAGAAAATTTGGAGCAAATAAAATCAAACACAGAATCACAGACATAGAATATCAGAATAACTCACAATGGAAATAAAATACCATAGTAGTTCATGAAGCTACTACATAAATAATGTCAAAACAGATACAAAACATCATAGTCTGAAAGCAAATACAACAGAAGTCTGAATACATAAGTCACTAATACATAAACACAGCTGAATAGGAAATAACCGAAATGGAAATGGATGACAGATAGATAAATAAGCTCTAGCAAATCTCTAGCTCCAGAAGGTGAATCAGAGCTGTGATACTCAGGCTGACCTGAGCGTAAAGTAAAGCACAAAACACTCGAGTCAGGACATACATACTTATACAATGTAAACCAACTCAAGTGAACTGAAATAGAAATGCACAAGTAACTTAAATGATGCCTGGGATCGCCCACCCTTTAAGGATCCGTTAAACCATCTATTACGTAGTAATGAATGCTATTAGTAAAGTCTAAAGTAAAGCAAACTATGCAAAATAATAGTGTTAAGGTGGATAGGGTAACGCAAAGCTGCAACAATCGCCCACCTCTAACTACACTCCCAAATCAAAAATCAAGGATGGCCATCCAATAAATCACAAAGTAATAAAATGGCATACCAGGAAATGAGTCCGATCGGAGGAGCACAACTAACCGTTATCATAACCCGTGGTTATAAATTTCAAAATGGTTTATATTTCAAATCAAAACATATTCATTTAAACCATTTAAATATGAAGTCATTATCCTTTCAAATCAAATATTCAATTTCCAGAATTTTGCATTTCCTAAGTTCATTCAATCAATTATAACAATTTCAAAACATTGTATTTTAGCATTCATAACACTTAGAAAATGTTATAATTCTTATAGTAGCATTTTAGAAAATTTATCTTTTAGAAACTGCTACTTGTAGATATAATAGTATTTCAGAAAACAGTTCAATTCAGAAACAGCAGCACTTATAAAATGTTACAGTAGTTATAATAGTAATTCAAAAATACAGTTCGTTTCAGAAACAACAGCACTTATAAACTGTTAGTAGGTATAGTATTAAATTGAAAACCCAATACATTTCAGAAACAGTAGCACTCACAAACGTTACTGCAAGTATAGTGGTAATTTGGAAAACACTACATTAAAACCACAGCATTTCTGAAACGCTACAATTACTATTATAAGTTTATTATAACAATTTAAAATAATATATTTTCAACTTTTCTCATTTTTTTTAACTTATCAAACTTATTCCACTTTTCAAAATTATTTATTTGGATATTACTTAACTTATAATTTTTAATAAAATAACAATTTATAAATAAATATCCAATTAAATTATGATTCATTTATTAAGTCAAATTTACATTATAATTTGCTTAACTTTTCATAACAAACAAATCTTAATATTTCTTCCTTTAAAATATCCATTTCATAACTAAGATATTTTAATTACTAAGTTAAGCTTAAAATTCCATTTTTTTTCAAATTTTCAATTATTAAGTTAAATCAAATTTTAAATTTCAATTTAAACCATTTATCGACTTATAAAATTTTAACTTATAGAAAATCACTATTTAAATCATTTAAATCCAATTTAAGTTAAAAATCCATATTTTTAAAATTTTAAATACTTAATAATTTTATAAAAATCATTTTAAAATTTAACCACGGGTCGGTATAATATTTTCTAACCTAGGTCAAGTATACGGATAATATATCGTTTCAATCCGTAATTAGTTAAAATTCCGGGTTTTATCATTTCAAACCCGCAATCCCAAGTCAAATAAAAATCGCTCGAGCCTATCATTTCAGCTCGTAACGACCTTTCCCTATTCTAAAGTCCGTTTGGGTATGTATCATTTCAAACGATAGTGATTCTATACTAACAGGGAACTTGCAGTGTGAGAAACATAAAATAAAGAAACAGTAAAACATATCAAATGATGTCAGGTGATGCAACAGGTATATAATCAGGTAATATCATCATATAATGTTATATAACAGGCAGATGTGAGCATATAACATAGCATATCAACTACTACAATTCAAGTGACATTGTTTCACATTTATATAAGTACGATTTGTCGAGAGTGATAAACTCACCTCTAAAGCTAGAGATCAAATTCAAAACACACAAACAAACTCCGAAAAGCATGACAAAGCACGAATCAATTTCGAGTAGATGGAGAGCCAAGACCAAGTCTTGTAACAACAAAATATACACATATATAAGTATATATTTCAACATAAGAAAATAAAACAAAACAATGTAAAATATGAATCAAAATGAAACAAAATTGGCTTAACCAATGCAAGTGGGCTCGGCCACATCACAAATAAACTTGACCACTTTGGTTTGTGCTCGACCATGGTCAGATCTGAAGCAACTAGGCTCGGCTATGGTAGGTAAAAGGTGCGGCTATGGACTGAAATGAAGGGTATGTGAAGGGATTGGCAAGTTAAAAGTCAAATGAAGGCAAAAGGTCAAGGGGATGCAACCACTTTAGATTCGGCCATGGCTATCATGGCTCGGCCTGGGTTCATGGCTTGGTTCAGGTGGTCAAATCAGGTCATCAGGTGAGGCTAGGGGTCAGGTCTGGTCACGGCAAGGGGATGGAGGAGGTGGAAGACAAGGTGGTGGCCGAGGCAAGCAAAAAAGGAAGGTGATGGTGCAAAGGCTCGGCTAGGGTTTTCAAGGCAACTTTGTGATGGGGTTTTGGATTTATGGTCACGGCATGTGTGTGGAGATGATATGGTGGTGGAGATGGCCAGTCTAAGGTGATGGATGTGGAGATGATGGTCGGTTAGGGGATGAGCATGTGATGCTGGCCGAGCAATGCTTGAAGAAGAACAAAAGAAAATGAGAAAAAGGAAAAGAGAAAAGGAAGAAGACATGAGAAAACTTACTGGTAAAATTTTTAGTCAGGAAAAAATGAGAAAGAGATGAGATGAGAAACTTTTGTACGAGAATGGAGAATGTAAAGTGAACGGCTATGGTAAGGAAGAGTTTTGAACGGCTAGAAAAATGAAGAGGCAACACTTATATTAAAGGAAAAGAAACTTGTGCCTTTTGAAATTTCCAAGCCCAAATTCAAATAAAAGAAAATAGAAAGTAGAGAATGGAAAAATAATAAAAATAAAAATATAGAGAATAAAATTGAAATAGAAAATATGAAATAGAAAATAAATAATGAGATACTGAAAATAATTGCGTGTAAAACGCTGAATTTTATCAAATTTTAAATGTTTAAAACAGAATTTGACGAAACGAAAAGCAGGACGAATATCAGAATCAAATACAGTTTCAAAGAAAAAGATTAGAAAAATAAAATTCAAATCTAAAAATTTCAACTGAAAGTCAAAGTTTGACCAAAGTTGACCAAAATATAAATTTCCAAAATTTAATTATATTTGGAAAAAAAATTAGAAACAGAATCCAAAATACATTGGAAAAATTCCAAACTTTCCATTTAAAATGATTAAAAATCAAAGTTTCAAATAAAATTGAATTAAAATTTTTGTTAAAATATATGGGTTGTTACAGAAACAACATTATTAATTTATATAAAATAAGATTAGTAATCTAGTCCTTATCCACTCCACTTTTCATTGTTTAAGGTAATAGAATATATTTTTAAAAAAAGATTACAATAGGATGGAATTAAATGATGATATTTAATAAATGAGTTGGGATAATTTTGTGAATGTTATAAGGAAAAGCAATCTAGGTAAGGACCAGAATTTTATATATTTATTTTTCTATTTAGAACTTGTTTGAATAAAAATAAAATACTATTGAATTAAACATGATAATGAAAGAAGGTAAATTGGGATTGATAGGAAAAGGATTGTGAAAGATTATAGGAGTTTAAATAAGACTTAAACAAGTTATAAAAAGTATTTAGTTAAGTTATAGTATATTTTGAGTAGTAAAGCAATATATGTTGATGTATATTTTTGGGATAATATAACAACTTGAAATTAGAATTTTGGCATGCATGTGGTCTGCAAAAAAATTGTCTTATAACTGAAATATCTCTGAAATAATAAATGTCTAATAAAGGAAAACCTATTATATTGAAATGCTATTGAAGTTATAATCTTTGTGATAGATTTAAAAGGAGCTAAATTTGGAAAATAATAATATATCCTTAAAATGTTAGTTAACAAACTTTTCATAAGTATATGCCATAATTTCATGGAGTAATAATTGATTTCGAATTTAATGTACTAAGTGTTTGTATAAAAACAATTTATTGAAAATTATTTTGTATGTTGTAGAAGTTTTTGAAAAGGGAAATTATTTTGCTCCTTTATGGAATTAAGCAATTTTTGAATTTTTGATTTAATAATAGTTTGGTTTAATAATTGAGTTTCAAAAATATTTTGAATTAAAAGTCCAACTTTTAAAGAAATAAATCTCTATTGTAGAAAGTCTTTAAAGAGGAAAAGTTGGTTAGAAGAAGGAATATTTTTCATGGCTCCTTTTGGGAACTAAGCAATTTTTGAAATTGACAAAAAAGGCTTCCAAGTTTATATTTTTTAAAGATAAAGGTTTTAGATAAGGTACTTTATAATTGTGAAATTTTAGTTTTAAAGAATGGTGAGAAGTAAACCAAATTTTTATATGGAGTGGAGATCACTACCTAGGTAAGACAGGGTAAAGACTTTAGGATATGAATAAAATAAGACTAGTATGTATAACCTGATCTGAAAATTTGATATCAGTCCCAAATGTTATTTGCAAAATGCTGGTAATTTTATAAAGATGTTCCAGATCTTTAATTGGGTTGTAACTAGGTTGCCCACAGAATGTGAATTCTATGTTTTGATTTATTTGGAGCATTTTTCATGTAATTTCCACAAATTATCCAATTCCAAAATATGTACGAAAGCATAATGTTTGAATTAATAAGGGATGTACGAACAAAAGTGAAAGAGATGTGTTAGATATGGATATTCTTTTCAGTAGTTTCCAATGTCTATTTCAAAAAAGAAGAAATAATTCATTGTAATTTCGAATAAAGCAAAAAATCTCACTTGTGGTTAATTTACGGAAATTATAATGGTATCTTTTTTAAAAGGATAGTTATGCTAAATTAAAATGTGAAAATAAATTCCAAGTTTAGAAATTAATAGCTAGAAATAGAAATATATATGTATAGCCGCACCTAATGATTAAAATAAAAATATATGTACCATAATTTATGACTATATATGTATTAGTTAGTAATTAACGGATTAATATTTATGGACATTAATTACAAATTTATTGGGAAATAAATTTGTAATTAATGAGAGTTAAAAATAATCAAATGAGGATTGATTAGGGAATTTAATATGGCATTGATGGACGATTGACTAGAGGTGGTCCAACCTATACATTACTGACCAATTATTACAGATATATTAACTGAAGTAGTAGATGGACAACATTTATTAGAAACCAAGAAGGAGAATTAAGGAAGATGAAGAATTAAGTGGAATGGCATATTAGGAATGTTCATCTTAATTTAGTAAGGATTATTAGGGCCCCAACTTTATTAACACTAGTTAATGATAAATGTAAACTTCTAGCAAAAATTTTTTATAGAGTATTTGTGATTGTTATCGCTAGTTGTCCCCCTTAGGTTATTGGAAAAGCATATGATATGGTATAAGATATGTTCATGTTTTATCATTGGTTTGGTTTTATGGATAGGATTAGACTGCCAGATAAATATCTATAGTATATAGAGAAACATTGTAATAAGAAATTTTGTAAGGGTACTTAACTAGTGATAAACTGTAGATAAGACTGAATGTTAATGAGAAAATTGGGCTAATAACGATGAATAAATGATGCTTTAATCCCAAAAAATTTAAATAAAATAAATTTTAGCTTACTAGGAGACACCATTCAAGGATGACCATTCACCCCAGAGGAAATAAGATAAATAGGGATACAAAGAGGATTTTCTATTAGACGGAAATGAAGAAGAAGGTGGTGGAATTAGCCACTAGGTGTTTGACATGCCAAAAAGAAAAAAAGTACAATTGATTGGGTAACAAATGAAGGCCGCACAAGATCACCAGAAATCCTATGCGAATAAGCGAAGAAAAGAGTTAGAGTTTGAAGTAGGGGACATATTGTTCATTAAAGTTTCCCCTTTTAGGATGGTCATAAGATTTGGAAAGTAGGAAAAGTTGGCTCCAAAGATTTGTTGGGCCTTTCCCAATTTCAGAAATAATAGGAAGACTTGCTATTGTGTGGAGCTACCGGATAAATTGGCAGGAGCCATTGATGTTTTTTTTACGTTTCACATTTGAAGAAATGTCTTCATAGCACAGTCACTATGGTAGAGCCCGATTAATTAGAGGACATTATTACAGAGCTAATAGCACCTCGCTCCACCGCACATAGTATGGAGCGCAGAACTAGGAAATTCCGCAATAAAGAGATTAGGCTGGTTCGAGTACAATGGAGAAACCGGTGGAAATCATGAGGACTTCTCATTTTAAGATTTTCACTGGCGAACATTTCTCTCTAAAATTAGGTTTTTGTTGCATCATGGTTGCTAGATTGGATGGTAGGAGATGGTTGCTACACTTCTACTATCACTTTTGCACTCATATAGAACATTTTTGCATGTTTAGGATGTTTACATAGGTAACGACCCGGTATTTTGCACCATTCGCATCCGCATATGTCAGACTTGAATTGCTCAAAATATCATATTGTTAATTTATATTTGGAAAAACTCAACATATGCAGTAAACAAATCAAACAAAGAATCACAGATATAGAGTAATATAACCATAAGCAGAGGAATAGATAAATAGTAGTTCATGAAGCTACTATATAAACATCAGAGTTCGAAATAAAATACAACAGAATATCTCAAATACAATGAAGTCTCGAATACAAACAGATGAAACCTCTGAACAAATCAACCGGAAAAGCTGAATAGATAAGACAGATCTTCAAGCGAAGCTCCAATCTCCAAAGGTGAGTCTCGAATGCTATGACACTCAGTCTGACCAGAGCATAAAGCAAAACATAAAACACTCGAGTCAGGATTAACATTCTTATATTAAAAAATTCAACTCAAGTGAAATGTCAACTGAAATACAAGTAACTTAAAGGATGTTTGGGATCCCCATCCTCCATGGATCCGGGGAACTATCTACTATGTAGTAATATACGCTATTATAATAAGTCTAGATTAAAGTAAACTATTAAAATAGCATTAAGGCGTTACCCATATCCCCCTTAACACATTTTATATAATGTCGTAGTCTATACAAATACTGTAAACTCCACTCGCAAGTGGGCATCAGGGAGCACTCCATAGGTACGACACAAAACAAACTCGTAGAAGGCGCGATAGGGCATGCGACACGACACTCTAGGCAATGCTAGGGTAGATATACCATTTGCGTATCCGGACTGGTGGTAACACATAGCAGCTGCTACCGCCCACCTCGTGACACACTCCCAAATCAATGGGTGCACCCAGTTAATCACAAAAGCAGTAGAATGGTATTGAAGAAATATGTCCGATAGGAGGAATGACCTCACTTGGACCGGCGTGGCTCCTGTTTTAGCCGCATCAAGCTGACTCATGGGAGTCAGGGTCACGTAAACACCATATAGAATCGTCACTAAACCATCGTACTTCATTCTGGAATCTCCACCACGTACACAGTTGTTAAAGTGGTTTTCGATATTGGTAGAGAGTATGACAATATCCGATCCCAGTTTCTTTAACAACCAAACGTTATTATAACACCGTGGTCATTTCATTTCATACAGTTCATGATTCATATTAAAATATCATATCATTTCAAACCATATCAATTTGGTATCATTATACACTTTAAATCATATTCATTTCCAAAATCGTAACACTTTCAAAATTATAACACCTTCGAAATCGTAAGACTTTTGAAATCATAACGCTTTGGAAATCATAGCACTTTTGAAATCATAGCACTTTGGAAATCATAGCACTTTTGAAATCGTAACATTTTGGGAATCATAACACTTTCGACTTAAACAGTTTTGATATTGAAAATAGTCTATGTATATTAAAGTAGTTATAATTTAAAATGGTTTATATATTAAAATAATTTAGATATTAAAATAGTTTATATATATTAAAATACTTTATATAATAAAGTAATTTCCTCCAATTTCACAAATCGATTTAAATTAGCTTAAATCCCAAAATTCAATTTGAATCAATTCCAGTTTAACCATTTCAAATTTAAAGTTCAAAGATTCAAGTTTAAATATTCAAACATTTACAATATAAATTTCATTTATATTTCAACATGTAACTTTAAATTTATTCAAATTGGAAAGTATTCACTTAATCCTTTCAATAACAATTTATTAAAATCCTAATTTATAAATTTAAATCAAAATTAAATATTCAATCTCAATTTTATTTAAAATTTCGAATATTCATTGAATCACTTTTTATCAAATCAAGTTATAAATCATATTTTTTTTCAAAATCTCAAAATCAATGAGTTCAAACAAATTCTTATTTAAATTCAATCATTAACCAATTTTTTTTTCAAGTCAATTTTACTTTATTTCCCCAACCTTTAAATATTAAAGTTATAAAAATCTATTTTTAAAAGATAATTTAAATAAATACTTCAACATATTATGCACTAATTAAATCAAAATCTTATTATTAAATTTATTTTATATATATATTTTTTTTGTAGTAAAATTATGAGTAAAATCTTAAAAATTTATAATCTCAAAACTAACTGATAACTTTAAAATTTCCAAACATAAAATTTTAAAAATCTAAAATTTAAACCTTTATAAAAATAACATTTATATATATATATAATATCTTAAAATCAATATTTATTAAAACAATATATTTCTTTTCAAAACCTTGGAAATCATTTTCAATATATATATATATATATACCAACGATGTCTGTATATAATTTTCTATCATATGGTCAAGTGATACGGATATTTATCATTTCAATCTGCAATTTAAATATCTACAGGTATATATCATTTCAACCCGCAATCCCAAAATTTAAAATAAATGAAAATCGCTTGGGTTTATCATTTCAACCCATAACGATTTTCTCCTATTGTACAAAATCGTTCGGGTATGTATCATTTCAACCCATAGAGCATTCTATACTAACAGGGAACTTGCAAAGTGGGAACAATTATGATAATAATATAACATATCAACAACAGGCATATATCATCAATAACAATAAAATCTAATATAAACAACAGGATATGGTGTCATATCCCATAGGTGAACAATTATAGATAACAACATATCATATATAACAATTAGATAATTAACAGTTCAAATTAGCAGCATATTTCAATTGTCGTTTCAAGTGAAATCAAACTTAATAAATCTATGAATGTTAATCGTGAGTGATTGCTCACCTTCCGAGGCTAGAGAGATTCGATAATGAAATGAGATGAGTTACGAATCTAAGCACGAATTCCAAAGCAAAGCATGATTGAACGCGAATTCGGCGAGCAAGGCTGATAAATAGGAATCGATGAGAACAAATCGAATCAGGTTGATGTAGATGGAAAATATATATACTATTATTATTATTGCTGCTGTTGTTGTTGTTTTCTCAAAATCAATATTTTTAAAACTTATATAAACCAACATATTATACTTTAAGATTTATATATATCATTCTCTAATATAAAATTCTAGACTTGGTTATATATAACTTGAATAAATATGTAAACAAATGTTTTATATCCATATCCAAACAAAACATACTACACAACTTTTTATATGAAACCACTAATACATTTTCAAATCAATGTTTTAGTTAAACACATATATATCAAATCAAAGTATATATATAATATATAACAGCAACAATTTGCACTGGCCCAAATGCACTTCATAAAAGATAATATAATAATAACATATTATAAATAACAGAATCCAATATACCCAGATTATATAAAATACTAATGCATCTTATATAACAGATAACTATCTATATATTTATATATATCTATACCATTTAGAAATCAATACTTTAATAAACAAATAAAACCTTTATTATAAACTGTAACCAAGAAAATCTGACTGTATACATATCAAAGTATATATAGGACTTATATATATACCATCACTTCATACTATAATATAAATAATATAATATATATAAACATCAAAATATATATAAGCCAAGCCATGCTCAGTGTTTGCCAGGGACATCAAATATATACTTACATTTTAAAAATCCATAATAAACACAATATTTATAAAACAGTATATAACATAAATATATACCTTGAAACATAACATAAATTTTAAACAAACTTCCATACTATAATTGAAAACCAAACAGATATATAATTTATGTATATAAACTGTTATATATAACATATATATAACTGTAATTGTATGTACTACAAATAGATATATCACACTATTTTCTAAAACCCAATGCAAAAAACACATATATAAACTGAATATGTATAACTCTATATATATATATATATAATTTATAAAACAAACCTATATATATATATACATATATATGCGTGAACCACTAATACAAGAAGAGGAAGGGCTCGGTTGTTACCGCTAGCCTAGAGGAAGAGGCACGGTGACCGAGGTGGTTCGGTGAGGCTGGGTAGGGCGGAGGTTGATAAGAGGCGGGTGGTGGATCGGGTTGTGGTGAAAGGGGCAGGGACGTGGTCGGACAGCAGGTGATGGGTTGTACGGGTTTGAAGGGGAGAAGAGGCAAGGAAGTGGTGGGGTTTGGCACTTGGTTGTTGGGTTGCCTTCACGGCGGAACACGGTGGTCAGTGCTAGGGGTGGGAAGATGGGAGCTAGCACCTGGGTGGAGGGATGATGAGGCCGTGAGAGCAAGGAAGGGGCAAAGAAAATGGGCAGGCTCGAGAATGGGTTAAGAAGAAATGAAGAGGTAGCCAAAGAAAATAGGCAAGCATTTAAATACAAAAGCAACGTCATAAAGAAACGTATATATATATTTATAACTTATATTTTCAATGAAGGGGCACGATGAACATAGAGAAATGGAAAGGTTTCAGGCAAATGAATATACTGAAGAAAAATGAATGCATAAACGGTCATGCTGTGATTCAGCGGAAAGTTATTAAAGCAATTTATTAGATCGCTCGGGCTGCACGTTCAGATTTGAAAAGCAAGGGGAAAGTATAAAGTCACAATTTTGGTACCACTACGGTGGACTATTTCATCGTTACCGTTGCATACCGGACCTCAAAATACAGAAATGAATATATTGCGGAGATCAGCACGACGAGACGAACAAAATGGTACATGGATTTCAACGATACGATCAAGTTATAAAAACTCGATATTCGGTGCTCAAAATGTTGCAAATCTGTCGAAAATAAGATAAACGGGGCTAGAGAAATCCAAATTTGGCGAAACAAAATATGACGTCTCTCTCAGAAGATGATTTAAAAATTTATTATATAAAAATATTCAAGTTTGGAAAACATTTTATTATCATCAAATATTAACTGATTTAAATTGAAATAAAATTACACAATAAAATAAACTTCCATATTTTCAGATGAAAATTTACCATATGCTATGTTTACATATACGCATAACAAATATCAAATTTTCATTTCCAAATTTAATCATTTAAAATTTCACAAAAATTCAGCTAATTATGTTATTAAAACCATTAAAATTTACAGGTCGTTACACTCTCCCCCACTCAAAACTTTTCGTCCCCGAAAAGGAACGAGGTAAGAGAATAGAAACGACCAAAAAGAGAAGAAAGATTGAAAAACCAATCCAACAATTAATTTAAAACCATATAAACTACATTTATTTTAAAATTGGTTTATATTCAATTAGTTGATTCCAATTCATTTTATTTAATCAATCAAATTTATTGTGTTCACAATTGATTGATTTCATTTCCATGTATTTTTTTCAATTGATTTGTTTCAAATTTATTTACATTTATTTCAAAAATTTCACAACAAAATTTGCTTTATTTTACTCATTTATTAAATCTATTTGATCAACCACAGTTAATTCCACCTCAACATTCAACTTCAACTATTCAAAACCATATAGATTTCAATTTAGATAAATTAATATTCAATACTTTGGTTCAATCCGTTTTATTCAACTAATAAATAGTCATTCAATTTAAAATTGATTTTCTTCCATTTTATCAACATTTCTTTCAAACAAATTCATTTTTAAATTAACTCATTTATTTTATCCATTTATCTTCAGCTAAGTTGATTCCACAAAAATTCAAGTTCACTATTCTTGAGTTCATATTCATTCATTCAAATAGTATCTTTCTTTTATTATTCAATTTATCTCAATTAACATTTCTTATAATCATAAATTAAGTATATAAACTTCTATTATAACTACTAAATTTTATTTATACATTTCCTTATCATTTTAGATATTCCAATTATTCAAAAATTTCACTTTATTACAATAATTGAAACCATTCTTAATATAAAACTTAAGATTCAAATTTCCGGTTTCACTTCTGTGACGACCGCCCATGACCCCTGCACCGAATCTAGAGAAAGAGCGCTGTAAAGTGTGCCAGGCGACCATGGACGATTGTCAAGGTAAGATTTAAAACAACAGAATCTATCGTATTACTCACAGCGCATGGACAAAATACAATAGAACATATGTATAGTGAAGCTTTACAGAACAAAATGACATCATATAAAACTCCATAATAGTTGAATACAAGGATCCACATAGTCAATACATCCAGCCTCACTACATATCTCTCAGAGAATACAAAACAGCGGAATATCCAGTACATATAATAAGAAGATAATATGCAACCCTCTAGCTCGTCTTCGATATCAGCATCGTGAGAAGAGAACAGCACCTGTCACCTGCTACCTAGTCTGCCCGTCCCAAAATGGACGAACAGCCCATGGCAATAAGAATTAAAACATAAAGCCTTGAGTCAGACAATAGTCTTAGTGAGCAATAAATTAACTAACAACATACCAAAAGAGCAAAAAGGAAACGGAATAGGAATACAACCCTCCCACTCCAACCTCATTCTACAGTGATAGCCCCCAGACACACACTAAGCAGAGGCAAACATAGCAGAGCATACAATTTAAAGTAAAGCTACTATCACTCGAGTCAAGGGCAATGTTTTCCAAGTACCAAGGCCTAAATCAGATAAGCACCCAGAAAATACCGCTCTTGAGTCCGAATGACGATACAACCAAACATCCATGACTCTGGCTATCACTGTTATCATTGCTTCGATATCACCGTTAATTGAATGACCGGCACATTCTTTCAGCCGTCCGTCAAGGGCTAATGGAAACCCCGGTTCTAGACATAACTCCCGCACGTCGTCGCAGCCCGTGCCTAGGACTATCGAATCTGCCCAGAGTACTCGACCATCAACAGTTGGCCGTTGGGACTATCGAATCTGCCCAAACGTACTCTTGCTTAGAGCATGCTAGAACCTTCAACAACGATGCTATCCAAGCCTCCTAGTCATCCTCCTCGACGACTATTCTCATATCCATTCATTATCTTCAACTCGAATCATATCACCGAGTTATCAACATGCTTGGAATGATCCCGTCTGGATTAGACCAAGTCTTCATCATATGATGCCTCGCTTCATTACATCCTTGCAAAGCTTCATCTCAACTTCACATCATCAAATCTATGCATAAGAGCTTCATCATCCCGCTACATATGCCACGAGCAGCTTTTCCAATTCAAGAGCCTTTCCCTTAGCTTTTGAATCGTCTTCGGTCTAAATCTAATCATCAATCATCTAGTTCATAACAATCAATCAAATCAAACATCAATCCAAGCAATCAAGCATTCAAAAAAAATGATCTAAGTAGACAATTATAACAATAATGGCATTTTCGTAATTAAAGAGTTGAAAGTCCAATAAGCATGAAAACATGGATTATATCTCTACAAACTTGATGAATGAACTTGCATAGGTTAACATATGATAAAATGGATGTAACATCATCATGAACAATGGATCTATATGGATCTACACTTAGGATGAAGAAAATGCATGGAAATCTCTATTTTAACACCAAAACGAGCCAACAATCCGATATATTCCTTTGGATCCGTGTGAGAGATAATCACCACTCACCAAATCACCTAAACAATCCAAAAGATAACAACTTCAGATCTGGACAGCGAAGAACTAAGCTAGATCCGATAAGATCTCACTTCAACCGATGAAATCTCTCTTCGATGGATGAAGATCTTCAACTTTAGCTCTTGGATCTTCGATCTTGATCTTCGATTTAGATGGATGGAGATACTAGATTAGAGAAGAGAAAAGAGATGAAGAAATGTTGTAGTCGAGCTCTCAAAATGGCAGCACTTCTTTGCTTCAAAAACCGGTGCCAAAAAGTGAGCCAAACCCATCTATTTATAGGCAGATTTTATGTCATCCGCCCCTATAAGTCGTTGCCGACCTAACCCTCTGCCGACTTACGACCTACCGACTCACAACTCAACACACGCTGCCGACTCAACTACCTACCGACTCACAACTCAACACACGCTGCCGACTCAACTACCTACCGACTTACTCTTCCTAGCGATCTACCCTAAGTCGTCCAACGACCTATCTCCCTTAACTCGTGTTAACGACCTAACTTGCTAACGCTCACAACAGGGTCTCCTCGACCTAACCATACTTAAGTCGCTTACGACTTAAGCCCTAGCACTAAGTCATTCACCACTAACCCGCTAACTCGTCCCAGTCCTTAAGTCATAATCTCTTAAGTCGGTCATTCCTATAGGTCGGTCATTCCACTGAGTCGCCCCACCGACCTAAACTCCACACAAGCTAACTCTAGATCGTCCCTTCCTATGAGTCACCAACTCTTAAGTCGGCTGACTATTTTAACTCGGCCACCCTGCTAAGTCGGTCTTCCCTTAACACGCTCACCTTCTTAGGTCGGTCCAACACCATAAGTCGTTCCACCTACCTATTCTACACACGACCTAAGTCCAGTCCTACACGACTCAACTCCGAACGACTTAAACTACACTACAACCTAAGCCTCTACACGAGTTAACTTCCATACGACTTAAGTTTTTGGTCGACTAAAATCTAAACAACTTAACAACATCAATCAACTTAATGTCGATAGTTCTACAATCATTCGATCCATAAAAATACGGGTCGTTACATTCTCTCCCCCTTAGGAATTTCACCCCCGAAATTCCAAGCAATCATAGCAATCAAAGACTATTCTGTACGCCTACCATCCATAGCAATCAACAAACCATTCATCCAATTCTAGCTTAGCGTACAGAATTCTAAGACTTAGAACAAGTTACAATATCGCGAGATGAGACGACACCTTAGGGCCATACCTTGAAGAGTTCAGGATGAGCTGCCTTCATCCTCTCTTCCACCTCCCACGTACAGTCGTTATCATCATCACTCCATTGTATCTTGAGCAACTTAACTACCTTCCTCCTAAGCTGTTTCGTGTCGGTTTCAACAACACGAAGCGGTTTACGAGGTCTTCTATCAACTGGATCAACTTCAAAATCTTCATAGCTATCTGCAGAAACTACTGCATTCGAGTCGTGCACATACTTCCGTAGATACGATACATGGAAAACGTTATGCACACTCGACATCTTCTCCGGCAACTTCAATCTATAAGCGAGCTTTCCAATTCGCTCGATAATCTGGAATGGTCCAACAAATCTTGGAGTCAATTTTCCTTTCTTCCCGAATCGAATAACATTCTTCAGTGGAGAAATCTTCACAAAAACCATATCTCCTACGTCGAATTCCAAATCCTTTCGACGCTTATCGGCATAACTCTTCTGACGGTCTTGGGCTGCCTTCATTCGTTGTCGAATGATCTCTATACAGTCTGAAGTCTGGCGAATCATCTCTGGCCCAAGCATCAGCTTTTCTCCTGTTTCCAACCAACATGTCGGAGAGTTACACGGTCTTCCATACAACGCCTCATACGGTGCCATACCAATGCTTGACTGGTAACTGTTGTTGTACGCAAACTCCACCAAATGAAGGTGATCTTCCCATGATCCTCCGAAATCCAAAACACAAGCTCTGAGGAGATCTTCCAAAACTCGGTTGACCCTCTCGGTCTGACCATCTGTTTGAGGGTGATAAGCTGTACTCAAACACAACTCGGTTCCCAAAACTTCCTGGAAGCTCTTCCAAAATCCACTAGTGAACAATGGATCTCGATCGCTCACTATACTTTTCGGAATACCATGGAATCGAACTATCCACTTAACATACAACTCAGCCAACTTTGATGCAGTCCTAGTCGATCGAACGGGAATGAACCTTGCACTCTTAGTCAAACGATCTATAATGACCCAAATTTCTTCATTTCCCGTTCTGGTTCTAGGCAATCCATCAATAAAATCCATCGATACCTGCTCCCACTTCCATGTAGGAACTTCCAATGGCTGAAGCAATCCACTTGGCTTCTTCTGCTCAGCTTTCACCAACTGGCAGTTCATGCATTTGGAAATGAAATTCCCAACATCCTTCTTCATTCCTTCCCAGTAGTAAGTTCTCTTCATATCCCGATACATCTTGTTTCCACCTGGATGAATTGTCAACTTCGAGTGATGACTTTCCTTCAGAACTTCACTCCTCAATTCATCTATATCGGGAACAACTAGTCGTCCTTGCTTTCGAAGCCAACCTTCTCTATCGACCTCGAATCCTTTATCCTTTTCTGGATCCAATCCAGATTCCAAATCACGGATAATATTGACAAGCTTATCATCTCGCTTTTGGCTCTCGCCAATCCTTTCCACAAGAGAAGGTCTTATCGATAAGTTTGCCAACATCTCAGGTTCCAATTCGCATCTAGGCCTGAAGTCAAATCCAGCTAAATACTCGAGATTCTTCCATTCAGAAAACATGGCTCCCAATCCTGCATGTCTTCGACTTAACGCATCATCCACTGCGTTACCTTTTCCCGGAGTATAAGCTATACCAAAATCATACGATGCCAAAAACTCTAGCCAACGTTGCTGCCGAAGATTCAAATCCTTCTGGGAGAAAAGATACTTCAACGACTTATGATCCGTAAACAACTCGAATCGAACTCCCAATAGATAGTGTCTCCACATCTTCAGAGCAAAAAAATCGCCGCTAACTCCAAATCATGAGTTGGGTAATTCCTTTCATGCGGCTTCAGTTGTCGACTTGCATATGCAACAACTTTATCCTTCTGCATCAGCACTGCTCCAAGTCCAGTACCACATGCGTCGGTGTAAACCACCATCTCATCATTCCCACTTGGAATAGTCAAAACAGGAGCACTCGTCAGTCTATCTTTCAGGATTCCGAAGGCTTGCTCACACTTAGCATTCCAACTGAACACTTGGTTCTTCTTCGTCAATCCTGTTAACGGTGCAGCTATCTTGAAGAAGTCTTTGATAAACCGTCGATAATATCCTGCTAATCCAAGAAAACTTCTCACGTCTGATGCATTCTTAGGTCTAACCCAATCCTGGATTGCTGCCACCTTAGCGGGATCAACCGCTATTCCGCTTCCAGAAATCACATGGCCTAAGAACCTCACTTCACTCTTCCAGAAGTGACACTTCGAAAACTTAGCCTTCAACTGATGTTTCCGCAAGATTTCCAAAACAATACGCAAGTGCGTCTTGTGCTCTTCTTCCGTTCTAGAATAAATCAGAATATCATCCACGAACACAAGTACAAACTTGTTCAACTGATCTCTGAACACTCTATTCATAAGATCCACAAAATATGCTGGCGCGTTAGTCAATCCAAACGGCATTACCAGCCACTCAAAGAAACCGGATGGTGTCCTAAAAGCAGTCTTCGGCACACTATCCTTCTCTACTCTCAACTGGTGAAATCCCGTTGCCAAATCCATCTGAGAAAACACCTTAGCCTCGTGAAGCTGATCAAACAAGTCATCTATTCTCGGCAATGGATACTTGTTCTTCTTAGTCACCTTATTCAGCTCACGATAATCCACACACAATCTCAACGACCCATCTGCCTTGGTTGCAAACACAACTGGTGCACCCCACTCGGACACACTACGCCGAATGAATCCTTTCTGCAAAAGATCATCAACTTGCACCCTCAACTCTTGCCGTTCCCTAGGCGCCATCCGCCTAAGAGGCATCACAACAGGTCTGGCTCCTTCAACTAGATCTATACGAAACTCGATCTCTCTATGCGGCGGCAACCCTTTGACTTCGTCAAAGACATCCTCGAATCCATTTGCGATCGGCACTGATGACAGTCCATCCCGTGGAACAACTAGCGAATACATGAAGCTCATGAAGACGCCTTCTTCATGCTTACATCGTATCACAATCTTTCGCCCCTCCACATTCTCGACTGTCACTTCCAACCTTTCGCAATCAACCTTAGCCGCATACTTCCTAAGCCAGTCCATACCCAAAATAATTCCGAACCCCGCAAAGTCCAGAACAAAGCAATCACAAACAAAAGAGCAACCATGACTCGATACAACTAGACCACGGCATAACATACACAAACAAGACGAACCCCCAACTGGATTAGTCACAACCAATGGTCTATCAACAATATCCGGTTCCAAACCTAACCGGCCTACGAGTTCACTACAAACAAACGAATGCGACGCTCCAGTATCAAACAGAACTCTAACTGGAACACCACATAGGAAAAGAGTACCTTGAACAACCACACTCTTTCCCTTCTCTTCAGCAGTAGGAGCTTTCGAAGACGACGGAACAGCTCCTAAAGCATAGGCTTGCACAATCTGCCTGTCCTTCCTTGGTTCTGGACAATTCTTCCTGAAATGTCCCGGCTTGTCACAGTTGTGACACTTCATCGGTGCCTTCGGATTCTTACAATCCCTAGAGAAATGGCCCTTCTGCTGACAATTGTAGCAAGTCAACTCGCCTTTCGGCTTCTTCTGGCCATCCTTACCCTTCTGCTGCTGCTGCTTCCTCTTCTTGTTTCCACCCTGCTGGGGTTTAGACTCTTCCCTGGTTATAGCAACAACATGTCCTTCCTTAGGAAACAGACTCTCATGCCTAAGAGCTTTCTCCACAAGCTTCTCAAATGAATCGTCCAAATGATCCACCAACTGTCTCCCAAGATAACTGTCCAAGCCGGTCACAAACTTCTCATTCTTTTAATAAGCAGATTCAATATATGACCGGGCATACTTGGACAAAGCTTCAAACTCAGAAACATACTCAAGAACAGATCTTCCACCCTGCTTGAGCTCTACAAACTTCTTGAACAGAACAGACTTCTGAGCTGTAGAAATGAACTTAGCTTCAAATCTGACTTGGAATTGCTCCTAAGTAATCTCTTCTTCTGGAGTAGTGATGGTAATAGAGTTCCACCAATCAGAGGCTCTCCCTTGAAGCTGCCTTGATGCCAACTTCCTCTTAGTTGCATCATCAATTCCCAAATCACCAAAGATCCTTCTACAAGCATCTATCCATCTCTGGACTTCGATAGTTGATTCTGTTCCTAAGAAAACCTTCCCTCCAAGAGCAGTATAATCCTTGCACAGCTTAGCAAAATCCACTGGTTTCGGAGTTTGGACTTGAACTCCAACATCAACTGCTGCCCCCGGAACTGGTATCCTTCTCATGATCGAAGTCATCATAGCTTCGAACATGGCTGCATAATCAGCAGTCTCTTCAGTAGCACGGCCTTCCCTAGCAGCTGGTCTCCCTCTTCGACTCATTCTCAATATCTATAAAAAGGAATGATTAG
This sequence comes from Allium fistulosum, assembly GCA_030737815.1. NCBI lineage: Eukaryota > Viridiplantae > Streptophyta > Magnoliopsida > Asparagales > Amaryllidaceae > Allium > Allium fistulosum. The sequence continues at coordinate 1,181,629,678 of CM060903.1, forward strand.
AACATCTAGAGAAACAACTGCATAAAGGACTCAACTCTACTAAACTACTATATTATATATAGTATTCATCCATCAAAATACAATTACGTCTCTCATACGTAGTTACTTCAGCGAGCGTTGGGTAAAATCGATTAACCAATGCTCTGATACCAAATGTGACGACCGCCCATGACCCCTGCACCGAATCTAGAGAAAGATCGCTGTAAAGTGTGCCAGGCGACCATGGACGATTGTCAAGGTAAGATTTAAAACAACAGAATCTATCGTATTACTCACAGCGCATGGACAAAATACAATAGAACATATGTATAGTGAAGCTTTACAGAACAAAATGACATCATATAAAACTCCATAATAGTTGAATACAAGGATCCACATAGTCAATACATCCAGCCTCACTACATATCTCTCAGAGAATACAAAACAGCGGAATATCCAGTACATATAATAAGAAGATAATATGCAACCCTCTAGCTCGTCTTCGATATCAGCATCGTGAGAAGAGAACAGCACCTGTCACCTGCTACCTAGTCTGCCCGTCCCAAAATGGACGAACAGCCCATGGCAATAAGAATTAAAACATAAAGCCTTGAGTCAGACAATAGTCTTAGTGAGCAATAAATTAACTAACAACATACCAAAAGAGCATAAAGGAAACGGAATAGGAATACAACCCTCCCACTCCAACCTCATTCTACAGTGATAGCCCCCAGACACACACTAAGCAGAGGCAAACATAGCAGAGCATACAATTTAAAGTAAAGCTACTATCACTCGAGTCAAGGGCAATGTTTTCCAAGTACCAAGGCCTAAATCAGATAAGCACCCAGAAAATACCGCTCTTGAGTCCGAATGACGATACAACCAAACATCCATGACTCTGGCTATCACTGTTATCATTGCTTCGATATCACCGTTAATTGAATGACCGGCACATTCTTTCAGCCGTCCGTCAAGGGCTAATGGAAACCCCGGTTCTAGACATAACTCCCGCACGTCGTCGCAGCCCGTGCCTAGGACTATCGAATCTGCCCAGAGTACTCGACCATCAACAGTTGGCCGTTGGGACTATCGAATCTGCCCAAACGTACTCTTGCTTAGAGCATGCTAGAACCTTCAACAACGATGCTATCCAAGCCTCCTAGTCATCCTCCTCGACGACTATTCTCATATCCATTCATTATCTTCAACTCGAATCATATCACCGAGTTATCAACATGCTTGGAATGATCCCGTCTGGATTAGACCAAGTCTTCATCATATGATGCCTCGCTTCATTACATCCTTGCAAAGCTTCATCTCAACTTCACATCATCAAATCTATGCATAAGAGCTTCATCATCCCGCTACATATGCCACGAGCAGCTTTTCCAATTCAAGAGCCTTTCCCTTAGCTTTTGAATCGTCTTCGGTCTAAATCTAATCATCAATCATCTAGTTCATAACAATCAATCAAATCAAACATCAATCCAAGCAATCAAGCATTCAAAAAAAATGATCTAAGTAGACAATTATAACAATAATGGCATTTTCGTAATTAAAGAGTTGAAAGTCCAATAAGCATGAAAACATGGATTATATCTCTACAAACTTGATGAATGAACTTGCATAGGTTAACATATGATAAAATGGATGTAACATCATCATGAACAATGGATCTATATGGATCTACACTTAGGATGAAGAAAATGCATGGAAATCTCTATTTTAACACCAAAACGAGCCAACAATCCGATATACTCCTTTGGATCCGTGTGAGAGATAATCACCACTCACCAAATCACCTAAACAATCCAAAAGATAACAACTTCAGATCTGGACAGCGAAGAACTAAGCTAGATCCGACAAGATCTCACTTCAACCGATGAAATCTCTCTTCGATGGATGAAGATCTTCAACTTTAGCTCTTGGATCTTCGATCTTGATCTTCGATTTAGATGGATGGAGATACTAGATTAGAGAAGAGAAAAGAGATGAAGAAATGTTGTAGTCGAGCTCTCAAAATGGCAGCACTTCGTTGCTTCAAAAACCGGTGCCAAAAAGTGAGCCAAACCCATCTATTTATAGGCAGATTTTATGTCATCCGCCCCTATAAGTCGTTGCCGACCTAACCCTCTGCCGACTTACGACCTACCGACTCACAACTCAACACACGCTGCCGACTCAACTACCTACCGACTCACAACTCAACACACGCTGCCGACTCAACTACCTACCGACTTACTCTTCCTAGCGATCTACCCTAAGTCGTCCAACGACCTATCTCCCTTAACTCGTGTTAACGACCTAACTTGCTAACGCTCACAACAGGGTCTCCTCGACCTAACCATACTTAAGTCGCTTACGACTTAAGCCCTAGCACTAAGTCATTCACCACTAACCCGCTAACTCGTCCCAGTCCTTAAGTCATAATCTCTTAAGTCGGTCATTCCTATAGGTCGGTCATTCCACTGAGTCGCCCCACCGACCTAAACTCCACACAAGCTAACTCTAGGTCGTCCCTTCCTATGAGTCACCAACTCTTAAGTCGGCTGACTATTTTAACTCGGCCACCCTGCTAAGTCGGTCTTCCCTTAACACGCTCACCTTCTTAGGTCGGTCCAACACCATAAGTCGTTCCACCTACCTATTCTACACACGACCTAAGTCCAGTCCTACACGACTCAACTCCGAACGACTTAAACTACACTACAACCTAAGCCTCTACACGAGTTAACTTCCATACGACTTAAGTTTTTGGTCGACTAAAATCTAAACAACTTAACAACATCAATCAACTTAATGTCGATAGTTCTACAATCATTCGATCCGTAAAAATACGGGTCGTTACAACTTCAAACAATTTTGAAATAAATATATACATATATTTTATAATTCAAATTACATACAAGAAATTCAATTCAAATTCATTTTTCCAAAACAAAGTGTAGCAAAACTACTAAGTGGTCTATCCACTTTGAAACTCGAAAATGAATGTCGATGATGCTGCAGTCATCACCGAAATTATTTTCCAACGACAACGAAGAGAGTACAGACTTAATTCTTTTTTTTAAAAAAAAATCTTTTTGAAACAATTTTCCATTCGAAAATACTTTCAACTGGTATACTCCAAACTTTAACCCAAATTTTTGAAAATACCGAAAATTGAATTCTCAAGTTCTTAATTTAAATTCATTTCAATTCCAAACCATGTTTTACCATTTATTTATCATGTTACAATAGCCAATGGTTTAAAAAACAATAAATGAAAATCAAATATTATCATTTCTAACAATCAATTCATTTAACTATTAAATTTCAGGAAATTATACCTTTATATAGGTATAATATAATCATACAAAAAATTATTTCATTTACAAATTTTGGAAAACAATATTGTGTCAGTTTGCTATGTTCAAGTGTTTTGGAATTCCTATCGATGGCGTTAGCTAGACGAATCGATCGAAACCCAAAATTCAAACTTAACAACTCAAACAACACAATATAAAACATTTTAATTTAATTACAAATACACTCCCTCACACGATGATTCAAGAATGGATTTTTGAATAAGGGTAGAGATTCAAATATATAGGGACCCTAATCAAAAGAATTCTAACTACGAAGATAGACTCCCAAGGAAAATAAAATAATTAAATTTCAAACGAGGAAAGATGGATAAACGGATATAAATCGTGGGCGACCTTAACTGGTCAACCGAGATTTCAGGAATAAAAATCGATGCGGAAATTCAATTTCCCGCTTGAAGGGGAGAGAAATGACTTCCCGGAACATCAGGATAATCCCTGATTATCGAGGTGGAGTCAAGATTACAAGGGAATTACCCTGATCGTCTACTAGAGACGGTTCGGGCTTTGCAAGAATTAATAGCATCGTAAACCGAGGACATAGAAATCTTCGGTGAATCGACGCCTATTGTAAAGGAGTTACACCCCTTTATAAATCATACTAAGATTAGCGGGACCGCATATGGGATCAGTCACACTCAAGGATAAAGCTGCCAATAGAAGTGGCAAGATAAGCTCAAATTGATTATAGAGATCAACAGAAATAAAGCTATGGGATGCTCCAATATCAAAAAGAACACGAATAGGGAGAAACAAGACTGGATTTCAGAACAAAAGGAAAAGTTCCAAAATTCAAAAGAAGTCCTAATCAAGGAGGAGAGATTTAAGCTCGAACGAAGGTGATTTTGTAATTAAATTTACTCTATATGCTAAGTTTTGCCTAAACCAGAGCTCTGATACCAACTGTAACGACCCGGTATTTCGCACCATTCGCATTCGCACATGTTAGACTTGAATTGCTCAAAATATCAGATTGTTAATTTATATTTGGAAAAACTCAACATATACAGTAAACAAATCAATCACAGAATCACAGATACAGAGTAATATAACAATAAGCAACGGAATAGATAAATAGTAGTTCATGAAGCTACTATATAAACATCAGAGTTCGAAATAAAATAAAACAGAATATCTCAAATACAATGAAATATCGAATACGAATAGATGACATCTCTGAACAAATCAACTGGAAAAGCTGAATAGATAAGACAGATCTTCAAGCAAAGCTCCAATCTTCAAAGGTGAGTCTCGAGTGCTGTGACACTCAGTCTGACCCGAGCGTAAAGCAAAACACAAAACACTCGAGTCAGGACTAAAATTCTTATATTAATAAATTCAACTCAAGTGAAATGTCAACTGAAATACAAGTAACTAAAAGGATGTTTGGGATCTCCATCCTCTAAGGATCCAGGGAACTATCTACTCTGTAGTAATATACGCTATTATAATATGTCTATAGTAAAGCAAACTATTAAAATAACGTTAAGGCATTACCCATATCCCCCTTAACACATTTTATATAATGTCGTAGTCTATACAGATACTGTAAACTCCACTCGCAAGTGGGCTATCAGGGAGCACTCCATAGGTACGACACAAAACAAACTCGTAGAAGGCGCGATAGGGCATGTGACACGGCACTCGAGGCAATGCCAGGGTAGATATACAATTTGCGTATCCGGACTGGTGGTAACACATAGCAGCTACTATCGCCCACCTCGTGACACACTCCCAAATCAATAGGTGCACCCAATCAATCACAAAAGCAGTAGAATGGTATCGAAGAAATGTGTCTGATAGGAGGAATGACCTCACTTGGCCCGGCGTGGCTCCTGTTTTAGCCGCATCAAGCTGACTCACGGGAGTCAGGGTCACATAAATACCATATAGAATCGTCACCAAACCATCCTACTTCATTCTGGAGTCTCCACCACGTACACAGTTTTTAAAGTGGTTTTCGATATTGGCAGAGAGTATGACAATATTTGATCCCGGTCTCTTTAACAACCAAACGTTATTATAACACCGTGGTCATTTCATTTCAAACAGTTCATGATTCATATTAAAATATCATATCATTTCAAACCATATCAATTTGGTATCATTATACACTTTAAATCATATTCATTTCCAAAATCGTAACACTTTCAAAATTATAACACCTTCGAAACTGTAACACTTTTAAAATCATAACACTTTGGAAATCATAGCACTTTTGAAATCATAACATTTTGGGAATCGTAACACTTTCGACTTAAACAGTTTAGATATTGAAAATAGTATATGTATATTAAAGTAGTTATAAATTAAAATGGTTTATATATTAAAATAATTTAGATATTAAAATACTTTATATATATTAAAATACTTTATATAATAAAGTAGTTTCCTCCAATTTCACAAATCGATTTAAATCAGCTTAAATCCCAAAATTCAATTTGAATCAATTCCAGTTTAACCATTTCAAATTTAAAGTTAAAAGATTCAAGTTTAAATATTCAAACATTTACAATATAAATTTCATTTATATTTCAACATTTAACTTTAAATTTATTCAAATTGGAAAGTATTCACTTAATCCTTTCAATAACAATTTATTAAAATCCTAATTTATAAATTTAAATCAATATTAAATATTCAATCTCAATTTTATTTAAAATTTTGGATATTCATTTAACCACTTTTTATCAAATCAAGTGATAAATCATTTTTTTTTGAAAATCTCAAAATCAACGAGTTCAAACAAATTCTTATTTAAATTCAATCATTAACCAATTTTTTTTCAATTCAATTTTACTTTATTTCCCCAACCTTTAAATATTAAAGTTATAAAAATCTATTTTTAAAAGATAATTTAAATAAATACTTAAACATATTTTGCACTAATTAAATCAAACTTTATTAAATTAAATCTTATTATTAAATTTATTTTGTATTAAAACTTATTATATATATATATGGGGCATTTCACAAAAGGACAAACTTTGCAGTCCAATTAGTTTCTAGGACACACATTCAAATAAATTACTTTCAAGGCCAAAGTCAACAGAATAATTACTTTTAAGGATAAAGTCAGCAGTCCAATTACTTTCAAGGACATAATTTCATAGGTTTTTAGGCCCTAAAAACTAATTATTTTACGTTTTGTTCTTGAAAGTAATTATTTCAGCTGTGTGTCCTAGAAACTAATTCCACTTGCTAAAGAGACCCTTGTGGCTAATTTCCACTATATATATATATATATTATAGTAAAATTATAAGTAAAATCTTAAAAATTTATAATTTCAAAACTAACTGATAACTTTAAAACTTCCAAACATAAAATTTTAAAAATCTAAAATTTAAACCTTTATAAAAATAACAGTTATATATATAATATCTTAAAATCAATATTTATTAAAACCATATATTTCCTTTCAAAACCTAGGAAATCATTTTCAATATATATATATATATATATAGACCAACGGTGTATGTATATAATTTTCTATCCTATGGTCAAATGATACGGATATTTATCATTTTAATCCGCAATTTAAATAGTGGAAATTAGCCACAAGGGCCTCTTTAGCAAGTGGAATTAGTTTCTAGGACACCCAACTGAAATAATTATTTTCAAGGACAAAACGTAAAATAATTAGTTTCTAGGGCCTAAAAACCTATGAAATTATGTCCTTCAAAGTAATTGGACTGCTGACTTTGTCCTTGAAAGTGATTATTCTGGTGACTTTGGCCTTGAAAATAATTTTTTTGAATGTGTGTCCTAGAAACTAATTGGACTGCAAAGTTTGTCCTTCTGGTATCATTTCAACCCGCAATCCCAAAATTTAAAATAAATGAAAATCGCTTGGGTTTATCATTTCAACCCATAACGATTTTCTCCTATTCTACAAAATCGTTCGGGTATGTATCATTTCAACCCATAGGGAATTCTATACTAACAGGGAACTTGCAAAGTGGGAACAATTATGATAATAATATAACATATCAACAACAGGCATATATCATCAATAACAATAAAATATAATATAAACAACAAGATATGGTGTCATATCCCATAGGTGAACAATTACAGATAACAGCATATCATATATAACAATTAGATAATTAACTGTTCAAATTAGCAACATATTTCAATTGTCGTTTCAAGTGAAATCAAACTTAATAAATCTAAGAATGTTAATCGTGAGTGATTGCTCACCTTTCGAGGCTAGAGAGATTCGACAATGAAATGAGATGAGTTACGAATTTAAGCACGAATTCCAAAGCAAAGCAAGATTGAACGCGAGTTCGGCGAGCAAGGCTGATAAATAGGAATCGATGAGAACAAATCGAATCAGCTTGATATAGATGGAAAATATATATATATATACTATTATTATTATTATTATTATTATTGTTTTCTTAAAATCAATATTTTTAAAACTTATATAAACCAACATATTATACTTTAAGATTCATATATATCATTCTCTAATATAAAATTCTAGACTTGGTTACATATAACTTGAATAAATATGTAAACAAATGTTTTATATCCATATCCAAACAAAACATACTACATAACTTTTTATATGAAACCACTTATACATTTTCAGATTAATGTTTTAGTTAAACACATATATATCAAATCAAAGTGTATATATAATATATAACAGCAACAATTTGCACTGGCCCAAATGCACTTCATAAAAGCTAATATAATACTAACATATTATAAATAACAGAATCCAATATACCCAGATTATATAAAATACTAATGCATCTTATATAATAGATAACTATCTATATATTTATATATCTATACCATTTAGAAATCAATACTTTAATAAACAAATAACACCTTTATTATAAACTGTAACCAAGAAAATCTGACTGCATACATATCAAAGTATATATAGGACTTATGTATATATAACATCACTTCATACTATAATATAAATAATATAATATATATATAAACATCAATATATATATAAGCAAAGCCATGCTCACTGTTTACCAGGGAAATCACATATATACTTACATTTAAAAATCCATGCTAAACACAATATTTATAAAACAATATATATAACATAAATATATACCTTGAAACATAACATAAATTTTAAACAAACTTCCATACTATAATTGAAAACCAAACAAATATATAATTTATGTATATAAACTGATATATATAACATATATATAACTGTAATTGTATGTACTGCAAATAGATATATCACGCTATTTTCTAAAACCCAATGCAAAAAACACATATATAAACTGAATATGTATAATTCAATATATATATATACAAAGAATTTATAAAACTAACCAATATATATATATATATATATGCGTGACCCACTAAAACAAGAAGAGGAAGGGCTCGGTTGTTGCCACTAGCCAGGGAGGAAGAGGCACAGTGGACGAGGTAGTTCGGTAAGGCTGGGTAGGGTGGATGTTGATGAGAGGTGGGTTGTGAATCGGGTTGTGGTGAAAGGGGCAGGGACGTGGTTGGGCAGCAGGTGATGGGTTGTACGGGTTTGAAGGGGAGAAGAGGCAAGGAAGTGGTGGGGTTCGGCACTTGGTTGTTGGGTTGCCTACACGGCGGAACACGGTGGTCAGTGCTAGGGGTGGGAAGATGGGAGCTAGCGCTTGGGTGGAGGGATGATGAGGCCGTGAGAGCAAGGAAGGGGTAAAGAAAATGGGCAGGATCGAGAATGGGTGAAAAAGAAATGAAGAGGTAGCCGAAGAAAATAGGCAAGCATTTAAATACGAAGGCAGCGTCATAAAGAAACGTATATATATTTATAACTTATATTTTCAATGAAGGGGCACAATGAACAGAGAGAATGGGAAAGGTTTCGGGAAAATGAATATATTCAAGAAAAATGAATGTAATATAAACGGTCATGCTGTGATTCAGCGGAAATTTATTAAAGCAATTTATTAGATCACTTGGGCTGCACGTTTAGATTTGAAAAGCAAGGGGAAAGTGTAAAAGTCACAATTTTGGTACCGCTACGGTGGACTGTTTCATCGTTACCGTGGCATACCAGACCTCAAAATATAGAAATGACTATACTGCGGAGATCAGCATGATGAGATGAATAGAATGGTACACAGATTTGAACGATACGATCAAGTTATAAAAACTCGATATTTGGTGCTCAAAATGCTGCAAATCTGTCGAAAATAAGATAAACGGGGCTAGAGAAATCCAAATTTGGCGAAACGAAATATGACATCTCTCTCAGAAGATGATTTACATATTTATTATATAAAAATATTCAAGTTTGGAAAACATTTTATTATCATCAAATATTAACTGATTTAAATTGAAATAAAATTACACAATAAAATAAACTTCCATATTTTCAGATGAAAATTTACCATTTTCTATGTTTACATAGACGCATAACAAATATCAAATTTTCATTTTCAAATTTAATCATTTAAAATTTCACAAAAATTCAGTTAATTACGTTATTAAAACCATTAAAATTTATGGGTCGTTACAACATACATGCTTATATGCCACGACGCATGCATTCATGCTAGGATTGAGCTCACCTATAGTATGTCTGCACACATAATCACATTGCACTTTTGTTTGAGTAGATGGTTGTGTAGATAACTTAGTTTTATAACATGGATGTTCATTGCGCGTTACGATGTCCGCCCCTTGGAAAGATTTTAGGGATGAAATTCTTTTAAATGGGGAAGAATGTAATACCTCGTAAAAATTAATAAGAAATAAATAAAATAAGATAAGAATTAAATAAGATAAGGCTAAAAATGAAAATTTTGCAAAATTCAAAATTTGACCACGGAAGTTATGTCGTTGCATTCATGGTAATTTTCTGATCAATTTCCATATATAATATGTTGAAAATGGAGCTCCAATGGAAAAGTTATGAACTTTTGATGTTTTCAAATTTAAATAGAATTCAAATAATTGAATAATTCTTAAATTTGAGATTTGAAAGTTAAAAACAATTAGACTTTGGGGGTAAACGTTAAAAATTAACATTAACATTAAGTGGTAGTTAAGAAATTAAATAATTTAAAAAAAGGCAAATAAAATTCTTCCCAAAATATAAGGACTGGCTGACCACTAGCAATCAATCGGTAGGTAGCGACGGTCGATCGGTGAAGGTTGTGGTGGCTAGGATTTTCTATAACTGTGAACGTCTAGACTTTTACTATTTTAAACCAACTTAAATCTGATGGTTCTGGTGCATTTCAACCGCTATAAATAAGAGTCTAGCCCCTTCACTTTTATTCACAAATTATTTTGGGAACCAAGTGAAGCTCAGTTCGGTTCATCTCTTCTAAGATTTAAAAAACTTTTTAGGATTTTGTTTATTGATTATTTTCTAAAAAACTCTTATACAACAAGGGATTTGTGTATACATTTGGTTCAGAAAATTAGAGTTTATAGGAGAATAGGTTTAGAAAATAATCAATAAACAAAAATAAACATGTATCAAAAAGAAGAGATCTGAAAGAGATTATTGAAGGCATGTCAAACCCAAAAAGAGGCAAATCTAAGGACCTATAGTGAGTGAAAATCTTAGTCTTTCTATTTCAGTAATTGATTAGTGTAGTTTGGATTTGAATTATGTCTTGGGGAGTTTTGGTTCATGAAAACATCATATTAAAAACCCTCAAAATTCCCCCAAATAAAAATGTCAATTCTAGGTTGGAGTCTCAATTGTTTATACTAAAATAATAGAAATTATGTAGATTTGCAATTTTAGTGTTTTTACCCTCTATTCCACTTCTATTCTTTTTCTCTGGATTTGATTAAGGGTTTTGGTTAGGAACTAGGGTGTAAGGTATGAATTCTTATTCGTAGTTTGCACCGCTTATTTCAAAATTTTGGTAGAAATTCCCTTTAACTAATTTTGTAAAAAAAGAAGTTGAATAGAGCGTAAAAGATACTGAAATTGTAAGTGATTAATTTATTCCATTGTTTTAATATAATTGGTTGAGTTGGAATTTTATTTATATACAAGTATGTTGATTGGGTTTTTGGATATTGGATTTATGGTATACTGATAATATGGAATGGGACTTGTATAATTTTGAAAGACTTGAAATTTAAACGTATAATTATAATGTATTAATTGTGTAGTTAATAGGTTATTAATTATTATTAGAACCCCTTTAGGAAAGTAATTAATGGTAGAGGCGAAATAAGAAAGATTTCTTATATGGCCTTAAAAATATATGCGAGCTGTGGGATAGTATATTTAGAAAGTGTTATAAATTATGATTAAATTATAGGGATGCAAGGTCTGTCAAAAACACACGAAAGTCTACCCAGTTAATCTGTCTACCAGCAGCATGACTTTGGGACTAATATGAGACATCTCCTATGATAAGTAACTATGGAAGACACGAGGTTGATCCCAAATTCTATAGAGTATATCTGCACAGCTAATCTAGCTATAGTACCTACGAATGTAGGACTAATGTGAGATGTGATGTGGGGTACGGTTCATAATACGAAGGACCTTCTTTAGAGACTAAAGGTATTAAGTGGTTATGTAAGGACCCGCTTCTTCTCTATGTAGGAAGTAGTAAATGGTCGTTGTTATGGGTTAGGCACGGTGGAGGATATCTCGGGAAAGGGCTGAATTCGATATGAAGTATTAAGTGGCTGAAGAGATTCCGTGTAATGGCAGCCAGATAGTTACTAAAGAGGAGTCTGCCTTGGGATAGGTATTAAAAGACGGGAACCTGCCTTAAAAAAGGTATTAAATGGTCAGAATCTGCCTAGTTTCCATTAAAATGTATTAAGTGACTTGGATACTATCTCTTACATTGGTAGGACATTACTGGCAATAGATATGGGTTATTGGGTTGAAAGCAAGATGGCTATGGGCTTATATTTGGAAAGAATTAGGACGAGACAGAATGGGAAAGACATATTCTTGTTTAAATTATACTGTTCAAGTACTACTATAATAAGGCTTGAGATTTTTATTCACCAGCATATGTTATTCTGACTTTCTCCTCATTACAACACATGTTGAGAAAGATGACGATGCTGAAGACGAATGTGTAAAGAAAGCTTGTGACAGTTTCTATATTTATCTATTCATGTTATTTTCAGAAGTACCCATTGGAAACTATTGTATTCTAAATATGATGTACCACGGGTATGTAATGGTTATTATTTGTTTTGTGTTATGGTTTTTATGAAATTTTGAATTTATTATAAAATGGGTACTGTTGTTATTACTATATTTTATCCTTCTGCTGTGAGATCTGAATGTGTAGATAAATAGCTCTGTGTTGTTCTTTTTACCAACCAACATCCAGGTTTGGAATGGGTCCAAGTTTTGATGGGCCTTCTCTAGTTAGGATTTAGGCCCCTTTTTGGGCAGGTTGTTACAGTTATTAATAAGAATTATAAACAGAATAATAAAGTATAACAGCACATGTATATATACACCGATGAAGGCTAATACTTCAGGTATCTAGTGCCCTTTTCAATGCAGAGCATGCATGAGAAAATCTATCCTTCCACCATTCCCACCTTATACCAGTGCATGTTCCACTAAATTTATCTTATGTGTTGTAATAAGGAAGGGGTAAGAACAATATTCTGGTGACTGGTAAATTATATACTTAACCCATAACACTAGTTTATGCCGATTGGTTTCTGTTACATGTTATTTTAATGTCATTTTGACTTCATACCCACGTACGTTATATCTAACCTACCTGAGGTACGAAATAGATATATATGCATGCGCGTGTATATATAAGCATCATTGTCCCCATGGACAAGGATACATTCCCTGCTAGTATCCGCAAGAGCGCACAACACCGGGCATCCACAACAGTATTGAGGCCGAATTGCTCGCGTACACCATAGAACCTCCCGTGGGTGCCTACCAATGGCATTACAACTATTTAGCCATGTAATTGACTCGTCTCAAAGACTTATCGAAGGGTTAACTTGTAATGACCCTAATTTTGACTAACATTATTTAGAACATTTAGTTGGATAAATTAAGTGAAATAATGTAGATAATTAAGGGGTTGAGATTTGTTAATTAAGAAGGAGTAGTGCCTTAATGAGTGTATTAGTAAAAGAGAAATTAAAAATAAGTAAGTAGGAGGAATATGGTAAGGGTAAACTGGGAATAGCCTTTATTCCTATACCGTAAACCCTTCTATTCTTCATTCATCGTTCATTTTTGCTTTTACAAACAAAACTAAAACCCTAAAGAACTCGGCCGGCCACTATTAAGAGGATTCAAGGAGAAGAAAAGCTAGGGTTGAAATAGAAAGCTTAAGCAAATCAATATAAAGGCAAATCTCAACATTCTTAACACAAAGTCAAGGTGAATAATTAGTTTACATCTCTCTTTTTGATGAATGATTTCGGTTTAAAGGTAAACATGTTTTCTTTTGCAAGTATATGCCATGTTATGGTGATTAAATGCTTTATGCCGATAATTTATGGAGATTTAATAAGAATTTTATGATATGTTTAGATTAGAAAACCTATCATGTGACATCCAAATGAGTTGCGTTTTTGATATATGGTCAAAAATATTATTTTAGAAGTGGGTTTCGGGTTTCATATCCAAGGGAATATGGAATTATTATGAATTTTCTATATGAGAAAATAGTTAATTTCTGGCTTAAATTATTTTGGGTCTGAAATTTATATATGTTAGAATATATATTTACCGTGAGTTATTGTGATTTTTGGAGATTTTTCCTAAGTGCATAATTATGGTTAATAAATTACTTAAGTTGAAGGGCTTAAATGTTTTAATTGTCTTAAGAAGAAGAATAGGTTATTTGCTAAAATGTTTTCAATTGTTCAATGCAGAGTTCGGCATCTTTTTAGAAAGAATTTTGGTAAAGTATTGGCAACCAATCATATTTTGGCAAATTATGTAAGTTAGGTGAAAGGGAATTACTTTAAAAAGTATAAAATCAGTTTTTATCGAACTACAACTTCACAACTTCCATTTGCTTGCTTCCATCACCATACTCAGTAAACCTTTCGCACCCATTCGAAACCAATGCACATGGTATCAAGCATTTGGTAGAAGTGAATTAGAGAAAGACAGTGTCAAAGGCATGCTTGCGAAAAGGTTGAAGCCACTTTTATTTGCTTTCGAACTCATTGACTCATCCTTTTTCTAAAAGTATGCTTGTGAAAGGGTGGTCGCTTTTGAACTCCTTTGATACCCTAGCTACTGCATTTACACCCTTCGCCTTAGTAAGAAGCCGCTTTTATAACTCTTTAAATCAGTGAGTACGAAGGGTAGGGTTTCGAATCGGTACCCTTCCACAACCATTGAAGTTGCTTTTCTTTTGAGCTATACTTGTGAAAGGGTCGGTGCCGCTCCCATACATTTCGACATGGTTGAAGCTTCTTGTTTAAACCCAAGTATACATGCGGAAGTATGTCATCGTCACCCTAAGTGTTTTGAAGGAATAGCTTTCGCATAAATCCCCTTAAGGGCTATGTATTTTGTTTTACTTTCAAACTATGGTTTCGAAGGGAATACCTTTAATTGGTTTCGAGCTATGCTTCCATAACTTCTTACTTGAACCCAATGCCTTTGAAAGGTTTGTTTTAAGTGTTTTGTAAGGTATGTTTTAAGTGTTTCGTAATGTATGTTTTAAGTGTTTTAAAAGGTATGTTTTAAGTGTTTCAAATGGTATGTTTTAAGTGTTTCGAAAGGAATTTTTTCATGTATTTCGAAAGATATGTTTAATGGCTTCGAAAGAGGATGTCTAAGATTTTAAGTAATGATTCCAAAAGGTCTATTTCCAATGCATTCGAAAGGGAGGTTTTGGCCTTTCAGCCTAATGTTTTCAAGGCTAAAGTATTTATCTTGTTTTGAAGGGATAGAAAACCCTATTGGTTTTAAGTTTTCAACAACATTATTTTAAGTAAAAAGTATAGATCATGGCATAAGTATTTTGAGTAAAGCAAAGAGTATATTTTCCTTGTTTAAGTATGATTTAAAGGGGTTAAATCAATTTGTTTAAGTAAAACAAAGAGTATATCATGGCATAGATATTTTGATTATTGCTATTGTCGCTATAATCATTTTGATTGTAGGATTTTGATTTTCAAAAGATATGTTTTTAAAAGGATATTAGTGAGGGGAAATCTGTTCCGCTAAGCGGCGTGATCTCACTTAATATCAGTAAACTGATATGTAATAGAATTATTTATACCAGGCTTTATATCTGACTAGAAGTTTATCTTTTCTCCTTAAACTCTCGGGTGCTCAAAATTAAATTTGAGTAGATTGAGAGTTAAGGACTTTTCAGGTTTAGTAGGTTGGACGAATAAGCTCCCGAAGACGTGCAGGAGGCAAAGCTAGCTATGTAGGAGTTTTTTAGTAGTATTTCCATTGTGATGTATTTATGACTGATATCTCTATCTATCTAGTACTCTGAACATCCAAGGGGACATCTTCATATGTCGCTCTTGGCATATTTTGTAATAATTATATTTGATCAAAACCTAGGAATCGTTTTGTTTGATTATGTAATTGAATATGAAATATTGATTTGAAATGTAATCAGAAAAGCTGTTTTTGAAATCTATGTCAATTTTATTTCATATTCATGTGCTTTGGATATTATGAACACCATTAACATTACCGTATTTTGTCACCAGAAGTTAATACTATAGATGATTGCAGCATCTGTAGTGCTTAGCTTCGGGCCTCAAAATAAGGGATGTTACAACTTGGTATCAGAGCATAGGTTTATGAAAACTTAAAGGAAATTTTTTAAACTTAAAATGATTTTTGAAAACATAATCCTAAAGAATTCGAGAAAAGATTGGGGTATGGGATAACGTTATAGTAACGTACTTGTATTTGCTTTATAAAGTATACGCTTTATCTCTATTCTCATGTCTCTCTTAGGCTATTCTTCTATATCTTACAATGACTCGAATGTAGATTTTAAGGCAGTAAGATATGGATGCTAGGAATGGAAGAGTTAACCTTGGTGGAGGAAGCACCACAACTAATGGAAATGCTAGACCAAACACTAGAAGAAATCCTGGTCGAGCACAAGCAGCTAATGTGGGTGCTGGAGCATCGCAAGTTGATATGGGAGCTATGTATCAGTTCTTTGTCAACATGTTGCAAGTTGGAGCTGCTGTTGGATTAGTTAGAGGAAATGCTAGATATGGAAATCATGAAGCTCCGGTAGTCTATAACTATGCAATATTGAGCAGAGATTATGCTAGGCTGGGAGGGAAGCCATTTATCGAGACTGAGGATGCAATTAAAGTGGAAAATGGGTTGCTTCATTATGAAAGGATTTTTACTGATTTAGGACTCAACGATGATAAAAAAAGGAGATCGGCATCCAGACAATCGCAAGGAGCAGCACTGTACTAGTGGAACAGTGTTACTATGGTAGTAGCTGAAGAGGATATGACTTGGGCAGAATTCAAAATGTGGTTTGGGGAAAGATCCATGTCAGAGGTTGCCAAGTCAACTCTGCTCAAGAAGTTTGCTGAGTTGGTGCAGGGAGACATGACAGTGCTTGAGTACACTACCAAATTTGAGGAATTATCTAGATACAGATATGCTACGGTTGATACGCTATCAAAAGGAATGAGAAGTTCATCCGTGGATTGAGACCGGAGCTTACTAAAGCAACTTTACCACATATTAGGGATCCGTGCGATGTAGTTGTTGAGATGGCTTTGAGGGATGAGGAGATGCTCGCCTTCTTTAATGGTAACAAAGTAGTGGAAATTCAATGTGGGCAAAACCAGAAGTGAAATTTTTTCCATAAAAAGGGAGCCCAGAAGAGTGGAGCTACCAAGAAAGGAAAGGTAGAAGTTACCTGCTACTAGTGTGATAAGAAAGGGCATTTTTCTAATGAATGTCATTCAGGAAATGGAAAGAAGGTTGTTGGGAAGAAGAATATCAAATGCTTCAACTGTGATCAGGTTGGACATTATAAGAACCAGTGCAAGGAACCGGCCAAGGATGGAAAGGGCTAAGTGTTTGCATTGGAACCAGCTACCTTAAGACCAACAGCAGAGGAAAAAGGAAAAGCGTGTTGGGAGATACGCTTTTGATTCATAGTGTTAGTTAGAGTTCTATTTGATACTGGTGCATCGCATTCTTTTATATCTCATTTTTTGGTAGATAAGCTTAACCTAGAACCCGCATACCTAATTACATCCTTAAGGGTTGCGAATCCGATAGAAGGGTATGCGACTCTTAGGATGAGATGTGACCAGTTAGAGCTTGAATTGTTACGTCATATATTTACTTGGAGATTGCATATGTTTGATTCCATAGGTTTTGGAATTATTTTGGGTATGGATTGGTTAAGTAAGTACGATGTTAGGATATTTTGCCATGACAGGAAAATATCAGTTAGACACCCTAGTTGTAGTGATCGAATTATATACACTGTAGAAAACTAGAATTTAGATTCTTATGTTTTGTTGGGTGTTATAGAGGAAGAAGACGAGTTAAATCGATTTTTCGTTCATAGAGAATTCACAGATGTCTTCGAGCCCGTGATAGGACTACCGTCGAAACAAGCTATCGAATATTGGATAGATTTAGTACTAGGAGCTGAACCTGTGAGTAGACCGCCAAGTAGAATGACACCTACCGAGATGAAGGAGTTAAAGATGCAACTGGTGGATTTAGAAGGTAAGAATTTTATCAGACCAAGTAACTCACCTTGGAGAGCTGCCATTGTGTTTGCAAGGAAGCTGGACGGATTGTTAAGGTGGTGTATTGATTATCGTAAGCTGAATGAGAAGACGATAAAGAACTGATATCCGTTACCTAGGATTGATGATTTGTTCGACCAGTTGAGTGGAGCCAAAGTATTTTCTCAATTTGATTTGGCTACAGAGTACCATCAACTTAGAGTGGTAGAGGATAGTATTCCTTTGATGGCCTTTAGGACCAGATTTGGATCATACAAATGGTTAGTGACACTACAACAAAAATACCCTATTACAACGCCATTTTTACAACGGGCATTGGATGCCCATTGTAATAGAAGACTATGACAACGGTCCACTCAGGCCCGTTGTAATAGATGCCCTATACAACGCCCTTTTACAACGGGAATGACGCCCGTTGTAATAGAATGTTATCACAATGGTCCTTTCATGCCAGTTGTAATAGATGCTAATTTTACAACGTTCATAAGCCCGTTGTAATAATTAATATTAAAAATAGTGAATTCCTTGTTTTGCCGCCCCTACTTCTGTTAATTTTCATTTGCCCGCTTATCCCATTTTCACTTAACCTAAATTCCTGCTTTCCCTCTTTTTACTTACAAATTTTTGTCGTCGAAATTAATTCCCCTTTTACTTAACCCTAAATCCAATCCCACTGCAAAATCTTAAAACAAAATAAAAAATGTTTCGCATTCCCAATTCCTATGCTACTCGCCGTGCTTTCCGTTGTCAGTTCGCCATTAGGAGTCTCTCGTCATTGGTTCACGTCGTTGGTTCCCAATACCAATTCGATATCATGGTAGCAGCTGGGGCGGTGGATTGGAGGTTGCTGGCGATCCAGTATTGGATGTGAGTACGGTTCGTAATTAGACCCGACAAGCTTCCTAGCAGTGGCCACATACTGAAGCCCGATAGGGATCAGGTCAGGACCTAGAATCATGTTAGGTATACTATGAATAAGCGAATTTTGTTTTCTTGTTGGTCTTACATCGCCGCCATTTCCATGACTAGCAACTTTGAGTTTGTTCAAGTGTCTGTTTTAATGTTTTTGAACCAATTTATCCTTACTGTACAAGTGAAGAAGAAGGTAGAAATCATGTTTTTTCCTGGACTGCCACTTTGGAACTGCTCTTTTATAAGTAAACATTTCATATTCCTTTGGAACTACTCTTTTACAACTATTTTGGTACTACTACTTGATAAGGGATTAGGTACAAGTACATTTTTGAATGATTTTGCAACTTTTCTAGTAAGAGATGTCATTACAAGTGTCATGGATAGTTTGGGCAATCTTGATAAACGCCATAAATGGTGAAAGTTGAAACACTAGAGAATGCACTTGAACTTTAAAAACAATCTTTGTTATCATTCACGCTTGAGATTAGAATTTCATGGAAATTTGGAAGAAGATCATAGTCATTTTCACTGAAAGTTAACTCATTGCTTCCACTCTTCTTAGCTTCTTCGGCGTCCTCTTTTGTAGAGTTTGATATCGACTCGAGCTTTTTTACAATCTCTACGTCATTTTCAGTTTTCTTTTGTTGGGTTTCATCATTCTGGAATAACCATGATGGGATGTTCCAAACTATTTATTATACGTAACAGTGACCTGTCAATGCTTACAAAATTAAATTTAAACTTTTTGCTTACAAAATTAAATTTAAACTTCGCAACATGTTCTCCTCCTTTAATGTATGAAAGCTTCCCCTCCTCTTACTGCATTTGAATCATTGGTATTGTTAAGTGTCATCATTCTGCTACTTTAGCAATACATAGTAAATGACTAGTGGGTTCTCGTTGTCGCTTGTCACACAAGTTAGTAAAAGGTTTTATGGATGTAAAAGCCGTGAACTTGTCGAAGTAGTGGAGTAATACTGTTTTAGGTTGTAAATGTCTATTTCAGTTCGACTTTAGGCTATTACAGGCCCAATCCAAATTAAAATTGGGCTCTAGAAAAAAACAATGAATTAAGAGGACAATATAAACAATGGATTAAGGATTAAGAGGACAATATAAACAATGAACTATGCTCTATGAACTATGCGCCTTTATATTTCTATTATATTTTTAGGACTATGATACACATGAACCATTTTGCATTGTATAATCTATATGTTCTGTGTGCGTATTGCTCTATGAACTATGCTGTAGTTATTGAACCATGCATGCATATGAGATAATCTATATATGGAATATCCCTCCTAATTTGGGTCCAAGACTAAGAAACTCTTGTAGATTTTAAAACCCTCCTTTTGTAACTTTGTAATTCAAGATGCAGGGAAGAGGATATTTTAAAAATATTTCAACAATAGTGCATAATGGTACTTCTCTTTCTAGGTTTTCAATAAGTATGCATATTTATTTGATCATATTTGCTTATTCCATCATGAAAAAAATTGATAGTACTGTACTATTTTGTAGTATTCCATCTAGATGATTATTGTACTAATGTGCACCATTGTAGCATATTTTCCAAGTCTGAAGCACAGTTTTCATATATTTTTTTACAATACATTTTGATGTTATTACATGACAGTTTCAGTTGTACATGCTTTAGAGATCATTGGATATTAATTGCCATTTATCATAAGAGAGTATGGGAAAACCTTTTTATGTAAGAGTTGAGAAATCATGACTAATAGCATGTTTCCAAATCTAACCACCTATTTGCATGTATGATTAATAGTATCTTCTTTCCCGTAGAACTGACGTCAGGAAGTGAATAACTTCTCTTTGTTCCTCTTTCTTTTATTTATTTATTTGTACCCTGTTACTCTGTTTGATGAAGTTGCTACATACTTCTAATCAAATCCAAGTAATTTCATTACTGTAGGTTTTTGGTGATAACAAATAGGATAACAGCCAGCTATAGTTTGATTCAAGGATTGCGCTGTGTGATGAGCATGGTCAGAGGCAATGTTCTCTTTAACAGAGGCACCAAGAAGACATGACAACACCAAGAAGATCATTCAAGATAGACAAAGATTGTCCAAGCTCAGAAGTTGCTGCTGAAACTGCCTCTGCTTTAGCTTCTGCGTCAATCGTTTTCAAGAAACATGATCCACATTATTCAAGTTTATTACTACATCATGCAATACATGTATGGATCAGGATAGATAAGTGCAGCTAAAATAGGATGGCAAAAGCATAATGTAATGCATGAACCTTTTTGGCATTTAGAAATGTAAATCTTTTTGTTATTTTTACTAGATATGAATATGTGTGTTATTGCAACATTATTTTGGTTTTAATAGAAGTTAATTTTAAATTTATGTGTGCAATGTAGTAGTATTTATAATTTTTTTCATTCGATTTTTTTTGACAATGGGCAAAAACAGTTGTAAAAGACCCTATTGCAACAGGCAAAAACAGTTGTAAATTTTTTTCTTGCAACGGGCGAAAAACGTTGTAAAAAAGTTTACTACAACGGGCTTTTACAACAGTTTTGAACCGTTGTAAAATCTTCAAGGTCTATTACAACATCGCCTAATAAGACGGGCATTGGCCCGTTGCGAAATCCCTATTACAACGGGCATTTCCCATTGCGAAATGGTATTTTCGTTGTAGTGTGATGCCGTTCGGACTAGCTAATTTGCCAGCATTCTTCGTGAACTTGATGAACAGAATCTTCCGAGAGCATTTGGACAGATTTGTATTAGTATTCATAGATGACATATTGATATAGTCCAAGGATGAAAGAGATCATGAAGTTCATCTAGTGCTTGAGACACTGAGGTAGCATCAGTTGAAGGCAAAGTTTTCGAAGTGTCACTTTTGGAAGAAGGAAGTGAAGTTTCTTGGTCATGTAGTTTAATAGAAAGGGTTGTCAGTAGATCCAGCTAAGATCGAGGCAGTGAATAATTGGAAGAGACCCGAGACATTGACTGAGATAAAGAGTTTTCTTGGGTTAGCTGGCTACTATCGGAGATTCATTAAGGATTTCTCACGGATAGCAGCACCGATGACTAAGCTAACTCGGAAAGATGTGAAGTTTGTTTAGACTTATAAGTGTGAGGAGGCATCCTAGAAACTAAAACATTTATTGACTAATGCACCTGTGTTAGTTGTTCCAGAGGGGAATTAGGACTTAGTGGTATACACAGATGCATGTTGAATAGGATTAGGGGCTGTGTTAATGCAGAGAGGTAAAGTGATTGCCTGTGCTTCTCGACAGCTCGTCGCATGAAGTTAGATATCCAACTCATGATTTAAAATTAGTTGCGGTAATTTTTGCATTGAAGGTATGTAGACATTACCTTTTGGGAGAAAGATTCGAGTTGTTTATGGATCATAAGTCACTAAAACATTTATTCTCTTAGAAAGAGTTGAATATGAGACAGCAAAGATGGTTATAGTTCATAGCTGCATACGACTTTGGTATTGAGTACACACCGGAAAAGGAAATAAGGTTACATATGCACTTAGCAGAAAGCATCAGAATGCAGTATTAGCAATGATAGCTGAGTGGAAAAATTTGGAAGCATTGACTTCATGCGGAGTACAATGGAGATCTGAGGCTAGTTCTAGTAGAAAAACCGCCATGTTATCATGTTTAGAAGTTCGGCCAATGATGATCGAAAGGGTTGCTTCTAAAAAGGAGAAGAACCATTATTAGCTGAGTGGATCAAAAAGTTAAGGAATGGAACAGAGAGCGATGACTTGAAAGATTTCAGTCCTGACCAGAATGGATGGTTGGATGACTATGTATTCCGAGTGTGGGAAACATTAGGAGGGAAGTTCTTAGAGAATGCCATCGTTTGAAGTTCACTATTCATCCGGGAGGAACTAAGATGTATCAAGATATGAAGAGAAGTTTCTTCTAGGAAGGTATGAAGAGAGATGTAGACTTATGGGTGAGGCGGTATTTGAACTATCAACAGGTAAAAACTAAACATCAGAAACTAAGTGGATTAGTTCAGTCTTTGGATGTTCCAGGAAATGGGATTCTATCTCAATGGATTTTATAGACGGATTGCCAAGGTCGAATAGAGGAAATGGGAGTATCTGGGTTATAGTGGATAGATTGACTAAGAGTGCACAATTTATACCCATTAAGTCGATCAGAACAACACCAGATTTAGCTAAGTTATTCATGAATAATATAGTTAGGCTGCATGGAATTCCTAGTAGTATAGTAAGTGATAGAGATTCCTTATTCACTAGTGAGTTCTGGAAGAGTCTACAGGATAGTTTAGGTACCAAGTTCAATATGAGTACCGCTTGCCATCCATGGACAAATGGTCAAATGGAGAGAGTTAACAAAGTCTTAGAGGATTTGTTAAGAGCTTGTGTGCTAGATTTCGGAGGATCATGGGAAGACCATCTACACTTAGTCGAGTTTTCGTATAACAACAGTTATCAGACTAGTATAGGGATAGCACCGTTTGAAGCTTTGTTTGGAAGGCTATGCAAATCTCCAGTTTGTTGGTTAGAGACCGGCGATAGATTATTCTTGGTCTGGATTTGGTTACAGAAGCTGCAGAAAAGATTAAATTAATTCGGGCTAGAATGAAGGAGGCTCGGTCGAGGCAGAATAATTAGGCAGATAAGAGACGGAAAGACTTAGAGTTCTCAGTTGGAGATCATGTTTTTGTAAAAGTGTCACTGATGAAAGGTGTGATCAGATTTGGAAAGTCAGGAAAATTGGCACCAAGATTTGTTGGACCGTTTCCTATGATAAAAAGGATCGGGAAACTCGCGTATAAGGTAGAGTTACCGAATAGTTTGGCAGGAGTCCACAATGTTTTCCATATTTTTCAACTAAGGAAGTGTATTCGAGATCTAGATACTACTATTACACTGATTGTGTTAGAAGATCTAGTAGTAGAACCATATATGACTATAATTAGAAAACCAATTCGTATAATTGCGAGAGATGAGAAAAGACTAAGGAACAAGACAGTCAGATTAGTCAAAGTCCAGTGGAGTGATGATGAGAGAGATGTACTTAGGAAACCGAGAGCAGGATTAGGAACACTTATTCTGACCAGTTTCATGGTATGTTTTACCTATATGTTTAATATTTGTAGGTACCATATCGTAATTTCAAGGAAGAAATTCTTTAAGGAGGGGAGTCTGTAATTACCCTAATTTTGACTATTATTATTTAGAACGCTTAATTGGATAAATTAAATGAAATAACGTAGATAGTTAAGGGAATGATATTTGTTAATTAAGAAGAAGCCATGCCTTAATGAATGTATTAGTAAAAGAAAAATTAAAAATAAGTAAGCAGGAGGAATATGGTAAGGGTAAAATGGGAATAGCCTTTGTTCCTATACCCTAAACCCTTCTATTCTTCATTCCTCATTCATTTTAACTTTCATAAACAAAACTAAAACCCTAAAGAAAATTCGGCCGGACACCATTAAGAGGATTCAAGGAGAAGAAAAGCTAGGATTCAAGTAGAAAGCTTAAGCAAATCAATCTAAAGGCAAATCTCAACCTTCTTAACACAAAGAAAAGGTGAATAATTAGTTTGCATCTCTATTTTTGATGAATGATTTCGGCTTAAAGGTAAACCTATCATCTTTTGCAAGTATGTGCCATGTTATAGTGATTAAATTATTATATGCTTTAAGTTGATGATTTATGGAGATTTAATAAGAATTTTATGATATGTTTAGATTAGAAAACCTATCATATGACATCCAAATGAGTTTTTTTTTATATGGTCGAAAATATTATTTTAGAAGTGGGTTTCAAGTTTTATAATTTTCCAAGTGAATACGGATTTATTATGGATTTTCTATGAGAGAAAATAGTTAATTTTGGGTTTAAATTATTTAAGGAAATTAAATAATGCCTTTGGGTTTGAAATTTATATATGTTAAAACACATATTTAATGTGAGTTATTGTGATTTTTAGGGATTTTTCCTAAGAGCTTAATTATGGTTAATAAATTATTTAAGTTGAAGGGCTTAAATGTTTTAATTGTTTTAAGAAGAAGAATGGGTTATTTGCTAAAATGTTTTCAATTGTTTGATGCTGAGTTCGGCAGCTTTTTAGAAAGAATTTTAGTAAAGTATTGGCAACCAATCATATTTTGGCAAATTATGTAAGTTAGGTGAAAGGGAATTATTTAAAAAGCATAAAATCAGTTTTATATCGAATTACAATTTTGCCACTTCCATTTGGTTGCTTCCGTCACCATACTCAGTAAACCTTTCGCACCCATTCGAAACCATTGCATATGGTATCAAGCATTTGGTACGAAGTGAATTGGAGAAAGGCGGAAGGAAGGGATGGTGTCGAAGGCATGCTTGCGAAAGGGTTGAAGCCGCTTTTATTTGCTTTCGAACCCATTAACCCATCCTTGTTCTAAAAGTATGCTTTCGAAAGGGTTGTCGCTTTTGAACTCCTTCGATACCCTGGCTGCTGCATTTACATCCTTCACCTTAGTAAGAAGCCGCTTTTATAACTTTTTAAATCAATGAGTACGGAGGGTAGGATTTCGAATCGATACCCTTCCGCAACCATTGGAGTTGCTTTTCTTTTAACCTATACTTGCGAAAGGGTGGGTCCCTCTTCCATACCATTTGACATAGTTGAAGCTGCTTGTTTAAACCCAAGTATACATGCAAAAGTATGTCATCGTGTCCCTAAGTGTTTCGTAGGAATAGCTTTCGCATAAATCCCCTTAAGGGCTATTTACTTTGTTTTGTTTTTGAACTATGGTTTCGAATTGGTTTCGAAGCTATGCTTCCATAAATTCTTACTTGAACCCAATGCCTTCGAAAGGTATGTTTTAAGTGTTTTGAAAGGTATGTTTTAAGTGTTTCGAAAGGTATGGTTTAAGTGTTTCAAAAGGTATGTTAGTTTTTTCGAAAGGAATGTTTCCAAGTGTTTCGAAAGATATGTTTAATGGCTTCGAAAGAGGATGTCTAAGATTTTAAGTAACGATTCTGAAAGGTCTATTTCCAATGCATTCAAAAGGGAGCTTTTGGCCTTTCAGCCTAATGTTTTCAAGGCTAAAGTATTTATCTTATTTTGAAGGGATAGATAACCATATTGATTTTAAGTTTTCATCAACTTAAATGTTTTCAAGGAAAATTGAATAGGGTGGTTAACCCAAAGTATATGACTCGGATATTAAAAGACCAAATGGGACTGTTGTGAGGTTGCGCCTTATACTTTAGCTAGTAGCCTATGGCTAATATAAGTCCAAAATTCTAGTGTGTAGGGCTTTGTCACAGGTACGACTAAAATGATGTTACACACAGAAAGGGATATACAGAGTAAAGATAGGTTATTGGTGAGCCCGCAAAACCATTAGGATCAGTTGACCTTAGGAGAAGTAAGTTAAGGATAGACCGTTCAATGTTGTGTCTAACAGAAGTTAGAATATTTATTATGTCTGGTAGTCCCGAGTCAGCCAGTGGTTAATTGTTAGCCAGATAAAACTATAATGTTCGGACATATAGTCCATTGATTACCTGATTTCTATGCATATATGTTATTGCTATTGTTTCTATAACCGGTTTGATTACAAGATTTTGATTTGCAAAAGATATGTTTTTAAAAGGATATTAGTGAGGGGAAACCCGTTCCTTTAAGCGGCGTGGTCTCACTAAATATCAGTAAACCAAGATGTAATAGAATTATTCACACCAGGCTTTATGTCCGACTCGAAGTTTATGTTTTCCCCTTAAACTCCCGGTGCTAAAAATTAAATTTGAGTAGATTGAGAGTTAAGGACTTTTCAGGTTTAGTAGGTTGGATGAATAAGCTTCCAAAGATGTGCAGGAGGCAAAGCTAGCTATGTATGAGTTATTTAGTAGTATTTCTGTTGTGATGTATTTATGAATGATATGTTTATCTATATAGTACTCTGATCATCCAAGGGAACATTATCATATGTTGCTCTTGGCGTATTTTGTAATATTTATATTTGATTAAAAACTAGGAATCTTTTTGGGATTATGTAATTGAATATGAAATATTGATTTGAAATGTAATTAGAAAAGCTGTTTTTGAAATCTTTATTGATTCTATTTCATATTAATGTGCTTCTGATATTATGGATACCATTAATGTTACGGTATTTTGTCACCAGATTTTAATACTATAGATGAATGCACCATCTGTAACGCTTAGCTTCGGGCCTCAAAATAGAGGATGTTACGCAACTAGTCCACTTCCTAAAGGTAAACAAACAAACAAAATTTGATGCAATTGTGTGTCCTATATGGAATCTGTACTAGTAGGAAATGCAGTCTGTCTCTATGCGTAACCCAAGTCTTTCTAATGACCTCTACAGGACCAATGGCGCTCTCGACCTAATGTATACAGCCCTGCTCCTCAAATAAATGGTACCAACAGTGTTGACATAGCACCGAGCTTTCGTCCATCATCCAATTTAGATTGCCTAATGTAAATTAAGGAAATGACCACCTGGTTACTTAGTACCCCATGTTGAAATTAAAGCAGACTCCACCTGACTATTTAAGGCTTCAAATCCGAGGCGAACCCACGTTGGTATATTCCCTAAACCTATACATGAATGTATATCTCCATGAGTCCTACAGTTGGAGATGTCCCACATTATTATAACGCATACACAACTGCCAGTAACCCCTCGCTGAGGGCAAACATCCATTGTGTAACATTACTGACCTCGCATCCCAACCCATACCAATATCTGCATCATTTATAATTAATCTAAATATTTGGCTAGACCCAATAACTCATACCCGTCATAAATGTATTCTTGAGGCCATATAATTTTAATGGAAAATTTTCATGTCTCCTAAGTTTAATTACTAGTATTCGTTTACTTACGTGAACTTACTTCTTATTTCATTAATGCCGTTAATTATCATTTACCACTTCCTTCTAATTAATAGATTAAGTACCATTTACCGCTTCCTTTTAATTGATACCTAATTTATTTGATTACTATAACTTCCCCTAATTCTTTATTCATGTTGACTTATTCATACTTTTAGTGCTTATTATTTATTTTCTAACTTATCTTTTATCTTGTATTTTAAATCGACGATGGGATTATCATTATTATTTATTATTTATAACTCATTGGTTCTTTCTTTAGGGATTTTTACATTTTAGTGCATTAGAACTATATCTTGCAAATAGGAAATCTTACCATTGTAATTTCCCACAAACTATCTAAAGAAGGGATTTGTTTTGTGTTGTTACAGGAAATTTTCTTCTCTATATTATTGAAATAGATAGTATAAAATATAGTAAACACTCTATTTTGCACATCTCTTTTCTTTATGCATATTCCTTGTTATTTCAAACGACACATTTTCGTATGTAATTGTAAAGTTAGATAATTTATAGAAATTCATATAGGATAATTATTCATTCCAAAAAATTAAAATATAAACTTCAATTCCAATCAAATTAGAAACATCTTACATTCAAGTTTAACAACTTATAATATTCAATTAACAAATCTGGAATTTACACTGAATCTTATTAAAAACATCCTTCACAAGTTTTAGGGATCGCTTTCACCCTTATATTCCAGATTAAGTGTATATAACATTTAACCAAAGTTAACAAATCTGTTGAATATGTAGGCAAGGATCTCAAGTTTACCTTACATTTATGTAAGCCTACATTCCATAATTTATATTCAGGCATAAATGAAACAAATTCACAATGATATAATTCCAATATTATGTAGAAACGTATAATTTCCCACTCACCTCTTAGCTTTCAAATCTATAGATATAAATCTGTTATCCTTGTTTGACTCCCCTTCTTTCTACCAAATATGTATTAAAAGCGCATATATATTTAGCAGAATTATAGATCTAAGAAAAGATTTGAATCAAGCGTTGTTTTAAGTTTAGATTTAGAATTTACCTCTTCTTCATAGAGTCGATTCTTAATTATTTTCGATCTGAAATCTTCAAACATTTGTTTGAACTTCAATCGTAAAAATTTATATATGAAAATTGATCGGAAAATCACCATGAACACAACGATGCAAGTTTCGTAGCCAAATTTTGACTTTGCGAAAATTATGTTATTAAGCATTAATGATTATCTATTAATCTTTTTAATTTACAGGGTGTTACATTGTATTTTAAGATAGTTCACCTCACACCAGGCTTTATGCCTGACCCGCATTTTGTCTTTGTCTTTTTATGCCATGACAACTCTCGAGTACTCGATTGAGTATTTTGGGAGTCAGGTGCTTTTGTGGATACGGTATCATAGCGGCATAGACGGAGCATTTTGGAGGCGTGTTGTCGATATTTAGATAACTATACTTGATACAGTAGTAGCATATAATAGACATATTATTTTATACAAAAGACTTGTTGTACATATATTATATTCAGAACTCTATATGTATTGAATCTGATGTTTTTTGACTTTCAATATTAATATTTATTTATCAGTTTCTTCCGCTAGTGTAGTCTCTTCTATATTGTTTATTCTATTATGTTCATGTAAATTTAATATATTCTATGTTATCATTCCATTATGAAATTATATCGATATGCCTTGGTATGATGTATAATTTTAATTTTACCTTGATGTACTGTCTTTTGTGGTATTTAGGAGTCAAACGATGTCATTCAACATTGATTTAGGGTATTACGAAGGGTGGGCATCATAGTATGCATTCTTCATGTCTCACTAAGGTAACGTTGATCACATGGTTAGCTATTGCAAGGTTGACATCTTCCCAATCTATGGGCTTTGAAAAGATTACAGGAGTATTCAAATGATGTTTTAGCTCCTCAAATACTTTGGTTCAGTCATGCTTCCAAATGAAGGACTTCACTTTCTTGATTATTTAGAAAAAAAGAATGCTCTTGTCCGTGGGAGATGAAACAACTAGGGGCAGTAACCACTCCATTCAGGCTTTGGATTTGTTTAAGAGTGTGAGGGGATGCATGTTTTGTAATGCTTTTATTTTATCGAAGTTGGTCTCGATCCCCTTTGCACTCACTACGTACCCCAAGATTTGAAATAAACTTGGTGTTTAGTTCTAAAGTTTTTCTTAAAAGAAATTTTATATGAACTCTTTGTGTAGAAAAGTTTTATATGTATACTATGTAGGGTGCCTAAGTGGTAGTGGCATAACCCAGACAATTAAGAAAAAAAAATTGTTTTCTCTTTGTAGCAAAAAAGGTGGTAATAATTCAACTATGTTAAATTATTTTATGGACACATGTATTCTATACATTATGATGGTATGGTATGTGCACCATATTAAGATATGTTGTTAGGTAGTTTTCGTTTGTTAAACCAAAATGGGATTTTTGGTGATCTTTGAAAGTCGGAGACTTCCGAATCGTTATAAAACTTGAAGCTAAGTGTTTTTGTGAAAATATAAAAGTTGAGTTTTTATAACTCTTAAATTAAGAAGGTAGTAAGTTAAAACAAGTTTTAAATGGTTAAACATACTTGTTAAGTGAGACAAGTTTGATGTTTTGCTTACGCTTTTTGTAACGACCCGTAAATTTCGACCATTTAATTTGTTAATTTAAATTGATTTTTGTAATTTAATGTAGAAAGAAATGAAAATATTATAATTTATATTGGAGCGAATGTTAGGAATTAAAGGTTGCATTGGTAAATAAAATAAATTCTTGACAATTGGAATGAAATCCAATTGAAGAAATAGTGGAAACCATTATAATTGGTTAATTAAACTTGATTGTGTAATTAATGCTGGAAGAAATAAATTGGAAATAGTATTAATGAAATAATAACTGAATTTAATTGCAACTATACAAATGGAAGTAAATTTGAGTAAGTGGATGTCAATATTGAATAAATTAATGGATATAAAATCTAAATGAATGTTTGGATAGAACATAAGTGAATGCATCGGTAGTATGAGAATAAATGCCAACATTTAATTGTAATGGCATATAAGGGATAAAGGAAAGGATTAAATTGATTTATGCAATAAAACATTGTAACGGTATTTGTTCGTAAATTTAGGTAATAAGGTAGTACGTTATTTGGAAATAAATTTAAGGGTAATAACAACTATTATAAATTACCTAATTAATTTGGTCAACGAATTTATTTGAAATTAAAGTTCATTTAAATGTTAAGTAATTATGATGTTATTGTTTATAATAAATGTTACTCTAATAATTAATAGTATAGTAACGGAAGTGGGAATGTAAATTTTTAGAAGCGTAAATTTACTTTAGGTAGTAATTGATAGATTGGGAAATAAGTTCAAATTAAGTTAATTGAGAAATTAACACATAAAGTATGTAAAGTAATTAATTGAATGTAAATTTAATGTTGTAAATTTTTTAGAACGTAAAGTATTTTAAAACCTTAATTAATGCATTTAATTGATAGAAGTACATTCAGGAATAAAATATTTTTTCTAATTAATGTAAATAGGTGTAAATTAATGCAAGGAAATAAATTTAGCGTCATATATTGGATATGGTAGTTATTTCACAAAAATGGAAATAAAAGAGTTAATACGAATAAAGGTGAAATTGGAAGATTTATGTAACAAAACATAACCAAAGGTTAAATATGTTATAGGATAATAATTTTTTGAATAATAAGAATGGGAATTAAGATTTGTTTATTTAATTGAATTTAAATTAGGAAAATTTGGTCATTGAAATTTAATTGGAATTAAGTGTTAAATTTTACGTTAATAGAGATTTAAACTGAAATTCAAGAATATTAAAATAATAGTTTTGAACCCAACATTGAATCCATCTACTTAAAAATTTATAGATGGAATAATCATTGATATTTAATTTAATAGAAATTTTGGGAACTTAATTTATAATTTTGAATATAATGAAATAGAAGATTTGACACTACAATTTATAGATTTATCAACTCTAAAATGGACATAAGGATTTGTTTAAATCATTGTAAATAATTGAGAAATATAAGGTGATAAAATTTGTGAGTTTAAAATTTAAAATTTGGAAGTTGATTTAATAATAAATTTTAATTTATTTAATTAATATAAAAATAGCAATTTTGGCCATTGACTCGGATTTCGACGAAACCAGTTTCATCGGATCCGTAACGGTGAATTATAATAATGTTTCAAGTTTCGTAGCAATCGGACTTGTCGTTTGATCGTACGGACTCGAAACGCCTTGAAATTTATGCAATTGAAATCAATTTGAAAATATTGATTTTTGCATAACTTCTTCATACGACACAATTTGAACCTGAAACCTTTTCCATTGCGTTTAAAATATTTTAAAACATTTATTTTGATATATGGGTTGATCCAATTTCATTCCGGAGTCGAAACGGGCTTTTGGGCCATTCATCGTTCAGCGCGTTTATAGATCGGGTCCATCTATCCTATTTCGACTTTGCCTTTATATATCCCGCTAAACCCCAGCCTCCGCCTATTCTCATTTGTCTGCGCATAAAATTTCATCAGCTCCTTCTCCTCCTCAATGGCAGAAAAAAAAAATTCAGATCCAGATCCATTTCAAAATCAAAGTCAAAAATTCAAAGTCCTCAAAAAAATCTCAAATTAATATATGTTGAAGCTCTCGACGAGCGTAATTCATTGGTGTAATTCGTTTTTCAATTCGATGTATCGTTTGACTAGAAATCGCGGTCAAAATTGAATTGGGCGTTTTTGACTGGTGCGTCTGATCGGAAAATCCTTTCTGGGTTTTGTAGAGGGGCTAGCGTGTTGTTCATTGGCGAAGTTTGGAGGCGAATTGACGGTCGGATTGGCGGCAAATCGCGAATTTGGGTTCGAATTAGTGGAGGCGGTCCGCGTGCGTGACATGCTCGGTTGGCTACTGTGTGCGCATTGGTTTTGGAAGAAAATGAGTGATGACGTGGCAGTGGTATGAATGTGTCCTCTTTTTATTGTTTTTAATTTTTAAATTCAATCACAATTTTCGCAATATCTTGTGCATACGAACTCCGTTTCACGCGCGGTTTTTTTTGTTAGGATCGTATTGAAATTCCGGACCTGATGACGCTAGTTTGGACAAATTCTGAGACGGTCAAATTTTTGGGTTTAATTGAATTTAAATTCAATTTAAATTCAAAAGGTGAGTGTTTTAACCCACTCACAACTTCTAAGATTTCCTATGTTTGTTAAATTCATGTATGATGTGTTTAGAAATTTATTTATAGCTGTTTGGCATATATTTCATCATTATCTCAGTTAATTGCATTCATCGTAATTAAGTGTTAATTTATTTATTCATTGCATTTAAAATTGCCAATTAATTGTTAATTAATTTATTCGTTGCATATAAACTGCCAGTTGAAAGTTATTAATTTTTATTGAATATAAACTATTTGTTGATGCCTGTTATATTTTATATGCTTTATATTGATGTTTTGTTTAAATTGGATGATGATTGTAATAAATGGTTGTTCATTGATATTTGGATGAATGGATGCTATATTTGATATAAACTGCAAGTTATTATGCATTTTTCATTCCATTCGGGATTGCGGTTTGAAATGATATATAACCGTAGACCTTTATTTTTAAAATTACGGATTGAAATGATAAATATCTGTATCACTTGACCATAGGATAGAAAATTATATACAGGCACCGTGGTCTATATATAAAATATTTTAAAGTGATTTTCTATGGGTTTTGGAAAATAAGGGTTTATATATATACTAATTTTGATATTATATAAATATTATTTTATATATGGTTAAATTTTAAAAATTTAAGCTATGTATAACTTGATGATGTTTTAAGTTTGATTTACAAATATTTCAAGTTTGAGCTTTATTTAAGTGATATTGAATTTATTAAATAAATATTTCTAAACTAAATAATAGTAAATTGAATTAAGGTATATATAAGATTATCAGATTTGGTTGGGAATTTTGGAAATATTTAAAGTCTTGAAATATATCAAATTGAAATGTTTTATTGAAATTAAGGTATTATTGTTTTCAAAGTATTGGTTTTCGAAATTGTTATAACTTTGAAAGTAATATGGTTTGAAAAATGAATTTATTTGAAATAGAACTTATTTAAGAATTATCTGTGAATATATGGATTTGAAACCTATTGAAATTGAAAATTTAGAAATACAACTTCAAAATGTGGTTTGGGTTTAAGATGATTTAAAAGAATATTTCAAGTTATCTAAATTTAAGAAAGATTAGTGATTGGAAATTTGGTTTTATTTAAATAAGATATTATTGAATTGTTTTGGAAATGGAAATGATATATTATTGAATTGGGTTTTGAAATGGAAATAATACATTGATAATTTGGGTTTGAAATAGTAAAAATATTTTGGTTTTAAAATATATACTATTTTGAAATAAAGAATATGTTTTGAAAGGGCAATGATTGTGTTTTAAAAGTATATATATTTGTAAATGACCACGGTGTTATAATAACGATTGGTTGTTAAAGAGACCGGGATCGGATATGGACATACTCTCTGTCGATACCGAAAACCACTTTGACAACTGTGTACGCGGTGGAGTTTCCAGAATGAAGTAGGATGGTGGCGACGATCCTAAGGTATATACGTGGACCCAACTCCCGTGAGTTGGCATAAGGTGGCTAAAACAGGAGCGATCTCGGACCAGTGAGGTAGCACCTCTTCTCGGACACATTTCTTCGATATTATACTCTTACTTGTGATTTGACTAGATGGCCATCCTCCGATTTGGGAATGTTGTTCGAGGTGGAACGGTAGTGGCTGCTATGCGTATCCATCAGTCCGTGTGCGTAATTGGTATATCTACCCCGGCATTGCCTAGTTGTGCCGTGTCACCTACCATATCGAGCTTTACTACGATTATGATTTTAAGATCCGACCGCGTTAAGGTTCTCCATCCCCTTAACGCTATTTTCTATATGATTATACTTTACTGATTAGACACTACTGTATATAGCGAATATTACTACATAGTAGATAGTTTAACGGATCCTTAAGAGATGTGAATCCCGAACATTTCTTAAGTTACTGCACTCACGTTAGACACTGGATAGGAGATGTCAAACCCCGTAAACATCTCTGACGCCGTTTACACTCATATTTATTTCATTGATTTAACTTACATAAGATCTTTTAGTTCTGACTCGAGTGTTTTGTCTTTTCAATTCGCTCGGGTCAGCCTGAGCATTTCAGGATCTGAAGGCCCTATTTCTGAAGGACGAAGACGAAGATTTTATTATTACTATTTGTTATATATTCCACTACACCATTGTATTCCGCTGCATAATTATCATTCTCTGGTATGTGTAACTCTGATATGTATTGTATAAGTATAATCAAATGTTTTGTAAAACAGCTTCATGAACTGTTATTTGATTATTATATTTTATCGTTCCGCTGCAAGATTCTATTTTGTTTCTTTTATTTCTCCACTTTTTCTTATTTACCCCATAACAATCCACCCTTCTGTATGGTTTAAGTTGGCACGTTTGTCTGCTTAAGCATACAAAAAGGTGGGATGTTACAGTTGGTATCAGAGCTTTGGTTTAGCGATAAACCTTAGCTTTGTGGGGTCTGACTCTTTATTAATAGGGTAGTAATATCCTATGGGAGTCGCTGAGTGTATATATATGAGAGAGCGTATTTGTTAGTGTTATAAAAAGGTTTTAATATTGTGTTAATCTGTTCCGTTTTGTATTTATAAATTCTGGTTGGTGCATGGGACGCTATGACATCAATAGGGATTGCTAAACACTTAATAGGACAGACCGACATAATATTTGTTTTAATATAGGTGAATGAAATAATTTTGCCTATTATATTTTCTATATATAAAGTAAAATATTTTATATAGATATATATTTGGTTGCTATAGATTGGGTGTTAGGTAATGAAAATATAAATAATCGTTGAAACTAAGTTGAAAATAAAATAAATAAAAACTGGAAATTTAGAGCTTAAGTTCCGGGGTTTTTGAAGATTTCTTTCAATTGATTTTGGAATATAATAATAATATTGTTAGAAGTATTTTCTGATATAAATATTTCAACATAATTTGAAAGAATTGTTTTAAAGAAAATTTTGGAAAGAGATAAGTTCTGTACTCCCCTCTCTGTCGCTGGAAAATAATTTCGGTGATGAGTGCACGCATCATCGACATTCATTTTTGAGTTTCGAAGAGGGAAGGCCACTGTAGTAGTTTTTCTGCAGATTTATTTTGATAAACAAATATAAATTTTAAATTGTTTTAAATATAATTAGAGACATATGTTGCAAGTATATACATCTATCTATTAATTTAAAATGATTTTTAAATAAAATCCGGTATTTAGTTCTTTAGTTTTCGTTAATTAATAGTTTCAATTATGTTAGTGAAATGAAATATAAGTAATTAATAATTGGAACCTTTAATGAAATATGAAATTTAATGCTAAGTTATAAATGAGTTTAAAAGAAAGTTGAAATGTGTAACTTAAAAACTAAAGAAAAAGTATTGAACAATGAATTAATTGAAAGAAATGAGATAAACTTGTATAACTTTTAATTACATCCTTAAAAGCATATGTAACTTACCAAATATTAAAAGTTGAAGTGTTTAAATTGTAATAGAAAATTATACAAGTAAAAATTTGAAATAATGAAAGTATTCAATGAAATTGCTGTTAAATGGGAATTTAATGTTATAAGCTTAAGTATAATTGAAATTTTACCAAGTAAATATAGTTAAAGGTAAGTATGACAAATAGATGATTATAAACTTAAGTAATTAAAGTGTAAATAGATGAGGTCATATAATTATAAATGAATGTAATATAAATAAGAGAAATTGTAAACTGAAAGGGTTAAAGTAATTTCTAAATAGAAGTTGGAAGAAATACAATGAAAATAAAAAGATAAACCGTTATATGAATAAAAAGAATCAAACAACAAACGTATGAATGGAATGAATAAGAATAGACTAAAACTATTGCTGAAATTGTTGTTTGTCGTGGTTGTGGTTGTTGGGTAAGGAAACTTTAATTTTGTTGGGATGGATGAAAAATCCATTGTGTTTAATCTGAGACTGTTGAGTAAATGACGCACTCGAGGGTTTATTCTTCATTCCGTACAATTTAAAAGTTCTGAAACCGAACAACTATTTGTTTGTTGATTGAATGGTTGTTTGTATTTGTGTGTGTATGCTGTTTGTGAAATTGATGGTTGTTGTATTGATTTGTTGTTAGTGATTGAAACCACTTAAATATTTCACTTTATATAAATTGTTAACCCTTTGGATTTAATAAGTGAAATGCAGGTTATGGAAGCAATTGCTACTGCTTTTGGTTTCATAATTAAGCGTTGTTTGCCCGACAAATAGGTACATTCTCGGATTACGGTTTTATAGCGCCATTTTATATATTCTCCCGTATTGGGATATAATATTTTGGATACTATATATGATATTTTGTTATATTTGATATTACATTTTCTCCCGAGTCTCTCCGTACAAAGGAGACTCTGCCGAAATTTTCCGTAAAATTTTGGCTTAGAAAATATTTTGAAATGTTTTCCAAACTTTATTTATTTAAGTATAAAAAAGAGTTAATGATTATAAAATAGGTATACTTTATTTAAAGTAATAACTTTTGTAAATTATTGTTTATAAAGTTAATATTTTGAATAGGATGTATGGTTTATTTAATTCTTCTTTTCCCTTCTTTTTCTTTTCGGGGACGAAAAGTTTTGAGTGGGGGAGAGTGTAACGACCCGTAAATTTCGACCATTTAATTTGTTAATTTAAATTGATTTTTGTAATTTAATGTAGAAAGAAATGAAAATATTATAATTTATATTGGAGCGAATGTTAGGAATTAAAGGTTGCATTGGTAAATAAAATAAATTCTTGACAATTGGAATGAAATCCAATTGAAGAAATAGTGGAAACCATTATAATTGGTTAATTAAACTTGATTGTGTAATTAATGCTGGAAGAAATAAATTGGAAATAGTATTAATGAAATAATAACTGAATTTAATTGCAACTATACAAATGGAAGTAAATTTGAGTAAGTGGATGTCAATATTGAATAAATTAATGGATATAAAATCTAAATGAATGTTTGGATAGAACATAAGTGAATGCATCGGTAGTATGAGAATAAATGCCAACATTTAATTGTAATGGCATATAAGGGATAAAGGAAAGGATTAAATTGATTTATGCAATAAAACATTGTAACGGTATTTGTTCGTAAATTTAGGTAATAAGGTAGTACGTTATTTGGAAATAAATTTAAGGGTAATAACAACTATTATAAATTACCTAATTAATTTGGTCAACGAATTTATTTGAAATTAAAGTTCATTTAAATGTTAAGTAATTATGATGTTATTGTTTATAATAAATGTTACTCTAATAATTAATAGTATAGTAACGGAAGTGGAAATGTAAATTTTTAGAAGCGTAAATTTACTTTAGGTAGTAATTGATAGATTGGGAAATAAGTTCAAATTAAGTTAATTGAGAAATTAACACATAAAGTATGTAAAGTAATTAATTGAATGTAAATTTAATGTTGTAAATTTTTTAGAACGTAAAGTATTTTAAAACCTTAATTAATGCATTTAATTGATAGAAGTACATTCAGGAATAAAATATTTTTTCTAATTAATGTAAATAGGTGTAAATTAATGCAAGGAAATAAATTTAGCGTCATATATTGGATATGGTAGTTATTTCACAAAAATGGAAATAAAAGAGTTAATACGAATAAAGGTGAAATTGGAAGATTTATGTAACAAAACATAACCAAAGGTTAAATATGTTATAGGATAATAATTTTTTGAATAATAAGAATGGGAATTAAGATTTGTTTATTTAATTGAATTTAAATTAGGAAAATTTGGTCATTGAAATTTAATTGGAATTAAGTGTTAAATTTTACGTTAATAGAGATTTAAACTGAAATTCAAGAATATTAAAATAATAGTTTTGAACCCAACATTGAATCCATCTACTTAAAAATTTATAGATGGAATAATCATTGATATTTAATTTAATAGAAATTTTGGGAACTTAATTTATAATTTTGAATATAATGAAATAGAAGATTTGACACTACAATTTATAGATTTATCAACTCTAAAATGGACATAAGGATTTGTTTAAATCATTGTAAATAATTGAGAAATATAAGGTGATAAAATTTGTGAGTTTAAAATTTAAAATTTGGAAGTTGATTTAATAATAAATTTTAATTTATTTAATTAATATAAAAATAGCAATTTTGGCCATTGACTCGGATTTCGACGAAACCAGTTTCATCGGATCCGTAACGGTGAATTATAATAATGTTTCAAGTTTCGTAGCAATCGGACTTGTCGTTTGATCGTACGGACTCGAAACGCCTTGAAATTTATGCAATTGAAATCAATTTGAAAATATTGATTTTTGCATAACTTCTTCATACGACACAATTTGAACCTGAAACCTTTTCCATTGCGTTTAAAATATTTTAAAACATCTATTTTGATATATGGGTTGATCCAATTTCATTCCGGAGTCGAAACGGGCTTTTGGGCCATTCATCGTTCAGCGCGTTTATAGATCGGGTCCATCTATCCTATTTCGACTTTGCCTTTATATATCCCGCTAAACCCCAGCCTCCGCCTATTCTCATTTGTCTGCGCATAAAATTTCATCAGCCCCTTCTCCTCCTCAATGGCAGAAAAAAAAATTCAGATCCAGATCCATTTCAAAATCAAAGTCAAAAATTCAAAGTCCTCAAAAAAATCTCAAATTAATATATGTTGAAGCTCTCGACGAGCGTAATTCATTGGTGTAATTCGTTTTTCAATTCGATGTATCGTTTGACTAGAAATCGCGGTCAAAATTGAATTGGGCGTTTTTGACTGGTGCGTCTGATCGGAAAATCCTTTCTGGGTTTTGTAGAGGGGCTAGCGTGTTGTTCATTGGCGAAGTTTGGAGGCGAATTGACGGTCGGATTGGCGGAAAATCGCGAATTTGGGTTCGAATTAGTGGAGGCGGTCCGCGTGCGTGACATGCTCGGTTGGCTACTGTGTGCCCATTGGTTTTGGAAGAAAATGAGTGATGACGTGGCAGTGGTATGAATGTGTCCTCTTTTTATTGTTTTTAATTTTGAAATTCAATCACAATTTTCGCAATATCTTGTGCATACGAACTCCGTTTCACGCGCGGTTTTTTTTGTTAGGATCGTATTGAAATTCCGGACCTGATGACGCTAGTTTGGACAAATTCTGAGACGGTCAAATTTTTGGGTTTAAATTGAATTTAAATTCAATTTAAATTCAAAAGGTGAGTGTTTTAACCCACTCACAACTTCTAAGATTTCCTATGTTTGTTAAATTCATGTATGATGTGTTTAGAAATTTATTTATAGCTGTTTGGCATATATTTCATCATTATCTCAGTTAATTGCATTCATCGTAATTAAGTGTTAATTTATTTATTCATTGCATTTAAAATTGCCAATTAATTGTTAATTAATTTATTCGTTGCATATAAACTGCCAGTTGAAAGTTATTAATTTTTATTGAATATAAACTATTTGTTGATGCCTGTTATATTTTATATGCTTTATATTGATGTTTTGTTTAAATTGGATGATGATTGTAATAAATGGTTGTTCATTGATATTTGGATGAATGGATGCTATATTTGATATAAACTGCAAGTTATTATGCATTTTTCATTCCATTCGGGATTGCGGTTTGAAATGATATATAACCGTAGACCTTTATTTTTAAAATTACGGATTGAAATGATAAATATCTGTATCACTTGACCATAGGATAGAAAATTATATACAGGCACCGTGGTCTATATATAAAATATTTTAAAGTGATTTTCTATGGGTTTTGGAAAATAAGGGTTTATATATATACTAATTTTGATATTATATAAATATTATTTTATATATGGTTAAATTTTAAAAATTTAAGCTATGTATAACTTGATGATGTTTTAAGTTTGATTTACAAATATTTCAAGTTTGAGCTTTATTTAAGTGATATTGAATTTATTAAATAAATATTTCTAAACTAAATAATAGTAAATTGAATTAAGGTATATAT
The DNA here is from genome assembly GCA_030737815.1 of Allium fistulosum. NCBI lineage: Eukaryota > Viridiplantae > Streptophyta > Magnoliopsida > Asparagales > Amaryllidaceae > Allium > Allium fistulosum. The sequence continues at coordinate 1,181,670,730 of CM060903.1, forward strand.
AAGATTATCAGATTTGGTTGGGAATTTTGGAAATATTTAAAGTCTTGAAATATATCAAATTGAAATGTTTTATTGAAATTAAGGTATTATTGTTTTCAAAGTATTGGTTTTCGAAATTGTTATAACTTTGAAAGTAATATGGTTTGAAAAATGAATTTATTTGAAATAGAACTTATTTAAGAATTATCTGTGAATATATGGATTTGAAACCTATTGAAATTGAAAATTTAGAAATACAACTTCAAAATGTGGTTTGGGTTTAAGATGATTTAAAAGAATATTTCAAGTTATCTAAATTTAAGAAAGATTAGTGATTGGAAATTTGGTTTTATTTAAATAAGATATTATTGAATTGTTTTGGAAATGGAAATGATATATTATTGAATTGGGTTTTGAAATGGAAATAATACATTGATAATTTGGGTTTGAAATAGTAAAAATATTTTGGTTTTAAAATATATACTATTTTGAAATAAAGAATATGTTTTGAAAGGGCAATGATTGTGTTTTAAAAGTATATATATTTGTAAATGACCACGGTGTTATAATAACGATTGGTTGTTAAAGAGACCGGGATCGGATATGGACATACTCTCTGTCGATACCGAAAACCACTTTGACAACTGTGTACGCGGTGGAGTTTCCAGAATGAAGTAGGATGGTGGCGACGATCCTAAGGTATATACGTGGACCCAACTCCCGTGAGTTGGCATAAGGTGGCTAAAACAGGAGCGATCTCGGACCAGTGAGGTAGCACCTCTTCTCGGACACATTTCTTCGATATTATACTCTTACTTGTGATTTGACTAGATGGTCATCCTCCGATTTGGGAATGTTGTTCGAGGTGGAACGGTAGTGGCTGCTATGCGTATCCATCAGTCCGTGTGCGTAATTGGTATATCTACCCCGGCATTGCCTAGTTGTGCCGTGTCACCTACCATATCGAGCTTTACTACGATTATGATTTTAAGATCCGACCGCGTTAAGGTTCTCCATCCCCTTAACGCTATTTTCTATATGATTATACTTTACTGATTAGACACTACTGTATATAGCGAATATTACTACATAGTAGATAGTTTAACGGATCCTTAAGAGATGTGAATCCCGAACATTTCTTAAGTTACTGCACTCACGTTAGACACTGGATAGGAGATGTCAAACCCCGTAAACATCTCTGACGCCGTTTACACTCATATTTATTTCATTGATTTAACTTACATAAGATCTTTTAGTTCTGACTCGAGTGTTTTGTCTTTTCAATTCGCTCGGGTCAGCCTGAGCATTTCAGGATCTGAAGGCCCTATTTCTGAAGGACGAAGACGAAGATTTTATTATTACTATTTGTTATATATTCCACTACACCATTGTATTCCGCTGCATAATTATCATTCTCTGGTATGTGTAACTCTGATATGTATTGTATAAGTATAATCAAATGTTTTGTAAAACAGCTTCATGAACTGTTATTTGATTATTATATTTTATCGTTCCGCTGCAAGATTCTATTTTGTTTCTTTTATTTCTCCACTTTTTCTTATTTACCCCATAACAATCCACCCTTCTGTATGGTTTAAGTTGGCACGTTTGTCTGCTTAAGCATACAAAAAGGTGGGATGTTACACTTTTAGGATGTAGTAGAATATTATACAAGTAATAAAGTGAAGTAAGTTTTTTTTGAAATGTTTTATAAATAAAGTAATAAAATGTTGATAAACTTGAAGTTGATGTTTTTATGAAATGATTCATAAATAATTTTAGTATTGAATGATATACTATTTGTGTAAATGAATGTGATTAAAAAAGGGAATTGTGTAGTTAAGAAACTAATATGATAAATACATAAGTTGTTCGTAGATCATCTTATTCGAATGAATGTTCTTGATCCAGTATTTGAGTACATGGTTTCGAGGTGATTTACACCGGTCCGAACAAGGATTTTTTCACTCAAGACGACGAATACTTAATACGGATTCTTGATATGATCCTAAAGTTTTCTATCATGGTATATGGCTATGTAAGAAGAACGAAGGTTTCTAATCAAGAAACCTGATCGGAGTCTGCACTAGAGAGGTTAATGGATCTATACTAGTTTGGAAGTGAAATTATGTAATCGACCCACTGATCGGATCGGATATTGGATATGGATGATCCATGCACATCATACATGTTTTAGTATATGCATATTATGTTTTATTGGCTTATGGAGAGTTTAGGTGATGAATCTTCAATTTATTATGAGGTAGCATGAATAATCGACTAAGTAATAACTTGAGGTCGTTAAGCCCAAGTGTTTGCACCAAAAGTTGGCACAAACACCTAATAGAAGTTTTGAAGAGAAATAAGTGAAGGCTATAAAATGAAAACAGAGGAATTGAGCAACTTAATAGAAGAAACTCATAGCAAGAACACAAACACAATGATTTATAGTGGTTCGGCGTTGTTTGCCAACGTCCACTTTGAATAGATTGCTTTATTAATCACTTTGTAAACCGAGTACAATAAGGATCGAAAGAAAATCCTTAGTTATAATAGAGTACAAAGCAACTAGCAGCTTAAAGGTCCTAAAAATGAATAACCAAGCATGTATTTATAGAAGATGGCAAAATATCTCACTGAAAATTCGGCAGTAGGACCTCCAAAACCATATGGACCCATAAGTGGGACCGGATGGCTCAAATCCCAAAGAATAGGGATCGGTATCGATCCCTATCTAGGAGGAATTTGGGAGTGTGATCCCTATGGTAGCTTCCCATGTTGAAACATGCTTAGCCGCCAATTTTCATGCCAATTAGATTAGTAGAACTTGAGTTATTGTTTGATCATTACTTCAATATGAATTGCCTTCTGATTTCAGCCGCCCCTTTTGAGGGAAGAGGGCTAATCCCTCTTACTCCATCCTTTTGAGGTGCGCCCCTAAGGTAGGCTCTATAGAGTCCCCATATCTTGCTCACAAAATTTCATATACATTAGACTTGTGGATCTTGAGATATTAATTGTTCTCTATTAAACTGCATTTGCTACCTAAAACATATCGACCCCTACGGTGGAGGTTGATTAAAGCCGATCTATCCTATATGTTGAACCATATTCCATACGTCGAACATCCTGCATTGCATACCTCTCGATTCCATTCGATCACGGCTTCATATTACCATCTGTACTTGACTTTCTGAACAACGATCACGGCTATTGGATGCACCACCCGTATACAACGATCACGCTATATGTTGAACCATATTCCATATATTATTATAATGTATAAACAACTACCAATAGCCCCTTACGGAGGGCAAACTTCACTTGTGTAACATCATCCCAGCCCATACTAATATCTGCATCATTTATAATTAATCTAAATATTTGGCTAGGCCCAATAACTCATACCCGTCATAAACGTATTCTTAAGGCCATATAATTTTAAATGGAAAATTTTCATGTCTCCTAAGTTCAATTACTAGTATCGTTTACTTACGTGAACTTACTTCTTATTTCATTAATGTCGTTAATTATAATTTACCACTTCCATCTAATTAATAGATTAAGAACCATTTACGGCTTCCTTTTAATTTATATCTAATTTATTTGATTATTATAACTTCCCTAATTCTTTATTCCGTTGACTTATTCATACTTTTAGTGCTTATTATTTATTTTCTAACTTATCTTTTACCTTGTATTTTAAATCGACGATGGGATTATCATTATTATTTCTTATTTATAACTCTTTGGTTCTTCCTTTAGGGATTTCTACATTTTAACGCATTGGAACTATATCTTCCAAAAAGGAAATCTTATTACTGTAATTTCCCATAAACTACCTAAAGAAGGGATTAGTTTTGTGTTGTTACAGGAAATTTTATTCTCTATTATTATTGAAATAGACAGTGCAAAATATAGTAAACTCTCTATTTTGCGCATCTTTTTCCTTTATGCATATTCCTTGTTATTTCAAACGACACACTTTCATACGTAATTGTAAAGTTAGATAATTTATAGAAATTCATATAGGATAATAATTCATTCCAAAGAATTAAAATATAACCTTAAATTCCAATCAAATTAGAAACATCTTACATTCAAGTTTAACAACTTATAATATTCAATTAACAAAATCTGGAATTTACACTAAATCTTATTAAAAACTTCCTTCACAAGTTTTAGGGATCGCTTTCACCCTTATATTCCAGATTTAAGTGTATACCACATTTAACTAAAGTTAACAAATCTGTTGAATATGTAGACAAGGATCTCAAGTTCACCTTACATTTATTTAAGCCAACATTCCATAATTTATATTCGAGCATAAAACAAACAAATTCACAATGATATAAATCCAATATTATGTAAAAACATATAATTTCCCACTCACCTCTTAGCTATCAAATCTCTAGATATAAATTTGTTATCCTTGTTTGACTCCCCTTCTTTCTACCAAATATGTATTAAAAGCGCACATATATTTATTAGAATTATTGATCTAAGAAGAGATTTGAATCAAGCGTAGTTTTAAGTTTAGATTTAGAATTTAACTCTCCTCTGTAGAGTTGATTCTTAATTATTTTTGATCTGAAATCATCAAACATTAATAACCTTTTTGTTTGAACTTCAATCGTAAAACTTTATATATGAAAATTGATCAGAAAATCACCATGGACACAACGATGCAAGTTTCATAGCCAAATTCTGACTTTGCAAAAATTCTGTTGCTAAGCATTGATAATTTTCTATTAATCTTTTTAATTAACCACTTTTTAATTTATGGGGTGTTACATAGTATTTTAAGATAGTTCACCTCACACCAGCCTTTATGTCCGACCCACATTTTCTCTTTATCTGCTTTTGTGTCATGACAACTCTTGAGTACTTGATTGAGTATTTTGGGATGCAGGTGCTTTTGGAGATACAGTATCATAACGGCATAGATGGGTCATTTTGGAGGCGTGATGTCGATATTTGGATAAGTATACTTGATACAGTAGTAGCATGTTACAGACATATTATTTTGTACATAAGAATTGTTGTATCAGATATTATATTTAGAACTTTGTATGTATGGAGTTTGATGTATTTTGATTTTCTATATTAATATTTATTTTTTAGTTTCTTCCGCTAATGTTGTCTCTTTCATATTTTATTCTATTATGTTCATGTATATTTAATATATTCTATGTTATCATTCCATTGTGAAATTAAATCGATGCGCCTTGGTATGATGTTTAGTTTTAATTTTACCTTGATGGACTGTTTTTTATTGTATTTAGGAGTCAAACGTTGTCATTTGACGTTGATTTAGGGTATTAAGAATGGTGGGCATCATAGTATGCATTCTTCATTTCTCACTAAGGTAACACTGATCACATGGTTAGCTATTGCAAGGTTGACGTCTTCCCAATCTATGGGCTTTGAAAAGATTGCAGGAGTAGTTGGATGATGTTTCAGCTCCTCAAATACTTTGGTGCAGTCATGCTTCCAAATGAAGGACTTCACTTTCTTGATTATTTTGAAAAAAGGAATGCTCTTGTCCTCTATTTGGGAGATGAAACAACTAGAGGTAGTAACCACTCCATTCGGGCTTTGGACTTGTTTAAGAGTGTGAGGGGTATGCATGTTTTGTAATGCTTTTATTTTATCGGACTTGGCCTCGATCCCCTTTGCACTCACTACGTACCCCAAGATTTGAAATAGACTCAGCGTTTAGCTCTAAAGTTTTTCTTAAAGGAAATTTGATATGAACTCTTAGTGTAGAAATTTTTTATATGTATACTATGTAGGGTGCCCAAGTGGTAGTGGCATAACCCAAACGATTAAGAAACCTTTTTTTGTTTTCTCTTTATAGCGAAAAGGGTGGTTAATAAATAATTGGAACTATGTTAAGTTATTTTAGGGACACATGTATTATATGCATTAGGACGGCATGGTATGTGCACCATGTTAAGATATGTTGTTAGGTAGTTTTTATTTGTTAAAATTAAATTGGATTTTCGGTGATCTTTGAAAGTCGAAGACTTTCGAATCATTATAAAACTTAAAGCTATGTGTTTTTGTGAAAATATAAAAGTTGAGTTTTTGTAACTCTTGAATTAAGAAAGTAGTAAGTTAAAACAAGTTTTAAATGGTTAAACATACTTGTTAAGTGAGATAAATTTGATGTTTTGTACATGCTCTTAGGATGTAGTAGAATATTATATGAGTAATAAAGTGATGAAAGTTTTTTTAGAAAGGTTTTATAAATGAAGTTATAAAATGTCGATAAACTTGAAGTTGATGTTTTTATGAAATGATTCATAAATAATTTTAGCATTGAATGATATACTATTTGTGTAAATGAATGTGATTAAAAAGGGAATTATGTAGTTAAAAAACCCAGTATGATAAATACATAAGTTGTTCTTAGATCATCTTGTTCGAATGACTGTTCTTGATTCGATATTTGAGTACATGGTTTTGAGGTGATTTACACCAGTCCGAACAAGGATTTTTCACTTGATTTTTGATGGTGAACTCTTAATATGGATTCTTGATGTGATCCTAAAGTTTTCTATCATAGTATATGGCTATGTAAGAAGAACGAAGGTTTCTAATCAAGGAACCTGATCGGAGTATGCACTAGAGTGGTCAATAGATCTATAATAGTTTGGAAGTGAAAATATATAATCGAGCTAGTGATTGCATATGGATGATCCATCCACATCGTATAGGCTTTACTATGTGCATATTATGTTTTTTTGGCTTATGGAGAGTTTAGTTGATGAATCTTTGATTTGTTATGAGGTGACATGAATAATCGACTAAGTAATAACCTGTGGCCGTTGAGCCTAAGTGTTTGCACCAAAAGTTAACACAAACACCTAATAGAAGTTTTGAAGAGAAATAAATGAAGACTATAAAATAAAAACAGAGGAATTAAGCAATTTAATAGAAGAAAATCAAAGCAAGAACACAAATACAATGATTTATGGTGGTTCGGCGTTGTTTGCCTACGTCCACTTTGAATAGATTGTTTTATTAATCACTTTGTAAACTGAGTACGGTATGGATCAGATGAAAATCCTTAATTACAATAGAGTACAAAGCAACTAGTAGCCTAAAGTTCCCAATATGAACAACTAAGCCTGTATTTATAGATGAAGATGGCAAAATATCTCCCTAAAAATTAGACAGTAGGACCTCCAGAACCATATGGACCCATAGAAGGGATCGGATGGCCCAAATCCCAAAGAATAGGGATCGGTACTGATCCCTATTTTGGAGAAATTTGGTGGTGCAATCCCTATGGTAGCTTTCCCATGTTGAAACATGCTTAGCCTCCAATTTTCATGCCAATTGGATTAATAGAACTCTAGTTATTGCTTGATCTTTGCTTCAATATGAATTTCCTTCTAATTTCAACTGACCCCTTTTGAGGGAAGGGGGATGATCCCTCTTACTCCATCCTTTTGAGGTGCGACCCTTAGGGTAGGCTCTCTAGGGTCCCCATAACTTGCTCATAAAATTTCATATCCATTAGACTTGTGGGTCTAGAGATATTAAATGTTTTCTATTAAACTGCACTTGCTTTTCGAAACATATCGATCCTTATGGTGGAGGTTGATTATAGTCAATCCTCCTCCTATATGTTGAATCATATTCCATACTTCAAACATCCTACGTTGGATGCAATGATCATTGTTCAGAACATCCTGCGTTATATGGATGGAGCATCAAATGATTGTTGTTTTGGAGCGGATCCACCCACTTGCCTCTAGCCTTTTCCAGCTCCAGAACAATAATCATTGGATGCTCCATCCGTATACAACTCCACCGTATGGTAAGAGTTCCACCGCTCTTTAGGAAATTATCTTATGCGGTAAATTCTGCTATAAAGTCTACCAATGCTTGTCCCTGAATAGCCCTTCGAGGAAGATAGTGATGTCAAATTGGCTCAGTTTGATATTCTATTTGAGCAACCTTCCAGACGTTTCAGGTCGTCGTAGGACCGGTCGTAACGGCTGGTCAATGTAAACATTGATAAGATAAGCCTAAAAATAGGGGCGAGGCTTTCGTGAGGCAATTAACAAATAGTATGCTAATGTTTCTATCTTCGGATACTTCCTTTCAGCTCCTCTCAATCGCTTGCTAACATAGTAAACCGATCTTTGGATTCGATTCTCTTCGTGAAGCAATATGGCACGTATAGCATGTACCGACATGGCTAAGTAGATATGCAAGTCTTCATGATCTACCAGTTTTGACAAGATGGGAGGTCTCTCTAAGTGGTTCACCAAAGCCTGGAATGCGTCTTTACAATCCTGCATCCATTCAAAATTCCTTTTCCCTCTTCTAATCAAGTCAAAGAAAGGAATGCATTTATCGGTAGCACTAGAAATAAATCAACTTTGGGCAGTAACCTTCCCATTCAGGCTCTGTACTTGTTTGATGGTCTTTGGTGCTTGGATGTTGCGAATAGCTTGGATCATCTCGGGATTAGATTCCACGGGCATTAACAATGAAAACCAAGAACTTTCCAGATGCAACACCAAAAGAACACTTCAGAGGATTGATCTTCATTTTGTAAAATCAGAGGATATCGAACATGTTTGCTAAGTCTTTAATATGGTCGCTAGATCAACGTGACGTCACGAGCATATCATCCACGTACACCTCCATTGTTTTTCTGATCCGATCTTTAAATATTCTGTTGACTAGACGTTGATAGGTCGCTCCAGCATTCTTTAATCCAAATGGCATCACCACATAAAAATATAATCCAACGTCGGTAATAAAGTCGGTGTGTTCTTGATCGGGAATGTGCATCAGGATTTGGTCATATTCTGAGTACACATCCATGAAAGATAGCAATTCATGCCCCGCGATTGAGTCTACCAGTTGGTCGATCCTTGTAAGGGGAACGTTTTCTTTCAGGCATGCCTTGTTCAAGTCTGAGTAATCAACGAATGTCCGTAATTTCTCATTCGATTTTCTCACAAGTACAGGATTAGATACCCACTTAGGGTAAAGGGCATCATGAATGAACCCATTGCTTTTGAGCCTATCCACCTCCACCTTAAGGGTAGCAGATCTCTCCGGATCCATGCCACGCCTTTTTTGTTTCACCAGGATGTGCCTCGGGCCGATATTTAATGCGTGGCTCGCAATAGCAGGCGAGATCCCACACATTTTAGAGTGAGTCCAAGCGAACATGTCGAGATTCGCTCGGAGAAATCCAGCAAGTTCTTTCATCATCAGAGGGCTGAGCTACGATCCAATCTTTAGGACCCGTGACGGGTCGTCGTGGCTGACCGTGATATCAATTATCAACTCAGTCGGTGCAACCTTGGTCTCTTTGGGCTCTTCCTCATCATACCTCGAATCTATGTCTTTATAGAATGACTATGGCGCCCGAGCCAAGGCTCAAGTGCTGGTTGTCAATCTTCAGTGGCTTGGATGCGGAGAGACTTGTCCATACCCTTACCTTTCTCCTTCTGTTGAACATCCCTCAATTCAGCTACATAGCAGGCATGTCCGGTCGCTTGATCACTATGCACAACTTCAACACCATTATCTATCAAAAACTTTAAAGTCAAACACCATAGGGCAAGAGCTGCCCGGACTTCAGTTAGGGTTTGTCAGCCCAAAAAAACATTGTATGGAGAGTCAACATCCAAGACAACAAACGACAACATCTGCACTCTTCTTCGGTCTCCTTCTCCTAACTCCACGGGAAATTCAACAAAACCAACAGCTTTGGTCGTAGCACTATTGAAGGTATGAATGCGGGCTTTAGTCAGTTTCAAGTCCTTGGCTTCCATCCTCATCTGATCATAAGCTTTTTTGAAAATTATATTCATAGAGCTTCCACAATCAACCAAAATCCTCCTTACCAAGGCATGGTCGAAATGACCATTGGGTCAATCATTGGAGCCTATAACTTATCTGCATCTCTGTTCCTAAACACAATGTCATCGGTCATTGTACGTTGCTACTTTGTCGGAGCTTCGTCTTTTGTACTTGAACAATATTCAAGATTCACATGCTTGATCATGGTACCGTAGCGCTCCATCTCATGCCAACTCTTATCAGCTGGATGCAGTCCTCCGACTATTGTAGTTATTACTAACATTCCACCAGTCCACGCAGGCTCCTCAACCTCATGTGGTGCTTGTCCTCGATTGAGGTCGAATGTCCCCTGCCAGCCATCCTGCAGGGCTTTTACAAGCTATTGTAACTTTCTTTCCCAAATTAGTTTTTCGATAATATCTTGGAGATACCTGCACTCATTTGTGTGATGACCACAACATTCATGAAACCGACAATATTTTCTATCTTTTTTGCTTCTTCGTTGATTCTTTCGAAGGCGACTTCCTGTACTGCATGGTATTGCAGGTAGACGAATAGACATTCTCTAGGGATGTATTCAGTGGCGTGTAGGTATCGTACATCTGAATTCTAGGCTTTCGTCTTCCAAATTCCCTCTTTCGTTCTCAGCTCCCATCTCCACCTTTCTTTTGCTGATTGGGTTTGTTTTGGAAATTCACTTAAGCTTTTCCAAAATATCACCTGTCTGCTTCACTGCAATGTTACTCTGTACTCCCTCTCCACTTGGTCCTGCAACATTCTTCTTTCTAGAACATCTGGGTTCCTCTTTCCTCAAATACCAAGCCGCCTTTGCATAGAAGCGTTCCAATATTGCGGGTGGCTTGCCAGCTAACCAACCGCCCAAATTTGATTCTGGATAAATCCCTCTTGTTACTGCCATCAATATTGTTAACCCAAAAAATGGATCAACACCCTGGTTTAAGTATGAAAGCACCAACCCTATTTCGATAGAGTAATAACACAGATAATAGGTATTAAAAAAAAGAGTAAAAGAAAGAAGACAAGGGATTTTTATAGTGGTTCAGCTGTTAATGAAGCCTACGTCCACTCTATAGTTTTATTATGACTAATTGTTGTTACAAGTAGTGTTTGATTACAAAGCCTTTGATTATCCTTAGCTAGATTGAATCCCCAGAGTTGGAATCCACTAGAAAATCGCAGTGAATTCCTTTGGAGATTGTTGTGAGGGAGGTAGAGAGTGAAGAAAGTTTCCAGTAGAGCTTCAGCAACCAGTCCGAAGAAGTTCCTGTTTATGTTGCAGGCAGGACGGTATTTATAGAGATCGGAGAGCTTCTGGGCCAGGCCACTTCGCCAATTGATCATAGATGGACATAGGACAACCTAGGGGTGTTTAGCTCGCGACCCGAGCCAAAACCATGGATCGCTAGCGATCCATGGTCGATGTATCGCTATCAATCCATAGATTTGGCTTGCTCACGAGCTAATGACTTAGCTGCTCTCTCTCCATCACTTCATCATATTAGGTCACAAGTAACGTGGCTTCGTATGGATCGCTAGCGGTCCATACACTTAGTATTTTCTACATTTCTGTCTTCTGGGCTCCTTGGCCCCTACTTCTCTCAACGAACCATCATGTTTGCATGGATCGCTGGCGACCCGACGACTTACTGAATTTTTTGCTTTGTTTTTTTATCTGCCTATATATGTTGCTCGAGCCTACCTGTTCACCCACTCGAGCCAATCTAATTCAATCACTTCATGCGACCTGAGCATCAGTGCGATCCAAACCCTAGTGCTTCTAGAAATCTGATCCTTTTGCTTAGCAGTGATTTCCTCTACATCAACTTGCTGAGATTCTTCCTAGTGATTCTGAGATCACCGAAGCCCTAGCGCCTTGAACCGCCTCCGACCCATCATTAGATCGCTCCCGACCTGATCCCTTAGCTTGTCACCAGTTTGTCTTTAGTTTACTGATTTAATCCTTCTACCAATTTCATGCTTAGAGTTTAATCCAAGGTGGGTCTGCTATCATAGTGTTTGTTTGACGATTTGACGGCGAGTTTGTATTTGTGATGTTGATCGTGAGAAGTTTGAGTTGATTGTGGTCTAATGGAGGAAGATAGTAAATTGAGTCTTGAGTTTCTTTCGAAACGACATTCGGGCTTTGGCCCAGTGCTTGACGCATTTTGCTATCTTCGTCCATTAGGCTAAAAATGACTTGTGCCAAGTTCTGTAGCTGATACTGTACGACACATCGCTAATCAGTCCTGATTCTTTTGGAGGATTTGGACTTATCTTGTTTGCTTGTTGCACACTCGGTATCCCTATAGTGAGAAGAGATTTCCACGCTGCTTCGGACAGCGGATCCGTTATCGATCGTTGACCGATAACGGGTAAGTGTACAGGAAAATAAAAACAAATGGGAACGATGTGGGAAATTCTTTTCCTTTTCCACAGCGAGCGAACTATCTACATAGGATAGAGCGTGTGTAGTGCTTCGGATACCGAGCTCACCCCCTATAGACAGAACGCTGCACTTGCCTCGGTACACACTTGAAGTCCGTTGTGTGGGCACGAATCGATATCTCTCCGGAATTCAAGTGTTGCAGGGGGAATTATTAAATTAAAATAAAATCACCTGACCGTTTTGAATGCGGGTTCCGTTGTTTTAGAATGAAGCACCCATCTTTGCATCGTAACTCGAGTGAAGGAAGTTAGGTACTTTTAGCAGCCGAATCGTCATCCGTCATTCTTTTCCTACAACTTCACATGCAGAATACAGTCAGTTGGTCTCAGTTGGGCCGGTCGTGGATCGAACTCCTCCCAGGTTTAGAGTTTTACTCAACCCACCGGAGAGAGCTTCTTCGTTGGTCTCCGCTAAAGTTCTGCACAATATTTGCGTGCAGCATGGTATACCAGAAGAGGACGTACGTCTGCCGAAAAAACGAGTTTGCTCATATGCCTCCCCCAGGATATACCGCTTGCCATCGTTACATGTGCTTGAATGGAGTCGTGCCTCCTTTTAACAACTTTCTACGTGAGACTCTTTCCAACTTAGGCATTGCCCCGTTTCAGATTCATCCCAATGGCTATGCTACCTTGACTTGCTTACATGTTCTCTTCATGCGGACGTTCAACCGCGCTCCAAACTTTGACGAGTTGCAGTACTTTCTATCATTCAAAAGGAGGGATGAATGTCCATCCTTGATCGTAATTGAAGCTCGAAGGAACCGAAAAATCATTTCGCATCTATAGAGCAACTTATCCCAGTTCAAGATGCAGTATTTCTTCGTTAGATGCCCCCGAGGGGTTTAACCGTCTTTGGATGAGGGGGGTAAGTTCCCTTTCATACTTATCGAGTTCTGACGCGTTGCTATAGAGATTCTAACAAGTTGTATACTTCTTGCAGTTATCCCAAGGCCAAATAGGGACGTGTTTCTTAATGAAGTTTTTCGAATCCTAAAGGCTTTTGATGCTAAAGAAAGGTCTATGAAATCTTGCTGACCGATGAGAACTTGCTCTGATACGGACTGTTGCATCCGGGGAGATCCGTTGTTCCATTTGAAGTCCCCTGGCCTGCTCGGTCCAGGGTTCGCACATGATCTACTTCTTCTCGCAGTTTAGAAGAAGGCGCTTCTCATGAGAGAGAGGGCGCATTTGGAGAATCGGCCGAAGAGGCCCGTGAAGGAAGAGACGCTACTACGATTGGAGATAGCAGCTCGGTCATAATGCCTCCGATCCTAGAAGAGGAAGAATAAGAGTTCCAACAAAGGGAAGGCAAGGCCGCAGTGGGCTTAGATAAAGAGGAAGGGGAACTCAAGAGTAGTAGCGACGAGTCCACTTCCAGTGACGACTTCTACGTAGAATCTAATGATGAGGAATCAGAATCGTGCGACGAGACTCCGAGTATGAGTCCTGTCCTTCCGAGCTCTCCTCCTCCAGATGCAAGCGATAAAGACAATGCCACAGAAAACAGAGAGCGTCAGGATTCCCCGGGTAAATATGTTGGTGCAGAGTTCGAAGATTTGAGCAACGTCTACGTCGATTTCGATGCGCGTATGGGGGAAGATTTTAAATTTGAAGAGGTGCCCCATGTTTGGGCAGTACTGTGCCCGAATTAGTCCGGTTTTTCCCACGACGGTCGCCCGATCCAGTTTGTGACGACGCTTTAGGCCTTTCCCCAAAACACACTACACATCTTATTAGGATTACACTCACTTTCTTACACTCTTTCCATGCCAATTTTCTGCTTCTAAAATCTTTTATTTATGCTTTATGCCAGGTATGACAAGAGGACACGGCCTCAGTGATGACTTCGAGGAATTCACTGACTCTCGGCGCTGGTCTAGGCATTCTTCTAGCCGTCATCAGCCTCGAGAGACAGAGGAAGAGTACATGAGAAGAAAGGATTTGGAAGCCGAGACCCATCGCCAAGAGAAAGAGATCGGAGCCGATCATACAAAGGCGGGTACGAGAAGCGGAGATCTTTTGATTAGAGGGAGGAACCATCGAAGAGATCAAAGTTCAATCATCATTCGCATCTTTCGGAACAACATGTTTTCGCTTCGATGTGCTCCTCAACAGGCCAAAAAATCCCCGTCACTTCTGCTTCTACTCCACCTTCAACTTACATCCCGCCATCATCCATTGTTACTGCCCCCGGTGCCTTATGTCCTCACGAAGACCTACCTACATTCTTCCTTTGGGCCCCCTACGCTTGAGGCAGCGCTCCCCGGTTGGTTCTTGAAGGGAGTTAAGTTTGACCGTGATATGAACCCAGTTCGCAAAAATTCGTACATGCCACACCTTCAAGCTATTCAACATGATTTAGACCAAGCCGAAGGGTGGGGAAAATTGTGTAAGCAGCCGGCAGACACCAATTGCAATAACTACCAAGAAATCCTCTCTTTCGAGTCGGAGAAGGATGACTTTGAGAGGGCATTAGCAGACCATGATGCGAAGGTTAAACTGCTGGAGGAGGAGAAACCAGCGGCACTGTAAGAGGGCAAAAGGAGTGCCGACTTGCTAAAAGAAGTGAAAGAGGCGCACGCCGGGATTAAGATCATCTATAGAGACGAGATAGAAAAGGCTCACGCTGAAGAGGCGAAATAAAAGAAGAAGTGGCTGCCTGCAACTCGACAATTGGGTCTCAAAGAAAAACCATTGTTGATCACGACCTCATCGTTGAGGGGCACAACAAGACTATTTCCGACCAAGCCGAGACAATTGCCAAGTTACAGGCTCAGGTTGCACAGCTCAGCGCCGACAAGTTCGTTGTTGAAGTTGAGAAGACTGCCACTAGAACGGATTACTTGGAGCTTCAAAATGCTTTTGAAAGAAAGATGGAAAAACTGGACATGACCATCCTGAATTTCTATGTTAACTCCCTGTTGCACCAGGAGAGTCTTAGCTACCTGGTCCGAAATTCCCGCGCACCCTTGCTTCGGTCTGGGAAGAGACCTTGTCCCGTTTTGCTGATAGCAGTGACGTCTACACTGAGTGGGAGTTGAAGGACGTTTACCTTAACGAAAAATCAAAGAAAGCATTGCTCGAGGGCCGGGAAATTTTACGAGTCGAAAGAGAGAAAGAAGCCACTAGTGCTTCCTTGACAGCTACCACTAAAGCGCTCACCAAGCCTTTTATTTCTAGTGCTGGTGAATCATCAGGGTAGCCCCATGACTTGCTAGCAAGTTCAGAGCTTGAGACTCTTCCTCGGGTAATGGAGCCATCGAAAGAAGGCGAAGGTGGTGAGCATGAAGTCGACATTTTCGATCATTCCTTCAGTGTAGGTAATGTTCTTGCTTCCTCTAAGTTCGGGAGCTTCCAAATTACGCCGCAAGAGCAGAAAGAATTTAATGCTTTCATTTTTGATCTTATAGGTCTGTCTACCTTTCCATTTGATGTGCCAGCTTCCTCAACGCCTGGACCCGCTGCTATTTCTACAGCCTCCATGGTCGTCTCTGTTCCTATTCCTGTTTTCGTGTTCATGTCTAGCTCATAGCCGGGGTCGGAGTCTGAAAAGATAGCCGCGCTTCATGGCCTGGATGACCCCTCTTTGTCTTTGAAAGGCGATGTAATAGCGGCGGACATTAAGGAGCGGGAAGTTCAGATGGAGCAGCCTCGTAAGACTCAACACGAACTGGCCACTATCAAGAAGGAAAAGGTCGAAGCGATCAAAGCCTCGAAGAGCTCCCGCAAATCACGGAAATGCAAAGCAAAGGAAGAGTCTTCTGGGAAGGCTACGGAGGAAGAGGAGGACATTTCCACTGAGGAGTTTGTTGATATTACCGGAAGTGACACCACTCCTAAGAAGAAGCAGAAACTACCAACAAAGGGCGGAAAGGGGAGCGGTGGAAGGAAGCGTTGAGGAGTTCGTGTGAAGACCGACTTGATTTTGGTTCTTTTTGAGTCATTTTGTACAAGTGCAGAGCCTGCACTTAATGTTTCTGTCGTGGAGTTTGTCTTTTCTTTTTGTTGGCCGGTATTGTGTGGGTATGGCCCTCACGTTTTGACCCTGTGTAAAGAAAATTATAAGCAATACATTGATATTTTGACTGTACTCTTATCTGTCTATTATATGTGTTCTGTGTACTTGTGCTTGTTTTGTTTACACTAATCCAATTTTGTAATTGCCGCCAAAATTTTATTTGGAGCAACAATTCTCTTTTTGGAGTAGCAACAATTCTCTTTTTGGAGTAACAACAATTCTCTGTTTGGAGTAACAGAACTTATGAACATGTTGTTTTCGATTGTTTTTATTTAAGTACAAGTATATGCCCCCCAGTTCACAAGGGTGTTACTTCGAATGACCGGTAACTTAGAGTTTAGATAATTTTCATATTAAACTCGAAATTTGACTAAGCCACACCTTGACTTTCCTTTTTCAGAAGTTTAACAACTTTGGCACATAATCCTAATTTCTTGTGATATTTTGGTAAGTATGCAATATATGCGTGTTCAAGAGAAGCACGTTGCATGGGTTAGCTGAGGGCAGTTTTAATCATTAAGTGTCGTCAGTTGAAACTTTGCCGTTGGTTTATAGCACTTCAATTTTGTTGGAGTTGCGTCCATTATTCTCAATCATAGAAGTGGTTGGGGCGCTGGTTATGAGATGCGCAATGTTCGAATCGATATGGCCCGTCAGTTCGGTTCTGATGCTCCTTGGCGTTGCCTATCTTTGGGTAATGTGAGGAGTTTACGCTTTAGGAGCATGATTTTTTGGCGATGTTCCTCGGTGTTGCCTATTTTCGAGCAACGTGGGGAACTTAAGTTTTTTAAGAGTCAGTGCACGACCTAGGAAATACGTGGCTTTTGGTGCTCCTCGGCATTGCCTATCTTCGGGCAACGCGAAGAGCGTATGTTTTGGCACGGCTTATGGAATGTGTGGCTTTTGGTGCTCCTCGACGTTGCCTATCTTCGGGCAACGCGAGGAGCGTAAGTTTTAGCGCGGCTTTTAGTGCTCCTCAGCGTTGCCTATTTCCAGGCAATGCGAGGAGTGTAAGTTTTGGCGCGGCTTTTGGTGCTTCTAGGCGTTGCCTATCTCTGGGCAATGCGAGGAGCGTAAGTTTTGGTGCGGCTTATGGAATGAGCATCTTTTGATGCTCCTTGGCGTTGCCTATCTCCAAGCAACGCGAGGAGCGTAAGTTTTGGTGCGGCTTATGGAATGCATGGCTTTTAGTGCTCCTTGGCATTGCCTATCACCGGGCAACGTGAGGAGCGTTAGCTTTAGGCCTTCCCGACGTTGCCGGAGTAACACCGGTCTTTAGAAGGCAAGGATTGGGTTCCGTTGATCCAGCGGTTTGAGTCGATTTGCTTCCGTCGACCCGGCGAGTATTTATTATGAACACGGTTTTGTCGGTTCAAAAAGGCGAATCAAATTTTACCAAGGAAAGCAGGGCATATTTTTTGCCTATTTACAATGCCCTCGGCATTCCGAGATGGCTTATTTGTTGAAAAATAGAGAGTAGATAAAGCAGTTTTCAAATGAAGTAACGGCGGAGTGATTTGTTATTCTAGGCCTTGGGAATTTGAATTCTGTCGACGGTCGTTAGCTTGAAAGTTCCGTCTCTTAGCTTCTGATTGATGACGTACGGTCCTTCCTAGTTTGGTTCAAAGGTCCCCGGAACAGGGTAGACTCACTTGAGCACAAGATCTCCCACTTCGAAAGTTTGGTTGAGAACTTTGAAGTTGAAGTACCGTGCGATCCATTTTTGGTGGGCGGCGGTTCTCAACTCGTCATCTTCTCTTCTTTCATCGATCATATCTAGCGATCCGAGTAGCAGCTGCTCATTTTGCTTTTGATTGAAGTTTTTCCTTCGGTGCGAGGGGACTTCCAATTCAACAGGGATCATTGCCTCTGAGCCGTACGCCAAGGCGAATGTAGTGTGGCCGGTTGCCGCTTTGTGGGTGGTTCGGTAAGCCTATAGTACGAGTGGAAGTTCATCAACCTAGTTTCCATTGGCTTTAGTTAGTCGCTTTTTAATGGTGGATTTGATGATCTTATTTATTGCTTCCACTTGTCCGTTTGCTTGCGGATGAGTTACTGCTGAGAAGCTTTTCTCAATCCGGAAGCATTTGCAGAAATCTTTGAACTTGGAGCTTTCGAATTGGGTTTCATTATCAGTGATAATTTTATGTGGCACACCAAACCTGCAAATAATGTTTTTAGTAACAAAGTTAATGACTTTCTTTGTGGTTATGGTGGCCTGTGATTCCGCTTCGGCCCATTTTGTGAAATAATCTACGACAACTATAGCATATTTGGCTCCTCCTTTTGCTATCGGTAGGATGCCAATCAAATCTATTCCCCATATTTCGAATCGCCATGGGCTGGCCATCTATGTTTGCTTTGTTAAGGAGTTCTTTTAATTTTGCCGAATCTTTGGCAGCGATCGCATTTCCTGGTGTAATCTATAGCATCGCGGTTTACTGTTGGCCAAAGTATCAGTATCAGAGGGCTTTCTTCGCTAGGGTTTTCCTCCCAATGTGGTCTCCACATTCGCCTTTGTGCACTTCTTTTAGTATTCATCGACCTTCGTCATCGGACATGCACCTTAGAAGGGGGGTCGAGAATCCCCTTCTGTAGAGTACTCCATCTTGTATCATGAATCGCGGTGACTTTCGGAGAAGCTTTTCCGTTGATTTCGGTCAGTTGGAAGAGTCCCTGTAAGTAAATACTCCTTTATCGGTGTCATCCACGTATCTGGTTCGATGGTGATTTCGAGGATCTAGTCGATGTCCATTTCGTATATGCTTTGTTTGGTTAGAGTTTCAACTAGGACTAGTCCCAATGACTGAGATTCTCCAAAACTTGCCAGTTTAGCCAAATAATATGCCTTGGTGTTTTGCTCCCGGGGAATGTGAGTTATAGTGTAGTGTTCGATGTCGCTTAGCAGTTCTTGTACTTTGGACAAGTACGGGGCAAGATTATACCCGAGTGCCTGGTACTCCCCTTTTACTTGTCAAACGACCAGTTGGGAGTCGCTGTACATATGAATAGATTTTATCTTGAGTTCTTTCACAACTTTCAGTCTAGCAATCAGTGCTTTGTATTCCGCTTCGTTATTTGTAGCAGGGAATTCCAAGCATAAAGCATAGCTAATGGCTCACCCTTTGGGGTTTTTAAGCACTACTCCTGATCCCGAACAGAGGTTGTTAGATGCGTCATCGAGGAAGAGCTTCCATTGCATGTCTACTTCTAACTGAAATTCTTCCTCGTCATCCCGTATAGTAAATTCGGCGATGAAGTCGGCTGACGCTTTCCCATTAATGGCTTTCCTTGGGTGGTATGTGATATCATATTGACTCAACTCTATATTCCACTTGAGTAGTCATCCGAAAGTTTCCGGTTGGTATAACACTTGCTTCAGGGGCTGGTCAGTCAACACTTTAATTGGATGATCCTAAAAGTATGGTCGTAACTTCCTAGATGCGATCAAGAGGCAATACGCTAGCTTTTCCAGTTTTAGATAGTTTTTCTCTACTCCAGTGAACCGCTTGCTAATGTAATACACGGGTCGCTAGATTTTTGCTTCTTCATGCACCAAAGCGGCGCTCAATGCATGGGGTGAGATTGCTAAGTAAATGAACAAGTCTTCTCCATCCATGTTTTTTGATAGGATTAGCGGAGCCTCCATATGCCGCAGTAGTTCTTCAAATGATGTTTGGCAAGCCTCACTCCATTCAAAGTTCTTCTTTCCTTTCTTCAGCACATCGAAGAATGGTATACACTTGTCGGTAGCTTTCGAGATAAATCGACTTAGCGCTGCAACTTTTCCATTTAAACTTTGTAGTTTCTTCTTATTCTTCGTTGCTTGGACTTCCTGTAGTGCCGTGATTTGTTCAGGATTTGCTTCGATGCCCCTGACACTTACGATGAATCCTAGGAACTTCCCAGAGGCCACTCCGAAGTGACACTTGAGTGGATTGATTTGCATCCCATACTTTCGGAGTATTTTGAACATTTCAGCGAGGTTGTCCAGGTGGTTAACAGCTGCTCGCAATTTGACTAACATGTCGTCAACATAAATCTCCATCGTTTTCCTAATCTGCCGCTTGAACATGGTGTTTACCAACCTTTGATAAGTTTCCCCTGCGTTCTTTAAACCAAATGGCATTACTCTGTAGCAGTATAGGCCCAAGTCGGTGATGAAGCTGATATTTTCTTGATCGGGTTCATGCATCAGGATTGGGTTGTACCCTGAGTATGCGTCCATGAATGATAGCAGCTCGTGTCTTGTCATTCCGTCCATAAGTTGATCTATTCTAAGCGGAGGGAAGCTGTTTTTTGGACAAGCCTTGTTTAGGCCTGAGTAGTCGATACAGGTTCTCCACTTCCCATTGGACTTTTTTACTAAGACCAGATTAGATACCCCTCTGGATAGGTTGCATCATGGATAAAATTGTTGACCATTAACTTGTCCACTTCTTCTCTTAGCGCCTAGGATCATTCGAGACCTAAGCTGTGCCTTTTTTGCTTTACTGGTGTAAACTTGGGGTCTATGTTGAGCGTGTGACATGCGATTTCTGGAGACACTCTATACATATCGGAATGCATTCAAGCGAACACATCCAAGTTGGCGTGGAGAAATTTGGTAAGCTCTATACGCATCTTGTTTCCAAGATGTGATACAATTTTCAAAACTTTAGTTGGGTCGTCCTTGTCGACTGAGACGGACACCGTCAATTCTACTGGCGTCGCCTATTTCTCCCCTAAGCTCTTCTTCCAGGGTCCAAAGCCTTGTCAAATCGACTATGGTCCCCAAGCCAAGGGCGGCTCTGTAGTTGCTATTCGAAGGGTTCATTGATGTGGAGAGTTCTCCCCATGTTCTTTCCTTTTTCCTTTCTTCTAGATTCGCGTAATTATGCAATGTAACATTCTCTGGCAGCACACTGATCACCTTTCACCATTTCGATTCCATTTGCAGTAGGGAACTTCATAGTCAGACACCATTTGGCCAGAGCTATTTTGACATCTGCTAGAGCGGGCCGCCCCAAGAAGGCGTTATATGCTGACATTCATCCATAATTACAAAAGTCTGAATGAGGGTGACTCTTCGATCGCCCTCTCCGAGCTCCACTGGCAGGTCAATTTTATGAAAAAATATTATTATTAATTATTTTATGAAAAAATATTATTTAATTATTTTTGTAATTATTATTAATATGTTAGTATCAATAATTATTTGTTGTCTATTATTACTGTTCCAGTAGTTGGATGCTCCGATTTTGATTCGAGAGGTCATAGGTTCGAAAATTGTGTAGAATAATTCAAATCACTGGACATATATTGATATGTAGTATGTTATATACTACCTTAGACTTGTATACTACTGTATACTAAAACTGAAGTGACCCAATTTGGAACAAAAAACTTTAGATGTTATATTTTATTTTCATGTATTGAAAAATGTTCGTAATAAAATACTCTTTGCATTGCTTAAATATTATTAATTATTACTAGAAAAAGTAAACTACTGATTATTATTTATCAATAATTGATCAATAATTATTTTAGAATAAGTGTGGTACTTCTTTATTTAAGTAGAGCATACATTTTGATGTTTATGGGGTTTGAACCCAAGACCTTTACAATCTCGGTCTAGAGCTTTTAACGTTGTCTGTTCAGTTGGTGGTACAAATATTAACATATTATATAAATAAAATTCATGAATTTTTTCAGAAGTTCATTTACCAAACCCGTAGTTTAGAAAATGATCCTCACACCAATCTCTAACTATTTTGAATTTTTGAATTTTTGAAACTCTATTATGTATGTTAGAAGAAGGTTGTTTTAGTATTTGGACTAACTTTAGTCTTTTATAATACTACTTACTCCAATATAGTATTTCAACATAGCACGTTGAAATATTGTAATCATTTTTTTAGTTGATGCTATTATGCATTAATCAAAGTTACAAATAAAATTTATTAGTATAAAATTCTCTAAATCAAATTATGGGTTCAGTTTTGTTAAAATACTATATTTATTCATTTGAAACATTACAAATATAAAATGAAATTTCATTAAGTCATATTTGAATTAACATAATAATTATGTTTTGGTTACAACTCTACGTCTTCCATACAATAATATGTAGTGTTCTTATCAGATTGTTCTTAAGAGTAAATAAAGTATGTAATTAAGTATATGAAAGTGAACTTTATAATCTATTTAAAGTTTCATGTTGAATGTCAAATTAACATTCTTTCTAATACTAAAGATTATGATTTCAAGGTCCTAAGTTATATAATTGATATATCGAATTAGAAAATAGAGTTAAGAACCTATATTTATATTTTATAATAGCAGTATAATTTATTATGGCTATATTTTTGTAGTAAAGACACCAGTTAGACCAAAACACTGGTATAACATCCATGATGCCAATAGTGATGAATTAGCCCTCGACTTAAAAAAATGTGGTAACATGATCACGCATAACGCAATCAATGTCGATTTAGTTGTATCATCAAGGTCCAATTCATCACTTAAGACTTAGTGCATGATGGAATCATTAAAGGATGGATTGGTGATGGCAATAGGCCTTTGAGGAAAAATGTACCAAAGTCGACATGCTTTCTTGGATCATTATGTATGAGATTCCTTAAGGCCATTTAAAATTGTCATATTCGAGAGCCTATATGGGCTTCCGATAATAATATTCCAAAAAGGCCTATGCCACATCATATGCATAATAGAGATACAGAAAACAAGTAACAAATTTGTGCAATAGTCTATTAGGCTCGATAATGGGCTATGTAATTCGTTCTTATGTTCAAAGTCCCGTGTTCATATAATTATGCACATATATGCTTCTCATAGTTCAAGGTGTTTCTAAATAGTCTGTGTCGAGTTTGATCTAGATAAGTTCATATATATGCAAGTCCATATCAATAATGTTCAAAATAGAGCATAGTCGAGTTAATGAATATGTCCAAGTCCTTGTTCATTTAATTTGTATATGATTACAGTCGAGTAAGATTTTTCCCCAATTCCATTTAGGATTAAAAGGCTTTGATTTAAGAAAAAAGGGAGAGAGTCCTAGAATCGTTCCCCAAATAGCACCCCTAGGCCCATATTTATAGGGGATGAGTGGCTCCACTCCACCTATCTTATCTTCGACAGGGTCGACTTCAACAATCCTTGGCACTAGCTTCTTTGTTGGATAGCATCAATCAAAAGGCGGCACCAAACATTAATGAGGAGCGACGTCGTCATTGAGAAGCATTATGAAGGAGCGTCTTTATATCGTATGATGTCAAAGTCGATGACTCTTGATGCTGATTGTTGGCGCTTCTCATTGCTAGATGGCGATATGGAGTCAAAACGGAGTTAGTATCGATGAGGTCTTCATAACTGACCCATGACATGATGCTTATTGACGAGGCAATACTGATTAAGCATGATATTCATCTTGGCCTTGTTGACCTATTACATTGCTTGTTCCATGTGGATGCAGAGTGACATTATTTGGGGCTCGATGATGAAAGGAAGTGTCATCACCATTGATGGAAAGCGGCATCAATATTATCGTTGTCGATCTAGAGCAATCCTGATGAGATTCGGTGACATTAAAGGAGCGGCACTTGCTGAACAGAGATGTTAATTAGGTACGCCATTGAAATAGTGTTGCTTTCACCACTGTATAACTTCAACATTGATGATCCTAGAAGCTAGCATAGAATGGCATCCTCAAGGTGCTGTGAAATATGGCGCTGCTTTTATGTAATGTTGATAGTCTTCGTGATGATTGGTGACAAGTTTATTATCAAGACCAGTGGTGTTTAACGGCGCTACTTGAGTCTAGCATCAATGAGATGTGATATGAGGCACAACAGCGCTCATTGATGGCTTACGACGTCGATGGTATATATTTTGCTATTGACGAAGTGCGGCACCCTATTCCTTCGGTGTTAACCTTCGAAGTTGATGAGAAGCTACCTTTGAAGTCGATAAGAGGCTACCTTCGAAGTCAATAAGAAGCGATATTGGTTAGGTGCGTCATCATCCTTAGCCTTATTGATATGCGGTGATGCTTAAGTAATGAAGCGTAGAATGTTAACTTTATCTTTGTAGGAGGGCGTCGACTTTGATGATTAGCGATGTGGAATTCATGTGTCTTTATTCAAATGTGACACAAATGAATCGTGAAGTGATGAAGTGCATTGTGATTGAGGAGCAACACCAAAAGATTCATCATCGATTTTATATGAAGTGCGGTGAAATACATCATTGGAGGGATACGTCTCCGAAGAGATATGAACGTAGTGAAGTGCGGCACTACTGATCTTCGACATAGAACCTAGTGGCTCCAACTTCTTTGTGATGTTATCACTCATAGCCATATTTTTAGCATTGAAATTAAATGGATAACATTTAGCCCCCTTGTATGAAAAAAGCTTTTCTTTAGAGTGGAACCAAGAATTTACTTGCTTTACTCAATCTTTATCGAGATTTTCCATCAAGTGTTGTTTTCCTACAAAACAAATCATGACTTTTATTGTTAACTTTTTGGTTAAACTTTCCAGGAGATTATGAAGGATTCTTCATTTGCAACATAACACTACTTTTTGGAGTTTATCGAGTTTTAGAAAATTATTTTGATTTTTATGATTAAAGATTAGATGATTATTTGTGAATTATAGTTTCCTAAATGGGAATATTATAGAGGGAAAAGACTAAAAATTCCTCTAGTAATGATAATAGAAGACTAATAAGTTCGTTCGATGGTTATAATAGAAAACCATAAAACCCATTTGATAATAAAATATCCTTCTGATTATAAGAGAAGATCAAAAATCCATGTCAGAAATAATAGAAGAAGACCAGAAAACTATATCTGACAATAATAAAAGTCCAGAAATCTATATCTGGCGATAATAATAGAAGTCCAAAAATCCAAATCAGGCGATAATAATTGAAGACTGGAAATCCAAATCTAGCGATAACAATAGAAGACCAAAAATCCAAATCTAGCGATAATAATAGAAGACCAGAAATCCAAATCTAACAATAATAGATGACCAGAAATCTAAATCTGGCAATATTAATAGAAGACCAAAAAATCCTATCTGAAAATAATAAAAGATCAAAAAACCTTATCTAGAAATAATAGTAGAAGAAGATCAGAAATCCAAATATATGATAATAATAGAAGATCAGAAATCCATATCTGATAATAATAAAAGACCAGAAATCCACATCGGCGATAGTAATAAAAGACCAAAAATACAACTCTGGCGATGATAATAAAAGACCATAAATCCATATCTGATAATAATAGAAGACCGGAAATCCACATCTAGCGATAGTAATAGAAAACCAGAAACCCATATCTAGCAGTAATAAAAGACCATTAATCCATATCTGGTAATAAAAGAAGACAAGAAATCAAAATATGTCAGTAATGATAGAGGACAAGAATTCCTTAACTGGTAGTTGATAATTGCGTTTGTTAGGGAGCATAAATAGCTCATATCTTATGGACCGTTCTCTAGAAGATTGACTCGATTTGAAGCACTACTTGGCTCGGATTTTGATAGATCTTCCTCTAGAAGGCTGATTGGTTTGGAGCACTACTTGGCTCTGATTTTGATAGATTTTCCTCTTAAAGATTGATTGGTTTAGAACACTATTTGGCTTCGATTTTGATAGATCTCCCTCTTAAATATTGATTCAGTGCTTTAGTGAGGCCTTTGATGATTGTCGCTAAAGGTTAACTCTGTCCTCCCTATAGGAGATGCTTCAACGAGGCCTTTGACGATGGCATTGAAGGCTTGGTCGGTGCTTTAGTGAGGCCTTTGATGTTGGCACTAAAGGCTTACTCTGACCTCCCTTTAGGAGGCACTCCAACCAGGCAACGCATGCGGGGGTTGAAGGCTTTCCCGGTGCTTTAGAGAGGCCTTTAATGACGGTGCTAAAGGCTTACTCCGACCTCCCTCTAGGAGGCGCTTCAATAAGGCCTTTGATGATGGCGTTGAAAGCTTAAATATAGCCTTTGATGGTCAAAGACCTCTTGCGGTTATGACCTTTGATGGCCTGGGACCTCTTATAGTCATGAGTCTTTGATAGCCTGGGACCCCTTGCGGTTATGAGCCTTTGATGGCTGGATCTTTCTTCCATAGGAGAATCTTACTCCTTTTCATGATTAAACTGATAAATTCTCTTTATTCATCCATTGTTAGAAAATATGGCCGCAAATGTTTGGCATTCCATATTCTTGCTATGACGTTGCCATCTAGTCGGCAGAGTTTATAGGTTCCAGCTGGGATTACTTTATGTATGATTAAGGGACCTTCCTAATTTGGTCCTAGTGGCCCTTCTACTGAATTCTTAGTATTTGCCATGACACTTCAGAGCACTAGATCTCCTTTTTGAAATGATTTTCTTCTTACTCTTGACTTATAGTACTTGGATATTCTTTGTTGATACTTAGACATTTGTATGGTTGCTTCATCTCTTAACTCATTGATTAAGTCCATAGATTCTTTCTTTAATGCTTGATTTAGATTGAATGCATATGCAATCCTTCGATGAGAAGGTACTTCAACCTCAAATGGAAGCATGGCTTCACAACCATATGTTAAGGAGTATAGGGTATGCCCTGTCGCAGTTTTAGTAGAAGTTCTATATGCCCATAGAATGAGAGGTAATTCCCCTACCCAATTCCCTTTTGTCTTGTCCAACCGCTTCTTTAGAATGGTCTTTACAGTCTTATTAGCTACTTCGACAGCTCCATTTTCTTTAGGATGAGCTATAGATGAAAAGCTTTTGATGATTCCATTCTTATAACAAAACCGGGTAAAAACATCACTTTCAAATTGAGTTCCATTATCGAATATTATTTGATTGGAATCCCGAGTCTGGTAAAAATATTCTTGATTACGAACTTGAGAACTTTTCCTAATATGATATTCATAAGTGGTTCAGCTTCTACCCACTTTGTGAAGTAAACAATGGCTAATACTGCGCATGTAGATCCTCCTTTAAATATTGTTAATGGCTCGATTAGGTCAATTCCCCATACAGCGAAAGGCCATGGGCTTGAAATAGAAGTCAATTTGCATGATGGTAGGTGCGGGATTTTAGAGAACCTTTGACATTTTTTGCATCTTCTTACTAGTCATTTGAGGCTAATAGAATCCTTGCCTCATAACTTTCTTGGCCAATTTCATTCTATCGGAATGGTCTCCGCAGAATCCTTCGTAGGTTTCCCATAGTAATTTTGCTCATGTTTCTAGATTAACACATCTTAGGTAAGAGAGTGAATATCCCTTTTTATAGAGTATGTCGTTCGTCATGACAAAAGTTGGAGCTTGGCGTTTTATTCTACTTGCCTCTTTATTATCTATTGGCAACCTTTCTTTTGTTATATATTCACCAATAGGAGTCATCCAATTATTCTCATATTGATTATTAGTTTTCGTATAAGGGAGGTTTTCTTGAAGAATCTCGGTCCCGTCGTCTTTCTCCTTATGTGCTAAGGCTTAAGACTTGGTCGACACTAAGATCTCATTTTTTGTATTGGGACTCTTCTCCTCTATACTTGGATTCTCTTAGTAATCTACCAGAATGATTCGGGCTTCTGATGCTCCCTATGAGCTTGCTAATTTTGCCAAAGTATCGGCTTGGGAATTCTTAGCACTTGGTGTATTGAAAAATCTTCAAACCGGGTCAACATTTTCAATATTTTTTTGACAATAGAGTCAATATGGCGTCCTTCGTCTGATATTTCTGGTTTAGCTGATTTACCATTAATCGTGAATCACTGAAAATTTCGGTTCTAGGGATTTTCAATTTGAGGGTTGGAGTGAGTCCCTCTATCATGGATTCGTATTCTGCCACATTGTTGGTGGCCGGAAACTCTAACTTCATTGCATAGTGCAAATGATGTCCATGAAGAGTTATAATGACATATGGCCCCCTGTTCATTTGAGGCTCTGTCTATAAATAATTGCCACTTAGGTTTTAGGTCTTTTCCTTTGTTGATTGCTCTTTAATGAACCTAGTACACTCGTTGATAAAATTGGCTAATGCATGTCCCTCAATTGACACCCGAGGCAGGAATTCAATATCGTACCGGCTAAGTTCAATTCCCCACTTGACCGACTGTCCCCAAGTTTCCGGTTTACTAAAAACCTGCTTGAGTGGGAAATTGGTTTAAACCTTGATTGGATGTGCTTGAAAATAGGCCCTCAACTTGCACGTGGTGAGCATCAAACAGCACGCATTCTTTTCTATGACTAGATATTTAGTTTTTGCATCTTTGAGTCTTTTGCTGGTATAATATACTGAAAGCTGAATTCCCTTCTCTTCTCTTATTAATACTTAGCTAACTGCAATTTTAGAGACTGCCATATAGAGATAGGACTTTCCTATCCACAGGGCTAGAGAGAATTGGTGGTTTTTCCAATTGAACTTTCAACTTCTTAAAAGCTTTTTGACAATCCTCACTCCATTCAAAGTTTTTTTCCTTCTTAATCACGTTGAAGAATGGAATACATTTGCCGGTAGCCTTGGAAATAAACCTGTTTAATGCCGCCACTCTTCCATTCAGGTTCATTACGTCTTTGATTGTCTTAGGTTTTTCCATATCTCTAATAGCTTGGATTTGGTCAGAGTTAGCTTTGATTCCTCTAGGACTGACAATGTACCCCAAGAATTTTCCGAATTGAATTCCAAAAGAACATTTTTGTGGATTAAGCTTCATCTAGTATCTTCGCAATACACCAATCATTTCTTCTAGGTCTTTTAGATGATTGCCTTTCTCTTGAGACCTGACTAATATGTCATCTACATATACTTCCATGTTCCAACTAATTTGCTCCTTGAAAATTCTATTTACTAGTCTCTGGTATGTTGCTCCAGCGTTTTTCAATCCAAAAGGCATTATCCTATAGCAATATATTTCTCAATCTGTTATAAAACTGGTGTTTTTTTCATCTAGTTTGAACATTCAAATATGATTGTATCCAGAATACGCGTCCATGAAAGAGAAGAGTTGGTGTCTGCTTGTTGCATCAACTAACTAATTTATCCTCGGGCGGATAGCAGTCTTTTGGGCATGCTTTATTCAAATCAGTGTAATCAACACATGTTCTCCACTTCTTATTGGATTTCTTGACTAGCACTGCATTTGCTAACCATTTCGAATAAAGTACATCTCTAATAAATCCATTTTCAAGCAATCTTTTGACTTCTTCTTTCAAAGCATTAGACCGAATTTTATCAAACTATCTTTTTTTCTAGCGAATTGGTGTGATATTTGGGTCAATATTCAGGGCATGGCACATGACGGTTGGATCTATTCCAACCATATCTAAGTGGGTCCAGGAAAATGCATCTTTGTTAGATTGAAGGAAGTGAAATAGATCTCCCTTGAGTTTGCTATCTAACTCACTTCCAATTTTGACTGTCTTCATTGTATTAGTAGAATCTATGCATATCTCCTCAAGGTCTTCTATAGGCTTCATTCTTTCTTGTTCATTTCTACAGTCTAGTTCGGTGATAATTTCCTCATCTTCTATTTTGTCTTCTGCCAAATTTGCTTCCTTCCCTTTTCTTTTCTTCTTTGGGAAGTCAAATTTTCTCAGTACATGTTTAGTCTTCTTAACGGGCTCTGTTTTCGCTTTAGGGGATGAGTTTGAAGAATCACCATCTAAAGGATTTTTAGTATCATTTCAGATTAATGTATTTTCCTTCGAATCATAACAAGAAGGGTAATCTCATTCATATTTTCGATAGTTGTGAAGTACATTTTGCAAGCACTGAATTATTCCCCTCTTATGGTTCCCCACCCACTTTTGGTCAAAAATTTCACTATTAGATACTTGGGAGAGACAAAAGCATCAACTGCATCCAAAGCTAGTCTTCCAAAAAAGGCGTTATAATACGAAGGTTGATCCATAATGACGGAGAGGGTTTCAAAAGTCCGAGAGCATGATGGAATTCCCATTTGCATGAGAAGTCTTATTTGTCCAATATATAGGATTTAACCCTTTATTATTGAATCAGAAAATGGGCTCAAAACTAGGTTCAAGCTTTTCTTTCGAAATCCTCATCTGGTCAAATGCATGCTTGAAAATTACATTGACAGCACTCCTAGTATCCACCAAAATCTTGGAAACAACAGAAAGTCCAATTTGCGCAGTAATCATAAGCAGATCATTGTGCCGGTGATGGAATTCTCTTAGCTCTTATGGTGTGATGGTCAAATTATGCATCTGGATTTGGAATCTTGGATTCTTAAGCGGCGACTCCTCTTGGATAGAGAAAATCCCTTCCCTTGCTTCCCTAACATAGCGAATCCTAGCTCCTTTGCTATTTCTAGCCAGTTGTAGGTCTCTGTGGATTACGTCAATTCTATTGAGAGGTGGAGTGAAATCTAGCTAAACATCATCCTCTATTAGGTTCGTGGTGTTACTGGGTAGCCTTTGGTTGCTATTTTCAAAACGGACGACTTTTTGATTGTCCTTAACGAATTCCTTTAGGTTTTCGGATTGGATCATTCGTTGGATTATACCTATTAGTACTCGGCATTCATCTGTTTATGCCATTTCGATTTATGATAAGCATAGTAATCTTCCCCCTTTCTTGGCTCAGGATCAGTTTTAGCTTTGTAAGAGATCGGAATCATCTCTTTCCCTCATTGCAACATATATGTAAGATATGGGCTTATTCAAAGCAACATGGTTGGTGCCTGAGTCTTCTTCCCATCTTGGTTTATTATGGTTGCGGTTATTGTTAATCTTTCCTGTTTCTTTTTTACCTTGGGCCTTCATTCGAGTGTGATACATTTTCTCTATGCGAACGAACTTATTGGCTTGAAAATGAAATCTTGCAAGTCTTTGCATCCGTGTATATAGAGTTCTCGCCAAAATGGAGTTTGTTCGATCAGCCCGAAATGTACCGCTTCCAGCTTATCTCTATCTATCATATTCTTCGCCTTCAAGGCTTTCGCATTGAACCTTTTAAGATAATCGCCCAACGGCTCTACTAGTCTCTATATGAAATTAGCTACCACGGTGTAATCGATGGCGGGATCTTTGCATATATAGAAATGTGCTAAAAATTCATGAGAAAACAGTTTCCAAGAGTAGATGGCCCTCTCATGTTACTGTCGGTACCATTTAGCTGTTGCTCCTTGAAAAGTAGTTGGGAAAAGCCTACAACGCACAGCTTTGGATGCATTTTATAAGTCCATATGACTTTCAAAAGCCAATAAGTGATTGTTTGGATCGGTCGTTCCATTATACCTAATGGATGGGATCTTTATATGAGAAGGAATTTTTATGGTCATAATCTCATCTGTTAAGGGAGCTTCACGATGATTATCATTGACTCTGTCATCTAGAGTTCTTCCATCGAAATTAAGCATATCTTTTGCTATTTTTTCTGCCAAGTCTTTCAAGTAAGATTCATTATTATGGTACTTGCATCTTTCAGGCTTGTACCCTTTAGAAGTTGAACTTCCAGATTGTTCCTTGGGATTTTCTTCTAATCTTCCTTAGTAGTTTGCCTTAATTTGTTGGTCACCTCCTCTCTTTTGTAGAGTCAGGGTAAGTTTGCCTTTGCCTTTTCTTCTAAGAAAAGAAGCATTCAAGTCCCTCCTTGGAGATTCTGCTTAATCTTCTCTTGTGGGTCCGGTAGTTTTGGAGGATTTTTGAGCAAGTATTCCTTCCAAAAGTGCTTTCATCTCTAACAGTTGCTGTTCTAAGTTTTTAATCTTAGCTTCGCTGTTAGTAGGTCGAGCTTGCTCTTATGACTGTACAGACTCTGCATTCTCCAAGTTAAAGTTGGGAACTACATTCTCTTCTAATGTTGTTGTTTAAATAACCTCTTCATTTACAGCATTAAGTCGTCTTAATATCATTTTCCTAAAAACTTCCTCCGTTAGTTTAGAGAGAGGGTTAAACAAGTCGGAGGTTCGAGCCCTCCTTTAGGGCCAAAAATGTTAGACCAAAAACTGGTATAACACCCATGATGCCAATACTGATGAATTAGTCCTCGACTTAAACAAATATGGTAACATAATCAAGCATAACTCAATCAATTTCGACTTAGTTGTATCATCAAGATCCAATTCATCACTTGAGACTCAGTGCATGATGGAATCATTAAAGAATACATTGGTGATGGCAATAGGCCTTTGAGGAAAAATATACGGAAGTCCACATGTTTTCTTGGATCATTATGCATGAGATTCCTTAAGGCCATTTAAAGTTGTAGTATTCAAGAGTCTACATAGACTTCCAAGAATAGTATTCCAAAAAGGCCTATGCCACATCATATGTACAATAGAGATATAGAAAACAAGTAAAATTTGTGCAATAGTCCATTAGGCTCGGTAATGGGATATGTAATTCGTTCTTATGTTCGAAGTCCCGTATTCAGATAATTATGCACATACATACTTGTCATAGTTTAAGGCATTTCTAAATAGTCCATGTCGAGTTTGATCTAGATAAGTTCATATATATGCACTCCCATATCAATAATGTTCAAAATAGGGCATAGTCGAAGTCAATGAATATGTCCAAGTCCTTGTTTATTTAATTTGTATATGATTACAATCAAGTAAGATTTGCCCCTAATTCGACTTAGGGTTACAAGGCTTTGATTTAAGAAAAGAAGGAGAGAATCCGAGAATCGTTCCTCAAATAGCACCATTAGGCCCATATTTATAGAGGATGAGCGGCTCCACTCCGCCTCTCTTATCTTCGGCAAGGTCGACTTTGATAGTGCTTGGCATTAGCTTCTTCGTTGGATAGCATGAATAAAGAGGCGGCACCAAACATTGATGAGGAGCAACATCGTCATTGGGAAGCATTGTGAAGGAGCGTCTTTATATCTTATGATGTCAAAGTCGATGACTCTTGATGCTGATGGTTGGCACTTCTCATTGGTTACTGGCGGTATGTAGTCGAAGTAGAGTCAGTATCGATGAGTTCTTCATAGCTGACTTATGACATGATGCTTGTCAACGAGGCGATACTGATTAATCATGATATTCATCTTGGCCTTGTTGACCTGCTGCATTGCTTGTTCCATGTGGATGCGGAGTAGGGCTCAATGATGAAAGGAAGTGTCATCACCATAAATGGAAAGTGGCAACAATATCAACATTGTCGATCTTGAACTATCCTGATGAGATTCGATGACATTGAAGGAGCGGCAGTTGCTAAATGGAGACATTGATTAGGCGCACCATTAAATCAGTGTTGCTTTCACCACTATATAACTTCGACATTGATGATCCTTTGCCCTAGCATAGAATGGTATCCTTGAGGTGCTGTGAAATGTGGCACTGCTTTTATGTAATGTTGATAGTCTTCGTGATGATTGGTGATGAGCTTCGAAGACCAGGATGAATAACGGCGCTACTTGAGTCTAACATCAATGAGATGCAATATGAGGCACATCGACACTCATTGATGGCTTACAACATCGATGGTATATATTTTCTATTGATGAAGTGCGGCACCCAATTCTTTCGGCGTTAGTCTTCGAAGTTGATGAGAAGCTACCTTCGAAGTCAATAAGAGGCTACCTTCGAAGTCAATAAGAGGCGGTATTAGTTAGGTGTGTCATCATCCTTAGCCTTATTGATATGTGGTGATGCTTGAGTGATGATGCCATAGAATGTTAGCTTTATTTTTATAGGAGGGCGTCGACTTTGATGATTAGCGGTGTGGAATTCATGTGGCTTTATTCAAATGCGACGTTGATGAATTGCGGAGTGATGAAGTGCAGTGTGATTAAGGAGCAACATCGAAGATATTCATCACCGATTTTATATGAAGTGCAGTGAGATACGTCACCGAATGGATACGTCTCCAAAGAGATATAACACCATAGTGAAGTGCGGCATTATTGATCTTCGACATAGAACCTAATGGCTCCAACTCCTTTGTGATGTTATCACTCATAGCCTTATTTTTGACATTGAAATTATATGGATAACAATACTTAGGAATAATAATATTGTTTAACTTAGGTTTGCCCATAGTGTTTTAAAGCTCTCAACCTTCTCATGGTCCTTTTTCTTATCATGAATTATCAATGGGATGGATGGTTATAAATGGATTAAGAGAGACTATATCAAACATTATCACATTAATCATGGACGGTGAAAAAAATAAAGATTTCTTATTTTCACTATTGTAACATTTGTAAAAGCAAGATGAAAAGGGGATGAGGGGTTGGTCCCACGTACATCACTATGAACATATATATGCCTAATTTATAAACTGAACATATATACATCTAATTTATAAATTGTAAGAAAATAAATGATTTACTTTAGGAAAATTAAAAAATATTAATAAGTCAAATATTTTTTAGTATGAAAACACAACCAGTACACATTATATTAACCCAAAATTTGAATAAATAATAATAAATTTCTGATTGTTCTTAGTATTGAAACCAAACAACTCCAACTATTTGAAAAAAGAATCAAAATAATTACGCAAAAAAAACACTGACCGTCAGCTTCATGGCATCATACAAAATTCCTTTGCTCCAAATCTTTTCTCATTGCTCTGAATATTCTCTCATTTTAAGTCGTCTTCTTTCAATGAAAGACCCAACTTTCGCACTTCTTTATGATCCAAGTTCTCTAATTGGACATCTATAGTTAAAACTTAAAATTAATAGCCTACGTCTAGATTTTGGATTAGTATATTGTGTTTTGATTGTAATTTTAAATCATAGACACTTGACATATTATTATTGGTCAACTTTGATATATCCATGGCATTATATGATTTTTAACCTCCTCAAATTCCTTCTTTCATCATGAACAGTTAATGGGATAGTAGGTTATGAAGTGGTTAACATTGATTATATCAACATCATTACAGTAATCCAAAATAAGGTGAAATATGTGGAATAAGTTACCATTTTTGTTTCTGAAACATTAATGAATGCAATATGAGGGAAGATATAAGGATCTCCCATGCACATCGATGTGAGCATATATATGTCTAATTTATAAATTATTAAAAACTAAATAATTAACTTTATGTAAGTTAAATAATCAAACCGACCGTTAGGGAGGTTTGCTTACTTCTACTGGCCAAAATAAAATACTCTAAAGCCAAAATATTCAGTCCCCTTCTTTTCTCCGCTGCTTTCCTTCCTCGTTTCGCTGCTTATAATTAGCCCTTTGCTTTTCTTCATTTTTTCCATTAATCATCCGCCAGCACTAATCTCTACTGGACTTCTTCCACTCTGTTAACTCGGATCTCCCTCAAAATTCTAATTTTCTTCTGATCTATTCTGTTTGATCTCATCACCTCTATCAATTCGCATCTCCCCTAAAATTTTCATTTACTTCTCCGTTCTCCTAAATCTCCTTCGCCTCTATTACATCACATCTTCCCTTAACTTGTCATTTTCTCCTCCTTTGTTCTCTCTGGTCTCTTTCCCAAATCAAATGGATATTGTTAATCTCGAAGACCATATCAAATCCCGAGCCACCAACAAACTCAAATTTCAAGCACAGCATCGAGCTTCACCTCCAACACATAGACGAGCATGCCCTTCCATCAATAATGGAAGCACTGGATTGAGATACATGGGTGCGAAGAGGATTCCTAAAGATACATTGAACTAAACTATGTTATTGCCTGGTGATTGTTTGATTCCATATTTCAATGATTTTTTCCTTATTATGAAAAATGATGATTTACTTATACTTTTGCAGTATGTTGATACTAAAGAGAGCCCATTTATGTCCAAATTAATTACTATTATTTTGTTCTTTCATTGGATTAATTCACTGTAGGTTAATTAGTCTAGCTATAACGCTAGAAACAAACGAAACAAAGTACCAACATAAGCTCATAAAGATTGAGGTAATAATACTTATACATATTTGTCTTGTCTAATAACACATGACTTATGAGTGGGATGAATATGTAAATAATACTATATTATTTAGCAAATATTTAACAAGCTACCTAGATTATTATGATTATTTTGTGAGCATGTAACTTCTTGTTCAATTATACTAACCTCCAGCTGCTGCTTTGCAAATGTCCAGTTGCTACTATGTGAATCTCTGGCTACTAATATGCATATGATTAATTATTTACAATATATGTATTCCTAAATTTATCCATTTGGGTGAAAAGTATAAGGTGTTTTCGAAGTCACTGTTTATTTTTGCTTTTCTTGTTGTCTTAGCTTTAAGAGCTTTGCAAGTGTTATATTTATTTTATATGTATCAGTTTTCAGTAACACTTTTATCGTCAGAGCTATAGAAATCATAATTGATGTTGTTCATTACATAATTATTATCAACTTTCACATTGGAATCTGTTATGCAATATGATGTTTATAATGATTTGCTTTTTATTATGAGAATTTAAAAATATAGCAATCTTAATCTGCGTATACTGTATATTTGGACTGACACTCAAAATTCTAACGTATCCACAATAAGTTTCTAATGTCAGCTATCAGCTATTTTACATATCTAATGTCAGCTATCAGCTGCACTTGTATTGTTAAGGAAATTATGCATGAAATTTGAATAGATATATTGAATTTTGATACTGAAATTAAAAATTCATCCTTTTAAATGTTAAAGTTTCAAATTCAAATTCATTTTCTAATTCTTTTCCACTATTTTACATTTTTATGTTTAATTTATAATAAATATTCTTTTCGAAATTTTTTAGCCTTACGGTCGGTTTCTTCACCGTTATGCGGTTATACTAGTATTAATATTTCAAGTATATTTGCAATAAGATACAACCAACTAACATTTTCCAACTATATTTAAGTATTCAAGTAAAAAAAATTCGTCAACCAGTTGAAATGGATTAATAAAAGAATGAACTGAGAAAAACACTGACCACTTCTGTCTAGGCATCATACAAAATTCCTTTCCTTCTTTTCTCATTGTTCTCAATATTCTCCCCATTCGAATTCTCATTCTCACAATAAAGAACCCCAACTTTTACACTTCTTCCCCCTCTCAAGATCCCTAACTTTTTTTTAAAAGCTGAATGTTTAGTTCATTTGAACCTCAGTTTAGAAGCATTCAAAAAAATCAGTCAAAACTTTTAAGAAATAAAAGAGAGAATTAGATACCACGTCAGAGGCATCAACGGTGGTTGTTTGCAGAGAAGAACACATGAGAGATTCAACATCTTAAATGATTTTTCTTGTTCACTTTGTTTTCATTGTGAAAGGTCATGGTACGATAAGTGATTATGAGTGGGAGAGATATAACTGCATTGGATAATGTAAAAAAAATCATGTCATTTACTACCCCTGTTTGTCAGAATAATATGGTAGCCTGATAGCTATAACCAATATAAGAAATATGCTTGTCTATTTTTGCAACTACCCGAAGCTTATGGATATAGGCTATCGTTCCAATAAATGCTTCACCATTCAATATGTGAAATTTGAAGAAACTACCAAATATTACAGCTACTATAGCACTATCTCAAGTTGTTTCAGTTAAGTTATATCAACTAATATCATTAAGGAAAATATTAAACTATACACAAATGAAGATAATAATGCATTTATTCTAGAAATATAAAGTTCTCTTTGGAAATGTTAATCTGGGTTTGTCCTCTCTTATCGAACATATTGATGCCAGAGATGATTTATGCCAAAAACGGAAAACACAACATGAAATCTTTGGTAAAAATATACAGTTTACACTATTGTAACACTGTCCTATTATTTGTGGATAAGAACTGCGAGCCATATGTAAATGATTAACATTAGAACTTACAACCATATTACATTAATTCAAATAAATGGTTTAGGTGAAATCTAATTGAGGAATCAAAATTACGAAGTAATATAAGAAAAATTGAACATAGCAAATGTGAACGAAAAGGTTAGTTAAATTTACCCTTTAGTTAGTCATGACTGACAATCTGACTAATCCTACAACAATTATAAATCAAAGAGTTAGTTACATTTATTGAAATAATTATGAATAGTAGAAGGTTCTTCAAGTGAGTTAATAACAATAGTACAACAATTAAATTGTTAGGATGATCATATTTTGCAGCTCGAACAGTAATGTCAATTTCAGCAGCTCAAAATGTGCATGTGAGTGAAATAAATACTTTAATGAAAAAGAAAAATTATATGAAGTAAAAATAAAATCATGAAAATAACTGTTTAAAAAAGAAGTTGAAAAGATAAGAAGTTGAAAGGAAATAGGGAAAAATGCAAGTAGTAAAAAATATAGCTTTGAAATAAGTTACATTTTGCACTTATATCTAGTAATTCAAAATTAAGTGTAAAAATATAAAGATTTACACATGACATGTAACAACCCAAGATTTTGTAAATATTTTTAAATAGATTTTATTTCAAACTTTGATTTTTAAATCATTTAAAGTTTGAGATATTGGAATTTTTCCAATGTAAATTTGGATTTTTGTTTACAATTTAATTTCCAAATACAATAAAATAAATATTTTTTGAAATTTTATATTTTGGTCAACTGAAAGTCAAAGTTTGACCACAGTTGAAACATTTAAATTTGAATTTTTAATTTCTAATCTTTTTCTTTGAAACTACATTTGATTCTGATGTTCGTGCTGCTTTTCCATTTCGTAAGATTCCGTTTTATACTTTTTAAATTTGATAACTTTCAGCGTTTTACACGCGATTATTTTTAGCATTTTTCTGTTTATTTTCTATTCTATATTTTTCTACTTCATTTCTATTTATATTTTATATTTTTATATATATATATATATATTTTTTTGGACTTTTATTGGATTTTTATTTGAATTTTGGCTTGGAAATACAAAGGGACTTAGGTTTCTTTTCTTGGAAATCAAGTAAACCTTTTCATTTGCCCCTTAGCCGTTCATAACCCCTCCACTAAACCCTAGCCGCCACTTCATTTTGTAAATCTCGTACAAAAAGTTTCTAATCCCATCTCATTTCCCATTTGTTTCCTGAAGAAGAAAAGTTGCAGTAAGTTTTCCTCTTCCTCCTTCTCTTTTCTTTTTCTTCTTCTTTTATTTGCAAGCAAGGTTCGGCCCCACCATTCACCATGCTCTAGCCGACCATCTCCTCCTCATCACCACCATGATGACCGGCCTTCATCCACCACCACCATCTCCACCTTGCTGCCCATGACCATAGATGCAAACTCCATCACCAAAACATGATCAAAACCCTAGCCGAGCCTATATATTCCATCCCCTTCCTATTTGCTTGCCTCGGCCACCACTAGTTCCTCCTTCACCCTCTTGCCGTGACCATCCCCTACTCCAGGCCGTGACCAGATGACCTGACCAAGTCCATCACACCATGGCCGAGCCATGTTAGCCTAGGGCCGAGCCTATGTGTGCACTTGACCCTTCAATTGCCTTGACTTTTTGCCTTCCATGACTTGTAACTTGCCATCTCTTCACCTTCCCATGCCTAGTCGTACATTGCTTGCCTCAAAACCCATCATGGCCGAACCTATATGCCTCAAATAAAGTCATGGTCGAGCCATATTGTCATGTGTCTAGCCAATTCACAAGGTGGCCGAGCCTACTTGAATGGGTAAACCAATCTTTGCTTCATTTTGATTCATATTTGTGAATTGTTTTGATTCTATATTCTTTGTATAATTTTATACTTATATATGTTTTGTAATTGTTTGGTTACAAGACTTGAATCTTGGCTCTTCATCCACTAAAATCTATTCGTGCTTTTTGGAGTTGGTTTTGTGCCTCGAATTGTCGTCTCTAGCTTTAAAGGTGAGTTTATCACTCTCGACAACCCCTACTTATATAAATGTGAAACAATGTCACTTGAATTGTAGTAGTTGATATGCTATGTTATATGCTCACATCTGCCTGTTATCTGACATTATATTATGATATTACTTGATTTTATACCTGTTGCATCACCTGACATCATATGATATGTTTTACTATTTTTTATTTTCTATTTCTCACACTGCAAGTTCTCTGTTAGTATAGAATCACTATGGGTTGAAATGATACATACCCGAACGGACTTTAGAATAGGGAAAAGTCGCTACGAGCTGAAATGATAGGCTCGAGCGATTTTTATTTGACTTGGGATTGCGGGTTTGAAATGATAAAACCCGGAAGTTTAACTATTTACGGATTGAAATGATATATTATCCGTACCACTTGACTTAGTTAGAAAATATTATACGGACCCGTGGTAAATTTTAAAATATGATTTTTAGAAAATTTTAAGTATTTTAAATGAAAGAAAAAATGAATTTTAACTTAAATGGATTTAAATGATTTAAATAGTGATTTTCTATAAGTTAAAATTGTATAAGTTAATAAATGGTTTTAAAATGGTAATTTAAAAATTTGATTTAACTTAATAATTGAAATTTGATTAAAAATGGGACTTTAGGAATTATTAAGTATTTTTAAATGTAAAAATGTGAAATTTTGACAT
The DNA here is from genome assembly GCA_030737815.1 of Allium fistulosum. Lineage (NCBI taxonomy): Eukaryota > Viridiplantae > Streptophyta > Magnoliopsida > Asparagales > Amaryllidaceae > Allium > Allium fistulosum. The sequence continues at coordinate 1,181,711,480 of CM060903.1, forward strand.
AAATTGGACTTAAATGATTTAATTAGTGATTTTCAAAAAGTTAAAATTTGATAAGTTAAATAATGGGTTAGATTGTAATTTAAATTTTGTTTAACTTAAATTCGAGTTAAAATGGAATTTCAGGCTTAACTTAGTAATTAAAATATTTTATTTATGAAATGGATATTTTAAAGAAAAAGAAAATATCAAGTTATTTGTTAAAGTGAAAGTTAAGCAACTTATAGTAAATTTTGACTTGATAAATGAATTATAGTTTTAAATTGGATAATTATTAATAAAATGTTATTTTATTAAATTTATAAGTTAAATGATATCCTAATAAAAGAATTTGAAAGTGGAATAAGTTTGATAAGTTAAAAATGATAAAAGTTGAAGATATATTGTTTAAACATGTTATAGTAAAGCTTATAACAGAAATGGTAGCATTCCAGAAATGCTGTGGTTAATGTATTGTTTTTCAAATCTACTACTGTCTCTATAGTAGCACTCTGTGAGTGTTGCTGTTCTAAAATATGTTGTTTTTCCAAATTTCCACTATACCTACTGCAGCAGTTTATAGGTGCTGCAGATTCTGAAATGAATTGTTTCCAAATTTACACTATTCTTACAGCAGCAGTTTATAAGTGATGCAGTTTCTGAATTGTATTGTTTTTCAACCTATCACTATACTTACAGCAGCATTTTCTAAGTGCTGCGAACGTTGAAAATGCAATATTTTGAACTATTATAATTGAACGAATGAACTTAGAAATTGCTACAATTTTGGAAATTGAATATTTGATTTGAAAATATAATGACTTCATAGTTAAATGGTTTAAATGAATATGATTTGATTTGAAATATAAACTATTTTGAAATTTATAACCACGGGTTATAATAATGGTTGGATGTTATAAAGTGTGGCTAGAGGTGGGCAATTGCTGCAACTTTGCGCTACCCCAGTCACCTTAGCACTATTATTTTGCATAATTTGCTTTACTTTGTATATTACTGTGATAGCGTTCATCACTGCTTATTTGATAGTTTAACGGATCCTTAAAGGATGGGCGATCCCAAGCATCCTTTAAGTTACTTGTGCTTTGCTATTACAGTTCACTTGAGTTGGTTTACATTGTATAAGTATGTATGTCCTAACTCGAGTGTTTTGTGTTTTGCTTTACGCTCAGGTCAGCCTGAGTATCACAACTTTAGATTCATCTTCTGGAGCTAGAGATTTGCTGGAGCTATTTATCTATCTGTCATCCATTTCCATTTCGGTTATTTCCTATTCAGCTGTGTTTATGTATTAGTGACTTATGTATTCAGACTTCTGTTGTATTTGCTTTTAAGACTATGATCTTTTGTATCTGTTTTGAGATTATTTATGTAGTAGCTTCATGAACTACTATGGTATTTTATTTCCACTGCGAGTTATTCTGATATTCTGTGTCTGTGATTCTGTGTTTTATTTTATTTGCTCCAAATTTTCTTAACAATCCACTGTTTTGAAGTATTCAAGTCCGACATGCGTGGATTTATCATCGATTTGAATGGTCCAAAATAGTGGGATGTTACATTTGGTATCAAAGCTTTGGTTTTAGGCAAACCTTAGCCTGCGGAGCAAAAACTCATTAGAGATAGGGTAGAAATACCCTAGAATGAGTGAAATCAATCTCAGAATCATTTCTTTGTGAGAGAACATATTTTCAAAGTATAAAATGATTTTCAAAGATTATTTTGATATAAATTTTCTTGTTTGAAAGCAAAAATTTTCTATACCTTATTCCTTTCCTTGTCCATCTTGGTTAGGAATCTCATCGATTAGGATTCCTTTGAATTTTGGAACGCTTCCACTTGCTATGAAATCCATTCTTGTCTTCCCTATTTGTATTCTTTTGATTCTGGAGCATTCCATAACTCCACTTCGAATGACCTCTATAAAACTCGGTGATCCCGCCAACCTTTGAATGACTTGTAAAGGAGTGAAACTCTCTTACAATTGGCATTGATTCACCAGAGATTTCTATACCCTCGGTTTAGATGCTTCTATCTTTTGCTATGCCGAATTCTACCTCTGGCGATCGAATGTCGATTTGCCTTAGAATTTTGCATCGATCATATTCCTGAAGTCACGGTTGACCCAGTTAAGGTCGCCCGCGATTTATATAAGTATGTCCATCTACTATTTTGTAATTAATTATCTTATCTTCGTTCGAGCCTATCTTCGAATCAGAATTCTATTTGATTAGAGTTTCTCTAATTTGAATCTCTATCTTTGTTTGAAATCCATTCTTGAATCATCCCTTTAAAAATTTGTGTTTGATTGTATTTTGAGATGGTTTATATATCGAAATTATTATTTTGATAAGAATGATTATATTTTATATAAAAGTGAAATGTTTCGGATAAGAATTATATACCTTTTAAAAGCGGGAATTTGAGGTTTCGAAAGGATTTGAAATTTTGAAAATTATATAAGAAATTGATTTATATAAAACTGATTTATAACTAAAAGGTTTTGAATTTGAAATTTGAGAGATTGAACTCCAGCATTTTGAAACCGGTTTTAATATTTTTGAAATATATAATGATACGATTTGAAAGTATTTTGCGAATAAGAAATATTTCAAATGACTTTAAATGAGTTCCAATGATTTCAAAGAAATTTCAAAGAAGTTCTCAAGAAAATAGAAGTCCAGAACCCACTTATGTCGCTGGAGAATGATTTCGGTGATGAGCGCACGCATCATCGACATTGATTTTCGAGTTTCAGAGTGGGCGAGAGGCCACTTTAGTAGCTTTGCTATGCGAGTGATTTTGTGAAACCAATTTTGATTTCAAATTCCGAAGTATGATTTGATATTCGAAAGATATATGTGTATATATATATTTGAAACAATTTGAAGCGAGCCCGGTGTTCAGTCCTCGAGTTTCGGATTTGATTTGGTATAACCTTATCTTTTGAAGTTGATTTACCGATTGGTTGTTGATTTCCAACTCTTGGATTGGAAATTTTATTTCTTCGACTATTTTGAATGTTCGAACACTTCCAAATCAAGGTTTAATTTTCAAAGCTAAGTAATTTTGAAAGGTATAAATTATTGATAAAGTATATAAGTTTAGTTTTGTATGTTTAAGTATGAAGTAATATGATTTAAATAAGTTTGAAACTGTTTTGTTAAGTAAATAAGTAAGACTATTTTGATTTATACTAATATGAAATTTAGTTTTGAAATGCTTTGAATAAAATTTATTTTTAAATGTTTTAACTTAAGTAACATCTTTTATAAAACTATTTATATATATAATAATAATTTCAAAGGGTAAAGTGGATCTTCCAAATAAAAATAAATAGTTTAAAGGATTTAAAAGGATGATTATAAACTGGGAAATCATTTTTTGGGGTATAATTGATTTTGAAAAAAAGATTTGATTTCGAAAATAGATTGGGGTTTAAAACCCAGTATTTAATTTTGAAAATGATTTTTATGGATTTGAAAAGAAATATATGGTTTTAATAAATATTGATTTTAAAGATTTATTAAAGTTGATTTAATAAAGTTGATATATAATGTGTTTAAGTATTTACTTAATATCTATATTTTCAAATATAGAGTTTATAATGATTCAGGTTGGAAAGATAAATTTGAAATCGATTTGGAATTATATTTATTTAAGATTTTACTTAAATAGGTTTGATTTGAAATTTATTAAAAATTGAAATTTCAAAGATATGATTTTTAAACTTGGATTTGATTAAAAGTGACTTAAATGCATATTTCAAATTTATATAAATTTGAATGGGATATTTTGTTTATCTAAATTTGAAAATTGAGGTTGTATTTAGATGTTATTGAAATGATTAAGAAATATTTCAAACTAAATAATAGTAAAGTGAATTTGATATATATATATATATATATATATATATATAAAATTATCGAATTTAGTTTTGAAATATTAAATATATAAAGCTTTGAAATATATTGAAATTGAAATGGTTTATTTTGTGGTGTAGATCTGTATTTGAAATCGATAAAATTTGAAATGGTTTATTGAGAAACTTAATTGAATTGAAATTTGAGGATTTGAGATTGGATTAAATTTGAATTTTGGAATCTGAATTGAGTTGAATCGATTTGTGGAATTTGAAGAAACTATTGTATTATATAAAGTATTTAAAACTATTTATATTATTTTATAAACTATTTTTAATATAAACTATTTTTAATATAACTATTTTTAATATAAACTATTTTAATATAAACTATTTTTAATATAACTATTTTAATATAAACTATTTTTAATATAATTATTTTTAAGATAAACTATTTTAAATATACTAATTATTTTAATATAAATTGTTTTAACTTATTACTATTTATTTAAATATTTTATTTTATAAACTATTTTATTTTATATACTATTACTAATATCTAAACTTCTTGAAGGAAAGTGTTATGATTTCAAGTGTTATGAGTTCCAAAGTTTGAATTTCAAAGTATTATGGTTTCCAAAGTATTATTATTTCAAATTGTTTGGGTTTGAAAGTATTATATCCTTGAAAGTACTATGATTTTGGAAATGAATTTGTTTGACATAAAATATGTTGATTTGGAAACAAACTTGGATTATTTGCTAAACCTATTACCTTGGAAACTTTGAAACTGAAGATATTTAGTTTGTAAGAAATAATTTTGTGAAATCATATATGATTTTGAAACTGAACTAATTTTGAAACGAATTGAAATTGGGAATCTTATTTTACTAAACACTTGATTTGGGAGTTATCGAACTTATATAAAAATGATTTGTATAAGTATGAAGTTGATTCGAAAACTATTGATTTGAAAAGGTACTCAATTTGAAAAGTGAAATCTTATATAATCGAAGTCTATATAAGTGTGATTTGATATACTATTGATTTTGGAAAGTATTTGATTTGAAATGAAATCTTATATATAATGGACTTTATATAAGTATGATATTTGAAATTGATTTGAAAAGGTACTATATGATACATATTTTCGAAGTAAAGATATGGAAAGTGCCTTCTGCTTGATATCCGCTTTGTAGCCACATTATGGATTCATTCTATCGATATTATTCTCTCTGATTTGGGTTTTCCGGATATAATACTCGAGTGTCCATCGAATTCCATGGCATTACCCATGGTCTTATGAACTCGACTGCATAGCGTAATTCGCAGGGGCTGTGATCTGCCTACGGGTACTGATGTTTCCTGGGGGATCCAGGCGTAACCATTGTGTATTTGCAATTCTTTGGGTCATTTTGTTGCGTAATCCGCAGGGGCTGTGATTGCCTACGGGTACAGATGCTTCCTGGGGGATCTAGGCGTAACCATTGTGTATCTGCGGTCTACAGTTGTTATCATGGCATAATTCGCAGGGCTGTGGTGGCCTACGGGTACGGATGTTTCCTGGGGGATCCAGGCGTAACCATTGTGTATCTGCGATCCATGATTCAGTTTGATTCGGTTGATTTGTTTGGATTGTACTTTCTATATCGATTTTGAAAGTTTTTCCAGTATTTTCACTGGGTGTTGAAACAAGTCTACTAAATACTGAGAGAAATCTATCTTTGCGCCTGATCAACGCATGGCCAGAGTCTGCAAGAATGAGGATAAACTTGTTGAGAAAACGAGTTATAAAAGTATTTTCAAAAAGGAAAATTTGTTTCGATATAAAAGTATTTCATTATAAAAGTATTTTGATAAAGTATTATATAAAGGATATTTTGATCAATTCTCTTTCTAAATAATTTAAAATGTTTAAAATATTGTTTATTTATATACTACATGGTTTAATAGTAAATTATTAGTGTTGTAAATATTTTAGAAGTGATTAATTAAATACAATATATTTAAAGAAAATGATTATTGATTTATTAATAATGTTGAAAAGTATCTTGAGATAAATTAATAAATTTATGAATTATGGATTTAATGTTTTCAATAGCTTCTTTGTAAATATAAGTAATGATAGAAATAATTGTATTCAAATAAGTTTTCATATATTTATAAAGGTGTTATTTAAACATATAAATGGTATTTATAAAGGATGCAAGAATTTTACAAAGGGGTTTAACCAAATTATTAAATATTAAAAAAAATTATTGAAATTGGTATAGTTTTCAATTACAGGAAAATGGGCTGAAGGAAAAACATATCACGTTTTTTTGCCTGAGAGACGCACAGATTTTTTTTCTCTTTTAAGGATGCGGGTTTTATAATTTCGGCTGAAGGAAAATCTTTACAAAAAATTAAATCATGCGTCCACTTCAATCTCGACCTCAAATCATGCCGACTACCAAAAATTAAATTGATCTTTGCTTCTCCTTAAATAAAATTCCCCGCTTTGTCTTCCCAAACTCACTGTTGCTATTCGCCTGAAGATGCCGACTCGAAGATGAATCTCACTTCACCATTTCTCTCAAATGAAGATCGAGATCGTCACTCCTCCATTCTAGATTGCTTGAGTCGAGTTCGCCGTCCTCGTTGTGCTTTGTGATGTCGAAAATAGGAGACGATGTTGTGAGCGTTTTGAGTTTGAGCTCGTCGCCGCCTGCTTGTGAACGCTATGGAGTTCTAACACGATGTTGATCTTAACTGGATGTTTGACATGTATTGAAATTATTGATGATTGGTAATGTTTTTTAATCAGTTTTTTGTTTCTGCATGTGATTACTGTATCTTTCATATTATTATGATATATGAAACTAGTATTTCTGTGTATATTATGCAATTTAGTCTTTTATTGTTTTATTATTTTGTATTTGATGTTGAATGTTGCTCTTGTTAGTTTCAGATAGTGTGTAACAACCCGCTTATTTTACGATTGTATATTTAAATATTTTATTTAAATGTAGAATCGTTAATCGGATTAAAGTCCGAAAAGCTACTTTTTGTAAACAGTCGAATTGGGACTCGAGACCACTTCCATTGAGTCCAAAATGGCGTTTGCAACTTTTTTTAGTATAATCATTGATATGTTTGGAGTAGGTTGAATTTTGACATTTTCTATTGGGCTTTGGGTTTGGGTTTCACCCCAACTCACTCTATAACCTAGTTCAGCCCCCTCCTCTCCTCTTCACTTCATTTCTATTTTTCTCAAACACTTAAGCAAAACTGAAAATGGGGGAAAAGTTTAGGAATTAGAAATTCCAAGCCCCAGTTCTCATTTGCAAAACCAAATTCTTGCTCCAAATTCAAAGAGAAGCTAAGGTAAGTATCTCCTTCTTCTTCTCCAACTCGTTCTCTCTTTAATTTCAGAAATTTTCTAAACCTAATTTAGGAAATGTTCTTCTTTTGAGCTTAGATTCAAGCTTCTGAAGTTGTGGTTGAAGAGAAGTTGATCTTCCTTTGCTTTCAAGCTTCTCCTTCATCGTTTTTGGGTTTAAATGTGAGTTCTTTAACTCACATCTATATCTATAGCAATCTTTGTTGTTAGGTATGAATTCCTAACACTTGTGCATACTCATTTGCTTTTGATTTGAGTTGATTTGATGAAAATTTCAATTTTTGGTGTTTTGAAGTCAAAAACTTTGAAAATCCTAGCTTTGATGTTTGATCATGTTTTTGGTGGTGAATCGGAGAGGTTAGGGCTGGGTTGTCGATTGGCAAAAGCCCCTAAAGTCCATTGCTCGACCGGTTGCAAATGGTGTGAGTTTGCTCCTCCATTTGTTAGGCTGAAAAACAGTTTCAGCTATAGCCAGTCGACTGACCTCCTGTAGTCAGTCGACTGACTGCAGGCCCAGAAAACTCTCGGGTTCTTGTTCAGTCGACTAATTGCAGAAGGCCAGTCGACTGACCTGCTTCATTTTGCCTAATTAGCTTGAGGATCCAACTTTTATCGATTCGTGACTATCCGATTTATTGTTATCATTTGTTATTGCCTTTGATGACTTCTTTTTCGGGATTTTTGAGAATGTCTGTTTTAATGGAATTGGTATCGATTTCTTTAGATTCAATTCACGTCTTCGAATGTGGATTTTTGTGATTGATTGTTTCTACAATCATTTTGTGATTTGTCACATCTAAATACAAAGGTTTCTATACTAGTAGTAAATATTAAAACTCTTTTACAAAGATGATTTCAACTCTATTTTTAATACAAAGCTCTTTTATAAAACCGTTTTCTAATCTATTAGTATATACAAACCTTTACCTCACTCGTATGAGAAAATCTAATTAAACGGCTTAGCAAAACAAGTGGTATGAAACACTTGCGTTTACTTCGTCGGTTAATCCTTGGACTTGTTCGATTGAAATTCTTGTGACAATTTTCGAGTGGGAATCTACAATTTGTTCGTAAATATTTAAGTTAAGCTAGTGGTTATGGGACATGAAGCTAAACTCATATATTTACTAGCTTAGTGTAATCGACACTTTTTGCTGATCAATGATGATCATTTTGTGATTTAAACTAGCGATGTGCGATGTCTATTTGTCTGCGAGGGAGACTAAACCCCGTTTCTGTGGAACTTTGGTTTAATTTAGCGGGGTAGCGACCCGTGGTCTTCGGGCCGTTTGTGGAGCTTCGGCTCAAAATTTATGGTTAGCGACCATGGAATAGCGTTCCGTTTGTGGTACACGTGTTGGTGAGTTTTCATGCTCCCGTTTGTGATAGGCCTCCCCCTTTGTGATTTCTGGATTTCCACTTGATGATTTCTAGAATTTGTGTTTCACCTCTTTATGTGATTGGCAATGATATGTTTTTCAATATTTGTAGTTTGGTGAATAAAATAAAGAATATGATATTCTTTTTGGTGCTTTGATATTTATGAGATGTTGTATGATTTTGTCGTTGTTTATATCGTATTTGTTCTAGTGTGACAATATCGTTATCATACGTTCTTATTGTATCTCTGCTTATATCTCATTCCTTTATCTGATATTTATAGCTAGACTGATCCGTTTATTATTTTCTTATTAAATAATAATCGGGTCAGACCGAGATGTTACAGATGCTTCTGCTTGACTCCTTATTTGGGATCACCTTCTGGCTTTTGTCTAACTACATTACATTTGTAGTTTTTGTTGTTATACATTTGAGATAGAGACTCCTTGATGTATACATATTCTTTTGTCTAGAACTTGTATCTATTCTTTTGTGATATTGTGGATCTTGTTTGACCACTACTCTGATGTACACTTTTATGTGTTATATTCATATCTATTTCTGTCTTTGAGATATGAACATCTGTGACTGATTTATGTTATGTTTATTTCTATATTCGTTTTCGAGGTCCACTTAGCCACTGTGTGGTAGCTTTGAGTTTGCACCGGTATGTCGGATTTCCTCTTGAAACGAAATGCATGTTATACTATCTGGCATATCAGTGCTCGCACAAAGCAATTACACGGAGGGTCACTCCTCAACAGCCTTATTCTTCGCGCTAGTTGACGACATTACTCCGTAGTGTCCTTGGCTAGCGTGAGCATAGAGGTGGGGCGTCACAGCTTGGTATCAGAGCCAAACTTTGGAACAATATAGAATAATCTAGCAAGGATCATTGTCCTAAGTCTTTCTTAGGAATCGTGCCATAGGATTTAATTCGGGTCTTCGTACCGTTCTATCCTATTTCTTTTTATGATGCCTTGTTTTATCAATCAAGTTTGTTTGATATTCATTCTGGGATTAACCTTTTTCCTCTTTTCTTTCTTTCTTAAAGAAGAGAAATGGTTAGACCTGGCCGTCCCAGTGCCGGTCAATCTAGTGCTACTCTCCATGATGGAGTATTTATGTCTGCTCAGCAACTACTAGATCTTATAAGAAATGCTCAGGCTGTCGGACCTATTCCGGAGCCTACTCATCCTAAATCTGGGATTGCACGCTTGTGCAGTGATTACACCAATTTGGGTGGAAAGCCATTCAAAGGTTCCGAGAGCATTATAGAAGTCCAGGCTTGGCTTCGAACATGCGATCGCATCTTTTCTCGCATGAATCTTATTGATCTTCATCGAGTCCAAGTGGCTACGAGTATGCTCCAAGAAAGAGCATTAGACTGGTACGAGCTTCTGATCTCCGAAATTAATGAAGCGGACCTTACTTGGGAGCAATCCCAGGAAAGGTTCGAGGTGAAATTCGTGCCGGAAGCTGAAAAAGTATCTTTAGCCCGACGCTTCAAAGACCTTGTTCAAGGTGAATCTTCCGTGACCGACTACGTCGCATCTTTCGAATCTCTCTCAAAATATGGAGTTGAATACATTAATACCCCATTGAAGAAAAACCAGAGATTTGTTTATGGCTTGAACAGGAGCCTCAAAAAGCCATTACTTCTGAAATTGGAAGTTTCTTTTGATCAACTTGTTGATATTGCTTTTCGACTCGAAGAGGCTGATAAAGATAGTGATGTTGAGGTCAAACCAAACATCAACAAGAAGAGACCTTTCAAATTCAAGCCTAATCCCAACAAAAAGGGGAAGCAAGAAACACCGGTAGCAAGTACTCCTACATCTCGTCGCGGAGAATGTTATAATTGTAGTTCTAAGGACCACTATGCAAACAAGTGCCCAAAGCCTCTTTTATGCCGCTATTGCAAGAGTTCGGGCCATACTTTATCTTTGTGTCCCAAACTTCAAGGCAAGAAGGAGGGCAAGCTAAATGTTATCCAAGCCCCTGCTAACACTTCTCGTGGTCAAGGTATTTCTCATTCTATCCTTGATGGCATTATTATATTTCGTGAATTTCCTATTCAAGTTCTTTTTGATACAGGTGCATCTCACTCTTTTATATCAAAAGAACTTGTTGATGCTTTGTCTTTGAATGTTATTGGCTTGATGACTTCTTTGAGAATTGCGAATCCGGTTGGTGGATCCGCAACACTCAGTTTACTTTGTAAAGATGTCGAAATTATTTTATGTGATTACTCTTTCCGTGCCGATTTGCATGTCATGCGTTACCTAGGTTTCGGAATGATTTTGGGAATGGATTGGCTTAACCGTTATGAAGCCCATATTCTATGTCCTGAACGGACTATATATCTTCGACATCCTCAATCTGTTAAGCAGATTTCTCTTATTCTGAAAGATTCAGATTCCGATTCAAAAGCATCCTTGTATTCACTAAATCCTCATGACGACGATAATGATGATGAGGAAGATGTTATTTCTCTCATTCACATTGTTTGTGAATTTTCCGATATATTTGAGCCCGTTCTAGGATTACCACCTAAGCGAGCAATTGAGTTCAGAATTAATCTAATCCCCGAAGCTCTACCTATTACTCGTCCTCCTTATCGTATGTCTAATAAAGAAAATGAGGAGATGTGCAAACAATTATCCGAATTGGAAGCGAAGCAATTTATTCAATCTAGTTCCTCTCCATGGGGAGCTTCGGCTATTTTTGTGAAGAAATCTGATGGTACGCTTAGGCTTTGCGTTGACTACCGCAAGCTTAACGATCTCACCATCAATAATAAATATCCCTTACCGCGGATTGATGATTTGTTCGATCAGCTTAGTGGTGCTAAAGTCTTTTCACAATTAGACTTAGCAACTGGTTTTCATCAGCTTCGTATTGCAGAGGATAGCATTCCTTTGACATCGTTCCGTACACGTTATGGATCTTATGAATGGCTTGTTATGCCATTTGGTTTGACGAACGCTCCAGCTTATTATGTCGACCTTATGAATCGAGTTTTCAAAAACTTCCTCGATCGATTTGTTCTCATCTTTATAGATGACATTCTTATTTATTCTAAAACTGAGGAGGAGCACGAAAATCATCTTCGGATTGTATTGGAAACACTTAGGAGCAACCAATTGAAAGCAAAATTTTCTAAGTGCCACTTTTGGCAATCTCGTGTGAAATTTTTGGGACATATCATTTCTGAATCCGGAATTTCCGTGGATCCTTCAAAGATTGAAGCGATTCAAAATTGGAAGAGACTGGAGAGTGTGACGGAAATTCATAGCTTTCTCGGATTGGTGGGCTATTACCGTCGATTCATAAAAGACTTTTCTAAGATTTCCGTACCTCTTACTAATTTGACATATAAGGGAGTTAAATACATTTGGTCAGACAAATGTGAAGCTTCATTTCATAAATTAAAAGAACTCCTTTTCGATGCTTCTATTCTTGTAATTCCCGATGGGAACCAAGATTTTATTGTTTATACCGACGCTAGTCGCGTTGGTTTGGGTGCCGTTCTCATGCAGCGGGAACGTGTTATTGCTTATGCTTCTAGGCAATTAAAGCCTGCCGAGACTAGATATGCCACTCATGATTTAGAGCTCGCGGCTATTGTTTTCGCCCTTAGAATTTGGCGTCATTATCTTTTGGGAGAGAAATTTGTTCTCTACACCGATCATAAATCTTTAAAGTATTTATTTTCTCAAAAGGAACTTAATTTGCATCAACAATGATGGCTCGAGTTCCTCGCATCTTATGATCTTGATATTCTTTACACTCCCGAAAAGGGAAATCGTGTTGCCGATGCCCTTAGTCATAAGCAACAAGCAGTTATTTCCATGATGGTATCTGAATGGAATGATCTCGAGACTTTGTCCACTTGTGAGATTCGAGATCGAGAATTCGATTTATGTTCATCTCTTGTTTTATGTAGCCTTGAGGCCCATCCTTCTCTTTTAGACTGCATTCTTGAAGCTCAAAAGCATGATCCCGAATTGGTTCTTCTTAGCCAAAGTTGTAGGGATAAAATTGATATTGAAGGTTTGAAAGACTTTGATATTGATGTTCGTAGCGGTATTCGGAAATTTGGTAGACTTATCGTGCCAAATATTATTGATCTTCGTAAAGATATTTTAGAAGATTCTCATCGTTCTAAATTTACCATTCATCCCGGTAGTAAAATGTACGCGGATATGAAGCGACTTTATTATTGGGAAGGAATGAAATCTGATATTGCTAACTTTGTTAAGCGTTGCATGACTTGCCAACTTGTTAAGGCCGAGCATCAAAGGCCCGGTGGGTTATTACAACCTTTGGAAATTCCAATATGGAAGTGGGATCAAATTTCCATGGATTTTATTGACGGTCTTCCCTGTTCTCGTTCGGGCCATGATAGCCTATGGGTGATAGTAGATAGACTTACGAAATCCGCCCATTTTATTCCCGTTCGGTCCAATCGGACCGTACCTATTTTTCTAAACTCTTTATCAAAGAAATTATTAAATTGCATGGAGTTCCAACTTCTATTGTTAGCGATCATGATCCATTGTTTATGTAACGACCCAGAATTTCCGTCATTTGAAATTAGTATATTTAATTAATTTTAAATATTAATAAGTCAGATTTGGAAGTCGAATTAATTTAATTTCGATATAGTGATTTAATTGGGCGATTAAATTTTTAATTTAATATCTGAAATTGGGTAGATAATTGAAATCTGGATTAAATGTGTATAAAAATGATTTATAAAGTTATATTAAATCATATTGGAGTTAGGATGATGTTTGTAAACTTTTAAAATTGAATTAAAAGTAAATTTGTGAAAATTGAATATTTTAATATTTAATTGACTAGTGAAAATGACCATTTTTCAAACAGTCTCGGATTTCGACGAAACGAGCTTCATCGGATCCATAATGTGAAATTATTGTAAGGTTTCAAATTTCGTGTCAATCGGATGTACGGTTTGTCTGGGGCAAGCCAAAACGCATCGAAATCGGTTTAAATCGATTTGATTTAAATTTGATCGTTTATTTCTGTAACTCTCACATACGACCGAATTAGCTCCCGAAACACGTTCCATTGTGTTCGGAACGTGGGGTAAACCTTAGAAACGCCAGCCAGCACGCTCGATTTGGAGATCGAAAAAATTTCAATGAATAGTAATTTGAGAATTTTCTATATAAGGACCCATTATCTCAATATTTCACAAACCCTAACCCTAGTTTTTTCAGCCGCCTTCTACAGTTTCAATGGCCGAAATCGTTCCTTCTTCTCCCTCATTTATCTCCTTATCCGTAGACTTTCAGCACAAACTTTCAACTACAAAGTCGTAGAGGGTAGCGAGATCAATATTCTCAACGGCTGAGATCGGAAAATACGCCATCGTTCGTCGGCAATCTCCAGTTGAACATCATGCATTCACGCACGCATCACGAGGAAAACACGCAGCCGAGTGGGGCCGGTTTTTGGGTGGGAGTGCGGCACGTTGCGAGCTTCAAAACCATAGTGCCTGATCGTCGGCTAGTCAATCGGAGAGGGCGCAATAATTCGCTAAGGATTGGCGGCTATGGGTTTTTTCACATACGTGAATTACTGGAAGGAGGAAGAAGCAAAAGCACGGCCCAGATCTAGGGCAAAGGGAACGTGCGGCCTTGATGGAATTTAGGTTTTAAAATTTAAAAATAAATTGTGAAATTGATTTATATTTAATTGTGTAAATTTTAAAAAGCTATAACTTGTTCATACGAGGTCGAAATTTGACGAAACTTTTTGCGTTGGAATCGTTTCGACGAGCTCTTCGCAATGGATCTAGTTTGGAGTCAATTGGAGTCAGTGAAAATTTTGGGTAAAATTAAACGTCTGTTTAATTTTATCCGAAATAAAACGCTGCAACCGTCATAAAAGCGAGGTGAGAACTTCTCACTCAATCGAATATTGTATTTCGATTTAAATTTTAAATTATTAGATTTAAAATTGTTGATAGTGTTGATTGTGATGATTGGATGATAAATTGTTATCTATTGTGTTAAATAAACCCTATACGCCGTATATTAAGCGGAGGTTATTTATTAAAAACATATACCGCGATAATTCCACATTGAAGTGGAATTGGTATTATATATGTATTTGGAGTTGATTTCCCGCATTATATAGCGGATGAGACCCTATTGCGCCGCATAATAGCGGATAATATTTATAAATCCCATATACCGCGATATTCCACATTGAAGTGGAATTGGTATTGTGCGAACATCTGTGGATGTAGGGAAACATGTTGGAGGGATCCAACTGGATTCCTCAAACATTTGAATTTATTTCAATGTTGTGTGTTGATTTATTTATAATCGCCGTGTGATTATATTGTGATTGAAATTGTTGACGACTATAAATTAGCCGAATATATTTCGATATTGTTGGATACCAGAAATAGATAAAATTGGATTTTCGAAATTTAAGTTGGAAATTTATCAAAAAATTATTTTTGATAATTGGATAAATTTAAAAGGAGTTTTAAAAGATAAAAAAATCTTATTATAAATGGATTTCGAAAATATTATTTATAAGTTGAGAATTTATTTAAAATTTGGATTTTTAAATAGTTTGAAAAACAAATTTGAAAATCAATTTGAAATTAATCGATTATTAATTTACTATAACTAGTAAAATTGATTTATAGAAATTTATCTGATTTGAATAAATTAGATAATTTAATTAATCCTACTTATGGATGTTTGGATTATATTGGATGTTGAATTGTTTGACATCTCTGATATGTGATGCTTTGTGATATATATATATATATATATATATATATCTGTGATCTGTGAATGATAGATAAGCGTTATAGTGTATACCGCTTATCAAATATATTGTTATATTTGAATCTGTGATGGTTGAATGTTGTTGCACTATTGTGTTAAGCCGTGGACTACACAATACACACACAAATGTGGATTTCACGTGGAAATCGGTTAAGTCACAGATTTTTATCAATTTTGAAAAATTTAATTTTTGAATCCAAAATAGTTTTGGAATTGGAATTAAAAGCTTTTGAAAATGAGTTTCAGAAATAAAAGTTATTTTAAATAACTTAATAAAAAATTGGAATTTAAATCATTCGATTTAAATTTTGAATTTAATATTTTGAAATTGAATTCAATGATTTGGGAATTTTGGTTTAAAAGATTTTATAATTATAAAAGGTGTTTATATGGGTTGTTAACCATTTAAAATATGGTTTTGGAAATTTAGATGTATATTCAAGTTTATACTTGAATGGCTTTAAACTGTGTAATTGTAACCAGTTTTTTTCCCAAAACGAAACCATCCATTTTCAAATAATAATGGCTTTCGTAAAGTGAAAAGATTTCCCATTTGTATTGAAACAATTCAAGTTGAAATGAAATTGTAAATAGTTTGGAAAAACTATGAATTAACCTTTGTGAAGATGATTAAACTTTATTTTGAAATCAAAGACGATTTTAAAAGGTGTATCTTTTATATTATAAAAGACTTGAATTGTGAATAGTTTTGAAAGCTATAAATTAAATCTTGATTTAAAGATTTAATGGGTTAATCAAATTGAAATGGAAATTGATTTGGAAATCTGTGAATGAATCTTTGTGAAATTGGGTAAACTTTGTGAAGTAAATCTTTTTGTTTAAAGATTTAAAATGGTAATTTTTTAAACCATTTGAAAGAAGGATTTGGGTAATAAGTTATGAATTAATTGAAATCCCTATATCCATATGTTTTAAATATTGTGCTCACTATTCGGGTTAGCCGGGAAAAGACCTTTGTGTCATATAACTCATTCCGAATTAGTGTTACGACGATATGGATCGTATTGAAGACCGGTGTTGAAGACTGGGTATTTTCGAAAATGAAAGGACAACCTGTCGAATGTCTCTGCACCGAGTTGCTCCGGTATAGAGATTTATATCACTCTTCTTGTGATGGGAAGTCCGGACGTGATTAGTGAATATCCGGATTGCAAGGGCTTCTTTGGAAGTGCCTTCGGTTCCGTTCGATCCCGGAATGGACTTGTATGGATGTGTGTCTGACGTTACACTTTAAGATGTAAAGCTGGTTTCTATCAAATACATTTCTGTTGGTGGCGGAGAATTTATTCTCTTAGCTTAACACCCTTCTCTGAGACGTACGAGCTCAGAGGTTATGTAGTTGATGGTTACTAGTGATACATTCCCAATTTGGTAATATGGCATACGAAGTGCTGTTGATCAATTGTTGATCAAAGCGTGGCTTTGTGAAAAAGCATGGCTTTGTGAAAAAGCGTAGCTTTGTGGACGAGACTTCGTCGAGCCTCACAACCCGGTAATGGTCGAAACAGGAATGTTGCGGCAAGGTTGTTAGGGGTCGCGCCCCTAGGGCATGTCATTTTCTTCTGGATAAAAGGTGATATCATGGTATGGAGCCCAGATATTTTACCTATGTTGATGCTGCAAATTTATTATATTTTGTGGTTGTTGCTTTGTAGTTGAGGATCCTCGGATAAAGGTCGGTAACGACCGGGGGATGACATAGCTTGTGTGTTAGCTACCTAGTTACAGCTGTACAGCGTGAGGTAGCGTCGGCCTTGTGTTTGCAGAGAGCAGGTTGACTCTCGGGGCGTCTTTCCAGAGACGTTCCATTTCGGTGTAAGGAAGTTCCTTTGCCTGACCATTTGTTGGAAATCCAAAGAAACAATACGAACCTTGTACGGTTTTAGTTGTAGAACCTGCCATTTACTTATGGTGGTCACCACTGTTTAGATGGTAGCTATAGTAGGCATACAATAATGGTTGTATGTTGGCTAAGATTGATGTTATACTTTCGAAATGTTTTCTGCACTATGCACTAATAATAATATCAAATCGAATGATTTTGCGTAGTAAGCATGTTTGACTATCATAAGAAGAAATCTCCTCCAATTCTGCGTTTGCATTGTGTGTGTGGTGGGAGGTCTTATGGTAGTTTCATTTTCCAAAAAGCATTTGCGGATATTTTCCACTTCCTTTGTTGTTGTTGTTTTAAAGATAAAAACTGTTTTAAGTTCTCACACCAGTCACCATGACTGACCTGGAGTTTATTGTTTCCTTCCTAAACTCTGGGTGCCCACCAATTTCCACACGGGCAGTCTAGAGTCAGGTTATCAGGTCATTCTGGATTCAGGAGAGGCTTTGGAGCTCAGTGGCGAGCCGGATGGCGAGACGTACCACTTGTATATGATATTATTATTCCGTTGTGTATTCTGTATGAGGACAAGTTATATAACTGTCCAGTAGTGTTGTATATTGTTGTTGTAAACTCTGATGATGGTGTAATGTATGAACTGATATAGTTCTTGATTTAAAAATTATTTATTTATCTATTATATGTTATTCCGCTGCGATATGTGAGATTCTGATATTGTTCTGTGTTCTTCTGTTGTTTCTTCTTTCTTTTTCTTCTGTCTTCTTCTACCTCTTCTTTTTCTCCATAACAATTCGGTTTTTCGGCATTCGATTGCTCGGCAGTTGATACAGGGGACGTATTAATGTCGATTTTTGAGCGACGAAAAATCGCGTTCGTTAAATTTGGTATCAGAGCATATGGTTAAGCGATAACCATGGCTGTTGGGAATTACTCATTAGAGATAGAGTCAGCAGTACTCTAGAATGAGTGAGAGTGTAATAATAGATATGAGCGCGTATTTGTTAGTGAATATGAAATTGTTTTATATTGTGTTTACTTATCCGTTGAGCTGTTTGTGAATTTTGGTCGGTATGTGGGACGCCATATTATCAATAGGGGTTCTAAACACTTAAACGAGGCAAGTCGACATGGTATCATTTTAAATTGGGTAAATGAAATAATTTTACCTTGGCATTATTTTGTATATAAAGGAAATAATTTTTCAGAATTATTAAAGTGTATATAAAAATTAATTGGTTGGTTGTTGAATATGTGAATATATATAAATTAATGAAAGTTGTTTGAATAATCTAAATAAAAACAACAATTGTAAAAGAATGGAGTGTATAAGCAAATGAATTATTAAGTATGGAATTTTAATTAATATGATTTGCAGTTGTGAAATAATCTTGTATAAGTAAAGTTAAATAGTGAAATTATATGAGAAAAAGATTTATAAATGTGATTTATAAATAAAAGGAAAATTTGAAAGAATATTAAGCACTGAATTCACTACTGTTGCTAGAAAATAATAAGGGTGATGACTGCAGCATCATCAGTATCATTTTCAAGTTTCTGTGTGATGGATTTGCTACCATAATAAATTCAAAAATTGAAGTTTTATTGTGATAAACAAATTTGAAATTAAAATCCAAAATGAAATGAGTTTTATACTTATAATATGAATTTGGAAGTTTAAATATATAAGTTGTGTAAGTTATAGAATGGGAAAAGATAAGTGAAACCAAATGATGAAAAGGGTTAAACAATTTTGTTAAGCAAAATGTGATATGAATTTGACTTTGGTAAAAGTTAAATAGAATTTACTTTAGAATTGGAATCTGAATTGGATTTATAAGTGGAAAATTTAAGTGAAGATAAACAAATGATGTTTAATTGGAATATAACTTAAGTAATGATGAATGAAGTTGATTTTGATATCGAAGTAAATTAATAAATGAATGAATGAAATGAAGTCATTAAGGATATAAACTTGAGTTATATGAATAAAAATTCAACTTTATTTGTAAAATGAATTAGATATTGAATTAATAAATGGAGTGAATTTTAATCAATCGAATGTAAGTGAATTGATATAGAATAATGGATGTAAGTGTTAATTCATTGAAAACTATTAAAATTGGGAATTGATAATTGAATGAAAGTCAATTAGATATTAAACCAATTGGAAAATTAAAAAGTGTTGAACCAAATTGAATGCAAGTAAAGTAAATTAATTTGGTAATGTTGAATATACATTGATTGTTATTTGATTGTTAGATGGTTGTTAGTTAATTCATTAAGTGTTAATGAAATTGAATTAGTAAAAAAAATTGAAAGCTATGTAATTGAATTTAAATTGAAAGTGAAGCAAATTTAAATAAAAATTGATTTGAATTGAAAGTGAACCAACTTGAATTTAAAATTAGTGAATGTAAACTAATTGAAGATGAATAATTGAATGTCATTGTATAGGAATTGGTTGTAAACAATTACAAGTAATGTCGAAATTATATAAGTTGCTTATAACCTTGTTTAGTATGCATTTCCTTTAAAATGCATGTGTTGTAGTTGTTTAAAAGAGTAAAATTGTTAATCACTTTATATATATGTCACTTACGTATTTAAATTGAGTAAGTACAGGTGTTGTGGCTGCCGTTCGGTTGATTTGGTTGCGCTAAAATGCTAACTTAATAACTGCTTTGCTTAAAAATGCTAAAAAGGTACGCCTACGCAATAAAAATAGGAAATATGAACTGTTTTTCTGCTTTTCCGACCGTGTGGGTCGATGTATACATATTTATGTCTATTGTGATCCTACTACGATCGAACCGCGCAAAGGAGATGCTGGCGAATTTTTCTGAAAATTTAAGGCGTTAGAAAAAATTTTGTTAATGGAAAGTCAATTTCCAAATTGAAATAAAAGGTAGGAATTGAACTAGAAAATGGAAACCATTATTTTGGTTGAAGTTAAAGGTATTGGAAAAAGGTGAATATAAAATTTTCACTAAACGAATTGTTTGAAAAGTTAATGAAATTGGAGTATTTTTCTTACTTTGCAATTTCGAGGACGAAATTCTTTTAAGGGGGGAAGTTTGTAACGACCCAGAATTTCCATCATTTGAAATTAGTATATTTAATTAATTTTAAATATTAATAAGTAAGATTTGGAAGTCGAATTAATTTAATTTCGATATAGTGATTTAATTGGGCGATTAAATTTTTAATTTAATACTTGAAATTGGGTAGATAATTGAAATCTGGATTAAATGTGTATAAAAATGATTTATAAAGTTATATTAAATCATATTGGAGTTAGGATGATGTTTGTAAACTTTTAAAATTGAATTAAAAGTAAATTTGTGAAAATTGAATATTTTAATATTTAATTGACTAGTGAAAATGACCATTTTTCAAACAGTCTCGGATTTCGACGAAACTAGTTTCATCGGATCCGTAATGTGAAATTATCGTAAGGTTTCAAATTTCGTGTCAATCGGATGTACGGTTTGTCTGGGGCAAGCCAAAATGCATCGAAATCGGTTTAAATCGATTTGATTTAAATTTGATCGTTTATTTCCGTAACTCTCACATACGATCGAATTAGCTCCCGAAACACGTTCCATTGTGTTTGGAACGCGGGGTAAACCTTAGAAACGCCAGCCGGCACGCTCGATTTGGAGTTCGAAAAAATTTCAATGAATAGTAATTTGAGAATTTTCTATATAAGGACCCATTATCTCAATATTTCACAAACCCTAACCCTAGTTTTTTCAGCCGCCTTCTACAGTTTCAATGGCCGAAATTGTGCCTTCTTCTCCCTCATTTATCTCCTTATCCGTAGACTTTCAGCACAAACTTTCAACTACAAAGTCGTAGAGGGTAGCGAGATCAATATTCTCAACGGCTGAGATCGGAAAATACGCCATCGTTCATCGGCAATCTCCAGTTGAACGTCACGCATTCACGCACGCATCACGAGGAAAACACGCAGCCGGGTGGGGCCGGTTTTTGGGTGGGAGTGCGGCACGTTGCGAGCTTCGAAACCATAGTGCCTGATCGTCGGCTAGTCAATCGGAGAGGGCGCAATAATTCGCTAAGGATTGGCGGCTATGGGTTTCTTCACATACGTGAATTACTGGAAGGAGGAAGAAGCAAAAGCACGGCCCAGATCTAGGGCAAAGGGAACGTTCGGCCTTGATGGAATTTAGGTTTTAAAATTTAAAAATAAATTGTGAAATTGATTTATATTGAATTGTGTAAATTTTAAAAAGCTATAACTTGTTCATACGAGGTCGAAATTTGACGAAACTTTTTGCGTTGGAATTGTTTCGACGAGCTCTTCGCAATGGAGCTGGTTTGGAGTCAATTGGAGTCAGTCAAAATTTTGGGTAAAATTAAACGTCTGTTTAATTTTATTCGAAATAAAACGCTGCAACCGTCATAAAAGCGAGGTGAGAACTTCTCACTCAATCGAATATTGTTTTTCAATTTAAATTTTAAATTGTTAGATTTAAAATTGTTGATAGTGTTGATTGTGATGATTGGATGATAATTGTTATCTATTGTGTTAAATAGACCCTATACGCCGTATATTAAGCGGAGGTTATTTATTAAAAACATATACCGCGATAATTCCACATTGAAGTGGAATTGGTATTATATATGTATTTGGAGTTGATTTCCCGCATTATATAGCGGATGAGACCCTATTGCGCCGCATAATAGCGGATAATATTTATAAATCCCATATACTGTGATATTCCACATTGAAGTGGAATTGGTATTGTGCTAACATCTGTGGATGCAGGGAAACAGGTTGGAGGGATCCAACTGGATTCCTCAAACATTTGAATTTATTTCAATGTTGTGTGTTGATTTATTTATAATCGCCGTGTGATTATATTGTGATTGAAATTGTTGACGGCTATAAATTAGCCGAATATATTTCGGTATCGTTGGATACCAGAAATAGATAAAATTGGATTTTCGAAATTAAAGTTGGAAATTTATCGAAAATTTATTTTTGATAATTGGATAAATTTAAAAGGAGTTTTAAAAGATAAAAAAAATCTTATTATAAATGGATTTCGAAAATATTATTTATAAGTTGAGAATTTATTTAAAATTTGGATTTTTAAATAGTTTGAAAAATAAATTTGAAAATCAATTTGAAATTAATCGATTATTAATTTACTATAACTAGTAAATTGATTTATAGAAATTTATCTGATTTGAATAAATCAGATAATTTAATTAATCCTACTTATGGATGTTTGGATTATATTGGATGTTGAATTGTTTGACATCTCTGATATGTGATGCTTTGTGATATATATATATATATATATATATATATATATATATCTGTGATCTGTGAATGATAGATAAGCGTTATAGTGTATACCGCTTATCAAATATATTGTTATATTTGAATCTGTGATGGTTGAATGTTGTTGCACTATTGTGTTAAGCCGTGGACTATACAATACACACACAAATGTGGATTTCACGTGGAAATCGGTTAAGTCACGGATTTTTATCAATTTTGAAAAATTGAATTTTTGAATCCAAAATAGTTTTGGAATTGGAATTAAAAGCTTTTGAAAATGAGTTTCAGAAATAAAAGTTATTTTAAATAACTTAATAAAAAAATTGGAATTTAAATCATTTGATTTAAATTTTGAATTCAATATTTTGAAATTGAATTCAATGATTTGGGAATTTTGGTTTAAAAGATTTTATAATTATAAAAGGTGTTTATATGGGTTTTTAACCATTTAAAATATGGTTTTGGAAATTTAAATGTATATTCAAGTTTATACTTGAATGGCTTTAAACTGTGTAATTGTAACTAGTTTTTTTCCCAAAACGAAAACTATCCGTTTTCAAATAATAATGGCTTTAATGAAGTGAAAAGATTTCCAATTTGTATCAAAACAATTCAAGTTGAAATGAAATTGTAAATAGTTTGGAAAAACTATGAATTAACCTTTGTGAAGATGATTAAACTTTATTTTGAAATCAAAGACGATTTTAAAAGGTGTATCTTTTATATTATAAAAGACTTGAATTGTGAATAGTTTTGAAAGCTATAAATTAAATCTTGATTTAAAGATTTAATGGGTTAATCAAATTGAAATGGAAATTGATTTGGAAATCTATGAATGAATCTTTGTGAAATTGGGTAAACTTTGTGAAGTAAATATTTTTGTTTAAAGATTTAAAATGGTAATTTGTTAAACCATTTGAAAGAAGGATTTGGGTAATAAGTTGTGAATTAATTGAAATCCCTATATCCATATGTTTTAAATATTGTGCTCACTATTCGGGTTAGCCGGGAAAAGACCTTTGTGTCATATAACCCATTCTGAATTAGTGATACGACGATATGCATCTATTGAAGACCGGTGTTGAAGATCGGGTATTTTCGAAAATAAAAGGACAACCTGTCGAATGTCTCTGCACCGAGTTGCTCCGGTATAGAGATTTATATCACTCTTCTTGTGATGGGAAGTCCGGACGTGATTAGTGAATATCCGGATTGCAAGGGCTTCTTTGGAAGTGCCTTCAGTTCCGTTCGATCCCGGAACGGACTTGTATGGATGTATGTCTGACGTTACACTTTGAGATGTAAAGCTGGTTTCTATCAAATACATTTCTGTTGGTGGCGGAGAATTTGGTAATGTGGCATACGAAGTGCTGTTGATCAATTGTTGATCAAAGCGTGGCTTTGTGAAAAAGCGTGGCTTTGTGAAAAAGCGTGGCTTTGTAGATGAGACTTCGTCGAGCCTCACAACCCGGTAATGGTCGAAACAGGAATGTTGCGACAAGGTTGTTAGGGGTCGTGCCCCTAGGGCATGTCATTTCCTTCTGGATAAAAGGTGATATCATGGTATGGTGCCCAGATATTTTACCTATGTTGATGCTGCAAATTTATTATATTTTGTGGTTGTTGCTTTGTAGTTGAGGATCCTCGGATAAAGGTCGGTAACGACCAGGGGATGACATAGCTTGTGTGTTAGCTACCTAGTTACAGTTGTACAGCGTGAGGTAGCGTCGGCCTTGTGTTTGCAGAGAGCAGGTTGACTCTCGGGGCGTCTTTCCAGAGACGTTCCATTTCGGTGTAAGGAAGTTCCTTTGCCTGACCATTTGTTGGAAATCCAAAGAAACAATACGAACCTTGTACGGTTTTAGTTGTAGAACCTGCCATTTACTTATGGTGGTCACCACTGTTTAGATGGTAGCTATAGTAGGCATACAATAATGGTTGTATGTTGGCTAAGATCGATATTATACTTTCAAAATGTTTTCTGCACTATGCACTAATAATAATATCAAATCGAATGATTTTGTGTAGTAAGCATGTTTGACTATCATAAGAAGAAATCTCCTCCAATTCTGCGTTTGCATTATGTGTGTGGTTGGAGGTCTTATGGTAGTTTCATTTTCCAAAAAGCATTTGCGGATATTTTCCACTTCCTTTGTTGTTGTTGTTTTAAAGATAAAAACTGTTTTAAGTTCTCACACCAGTCACCATGACTGACCTGGAGTTTATTGTTTCCTTCCTAAATTCTGGGTGCCTACCAATTTCCACACGGGCAGTCTAGAGTCAGGTTATCAGGTCATTCTGGATTCAGGAGAGGCTTTGGAGCTCAGTGGCGAGCCGGATGGCAAGACGTACCACTTGTATATGATATTATTATTCCGCTGTGTATTCTGTATGAGGACAAGTTATATAACTGTCCAGTAGTATTGTATATTGTTGTTGTAAACTCTGATGATGGTGTAATATATAAACTAATATAGTTCTTGATTTAAAGATTATTCATTTATCTATTATATGTTATTCCGCTGCGATATGTGAGATTCTGATATTGTTCTGTGTTCTTCTATTGTTTCTTCTTTCTTTTTCTTCTGTCTTCTTCTACCTCTTCTTTTTCTCCATAACAATTCGGTTTTTCGGCATTCGATTGCTCGGTAGTTGATACAGGGGACGTATTAATGTTGATTTTCGAGCGACGAAAAATCGCATTCGTTACAGTTTACTAGTGGATTTTGGAAAGGTCTTCAAAAAGCTTTGTGTACGAAGCTTAATTTTAGCACCGCTTATCATCCTCAGTCCGATGGACAAACCGAGCATGTGAATCAAACTCTTGAAGATCTTCTTCGTGCATGTGTTCTTGATTTTGGTGGAAGTTCGGAGGATCATATTTCTCTTGTTGAATTTTCCTATAATAATAGCTTCCAATCTAGTATTGGTATGGCGCCTTTCGAGGCACTATACGGAAGGCCATGCCGATCTCCTTCGTGTTGGCTTGAAGCCGGAGAGAAGCTGGTTTTAGGTCCTGATTTTATCCGTAATGCCACAGAAAAGATTGATCTTATTCGTCATAGGATGAAAGAAGCTCAAAGTAGACAAAAATACTATGCCGATAATCGAAGAAGGAAATTAGAATTTTCTGTGGGAAATTTCGTGTTTATTCGTGTTTCACCTATGAAGGGTGTTATGCGTTTCGGTCGATCGGGAAAATTAGCACCTCGATATATTGGCCCATTTCCCATCACCGAACGCATTGGTTCTGTGGCTTATCGCCTTTTGTTACCGGCTCAATTTTCTGCTATTCATGACGTATTCCACGTCTCTCAACTACGGAACTGCCTTCGAGATTCCGATTCTATTCTTGAGCCCGGTGTTATTGAAGAAATTGAAGTTTCGCCTAATTTGACTTATGAGCAACATCCTATTCGTATTATTGCTTCGGAGGTTAAACGTCTTCGAAATAAAGATGTTCCTCTTCTGAAAGTTCAATGGTCCTCAAATCCTAAGGATTGCTCTTGGGAATCCAGAGAATTCATCGAGCGGACACATCAGGACTTGCTATCTGGTGCTCCTTAAGGTGAACTTCTTATTTCAAATTTCTTCTTTTTGTGTCGATATGCTTTTATGGTTGTTACTTCTTATTTATTTCTTAAAGATTGCAAGGACGCAATTTCTTTAAGGAGGGGAGTCTGTAACAACCCGCATATTTTACGATTGTATATTTAAATATTTTATTTAAATGTAGAATCGTTAATCGGATTAAAGTCTGAAAAGCTACGTTTTGTAAACAGTCGAATTGGGACTCGAGACCACTTCCATTGAGTCCAAAACGGCGTTTGCGACTTTTTTAGTATAATCATTGATATGTTTGGAGTAGGTTGAATTTTGACATTTTCTATTGGGCTTTGGGCTTGGGTTTCACCCCAACTCACTCTATAACCTAGTTCAGCCCCCTCCTCTCCTCTTCACTTCATTTCCATTTTTCTCAAACACTTAAGCAAAACTGAAAATGGGGGAAAAGTATAGGAATTAGAAATTCCAAGCCCCAGTTCTCATTTGAAAAACCAAATTCTTGCTCCAAATTCAAAGAGAATCTAAGGTAAGTATCTCCTTCTTCTTCTCCAACTCGTTCTCTCTTTAATTTCAGAAATTTCCTAAACCTAATTTAGGAAATGTTCTTCTTTTGAGCTTAGATTCAAGCTTCTGGAGTTGTGGTTGAAGAGAAGTTGATCTTCATTTGCTTTCAAGCTTCTCCTTCATCGTTTTTGGGTTTAAATGTGAGTTCTTTAACTCACATCTATATCTATAGCTATCTTTGTTGTTAGGTATGAATTCCTAACACTTGTGCATACTCATTTGCTTTTGATTTGAGTTGATTTGGTGAACATTTCAATTTTTGGTGTTTTGAAGTCAAAAACTTTGAAAATCCTAGCTTTGATGTTTGATCATGTTTTTGGTGGTGAATCGGAGAGCTTATAGGGCTCGGTTGTCGATTGGCAAAAGCCCCTAAAGTCCATTGCTCGACCAGTTGCAAAAGGTGTGAGTTTGCTCCTCCATTTGTTAGGCTGAAAAACAATTTCAGCTACAGCTAGTCGACTGACCTCCTGCAGTCCGTCGACTGACTACAGGCCCAGAAAACTCTCGGTATCTGGTTCAGTCGACTGACTGCAGAAGGCCAGTCGACTGACCTGCTTCATTTTGCCTATTTTGCCTAATTAGCTTGAGGATCCAACTTTTATCGATTCGTGACTATCCAATTTATTGTTATCATTTGTTATTGCCTTTGATGACTTCTTTTTCGGGATTTTTGAGAATGTCTGTTTTAATGGAATTGGTATCGATTTCTTTGGATTCAATTCACGTCTTCGAATGTGGATTTTTGTGATTGATTGTTTCCACAATCATTTTGTGATTTGTCACTTCTAAATACAAAGGTTTCTATACTAGTAGTAAATATTAAAACTCTTTTACAAAGATGATTTCAACTCTATTTTTAATACAAAGCTCTTTTATAAAACCGTTTTCTAATCTATTAGTATATACAAACCTTTACCTCACTTGTATGAGAAAATCTAATTAAACGGCTTAGCAAAACAAGTGGTATGAAACGCTTGCGTTTACTTCGTCGGTTAATCCTTGGACTTGTTCGATTGAAATTCTTGTGACAATTTTCGAGTGGGAATCTACAATTTGTTCGTAAATATTTAAGTTAAGCTAGTGGTTATGGGACATGAAGCTAAACTCATATATTTACTAGCTTAGTGTAATCGACACTTTTTGCTGATCAATGATGACCATTTTGTGATTTAGACTAGCGATGTGCGATGTCTATTTGTCTGCGAGGGAGACTAAACCCCGTTTCTGTGGAACTTCGGTTCAATTTGGCGGGGTAGCAACCCGTGGTCTTCGGGCCGTTTGTGGAGCTTCGGCTCAAAATTTATGGTTAGCGACCATGGAATAGCGTTTCGTTTGTGGTACACGTGTTTGTGAGTTTTCATGCTCCCGTTTGTGATATGCCTCCCCGTTTGTGATTTCTGGATTTCCACTTGATTTCTAGAATTTGTGTTTCACCTCTTTATGTGATTGGCAATGATATGTTTGTCAATATTTGTAGTTTGTCAATATTTTGTCGTTGTTTATATCATATTTGTTCTAGTGTGACAATATCGTTATCATACGTTCTTATTATATCTCTGCTTATATCTCATTTTATAAATGATAATTATAGTAAGACTGATCTGTTTATTATTTTCTTATTAAATAATACTCGGGTCAGACCGAGATATTACAGGTGCTTCTGCTTGACTCCTTATCTGGGATCACCTTCTGACTTTTGTCTAACTACCTTACATTTGTAGTTTTTGTTGTTATACATTTGAGATAGAGACTCCTTGATGTATACATATTCTTTTGTCTAGCACTTGTATCTATTCTTTTGTGATATTGTGGATCTTGTTTGACCACTACTCTGATGTACACTTTTATGTGTTATATTCATATATGTTTCCGCCTTTGAGATATGAACATCTGTGACTGATTTATGTTATGTTTATTTCTATATTCGTTTCCGAGGTCCACTTAGCCACTGTGTGGTAGCTTTGAGTTTGCACCTGTATGTCGGATTTCCTCTTGAAACGAAATGCATGGTATACTATCTGATATATCAGTGCTCGCACAAAGCAATTACACGGAGGGTCGCTCCCCAACAGCCTTATTCTTTACGCTAGTTGACGGCATTACTCCGTAGTGTCCTTGGCTAGCGTGAGCATAGAGGTGGGGCGTCACATAGTGTATTTAATGTTGATTGTATTTCTGTTAAGCTTCAACTTGTTGTTAAATTTGTTAAAGTGTAATGATATATATATAGCATTTTATGTTAATAGTTAACTATTTGTATTATTCATAAATATTGTGGAATTTACATGTGTATTTAATATTTTTGAACATTTCCAAGTACTCAACAGTATATGTTGTTTATGATTTTCACAGTACAAATTTTGAACATCAAGTTTTTGCATTATGCTAGTTGTATATAGCATTTCAGTATAATTGAAAGTAATAGGAATAAAATACTATACTGTAATTTAAAGTTGCATTACAAACTGTTCATACTTCTGCAATTATCCAACAGTTCATCGTTCTAGAAATATGACAATTGACTTCATACTTAAATGTCACATCAAACTATCATTTCAGATATCTTATAAATGCTACTGAACCATGAAATTGCTACATTAAACTATCACTTTACACATGATAGTGAACTTTATAACTATAATGCTACATTAAACTATCATTTTGCATATCCTAAACATGTTTGTGGACTTTTTAATTGAAATGCTATATTAAAATATCATTTTGCATATTGTAAACATGATAGTGGACTTTATAACTCAAATGCTATGTTAAACTATCATTTTCCATACCTTAGATATGCCAGTGGACTTTGTAATTAAAATGATACATTAAATCTCATTTTGCATATTGTAATCATGGTATTGGATTTCATAACTATAATGCTATATTAAATTATCATTTTGCATATTGTAAACATGACATTGGACTTCATAACTCAAATGCTATGTTAGATTATCATTTTGTATGCCTTATATATGCTAGTGGGGTGATTAAAATGCTACATTAAATATCATTTTGCATACTGTAACTTTGATATTGGACTTCATAACTAATATGCTATATCAAACTATCATTTTGCATATTTTAAACATGATAGTGGACTTTATAACTTAAATGCTAAATTAAACTATCATTTTGCATATCATAAACATGGTAGTGGATTTTGTGATTAAAATGTTACATTAAATACCATTTTGCATATTGTAATCATAATATTGGACTTCATAATTAAAATTCTACTTTAAATTATCATTTTTCCTATTTTAAACATGATAGTGGACTGCATAACTCAAATGCTACATTAAACTATCATTCTGTATATCATAAACATGGTAGTGAACTGTGATTAAAATGTTACATTAAAAAATACATATGCTATATGTAGTTATCATTTTGCATATTCTATGCATGGTAGTTCTCTTTAGGAATACTTATTTCATTTTGTATATTTTATTCATGCTAGTTCATTTTAAATATACTTATGCTAAATTCAAGTATCATTTTGCATGTTTTTTCATCCTTGTTCAATTGAAATATGCTTATGCTATATCCAACTATCATTTTGCATAGTCAGATAATGGTACTACATTTAAAAGTACAAATACTATATTAGTCTATCATTTATCATATTAAACACAATCTACTGTGTTTCAAATATAGAAATGTTATATCTAATTACCATTCGAAATTCATGGTACTTTTTAGACTTTTTCTTCTTCTTCTAGATTCTTCTTTTCCATTTGTTTCTTCGATCTTGAATTTGCAGCTCTTGAATTCAAAGGTCGAGTAATTTCTGACGTAGGTTTGGGTTGAGGCATCAAGTTAAGCTTTCTCGATTTTGGAGAAATAGATGTCGACAATGGAAGATTCAATTTGATTCGAACATCGACAAGAGAGAGGTTTGGACGACGATTGCTTCAGACGACTATTGCTTGGACGGTGGTGGCTAGGGCAAGCAGTAGCTGAAGATAGATGGTGGTAGGGCAAGCTTGGATGAAAGCGGAGAAAACAGTCGAAGTCAGGAAATTGAAAAAAAAACGTTACTGTCCTTCTGCCTAAATTCTAAATGTTGCATTTTTGGTTTAAAAATTGGTTTAAATTTTTTCCTTTAAACTAATTACCTCTTTAAATTAATGGTTCATCATTGTCTTTCAACCTATTTTTCTTTCTAGCTATTTCTATTCTCCTACTTTCTTCCTTTTCGAGGACGAAAAGTTTTGAGTGGGGGAGAGTGTAACAACCCAAGATTTTGTAAATATTTTTAAATAGATTTTATTTAAAACTTTGATTTTTAAATCATTTAAAGTTTGAGATATTGGAATTTTTCCAATGTAAATTTGGATTTTTGTTTACAATTTAATTTCCAAATACAATAAAATAAATATTTTTTGAAATTTTATATTTTGGTCAACTGAAAGTCAAAGTTTGACCACAGATGAAAATTTTAAATTTGAATTTTTAATTTCTAATCTTTTTCTTTGAAACTACATTTGATTCTGATGTTCGTGTTGCTTTTCGTTTCGTAAGATTCTGTTTTTATACTTTTTAAATTTGATAACTTTCAATGTTTTACACGCGATTATTTTCAGCATTTTTCTGTTTATTTTCTATTCTATATTTTTCTACTTCATTTCTATTTTATATTTTTTTTTGGACTTTTATTTGATTTTATTGGATTTTTATTTGAATTTTGGCTTGGAAATACAAAGGGACTTAGGTTTCTTTTCTTGGAAATCAAGTAAACCTTTTCATTAGCCCCTTAGCCATTCATAACCCCTCCACTAAACCCTAGCCACCACTTCATTTTGTAAATCTCGTGCAAAAAGTTTCTCATCCTATCTCATTTCCCATTTGTTTCCTGAAGAAAAAAAGTTGCAGTAAGTTTTCCTCTTCCTCCTTCTCTTTTCTTTTTCTTCTTCTTTTATTTGCAAGCAAGGTTCGGCCCCACCATTCACCATGCTCTAGCCGACCATCTCCTCCTCATCACCACCATGATGACCGGCCTTCATCCACCACCACCATCTCCACCTTGCTGTCGTGACCATAGATGCAAACTCCATCACCAAAACATGATCAAAACCCTAGCCGAGCCTATATATTCCATCCCCTTCCTATTTGCTTGCCTCGGCCACCACTAGTTCTTCCTTCACCCTCTTGTCGTGACCATCCCCTACTCCAGGCCGTGACCAGATGACCTGACCAAGTCCATCACACCATGGCCGAGCCATGTTAGCCTAGGGCCGAGCCTATGTGTGCACTTGACCCTTCAATTGCCTTGACTTTTTGCCTTCCATGACTTGTAACTTGCCATCTCTTCACCTTCCCATGCCTAGCCGTGCATTGCTTGCCTCAAAACCCATCATGGCTGAGCCTATATGCCTCAAATCAAGTCATGGCTGAGCCATATTATCATGTGTCTAGCCAATTTACAAGGTGGCCGAGCCTACTTGAATGGGTAAACCAATCTTTGCTTCATTTTGATTCATATTTGTGAATTGTTTTGATTCTATATTCTTTGTATAATTTTATACTTATATATGTTTTGTAATTGTTTGGTTACAAGACTTGAATCTTGGCTCTTCATCCATTAAAATCTATTCGTGCTTTGTCGTGTTTTTCGAAGTTGGTTGTGTGTCTCGAATTGCCGTCTCTAGCTTTAAAGGTGAGTTTATCACTCTCGACAAACCGTACTTATATAAATGTGAAACAATGTCACTTCAATTGTAGTAGTTGATATGCTATGTTATATGCTCACATCTGCCTGTTATCTGACATTATATTACGATATTACTTGATTTTATACCTGTTGCATCACCTGACATCATATGATATGTTTTACTGTTTATTTATTTTCTGTTTCTCACACTGCAAGTTCCCTGTTAGTATAGAATCACTATGGGTTTAAATGATATGTACCCGAATGGACTTTAGAATAGGAAAAAATCGCTACGAGCTGAAATGATAGGCTCGAGCGATTTTTATTTGACTTGGGATTACGTGTTTGAAATGATAAAACCCGGAAGTTTAACTATTTACGGATTGAAATGATATATTATTCGTACCACTTGACTTAGTTAGAAAATATTATACAGACCCGTGGTAAATTTTAAAATATGATTTTTAGAAATTTTTAAGTATTTTAAAAGAAAGAAAAAATGAATTTTAACTTAAATGGATTTAAATGATTTAAATAGTGATTTTCTATAAGTTAAAATTGTATAAGTCAATAAATGGTTTAAAAATGGTAATTTAAAATTTTGATTTAACTTAATAATTGAAATTTGATTAAAAATGGAACTTTAGGAATTATTAAGTATTTTTAAATGTAAAAATGTGAAATTTTGACTTAAATTGGACTTAAATGATTTAATCAGTGATTTTCAAAAAGTTAAAATTTGATAAGTTAAATAATGGGTTAAATTGTAATTTAAATTTTGATTAACTTAAATTCGAGTTAAAATGGAATTTCAGGCTTAACTTAGTAATTAAAATATTTTATTTATGAAATGGATATTTTAAAGAAAAAGAAAATATCAAGTTATTTGTTAAAGTGAAAGTTAAGCAACTTATAGTAAATTTTGACTTGATAAATGAATTATAGTTTTAAATTAGATAATTATTAATAAAATGTTATTTTATTAAATTTATAAGTTAAATGATATCCTAATAAAAAATTTTGAAAGTGGAATAAGTTTGATAAGTTAAAAATGATAAAAATTTGAAGATATATTGTTTAAACATGTTATAGTAAAGCTTATAACAAAATGGTAGCATTCCAGAAATGCTGTGGTTAATGTATTGTTTTTCAAATCTACTACTGTCTCTATAGTAGCACTCTGTGAGTGCTGCTGTTCTGAAATATGTTGTTTTTCCAAATTTCCACTATACCTACTTCAGCAGTTTATAGGTGCTGCAGATTCTGAAATGAACTGTTTCCAAATTTACACTATTCTTACAGTCGCAGTTTATAAGTGCTGCAGTTTCTGAATTGTATTGTTTTTCAGCCTATCACTATACTTACAGCAGCATTTTCTAAGTGTTGCGAATGCTGAAAATACAATGTTTTGAACTATTATAATTGAACGAATGAACTTAGAAATTGCTACAATTTTGGAAATTGAATATTTGATTTGAAAATATAATGACTTCATAGTTAAATGGTTTAAATGAATATGTTTTGATTTGAAATTTATAACCACGGGTTATAATAACGGTTGGATGTTATATGTGGCTAGAGGTGGGCAATTGCTGCAGCTTTGCGCTACCCCAGTCACCTTAGCACTATTATTTTGCATAATTTGCTTTACTTTGGATATTACTATGATAGCGTTCATCACTGCTTATTTGATAGTTTAACGGATCCTTAAAGGATGGGCGATCCCAAGCATCCTTTAAGTTACTTGTGCTTTGCTATTACAGTTCACTTGAGTTGGTTTATATTGTATAAGTATGTATGTCCTAACTCGAGTGTTTTGTGTTTTGCTTTACACTCGGGTCAGCCTGAGTATCACAGCTTTAGATTCATCTTCTGGAGCTAGAGATTTGCTGGAGCTATTTATCTATCTGTCATCCATTTCGGTTATTTCCTATTCAGCTGTGTTTATGTATTAGTGACTTATGTATTCAGACTTCTGTTGTATTTTCTTTTCAGACTATGATATTTTGTATCTGTTTTGAGATTATTTATGTAGTAGCTTCATGAACTACTATGGTATTTTATTTCCGCTGCGAGTTATTCTGATATTCTGTGTCTGTGATTTTGTGTTTGATTTTATTTGCTCCAAATTTTCTTAACAATCCACTGTTTTGAAGTATTTAAGTCCGACATGTGTGGATTTATCGTCGATTTGAATGGTCCAAAATAGTGGGATGTTACATGACATGTTAAAATGGTAATTTAAAGGTTACTACTATCACCTGGCATTCATGAAGTCTGGTACATTTTTGACTTATTTGTTACAATTAATCTTTGTAGTAATTTGATGCTCGGTTGTAATTTGTTTCAAAATTATCTATACATCCATTAGCAAAGTCATATTGCTGAAATTACTCCGATTGCGTTAAACTTCTAGCAATCTAAATTAATGAAAAAATTTACTGCACAATAAGAGATGATGTAACTCTGTGCAATGTTTATCAGTTGCATAACTTTCTATGAACATGATTGTCTAAGATCCTTATACCTAACAAAAATGGCTCATGTTCCTATATTTCATAAGTGTTAACAAATAAATACCTCTTTTGTTTGTAGTAACAAATTTTTTTAAACTATTCGAATTGTATTTAACTTGCCAATATTAAATATGTTGATAAAAACTTACGTGGGTAATAGTAAATTTCTAAGTGTAATAAGAAACTATAAGAAATTATGCCACTAAAGGCACTGTTAGATTATATTAGATATGACCTTGAAATTTTAATGCTAAGAAATGGTAAACACTGCCAAGAACATGGGTATGTAAAAGGAGTAAAATCTAACATTATATATTGTTAAAGCATAAATTCTTAAAAGTTAAAGTACAAAATCTAAATATTATTTTGTAGCAGATCAATATTTAAGGTAGGAAAGTCTGTAAACTCCACTTAAAATATAATTATTAATACAAACATCATGCTTATGAAACATCGACTTACATATATCACTATATTTGCACATTTGCACTCCGTGTCCATTTTGTCCTACCTTCAGCCTCTTTAATAAAATCATAGTTAAAGGTCCGAGTAATTATTGTAAAAAGAAAATTTGAGTTAAAATGGTTTGTTCTGCTTGTTTTTATAAATTAGTTGGACTAGATTATGTATTCAAGTACAGTAGTCACAGTTAAAATGACAATTGAGTTTGTACCTTTGAAAAAAAGCAACCAAACAAAAATATAATAGGGAAGATGTTTGTAATGATTATGGATAAAGTAATTTGAATGATCATATCAACTTATGTACATATTAAGATGCCAAAACACATACAAAATAGCATTTTTAAAAGCAATGTATAGTAAATATAGGAAAAACTGGAAAGAAATGTATTTAAGATTGGTAGAATTTCAAATTGACCTAACAATTTGGTAACAAAAATCCATTTATAATTAAAAATAAAAAAAATTGCTTAAAAGCAAAAATTTATAAAATGACAAATACAAATTTTTAAACTATTTTGCAAAAGGTCTGTTTGTACATATGGAAGCCTTTTGAATTCAAATTCAATGTGTGAAATGAAAAGGCCCTTTTTTAAGCTAATAGACAACATTCTAAACTTCAAAATCAATACGGAAGCCAAAGTTCATAAAATGAAGTATTTCTCAAAATTCTTAAAAACAAAATACTATTTACAATGGGACAATATAAAGTTACATACTGTAAAGACAAGTTAATTTACTATAGTGGACATTTTTTAGGAATCTAAACTATCTATGATGAGAGCAAAATGAGGTGAAAATCAACATGTAGACTGAGAAACCAAACATAATTTTATTTGTTAAAAATCATCAAAGGTTGGATGAAGTTTCGAGTCCATTTCAGACACTATATTCTATATTTCCGAACAAAGGTTCTTTTTTAAGTTGTTATTTAAGTAGTTGACATGGAACACACCAAACAGATGGATCCATGTATGCATGTAACTCGCAACTCAAGGATGCCGATAAGTTATACATAAAAGTATCATGCCAATCATGTAACCATTAATTTGGTTTTTTTGGATGCCATAATGGAGAGAAGAACACTAGGATAAGATGAAATGTATTTCTTTACATTTCAAGCTTCTTCTTTTTTCTTTTTTTTTAAAAAACACTGAAGAGTTTGTCTTACTTCCTGATGAAATACCACAAAGGTCAGAATAAAAATGGACAAATACATTGTTTTGTTCGATTTACGGTTACAAACCAAGTTGCAGCCAATTCAACAACCACACACAAAAGATTAGGAAGCCAAAGGATCCATATGAATTAGAAGTACATACAAGCAATTTCTTAATCTATTTTACAAATAGTTCTGATTTAAACCAAATTCTTGACAACGATCCATACACATCCGGATCTGTACATTTCAAGCTTAGATTAGCATAAAATAAAAAACATATTTGTTGTCATAATAGAGTGAAGAGGTCTAAGATAAAATGAAAACTATTTCTTCACATTTCTAGCTTAGGTTAGTATGAAATACAAAAGGATATTGTGTATAAATACAAAATAGGGTATTTTAAATTAAACCAAGCTTATATTCAAATCTAAAGTTCCTTCAAGAAGAAACATAATAAATTTCAATATCTATAAAAATACAGAATTCTAAGCAAATGGTATAAGAAATAGCTAAGAATAATTCCAAATAAATGTATTTCACACCAATTGAATGATCCAAAACATGTTTAGCATATATTAAATAAAATCCACATAATACTCTAGCAAGGTTTAAAAATTGTAGAACAACGTGTAAAATTTGAAAATTGTAGAAACTATAAAGCTGTAATTATCCATAAATAACATTGATGGTAAACATGATACTTGAAATGCTGGCATTGAAAAGTAGTCAGATGGCAAAACTTAAACAAGGGAGCAAAATTGTTGGTGTCGAGAATTAAGCGTAAGCATATGATTGAAGCAAATAAATCGGAGGATACACATAATTATGAAATTGAAAAATGGTGTACACAAAAGGGATTAAAATTTACCTGTAATTGGAGGGCGGCATAAGGGGAAAGATGGAAAAATAAGGGTATTATAAAACCCGGACCCGAGTCCAATTACAATAATTAAAACCCGAGCCCGGCCCGAACCCGTAGGGTATTTGAACCCAATATCCGAGCCCGGCCCATCGGGTTTTTTAAGCCCGCTGGGTAATAACTATATACCTAACTCAGAATATTTATGTTAAAACAATATTTTAAAACTGTAACTTTTGTAAAATTTGTATACAAACAATGTTAACATATAAATTGGACGGCGATGTAGTCAAGCTTATAACAAAAGTATGCAAAAACATCTACATTTAAACAAACAAAATGGTAAATAAATAACATACGCACTCATGTTTTGATACGACGAAAAACTAATAGTCGGGTCGGGCCAACCGGGCTGGGTTTTGATAAAACCGTACCCGACCCGGATCGGGCCTGAGTCGGGCTTGGGTAGCAAAGGCAAAACCCGTACCCGCATAAATAGGGCGGGTTCGGGCCGGGCCCGGGCCGAAGCCCGTACCATTGACAGGCCTAGGCAGAACATCAGCATTTGATGAAATTTAATAGAAGGGTTGAATTGTGCAAAGTTTAAAAATTTTTAGATGGCTGAATAACAAAAATGTCCTTGAAATAACTGAGAATAAAGAATTAGAGCTGACAATGAATAGTAGAGAAGAAAACAGATGGTCTCACATTATGTTTTATACATAGTAGAATAGATTTGGTTCCATCTTTTCTCAGTTTGTACAAACATAGTAAGCAAATCCTATCTCAATTGAAATATCGATGTATTTTTGTATCTTTAGACCATCTTTTAAACATGGTTTCCCTTACTTTTATAATTACAAGCATACAATAATGGCATAGAGTGCAGTCCCTACTTTTCTAACACTTTCAATGGCTTGATACTCTATAAACTTGAAAAATGTTCCAGCGGCTACAATTTTCGCTATTAGAATGTAAATATTGACAATGTGGCTGATATTACTTTATGGCTATTTATAATTGTAACGATCCGTATTTTTAACTATTTTAAATTATTAAATTTAATATAATTATTGAATAAAAATGGTTAGAAATAAAAATCTAATGATTTATTAATGTAGTTATTTAATATTAACTCGAATAAAATTTTGAAATAACTAATTTCAAAGATTTTGGCAATAACAAGTATTGAAATGAAATTCTATATATTTAATGTGTTTATAATCAATAGCTTGAATTGAATGATAAATGGTGAATTATTTAGATGATAATAAAATAATTGTTAATAAATGTTGAATTATTTATTCATGAAATTTGTTGAAAAATTAAATTGTTTGAATTTAATATTAGAAACTATTTAAATAATTGAATCATGAATTTAATATGGACGAAAATGATTTCAAAAGTTGATTTAAATTTTATTTAAACAAGAATGAAAATCGTTTACTTTTAAAATTGAATTTAAAAGTGAATAAATAGAAATCAAAAATTTTATATTTTAATTAACGAGTAAAAATAGCCATTTTGGCCACTGTCTTGGATTTCGACGAAACCAGTTTCATCAGATCCATAATGGCGAATTATTATAGTATTTCAAGTTTCATAGCGATCGGACTTACCGTTTGGCAGTGCGAGCTTGAAACGTGTAGAAATTAATTTTAGAATTTAATTAAAATAAATTGATTTTGAAAAGCTATCTTTTGCATACGATCGAATTAGGTCTCGAGACTAGTTCCATTGTGTTCGAAATAGAGGTAAAACATATAGAACGCCAGGCGTCACGCCTTGTTTGGAGCTCGAGAATTTCAGACGTTATAAGTGAGATATTTTCTAATTATAATATTATTTATACTCATCATCATCAGACAACTCGTACATGCCCACCTACTTTCTGTCTTTCCTCGTACACATTCGCCCATTTTCTTGTCGACCCCGTACTCTTCTTTTCCCCTTTCATTTCAAATCCTTCACGGTTCCAGAAAAACAAACCAATAACACAGCGAGCACCTTGCGACGCTCAGGAGATGGTCGAAGCAGAGGCGCAATGGCGGATGACGTGTGAGGAGGAGAGGTGCGATGCAGATCGATGGTTAGGGTTTAGGGCGTTGAGGCGCGCGATGGCTGGTGGGTTCGACGACTTCACGCGCATGCGTGGTTTGCTGGCAGCTGCGAACTGGAAGGCAACGGCGACATTGGTTGGCGCGTAGGGTTCTAGTGTGTCGACTTTGCGTGCACGAACGCTGGAGGCTGGGCGCGGCGGAGGAGCATGTGGCAGCGTTCGTTCGATCATTCAGATTTTAAAAAAAATAAGAAGAAGAAGATGAATCGCGACTGGGAGAGGAGAGGGAGATGGCGGTCTGGGTTGTGCGTGCGTGATTAGGATATGATTTGGGTTAATTAATTTAATTATCTACTAATTATGCTGATGATAGTTTTAAATATTTCAAATGCTAATGAATCCGTAATTTTTCCATACGAGGTTCGTTTCGGACGAAACATGTGGTGTTGGAACCTTATCGACGAAAGCTATGTCTTGGAGTTAGTTTGGAATTTATTTGAAGCTAAAATATTTTCAGTTTCAAATAAAAAGGTGAGTGTTTTATAACGCTCACGAAGTACTATAATATTTTATGCTAGTTAAATTTGAAATTATAAAGTGGTATAAATTTATTGATTGTTGTTTGATAAATTTAATTGACATTTAAATTGACATCTGAATTAACTGATAGAGAGTTGAATTGACAGTTAAATTGAATCGGAAATAAATTACTAGTAAACTCCCGATTAGTGATATCCAGTTAATTGTTGTGATATTTTGACTGTTTGGATGATTGATTGTGATGGATCCCAGTTGGTTGATATTTGGAGGATTGGATGTTTATTTATTTTTGTATATATCCTGTTATCACCCTGTAAATTATTTACAGCATATAAAACTGTATATTGAATTATTTTGAATAAATTAAGAAATAGGTTGAAATTATATATACCTATGACATTTATTTTGGATTGAAATGGTATATATCCATCCTTGAAATTAAATGGAAATAATTATTCACTTGGCCTTAGGATAGAAAATTATATACGGACACCGGATTAGTTAAATTAAATGATTTTAAGATTTTGATAGGAAATTATTTAAATTGATTTTGATTTTAAGAAATAAAATCGAATTTATGGAAATGGAATCATTTTTGAACTCGAGCTCGAAATATAAAAATGAACTTGTCACCATGAATTGTTTAAAGAATCGAGTTTGAAATTTTGAAGTTATAATTGAGAAACCATTTGGATGATGGAAATTGATTTGTTTAAGTGATTTGAACTTTTAATTGAACTTTGAAATAAATCCAAGTAAAAGTAATTTAAATGGATATTTCGAAATTTGAGCTCGGAATTGAATTATTTTAAAAGTTTGAATCTTAAATTGAATATTGAAGTTAAATTTAATTTAAGTGATTTAAATCGATATTCTGAAATCGAACTCGAATTTATATAAATCGAGATGGTTTAAAATTGAGAATTGAATTGAAATTAATTGGAATTGAAATCGAAATTGAATTAATTTGGAATCGAAATTGAAATTGATTTGAATTAAAATTGGAATCAAAGTTAATTCGAATTGAAATCGGAATTGAATCGATTCAAACGGAAATGGAAATTGAAATTGATTTGAATTGGAAGATTTGGAATTGGATTCAGTTTGACTTTGAAACTATTTTCAAATAAATTATTTTAATATAAACTATTTAAACCTATCTTTTTAAAATATTCAAATTATTTTGATCTTCCAAGCTATTTTACTATATAAATCATTTCAATATTCAAACTATTTATATTAAACCATTTTAACTATTTAACTATTTTAAAACTATTCAAGCTATTTTCTAAAAATTCAAACTGGTCAGAGTGAGAATTGTTTATATTTAAATCATGGATTTAAATACGAATTGGGTTAAATTGAAATTATAACCTAAATTGAAATTCGAAACAATTTTGGAAGCGAAATCGAGATATTGAAGCGAAAATGAT
This sequence comes from Allium fistulosum, assembly GCA_030737815.1. NCBI lineage: Eukaryota > Viridiplantae > Streptophyta > Magnoliopsida > Asparagales > Amaryllidaceae > Allium > Allium fistulosum. The sequence goes on from CM060903.1 coordinate 1,181,752,935, forward strand.
TTTGAAGTGAAATAGTATATTTTGAGTAAATATGATGATTTCAAAATGAAATGATATTTTGAAGTGAATATGTTATTTTGATATCAAGTATGAATGATTTTCGAAATGTAAAGGAACCAACCGTGTGTAAAACGACGTTTGGTTGTTAAAGAGACCGAGACCTTTTATTGGCATACTCTCTGTCAATATTGGAACCACTTTAACAATTGTGTACGTGGAGGAGACTCCAGAACGAAGTGGTTGGTTTTGGCGTCGTTTACTAGATTTGAATAAAAAGAACGATGATGGATAGACCCCGGCACTTGTGCTAATTTGAAATGACTAAAACATGACGGCTTGATAGGGCCAAGCGGGATAGCTACCCTTAGCGGACATCCGTTCTTTGATTTTCTTGGACTCGGTCCATACTATTCCTCTTGTTGTTGGTTTCGATTGGTGTAGCTTGATTTTGGAATAACCTCCCCTTGACTATATGGGATGGATGTACGCGGTGGGAGATCGTGGCTACGATGCGTTACCACCAGCCCTGCGATCCGAACTGGTAGTATCCTACCTTGGGAATTGCCTCATGTGCATTGTCATACTTTTATCCCTATATGAGACTCCTTCGATTTTGGTTTAGTATTGTCGTATCACGGCGCATCACTAGCTACCGACGTGCTACTGGTTATGCTAAATGCAAACTATACGACAATGCTTAAAAACGCATTAAGGGGGATTAATGTAAAGCCTTAATGCTAAAAAAATATTTTACGATTAGACATTATATATGTAGCGTATTCTACTATATATAAATATTTTGACGGATCCTTAAGAGATGGAAAATCTTATAACATCTCTTGAGTTATTGCACGCACGTTATACACTGTATAGGAGATGTGAGACCCCGTAAACATCTCTGACGCTATTACACTCATGTTATATGTGATATCGATTTGACTCATATAAGGATATTTAGTCCTGACTCGAGTGTTTTGTCTTTTCAATACGCTCGGGGTCAGTTCTGAGTTTTTCAGCGCATTGAAGATCATTTTCTGGAGGACGAAGATGGAGATTGGGTATATTACTATTACTATTATTATTCCCTGCATCATGTTGTTCTGCTACATTATATTTTTTTCTATTGTATGTATAACTCTGATAAACGTTGTATAAATTATAATCAAATGTATAATAAACAGCTTCATGAACTGTTTATTTGATTATTATATTTTGTCATTCCGCCGCGAAATTTTGTGTTTGTTCTTCTTCTTTTCTTATTTTTCTTAATTAACCCCATTCATTATCTATGTTCCGGATTGTTTAAGTTGGACATCTGTGGATTATTGTCGATTTAAACCTTTAGAAACGTGGGTCGTCAATGTTGGTATAAGGTACATATCTCGGATTACATACCGCACTTTTATATTTTTCCCTACGGGATGCCTCATCATTGAGATGAGATGTATATTTGATATATATTTGGTATATTTGTGATATATATTGTATTGTAAAAAATTTCTGATCGAACCGCGCAAATGAGACTCTGCCGAAATTTTCCGTAAATCCGGGTGTTAGAAAAATTTTGAGATTTTAAAAACTCTATAACTTGTTTTACAACTAAATAGTAATTTCCGTAAGCAGACTGGAGTGGGGTAGCGAGAGTGTGGTAAAAGTTTCAAATATGATTTTAATGTTTGTATGTTGATTATTTTAAATAAAATATATCAAATGTTAAATTCCTTACTTAACCCGTTTTCGAGGACGAAAAGTTTTGAGTGGGGAGAATGTAACGACCCGTATTTTTAACTATTTTAAATTATTAAATTTAATATAAGTATTGAATAAAAATGGTTAGAAATAAAATCTAATGATGTATTAATATAGTTATTTAATATGAACTCGAATAAAATTTTGAAATAACTAATTTCGAAAATTTTGGCGATAACAAGTATTGAAATGAAATTCTATATATTTAATGTGTTTATAATCAATAGCTTGAATCGAATGATATATGTTGAATTATTTAGATGATAATAAAATATTTTTTAATAAATGTTGAATTATTTATTAATGAAATTTATTGAAAAATTAAATTGTTTGAATTTAATATTATAAACTATTTAAATAATTGAATCCTGAATTTAATATGAACGAAAATGATTTCAAAAGTTGATTTAAATTTTATTTATACAAGAATGAGGATCGTTTACTTTTAAAATTGAATTAAAAAGTGAATAAATAGATACCGAAAATTTTATATTTTACATAACGAGTAAAAATAGCCATTTTGGCCACTCTCTCGGATTTCGACGAAACTAGTTTCATCGGATCCGTAATGGTGAATAATTGTAGGATTTTAAGTTTCGTAGCGATCAGACTTATCGTTTGGTCGTACGAGCTTGAAATGCATAGAAATTAATTTTAGAATTTAATTAAAATAAATTGATTTTGAAATGCTATCTTCTGCATACGATCGAATTAGGCCTCGAGACTAGTTCCATTGTGTTTAGAATAGGGGTAAAACATATAAAATGCCAAGCGGTACACCTCGTTTGGAGCTCGAGAATTTCGGACATTATAAGTGAGATATTTTCTAATTATAATATTATTTATACTTATCCTCATCAGACAATTCGTACATGCCTGCATACTTTCTGTCTTCCCTCGTACACATCCGCCCCTTTTCTTGTCGACCCTGTACTCTTCATTTCCCCCTTTCATTTCAAATCCTTCACAGTTCCAAAAAAACCAATAACACAACGAACACCTTGGGGCGCTCAGGAGATGGTCAAAGCAGAGGCGCAAGGGCGGATGGCGCGCGAGGGGAAGAGGCGCGATGCAGATCGATAGTTAGGGTTTAGGGCGTTGAGGCGCACGATGGCTGGTTGGTTCGATGACTTCGCAAGCACGCGTGGTTTGCTGGCAGCGGGGAACTGGAAGGCGACGGCGACATTGGTTGGCGCCTAGGGTTCTAGGGCACGTCGATTTCGCGTGCACGAACGCTGGAGGCTGGGTGCAGCGGAGGAGCATGTGGCAGCATTCGATCGTTCAGATTGATGAATCGCGACTTAGAGAGGAGAGAGAGATGGCGGTCTGGGTTGTGCATGCGTGATTAGGGTATGATTTGGGTTAATTAATTTAATTATCTACTAATTATGCTGATGATAGTTTTAAATATTTCAAACGGTAATAAATTCGTAATTATTCCATACTAGATCTATTTTGGACGAAACGAGTGGCGTTGGAAGCGTATTGACGAAAGTTACGTCATGGAGTTGGTTTGGAATTTATTTAAAGCTGAAATATTTTCAGTTTCAAATAAAAAGGTGAGTGTTTTATAACGCTCACGAAGTACTAGAATATTTTAATGCTAGTTAAATTTGAAATTATGAAGTGATATTAATTTATTGATTGTTGTTTGATAAATTTAATTGACATTTAAATTGACATCTGAATTAACTGATAGAGATTTGAATTGATAGTTAAATTAAATTGAAATTAAATTACTAGTAAACACCGGATTATCGATATCCAGTTAATTGTTATGATATTTTGACTGTTTGAATGATTGATTGTGATGGATGCCAATTGGTTGATAATTGGAGGATTGGATGTTTATTTATTTTTGTATATATCATGTTATCACCGTGTAAATTATTTACAGCATATAAAACTATAAATTGAATTATTTTGAATAAATTAAGAAATAGGTTGAAATGATATATACCTATGATATTTATTTTGGATTGAAATGATATATATACATCCCTGAAATTAAATTGAAATAATTATTCACTTGGCCATAGGATAGAAAATTATATATATACACCGAATTGGTTAAATTAAATGATTTTAAGATTTTTATTAGAAATTATTTAAATTGATTTTGATTTTAAGAAATAAAATCGAATTTATGGAAATGGAATCATTTTTGAACTCGAGCTCAAAATGTAAATATGAACTTGTCAACACGAATTGTTTAAAGAATCGAGTTTGAAATTTTGAAGTTATATTTGAGAAGCCATTTGGATGATGCAAATTGACTTGTTTAAGTGATTTGAACTTTTACTAGAACTTTGAAATAAATCCCAGTAAAAGTAATTTGAATGGATATTTCGAAATTTGAGCTCAGAATTGAATTGTTTTAAAGATTTGAATCTTAAATTGAATATTGAAGTTAAATTTAATTTAAGTGATTTAAATCGATATTCTAAAATCGAACTCGAATTTATATAAATCGAGATGGTTTAAAATTGAGAATTGAATTGAAATTAATTCAAATTGGAATTGAATTGAAATTAATTGGAATTTAAATCGAAATTGAATTAATTTGGAATCAAAATTGAAATTGATTTGAATTAAAATTGGAATCAAAGTTAATTTGAATTGAAATCGGAATTGAATCGATTCGAATGGAAATGGGAATTGAAATTGATTTGAATTGGAAGATTTGGAATTGAATTCAGTTTGACTTTGAAACTATTTTCAAATAAATTATTTGAATATAAACTATTTAAACTTATCTTTTTAAAATATTCAAATTATTTTGATTTTCCAAGCTATTTTACTATATAAACCATTTCAGTATTCAAACTATTTATATTAAACCATTTTAACTATTTTAAAACTATTCAAGCTATTTTCTAAAAATTCAAACTGGTCAGAGTGGGAATTTTTTATATTTAAATCATGGATTTAAATACTAATTGGGTTAAAATGAAGTTATGACCTAAATTTAAAATCGAAACAATTTTGGAAGCAAAATCGAGATATTGAAGCGAAAATGATTTTGAAGTGAAATAGCATATTTTGAGTAAATATGATGATTTCGAAATGAAATGATATTTTGAAGTGAATATGATATTTTGATATGAAGTATGAATGGTTTTCGAAATGTAAAGGAACCAACCGGTGTGTAAAACGGCGTTTGGTTGTTAAAGAGACCGAGGCCTTTTATTGGCATACTCTCTGTCAATATTGGAACCACTTTAACAACTGTGTACGTGGAGGAGACTCCAGAACCAAGTGGTTGGTTTTGGCGTTGTTTGCTGGATTTGAAGAAAGAGAATGATGATGGATAAACCCTGGCACTTGTGCCAATTTGAAATGACTAAAACAGGACGGCTTGACTGGGCCAAGCGGGCTAGCTACCCCTAGCGGACATATGTTCTTCGATTTTCTTGGACTCGGTCCATACTATTCCTCTTATTGTTGGTTTCGATTGGTGCATCTTGATTTTGGGATAACCTCCCCTTGACGATATGGGATGGATGTACGCGGTGGGTGGTCGTGGCTACGATGTGTTACCACCAGCCCTGCAACCCGAACTGGTAGTATCATACTTTGGGCATTGCCTCACGTGCCTTGTCATACTTTTATCCCTATACGAGACTCCTACAATTTTGGTTTAGTGTTGTCGTATCGCGGCGCATCACTGGCTACCGATGTGCTACTGGTTGTGCTAAATGCAAACTGTACGACAATGCTTAAAAACGCATTAAGGGGGATTAATGTAAAGCCTTAACGCTAATAAAAATATTTATTTTACTGATTAGACATATTCTACTATATATAAATATTTTAACGGATTCTTAAGAGATGGAAAATCCCGTAACATCTCTTAAGTTATTGCACGCACGTTATAGACTATATAGGAAATGTGAAACTCCGTAAACATCTCTGACGCCATTACACTCATGTTAAATGTGATATCGATTTGACTCACATAAGGATATTTAGTCCTGACTCGAGTGTTTTGTCTTTTCATTACGCTCGGGTCAGTCCTGAGTTTTTCAGCGCATTGAAGAACATTTTCTGAAGGACGAAGACGAAAATTAGGTATATTACTATTACTATTATTATTCCCTGCATCATGTTGTTCTGCCGCATTATATTTTATTTCTGTTGTATATATAACTCTGATAAATGTTGTATACATTATAATCAAATGTATAGTAAACAGTTTCATGAACTGTATATTTGATTATCATATTTTGTCATTCCGCTACGAGATTTTGTGTTTATTCTTCTTCTTTTCTTATTTTTCTTAATTAACCCCATTGATTATCTATGTTCTGGATTGTTTAAGTTGGACATGTGTGGATTATTATCAATTTAAACCTTCCAAAATGTGGGTAGTCACAATAATGGTTTATATGTAATTTGAATTAATGTTTGATATTATGTTTTGTTATGATTATTTTTATGTATGATTTTGTTGGATAGAGTTGTATAACCTTATCTCAATTGTTCTATTTTATGATTATTTATATGAATTAGACCAACTGGAAAAGGTTTAGCCCTAAAGATGATGAAAAGGAAGGCCTGAAGGAAATGCAAGACGAGGAAATAGTTGTTGAAGTATGAGAGTCTGAAAGAAGGCGAGATGGTTTAAGGAAGAATGAAGAGCTAAAGCGGGAAATACCCTTAGACGTGACTAAGAAGGGGGCAGCGTCTAATGAATCTGAACACATTCCACTCACTTCAAACATGGAGCCAAAAAGGGGAGCCAGTAAACATATTAAGACCCATATAATGCCACCAATAGCCCCAATCCACATTGTGGACAAACAAGTCTCATCATCGAGCAATTATTTTGATTTCCAGAGCTTTTGAGAAATGCAACCCTAACTCAGATAGTTGTTCTTTTGTTTTCCACTTATATAAGCATATAAATGAGACTAATGTAAAATCTATGCAAGTGACTACATCGTTAGAGCTGGAGAAGAGAGAGACAAATGTGACCCTTACTATAGGAAGTTCATATGATCGAACCAATACCAATCTTAGTGATAACCCAGAGTTACCCAAGTGCCTTACTAGTAAAGCAAAAAGTGTTAAGAAGAAGCAAATAGTCAAAATAAACCCAAAATGGGAGGATTTGGGTAAAGATAGAAAGGAAGAAAATCAAGTGTCTCCCCAGCAACGTAGGGAGTTAAGAAGTGAATCTAAACTTAGTAAATGATGATATCATGCTAGAATACAAGGGGGTTCCATAACGCAAATAGACTGATGGAGGTGCAAAGGTATATAATGAAATTTGACGTCGATTATGTAGGAATTATAAAGAATAAAATGTGGTCCCATGAAATTGAAATGTTAAGAAGTAAAATTTATAGGAAGTGGACGGTGCTAAGTAATGTCTCTTGCTATTACAAATGCAGAATTTTGATTCTTTTAAACTTGGAGATACAAAGCTTTAATATTGCGAGTATGAGGGATCAACACATATCTCTAGAACTCATAAATGTAGGGGGTATTAGATATAATTGTGCATTTGTATATGCTCACAACTTTGAAATATTAAGGGAGAAACAATGGAGATTCCTTGTAGAGGATGCTTATGCCATATTCAAACTATGACTAATCAAAGGAAACTTTAATTGCATTTGTGCTGGTAGTGAACAAAAGAGAAGGCAATTGGTCCCCTTTGGTAAAATGCTAGAAATTGATAATATGATGATGAGAACAGGGCCAATTGCTAATATAGATGGTTTCAAATTATCGTGGTAATTGGTCTGGATAAAAACATCCTCTCAAAACTTGACAAAATACTAGTTAATGTGGCTTGGGTGGAAATATTCAGTAATATGACATCGAATTATCTGCCGGTGGGAGTTAGAGTCACCGATTCTGGTATCTTTGAACCAAAAAAATAGTCAGCACTAAAGACTTTTAAATTCATGAATCATTGGGTTTAGTTTGAAGACTGCCAAGAGAAATTTGAAGATGTATGGAACTTGCTTGTAGAAGGCGGGTCGATGGCCAAGGTAGTCAAAAAATTGAAAACAAACAAGGAGATCTTTAGAAGTTAGAGCAGGGATAAGAATGATAAAAAAAGAAGTGGAGTGAATTAGAGAGAAATGCTCAAAGTTACAACAACAACTGAAAATGAATTTGAATGTAGGAAAAGATGAGGAACTAAAGGAAATAAAGTGTAGGTTGAAAAAAGAAATACATCAACAATGTATAGTTGTGAAACAAAAAGCAAAATGCGACTGGCTGCTCTTGGGTGATGAAGCTGCCACATTTTTCTATGCAAAATTGACGAATCAAAGAAGTGGGACACTTCATATTTAAATATCTGAATTATTTAAATATTTGAATCTTGGATTAAAAGTTATCAAATTGATTTAATAGCCTTGTTAACCCCCTTTTAAATCATAACTAATGACGGTAAACTTGTTTTGAAAAAATGCTTACAGAAATAGTTACTTTGAAGAAATATCAATAATGTGACCAAAAATCATTTTATCGATAAACAACTTTTTACTCGTCGAAAGTTGTTCGAACTTTTTCTACATACACTCATTTGCTTAAGAGAACATTAATTTGAAATGAAAATATTTTGCACTAAACTCTTAAGAAGCTTATTAAAGTTAACTAGTTAGGTGTGAAAGGGAAGATGAGATATTTTGAAAATGAACTTTTAAGGAAAGTATAGTGTTAAGTAAGAGATGTAAAGGTGTAAAGGTAGCATGTGAGAGGAGGCTCCTTTGTGACCTTTGATAGAAGGTAGAAGGTGGTGGTGACCTCTTGAAAAAGTCTATAAATACACCCTTAAGGGTAAGGCTAATCACTTTTTATAAATTAAGAAAATGGTGGAAGTGGATTAGCACTAATCCACTTTGTTCTTCACTAACTTTCTCTAATTAACTCAAATCTTCTCCGAACTCCACCAAACTTTCACCAACACCTTAGAATACCTTAGGAATCAAGGATCTAAAGTCAAAAGTGGAAAAATATGGATGGAATGAGGGGATCATGTTGAGGCCGTGGGCAATAGGAGAGAGGGGGAAGTGTTGCCTTAATCTATAAGTGCTAAAGCTGGATGAAGTTTGGTGATGGTAGGAAGTGTTCTTGGCTTTGTGAGTGTTTGAGCATGTGTTTGGCTTGGATCTAAGTGAGTTATCTCACTATCTTATTTGTATTTATTATGTGTGTGTGCGCGCAAATATAAAGTTAAAGTGACATTAACTAATTAAAGTTATAAACTTTGGACCACTTTTTCTTTTGAAAGCAAAATGACAACTTTATATTATATAACATCACTTCTATTACCCTCTTAAACATGTGGCATAGCCTTGACTTGATGTTTAAATGTTTTTTTGGATTGTTTGTTAAATTGTAGTATGTTTGAAAGTGTTTGAAGCGAGAATAGTCACTATAAGGGCACTTCGATATCCCTTAACTTTAACTTGTGTAAAGTGAAGAGTTATGAACTTAACTTGAGATAATTTGATTTGGTTGTTTTGTACGCATATTTTTGTGTATTTTATAGTAAAGAATTGGTTTTGAAAGTTATAGAAATTGTGAACCAAAGTTGTGAAAATTAGAAGCGAAAAGGTCGCTATGGATGCACTTTGAAAATTCCTTGTGTTCGGCGGTTTTCAAAGATAACTTTAAGATACATCCTAGGGGCTTCTTTGCATTTTTCATATGTACTATAATTTTTATTATTATGGGAAAATATAGAAGTTTAAATCATTCAGTAACATTGAAACAAAGCTGCAAAAAGTTACAGCGAGAAGAATGTGGCTATATGAGCACTTTGAAATATCATGTTTTCGGGAATTTTTTTAAATAAATTAAAAGATATTCTTAAAGGTTTCTTTTGATGGTTTTTTAAGTACCCTAAGAGCAGTACTTACTGTAAAAATTGTAAGTCTTAAATTTTTTGTTTATGTGGTAAAAAATGGTCACAAAATTGTAATTTTTTATGTTATTCTTGAACAAGGAATTTTAACAGCATTTATAAATGCTGTAGTAAGTTGTTTATAGTTTAGGTATTTAAAAATGATATTTAAATTTGGTATATTTCCCTAATCTTGTTAGGAATGTTTTCAAACAAATTTTTTAGCATTTTAAAGTTGGTTTTAAGTTAAATATATTTTTAATATTTATTTATGAATTTTGGAAGCAAAGAGGTATTTAATAAAAAACATGCTTTTTAAATTATTTTCATCAAATTATGAATTAGTTGTTTTCAAGTAATATTTACATAAATATTTAAAACCTATTTATAAGTATTTTTAAAATATTTTTATACATATACACATTTTGAAAAAGGAAATTAACTATGTTTAACGCTAAAAGCCGACGAAGTAGGCTCATATATTTATGAGCGTCAAGATTGATGTTCGAGTAGAGATAGAAGCAATAGTGCTTTAACCTACCAGCTTTCCTCTTGATCGAGGAATATTTAAGTCGGGGAATGCCGAAAATGTGTTAATCGTGTTGATTTCTTACTTGTTTAGGAAAGTCATTAATACCATACTTAACACTAAAAGTCGACAAGGTAGACTTATCTATTTGTGAGATTCAAGAATGAAGTGTCTAGGCAAGACTTTGATATGCAACTGGTGCTCTAACATACCTGGCTTCACTCCTGAATGAGTGATAGTATAAGTTGGAAAGTCAAAATTGAGTTAAGTATATGAACCGTGATTTCTATAAGCAATCGTTTTTAACTGGATAGTCAATTAGTTGACTATCGAACTTAACCAAATATTAACTTAGATCTTTAAAAGAATGTTTGTAAAGATAATGTAAGTATGAATTGGTTTTGGGTTTATGGTGACAATTTTTAATAACATTCTTCTTTAGCCCTCTTTGATTATACTTATGAATGTAAATAGATCTTTAAATGAATGTTTTAAAGATAAGCATAAACGAAATGGTTTTGAGTTTGTAGTGACAATATTCAAGTAACATTAGTCTGAAACCTTTTGAATGGATTCATGAAAGTACTTAGATCTTTAAAATAGATATTTTGATGGAATTTATAAGTATGGAATATTTTGGAAAAAGATAGAAAAAGTAAAGGTTTAACGTAGGAAATCTTGTTAATGGTTTGTGAATATACTTATACCATTTGAGATAAGTATATGAATACTTTTTGAAGTATTGAAAGAGTATAAATGAATAGTAGAAATTCATATATAAAGTTTTATCGGATAAAAGAAGGTTTCTAATAAAAGAGGTATTAATTAATAAAAGTATTAATTAAATAAAAAGGGATTAAAAGTCGCTTATATGATTTAACTATGCTTTATATGACTTGATCGTGCTTTGTTTGTTTACTAGTTTATGGAAAGTATTTAGTCGTGTACTTAGCACTAAAAGTGAAAGTGAGAAGTTCGAAACGTGATAAGTATATGAGACTTAGTTTCCATATGCGATTGTTCTCGTTATTATCAAAAACCATGGTGTTGAAGAGACCGGGATCGGTAAGTGTTTTACTTATCGAAAACCATTTCAAAACTGAGATACATATTATATCTCTTGGAAGTGGATCTGTTCGAGATGCTGGAATCCATTTGTGGTTTCGAGACCTGTCCAAGATGTGGGATCCCATTTGGGGATTTGTGTTCTATTCGAGTGATGAAGACTCATATGAGAGATGCCGAACGTGACCTCGACATCGGAATGACAGAAAATAGTGTAGGGGCATAGCTTGGGATTTGGCTGACCTGCTATAGGATATTATCACTCCATACCTAGAGTATGCTTATCGATGATGCACGCGGCAGGTGATGATATTCAAGATCACGTGTTAGGGCATGGACTGGCTATGTTTTCCTTAATAATATATTTTATCTAGAGATATACGATGCTAGAAGGTAGTTACTCACCCTTGTGCATGGAGTTCGGGCTCGATGTCGACCGAAGAGATCTCCGTGGAAAAATCCATTATGTAAACGTACCTTATCGGTTTTGATTATATCCTAAATATGTTACGGTGTGACCAATGTAAGCATCACAACTATTTAATATGATTTATATTCTAAACCGTAGACATTATCTAATATATCACCTTATGTGCTTATTAGATGAGCGGTTCTTTTGAAGGGATAACCGTTTTGGTATTCTATGTAGTCTCAAAAGTATTGTTTTATGTTGTACACATATTTCTCGAGTTTTTCATACCAGACTTATATTTGACATGTTGTTTTTGTTGTTTTCCCTAAATTCCCTATGTGCTTTTTTGAGTAGCCTGAGAAAGGCAGGTTTTCGTTGATGTTCTTTGAAGCTCGAGAAGATGAGCTGGATGGTTCTCCTACCATGGTGTTCTTATTTCCACTCCATTACTATATTGTATATATCATTATTTGCGAGGACATGTTGTTATAAATGTCCAGGTCGATGACAGTATTTAGAATTATTATAACTCTGAAATGTTGTGTATCTTAGAGTGATAGTTTTATACTGTCTTTTGGTATTATATGCTATTGTTTCTACCCGCTCTGAGATTATGATATTGTGTTCCTTCTTTCTTGTTATGTTTCTTTTTCTTTTTATTTTACCATAACAATCTATCTTTTTGGCACTTAGGTGCTCGGCACGTGAATACCGTAGATGTATTAGTATCGACATTCAAGGGTTGAAAAGTCGGGCCATTACATCTGATATTAGAGTTGAAGGTTAAGCGAGAACCTTGGTTTTGATTATGTATGACTCATTAAGAGATATGGTGATGGAATGCCCTAGCATGAGTTGAGTGTATTATACATATGAGAGTGTATTTATAATTGTTATAAATGTATACCTTAAAGGTAGTTATAACTGCGAAAATTAAAGATCTTATATAAGGCAACTTATATAAATGTGAATTGCTAAAGTGTAGTTCAATTAATGTAGGGATTAATAATATTCATTCATTACCCCACATTAATTAGTTTAGCCGTGCTCGGCCAATTTATGAACATTGCTATCCTTTGTAGAATGATTTGACATGCTAGACCAGTTTATGGACATTATTATCATTTATAGAATTTATTGGCTTAATATTGCTCGACCAGTTTACGAGCAGTGTTATCATTTGTTGATTGATTAGTTGTGCTCGACCAGTTTATGAGCATTGACTATTGTTGGTTGATTATTGGTTATTGATTGTGCTCGACCAATTTATGAGCAGTTTTACCTTCTATTTCATTGGTTGGATAAACAGTAATTGTGGGTACATTGAAATAAACACCTTATGAATTGAGTTTCACAGTTTGACTCTAAGGCATTTGGTGATAATATTGGGTTAAAGGTCGAATTTGGTAATAGATGTTTATTTTAATCTAAGGAAAGATAAGGTATTTTGGAAATAAACATTTGTGAAAAGATTTTATATAAGAAAGTGACTTTATAAAAGTATGGTTTATAAATAAAGAGGATTTAAATTGGTATTTTGAGAACTTAAATCCTGGTGTCTTTGAAAATGGTTTTCAAGATTTTGGATAAAATAATAATAGTATTATTTGGAAGTAAATATTTAGGAAATTGTTTTATGAGAGATCACAATACTTCATAATATTTATAAAGTATTTGATACCATTTTGAAATAATTTTTGTTTAAGTCCGAAAGGCATGATTTGAATGTGCTTAACTCACATTTTTCGCTTGAAAATAATTTTGGTGATGACCGTAGCATCATTGGTGTTTATTTTCAGGTTTCTAAGTAGGGAATGCTACTAGAGGAGTTTGCCACAAAGTTGTTTTGGTAAAACAAATTTTGGTTTAGTCTCAAGAGTATGGTTTGATATACAAAAGATATATGTATATACATCTATTTCAAATGATTTGAAATAAAACTCAAATTTTAGTTCTAAAGTTTTTCTTTAAAATAAATTTGATATGAACTTTTGGTGTAGAAAAATTTAATATGTAAGCTATGAATGGGGGCGAGTGGTAGTGGCATAGCCCGGAATAAATGAGAAAACTTTTCATGTTTTCCTTTTTTCGATAAAGTTCATAAAATAAACAAATGAAACTTTGTTAAGTTATTTTATAAACACATGTATCTTATGCGTTAGGACGTTATGGTATGTTTATCATGTTTTATGTGTTTGTTTGGTAGCTCTTATTTGCCAACATGAAATGGAATTTTCGGCAATTTTGGACAGTCAAAAACTTCCGAATCATTATAGAACTTGAAGCTAAGTGTTTTTGTGAAAAAATAAAAGTTGAGTTTTTATAAATCATGAATTGAGAAGGTAGAACAAGTTTTAAATTGATTGAACATACTTGTTAAATTGATTGAACATACTTGTTAAGTAAGACAAATTTGATGTTTGTATATACTCTTAGGATATATTGGAGTATTATACAAGTATGAACTTAAGTTATAAAATGTTTAATAACTTGAAGTTATGTTTTTATGAAATGCTTCATAAATGATTTTAGTATTGAAGAGACATGCTATTTGGATAAGTGAATGTGATATAAAAGATATTGGTGTAGTTAAGAAACTAATATGATAAGCACGTAAGTTGTACGCATATCATTTTATTCGCATGACTGCTCTTGATCCAGTATTCGAGTACATGGTTTCGAGGTGATTTACACTGGTCCGAACAAGGATTTTTCACTCGATTTTTGACGATGAACACTTTATATGATTCTAAAGTTTTCTATCATAAGATAAGGCTATATAAGGAGAACAGAGGTTTATAATTAAGGAACCTGATTAGAGTACGCACTAGAGAGATCAGGTGATTTGTACTAGTTTGGAAGTGAAATTTATGTGATCAAGTAAGTGATTAGATCAGATATTTCATACGGATGGTCCTTGTGCATCATATGGGCTTTAGTATGTTTGTATACTATGTTTTGTTGGCTTATGGAGAGTTTAGGTGACGAATTTTCGATTCGTTATGAGGTAGCATGAAAAAAACACCTAAGTAGTATCCTGAGGCTGTTGAGCGTAAGGTACGCTCAGTAGATTGTTTATTATCCTTATGCGATGAGAGGATTTTTGAACTTGAGCAAACTATGAGCTTTTTTTGCTAGTGATTTTGGATATAATTAAGTATTTCTATGTGATTGTTTCTTTTGTTGCTCGTGCTGGAATTTCAAGGAAGAAATATTCTAAGTGAGGATGAATGTAACGACCCGGAATTTCGGACACTTCGTATTTAAATATCTGAATAATTAAAATATTTGAATCTTGGATTAAATGTTATTAAAGTGATTTAATAACCTTGTTAGCGCCTAATCATGATTAATGATTGAAACTTGTTTTGGAAAAATGTTTACAAAAGTAGTTACTTTGAACAAATATCAATAATATGATCGAAAATCGTTTTATCGATAAACAGCTTTTTACTTGTCGAAAGTTGTTCAAACTTTTTCTATATACACTTATTTTCTTATGAGAAAATCAATTTGAAATAAAAATATTTTGCACTAAAATCTTAAGAAGCTTATTAAAGTTAACCGGTTAGGTTTGAAAGGGAAGATAAGATATTTTGAAAATGAGCTTTTAAGAAAAGTATTATGTATTAAGTAAGAGATGTAAAGGTGTAAAGGTAGCATGTGAGAGGAGGCACCTTTATGGCCTTTCATGGAAGGTAGAAGGTGATGGTGACCTCTTTAAGAAGTCTATAAATACACCCTTAAGGGTAAGGCTAATCACTTTTTATAAATTAAGAAAATGGTGGAAGTGGATTAGCACTAATCCACTTTGTTCTTCACTAACTTTCTCTAATTAACTTAAATCTTCTCCAAACTCCACCAAAATTTCACCAAAACCTTATAACACCTTAGGAAGCAAGGACCTAAAGTCAAAAGTGGAAATTTATGGATGGAATGAGGGGAGCATGGTGAGGCCGTGAGCAATGGGAGAGAGGGGGAGGTGTTGCCTTGGTTTGTAAGTGCTAAAACTTGGATCTTTGGAAGTTTGGTGATGTTCGGAAGTGTTCTTGGCTTTGTGAGTGTTTGAGCAAGTGTTGTCTAAGTGAGTTATCTCACTATCTTGTTTGTATATATTGTGTATATATATATATATATGCATGTGCGCAAATATAAAGTTAAAGTAACACTAAATAATTAAAGTTATAAACTTTGGACCTCTCTTGCTTTTGAAAGTAAATGACAACATTATATTATATAACATCTCTTCCATTACCATATTAACATGTGGTTTGGCATTGACTTGATGTTTAAATGGTTATTTGGATTGTGTGTTAAATTGAATCGTGTTTGAAACTGTTAGAAGTGAGAATAGTCGCTATAAGTGCATTTCGATATCCCTTAACTTTAATTTGTGTAAAGTGAAGATTTATGAACTTAACTTGGGATGATTTCATTCGGTTGTTCTATACTCATATTTTGGTGTATTGGATGGTAAATATTTGATTTTGAGAGTTATAGAAATTGGGAACCAAAACTGTGAAAATTAGAAGCGAAAAGATCGCTATGGATGCACTTTGGAAATGTCTTGTGTTCGACGATTTTCAAAGTTAACGTTGAGAGACATCCTACGGGCTTCTTTGCATTTTTAATAAGTACTATAAGTTTACTTATTACTGGAAAAATATGGGATTTTAAACCATTTATTAACTTGTGAAACAAAGTTGTAAAAAGTTATAGCGAGAAGAAGGTCGTTATATGAGCACTTTGAAATGTCATGTTTTCAGGAATTTTTCTAAATAATTAGAAAGATATTATTAAGGGTATAATTCCATGGTTTTTAATTACCCTAAGGGTATTACATACCATAAAAATATCATATCTTAAATCATTTGTTAAAGTGGTGTCACAAAGATTGTGTTTTTCTATGTTATTCTTTAACAAGGACTTTTAACAGCATTTATAAATGTTGTAGTAAGTTTCTTATGGTTTTAAGTGTTTAAAAATGATATTTAAATTTGATATTTTTCCATATCTTTTTAGAGATGTTTTCTAACATATCTTGCAGCATTTTAAAGTTGGTTTGTAGTTTAAATATGTTTTAATATTTATTTATGAATTTTGGAAGTAAAGAGGTTTTTAATATAGAACATGCATTTTAAATTATTTTCATCAAATTATAAATTAGTTATTTTCAAGTAATATTTCACATAGATATTTAAAACCTATTTATAAGAAGTTTTAAAGTGTGTGTATGTATATTTAAGTTTTGAAAAATGAAATTAACCGTGCTTAACACTAAAAATCGATGAAGTAGGCTTATCTATTTATGAGTGTTAAGATTGATGTTCGAGTAGGGACATAAGCAATAGTGCCCTTTGCTACCAACTACCTCTCGACCGAGGAATAGTTAAATCGGGTATGTCAGAAACATGTTAATCGTGTTGATTTCTTACATGTTTATGAAAGTCAATAATACTATACTTAACACTAAAAGTCGACGAGGTACACTTATCTATCTGTGAGATTCAAGAATGAAGTGTCTAACAAGGCTTTGATATAGAACCAGTGCTCTAACTTACCTGGCATCGTCTTGAACAAGGAATATGACTTAAGTGTTTTTGGGATGCACTTAAGTATATGAACCGTGATTACTATAAGCGATCGTTTTTAATGAGATAGTTGATTAGTCAACTATCGAACTTAACCAAATATTAACTTAGATCTTTAAAAGAATGTTTTTAAAGATAATGTGAGTATGAAGTGTTTTTGGGTTTGTGATGACAATGTTTTAATAACATTCCTCTTTAACCCTCTTTGATTATACTTATGAATGTACATAGATCTTTAAATGAATGTTTTAAAGATAAGCACAAGTGAAATGGTTCTGGGTTTTTAGTGACAATGTTTAAGTAACATTAGTCTTAAACCTTTTGAATGGATTTGTGGAAGTACTTAGACCCTTAAAATGGATATTTTGAAGTAATTTATAAGTATGGAATCTTTTGGAAAAAGATAGAAAAAAAGTAAAGGCTTAAAGTAAGAAATCATGTTAATGATTTATGAATATACTTATATCATTTGAGATAAGTATATGAATACTTTTTGAAGTATTGAAAGAATATGAATGAATAGTAGAAATTTCATATATGAAGTTTTATTAGATAAAAGAAGTTTTTCTAATAAAAGAGGTTTTAATTAATAAAAGTATTAAGTGAATAAAAAGGGATTAGATATCGCTTATGTGACTTAATCGTGCTTTGTATGACTTAATTGTGCTTTGTTTGTTTACTTGTTTATGGAAAGTATTTAGTCGTGTACTTAGCACTAAATGTGGAAGTGAGAAGTTTGAAAATGTGATAAGTATACGAGACTTAGTTTCTGTATGTGATCGTTCTCATTATTATTGAATACAACCAAATTCATTGATTCAATCTTGAAGAGACCGAGATCGGTAAGTGTTTTACTTATCAAAAACCACTTCAAGACTGAGATACATATCCTATCTCTTGGAAGTGGATCTGTTCGAGATGCTGGAATCCATGTGTGGTTTCAAGATCTGTCCGAGATGTGGGATTCCATTTGGGGATTCGCGTTCTGTTCGAGTGATAAAGACTCATGTGAGAGATGCCGAACATGACCTCGACATCGGAAATGATAGAAAACAGTGTAGAGGCATAGCATCGGTTATAGCTAATCCATGATAGGATATTATCACTCCATATCTTGAGTATGCTTATTGATGTTGCACGCGAGAGGTGATGATATTCAGGATCACGTGCTAGGGCATTGACCGGCTATGTTTTCCTTAATGGTACATTTTATCTAGAGATATACAGCGCTCGGAGGTAGTTTCTGACCCTTGTGCATGGAGTTTGGGCTCGGCGTTGATCTCTGTAGAAAAATCCATTATGTGAACGTACCTTATCGGTTTTGATTATACCTTAATTATGTTATGGTGTGACAATTTAAGCATCACACTATTTGATATGACTTATATTCTACACCCTAGACATTATCTAATATATCACCTTATGTATTTATTAGTTGATTGGTTCTTTTGAGGGGATAATGGTTACAACATTCCACGTGGTCTCAAAAGTACTATTTTTGTGATGTACACATATTTCTTGAGTTTCTCATGCCAGATTTATGTCTAACGTGTGGTTTTGTTTTTCCTAAATTCCACGTGTGCTCTTTCGAGTAGTCTAGAAAGGTAGGTTTTAGTTAATGTTCTTTGTAGCTCGAGAGGATGAGCTGGATGGATCACCTACTATAGTATTCATATTTCCACTTCATTACTATATTGTATATATTAGCATTTGTGAGGATAGGTTGTTATGACTATCCAGGCTGATGACAGTATTTAGAATTGTAGCTCTGAAATGCTGTGTATCTTAGAGTGACAGTTTTGTACTATCTTTTGATATTATATGTTATCGTTTCTACTCGCTCTGAGATTCTGATATTGTATCCTTCTTTCTCATTCTATTTCTTTTTTTCTTTTATTTTACCCTAACAGTCTATCTTTTTGGCACATGGTGCTCGACATGTGAATACAATGGATGTGTTAGTGTCGACATTCGAGGGTCGAAAAGGCTTGCCGTTACAAGAAGCCAAAATATTTGGAAAGGAAGTATTTTGATAGAAGGAGCGACATATTATAATGAAGAGGAATTTTTGGAAAAGTTATTCAATTTTACTGCAAGCTATATAATCAGGCGCAAACAGTACACATGCCAAAGGTAATATGTAATAATATCATAATAGAATATGAACATGATTTCCTGAATGATAGAATTGATGAATATGAAATTGAAGAAGTAATAAATAGTGTTAGAGATAGCACGGCACCAAGCCTCTATGTATTCAATGCAACATTTTATAAGATACATTAGGTTAACATGAAGGAACTGTTAATAGAAGCATACAACCAAGTTTCCAAAAGTAGGGCTCTCCTTAAAGAAATAAGTCGTACATTCATTCATATGATCATGAAAAAAGAATGCATTTGAGATTCAATAATTTAGTCCAATATCAAATTGTAACATGGGTTATAAGATCTTGGCTAAAAATTGTAAAATTGAATGAAAGTGTTTATGGATATGCTTATATCTAAAAATCGATGTGCCTTTGTACAAGGTCGTTCCATTGGAGATGACATCCTTTTAGCTCAGGAAATAGTGCAGGATTTCAATGTAGTAGTAACAAAAATATGTGTATTAAAATTGATTTAAGGGAAGCATGTTGTAACGACCTAGAATTTCTGTCATTTGAAATTCAGATATTTAATTGATTTTAAATATTAACAAGTAAGATTTGTAAGTCGAATAAATTTTTATTCGAATATAGAGATTTAATTGTTTAATTAAATCGATAATTTAATATTTGAAATTCCAGAAATAATTGGAAATTGGGTTTAATGTGTATAAAAATGATTTATAAAGTTATATTAAATCATATTGGAGTTATAATGATGTTTGTAAACTTTTAAAATTGAATTAAAAGTTAAATTGTGAAAATTGAATATTCTAATATTTAATTGACGAGTGAAAATAGTCATTTTTCAAACAGTCTCGGATTTTGACGAAACCAGTTTCATTGGATCCGTAATGTTATATTATTGTAAGATTTCAATTTTCGTGTCAATCAGATTTATGGTTTGTCCGGGGCAAGCCAAAACGCATCGAAATCGTTTTAAATCGGTTTAATTTAAATTTGATCGTTTATTTCTATAACTCGCACATATGACCGAATTAGCCCCCGAAACACGTTCGATTGTGTTTGTAACGCGGGTAAAACCTTAGAAACGCCAGCCGGCACGCTCGATTTCGAGTTTGGAAATTTTCAAGATGAATAGTGATTTGGAATTTTCTATAAAAGGACATTATCATTTTCATTTGCAAACAAACCCCAGAAGCTAACCCTAGCCGCCAGTTATAGTTTAATGGCCGAGAATGCTTCGATCTTTCTCCCTTAATCTTTCTCAATTGATCAACAATTATCAAATGCTTTTAACTAAGAAATTGTAGAGAGTAATGGGATCTTCAGATCCATACGGATATGATTATCCAATTCGCAGCGAAGAGTGAGAAAAGTGGCCACGTTCATCTCGATTTCGTGTGCGTTTTCCTACGTGAGGGGATGACTGAGTTGGCCTTCGTTCTTGGCAATGATAGAGGTGGATTTGGCGCACGAAGTGATGGTAGTTGATCGACGTGGAAGTCGACGATGGTGGTGCGGCAATTAGGGTTAGAGGCGGCCGTGATGGGTATATGCATGCGTTCATTGACCTGGTAGTATTCGCGTTTAACTGGGAGGGAGAAGAAATAGAACAACGGCCCAGATTCTCAGAAGCAAAAATGCACGGCTATGATGAAAGTAGGGTTTAAAATATAAAAAAGAAATTGAAATTAATTGTCTTTTAAATCGTTCAAACTTGAAAATGTCATAACTTTTTGATACGAGGTCAAAAAATTACGAAACGAATTGCGTTGGAATTGTTTCGACGAGAACTACGCAATGGAGCTGGATTGGAGTAGATTGGAGCCAGTGATAATTTTGGGTAAAATTAAACGTGTGTTTAATTTTATTCGGAACAAATACTACAACCGTTATTGAAAGCAAGGTGATAACTCCTCACTCAATCGAATATTTGTTTCGATTTAAATTTTAAATAGTTAAATTTAAAATTGCTTGATTGTGTTGATTGTGTGAATTGAATGATAATTGCTATTTGTTGCATTGAATAGACCCTATACGCCGTATATTAAGCGGAGGTTATTTATTAAAAACATATACCGCGATAATTCCACCGTGAAGTGGAATTGGTATTATATATGTATTTGGAGTTGATTTCCCGCATTATATAGCGGATGAGACCCTATTGCGCCGCATAATAGCGGATAGTATTTTATAAATCCCATATACCGCGATATTCCACATTGAAGTGGAATTGGTATTGTGCTAACATCTGTGGATGCAGGGAAACAGGTTGGAGGGATCCAACTAGATTCCTCAAATAATTGAATTTGTTTCAATATTGTGTGTTGATTATTTATAATCTCCGTGTGATTATATAGTGACTGGAATTGTGGAAGGCTAAAATTTAGCCGTATATATTTTTGGTATCGTTGGATACCAGAAATAAATAAAATTGGATTTTCGAAATTCAAGTTGAAAATTTATCGAAAAATTTATTTTTGATAATTGGATAAATTTAAAAGGAGTTAAAAGATAAAAGTCTTATTTTTGAGCTGTATTGAATTAAATTTCAAATTTGGAAAAAAGGACTTAATAAATGGATTTCGAAAATATTATTTATAAGTTGAAGAATTTATTTAAAATTTGGAATTTTAAACAGATTTGAAGAGATAAAGGAATTTATTTTAAAAAGGAAATGATTTTGTAAATTCATTGGAAATTTTTAAGGATATGTGATGCTTTGTGATATATCCTGATTTGTGTGTGATCTGTAATTTGTTTATCTGTGATATATATATATATATATATATATATATCTATGATCTGTGAATGAAAGATAAGCGTTATAGTTTATACCGCCTATCAATTATATTGTTATATTTGATTTGTGATGGTTGAATGTTGTTGCACTATTGTGTTAAACCCTTGGACTACATAATACACGCACAAATGTGGATTTCACGTGGAAACCGGTTAAGTCACAGATTTTTATCAATTTTGAAAAATTGAATTTTTGAATCCAAAATAGTTTTGGAATTGGAATTGGAATTGGAAGCTTTTGAAAACGAGTTTCAAAATAAGAGTTATTTTAAATAACTTAATAAAATTGGAATTTAAATCATTTGATTTAAATTTTGAATTCAATACTTAAAATTGAATTCGATGATTTGGGAATTTTGGTTTAAAAGATTTTACAAGTGTAAAAGGTGTTATATGGGTTTTTAA
Organism: Allium fistulosum; assembly: GCA_030737815.1. Lineage (NCBI taxonomy): Eukaryota > Viridiplantae > Streptophyta > Magnoliopsida > Asparagales > Amaryllidaceae > Allium > Allium fistulosum. Next base: position 1,181,775,465 of record CM060903.1, read on the forward strand.
CCATTTAAAATATGGTTTTGGAAATTTAAATTTAAATTCAAGTTTTATACTTGGATGGCTTTAACTTGTGTAATTATAACCGGTTTTTCCCAAAACGAAAAGTATCTATTTTCAAATAATAATAGCTTTCATAAAGTGAAAAGATTTCCAATTTGTATCGAAACATTTCAAGTTGAAATGAAATTGTGAATAGTTTAGAAAAACTATGAATTAATCTTTGTGAAGATGATTAAGCTTTATTTTGAAATCATAGAAGATTTTAAAAAGGTGTATCTTTTATATTATAAAAGACTTGAATTGTGAATAGTTTTGAAAGTTATAAGTTAAATCTTAATTTAAGGATTTAATGCGTTAATCCAATTGAAATGGAAATTGATTTGGAAATCTGTGAATGAATCTTTGTGAAACTGGGTAAACTTTGTGAAGTAAATCTTTGTGTTTAAAGATTTAAAATGGTAATTTGTTTAAACCATTTAAAGGAAAGTATTTGGGTAATAAGTTGTGACTTAATTGAAATCCCTATATCCATATGTTTTAAATATTGTGCTCACTATTCGGGTTAGCCGGGAAAAGACCTTTGTGTCATATAACCCATTCCGAATTAGTGATACGACGATATGGATCGTATTGAAGACCGGTGGTGAAGACCGGGTATTTTCGAAAATGAAAGGACAACCTGTCGAATGTCTCTGCACCGAGTTGCTCCGGTATAGAGATTTATATCACTCTTCTTGTGATGGGAAGTCCGGACGTGATTAGTGAATATCCGGATTGCAAGGGCTTCTTTGGAAGTGCCTTCGGTTCTGTTCGAACCCGGAACGGACTTGTATGGATGTGTGTCTGACATTACACTTTGAGATGTAAAGCTGGTTTCTATCAAATACATTTCTGTTGGTGGCGGAGAATTTATTCTCTTAGCTTAACACCCTTCTCTGAGACGTACAAACTCAGAGGTTATGTAGTTGATGGTTACTAGTGATACATTCCCAATTTGGTAATGTGGCATACGAAGTGTTGTTGATCATTTGTTGATCAAAGCGTGGCTTTTGTGAAAAAGCGTGGCTTTGTGAAAAAGCGTGGCTTTGTGAAAAAGCGTGGCTTTGTGGACGAGACTTCGTCGAGCCTCACAACCCGGTAATGGTCGAAACAGGAATGTTGCGGCAAGGTTTTTAGGGGTCGCGCCCCTAGGGTATGTCATTTCCTTCTGGATAAAAGGTGATATCATGGTATGGTGCCCAGATATTTTACCTATGTTGATGCTGCAAATTTATTATACTTTGTGGTTGTTGCTTTGTGGTTGAGGATCCTCGGATAAAGGTCGGTAACGACCGGGGGATGGCATAGCTCGTGTGTTAGTTACCTAGTTATAGCTTGGTTAAAGCGTGAGGTAACGTCGGCCTTGTGTTTGCAGAGATCTGGTTAGGTTCTCGGGGCGTCTTTCTAGAGGCGTTTCCATTTCGGTGTAAGGAAGTTCCTTTGCCTGACCATTTGTTGGAAATCCAAAGAAACAATACGAACCCTGTACGGTTTTTAGTTGTATTACCTGCTATGGAATGTGGCGGTAACCTGCTATTGAACATAGTAGCTATAGTAGGCATACAATAATGGTTGTATGTTGGCTAAGATTGATATTATACTTTCGAAATGTTTTCCATACTAGACATTAATAATAATATCAACTGATTTTCATAGTAAGCATATTTGACTATCATAAGGAGAAATCTCCTCCAATTCTGCATTTGCATTGTGTGTGTGGCGGGAGGCCTTATGGTAGTTTCATTTTCCAAAAGCATTGCGAATGTCTTTTACTTCCTTTGTTGTTGTTGTTTTAAAGATAAACTGTTTTAGTTCTCACACCAGTCACCATGACTGACCTGGAGTTTATTGTTTCCTTCCTAAATTATGGGTGCCCATCATTTTCCACACGGGCAGTCTAAAGTCAGGTTATCAGGTCATTCTGGATTCAAGAGATGCTGTGGAGCTTAGCGGAGACCTGGATGGCGAGGCGTATCACTTGTATATGATATTATTATTCCGCTGTGTATTCTGTATGAGGACAAGTTTGTATAACTGTCCATTGATGTATTGTGTGTATATTGACTCTGATGATGTAATGTATAAACTGATATAGTTCTTTGATTTAAAGATTATTCATTTATCTATTATATATTGTTCCGCTGCGATATGTGAGATTCTGAAATTGTCACTGTTGTTTCTTCTTTCTTTCTTTCTGTCTTCTTCTACCTCTTCTTTTTAACCATAACAATTCGGTTTTCCGGCATTCGATTGCTCGGCAGTTGATACAGTGGACGTATTAATGTCGATTTTCGAAAGTCGAAAATCCAGAATCGTTACATGTGGTATCAGAGCTGTTGGTTAAGCGACAACCCTGGCTCTGTTGGGTGTTACTCATTAGAGATAGAGTCAGTAGTACTCTAGAATGAGTTTGAGTGTAATAATAGATATGAGCGCGTATTTGTTAGTGAATATAGTGATGATTGGTTTGTTGAGTGGTATATGGATTCTGGTCGGTATAGTCTGTACAACTCTATCGATAGGGATCTCTAAACACTCCAACAGAACAATTCGACATGATATTGTTTTAAAATAGGGTAAATGAAATAATTTTACCCAAAACTATTTTCGTAGATAAAGGAAATAATTTTTGTAAATTATTATAGTATATATGACTGCTTGGTTGTTTGGAAGTGATAACATTAAATTATTATCATTAAAGTTGAAAGGGAAATTGAAATCGTAACTCCAAAGTTAAGAAATAAATTCACATACAATTGGAATTTGAGAATATAAATTATAAATGTGATTTTTAATTTGAAATAAAATTTCAGAGAAATGTTTTGAAAAGAATTTGGAAATTTTGGAGATTTGGAAAAGTTTAAATTCCGTTTAAGTTTGGAAATGAATTTCAAAGGTTTTAGAAAAGTGTTTTGAAGGGATGAAAGCTCTAAACTCTTTTAGGTCGCTGGAAAATAATTCTGATGATGATCGCGACATCACCGGTGTTCATTTTCGGGTTTCCAAAAGAGGAATTGCTGCCAAATTGTTTTAAATGGAAGTTGTTGAAAACTGGGTTTGGTTTTGGAAATTCAAAAGATAATTTGAATTGATTTCAAAAATGGTTTTGAAATGATGGAAAACTATGGAATCTGATAAAAATAGTCATGGAATGAAATTTATTAAGGTGGAAAATAAATTCGTGAACAAGTAAATTAATTTACAATTGCAAGTAAATGAAATTGAAAACTGAATGTTGGAATTCATTTTAAATTTGTAAGTAAAAAAAATTAGTCAAGTGGACTAAGTATTGAAAAAAATTAGTAAGTGAAACTAATTGAGGAATGACAAATTTAATATGGTTTAAAATGAATTAAATTCAACAACTATATATGAAAGATAAATTGAATTATATGGAATTTTAAATCCGTTTTAAATATAAGTGTTGAACCAAATTGAATGTAAATTTAATAATTTGGTTATTTTGATTATGATTTGGTTGTTAGATGATTGTTAGTTGATTGTATAGAAATTCATATGTAATTGAATTAATCAAATGGAAAGTTAACGTATGAAAGCTATGTAATTGAATCCAAATTGAAAGTAAATAAACTTGAATTTAAATTAGTAAATGTAAACTGATTGAAAATGAAGAAATGAATGTCGTTGTATATGAATTGGTTATAAACAATTACAAGTGATGTCGAAATTATATAAGTTTCTTATAGACCTTGTTTAGTATGCATTTCTTTTAATATGCAGGTGTTGTAGTTGTTTAAAAGAGTAAATTGTTAATAACTTTGTATATATGTCACTTACGTGTTTAAATTGAGTAAGTACAGGTGCTGTGGCTGCCGTTCGGCTGATTTGGTCGCGCTAAAATGCTTAATAAATAACCGCTTTGCTTTAAAATGCTAAAAGGTACGCCTACGCAATAAAAAAATAGGAAATATGAACTGTTTTTCTGCTTTTCCGACCGTGTGGGTCGATGTATATATAATTATGTCTATTGTGATCCTACTACGATCAAACTGCGCAAAGGAGGCTATGGCGAATTTTTCTGAAAATTTAAGGCGTTAGAAAATTTTCGGGAAATTTTGGAAAATTTGTGAAAACTAAATTTTGGATTTGGAGTTAAAAGTTAAACGATATAGTTTGTTTTGAAAAATATAACTATGTATGGATTTGAAAACTTAGTAAAGTTTTTGAAAGAGTTTAACTATTGGATTTTGGGAAAGTTGTACACTTAAGTGATTTTGAAATCTAATTTGAACGGATTGTTTGAAAAGTTAATGGATTTGGGGCATTTTTCTTACTTTGCAATTTCGAGGACGAAATTCTTTTAAGGGGGGAAGTTTGTAACGACCCAGAATTTCTATCATTTGAAATTCAGATATTTAATTGATTTTAAATATTAACAAGTAAGATTTGTAGGTCGAATAAATTTTTATTCGAATATAGAGATTTAATTGTTTAATTAAATCGATAATTTAATATTTGAAATTCCAGAAATAATTGGAAATTGGGTTTAATGTGTATAAAAATGATTTATAAAGTTATATTAAATCATATTGGAGTTATAATGATGTTTGTAAACTTTTAAAATTGAATTAAAAGTTAAATTGTGAAAATTGAATATTCTAATATTTAATTGACGAGTGAAAATAGTCATTTTTCAAACAGTCTCGGATTTCGACGAAACTAGTTTCATCGGATCCGTAATGTTATATTATTGTAAGATTTCAATTTTCGTGTTAATCGGATTTACGGTTTGTCCGGGGCAAGCCAAAACGCATCGAAATCGTTTTAAATCGGTTTAATTTAAATTTGATCGTTTATTTCCGTAAATCGCACATATGATGGAATTAGCTTCTGAAACACGTTCCATTGTGTTCGGAACGCGGGTAAAACCTTAGAAACGCCAGCCGGCACGCTCGATTTCGAGTTCGGAAATTTTCAAGATGAATAGTGATTTGGAATTTTCTATAAAAGGACATTATCATTTTCATTTGCAAACAAACCCTAGAAGCTAACCCTAGCCGCCAGTTATAGTTTAATGGCCGAGAATGCTTCGATCTTTCTCCCTTAATCTTTCTCAATCGATCAACAATTATCAAATGCTTTTAACTAAGAAATTGTAGAGAGTAATGGGATCTTCAGATCCATACGGATATGATTATCCAATTCGCAGCAAGGAGTGAGAAAAGTGGCCACGTTCGTCTCGATTTCGTGTGTGTTTCCCACGTGAGGGGATGATGCAGCACGATCTTTAACTTCACAAGGTTTAGGTCGGCCACGACCTAAGAGGGAAGTTTTAGGTCGTCCATGACCTAACGAATCATGTGAAAAGGAGCTACGACCTATAGTTACAGGGGTTAACGAAGAAGCAAAGCGAGCTAACAAAGCGGCGGCACGAGTTAACAAAGCCTTAGGTCGCTCCGACCTAACAAGTATGAACTGGAATGATATACGACCTATGGAAAGTCGCGAAGTGGAGTTACGACCTAAGCTAGGTCGCGTGGAACGACCTAAGCTAGGTCGCATGAAGAAGTTCTGAAGCCGGGTCTTAAGTCGATGTCGACCTATGAGTTGGGTCGTTATTTGTTAAGTCGTATGGTGTATGTTTCTTATGTCGTAACTTGTATTGTTTTAGGTCGTGTAACGTGATGTAGTAAGTCGCGTGGGTTGTAAAGTGTTAAGTCGTGGGCCGCGTCTGTTAAGCCGTTGCCGACCTAAGCATTGTCAATGTTGAGTCACCATTGTGTTGTAACTATAGGTTAGGTCGTTGACGACTTATACTAAGTCGTAGGTCGTAAGTCGTGCGTCTGTTAGGTTGTTGCCGACCTAAGTGTTGTACAGTTTTGTGTGGCGTGAGTTGTAAGCCTATAAATAGGCACGTTGGGTCATTTATAATTTTTGGTTGATTTGAATAAAAACTTTTGTTTGTTAGCTTTGTGCTTTCACTAAATTGGTAGTTGAGTGTGATCTCCTATCTCCACTTTCGGTTAATCGAGTGCGCTCGATTCAACGATTGTTGAAGCCGATTCGCGGTATCAAGTGCGCTTGATCAACGCTTGAAGAATTGAAGATCTTCTTTCATGGTATAGTGCGCTATCAACGTGACGAAGATAGCTAGAATTCAGTATCTTCGGATCAACGAATTTGAGCCATTCAGTATTCTTCATTCCACCGATTGCTACTTTCACAGAACCATCATTTTGTTAATTCCGCTGCTGCATCATTTTGGTATCAGAGCTTGTTTTAGCCAATCATAGCTAAATCGGGTCTTGGAGCCAAGGAGTTTGAATCAAAGTGTAGATTTGAAGTTTTTGATTACGGCCGAGAGCAAGAGTTTGAAGTTGTTCGCATTTGTGTTGAAGTATAGAGATCGGATTTGCGTTTTTGGGAAGCTTGTGTTCATCGTGTTCGTCGCAAATTGCAACAAGTTTGGAGTTTTCGATCCGTATCATTTTGGATCTAAGTTTGAAAGGTGTTTGAATTTAGGCCGTGGAGTTTGCGCCCCAAATTTTGAAGTTTGAAGTAGAGCCGAGATTAAGTAAAAGCCGTGCACCATTTTTGTTCATACTGAGAGTTGAAGTTTGTTTCATTTGACAATGCCGCCAAGAAGAGCTAATCGACATCAAAATATTGAAGCTTTGTATAGAAGAGAAGAAGCTGATGAGATGGAACAAAGAATAAATGAAAACTTTAGTGAAAAGCTTAATGAAGGAATTGGTCGTTTAGAGAAGATGATGTTAGAGATGAATCAAAATCAGAGAAGGGTTTCGCCCAAATCTAACCATGGGAGGAGTAGAGTGTCACCACATTCCAATCGAGAGAGAAGTAATGATAATGATCATAGAAGTGTGAGCCGAGACAGTTATAGAAATATTGATGATCGAGATCGTGATCGGAGGAATGCTGGCAAAAGAGATATTGGTGGAAGGAGTGATGGTAGTAGAGATGTTGGTGGTCAGAATCGACATCGATATACATCTGATTTTGAAGAGGAGTTTGATGGAGGTAGTGTTCATGGACGAGGCCAAGGAAGAAATCAATCGGAGTATGATCACAAGTGGGAGTCTGGGATGAAAACTGAAATTCCTGAATTCAAGGGTGGTATGCAAGCTGAGGAGTTTTTGGATTGGTTGTCTAACGTTGAAGAGATTTTTGACTTCAAGGAAGTTCCAGAACATCGTAGAGTGAAGTTGGTTGCTACAAGGTTGAGGGGTAGAGCTTTGGCATGGTGGTAGCAAACCAAACTTACACGTGAACGGATGGGGAAGTCAAAGATTGAATCTTGGGAGAAGATGAGGAAATTGATGAAGGCCACATTCTTACCTTATAATTATCAATCGCTTGTGTATCAAAGGTTGCAAAACTTGAGGCAAGGAACAAAGACTGTGAATGACTATGCTGATAAATTTTATCAACTGATTGCAAGGAATGACATCATGGAGACAGAGGAACAATTGACAGCTAGATTTGTTGGAGGGTTGCGAATGCAGATTCAGGATATGGTGAATATGTTTGATCCTAGATCTGTTGCTGAAGCACACCAAAAGGCGTTGGCTTGGGAAAAGCAGGGAAGACGAGGTGGTGGTGTGTTTACAAATTCTAACAATCCAGTGAAGGGTGTTAGTGGAAATTCTAATGTTTCAAAAGCTGTTGCAAAACCAGTTGTGAATGAGGTTGGGAAGACGAAAATCAATAATGGGTTCAAGTGTTATAATTGCCAAGAAGTGGGACACAAAAGCAATGAATGTCCAAAGCCGAAGAAGCGAACTATGATACCGGAGGTTGAGGATGAGGATGAAGAAGCTGAATGTTTCAATTCACCACCTGATGAGGAGGAAGAAGAAGTGTCGGGAGACGAAGGTTGTAATCTGATGATGAGAAGGTCTTGTTTGACACCAAAGCAAGAGGAGGATTGTAGTTGGTTGAGGAGCAATATTTTTCAGTCGACATGTACTATTCTGGGGAAAGTTTGCAAATTTGTTATTGATGCTGGAAGCTGTGATAATATAATTTCTTCAGAAGCTGTGAGGAAGTTGGCATTGAAGACTGAGAAACATCCGAAACCGTACAAGTTGGCTTGGTTGAGGAAAGGTGGGGAGGTGAAAGTTGGAAGAAGGGCTTGTGTTAACTTTTCGATTGGGAAGAAATACAAAGACGAATTTTGGTGTGATGTTGTAGACATGGATGTATGCCATTTGTTGCTGGGGAGACCGTGGCAGTATGATAGGGCGGTGCAAGATGATGGTCGTACCAACAGTTATAGCTTTATGTTTGAAGGCACAAAGATCACTTTAGTTCCCAAGAAACGACAATAGGAAGAAAACAAGTTGGAGGAGATTGAAGAGCTGAAAACTTTGTTAACATTAAAGGAGTTTGTTAAGGAGGTTGAAGAGGAGCCTGAAGTGTTTTTGTTAATTGGGCGTGAGAGCAGTGAAGTGGTTGAGATACCTGGAGAAGTAAAACCAATACTGGAAGAATTCGACGATGTATTTCCTGAAGAGCTACTAGCGGAGTTACCACCATTGAGGGATATACAACACCAGATAGATCTTGTTCGAGGTGCTGTGTTGCCACATAAACCACACTATAGAATGAGTACAAAAGAACATGAAGAGTTGCGTAGGCAGGTAGAGGAATTGCTTGAACAGGGACGAATACAGGAGAGTTTAAGTCCGTGCACTGTACCAGCATTACTCGTACCGAAGAAGGATGGTTCATGGAGAATGTGTACAGATAGCAGGGCACTGAATAAGATAACTGTCAGATACAGATTTCCGATGCCGAGGCTTGATGATCTGTTAGATCAAATCAGTGGGTCTGTGATCTTTTCGAAGATTGATCTTAAAAGTAGTTATCATCAAATTCGAATTAGGCCGGGAGATGAGTGGAAGACAGCGTTCAAGACGAGGGAAGGATTGTATGAATGGCTGGTCATGCCGTTTGGTCTATCAAATGCGCCAAGCACATTTATGAGAGTGATGAACCAAATTTTCAGGCCGTACATTGGGAAATTTGTGGTGGTTTACTTTGATGATATTTTGATTTACAGCGCTAGTACAGAGGAGCATGTTCAGCATTTGAGAAAAGTGTTAATTATTCTTCGTGAAGAACAATTCTATGCTGCTACGAAGAAATGTGTGTTTATGGCACGAAGTGTTTTATTTCTGGGATATGTCGTATCGGAAGGAGGAATACAGGTGGACCAGAGTAAAGTCGAAGCAATTAGAGATTGGCCACAACCCAAGATGATAACGGAAGTTCGAAGTTTTCACGGGTTGGCTTCATTTTATCGAAGGTTTATTCCACACTTTAGCAGTGTGATGGCACCTGTTACGGATTGTATGAAGGGTAAACAGTTTGCATGGACGGAGGAAGCAGGGGTTGCTTTGGAGCGAATTAAAGAACTCTTGACGTCAGCACCAATTCTAGTATTACCAGATTTTCAATTAGTATTTGAACTACATACTGATGCATCCAAGGTTGGGATTGGAGGAGTATTGAGTCAGAGGGGACGTCCTATTGCATATTTCAGTGAGAAGTTATCAGGAACAAAGATGAGATATAGTACATACGACGTGGAATTTTATGCTGTTGTACAAGCCATTAAACATTGGAGACATTACTTATTTCACAAGGAGTTTGTGCTATACACTGATCATGAGGCTTTGAAACATCTACAAGGGCAAGAGAAGATTTCAGCAAGGCATGCATCGTGGATTGCGTACCTGCAACAGTTTACGTTTGTTGTGAAACATAAATCTGGAGTTACAAATCGTGTAGCGGATGCGTTAAGCAGAAGAAACCATTTGTTAACTACAATGAAGATTGAAGTGACGGGGTTTGAATACTTCCAGAATTATTTGTTGAAGATTCATACTTTCTGAAGTTTGTAGATGAAGTGAAGAAGGGAGAGACGGATGAGTTTATGATGGTAGATGGTTTTCTGTTCAAAGGAAATCGATTGTGCATACCTGATTGTAGTTTGAGAATGAAGATTGTAAAGGAGCTACATGAAGAAGGCCACGTGGGTAGAGATCGTACTGTGTAGTTAATTTCTCAATCTTATTATTGGCCATCGATGAAGCAAGAAGTTGAAAGGTTTGTTTGAAGATGTCATGTTTGACAGGTTTCAAAAGGAACAGCTACAAACGCAGGATTATATATGCCTTTACATGTTCCGACAAAACCATGGGTAGATGTGAGCATGGATTTCGTGTTGGGTTTGCCGAGGACACAGCGTGGTAATGATTCTATATATGTGGTGGTTGACCGATTTTCAAAAATGGCACATTTTATTGCTTGCAAGAAAACGGCGGATGCTGTTCATGTCGCTCAGTTATTCTTTAAGGAGGTGTATCGATTGCATGGGCTACCTGAATCGATTGTTTCAGACAGGGATACTAGATTTCTAAGTCATTTCTGGCTAAGTTTGTGGAAGATGGTGGGAACGAAGTTGAACTTTAGTAGCGCTTATCATCCGCAGACAGATGGACAGACCGAGGTTGTGAACAGATCATTGGGGAATTTGTTGAGATGTCTTGTGCAAGACAATCTGAAGAGTTGGGATATGAAGTTATGTCAAGCAGAGTTTGCACACAATCATGCAGTGAACCGGAGTACTGGATTCAGCCCATTTCAGATTGTATATTCTAGTTGGCCAAAGGGACCGTTGGATATGACGACAGTTCCACAACTGAAGGGGACGGTTAAACGGGATGTTGATTTTGTTGGAGGATTGACAGAGTGTCATAGAGTCGTTCAAGAACGATTGGGAAAGGCGAATGAGAAGTACAAACGAGTTGCAAATCTGAAGAAAAGGAGTGTCAAATTTAATGAAGGAGATTTGGTGTATGCTGTATTAACAAAGGATCGTTTTCCAGTGGGTGCTTATAACAAATTGAAAGCCAGAAAAATCGGGCCTGTAAAAATTTTGAAGAAAATCAATGAGAACGCGTATCAATTGGAATTGCCGGATAATGTTCATACTTCTGATGTGTTTAACGTCAGAAACTTAGTTCCGTACCATGGGGATGAGTGTGTTGCGGAGAAGGAAGATGCAAATTCGTGGACGAATTCTTCTCAACCCAGGGAGGATGATGCAGCACGATCTTTAACTTCACAAGGTTTGGGTCGGCCACGACCTAAGAGGGAAGTTTTAGGTCGTCCACGACCTAACGAGTCATGTGAAAAGGAGCTACGACCTATAGTTACAGGGGCTAACGAAGAAGCAAAGCGAGCTAGCAAAGCGAGCTAACAAAGCGGCGGCACGAGTTAACAAAGCCTTAGGTCGCTCCGACCTAACAAGTATGAACTGGAACGATATACGACCTATGGAAAGTCGCGAAGTGGAGTTACGACCTAAGCTAGGTCACGTGGAAAGACCTAAGCTAGGTCTCATGAAGAAGTTCTGAAGCCGGGTCTTAAGTCGCTGCCGACCTATGTGTTGGGTCGTTATTTGTTAAGTCGTATGGTGTATGTTTCTTATGTCGTAACTTGTATTGTTTTAGGTCGTGTAACGTGATGTAGTAAGTCGCGTGGGTTGTAAAGTGTTAAGTCGTGGGCCGCGTCTGTTAAGCCGTTGCCGACCTAAGCATTGTCAATGTTGAGTCGCCATTGTGTTGTAACTATAGGTTAGGTCGTTGACGACTTATACTAAGTCGTAGGTCGTAAGTCGTGCGTCTGTTAGGTCGTTGCCAACCTAAGTGTTGTACAGTTTTGTGTGGCGTGAGTTGTAAGCCTATAAATAGGCACGTTGGGTCATTTGTAATTTTTGGTTGATTTGAATAAAAACTTTTGTTTGTTAGCTTTGTGCTTTCACTAAATTGGTAGTTGAGTGTGATCTCCTATCTCCACTTTCGGTTAATCGAGTGCGCTCGATTCAACGATTGTTGAAGCCGATTCGCGGTATCAAGTGCGCTTGATCAACGCTTGAAGAATTGAAGATCTTCTTTCACGGTATAGTGCGCTATCAACGTGACGAAGATAGCTAGAATTCGGTATCATCGGATCAACGAATTTGGGCCATTCAGTATTCTTCATTCCATCGATTGCTACTTTCACAGAACCATCATTTTGTTAATTCCGCTGCTGCATCAGGGGATGACCAAATTGGCCTTCATTCTTGGCAATGATAGAGGTGGCTTTGGCGCACGAAGTGATGGTGGTTGATCGATGTGGAAGTCGACGATGGTGGTGCGGCAATTAGGGTTAGAGGCGGCCGTGATGGGTATATGCATGCGTTCATTGACTTGGTAGTATTCGCGTTTAACTGGGAGGGAGAAGAAATAGAACAACGGCACAGATTCTCAGAAGCAAAAATGCACGGCTATGATGAAAGTAGGGTTTAAAATATAAAAAAGAAATTGAAATTAATTGTCTTTTAAATCGTTCAAACTTGAAATTGTCATAACTTTTTGATACGAGGTCGAAAAATTACGAAACGAATTGCATTGGAATCGTTTCGACAAGCACTACGCAATGGAGCTGGATTGGAGTCGATTGGAGCCAGTGATAATTTTGGGTAAAATTAAACGTGCGTTTAATTTTATTCGGAACAAATACTACAACCATTATTGAAAGCAAGGTGAGAACTCCTCACTCAATCGAATATTTGTTTCAATTTAAATTTTAAATAGTTAAATTTAAAATTGCTTGATTGTGTTGATTTTGTGAATTGAATGATAATTGCTATTTGTTGCATTGAATAGACCCTATACGTTGTATATTAAGCGGAGGTTATTTATTAAAAACATATACCGCGATAATTCCACAGTGAAGTGGAATTGGTATTATATATGTATTTGGAGTTGATTTCCCGCATTATATAGCGGATGAGACCCTATTGCGCCGCATAATAGCGGATAGTATTTTATAAATCCCATATACCGCGATATTCCACATTGAAGTGGAATTGGTATTGTGATAACATCTGTGGATGCAGGGAAATAGGTTGGAGCGATCCAACTGGATTCCTCAAATAATTGAATTTGTTTCAATATTGTGTATTGATTATTTATAATCGCCGTGTGATTATATTGTGATTGGAATTGTGGAAGGCTAAAATTTAGCCGTATATATTTTTGGTATCGTTGGATACCAGAAATAAATAAAATTGGATTTTCGAAATTCAAGTTGAAAATTTATCGAAAAATTATTTTTGATAATTGGATAAATTTAAAAGGAGTTAAAAGATAAAAGTCTTATTTTTGAGCTGTATTGAATTAAATTTCAAATTTGGAAGAAAGGACTTAATAAATGGATTTCGAAAATATTATTTATAAGTTGAAGAATTTATTTAAAATTTGGATTTTTAAATAGATTTGAAGAGATAAAGGAATTTATTTTAAAAAGGAAATGATTTTGTAAATTCATTGGAAATTTATAAGGATATGTGATGCTTTGTGATATATTCTAATTTGTGTGTGATCTGTAATTTGTTTATTTGTGATATATATATATATATATATATATATATATGTGTGATCTGTGAATGAAAGATAAGCGTTATAGTTTATACCGCTTATCAATTATATTGTTATATTTGATCTGTGATGGTTGAATGTTGTTGCACTATTGTGTTAAACCCTTGGACTACACAATACACGCACAAATGTGGATTTCACATGGAAATCGGTTAAGTCACAGATTTTTATCAATTTTGAAAAATTGAATTTTTGAATCCAAAATAGTTTTGGAATTGGAATTGGAAGCTTTTGAAAACAAGTTTCAAAAATAAGAGTTATTTTAAATAACTTAATAAAATTGGAATTTATATCATTTGATTTAAATTTTGAATTCGATACTTAAAATTGAATTCGATGATTTGGGAATTTTGGTTTAAAAGATTTTACAAGTGTAAAAGGTGTTATATGGGTTTTTAAACATTTAAAATATGGTTTTGGAAACTTAAATTTAAATTCAAGTTTTATACTTGGATGGCTTTAACTTGTGTAATTGTAACCAGTTTTTCCCAAAACGAAAACTATCTATTTTCAAATAATAATAGCTTTCATAAAGTGAAAAGATTTCCATTTTGTATCGAAACATTTCAAGTTGAAATGAAATTGTGAATAGTTTAGAAAAACTATGAATTAATCTTTGTGAAGATGATTAAGCTTTATTTTGAAATCAAAGAAGATTTTAAAAAGGTGTATCTTTTATATTATAAAAGACTTGAATTGTGAATAGTTTTGAAAGCTATAAGTTAAATCTTAATTTAAGGATTTAATGGGTTAATCCAATTGAAATGGAAATTGATTTGGAAATCTGTGAATGAATCTTTGTGAAACTGGGTAAACTTTGTGAAGTAAATCTTTTTATTTAAAGATTTAAAATGGTAATTTGTTTAAACCATTTAAAGGAAAGGATTTGGGTAATAAGTTGTGATTTAATTGAAATCACTATATCCATATGTTTTAAATATTGTGCTCACTATTCGGGTAAGCCGGGAAAAGACCTTTGTGTCATATAACCCATTCCGAATTAGTAATACGACGATATGGATCGTATTGAAGATCGGTGGTGAAGACCGAGTATTTTCGAAAATGAAAGGACAACCTGTCGAATGTCTCTGCACCGAGTTGCTCCGGTATAGAGATTTATATCACTCTTCTTGTGATGGGAAGTCCGAACGTGATTAGTGAATATCCGGATTGCAAGGGCTTCTTTGGAAGTGCCTTCGGTTCTGTTTGAACCCGGAACGGACTTGTATGGATGTGTGTCTGACATTACACTTTGAGATGTAAAGCTGGTTTCTATCAAATACATTTCTGTTGGTGGCGGAGAATTTATTCTCTTAGCTTAACACCCTTCTCTGAGACATACGAGCTCAGAGGTTAGGTAGTTGACGGTTACTAGTGATACATTCCCAATTTGGTAATGTGGCATACGAAGTGCTGTTGATCATTTGTTGATCAAAGCGTGGCTTTGTTAAAAAGCATGGCTTTGTGAAAAAGCGTGGCTTTGTGAAAAAGCGTGGCTTTGTGAAAAAGCGTGGCTTTGTGAAAAAGCGTGGCTTTGTGAAAAAGCATGGCTTTGTGAAAAAGCGTGGCTTTGTGAAAAAGCGTAGCTTTGTGGACGAGACTTCGTCGAGCCTCATAACCCGGTAATGGTCGAAACAGGAATGTTGCGGCAAGGTTTTTAGGGCTCGACCCCTAGGGTATGTCATTTCCTTCTAGATAAAATGTGATATCATGGTATGGAGCCCAGATATTTTACCTATGTTGATGCTGCAAATTTATTATACTTTGTGGTTGTTGCTTTATGGTTGAGGATCCTCGGATAAAGGTCGGTAACGACCGGGGGATGGTATAGCTCGTGTGTTAGTCACCTAGTTACAGCTTGGTTAAAGCGTGAGGTAGCGTCGGCCTTGTGTTTGCAGAGATCCGGTTAGGTTCTCGGGGCATCTTTCCAGGGCGTTTCCATTTCGGTGTAAGGAAATTCCTTTGCCTGACCATTTGTTGGAAATCCAAAGAAACAATACGAACCCTGTACGGTTTTTAGTTGTATTACCTGCTATGGAATGTGGTGGTAACCTGCTATTGAACACAGTAGCTATAGTAGGCATACAATAATGGTTGTATGTTGGCTAAGATTGATATTATACTTTCGAAATGTTTTCCACACTAGACATTAATAATAATATCACCTGATTTTCATATTAAGCATATTTGACTATCATAAGGAGAAATCTCCTCCAATTCTGCGTTTGCATTGTGTGTGTGGCAGGAGGCCTTATGGTAGTTTCATTTTCCAAAAGCATTGCGAATGTCTTTTACTTCCTTTGTTGTTGTTGTTTTAAAGATAAACTGTTTTAGTTCTCACACCAGTCACCATGACTGACCTGGAGTTTATTGTTTCCTTCCTAAACTATGGGTGCCCATCATTTTCCACACGGGCAGTCTAGAGTCAGGTTATCAGGTCATTTTGGATTCAGGAGATGCTGTGGAGCTCAGTGGCGAGCTAGATGGCGAGGCGTATGACTTGTATATGATATTATTATTCCGCTGTGTATTCTGTTTGTGGACAAGTTTGTATAACTGTCCATTGATGTATTGTGTGTATATTGACTCTGATGATGTAATGTATAAATTGATATAGTTCTTTGATTTAAAGATTATTCATTTATCTATTATATGTTGTTCCGCTGCGATATGTGAGATTCTGATATTGTTTATGTTGTTTCTTCTTTCTTTCTTTCTGTCTTCTTCTACCTCTTCTTTTTAACCATAACAATTCGGTTTTCTGGCATTCGATTGCTCAGCAGTTGATACAGTGGACGTATTAATGTCGCTTTTCGAAAGTCGAAAATCCAGAACCGTTACACATGTGGTTCTATGAATAGGGAGTTCCCGCTTCATCTATTAAATGAAATCAGTTTCTCACATAAATGGATTAGAGTTATTAGAGAAATGGTAAGATCCCCACCATTTCGATTAACAACCAAGGAAGCTCCTATGGGTTTTTTCCAAGCACATCGGAACTCAGGCAAGGAGACCTCTTATCACCATTTCTATTCACCATCATGGTATAGTATTTCGCGTTGCTAATGGATAAAGAAAGATCATATGCAATGATTAAACTAGTAGAATTAATAAGGAATAAGTTAACACACATCATTTATGTGGATGATATCCTGATATTTGCCAAAGAAGATACTAATGGTGCAAAAGCAAACAATGATGTTTTTAAAGAGATGTCAATGACAACAGGCTTGCAGATTAATTGCTCAAAATCAAAAATATTTTGTAGAGGTGGGGTTGAAGACCATGATGAAATTGTGGAATTAATAAGAATAAATAAAGAAAAACTCCCTATAACATATTTGGGTATTCATTTATGAGCGTTAATACAAAGGATCGAGACCGTGGAATCCTTATAGAGAAGATCAAAAATAGAAATTGAAGGGTGGGAAACAGGACTATTAAGGGTAGCAGGGAGAATTGAATTAATTGGATCCACTATATACACTATAATCCAGTATTGGATGCAATAGTGCAAGCTTCCAATGGTGACATTAAACAAAATAAAACATATATGTTTAAATTTCTTATGGAAAGAGAAAACAAGTAATATTCTATGGGATGTTGTATGTAAAAACAAGTAGAAGGGAGGTTTTGGATTGCAAAAATTTGAAGATATCAACACTTCTCTTGGAATAAAACTTATCTAGAAAGTGGTTAACGGTGAAGATATGTAGGCTAGGTGTATTCGGCCTTTTGATCCGGCTATATCTAGGCTGGCTGGACAAGTTATACTCGATGATAGAAAAGGTAAGCAGCCCGGAGAGGTGATCATAGAGGCCAGAGATCAAGTATAGATAATGATATGAAGTAGCAAGCAAGCGAAGCCAGGAGATAGACTCTATAGAACATTCCAAGTATGGAGTAGTGCTTCCCCTAGGTAGGGGATAAGATCGGATCACTATGGCTATGAATATCTTAGATCAGCAGTTCAAATCAATGGGAATTGTTTAGCGACTAGTTTTCCATAGAATTAGAAAATAGCCGATAAATTTAAATTAAAAATTAACCACAAGCGCACGGCGTATAATTTTATTACGTGGCGAGTACGGATTGATCCACAGGGAATTGTTTAGATTTAAAAATTTCTATTCAATCAAATTAAACCAAGATTTGAAGTTGTGATTAACTAAAAATGTAATACAAAAGGCTAGAACAAAGGTGATTGAAAATATGAGATTAGAAAACAATGTAGAGGCAAATCCACTCTCATATTTTTGTAAATCAACACACAAATAATCTATGATCTCTCTATTTTGATCTTAAATGTAATTAGTGATGTATTTATCATAAGTATGGTTTATTTACGTTATTAATTAACATAACTTAAACCATCAAACTATAATACAACACATAAAACCACTTATCAATTTCAATGAAAATGAAGTCAAAGCAAAAGCTATTTTAAGTATGATCTATTTACTATTGTATTTAGTAACATAGATCATCAAATTTTGTTTCTACTTTAATTCCATAATCAAAAATCAATTAGTAAAATGATGATGTAAATTGTGTTTATGTGGAGTAATCATAGCCCATTTGTAATTACAACATAGGCTATCAAATTCCATTTTATAAACTTACATCAACATTCACTTTCATGAAACATTAAAAAAAGATCATAAATGAGAAGATATGTTGAATTTACATACTTTTAGAGAGCTTCATTACCCCTAAATTAAAGGGGTTTAGCTACTCATTTGTGTTACCATATCAACACATGTAAATTTCAACATAGAAAGCAAGCAAAATAAAAGCTAATTGGAATAAAAAGAACTAAACTACTTGCATAAAAATAAAACTAAGCTACTAACATGAAATGAAAGAGCATGTAAATAAAAATGAGCAAGAAAATAAAATAAGAATAAGGAAGAAGTAAAAGAACAAGAGGCTTAGGAAGCCATTTTTATTTCATATAACTTTGAGGCTACAACTTGCATTCTAATATTCTAAGTAATTAAAAGAAGATCCATTACATGAACACAAGAGGGCTATTTATACATGCACAAAACCCTAATTTATATTTTTAGGGGGCTTCCCAAAATAACCCTTAGGAAGTGTGGCCACCAAGTAATCATTAGTCTCTAATTAATCCATCATCAAGTATGCATGAAACTTTAACCTCCACTAACTTGTGCATTAGCTTCTAATTATATATTAAGGTAAGTGGGTAGGTGGGGTCCTTCATGATGCATGAGTTTGAATTATTTCCATCTTCATTCCTTTGTTTCCATCCTTGTGCATGCATATTTCCATGAGACACCTTCATATTTCCATCCAAAAATTCCTATAATTAAAAAGAAAATGTGCAAACAAATATTCTCAAAATTAATTTATGCACAAAATTACTATTTTACCCCCACATTGATATATGAATGATGACTTGAAAGCATATTTGAAATTTGGTTTTAAACATGTAAAAATACCCAATTATGACATTTATTTAAATAAAAATAGATTAAATATGGATGTAAAAATATGCACATTTACGTGCACATCAAATACCCCCACACTTATCTTTTTATTCATCCTCGAATAAAGAAAAACTAAGATAAATTTGTTTTCGTAGGAAACATGATTGCATTGAGCATATGCAACAAGCCGTTAAACCTCTAGGTGTCCCTAGTAGGACGAGTGTTGTCTCGTGAGGGTTTTCAGTGGATACTAACCACAAAATCCAAATGCAACATAAGAAATTCCTAAATGTAAGGTTTATTTACAAAGAGATGGATGCAAGTTTTTGAAAATATTTACAAATGAAGAATTTACTTTCAAACCGACACGAATAAGTTAAATATAAGTTCGGACCATTATCAAGAAATTTAAGTCCTTTTACTCGTCAAACTTCAAACAAAAATTAAGTAATCATTACAATTAGACTCTAGTTTGGCTAGTTGTTTCGGTTGATAACATAGTACAACTATGAAACAGATCCTTAGTTCAATATCAAAGTTTTTCAAAGTGGTATTTTCATTTCTTTTAAATAACAAGTCAAATCACATAAGCGAAAATAGTGCTTGGATTTCAATTTCTTACTCTCTCTTTATTTGAAAATTTAATTGATATTAACAATATTTACATATGCCTAACTCAGAAAACTAAGGCCAGATATACGACCCATGCACTGCCTTTCAGGCTTACGTGAGGGGAATATAGAGCATGGCGTGTGTACACACAAGTGTGTACACCTATCGACTATAGGAGTTATTAATGAAAGAATTTTTATATACATACTCCTAACTCTAATAAACTAAGGCCAGATATACTGATCATGCACTTCCTTTCGGGCTTACGTGAGAAGGGTAAAGAGCATGGCGAGTGTACACACTTGCGTGTGAACACATGACTCTAGTTGTTTATAAAATATATGCATATATACAAAAATATTTATTTTCATTTTTTTTGTTTTTTTATGAAGAGAGAGTTTTACAATATCATCTTGGCATTACTTAACTTAAAGGATTTAAAATGTTATCACCTTTACTTTAAATCAACCACTTTAAACAAAGATTTTGATTAGGATATACTTCATAATTATCACCCATGAACCTTCCTATATACTAGTTCAACCATCGTTACTTGTAATCAAACTTTATTTTTATTTTTGTCAAGATAAATAAATTTACAAAGATTTCAATTTAATAACCAAAACTTGTACTTATTCTATGGTGTTTCTTCGAAAATAAATCAAGATGCTAAAAGGAAAATTTGTTTTGAGATTTTTTTTTAGAAATTTTGAGTTTTGGAAAGAAAATGAAAATTCAAAAATTCCATGAAAATTAAAAAAAATGAAGATGAGACTCTCCCCCACACTTGATTTTGACTGTATCCCCACAGTCAATGCATGATATAATGAGTGTAACGGGGAAAAATATATACATATTTACAAAAGAGGCTTAACATTTCTTACTAGACATAGCATGGCTCATGAAGAATCATGAGCTCCTCCTCTTGATTACTTAGCAACTCAAAGAATGGTTTCAAACGATGACCATTGATATTGAAAATTGATCCACCTCTGGTATTTTGTATTTCTATGGCACCGTGTGGAAAACAGTTCGTACCACAAATGGTCCGGTCCATCTCGATTTTAGTTTCCCAGGGAATAAATGAAGTATAGGGTCATATAAAAGAACTTTCTAGTTTGGTGAAAACGTTTTTCTTAGGATTGACTTGTCATGAAAAACTTTTGTTCTTTCTTTGTAAATCTTCTCGTTTTCATACGCGTCGTTCCTAATCTCTTCTAGTTCGTTGAATTTGCAATTTTCTATTTTCACTGGCTTCTTCAAGATCAAAGTTTAAGTTCTTTATTGCCCACAACGCTTTGTGTTCGATTTCAACAGGTAAATGGAAAGCTTTCCCATAAACTAAGCGAAATGGGGACATCCCAATGTTAGTTTTAAAAGTAGTACGGTAAGCCCAAAGCGCATCGGTCAATTTCTGAGACCAATCTTTTTTATTTTTGTTAACTGTTTTCTCCAAGATTTTTTTATTTGATGATTTGAAACTTCAACTTGGCCACAAGTTTGAGGGTGATATGGAGTGGATAACTTGTGGATTATCGCATATTTCTTCATTAAAGTTTCAAAAGAACGATTGCGAAAACGGGTGTCGTTATCACTTATTATTGTGCGAGGTGTGCCGAACCTCGAAAAGATGTTTCCTTTAAGGAATTTCACAACAATTCTATGGTCGTTGGTTTTACATAGAACGACTTTGACCCATTTCGAGATGTAATCAACAACGAGAAGAATATACAAATTTCCAAAAGAATTGGGAAAAGATCCCATAAAGTCGATACCCCAAACATCAAAGATTTTGATCGTATGAATGGGGTTTAGAGGCATCATATTTCGTCGAGAAAATCTTCCAAGCATTTGGCAAAGATCGTAGGTTTTGCAAAATTCAAACGAGTCTTCGAAGAGACTAAGCCGGTATAAACCACATTGAAGTACTTTTTCAGCACCTTTTCGAGGACCGAAATGTCCACCGCACACTTGATTGTGACAAAATGAGAGAACGCTCTTGATTTCGCAATCCGGGATGCAACGTCGAATGATTTGGTCGGGACAATACATGAACAAATATGGATCGTCCCAATAGAAGTACTTGACTTGGGAAAGAAATTTACATTTATCTTATTTCGACCAAAATGAGGGAGTTTCTTTAGTGACTAAATAGTTCACTATGTCGGCATACCACGGATCAACAGAGACAGAAAGAAGTTGTTCGTCGGAAAAGTTTTCATTGATTGGTAAATGCGATGGTGCGTTGGGAAGATGAGACAATTGATTCCCTATGACATTGTCGGATCCTTTTTGTCCTTGATTGTAAGATCAAATTCTTATAATAAAAGGATCCAACGAATTAAGCGAGACTTAGCGTCCTTTTTAGCGAAAAGATATCGAAGAGTGGAATGGTCCGTGTAAACAATGATGTGTGAGCCTATCAAATATTGTCGGAATTTTTCGAGAGCAAAAACTACCGCTAGAAGCTCTTTTTTAGTGGTTTGTGTAATTAAGTTGAGCATCGTTTAGAGTCATACTAGTGTAGTGGATAACGTAAAGAATTTTTTTGATGTGTTGTCCTAAGACAACACCAACTGCAAAGTTCGAAGCGTCATATATTATTTCAAATAGAAGATCCCAATTCGGTAAGCAAATTACAGGAGCAGAAACGAGTTCATTTTTGGGACGTTCAAAAGCAACGACACAATCAGAGTTAAAATCGAAAGGAATGTCTTTTCCAAGAAGAGTCATAAGAGGTCGAGCAATCTTACTGAAGTCTTTCACAAAGCGTCGATAAAAACCCACGTGTCCCAAGGAAAGAGCGAATGTCTTTAACATATTTGGGAATGGGTAGATTTGCAATGACATCGATTTTCTCTTTATCTACCTCAATGTCTTTATTTGAAATGACATGTCCAAGGACTATGCCTTGAGTGACCATGGAGTGGCATTTTCCTAATTAACGTTAAGTGTTTATCCTTGCATCGTTTAAGAACCAACTCAAGATGGCGTAAGCACTTAGAAAAAATTTCTGGAGATTGAAAAATCGTCCATAAACACTTCAAGAAAACGTTCGATCATATCAGAAAAGATGCTGACCATGCATCTTTGACGTAGCAGGAGCATTGCAAAGGCCAAAGGGCATACGTCGATACGCAAAAGTGCCAAAGGGACACGTGAAAGTTATTTTCTCTTGATCTTCGGGAGTGATTGGAATTTTTTTATAGCCGGAATAACCATCAAGTAAGCAATAGAATTTATGGCCGGCTAAACGTTCGAGCATTTGGTCGATAAAAGGAAGAGGGAAGTGGTCCTTATGTGTTGCAGCATTTAATTTTCGATGGTCAATGCAAACACGCAAACCCGTTTGAGTACGAGTTGGAATAAGTTCGTTAGAATCGTTCTTAACAACGGTAAGTCCAGACTTTTTCAATACAACGTGAATTGGGCTAACCCATGAACTATCACAGATTGGGTATATGATACCATTATCAAGAAGTTTAAGAATTTCATCACACACTGCATCCTTCATTTTTGGGTTATGCATTCATTGCGCGTCACGAACAGGCTTGGCATCGTCAATTAAATGGATGCGATGTTGAACAACAGTGGGACTAATTCCCTTTATATCGGTGATTGACCATCCAAGTGCTTCCTTGTTTTTCGAAAGGATTGAAAGTAAGTTAGTTTCTTGATCAAAAGAGAGAGTCGCAGAAATTATGACGGGAAATGTTTCGTTACAACTAAGTATGCGTACTTAAGGTGATCGGGAAAGGGTTCAAGGTCCAACCTCGGAGGTTGCTCGATCAAAGAATTAGGTTGAGATTCGAACTCAACTGGAAGCGATTCAAAAGGGAGAATATATTCAATCTCATTGGGGATTTCATGAAACAATCTTTCGTACTCGGTCTCGCATTCATCATTAAGGTCAATCGTCTAGTTTTCGAAGTTTTCGTGAGAATGGCACTAACTTCCAACGTTTGGTCACGAGGTTCATTCAATTGGTTTTCAAGATTGAAAATGTTAAGATCCAAAGTCATGTTTCCAAAAGAAATTTTTATCGAACCATTGCGACAATTGATTAAGGCATTTGAGGTGGCTAAGAATGGTCGGCCCAATATCAAAGGGATATGACTCGTAGGGTTGGTTACAGGTTGTGTTTCGAGAACGATAAAATCAATGGGGAATATGAATTACCCTACTCTAATGAGCATATCCTCAATTTCTCTCACGGGCTTCTTAATGGAACGATCAGCGAATTGAAGCGTGACCTTTGTTGGTTTGAGCTCACCTAAGCCAAATTGTTCATACACAGAGCATGGAATCAAATTGACACTTGCGCCTAAGTCTATCAAGCATTTGTTAATCATCTTGTCTCCAATTGTACACGAGATTGTGGGGCAGCCAGGATCTTTGTATTTAACAGGAATGGATTGGGACAAAACTTCACTCAAACTGGCCACTAAGAAGACTTTTTTGGGCACTTGAGTTACGTTGCTATCTTGAACAACGTGGGCTTGATTCAAATTAGCGTTTAGATTTCTTGGATTTGGAACAGGATGGCTTAGGAATGTACCTCGTTCGCGTTCTCTTATAGACATGGCTACTTGACTCATTTGCATTTCAAGTTTTGCAATCAACTGACTCGTGTTTTGCATATATGAGGTCAACAAATTTTGCAAATTATTGTTTGATCGAAGGCTTTGAGTAGTTACTTTAGCCAACGTTTCAAGACTTTTTTCAAGTTATCTTAAACGTTTATCGTCTTGGGGAGAGGGAGCAAGATTTGGTTGAAAATTTTATTGTTGCGGTTGATTTTGAGACGGACCTGCAAAATTTGGTTGAAAATGATTGGGGTGAAAGGGACGATTTGAAGCATTATTCGGGAATGCTTGAAAATTAGGACGGACCACATTCGTGTTGGGATTGTTTTGGTTCCAAGCAAAATTCGGATGATTTCTCCAACCAGGATTGTACGTTGGAGAAAGCAGGTCATTTTTAACTTTATTGAAAGTGTTGAGTTGTTCGACAAAATTAGGGCACTGGTCGGCTATATGATAAGGATCGTTGCATTTATAACACATTGGTTGGGAAGCTTGGTTCATTTGGTTTGATGAGAAAACGTTGTCGAATTTACTAACCATTGCGTCGATTTTAGCTTCCAAAGCCAAAGATGATCCTATCGAGTGTGCGCTCGATCGTGAGTAAATTGATTTTTCGTTTGAACGTTCCCACTGTGACGACTTTTTGGCTAGGTTTTCAAGAAATTACCAAGCATCATCATGATGTTGGGCGAGAAAGTTGCCTTGGCACATTGATTCAAGCATGGTTCGTGAGCTGTTTTCGAGTCCATCGTATAAGATTTGGCAAAACCCCATTTTTCGAAGTTATGGTGTGAACATTTTATCAAAAGCTCTTTAAATCTTTCAAAATATTTTCCGAATGGTTCTCCCCTGAATTGATGAAAATTTATGATTTCGTTTCGAATTTTACATGTTTTTTCCAAGGGGTAGAACTTTTCTAAGAAAACTTTCACAAATTCTTCCTAAGTTTTAATCGAGTTGGATGGTAAGCTGTACAACCATTTTTCAACGTAATCTGTAAGAGCGAATGGGATTGATCGAAGTTTGATTCCATCATCAGAAAGTTGTCGGAGTTTCATGGTTGCGCAAACTTGTTCGAATTTCATCAAGAAAATGTATGGGTCATCATGTTCAAAATTGCCAAATTTTGGAAGCATGGTAATATGGATCGAGTGAATTTCGAAATGGTTACCCGCTGGGCGGGTAACGTGATGCAATATGGAATAGAAACTCTATCGGGAAATATTCTATCCATAAGAGTTCGAGGTGCGTTCTCGTTCGCCATTTCAGGAGGATCATTTATTTGAGTTAAACGATTAGTTGTTGAATTACGAGTCCAAGTGTTCGTTGTTGTGTCACGAGTCCAAGTACTCATGCACAATTAAAAGTTGAGAAGAGAAAGAAGTTAGAATCGAGTTTTAGAGAATGAAATAAGATTTGGAAGATGAAGCGAAAAATTGTTTTTGTTGTTTTTTTAAATTTTGTTTTTAAAAGGAGGAAAAATATTTACTAAGAGAAATTTATTTTTCAAAAGAAAAGTTTGATTTTTGTTTTGTTTTTTAGCTTTTCAAATTTTTTTATCTGTTTTCGCATTTTTTTTCAAATTTTTGAATATTTACCAAAAGGAATTTTTTGTTTTTGTTTTAGAAAATGCAAAATAGGAATTTGATTTTTGTTTTTGAATTTTCAATTTTTTTTCTTTTTTTAATATGTTTTTGAAAAGATTATATATATATATATATATCTTGGATTTTTGTTTTTCAAAAAAAAGAAACTTAAGAATTTATTTTAGATTTTAGATTTTGATTGAAAATTTCAAAAGAAAGGATTTAAAAGGTTTTTTTTTGAATTTTTTTTTTAAAAATTAAGTTAAATTTACAATTTTTTTGTTTTTGATTTTGAATTTTTTTTTAAATATGCATGAACTAATGCAATTAAATGAATGCAAAGGACTTAATTACAAATTTTCTATCCTTAGTAGCTCCTAACCCAAAATCGTATAAACACACTTTGTCTTAAATAAACAAAATATTTCTTAGCCAGGTAACGGGCAGGAGTTATCGGTGCACCACGAATCACCGTAGCAATGCAACTGAAGGTTTATGTACCTTCAGAGAAACAATCGGTATAATATTTATGAATCACCATAATATTTATAACTGATTATTGCTCTATCGTAGCCTAGACACCATGAAATAATATTATTCAAAGAAGACAACTGTCAAGATACAATTAAGCCCTAGGTGAGCTTGCGAATCCCTTAAGTCAATTGTCTAATCGTGTTGTTATTAGTCAAATTCTATGATGAAATGCAATTTGTGGGCCAAGGAAGGGGTTGTGAAATCCTCCACCTTATGTGAATTGGGGTGTTGCCCTTAGAAAAGAAAAATAAGATGGTACGAATGCAAAGCAAAAATTAAACGTGGTTTAACAATGCAACTACAATGAAATTTGTTTTTGTTTTTGAATTTTTTTATATATAAATGCAAATGCAAGCAACCAACAATGTAATTAAAATAAAATTGGAGGTGAAAGCACGATACAAGAGCATGCAAAATTATTACCAATTTATTTTTTTAGCGGTGACTTTTTTTATAAACAAGCAAAGCAAAGCAAGCAATTCCTCTAAATTTTCTGCTTTGGCAACCTGAAATTTCAAACAAGATATATACAATTGTTTGTTTTTTATTTAATTTAATTGAAGAATTAAACCAAAAAAACAAACTAAAGTTTTTATTTATTTATATTATATATATATATATATCAAAGAAGAAACTAAAAAAAAGGAAAAACTAAACAAATTAAACTAAACAATTAAAAACAAAACAATTGAAAATAAAACTAATTTCAATTGAAACTTAAACAAAAGCCAAAATTAAACTAATTTCAATTGAAAATTAAACACCACTAGGGCCCGGCCCGCTTAAATAAAGAAAACACTCTTTTTTTAAAAACAAGAAAGAGGATGCCGAAGAAATCAAACCAAATTCTCGTTCAAAACAACTATTGAAATCCCACAATTAGAATCCAAAACTAAAATCAATTTCGACTTTCAGAAGACCATTTTTAGGGGATTAATGTGTTGATCGATGCTCGCTGCGATTGTGGGAGGAAGTGGTTTGCGAAGGCAGTGCAATCGGAAAATGGAGATGGTGGCAGTTTGAGTTGCCGAGGTGGTCAATTTGGAAGTCGATGGCGATGCGGATGGTTAGAGTGATTGGTTGTAGTTGGTAAGCGATAGTGGGCCACGACAATTGGACGTGGTTACAGTCATGATTTGGTAGTTGTGGTTGTCGTTTGGTGGTTGTTGGCAGGTAGGTGTGGGATGAAGGAAGACTTGCAATGGGCATTAGATAGGAGGGGAGGAAGTGATTGTATGGTATTGGAAATGGAAGTGAAGGAGGAGTGTAAGTAGTGGATGATTGGCAGTACTATTGGTAGTGGGGAGTTTTGTTGGTGAGAAGGGGATTTGTTGATCATGTTGAGGTTGAGGTTGATATTGTGCAGGTATAAGTGGTGAATGGATGTGGTAGATATGTTGTAGAGGGGTTGATGACAGAGAAGCTTGTATGTCGATGACCGGAAAGTGAAAAGAAGTAGTTGATGGGAAGTTTGATGTTTGTATTTGAAGAGGGAAGTTTTTAGTGGTTTTGATTGGTAAGAGAGCACTGTGTAGTTTTGTATGTGTATGAAGTGGATAGGGAAGGTGTTGAACAGTGGATTGGTTGATGCAGAGGTCAGAAGCTTGCAAGAGGAAGGGGACTGTTATATGAAGTGATGGCTTGATGATTATAGAAGTGGTTGGTCTATGTGTTGGCCACTGGTTATAGCAGTGATGATATTGGTAAGTCGGTAGGTTGATGACTGGGTGAATGGTAGTAGTGCAGTGGCAAGGAAGTGGTTATATGTTGGTTGACGGCAGGTTATGGAGTGATATGGGAATGTGATGACAGTGGTTAAGCTTGACAATGGCACCGTGTTGACTGGAAATGGATGATCAGAGATGTGGCAGTGGGTTGTTTGAACTGAAATGGGGTGGAAGTCTTGTGATGTGCAGTAGTCTGTGGGGATGTTTTAAATGATATATGGCTGGAATTGAACTGATGGTGAACTGAAGGAGAAGGCAATGGGTAGAAGTTATGAATTGACAGTGATTGAAGGGAATGTGACAGTGGATATGGTGGTTGCTGGAAGTATGGTAGTTGCTGAACTGAGATGTTGTGAAGTTTGGCAGAGGAACAGTAGGGTATGTATGTGTGCATAGCAGTGTGCTAGGAAATGTTTGGTGGTATGTCACTGATTATGGTTATGGCACTATGGAGCTACTGATGTAGGCAGAGGGAATAAGTAATTGTATGTTGATTATGAAGGGTATGTGATGGTTTGGGTTGAATGAGAGGAGTGTTTCAGAGTTGAGAAGTGCACAGTATGTATGAGGATGTAACAATGTTATGAGAAGGAAGTTTGGTGATATGTTGAATGATGTAAATATAGCAGTGATGTTGTGGATTGAAGTTGTTGTTGTGGTTTGTATAGAAGGGAGTTGGAAGGATGTTAGGTGGTTACAGGGTTGAGAAGGAAGATGTATGGTTTGTCTGTGTTTATGGAAGAGGTAGGTGCAGAGGGGAAAGTTTGGTCAGTATGTGGTGGTTAAGGCAGAGGGGAGTATTTGATGATATGGGCAAAATGTTTGTATGTAGGTGCACAGTTGCACAGGGGATGTGCAGGCAGGAGTTAGATGATGCAACAGTGGATTTGGATGAATGGTTTAACAGTGGAGTTGTGTAGGGTTTGAAGAAGTGCAGTTGACAGGGTATGTGAATGGGTTTGATCAGAGGTGGTGGTCAGTGTGATGGAGAATGTGTGAAGTTGGGTTGTGGCAGCAAGTAGTGATGAGGAACAGTTTCAAATGGTATGGTCAGTGAGATGGTAGTGAGTTAAGGCAGTAAATGGATTGTATATATGTACAGTGATGAATAGTTTTGTAAAAAAAAGAAACAAAAAAATGTAAATGTAAAAGCAAATGCAAGTAATAAAATATTTTTGTTTTTGAAATTGTGTATCTTTTTTAATAGAAATGCTAGTAGAAAACAACAAGCACTCAAATCAAAATGCAAGCAAAAATCAAACTACAACCACACATCACAATTTTTTTATGAAAATTAACACACAAATATCAAACAAAAATAATTCGAAGAATAGAAATTAAAATCAAATTAATTCCACGGCAACGGCGCAAAAACTTATTTAGCGACTAGTTTTCCATCGAATTAGAAAATAGTCGATAAATTTAAATTAAAAATTAACCACAAGCGCACGGCGTACAATTTTAGTACATGGCGAGTACAGATCGATTCGTAGGGAATTGTTTAGATTTAAAAATTTCTATGCAATCAAATTAAACCAAGATTTGAAGTTATGATTAGCTAAAAATGTAAACTAAAAGGCTAGAACAAAGGTGATTGAAAATATGAGATTAGAAAACAATTTAGAGGCAAATCCACTATCATATTTTTGTAAATCAACACACAAATAATCTATGATCTCTCTATTTTGATCCTAAATGGAATTAGTGATGTATTTATCATAAGTATGGTTTATTTACGTTATTAATTAACATAACTTAAACCATCAAACTATAATACAACACATAAAACCACTTATCAATTTCAATGAAAATGAAGTCAAAGCAAAAGCTATTTTAAGTATGATCTATTTACTATTGTTAATTTTGTTTCTACTTTAATTCCATAATCAAAAATCAATTAGTAAAACGATAATATAAATTGTGTTTATGTGGAGTAAGCATAGCCCATTTGTAATTACAACATAGGCTATCAAATTCCATTTTATAAAGTTACATCAACATTCACTTTCATGAAACATTAAAAGAGATCATAAATGACAAGATATGTTGAATTTACATACTTTTAGAGAGCTTCATTACCCCTAAATTGAAGGGGTTTAGCTACTCATTTGTGTTATCATATCAATACATGTAAATTTCAACATAGAAAGCAAGAAAAATAAAAGCTAATTAGAATAAAAAGAACTAAACTACTTGCATAAAAATAAAACTAAGCTACTAACATGAAATGAAAGAGCATGTAAATAAAAATGAGCAAGAAAATAAAATAAGAACATGGAAGAAGAAGAAAATCAAGAGGCTTAGGAAGCCATTTTTATTTCATATAACTTTGAGGCTACAACCTGCATTCTCTAAGTAATTAAAAGAAGATCCATTACATGAACATAAGAGGGCTATTTATACATGCACAAAACCCTAATCCATATTTTTAGGCGGCTTCCCAAAGTACCCCTTAGAAAATGTGGCCACCAAGTAATCATTAGTCTCTAATTAATCCATCATCAAGTATGCATGAAACTTTAACCTCCACTAACTTGTGCATTAGCTTCTACTTGTAGATTAAGGTAAGTGGGTAGGTGGGGTCCTCCATGATGCATGCGTTTGAATTATTTCCATCTTCATTCCTTTGTTTCCATCCTTGTGCATGCATATTTCCATGAGACACCTTCATATTTCCATCCAAAAATTCCTATAGTTAAAAAGAAAATGTACAAATAAATATTCTAAAAATTAATTCATGCACAAAATTACTATTTTACCCCCACATTGATATATGAATGATGACTTGAAAGCATATTTGAAATTTGGTTTTAAACGTGTAAAAATACCCAATTATGACATTTATTTAAATACAAATTAAGTAAATATGGATGTAAAAATAAGCATATTTACGTGCACATCAAGAATTGATCGATATCTCTTAAAACCTAAAAGCAACTATGCAAACAACACTGGAAACATGAAGCTAGCATATAAGGGACCCACCCGACTGATCGCCGCTATCCATGTGGCTAGGAAGACTAATTGGCCCCGATTGCTAAATATTGGGAATTAGGCCACTAAATTTTTTGAGTGACCTCATCTGCATTTGGAGATTCTGTCGGTGAATTTTCGGGAAGATATTCCGTCGTCTACGCCTATAAATATAGGATTTATAAATCATTTGAAGGATCTATACGCTATTAATTTCTTTGTACTCCATTGTAATTATGGATTCTGATCTGATCCCTCTTGGACTCAGAAATTCAAGTGATTAATAAAGCAATTTCATCAAACTAGACGTAGGCATTCAATGCCGAACCACTATAAATCTGTTTGTTATTGTTTTTTTACCAGTTTTCGGCTTGTTTCCTCTATTTTAATCTTGATTTCTTCATTTATTTCTCTACATATGGTCTATTGGGTGTTTGTGCCAACTTTTGGTGCAAATATTTCGACGTTTTCACTGAGAATTGAATTCTCGGCCTGATTGGATCTCTTCACCTACTGGTAGGTTCCTCTATCCGCAAGATAGAACCAGATTTCTACCGATGAGTTTCCATTACTACTCAGATTTAAATAATTTCTAGAAGGAAGATATTAGTCATGGCTAGAGGAAAGTTTACTACTTCTCGTGTTATTGAAGGAAATGACAATGTTAGTGTTCAACAAGTTAATCAAAATGTACAACCGATGGCTGCCGATGCCCGGAATCCAACTAAATATATCACCAGAGCTGATTTTGAAGTCCTAATGAAGGAACTAATGGATAGCCGTCGGTAGCTCAATTGGCAAATCCAGGCTAACAAACGACCTGATGAACTAGTTGAAATATCAACGTGGAAAGACTAGGAGGGAGCCTACTTCATATTCAAGCTTGGAAAATTCCTCCTTATATGACGACTATCACCGAAGCAGACGCCGCAAAATGGATGCATACACGCCTAGAACATTAGGACAAGATCAAGCGATCAGCCATGGCTAATGGGCACCGATTAGTGCCAAACTCCCATGGGGATCGGCAATGAACCCTCTAATCAAAGTGGGGATCGGTATGCAGGTGGAGGAGCTTACTTTGAGGTGTTATGGTCAAACAAAGTGTTGGAGCTCAGGTGAATGTGGTTAAACCGCAGTTGGGAGACATCGATAGAACCACTAGTTAGGAAAGTGGACCAGGACCAAGAGGAGTGAAGGCAATGTGGCACTACTCGGGGGCATGGATTGGGTCATTCACGTGAGATGGATCATGACTACCTGATGCAGCCCAGATTGGTGAAGAGATAGGTCGCGAGCGACCTATCCAAGTCTTGAGTCGTCTACGACCTAACGGGGGGAAGATTGATGTAAGAAAGAGCAGGACAACGACCTATGCCAAGTCGCCAAGCGAGCTAAGAAACAACGACCAAAATGAGTTACGACCTAACCAGTTAATTCTTAGGTCGCGTGAAGACTTAGGTCGCTCAAACGAAACCCAACGACCTAATTTAGGTCGCCAACGACTTAACAAGTCAAGAGATAAGGAGTTGCGACCTAACTCTAGCAAATAGCTGCGACCTAAAAAGTCACGACCTAAAAGACTACGACCTATACTAGGTCGCTTACATATGCGAGAAACATTAGGTCGCTCAGAACCTACGAACGAGCTACGACCTATACTAGGTCGCTCAACAATACCACTTCATGCCTTAGGTCGCGCGCGAGCTACCAAGCTAAGTCAACCAGTTAGGTCGCGAAGTTCATATATCGCAAAGGTTTTAGGTCGCCAACGACCTAATAAGAAGCCGCCTTATTTTTAGGTCGCCAACGACCTAACAAGAAGCCGCCTTATTTTTAGGTCGCTTGAACGACCTAACTTTACCGAGCCATATTTTTAGGTCGCTGCCGAGGTTCCTTAGGTCGCTACTGGATGCTGATTACTATAAGTCGCTGAAGATTATGCCCCTGGATTTCTTGAGTCGCTGCTGTCTCGAGACATGTTGTATAAAGTTGTTGTACTTTTGTAATGTTGTATTTCTTATGTCGTTGTAATGTGTTGTAACATGTTCCTTATGTCATTTGTATATAAGTCGTAGGTCGCGTCTGTTAGGTCGCGTGTGTTGTTTAGGTTGTAAGTCGTTGGTGTGTGTTAGGTCGGTGCCGACCTAACTGTTGTACAGTTTGTGTTGTGAATTGTAAGCCTATAAATAGGCAATTGGTCTCATTTGTAAAAGTTTAGTTGATTTGAATAAAATTTCGTTTTGTTAGCTTTGTGCTTTCATCCAAATTGGTAGTCGAGTGTAATCTCCTATCTCCACCTTCGACATTCGAGTGCGCTTGAATCTTCGAACGTTGAAGCCAATTCGCGGAATCAAGTGCGCTTGATCAACGCTCGAAGAATTGTAGATCTCTCCTCACGGTATCGTGCACGATCAACATGTCAGAGATAGCTAAAATTCGGTATCTTCGGATCAACGAATTTGGGCCATTCAGTATTCTTCATTCCATCGATTGCTACTTTCACAGAATCATCATTTTGTTAATTCCGTTGTTGCGTCATTTGGTATCAGAGCTAGACTTAGCCAATCATAGCTAAGCCGAGTCTTGGAGCCAATTTATTCGAAGAGTTTGAGAAGTTAATTGAAGCCGAACACCATTTGGAGAAGTTGGTTGTTCATCGTGTTCATCGCAAGTTGCAACAAGTTTGGAGTTATCGATCCGTATCATTTTGGATCTAAGTTTGAAATGTGTTTGAAATTTGAAGTTGGAGCCGAGAGCAAGTGAAGGCCGTGTTCATCAATTGGTATATTGAAGTGTTTGTGAAATTTTTGAATCATGCCACCAAGAAGAGCTAATCGACATCAAAATATCGAAGATTTGTACAAGAGGGAAGATGCCAAACAAATGGAACAACGTATAAGTAACAAATTCAATGAGAAGTTAGAAGAAGGTATTGAAAGGTTAGAGAAATTGATGAATGATATGAATCAAGGTCAAAGACGGAGGTCGCCAATCTCGAACCATGGAGGAAACAGAGTTTCGCCATCGGTTACGGAAGCGAGGAGGGTGTCGCCACATTCTGATCATGGTAGGAGAGAATCTTCAGTTTCATTGAGGAGAGAACATCACGAGTATAGAGATGAAGAGAGAAGAACTCCACGTGAGTTTGAACATGAACCATACCGTGATGATGATAGACAAAGTAGAAGAGATATGCGAGATCATAGAAATATGGAAGGTCGAGATCGTTATCGAAGTACATCTGTTTTTGATGAAGATGATGATAGAAGCAATATTCATTATCAAGATCGAGACCAAGGATGTAATGCATATAGGGATGTTGAGGATGATCGTCGATGGGAATTAGGGATGAAGACTGAAATTCCAGAATTCAAAGGTGGTATGCAAGCTGAGGAGTTTTTGGATTGGTTGTCTAATGTGGAGGAGATTTTTGACTTCAAGGAGGTTCCAGAACATCGTAGAGTGAAGTTGGTTGCTACAAGGTTGAGGGGTAAAGCTATGGCATGGTGGCAACAAACAAAACTTACACGGGAGAGGATGGGAAAGTCAAAGATTGTCACGTGGGATAAGATGAGAAGGATGATGAAAGCAACTTTCTTACCGCACAATTACCAATCCCTTATGTATCAACGATTGCAGAATCTAAGGCAAGGGACGAGGACAGTGACTGACTATGCGGATAAATTTTATCAGTTGATTGCAAGGAATGATATCATGGAGACAGAAGAACAGTTAACCGCTAGATATGTGGGAGGGTTGCGGACACAGATTCAAGACATGGTGAATATGTTTGATCCAAGATCTATCGCCGAAGCACATCAGAAAGCACTTGCTTGGAAGAAACAAGGAAGGAGAGGTGGTGGAGTGTTTACAAAGGCCAACGACCAGAAAAAGGATGTTAATAGCAGTGCGGATGTTTCCAAAGTCGTCAGTAAACCGACTGTGAATGAAGCCAGCAAAGCAAAGGCCAATAGTAATCTCAAATGTTTAATTGTCAAGAGTTTGGCCATAAAAGCAATGAATGTACAAAGCAAAAGAAGCGGGCAATGATTGCGGGGATTGAGAATGAAGATGCAGAGGGAGAGTGCGTCAATTCAATACCAGTTGAAGAAGAAGAACTTTTGACAGGAGATGTGGGTTGTAATTTGTTATTGAGGAGATCTTGTTTGACACCAAAACAAGAGGATGATTCAAGTTGGTTAAGGAGTAACATCTTTCAATCAACATGTACTAACTTGGGAAGGGTTTGCAATGATGCAGGAAGTTGTGACAACATTATTTCTTTAGAAGCTGTAAAGAAGCTGTCATTGAAAACCGAGAAACATCCAACTCCCTACAAATTAGCTTGGTTGAGGAAAGGAAGGGAGGTGAAGGTTAATCGAAGAGCTTGTGTTAATTTTTCCATTGGGAAGAAATACAAAGACGAAATTTGGTGTGATGTGGTTGACATGGACGTATGCCATCTGTTGTTGGGAAGACCATGGCAATATGATAGAGCTGTGCAACACGATGGACGCACTAACAGTTACAGTTTTATGTTCGAGGATACACGAATCATTTTGGTTCCTAAAAAACGTCAACAAAGTGAAAACAAATTGGAGGAGATCGAAGAGCTAAAGACTTTGTTGTCTTTAAAGTAATTTGTTGATGTGGAAGATGAAGTCGATTGTTTTCAATCACCAAAGTTTGACGGAGGTGAAGTTGTTGATTTTCATCCAACGAAATCTGATGAACATGAGGTTGAAAGTTCACAGTCAGCAAATTTGGATGAGGGGGAAGAAAGTAAGTCAGGAGATGAAGTAGGTAACTTGTTGATGAAGGAAGTAGATTCAATTAGTCTATTATTTATAGAAGAGTTTATTAAAGAAGTGGAGGATAGAGCGGAAGAGTTTATGTTGAATGGGAATGAAATCGGTAGAGATCTCGAGACTCCTGAGGAGGTTAAGTCGATGGTGAATGAACGTGAAGTTATAGTTCCTGCAGAGTTGCCCAAAGAATTAGTGTCACGGGGGAAGGTACATCATGATAATCAAGTGTCAAGTGCTATTGTACCATATATACCACGTAACCATATGTGTCCGACGGAGCAGGTAGAGTTGAGAAGATTAGTTGATGGATTTCTGTTCAAAGCAAGGCAATTGTATACTCCTGATCGCAGTTGGAAAATAAAATTTATCAAAGATGTGCATGCAGAAAGACACATGGACAGTGATCATACCATGCAGTTGGTTACAATGTTTTGTTTTGGACCGTCCATAAGGAAAGGGGTTGAAAGGCTTGTTCAGAAGAGTCAGAGTTATCAAAATTCAAAAGAGACCGCGACGAAGTCAAGATTTTGTATGACATTACCTATACATACTAATTCATGGGTGGGCATAAGTGTGGACTCTGTATTGAATTTGATGAAGATACAAAGTGGCAACAAATCTAACTACTTGATGGTTGAACGATTTCTTGTTGGTACGTACAATAAACTAGATACTGGAGGAATGAGTCGTTTGGAAATTATGAAGACAATTTATGATTGTAAGATGAACTTGCCGGATCATCGTCCTATGGGTAATATTGACAATATCAAACACTTGGTTCCAATTCACAAAGATCAGAGTATCGAAGACGAAGAACTGTTAAATTCGAGGATGAATTTCTTCCAACAGGGAGAGGATGATGCAGCTCAGATTGGTGAAGAGATAGGTCGAGAGCGACCTATCCAAGTCTTGAGTCGTCTACGACCTAACGGGGGGAAGATTGATGTAAGAAAGAGCAGGACAATGACCTATGCCAAGTCGCCAAGCGAGCTAAGAAACAACGACCAAAATGAGTTACGACCTAACCAGTTAATTCTTAGGTCGCGTGAAGACTTAGGTCGCTCAAACGAAACCCAACGACCTAATTTAGGTCGCCAACGACTTAACAAGTCAAGAGATAAGGAGTTGCGACCTAACTCTAGCAACAAGCTGCGACCTAAAAAGTCACGACCTAAAAGACTACGACCTATACTAGGTCGCTTACATATGCGAGAAACATTAGGTCGCTCAGAACCTACGAACGAGCTACGACCTATACTAGGTTGCTCAACAATACAACTTCATGCCTTAGGTCGCGCGCGAGCTACCAAGCTAAGTCAACTAGTTAGGTCGCGAAGTTCATATATCGCAAAGGTTTTAGGTCGCCAACGACCTAATAAGAAGCCGCCTTATTTTTAGGTCGCCAACGACCTAACAAGAAGCCGCCTTATTTTTAGGTCGCTTGAACGACCTAACTTTACCGAGCCATATTTTTAGGTCGTTGCCGAGGTTCCTTAGGTCGCTACTGGATGCTGATTACTATAAGTCGCTGAAGATTATGCCCCTGGATTTCTTGAGTCGCTGCTGTCTTGAGACATGTTGTATAAAGTTGGTGTACTTTTGTAATGTTGTATTTCTTATGTCGTTGTAATGTGTTGTAACATGTTCCTTATGTCATTTGTATATAAGTCGTAGGTCGCATCTGTTAGGTCGCGTGTGTTGTTTAGGTCGTAAGTCGTTGGTGTGTGTTAGGTCGGTGCCGACCTAAGTGTTGTACAGTTTGTGTTGTGAATTGTAAGCCTATAAATAGGCAGTTGGTCTCATTTGTAAAAGTTTAGTTGATTTGAATAAAATTTCGTTTTGTTAGCTTTGTGCTTTCATCCAAATTGGTAGTCGACTGTAATCTCCTATCTCCACCTTCGACATTCGAGTGCGCTCGAATCTTCGAATGTTGAAGCCAATTCGCGGAATCAAGTGTGCTTGATCAACGCTCGAAGAATTGTAGATCTCTCCTCATGGTATCATGTGCAATCAACGTGTCAGAGATAGCTAAAATTCGGTATCTTCGGATCAACGAATTTGGGCCATTCAGTATTCTTCATTCCATCGATTGCTACTTTCACAGAATCATCATTTTGTTAATTCCGATGCTGCGTCACTACCGCTTGGCACCAACTTTCCAAACACTGGACTTAATAGCTATAGTGAGGCAGCTAGTGAAAGAGAGTCAGGGCTTGACTAATGATGATTAGGGTCTCTCCAGAAGTACAAATGGCACATGGACTCCACTCGAGCCAATTATTCAATTAAGTGTAGGTATTTTTTCATTTTTCTGGAAGATGTTGCGACTATGTGGTTCACCAAGCTACCATTGCGGTCAATCTCATCATTTAATGAGTTAGCAAAGAAGTTCCTGAAGCAGTTCCGCATGCACAGGACTCATCCCAAGGATATAATGTCACTCTCTAGCTTGGTCTACGCACCGAGGGAGTCACTGAAAGATTTTCTAGAAAGGTTTAATACAGTTGCTATAGAAGTCAGCAATTCGAATGATGATGTAATACTCATGGCACTGACTAGGAGAGTCGACCCCGATTCCGAATTTGGCGATGGTTAGTAGGAAAGCCTCCTTCTATATTGGATCATTTCCTTGCAAAGGCAGCTCATTTTCTGAGGAAGGAGGAGGCAAAGAAAACCAGGAAGAGAGATGTTGCAGGCCTAAGCACTAAGGGAGTACAAAGTAATGTGGCAGTAAAGCAGTCCAGTGATAGTTCTAGAAAAGTTCAGATCAATATTCAGAACAAACTGAGTAAACAGAAGAAAGGCGGTGATAGAAGCCACGACCGAAGATGGGATTCCAAAAGAAGGAAGCCGAGGATCCCACCATTTGATATTTACATGCCACTGAATACATCATTAGAGCATGTTTATCTATCGACCTGTAACACTATGCAGTATAGGAAACCACCTCCGAAGGAACCGACGGAGAAGCAAGGACAGTCCAGAAAGTACTGTAGATTTCATAAGAGTTATGGACATACCACGGACGAGTGTTGCCACCTCCGTGATGTTATTAAGAAGTTAATTCGAGAAAGAAAGTTGCAACAGTTTGTTAAGGCCCTATAGGATGGAGGGCAGGGGACATCCAAACCTGATCGAGGACAAGCTCCGCCCAGTGCTGAAGAACTTCAACGAACGGCAGGGAGATTAGTTATTAATAACATTGTCGGAGGACCACATCCAGTCGATAAAAGCTGGAATGAGATGGAGCTTTGTGTGAACGCCATCATACATGTTGATATTGAATGTTGCTCCAACACGAAGGACGATGCTCTAGCAAAGCAGCAGCGAACTATGACAGATAATATCATTTTTTAGAGTAGAGATGCGAACAAGGTGGAGGACCCTACAATTAACCCGATGGTGATCTCGGCCATGATTGGCCACGCCTTGGTGAGAAAGATTCTGATTGATTGTGGAAGCTCCATGAATATTATTTTCAAAAAGGCATACGACCAAATGTTACTGGAAGCTAAAGATCTAAAACCGTACAGAGCCCGTATCTATGGCTTTAACGGTATCACAACTGAAGCGGTAGGCCATGTCAAGCTACCAGTTTAGTTAGGAGACGGCAGCCGAAGAAGAGTGCGGGTGTTGTCGTTTGATGTGATGGATGTAAGCTCTCCATACAATGCTTTTCTAGGCCAACTGGCCCTTGCTGAATTCAGGGCAACTATCGCCCCTTGGTGTTTAATGCTAAAATTCCTGATAGAGGCATGATAATTATCCAGGGAGATTTGGCGACTTGACATGCCTGTTATGTTGCTGAGTTGAGAGACGCTCAGCGAAGGGAGAAAGGAAAGGATGCAAAGAGGCCTCTCTACATCAAAACTAATGAAGCTTAACAATCAATGTCCGGGCCTTGGCTCGGACACCACAGTCGTTTCTATAAAGATATAGATCTGAGCGATGAGGAAGAGGAGCCCAAAGAAACCAAGGCTGCATCTGCTAAGCTGACGATTGACATCACGGTTAGCCATGACGACCCATCACGGGTCCTGAAGATCGGATCACAGCTCAGTGCAATAATGAAGGAATTAGCTAGCTTTCTTTGAGTTAATCTTGATGTGTTTGCTTGATTCTGACATGTGTGGGATCTCACTGACCATCACGAGCAACGCATTGAATATCGACCTGAGGCATGTCCGTTGGAACAAAGGCAACGCAGCATGGATCCAGAGAGATCTGTTATGCTTAATGAGGAGGTGGTAAACTTAAGAATAGTGGATTTATCTACGATGCCCTCTACCTGAAATGGGTATCTAATCCAGTTCTTGTGAGAAAAGATAATGGAAAGTGGCGGACCTGTGTCGATTACTCAGACTTAAACAAGGTATGCTTGAAAGATAGCTTTCCACTTCCGAGGATCGACCACCTGGTAGACTCAACCGCTGGAATCTTAATGCACATCCCCAACCAGGAACACACCAGCTTCATTACTGATCTGGGGTTGTAATGTTATTTTGTGATGCATTTTGGACTAAAGAATGCTGAATCTACTTACCATAGATTGGTCAACCAGATGTTCAAAGACCAGATCGGGTAATCAATGGAGGTATATATGGATGATATGCTCGTGAAGTCATGACGATCAAACGACCACATCGATGACTTGGCGGAGATGTTCAGTATTCTCTGGAAATATGGACTGAAACTTAATCCCTTGAAATGCTCTTTTGGCATTGCGTCAAGAAAGTTCTTGGGTTTCATCGTCAACTCTCATGTAATTTAAGCCAATCCCAAGAAGATTCAAGTAATAAGGAGGATCCAGTTGCCAAAGATAATTAAATAGTTGGAAAGTCTAAATGGGAAGGTCGCCCTGAGCTGGTTCATCTCCAAAGCCACCGATAAGTGTATTCCTTTCTTCGACATAATCAGGAGAGGGAAGAGAAACTTTGAGTGGAAGCATGATTGTATTGATGAGTTTCAAGCTCCGGTGCATCACTTAAAGAGACCCCCGTCTTGTCCAAGCCACTGGATCACGAAGACGTGTACATCTATTAAGCAGTGTCGGTACATGCTATAAGTGCTACACTACTGTGTGAAGAGAATCGAATCCATAGGCTAGTATAATATGTTAGCAAGCGGTTGACAAGTACTGAAAGAAACTATCTGAAGCTAGAAAAGCTCACGTACTGCTTGTTGATTGCGTCAAGAAAGGCCCCCCTTATTTCCAAGCTCATCCCATCAGTGTCTTCACCGACCAGCCGTTACGACAGGTCTTACAACGACCTGAGACATCTGGAAGGTTGCTTAAATGGAACATCGAATTGAGCTAGTTCGATATCACTTATCTTCCTCGAAGAGCCATCGAGGGACAAGCACTAGCGGACTTCATTGTCGAATTCACTACACAAGACGACACTTCAGAGAGCAGTGAAGAACCTACCATCCAATGGAAGATGTACACGGATAGAGCATCCAACTATTGATGTTTTAGCATCAGATTCATACTGGTAACTCCTAAGGAATGCTCGATCTACTAAGCCCTAAAACTTGACTTCCCTACGACGAATAATGAAGCTGAATATGAAGCCTTGATCGGTGGGCTTAAACTGGCTAGAGAGCAAGGGGTAAAAGCTTTGCAAATATTCTATGATTCCCAGCTAGTAGTAAACTAAGTCAGGGGAGAATACCAAACCAAAGGAGCGTGACTTGCTCCTTACCTCAACCGGGTCCAAGAGCTGCTAACCGATTTTGAGCATTACACCATTACACACATCCCTAGAAAATAGAATGAGAAAGCTGCCAACTCATTGGCCAAGCTGACTAGTCCTAGGGATGCACGACAAATGGGCTTGGCTCCAGTTGAAGTGCTTAACGCTTCGAGCATTAACCGGATGGAGATCGATTGGGTATTAGAAACGGAGCCTGAGAAGGAATCGTGGATGACTCTAATTAAAGATTATTTGCAAAGGGGAATCCTTCTCGAATGAAGGAATGAAAAACGACATATCCTTTGTAAAGCATTACGATACATCCTCCAAGAAGGAGTCATGTCAGGAAGGATTTCTCCATCCCCCTACTTCAATGTATCGCCAATGATAAAATCAAGCGAGTATTAAGTGAAGTCCATGAAGGAGAATATATGGATCACACCAGGGGTGAACCTTGGTGAAGAAGATACTCCGCTATGGTTATTTCTGACCGACTGTCAGTCGAGACGCAGCTGATTATGCTAGATGATGTGATAAGTGCCAATGTTTGCAAAAATTCTAAGATCCCTGCCGATGAAAATCACTCAAGTGGTCAGTCCATGGCCATTTGTTACTTGAGGTATTGACATCGTCGGCTCTTTGTTGATTTCCAAAGGTGGTGCGAAGTACACCATCGTAGTATTTAATTACTCCATTAAATAGGCTGAAGCTGAACCTTTGGCCATGATCACTATAAAGAAAGTAATCAATTTTTTTGTTCAAAACATCATTTATTGTTTCGGTCTCCTCCTAACAATCATAAC
Organism: Allium fistulosum; assembly: GCA_030737815.1. Lineage (NCBI taxonomy): Eukaryota > Viridiplantae > Streptophyta > Magnoliopsida > Asparagales > Amaryllidaceae > Allium > Allium fistulosum. Next base: position 1,181,817,760 of record CM060903.1, read on the forward strand.
CGACAATGGGACTCAATTCGAAAGCGTTGAATTCAAGACTTCTATCACCGAAATCATACCGAGAAAAGATTTGCAGCAATTTCTCACCCTCAAGCTAATGGATAGGTCGAATCTGTCAACAAAATCATAAAGTCCATCCTATAGAAGCGTTTGGAAAAGTCAAGAGGCAAGTGGGTTGACGAACTCCCGTTAGCATTATGGGCATATAGACTATCCACAAGTCCACGGCTGGCCATACTCCATTCGCTCTTGCTTACGGCTCTGAAGCCATGATTCCTATAGAACTTGGGGTCCCTTCTCATCGAGTGACTTATTATGACCCCAGAACTAACATAGATCTCCTATTGGAATCTCTGGATATGATCGACGAGAAGCATGAAGAAGCTGATTTGAGGGCAGCTGCAAACCGACATCTAGTCGCTCGATACTATAATGTTAAAGTTCAAACCGGGACCTTTGAAATTGGAAATCTTGACCTAAAACGGATCTTCCCTAGCCCCGCAAACATGGGTCCAAAATGGGAAGGACCGTATGTCATCAATCAGAAGCTTGGAGATGGAACTTTCAAGCTAGCGACTTGTCGATGGCATCACACTTCCTAGAGCATGGAATAGCGAGCATTTACGATGCTATTTTACTTAGTTTTGTTTATTCCGTTGTATTTCATTTAGAATTTGCTTTTGCAGTTGAATTCAAAGCCATGTAATAAGACAGATTATGTCGCTTCTTTTCCAATTTGCTATAAAATCTGAAGTTCCTTCCATATTTGTGAATTGTTTTTGCATAATATAATAGTTGTGATATACGACCAACTTACACCCACATATGCATAATATAAACCAACAAGTGCTCAGAGTTTGGTGCCAACCATGTACTCAAGTCTATACTTGAATTAAACAAAATGAACATGACTCAACCATTAATCCATTAATCTCGCCTGCAATCTGATGGGCTAAGTATAAAGTAGAGAATGGGTGTGACTCGACCACCCGTTAACTAACTTCGTCTCCTGATTCGACAGGATGAATGTAAAGTAAAAGCAGTCATGATACAACTGACCACTCTTTTACATTTTCCTAGGACTTGGGGGCAAGGGAATTAATCAAAATAAATATGATTTGATCATTTCTCAGAACAATCTCAATCCCTAGAGTGTAGGCTAGATTATGAATATCAAATGGGTATGATTGATTGCCCATCGACTGACTTTGATCCCTAGAGTGCGATAAGAGTATAAACAAAATGAATGAGTGTGATTCGACCATTCATTCTCCAACTCAGGCCCATCAAATGGGAGGAGTATAAACTCATCATGGATGGGACCGACCATCCACGAACTAAGTCCGCCAACCCAAGACTCGGAGCAGGAGTATAATCACATAATCACTAAATATGATAGTGTAACACTGTGGCTCGCACCTATTGTTTGATACGACTTAAGGCCACGATCGAAAGGAGGCCTTGAGATGGATTTATCGGATCAACGCCCGAAGCAACGGGCGACCGAAAGACATTGCAACTTGAGTGAATGAGCAATGAATTACAAGTACATTGAATGGGAAACATGATAGCTCGAACACTTAGACAAATATGTACAGAAGATGAACAAAAATGAAAGAATCTTTATTCACATACTTGGAAACTAAGTACAAGTTTATTTCGAAAACTAAAAACAAAAAACGAGGCCCGTGCCCGCACAATTGTGGCCAACAAAAGGAAACTAGCTACCAAGCCACTCAGTACTAAGCCAGTTCGACGGGTATTTTTCCCCTTTTTGGGCTTCTTCAGGGTGGATTCTTCGAAGCTACCACCTCGTCCTCTCCTCTTCGACCCTTTTTTGCCCTTGCTACCCTTAGGAGAGATGCTTTCAAAGACGGAGGCAGTTTCATTTTAGGAAACAGAAGGATCGACCTCCTCAGGAGTGACGCCGCCCGACAATATAACTTGAAGCAAAGTAATATCCACTTCGACACTCTCCTTCTAGGCTTGCAACTCTAGCTCCTTCTTTTCAATGCACTCCTTTATGCTAAGTTTGCCAGTGTGTTCGGAGGCATGGGTCACTACGATGTCCTCTATTTCATCCTGGCATTGTTGGTCATCAATCTTTTCTTCATGCAGAGCTCCAATGACTTTAGCATCTGGGTCGGGAGTCTCAACAGGTTGATTGATAGGAGCCACCTATTCAGTGACGGTCGTCGTAGGCCCCGCGTTCTATGCCAGTTATCCCAAGGAAATATCATCATCGGGAGCATGGAAAAATGCAGATGGACCTGTAATTTATGAAGACCAATGGGTAATCCCATGACTATCGGGCATGAGATGTAAACCTTCTTGAATGTCGGAGAAGTAAGAGATATACCTTCACTAGATTGGCCTTTAGTCGTAGCTAGAGTGCCGCCTTCCTAAATCGGAGACAGCCCAAAAGATGTGTGTATCCTTGGATGATCTGGATCGTAGCCTGCATCTTTCTCTGAAGCATGATAAATTGAAGCACCAGCTGCTTGAGTAGTAGGGGGTCTTGGGAACTTGATCCTGAGGCTTCGCCGCCATCTTTCCCCTTTCTGGTGATCGCTGGATCATTGAGTAAACTGAACCGAGCATCCTTAAGCTCACCGGGCTCTTCATCGTGCAAAATTTCACGCATGAGCTGCTCTTTATCCACTTTAGCACCATCGTGGGACTTTTTTTCAAATCTACAATACGGCCCCAGGCTTCGACGAGCTATTCGGGATACCCCTCTCTAAGGAAGCGGAGGTTGCAATTCATTAGGACGCATGCATTGTAATATATCAGTAGCGGATCAAACTTTTCCTTTATCTCTGTCCATCCCACCTCCTTAGCCTCTTCCTTGAGGGCCTCTATCTGTGCAAGTTGATTGCCGGCCTCTATTTCAGCTTCGCGAGTCTCAACGATCTCCTTGCAGTATCGTTGAAACTCCAGCTGAGCCTCAAGCTTCTCCTACTTTTCCTTCTCAAGCTCTTCCTCAAGCTATTTAATACGAAGGGCCAAAGCATCATTGTCTTTTTTCAACACCTCGTTTTCCTTCTGTAAAACGTCTTTTTTGAGGGCTAAAGTACTACTCCGACGAATGGCAGTGTTCGGTTCAGCTTGGTGCACTTTCATTAAACGCTTAACGGCTTCAAAAGACTCGCTGGCTTTTTGCTCAGCATCGGCCAGCTTTGTACCAAATTGCTTGACCTTCTCGTCTAAGCACATGATGATGTCTTTGTCGTGGATCACCTTAAGAGTTAAGCGATCAATATCATGTTTCCTTTCCATCGACACCTTCGAAATTACCACAGCCACATGGAGAGTTATACTGTGCTAGATAAACATCATTAACATAAGAGAGCACTATGTCCTTAGCCTTAGGAGAATTGAATGCAAAGCGGGAACAAATTTGAACTCGTCAAAGTGCAACATAGGAAATGTGGCCATGAGCTCAGCCATCTTCACAACGGCGGTGGCATCAAGAGTAGTCGGGGCTGACAAGATCCGTCTATCGTGCCTATGAGATGAAGTGTCAGGACCTTCTATGCCAGACTGGCAGTCCGAAGATCGACAGGTGCTGGAAGAACCCGAATGTTGCTCAAGCGCAGTGGCCGAAGTGGGAGCGTGAGGCAGCGACTTGCTGCTACTATGTATAGGGGGTGTTGACCGACACCCTTATCATGAGAAGATTGAGATTTTGACTTATGCCTGGGCGATGAGTCCTTGGATTGGTAGCTTTGGTCTCGGTCTTCTTTCCCTTCATGACCTTCTCTATCTCGACCAGGGTTCGGACCTTGACCGGGCCCAAAATAAGATGGCTGAGAGTAAAGCTAATCTCTTTACGTGATCAGCGTGAAATCGAATAGTAGATTCAGACCCCTAAAGGCTTAAGTTGGCAAAATCATAATTTCTGACATCGTCCGGAAGCGGGATGTCAAATAGCCCCTCAAATAAATTTTCTACAAGTAAAGAGCTAGACTGATCTGTAGCAGCAGAGGTTGATTTGGATTTCTTGGAGACTTGCCCTTTGCGAAGCTTATAAATGAGCCTTTTTCCTTTTCACTTCTCCGAGGCAGGGACCTGTAGGCCTTGGTAGGATTCAACCGTAGGCTTGTGGCTTAGGCTTACAGTGTCAAGATTGGGCACATTAGCATCGCCCCTCATCTCGCCTTCCTCGGCAAAATCCTGAGCCCCTTCGACTGGAGGCACGATGGGATCAACTTTGTCACCTCCTTGCCCAACAATGCCTCTTCTCTCTACAACTTCCTCCTTGGTGTTTCTAGGTAGTCCCGTGCTGCGACCTTCTTCTAGTAAGCTGAAAACAAAAAGGCGCTCATTGGTGTGAAGAGATCTAATGTCTCTATCCACCACCGGTATGTTTGTTAGCGTTGAAACTGACTTCGAGTATATGTTGCCGGTGGGATGTGGATGGCTACCTGCAATGTTCAATAAAAAGCTGCTTAGTTCAAGATACGGCTTGGATAAATGCACTTAAAGTTAGGTTTGGAGCAACACTTACATCCTTCCAACCACCGCCTTACAAAACCAAGTGCGGCAGCGCATGTAGAACCATTCGTTCTTAAAAGTACTCAGTTTGTTCCAAGCGCCAGTTACGACCTGGCAGTTTGTGGCTGACTCGAGGAAAGTGTACGAGATGCTTCCTCTTTGCCGTTTGAGGTTGTAAATGAATCTAATGTCTTCTGAAGTTGTCTCATGATATAAGAACTTGAGGAATATCATGTACCTGCAGTGCAAAAATGCGTAGCTATTCGGGTGCAGCTACGCCAGCGCCAATCTTAATGCAACATTTTTCGAATGAATGGATTGAAGGGTGGAACACAACCAGCCCAGCATATGAACTTGTTGCATGCAGTATACCCCTCTAGGGGTAAGTGAGCCCTATCGTTATGGGAGGGGACCCGCACATTCTCGTATGGGATCCCATGTTTAATGCACAGCCTATGGAGAGAGGCCTAATCAACCTTTGAAGCCACTGAATCCTCCGGATCATTCAAAAATATGGCATTTTTTAAGTGTCAAGAGTTGGATCAATTTCTCCTTCAGGATTCAAAGGAACTTCAGGCGCTTGATGGGAACTTTCGGGCTCTTCAGTTTGATGGCCTGCGGAGTTTCTAGCACATACTATTGCTAAGCTTGATTCAACATCGGAATCGTCATGTTGAGAAGTCTGTTCAGTGGCCATAGCTGCTAAGCGCTCTGAGCGTTTGGAACCCATAGCTATAAAACTTAGTATATAATCATTTTTAGAGAAATTAACCTATCCCCTTGTGCTACATGTGAACTAATGTGGTTTGGTGCAGTATTGTACAGTGCAATCATAAATGATTTCAGAACTAAAAATGGTAGTTATGACTAGACTCTAGGATTCGACCGAAGTGACTGTCATCGCTGACCGTCCCAACCGATTTTCATATCGATGGTTGTGAATTTTATCTAAGAAACAGAATCAGTCGTCGGCATACTGGAGTATGAAATTTGCATCCAAGTTCATTCGAGGCCGTATGTTTTATTTGTCCAATTTCAAGTCATATTCGAAAGTGTACGACTTTAGTTAACACTGTTTCAAGTCACATAAGTTCAAATACAAGGTCCAACCAAGTTCTAAGTTATATGCATTTGTTCGTGAGTCCGAATATTCAAGCCTATGTGAGTTTATGTGTATATGTTCTTATTCTAAGCCATGATCTATTTCAAGTTCATATGGTTAGGTATGCAACCAATCGAATTCAAACGTTCATGTTCAACAGCTGAAAATGGCTTAGTCCTCCTAGACAGAGGGATCGTACCTGATCCTTCACATAGACAACATAGCCCTATACCATTTCGAACTCGATATGCCAATGACCGATCCCCTCAACCTAAACCACGACCAATTGCATATCCATCACCGATTGCTTTCCCTTGCTTCACTCCACTTCAATAATCAGCCGATCACTCTCTCCGCACAAAAGTCTTTTCCATCTTATGCCACAACCAAACCTCTATAACTGATCGCTCTTTTCCATCCACACCAATTCCCTCACCACACTATCAACGATCCCACATTTTAACTTCGTCCCCAATTCATCATCATCTTCACCGCACTACCGAAGCTTAGTTTCAAATCCACCAATGCAGTTCGTCCCATTATCTCATCACGTTAGAACACCAAATCACATACTGCAAGGTCAAAAACCCACCTATGTATGTAAGGATAAACACGAGCAAGGGTCAAGGGAAGGGATAGGTGCGGTTCAAGTTCGAGCTTGGACCTAAAATTGAGCTGGCAAGATCAAGAGGAGAATTGATTTGGGGTGATAGCAAAGGCTTCTAGAAAGATGAAGGATGGGTTTGCCTTGGAGATTGAATGGGTTGACAAAAGAATGGACGAGAATGTTTAATTCGCAAGCTTTTTAATGACGACTATTGAAAAGGAAGTGGGATTTGTTCGGTTCCTAAACAAATAAAGTGAAATGAAGAAGATAAGCTAAGTATTTAGCTTATATATGAATGTGACCTGCTTACTTGGGCTCAAAATTCATTTAAGACAGCCCAGACTAAGGGATCGGTACTGATCCCATGCTTAGGGGATTGTTACCGAACGACCCTTACTGATGTTTAAAATATATATTTTTATAAGCAAACTCTACGTTGGTAGAGGGATCAGGTATGATCCCCCAACTAAAGGATTTGTACCAATTCCCTACCAAATAATAAAAAGGAAAACAATATAAAATAGAAAATGAATGAATGAGAATGATAATAATTGCAATGCCATTGCACTTGAACACCATGAACTTTGGCAATGACCCATGACCGCATGAGTGCATTTAGGAGCCAACAACAAACACGTACATGAAGGTGCATGTGTGTATATCCAACACTCAATTTCTTGAATTGATAGAGATTGAATTATTACTTGGATCTCGCAAAAAAGATGTCGCTACAGATAACCAAAGCCTGTTAACTCAATCGATTAGCTCAATGGAATCGAGCATAGACGAAGATAAAAGCTTACATCTTGAATTTATACTTACTAATATTGACCAAGCGTCGAAACAAATAGAGATACAACTCTTCGGAAAGATAACTTAATGAAAGGATAATGACTGTTTGGGAAACTGAATGGAATTCTTCCCGATGACTCTAACTTGCTTCGATTCAAGGCACGTCATGTTCGAAACAAGACGTACTTTGAGGAGTAAGTGTTATCCAGCCATTTGACCTAGTTATATCCAAGCTGACTGAACAAGTTAGACTCGATGATAGACAAGGCAAGCAGCCCGGAGAGGCGATCATAGAGGCCAGAGATCAAGTATAGATAATGATATGAAGTAGCGATCAGGAGAAGCCAAGAGATAGGCTCTACAGAACATTCTAAGTATGGAATAGTGCTTCCCCTAAGAAGGGATCAGATCGGATCACTATGGCTATGAATAACTTGGATCAGCAGTTCAGCTCATCAAGAATCGATCAATATCTCTTAAAAAGTGAAAGCAACTATGCAAACAACACTGGAAACACGAAGCTAGCATAGAAGGGGACCCACCTGATCGATCGTAGCTCGCCACATGGCTAGGGAGACTGATCGGCCCTGATCGCCAAATATTGTGAGTTGGGCCACGAGATTTTTTGAGTGACCGCATCTACATTTGGAGATTCTGCCGGTGAATTTTCAGGAAGATATTCAGTCGTCTACGCTTATAAATACAAGGTTCATAACTCATTTAAAGGATCTTTGCACTATTGTTTTCTTTGTACTCCATTGTAATTACGGATTCTGGTCTGATCCTTTATGTACTCGGAACTTCAAGTGATTAATAAAGCAATTTCATCATAGTGAACGTAGGCATTCAATGTCGAACCACTATAAATCCGTTTATTATTATTTTTTACCGATTTTTGCTTGTTTCCTCTATTATAATTTTGATTTCTTCGTTTATTTCTCTACATATAATTTATTAGGTTTTTGTGCCAACTTTTGGTGCAAAAAGTGGGCAAATGACAAATACATCAAGAGTGGATCGTTTTGGGATATATCTACTGGAAATGATGATTTAGGCACATGGAAATTTTTGTTGAATATCTATCCTGACAGACTCATATGTATCGATAAACATATCGTAGATGGGAAAACAACTATGTTGTGGTTTGAACCTTTGTTACAATGGGGGTTATTGATCAACTAATTAGAAGAGGGTGCGATTGAAAGAATCAAAGGGGAAAATTACCGACGAGTGATATATTAGAGGAGGGGAGATGGCAATGGGATCGTAGGTGCTTCTTGAGTATTATAAGAGAAGAGATAAAAATTGTTAGAATCTTTGAAGACAAAATGTAGAATTATTGGGCATGGTCATGTACTAGCAATGTGAAATACCAATCCAAATTAGTTTGGAAACACATCAAATAAAACCACAATTCAATTTTATGGGCAAATTTCATATAGCTAAATAGCACATTCCAAATATTGCAATTGCAATGTACAGAGCGCTAAATGATTACCTATCAACCAAAAACAGATTTATACAAAGAAGAATTGCAATAGATTCTAAGTGTGTGTTATGCAATCAAAATGATTAGGGTATTAAACACGTTTACTTTGAACGTAAATTTAGTGCATTTGTATGGAAATGGTGCAGAATCAAATTACTATGCCCATCAACACATACAAAAATTCTCTAATTACATAATGAAGTTGAAAAAATGACTTTTACATTTAGTAACAAATGCAAAAATGGTAATACTGTAAAATTCACCCTTTCAATATGTATATGGGCAATCTAGAAGGAACTCAACAACAAAATTTTTAGCAATAACTTCAAATTATAATATCAAATATGCCAGGATAAGTTAATCATAAAGATATGTGCTATTAAATCCAAATTCACATAATATAATAGCATGTAGGATGAAATAATTTGTAAAGAGCGGTTAGAAGATTACCAAACCATTGTATAGTGGCTAATAAACTGTTGTCAGCTACATAGCGATCATACAAACTCCTTGCATGCATAGACGAACCAATCTCTCTAGTAAGAGGTGTTAACCTGTATTATTTTACATTTTTTCACCACTCTATTACTTATTATAGGGATCAAAATATAGAAGAAGAGAACAATCTATTATGGAAGATGTTTGCACCAAAATTGGTCACAAACACTCAACTAATATGATAATACCATAAATTCAATATCCAAATTCAAACAGAATGAAGTTGATAACAAAATATAAAGAAAGAAAATTAAAATAGTAAGAAAATGAATACAAGAGAATTTATAGTGGTTCGGCGTACCCTGGCCTACGTCCACTCAAAAGATTTTCCTTTTATTTATATTGTAGATTACAATTACAAACTAGATAATAGCCTTAGAATAATGATGGAGGAAGAAGAGAGCCAGAAAGAAGATCAGTCTAGCCAAAAAAGAGGATCCCTTTCCTTGAGCCAATGATCCGGTATTTATAGGAAAAGACGATGAAATATCCAGCTGAAAATCCACATGTAGAAGACCAAGGCCAAGACGGACCTGCTTGCCAAAAATGGGGCCCATCTGGGCCTTCTATAGGGAACGGCCCTGATCCCTATAGGGGGATTGGCATCGATCCCTTAAGATGGTGGATAGGGGTTCGGAGATCCCTATGGAGGGTCCCTCCTCTGCTTCCTCATCATGTTTTCGTAGTTGTTTGTGTAGTTCTCTCGATGTTTGTTGAGATATTGAGCGATCATCATTGAGTTGGACTACTAATCTAAGCAATCCATAGCCATAGTGATCCGATCCAATCCATTCCTAACTATATTGATCCGATCTGATCCCCTGCCTAGGGGAAGTGAAAATCCATACTTGGCCATTTTTTGGATGCTACTTGTTTGAATTCGCTTGACTATCATCCATAGCCTTGTTTATAACCATTCTCTGAATCTGATAATCACCTCTTTGGGCTTCCTACCTTAATCATCAACAAATCCATTTAGCCAATTTCAGGGTAACACGGCCTTGCCAAAAGGTGGGATAACCTTTGCCTCCCAAAACATGCCTTGCGATAGGAAGGTGTGTTTTGAATTACCATAAGTCCGAAGTCCATAATCCATCGATAATTAAGCCTTCTAATCTGTAATCCATTAATAGCTAAAAATTTCCAATCCATAATCCAATCGTTTACCAAGTCGAAGCCTCAATCTCTCTAGATCATTAGTGAAATCCACGACTGCTTTGAGTCGATAGGCAATTCTGAAGCCATTCCAAATCCATAACTAAATCCATATCCTTCCAAAGCCAGTAACCAAATCCACGATCTTACCAGATCGTTTGCCATATCCTCAATCTTATCGGGTCATTTATCCAAATTTATGACCTCTCCTGGTCAGTATCCAAATCCATAACCATTTGAAATCCTGGAAGTTGGTAAGCCAATCCACAATCTCTCCGAATCATTATCCTAGTTCATGGTCTCTCCGGACCGATCGATGGTCTCTTTAGACCCTTGCTAAGCTCGATCCATTTGCTCTTTAATGAGGGGACTCAATAATGAGTGAGTTGATCATGTCTCTCTCCGACAAAGCGACTCACTCCCTGTACTTCAGCCCTTTTGGGGACATATAGCGACGTCTTAATCCTCCAGGACCTATCATAGCCTCTCCGAGCTCTTGTTGGACCTCATCCTATCACTCTCCGGTGAAAGGGAACAATGAAAAGTAAGTCGATCCTGTCACTCTCCGACGTAGCGACATTACTTCCTCCACTCCGGTCCAGTGTTACTGAACATAAAGCAATGTCCTAGCCTTCCTAGGCTGATCATGGTCTCTCAGGACCCTTACTGGACCCCATCTAGTCACTCTCCGACGAAAGGGGGAACAACGATAAATAAGTCGATCTTGTCACTCTCCGATGAAGAGACTCACTTCTTGCGCTTCGGTCCCTGGCTCTCCGGTTGGGGACATAAAGCGATCAATTCTGTACTAACTTCCTTTCTCCGGGCTCGACTCTCCGGTCGATGGCTTAATCCATGACGTACGAGTCTATGTCGTCGCTCTCCGATAAAGGGACTCGCACATTGCGGTTGTCACCCCGTTTCTCCCGTCGGGACAACTGCGACCTGTTTTGTTCATCGCATTAATGCAAATTCAAATTCAAATTAAATTACTAAATTTAAGTTCTTACAACCAGAAAACAAGGAAAACCAAACATTGCCACTTTGGGCGTGATGGTTTATCATCATCTTAGAGCATGACTAGGGTCCGAACTTGGTCCCGTACATGTATAAGTGACTTAGTCGTTTTAGTATAGACTATTATTTATTTAGTTCATGTCATGCCGATCAGGAGATGACGATCTGTGACCTCGATCCAAATCCATTTTCATTTGATGCAGACGGTGGCCGCTCTTGTTCTACCATCGCTGCCTGAGTCCTCAAGTACTGTGGTAGCCTACCGTTCCTGGAGTGTTCCACAACCATATCCCGTAAGTGCCTGCATTCATCCGTGGTATGCCCATCCAATTCGTGGAATAGGTAGTATTTTCGAGATCAACATTTCTGCTCTGTAGGATCCTTCCTTGCCGGCTTTCGATAGGGGAGTTGCCCCTTTGTTTCCTGATAAATCCATTCCACGCTCTCCATCAAGTTTGAATAAGAGGAGAACTTCAGCTTCCATACTTTCCTTTGCCTATTCAATCCGTCATACCCATCGTCTATTTTTCATTTACCCTTATCCTTCCTAGACCTTTCTCCAAATTGTCCTTCACCTCGCATGGCATTTACTTCTTGTTTGTCGGTTCGTGCGACCTCCTACCGCAGGAACCTTTACGCTTCATGGAAAAATTCCATGAGATCCATTAGTTGGTCCCACTCCAATGCAACCTTAAAATCTATGTCATCAGCAATCCTGGATACTACTACTATTAAAACCATCAACGGATCCAGTGTTGATAGTTTGAACTCCGGTGGGTTCCTAGCTTGCCTGATATTCAAAGTGAACGGACTCTGATTGACATCCTCCAGACTCCTGTTGAGCAATCCGCCTCTCATTATTTGACGTACCAGTTCAGCCATCCTTCCATTCTCATCCATAGATGGCCTCCAATCTATAATACCAGCCTATCCCTGACTCCGCAAGGGTACTGTGGAATATACTCTTCCACATTATGATCCCCAACTGTAGGTCCTACATCAACCACCGGTCAAACGGCATTCGCACTAGCACCTATACTAGCCTGACCTAGGGCATGCCCCTAGGCCTTGGGGGATCCGTGCTGATCCCTCTGGGGGGATCGGTGTCAATCCCCTGTTATTGGTCGAGAACTACCCCCAGTCGCTCCACTGCGATCTCCTGACCGTTGGCTCCATTTCCATGCACCTTGTTCTGATTTTCTACAGCTATTGCTGCTCCAACTCCTTGATCCGAATTGCTATTAGCTCCTGCTCTAACCTATCCAATTTGCCTGAGGAAATTCTACATCGTCTCCTTTTGTCTCCTCATCATATTCTCCTGCATTGCCTCTATCATAGTCTCCATCTTGTTCTTAGTGATGTAGATGGATGGTTGGTTAGCTCCAGCTCTTGAGGATGCCTCCTGACTTCCTTTATGTTGACTCATATGCATAGGTGCTTTCCTCGTAGATTGTCTGACCATTGATCCAAATCCAAGCTCCAAATCATTTCCAAATCTATGGGTGTAAGTAACCTGGCTTTGATACCAAAATGTTTGCACCAAAATTGGTCATAAACACTCAACTAATATGATAGCACCACAGATTCAATATCCAAATCCAAACAGAATGAAGTAGAGAATAAAATATGAAGAAAGAAAATTAAAACAGTAAGAAAACGAACACAAGAGAATTTACAATAGTTTGGCATACTCCGGCCTACGTCCACTCCAAATATTTTCCTTAATTACAATTACATACCGGATAATAGCCTTAGAATAATAATGGAGGAAGAAGGGAGCAAGAAAGAAGATCGGTCTAGCTAGAAAAGAAGATCCCTTTCCTTGAGTCGATAATCCGGTATTTATAAGAGAAGACAACGAAATATCCAGCTGAAAATCCATGTGTAGAAGACCAAGGCCAAGACGGAGCCACTCACGAAAAATGGGGCCCATTTGGGTCTCCTAGAGGGATCAGCCCCGATCACAATAAGGAGACCAGCACCGACCCCCTAAGATGGTGGATAAGGGGTCGGCTATCCCTATGGTGGGTCCCCCTCTACTTCCTCTTCGTGTTTCCATAGTTGTTTGCATAGTTCTCCGGGTGTTTGTTGGGATATTGAGTGGTCATCGTTGAGTTGAACTGTCAATCCGAGTGATCTATTGCCTTAGTGATCCGATCTGATTTGTTCCTAACTATATTGATCTGATCTAATCCCTTGCCTAAGGGAAGTACAAATCCATACTTAGCCATTTCTTGGATGCAACTTCCTTGAATCCGCTTAACTATCATCCATAGCCTTACTTATAACTGATCTCTGAATCTGGTAATCTACTCTCTAGGCTTCTTGCCTTGATGATCACAAATCCATTTAGCCAATTCCATGGTATCACGGCCTTGCTGAAGGTGAGATAACAGTAGGTACAAACATAGTAGAGGAAATCCAAAATATTTTTCTGAAATAGCACACAAGGAGGCAGTATCAGCAAGATTGATAAGAGTTTACAACCGTAAAGGAAGAAGTGAAAAAGTTCTTGGATACTTATCTTAGTAAATGAACGTGCACGACAGCTACAAGTATAGATCTGTGTAAGACACCTTCAGATCTACATCTTTAAAGTGAAATACAATGCCTTTCAACATCATTTGTGAGTTATTAGTTGAATCGCTACATCAGGAGAAAGACTGCAAAGGTACTTGAAGTATGGATGATAATTTGGAGTGGAAATAGGCTTTGGAGGAGCTTGATTTCTGTCAAAAGCTTTTGGAATGAGAGATCGCCATTAATTCTAGAATGGAAGCTAAAAAGGAAATAGACAATTGGAGTAATGAATATCGGTAGAACTAGGGTTGAGTTGAATTAATTCTAAATTTGTGTGGACCGGGTCAGGAATTTGTGTGTAGGCTAAAGTTGATATTCGAGTTCTACATATATTTGTAATTTTGCAATAAAAGCATTCGAATTAAGTTCAAAAAAATCACCTTTGGCTTTTAGAATGTACAAATATTATTTCAATGCTTATAATTATTACAAATATATAAATTATAACACTTATAAGTGTTACTAAACCAAATAGCAAATCAAAAGCAATGCATGTGTAGTAACACTTGAAGGTATTACTAAAGTAATGGTTACCAACACTTATAAGCATTACTAACTATATGTTTAGTAACGCTTAAGTCTTACAAATAGTGCTGAATCATTCCTTAGAGGTCATTGGTAACACTTAAAAAGTGTTAGCAAAATTATTTGCAATACTATAAATCTTAGGAATTGCATGTTTTCGTGTTGGTGGTAGTGGAGATTTTTGTGTTTTCTTTATTTACAAGTGAGTTTACTCACCTATATAAACAATATGTTACATGTTTCATGTGTATATTATGGGATATACACATTATATTATAATAGTTGTTTGAAGTGACTTATACGTTCACATGACATTTACATTATTTAAAAAAAATTACATTTAAAAAGTGAACTGTAAACTTATACCTTTGTTGATAAACTTAATAAAGTGACCTTAACTATATGTTGCCATGCATGGTAGTATAGTGTACTTGAATATGAACATTTGGTTGAATATATGAAGTTAAAATGATATTATTAACAAGTTGAATAAGTTTGATAATCATGTGTTTAAAAGAGAAGTTCTTAACAAAAGTTTACAATTTAAAAGTGTTTTAAATGAAGTAAATTTAGCATGATGCTTTGTATGCATATTCTTACGTCATAATAGAGTATGGTACATGAGGAAATAAGTTACGTATGCCAGAATTTTGAGAAGTTAAGTAACATGAAGTTAAAGATTTTTTTATAGAATTTTTTATAACATTTTATGTACATACTCTGAAGGTAAGATGGAGTATGTTACATTGGAAAATGATTTGTATATATAGAAGGTTTATAAAATTAACATAAATTAAAGAGGAGTTATAAAACTTTGTTATTTTTTACCTCCTTGAATAGTTTAAAGAAGACAACTTTTGACCTTAAAGACATTATAAAAATTTCGAAAAATCATTAGGAATTAGTTTATGGTGTTTTGAAAGGGAATGAACATTTTATAGTTAAGTAAAAAATTATAGTAAATCCATATAAGTTAAGCTTTGTTATGCTAGGTAAAAGATAACATTTAGTGATAGCATTGCTCGATTTTTTTGAATTTCTTAAATTTGACACAATCTCCTTTAACTTATGAAACCATGTTGTGTATAAGATGGCAATTTTCAAAGTGTGACTTTGACTTGTCAAAGTTGGAATTCAGTCATTGAATTTAAACTTTTACTTAGGTACGATATAAAAGAGGTGTGAGGCTCTACCATTTATATGAAATGTCTATTTCTTTAAGGGTGATGTGTTTGGAAACCTCTCGGTGGGTCTCTACATCTACGTTGTTCGCACCCTTGCAAAAAGAACTAGAATTGAGTTAACTAGAAATGCATCGGACAACGGTTTTGAAATGACTGGAAGCAGGTAAGTGTATTGAAGTACAACTTGATCATTGCTACCTCAAAATTAATAATGAACTAAGTGGAACGATGATGTCCTTAAGACCTATAAGGAAGTGGGTAGAAGGAATCACGTTCGAGAGGTTGATTCCTGATGATGGGTTCGAGAGCGGATTTTGAAATACATGAATGCACTAGAAGGAAAAACCGAAGATGATTAAAGAGGACCCAAAAGGAGATATTATCAGTTATGTGAATTTCTACCATTCGGACATATTAAGTCTAGAGATATATCTGGTATTTCTAGTATATTGATTTATGGTTCTATGGCTTTTAGGTATACTATTCTAGGGATATAATTTGTCCTATGATTTTAAGGGTAGTCTACCCTTGCCATTTTGGAATTACACGTGTATGTATTATGAAACCTAGACACAATCGAGTTATATTACCAAAAATTCACTGTGATATGTATAGGCATGTTATAGTTATCTTATATATTACAAAATATAAACGTCTTTGGTTGAACTTATTTACTTGATATTAGACGGTTTGGTACTTGGGAGGCAAAAAACTCATTTTGTGCTTTAGAGGCGTAGCCTTATAATGTACTGTGATATGTATGGGCATATTACTAGGGTTTTATCACACCATATTTATGTCTTGCTTAAAGTATACCTTTATCCTTAAACTCTTGGGTACTCACACTACACCATATAGGCAAATTTGCAGTACCCTCATGTGGAAAATATACAACGGTCTTGAGCCGTTGCAAAGTTGATGGCAACTGCTCCATACTGTTCCAAAGTTCCTCTGATTTTTTGTTATTATTTTTTGACCCTTTATATACGCTACGCTCAAGCTACACTATGCCCATTCCTAAATAATACAATATGCCCTAATTTTTCCCTCTCTTTCTCACTAATTCCGCCCCCTTTCTCTCTCACTCATAGTTTGGTAGAAATCTTAGGATCGGCTCTTCTCATTGATTATCAAATTTTACAAGCGATATATGATAGGTATCGATTTGATTTTTATTTTTATCGAACCTTCTCATGTTTGATTGATTATCGATCAAGGATCGTCCCTTCTCATGTTTGATTGATTATCAAACATTTAATTATTCTCATGTGGAACAGTTTCCACGATAGGCGTCATTTTGGTTTTTATTTACTGATGGTGTTGTTCTAATGTCGTTGTCCTAATATATATATATATATATATATATATATATATCAACTATTTTGAATGCTTGATGGTGGAGGGAATCAAGTATTTTTACATAAATGTAGAGATTGTTAATAGGCATGTTTTATTTCTTTCAATGTATTAATCACATGTGACATTTACTAATAAAACTGATATGATTTTTCTTTTTCTTACATCATCATATCGAATAATAGGCGACAGTTACATGTACCGAAACATGACGGTGATCTAAAATCATATTCACCACATGCATTGTTGATTTCTTTTTGAGTAAGTCAGTTTTTCCACACCTTTCCATGAAGGCATCATTGTTATCCCCGGTTGGTATATTAGCACCTGATGATTCTAAAAAACGATAATTTTCAGGAAAGAAAAGTTCTTCCTTTCTTTAACAAGGTATTTTAAGGGAATTATGTTTTGATATTTTATTATTAGTGTATTGATTGATTGCTATGACATAAAAGGAGTTGTATTACATGTGCTTGTTAGCAGTACATGTTGCTAAAGAAATGAAAGGGAATAGAGTGCTAGAACTATTTTTTAATGAATGCTTCTAGTTATTAGGATTGAAGTTGTCTCATATAGTTTGGTAGTTGTAGTGAAAGCATGTGTAGAGAACTGTTCTGCATTTTTGAAATCTGCACTTAAGTGAGCTTTTTTGCTGTTAAGAAGTAAATTATTATGACTAGTCACTTATATGATTCAAAATTTCATTTACACCAATATACACTGCTATTTGCTGCTGTCATTTCATTAATGTTGCAGAAAACTACATCATATTTCTCCATTTTTATCTTTCCACATCTTTCATTTTAGATGCACAAAACTGTCAGCACTTGAATACCATGACACTATTTACCCCCACATGAGATCCTTTACCCTTATTTACATTAACTTGTGCTCCATGTATAACGACCCGTGATTTTGAACAATTCATCTTTGAATATTGAAACTTTTAAAATATAGTTAAGCGTCATAAATGTGATTTTATCATCTTATTCAAATCCTTTTAATTAATGATTAATGATAAGAAACTTTTTTTTGAAATTTGTTTACAAAAATAAATACTTCGAAGAAATATAGACAATGTGACCAAAATCATTTTATCGATAAACAGCTTTTTATTCAAAACCAGTTGTCAAAACTTTGTGTACATGTTTTAATAACATAAGAGGTCATTAATGGCTAGTAAAAATATTTTCACTAATTATGGTTAAATGAAATTTATTCTAGAAGCTTATAGAAGATGTGAGTGGAGATATTTGTGAATGAGGTATTTGTTTTGGCTTTTGATGTATAAAGTAGAACACATGGAAGCATATGGAGGGGAAGTGGTTTTGGCAGGCTATAGAAGGTAAGGGGAAGGGTGTGCTTACCTCTTGAAGCCTATATAAGTGTGTGTACACAACATAGAATCACTTTTTACATTTTAGAAAAAATTAAAAAAGCTCTTCATCCCCTTCTATCTTCATAATTTTCTAAGAATAAAGTAATTCAAAACAACTCAAAATCAACTCAAACTATTGTATAAGCCTTACAACGACATGGTGATACCATCCATTCACTCAAAATTTGAAGATTTGAAGCACCCAAGCCAAAACAAAGCAATGCCATGAGCAAAAGAGGGGATTTGGGCCTAGGCCATGAGCAAAGCAAGAGAGGTAGGAAGTTTTGGTGTTTGCAAGGTTGAGGTGGGAAGTGGAAGCTTGTACTTGGTTGTTTACTTGTTGAAGGTTGAGTTGACTCGCTATTTGAATGAATATGAAGTGCTTGTTATGTTGTTTAAATTATATTATTTTGCTTGACTTTATATTGTGATATATTGTTGTGATTCTTGCTTTGGAAAGCAAATAGCATATATAATTGATGGATTTGGACTTGTATAACTTTCTATGACTTATTGCATAGCCTTGAAACAAAACACATAGGGTTAGGTTGGACTTTGATTTGAATCGGACTTGATTTGGAAGTGGTTTTATAGTGATAGTCGTTATAGAAGCACTTCAGAAATGCCTTGTGTTAGGCATTTTCTATGATTTTTTTAAAGAGACCCTTAGGAGTTTCTCCTCATGGTTGTAATGTATATTGTATATATTAGCAGTTGTAAAAAGATTGGATATTCAAAAGATCGTTTGCATATCGAAAAATGTCAAAACTTGAAACAGCCCTAGTTCATAGTCATTTACAACAGTCAACCGTAGCACTTTAAAAACACTGTAGCATCTCTGAATCAATTTTACACCATTCTGTAAATGTTGTAGTTTCTGTTTGAGACTTTAAATTGCTTTGAAACGAATTTAAACTTAAGTATTTTACTTTAATCTTTTTATTAACCTTTTCCAACTTATACTAGAGTATTTTAAAAGTGGTTTGGAATTTTTAAATATTTTAAATAATTTATTATGAATTATTAAAGTAGAAGGTTTATTTTAATATAAAAGAAAACATGTTATTTTGATGTTTTAAATAAATTATAAAATAGGTCTTTGAAGTAATGGTTTAAATAAATTTTCACACCATAATTATAAGTATTTTAAAGTATATTTTAAGTATATATAGTTTTTAGAAAATTAGTTCATTATTTTATTAAAGTATTAAAAAGCTTTTATAATATAATATATGTTAAATTGTCTTTAAATATCTTATCTTATAAATAAATTGTTATACATACATCTTTATAATTTTTAAGAGAGTTTTAATTTTTAAGAGAGTTTAAAATTATAAACATATGTTTTATAAAAGAGGTTTAGGAGAAGCTTAAGTGGCTTAATCGTGTTTGTTTTGTTTACTTGTTTATGGAATGTAATTAACTGTACTTAACACCAAAAGCCGACGAAGTAGACTTGTCTATCTGGGAGAGTTAAGAAGGATGTTCAAGTACGGTTTAGAAGCAATAATGCTATAGCCTATCGATTTCACTCTTGACTAGTGGATAGTAAGTTGAGATGGTCGAAAACGTGCTAAGTATATGAAACTTAATTTTCATAAACAATCGTTTTTAGAACTTGATAGTCGATTAGTCAACTAATCAAACTTAACCATTTAACTTAGGAAGTATATTAGAGCTTCATTACTTCATACGGTTTGAGATCCTCGGGGAGGACTCATTGGTATGAAACGTCTCTAGCTTTAAGAATTATATGAGATCCCCCAAGGCGGACTCCTTTATATGTAGTTCACTTACCTTTAAAAGAACAGGAATTGAATTTAACGGAAATTCATTGATTTAGTTTTGAAGAGTATAGGATTGGTAATCATTTTACTTACTGAATACCACTTCAAAATTAGTATGGGAGTCTACATTTTGGAAGTGGTTGCAAAGTGGAATGTTATAGAGTTAAGCTGTCTAACCTAAGGTTAAGTCCAAGAGAGATGTTAGCGTTAACATTTCAGACTAATGCTACATAGTTGAACTGTCTATCCTAAGGTTAAGTCCAAGGGAGAGGTCAGCGTTAGCATTTGTTGGTCAACTTGTGCTGGAATCCATGAAAGGTTTCATGTTCTGTTCGAGTAATGAAGACTCATATGAGAGATGTCGAACGTGACCTCGACATTAGAAATGATAAAAAAATAGAGTAGGAGCACAGCCTAGGGTTTAGCTAACCCTTGATAGAGTACATCAACTCCATATCTAAAGATGCTTATCGATGTTGCTAGTGGGATTTGATGATATTCGGTATCAAGTGTTAAGGGATGGACCGACTATGTTTACCTTAATGGTATATTTTATCTAGAGATATACAACGCTCTGAAGGTAGGTCTGTCCCTTGTGCAGAAGGCCAACTTTAGTTTACTGAGGGGACCTCCATGGAAAATCCTTATGTACCTTAGCTGTTTTAGATATACTTTTAATATTGTTGTGTTGTAAGATGTGAAAAAGCACAGCTATTTTCTTATTTATATTCTACACCTTAGACATTATCTTTATATCACTGTATTACTTAACGAATGGTTTGGTTGTTTTTGAGGGAAAAACTATTACGGTGATTCGTACGGTCTCAAAAGTTACTATTATATGAATATATGTATCTTGAGTTTCTCATGCACGACTTATGTTTGACACATGGTTTTTGTTTTCGCTAAATTCCTCGTGTACTCTTTCGAGTAGGCTAAGTAAAGCAAGTTATACTTTGGACACTTCAGAGCTTCAAGAGACGAGCTAGAGGCTTCCGTTTATCTATTTATTTCTATTTCCATTGCACTATTATTATGTTTGTATCAGCATTGTGAGGACAAGAAGTTATAACTGTCAAAGCTGATGATAGTACTTAGGTCTTGTAACTCAGAAATTACTCTGTAGTTTGGAGTAACCCTTTGTAATGTCTTTTCAGATATTGTATATTATCGTTCCACTATGACATTCTGATATTATGTTCTTTCTTTCTTGTTTGTTTCTTTTTCTTTTTATTTTACCTTAACTATCTATCTTTCCAACACTTGGGTGTTCGGCACACGAATACCATGGATGTATTAGTGTTAACATTCGAGGGTCGAAAAGTTAGGTCGTTACATTTGGTATCAGAGCAAAGGTTTAGCGAATACCTTGGATTTGGTTGGGTGTGGCTCATTAGAGATAGGGTAGGCGATATCCTAATGAGTTGAGTGTATTATATATACGAGAGCATATTTGTATTTTTCTATAAACCTATCCCTTTATAGTATTTCCTTAGGAATAACTCTTTCTTTGAATAACTCTATCCTTAAGTTTCCTAAAACTATTTTGCTATGTTCAGGTTGGAAGAACTATGAGTACTAGAGATGCTAATGCTAGAGAAGGTAGAGCTGGATCGAGGTAGTTTTATTACTAATGGCAAGAATCGGGCACCGAGGAATGTCGTTCCTATCGAGGAACCGATGGTGAATGTCATGGAAGAAGTTGTTCGGCCATAAATGAACTTTTTTTCGCTTTGCCATGACTATGAGAGGTTAGGTAGTAAGAGGTTCAATGACACTAAGACTGTTATTGAGGTTCAGACTTGGCTTAGTTTGTGTGACAGGATTTTCGAAGACATGGAGTTGGATGATGCGAAGAAGCATCGTTTGGCATCGGGACATCTGACTGATGTTGCTACGGATTGGTGGGGTTTGATCACTGTAGATGTCCAGAAGAATAGCTTTTCTTGTGCCCAATTCAAGAAAGTGTTTGAGATGAAGTTTGTTCCAAAAGCCGAAAAGACTTTTTTGTTTAGGAGCTTTCTAGATCTGAAGCAGAGGGCTATGTTATTTGTTGAGTATGAGAATAGGCTCAATGCATTACCTTGGTTCGGATTGGGGTTAGTAGACACACCACTAAAGAAGAACAAGATGTTCATTGCAGTATGCATCTAGAGTTTTAGAGGGACATGACAAATTCTTATTCATGAGTCTTTTGTGAATTTGATATGCATAGGTTCGAGGTCGAGATTTTGGCTCCAAAGTCGTCTATATCTACACCAAATGGGGAAGCATAATATCTCTGGTTAGCTTGCCATAAGTGTGGAAAGAAGGGGAATTTTGCTAGAAATTATTGATCTGATAGAGGGCAAGTAGTTAAAGTATTGATTGCTAAGGTACTGAATCTAGAGCCACGGTAGCTAAAGCTCAGTTTGCACTGTGGAGTTGTTATAACTACCATCAACCAGGTCATTTTGTTCGGGATCATCCGATGCTTCAGAAAGGATAGCAGCCTAGATTTTTCATACTTGTTTTAACACCTTCTACTTCTGCAACTGCAAAAGTGAAGCAAGTTCTGGAAGGTATATTATCTGTTTATGGCATTCCTATTCATGTTTTGTTTTGTTTGATACCGGTGCTTCTCTTAGTTTCATTTCTAGTAGCCTTGTTGATAGACTGAAATTTGAGCCAGTTATGGAATTTGACTCTATTTGTGTGCCGAACCTTATGGTGGGCTTGGCCAATCTTGGTATGGTATGTTTGGGAGTTCCAGTCACTGGTACCGACCAACTCTTTCCTTGTGATATGTATGTCCTTGGTTTTCTGGGGTTTGATGTTTTGCTTAGGATGGATTAATTGTCTTGGTGTTGTGTAGTTCTAGATTATGTTAAGCGAACTATATCATTTAAGACAGGGGAATGGAAGATTCTAGTAGTGGATTGTGAGGGACATAGCTCACTTATGACCAGTTTTCTTTATTCTCTTATTGTGGCGGAAGGAGAGTTCGATTAGATCTTTGTTGTAAAGGAGTTTGTAGATATGTTTGAAGAGGTGTCAGTTTACCACCTCATCGTGAGATAGAATTTCATATTGATTTGGTTCAAGATTATAAGCCTATTATGTTGTTTGTTTGTAGGCTAGCACCAAAGGAGAAGTTAGAACCAACTAACCAGGTCAGCGATCTACTGCATAAAGGCATGGTCCATTCGAGTCGATAATATTGGGGAGCACCGTCGTCTTTGCTATGAAAGCGGACGGTTCCTTAAGACCGTGTATGGATTATCAGGAGTTCAACAAGTGGACTATTAGGAACAAGTATCATTTGCCTAGGATAGATGACTTGTTTGATTAACTTCATGGTGCTCGGGTGTTTTTTTAGCTTGATCTTGCAATAGGGTTTCATCAGCCTAGGGTAGCAGAGGAGAGTGTACCCTTGACAGCTTTCAGGTTCGATAAGTTTTATGAATGGTTAGTTATGCCATTCGGCCTAACTAAAGCTCCAGCATATTTCATGGACTTGATGAATTGGGTTTTCCAAGATGTGTTGAAATGTTTGTTCCTGTATTTATTAATGATATTTTGGTCTACTCTAAAACTGAGGAGGAGCATACTCGCTATTTGAGGATTGTATTAGAAATGTTGAGGGAGAATGTGTTAAAAGGCTAAGTTCTCGAAGTGTCACTTTTGGCAGTCAGAAGTGAGTTTCTTAGGTCATGTTGTCGATGGAGGGTATTTTGTGTTGATCCAACAAAGGTTATGGCTGTTCAGGATTGAAAGTGGCCGAAAAGTGCAATTGAGATTAGGAGCTTCTTGGTGTTAGCAGGTTTTTATAAGAGGTTTATTCAAGATTTCTCGAAGATTGCTTCACGCTTGACGAATCTGACGAAGAAATATGTCAAATTTTTTTGGATCGATAAATGCGAGCAAGCATTCAAAGAGCTGAAAGCAAGGCTGACTAGCGCTCATGTTCTTACTGTTCCAAATGGAGGCAAGGGTTTAACTATTTATACATATGCTTGTGGAACAGGTTTAGGTGTGGCGTTGTTGCAACATAGAAGGGTTATCGCTTATGCCAGTCGATAACTCAAACCACATGAATCGAGGTATCCGACCCATGACTTGGAGTTGTTAGCAGTTGTTTTTGCATTGAAGATGTGGAGACATCATTTTCTAGGTGAGACAGACCATAAATCCTTGAAGTATTTTTCACCTAGAAGGGCCTTAACATGAGGCAGAAAAGGTGGTTGGAGTTTCTCATGGCTTACGATCTAAATATTTTGTATACACCAGGGAAAGTTAATGTTGTAGTTGATACACTCAATAGGAGGTATGCAATTGTGGCAAATGTAGAGGTCCATCCTACCCTGATTAGTCATATTAAAGGAAATCAACTTAGAGATCTTTGTATTGCTGGGATGGCCAAAGCGATGAGTGGGAATGAGGCACCGAAGAGGCTGCTATGATTCGAGGTGGATGGCTATAGTATAGTGAGGATGAATTGAAAGTTGTGTATTCACGACATTGATGGGATTAGGTAGGAGGTACTGATAGAGAGTCATCATTCGCGACTAACGATACATCCAAGGGTTACTAAGATGTATTAATATATGAAGTAGATTTTCTAGTGGGAAGGGAGGAAGAGAAATGTGTTGACGCCAAAAACGGATCAACACCAAAAAGTATGTAGTAAGGATTACAAGGATTTAAATTCAGTAGTATAAGAGTTTGACAAGTTCTACAGCTTAGAACCGCCAAAAATATGCTTAGGTTACTATTCTGTAGGAAGATAGAGATGAAGAAGAGGCAAATTTTCCATGTATGGAGCTAGTAGAAACCATATCCTTCTTTAATTGCAGTTTGGCTGGTATTTATAGGGAAACAGAGGTACATGGTCAGGAGTCTGCTTGCACTGAAGTCCAAAAGATAGCTCGATATTGTACAAGTGAGCGCGGAGGCCCACAACCCAGAAGATGACTCGGTACTAACCTAAGTCAACTCGGTACCAACTTATCTTTCTCAGTGCGAGTTGAACTATTTCACTTGTTTTGCTCTTCTACCTTTTATTTGATGTGTTCCAAGCTCTTTTCCACCGACTTTGAGTTGATTCTAGCAATCTTCCTGATAACACTTGCATTATCTTGCTTTCTTCTCTCTCTTCTCATCAATCCTTAGAATTGCTTGTCCAAACTCTGGAAAACCGCTTAATCACGAGTGGTTGGAGTAGTATATGAAGTATAT
Organism: Allium fistulosum; assembly: GCA_030737815.1. NCBI lineage: Eukaryota > Viridiplantae > Streptophyta > Magnoliopsida > Asparagales > Amaryllidaceae > Allium > Allium fistulosum. The sequence continues at coordinate 1,181,842,944 of CM060903.1, forward strand.
GGAGTTAGAGAGGTAGAGAAAAGTGAAAATACAACACTTCAACGACCCAAGACAACTCTTCATCGACCCAATTGGTTGGTACTCAGTTATCTCGTTAGTCTCGTTTTCATTGAAATTTATCTCATATGTTTCCCAACTTCTTCTTACTGTACTATATGGACTTTGAAAGGCAAAAGGAGGGGAGGAAATAACTTGTCACTGAGTTAGATGACTTGGTACCAAGTCCTGTACTTAGTGTCAATCCCTTTAAAAAATTTCCCAATTGCCTCTCTATTCCTTCTAAGTGTACTTCCAAGTTTTCAAGTCGTTTCATCTTTGTCTTTAGGTTCCACCTTCCATTGACTTTTGCTTGGCTTGGCGCCGATATGTTTGGCTTGGCGCCAATCTGTTTGGCTTGGTTAAAAACCCGGTTAACACTTGCTCCCTAGAGTATGCTTTTATTGAAAATAAAGTATGCTCCAGATCAAGACAAGCTCTAATACTCTATCTCTTGACTTTGGTTGATTATTCTGGATCAAGACAAAGAGTATGCATTGCCTTTGTTTGGTTGATATTATTTCAACTGCTTTATTTAGGTAGAATTCCATTCCTCATGCTAAGGATCTAATCTACGCTTTGGAGATCGTTCATGCCTTAGACGAACAAGCTCCCTCTTTGCTGTGAATTATTTTCATTTTTCTTTTCTATTGCCCCCGAGAGCTTTTGGCTCCTGCCATTGAGTGAGATTCATCTAAGGTCATAGGAATGGCGATTGTTGTGGCGATGGTGATGATGGTGGTGGTGCAGCTAATTGCTTCCTGGTAGGAGATAGTCGGATTTTGAGTTGCACTTGACCTATGGTGGATCTCAAGCTTGTCCTGGTTTGTATTCACACCACTTTGGAGATACGCTCGACCCTCCATTTTCGGCTAACTCCTATCAACACATGGTTGTTCTTGTATTGCCGCTTACGTTCCAATAAGACGGTTCTCTTTAGGAATAGTCGTATTAGATGATTCCATTGCTATACTTTTTTCTTTTGCTTCATTTCCCATGTTCCTGGGAAGAAAAGTTTATGTATCACTACGGACAGTGGTTTTGTTATCGATTGTTCATCGATAACAGGTAAGATTTGATGAACGAATCCATCGTATGGCATGGCTCATTTTTCTAGCACAAGCGAATTATTTATATATGATGGTCCATTTGTAGTGTATAGGACACGGGACTCGTACTGCGTATAATAATATTTCCACTTACCCCGGTCAACGCTCAGAACTCGACTAGTCAACATACGTCGACATCCTTTGGACTCCGGGCGTTGGTCACACCGGTTTTAATTTTTAAAATAAAACATACCAGATAGTGTTAAGTGCTAAGTTTCCTTGCTTAGGTGCCTCGCTGATCACTGCGTTTCTAGTCCGGTGGTGGTATGTCAACTTCTCCTGAAGTTGAATCCTCCACAGCTCGGGCTTCTCCTTCTATTGATATCATGCCTGGTCTATTAATCATAGCTGAATTACAAGGAACAATTATTCCTATAGAGCCATTGCTAAATTCACCATCTCTTCTAAATAAGTACATAGCCTTAAGAGTCTTGGACAAAGAGGAAAGGGCTAGTATGGATCTCCTGAAGTTCGTTAGCCTATCGGTCTTCCTTTTGGTTGTATAGTTTGTACTCTTTGTTTTCGCTTTAAATAGGTCATATTCCTTTCGACCAACTGTTAGTCACGAAGAATCCCAGTTCTGTGCCACTCCTTACTATCTTGGATTAGTAGTTAGGATGTTGATCCCCTTTTTGTATGATCTTTGTCATGAACTAAATCATGTTTACAGAATTTTCTACCGTGAGTTCCGGCGTAAGAGTGAGTTTAACGTGCGGGGTTACCCCCATCCAATTATACTTGTTTTCAATCTTCTACGACTGCCCTTGCCTTATCCTCGACCGAGCATATCCTGCTTGGTTACCGGCGCTGTCGTTCAAATCTGGTCAGGCACTAGTTTCAATCTCTGGAAACTAGCGCACGAATCATTTGATTCTGGTTACTCTTCCTTGAAGTTGTCTATTTCCAGGCAACAGTAAAACTTTTGATGACTATGGTTTATAATCCAGCTATGTACTAGTTTTGTCTTTAGAAACTGGTATATGAATAACTCAATTCTAAGCCTTTCAATACCGAGAGATTTTTCTCGGCATTGAGACATTTTTGCTCACTGCTTCTACATGTTTGTCTGCCTTCTTCGTCGTGATCGTGGCAAGCGATTCCAATTCAGCCCATTTTACGAAGTAGTTTATTGCAATGATGGTATGCTTAGCTCCTTCCTTCTTCACTAGTATCACACCGACAATGTCGATTCCCCAATTTGCAAACGACCATAAGCTAACCATTTACGTAAGTTCTGTTGATGGGGCTCTCACAATATTCGCAAATCTCTGGTATCGGTGGCACTGTTGGTGTAGTTAGTAGCATTTAGATTTATCGTCGGCTAGAAATATCCATAGCGAAGCACCTTCTTTGCCAATATCTGCCCTCAAGGTGTGATCACCACAACTGCCCTCACGAACTTCTATGAGGATCTCCCTAGCTTCATCCTTGGTTACACACTAAAGCAGGGGGTGGAGAATCCTCTCCTATATAGAACCCTGTCTTATACTATGAACGGTGATGTTTATCGAGGAAGTTTCATTTACTCATTCTTATCTCTATGGAGAATTCCTTTGACCAAATAGTCCTTTATGGGAGTCATCCTGATTCCACTTCCTTGTAGACTGCAGAATCTGGTCTGCACGCCAGTTCCTGTCTTTGGGAACCGGCAGTTTAATTGCTCAATTTCGAGCATTTCTTTCATAACATTGTCTGCCTTCGGGCAACAATCAAATTCCCGAAGTTCAAGGTCGGAAATCCAATCATGAACCAGCTTCTATCTTTGGAGGTTAGCACACGAATAGTTTAAGTCCAAGGGTTCATTCTTCACCTTGCTCATCCCCAGGCTATGGCTGATATTTGCAAGTTAGAGTCAAATGGTTCGAACAGCTCAAAAGTGAATGCTTCTTCCTGACATTGCCATTCTTCGAGCAACATTGGATTCCTAAAGATTTTATGATTACACCATCCCCACTTTTCCTAACTTCAAGTGATGTCAAGCCTCTAAATGTTATAAGACGGTACCTTCCTGATGTTGCCAATCTTTGGGCAGCGTCAAGTTCTAGAAGGTTGGGCCGAAGATTCGATCGACCTCTGGCTTCTACCTAGATAAGCCACTGTATGGATGGTTCCATTCTAGGGTTTCTCTTGATCATCACCATCCTTTGGGCACTGGCACATTCCTGGAAGTTGGGACTAAATGATTTGGTCGGTCCTTAAGTAGGCTATCAATGCTTATGGCCATCACCAGACTTTGGGCGATGGAAAATTCCTAAAAGTCAAAGCCGAATTATTTGGTCGGTTCCTGGTTTGGTTTTGAAAACCTTCTTGATATCGCCAATCTTTAGGCAGCAACAGGTTCTAGAAGGTAAATTTGTTATCATGTCTCCTTGTTACCGTCTACCTCCAAGCAATGACGTATTCTTGAGGGCTAGGCACTTCTTCCCCTTGTTATCACCTATCTTCGTGCGATAATCAGCTATTACCAGTCTCTAGGCAGCATCAAATTTCTGGTAGTCAGCTTCGCTTTTCGACGTTGCTGGGGCAACACCAGTTCTCAAAAAGTAAGGGATCGATGTGACCGTCGATCCATCGGTTACCTTCCTAACGTTGCTGGAGCAGCGTTGGTTCTTAGAAGGCAGAGGTCGATTTGACCATTGACCCAACGGTTTTGGGCCATCCCGACATTGCCGGAGCTACGTCGGTTCTCAAAAGGTGAGGGGTCGATGTGACCACCGATCCAACGGTTAAGACCTTCATGACATTTCCAGTCTTTGGGCAACGTCGATTTTTGGAAGGTGAATAGTAGATGTGACCGTTGACTTGGCGGTTAAGACCTTCTCGATGTTGCCAGTCTTTGGACAAAGTCGATTTTTAGAAGGTGATGTGACCGTCAACCTATTGATTAAGACATTCTCGACATTGCCAGTCTTTGGGCAACATCGGTTCTTAGAAGGTTGGGTTTCGATACGACACATCGATCTAGTAGTTTAGGCCTTCCCAACATTGTCAGCCTTAGAACAACGTCGGTTCTCAAAAGCCAGGGGTCAATGCGGCTGTCGACCCAGTTGTTAAGACCTTCTCGACGTTGCCACCCCTTAGGCAATGACGATTTTTGGAAGGTGCAGGGTCGATGTGACCATCGACCCGGTGGTTAAGACCTTTTTATTATTGCCGGGGCGACACCGATATTCGGAAGGTTAGGGGCTGATTTGACCCATCTGCCCTTTCAGTTAAGACCTTCTCGACATCGTAGTCTTCAGACAACGCTAGTTCTTAGAAGGTATGGGATCGATACGATCCATTGATCCAGTGGTTTTGACCTTCCCAACGTTCCCATTCTTGGGACAACGCCAGTTTTTAAAAAGTAGGGGATCAATATGACCCGTCGAATTAGCGGTTACATACACACACACACACACACACCTTCCCGACATTCCCGGGAAAATGCCAGTTCTTGGAAGGCAAGGGGTCGTCCCCGTCGACCCAGTGATTTGGACCTTCCCGGCGTCGTTTGTCTTCAGAAAATGCTGATTCTTAAAAGGTTGGGATCGATACAACCCATCGATTCGATGGTTTAAGCCTTTTTGAGTTGTCGGTCTTGGGACAACAATGGTTCTCAGAAGGTTGAGGTACGATATGACCGATCGATCTGGTGTTTTAGACTTTCCCAAAGTTACCAGCCTTGGGACAACGTCGATTCTCAGATGGTTGAGGATCCATACGACCAATCGATCCGGTGGTTTTGACCTTCCCGACGTTAGCAGTCTTGGGACAATGCCAATTCTTAGAAGATTGGGGATCAATACAACCTACCGATCTAGAGGTTTGTGAGTCCACACTCCTCGTCCATTATTAGAGAACAAAGGAGCATTTTCTCGGCTGTGCTGCCAGTTCCATGGCACATGAATTTTGCTTGCAAGAACACGGTTCCATTGGTTCAAGAAGAAGATTTGATTAATGAGTAGAAGAAATGGTAAGTCCTGCCCATTTATAATGCCTCCAGTGTCCTTGGGAGGCTTATTTGCAAAAGGAAATTATATAAGGATGAATGAAACACTATTGTTTTAGGTTGCTACTTCTTTCCTGGGTGACCGGCTAACTTAAAAGTTATTTGATGACCAGTCTTTCATCAGCTCATTGGGCCCCTCTCCGCTGGGTCCATGCAGTTTTTCTTGAGCAGGTATACCCTAGGGTCTTGTTGTTTCTCTACCATTCCACGGTTCCCAACATGCTGTTGGAGCTTGTTTTTCAGTATCAACTCCTTGATCAAATTCCTCGGATATTGGCATTCATTAGTGTTATGCCCATGAGTTTTCATGGAAGCGATAGTACTTCCTAGAACGTTTCTCATGCTCCATCACTTCCCTCTGGGGTGGTTTCTTATATTGCACATCCTTCAGTAGCAAGATATATATTATCTGGTGTATCATTCAAGGGCACGTAATCTTCCAACCTGAAGTTCTTTGGATGTTTCGCATTTTCTCCATACCCGTTACCAGAGTTTTGACTTCTTTTCTTTCAATTACCGGAGTTTCCATCATTTACTGCAATGTTGCTCTGGATTAGTTCCTTCGATTGTCAATCCCCAACCTTTCTTTCGGTCGGTCCTGCTTCATCCAACTGTAGAAATGGATTCGCCTTTCAATGAAATCCTTCCATGGGAGTGGGTTGCTTCATCTTTAATCATCTACCAAAATCTATATCCGGATGGATGCCTCGGACCAAAGGCATGAATACCAAATCTTCCTTCAGACTACTGAATTCTATCATAGCAATATTAAACCGATTTAAGAAACCTTTCAGCAACTCCTTGGGTCCTTGAGAGAAACCCGATAGCGACATAACATTCTTTAGTCGTGTAATGTGGAGCCTAAATTGCTCCATAAGTTTCTTAGCCAATTCACCAAAAGTCGATATGGATTTAGGCGTGAGCCTAGTGAACCACATCAAAGCGACTCCCTCCAAGAAGATAGGGAAACACCAACAACGAACAACATTTACAACCTTAGCTCCTTCCATATACCATTCGTATTTGAGTAAGTGTTGTTTGGGATCAGTAGTTCCATTGTAGGATGGCATTCTCAGTACTGTGAATATGCGAGGATACTCATCTCTCAGAATATTCTCAATAAATGGAGTTCGGCTTGGCGCGGAACCCTAGTCTTCATCCTTCCTGCCCCTGCTTTCCTCCACCAATCATTTAACCATGTCAGTGATATACTCCTCGTTGGCACGATAATCAGAAGTTCGAATATCATAGGCTACACCAAGTGTTTGACTCTGCAAATGGTCTCGGTTTACCGATTAACGCCTAGGTGCTCCTGTCTTTGGAAGTACCACTCTTTCAGTATTTGGTGGATGTATGGTTGGTTGAGCTGTACCTTTATCAGCATCAACATCCAACTCCAATTCATCGTCGTCAAGCTGCAAGTCCACATCCTCATCGGATACATTCACAGCATCACCGTCATGGGCATCCTCCATATGGGCATTCCTCTCAGTATCGAGAGAAATTCTTTCGGTATCGATCTGTTTTCTTAAAGGGGAGCACTCCTGCTTCCTCCTATAAGTCCTCCTACAACTCCACCAACTACTTCCTTCTGCTTTTGCTTCCCATCTCTCCTATTTAGGCCAAAAATAGAGGAATTCTCTTGTTCTCCAACAAGGGAAGTTTCCCTTCTAGTTCTCCTAGTAGTTCGGGGTTGCAGATTGAGCAAAGTGTCCATCTTGTCCATGAGTGCTTTTTGGCTATCTTCCATCTTCTGGTTAAGTTCATGGATCATCTTATCGAACTCTCCCCTAGACACTACTTCATGTTGAGCAGAGGACCTTGGTATTGCACTTTCATAATTAACTTCTGTTTGGTGGGTGTTTGCTTCATTACCACTAGTTATCGCTCCTGTTGATCTCCCGGAGGCCGGTCTTCCTTTTCTAGGTGCTATGGATTTCAAACAGCAAATCCTCAAATTCTTCAAGTAAAACTTTTGGATCTAAATTATGGATCCTTCCAATCCCAAGTAGAGAGCTAAATTTAAGCCTGGATTCGGTTTTCTTCGTGAAAGCACCAAAATGTTGATGCCAAAAATGGATCAACACCCAAAAGTATGTAGTAGAGAACCTGTGAGACCTAGATCTAGCAGATAATAGTAAAACTAACAGAAAAAGAACAGAGAGACAAGATTTTTATAGTGATTCAGTAATCTCTAGCCTACGTCCACTTTATAGTTTATTTATGATATGTTTGTAGGGATTATAGGGATTTAAAATCACTAGTACAAAAGTTTGATAGGTTCTATAGCTTAGAACTGCCAAGAATATGCCTAGGTGACTATTGTGTGGGAGGTAGGAGATGAAGAAGAGGCGAAGTTTCTATGTATAGAGCTAGCATAAACCAGATCCTTCTTTAGTTGCAGTTAGGCTGGTATTTATAGGGAAACAGAGGTATATGGTTAGGAGCCTGCTTGCACTAAAGTTCAAAAGATAGCTCGATGTTGTATAAGTGAGCATAGAGGCCCACGACCCAAGAAGATGACTTGATAATGACCTAAGTCAACTTGGTACCAACCTATCTTTCTTGGTGCAAGTCGAACTATTTCACTTGTTTTGCTCTTCTACCTTCTATTCGATGTGTTTCAAACTCTTTTCCACCGATTTTGAGTTGATTCTAGCGATCTTCCTGATAACACTTGTATTATCCTGCTTTCTTCACTCTCTTCTCATCAATCCTTGGAATTGCTTGTCCAAACTCTAGAAAATAGCTTAATCACGAGTGGCTAGAGTAGTATATGAAGTATATGGAGTTGGGGAGGCAGAGAGAAGTGAAAAGACAACTCTTAACCGACCAAATTGGGTTGGTAGTGAGTTATCTCCATAGTCCCATTTCCATTGAAATTTCTCCCAAATATTTCTCTACTTCTTTTTGTACTATATAGAGTTTGGGAGCCAAAAATAGGGGAGGAAAAACTCGTCACCGAGTTAGATGACTCGGTACCGAGTTATGTACTTAGTTCCAATCCCTTTAAAAAAAATCCCAGTTGCCTCTTTTTTCTTCTAAGTGTACTTTCAAGTTTTCGAGTCGTTTCATCTTTGTAATAGCGTTCCACCTTCCATTGACTTTTTGCTTGGCTTGGCGTCAATCTATTTAGCTTGGCGCCAATCTATTTAGCTTGGCTCTGATCTATTTGGCTTAGTTAAAAACCTGGTTGACGAGATTTTTTCATATCTATAAGTAGGTGTTCTAACTACCAACAAGTCAAAGGCAACCATCAGAAGATGTTGGATTGCTTCAGCCACTTGAGATTCCTAAGTGGAAATGGGAGCAAATATCCATGGACTTTATAGACGGGCTACCTAGGTCAAGAAAAGGTAATGAAGGTGTTTGGGTTATTGTAGACTGACTTACTAGGAGTGCGCACTTCTTACCAGTTAACACTACGAGGACGGCTTCTTCTTTGGCTAAGTTATATGTTAAGGAGATCGTCAGGCTACATGGAGTTCCATGTGATATCATGAGTGATAGAGATTCCATATTCATAAGCCAGTTTTGGAAAGGGCTACATGATGCCTTGGGGACGGAGCTGAGTTTGAGTACAGCTTACCATCCTCAAACTGATGGGCATACAGAGAGGGTTAACCACGTCATAGAGGACTTGCTTTGAGCTTGTATATTAGATTTTGGTGGTTCATGGGAAGATCATTTACCACTTGTTGAGTTCTCGTACAACAATAGTTACTAGGCAAGCATCGGAATAACACCTTTTGAAGTGTTGTATGGTAGACCTTGCAAATCTTCATTGTGTTGGGTAGAACTGGGAGATCATCTAGTACTTGGGCCGGATATGATCCGAGAGGCATCAAATAAGGTAATAGAAACTCAGAAGCAAATTAAGGAAACACGAAATCGATAGAAGAGCTATGTAGGTGAGAGGCACAAAGACTTGGAGTACTCAATTAGGGACTTTGTATTCATTAAGGTCTCTTCAATGAGAAGTTTTGTTCGGTTTGGAAGGACGGGGAAATTGGATCCTCGTTATGTAAGACCATTTCCGATTCTAGAGAGGATTAGTACACTTGCGTATAGAGTAGAGTTACCGACTAGACAATCGAGTGTGCACAATTTATTTCATGTGTCGCATTTGAATAAGTTTGTGCATGAATGTAACGGACCGGGGTTTCGACCCTCGAAAATCGACATTAATACGTCCACTATATAGAATGCCGAGCAATCGAGTGCCAGAAAACACCAGTTCATTAGGGTGAAGAAGAAAAAGGTAGAAGAAAATAGAAACAACAGTACACAATCACACAATCACAGCGGAACAAAATATAATATATAATAACAGATTTTTATACAAAAAGATCTGTAACTGTTTAATACTTATAATCATCAGAGCACAACAATCACTACATCAAATCTGGACAGTTATAATAACTTGTCCTCGTACAGCGGAAAATATTAATCAAGTACGGAAATACGCCTCTGTCATCCAGCTCGTCTCTTGAGCTCCATAGCTTCCTATCCTGAATCTGTAATACTCGATCTGACCCGAGCATTATAATAAAATAACACTCGAGTCAGTCTGGAAAACCAGCGTGAGAAAACACACTCAATTTGAATTATTAATGTTGTTTTTCAAAACCCACTGAAAAACAAAAGTATCTCGTAAGACCACGCCGCACATAAACACAACGGGTTTTTACCTTACGACAACCAAAACATTTTTATCAAATCCGTCTGATATTATAATAATTTCTAAATCAAGTAAATAGAAAATAGCTGAAATGCTTGCATCTTACGTTTCAGCATAGTTGGGCACAATCAAAACCGTACGGCGCTTATTGGAGATTGGGTTCCATACAATGACTAGGCACCGGGGTACCACCTATCACGGTACATGTCTAGAAAAATGTACCGAGGAGCTCGTCGGGATCCCTTGCAACACAAGACCGGCTCTATCCCTAACCTGGATAGAATCGAATATGTTATCACCCCAGGTGTTCCCACCCTTACCGAGAGCTTTTTCGCATGCACCGTATCCATATAATATATATCCGAGGTTATCTAGAAAGGTGATAACATACCCTAATTGGGTATGACCCACTTAGCCTTACTGCATACTCCTTGATTTTCAGCCATTCCGGTTAATGAGGCTAGAGGCTATGATTACCTTTTAAGAATAATTTCACTTAGAATGCTCATCATCCTCCAATGGCGATGTTCCGATAGCATTCATCCATACAAGTTGTCCTGGGTCTGGACAAACTGATTCACCATCGTCATCATCTTCACGGTTGTGACGCCCCACCTTTATGCTCACAATAACAAAGAGTATTAAAAGAAATACTGTCTGTTATTACGAAGAATAAGGCTGGATAGGAGCGGCCATCCGTAGTTGGCCTTACACTAGTATTGGTTACCTCGATAGGAATGGTATATATTTTTCATTTTACATCTCTTATTTATTTACTCCCATTGACATACCCAATCCTAGTATAAAACGAACTACGACGGTTCATAATAGTTTAGGACAATGTATATAATAATAACACAGATAATAAAATGCGGAACACAGATAACAAAAATCTCATATATATACATAACTGATGTCAGTTACAATACATTTGACACAATACATATGATACAACTACAACTGTCAACTCTGGAAGTTATATATACAAATACATTATCAACTAATGTACATGAATACATATCAACCTAATCAGTACACTGACTACTACAAAAAGACGCAGACCACTTCAAATGATATGAAAAGTCTTTACAGCTCAATCAGCAACTCAAAGCCGAATATCTACAACCTGAAATAACTCGGGTCTGACCCGAGTATTAAATTCAAAAGAAAATAATACACGGGTCAGTCTAATTCAAACTCAGTTATTAATGCACAGAAGCAATAATAATTAAATAACGAATAGACGACAGTCACATAAATCTCGTATATCCAACTCCTCGATGAGAGAATCGGATAACGGCAGATATAACACTAAACAGTGTTAAACAACATGTAAGCAGATTCAAATCATCAACAAAGATAAGTGAAAAGAATATCAATGGAGATAATTTAGAAAACATCAGAATTGCCTAATTGGCAATTAACAACAAAATCCAATAATTAAATAAATAATTAGAAACTCATAATTTAATTATCAAATAGATAATTAGACAACTACAAAATAATCAAATCAACAAATCAAATACAATATCAAGATATTGAATAGACAACACGAAACAATTTCATCAATTGAAATCAGTCAATTTAAAACGTCAGATTCTCCATTGGCTGCAGTACACGCACGCGTGCACTGTCTCGCCAATACAGTGATGAAATGCACAAAAGCTCAATTAAAAGCTCACAAACGAGTACAAGGTCAAACCCAAAATCAGGTTCAACACAAAGGAAATTCAAATAAAATCACAACGCAAACACAAGGTCAAACCTGAGCATTTAAGCTGGATTCAACTCAATGTACAAATTTAATTGAAATGGTCAAGACATAAAAGTCAAGTCTCGACCCAAGTTCCACTCAATCGACAGAAAACAGAGACTGCAACAGCTCTGATCACAATAAAATTCAATATCCGGTCTAGTTCAAGCATGGACAGAAATAAAACATAGCAATGTACAAACTTCGAGATGGCATCACGTGAATACCAGGCAAGAATGCAACAAAATTACAGTCATAAGAAGATAAATCAGCAAGCAACCAAGCTGCACACTCTAGTGCCAGCCGAAGTGAAAGGCCACTAAGACAAGCAGTGGACAGGAGAGACAATACATGGATGCGACAGTGAACTAGACAGTGCAAACTTCAATTTCGAGAACAAAGGCAGTAGTATAACACAATTGAACTACAAAAGCACAGCGACAACATGTATTCAGGTACATGAAGACGACAATACAAATGCACACGTGAACTACATGATGAACAAGTATGCAAGTGAATGCAACGTGAACCAAATAGTGTACTAGTAAGTTTACCAAGGCTCGGCATGTACATGAAACTGATAGTACTGGGAGGGTAATAAGATGACCAAGTGAAAATGTAAACTACAATTTTATAGCCACAGGCTATAGATGCAACAAGCAACCAAGAACAGTCCACTTGGAAATATGATCTGTCTCAAACTATAACCGATATAACATGTATGCATGTAGTGACAATATAATCAAACTGCAACATGTACGAAATGACGACCAGGTAGAAACAGACAATTACAATTATGCAGTTTTGATCAAAGACTAAGTACGCGAAGTCAAGCATCATCAAAGGTTGGTGCATCTCAATACCACATAGCAATGTGGAAGTGCAGACTTGATGAACAAAATGCAAGAAACAGCTGAACAAATCAGTTCAAAATGACCAGGCTGCACCACTAACTCAATTCAAACTCAAGAAATAGTGGAGTACAATAACAAGAGCAAATGCCACCAGACCAGACTACATAAATATCAGCAAGTTCAGACAATGTCAGCAAGTATGCAAGTGAATACATGAAGATGCTACAAAGAATCAAGACAGTGTGCAAACCAATTACTTGAATCATCATCGAGCTAAATACACAACAAATTCAAACTGGAACAAAAGCTCAAAATCAAAATCAAGCCAAAGTAAGTAACACAGTATTTACAAATTCGAAAATCAATACTGTGATCAAAATAAACCTAGTCGATGTCAACAGCCGAGTACAAACTCAAGCAACAACAAGAAAAATCGAAGTGACCAAAGTGTAACAATATCAAAACCGATACAGATTCTTCCCATCTCAAAATCAGGTCGAAAACACGAAAACAACTCGATGCTTTGGCAATTAAATTAAAGTGTCAGACACAAAGTAGCCAAGATACAAGTTAACGAATTCAAGTGGTCGAAGACGACAGTCCAATAAGGCCGTCGAACACCCAAATCATCACAGTAAAATCATCATGTCGTGGAAACAAGAAGACTAACCAAGTCAAAATCATCAATCAACGAAACGAAGTAGTACGGCCAACTCAAGTCAGTTCACAACTTCAATATTTATATACGAACACAATAAGGAAAGCGAACTGATATAAATGAAATCAATACCGAAGCAAAATCGAAAGGTCCAAGAAATCGATGGACGAGTTCAAACATAGATACACGAACTAGAAAACAGGGATTCATACCCTACAACTTACGAATTAAACTAGATGTGAGTAATTAAATTACTCACCTTTTCGAAGAAGAAGCAGCCGCGCACTTGAGAAATCGAGCGATTGACGAAGCCAAACTCGCGATATCCATTCAAGCGACGCCTCAATTCGTCAAGGCCCTACTTTGCAAGCACGGTAGAAGAAACGAACGAAAACGAAGCCGCCACCATTTTTTTTCTTTCTTTTGTTTGTTTATCTTTTTGGTTTAGGGTTTTGAACCAACGAAAATGAATGGAGGAGCAGGTTTCTTATGACAGTTATCACGGCACAACCCACAAATGAGAATGTGACCCAAAAGTTTTAAAGCCCACATAAAAATTTTACAAATTCAAAAAGAATTTCAATTCGATTAAAACTCCTATAGCAATTTATCCACACTCTAATCGTTAAATGACGATTATAAATTGGGCAAAACTCCGGGTTGTTACAACGATATTCATTCGTAACGTTCAAACCGGATCGAAGTGGTTTTTAGATAATTAAATCAGATCCCGGCCTCTTTGAAACGATTAATGAAATTGGCCAATTATTGATAGTCGGTTATTTAACTATCAATACACATCCAAAAGCAGATATCAGGCCTTATTTCAAACTTTTCCAAAATTTATTTCAAAATATCTTTATAAGGTATTACTTCCGGTACTTCAACATTTGAAAACAGTTTTCAAATCCACGTACACGAAATAAGCATCGGGCGTGATGTTCGGTGCCCGGTGCAAGGTCCCGGATGAGGTTTGTAATTTCGAAATTTGTCCAATGAAAATGGCAGTATTTGAAGCTGGCTAAAGGCCTGTCCTGGTCTAGCTGGTTGGTATCATTACGGTTGAGATGCGGAACTTTTGGGCATCGGCTCTAAGTCAAGTTGGAAAATACATCGAGCGTACTTTTAGTCGAGCCGGTGCCCAGTGCAAGGTCCCGGATGAGGTTTGTAATTTCGAAATTTGTCCAATGAAAATGGCAGTATTTGAAGCTGGCTGAAGGCCTGTCCTGGTCTAGCTGGTTGGTATCATTACGGTTGAGATGCGGAACTTTTGGGCTTCGGCTCTGAGTCAAGTTGGAAAATACATCGAGCGTACTTTTAGTCGAGCTGGTTATTGTAAATCCTTATATTTTCAATGAAATATTTTCACCCCTTCCCAATACTTAGAATATTTTTCCACTTCATTTTATATTCAACACTTAGGAAGTATTCCATTTATTTCTTATTTCTTTTTCTCAAATTCATTTACAATTTATTCATAAATTTCTTAACTCGTTTATAACGACTTTTATAAGTTCCGGAATTCTTTAATTAATTTCCTTCAATATTTCCAAAGTCAAGTATACTTACTTATAACTCCAATTTCCCTTTCTACTTCTTTAATGAATTCTATTTCACTTTTCGAAGCTTACTTTTGTTTATCTACTTCGGAAATTTTCTTACTTTTTCCAAATTTCGTTTTGAGAATTCTCTTATAAGTCCCATCTACTAAATAACCCTTTCCCAACTCTCGAGAAGATTTATAAATAAATTTAAACCATTACAAAACTCTATATATATACATATGTAAATAAAAATAAGTATTTTAAAGAAAAATAATAATGATTTATTTTTTAGACATGTTCAAATAATCATCTAAAATATTGAAACACTTTTTATAACATCACTTTTCAAAGCAGGTTTAAAAATTTAGGATTTATTAAAATTAATATTCAGTATTTGAAAAATTCACTTTTGAAGTATTTAATACTAACTAACTTTAAATTTCATAGTTTAATAAATAAAATTTTCCTTTTAAAATAAAACTTAGCTTATAAATAAAATTATATTTTTAAATCTCAATAACCAAATTTTTAATTTATAAATCCCTCTCGATTTCCATCACATCACTTCCATTTCGGTCTCCTTAACCATTTTCACTTCAAAAATAGTATCCACTATTTTCACCCTATTTCCATATTCAAATATAAATTCTCCCTGTAAATTTATATTTTCAATTTATCATCTGATATCACTTTCCTTTATTTATAAACATCGTTTATAAATTTTTATAAAACCTTTGAGTTTCACTAAAGTAATCTCATTTATAAAATTCTATTTTATAAATTCAGTTCCTTATAAATTCCATTTATTTTTGCCAATCTATTTTTAATATCTATTTCAACTTCTTTCTATATTTCCCGAATATCATATTAAAACCCAATCTTAAAAATTCCTTTATATAATTTATTTTAAAATCTCTATTTAAAATATTTTCCCGCATTATTTAGTATGATCAAAAATCAATTATTTCTTATTCGAATAAGTCTCTTTTAAATAATCCAAATTTCGATATACATATTTTTATATTAAAAATCTCCTTTTATTTTTATTTTATTTTTTTAAAATTCAAAATAATATTTGTAGCATTTAATATACCCAAGTTAATTCCCATACTACTATAACATTTTAAAAATTTACAACACACAATAATCCACCAGATTATTCAATCACATCATATATTTATGTGTGTGTATATATATATATATATGAAAAACACTACATATATTTGAGGAATCCAGTTGGATCCCTCCAACCTGTTTCCCTGCATCCACAGATGTTAGACAACAATAAAATACCAATCCCACTTCGTGGGGGATATCGCGGTATATAGGGTCATCCGCTATTATGCAGAGTGCATAGGCTCTCATCCGCTATAATGTGTGAGAATATCACTCCAACTACTAATATATATACTACTATATATATATAATATCATTCAATAGATAATAATTTTTAACTCACAGGCATCCAATAATTAATTTTTAACTATTTTAAAAACTTATCCGATAATCCAAATGAGTGAGAAATTTTCTGACCTTGATTTTAATTTACAGACCCCCTCCAATTTTTCTTCCGTATCCTACGAATTAAATGCCACGACCTCGTACGAATAATTTACGACGTATCTATGTTAGTGATTTTCTGAAATTAAACTAATTATGCTTAAATTTAATTAAATTAAAAATAATAAATTTAATATTTTACCTCTGTTCGTATGCGAACCCATCCTCAACCTCACGACTCCCTATAGCCTGCTACAGGCAATCAACCTCACTGCTCTTCCTTGCGCTCATTGCCAGCGAACCCCACATGAACTTGACAGCGACCACTTCCAGTTCACCTAGACAATCACGATTTTCCTACAAAACTTTGGCGTAATCCCATACAGCCTCCGCTAAATGCCTCGAGCCGCGACCTCAGCTCCAACACATACGTGACCTTCGCCAACCATGCGAGCTCGATTATCATGAACGAGGTCATGCCTCGCATCCATGTGCATTGCCATCGAGTTCGAGCCCATTGCGGCATCGCGATAAATTCATGCACGCGATTCCCTCTTTCGAACCCAGTGTTGTCGCGCTCGCCACCCATGGCCTCGCCCATGCCAAAGGCTATCGCCGCAGCTCCCATGCTTCTACCACATCGCGAAAACCCTTGTCGCGTCGCCTCCACTATCGCATATCCAAACCCTATCGCTCGAGATCGATCCTGCTTCCTTTTTTCCATTGTTTGTACGCGATTTCATTCCCCCCCCTTTTCCCTCAGTCGATTTAGTTTTTTAAATGGAAGAAGAAGTAATGAACGGGTTTTAAATTCTTTTCATACGAACAGATTTTGATTTGGGATAAGGGAGGAGACGCGATTTTTAACAGAGAGAGAGAGAGCGGCTTCCATTTTTTTTAAACTCTCGTGGATTTGATCTGAAAAGAAGGGGGAAGAAGATGTGATTTAAAAGAAGAAGATGACGTGTTTTAATTGGTCATCCATAGTGACTGAGGTGAAGGGGAAAAGGGGTGATGGAAATATTGTCGATCAAATATATATATATATATATATATATATATTAAAATTTTCAAATCGTCTCGATTTCGTAACATAAAATCTCGAATCCCTACCGAGGCGTGCCGCTAGGCGTTCCTAATGTTATACCCCTATTCCGAACGCAATGGAAAAGGTTTCGAGTTCTAATTCGATCATATGGAGAAGATAACTTTTTGGACCTAATTCTTATATTAAATTTCGATATTAATTTCAACGCGTTTCTATACCGTACGATCAAACGATAACTCCAAACACTATGAAATTTGAAATCCGATAATAATACACTATTACAGATTCAATGTAACTGGTTTCATCGAATTTCGAGACTATGTCCCGGATTGCTATTTTAACTCATCGATTAATTTAACGATTCCAAAATTTTCGAAATCGCTCAAAATTTCAGTTTTAAAAACTTAATAACTAAATTATAAATCCCAAATTTAATATTTAAAACCATTTAAATATTCAAAATCAAACGTCGAAAAATCCGGATCGTTACATTCCTCCCCCCTTACAAGAATTTCGTCTCCGAAATTGCTAAGGCAAGAAGAACGCTCCAAACCCATTTACTTTTTCCAAACCATCTTAGTTAAAACTTGACATTCACTTTTCTAAAACCTTTAGTCCTATCCAAAACATTTAGTTTCCATATTTCAACCAAAATTTCTGATTTCAATTTCAATTTGAACATCAACTTTTTAGTTAACCAATTTTATTTTTTTTATTTTTCAAATTTTTTTTAACTCTCTAAATTTACGAAAATTTTTGGTAGAGTCTCCTTTGTACGGAGGACCTTTTACAATATAACAAGAGGGATAAAAATGTATATATCGACCCACATGGTCATAGAACAAAAATATATATCAATATTTATATATTTTTTGTATTTAATCTGAAAACGTACTTATTTTAGCATTTTTAAGCATTATTAAGCAAGCAAGTTACTTCATATGCAAATACGCAACCAAAATCTAGTTCGACAGCCTCCAGTTACCTGTACTTACTCAATTTAAATCACGTAAGTACCAAAATATGAAAGTCCAATAACATTTCATTCAATTAACCAATTAAACACATAATTTTCATAGCATGACTATATAACCACAAGGTTCTAACATTCGATTATTCATTTTCAATCCATTTATATATCATTTCATTCAATTCGAATGATTTTCAACCCAATAATTTGCATTCAACTCATATTTATACCAAACAATTTCTTATCCATCTCAAATTGATTAAAAATCAATTTATTCACTTTCTATTAATTCATAGAATTTTATTTGCTTCCGTTTACGCTAAACGACAAGTTTCCATGCAAATTTGGTGATATCCATTTAATAAAATAACCATTTCAGTTTATAACTATTTTGAATTGATTCCAAATCAATTTATATTTAATTCTATTCCATTTCAAATTCAATCCATTCATTTTCATCCCATTCATATCCACATCAAATTTCAATTTCATACTCAAATTCATTCTCGAATAATATTCAAGGCCATATTCAATTTATTTACACTCACATTGAATTTATTTATAACTCAAGCCATTTTTATTTCCATCCAGTTCCATTTTATTTGATCACATTCAACATATATTTAATCGGATTATATATAAGTCGAATTTTTATTTATTTAGTTCACTTCCATTTTACAACTCAATGCCTGATTTTTATTTCAAAAATCATTCTATTTAATCCACTTAAGTTCACACTCATCTTAAAATGCAAGTTTGGATTTTTATTTCTTTACTAGAACATCCAATTATTTTTATTTTGGTCTTTTTTATTCCTCTTTTCCAATTTTTTATAAGTTGCACAACTTATTTTCTCACATTTTGTTTTTAACTAAGGATTATACATCACTTTATAGCTTAAATATACTTTTATTCCATTAATTTCAAATTTTATAAGCTATTCAAATCTATTTATTCACAATCCCAAATTTTCACTCAAATTTTTTCTTTTAAATTTTTATAACTTATAGTTATTTAGTCACTTAACATTCCAAGTTTATATATTCCATTCAATATGGTTTCAAATCCAACCCAATTCAAATTAATTTCAATTTCAATTTCCTTTAACCAATATTTCCGAACCATATTCGAATTTATTCATACTTAAATTAATTTCATCCCAAACAATTTTATTTTTAATTCATTCTATTTGATCAAGTAAGAATTTAATTTCCAATTTCAAATTTTTCCACACTCCCTTACTTATATTTATTTATTCCATTTACTTACACTTTCATATGCACTTTATACTTAGTTAATTCATTACACTATGTTCATTTCATCTTATTTATTATTTACTATACTCACTTTAATTAATTTATTTTCTTTAACCTTTACTTAAGTTAAATTCCAATTCCTCCAAATTTTCTTTTACGTGTTCAATTTATTTAACTTACACAAGTTAAAAAAATTACTTCATCTTGAAATCCACCTTTTTCAAGTTTTATTTCAAATCCTATCCTTTTCTGATTTCACTTCTCATTTTAATTAGAAATTCTAGAATTCAACACCCGATTTTTATTTCAAATTATTTTGAAATAATATATATATATATAATTATATAACTCTACTTTAACAAACCATTTCCTTCCATTTTCGAAAGCCAACTTGATTTTTTTTCAAAGCAATTCCCTCGAAATCTCTAAAACAGCATTTGTTTTTCACAAAAATCTCCATATCAAATTACTACGGTAGTAATCCGTCACCTAGAAACTCGAAAATGAATATTGGCGGTGCTGCAGTCGTCGCCAGAATTATTTTTTAGCGACCCAAGTGAGTTCAGTGCTATATCTCTTCGAAAATCCATTTTAAAACAATTTTCTTTCGAAAATATTCCCAAAATAATACTCTTATTATTGTTTTCCATACCACTTTGAAAAATATTTTTTCAAACTTCCCGGGATTTTAATTTCTAGATTCTTGTTTGAATCCAATTTTAATTATAATCCATTTGTATAATTTATACTTATACAAATTTTCATTTGGTTATATAGACCATTTCCAATTTTATAATCTTATTTGATTATAATATTATCAACCAAACACTCCAACTATATATAATAATTTCAGAAAATTATTTTCTTTTATAACAAAATATGGTTTGGGTAAAATTATTTCATTTACCCACTTTTTAAAACAATACTGTGTCGGTTTGCCTAGTTTAAGAGTTTAGAAATCCCTATCGATACAGTTGTCCGGACTGTACCGACCAGAATTTATAAACACTCAACCGATATGTCAACACAATATAAAATAATTTATATTCACTAACAAATACGCGCTCATATCTATTAACACACTCAAACTCATACCAGGGTACTACTAACCCTATCTCTAATGAGTAATCCCCACCAGAGCCAAGGTTCTCGCTTAACCTACATCTCTGATACCAACTGTAACAGACCGGGGTTTCGACCCTCAAAAATCGACATTAATACATCCACTGTATAGAATGCCGAGCAATCGAGTGCCGGAAAACACCAGTTCATTAGGGTGAAGAAGAAAAAGGTAGAAGAAAATAGAAACAACAACACAGAATCTCACAATCGCAGCGGAACAAAATATAATATATAATAACATATTTTTATACAAAAGAATCTGCAACTTTTTAATACTTATAATCATCAGAGTACAACAATCACTACATCAAATTTGGACAGTTATAATAACTTGTCCTCATACGGCGGAAAATATTAATCAAGCGCGGAAATACGCCTCTATCATCCAGCTCATCTCCTGAGCTTCATAGCTTCCTATCATGAATCTGTAATACTTGGTCTGACCCGAGCATTATAATAAAATAACACCCGAGTCAGTCTGGAAAACCAGCATGAGAAAACACACTCAATTTGAATTATTACTATTATTTTTCAAAACCCTTTGAAAAACAAAGGTATCTCGTAAGACCACGTCACACCTAAACACGACGGGTTTTTACCTTACGACAACCAAAACATTTTTATCAAATCTGTCTAATATTATAATAGTGTCTAAATTAAATAAATAGAAAATAACTGAAATGCTTGCATCTCACGTTTCGCATAGTTAGGCACAATCAAAACCGTACGGCGCTTATTGGAGATTGAGTTCCATACAATGACCAGGCACTGAGGTACTACCTATCACGGTACACGTCTAGAAAAATGTACCGAGGACCTCGCCGGGATCCCCTACAACACAAGACTGACCTTATCCCTAACCTGGATAGAACCGAATATGTTATCACCCTGGGTGTTCCCACCCTCACCGAGAGCTCTTTCGCATGCACCGTATCCATATAATATATATCCAAGATTATCTAGAAAGGTGATAACATACCCTAATTGGGTATGACCCACTTAGCCTTGCTGCATACCCCCTGATTTTCAGCCATTCCGGTTAAAGAGGCTAGAGGCTACGATTACCTTTCAAGAATAATTTCACTTAGAATGCTCATCATCCTTTAATGGTGATGTTCTGATAGCATTCATCTATGCAAGTTGTCCTGGGTCTGGACAAACCGAATCATCGTCTTCATCATCTTCACGGTATTTATTCGTAACGTTCAAACTGGATCGAAGTGGTTTTCGGATAATTAAATCTGATCCCGGCCTCTTCAAAACGATTAATGAAATTGGCCAATTATTGATAGTCGGTTATTTAACTATCAATACACATCCAAAAGTAGAAATCAGGCCTTATTTCAAACTTTTCCAAAATTTATTTCAAAATATCATTATAAGATATTACTTCCAGTACTTCAACGTTTGAAAACAGTTTTCAAATCCTTATATTTTCAACAGAATATTTCCACTCCTTGCAAATACTTAGTATATTTTTCCACTTCATTTTATATTCAACACTTAGGAAGTATTCCATTTATTTCCTGTTTCTTTTTCTCAAAATCATTTACAATTTATTCGTAAATTTCTTAACTCGTTTATAATGACTTTTATAAGTTCCGAAATTCTTTAATTAATTCCCTTCAATATTTCCAAAGTCAAGTATACATACTTATAACTCCAATTTCCCTTTCTACTTCTTTAATGAATTCTATTTCATTTTTTGAAGCTTACTTTTATTTATCTACTTCGGAAATTTTCTTACTTTTCCCAAATTTCGTTTTGAGAATTCTCTTATAAGTCCCATCTACTAAATAATCCTTTCTCAACTCTCGAGAAGATTTATAACTAAATTTAAACCATTACAAAACTCTATATATACACATATGTAAATAAAAATAAGTATTTTAAAGAAAAATAATAATGATTTATTTTTGAGACATGTTCAAATAATCATCTAAAATATTGAAACACTTTTTATAACATCGCTTTTCAAAGCAGGTTTAAAAATTTAGGATTTATTAAAATAAATATTCAGTATTTGAAAAATTCACTTTTGAAGTATTCAATACTAACTAACTTTAAATTTCATAGTTTAATAAATAAAATTTTCATTTTAAAATAAAACTTAACTTATAAATAAAAATAAATTTTTAAATCTCAATAAAAAAAATTGTAATTTATAAATCCCACTCGATTTCCATCACATCACTTCCATTTCGGTCTCCTTAACCATTTTCACTTAAAAATAGTATCCACTATTTTTCTCTCACCCTATTTCCATATTCAAATATAAATTCTCCCTGTAAATTTATATTTCCAATTTATCATTTGATATCACTTTCCTTTATTTATAAACATCGTTTATAAATTTTTATAACACCTTTGAGTTTCACTAAAATAATCTCATTTATAAAATTCTATTTTATAAATTCAATTCCTTATAAATTCCATTTATTTTTGCCAATCTATTTTTAATATCTATTTCAACTTCTTTCTATATTTCTCGAATATCGTATTAAAACCCAGTCTTAAAAATTCCTTTATATAATTTATTTTAAAATCTCTATTTAAAATATTTTCCCGCATTATTTAGTACGATCAAAAATCAATTATTGCTTATTCGAATAAATCTCTTTTAAATAATCCAAATTTCGATATACAGATTTTTATATTAAAAATTCCTTTTTTTTATTTTTTTTTAAAAATTCAAAATAATATTTGTAGCATTTAATATACCCAAGTTAATTCCCATGCTATTATAACATTTTAAAAATTTACAACACACAATAATCCAGCAGATTATTCAATCACATCATATATTTTTATATATATATATATGAAAAACACTACATATATTTGAGGAATCCAGTTGGATCCCTCCAACATGTTTCCCTGCATCCACAAATGTTAGACAACAGTAAAATACCAATCCCACTTCGAGGGGGATATCACGGTATATAGGGTCATCCGCTATTATGCGGGGCGCATATGGTCTCATCCGCTATAATGTGCAAGAATATCACTCCAACTACTAATATATATACTAATACATATATATATAATATATCATTCAACAGATAATAATTTTAACTCAACCATGCATCAAATAATTAATTTTTAACTATTTTAAAATTTTATCCGATAATCCAAATGAGTGAGAAATTTTCTCACCTTGATTTTAATTTGCAGACCCCTTCCAATTTTTTTCCGTATCCTACGAATTAAATGCCACGACCTCGTATGAATAATTTATGACGTATATACGTTAGTGATTTTCTAAAATTAAACTAATTATGCTTAAATTTAATTTAATTAAAACTAATAAATTTAATATTTTACCTCTGTTCGTATGCGAACCCATCCCCAACCTCACGACTCCCTACAGCTTACTACAGGCGATCAACCTCACTGCTCTTCCTTGCGCTCATTGCCGGAGAACCTCATATGAACTCGACAGTGACCACTTCCAGTTCACCCAGACAATCGCGATTTGCCCACAAAACTTTGGCGCAATCCCTTACATCCTCCACCACGCCTCCGCTAAATGCTTCGAGCCGCGACCTCAGCTCCAACACATACGCGACCTTCGCCAACCACACGAGCTCAATTATCCTGAACAAGGTCATGCCTCGCATCCATGCGCCTTGCCATCGAGTTCGAGCCCATTGCGGCATCACGATAAATTCATGCACGCGATTCCCCCTTTCGAACCCAATGTTATCGCACTCGCCACCCACGGCCTCGCCCACGCCAAAGGCTGTCACCGCAGCTCCTATGCTTCTGCCACATCATGAAACCCCTCGCCACGTCGCCTCCACTATCGTGCGTACAAACCCTATCACTCGAGATCGATCATGCTTCCATCTCTTTTTTTTCGTTGTTTGTATGTGATTTCATTTCCCCCCTTTTTTCCCTCGGTCGATTTGGTTTTTGAAATGGAGGAAGAAGTAATGAATGGGTTTTAAATTCTTTTCATACGAATAGATTTTGATTTGGGATAAGGGAGGAGATGCGATTTTTAACAGAGAGAGAGCGGCTTCCATTTTTTTTTAAACTCTCGTGGATTTGATCTAAAAAGAAGGGGGAAGAAGACGTGATTTAAATGAAGGAGATGGCGTGTTTTAATCGGTCATCTACAGTGATTGAGGTGAAGGAGAAAAGGAGTGATGGAAATATTGTCAATCAAATATATATATATATATATATATATATATTATAAATTTTCAAACCGTCTCGATTTCGTAATTTAAAATCTCGAATCCCTATCGAGGTGTGTCGCCAGGCGTTTCTAATGGTATACCCCTATTTCGGACGCAATGGAAAAGGTTTCGAGTCCTAATTCGATCGTATGGAGAAGATAGCTTTTTTGGACCCAATTATTATATTAAATTTCAATATTAATTTCAACGCGTTTCTATACCGTACGGCCAAACGATAACTCCAAACACTATGAAATTTGAAATCCGATAATAATACACTATTATGGATCCAATAGAACTAGTTTCGTCGAATTCCAAGACTATATCCTGGATTGCTATTTTAACTCGTCGATTAATTTGACGATTCCAAAATTTTCGAAATCGCTCAAAATTTCAGTTTTAAAAACTTATTAATTGAATTATAAATCCCAAATTCAATATTTAAAACCATTTAAATATTCAAAATCAAACGTCGAAAAATCTGGGTCGTTACAATGAACCTTCTTTGGTAGTGAAAGCGTTGCAGCCTATGTAGTTAATATTGGATAATATTACCGATATATCTCATATCGCTCCTAAGTCGATATTTTTCAAAATATCACTTGAAATATCATTATCGATATATCTCCCGTTATTTGCCGATATATCGCTCTGATATTTAGTGTAAAATACCCGATATATTTTAAGAATTCCATTCATTATTATATGTGTTGGAAAAATATATTTACAAATAAATATTTTCACATTCTCAATATTTGTCTTTTGTGTACGGTGAATGACAATATGTAGGTCATATTCGAAATACCAGTGCACTAATTTTTCAGTTTTAACCATACACTTTCAGTCTTTTTTTTAGTCTTTCAATAAAGAAAACTCTAATTATTTCATTATTTTATATGTTTTATTTCTGTAACATCCCCCACTTGGAGGCCCAAAACTAATGGCTACGGATGTCGCAGTCATCCATAGTTATTAATCCCCGGCAACCAAATACGGTATTGTTAGATAAATTGATATACCAAAAACACATGGATATAGAAAAAGTTTAAAATTTTCAAAACAACTTTCACATTCCATTCCAAAAACCTATTTCAGCATTCTTTACATAATCCCACAACGTTAACCACGTTCAGAAAAATATAATTATTAAAATATACTTCAAGAGCGACATATGAAGATGCCCCCTTGACGATCAGAGTATATAATAGGCAATAAACAACTTTGCCTTAACAAAACAACACATCAGAATCATATGAGAGAGAACTCAAATAACTACATGCCTCCTGCACGACTTCAGAAGCTTATTCGTCTTAAGAGGTACCTGAAAACCTCAAATCTCAAGCTACTCAAAATCAATTGAGTACCCGAGAGTTTAAGGGGAAAACATAAACTTCGAGTCAGACATAAAGCCTAGTATGAATAATAATCTACCATCTCAAATCATTTAGATATCTAGTGAGACCACGCCGCTTAGTGGAACGGATTTCCCCTCATTAGTATCTTAAAAATCTTTATAAACCATTTTCTGTGCTCCTGCATTCATAATGGTTAGATCAATTCAAAACATTATTATGTGATGATATGCAAAACAATTGGATCAATTTTGGATTACCCATCCTCATTCATTTTGACTATCTATCATTGTTATAGTTTATAGGATTACCATTAACCTACTAGTTTTTATGGGCTGACTAATAACCGGTTTAACATTTATGGACTCTCTGTCCATTTATATAGTTTTCATGGGATCACTATGAACCTATTGGTAACTCCAATATCATTTCTTTTATCCTAGTTTTCATGGGTTGACTAGGAACCTATTGACTAACTATCAATATCTTTCTTTTACCCTAGTTTTCATGGCTAAGTAGGAACCTATTGACTATATGTCAATATTTCATTTTCTTATCCGGATATAGTTTTCATGGGCTAACTATAAACCTGTCTAACTGACATCTTCAATTATACATATTTTTCATGGACTAACTATGAACCTATTGGCCCTTGCCAATATCATTTCCCTTGCACAGTTTTCATGGGCTTATTGTAAACCTATTGGCCCCTGCCAATATCTTTAATTTATATTCACTACTGGGTCAACCTAACTGGTTATTCTGCCTTTTCTCAAAGTACCGTTTTGGGTTCATTACAAAGTGAATATATGGAGAAGTAAACAATATAACTTGGTTAATTCTTTTAACCCATTAAATTAAACTTCTTCAAAAATTCCATTTCAAAATAATTTGTTTATTAATATGCCATGGTTTTGCTTTTAAATGAGATTGGGTTATTTGTTTTGAAAACTATACTTTCAAAATCTTCGAAACCTCACTTTCGACCTCACTGGATAGCCTCCTTCGAAAGCATATATCTCTTTTCAAAACATTAGACTCCTGCCATTTAAAACACTTTAAAAGCCTTCTTTCAAAACCTTTCGTATATAATAAAGTGTTACTTATTAATTATAAGAATCATAGCTTCGAAACTATTGGAAGTATCTCTTCCTAAAGTATTTAAAGTCCCCCTTTCGACATCATTGGGTTTACGTTTTAGAATATCGTTTGGGTCAAAGTAAATATAAATGGAAGTATCTCTTTCGAAACCATTTTTTACCATATAGAAATGCTGGGGAATTTATGATAGTGTCGGAACCATCCCTTTCGACAAAGTCGAAAGCATATATTAAAATACTGAAGGATAACTTCGAAACCCCTTTCAAAGCCATTGCCTTCGAAACCTATAACCCTTTCGAAAGCATTTAGGAAGCGGCTTAATACATCTTTAAAACAACACTACCTTTCGACAACATTGATGACTTCAATACACTCGAAAGGCGAAAGAATCGGCGGTAGGGCATCGAGTGTGTCAGAACCCCCTCTTTCGAAAGCATTGATTTATAATTAAAGGAACTCCTTCGAAAGCCCTTTTTCTTTTAAAACAACATGGCAACCCCTTCGAAAGCCATTATAAAACTCCTTTCGAAAACATATGTATCAACTAAGTCGAAAGCTTAGTAAACTAAAGGCAGGCGCTTAACTTTTTAAAACAAACTAAGGTATCGACTCCATCAAAAGCATGCTTTCGACACCATACCTTTCGCCTTTCTCCAATCCACTACGTACAACCTAGATGATAACTTGTGTATTGGTTAGGGCTTAATGGGGTTTCAACTTTGTCGAAGGCGAAAGGTAAGGGGCGAAAGGTACCCTTAATAGAGGCGGAACCGGTTTTTTTGGGTTAAATGTCAAATTAAGCAACTTATATCAACTAACCTACCTATGTGTAAACTTCTTATTAGTTGCCTTAACTTTTCCCATGCTTTCAAAACTAACTGCCTTATTATTTTGGATAAGTATCAAGCTTAGAATTTTACAAATAAAACCTTCCATTGCAAATACAATTAAATCATTTAGATCCTCTTCTCAAAATAATTTAATTTGTATATCAAATCACTTAAGAAAAATCCCCAAAAATCACAGAAATTTACTTTGATCATGTTATATAACATATCAAAATTTCAAACCCAAATTCTTAATATATTTTCTGAAATAAATTTATAAACCCAACGTGCTATATTTTCATTCAAAAATTCGTAATAATCTTTCCAAAGCTTGGAAAATTATCAAATTTAAAACCCAACTCTAAAATTATGTTTTGCATGACATATAATTTTTCCATGGCATTTAAGCATTAATATCACACGGTTTTGGTCTAAAACCATATGAACCATCATTTAAACAATCTTGTTAAAATTTAAACAAACCATAATTCAAGCATATCATCATCAAACATCATATATTCAGCAAATAGAGATGGAATTTATTATTCACCTTAATCTTTGATAAGGATAGTGGATTGAGATAAGTTTGATTCCCCTCTTTAATTCTTTAACCTTTTCCTTGAATATCTTCTTCTTTTCTTCCAATTAATGGTCGGCCTTCTTTCTTTTGTTTACGTTTATTATTTGTGAAAAAGCGATAATGAATGTGAATGGCTTAGGGGACACACACACACACAGATATATATATATATATATATAAGGGTGAGAGTCAAGGGAGGCAGATATCTATTATGCCCTTATATAATTTATTTAGTCTATAAACCATTATTTAAGCCTATTTTTATTAATAAGCGCGACCATTTAAATTTATTCAAATATCAATCCCTTTATCATTTGACATTTACATTATTCTATTTAAGTTATCTAATTAAATATCCTAGATAATGTTATTTGAAAATTAGGATGTTATAGTTTCCATGAAGACTTTATCACTAAAAACTAGATCATGAAAGAGCTACTTCCTTTTTAATTATTATTTTGTTCACCATTCCTAATTAGAAAGTTGGCTTATGAAAATTAATTTTATTAGTTACTATCATGCACCAAGGAAAAAGTTAAAGAGCAATAAAGTTATGTATTTGACATATCGATAAGAAACGAGCTGAAGTAGTAATTGGTATCAAATCAACATTGCTTATTCGATAAATTAAGTGAAAATGAAGAACCTATAAAAATGGAAATTTTGGGAGAGTAATATAGATGATTAGATGGTTGAAGAAATAATAAAATATAGTATAAAAGTGAGGAAAATAATAAAGATGCACATTATATGAATTTCAAGGCTTATATGAGCTTATATTATGGTTTGTATTTAATAAAATATCCCAGAGAACAGATTGTAATATGTAAACTGGACTATATGCAATTAGTCTTTGGCAATATTTAGGCATTATCGATCCAAATATTTGGAAATTTGACATCAATATGCCATTATAACATAGTACAATATCATTTATAACATGTTCTATACATGTCCAATATTACTCGATAATACCACGCTATTTTAAAATATCTCATATCAGTACTTGATCGGTACGTACCAATACCGATATTAAGTACTTAGGTCGCAGCAAGAGAACTTGGAGGTTGAGCCTAATTTGACTATTCTAAGGCAACCAGTTCACGTTGTGATCGAGATACCAAGCGATTGAGGACTAAGACCGTGAAGTTGGTTAAGGTACAGTGGAACAGAATGCTCACGATTGTACATGAGAGACGGAGGATGGTGTGAGGGAGTCCTATCCAGAGTTGATTCTAAATCAGTAGTTTCTTCTTATCTTAGTATATCTTTTGTAGTGTACTCACTACTTGAGGTAGAGCCACTTAGCATGCATTTTGGTTTGCAGTTTGGTTTGTATATAGATTTAGCGGTACTATATATATATATATATATATCTTGTTTCTTCTATTCTCTTTTGATTGTCATTCTTGTTTGAATTTCGAGGACGAAATGTCTTAAGTGGGAGAGAATGTAGCAACCCATAATTTCGAGCACTTCATCTTTGAATATCAAAACTTTTGAAATATGGTTAAGTGTTATAAATGTGATTTTGTTACCTTGTTAAACTCCTTTTAATTAATGATCAATGATAAGAAACTTGTTTTTGAAATTTTATTACAAAAATAAATATTTTGAAGAAATATCGATAATGTGACCAAAAATCGTTCTATCGATAAACAACTTTTTCTTCAAAAACATTTGTCAAAAATTTGTGTGCATGTTTAAATAACAAAAGAGGTCATTAATAGATAATAAAAATATTTTCACTAATTATGGTTAACTAAAATTTGTTCTAGAAGCTTCTAGAAGATGTGAGTGGACATATTTATGAATGAGATATTCGTTTTGACTTATGGTGTGTAAAGTAGAGCACGTGGAAGCTGTAACGACCCTGAATTTTGAACAATTTAAATTGAGAATATTTAATTAATTTTAAATATTTGAATGATGATTTGACTTGAATTTCAAATTATCAGAATAAATTGGCGATTAAATTTTTGAATTTAATCTATTGAAAATTGAATAAAATTTGAATCTTCAATTTTAAGCCGGTTAAAAATAATTTAAAGCTTAGAAAATTCATATTGATAATACTGAAGATAACATAATTGAATTTGAAAGCGATTTGTTCAGTTTTGAAATTGTATCGTTTAAATTGAATTTAAAAATAGCCTTCCGAGGCACAGTCTTGGAATTTGACGAAACCAACTCCATTGGGTCCGTAATATTGAATTATTACTGGATTTAAAATTTCGTATTTATCAGAATTGTTGTGTGAACACACGACGTATAAACGCGTAAAGATTTAAATCGAATTCAATTTGAATTTCGGTAACAACCGGGGTTTTTACATTGATTTGATATCATCGTTAAACGATTTCTCTGCTAGCTAATTGCTTATAGGAGTTTCGATTCGAATTGGAATTCGTTTAATAAAAATTGTTGTTGGAATTTTTGAATCGGTTAAAATTCTTTTGGGAAAAAAATTTTGTGAAGTGTTGGTGGGCTTTGAGAAAAAAACAATACTGCCCTCATTTTCTTTGATACCGTGATAAATCCAAACCCGTTTCCCTTTACCCATTCATTCAAAACCCTAGAAACGAAATAACGAAAAGAAAATAAATGGCGGCCACGATTCTTCATTCGCTCGAAATTAGGGCTTCGGCGATTCTTTGATTCTCTTGCGAATCTGGCTCGTTCTACCTCATTCGTTCCTCGAAAAAAGAAGAAGGGCGGCATCGTCTTCTTCGCTTGCTCGTTGAGGCTTACGAGATTTAGGGTTTTGGGATTTGGGGCTTCGATTTTTCTTCGATCGATTCTTTGATGCGTACTCTGGAAAACGTAGGTGAGTAATTTATGTTACTCACATCTTATTCAAACTGTTCGAATTTGTTTGCTTGTTTGTTTTCGTGGTCTTTGGCTTCGATTTGATTTCTTTGTTTGATGTTGATTTCGTACGTTCTTGTTGACTTTACTGTGATTTATTGCTTTGGTTTACCGGCCCCTGTGAGCTTCGTCTCTGGCCATCTTCTCTGTTAGTCTTATAGTTAATGTACTTTAGTTGGTTGCATGTTCATTGGACTCTAGCTCGAATTCATCTTCGAGGGACACTGTACTTGATGTTGTCTGCATTTTGTATACTTGCATCATCTCTACTTGATATTGATACTGTCTAGTCCATCTTGTATATATGAACTTTCTCAGCTTCAATTTGCTGACTCCATTGTATATGAACAATTTCATATTGAGGTCCACTGCTGGCATTTTTTTGTTTTTGCTACTGCCGTGTAGCCTTCATGACTTCACTTGTACTTGTCTGCATTGCACTACTTCATGTATGCTTGTCCTCATATTCATGATATTGGTATCACGTTTCACCGAGTTTTGGCATTTGTTTGTCTGGCATCTGAACTGCTGCCATGTTGCCTTTGCATTATTTGGAGTCTAATTTGAAGCAGTCTTCATTTTAAAGTCACTTCTGTTGCATGTTTAGAACTGGACTGACCATATGTACATATTTGAAATACTTGCATTCAATTTGACCTTGTTTGTGGGGTTCCTGCTGCATACATGTTTGAAGCTTGTTGTTTTGACTTGCCTCGAGTTTCACTGCATTCATATATGTACTTGTTCACACGCGTGATTTGTCGAACTTTGTTTTCCCCTGTTGCTCACTGGTCTTCGAGACAGTATCACTGCATACTGTCAGGTCTATATTGCATTAGTTCACTTGAAGTTGTAGCATTTGTCCATTGTTCATTTAACTGCAACATACTCGAGTTTGCATTGTCTAGTATTTGGTTTTGATGAAGCAATATATTTTACCTTTTTGCTTCGGTACTGTCTGCAGTTTGCATTGCTTTGTCATTAACATGCTTAGTGTTCACTATTGCCAGCAGTGCTATTTTGATAGTGTGTTTGTTTTGTTACACTATTGACATTGGCCCAGTTCTCTTAGCATGAAGTTATAGTTGCATTTTTAGCCTCCATACATATGTATGCAGTCACGTATGTATATACATCATTTGATATGTATATATGTATGTTCGAATTTACATTATTGTTGCTACCTGTACTTGTAGTTGTTCAATTGCTTCCTGTTGCACTGTTGTTGATTTTACCCTGTTCACCTGTATGCTTGCTGAGTTGCTCATTGAAGTATTCATAACTTGTTTGCCTGTTCATGGTGATGTTGACACTGATGCACTTGTACTTTTGACCATTTGTCTTCATTGAGACTGCTGCACCAGTTTACTTGTACATGCATTTGTCTTGTTGCAGTTACACTTCATTAGATCACTGTTGCATTTTGATCATCGGTAGTTGTTATTCACTTTCCACTTTGATTCTGGTGACATGTTGTTCATGTGTACACTTTGATTTTGAATTTCACCGTTGTACACGCACAGTACATTGTTGCAGTTGACCATTTGTAGCTGTGCACCTCATTGTTTACTGGTTGTCTTGCTCAGTTGATTCATACATGCTTGCATCCATGTAGATGTTGACACTGGTTGTAGTCTGGTCTTTGATGCCTATCTGCATTGCATACATTTGATATTGCAGTTTATTGATGCACTGTTTTTTTGAGTTGCTTGTTTATATAGCTGTATCCAATTTACTTCATATAAACTTGAGTCTGCATTTGAGTTCACCCTTATTTGTATTGTTGCAGTATCATGTTGACAGACTTGATCACTTGAGTTTGCCTGCTTGGTGGCTTTTGTTGTTGTCCAGTTTGCACTTGTCTTGTTGAACTTGTACATGCATTTGCCTTGTTGCAGTTACACTTTGAATTTTGATCGAGGCCATTTGCATTTGTGTTGAATCATATTTTGATTTAGATTGATTTGATGATTTTTGTTGTTAATCGTCGTTTCGGCAATTCTGTTCTTTTCTAAATCATCTTCATTTAGAAATCTTTGCATCTATCTCCGTTGATGTTTTAAATCTGTTGATTTATTGTTTAACACTGTTTAGTGTTAAAATTTTCGTTATCCGATTTCTTTGTTAAAAGGATCGGATAGACGGGAATTATTGTGACTGTCGTCTATTTGATTATTATTGCTTATATGCACTAATAACTGGTTTGAATTAGACTGACCTGTGTATTATTTCCTTTTGAATGTAATACTCGGGTCAGACCGAGTATTTTACACCTTGAAGATTTTCGAACAGCGAAGTTAGAGAGAGAGAGTAAAGAATCATTTTTAGTTTCAGAAAAATTGTATTTTAAGATATTCCGCTGTATCAGTATTAAAAATTGTATAAACTCTGATGTATGTAAAAAGATTTATAGTAATGAAATATTATTATTCTGTGTTTCTGTGGCTGATTCTGTTTAAACCTTATAAACTAAATAACAATTTGCCTTTTGAACGTTTCTAGTTGGTTTAATTACCGACTGGAGGCGGTCAGAAGGGGGAATGTTACAGAAGCACACGGAGGGAGGAAGTGGGTATGGCCGGCTATAGAAGGTAAGGGGGAGGGCGAGCTTACACTTTGAAGCCTATATAAAGTGTGCGTATACAACATAGAATCACTTTTTACATTGTAGCAAAATTAAAACAAGCTCTTCATTCCCTTCTTTCTTCATAATTTCCTAAGAACCAAGTAATTCAAAACAACTCCAAATCAATTCAAACTCTTGTATAAGCCTTACAACAATATAGCAACACCATCCATCAACTCAAAGCTTGAAGATTTGAAGCACCCATGCCTAAACAAAGCAAGGTTGTAAGTAAAAGAGGAAGGATTTGGGCCTAGGCTGTAACACTCCGTAAAATCAACCATAAATGAATTGAGTGAATTAAATTAAATAAGGTAGGGCTAAAAATGGAAATTTTATAAAATTTGGAATTTAACCACGAAAGTTATTCTGTTATGTTCGTGGTGAAATTCTGATCTATTTTCGCAGATAATATGCTGAAAACGGAGCTCAAACGAAGAAGTTATAAGCTTTTGAAGTTTTCAGATTTAAATTAATTTAGTTGGAATTCAAATTCGAATGAATATTTAAATTTAGGGTTTGAATATCAAAAACTAACTGTAGGTTAAGTTGGGGGTTAAGTTAAACGTTAAGTTAAACAATTAACGTTAAAAGTTAATTAGAAAATAAAATAAACGAGCAATGGAAACAAATCAACACTCTCGAAATAAGAGGAATAGTCGACCTATAAGACCCAATCGGTCGACCCCTAGTGGCTGACCAATCGAGCATAGGCGGTCGACCGTTGCCTCACAGTGGCAGCTAGGGTTTGCGATGTTAAACAGTCCAGATTTATCTGTTTTTGATCAGTTTCATCCTACGGTTCTGGTACATTTCAACTCCTATAAATAGGACCCTATCCTCCCTACTTTTTATTCACAAATATTCGGGAACTCCGCGAACCTCTGTCATTTTCTCTCTTCAGTTAGATTTTGAAATTCTATTAGGGATTCGAGTAAAGATTCTAATCCTTTTCTAATTATTATTTTAATCTATTTTCTTCTCCTCCAACATCTCTGAATCTAACAAAATTACACACACACACACACACACCCTATCATTTGTTGTGTATATATATCAGAAGTAGGAGATCTGGAAAAGAGTTGCTTTAGCATTGCAAATCCATACAAGATAAGCTAAGGATAACCTATGAGTGGAAACCTTGGTATTTTTATTTCAGTAATTAATTAGTATATATCTACGAATTTGAATATGCCTTAGGGATTTTGGGATTGTGAAAACAAAATAAATAAAATCCCCCAAAATTTCTTTTTATTTCGAAATGTCAATTCTAGATGGAGAGTCTTAATTATTTATGTTAATTTGATGGAATTTATAATGTTTCTGCAATTTTTGATAATTTCATAGTCTATTCCACTTCCTTATTTGATTTAAATTGTGAGTTCCTAATAATGAAATAAGGGTGTAGAGCACAAATCCTATTCATAGTTTGCACCACTTATTCCATACAAAATTTATTTCTGTGTAAAAGTGGAGTTGAAGAAAATATGAAGTTAGGATTGCAATTCCTATTGTTTAGGATATTCCCTTGGATTGATATAATAAATTGGGTTTCTATTTCTATTTACAAGTCTATTTGTTATAGTTTTGGATATGAATATTTAATCCCTTGTTATAGATATTAAAATCTTGGAAATCTTAAGGGAAATGACTTGTTTTAGTATTATGGTTAAAGGAATTGACATTTAACGCTAGTTTAGGGCGTATGAACCGCATGCTTAGGAGTTATTAGATGCGAATATATATTTATTTTTGTTGGCATAATAAATGTATAATTATAGCGTATAATTACGTAGTTAGTTAGGTAATAATTACCATTGGTTCTCCCTTAGGAAGGTAATTAATATTTTAGGCGTAATAAGGAAGATTCCTTGTAAGGTCTTAATTATGAAACGGTGAGATGAGTATTATATATGGAGAGTATATAAATTATGGCTAAGTAATAGGGATGTGAGGTCGATAGAGTTGCATGACAGAAGTCCGCCCTTCACTTTGAGGCTACCAGCAGTTGTGTACATTTCCTATTGATGTGAGATATCTCTTATGATAAATATTTGTGATGGTCCGAGGTTGGTCCCAAATTCTGTAGGGTAAATCTGCCTAACTAATCTGGCTAGCAGTTCATATGAATAGTCGGACTAATGTGAGACGTCATTATGAGTATGGGCCATAATATGAAGGGCCTACTTCAGGGTCTTGAGATATTAAGTGGTTGTTTGAGGGCTCGCCTCTTTTTCCCAAATGAAGTATTAAATGGCCACGGGGCTAGTTATTAGGCACGATAGGTGGTATCTCGATAGGGGTCCACTTCGAGATAAGGTATTAAGTGACTAACTGAGGATCTGCCTTTCCATAAAGAAGTATTAACTGGCTCAAGAGATTCCATGCGATGTCAGCTAGATATTCACTAGTGAGGGGTCCGCCTTGGGAATAGGTATTGAATGATGGGGTTTGCCTCATTTGAGGTCTTAAATGGCCATAGTCTACCTATTTTCTATTAAAAGGTATTAAGTGGCTTGTGTACTATCTCTTGCATTGTTAAATGTGGGATTTGGGTTATGGGATTTAAAAACCTGCTTCGGAATTGGAAGGTATTAAGTAGTTGATTATGGACCCACCTTCTTTCCTTATAAGAAGTATCAAATGGTTTTATGTATGCATGACATATTCTTATTTCAAAATATACTACCCAAGTATTGAAATGGTAAGACTCGTGGTTTTTATTCACAAGATATTTGTTGTTCAGACTCCCTCCTCATTACAACACAAGTTAAGGACGGAGTGATGATGGTGACGATGCTTGAAGATGGAGTGGCTTAAGCTTATGGCTGTTATTATTATTATCTTTTATGATGTTTTATATTGTACCCATGTATTTTGGATTGATGATGGAACAGATTTTACTTAATAGTTTGATGATGTTTTGTATTATGACATTTCAATTGGTTTTAAAATAAATGGGTACAATTTGATATTATTTTATTCCATCCACTTTGAGTTCTAAAAGAATAGTTATTGTCATGTACTGTTACTTCTTTTTCTAACCAACAGCCAACCTTAGAATGGATATAAGTTTCGATGGGTCTTTTCTGGATCGACATTTAGGCATGTTCCGAAGTGGGTTGTTACATTTGGTATCGGTGCTTAGGTTACCGATCAATGGGAAACTATGCGTATGAGTAGCGTACTTCTTATTTTTGAAAGGGTTTTTCAAAATTCTTACTATATATATGTTAGTATGTATGTATGTAAACCCCTATTTCTTTGAACATACACGCACACACTATGCAACCCTTTTCTTCCAGCATATAATACTGTCTTAGAAAAATCATCTCTAAAGATTCAACTTAAAGGTAGTTGATATGGCTGATAATGAATCTTCTTTCGGAACTGGGATCCCTATCCACAGAATACCTCCCATTCGTGGAATGCCAGAATGATTTAAACAATATCTTAGGACTGTTGAGCAATTTCCTATTCCTCTAGCTGTACTTGTGGCACCTACTTCCCCGTTTGCCGATGCAGCACCCCGTCCTCTTGACTTTCCTAAATCGTGTAAGAACTTTCTTAATATGAGAGGGAAGACATACTCTAGAACAGAGGGATATCTAGAAGCTAAAGCAAGGGTTTAGTGACTTCGAGAAATATTTAAAGAGCTTGGTTGGGAAGATCAGCTAAAGAGGAGGATGACAACTTAGCACCTTAAAGAAGAAGCTTTAGATTGGTGGAACTTGGCGATTGAGGAAAACGTTAGAAGGATTTTCTCGTGGGATAAATTGAAAAACAGATCTGAGATAAAGTTTATGTCTAAGTTAGAGGTGAGTCTACAACTGGAGAAATTCTTCCAACTTAGGCAAGGAGACTCCACTCTAAAGGAGTACATAGCTAAATTTACAAAGCTACCAAGATTCGGGATGAGCTTGATAAATACACCTATGAAAAAAGCCATGAAGTTCGTGAAGTGACTAAATTCCCCGCTGAAAGAAATGTTGTTGACCCAAGTACCCATTGGTGTCACATATGAGATGTTGGTGGAGATGGACATGTTACACATAGCCAATGTGGACGATAAGGAGGCAGAAAAGGAGAAGTCTGCACCTACCCAAAAGCAAGGAAGGTCCAAGAAGGGAAGCTTTTGGGCTAATAAGAAGTCGAAGGGGAAGTTTAAGAAGGATGGTAAGGTGTGCAAGCGATACCAGGAGAAAGGTCATGAGGCTAAAGATTGTAGGGTGGGTCTGATGAAGGAAGCTTTTAAAGAGAAGTGCTTTAATTGCCACTAGGAAGGGCACCTCAAGAATCAATGTCCTAAGTTGGCAAAGGAAGGATCAAGCGGACAAGCTTATGCTATTGAAGTCATCCCTATTATAAGTAGACCATCAAGAGACCAAGGGAAGACACCATTAGAAGGTATAACTCTTATTTTAGGGGTTACAATTCATACCCTATTTGATTCAGGTGCATCGCATTACTTTATAGCTTGAAATGTAGTAAACTTCTTAAACCTTCAAACCTAGATTATCACTAGCCCAATAGTGGCCTCTAATCCTATTGGGGGTTCAACACATCTCTCTTTTATTTACAAAGACCTAGTGTTGGACATATGTGATGTTGATTTCATATGTAATGCGTACGTTCTAAATTTTGAGGGAATGGACTTAACTTGGGTATGGATTAGTTAGCATATTATGGAGCAATTTTTGATTGTGATAGGAGGGTAGCACGATTAAGAAGTTGTGGAGCCCATGACCTAGAAATTCTTTGTACACTCCAAGATTTAGTTAAGTTAGCCATCTAT
Source organism: Allium fistulosum (assembly GCA_030737815.1). Classification (NCBI taxonomy): domain Eukaryota; kingdom Viridiplantae; phylum Streptophyta; class Magnoliopsida; order Asparagales; family Amaryllidaceae; genus Allium; species Allium fistulosum. The sequence goes on from CM060903.1 coordinate 1,181,881,796, forward strand.
ACTCACTAATATATTTGATGGAGAGCTATCATCTGTACCTGTAGTTTTTTAATTTCCTGATGTCTTTGTAGAAGTCTTAGGTTTCCCACCCCAAAGGGAGATCGAGTTTTGAGTAGATATGGAGAAAGATGCAAGATCGGTCACCCTACTTTAAGACACATGGCCCTCAAAGAAAGAAGAGAATTGGATAAGCAGATCTCTGAGCTATTAAAGAAAGGATTGATCCGTCGGAGTACTTCGAAGTAGGGAGCCCCTATTGTTTTCGCCACTAAGGCAGACGGTTTGTTGAAACTTTGCACCGACTATATGGAATTAGATAAGTTAACTATGAAGAATAAGTACCCTTTACCTAGGATAGATGACTTGTACGATCGGCTTGGAGGAGCTAAATTCTTTTCTCAAGTTGACTTAGCAATTGGATTCCATCAGTTGAGGATTGCAGAAGAAAGCAAGTCGAAGACTACATTTCGCACACCGGATGGACTCTATGAGTGGAAAGTGATGCCTTTTGGATCGACGAAGCCTCCGCATACTTTGTGGATTTGATGAGTAGGATATTTAGGGGTAACTCAATAAATTCGTCATTATGTTCGTAGATGATATTTTGATTTTCTCCAAGGGAAAATAGGAGCATGAAGACCACCTTATAAAGGTATTAGAAACCTTAAGAGGGCACCGGCTTAAGGCCAAATTTGCTAAATGCCACTTTTGGAGAAAAGAAGTTAGATTTCTTAGGCATATTATTTCCGAGTAAGGACTGGCAGTAGACCCCATTAAAGTGGAAGTTGTTCAAGGATGGAAGACTCCTAGAAATGCATCGGAAGTTAGAAGTTTTCTCGGGTTGGCAGACTACTATAGAAAGTTCATCAAGAACTTTGCAAGTGGTAGGCCCCCTTAACCTATTTGACTAAGAAGAACCTAGTCTTTTCTTGGGATGATAAATGCACTAAGGCATTTGAGAAGCTTAAGGAGTTATTGACTGGTGCATATGTGCTCACTATTCCTAATGGAACCAAACCATTTATGGTTTTCACGGATGCTTGTGGCATAGGGTTAGGAGCAGTTCTAATGCAAGAAGGTAAAGTAGTTGCTTATGCTAGTAGGCAGCTGAAGGATCATGAGAAAAGATATCCAGTTCACGACTTAGAGTTGGCAGCTATCATCTTTGCCTTGTAGATGTGGAGGCATTACCTCTTGTGAGAAAGGTTCGATTTATTTACTGACCATAAATCACTCAAATACATGCTTTCCCAAAAGGTTTAAATCTTAGACAGTAGAGATGGATGGAATATGTAACATTGTTCGAATTTAGTATACAACACACCCCTGGAAAAGGGAACATAGTCGCTGACGCCCTAAGTCGGAGGCACGCTACCCTAGGTGCTATATATGAATTGATGCAATTGGAGTTCCTCTCAAATGTTAACTTCCAACTGCCAACTGAACCCATCCAAGGGTTTTTATCCATTATGGAGATAAGTCTAGCCTTGATAGACCGTATAAAGCTTGAGCAAGTGAAGGATGAGAAGTTCGTAGAGATTTTGGAAAAGTTGAGGAAGGGATAGCATTTTCCCCATGCTAGTAGGTACTTAGTTGATAAGAAAGGATGCTTAAAAAGAGATGGACGCCTTTGTGTCCCAATGGTTGATAGTTTATTGAGAGAGGTGCTTATGGAGCGTCACCACTCAAAGATTACCATTCACCCTGGAGGAGATAAGATGTACAAGGATATGAAGAAGATTTTTTTTTGGCCTAGAATAAAGAAGAGTGTGTTAGGTTTGTTGCTTAGTGCTTGACATGTCAGAGGGTAAAAGATGAGCAAAGGAAGCCCGGAGAGTTACTATTACCATTGGAAATTCCAATTTAGAAGTGGAAGCATATTTTGATGGATTTTGTAGAAGGATTGCCTAGAAGTCAGAGAGATAATGAAGTCATTTGGGTTGTTGTGGATGGACTCACCAAGAGTGCCCATTTTATTCTAGTCAGAAACAATAGAACTTCCACTTCTCTCGCATAGATCTACATCAAGGAGGTAGTTCGATTGCAAGGAATTTTTGTAAGCATAGTTAGTGATACAGACCCCTTGTTCACTAGCGAATTTTAGGGGAGCCTATGAGCAGCTTTGGGAACTTCTTTGAATCTTAGCATTGCATATCACTTACAGACTGGTGGTCAAACAGAGAGGGTGGATAGGATTTTGGAAGACTTGTCGAGGGCTTGTGTTTTGGATTTTGGAGGACATTGGAAGCAACATCTACCTTTAGTTGAGTTTGCATATAATAATAACTATCAAGCGACGATTGGTATGACCCCTTTTGAAGCACTTAATGAGAGGCCATGCAAATCGCTAAGTTATTGGTGGAAAACCACCGACAAAATATTGCTCGGACTTGATTTGATCTGTGATACCATGGAAAAAGTAGAGTTGATCAGGCAACAAATGAAGGCAGCGCAAGAGCGTCGGAAATCTTATGCTGATATAAGAAGGAAAGAGCTTGAGTTTGAGGTTGGAGATATGGTATTTGTCAAAGTCTCCCTTCTTAAAAATGTGGTTCGGTTTGGTAAGTTTGGAAAATTGGCGCCTAGATTAATTGGGCCATTCAGAGTTTTGGAAAGGATAGGAAAACTTTCTTATCGCATGGAGCTTCCAAACAGATTGAAAGGAGTCTACAATGTTTTCCACGTTTCTCACCTTAGAAAATGCCTTCATGACACCGCTATTAGAGTTGAGTCTGGTTAATCAAGGGAATTAAATACGGGGTCAACGGTACCCGTGCCACCGCATGCATTGTGGAGCCCAGAACTAGAAGACTCTGCTATAAAATAATTAGGCTGGTCCGAGTACCGAGGGGAGACAGCCCAGCGAAAAGCACGTGGGAAACCGAGGAGAAGATGAAGATCACTCATCCAGAGCTTTTCACCGGTAAATTTTATCCTCAAAATTAGGATTTTGGTTGCATCGTGCTTGCTAGATTGGATGATAGGAGATGGTTGCCACACTTTTTCATAATCACTTTACACTTATGTAGAAATTTTTATGCATGTTTAGGATATTTGAATACATACTTGCATGACACGATTTACACACTCACGCTAGGATTGAGCTCATTTTAGTACGTTTGCGGTACATAATCACATTGCACTTTGGTTTAGTAGATGGTTGTGTAGCATGGATGTTATCGCGCATTACGCCGTTCACCCTTTGAAAGATTTCGGGATGATATCCTTTTTAAGGGGGGAAGAATGTAACACCCTATAAAATCAACCATAAATGAATTGAGTGAATTAAATTAAACAAGGTGGGTTGAAAATGAAAATTTTATAAAAGTTGGAATTTGACCATGAAAGTTATTCTCTTGCGTTCATGGCGAAATTATGATCTATTTCCATATATAATATGCTGAAAATGGAGCTCAAACGAAGAAGTTAAGAGTGTTTGAAGTTTTCAGATTTAAATTAATTTAGTTTGAATTCAAATTCAAATGAATATTTAAATTTAGGGTTTGAATTTCAAAAATTAACTGTATGTTAAGTTGGGGGTTAAGTTAAACGTTAAGTTAAACAATTAACGTTAGAAGTTAATTAGAGAATAAAATAAATGAACAACAGAAACAAATCAACGCTCCTGAAATAAGATGAGCGGTCGACCTATAATACCCAACCGGTCGACCCCTAACGGTTGATCTGTCGAGCATAGGCTGTTGACCGCTGCCTTACAATGGCAGCTAGGGTTTTGTGATGTTAAACGATCCAGATTTATCCATTTTTGATCCAATTTCATCCTACGGTTCGTTTCAACTCCTATAAATAGGACCTTATCCTCCCCACTTTTTATTCACAAACGTCGGGAACTGCGCGAACCTCTGCTATTTTTTTTCTCTTCTGTTAGATTTAGAAATTCTATTAGGGATTCAAGTAAGGATTCTAATCCTTTTGTAATTATTCTTTTAATTTATTTTCTTCTCCTCCAACCTCTTTGAATCTAACAAAATTATATATATACACCTATCCTTTGCTGTGTATATATATTAAAAGAAGGAGATCTAGAAAAGAGTTGCTTTGGCATTGCAAATCCATACAAGAGAAGCTATGGATAATATGTGGGTGGAAATCTTAGAATTTTATTTCAATAATTGATTAGTATATATCTAAGGATTTGAATCCTTAGGGATTTTGGGATTGCGAAAACAAAATAAATAAAATCCCTAAAATTCCCTTTTATTTTGAAATGTCAATTCTAGATGGAGATTCTCAGTTATTTATGATAATTTGATGGAATTTATATTGTTTTTGCAATTTTTGATAATTTCATAATCTATTCCACTTCTCCTCCTTCTTTGATTCAAATTGTGAGTTTTCAATAATGAAATAAGGGTGTAGAGCATGAATCATATTCGTAGTTTACAACATTTATTCCATACAAAATTTATTTCTTGTAAAAGAGGAGTTGAATATAATATGAAGTTAAGATTGCAATTCCTATTATTTGGGATATTCCATTAGATTGATGTAATAAATTGGGTTTCTATTTCTATTTACAAGTCTATTTATTGTAGTTTTGGATATGAATATTTAGTCCCTTGTTATAGATATTGAAATCTTAGAAATCTGAATGGAAAGGACTTGTATTAGTATTATGATTAAAGGGATTGACATTTAACACTAGTTTAGGATGTATGAACCGCATGCTTAGAAGTTAATAAACGTGGATATATATATATATATTAGCATAATAAATGTATAAGTATAGCATATATTTGCGTAGTTAGTTAGGTAATAATGATCATTGATCCCCCCTAGGAAGGTAATTAATATTTTAAGGCCGTAATAAAGAAGATTCCTTGTAAGGCCTTAATTATGAAATGGTGAGATTAGTATTATATTTGGAGAGTATTTAAATTATGGCTAAGTCATAGAGTTGCACGATAGAAGTCTGCCCTTCACTTTGAGGCTACCAACAGTTGTGTACACTTCCTGTTGATGTAAGACATCTCTTATGATAAATATTTATGATGATGTGAGGTTAGTACCAAATTATGTAGGATAAATCTGCCAGCTAATCTGGCTACCAGTTCCTATAAATAGTCAGACTAATGTGAGATGTCATTATGAGTACAGGTCATAATACGAAGGGCCTGCTACGAGGTCATGAAGTATTAAGTGGTTGTTTAAGGGCCCGCCTCTTTTCCACAAAAGAAGTATTAAATGACCAAGGGGCTAGTTATTAAGCATGATAGGTGGTATCACGATAGGGGTCCGTTTCGGGATAAGGTATTAAGTGACTGATTGAAGGTCCGCCTTTCCATAAAGAAGTATTAAGTAGCTTAAGGGATTCCATGCGATGTCTGCTAGATAGTCACCGGTGAGGCGTCCATCTTGGGAATATGTATTAAATGATAGGGTCTATCTTAATTGAGGTCTTAAATGGCCAGAGTCTGCCTATTTTCCAATAAAAGGTATAAAGTGGCTTGAGTACTATCTCTCGTGTTTTTAGATGTTTATGACATGGGATTTGGGTTATGGTATTTAGAAACCTACTTTGAGAATGGAAGGTATTAAGTGGTTGATTGTGGACGCGCCTCCTTTCTTTATAAGAAGTATTAAATGGTTTTATGTATGCAAGACATATGCTTATTTTAAAATATACTGCCCAAGTACTGAAATGGTAAGACTCGACGTTTTTATTTACCAAACATTTGTTGTTCTGAATCCCTCCTCGTTACAACACAGGTTAAGGATGGAGTGATGGCGGCGATGATGCTTGAAGATGAAGTGGCTTAAGCTTGTGGCAATTATTATAATCTTTTATGATGTTTTATGTTGTACCCATGTATTTTGGATAAATGATGCAACGGATTTTACTTGATAGTTTGATGATGTTTTGTGTTCTGACATTTCAAATGGTTTTGAAATAAATGGGCACAATTTGCTATTATATTTTATTCCATCCGCTGTGAGTTCTGAAAGAATAGCTATTTCCCCGTATATTACTTCTTTCTAACCAACAGCCAGTCTTATAATGGATCTAAATTTCAATGGGCCTTTTCTGGGTCGAAACTTAGGCATGTTTCGAGGTGGACTGTTACTTAGGCCACGGGCAAAGCAAGGGGAGGTAGGAAGTTTTGGTGTTTGTAAGGTTGAGGTAGGAAGTAGAAGCTTGTACTTGATTGTTTGCTTGTTGAAGGTTGACCTAACTCACCATTTGAATGAATACGAAGTGTGTATAATGCTGTGTAAACTATATTATGTTACTCGACTTCGTATTGTGATATATTGTTGCAATTCTTGCTTTGGAAAGCGAATGACATATGTAATTGATGGATTTGTACTTGTATGACTTTCTATGACTTATTGCGTAGCCTTAAAATAAAGCATGTAGGGTTTGGTTGGACTTTGATTTGAACCGGACTTGATTTGGAAGTGGTTTTATAACGATAGTCGCTATAGAAGCCCTTCGGAAATGCCTTGTGTTCGGCATTTTCTATGATTTTTTGTAAAGAGATCCTTAAGGGTTTCTCACCATGGTTGTAATGTATATTATGTATATTGCATATCAAAAAATGGCAAAACTCTTAAGTAATCAAAACTGCCCCAATTCATAATTACGACGTTAAATCATAGTACTTTAAAAACTCTGTAGTATCTCTAAACCACTTTTTACAGCATTCTGTAAATGCCGTAGTTTCTATTTGAAACTTTAAATTACTTTGAAATGACTTTAAAATTAAGTATTTTACCTAACCTTTTAGTAATCTTTTCTAACTTATATTAGAATATTTTAAAATTGGTCTGGAATTTTTAAGTATTTTTAATAATTTATTATGAATTATTAAAGTAGAAGGTTTATTTGAATTTAATTATTATAACATTTATAATTTAATTTGACTTTATATTAAAATAATTCCATATCATTAATCAATTCAAATTTAAAACAATTTGAAATTTATAATTATATTTTTTATAAATATTAGTTCAAATTTGAAACTATTTTAAAATTCAAATTTCAAATTTGATTCAATTTGATTGAGATTCACATTTGAATCAACATAAGGCACAAACATCTGGGCCTTACGCATAGGACTTACCCTGTAGACCTACCACACCAACAAGGCAAGTAATGGCCAAGAGTACGGAGGTTTTCTGTTCATAAAAAATTTCTTTAATATAGTAATCTCCTTGGTTGAACACTATTTCCTAGACACCAGTCAATATTATATCACATCAAGACTTATGAAAATTGGTTTTGGTCAAAATCCAACACATCCACGTTCAAATTTGTAATTCCAAACATAAAATTATTGGTTCAATAATAATAATTATTATGAACCGTACTACTCTGGCTAAAGACTTTGATTTTGAGTCGACTATAATTGACCATGATACTAACCCTATATAAATGAGGAGATGAATTCTTTATTGAATAGTGTTTTCACTTCCAATGCTTCAACTTAGACCCAACTATAGTCATTCGATGGATGTCATATCATGATTTAACTATAATCAAAGTGGAGTGTCCACATTCATGTCTTACAGTATTCTTAAGTCGAGGAAACTATGTAGCATCGTCACTTCGAGATTGTCTATATGACTTTAGTTATATTAACTGATAGAGAACTCTCGAGTGAGTTATTCCATAGTTATTCAATAATTGTCAGTATGCAACCCTTTGGCTCCCCTACAGTCACGAGAAATACACTGTCCAAAATTTGGAGAGTGTTACATACTCTAGTCTCAACGGATGAATCGATATCCATTTTCGAAACATCTTGACTATGAATATTTAAAACAATATGTTATTTTCAATGTGATAAAATTCTGACGATTACAACACTATTAATTACTATCACGTAACATATCATTTAAGGATCTTCCATCTATACACTTTAAATTAATTACTTAATTATTTATATCACTATACAACAAGTATACAATAAAAAGAAAAAATAACTTTTATTTTGAACATGATTGGTCATATAGTTAGATATATGTAACAAATTATATAATTGCCCTTAGGGCATACCCTAACTCTATCAATCTCCCACTTGCACTTGGAGTATGGAGTCTTTTTCCAACTTCATCGATCAGTTTTCTCAAAAACTAATCAGGTCAGTCCCCTAGTGAATGGGTATGCCATTTTGTTTCAATCATCTACTATACTTTCTTCCCTGCTGAAAAACAATCTTTATCATATGAAACTTTTTGAAGTACGTCTCTCGACTTTTAGTGAGCTCCAGGTTCTTTTACAAAATGTATCATGATATTGTTATCATATAACAATGTCATGTGATTCTCAACATTTGAAATCACCCTCAGCTCGGTTATAAATTTGTGCATTTGTTTATACTTCTTACAACGTAGTAGCTTTTGGTTGAATCAACTACTACTTATTGCTCAGAACAATTTCAACTTCAAGCTCTTAGCTTAAGTTTGAACATGAATTTAGGATTGACATACTGTATTTAATATCATTAATGAAGTTCGAGTCTGCGCACTCCTTCATAAGGAGTTCATTATTTCTATAAACAATTCTCTAGTATTCATAAATACTCGAGAACACTCTAAATTGTCATTAAGTGATCTTAATTCAGATTTGTTACTTGTTTTATGTATCAAATACATGAGCGAACTGTGATATTGTAGACAATATAACATGTATGATAACTCCTATTGTTAATGCATAAGGAATCCATCTTACATGCTACATGTTAAACAATTTTAATATTATGTCTGCGTGTATCATCTAGCCTGTCATGAATGAGGCTAGACGGGCATTTAATTTGTTCAATAACCCTTAGTAAACAATCACATTTAAATCAAATTTAAATGCTCATCGACATCATATATCGATTTATACATGTACAACATTTATATACGCACCGAATTAAATACAACGGTATAAAAAAATACTAATGGCATTCAATGCATTAAATAAATAAATAAATCGTTAATTAATATTTCAAAAAAAAATATTGATTAATTTATAACTATTTATAAATCAATTAAATCATGTATTATTTCAAAGAATCTATCAATGCGATTATACAACTTGCAGGTATAAATTCAATCAACGATTAATATGTAACTATCAACATCGCCTTTTAATTAGAATGCTATACAATTTAATTGATTAGAAGAATTGTCTTTAAAAAGACCTTTTCTCATTAAATAGGTAACCGTGAACTAATAACTATTAATCATCGCCTTTTAACTTCAATTGTTAATTATTAATAAATAAAAATAAATTACACCACTTACCTAAAATGCGTAACAATATTTACCTTCTGCTTACTCTCTAACCAACCCTTTGTCTAAAAACCCTAGCAACTCTAATTCCAATCAAACTTTGCCTCCAGTAATAGTAAGGACATCTTCAGTCCATTAAGGATTGAATATTCAATCTTTAATTGGGTTGGTTTCCCCAAAGGCCAGGCGCCCATTTAATGGGAGCCTGAAAGTCAGACGTCAATTCTTGATGCTCATTAAATGAGCGCCAGTGTGGGCGCCCAAATCCGATTTAGTTTTCTGAATTGAAAACCGAATGTTAAGTTTAATATTAACGACTGGAGGTGATTTTCGTAATATTAAGCTTTGAATTGCGACCACGGGAGATGCTCTAACACACCCTGGTTCTATCATTTCCTTAAAATCAAATTGTTGTGAAGTTTATCATTAACATATTTAACATCGGAAGATTAGTTTAATTTAACCATAGTATTACAGAGTCCAAGCTCAGCTTTGCGCATTCCAACAATAACACCTGGCCCTTAACGTGCTCTGCGACTAAACAGAAACTACCCTTCCTCTTTATATTCTCCCAACTTTGCATTCTTCCTTGCTAGGGTTTGGTGGCCGCTTTTACTTCTCTTATTTTATTTTTAAAACGTCCCTATTTTTCTGATCAACTATCTGGATCCAATTCTCAGCCTAATATTGCAATTGCTTGTTGCGAAATTTAAAATGCAGCAAGGAATCTATCGTTAGGCTATATATTTCTACCTTTAGCTCCAAAATTTCTTTATTCACAAAAATAACGTAGAATTTTTCGGTGACAAGGTAGGTAAATTTTATCTGAATATTTTTTCAAGATTATTTTGTTCTTGTTGCGCGATTAGTATGATGAAGATAATCGTTCGGATTCCCTTTGATTTATTAGCAAATAAAGATGAGATCATAATCGGTTTCCAGTCTCTGACTTATTGCGCCTATAAATTAAACTAATACATAACCATTTTCGATTTATTTAAACCGTTTGTATTTACTGTTCTGTGCGATGAAGAATATCTTTGGCATCTTTAATAATTTGTTGTTTGACTGAATTCAGAATTCAGTCAGCTACTTTTGATCAATTTCATTTTTCAGTTTGGTTATTATTCTTGAAATGAAGTTATCATTTTGCGGCCTGTGATGTAAGAAAATATTTGCTACTCTTGACGAGTTTTTTCTCGTTTGATGATTCGTATCCACCAATATCTCTGAGGCTTTTTTCATTTTAGCTAAAATTATGTATATAGAAATTTTTTTAATTGGCGCTCTAAATTTCTCAGTGCAAGATGACGAGAAAATGTGTCTGAAATTAAAATATGTGGATTTCCTCACATAAAGGTCTTCAAAGTTCTCTGATTGCTTCCTGTTATCTCGTTTATTTACTACTTTCAGAAGGATTCAAGCTGCATTCTGCAATTTTATTTAATGTTGTCTTTGATTAAATTTTTTTATATTTCGTTCAGTTTTGTCTTCAGTTATACTCAGTCACGATTAGTTTCATGATTTTTGTTTGTTAATTGATTACAAGTTCAAACTTTAATCTGTTTGTGTTTGGTTGTAAATCATTGTTTGTAGCTCAACACGAGAACAAATTGCTGCATGATTTTATTCCTGCGTTTACAATCTATAAAGTGAATTTTTACTATAAGAGTCTCTTAGCATTAACTAATTATTTTATAGAACACCTGTTCAAAATAATTAGTTTTCAGGACACGGGTTGAAAATAAACCTGCTACTTTTCATTAATCCATATTTGCTGCCAATTTGAAATGAAAATAGGGTTTAGAAACAAAATCGATTTCTTCTGTATCAATTTCTATTCCATTTTTTTCCCATTTTTTCTGCTTTAGCATCATCGATTTCAGTTTAAACTATAATACTTTCATCGAGCAATTTCTACAATCACCTTAAACTTAAATGCGGAACAAGTAAGTTGTATTTTATTTTGATGTAAATGTTTTAGTTATATGATAAATCGTACTTAAATATTCATTGTTACTAATGTTGATAATAACTTTTATAATGGATTTAAGGTATTTTAGTTCTTGTTATAATTTAACATAGACATTTGTTTAATCAAGCATACTTAAATATTCAATTGTAGATGATACTAGTTGTTAAATTGAACAAGTTATTGTTTAGCTGTTAAGAAAGATAAATGTATCTATCTATTAATGTAAAATATTTAGACTATATGCTAAATTCTAGTTGTGTTCGATATTTACAATTACTTATTAGATAGGGTTTTGTTTTTATCATGATTTAAAGTTATTAGAAAAAAATATAAAATTAATTTAAACCCTAGTTGTAAAAGATAAAAGCATTTATGTTTATATTTAGACATTAAAATACAGAATAAATTCTAGATAAATTTTTATATTAGCTGCTACATATAAGAGCATCTTTAGTGGTTCAAATTCAGTCTTTAATATTATGAAATGTCTCTTTAGTTAATTCAGCCTTGAATATTAAATTTAATATTCAGTTTTTGATACAGAAAACTGAATTGGGTTTGAGCGTTCATTTATGCAACGTTCATGCCTTGACACTCATTTAATGGACGTCGGGGCCACTTCTCCTCCAGCAAAAACCGTAAAAAGGGATGGGGTTGGCGTCCATTTAATGTGCGCTTGATGTTCAGGTGTTCATTAAATGAGCGTCCATTAAATTGGCGTCTGAGGCCAGACGTTCATTAAATGAGAGTCATGTCATTGGATATTCCAACCTATTACGGGTTGAATATTCAGTCCCCTGAATATTCAGTCCGTAACCGATTGGAGATGCTCTAACATCATAAATACTGAATTTAAGTCAATTGCAAATTGTCTTGAAGGATTTATGCGAAATAAATATACTTAATCAATTTTTAAGTATAAAAAAAATTATTATTCACTTTTTCTAATATTTTATTATATATGATAATTTTTATGCAGCGTAAAAGTGCACTGCTGGTTTTATAAATCAAAGTTATTCATACAAAAAACAACTTGCATGTTTATAAATGAAGTTGGAACTCAATGCATAAATATTAGATCTATATCTAGTCCAGTTTACGATCAACACATAACTCTAGGTCATGCCTTGACACTATATCTAATGTTTATAAATGAAGTTGGAACTCAACTTTGATATAAACTTTGATAAAAGTGCACATAACTTGCATGTTTTTAAATCAAATTATTCATACAAAAAACAACTTGCATGTTCACAACTGAAAATCAACAAGAATTATTTAATGAAATGAAAATTTACAATTAAAAAGTTTTAAAGTATAGATAGATAATCTGCTTTATCTTTTTTAGTTATTTAAGTAATGGTTAATTAGAAATCAGATAATTTAAAGAAAATGAAACACAACATAGCAATCAAAATATTATGTATTAAAAAGATAAATTTCTTTATCTTTTTTAACAAAGCATTAGAAACAAATTAGCCATTACAAATTAGTAATCGGTTATTAGAATTTCATCATCACAATAGCCTCGAAGTAATAACATGTACAACATGTATGAATGCAGTGCACAGTGCAGATTCATATGATCAGAGAATCAAGCTACAACATTAATAAATAGTCAGATTCAAAAGTGACAGTACAAACAAGTGCACAGCATACACATAAATAAATGCAACATGAAAACAAATCAAGATCAATGCAAATGAAGCAACCAAACCTGACTGAAGTGTTCAGATATTTCATATATACATGTGTGTAACATCAAGTGAATATGCAACATCATAAACATTGAAACCAAAGTCCAACGCAGACATGTCGACAAGATGAGAATGCAAGTGCAGACAAGCTACAATATCACAGACTGCATTTAAAGCAACAACTCAAGTCAGTGCACATCAACCCAATACAAACTACATGAAGTATATGGAATCTAGATTCCAATTTAATATGTATATACAAATTGAAGAGTACAACTAAATATTATACATAACATAAGTAGGACAACAGTTATCAATGGAGTTGAAGATAATAGTGATCTCTGGCTGTGTTGATCGCAGAATGAGCTAGATATAGGTCTAATATTTATGCATTGAGTTTCAGCTTCATTTATAAATATGCAAGTTGTTTTTTGTATGAATAACTTTGATTTAGAAGACTTGGTGTGCATTTTTACGCTGCATAAAAATTGTCATACATAATGAAATATTAGAAAGAGTGAAGAATAATTTTTTTGTATTTAAAAGTTGATTAAGTATATTTATTTCGCATAAATCATTCAGGACAATTGCGATTGACTTAAATTCAGTATTTATGATGTTATATGTAGTAGCTGATATAAAAATTTATTTAGGATTTATTCTGTATTTTAATGTTCGACATAAAAACATAAATGCTTTTATCTTTTCCAACTAGGGTTTAAATTAGTTTTATATTTTTTTCTAATAACTTTAAATTATGATAAAAACAAAATCCTATCTAATATATAATTGTAAATATCGGACACAACTAGGGTTTAGCATGTAGTCTAAATATTTTACATTAATAGATAGATACGTTTATCTTTCTTAACAGCTAAACAATAACTTGTTCAGTTTAACAACTAGGATTTAGTATAATCTGCAATTGAATATTTATGTATGCTTGATTAAATAAATGTCGATTATGTTAAATTATAACAAGAACTAAAATACCTTAAATATATTATAAAAGTTATTATCAGTATCAGTAACAATGAATATTTAAGTACGATTTATCATATAACTAAAACATTTACATCAAAATAAAATACAACTTACTTGTTCCGCATTTAAGTTTAAGGTGATTGTAGAAATTGCTCGATGAAAGTATTATAGTTCAAGCTGAAATCGATGAAGCTGAAATCGATGATGCTAAAGAAGAAAAAATGGGAAGAGAAAATGGAATGGAAATTGGTACAGAAGAAATCGATTTTGTTTCTAAGCCCTATTTTTGTTTCGAATTGACGACAGATATGGATTAATTAAAAGTAGCGGGTTTATTTTCGACCCGTGTCCTGGAAACTAATTATTTAGAACAGGTGTCCTAGAAAATAATTACTTGATGCTAAGAGGCACTTATAGTAAAAATTCCCTTAAAAATATGTATCTTTCACATACAAGGTCGAAATCGGACGAAACGAAATGCATTGTGTTCGTATTCGCGAACACTACGCGATGGAGCTAGTTTGGATTGATTTGGGACTGCTAGGAATTTTGGGTAAAATTAAACGCTTGTTTAATTTTATTCGAAATAAAACACTTCAACGACTGTTGGAATCAAAGTGAGTACAACTCACTCTTTCTGACTCGCTTATATTTTTATATAAGTGAGAATAAATTTACTTTATGCCGATTGATGATTTTTTGGGTGATATATGATATATTATATATATATATATTAATTGGTTTGGATATATTCCCGCATATTTTAACGGATGAAACCCTATACGTTCCCGTGTATGAGCGGATGACCTTTTGTACGCACGTCTACCTCGAAGCGGACATTGTACATATTTTCTCATATGTATATTTGTTGCGGTGACAAGTTGGAGGGATCCAACTGGATTCCTCACCTGTGTTGATTTTTATTTACAGATATTGTTATATATGTTACTATCATGTGATATATGATATTTGGATGCCAGGATTGATATAGTTGATGTGAATCCCCTTATTTAGTGTTGTTGCAGCATTTGGCCATATTTTTGGTAATTTAAAAATATTAAAATAATAATCTCAAATTAAAAAGGGATTTCAAAGCGATCTTGAAAATATACATGTTTTATTAATTTTTGAATTGTTAAGGAAATGAATTTATTTTAATAATATGATTTTGTGAAATATACCATTTTTGAAATATGAAGCTAACTATTTTATAAAATAAGTCAAATTGGGATTTTGAAATTATTATAAATGATTTTTATATATAAGATTTATAAAATTGACATTTTATAAATAAAAAGAAATGGGATTATAAACGAGTTTTATAAGTGTTTAAATTAAGTTATAAGTGAATCTTATAAATGAATAAGATTCATAAATTTATGAAGTTATAAAAGGAATGAATTTGCAATAAGAGATTTATAAGTAAATAAAATTATAATTGGATTTTAGCATATAAATGAGATATAAATGGAATTTGTTAATAAAGGAATTTTTATAAATGGAATTTTTTATAAAATAGAAATGTGAATTATAAATATTGTTTTATAAATGTGAAATCTATTAAATTTTATAAGCTAAATATGGATTTTTATTAAAGGAATTATATTCACAATTTTGGACAGTGGATAATTCTTTTAATTAAATGTGTAGAAGCAATGAATTTTGTAAGAGAATTATATTCACGATTTTTGTCAGTGAATAACCTTTTAAATTAAATGAATGTTTTGGGAAGTGATATTTTAAAATGAAGTTTGAATGGTTTGAAAATAAAGTGAAATTGCGTATTCGCTTATTATTAAAATAAGTATATGGAAATGTTTTTCAAAAATAGTGAAATATTGAAATGGTTTTGAGAATATATCCTTTTAAAGATAATTTGAAGTAAATGATTTGGAAAAGTGATTTAATTAATAAAAGATTAATAAATCTGGCCCAGTGACTGTTTGAGTGCTAAATTATATTTTTGGCCATTTTAGTTTCTCAACTTGATGTAGAAACTAATTAGTCGTGCGCTTAGTACGTGACTGACTGTGTAGGCTTGATTATCGTTTGTGTTGAGAATGTTGATTCGTGTAGTACAGAGTGATTACTCCAATCTATCGAGCTTCCTTCTTGGCCAAAGGATAGCAAGTTGAAAGTTGGAGATGTGATAAGTCTATGAGACTTAGTTTCTGTGTGAGGTTGAGAAACGCTTTTGCGTTGTTGGTGCGAAGAGACCGGGATTAGATTTATCTGAAAACCACTTCGGACCAACGTATATGCGCTCGATTATGCAGGTTATAGATGATATTAATATTTAGGATTTTCATAGTGAAGGATTGCTTGTTGATCGTTTGGGGTTAAAATCCCAATATGCATATAGTAGCAGTAGTCTCTTCGTTATGAAATATCCAATGCAAGGACTATTCACTACTAATCCTAGGGATTTCCCGATAGGATGTGGTAGGAAAGTACCTTCGGTTTAACATGTTCCTGGACAACTTGTATGGACGAGTGTCTGACATTGCATTTCTAAGATTACGTACATTGGTTTTTACAAACGTACATCATGTGGTGGTGGAGAAGACAACTTTTCTTAGCTTAACACCCTCCTTGAGACATACGAGCTCAAGGGTTGTATTTTTGTGGAAGGCAATTAGTAGTCAACGGAAATGGCAATGTGGCATTCAAAGTGATGTGATATGTGATATGTGAAAGGTAATCGTTACCTCTGGCCTCATCAACCGGAAATGACCGAAACAGGGTTAGATGCAGCAGGCTAAGTGGGTCATTCCCAATTAGAATATGATCATCCCCTTCTAGATATATTTCTTCCGCTATGACGTTTGGGATGTAAATTAATGTGGTTTGTATGCTACGAGGGCCCTCGGAAAGGTCGGTAAAGACTGGAGGATGATATATTCGGTACTACCTAGTTATAGAGGTAGGCCGGTCTTGTGTTGGTAGAGGATCCTTTGTGATAGTCCTCGGTACATTCCTTTAGAGATGTACTGTCGAAAGGTAGTCCCTTTGCCTGGTCATTTGTATGGAAATCCAAACTCCGCTACATGCCTGCCATTTTGATTGTATTACCCACTTTAGGCTATATGCTGGAATTTAATCAATGTAACAATTTCGACTATGATTAATATTATTTGTATACTAGACACTAGTATAATATAAGAGAATTTGATATGAAAGGTTTTGGTTATCGTAAGATAAAAACATGTCCGTGTTTATGTGTGAGCGTGTCTTACGAGATACTTTTGTTTTGAAAAAGAAAAGTTTTGGTAATTTAATAAATTCAGTTGAGTGTGTTTCTCACGCTGGGATCCGGGCGTTCTTCCCTTTCAATGCTCGGGTCAGACCGAGTATATTTACAGGTTCAGATTTGGTGCTTTTGGAGCTTCAACATGCGAGCTAGAGATCTTCATGTCGTATAAACGTATCTGTTTATTTTACGCTGCTTTATTATTTATATTATCAACAATTGTAAGGACGGGTTATTATAACTGCCCAGGCTGATGGTTAGTGATTGATTGTTGAACTCTGATTGATGTATGTATATACATTTTCTGTTTGATAAAGATTATTGATATGATATTATATGTTTCCGCTGCGATGTGAGATTCTATATTGTTCTGTGTGGTTCTTCTCTTCTCTTCTCTCTTTCTTCTCTTCTCTTCTTCTCTCTTCTTTTTCTTTCTTATGACTTTCCGTCGGTCTGTGCTTTTTGGGTCGGACATGTGTGGTTTATTGTCGATTCAAAGGGTACAGATTTGCGGTTCGTCACAGTCTATAATTCCAAAATAATTGTAAATAATTTTAGGTACTTCTGTAATTTCCAATGCATCACTTCTGTTATGAAAACAAATACCATATTATAGTTTTATTTCATTGCGGACATTCATAATATTCACACTGAAATATAACTATGTCTATTTTTCAGTCGACACCAAAATAGTCAATATTTCATAAATAATGTTTTGTATGTTTTACGAAACTAATTTTCGTAACTTGATGCAATCAATAAGTGTTATATGGGATGCTCCCACTATTTTCACTATTCCTATAACAAAATACTGAATTCGAAGGTCCATTATTCACTTAATATAGATTATTTATTTCATATACTGCAACTAATTTACAATGAAGAGTTCTTTGATTAAATATCTTGTACTCGAAGAAATAAATCTTATAGAAAACAATTTTCTACACGAAAATACATTTTGTAATAGAAATCATATTTCTTATTCCAATGTTAAATATCAATCACTATTATTACAATTCTCTTTTTTGATGTTTCTTTATGAAGAAGAAGTGACCATTCACTCTCTTCATCCCAACTGTACCTTAAATCACATCTACTATTGTATATTCGTATTTCTTTCTAAATGGTCGAACCATTCAAAAGAATACCCCTTACTACAATATCATAAAAAATTCTTTACAAAAGTGCACTTGATCATCATTAACATTTAAGGACATCAAATATGTTGCGCTTTGCGTAAATTGATCAAACTTAGATTTTAATGATCGAGTTCTTATATTATATTATAGTTTTGGTCTTGTGTTACATTTAACATAATAAAATCTTTATTGTAATCAATCAAATTGAATAATCGATCTCATAGTATAGTTTATTTGTTTGCTTCGAATGAACTAATTTCATCGAAGCATCGTACATTACGAACATTGACCATTTACCATATAACACTTATATGTGATTGTATATGAACCAAATACCCATAGTCTCTTATTTCTTTTGAGTTTGGAACTCATAGAATGCAACACACGGTATTGAGCAAATAAACACGCGAGTGACCAAATTATGAACATATTAAGTATTTGTAAAATAAGCCAATTGCATTGGTGTCGAAATGTTAACATGCAGTAAGCATTTATTAGTAAGTATATTTTATATTTCTATTTGTCAATATTCAATTCAATTCATTTGTATATCTTAATTGATAAACATTTTATCCATCATTTTAAATGCACAAATTTGTCGATGTAGATTGCTATAACACTATATAGCTTATGTTCTTACAATTTTGGAAAGGTTAAATGTTATCATTTCATTTTTCTAATAAGACTCTCATTGGTCTTTTATGTTTCTTCAAACCTTAAGCGAAACATAGAAGTCTTTTGTCTTCACTAGTGAGTATTAGGACTCGTATTTCTTTGGATTCTGACCTTGAGGAAAGCTCAACAAACCATAGGCCTGCATACGATGGATGACTCTTTATTGGTTGTATCACATACGACTCCTAACCCATGATTCCTTGTCTAAATCCTGCCTTTACCTTAAGGAAAGCTCAACAAGTAAAGTGACTCAGATCTATCATTTCGCGATGACATAGGTATAATTCACGTACCTTAAGGAAAGCTTAATAAATACGTGTAGTTATCTTACCTCGTCTATTCAATATATTAATAGTACTACACATAACATCCCGAGCTTGAAGAAAGCTCAACAACTAAAGAGTATGAAAATATTGTATTGATATATAAATGATAAAGGAAAACTTTATATTAAAGATTTATAATCTTCAATATATTAAACCGAGTGATACCGACTTATAGAATAATGTATTTCTTATGAAATATTCTCATGATTTAAGTGTCAGACACATCTGAAATCACAGTATAACTATTATACGTATGTATGTATCCCTTAAGTCTATTTAGGGTTTCTTAATGTTCCACCTTTAATTTATACACTCATATTATATAAGTTTCATTATTATATAACTTTTATATTTTAACTAACTTATGCAATACTCTTATGTATAACATTATATTAACTAAATCTTATTTAATTAATTTTATATTAGTATACAATACAACTTTTATATTGGACATGTCTTCTATAACCTTTATAGCATATAGTATAACCTTTATAGTAATAACTATATATATACATATATATTCATGGTATAACCTTTATAGTATATCACATACATCTTATATATGTATATTTTTATTTAATTAATTAACCTTTAATTAAATCATATTAATTTCAAAATTTTATATATACATACACGTATACTTATGTTATCTTAAACAATTTAAAATAACATCACATATATCAATATATAAAATACATGCATATAAGTATTAATTAAGTATTTTATTTTATTAACCTTATTAATAAATTTTAAATTTTGAAATTTGAAATTAATATTTATGTATTTTCAAACATCTATGAAAATGCATTACCTTTTCAAACATTTTGAAAATTTATGTTATATTATAATCTTTTATAATAAACATGATTTATTTTTAATTTATTTTTAAATTTAAAATCTCGCCTTAAATTTCAAAACTATTTTGAAAATTAGCATAAGGCCCAATTCAACTTGAGCATTTTCTATTAGAGGCAACCTTTGGGCTCACTTCACCTTTCAGGTCAGCCCGGTAACCAAGTAGGACAATGTACTTGATTACCCAATTCCAATCCTAGGCATTAACTTTCTAGACACTGTACTAAGTAGGTAAGCTTAAATAGTTAGTCCTGACATGACTAATTTAGACCGCATAGGCTATTGGGCATTGATACTATTGTTGGAACCGAGCTTGCCCATAACGGAGTTAAAGTGTAAATTTCAAAAAAATTCCTTTATGGGATCTTTAATGGGCCTATGAAGCCTAAATTATTTTCAATAATATCAATATTTTATTCAATTTCATAAGAAAAAGGAGTTATAAATTTAATTTGAGTTTAAATATATAATAATGAATTTATCAAATACATTCATGTGTGTGATGCAAGTGCGACATATAAACAGTGTGCTTAGTTAATATGTACGTATACAGGTTTTGGGATTTACACCGTAATGGACATATTCAATCTTTATATCACTACACCAAAACAGGTGATTCCCAACGAGTATAACTGTCGCAAACAGTTTCAGCAACGCTTATTAGCGTCGCTGTAGGGGCGTCGCAATTTATTGCCAACGCTTATAAGCGTTGGCGAGTTTAGTTTCCCAATGCTTATAAGCGTTGGTGTATATTAGTTAGCAACGCTTATAAACGTTGGCAAATTAACCATCCAACATTGTTTAATTTTCTATGCTAACGCTTATAAGCGTTGGTAAATTTTATTTGCCAATGCTTATAACGCTGAAATATTTTCATTCTCAATATAGTCAATTATTTTAACATTAATAAACAATTAATAACTAATATGATATGCATTATTATACTACATTCAATAGGAACCCAAAATTTACAATATTCATGATCAAATAACAACATAAATTTCATAGTCAACTACTTCATAACAAGTACAATACATAATTAAGTTGGTTAATTCAATACATAATCAACTACTTCATAACAATGTCAAATTGGAATACAAAAGACAACGTAAATTTCATAGTGAAATTCTACAAATACCGAATATGAAACTCCGGCCATATAACGAAACCTCCATCTGAAAAATCACATAACTTGTACATTCCATTTTAAGGACCATCATAAATTGGTGCATGCGGGATCTTTAAGGTAGCAGCTGCAATACAAGATATTTTTACAAGTGGACATATTTTAAATGAAATAAATCATGCTTTTGTGACTTTAGTGCCAAAAAGGAAAACCCTATACCATATCAGATTACAGTCCAACCTTAAGTTGTAATGTGACCTATAAACATTTCTAATAATTGTAGCTCTCCGTATACATCCCTACAAAACTATATAAACCCCCACATCCAGATCATAGTTTAACTAAGGAATTTTAATTTTAATAGGAACAAGAATGACATCAAATAGCTTATAGACTCAAATGGAAATTGTGTCATTAATCTGTCAGATATTCAAACTGAGGCTGTCAACTATTTTAATGCTTTATACATTTCAATATATATCCAAGAGTTCAAATTATACTATGCAAGTTTCAAATCTACGACCTCTCGCGTCGAACTTGGAGTGTCTAACCATCAGAACATTGGTGCTCATCCTAAATTTACTCTTATGATCATTCTTCGATACTTCAAAAAAATTAATTACATTTTCTGAATAAAATTATGATAGTAAGTTAACTGTACAATTTAGCAACAACATGTCGAACTAAAATGTGCAATTCAACGGCATACTGCCAAACTGAAATTTATAATTCGACAAGGATCTGTCAAACAAAAATAATTTGTTTTGCCAGCCCCCACCATTCCATTATCAGAAATGTTCCTAATTTTCATTTGTTTAGTTCAAATTTAAACTAAACACACAACGGAATAAGTTGAAATTTGTTTTAAACTGACACTTACATATTTTTCTGCGGCACATGGTAGTATTTGTTTTAAACACACTTCTTCAGCTTGAGCTTGAGATTAGCTGTTGGTACTCGTTCAATAGCTTTGGCACATCATCCATGCGCAGCTGCAAATTTAAATTCCCATTTACAAGTTAAAAATTGCAGTGCCATTGATATGAAAATAAAGATTAACGATGCCTCTAACGATATTTTAGACTCAATCATGGAAGAAATAAACTACATTTCAACTCAATTGATATTGCTAACGTGCAAGCAATAAATTCCTTAATTTATAACAATGTACAAGGAAACATGAGAACACATTTGCTAGTTTGCTGATTTACATGCATATTGGTATCAGGCCTTTTCTTACATCTACACCAGAAAATAGGTACCCAATCCTCAAAGTCCCTCAGATTAGTATATTTATCGAATAACTAATAGGCTATGACCACAGAATCTAGTGTTTGCTACTCCAAAATGTGTTTGCTTTCAAAATACGAGTAATTCTAGATGTCATTCCTGGTTATGTACATGTTAGACTGAGATGACGTTGAACAAAAAGGTACAGTTTAATTTCTAGTTTTGCATATTTTGTTAAAATAAAAACAGGGTATACGTGACCATGATGATGTATCACAAAGTTCTAACATCATTTTGATTAGCAGGCTATGAAGTGCATGAGCAGAAAACTGCATACCATATAAAATTAGCCAATCGACATGGCGTAAGCTTTTGCGTAATAAATTTGCAAAACAAACGTACATCGCAAAGCAAAGACCATCGGAATCAAGCAGCGGGAAATTATTAAAACAGAGACAGTAATAGCATTAGCAAACCGTGAATTTTTTTTTAATTTATAGATATTACAATACTGGTATCCTACATACCGGTTTACACTTTCACAAATATACTACCCATTGTATGCTAAGTTTGATTTCACTAATTAAGTCCATATGGCCAAAGTAGGTCAGATGATATTATGTGGCAAATGAGAGGAATGCAAATTTGACTATAATTTTATCAAAAACTAATGTTTTCCTTATCGCAAGACCAAGTTTTGCTAATCAAGTATGCAAATAGGCATATTTTCTTTATGTTCATTTAATTTTAAGTTTCATAAGTATAATTTATTCAACTGTCGGTATGACTACCATATATGTAACTGTTTGCTAGTTAAAATTATCAACTTTAAACTTCATGGTTCACTTAGGATACTTTTACTACAGTTTCAATCATATGGACCATGTTGTTTGTACTTGTATGTATTAATGCTTCAAATCAGAGTTGTTGGCAATAGGCATATTCAATTCCTACTATGAATTGTCCAAATAATTTACAGCCAATTAAAGGTGTTCATTAAAATAAAAATAAAAATTTAAAAAAAATCACAAATCCATTTCCCCTATTTAATCTTAAGGATTTACTACAAAAACAGTTTTTAATGCAAACGTTATTGATGTTGTTACATACTGTACTACTTGACAAATCTTAACCGTGAGTTTGAGTTGTAAGCAGTAATACTTCAATCCGAACTAATAGCTCATTATATTTTTTAAAACAGCGTAGTAAATTTAAATGCTCAATTTCTGATGAAAAACAGTAGGCACTTTAAATATCATTGTCTGCTTCAATCTAATAACTTTATAATTGTGTTAAGTATAACTATATTTCATATAACGATATCAGTAGTTTGCACTAAATAACAATAATACAAGTTAGACCTTAATTTTATCACATTTAATTATATTGCTGTACCCTTTGAATATGACTTGCAATTTAATTAGTGATCTCAGTAAACTAAATTAGACCCTACTAATAACATAATTGAACATACAACGTACATGGGTTATTTATAACACCAAACATATTCAAGTTATTAATTTTCACGTGATACCTTCTTAGAAGAATCGCGATTGCTTTGCTTAGAAACAAACCCTAAAAATAGCTTTCAAAAACCAAATCAGTGGCATTACAAAATTACCAGAAGGGCTTGTCATCTTCCACTTGCGGTGTCCTTCGTGTCCTAGGTCTTGCAAGGTCAAGCGATAATGGAGGAGCTGACTGCAGCTAATTGATGGAGTCGGAGGAGGATGGGGCATTAGCGGTTTGATCGAGTCGGATAGGGATGGGGCGGTAGTGGTTTGATGGAGTCGGAGGGAGAGGGGCAGCAGCAGTAGTGATTTATTTGTGGGATGGAGAGAGCGATTTGGGGATTTGGGGATTTCGGGATGGAGTGGCAGGGATTTGTTTTTACGGAATACGGAAGGAGTTTTTTTAGGTTATAACATAAGTGTGGCTAGGGTTAAGCGTGATATGTTATTCAATTACAATTTTGCCCTAGTATATTTCAATTAACTCCAATTAAACCAAGGCTTACAACGAAAATAAGTGTCGCCGTATTTAAAAGTGTAAATTTTTATTTTCAATAACACTTATATTGGATAGCGACACTTATTAGCGAGACTAAATTGCAACCCATATAAGTGTCGCTAAATGGAAAAAAAAAGTGTTGCCAAATGACTGTTTTGGTGTAGTGTATATGCTTATTATTCGTAGTTTATCTTAAAACTATACAAATTAATAATATATGCATATTTATAGTTTACTTATATTTAATAATACAATATGTTAAAAAGTTATTTTACCTAAATTAAAGTTTACATATATAAAAAAGGCAATCAGTAATGTTAAAGAAATAAATTAATAAGGAGAAGAAAAGGTGGAGAAGTTATTTCATTTCATTAGTTTACTTATATTTACTTATACATAATATGTTAGAAAGTTATTTTACCTAATCAAAAGTTTACATATATATAAATGGGCAATCAAGTGTGTTAAAGAAAGCAAGTATTAAGGAAAGAAAAAGGTGGAGAAGTTAACTCATTTTGTAACTTATCTTTAATGTTATTTCAAAATAATTTTAACACTCAAACACATATATGTATGCATGTATGAATAACTGCAAACTATATTTCAAATTAAAATAACACACACAATCATATGTGTGTGTAAACTTCGTAATCTATTACTTGTTTTAAAATTAGAGTAACAAATTAAAATCTACTTTAATTCAAGAGGGATACAAAGGGTTTATAATGTTTTGCACAAAAGTCCACTTATGTATTTTTAATTGAAACAACCTTTAAACAAATATCAACAACAACCAAGATTTTACTCAAAACAATAAATATGTGAAATATGTGTTCAATCTCCAAACTTATTTTAAATAATTTACATATATAGTTAATTTATGTTCGTGTATACAATTAGGTACAAAATACATCAATTAATTAAATTGGTTTCCAAACCATATTTTTTTAGTTTGTTTATTTGCCTTTTTTTATAAGATAATAATTTTTTAAATAATGAAAAAATTAGATTGGACAATTAGGCATATAAATTTTTTGAAATAGAAATTAGATTTAAATTAGAACATATGATGAAAAGGTTGTAGCAAATGTAGGATCTACTTATATCATGATAACGAATATACAATCACTTAACATATATCGGATCTAAACTTGGGTCAACATAATGAACGAATGATGAGATTAGATTTAAATTAATTAACACATATCAAATCTAAACTTTGGATCAATATAGTGAACAAATGATGGGACAAGTTGTAGCATGTAAAATATTTAAACTTTATTAACATGGTGAATATACAATAAGATAAGATTAGAATCACTTAAAGATGAAGTCTAAGATTTGCACCTTGAAAGAAGAATAAAACTCTGATTCGACCGGATCAACCTCTGGATTTTGCAAGGATCTATAGTTAAACACCATCTTAAATATTTTTAATTTTATTTGAATTTGTTTTTGAGAATTTCTCTTTTTTTATCATGGAGGCCATTAAGGGAGAGGAGGAGAGAAAGAAGATAGGTTGTTCTGTCACGAAAAGAATAATCGATAGATTGAATAATAGAGGATATGTTTTAAAGGAAATATTGAAACCTTTTTTCAATTTTCCTTTTAAAACCTCCATATTTAATTCCTAATTAAATCCAATCAAATCATTTCCTTCCTCTTCACATTTTCATCAGAAGAGATAGATTTAAAGAGAAAAAGAAAGAATCATTTCATAAGTGAGATTTAAGTGAGTCATAAAGAGGAGTAAAAGACAGAGATTTAATCCCTTCTTTTGATTGCTCCTTTTAGATATTCAAATTTCATTTAAAAACTCTTCCCTTTTACATCATGCATATGGGCCTCAAAAGAAAAATTCCCAAAACAACTTAGGAATTAATCTATTTAAACCCAGTTTAAATATTTTATCGATATCGTATATCAATACTTGCATTTATAACTTTTATATATGCACTCTATTAAATGTTAATGATATTTAAAAATAAAATAAATTTTAATAATTAATATTTCATAAATATTAATTAATTTATAATAATTTATAAATTAATTAATCATGTGGTTTATTCAGAGTATTCATTAATACAGTTGTGCGACTCAAAGGTGTAAGTTCAGTTAGCGATTAATATTGAATAATTAAAAAATAAACGTTCACACATTACCTTAGCTAGTGGTGTAAAATTTTAGCAAAATTTATCGCTTACACATCTTTTAGTAAAAATCTAATTTTACCTATTATAAGCGATCTGATATTGACAATTATTTACACCAATTTTCTTCGTCAAAACTATATCACTTTGGAGTTATGGAATTTGGTAATGGTTGAAATTTCAATATCATCCATATTCAACTTTATAGTCCAAACAAAAAATCTTTGGTTCAATAATAACAATTATTATTAATTGAAATGCTCTGGCCAAAGACTTTGAATTTGAGTTGATTTCAGTTGCCGTGATACTAATCTCATATAACTAAGGAGACGAATCCTCTTTTGAATAGTGTTTCAGTTCTAATGCTTCCACTCGACCCAACTATAGTTGTTCGATGGACATCGTGCCACGATTTAACTATAATAAAAGTGGAGCTTTCACATTAAAGACCAACAATGTGCTCAACTCGAGAGAACTATGTAAATTAGTCAAATCGATATTTACATTTTGACCTTGGTTATATTAACCAATAAAAAATATCGAATGAGTCATTTCATTGTTATCCAATAATATTAGTAAGTAACCATTTGGTGCCCCCAGCAGCCATGAGTAATTCACTGTCCAACATTTGAAGAGCATTACATACTCTAGTCTCAATAGATATATCGATATCCAGTCTCGATACATCTTGATTAGGAATATTTAAAATGGTATATTTATTTTTATTATGATAAATTACTCATGGTTACAACACTTTGTAACTATTATCACAAAACATACCATTTATGGATTTTTTATTAAATATGCTTTTAATTAAATTAATTAATTAATATAACACATTATATCAAGTATATAATAGAAAGAAAACACCTTTTATTTCAAACAAGATTGGTTATCGAGTTAGATATATGTAACGAATTACATAACTGCCCCCAGGGCATACCCCTAACTCTATCAGAGCCTAAGAAGATAGGAGGGAAGGCACTATAGTAGAACCAATGCAAGGGTGGAATGAGACCCAAGGGAAAGATTAAGAAGCAAGAGTTGTAGTGCAGAAAGTATGGTAAGAAGGGGCATTTTACGAGAGAGTGCAAGGCGGACAGGTAGACGAATAAGTGTTACAACTACAATTAGTATGGGCACATGAGGCGAGAGTGTCCAACACCTTAAAAGACCTCTACCCAGATGGTGTCAACTTACAGACTGGACAGTTCCTAGCTCAAGTGTGCTTCCAGTTGTGAATAAGGGGAAGAAAGTTGTGATCAAAGATGCGTTAACTTTATCTGATGTACCTATTTATACCTTATTTGACATGGGGGCATCACACTCTTTTTTCTCAAGTAGACTTGTGGATGAGTTACACTTAGACATTAGCATAGTTACAAACCTTGTATTGTATTAAACCTATTAGAGGATCAGTTATTTGTCTATGATATGTAAGGGTTTGAAATTGTTCATTTTTAAGGTTGAGTTCGATTGCGATGTTTTTTCTTGGGATTTTCTGGATTTGGGTTGATTTTGGGCGTGGATTGGATGACGATGTATGGGGAGATCCTAGATTGTGATAGGAAGGTTGTTATGTTGGGTACTTGTAGTGGATGTAGTCTATAGGTTTATTGCGATCCCAAAGGTTCAGTTATGTTGAGTTAGCTATATTTATTAGACCTATCACATGAAGAGTTAGATACAGTGTGTGTAGTTAGAGATTACCCAGATGTCTTTTTTGAGGTTATCGATCTCCCACCCCAGAGAGAGATCGAGTTCTAGATTTACCTTGTGGAGAACACCAAATCTGTTGCCTTACCCTTGAGGCATATAGCTTCGAAGGAGAGATGCAACTTGAATAAGCAAATAAATGAGTTGTTGGAGAAGAGCTTTATTAGGAGGAGTATTTCAAAGTGGGGAGCACTAGTTTTCTTTGCCACCAAGGCACATGGTGCTATAAAACCTTGCGTCGATTATCGGGAGCTGAATAAGACGACAAAGAAGAATCATTACTCATTTCCCCACATAGACGATCTCTTTGATCGGTTGGTTGGAGCAAAGGTTTCTCATAGCTTGATTTGGCTACCAAATTCCATCAGTTGCGTGTAGTTGGGTAAAGTATTGAGAATAATGCTTTTCATGCACCCGACGGACTTTATGAGTGGTTAATTATGCCCCTCGGACTAACGAATGCACCCGCCTAATTTGTTGATTTGATGAGACGAGTTTTCAGGGAGTTGCTTAATAAGTTTGTAGTGTTATTTGTGGATTACATAATAGTTTATTTGAAAAGCAAAGAGGAGCACATGTTGCATTTAGAAGAAGTGCTCAACACACTTCGTGAGCATAAGTTGAAGGCAGAGTTTTCTAAGTCACTTTTAGCGTGAGGAGGTATGGTTTTAGAAACAAGTTATCTCAAAAAGTGGACTAGCGGTCAATCCTAGTAAATTCATTGCAGCAAGGATTAGTATGTGCCAAAAAATGCCATGGAAGTGAGGAGTTTCTTAGTTTGGCAGCCTACTATAGGAAGTTCGTTAAGGACTTTGTAATGACCCGACTTTTCGACCCTTGAATGTCGACATTAAATATATCCAACGTATTCATGTGCCGAACATCCAAAGTATTCATGTGTCGAGCACCCAAGTGCCGAAAAGACAAAATGTTAGCATAAAATAAAAATAGAATAAAAAAAGGGAAGAACACAACCCAAGAATCTCACAATGGAATGGTAATATATAATACCAAAAGAAAAGTACAAAGGGTTACTATGAATACAAAAATATAGAGTGACCAAAAACTAAGTACTATCATCAGCCTGAACAATTATAATAACATACCCGCACATATGTTGATATATCTAATAGTAAGGCAGTAGAAATAAGTTTACTACAAAAGATAATCATCCAGCTCTTCTCCATATGCTCCAAAGCATCCGTAGCTAAATCTGGAAACATACACAGGGTGTACCCAAGCATTATAAGAAAATAAACCTGGATCTGTCTAGTAAACTAGCGTAAGAAACTTAAGAAATAAAATTTACATATAATAGCACTTTTTGAGACCATACGGATTACTGTAACGGTTTTCCCTTCAAATGAAACCAACCATTCATTAAGTTTAACATATAGTGATCTAATAGATAATGTCTAGTGTGTAGTACATATATCATATCAAATAGCTGTTGTGTGAATGCCATGATAATAATAGGTACACAATCAATACCACAATGATGTTTTCGCATAATGGAATTTACATGGAGATCTCCTTAGATCAAGCCGAATCCAAACTCCTACACAAGGATCAGAGATATTCTTCCGAGCAACGTACATCTCTAGGGAATGTACTATAGGAAATACATAACTAGCCCATGCCCTAAATACTCATGGTTCTGAATGCATTGCTCCCACATGCATGTCTGTAAGTAATACTAGATGGAGTCGTCTGCACCCTTGGGATTGCTAAAATGCTACGTTCCCTTTGGCTATACATCATATCTCTGGTTTTAGTCATTTCCGATGTCGAGGCTACGTTCGGCATGTCTCACTCGAGTCTTCATCACTTAAATAGAACACGGATCTCCAAATGGACTCCCATATCTCGAACAGATCACGAAGCACTATATGGATTCAAACATCTCGAACATATAGACTTCTGCATAAGTCCTCAGACAAATGCTAACGCTATCATCTCTCTTGGAATACTCTTCAAGATAGACAGTCTCACATGATAGCATCATTTAAAATGTTAATGTTGACCTCTCCCTTGAACTTAACCTTAAGATTAATAGTTCAACTATATAATATTTTACTTCACAACCGCTTCCAAAACTTAGAACTCATATACTAGTGTTGAAGTGGTATTCGATAAGTAAAACACTTACCGATCTCGGTCTCTTCAAAACTAATTCGATGAATTTTCAGTTAATTCAATTCCAATTCTTTCAAAAGTAAGTGAAAGCTAGAGATGTTTCATACCAATGCTACTCCTTGGGGGTTCTCATTAATATGGAATTTCAAAGCTTTTTGATAACTTCTTAAGTCATATTTGGTCAAGTTCGATAATCGACTAATCGATTATCTAGTTAAAACAATTGCTTATACAAATCAATATTCATACACTTAGCTTGTTTCCAACATTTCAACTTAACTATTCCTCATCCAAGAGTGAAGCCAGGTAAGTTAGAGCACTAGTTGCATCAAAGCCTTATTTAGACACTTCATTCTTGAATCTCACAAATAGATAAGTCTACCTCGTCGGCTTTTAGTGTTAAGTATAATATTAATGATTTCCACAAGCAAGTACGAAATTAACCCCGTTAACACGTTTCAAATATATTTTGACTTGCTATTCCTTGGTCAAGAAGGAAGCGAGTAGGTTAGGGCTCTACTTCTCAATTCCTACTCGAACATCAATCTTAACTCTTACAAATAGGTAAGCCTTACTTCATTGACTTTTAGTGTTAAGCATACTTAATTACTTTTCAAGCAAAGTAATCAAATAGTTAGCCATTAAGCAATTCTAACCCCTTTCTAAACCTTTTGTTTATACTTTTAAAACCATTTTTAAAAATGATATATATGTATAGTAATTTATTTACCAAAACTTGATATGTAAATAAACAAGTCAAAGATATTTTATTCCATAAGATATAAAATAGCCAACGTATTTCTAAAAACTATACATATACTTGAAAATGCAATAAAATACTATATAATACTTATAATAGGTTTTAAAATATTTTCTCAAAATATTAATTGAGAAAACAACTTTATAATTTCCTTAAAAACTTAAAAAAAAACAAGTTTTTATTATAAAATCCTCTTCTTTAAAAATTAACGACTAATTCTTAAAAATTCATAAATATCTCAAACCACTTTTGAAATACTCTAATATGAGTTAGTAAACACTTGTAAAAATATTGAAACAAAATACTTAAATTTAAATATTTTTCCAAACCTTTAAAGTCCAAAAATCAAGGCTAAACGGGGCAGTTTTGCACAAGTGAAGTTTTGGCCACTTTTCGAGATGTTACTTAAATTTTTGACTATCCAAGCTCTTAATAGAAACAAACATATATATAAAACACTACAAATATTATGAGAAACTCCTAAGGATCTCTCTACAAAGTTCCATAGAAATTGCCAAAAATAAGGTAATTCTGAACTACATCTATAGCGACTATCACTATAAGTACACTTTCAAATCCAAGTCCAATCTAAACCAAAGTCCATCTATAACCTATGTGCATTATTCCAAGGTCTTATCACAAGTCATACAAGTCCATTCAAATCCATTCCAATCCAAAGACATGGATCGCATATGCTTTTTTTCAAAAGAAGAGTCAAATAATTGTTTTTAATAATTTCAATAACAATTCAACAACTCAAACATAATTAAAACACAACATATATATGTCATATTTTCCATTCAAAGAGGTGTGTTAAGTTACCTTTTATCCAATAAACAACCAAGTCCAAACCCAACCTTACAACGACCTTTCCTTCGTACTTCCTCCTCTTTTCACTTGCTTTTGCCCTTATCCCCTTACACATTGCTCACGGCTATTGAGGATGGGTAGAGCATGGCTTTATTTCTTCAAGTTTCGACATGGTGGAGGGTGTTATAATGTTGCCTATAGGTTTACTCCAAGTTTGAGTTGATTCAGATTCGATTTGCAAATATTTTGCTTTAGAAAATTATGAAGAAGAAGAAGAAGCCATGGATTTTCTTACTTTAAGCTTTGTGAATTTATGAATAATATATAAGGGTGTGCCTCTCCTTTTATAGGCCAAGGATGGTGCTCTTTAAGCTTGCATTCACCCCTCCTTCGTGGATGGTGCTCTTTAGGCTTGCATTCACTCCCCTTTCATGCCATGGAAGACTCACTTCCCATCACTTCTCCTTTATATCACTTCTCCTTTATGCTAATTACCATTATATCCCTCTCATGATAATATCTCTTATCATAATGGAAGCTATATAATGTTCCAAGCTTTATGAAGAGGCATGTGTTCTAATTATTTTCTAATGTGTTCGTTCAATCATTAGGCAAGTGCATAAGAGTTTGAACAACTTATATCGATTGAGAAGCTATTTACCGATAAACCAATATTTTGTCACATTATCGATCTTTCTTTGAAAAATATTTTTTTGTAAACAATTTTCAAAAATAAGTTTCTTATCATTATTTATTAATCAATTGATGTCTAATAAGGTTATAAAATCATATTTATAACACTTAATTATATTTCAAAACATTACGATATTCGAAGACGAAGTGTTCGAATTTTTGGGTCGCTACAGACTTCATGAAGATCTCTACCCATTTGATCCATCTTACCAAGAAGAATTTGGTTTTCTCATAGGATGCGAAATGTATGGATGCTTTTATTAAACTGAAGGAGGCATTGACTACTCCACATGTTCTAGTGTTACTCGATGGCATGAAGGCATTCATAGTATATACCGACGCTTATGATACATGATTAGGTGCGGCGTTGATGCAGGAGGCGAGAGTAGTGAGCTGCGCCAGTCGACAGTCAAAGGTGCATAAAATAAACTATGATACCCTTGATCTTGAGTTGGCGGCCATTGTCTTTGCACTCAAGTCATGGAGACATTATTTATTGGGAAAGTAATTTGAGCTATATACGGATCATAAGTCTCTAAAGTATTTATTCTCCCAAAAGGATTTGAACTTAAGGTAGCAGAGGTGGATGGAGTTTTTAGCATAATATGACTTTGATATCTCATATATTCTGGGCAAGGGCAATTTTGTAGCCGATGCCTGAGTAGGCAACATGGGGTATTGATTCCTTTGTTTTTAGAGTGGAAGCATTTGGAGTTCACTTTTATATTCAATTTCTGATCATCATTAGACATCACTCCTGGTTTATTAGCGACTTTGGATGTACAACCTACACTTATGGACCATATTGGATCAAGTCAAATGCAAGGTGAGGATCTATGGAATATTTTTAAGAAGCTTGGTAGAGGAGAGCGGTCGAGACACTTGAGGCGTTATGCCATTGACTCGAAGGGATAGTTATGAAGAGATGGTAGATTATGTATTCCTCTCATTACAGATTTAATTTACATGGTACTAGTCGAGTCTCATCGCTCTAGGATGACCATTCATATTGATGGAGATAAAATATACCATGACGTGAAGAGTCTTTTATTGGCCTGGTATAAAGAACCATGTGGCAGAGTATGTAGCTAGATGTATGATTTGTCAAATGGTAGAGGCGGAGCAAAAGAAGCCATGAGGATCGTTGCAGCTGTTGAATATTCCTCAATGGAAGTGGTAGAGTATTTCTATGGACTTCATCGATGGACCACCTAGGAGTTGGAGGAAGAATGAAAGTATATAGTTTAGTCGATCGATTGACCAAATGTGCTCATTTCATTCTGGTTAGGAGTACGAGGTCAGCTGCGTCTTTAGCAACACTATACATGAGGGAGGTAGTTAGGTTACATGGATTTCCTTCTAGCATCGTTAACGACCATGATTCACTTTTCCCCAGCGAATTTTGGAGGAGTCTATAGGAGAATTAGGCACGGGTTGAGCTTGAGTACTACTTATCACCTACAGGCGGATGCACAGACGGAAAAGGTGAACCGAGTGTTAGAGAACTTTCTTCGAATGTGCATATTAGATTTTGGAGGCTCTTGGGAGGATCACTTGCTACTAGTGGAGTTCACCTACAACAACAACTATCAGGTGAGTATTGGGATGGCACCAGTCGAGGCGTTATATGGGAGACCCTATACATCACTATTGTGTTGATGAGACACTATGGATAGGACTATTCTTGGACCAAACATGGTAAGGGAGACATTAAAGAAGGTAGACTTGATTCGTAGGAGAATGAAAACCGCACAGGATAGGAAAAAGTCTTACGTTGACAGGAGACGCACAAAGTTGGAGTTTACAGTGGATGACATGGTTTTTGTAAAGGCTCACCGCTTAGTCATGTTATGAGATTTAGTAGTTTGGGAATGTAACGACCCGATATTTTCAACCATTCGCATCCATTATAAGTGTATAGGTAGACACTCATGCCGGAATTGAATTGCTCAAAATACCGCGTTGTAAATAAAATTTGGCAAATCTCAGAATATACAGTAAATAAATATAATCACAGATCACAAACACAGAGTAAAATAATGCAGCGGAAGTAAAAGAAATAGTAGTTCATGAAGCTACTATGTAAATATATCAGAGTTAAATAAGATACAACAGAAGAAATAAAGTACAACAGAAGTCTCAATACAATAACAAGTACAAGCTAAGTAGAACAACGGAACAGAAATAGATAGGACCAGACAAGCAGACAATCTCCAGCGATTCAAATCTCCGAGAGAGTGGAAATCCAAATCTGTGAATAACTCAGGCTGACCCGAGCGTAAAGCAAAACACAAAACACTCGAGTCAGGACAATATATACTTATATAATGTAAACCAACTCAAGTGAACTGTAATAAAGGTACAAGTAACTTAAAGAATGCTTGGGATCGCCCATTCTTTAAGGATCCGTTAAACTATTTACTATGTAGTAATATACGCTATATACAGTAGTGTCTAATCATAAAATAAACATACTTTTAAATAGCGTTAAGGCTTTACATTTTCCACCTTAACACGTAATATGCCAATAGTATACACAGTACCTGCATACCCTGAGAGGCTACGAGAAGATACTCCATAGGTACGACACAAATAGAAACTCGTAGTAAAGCTCGATATGGTAGGTGACACGGCACAACTAGGCAATGCCATGGTAGATATACCAATTACGCATCCGGACTGGTGGTGACGCATAGCAGCCACTACCGCCCACCTCGAACAACACTCCCAAATCAAGGGTGTGCACCAAATCAATCACAAGTAATAGAATGGTATCGAAGAAGTGTGTCCGATCAGAGGTGCTACCTCCTTGGTCCGTCAATCGCTCCTGTTTTAGCCACCTTATGCCAACTCACGGGAGTTGGGTCCACGTATATATCTTAGGATCGTCGCCACCATCCTACTTCATTCTGGAAACTCCACCGCGTACACAGTTGTAAAAGTGGTTTTCGGTATCGACAGAGAGTATGTCCATATCCGATCCCGGTCTCTTTAACAACCAATCGTTATTATAACCCGTGGTTATAATTTTAAAATAATATTTTATACTTCAAAATAGAATATTATTTCAAATCCAAATCTTTATCAAAATGAAGATTAAATCAATTCCAAACCATTTCAATATATTTAAAATAACATATCATTTCAAAACTTCATTTCAAATCATTTTAATATATCAAAATATCATATCTTTCCAAAACTTCATTTCAAATCATTTTACTATATCAAAATATCATATCCTTTCAAAACTTCATTTCAAATCATCATTTGAGTTCAAATCCAAATATTCAACTTTAAATACCTTTTTAAATTCAAAGATATCCTTCATTTATTATCATTTCAAGTCACCTTTAAATAATTTATATTCCAACAAATTAATTCATTTAAAAGTGTAAGTATTATATTTCAAATCAAGTATTAAAATTTCCAAAGTTTCAATTCAATTCAATCATTTATTTCAATTAAATTTCCATATACCATTTCGAATCTTATAAAATTTCAAATATAGATTTAATCCACAAAATAACTATTCAAATTATAAAATAAATTCCAAAGCTTTATTATCCTATATTTCATAAGTCTAATATCTTTTAAATAGATTCAAATTACAAGCAAACCAAATATTTTTCATACTAATATAAACTTCAATTATTTATTCCAAGATTTAATATCATTTCAAATTCATTTCAAAATATCATTTCAAAATATCATTTCAAAACATCATCTATTTAATTTAAATTTAAATACCATTTAATCATATTTCAAAGTAGTTGTATTTCCAAATCAACTATTCCATTTAAATCATTTAAAGTCAATTCATTATATTTAATAATTAATTATTTAATTTCCAAAATTTAATCTTTTTCAAAGATCATTTATTCATTTGAATTTATTAAACAAAGAAAATTCAACTTTCGCAGCACTTAAAAAATGCTACGAAATGTTATGTTTAAAAACAGTTCATTAACAAAAGAAGGCATTTAAAATGCTGTAATATCTTAAATTAGTTTCAATTAAAATTTTAGCTAAATTTAACAACTATAGCACTAACAAAGTGCTATAATAACCCTTAGTTCAAATTTGCTATTTGGTTCATTTAAAACAACCACAGCATTTTCCAATGCTGTAATATCTTTACATTACATTTCAAAAATGCCGTCAAATCAAATTCAGAGTTTTATTTACAATTTAACACATAATTAACTTTTAATATAAATCATTTTAACTTATAAAATCATATATTTTCACACTTTAAAAACAATCATTTAAATACCTTTATTTCTATGATTTTATATAGTCAAATTTCCATACAAAAATCATATTAAATAACAATTAAATTTCCATTTGTTTAATTAAATTCTTAACTTAACAACTAAGTTTAAATTTCCAAAATATAACTTATTTCCATTTATTTTACTTAATTAAATATTCACTTTAAACAAATTTCACAAAATTCAATTTAAGTTATATTTCCAAATTCTGCTTAAATATTCATTTATTTCATATTTTAATTTATAGAAAATCATTAACACTTTTAAAAATTATTATTACTTAATAAAATCATTAAATTCATCTTTTAAATCAAATTTGTCATATATTTTTACTTTACATAAATTCCATTTATAAACAAAATCATAAAGTCCAAAATTGACTTATATTTCAAATTCTACTTCACCATTTACTTAATTCACTTATTTAATTTGTAGAAAATCACTAATATTTTATAGAAATCATTTTAATAAAATTTAAATCAAAATATCATAATATTTACATTTTTTAAAATATTTTAAAAATTTTAGAAAAATATATAAACCACGGGTCTGTATACAATTTTCTAGCCTAGGTCAAGTGATACGGATATGTATCATTTCAATCCGCAGTTTACAAAGAAAAACCGGGTTTTATCATTTCAAACCCGCAATCCCAAGTTAAAATAAAATAAATAAAAACCGTTCAGGCCTATCATTTCAGCCCATAACGATTTTTCCCTATTCTAAAGTCCGTTCGGGTATGTATCATTTCAACCCATAGTGAACCTAATCTACAGGGAACTTGCAGTGTGATAAACTGATAAAATAACAGAATAGCATGAAATAACAGTAATAGATGATATAACATATGTAATAACAGGAGTAAACATTATATGATCATAATATAACAGTTATAACAGGATGATATAAATTTACAGATTCAAGTGATGTCAGTTTATCAACTATATAAGTACATATTAGTCTGGTGAGATTTATTCACTTGTTTAAGCTGGAGATGATAGACCAAAAGTACACAACAACGAACTTCGAAAGCACGACAACACGAATATGATTTGAGATTGGGAGAGCCAAAGATAAATCTCCTTACACACATTTGAACAAAAAAATAAACAACACATAAGTTTCAACACAAGATACCATTAAACAATGCAAGAATTGGATGCATAAAACAAAGCCAAAGTGTTTGCACTTGCTTTCTACCATCTATGCTTCAGCTATGATCTGAAATGGCATGGCTACAGCATGGTTTTAGATCAGGTTTGGGTTCCTAAAGGTTGGCCATAGCATGGGAAAATGATGGAGCAAAGGTTTTTGAGCATGAAACAACAACTACAAGGCAACACACACTGTTTTCAAGGCACTAAAGGTCACGGCCAAGGCACTCCAAGTCACAGCCAGTCTTCAAGTGGTCAACTACAGGTATGGTAGAGGTGTATGGGTCGGCCTAACCTAGAGAAAGCGGTGCAACATTTGGTGATGTAGAAACTACCAATACAAGGCAAAGGCATGGGTTCAAGGCCACTACAAGGCTCGGGCAAGGCATGGAGGGGTATGGCCATGGCTCAGGGGTTCAGGTGGTGATGTGGCATGATGTGTCAGGTCTGGAACAGGAGGTGGTGGTATATGGTCGGCCATGTGGTGGAGAGAGGTGATGGAAGGTGGATGGCTCGGCTTGTATGCATATATGTGATGTTTGTGCAACTTTGGTGGAGTTTCATCACATAGGGGCTCGACTATGGCATGGGAAGGTGCTGGAGGTGCTGTTGGTCAGAGGGGGTGGTGGTGGAGGTGGCCAAGGTGGAGGAGGAAGGAGGCCGATCCAATAGAGATGAAGAAGGCAAGTGCAAATCACAAAAGAAAACAAAGAAAACATGAAAAGAAAAGAAGTTTTTACCAAATTTTTGAATAACAAGGAGATGGCCGTATTTTTTTTGTTGAGAAATGTTTGAGGAAGTGTAATTCATGTGAAAATGGAGATGAGGCTGAAGAGAAATGAAGTATACGGCCAAAACCAATAAAGAGAGGAGTTGGGAAAATGAAAGGTCGGAAGAGGAAAAGACTTTGGAAATCTAAGAGTTTCAAGTCTTTTCAAATTTCCAAAAATTCATTTTAATTTTATAAATACATAACAAGGCTGATAATAAAGATAAATAAACTCAGAAAATAAAATAAATAAGAAAAGAAAATAAATAAATTTAAATAAAATCAAATAAATAAAGAAAATGGCAATATATACATAACTAGGCTTTATAAATTTGAAACAAATTCAAATGAACTTTAGACAATCTTTATGTACTTGAAAAATATTTATAAATAAAGATAAGAACACACAATAAAAATTAATTCACAAAAATAAATAAATATAATTTAATTAAATAAAATTTAATGAAGAAAATAGCAGAAAAATGGAAACTAGGCTTTATAAATTGAAATAAATTCAAGTATACTTTAGAAAAATTATATTATCATTTTAAAAATATTAAAAGACAAAAAATAACCTATTAACACATATTAAAACAAAATATGACAATAAAAATATAATTTATATGATTTAAAATAAATAATATTGCAAAATAAATAGTTTATACACAAAATTGAAAATTACATAACTTCTACAATATAAGTCCGTTTTCAACGAAACGAAAAGCAGTATTCATGGAATTAAGTCTATTTTCATAATAAAAGATAAAATTTAAGAATTTGAAATATTTAAATTTAAAGTTCAAAAGTCAAAGTTTGAATAGAAATTCACTTTTCAGTGAAATATCCAATTTATACTAGTTTGAACTATAAATCACTTAATAATCAACATTTATATTTAAAATGAAATGTTTGAAATATAACAAGTTTAAATAATTTAAAATAAAAATAAAGTCAAAATTAAAATATATGCAAAATCTAGGGTTGTTACAGGGAAAGTTAGCACCGAGGTTTGTAGGTACTTTTTCGATTACCGGTAGTTTTAGGAAGTTGGCTAATAGAGTGAAGCTTCCTGAGAAGTTAAGGGGAGTACACGACATTTTTTGTATGTCACACTTGCGGAAGTGCTTACATGATACAACCTCTACAGTCAAGCCGAGTTAGCTAGAGGTGGTGGAGGTAAAGAAAGTCACTTCACCATGCACCCACTTATATTCTTGAGTATGGTACAAAGCAACTCCACAACAAGGTTATCAAGCTTGTAAAGGTTCAGTGGGGAGACGATCCATTGGAGAGTACATGAGAGCCTGAGGAGAAGATTCGAGCTACCCACCCACAACTCTTTTCTGGTATGTTTCCATTTTAGATAATTAAGTATATGTCACTTGTATTTTTAGGTTCTAGCTTAGTAGAACCCATAGGTAGAGACTATTGGATGGTAGGAATGGTTGTGAATGTATGATTAGGACATGTTTTGGATGATGGATGCAAGTGGAAGTATTTATCGAATCGATCTTTGCAGAAAAAATTTATTCTTGAGTTAACATACACACACCATCACTTGTTTTATTTCATTGAGTTATATGCATATGGTTGTTGCATATGGATTGGATGGTTGCGCATACATGTAGAATTGCCAGTACTTATTTACATGGTATGTTGCATACACTTAAATACATGGCATAAGCATTATATTTCAGGAGGTCTACTGGATCAGGAGTCCGTCTAATTTTTGCATTAGTATAAGTTCATATGCATTCCATGCCTGCATGTATATATTGCATTAGAAATTTTACTAAGGACAAAGATTGATGGTGGTTGATGGATGAGTAAATGGTAGTAGTTATTGATTTTTGGTATGCACGAGTTACATTTTTCCTACCTTGGAGATTTCGGAGATGAAATCCATTTAATGGGGGAGAATGTATTACCCCAAAAAATTTAAGCGAAAAATTTAATAAAAAAAATCTAAATATAGTAAGAGAAAAAATGGAATTTTTGCAAACGTTTGAATCTAGCTATAAAAATTGTACCGTTGCATTCTTGATGATTTTCATATATAATGTTTTGAAATCGAAGCTAATAAGAGAAAGTTATAAACGTTTTAAATTTTGTAATAGAAATAATGAAATAAAGAAATTAGAAAGAAAAGTTATACTAAATAAAATGCCCCGCCGGTCGACACCTGGATTGGGACCGATCAACTACTAGTGGTCGACCGCCCCATTATAGCGGTCGACCGATCGAAGATAAGAAGCTAGGGTTTGGTTAGACCAATGGGTCGGATTCGATCGTATATTTTTTATTAGCGGTCAGAATTACATCGTATATTTTGAACGACCCAGGATAGCTTGAAACCCCTATAAATTAACATCTAATGTAAACTCTAGTTCACAAATTATATTCAATACATCCAAACTCTACCAAATTCTTTTCTCTTCGGATCAAATTTCTTCAAATAAAAAGTTAAATTAATAATCCAAAGGATAAGAAGAGAAATTAAATTAAATCAAGAGGAGTGCTAGCAGTGGAGGAGATTCCAGACGTAATACGGAAGGAATGGCTTGGATCTAAGGTGAGTAGGTTCACTTTTAATTAGATGATTGTATACGGTTAATTTTAGTGCGCCCTAACTGATCTGGAATGTTAAAATTGAATTGAAAACATTGTTTAATGTAAATTAGAAATTTAATAGTTGTTATATGGATTTGATTTCCCTTTTCTAATTCAAATCTGATTAATGTTAACCTGTAAATTAAGAAACTAATGAATTTGAGTATAATCCTTTTTATCAAATTGATAAGAATTGTTGTAAGATGCTATACCTTTGTTAAACTGATTTACTGGAAATTGAAATTGAATATGGAATTTTGATAAGTACAAATTATAGATTCATGAGTTGGTTAACTAGAATTCAGATTATAAGTTTACCATAATGAAATT
The DNA here is from genome assembly GCA_030737815.1 of Allium fistulosum. Lineage (NCBI taxonomy): Eukaryota > Viridiplantae > Streptophyta > Magnoliopsida > Asparagales > Amaryllidaceae > Allium > Allium fistulosum. Next base: position 1,181,923,705 of record CM060903.1, read on the forward strand.
TGGCGATGATAATAAATTAGCAAAATAAAATGAACAATAATCTATAATTAAAAACCCTACACAACGACAATCGGTCGATCGCGTTCACTGTAGCGGTGGACAAGTGGTTGACAGTAAGCGGTCGACCGCTCCTGGAGCAAGTAGTTAATCAGTTATTGTTTTCTGTGACAACCTGCACCCTAGTGGGCCTGAATTTTCACTAAATTGAAAACCCAAGTCCGCCAAAGTGCGGATCGTTGGTTTGGTATCCTGCAAATAAACGAATGCTTATCAGAGCACTATCGATATAAACTCATAGCGAAAAAGTAAAGTATAATAAAACATATAGTTACCGACAAGGTTGACACTTCTGAGATTAATGTCCTTGTCAGTGCCTAGCATGCATAAGAAAACCCATCCTTCCACTGTTCCCGCCTTGCACCAATACTTGTCCGTCTAAAGCTATCATTTGTGTTGTAATGACGAGGGGGCCAGAACAATATTTTGGTGACTGGTAATTATACACTTTATACATAACACTAGTTTATGCCGATTACCTCCCATCACATGTTAGGTACTTTTATTCTACTAAGTCATCTTGACTCCATGTACGCGTATGATACGCCATATTTACCCGAAGTAGACCATAACTACATACGTATATATATATAAATATAAGTACTACAGTTCCTCTTTGGACTATCCCTGCTAGTATCCGTAACCCAGCGCCTCGTCGGGATCCATCATCGACGCAATGTCACATGTATATGGAACTATATCTCATATTACGAATACAAGTACTCCAACTACGGATTAGGAAGGGAACCCGAAATGTCAACTCATCAGTATGTCTGGTCGTATTTATCTATGTCCACCTCTTAATGGTAGTTCAGTCTTGTAAGAAACTCCAGTAGTGTCTAACAATGACATCACAATAACTTACCCATATTTTATCTTACCTTGGGTATTTACTACTTGTCTACTTCCTATTGTGGACTCGGCTTCATGGATTAAAGAGGACTTGGCTCCTCGGACTACACTATTCATTTTGAAAGATTCTTTTATGGGTTAACTACCTTGCCCCTAACAAATAAACTAGCAAACAACTGTGGCGGTGTATGACCAAACATGATCTACCCTAGTAGGAGGTGTAGCCTGTTGATGCAACCCTGTCTTTCCTGTTGACCGTGCAGGACTGATGACGTACTCAACCTATGTACAACCCCTACTCCCGATTTGGTACCAACACATACTGACACAGCGTCAAGCCACTCACCATCCAATTTAGATTGCCTAATGCAATCAAGGCAATACCCCCAAATTTATTGAGGCAGACTCTACTGAAGGATTCCTTCGCCATATGCAAGCGGATATAACTCCATTGGTCCTACAGTTGGATATATCTCACATCAGTTAATGCATATACAACTGCTGGTGACCCTTGTGGTAGGAATACTTCTTTGTGTAACAGTACCGATCTCGCATTCCAACTCATACTAACGGTTATGTTCTTCTTATTTACTAAGTTGTTTACTAACTTTTAATAATTCACACCATGATAAACGCATATTTGAGGCTACATGTGTGTGTATTCTTATATATATATATATATTCATTCTTGTTTAATTACTATTGTTTACTATTAAAAATAGTTCTCTACTTCTTTATGTGTTTACATCTTATTTTTAAGGTAGTTTACCGCTTTCTTTTTAAAAGATTTAAATAACTTTTCTCATTTACTTCCCCTTTTCCCCATTATTTAACTTTCTATTTCTATTACTTTTTAACCTTTAATTCACTACCATGTTTTAGAGGATTATCTATACTCTTTTTATTTTAAATTATGACTTGTCTACTTTTTACTTTTTTTTTCATTTCTGTCTTATTTATATTATGCATATTCTTAGATCGTTTTATTATCTCATTTATACTCTTTAAATTAGTCCTTAGGGATACTGCATTTTAATGTATTGGAATTACATTTCTCCCAAATGGAAAGGTTAACACTATAAATTTCTTTATCTTACCTAAAAGGGGAATTTGTGTTACGTTTGAAATTACAAGGAATTACCTTTTCATAGTTATTGAAATAAATAGTACAAAATACGATAAATATCCTTTTTAGGTGTATTCCTTGTTATTTCAAACGCTGCATGTTTACTTGAAATTTGATAATCTATAGAAATTCACATTGCAACACACTATATTCGAATAAATTAAAATACTACTTAAATCCCGACAATTTACTATGATATCCCAATTTACATTTTTATTCGCATAAGTCATATTAAATTCAAAAATATGAAATTGCCATAAATTCTATAAATTTCAGGGACTACTACAATATAATACTAAATTCCAGATTTACATACATGCAATATAAAATACAAGTTATCAATAACAGAATATGTAGGCTGGATTTATAATTTCAATTCGCGTATACATTTTTATTCTACAACTCCAATTTACCTTTCAAGCATACAGGAATAGATTACAACGATATAAATCCAATATTATATAAAAATATATAATTTCCCACTCATATTTTTAGCTTTTCAAATCTCCAGATCTACTTCCTGTTATTCTAGCTTGACTCCCTTTTTTCCCTATTTGGATACATACACCGCAAGCGTACACAAATTTATCAGAGATCTAGAAAAATATTTGGATTTGATTTACACTTTTAGATCCGGATTTATAACTTACCTCGGCTTTGATTATTTGATTTAACCATATTTTTCTTCTTATTCATTTTCTACAATTCTCCAATTGTATGTATGTATAAACTTTAACTATTTTTAAGAATTTAGAATTTTGGGGAGAAGAGAAAATGGCAGAGCCTCGGCGTCGCTTTGAAAATATGAGTTTAGAAGTGAGGGTTTAGGTATGTATTTATAGAGGTTCAAATTAATGGCAGCCGTTCGATTGAAGCATACCATTCGGCCACTCATTAGTGTCGAATTATAAACAACACTGGTCGACCTCCCTGTGGTTACAGTCGACCGCTGCTAGTCGACCAGTAGACATCTAAGGTTGACCCATGGCGTGTTTTGGCGTTAATTAATTATCGTGCTCAAATTTGTTTTATTTCATTCCTTGTTCAACCGACCGAAATAATTTCCTTCCATTTACATTTTTCTTAACGTTTAAGCAACGTTTGCTATCCGTTAACTTTAACTGAAGGCAAATAACATTAGTTGATTATTTTTATTTCCTTAGTTACATATATAATTATTTTCGATTCAAAAACTTAAATGTTAATAACTTTTTCGTTTGAACTCCGATCGGAAAACTTTATATATAAAAATGATTAGAAAATCTCCACAAACCCAACGGTGCAAGTTTTGTAGCCAAATTCTGATGTTTGTCAAGATTCTATTTTTGGACGTTGCTAATTATAATTAATTTCTTCTTAATTAATTATCACTAAAATTATCGTGTGTTACATTTTCTAAGTGCAGTTCGAACCTTGGCCTAAGGCCTAGGTTATAAATAAAGTAGTAGAGTATATATATTGTATATGTATATGTGGATGTTAGTATAGGTAGGGAAGCTATTTCCCTATGTGGAAACGCTACGACGTTGCAGGACTGGGTAAATGTTATTTATCCAGCAGGGGTCAATATTCGATTGTTGGTGATTCTACCGCAAAATTGCACTAACGAGAGGTTCTATCGTGGACCACAACACTGATGATGATGCCTGATGGAGTGTGCTACTCGACACCAATGGGATTTCATTGGTATTCATTATGGCACGACATAATGCTGTGTGTTATTGGATCCCGGTGCAGTGTGATAAGAGGTGTTATGTCACCATTGAGAGGTGGACACAGATGTAGTAACGATGAGACACTTCGATGAGTCAGCATTGCGGGCTCCCCCTTAATGTGTAACTAATGTACATGTAGCCATAGCTGTGGGAAATATAGTCTCATGGTGGAAATTTGTAGGGAAACCTATGTGGAATGGTTTTAGAAGTTGTTGGCCAATCGTTAGTAGTTTTGAGGTTCGATTAGTTATTCGATCCTAAGTATGAACTTGCACAAGTAGTTAATGTAGGTGTTTATTGAGTTAAACCCCTTAAGAAAGAGAACAGGTAACTCATGGACACTTGGAGGACATTCTAGGTCACATAGAATATTACTAAAGTCAACAGCAGTTATCAACATATATTAATGATGTACTCATTTACCAGACTTTTATCTGACCCACCCTTTTTCCCTTTTCCCCCCACTACAGGAGGATAAGGCAGCAGGTTATTGACCTAGTGGTAGTACTTGGAGAGGGGAGCTTGACATCAGAGTTGCCTTTTATTTTCTATTACTCTTCGTATACTGTACATGTTTATCCTATCCAGTATTTTATCAGACTGTTTTATGTATTTATGTACACTGGATTTGACTACGTACTGTTTTAAGACCGTGTTTTGGATATTTTCTAAGATGACTATTTTTGGTATTTATATTTTTCTACCTTCTGCCGTGAGACCCAAAAGTGTAATATGTCTTTGATTTTATCCTTATATCTTTAGTCTTTGAAATATTGAAAAACCCCGACAGCTCGTACTTCTTGGCACCAACGCGAGTCCGAAAGTCATACTAGACTTTGGGCCAGTGTGCTAGGAGGTGAGAGTTGCCACAAGTATTTATTTAAAATCAACTTTTTATTATTGCATTTTTATATTTTTTCATTATTTAAAAATAATTTAAATTCAATTAACTATATTATATAAACAGACTCAAAAAAGATAACAAAAATAATTGTTGATAACAAAACAATTAACTACCTCCTTCAAATAACTCTTTCACTACATAAGAACGCATTCCCCTTTCACTAAACTATCCCATTTCATTCCCCTTTTCAATGCCTCTTTCTCACGCACCTTTCATTTCGCACAAGAATGCACCCTTGGTTATGATTGCCTTTTTAATACTTAGGGTGTGTTCTTATGTAAGCGAACAGGGCATCTAATAGGGCTATTCTGAAAAAGGCAACCAAATGGGTTATTCTGAATGGGGCATGAATGAAAAAGTTCGGCGAAAGTGTAATGTATTTTTGTGTTGCAAACATATTATCGAACAGGCAACAAAAGGGGAATGATTGTTTGTAATTGTACTATAATGATTGTTTTTGATGGTAATTGGTTGTTGTTAATGGTACTTATATTGTAATTAAGAAGCATCACACAAGATTAGGCAATTAAATAATAAAAGAATAACTGTTTATAATAAAAACAAGTCAAAACAAATACAATAATTTAGAAATATTAATACTTATACATAGGTACGATAATATGAATTAGAAAATGTGTTTAGCAAAGTCCTACAACAATTATTTCATTCCTTATCCCATCTCGAACCAAAGCCATATTATTTCAACATTTCTTTCGAATGGTTCCTTTTCTTTTTCTCTTTTTGCTTAAATATTGTAGTATTCTCCAAGGTATTCTTCTAAAATAAGATCTGGATTATGATCATATGGCATAATGTCTGCATTCTAGTTGTTGTATCATCGTATGAATTTGTGAATAGTCATTATATTGACAACCACATTAACTTGAATTGGAAATTGACAAGTTCTCATATTACTTAAGATCGTAATCTTTATCTTCCATATTTTGAATGTTCTTTCGATTATCATAAGTATTTCAAAAGATCCACAACACTTACATAGCGCAATAATATATATAAAAGAATAAGAACAAAATCCTAATTATTCATTTGGCCTCAACAACACTCAGTACGGACCATCATCCCAGCAAGTGCCTCACCACAACCCTCGAAGGATTTAAGTGCCCCGAGGCTTAGTGGGATCAAATAGCGGTCCAGTTGAATTCACACTTAGTAGGGTACCTAAATCGCCGTGCGTAAATTCTCTGGCCCACCTCTCCACCAAAGTATACGTCCACAACATGAAAATCCCTATTTCCCCTCCAGTACCCTCGATCCTCACTGCATGCATTCCCATTTGAAGATCTATTTGTTTCGACTGCCTTGTTTTTTCTTCACTAGGAAGGCTTCTGGAAAAAGCACCCGGTTTCCACTACATATAAAAGAAATGAACCTATACTATTCCACTAAAAATATCAGCGTAAAATGGCATTATTCATCTAACACTCACTGTGCAGCAACCACCCATTTTCTTCTATAACAACCCGAATTCCAGTGGGACCAGATTTTTCATAAAAATGCTAAAATCCAAGCCCATTGAAGCCCAAGTCGGGTTTCTGGCATCCTGCAAATAGGCAAAGACAAATATATCAGAGCTTAGATAAATATCTCACAGCGGAACTAACTAAAACATAATAGTAAGTAAATACTCACCAAAATAATTACACTTTCTAAACAAGTGTCTCAAAGCTCGAAAGTCTCTGCCATCTACCTAACCTGTAGGATGTTATGAGGAGGGGGTCAGAACTAAAGTTCTGGTGAATGGACAAATTATATGCTTCTAAGTTAATTCTACATATACCGTTTTATTTCCATTTTCTGTTATATTAGGTTTATTGGGTTTATAATACTCTCGCCACTATGCGTGAATCGTACCCATCTACTCCCTAGTAGATCAAAACCTAATAACTAATATATATGTAGCTATATGCCTAATGACCGTATCTGTCATAGCTATTACCCTTAGTACCTTCTGTATCCTGCTCGAAAAGGACTCCATCGTCTTGCTGCTAGAGCGTGCTGTGACTACATATGTAAAGGACTGCCTCGTAAGGCCTACAATACAGATGTTCCGTCGTCTGCTCTGAAAACATAAAACTGCGTCCGCACTAGCCTATACTAATGCTCGGGCAACCACAATGTACCATCCAGTGCGTACCTTGATGACTATATGTAATTGTTCTGTCTACTTCCTGAATCCCGCTTAACAAGGTCTACCTTGTACAAAACTCAATCGGGGATTTTCTATGTCTGTAAAGGACCGCCTTGTTAGGCCTACAATATAGATATTCTACTTGGTCTGTCTCTTTTCTTATCATGGATATGGCCCCATGCAGCCACCCATCAACTAATCAAAAGACCTCTAAAGAGCTAAGTGGCTATGCCCTACTGCAAACAATCTAAACATCCAATTGGCCGTGCCCCTCATCCAATGTCTCGATAGTGAAAGAATCATTGGCCTTTTGGTTTAACTCTTGTCTTTCCCAAACTCGCTTCTTAGTTTTGATGCTGGCCCGATATTCGCATGCGGCTATCCTTTCGGGTCTTGCCCACTAAAACCTACTCGCAAGTCTAGTACGGTGTCATACGAATATCCTACTCTAAACATCAACCCCTTTTGACTGCCTACAATGGTCCTGCCATGCAAAAAGCAGTCAAGGCATACTCTCTTGATGGAACACCTACAGACCTGCCTTCGGGGGAGTTCTCCGTTATGCCTACCCCAGAGGGCCATCCTAGAGTACCCTAACGTCCCGTTGAAGTCTCGTACTTCCTCTAGCCCAAAATATCTAAGTTGGATGTGCTCCTTCTGTGCTGAAATCTCTGATGAAATGCTTCGTTAGGCTCTTCATCCTTTGGGCTACTCCAAACGCATCTTATTGATTTATTAGACCCTACTTCTAATCTTTTATTATGCGTTTAGTTTACTTTTGGCTATTTATTAACCCTAATCAGCATAAGCTTGTCCCAGCCTCATCTAACTATTGTGAGACCATCAGTTCCTGATTGAAAGGGAATGCTGTTGGTATAGGCCACTTCTATTATCTTGCTTATTAACTTAATCCAAGATCTAAGTTTATTAAAATAAGCCGCTTCTGTTATTTCTGCTCTATTTGCTTATTAACTTAATTTAAGTCTTAAAATAAGCCTTTTCTGTTCTTTCTACTTAATTATAACCTATGTTATAATTTTACTTGCAACTGTCACTACTATATTCTTTTATAATCTATATATATATTATAAATATAATTACAAGCATCTCTTTTCTATTCTAGTCTGTCTTCTTTTGTTATGATATTGAATTCACTTTAATTCTCTTATTATATGACAATCTTAGCTTGGGACTACGTCCGACTATCACAAATTTACTTACCATAATAACTGCTTTGCCTTTATTTATCTGCGCAGTAATTGCATATCTAGGTATATTTCTTTTAATTGCTTCTAGTCTTGTCTAATAATTAACTTAATTTCTTCTTTACTTCCTGTAATTCTTTAATTTATTTTCTTATATTCTAGGAAGTAGTTTTATTCTATTTGGTTGGTTACAATTTTTTTGCTAAAAGTCTATTTTCATGTTTTAATACTAAATAATGCTATAAACAATAATCCGTAACTGCAAGATATTTCTTTTATTATTTCTTTTACTTTTTGGATAGTGCAAAATAAAGTAGTTTCTCTATTTTACACTAATTCCCTTTTTCTTTCTTTTATTCTTGCAATTACGTTTATCGTTATCTTTTAAATATTAAACTACGGAAATGTATTCTCTTTTCTAAACTAACCAATTAATCTATCACTTACTTCCAAATCAAGTTATTAGATTTTCCCTTTTAATTTATTTTCCCCCGTTTTAGCATAATTTACTGCAAAATTCTATTTTTTTTCCAGCTTTTCCTATTTTACATCTAATTTCTGTAAATCTAGTGTTCTTTTATTTTGGTTCGTATTTGCGAATTCTTCTCTTTACTATTTTATTCGTGTAAAAAGGAATAAAAAGAAGTGAACATTTACAGGCTAAATTTCAATTTTTAAAATAGATGTAAATAACTGTAAATTTCTTACTTTTAAGCTTATGCCTTTCTCTAACTATCAAGCCTAATATTATTTATATTTAATTTGATTACTATTTCCCTTTTTTCCATATAAAAAATAATTAAATATAAGCTCTCTTATACAGTTTATAGTCTCAGCATAAATAATTAATAGAATTAATTACTGAAATAAATACCGAATAAAATTATTTAACGAGAATCTAACGATAATATATCATAAACGTAAAAGATATATAATTAAATCCACTCACATGTCATCCTTAGCTTTGCTTGTGCTCAACTTGGCTCCATGGTCTTCCTGGATCCCCTTCTAAGGTGTCTAATATTTTTATTAAGAAGATCTTCTCCCTATAAATATTTTCTTTTTAGGGTCCAGCCTCAGGCAATGAACCCAAAGAAATATTTTCTATATAGGGTTCAGCCTCAGGCAATGAACCCATTAGGAGAACTCTGATTGTGAGAAAATAGCTAGGCCTAGGGTTTTATTTATAGTGGAGTTTGGGTATGTCAGAACGTTGGATTTTGGACTGAATTTGAAGCCACCATGTCATAGGGTCGTTTGGAGCCATCAGATGCATCAACGTATGGCTCGGACTGGATAAAAATCGGTTTTATATGGCTCGGCTCGTACTTGGACGAAATTACTTCCAGGTAGCAATGCGGGTCGACCCTAGGGTCGACCTGTGATTCCTTCGGGTCGACCTGGCGCTCAATCTAGGGAGGTTCTGGGTCGACCTAGTGGTCGACCCATATACCTTTTTTTTCTTTCCTATTTTCGATTATTTTTCGTTTTTCGTTTCTCTCATAACTTCTCCGTATTGACTCGGATTTTGACAAGTTATATATGGAAATTGATCGGAAAATCGCCACGGACATAATGGTATAAGTTTCGAAGCCATATTCTGACAATTCCAAAATGTTTATTTTCACTGTTCATCGTTATTTGATTATTTAATTATCGAAAAATGCAGGGTGTTACATTCTCCCACCCTTTAGGAAATTTCGTCCCCGAAATTCAATAATGGTAAAATTATACAATTCCTCGAATCAATCACATCCATTTTGTGTACATCTAATGTTACGGCCATCCATGCACTTGTGCAAAGTGTCATTCAACATGAGATATATGCATGAACATGAATTTCTAAGCTGTACCTCCTATATGAATGCTTTTCTTCTTTAAAAATTTATTTTAAAACATGATGCACACATCCTAAATATACTTGCAATTTCTATATGAATGTAATCTTTTGAAAACTCAAAACATTTTTCATCCAATTTTTCCCACACTCCTACTGAATAAGGGTGTAGTTCAACGAATTTTACATCCAAATCCTACCACACAATTTTTAATATTCGAATTTCAGAAAAAACTAATTTTCCAAACTCGATTTCTTATGTCAGAAAGACGATAGAAAACGGAAAAACTTCACATTTTTCCATTTTACTTTTGCGTACATCTCACTCCATACTTGGAACTTATGCCGATATCCTATAAAATCTCTATTTTCTTTCCCAAGCACGGTTTACATAAGAAAGATTTTGTTTTTCAAACTTTTTCCCAAGCTTAATTTATGGGAAAGATGTATTTTACTTTTGCAATTCTCATTTATTTCTATTGACGTTTCTGTTGCTTTCTTTAAATCTTACTGTTTTTCCTTTAGTTACATTTTATTTGCTTTTACTCTTCTTTTAATATAGCAACTAAACACAGCTATCATCTAGGGCTAGGAGGTCTAGGACCATGTCCACTCTGACATAGAAATGTCCTATTCTAGGAATCCAAGTAACTCATATGCTCCTCCTGCCGCCTATTACTTGTTACCAACTTACGCTGTGTTACTCATGATGAATAAGATCTATTCATCTCTTCTATTCCATGCTCAAAAAGGAATAACTACGTCTCATTTACTACAATGGATAAGGGTTTCAATCTATGCAATCTCTATTTAAAAAGGCAACTAAGCTTGGTGAAATTTTCTCTTTATCTTTCATTTTTTCCCAACTAAGGTCTACTTTTCCCAACCACGTGTGTCTTACTATCTTACTAATATCACTTCACTATTCTTCTATAGTCTATACACATGAAGCAACATTTTTAGGTTTTCACTAGTGTCATATACACCTTACGGGAACTTTTATTATTACTACTAGGAGTAATTGCTGCTATAGCCTTACACTTTTCCCGTTACACCTAGGAAATGATTCCTATCTACTCCATATTTAAAAGTCTGATTTGATTTGGTATTTATCATTTTACTTCAAAAATTAAAGCTTCTAAATATTTGAAACATCAAATCCTAAAATTCTTGCCTTTGAAAACGTTATTTTGAATTTTTTGTTAAATTCAAGGGTACTTGGTTACTTAAAATTTTATCTTTCCAAAAACTTATTTACTTTTCCACCAAACCATTTTTCTTTAAACATGTCTTGCTTGTTCTTAAAACATTTTTATTTTTTCTTGACTTCAAAAAAAATGTCCTCACATGTTTTCAAAATATCTTCTTTTCATAGATTTTCAAATTTACATAAACTGGAGTAGATAAGAACAATTATTTTATCAAAAATCTCCTAACTTTTCTACTCTTCCAATTACATAACCTTGGAGGAGTTTCTAACTTACTACACTTAATGGTTTTATACCTTAATGTATTGGAATTACTTTCTTTTATGAGAAACCGTTTAACGCTAAAACCTTCCATGAATCCTTTAAAGGAGGATTTCATGTTTATGTGAAATATAAGGAATTTATTTTATATTTTATCGATATAGGCTATACAAATTATGGTTCTTCCCATACCTTGTACATCTCTTTCATGTATTCCTTATAACTTGCACAAAATATCTTTATTTGTGATTCATAGAAAATTATATCATTATTCATTTCATTTCAATATATTAAAGTTTTTTCCTCTATATTCACTTACATAAGATATTTCCTACTAAATTCATTAATTTAACGTGCATTATTTTTCAAAAGAACTCATTTTCAAAACTGCTTTAATATTTTCATAACTAGAAAATATTTTCATATACTTATTTAAATAATAAGTATACATACAAACCACTTTAGAAAATATCTCTAATACTCATTTGGGTCAAAATAGATGTTGTGTAAAACACCGTTACTACAACCCAAAAATACTAATATATGGATTCAATTAAAATAAATATTAATAAATCTCATATGCTTATGTAAAAACATTTACTTTGGGAGTCACCTACTATAATAATAGTGTCATAGTCTATGCTTCCTTTATTTTTACCGAAAACATCTACTACAATAATAAATGTTGTAACCTACGTTTCTGATACTTAACACACTCTATGTTTTTATATTTTAAAATCTTTGTTTATCTACAAGGAAACTAGCGAGCTATACATGCTCTATAATTCTTCAAAAAGAATTTCACTTTTAACAAAATTTACATCATATAAAAACCAACTTAAATTTCATACCACTTATATTTTTTTTCAAAAACCCAATATTTACTTCCTCAAATATATTAATAGTTATATTTTTCAACTTTTCAACTCCAAAAGATTTATTTTATTGGGCTAGACATAAAGTGAATTTTCTCTTTACTAAAACCTCTTATTCCTTCAAAAATAAAAACACTCTCCCTACTATCCCTAGGGAACTTCCCCACTTCCTATAACATATGGATACAAATCTTCTCTCAAAACATGGCTTATTTGTACGCTATAACTTGGTAATAACATAGGGCTCAACATACTTGGATCATCCTAAACCCAACTAGCAAACTACGCACAAATATACTTCTAAAAACTTTCCATATGTTAAAGTCTATAACTGGGGACTATTTGGATTTTAGAACATAATATATTTATATTTTATTCAAAAATACAAATACGTTCACTCACTATCTACCCAGGAACCCTAAACCTAGGCTCTGATACCAAATGTAACAACCTAAATTCCAGTAGGTCCGGATTTTTCGTAAAAATGCTAGAATCCAAGCCCGTTGAAGCTCGAGTTCGATTTCTAGTACCCTGCAAATAGGCAAAGACAAATATATCAGAGCTCAGATAAATATCTCAAATCGGAACTGACCAAAATATAATCGTAAGTAAATACTCACCAAAATAATTACACTTTCTAAACAAGTGTCTCAAAGCTGGAAAGTATCTGTCATCTACCTGACCTGTAGGATGTTATGAGGAGGGGGTCAGAACTAAAGTTCTGCTGAATGGATGAATTATATACTTCTAAGTTTAATTCTACATATACCATTTTATTTTCATTTTCTGTTATATTAGGTTTATTGGGTTTATAATACTCTCACCTCTATGCATGAATCGTACCCATCTACTCCCTAGTAGTTCAAAACCTAATAACTAATATATATGTAGCTATATGCCCAATGACCGTATCGGTCCTAGGTACTACCCTTAGTACTTTCCGTATCCTCTTGAAAAAGGACTCCATCGTCTCGCTGCTAGGGCGTGCTGTGACTACATCTGTAAAGCACTGCCTCGTAAGGCCTACAATACAGATGTTCCGTCATCTGCTCTGAAAATGTAAAACTGCGTCTGCACTAGCCTATATTAATGCTCGGATGTCCACAATGTTCCACCCAGTGCATACCTTGAGGACTATACGTAATCGTTCTGTCTACTCCTTGAATCCCGCTTAACAAGGTCTACCTTGTACGGAACTCAGTCGGGGATTTTCTATGACTGTAAAGGACTGCTTGTTAGGCCTACAATACAGATATTCTACTTGGTTTGTCTCTTTTCTTATTGTGGTTATGGCCCGACACAGCCACCCCTCAACTAATCGAAAGACCTCTAAAGAGCTAAGTGGTTGTGCCCTAGTGCAAACAATCTAAACATCCAATTGGCAGTGCCCCTCATCCAATGTCTCGATAGTAAAAGAATCATTGGCATTTTGGTTTTACTCTAGTCTTTCCCGAACTCGCTTCTTGGTTTTGATGCTGGCTCGATATCCGCATGCGACTATCCTTTTGGGTCCTGCCCACTAAAACCTACTCGTAAGTCAAGTACGGTGTCATACGAATATCCTACTCTAAACATCAACTCCTTTTGACTGCCTACAATTGTCCTGCCATGCAAAAAGCAGTCAAGGAATACTCTCTTGATGGAACACCTACAAACCTGCCTCTGAGGGACTGCTCCATTATACCTACCCCAGAGGGCCATCCTAGAGTACCCTCACATCCCGTTGAACCCGTACTTCCTATAGCCCAAAATATCTAAGTTGGACGTGCCCCTTCTGTGCTGAAATCTGTGATGAACTGCTTCGTTAGGATCTTCATCCTTTGGGCTACTCCAAATGCATCTTACTGTTTTATTAGACCCTACGTCTAATCTTTTATTATGCGTTTAGTTTACTGTTGGCTATTTATTTACCCTAATCAGCATAAGCTTGTCCCAGCCTCACCTAACTATTGTGAGACCATCGGTTCCTGACTGAAAGAGAATGCTGTTGGTATGGGCCACTTCTATTATCTTGCTTATTAACTTAATACAAGATCTAAGTTTATTAAAATAAGCATCTTCTGTTAATTCTGCTCTATATGCTTATTAACTTAATTTAAGTTTTAAAATAAGCCTTTTCTATTCTTTCTACTTAATTATAACCTATGTTATAATTTTACTTGCAATTGTCACTACTGTATTCTTTTATAATCTATATATTATAAATATAATTACAGGCGTCTCTTTTCTATTCTAGTTTGTCTTCTTTTATTATGATATTGAATTCTCTTTAATTCTCTTATTATATGACAATCTTGGCTTGGGACTACGTCCGACTGTCACAAATTTACTTATCATAATAACTGCTTTGCCTTTATTCTATTATCTATGCAGTAATTGCAGATCTAGGTATATTTCTTTTAATTGCTTCTAGTCTTGTCTATTAATTAACTTGATTTCTTCTTTACTTCCTGTAATTCTTCACTTTATTTTCTTATATTCTAGGAAGTAGTTCTATTCTATTTGGTTAGTTACAAAAACTATGCTAAAATTCCATTTCCATGTTTTAATACTAAACAATGCTATAAAAAATAATCCGTAACTGCAAGATATTTCTTTTATTATTTCTTTTACTTTTTGGATAGTGCAAAATACAGTAGTTTATCTATTTTACACTAATTCCCTTTTTCTTTCTTTTATTCTTGCAATTACGTTTATCGTTATCTTTTAAATATTAAACTATGGAAATGTAGTCTCTTTTCTAAACCAACCAATTAATCTATCACTTACTTCCAACTCAAGTTATTAGATTTTCCTTTTAATTTATTTTTCCCCGTTTTAGCATAATTTACTGCAAAATTCTATTTTTCTTTTTTTATTTCATCTTTTCCTATTTTATGTCTAATTTCTGTAAATCTAGTGTTCTTTTATTTTGGTCCGTATTTGCGAATTCTTCTATTTACTATTTTATTCGCATAAAAAGGAATAAAAAGAAGTTAACATTTACCGGCTAAATTTCAACTTTTAAAATAGATGTAAATAACTGTAAATTTCTTACTTTTAAGCCTTTCTCTAACTGTCATGCCTAATATTATTTATATTTCATTGGATTACTATTTCCCTTTTTTCCATATAAATAATAATTAAATATAAGCTCACTTATATAGTTTACAGTCTCAGCATAACTAATTAACAGAATTAATTACTGAAATAAATATTGAATAAAATTAATTAACGAGAATCTAATGATAATATATCATAAACGTAAAAGATATATAATTAAATCCACTCACCTGATGTCCTTAGCTTTGCTTATGCTCAGCTTGGCTCCATGGTCTTCCTAGATCCCCTTATAAGGTGTTTAATATTTTTATTGAGAAGATCTTCTCCCTAGAAATATTTTCTTTTTAGGGTCCAGCCTCAGGCAATGAACCAAAGAAATATTTTCTATTTAGGGTTCAGCCTCAGGCAATGAACCCATTGGGAGAACATCTAATTGTGAGAAAATAGCTAGGCCTAGGGTTCTATTTATAGTGGAGTTTGGGGATCTCAGACCATTGGATTTTTGGATTAAATCTGAAGCCACCACGTCACAGGGTCGTTTGGAGCCATCGGATGCATCAACGTATGGCTCGGATGAGATAAAAATCGATTTTATATGGCTCGGCTCGTACCTGGATGAAATTACGTCCAAGTAGCAACGCGGGTTGACCTTAGGATCAACCTGTGCTTCCTTTGGGTCGACCTAGCGGTCGACCTAGGGAGGTTCTTGGTCGACCTAGGGGTCGACCCATATACATTTTTTTTCTTTTCTTTTTTCGATTATTTCCCATTTTTCATTTCTCTCGTAACTTCTCCGTATTAACTTGGATTTTGACAAGTTATATATGGAAATTGATCAGAAAATCACCACAGACACAATGGTATAAGTTTCGAGGACATATTTTGACAATTCCAAAATGTTTATTTTCACAGTTCATCATTATTTGATTATTTAATTATCAAAAAATGCGGGGTGTTACATCTTCTATGTTCACATAGCAATTACGTCAGTGTTTAACAATAACATTCTGTCCATATGACTCCTCTTTGGTACAGCATGCCTCAGTATGGCCCTCCAATTGACCATTGTCCAAGCCATTTACTCCATTTGACATCCTAGGTGGCACACATCTTGACCGTATAGCTCCATCAACGTTAATAAGGACTTTCAGGGCTTAACACATCAATATGAACCGTCTAAGACAAATCTCAATAGCTATAAATATGGCTTTGTATGCACTTGTATAAGGATCGAATTTTCATTTCTAATGCAATTATTATATCTTGTGATTCAAGCTCTTGTAACTGAAGTAGTAGCAATAAGATTAATGACCAAAGTGGACATGAATTAACTAAATCAAACTAGCCAAAAAGTGCGTGTATCTTTACTTTATCTACATATAACCATTATTCTTCATTTTTCATTCACTAAGCACAGTATTATCAAGTTAACTTTTTTAATATCTATTTCAACCTTAATTCCGAGGTTGGCTAAAAATTTAGCTAATATTTTGATGCTAGAAGGAGGGTCACCCCTAAAAGCTCTCAACTTTCATCACTTTTCTTCTTCTTAAACCCCAACTCTACTTAAAAAGTTACACCATGCAAACTACTGGTGAGAACGAGGCAAGTAATTCCAATGGCCATAATATTAATAGTGCCATCGAAGCCAGTGTCATCTATTCCATCCTAGGTTTGAGCAATGATGTGTGGCTCAGTCTAGTCAATAGGCTCATTAACGTTGTGTAGATTCCTTACGATTTGAATGAACACAGGGATAAGGTAGATGCTGAAGAAACTATCTATTATGGTCCAGTGGTCCCAGCAGCAACTGATTGGACCCCAATCTGGACCATTATGACCAAAACTTTCAACATAATGCATGACGTCTACGAGAGGCTCCTACTAGAGATCTCATAGGGGTCGTTCCCACCTGCCAAAGACACGACTTTAACGGTTCAGGTGGACCATTGAAAATGAACCATTGGCGTCAAATGTGACATCAGCGGTTCATTAGCTAACGGTTCAGTTCTTAATCATCTATATATTTACTTCCTTCTCTTCATTTCTTTACCAAATTCTCCCATAAACCCTAAATTCAAAAATTCAAGTCATCCTAGCTCTAAGCGATCGTCTATTTTAAGTAACTAATTTCATAAATGTATTTTTATGCATTTATGTACAATATCTTTTTTTTTATTTTTTCTCTATTTTTTTAATTGTCTACCAACAAATTGTTCATCTCTTCTAACAAAAACATTATGGAATGGACCCCTGAATAGGTGCTAGCATCCATAAATATATGTTATGCCAACATCGGTTCTTGACCTAGGCATGTAGGATATTGGTATGATGAGAATGCTATCGCATTTAATAACGCGATGGGTGTGGAATATACAATTTAACAGTTGAAAAACAAATCGAACAATCTACCATGCTCTTGGAATCATTGGAAGCTTTTGCTACAAATTGAAGGAGGGTACATTAATTGGAGAAATACATTGTTGGTAGAGGCTACAATTGGTGGAATACAGCGTCTAAGTTATATAAAATAATTCAAACTTTCCTTGCCTCCAAAGTTTATGGAGTTGAATAAACTGTTTGACGGCTATATCGAAACTCCATCATGCAAGTACGTAGTGTCACCGGCTCCACCTGCATACTTTAATACATAGATGTATGTGGACTTTCTTATGGACAATGGTACCGAGTTATGCACTCCTTCCCAAAACTACTTCACATCCATATCGATCGATTGCAACTTCCGCGTGTTGGAGATGCTAGTTGGGTGTAGATTTTTCATGTGACATAGAGTTGTCATAAACCATGTCAAAGTGTATGGTCGTGTGGCAGTATAATGACCTATTTTTTGAATAGGAAGTCGCTTATGTTCTGTTGACTTGGGAATCAGACTATGGATTTGTCTACGTACTGTTGGACAGGCCTAAGGAGCTTAGGTAGATATTCATCTATTAAGTGGGGAATTCAAGAGAAACATGCAGTAATGTATTTGTATTTAAATTTTGATGTACTAGTATTTATTAAAAATCGCATTTTACCATTGCATTTTTTATAGTATTTCATAATTTAAAAATAATATGAATTTAGTTAATTACAGCATACTAAAAAATGATAAAAAATAATTATTAATAAGAAATAATTAAATATGTCTTTCAAATACCCCTTTCACTATACAACAACGCATTCCCCCTTCATTAAAATTTCGCCTTTTAATCCCATTTCAAATGCCACTTTTTCATGCCCTTTCATTTGGCACAGAACGCGCCATTGGTTATGAATTTTCCTTTCTGGTATCTAGGTATGTACAAAAAATTTCAAAAAAAATTTAAACACATATATCACCCGAATTAATATTTTATAATTAGATTTAACTAATAACATCATTTAATAATAATGTTTTAATATAAAAAAAAATATTAGGCCGTGATTAATAAGATGACATCTAAACAAATTTTTTTGTGCATATATATATAACTATCGACATGTGCCTATATAGTAATATGTCGATTCGTGATAAGGTCGATCTAGCTAACATATGATTGATTGATTAACTATTCAATTTAGAATATTAATAAATCAGAAGTATACCTCTCACAAGGCCTAGAGATTACACTTTGAAATGATGAAATGACTCCTTGAACCGAATTCCAAGTTCTAGAGTTACTGGCTCCTGAACTGCTTTATCACCGATGATCGAATCAAAGAGTTTTGATGTAATTTTATACTTGGATTTTTGGGGTTTATGGAGGATGGTTGATGGCTGAAAATCTAAAAGAGAGAGATAGGAGGAAAAAAGTAAAATGAAATCATGTAAAAAGTGGCATATAAATAGAAAGTCAAATGGAGAGAAAAGTGGATCACATCCTCGTATCTATCTCTCACAAATTCCACCATTTTAACCATTCAAACTCCTCCCTTTTTTTCCATTATATGGCCACCCAAACCATCCCTCCTTTCAGCCAAAATAAGCATGCTTATATGGGCCTCAAATCTTGTCTAAGTCTGAATGATGATCAATGCAATTTAAAATCTTATTTAAACGCGTAGCGATATCGTATATCGATTAGTATATTTATAACTATTATAAGTGCACTGTTTAATACTGTTCAATATACATCGAATAAAATTTTATGATTAATATTTCATAAATATTAATTAATTTAACTATTTTTTTTAACAAATTAATTAATTAGGTGATAAAAGGAGTATTCATTCGGTTGTGTGACTCTTAGGTGTACATTTGGTCCGCGAATAATATCGAACAATTCCAATATTAACATTTACACGTCACATAGTGTGACGACCGCCCATAACCCCTGCACCGAACCTAGAGAAAGTGCGCTGTAAAGTGTGCCAGGCAGCCATGGACGATTGTCAGGGTAAATTAAAACAACAGAATCTATCGTATTACTCACAGCGCATGGACAAAATACAATAGAACATACATATAGTGAAGCTTCACAGAATAGAATCTCATCAATAAAACTTCATAATAGTTGAATACAAACATCTGAATAGTCAATACAACAAGCCTCACTACATAACACTCAGAGAAAATACAAACAGCGGAACACCCAGTACATATAATAAGAAGATAATATGCAATCCTCCAGCTCGTCTTCGATATCAACACCGTGGAAAGCAAGAACAGCACCTGTCACCTGCTACCTAGTCTGCCCGTCCCAAAATGGACGAACAGCCCAAGGCAATAAGAGTTAAAACATAAAGCCTTGAGTCAGACAACAGTCTTAGTGAGCAGTAAATTAACTAACAACATACCAAAAGAGCATAAAGGAAAAGGGATAGGAATACAACCCTCCCACTCCACCTCTTTCTACAGTGATAGCCCCCAGACACACACTAAGTAGAAGCAAACATAGCAAAGCACACAATTTAAGGTAAAGTAATTATCACTCGAGTCAAGGGCGATGTTTTCCAAGTACAAACCCCCAAGGCCTAAACCAAGATCAGATAAGCACCCAGAAAATACCGCTCTTGAGACCGAATGACGATACAACCAAACATCCATGACTCTGGCTATCACTGTTATCATTGCCTTGATATCATCGTTAATTGAATGACCGGCACATTCTTTCAGCCGTCCGTCAAGGGCTAATGGAAACCCAGGTTCTAGACATAACTCTGCACGTCATCGTGACCCGTGCCTAGGACTATCGAATCTGCCCAGAGTACTTGACTATCAATCATTAGCCTTCAGGGACTATCGAATCTGCCCAACGTACTCTTGCTTTGAGCATGCTAGAACCTTCAACAACGATAAGATCTCAGCCTTCTAGTCATCCTCCTCGACGACTATTTCCATACTAGCTCAAGCGCCTCTCGAGCAAACCATTATCCTCAAACTCGAACATTTCACCGAGTTATCAACATGCTTGGAATGATCCCGTCTGGATTAGACCAAGACTATCTCATATCATGCCTCGCTTCATCACATCCTCGCAAAGCTTCATCCCAACATCATCATCATCAAATCTATGCATAAGAGCTTCATCATCCGCTACATATGCCACAAGCAGCTTCTCCTATTCAAGAGCCTTTCCCTTAGCTTTGAATCATCTTCGGTCTAAATCAAATCATCAATCATCTAATTCATAGCAATCAATCAAGTCAAACATTAATCCAAGTAATCAAGCATTCAAATATGATCTAAATAGACAATTATAACAATAATGGCAATTTTGTAAATAAAGAGTCGAATGTCTAACAAGCATGAAAACATGAGCAATGTCTCTATAATCTTGATGAATGAACTTGCATAGGTTAACATGTAGTAAAATGGATGTCAAATCATCATGAGCAATGGATCTATATGGATCTACACATATGATTAGGAAAATGCATGGAAATCTCTACTTTAACACCAAATCAAGCCAACAATCCGATATACTCCTTTGGATCCGTGTGAGAGATAATCACCACTCACCAAATCACCTAAACAACCCCAAATCAACACGCTTCAGATCTGGACAGCGAAGGATCCAACTCGATCTATCACAAATCCGCTTCAAACGATGAAATCTTTCTTCGATGGATGAAGATCTTCAATCTAAGCTCTTAAATCTTCAATTTGATCTTTAACTTGGATGGATGGAATCACTAGATTAGAGTGGAGAAAAGAAGTGAAGAAGTCGAGCTCTCAAAATGGCAGCACTTCGTCGCTTCGAAATCCGGATCCCAAAAATGAAGAAATGGACGAGTATTTATAGCTGAAATCCTCCTTAAGTCGTCCACTTTTAGGTCATCCACGACCTATAGAGCCCTGCGACCTACGACCTATCAAAACCCACCAGTCTACGACTTATAACTTAGCATATGCGCGCGCGAACCAGAACTCAACGAGTTACGACCTAACTACGCGCGACTTACGACCTAACTTAAATGTGCGACTCAATAGGGTCTCCGACCTAACGCAGGCGCACTCACGACCTACCAGACTCACCTATCTACAACTTACGACTTAGCAGCCTAACTCCTAAGTCGCTCGCGACTTAACACATAGCATATGGGCACGACCTAACAACCCTTCGACCTACGACTTACCATAAGTCGCGACCTAAAAATGCCACAACTTAGCAACTCACGCGACCTAACTACTCACGCGACCTAGCTGGGTTACGACCTAACCCTTAAGTCGTTTGGACGACCTAACCATCTTAGGTTGCTTACGACCTAACTATCATAGCACTCCATAGGTCGCTTACGACCTAACTACTACTCCTAGGTCGTTAACTCGCAAAGCTTCCTATGCCGCTAACTCTTAGGTCGCGCTATCTCTTAGGTCGTCTACGACCTAAACCCTTACCTCGTCCAGTCTACTAGGTCACCAACTTCTATAGGTCATCCCATTCCTTAGGTCGCCCACTACCTTAAGTCGCTCATTCGACCTATCCTATCCCACGACCTAAGCCACCCCACGACTTACTTCCTACACGACCTAAACCTAAGTCGCTCCACTACTACCCAGCTTCCATAGGTCGTCGCCGACCTACCCCTTAGGTCATTATCTCCCCTAAGTCGGTCAGTTCCTTAGGTCGTCTATCTCTTAGGTCGTTAACTCGCCTAGTCGACTTATCACTTAACTCGCCGATTTCCTTAACTCGGTCACGACTTAGGACTTGAACAAAATTCTGCCCAAAATCTGAAGCGACTTAACAACGCTAAGAATTCCAGATTTTTACGAACTTTTCGATCCGTAAAATACGGGTCGTTACATTCTCTCCCCCTTAGGAATTTCGCTCCCGAAATTCCAAACAAACAAAGCAATCAAAGACTATTCTGCACGCCTACCATCCATAGCAATCAACAAACCATGCATCCAATTCTAGCTTAGCATGCAGAATTCTAAAACTAGAACAAGTTACAATGTCATTAGATGACATGACACCTTAGGGCCATACCTTGAAGAGTTCAGGATGAGCTACTTTCATCCTCTCTTCCACCTCCCATGTACAGTCGTTATCATCGTCACTCCATTGTATCTTGAGCAACTTAACTACCTTCCTCCTAAGCTGTTTCGTGTTGGTTTCAACAACACGAAGCGGCTTACGAGGTCTCTTGTCGACTGGATCAACTTCAAAATCTTCACAGCTATCAGCAGAAACCACTGAATTCGAGTCGTGCACATACTTCCGTAGATATGATACATGAAAAACATTGTGCACACCCGACATCTTCTCTGGTAACTCCAATCTGTAGGCAAGCTTTCCAATTCGCTCGATGATCGGGAATGGTCCAACAAATCTCGGAGTCAATTTCTCTTTCTTCCCGAATCGAATAACATTCTTCAGTGGAGAAATCTTCACAAAAACCATATCACCTATGCCGAATTCCAAATCCTTACGACGCTTATCGGCATAACTTTTCTGACGGTCTTGGGCTGCCTTCATTCGTTGTCGAATGATCTCTATGAAATCCGAAGTCTGTCGAATCATCTCTGGCCTAAGTATCAGCTTTTCTCCGATCTCTAACCAACATGTCGGAGAGTTACACGGTCTTCCATACAATGCCTCATACGGTGCCATACCAATGCTTGACTGGTAACTGTTGTTATATGAAAATTCCACCAAATGACGGTGATCTTCCCATGATCCTCTGAAATCCAAAACACAAGCTCTGAGGAGATCTTCCAAAACTCGGTTGACTCTCTCGGTCTGACCATCGGTTTGAGGATGATAAGCTGTACTCAAACATAACTCGGTTCCCAAAACTTCCTGGAAGCTCTTCTAAAATCCACTAGTGAACAATGGATCTCGATCGCTCACTATACTCTTCGGAATACCATGGAATCGAACTATCCACTTAACATACAACTCAGCCAACTTTGATGCAGTCCTAGTCGATCGAACAGGAATGAATCTTGCACTCTTAGTCAGACGATCTACGATGACCCAAATCCCTTCATTTCCCGTTCTTGTTCTAGGTAGTCCATCAATAAAATCCATCGATACTTGCTCCCACTTCCATGTAGGAACTTCTAATGGCTGAAGCAATCCACTTAGCTTCTTCTGTTCGGCTTTTACCAACTGGTAGTTCATGCACTTGGAAATAAAATTTCCAACATCCTTCTTCATACCTTCCCAGTAGTAGGTTCTCTTCATATCCCGATACATCTTATTTCCACCTGGATGAATTGTCAGCTTCGAGTGATGACTTTCCTTCATAACTTCACTCCTCAATTCATCTATATCGGGAACAACTAGTCGTCCTTGCTTCCGAAGCCAACCCTCTCGATTGACCTCGAATCCTTTATCCTTTTCTGGGTCCATTCCAGATTCCACATCATGAATAATCTTGACAATCTTATCATCTCGCTTTTGGCTCTCGCCAATCCTTTCCACAAGAGTCGGTCTTATCGATAAGTTTGCCAACATCTCAGGTTCCAATCCACATCTAGGCCTGAAGTCAAATTCAGCTAAATACTCAAGATTCTTCCATTCTGAAAGCATGGCTCCCAATCCTGCATGTCTTCGACTTAACGCATCTGCCACTGCGTTACCTTTTCCCGGAGTATAAGCTATACCAAAATCATATGATGCCAAAAACTCTAGCCAACGTTGCTGCCGAAGATTCAAATCCTTTTGGGAGAAAAGATACTTCAACGACTTATGATCCGTAAACAACTCGAATCGAACTCCCAATAGATAATGTCTCCACATCTTCAAAGCAAAAACAATCGCCGCTAACTCCAAATCATGAGTCGGGTAATTCCTTTCATGCGGCTTCAGTTGTCGACTAGCATACGCAACAACTTTATCCTTCTGCATTAGCACTGCTCCAAGTCCAGTACCACATGCGTCGGTGTAAACCACCATCTCATCATTCCCACTTGGAATAGTCAAAACAGGAGCACTTGTCAGTCGCTCTTTCAGGATTCCGAAAGCTTGCTCACACTTATCTTCCATCTGAACACTTGGTTCTTTTTCGTCAATCCTGTCAATGGTGCAGCTACCTTGGAGAAGTCTTTGATAAACCGTCGATAATATCCTGCTAATCCAAGAAAACTTCTCACATCAGATGCATTCTTAGGTCTAACCCAATCCTGGATTGCTGCCACCTTAGCGGGATCAACCGCTATTCCATTTCCAGAGATAACATGGCCTAAGAACCTCACTTCACTCTTCCAGAAGTGACACTTCGAAAACTTAGCCTTCGGCTGATGTTTTCGTAAGATTTCCAAAACAATACGCAAGTGCGTCTTGTGCTCTTCTTCAGTTCTGGAATAAATCAGAATATCATCCACGAACACAAGCACGAACTTGTTCAACTGATCTCTGAACACTCTATTCATAAGATCCATAAAATATGCTGGTGCATTTGTCAATCCAAACGGCATTACCAGCCACTCAAAGAAACCGGATGGTGTCCTAAAAGCAGTTTTCAGCACACTATCCTTAGCCACTCTCAACTGGTGAAATCCCGTTGCCAAATCCATCTGAGAAAACACCTTCGCTTCGTGAAGCTGATCAAACAAGTCATCTATTCTCGGCAATGGATACTTGTTCTTCTTAGTCACTTTATTCAGCTCACGATAATCCACACACAATCTCAACGACCCATCTGCCTTGGTTGCAAACACAAATGGTGCACCCCACTCGGACACACTATGCCGAATGAATCCTTTCTGCAAAAGATCATCAACCTGCACCCTCAACTCCTGCTGTTCCCTAGGCGCCATCCGCCTAAGAGGCATCACAACAGGTCTGGCTCCTTCAACTAGATCTATACGAAACTCGATCTCTCTAGGCGGCGGTAACCCTTTGACCTCGTCAAAGACATCCTCAAATCCATTAGCGATTGGCAAAGATGACAGTCCATCCCGTGGAACAACCAGCGAATACATGAAGCTCATGAAGACGCCTTCTTCATGCTTACATCGTATCACAATCTTTCGCCCCTCCACATTCTCGACTGTCACCTCCAACCTCTCACAATCAACCTTTGCCGCATACTTCCTAAGCCAGTCCATACCCAAAATAATTCCGAACCCCGCAAAGTTCAGAACATAGCAATCACAAACAAAAGAGCAATCATGACTCGATACAATCAGACCATGGCATAGCATACACAAACAAGACGAACCCCCAACTGGATTAGTCACAACCAATGGTCTATCAACAATATCCGGTTCTAAACCCAACCGGCCTACAAGTTCGCTACAGACAAACGAATGCGACGCCCCAGTATCAAACAGAACTCTAACTGGAACACCACATAGGAAAAGAGTACCTTGGACCACCACACTCTTTCCTTTCTCTTCAGCGGTAGGAGCTTTCGAAGATGATGGAACAGCTCCCAAAGCATAAGCCTGCACAATCTGCTTGTCCCTCCTTGGTTCTGGACAATCCTTCCTGATATGCCCCGGCTTGTCACAGTTGTGACACTTCATCGGCACCTTCGGATTCTTACAATCCTTAGAGAAATGGCCCTTCTGCTGACAATTGTAGCAAGTCACTTCGCCCTTCGGCTTCTTCTGGCCATCCTTACCCTTCTGCTGCTGTTGCTTCCTCTTCTTGTTTCCACCCTGCTGTGGTTTAGACTCTCCCCTGGTCACAGCAACAACAGATCCTTCCTTAGGAAACAGACTCTCATGCCTGAGAGCTTTCTCCACAAGCTTCTCAAATGAATCGTCCAAATGATCCACCAACTGCCTCCCAAGATAATTGTCCAAGCCTGTCACAAACTTCTCATTCTTCTGATATGCAGATTCAATATATGATCGGGCATACTTGGACAAAGCTTCAAACTCAGAAACATACTCAAGAACTGGTCTTCCATTTTGCTTGAGCTCCACAAACTTCTTGAACAGAACAGACTTCTGAGCTGTAGAAATGAACTTAGCTTCAAATTTGGCTTGGAATTGCTCCCAAGTAATCTCT
Organism: Allium fistulosum; assembly: GCA_030737815.1. Lineage (NCBI taxonomy): Eukaryota > Viridiplantae > Streptophyta > Magnoliopsida > Asparagales > Amaryllidaceae > Allium > Allium fistulosum. The sequence goes on from CM060903.1 coordinate 1,181,950,332, forward strand.
TCCTCCGGAGTGTCAATAGTGATAGAGTTCCACCAATCAGAAGCTCTCCCTTGAAGCTGTCTTGATGCTAACTTCCTCTTAGTTGCATCCACAATTCCCAAATCACCAAAGATCCTTCTATAAGCATCTATCCACCTCTGGACTTCAATGGTTGATTCTGTTCCCAAGAAAACCTTTCCTCCAAGAGCAGTGTAGTCCTTACACAACTTAGCAAAATCCACCGGTTTTGGAGTTTGAACTTGAACTCCAACATCCACCGATGGCCCCGGAGCTGGCATCCTTCTCATGATCGAAGTCATCATAGCTTCGAACATAGCAGCATAATCAGCAGCCCCCTCAGTAGCACAGCCTTCCCTAGCAGCTGGTCTCCCTCTTCGACTCATCCTTAATATATATAAAAAGGAATGATTAGCACACCTAGAGAAACAACTGTATAAAGGACTCAAACTCTACTAAGCTACTATATTATATATAGTAATCATCCATCAAAATACAATTACGTCTCTCATACGTAGTTACGTCAGCGAGCGTTGGGTAAAATCGATTAACCAAAGCTTTGATACCAAATGTGACGACCGCCCATAACCCCTGCACTGAACCTAGAGAAAGTGCGCTGTAAAGTGTGCCAGGCAGCCATGGACGATTGTCAGGGTAAATTAAAACAACAGAATCTATCGTATTACTCACAGCGCATGGACAAAATACAATAGAACATACATATAGTGAAGCTTCACAGAATAGAATCTCATCAATAAAACTTCATAATAGTTGAATACAAACATCTGAATAGTCAATACAACAAGCCTCACTACATAACACTCAGAGAAAATACAAACAGCGGAACACCCAGTACATATAATAAGAAGATAATATGCAATCCTCCAGCTCGTCTTCGATATCAACACCGTGGAAAGCAAGAACAGCACCTGTCACCTGCTACCTAGTCTGCCCGTCCCAAAATGGACGAACAGCCCAAGGCAATAAGAGTTAAAACATAAAGCCTTGAGTCAGACAACAGTCTTAGTGAGCAGTAAATTAACTAACAACATACCAAAAGAGCATAAAGGAAAAGGGATAGGAATACAACCCTCCCACTCCACCTCTTTCTACAGTGATAGCCCCCAGACACACACTAAGTAGAAGCAAACATAGCAAAGCACACAATTTAAGGTAAAGTAATTATCACTCGAGTCAAGGGCGATGTTTTCCAAGTACAAACCCCCAAGGCCTAAACCAAGATCAGATAAGCACCCAGAAAATACCGCTCTTGAGACCGAATGACGATACAACCAAACATCCATGACTATGGCTATCACTGTTATCATTGCCTTGATATCATCGTTAATTGAATGACCGGCACATTCTTTCAGCCGTCCGTCAAGGGCTAATGGAAACCCAGGTTCTAGACATAACTCTGCACGTCATCGTGACCCGTGCCTAGGACTATCGAATCTGCCCAGAGTACTTGACTATCAATCATTAGCCTTCAGGGACTATCGAATCTGCCCAACGTACTCTTGCTTTGAGCATGCTAGAACCTTCAACAACGATAAGATCTCAGCCTTCTAGTCATCCTCCTCGACGACTATTTCCATACTAGCTCAAGCGCCTCTCGAGCAAACCATTATCCTCAAACTCGAACATTTCACCGAGTTATCAACATGCTTGGAATGATCCCGTCTGGATTAGACCAAGACTATCTCATATCATGCCTCGCTTCATCACATCCTCGCAAAGCTTCATCCCAACATCATCATCATCATCAAATCTATGCATAAGAGCTTCATCATCCGCTACATATGCCACAAGCAGCTTCTCCAATTCAAGAGCCTTTCCCTTAGCTTTGAATCATCTTCGGTCTAAATCAAATCATCAATCATCTAATTCATAGCAATCAATCAAGTCAAACATTAATCCAAGTAATCAAGCATTCAAATATGATCTAAATAGACAATTATAACAATAATGGCAATTTTGTAAATAAAGAGTCGAAAGTCTAACAAGCATGAAAACATGAGCAATGTCTCTATAATCTTGATGAATGAACTTGCATAGGTTAACATGTAGTAAAATGGATGTCAAATCATCATGAGCAATGGATCTATATGGATCTACACATATGATTAGGAAAATGCATGGAAATCTCTACTTTAACACCAAATCAAGCCAACAATCTGATATACTCCTTTGGATCCGTGTGAGAGATAATCACCACTCACCAAATCACCTAAACAACCCCAAATCAACACGCTTCAGATCTGGACAGCGAAGGATCCAACTCGATCTATCACAAATCCGCTTCAAACGATGAAATCTTTCTTCGATGGATGAAGATCTTCAATCTAAGCTCTTAAATCTTCAATTTGATCTTTAACTTGGATGGATGGAATCACTAGATTAGAGTGGAGAAAAGAAGTGAAGAAGTCGAGCTCTCAAAATGGCAGCACTTCGTCGCTTCGAAATCCAGATCCCAAAAATGAAGAAATGGACGAGTATTTATAGCTGAAATCCTCCTTAAGTCGTCCACTTTTAGGTCGTCCACGACCTATAGAGCCCTGCGACCTACGACCTATCAAAACCCACCAGTCTACGACTTATAACTTAGCATATGCGCGCGCGAACCAGAACTCAACGAGTTACGACTTAACTACGCGCGACTTACGACCTAACTTAAATGTGCGACTCAACAGGGTCTCCGACCTAACGCAGGCGCACTCACGACCTACCAGACTCACCTATCTACAACTTACGACTTAGCAGTCTAACTCCTAAGTCGCTCGCGACTTAACACATAGCATATGGGCGCGACCTAACAACCCTTCGACCTACGACTTACCATAAGTCGCGACCTAAAAATGCCACAACTTAGCAACTCACGCGACCTAACTACTCACGCGACCTAGCTGGGTTACGACCTAACACTTAAGTCGTTTGGACGACCTAACCATCTTAGGTTGCTTACGACCTAACTATCATAGCACTCCATAGGTCGCTTACGACCTAACTACTACTCCTAGGTCGTTAACTCGCAAAGCTTCCTATGCCGCTAACTCTTAGGTCGCGCTATCTCTTAGGTCGTCTACGACCTAAACCCTTACCTCGTCCAGTCTACTAGGTCACCAACTTCTATAGGTCATCCCATTCCTTAGGTCGCCCACTACCTTAAGTCGCTCATTCGACCTATCCTATCCCACGACCTAAGCCACCCCACGACTTACTTCCTACACGACCTAAGCTCTTAAGTCGCTCCACTACTACCCAGCTTCCATAGGTCGTCGCCGACCTACCCCTTAGGTCATTATCTCCCCTAAGTCGGTCAGTTCCTTAGGTCGTCTATCTCTTAGGTCGTTAACTCGCCCAGTCGACTTATCACTTAACTCGCCGATTTCCTTAACTCGGTCATGACTTAGGACTTGAACAAAATTCTGCCCAAAATCTGAAGCGACTTAACAACGCTAAGAATTCCAGATTTTTACGAACTTTTCGATCCGTAAAATACGGGTCGTTACACATAGCATGTGGTGTGATATTATGGCCAAATTCATCCCTTGCTTGGTTTCGGTAAAATCAAGTTTTACTTAATTATCTGGTAGTGACAATTACTTATACTAGTTCTTTTCGTCAAAACTATATCACTTTGGACTTATGGAATTTGGTAATGGTCAAAATTCCAATATCATCCATATTGAACTCTATAGTCCAAATACAAAGTCCTTGGCTCAGTAGTAAGAATTATTATTAACTGAACTACTTTGGCTAGAGATTTTAACTTTGAGTTGACTTCAGTTGACAGTGATACTAACCCCATATAACCAAGGAGACGAATCCTCTCTTAAATAGTGTTTCACTTCCAATACTTCCACTAACCTAACTATAGCAATTCAATGGACGTCATGCAATGATTTGACTATAACCAAAGCGGAGCTTTCATATTGAAGATCGACCGTTTTCATAAGTCGAGGAAACTGTGTAAATTAATCAATCAATATTTTTTGTTTGACATTAGTTATATTAACCAATAGAAAACTATCGAGTAGGTCATTCCACAGTTATCCAATAACTATCAGTACGTAACCCCTTAGTGCCCCCAGGAATTATGAGTAATACATTGCCAAACATATGGAGAGCATTACGTACTCTAGTCTCAATGGATGCGTCGATATCTAGTCTTGATGCATCTTTGAATATTTAAAATAACGTGTTTATTATATTATGATACAATACTCACGATTACAACTATTTGTAATTATTATCACAAACACACCGTTTATGGATTTTCTATTAAATATATTTTAATTAAACATTTTGTTATTTATAACACAATATAACAAATATATAACATAAGGAAAAACACCTTTATTTTGAACGAGAATTGATTACAGAGTTAATTATATTATAATAAATTATAGAATTGCCCTTACGGCATACCCCTAACTCTATCAATCTCCTATTTGCACTTGGGGCCAATTATGGAATCTTAATCCAATCTTTTCGATTAGCTTCTCGAGAGCCGACCTAGCTAAACATTTAGTGAATGGACCTACTACGTTTTCCTTAGTATCTACCCTTTGTATCACGACCTCTTTCTTCTTGATGAATTCTCTTATAAGGTAGAACTTTCAAAGAATATGTCGTGACTTCTTATGTGCTTTGGACTCCTTTATGATCTGAATCGCTGCATTGTTATCACAGAATAATGTCATAGGATTCTCGATATCGGGAATCACTCTAAGCTTAGACAAAAACTTACGCATCCATACTACTTCTTTAGTTGCATCATTGAGGGCAATGTACTCGGCCTCCATCGTTGAACCAGCTACTATTTCTTATTAGAACTTTTCCAACCGACGGCTCTGCCATTAAGTGTAAAGGCATAACCAGAAACCAACTTACTATCATCAATATCACTTTGAAAGCTCGAATCTGTATACCCCTTCATAAGGAGGTCTCCATTTCTATAAATGAGGAATAAGTCTCGAGTATTTCTTAAATACTTCAATATACATTTGTGGTCGTCCAATGCTTTTCCCCAGGATTAGATTGATATTGACTCACACATCCTAATGTGTATGCCACATCTGGTCAATTAGATATCATAACGTACATTATGGATCCTATGGCTGAAGCATAGGTAATCCTCTTTGTATGCTCTTTCTCCTCATTAGTATGAGGAGCGTCCTTCTTAGAAAGGACGATTCTAGACTGTGTTGGAACGCTTCCATACTTGGAAATTTCCGTACTGAACATTTTAAGTATGGTATCTATGTACAGTCCGTAACCTCTTATATTTATCTCTATAGATCTTTATAGCTATTATGTAGGCTGCTTTTCCTAAATCCTTCGTGGAGAAGTTCTTGGAAAGCCAAGCTTTAACTAGTTGCAACACCAAAATATCATCGTCGATAAACCTAAGATCCTTGACATATAGCACTAAGAATAAAATAGCGTTGCCTTGTTCCTTTCTATATATGCACGCTTTCTCTATGTTTTGATAAAAACCAAACTGCTTGATTACCTTATTAAAACATATGTTCCAACTTCTTAAAGCTTGTTTAAATCCATAAATGGACTTTAACCGAAAGAAATGGGTCGACCCGCAAAGGAAGGAATGGCTAAATTTCAAAAAGAAATTCCTATTAGATCTTTGTGGGGCCTATATAGTCTGAAGTCATTTATAACTTTTCTAAATTTTACTTTTAACATTTTCTTTATATTACTATAATTGTTTATAAATTAGTTTAATTTAATTTTAATTAATTATACGGTATTATAAGTACATCAAATGCACCCATGTGTATAGTGTAAGTGCAACACATGATAATTGTACATAATTAATGTGAACGTTGATTAGGTGTTGGGATTTACACCGTAATAGACACATTTCCCCTTTATATATACCTTTGTTGTCTAAAATATGATTTTTTTTCTAATATATATGTATGTATTTATGTGTGTGTATACATGTATAAATGTATATATAGATACGCAATAAATATTTTGGATAACAGTTCAAATTGAAATATACTTTATTTATATTACATGTAATAAATCAAAGAATACAAAGTCTAATTAAAATAGTTTAAAAGTTTACTATTATATCTTATAGAAATATCCTTTCGAAAACTTTGAATTAAATGCAAATACACATACACACATAAATGATATTATATAAATTCATGTACACATACAAAAAAAACTGAAATAAAATAATATACAAGTAGTTTGTGAAATAGAATATTTCCTTTTAAACAAATATTTAGCACTATACTGGATATAATTGTAAAACTTGGAATAAATCATTAATTTAATGTTTCACTTTTTAATACAATTAGTAAAGCTTGTTTTAGAATGATTTAAAACATAACACAATTAAGTCATCCTATTATGTTGATGATAAATATTAATTAATGCAATTATTTCGAAGTATTATTCACATAACAATTTGTGTAAACATTCAAGTCTAAATCTTCTAATATGAAAACTAACTTATTGACAAGAGTATTCCAAAATTCAATCTAGTTTTATTTTTTAATAACAATGATAAAAGAAGACGACATAGGCATATACAGATTCGTGATAAGAAGTACTAGATCTCGGTTATACATGGATGAATGAAACTATAGAATAGAGAAAATGAAATTAAAAGGATCTAGATCTAGATTGAACAAACTGGGTAAATAAACATACAAAACAGAGACAAAAATTATTATCATTGTTCATAATAGAATATAAATGAACATAAAGAGGGTTTATTTCTCAAGGTAAGAACATGTAATTGATTCAAGTAGGGGGTTTGAGACATACAATTCAAAATAAAAATTCATATATATATATATAAACATAAGAGAGGGATAGAGAATTAAGGAGATGTAAAAAAAATTAAATGATATGTAAATATATTACCTTAGGATGATGCCTAGATAATACATCTTGAATGAAGAGGAATTCCTTGATTCTTTAAATCGATCTTTGGATCTGCAATAATCTAGAGACAACCACCTTTTTCTATTTTATTTTGTTTGATTTTCTTTTTGAATTTTAGAGACTTACCACAGTGGAAATTCTGAATCTTTTGGAGGAGAAGATGAGAATCTGATAGGCAAATGACTGAGAGAAAATTTTATTAAAGTAGGAAATAAATGTAGCATTCAGTATAACCTGATTCATCTCCTTTTAATAATATTTTCTCTTCATTCAAAAAAGACCCCTTAAGTCCAGCTATTACATGGTCTAATTAGGCTTCCAACTATTCTAAAAACCTATAACGGCCCGGTTTTTCGACCTTTGAAAGTCGACATCAATACATTCACTGTATTACATGCCGAACAATCGAATGCCGGAAATACCAGATCGTTAGGGAAAAGAAGAAAGAGGTAGAAGAAGAAAATAGAAAACAACATCAGAATCTCACAATCGCAGCGAAACAATATATAATAGATAACAACAGATCTTTATACAAAAGAAACTATAACTATTTTTATACATTACATCATCAGAGTACAACACAATCAATAACACAATACTGGACAGTTATAATAACCTGTCCTCACACAAGATGACTATACAGCTTACACTGCACAGCGGAATACACATCAAGTACGTGTGATACGTCTCGCCATCCAGCTCGTCTCCTGAGCTCCATAGCATCTTAACCTGTATCTGTAATACTCGGTCTGACCCAAGCATTATAATAAAATTACACCCGAGTCAATCTGGAAAACCAGCGTGAGAAAACACACTCAATTGAATTATTAAAGTTTCCAAAATCCTTTGAAAATCAAAGGTATCTCGTAAGACCACGCCACAAATAAACATGCCGGGTTTTTACCTTATGATAACCAAAACATTTTATATCAAAATCCTCTGATATTATAATAGTGTCTAAGTACAAATACTTATTCAAATAGCTGAAATGCTTGCATCTCACGTTCCAGTATAGTTGGGCATAATCAAAACCGTACGACACTTATGGAGAATGGATTCCAACTGAATGACTAGGCACTGGGGTACCACCTGTCACGGTACCTGTCTAGAAACACTGTACCGAAGACCACTCCGGGATCCCCTGCAACACAAGACCGAAACTATCCCTTACTGGATAGCCCAAATAAGATCACCCCGCGGTTGGGATCAGCAACCTCCCACACAGCCGAAATAAAAAGGGACTCTAGATAGGGGAAACCTTACCCTACTTGGGAGCTACCCACTTAGCCTTGCTGCATATCCCCTGATTTTCAGTCATTCCCGGTTGATGAGGCTCGAGGCTAAGCGTTACATTTTTAGAAATATTCACTTAGAATGCTCATTGTCGTCCAATGACAATGTACCGATAGCATTCATCCATACAAGCCCGTTCCCGGTCCGAACGGAACTGAAGGCACTACTCCTACTACATCCATTTTGGAATCACCCTCAGGATTAGTAGCGATTAGCCCTTGCACTGCACTACTCCAGTTTGACTCCAAGCTCTTGTCTTCATTTCGAAAATGTACCCGTTGGATCGAAGTGGTTTTCGAATTCTCAAATCCGATCCCGGTCTCTTCGAAACAATGTTCGCTATTCCCGGTAAACTCAACCCTGGTTCTCTAGGAAATAAACAAACGAAAATAAGATCGGAGATCACCTCCTAACCGTTTCATGGACGGATTTCCTTATAAACGTCCTAGAAGAACGAAACGAGTTTATACGTACAGTATAACACCTCAAACGGTAGCTGTACCATATAATTCCCGTATTTGTTATAGATATTTCCAAAGTTATATTTGGGTCCAGATTTGATAGTCGGTTATTTAACTATCAAATTAAATAATCATTCAACCAAATATCTTATTTCCACTAAAAGCATCAAGCCTTATTAAATTAGTTTTTAAATAAATTAAATCACTTTATCCAAAAATATACACTTAAAATATTTAAAATAAAGCTACTTAAATTACTTTATTTAAAATAATAGTTATGAAATTTTATAATAATTTTCCAAGTAAAACTTTAGCCAAAACTACTTTTAAAATAAAGCTATTATATAAAATATAAATATTTAATAATTATCCTTTAAATCATAATACCAATTTAACCTTTAAAAATAATTAACTACTATGATTAACTTAATTAATATTTTCTTTAACAATTTTAAAACAACTAGATAATAAATTTTTCTAAAACATTCTATTCAAACACTTTTAAAACTTCTAATTTATACTTAAAAATCTTTCTTTGAAAATATACTTAGCTTTTCAGGAAAATACACTTTCCACTCCAATAAAACCGGCCTTGTTATTTATAAATCCTTCTCGATTTATCTCCAGCTAAAAATTTACGTTCCAACCCCGTAAATTTCCTTTTCCACACTTTTAAAAATGAAACCACTATTTATTATTAAAACGAATTACCATCTCCTTATAAATTCCCATCGTGGATTTATAATTTCAAATTATCCACTGATAAATATTTCACTTTATTTATAAACCCAGTTTATAAATTCCATAGTCTCATTTTCCTTTTTAATCACTATTTCAAAACAATTAATCGATTTTCAAATCGATTTTCTGAATTAACTCCATTTTGAAATTTATTTCTTGATTTACCCAAATTACCCCAATCCACCTAATTTAAGATTTACTTCCCTCTTCTGATTTAAAATCTTATTTAAATCAGAAACATCAATTCCACACTTTATTTCAAAATTCTACTTTTATTTTTCCCCAAACCATTTAAATCTTGAATTTAAAAATAAATCCTTTAATTCTTAAACAATATCGCTTAAGTCCTCAAAAAAAAATTTTATTCCCATTTATTCAAAATCTCTATTTTTCCGTACTCGGAATTTATTTAATAGTTATTTAAAATCAAACTTTTACCCTTTTTCCCAAATTCACTCTTTCAATTTATCCAACTTCACTATAAATATTTTACTTAAAATTTTCTTTTTATTTTCCTCCAAAAATCCAATCTTTATATTTTTGATATCTTAAAATACCAAAATATATTCAGCAAAACCATAACATTCAATAATTTCAATTTTCAATATAATCTATCACAGAATACAAATAAATCATATCACTGAATATGAAAATAAATTTCAATATTTTTAAGGAATCCAATTGAATCCCTCCAACCTGTTTCCCTGCATCCACAGATGTTAGCACAATATAAAAATACCAATCCTACTTCGAGGAGGATATCGCGGTATATAGGGTTATTCGCTATTATGCGGTGCACATAGGGTCTTATCCGCTATATAATGTGGGAATATCAATCACTCCAATATATACTACTATAGATATATGTAATCATCCAACAAATAATTATAGATCTATCAATCCAATCAACATCCAATAATTTAAATTTAAGCATTTAAATTTAAATGGTAATCCAAATGAGTGAGAGATTCTCACCTTTGATTTTTAATTTGCAATCCACTTCAATCTCGACTTGATTTCATGATTTTAGACCTTGTATAAACATTATACGGTTTATTAACGTTTGAAATAATCTAAAAATAAATTGCCATTTAATAAATTTAATTAACTAATTTTAAATGATAATTAAACCAACCTAGTTTACATTTTTTTCTGACTAAATTATAAATTTTATAATAGGGTGTATATATATATCCTAATTACCAATGTACACATTTTAAAATTAAACAATAAGTTGATGTGTATATATTATATATTTTCTAATCTACATATATATTTTTTCTAATCTAAAAATATTTATTAAATTATTAAAACAAAACTGATATACCTTACTGCCCAGAAACATCCACTCAAACACGCTCGAACACCCAAGTCTCCAACTCCGACCTGCCATCGATGAACCCCAAACCGCAGCCGCCCTCCTCGCCTCGGTCACCAGTCTTCCCTCGCGTGCACGCGACCCAGACATGCCCTCGACTTGAAGCTACTGACTTGAAAACGATGCGACCTCGACCAAAACATGCAGCGGCCCTCCCCCTTGAACGCACCTCTTCCCTCCCAAACGAACGCGCGTGCACGCGTTCGAGAATAACTGCGTGCTTCCCCTAACAACGCGACGGTGGCCACCACTCACAAGGCACTACCCCATCTCGAGTCAAACCGGTGGAGGAAAAGAAATGTTGCGACGCCTATTATTGCTTTCAACCTCGACCTTGCAGTTTAATGAGGAAGGCCGCGTATTTAATCAGAGGGAAGCTCGTGATTTACCCTCGACTGCTTCGATTCGAAATGAAAAAGAATGACGGAGGGAGAGTGTAACGACCCATAAATTTTGAATGGTTTTAATAGCGTATTTAATTGAATTTTGGTGAAATTTTAAATAATAATATTTTGAAATAAAAATTTATTATTTGGAATACGTCTATTTAAACATAGCAATTGGTAAATTTTCATCTGATAATATTGAAGTTTATTTTATTGTGTAATTCTATTTCAATTTCAATCGGTTAAAATTGATGGTAACAAAATATTTTCCAAACCTGAATATTTTTACATAGAAAATTTGTAAATCATCTTCTGAGCAAGACTTCATATTTCGTTTCTCAAAATTTGGACTGTTATTGCTCCGTCGATCTTATTTTCGACGAAATAGCAGCATTTTCGTACCGATATCGACTTTTAATCGGATGATCCTATCACAGATATCTATATACCGTTTTGATCGTCTCGTCGTGCTAATCTCTACGGTATATTCATTTCTATATTTTGAGGTCCGGTACGCGATGGAAACGATAAAACGATACGTCGTACCGGTACCATAAATGGTGACCTTTAGCTTTCCTTTACCTTTCACACTTGAACGTGTAGCCCAAGCAATTTGATTAATTGCTTTAATAAGTTTTTCCTCGAAATCAAAGCTTGACCGTTGCTAATTCATTGCATTCCATTTTTTAAAACGTTGCATCTTCTCTCCTATTTGATTCGTGCCTTGTAAAAAATTTATATATCAACACAGAAGGCACGTATGCACTGTTGTTTATTTAAAATCTATTCAACTTTCCCTTCTTCCTGGCGTTGCTCACGGCCTGCCTTCAAAAACAAGATCATTCACATCCTCCTCTCCAATAGCCGATCCCACACACGTCAACCTCCTCGAACCCGACCTCAATGCCTCCTTCCTCTGCCCTTCCCTCCGACCACGTGGCCGAGCCTTCCATCATCTCCGTCGAGCTTTTTCCTTCACCTTTGCATTGATGTTCCTTCCACCATATTGCAGCCTTCTGAGCTTTATGCGTACGCCTACATATGAGTGAAATTGTTAAGGGTAATGTATTTGGTTATTTAGTATTGATTTTTTGCGTAAGTTATATATTCGTTTACAGAGGCATATATATATTATATATATAGATCGGGTGTAGGTACTCTTTCCAAGCTCTGATATCTCTTTTGCCTACCTAGATAATTATAAATATACATATATTATCAGACCATTTTCTTTTTTTTATTTTGTTATATTATATTATATAGGCCTAATAGATATATTAATCTATATATATGTAATGTTGCTGGTACATATTTTATCGAGCTCAGATTTGCATATGAACAGATTAACATAAGTCTGGGTATAATATGTTATATATACTTATACAGGGTCTTACGTAATCTGTGTATCGGTTTATGTAAGTATATAAATATGTAGGTACAGTAAAGTAAATTTCATTCACACACATATAATAGTTTACATATCATATGAGTAGTGATGCAAGTTTTAATCTGCTGTATATAATAATAATATATATTATAAAGTTGCAGAGCTATTTACATTTTTTAAAGCATATTATATGAAGTACATACTGTTCGAAATATGTTTGAGTTTGGATTTTTATATATGTGTGTTTAAACTAATGTTAAAGTATAGAAAGTACATGAGTAATAAACTGTCAGATTTTTATATGTATATTTCATTGATTGTGTAAATAATACGTATAGGATTCTTTGAATAGCTTATACATAATTGTTATATATATATATAATTGTCTACATAATTGTTATATGTTATATATAGATTCTATTTTTACAGTAAAGGATATGTATGTTTAGCATACACATACATGTTTGTTTTTTTTAAAGCGCGATATGTTTTGATAACTTTAATAAAGTAAATTTATATTGATTTCAAAATATAAGTTGTTCATATATATATATATATAAGTTATATAGGTAGTATATAAGGTTACTTTTGTATATATATGTACGAATTTGTGTAAGTATATTCTGGTTTCAATATATAGGTGAATTTTGTTTTCATGGATTTTTATTTTGATTGAAATTAAGTTATTGATTTGAAAAATAAAAATATATATAGTATTTTAAATATATGTTGATCTTAATATATGTGCTTAATTAAAACAATGGTTTTTAATATAAAATTGTTGTTCCTATCAAACTGATTCTGATCGTTCCCATCTATTCCTGTCATCAGCTTTGATCATTCAAATTCGTGCTTGGATTCGTAACTTATCTCATTGCCTATTCTATCTAGCCTCGAAAGGTGAGTAATCACTCACGATTAACGTTCTTATATTTATTAAATTTAATTTCAATTGAAATATGCTAATGTAGTTATTTAATTGTTATATATGCTATTATCTGTGATTGTTCACGTGTGGGATATGACACCATATCCTGTTTGTTTATATTATATTTTTATTGATGATATATGCCTGTTGTTATTATTATCATATATCTGTTATCACTCTGCAAGTTCCCTGTTAGTATAGAATTCACTATGGGTTGAAATGATACATACCCGAACGGACTTTAGAATAGGTGAAAATCGTTATGGGTTGAAATGATAAACCCAAGCGATTTTCATTTGAATTGAAATTGGGATTACGGGTTGAAATGATATTTACCCGTATATATTTAAATTTCAGATTGAAATGATAAATATCTGTAACACTTAACCATATGATAGATATATATACAGACACCGTTGGTCCATATATATAAATATTTTGAAAATAATTCTATGGATTTGGGAAGAAATATATGGTTTTAATAAATGTTGATTCTTAAATTATTATATATAAATGGTAATGATATATATATATATATGTAGATTTAATTTAAGTAAGATTGATTTAATACATATAATATGGTTAAGTATTTAAATTTATATTTCAAAATAGATTTTGGTAATAATTTGAATAAGTTAAGGTTGGGAAGATGATTTGAATTTAGTTGAAATTGTATTCAATAAAGAATTTTATTTAATTAAACCGATTTGAAACTTATTGAAATTAAGATATAAGATATGATTTATAACTTGGGTTTGATTTAAGTAATTTAATGAATATTTCTTATTTTAATAAATTTAAGGAAATATTTAGTAAAAATGTAATTTAAGGCTAGTTAAATGATATTGAATTTATTAAGTGAATGTTCCCTGATTAAATAATAATAAAGTTAAATCAAGATCTATATGAAACTGTTAAATTTAACTTTGAAAATGTTGAATATTAAATGCTTTGAAATATATTGAAAATTTAAATGGTATATTTAGAACTAAATTGAATTGATGAATTGAGCTTTGAATAAATTTGAATTTGGAATTTGGGTGGATGTGAATCGATTTGTGAGACTTGAGGAAATTTTTAATACTTTACTTTTAAAATTTTACCTATATATATACTATTTTGGAAAATAGATATATTTGAAATGAAATGATATTTTGGTTTTGAAGTATAAATTAATTTGGAATAACCACGGTGTTATAGTGTATATTTCTACCTTGTAGATAGTTTCGCAGATCCTTAGAGGATGGTTATCCCAAACATCCTTTAAGTTACTTGTATTTCAGTTGATATTTCACTTGAGTTGGATTTATTGATATAAGAATGTTAATCCTGACTCGAGTGTTTTGTGTTTTGCTTTACGCTCGAGTCAGACCGAGTGATACAGCATTTGAGACTCACCTTTGGAGTTTGGAGCTTCCTTTGGAGATCCAACTATCACCTCAGCTTTCAGCTCTTCTAGTTGATTTGTTCAGAGAAGTCATCTGTTATACTGGAGACTTCACTGCATTTGAGATATTCTGTTGTATTTTATTTCTAACTCTGATGTTTATATAGTAGCTTCATGAACTACTATTTATTTATTCCGCTGCGTATTATTGTATTGCTCTATGTCTGTGATTCTGTGATTGATTTACTGTCAATGCTGAGTTTTTCCAAATTTAAATTAACAATCTATTGTTTGGAATTATTCAAGTCCGACATGTGTGGATTTATTGTCGATTTGAATGGTCCAAAATAATGGGTCGTTACAGTTGGTATCAGAGCCAAGTTCTAGGCAAAACTTAGCATGTATGGTAAATTTAATTACGGAATCACTTTCGTCGAGCTTGAATCCCTTACTCTTCGATTTGGTTTCCTTTGAATTCTGGAACGATTTCCTCGGTTCCAAAATTCATTCTTGTCTCTCCCTATTTGTATTCTTTTGATTCTGGAGTATCTCATAACTCCACTTCGAATGATCTCTATTAGGATAGGCAATCCCGCCAATCTTTGAATGACTTGAAAAGGGGTGGAACTCCTTTACAATTGGCATTGATTCACCAGAGATTTTTATATCCCTCGGTTTGATGTTGCTATCTCTTGTTATGCCGAATTCTATCTCTGGCAATCGAATGTTGATTTTCCTCAGAATTCTGCACCAATCTTATTTTGAAGTCACGGTTGACCCTAGGGTCATCCGCGATTTATAAAAATATACCTATCTTGTATTTTGTAATTTAGTTATCTCATCTTCGTTCGAGCCTATCTTCAAGTTAGAATTCTATTCGATTGGAGTCCCTCTAATTGAAATCTCTATCTTTGTTTTGAAATCCATTGAAAATCGGGTTTGTTTGTATTTTTAGAAAGTGTTTTATATATCGAAATTATTATTTTGATAAGTATGATTATATTCTACATATAAAAGTGAAATGTTTTCGATAAGGATTATATATACCTTTTAAAAATAAGAATTTGAATTTTTGAAAGGATTTGAAATTTTGAAAGTTATATAAGAAATTGATTTATATAAAAATGATTTATAACTGAAGAGTTGAATTTGAAATTTGAGAGATTGAATTCCGGTATTTTGAAACGGGTTTTAAGATTTTGAAAATATATAATAATACGATTTGAAAGTATTTTTCCGAATAAGAAATGTTTCAAATGACTTCAAATGAGTCCCAAATGATTTTGAAGAAATTTCAAAGAAGTTTTTAAGAAAATAGAAGTCCAAAACTCACTTATGTCGCTGGAAAATAATTTCGGTGATGAGTGCACGCATCATCGACATTGATTTTCGAGTTTCAGAGTGGGGAAGAGGCCACTTTAGTAGCATTGCTATGCGAGTGATTTTTGCGAAACCAATTTTGATTTCAAATTTTGAAGTATGATTTGATATTCGAAAGATATATGTATATGTATTTGAAACGATTTGAAATGAGCCGGTGTTCAGTCCTCGATTTTTGGATTTGATATAACCCTATCTATTAAAATTGATTTACTGATTTGTTGCTGATTTCCAACTCTTGGATTTGAAATTTGATTTCTTCGACTATTTTGAAGGTTCGAGCACTTCCAAATCAAGGTTAACTTTTCAAATCTAAGTAATTTTAAAAAAAGTATAAAGTATATAAGTTTGGTATGTATGTTTAAAGTATGTAGTAATATGATTTAAATAGGTTGAAACTGTTTTGTTAAGTAAATGAATAAGACTATTTTGAATTTTTTCTAATATGAAATTTAGATTTGAAATGTTTTGAAAATAATTTGGTCTTCAAAATATTTTGAATAAAATTTAGTTTAAATGTTTTAACTTAGTAACATCTTTATGGAACTATATATTTAACAAGTTGGAATAAATATATAGGTTGTACGTATGCTATTTTATTCACATAATAAATTTGATCCAGGTTTGAGTACACAAGTTCGAGGTGAATTACACCATTTCGTGTTAAGATTTTTCATTCGATTCTTGATGGCGAATATTTGATATAGATTTTGGGCTCGATTCTAGAATTCTCTATCATAGTACATGGCTATGCAAGGAGACTGATGGCTTCTAGTCGAGAAACCATATCAAAATCCTCATTAGGGAAGTCGAATGGACAATACTAGTTTGAAAGCGAACTTGTGTGATCGAGCGAGCGATCAAATGTGATTTTGCGAAATGATGACGTGTGTACATCTTATATTCTAATATCATTGATATATTTTGACGCTGAAATTGAAAGCTGTCGGGTTAGAATTTCTTTGCTTACTAAAAGAAAATTCCCAATTTAAATTACAAAGATATATAACCCATAAAAGCAAAGATATTCAATCCCATATGGCTCTTCATACAGCGAAATTTATTTTGTAAAATTTGATCCTTATATAAGATGGAACTTATGTAAGTATAATATGATTTTGAAAACATTTGATTTTGGAAATGAATTGGTTGACTTAAATTATATTGATTTGGAAATTTGGATTTATTTTCTAAATTTATTATGTTGGAAACTTTAAAACTAAAGATATTTAAATTGAGAAGAAATAATTTGGTGGGATTGTATATGATTTTGAAACTGAACTGATATTGAAACAAATTGAAATTTGAGAACCTTATTTTTACCAAATGCCTGATTTGGGAGTTATCGAACTTATATAGAAAATTTTGTTTGTATAAGTATGATGTTGATTCGAAAACTATGGATTTGGAAAGGTAATCAATTTGAAAAGTGAAATCTTATATAATTGAATTCTATATAAGTGTGATTTGATATACTATTGATTTTGGAAAGTATTTGATTTGAAAATGAAATCTTATATATAATGGACTTTATATAAGTATGATATTTGAAATTGATTTGAAAGGTACTATATGATACATATTTTCGAATTAAAGATATGGAAAGTGCCTTCTGCTTGATATCCGCTTTGTGGCCACATTGTGGATTCATTCTATCGATATTTCTCTGATTTTAGTTTTCCGAATATGATACTCGAGTGTCCATCGAATTCCATGGCGTTACCCATGGTCTTACGAGCGTGGATGCATAGCGCAACTGCCTGGCTGAGATGGTCTAAGGGTACGGATTGTTTCCTAGGGGATCCAGGCGTAACCATTGTGTATCCTGCATCTATGTAGGTCGCATTAGTAGCAAAACCGCCTGGCTGAGATGGCCTAGGGGTACGGATTGTTTCTTGGGGGATCCAGGCGTAACCATTGTGTATCCTGCATTCTACTAGTCATCATGGCGTAACTCGAAGGGCTGAGAAAGCTTACGGATATGGATTGTTTCCTAGGGGATCCAGGCGTAACCATTGTGTATCTGCGAACCATGGTTAGACAAAGGTATTGTTTGTTTTTTTTGTTTGGATTGTACTTTCCATATCTGTTTTTAAAAGTTTTCCAGTATTTTCACTAGGTGTTGAAACAGGTCTACTAAGTACCTGAGGAATTCTAGCTTTGCGCCTGATCAACGTACTGCCAGAGTCTGCAGGAACGAGGATAAACTTGTTGAAACATCGAGTTATAAAAGTATTTTATTATAAAGGTATGTTATTATAAAAGTATTTCCAACAAAGAAATTTGGTATTAATATTTGGAATTTGAATTCTTATGGTTTGCCCGATACTATTCATGCCCGATACTATTCTTTTGAATCTACCTTATCTGCTCAACTTTATTTATTCACCTATATTCTGTTTTTCCAAGTCTTCCTTTTCCTTGTTGACTATATCCTTTTAAATATTGTTTATTTATATACTATATGGTTTAATAGAAAAAAATTTAGTGTTATAAATATTTTAGAAGTTATTAAATAAATTAAAACATATTTAAAGAAATGATTATTAATCTATTAATAATGTTTGAAAGGTATCTTGAGATAAAAAAAATTAATAAATTTGTGAATTATGGATTTAAAGTGTTAATAATGTTTGAAAGGTATCTTGAGATAAAAAAATTAATAAATTTGTGAATTATGGATTTAATGTTTTCAATAACTCCTTTGTAAATATAAGTAATGATAAATAATTGTTTTCGAATAGTTTTCATATATTATAAAGGTGTTATTTAAACATATAAATGGTATTTATAAAGGAAGCAAGAAATTTTTACAAATGGGTTTTGAAAGGTATTAAAGTATCAAAGATAATTGATTAGCAAATGAAGTTTTCAAATAAATATTTCATGTAAAATTTATATAGTTTAAATTAATTGTTTATCCTTGTCTTTTAATCTATCTTTTATGTTTGGTTGTTTTTATTCTCCCACCTCCTTACTTTTCGAGGACGAAAAGTTTTGAGCGAGGGAGAGTGTAACGACCCATAAATTTTGAATGGTTTTAATAGCGTATTTAATTGAATTTTGGTGAAATTTTAAATAATAATATTTTGAAATAAAAATTTATTATTTGGAATACGTCTATTTAAACATAGCAACTGGTAAATTTTCATCTGATAATATTGAAGTTTATTTTATTGTGTAATTCTATTTCAATTTCAATCGGTTAAAATTGATGGTAACAAAATATTTTCCAAACCTGAATATTTTTACATAGAAAATTTGTAAATCATCTTCTGAGCAAGACTTCATATTTAGTTTCTCAAAATTTGGACTGTTATTGCTCCGTCGATCTTATTTTCGACGAAATAGCAGCATTTTCGTACCGATATCGACTTTTAATCGGATGATCCTATCACATATATCTGTATACCGTTTTGATCGTCTCGTCGTGCTAATCTCTACAGTATATTCATTTCTATATTTTGAGGTCCGGTACGCGATGGAAACGATAAAACGATACGTCCTACCGGTACCATAAATGGTGACCTTTAGCTTTCCTTTACCTTTCACACTTGAACGTGTAGCCCAAGCAATTTGATTAATTGCTTTAATAAGTTTTTCCCTGAAATCAAAGCTTGACCGTTGCTAATTCATTACATTCCATTTTTTTAAACGTTGCATCTTCTCTCCTATTTGGTTCGTGTCTTGTAAAAAATTTATATATCAACACAGAAGGCACGTATGCACTATTGTTTATTTAAAAGCTATTCAACTTTCCCTTCTTCCTGGCGTTGCTCACGGCCTGCCTTCAAAAACCCGATCATTCACATCCTCCTCTCCAATAGCCGATCCCACACACGTCAACCTCCTCGAACCCGACCTCAATGCCTTCTTCCTCTGCCCTTCCCTCCGACCACGTGGCCGAGCCTTCCATCATCTCCGCCGAGCTTTTTCCTTCACCTTTGCATTGATGTTCCTTCCACCATATTGCAACCTTCTGAGCTTTATGCGTACGCCTACATATGAGTGAAATTGTTAAGGGTAATGTATTTGGTTATTTAGTATTGATTTTTATGCGTAAGTTATATATTTGTTTACAGAGGCATATATATATTATATATATAGATCAGGTGTAGGTACTCTTTCCAAGCTCTGATATCTCTTTTGCCTACCTAGATAATTATAAATATACATATATTATCAGACCATTTTCTTTTTTTATTTTGTCATATTATATTATATAGGCCTAATAGATATATTAATCTATATACATGTAATGTTGCTGGTACACATTTTATCGAGCTCAGATTTGCATATGAACAGATTAACATAAGTCTGGGTACAATATGTTATATATACTTATACAGGGTCTTACGTAATCTGTGTATCGGTTTATGTAAGTATATAAATATGTAGGTACAGTAAAGTAAATTTCATTCACACACATATAATAGTTTACATATCATATGAGTAGTGATGCAAGTTTTAATCTGCTGTATATAATAATAATGTATATTATAAAGTTGCAGAGCTATTTACATTTTTTAAAGCATATTATATGAAGTACATACTATTCGAAATATGTTTGAGTTTGGATTTTTATATATGTGTGTTTAAACTAATGTTAAAGTATAGAAAGTACATGAGTAATAAACTGTCAGATTTTTATATGTATATTTCATTGATTGTGTAAATAATACGTATAGGATTCTTTGAATAGCTTATACATAATTGTTATATATATAATTGTCTACATAACTGTTATATGTTATATATAGATTCTATTTTTACAGTAAAGGATATGTATGTTTAGCATACACATACATGTTTGTTTTTTTAAAGCGCGATATGTTTTGATAACTATAATAAAGTAAATTTATATTGATTTCAAAATATAAGTTGTTCATATATATATAAGTTATATAGGTAGTATATAAGGTTACTCTTGTATATATATGTACGAATTTGTGTAAGTATATTCTGGTTTCAATATATAGGTGAATTTTGTTTTCATGGATTTTTATTTTGATTGAAATTAAGTTATTGATTTGAAAAATAAAAATATATATAGTATTTTAAATATATGTTGATCTTAATATATGTGCTTAATTAAAACAATGGTTTTTAATATAAAATTGTTGTTCCTATCAAACTGATTCTGATCGTTCCCATCTATTCCTGTCATCAGCTTTGATCATTCAAATTCGTGCTTGGATTCGTAACTTATCTCATTGCCTATTCTATCTAGCCTCGAAAGGTGAGTAATCACTCACGATTAACGTTCTTATATTTATTAAATTTAATTTCAATTGAAATGACAATTGAAATATGCTGCTGTAGTTATTTAATTGTTATATATGCTATTATCTGTGATTGTTCACGTGTGGGATATGACACCATATCCTGTTTGTTTATATTATATTTTTATTGATGATATATGCCTGTTGTTATTATTATCATATATCTGTTATCACTCTGCAAGTTCCCTGTTAGTATAGAATTCACTATGGGTTGAAATGATACATACCCGAATGGACTTTAGAATAGGTGAAAATCGTTATGGGTTGAAATGATAAACCCAAGCGATTTTCATTTGAATTGAAATTGGGATTATGGGTTGAAATTATATCTACCCGTATATATTTAAATTTCGGATTGAAATGATAAATATCCGTAACACTTAACCATATGATAGATATATATATACAAACACCGTTGGTCCATATATATAAATATTTTGAAAATAATTCTATGGATTTGGGAAGAAATATATGGTTTTAATAAATGTTGATTCTTAAATTATTATATATAAATGGTAATGATATATATATATATATATGTAGAGTTAATTTAATTAAGATTGATTTAATACATATAATATGGCTAAGTATTTAAATTTATATTTCAAAATAGATTTTGGTAATAATTTGAATAAGTTAAGGTTGGGAAGATGATTTGAATTTAGTTGAAATTGTATTCAATAAAGAATTTTATTTAATTAAACCGATTTGAAACTTATTGAAATTGAGATATAAGATATGATTTATAACTTGGGTTTGATTTAAGTAATTTAATGAATATTTTTTGTTTAAATAAATTTAAGGAAATATTTAGTAAAAATGTAATTTAAGGCTAGTTAAATGATATTGAATTTATTAAGTGAATGTTCCCTGATTAAATAATAATAATAAAGTTAAATCAAGAGCTATATGAAACTGTTAAATTTAACTTTGAAAATGTTGGATATTAAAAGGTTTGAAATATATTGAAAATTTAAACGGTATATTTAGAACTGAATTGAATTGATGAATTGAGCTTTGAATAAATTTGAATTTGGAATTTCGGTGGATGTGAATCGATTTGTGAGACTTGAGGAAATTTTAAATACTTTACTTTTAAATTTTTTACCTATATATATACTATTTTGGAAAATAGATATATTTGAAATGAAATGATATTTTGGTTTTGAAGTATAAATTAATTTGGAATAACCACGGTGTTATAGTGTATATTTCTACCTTGTAGATAGTTCCGCAGATCCTTAGAGGATGGTTATCCCAAACATCCTTTAAGTTACTTGTATTTCAATTGATATTTCACTTGAGTTGGATTTATTGATATAAGAATGTTAATCCTGACTCGAGTGTTTTGTGTTTTGCTTTACGCTTGGGTCAGACCGAGTGATACAGCATTTGAGACTCACCTTTGGAGTTTGGAGCTTCCTTTGGAGATCCAACTATCACCTCAGCTTTCAGCTCTTCTAGTTGATTTGTTCAGAGAAGTCATCTGTTGTACTGGAGACTTCACTGCATTTGAGATATTCTGTTGTATTTTATTTCTAACTCTGATGTTTATATAGTAGCTTCATGAACTACCATTTATTTATTCCGCTGCGTATTATTGTATTACTCTGTGTTTGTGATTCTGTGATTGATTTACTGTCAATGTTGAGTTTTGCCAAATTTAAATTAACAATCTATTGTTTGGAATTATTCAAGTCCGACATGTGTGGATTTATTGTCGATTTGAATGGTCCAAAATAATGGGTCGTTACAGAGACGCGATTCGTTTTGAAAATGAGAATGTGGGAAGGGAAACTGTTTTTAATTTGAACAGAAATTTTGTTCGGCCATTTTATTTTTTCCCTTTTTTCTTGTTTACGAAATGATCAACTTGCGTGCATTTTTAAAAAACAAATGGTGTGGGAGACAAGAGAAGAAGTTAACGTGCTCGAATCAACAAGCTACAGTGATTTGAAGTGGAAAGGAAAATGGTTTGATGTGAATATAAATGTCAATCAGAATAATATGTATATATTTATTTAAATTTTAAACCGTCTTGATTTCGCAACTTAAAATCTGGACCTCCTACCGAGGCGTGTCGCTAGGCGTTTATAATGTTATACCCCTATTCCGAACGCAATGGAAAAGGTTTTGAGTCCTAATTCGATCATGTGGAGAGGATAGCTTTTTGGTTCCAGTTATTATATTGAATTTTCGATATGAATTTCAGTGTGTTTATATACCGTACGATCACACGATAACTCCAAATGCTACGAAATTTGAAATCCGATAATAATACACTATTACGGATCCAATAAAACTAGTTTCGTTGAAATCCGAGACTGTGCCTCGGAGGGCTATTTTTAATATCAACCTAAACGATATATTTTTAAAATTGAACAAATCACCTTTAAATTCAATTTTAAAAGTTCTATCATCTTCAGTATTATTAATATAAATTTTATAAGCCTTTAAAATATTTTTAACAGGCTTAATACTCCAGATTCAATATTTTCCCCAATTTGTAATAATTAAATTTTATAATTTAATTATCCAAAAATGGTTATATTTGAAATTCAAGTTAAAAATTATCTTTTAAATATTTAAAATTAATTAAATATTCCAATTTCAAATACCCAAAATTCCAGGTCGTTACAAAACCAATCGGTATTATTCCCATTTAAATCCAATTTAAATTTCCTATCGATATCGTATACCGATACGCATGCTTATTACTGTTATATACGCACATTATTAAATACTAATGGAAATAAACAAACCAAATATATTTTTTTAGAAATTAATATTTTATAAATATTAATTTATTCGAAGTCCCTTTTAGTATTTATTCTGTTTAAATCAAATTTAAATATTCTATCGATATCATATATCGATACGAACGTTTATAATTTTTATACACGCACTTTACTAAATACTAATGGTATTATAATAAATTAAATAAAATATAATGATTAATAATTCATAAATTTTAATTAATTTAATTAATTTTCAACTATTATAAATTAATTTAATTGTGTGGTTCATTTGGAATCTTCATCATTTCGGTTGTGTGACTCATAGGTGTAAATTCAATCAGCGATTAATATTGAACAATTCAAATATTAACAGTCACACGTCACCTTAGTTAATGGTGTGACATTTTGACTTTATTGCTTACAGTTCTTTTGGTAAAATCCAATTTATTTCTTATAAGATTCGCCCCTTAGTGACAATTATTTACACCAATTCTCTTCATCAAAACTATGTATCACTTTGGACTTATGGAATTAGTAATAGTC
Source organism: Allium fistulosum (assembly GCA_030737815.1). Classification (NCBI taxonomy): domain Eukaryota; kingdom Viridiplantae; phylum Streptophyta; class Magnoliopsida; order Asparagales; family Amaryllidaceae; genus Allium; species Allium fistulosum. Next base: position 1,181,975,160 of record CM060903.1, read on the forward strand.
AAAAATTTAATATCCTCTATATTCGAATGTATAGTCCAAACACAAAGTTATTAGTTTAATAATAACAATTATTATTAACCGAAATGCTCTGGCCAAAGACCTTGACTTTGAGTTGACTTTTGTTTACGTGATACTTACCTCATATAACCGAGGTGACGAATCCTCTCTTGAATAGTGTTTCACATCCAATGCTTCCACTTGACCCAACTATAGTCATTCAATGGACACTGTACCACGATTTAAGTATAATCAAAGCAGAGCTTATACATTGAAGATCAACAGTATTCTAAAGTCAAGAGAATTGTGTAACTTTGTCACATCGATATTTTTTTGACCTTAGTTATATTAACCAGCAGAAAACTATCGAGTGGGTTATTCCATAGTTATCCAATAACTATCGGCAAGTGACCCCTTGGTACCCCACTAGTCTTGAGTAATACATTACCCAACATTTGGAGAGCGTTACATACTCTAGTCTCAATGGATGTATCGACATCCGGTCTCGATACATCTGGACTAGGAATATTTAAAATGGTATATTTATTTTCTTTAGGGACATTCGGTCTCGATACATCTGAGCCTAATATTCACTTTAGGGACTGTTTGGCTAAAGTCCCTATTAAGTTTCAAAATACACCAAACATCCTTGCCAAAAAAGTATGTAAATTAGGTCCCTAGAATTAAGTTATTGAATAATTGCATATATTTATGCAATTATTCAGTAAATAATTGCAGACATTTATGCAATTATATCCAAAAATTGCAGACATTTCCGCAATTATTAATTGAAAAATTACAAACATTTATATAATTTTTAGATATAATTGCATTAATGTCTGCAATTATTCATTGAATAATCGCATAAATGTATGCAATTATTCAACAACTTAATTCTAGGGACCTAACTTATAATCTTTTTTTGAGGAGGAGTTTTCGTATATTAAGTTTGATTTTAAGGACCTGAGCCTAATATTCACTTTATTTTTATTATGATAGATCACACATCATTATAACATATTGTAACTACAATCATAAAACATACCATTTACTGATTTTATATTAAATATATTTTTAATTAAATTAATTAATTAACATAACATATTATATCACGTATATAATAGGAAGAAAACACCTTTTATTTTGAACAAGACTAACGTAACAAATTACATATTTGCCCTTAGGGCTTACCCCTAACTCTATTAATCTCCCACTTGCACTTGGGGTCAATTATCAATCATATTCCAATTTCTCTAATCGGCTTCCTCAAAAACCAATCGAGTCAGTCCCTCAGTGAGCGGGTATGTTATTATGTTTCAATAATCTACTCTGTCAATCAACTTTCTCCGACGCTGATAAATTACTTTTATTATGTAACAATTCATAGTATGTCTCTCAAATTCTAATGAGCTCTAAGTTTTGTTACGAACTATATCATGAATTTATTATCATATAATAATGTTATGGGATTCTCAACATTTGGAACCAACCATGGCTCAGTTATAAATTTTGTGCATTTATTATATATACATTTCTTTTATCAGGGTGCTAATCAAGGCGACGTACTAAGCCTTTTTTTGAATCAGCGATATTGTTTCATTTGGAACATTTGCAACTCAAAGATTCTTAACTTGTATTTATTATTGACATATTATACTCAATATCACTATGAAGTTTGAGTCTGAACACTCCTTTATAAGGAATTCGTTGTTTTTGTAAAAAATTCTTTAGTATTTCATAAATACATTAGAACACCTCAAACAACCATTTAGTGATCTCAATTTGGATTTGATATTTGTTTTATGCATCAAATACATAAACAAATTATGATATCGTAGACAAATTAACATGATACTTCCTATTGCTAAAGCATAAGGAATCATCTTACGTAGTGTTAAACATTTTAATAAGGTGTCCTTGCATATCATTTGTGACATTCCCAATATCTTTTATACTATTATAAATGACATCATTTACAAATCCAACGTCGAGGATTAAAACAAGTAAAGCTAATTTTAACACAAGTACACCGTTAACAATCAGCAATATGTTGTTTACTTATAGTTTAGAAATATCAATGTACCTTTGAATGCTATTTCTTATGAACACACGCTTCCTCTGCATTTTGATTGATAATCAAACTATTTGTTATTTCTATCAAACCACTTGTTCAATTTTGATGCTTTTCTGAATGATACTTTTGTATCTGTTCTCGGATCGCATCTGAAAAACCCACAAACTCAATACCGTTCCCACTGACTTCGAGACACTTCGGTTGTTATGCAAACAGTCTAGTCTAAATCTATAGTTATAACTTTCTGCTTCAACATATATATACCAAAACATGAAGTCATACTAGGCGATAAATTTGTAAGTAAAATCTGAACCAACTCGAACACATCAAATGGTGAATATGCTATGTTAATTTCAACAATCTAAAAATCACGGTATTATTCTTATCAATGTGGCTCACTATATCCAACTACAATTGTCTTTCTCTTAAAGACACATTTGCTACCAATGAATCATATTCCTTTGGGTACAACTATCAAAGTCATATTCTGATAATGTAACTTGGAATCTATTTTGGATCTGCACATCGTACCATATCATAGAGTCGATATTTTAATGGTTTAATTAAACAATTGAGGATTATCTATTCTTGACATTTACAAGAAATTGACAGTTTCTCTTTAATGTATAAGAATATTCATTAGACATTCATATGCGTTGTGTTCGTTCAGGTTTGGTTAATATCATTTCATCCCCCATAATCAGCTTCATCTTTGGATCGTATCCAAATCCATTTCACTACCAATAATTTCTCAAAGAAATTCCTTCGCTACGAAGTTGGTATTTTGAAACAGCAGTTGTTTCTCAGTGCAATGGAATAAGTACTCATAAACTTTTTATGAATTGCCTTATATATAAAACTGATTTGGTTTTAGTTTACAAAAGTTAAGTTAAAAACATAAATAGGTCATCCAATGACAATCATTCCTAAACTACTTTTGGGGAGATTCATACAAAATCCCCTATAAACAATTATTATGTGCAGCCTTTCGACTGGCATAACCTCTCAACTCTGTGGCTTAGGATAAGTTGGGATTTCTTATAAAACCTTTGTCTTGTATGGTTTCGTAAACTATTCATTAGATGATATTAATTGTAACCTTGTGTGCTACTCTCAAGTACACACCTTATAGAAAGAATTTAACTCAAGTTCGCTCATCATTAATCGTATTTTATCCAACAAGATTCATTACTCATTATCGATACATCATTATGTATTATAGGGAGGAGTGATTTTTAAGACGGAATATTTATTCATATTAGATACATACAAAACTCTTTCTGATACACTTACACATTCGATCAAATCAAATCAATCCCTTCGCATGTTATATTATTTACTTCCATTTTATATTTTATGGGCTTATCATAGACTTATACATGTGTATTAAATACATATGTCCATGTCTGTGATAATTCATTAGCAAATATGATGATGTACGTGGAATTATATATGTATTAATAGACTTACGATTACAAACATCTATATGTATCAATCCGAAGAGTTCATCAACTCTTATGACGCTCCCACTAAATAGGTGCATAGCTCTAAATTGCTTGAGATATAATTATCTAGTATCATATGATTCAAAATTATATAATAAAAATAATTTCTCAAAACTACGACTTAGTCTATAATTCCAAAAAAATTGTAAATGATTTTAGATACTTCAGTATTTTTCAATGCATCACTTTTGTTGTGAAAACAAATACCACATCATAGTTTTATTTCGTAACGAATATTCATTATATTCGCACTGAAATATAAGTATGTTTATTTTTCAGTTGGCACCGAAAATAGTCATTAGTTCATAAATAATGTATGGTATGTTTTATGAGAACAATTTTCATAACTTGATGCAATCAATAAGAGCTATATAGCATGTTCCTACTATTTCCATCATTATTATAATAGCAGATGAAACACTAAGCTCCATTTTACCACTTAACATAGGCTATTTATTACATTTATTGTAACTTGTTTACAATCTAGAATTTTTAGATCAAATATCTTAAATTAAAGAAATAAATCTTATAGAAAACAATTTTCTACTTGAAAATTCCTTTTGGAATAGAAATCGTATTTCTTATTCTAATGTTAAGTATCAACTATTATTTTACAATTCTCATTTCCAATGTTTCTTTATGAAGTAGAACATTCACTCTCTTCATCCCAATTGTACCTTAAATCACATCCACTCTTATACATTCGTTTTCCATTTTAAATGGTTAAACCATTCAAAAGAAAGACCTTACTTAAATATCATAATGAACCCTTTACAAAAGCGCACTCGATCATCCTTAACATTTAAGGACGTCAAATATATTGCACTTCACGTAGACTAATCAAACTGGATTTTCGCAATCGAGTTCTTAGATATATCTTGTAGTTTACGAACTGTAACCGTTCACTTTATAACACTTATATGTGATAGTATATGGATTATATATTCATAGTCTTGTATTGTTTTTAAGTTCGAAACTCATAGAATTCAATACACGGTCTTGACCAAATAAATACATAAGCGACCAAATTATGAATGCATTCAGTAGTTGTAAAATTAGGCGCTTGCATGGGTATAGAAAACATTGACATCCAAGATGTATTTAATATTAAGTATACATATATTATATATCTATCTATCAATTTTCAATTCAGTTCGTTTGTATATCTTAATTGATAAATATTTTATTAATTGTATTAAATGGACAAATTTATCAATGTAGATTACTATAACATTATATAGCATATATTCTTACAATATTAGAAAGGTTAAATGTTTTCATTTCATTTCTCTAATAAGGCTTCCACTAGTCTTTTATGTTTCACCAAACCCTAAGAAAAAAATAGAAGTCATTCGATTTCACTAGTGGGTGTTGTAACTCGTATGCCTTGGGATTTTGACCTTGAGGAAAACTCAACAAATCATAGGCCAACATATGATGGATAACTCCTTATCGGTTGTATCACATACAACTCCTAATTCGTGGTTCCTTGTCCTAATCCTGGCTTTATCTTGAGGAAAGCTCAACAAGTAAATTGGGATTATTCACTCGGGCCTAACATTTTGCAACGGCCTAGTATAATGCACATACCTCGAGAAAAGCTCAACAAATATGTGCAGTTATCTTACATCATCTATTAAATATTTAATAGTACTACAAATAAAATTCCTAGCTTGAGGAAAGCTCAATAACTAAAGAGTATGCAAGTAATCTATTGATATATAAATGATAGAGGACACCATTATATAAAAGATTCATAATCTTCAATATATTATATTGAGTGATATTAGGTGATACTGACTTATGGAATAATGTATTTCTTATGAAACACTCTTGTGATTCAAGTGTCGAACACATCAGAAATCTTGGTATACGTACATATACGTATGTATTATTCCTTAAGTCAATTTAGGATTTCTTTAATGTTTCACATTTAGTTTATACATTCATATCATATATTTCATATTGCCTATATAATATTTTTATGTATAAGATTATATTAATTAAATCCTATTTAATTAACTCTTTAATTAATTTTATATTAGTATTCCAATACAAGTTTTATATTGGACATGTCTACTATAACCTTTATAGTGTAAAACATATATCTTATATATGTGTATTTTTATTTGATTAATTAACCTTTAATTTATTTATTCAATTAATTAATCTTTAATTATTAATTTAATTAAACAATTTTAATTGTATTATATTAATTCCAAAAATTTATTTTATATACATACATGCATACTTATCTTATCTTAAACACTTTAAAATAATATAACATATATCAGTGTATATAATACATGTATATATATGTAACAACCCCGGATTTTAATTAAATTTAAATTGATAATTTATTGAATATTTGAATTAAAATTGTGAAATAAATCGATGAAGTAATGCGAGTTTCCCCGAAATCGAATAAAAATGCGTTAAATCATTTAAAATGTTGTATATATATGTAGATATATATATATATATATATATATATATGTTTTGGTTTGAATTTAAATAGTAAATAAATTGTTTAATAATAAATGATAATAATAAATAATAAAAGGAAAATATGATACATTCAAGCAATATGAACAAAGTATAAGTTAAAAAGATAAATTATATAGCTTTGTAAAATAGAAAGTATACATATGCAAATTCAAATGGATTTGCTGTAGACAAAATGAGAAACATTGCATTTCTTCTCACCAGCACAAATATGGTCATTCGAAATGTAAGAAAATCATTTCAGTTTTATAAAAATCTTTGGCCACAGTAAAGCAAAATACATTCTGATATGTTTAAACAAAACAAAGTAAGAAGATGTATTTATAAAATAAGGAAAATGTAATATAAAATTTATTTTGAAAGCTTTTGATTCATGAGAAGCACAAGTGTATAAAGTAAAACCAGGTAAGCTTGCATAAGAAGCTAGAAAGTATAAGTAAACAAGAAAAATAATAATAATATAAATAAATAGAATTGTACAAAACATTAAATGCTAGCCATAATACATTTCATATCAGCCGAGCTAAAAAATGTAGGCAAGCATAAACAAAGTAAAAACAAATAGTACAAATACATAACACCAGAGCAATATCATACCAGCCACAAAAATGAATCTCTGACCTGGTATGGTACAAAGAAAATAAAATAAGGTAAGTTGTACAACCAATTTAATGCAGCCACCAATTGATTGTCTCAGCCTCCAAAATGTTTATTTCAGCCACCAAGAAGAAAATTATCACCTGTACAAAGTAATATACCCTGTAACTTCTCTTTTTTATATCAAGCTCTCAGTGTAGTTCGTTCACCATAACTACTTAACAAACCTGAGAAGAAAAAGGAAAACTAGAAAACATTGTTTGAAAACCAAACTCAAAAACAAAATGCAAATCAAAGCAAAGAAAATCAAAATCCAATTTTTCAAATTCAAAGCAAAGTGTTATGCTTCTCTGTTTCAGTTCCAGATAAACCCTCTGTTTTCAAGGTGAGCAAATTTTTTTTTATTTAGACTTCCTTGTTTTTACCTGTGAGTAAGCATCAAATTTAAGCTTCAAGTTTAATCTAAATATAGTTCAGGATTCATTGATAATCTGGTTTGAATGTGCTTGGATCTTGAATGTAATTCTGTGAGTGACTATACATCTCTGTTATTGTTACAGGGTGATCATTTTCTTCAAACTCAAATTTATTCTCATCAAATCATTGTAACACTTTCAGTTTAAATCAAACAAGATGTTAAAACATCAAACAAGATTTTTCGAAGTAGATTCAAAACATGATTAGTGAAGATTTCTACTGGAAACTTGGTTTACATGTAACCAAGGAATAAAGTGATAAATCCAACTGTTATAAAAGGCTAATTCAGGCTGATAGCTAGAAGGCTTATTGAAAATGATGATTTTTAATACAAGAATGAAGATTTATAGATTGGTAAATTATGAGCAGTTAGTAATGGAATAAAATTTGCACTTTTACAAATTTAAGATTACTGAATCAATTTAAATTGTCGAAATTCTGATTGAAGCAAGAATAAATATTAGTGATGTCGAAAAAATTACCAGATAATTTTTCCATCATGTATATTGTTGGGTCGAATTCATTATAGGGTTTGGGTTCGAGTTTTTAGCCATGTTAGAAACGAGGCGCATTCTTCTAATATACGAGATCGAGTTACTCGAAACTCTGGTGGATGGTTGCTCGTTGTGTTGTCGTGGTGTGGACGAAAGCTGGGCGACTCCGGTGGTCTCTGCGGGGGTGGCGAAGTCATTATGTCGTTTTGGGTTGAGCTACAGTTTTCGAACTGTATGTAAATTTTCGAGTCGAAATTTTTGAAGGCGATTCGAACTTGATTTTCGAGTAGGCGTGCGATTTGTGGTTTGCCGGAGGGGTAGTGGTCGGTCGGAGTTCGCCGATGTGGTTGTGCACGTGTACGACAATCTCGTGTGTCAGGTGGGTTCGCGTGGGGGAACTCGGAGACGTTCTCATGCAATTGGGTTGATACTCGGGGTCGAGCTCGAGTTTGTGGAGGAGTTCATATACCAGTTTTGTTACTTAAGCTTTAAACTGAAAAAGAAAAAAAAAGAACAGGAAGAAGAAGAAGAAAGTATATGGGGGACGAGAGAGTGACTCGGGGATTTAGTTGATTTACTCGAAGCAAGATGATAAGGGGCTCGAGTATGTTGAGTAGCAGGGTTTAATAGCCTGTTTTGTTACAAAAAAATAAAATAAAAACTGATTTAAATTGTTAAGCAAAGTTAAATCTAAGTTTGGATCTGAATTCAAGATAGTTTGAATCTGAGTTTGAAATAAAATAAGTTTTTAAATTTAAAATTTGTTTAACAACCTAAAATATGTAAGTGGGTTGAATTTTAAGGATGAAGATTTAAATTTGCATGTAAGTTTAAATCAAAGTCTCAAAGCCAAGTTTAATCAAATGTTTAGATATGAATTAAAATAAACATTTGAATTAGATTTTGATTTAAGTTCTTTTATAAAAAGAATTTCTAATGAAAATTTAAATAAATTGGTTTTCACTTGAATTGGCAAGTTAAAATGAAATGTATGTTAAAACTTAAATTTCAAATAAAAATTTTAGTAAATTAGTTAGGACTTTTCTTATATAAGTTTATAAATTGATATTTAAATTTGGTTAATGTTAAATATCAAATCTTAAAATTTAAAATGGAAATTGAATCTAAATTTGATATGTAATGTTCAATTCCGCTTTAATGAAGTCATTAATAAAGAAATGGATTACCTTAAAGATAATTGAAGCAATTAAGTGATTTAATTAATAAGGTAATTAAAGAATAATTAATAACGAGGTGATTAATTGATGTAATTAATTAAGGTGTTTGATAAATAAATTAATCTATATCAAATGATTTGTAAATAATAAATCAAAACTGGAAAATTTATACATAAGAATTCAATTTAATTAGAAATAAATTTAAATTGAATTAATTAGGATTAAACAATTAATTAATCCTACTTATAAATGACTATTGAATGCTTGTCCTTACTTATGAATATTTGGATTTTATTGGATGACTTGATTGTTTGATATCCCTGATTCGTGATGCTTTGTGATACACCCTGATTTGTGTGTGATCTGTAATATATTTATCTGGGATGAATGTAATTGATTATTTGCGATATATATATATCTGTTTCTGTGATATATTACTATGTGAATATGAAAACCCTTGACCCATAAACGACATTTGAATTTCGATGCGACAGGGAGTCGGATTCCAGTTGGTTATCTGAAACCCACATCGAATTGTAATGATGAACCCTGTGACTGATAAATTTACTTTATCTATAAATCTGTGAATGAAGATAAGCGTTATGGGTTATACCGCTTATTAATATATCTGTGATGATTGATGTTGCACTACTGTGTAAAACCCCTGGACTACACTTTTACACACACAAATATGGATTTCACGTGGAAATCGGTTAAGTCACAGATAATTTAAAATTGATGTTTTTGAAATGGAAATTTTAATTTCAATTGATTTGGAAATTAGAAATTTGGGTTTAAAGTAAAAAGCTTTCGGAATGGAATTTCAAAGATAAAAGTTATTTTGAATAACTTAATCGAGTTTTGAAAATTTAAATAATTTGATTTAAATTTGAATTTAAGTTGGGAATTGAATCCTATGATTTGGAACTAGGGATTAAAGATATTATAAATGTGTTTTCTATGAATTTGAACCATTTTAAAATATTGGTTTGAGAATTTGGATTTAACCCAAGGATTTCCACTCGTATGAATGAATCAGATTTTCTGAAATGAAACTGTTTGTTTTTAAATGATAAAAGCTTTCAGATAAGAAATGAAATTCCAGTTTAATTAAAGGAATTTCAAGATTGAATTGAAAATGGTTTTCCAAGTTATGAATGAATTGTTTTTGAAAAGATATGATTTGAATTTGTTTATTTTTAACAGATTTAAAATAATGATTGGTTTGAATCATTTGAAATGGGATTGTTTTGAAAGCTATAAGTTAAATCTTGATTTAAAGATTTAACGAGTTAATCAAATTGAAATGGAAATTAATTTGGAAAATCTGTGAATGAATCTTTTGTTTAAAAGATTAAGGTGAAATTGTTTAAACCGTTGAAGGTTGTTTAAAATGAATCTTTTTGTTTAAAGATTTGAAAATGGTGATTTGTTGAACCATTTGAAAAGAAAGATTTTGGGTAATAAGTTATGACTTAATTGAAATCTCATATCCATATGTTTTTAAATATTACGCTCACTATTCGGTTTAGCCGGGAGAGGACCTTTGGGTCGTATAACCCATTCCGAATATGTGATACGTCGATATGGATAGCATTTGAAGACCGGTGTTGAAGACCGGATATTTTTGAAAACGGAAGGATTACCGTCGAGTTACTCTACATCGGCTGATCCCCGGTATAGAGGTTTTATCACCCTTAGTGACGGGAAGTCCGGACGTGATTGGAAATTATCCGGATTTGCAAGGGCTTCGTGAGAAGTGCCTTCGGTTCTGTTCGAACCCGGAACAGACTTGTATGGATTGTATGTCTGACATTACACTTTGAGATATAAAGCCGATTTCTTTCAAATACATTTCTGTTGGTGGCGGAGAATTTATTCTCTTAGCTTAACACCCTTCTCTGAGACGTACGAGCTCAGAGGTTATGTAGTTGAAATTTATCAGCGATATATCCCAATTTGATAATGTGGCATGCTGAGTGTTGCTGTGTGATGATCAGTGTTTGATCATTTGTGATATGATCATTTGTTTGATCATTTATCTTTGTGATCATAGGTTGGTCATCTGTTGACCCAAAGCATGGCTTTGTGACAAAGCGTAGCTTTGTGGACGAGACTTCATCAGGGCCCCACAACCCGGAAATGGTCGAAACAGGAATGTTGCGGCAAGGTTATGAGGGTCGCGCCCTTTAGGGTATGTCATTTCCTTCTGGAAAGGGGTGGTATCATGGTATGGAGCCCAGATACTTACTCATGTGGATACACTTTATTATGTGTGATGTTGGTTATCGAGGCCTCGGATAAAGGTCCCAAAGGACCGGGGGGTGGCATATTCGTGAGTTACCTGTTATAGGGGTAACCCGACCTTGTTTGGCAGAGAGCAGTTTGTCTCTCGGGGCGTCCCGCCAGAGGCGTTCCCATGCGGCGGAAGGAAGTTCCTTAGCCTGACCATTTGTTGGAAATCCAAAGAAACAATACGTGACGTGTACGGTTTTAGTTGTATTACCTGCTATGGAATGTGGCGGTAACCTGCTATTGAACATAGTAGCTATAGTAGGCATACGATACTGGTCGTATGTTGGCTAAGATTAATATTATACTTTCGAAATGTTTTCTGCACTATGCACTAATAATAATATCAAAGGATTTGATTTTGCGTAGTAAGCATCTTTGACTATCATAAGAAGAAATCTCCTCCAATTCTGCGTTTGCATTGTGTGTGTGGCGGGAGGTCTTATGGTAGTTTCATTTTCCAAAAGCATTGCGGATTTCAATGTTTAAAACCTTTTGTGTTTGTTTAAAGATAAACTGTTTTTGTTGCTCACACCAGTCCCATGACTGATCCGGAGTTTATTGTTCCCTTCCTAAACTCTGGGTGCTCATAATTTTCCACACGAGCAGTCTAGAGTTGGGTTTCTTTTCAGATATTCAGGTTTAGTAGATTATCTGGAGCTAGTTCATTCATCGGAGTTGCTTATCTTGGAGTTGTGGATTCATTCTTGTCTGAAGATCATTTTGGAGTTATCATTTTGGAGTTATCACTTCTATTGATATTGTTCCGCTGTTGTTGTATCTTTTCTTTTCCGCTGCTATTTGTTGTATCATATCTCTGATGTATATTGATATATGTTGTATCACTCTGTTGTATCAGATATTGTATATCAATGTATTATTCTTTTCTTCCGTTGTGTTATTTACTTAATTGTGTTATAGCTCCGGCGAATCGGATTTGAACGGTCGAATCTGCGGCATTCTAGTACAATGTGAAGTACGGATGTTGATTTTCGAGCGGGCAAAACTCGAGTCGTTACAATATATATATTAATTAATTAACCTATTTTATTAATTCATTTTATTAATCTTATTAGTAAATTTTAAAATTTGAAATTAGTATTTAAATATTTTCAAACATTTTGAAAATATCATTATCTTTTCAAACATTTTTAAAACTTATGTTGTATTAAACTTTTATAATAAACATGTTTTTATTTTAAATTTAAAATCTTTAAATTTGATTTTCAAAATAATTTTGAAAATTAGCCCAAGGCACAATTCAAATTATGTCTTTCTGTTATGGGCAACCTTCGGGCTCACTTCACCTTTTAGACTAGGCTGAAAATCAGATAGGATGGGGTATTTAATTGCCCAATTCCAATCCTAGATATTACCTTTTTAGACACTATACTAAGTGGGCAATCTTAATTAGTTGGTCCAAACATGACTAATTTGGACCGCATAGGCTTTGGACTCTGGTGTCATTGAAGGAATCGGGCCGACACGCAATGAAAGAAATTGGTCAATTTTAAAAAAATTCCTACTGGATCTTTATTGGTCCTATATAGTCTAAATTCATTTAAAACTTTTCTAAATTTTCCATTTAAATTTTTCTTCATATTATTGTAATTGTTTAAAAATTGGTTTAGTTTAATTTTGATTAATTGTATATTAGGATGAGCACATCAAATGTACCCATGTGTACAGTGTAAATGTAGCATATGAAAAGTGTACATAGTTAATGTGTGGCGTTTAGGTGTTGGGATTTACACCGCAATGGACCCATTTCCCCTCTATATATGCCTTGTCGTCTAAAACATGAATTTTTATGTATGCATGCATGTATGTATATTTGTATATATACGTATAAACATGTTTACATGTACAAATGTATATAGAGATGCATAATAAATATTTTGTGTAGTAGTTCAAACTGAAATATACTTTATTTATATTACATGCAATAAATCAAAGAATACAAGTTTAATTAAAGTAATTTAAAAGTTTAGTATTATATCTTATACAAAAGTCCTTTTAAAAACTTTGAGTTAAATGCAAATACATACACACATAAATGAGGTTATATGAATATATAAATTCATGTACACATATAAACAAAATAAAATTTTGAAATAAAACAAAACAATATACAAGTAGTTTGTAAAATAGAATGTTTCCTTTTAAACAAAGATTTTGTAATATACTGGTTACAATTGTAAAACTAGGAATAAGTCGTTAATTTAATGTTTCCCTTTTTTGTTTCAATTAGCAAAGCTTGTTTAGAATGATTTAAAACATAATAGAATTAGTCATCATATTATATTGACAACAAATATTAACTAATGCAATTATTTTAAAGTACCATTCACATAGCAATTTATGTGTAAACATTTAAGTCTAAATCTTCTAATATGAAAACTAACTTATTGACAAGTGTATTCCAAAATTCAGTTTGTTTTTTAATAATAATGATAAAATCAAATGACATAGGCATATACAGATTCATGATATGATGGTCTAGATCTAGGTTGTTGTAACACCCCGAAAATTTACAAAAAATTTAACAAGAATTTAATAAGAAAGGTAAGTTTAATTAAACAAGGACTAAAAATAAAATTTCAAAGATGTCCACATTTGGCTATGAAACTTGCATCATTGCATTTGTAGCGATTTTCCAGACAAATTTCATATATAACACTTTTTAATCCGAGTTCGTATGGAGAAGTTATGGGCACAAAAAGATTTGAAATAAAATAAGAAGAAGAAAATTGTTTAAGGGACGACTCACACCCTTGAATGGTCGACCTATAGCAGTCGACCATAGGCTTTCTTGAGTCAACCATGACATTTGAAAAAGAAGAGAACCTGGAGCACCGTGAGTGATGTGTGGACAGCTTTAATCATTGCTTCATTACCAAGTCATTAAAGCGTGCCAGATCGATTTTAATATTCTCCAACCCGAATCTAATGGAACAAACACTTTCCTAACCCCTATATAAGCAAGCCTAACTCTAAACTCTCATATCACTTTACAGTAACAATATCGAAGTTCTCTCTCAACCCTAAACCCTAAAAATTCTATAAAATCAAATAAATTCAACCTAGAAGAATAGAAGAGATTGAATCAAGGCGAAGCTATCAATTTAGGGAAATAATTCTCAAGCAAAGCACATAGGAAGAGCTTAGGCTTGAGATAAGTGGGCACAAATTTGATAAGTTGATTATTGTAGTTAGTTTAAACTATTGTAATTGATTAGAGTGTTATAAAATTGTAAATTAAATAAGCTAAATTTAAATCGAATATGCTAAAACCCTATATTTGAATCTAAAACCCTAGCTTTATATTGTCAGTAAAGTGTTAATTTGAGATTTATGCATATACCCCTTTTCTCACTTGAAATTGGAAACCCTAAATAAACAAACCATAAACTTAACTGCAAACTATTGCTTAGACTGGGATTAGGGTAAATTAATATTGTTAATGAACTGAATCATGAAGATAAACAATCGACAATCGAAACAGGAAGAAACCCTAATTTTTATTCGTGAACGGTTGAACCTGGACCCCCAATGGTCGGCCGATAGCGGTAGATTGTTTATATTAAAAACTAGCAATTTGAACGTCGGCCTAAGGCCCAAAATTTATAAATAAAATTTATATGAATCGTGGATTATTGTGGGCCTATTTGGGGGCAATTAGATGCATGTTAGGACTTGTAAGGAAGTTAGTCCCCTATGAGCGGATGCTAGGTTATGGTGGTGTTGGGTAAATGTTTATCTAATTTAGGATAGAAATTGATTCAAGGCGATGTATTTTTACAACTGGCACTTGCAGGACGTTCCAGCAATGGACGTGAAGCTGGCGTGGATGCCTAATGGAGTAGGTCTGGCACAATGGAGTGTCCTAGTATTCACAAATTCCTGATGCATGTGGTATAATTAGAGTGGAGGACCCCGGAGCATGGAATAAAAGGCCAACACTACGATCGAGAGGTGGAAGTGAATGCATATGAAGACTTTCCATTAATTCAGCATTTCTGGTTCTTCCTCTCTGGGTATAATGAGGGGGAATCATTCTCAATAGCCTAGTGGCAGTGATAGTAGTAGGAGCTTAGCCCACAGTAGCCTATTGGCGGTGATAGTAGTGGGAAATTATCCCACATAGGCTAGTGGCGGTGATTTCATGGTTAATAGCAAAAGGGGCGATGTTTCCATGTTTAGTAGCATTAATGCTATGTTTACATGTTTAGTAGCCCAGCGGCATTATTTACATTGAGTAGCTCTAAGAGAGGCGGTCGATCGTTGGACATGAGATGCGATCCTTAGTTTGAACCATTGTATTAGCCTACACATATTATATTGTAGGAATATATTAGACAAGAACCTTTAGGTAGAAGACCTTAGGAATCAACGGACACTTGTATCATACCCTATATCATCTGGAGTAGTATTGAAGTAACTGCATACGATCATCACATATTAAACTTGTACTCATTCTCCGGACTTTTGCCTGATCCACTCCCTCTTTTCCATTTTCCCCACCATAAGATGACAGGTTAGCGGTTGATTGGGCATGGTACTTAGAGGAAGGAGCTTCAAGTTGGAGTTCTCATATTCTTGTTGTCCATCATGTAGTTACTTACTGGATTAAAAGTCTGTAAAATATATGTTGTATTTTGACATAGTGTAAATGACAAATAAAGTATTTTAGAGACTTTTTTCTGAAATGTCTATTTCCCAATACTTATATTTTAATTCCTTCCGCTGTGATATTTGAAAGTGTAGAATGTCTTAGAACCCATCCTTATAATTATGCTCTATAATGTTTTAAAAACCCAACAGCTCGTATTTCTTTGCATGACACAAGTTCGAAAGTCACACTAGGCTTAAGATAGGTGTGTTCGGAAGTACGGGTTGTTACAGTTATACATGGATAAATCAACATGCAGAACAAAGAAAATGAAATTAAAAGAATCTAGTTCTAGGTTGAACAAACTTGATAAATAAACATACAGAACAAAGAAAAAAATTATCATCATTATTCATAACAAAATAACAGTGAACATAGCAAGGGTTTTTTCTCATGGTAAGAATATACAATTGATTCAAGCAGGGTGTTTGGGACATCCAAGTATGAGAAATCATTAGAGAAGGAATCGGCATGGATGGGTGCATTAATGAAACGTTTTCAGGTGGAAATGCATGGTTGAAGGGGCGTGAAGCAAGGGAGGGTGTGAGTGCATTAATGCGTGGAGATGGTACAGGCGTGCAAGAGAACGGAGAGAAGGCTGTAGGGGTGGTAGCAGGCTAAGTATATTTATACATTAAAGAGGCGAAAGAAAAATAGCAAGAAGACATAGTTACTATTGTTTGAATAGGAATATCCACTTTAGTCCTATTCAATGTATTCAATTTCATATGAAGATGAAGGAAAGAAAATTAGAGTTGTTGCCCGCGGTCGGGTTCTATTGCTAGCAGCTCAGGTTTAGTGGGCTTTGGGCCTCCATGGGTGAGAAACTTCACTTAGTTTTGTGTTTAATTTACATATAAATGTGTGTTGAAATCGAAATAGAATATCCCACTCATATGGAATCTGTTTATTCCACAGATTTTTGCGTTAAGTTCATATTGACGAGCTTAACGTTTTGATATAAATTGTTGATTAACTTGGTTTAGTATAAATTAATAATAGAATAATACTGCTTGATAATAATTAGGTTAATTTGGATAGTAACATATTAAATTGAATAGGATAATTTGGACATCCGTTTAACGGAATAAACACCATTCCGCTAATCTAATAATTAAACAACTGTTTAGCGGAATAAATCACCGTTCTGCTATTATTAATTGGATAACTTAAATTTGAACATTTATTTAGCAGAAATAAATCATGTTCTGCTATTACAATAGTGTGGACACTTAATTACATTCCAATGGACTAGTATTGGATAAGTGTTGTATTAACAATTGCTTATTAATTATGGATTTAAATTACATATATGATGTTATGTGAATACTTGGATTATAACTTGGATAGTTAATGGAATTAATGGTGACTCGATTAAGTTCCATTGAAGTTTCTAAGCCTCTTTCCAAAGTTGAGTTTTGAATCAAAGTTATTTTAAGAAAAAATTATTATTTATTAACAAGGTTATTAAAGATAATTATTATTTGTTTAAAAAACGATAATTAATAATTGTTTTATTAATGATTTTAAGTTAATTATTTATTTAATATGATTCTTAAAGGTTATTTAAGAATATTTAATTTTTGTTTTAAAGTTATTAAACTATTTAGAAATGTTTTAATTATATTTTAATTAATTATTTAAAAGATTATCTATATTTTAATTCTTGATTAAAGTTAATTAATTATATTAATTTAAGTTATTTAATTATATTTAAAGGATAATTAATTCTCATATTGATATTAGTTTAAGGTTAATTAATTATTATCTTGATATTATTTTGAAGTTAACTTATAAAACAATTATGTTTTAAAATTAATTTAATATATTATTAATGAGATTTCAAAGTTATTATTTTAAAAGGGATTTAAAATGATTGGAATAGAGTGATGTTTAAATAATAACTTATTATTTTAAGATTACTTTAAATAACGTATGGTTTATTAAGAGGACTTTATAGTCTTGTAGAGTCTATTAAACAAGTTGTTAAAATATGGGAAGAGTGTAAAAAATGGTTTGGATAGTTATAAAGAATTTATAAATGAGTTAAAGATCTGAGAATGGGAGATTTTATAAACAGGGTAGGGATTTATTTAAGAATGTTTTATAAAGGGATTGGTATTTTGGGTTTCTCCGTTTAAGTGATATTTGGGTTTGATCATTTAAAATATGATTTCAAAATAGAAAATCCTGCTAAGTGTTGGTAAATATGCCCTCCAAGTTTGAAAGTGAGATGGTTAAATATACTTATACCGGTGCGATAAGTATATGGTTATATTTTCTAAGTATTGAAAACTACAGTGGTTTGTGAATAAACTTATTCCATTGAGATAAGTATATGGGATTGATTTTCCCAGTGTATTGAAATGTGATTTTAAATTAATGAAAGGTTAATTTTAAAGAGGCTTAGTGATTTCTATGGGAAATGTAATCTTTGTTTGAATGGCTGTTTATTTGATAGTTAAATAACCGACTATCAAATCTTGACCAAAACGTAACTCTGGAAATATCTAGGAGAAACACGGGAATTATATAATACAATTACCGTCGGTGGTGCTATACTGTATGTACAAACTCGTTTTGTTCTTCTAGGACGATGATAAGGAAATACGTTCACTAACGGTTAGGAGGTGATCTTCGATCTTATATTTGTTTGTTTATTTCCTAGAGAACCGGGGTTGAGTTTACCGGAATTATCGAAAGTTGTTTCGAAGAGACGGAGATCGGATATGTTATCCGAAAACCACTTAGATCCAACTCAATGTTTTGTGATGAAGACATCTGAAGAGCATGAAATCGAAGATGGAGTTTGAAGTGCAAGGGCTAATCGTTACTAATCCTGAGGGTGATTCCAAAATGGATGTAGTAGGAATAGTGCCTTCGGTTTTGTTTAGACCCCGAACGAACTTGTATGGATGAATGCTATCAGCACATTATCATTGGAGGGCAATGAGCATTCTAAGTATAAATTTCTTGAAAGGTAATCGTAGTTTTCATATTTTACTATTTTCATATTTTACTTTGACCTCTAGACACTATTATAATATCACTGGATTTTCTGATATAAATGGTTTTGGTTATCGTAAGGTAAAAACCCATCTATGTTTATGTGCGGCGTGGTCTTACAAGATAATTTTGATTTTAAAGTATTTTGAAAGTTATAATAAATAAAATTCCTTGTGATTTAAGTTCTCACGCTGGTTTTACTAGACTGACCCAGGAGTGGTTTTTCCTAAATGCTCGGGTTAGACCGAGCATATTTCCAAGTTTAGATCGATATTCTGGAGCTTCAGGAGAGAAGCTAGAGGCCCAGAGACGTATTCACGTATATGATCATTTTTCCATTGCTTACATTGTAGTATATTATTCAGAAGTTGTGAGGACATGTTGTTAAAACTGTCTGTGCTGAATAGGTTAGTATACTCTGATTGATGTGTGTACATATATATAAATTACAGATTTTTGTGTGTAAAGGATTGTTATATATTATAGATTATTCATTCCACTGTGAGATTCTGTTTGTTTGGTTTCTTCTCGTCTTCTTTCTTTTCCCTAACTATCCGCATTTCCGTTCAATTTGGATTGGACATGTGTGGTTTATTGTCAGCTTAAAGGGTATGGAAAAGTGGGTCGTTACATAAAGCAGTGTAATTCTTACATAAGCTTGCAAAGTTCTGAGGCGGCTGAACTTGCATTACTGCTTCTACTACCGGCTCTACAGCTGGTTGGTTTATAGGAGCTCTGCCATTTGTAGCCATGCCGGTTCCAGATCCCCTCCCTCTTCTTCCTCTTGTACTCATTTTAATAACCTGCATAAGTGACAGGTATCATTAGAATACAAAGATAGGGCCAAAGATGATAAAAGGGAAACTTGCAATAAAGGATCTAAAACCCGATTTTCAGGGGAGAAAAGGAAACGCTCTCTAAAGATTAACTCATCCTAGGGCTCTACTCACCCTATCTCTAATGAGTTGTGCCCCAATTAGGCTAAGGTGTTTGCTCAACCAAAGCTCTGATACCAGCTGTGACGACCCACCTTTCCAACCCCTAGGAACAACACTTAACACATCCTTGGTGTTCGTGTGCCGTTGCCCAAGCATCAGAAAGATGAATCGTCGTGGGATAAAATAAAGAACATAATAGAAATCCTCACAACGAAACTGATAAATATATAACATAATAGTAAATAGTACATCAGGTTACTCCTCAATGGGGAGTTATCAAAGTTACACAAAAGTAATACAAAAATCAGCTTAGGTAGTTATAAAATCCTACCTTTACAAGTGCCGAAAACAAAATACACTTACACAAACTAAGTAGTACAGTGGAACAAATAAATAAGAAGATGAAATGCCTCCTGCTTGGATGCCGTCTTCAAAAGAGCCCAATCAAAGACCTGCTACTCTCGTACTACTCAAAGAAAAATGAATACCCGAGAGTTTATGCTAACAAACAACTCGGGTTAGACGATATGTCTAGTATGAGTAAAACTTTAAACAAATGTATGTAATTAAACACGAACATGTGAGACCACGCCGTTGATCATAGAACAGGTTTACTCTCAAATAAACAACATCCAAACATAAAGAATGGATAAATAATCAAACTCCACGAAGAGTGGATGACTCTTCTCGATGCAAATAAGGAAATGAATTTGAAGGTTCAAACCAAATTAGAAAAAATAAAATCTCCAACAAATGACAAGGAGGGTGCATCCCCTTAAAAAGAAGTATTCCTCTAGAAATATACTTAAACCCTGGGAACTCCAAGCCGGACCCCGCTAATTCTTACCGAGAATCCGAGCATTTCACATCTAAATGCGCAAAACCGAATCCAATCTAGATGAGATGTGAAAATACCCTAATGGGAGCAACCCCATGTAACTTGGCCCCCAAAAACACGTGCTTTGTTTTAGTCATTTTTGACAAAGGATAACAAAGCTCAAAAGAACAGCATATCATCTTAGAGTGACGAAAAATAAAGAAGCTGAAGTAACCGATAACCGAGGAACCAACTATCGAGGATATAAAACGATCGTATATGGAAATTAAGTCTTGTATACTTATCACCACTCATTGAATTCAAACTTGTGTTTTTTCTTGGTTAACAACAATACCAGACAAGTCAAGGTAGTGTTACCTCAAAGTCATGTCCAACGTTTATTCTTAACTTTTGAAATAGCGACAAGTTTACTTCTTCGATGTTTAGTGCTAATTATACAAATAAATCGTTTCTATATAAGTGAATCGCTTTATGGAAATTAATTCATTTCCATAAACAATTCAAAACTTTTTCATTCAAAAACCCGAATTCGTACTTGGCTTCACCTTACAAGTATTAGCTATAAAATACTTTGTTAAAAGAGTTTAATGATTTTGAAACATCATTATATAATTTATCCACTTAAAACATCCTTATTATACTTACAAATCAACTTTAAAAGTTTATTAATAAAGTTGATAAATTCACTTCAATGCCCTTTAATTAAAAAGGGTAAATTACCTTTGAATCATCATTAGTTCAATTAATAATTAATTAAACTAAATTAAATAATTAAATATCATTATTTAAAAGTGATTAATAAATTTAAACTTTATTAAAAAGGGTTAATTAATTTTAAAAATATCATTAATTAATAAATTAATTAATCTTAATCCATCATTATCCAAAGATTAATTAGTCTTAAACATCATTAAATAAAATGGTTAATATAATTAAAACATAATTAACTAAGTAATTGGTTAAATTTAAAACATATCATTAATAAGTTAATTAGTTAACTTTAATCTTTATTAATTAAATAATTAATTGTTTTTCGAAACATCATTAAATAAAAAACTTGCTTAACTTTGTAAAATAATTCCAAGCACGATAATGAAACCAAACGGTTTCGATAAAAGGTGATTTTCCGATATAACGACTATCGCTACACAGGAAATTCGGAATTCGAGCATATGACCTTTGTAACACAACCATACATCACATAACCAAGGTATGAGCATAAATACAAGATGATTTGTAATAACATAACATACATCAAACATTTAATCATAATGGCATAAGTTCGACCCCACATATTTACCGCTTTTTACACATCATAGGTACGACCTACGGAACTACCTCTTCTACTGCTTGGTGGTCGCCTACTCCAATAATTTGTTGTTGATACTTACATCAAAATCGAAACTATGCGACTACGGTATCTTCGAGACCACCAAGATACTGTTAGAGCCGACTTATATCAGGGTTTACATGATGCTCTAGCAAGTGAGGAGATAACTGCCAGTATGTACTTCCCCTTCTAATCATTTCGCCCTATTAAAAATATAAACTACATAGTTACAATTTGTATGCACCTGTACTATTTGTAGGAAATATTGGAGTTAGAAAAGTCCTTCCATCCTCTCATATTGGTAGTCCACGTGACATGCATCAATGATACCAGGACGCAATGGCAATAGTACAAAGGTATGGAAAACCTGACTTATTTATTACTATAACATGTAATCCTAATTGGATAGAGATTACACAAGAACTACTTCCCTTTTAACAACCATATGATCGTCCTGATTTTACAACACGAGTTTTCCGTGCAAAATTGGAACATCTTAAAGTAGATTTATTTGATAAACATGTCTTAGGTAAAGTCATTGCACATGTTCATGTAATAGAGTTTCAAAAAGGGGATTGCCACACTCACATATCTTAATTATTATTGCATAAACTGATAAACTTAATAATCCCGCCGATTACGATACTATGGTTAGAGTAGAAATTCCAAATAGAGATTTAGAACCAGATTTGTACACGTTAGTTATTAAACATATGATTCATTATCCATGTGGTAGTTTCAACCCCAATGTCGTATGCATGCGAGAAGGAATATGTAAGAAGGGATTTCCTAAACCCTTCGCGACATCAACTTTACAAGGAACTGATTCATATCCCATTTACAGACAACGTGATAGTGGAATACAGAATCAAACAACTAATACGACAATTGATAATCATTGGGTCGTTCCTTATAATCCTTATTTACTTCTAAAATATGACTGTCATATAAACGTTGAAATTTTCTCCAGTGTTAAATCTGTCAAATATCTATATAAATATGTTTATAAAGGATCAGATCGCGTGTCCGTAGGCCTATCTTCTTCATCAACCACCATCGATGAAATTTCTCAATTTGTTAACGCCAGATGGATTTGTGCACCAGAGTCACTATGGAGGATATTTAAGTTCCAACTTAGTAGCATGTCTCCGTCTGTAATAGGACTACAAATACATCTACCTAACATGCAACAACTTCAATTTAATGCGGATGAAAGCTTAGACCCTATTCTGACTAACCAACAGAGAACTAAAACTATGCTTACAGAATTTTTCGACCAAATTTAACGAACGAGGAGGCATGCCAATATCTTTACCACGAATTCCCTGAAAAGTATTGGTGGAACTATGAATGAAAAGAATGGATACATAGACAAATTAACCGTAAAGTAATTGGTCGAATATACACCGTATCTCCCACCAAAGGTGATCGCTACTATTTACGATTATTACTAAATCATATTCCAGGCCCACTTTCTTTCACACACTTACGTACCGTTAACGGAACTGTTTACAATACATTCAAAGAAGCAGCCGAGCATAGCGGACCGCTGGAAAATGATAACAGTATTAAGGATTGTTTAACATATGCTTCAAACACCCATATGCCTACTGCTTTAAGGCGATTATTTGTTACCATTTTAGTATATTGTGAAGCATGTGCTGTACATGAATTATATGAGGAATTTTGGCCTTTTTTAACCGAAGATTACCCATCTACGTCTTCTTCCACGGTCCCAGTTACATATTTAATTGGTCAATGTCTCTTTGATCTTAACAACCTTCTGAAACAATATAATAGAACCATTTTTGATTATGATTTACCACGTAACTCTCTACATTCAACTCAGGACTACAATATTTCTACACTTAGAAGAACAATCAATACAAATACCATTACCAGATTTACAATCAATAAATAATTTAACCACTGAATAAAAGGAAACGTTTGATACGATCATGCTTTCGGTAGATTCCAAAACCAACTCCATTTATTTCATCGACGGTCCTGGAGGTACAGGAAAAACTTTTTTGTACAAAGCAATTTTAGCTCATCTACGAAACTGACGCAGCGGATATTACAAAACAATGTAGTTCGATGAATGTAGTAATCGGTGGATTGGAAGATACTGAAATGCCCAAATTCTTTGATCCGAAGATACCGAATTCTAGCTATCTCGAACTCGTTGATCGTGCATGATACCGGGTTCAAAGATCTTCAATTCTTCAAGCATTGATCAAGCGCACTTGATTCCGCGAATCGGCTTCTACAATCGTTGAATCGAGCGCACTCGATTAACCGAAAGAGGAGATAGGAGATTACACTCAACTACCAATTTGAATGAAAGCACAAAGCTAACAAAAGAGAATTTTATTCAAAAATCAACAACCTTACAAAATGATTCAACTTGCCTATTTATAGGCTACAACTCACTCAGAACAAAAATATTCACAACTCCTAGGTCGGAAACGACCTATAGATGTCGACTTACGACCTATCTAAGGTCGGCGACGACCTATGTTCAACATAGCGACTTATCAACATTACAAATACAACACAACGACTCACTTAGGTCGGTAACGACCTAGTTACATTATTCAACGACTTACCAACATGTTACACAACACATACGACTTACAGAAATACGACCTACGACTTATAAACTTGCGACATCCCAGAACAGCGATTTAAAGCAATCAACGGTAGAGATTAACTCGGCAGAGAATCAACGGCAACAGCTTCAGCGACTTAAAAGCATGCGGCGACCTAAAGAAATCAATGGTAGAGATTAACTCGGCAGAGAATCAACGATTTCCATCCTCAGCGACTTAACTCCTGACTCGTTAGGTCGTTCACGACCTAACTCTTCACCAATTTGCTCTACCTTTCCTCTGTGCGACTCGATAGGTCGTTCAGGAGACTTAACTAAGTCGTAACTCGGTGACGACTTATCACCTGTTTCGTTAAGTCGTTCCATAACCCAAACACTTCCCTTAAGTCGTTGCCGACGTAAACCTTCGCACTTTTCAACTTGTGTTGCTCCTGTAGCTTTAGGTCGTAACCCAGCACTCTTTCTTATCTCGTTAGGTCGTACACGACCTAAAAACAAGTTAGGTCGTTCCAGCGAGTTATCCCTTAACTCCTTAGGTCATAGACGACCTACAACTTCGTTAGGTCGCAAAACCGCTTCTTTAAGTCGGTTACGACTTATGCTTCCTTCCTTAAGTCGGTCACGACTTATGTCTTTGAAATCTTCTATCATGTTAAGTCGGTCACGACTTATACCTTGGACAAAAGAGGGCTGCGCTGCATCATCCTCCCCAGGTTGAGAAAAATTCGACCTCGAATTTGTAAATTTTGCATCTTCCCCAACAAACTCATTCCCGTGATATGGTACGAGATGCTTAACATTGAATATGTCAGATGTTTCTGTTGTCATAAAACACATATATGTCAGACGAAATGGAACAAACACTTTCCCAACCCCTATATTTTGCATCTGAATTCTGAGTTGTCATAAAACACATATTTGCCAATTCTGTTTTCTGTTCATCATCACTTGAGGACGTATCTGAATCATCCAGTGTTGCTGCAAATGCTTTCTTTCTTTTCTTTGAATATTCTTTGTTTGATTGAGGAGTTTGCTTTTCTTGATGTGGACAGTCTCTTTGATAATGACCAAACTCATTGCAATTGAAGCATTTGATGTTGTTGAGTGATTCAGTGTTATTTCCAAAACTTTTTCTCTTGTGATTATTCATTTTTCTATACTTCAAGAATTTTCGAAAGTTTCTTGTCATGAAGGCTATTTCTTCATCATCATCACTAGAGTCTGATTCACCAGTTAGTGCATTAAAGGAAATGGACTTTTTTCTGATGACTTATTCTCCCTTCTTGCCTGAATTTGAACTTCATATGACATCAGATTTCCAATTAATTCATCAATCTTTAAGGTACTGATGTTATTTGCTTCTTCAATCGCCAGTGTCTTCAGATCCCATTCTGGAGTGAGTGAATTCAGAATTTTCCTGACTTGATCTTCTTCATAGATTGCTTTTCCCAGAGATACTAGTGAATGAACAATATCCTGAAAATGACTATACATATCTGGAATAGATTCACTAGGCAACATCTTAAATAATTGAAATTGATTAGTAAGAATAGAAATTTTGGTCTGTTTAACTTTGCTTGTTCCTTCATGAGTAACTTGCAGAGTTTTCCAGATTTCATATGCAGTTTTACAAACAGATACCCTATTAAATTCATTTCTATCTAGTGAACAAAATAAAATATTCATGGCTTTTGAATTGTTTTGAGCCACTTCTCTTTGAACGGTCGTCCATTGAGCAAAATCAGTTGTGGGCTCAGTGTATTCAGTTTGTGTCATATTCCATGTTTCTAAACTAATGGATTGTAAATATATCTTCATTCTACATGCCCAATATGCATAGTTACCGCCATTGAAAAGTGGTGGTCTGGCAGTGGACTGACCCTCTATAAATGAACTAGAAATACCAGTGTTGGTAGCCATTGTTACTTTTCAAAAATCAGGTTATGAATACTTTGAAAAACTTGCTCTGATACCAAATGACAGGGACGCGGAAGATGATCTTAAGGCTATTTAACACTAGAGGGGGGGTGAATAGTGTTTTAAGAATTTCTTTAAAACTTCTTTAGATTTAAATTGATTTAATTAACTTAATGCAAATACACAATCACAGATCAAATCACAGAATCACAAACAGATGCAAATATAAATAAAAAGCAAGTAAAGGAAAGAACACACCAGGAATTTTATACTGGTTCGGTGTTACCCTACATCCAGTCCCGCACAACTCGTACGGCTTTCTATTCAATAATAATCTAGATTACAATCCCTCGATTCCAAGGCAACGAGGTACACCCTCCAGATTCTCAGGTCTCTGGGTAGAACCACTTGATTTACAGGACACAAGTTCACCCGATCGATTTCCAAGGACACGATCACACCTTTATAACCCTAAACAAGTTTCTTTGAGTACAAATGTATCTATAACTCTGATAAGCACTGAGATTCTTTGAAGAGAGTGGCAGAGAATCAAACTAGAGATATTCTGGTTTGATTCACTTAAGATTTCGGCAGAATATGGATAGGATGATTAGAAAATAAGATAAGAGAATAAAGAGGAGAGAAACTAATGAAAGTAGTTACTGGAAAACGTCCATAACAGTCTCTATTTATAGAAAATGAATGGATGTGTCCATTCAAAGAGATTTAAACGAATAGACACGTCTTTTGAAAACAACCTTTGCTATAACGGGAAGCATGTCGACATGACGAGTAACTATGATGTCGACATGGTCTAGTAAAAATGATGATTTGCTTTTCTTTGAAAATGATGATTTAAAACATATGCAACTTTATTCAAATGGACTCTATGTATTTGTAGAAGGTATTTAGAAGTAGAAATACTTATGAATATATATATGTATATATACTAAAATATATTTAAAATCAAGGTAAATAAACTAAAGTA
The DNA here is from genome assembly GCA_030737815.1 of Allium fistulosum. NCBI lineage: Eukaryota > Viridiplantae > Streptophyta > Magnoliopsida > Asparagales > Amaryllidaceae > Allium > Allium fistulosum. The sequence continues at coordinate 1,182,002,579 of CM060903.1, forward strand.
AATATAATATTAAAATAGATTTTGAGGCTAAAATATCAAGGACAATTTTGAAATCAAAATATAACAAAATGATAAATATGATTTTGAGGCTAAAACATTTTTGGAAATACGAACGAAGGTTTTTCTTTTGAAAAGGAATATTTGAAAATCATTTTATGAAACAAGAGATAATTTTGAAAATCATTTTGAATCAAAATTAGTGGATAACAAAATAGGGCTACTATCCGTTCCACTAGATATTTCGTGAGTTCCATCTCACTAGGGTTCCATCCCTTTAACAAGAACGAAGTGGATTCCATTCCACGAGTAAATTGGATAAAAAAGAATGATAGTGCTTTCAAGGAGTTTTAACAAATATCTAACCTAACTATATTATTTGTCTTGAACTCTTGAATATCTTGAATCTCATGAGTCTTCAATCTTGAACTCTTGATCTTTGTCTTCTTTACTGTACAGTCTTCTTTTGTTGATACCTGCATATAGATTTCCTGCACATATATATTTTATAACACTTCTATAGTTGTTGTCATCAAAACCATTATCCTATAGACTAACATTCTCCCCCTTTTTGATGATGACAACCTTTGTTTATAAAATATTTATATTCTCCTTATAACTCCCCCTAAATCTAATAACTCCCCCTTAATCTATGCCTAACTAACCTATTTTATACTTCTCCACCTTTGTCATCAACAAAAAAATGACACTAACTCCCCCTAAATCTATGATATTAATGATAGTGTTATCATTAATAATACTGAAACTAGATATAACAATGCTAAATATTGTATACTCAGAATGATATATGAGTAATATAAGAATGAGAATAATAAGTGTAACCACAAATTATTTTATTCATATCACTATATACATAACTGTTAAATGAAAAGAAAATGCATACAATAAGTAGACAAATCAATCAAACATAAGCACACCTATTTATGTCTTATTACATAATCAATATAGTAAGTTATCATAAATCAACCATGTTTAAAACCAAATCAAGTATTTCAAATCAAATCAATTTTAAACCAAATCAAACAAGTTAAATGTTACGTGGAACTTCAACCCATCCTTCTTTTCCAAAGATGGGATCCGCTTTGATTACTTCCCAATCTTCATCGTCCTGGAGCAATGTCTTCGGTGGATTTACTTGGAGATCCTCTTTGTTGAGAGCGGAGATCATCCATCGTAGTGCATCGAAATGCCTTTCTTGTTCCTTTATCATCTGCATTTGACTCAGTTCTAAGTGCCTCTGATTTCGTAGAATAAAAGTAAGAATGTCTTTGAAGGATTTGAGAGTCTCTTCAAGATTATCACTTAGATTTGAAGAGGATGAAGCCATTTTGACGATAAGTAAGAAGGAAATAAGTAGATAAGAGTAGAGAGAAGTTATGAGAAGTTTTCTGAAAGAAAATAGGACTTAAATAGACAGGAAAGTCGTTTGAAATGAATAGACATAAGGAGTTATTTTGAATTTCAAATTGAAATGTCCATTCAGAATATTACCAGTATATGTCGACATGACCTCTATACAGTATGTCGACATACATAGCAGATTTTGCACATCTTATTTTTGAATTTTCAGTGTATATACATATGATTTATATATATATTACTTGATATAAATAAGAGTGACAGTAAGATAAACAGAGAATAAGCTTCATTTCATACTAGAACAGAGAAGTACATGAATCTCATAGAGAAAACATAAAGATACAACTTTCAATATACCAAATTTCATTGATATACAAAAAGTAAACTCTAGAAACTAGTAGATGAGGATGAAGATGATGAGATATTAAGCTTCTTGTTGACTTTGGAGAAGAACTTGTTCATAGTATTGGACATTTTGTCCAATTTTTTGTTTATGGAGTGTTTGAGAGCTTTTTGATTTTTTACAATTACTCGTTGATTGTGAAGGAGAATCTTGTTTGATGGTCGTGTGGGAAAATCAATACTCTCTAAGGAAGTTTCTTCACTTTCTTCCTCTTCTTCTTCTTCCTCACCTTCTTCTTCCTCCTCTTCCTCTTCTTCTTCTTCCTCCTCATCTTCTTGCATTTCCTTATACCCCAATCGTGCTTCTTTTTCCGTTAGTGTTTCGTATGGTTGAAACACGTGCGGAATTTTCATAAGTGAAATATTGGAATGATTAAAAACCTTTCTTGGAAAGAATTCTTCACCTCTCATATCCACTCCAAAGTAATTAAAAATTCTAGTGAGGTATATTCCATGATATAATGCATTCTCTCCCGAATCCAAGTTTTTGTGATGAAATTCATCCAAGATAACTTGTGCCCAATTAATATCATAATTTCCAAAAATTGCAAAAAGAGCCTTACACACTTTTTGAGTCGGGTTATTGTAATTTCCCGATCTCGGAGTAATAGTGCGTTGAAGGAGAAGATTAACAATACGAGCTTTTGGTCGAAAAAATTTGTTTTTGAAATCCATTTCTTCCTCAAAAATATTGTGAAAAGTTTCACGATCGGTTTCCTCGATTTCAAAAGAAGAAAGATTGGAACCGGTACTTTTACACTCAAGTATGGTTCCTAAAACATCGGTATCCAAAACAATTTGTGTCCCCTTGACACTACTCCACACTTCATCATCCCTTCCATTATAAAAACCACGATTTAAATTTGCATAAAACATTTTGACAAGGTTTGGATAGCAAACAAAATCATTTTGGTTATTGTCAACCAAGCTTAGAATACCATTGTTTTGAAAGAGAGCATCAATTTCATAAGAAGCGAAGTCATTAAAAATAGCAAAACTACCCGAATGAACTTTTCCATAAGTTGCATAATTAATGTATGCAAGTATGGCATCTCTATTATTGTAGAGATGATCTTTGGTGGCTTTTGACAGCCTCATTCCGGCTACGTTGCTAGTGGATGCCATTTTTGAAGAGATAAGAGTGTTTGAAGATAAAAGTTGTTTTGAATTTGAATTGAAGATGGAGATAAGTGTTGATAGAAGATAGATATAAAGAGGTTGAATAGGTGGATTCTCTGGTCAAAGAGTCATAACTATTCAGAACATAGGAGTTAGTGAAAAGGTGGAGGGAAATTTGAATTTTGAATTCAAATTTAGAAATCTGATTTGCTACAGGTATGTCGACATTACCAATAAGTGCCATGTCGACATGCACATCAGATTTTGCAAAAATGATTTCAAGCATGTACAAGATTTATATATATATATATATACACTTATATATATTATGACTATTGTCTGAATATATTTTGAAAATATATTATACAGATATATAAAAATAATATTTTATAAATTTTTAAAAGATATTTGAAAAATTTTAAGTTAATAAAATCAATTATATACTTAATTAATAAACTATTCTAAGCAACCAATTTTCAACCAATTAAAATAGTAAACGTGTACCTTGTTTGAGTTCCATATCATCCTGATTATCTGAATTCTGAGTTGTCATAAAACACATATTTGCCAATTCTGTTTTCTGTTCATCATTACTTGAGGACGTATCTGAATCATCCAGTGTTGCTGCAAATGCTTTCTTTCTTTTCTTTGAATATTCTTTGTTTGATTGAGGAGTTTGCTTTTCTTGATGTGGACAGTCTCTTTGATAATGACCAAACTCATTGCAATTGAAGCATTTGATGTTGTTGAGTGATTCAGTGTTATTTCCAAAACTTTTTCTCTTGTGATTATTCATTTTTCTATACTTCAAGAATTTTCGAAAGTTTCTTATCATGAAGGCTATTTCTTCATCATCATCACTAGAGTCTGATTCACCAGTTAGTGCATTAAAGGCAATGGACTTTTTTCTGATGACTTATTCTCCCTTCTTTCCTGAATTTGAACTTCATATGACATCAGATTTCCAATTAATTCATCAATCTTTAAGGTACTGATGTTATTTGCTTCTTCAATCGCCAGTGTCTTCAGATCCCATTCTGGAGTGAGTGAATTCAGAATTTTCCTGACTTGATCTTCTTCGGAGATTGCTTTTCCCAGAGATACTAGTGAATGAACAATATCCTGAAAACGACTATACATATCTGGAATAGATTCACTAGGCAACATCTTAAATAATTGAAATTGATTAGTAAGAATAGAAATTTTGGTCTGTTTAACTTTGCTTGTTCCTTCATGAGTAACTTGCAGAGTTTTCCAGATTTCATATGCAGTTTTACAAACAGATACCCTATTAAATTCATTTCTATCTAGTGAACAAAATAAAATATTCATGGCTTTTGAATTGTTTTGAGCCACTTCTCTTTGAACGGTCGTCCATTGAGCAAAATCAGTTGTGGGCTCAGTGTATTCAGTTTGTGTCATATTCCATGTTTCTAAACTAATGGATTGTAAATATATCTTCATTCTACATGCCCAATATGCATAGTTACTGCCATTGAAAAGTGGTGGTCTGGCAGTGGACTGACCCTCTACAAATGAACTAGAAATACCCGTGTTGGTAGCCATTGTTACTTTTCAAAAATCAGGTTATGAATACTTTGAAAAACTTGCTCTGATACCAAATGACAGGGACGCGGAAGATGATCTTAAGGCTATTTAACACTAGAGGGGGGGTGAATAGTGTTTTAAGAATTTCTTTAAAACTTCTTTAGATTTAAATTGATTTAATTAACTTAATGCAAATACACAATCACAGATCAAATCACAGAATCACAAACAGATGCAAATATAAATAAAAAGCAAGTAAAGGAAAGAACACACCAGGAATTTTATACTGGTTCGGTGTTACCCTACATCTAGTCCCGCACAACTCGTACGGCTTTCTATTCAATAATAATCTAGATTACAATCCCTCGATTCCAAGGCAACGAGGTACACCCTCCAGATTCTCAGGTCTCTGGGTAGAACCACTTGATTTACAGGACACAAGTTCACCCGATCGATTTCCAAGGACACGATCACACCTTTATAACCCTAAACAAGTTTCTTTGAGTACAAATGTATCTATAACTCTGATAAGCACTGAGATTCTTTGAAGAGAGTGGCAGAGAATCAAACTAGAGATATTCTGGTTTGATTCACTTAAGATTTCGGCAGAATATGGATAGGATGATTAGAAAATAAGATAAGAGAATAAAGAGGAGAGAAACTAATGAAAGTAGTTACTGGAAAACGTCCATAACAGTCTCTATTTATAGAAAATGAATGGATGTGTCCATTCAAAGAGATTTAAACGAATAGACACGTCTTTTGAAAACAACCTTTGCTATAACGGGAAGCATGTCGACATGACGAGTAACTATGATGTCGACATGGTCTAGTAAAAATGATGATTTGCTTTTCTTTGAAAATGATGATTTAAAACATATGCAACTTTATTCAAATGGACTCTATGTATTTGTAGAAGGTATTTAGAAGTAGAAATACTTATGAATATATATATGTATATATACTAAAATATATTTAAAATCAAGGTAAATAAACTAAAGTAAATATAATATTAAAATAGATTTTGAGGCTAAAATATCAAGGACAATTTTGAAATCAAAATATAACAAAATGATAAATATGATTTTGAGGCTAAAACATTTTTGGAAATACGAACGAAGGTTTTTCTTTTGAAAAGGAATATTTGAAAATCATTTTATGAAACAAGAGATAATTTTGAAAATCATTTTGAATCAAAATTAGTGGATAACAAAATAGGGCTACTATCCGTTCCACTAGATATTTCGTGAGTTCCATCTCACTAGGGTTCCATCCCTTTAACAAGAACGAAGTGGATTCCATTCCACGAGTAAATTGGATAAAAAAGAATGATAGTGCTTTCAAGGAGTTTTAACAAATATCTAACCGAACTATATTATTTGTCTTGAACTCTTGAATATCTTGAATCTCATGAGTCTTCAATCTTGAACTCTTGATCTTTGTCTTCATTACTGTACAGTCTTCTTTTGTTGATACCTGCATATAGATTTCCTGCACATATATATTTTATAACACTTCTATAGTTGTTGTCATCAAAACCATTATCCTATAGACTAACAAAATTAAGATAGATGTATAAATCCTAATACTATATAAAACATTTCCTTTCGGAAATCATTTACTATAACAACAGTGTTATAGTCCACCATTTCCTTATTTTTCGAAAACATCTATTTCAACAATAAAATGTTGAAAACTATGGTTTCGATACTTAACACGTTTTAAAACATCTTTTAAAACAATTACTTTATTTTATAATATCGCTTTCCCAAAACCATATCCATTTTACTTAAAAATATATTCACTGTCCAAAATCGTGAATATACTTCACTAACCACATTTCAATCTTTTCTACACATTTATTTCAAGAATTTATCCACTATCCAAAATCGTGGATAAAATTTCCTTAATAACCTTCTATATTAAATTCATCAAATTTGATTGATTTTCGAATTTATAAAACAACGTTTATAAATTCTATTTCTATTTTATAACAACTTTGATTTATAAATCTCCTTTATAAATCAATTCAATAAATATTCCATTTAAAGGCAAAAATCCAATTTCTAAGTAACCTTCTTATAAATCTGTTATTCTACAATTTCATTCATTTTATAACTTCACACTTTATAAATCTAAAAACTTCATATCTTCACAATTTATAATCCTATAAATTTTCTATTTTATAAATTACTTAACTATTTATTTCAAAAATCATCTTTTGGTTATATTTCACAAACATTAAAATTTCCATAACTTTAAATTTATAACATTTATTTATTTAAAGTAAATCAATTCAAAGATTCAAATAAAACGTATACTTTCAAATAATCACTTTCAAATTCTCTTTTTAAAGTTAAATCGTTATTTTTAAACTTCAAAATTTGAATCCAATGATGCAACGCATCAATTAGTCCATCACAACAGTCAATATCATATATCAATATGATAACAGAATATACATCAATATCTGTAAATAAATAAATACTGGTGAGGAATCCAGTTGGATCCCTCCAACCTGTTTCCCTGCATCCACAGACGTTAGCACAATACCAATTCCACTTCGAGGTGGAATATCGCGGTACATGGGTTTTATAAAAATAATCCGCTTACTAACGGCGCAATAGGGTCTCATCCGCTATACGAGGTGGGAAATCATCAATCCAATATATACATATGCCAATATGTATATATTGCTATATATATATAGATATATCCTACTATATCTAATATCACATCCAAGCATCAACAAATCAATAACTGCAAACATCAATTTTTACATTTGAGTGAGGAGATCTCACCTTTGCCTTTTATTTTGCAATCGGTTTCCATCTTGACTCGATTTTCTTGATTTATACCTTGTATAAATATTTGCACAATTTATTAATATTCGAAATAGATCGAACATCTAAATTTTCATTCGATAAATTTTATTAACCAAAGACTTTATTTAAACTAATAATTTAAATTTTTAAACTAATCAATTAATTTATTCTATAAAACAAATTTCCTCTTATTAATCCATTAAATTAAACCGAATACCCTTTTAAAATCTTAAGGTAATTAATATAAATTCTTAAACCAATACTTTTAATTTCTAAACAAATTTCTTTCTTTTTATAGATTGATTTAACAAGAAGATTTATATTCACTTAAATCCTTACATCTTCCAAAGATAAAATAATTTCTATATATATTTTTTTAAACTGTATATATATAAATTCAACCAATAATTAAAATAAAATAAAAAGATGTATACCTCACTGTTAATCGAAATCACGAAACCACCAGAGTTCGATCGCAGCTCCAAACTGACGATCGCAACCCCTTTCAATCGAACTCAAAGCTCACACCCTGCTCGAGAATCACTACGACATATCGACTTGCCAGCCTCCATCTTCAACATCGAGGACCCCCAGATGCACGAACTCGATCGCCACCAACCAATTGACAATCGATCGAACTCCCTCACCTTCCACTTCGATCACCACGGCGCCGCCACGAATCGATCGCGCGCGCCCCCAAAATTCACGAGCGCCACCGCTACCTGACATCTCGCAAACCCCCCTCTGACCGCGCATTGCCCTGACGTCGCGAACCATCACGACGCGCCACCTCACGTTAGCACACCTCCCAGTCGCTCGCGAACGAGTCGCGAATTGCCCTAAATCACTCGCGAGCTTCAATCTCGTTCGGTCCTTCTTGGTTTGAGAAAATGGAAAAGAATCTGATTGTGGAGGCATGCGTTTTGAACTTGAAAAGAAAATCATTCGGCCATTGTTATAAATCTGTGAACGAGAGCTTTTTGTTTATTTTGAACGAGAAGGGATATTTAAAATCGAACAAAGAATGATTTGCACGATTTCTCTCCGGGATTTTCTACGTGATACCAGGCGTGGTTTAAGAAATGAACGTGTGTATGTCGGCAAAGTTTTAAACATTTAAACTCTAAATTGAATTCAACTAAATTTTAATGCGTTTACCTACCGTGTGCTCACATATTAACTTCGAAAAATACGAAATTTGAAATCCGACAATAATTCAATATTACGGACCTAATGGAACTGGTTTCGTCGAATTCTGAAACTGTGCCTCGGACGGCTATTTTTAAATTCGATTCGAATGATTAAATTTCAAAACTGAACGAAACACTTTGAAATACAATTCTGAAGTTTCTATTATCTTCAGTATTATCATTACGAATTTTAAAAGCTTTTGAAATATTTTTCTTCAGCTTAAAATTGAAGATTCAAATTTTTATTCTACTTTCAATCGATTAAATTTTAAAGTTTAATCGCAAATTTCAAAGTTAGATCGGGGATTCAAATTAAATCATTGTTCAAATATTTAAAATTAATTAAATATTCTCAATTTATTTCGTTCAAAATTCTAGGTCGTTACAAACTTCCCTCCTTAAAAGAATTTCGTCCCCGAAATTACAAGTTAGAAAGAAAGGTCCTTAACTCGTCTACTATTTTCTCAAATTCAAATAGTTTTATCAATTTATCAAAACAAATCTCTCTACTAAAGATTCGTTATCATTTCAACTAGTTTTTCAATTTCAATTATAAGTTCCAGACAACATTGTTTACCTTAACAATTCAAATTTTAAATTCAAATTCAAATTTTAAACTTTCAAAATTTTCTCAAAATTTTCTAACGCTCTAAATTTTCGAAAAATTTCGCCAGCGTCTCCTTTGCGCGGCTAATACGGCACGACTACAAAACGTCCCTACGGACTCTCAGATTTCAAAAAGAAAAAGAAAAAGAAAAAGCCAAGCGGCTAGACAAGAAATCATCAAATCTCATATTTGAAATTCAAATACTTACCTTTTGTCGAGCAATTCACTTTATCTTTGAAATCAAAATCCCAATTCATTTACACCTGTATATCCTACTAGCCATAATATCTAGTTGCATATATTCAAACCCTTTTGCACATTTTGTTACAAAATTTTCAATATAAACTGCTTATACATTTTTACTTCACTATTGAAGTTACATATCTATTTTCATTCAATTTTACATTTCAATTTCTCATTTGAATTCAATTCTCAATTTTAATTCTATTGGAATTCAATTTATCTTCAATTCCGAATATTGAATTTTATCGATTATCTTTCATTTACAACTGCACTATCTTAAATTAGTTCCAATTACTAATTCGTTACAAATTCCAATTTCCAATATTCAGCTTGAATTACATTTGCTAACAAATTCAAAACAAAGTTTAACATTCATCTTTAATTTCATTTACTTGCAATTGTAAATTCCATTCATTCAGAAATTTATTTCCACTTACTTGAATTTATCTGCAAATTCGAATCATTCTTTTATTTAGTCACAATTCAAGTTTTAATTTATTTATTTACAAATGTTATCCCATTTGTTCATTTACAAACACAATTTAATTGCATTTAACTTAATTCCAATCAGATTTCAAATATGTGATAAGTTATCAACTTGATAATATTTCATAAATATTTTATATAGTATTCCAAAGTCTTTTAAATCTTTTCAAAACCATTTTTGAAAACAATTCAAATCATCCTTTGAATTTTCTAAAACAAAATCCAAATTTTCCAAACAACTTCCATTTAAAACAATTTGGCAGAAATTCCTCTTCTGGAAACCCGAAAATGAACACCGGTGATGCTGCAGTCATCACCGAAGTTATTTTCCAGCGACCGAAAAGAGTTTAGAGCTTTCAACTCTCTAAAACAATTTTCCACAATATCAAATCCTTTGAAAAATCATTTTCAAACCAAAAAGGAATTAAACTTTCCAAATTTCCAAAATTTTCAAATTCCTTTCAAAACATTTCCAAAAACTTCTCTGGAATTCCGTTTTAAATTACAATTCACATTTATAATTTACATTCTTTAATTTCATTTGTACGTGAATTTTATTTCTCATCTTTGGAGTTACGATTTCAATTTCTTATTCAATTTCAGTAATAATGATAATAACTTAATACTATCACTTCTAACAACCATGCAACCATATACTATGATAATTCATAGAAAACCATTTCTTTTCTATACAAAAATAGTTTTGGGTAAAATTATTTCATTCACCCTATTTTAAACAATACTGTGTCGGTTTATCTTGTTTAGAGTTTAGAAACTCCTATCAACACAGTTAGCTAGACTGCACCGACCAGAATCTATAAACAATCAACCGATAAGTCAACACAATACAAAACAATTTCATATTCACTAACAAATACGCGCTCATATTTATTATTACACTCAACTCATTCTAGAGTACTGCTGACTCTATCTCTAATGAGTAACACCCAACAGAGCAGGGTTGTCGCTTAACCATATGCTCTGATACCACTTTGTCACATACCGAAGTAAGCGGCCACTGGTAGGCTTTGCAACCATCCCAGTCCCACCGTGGCTGACAATGGTACCCCAAACTTGCTTTTACGGCCAGCCTCTCGACTGTCACGGCCTCTTCCTAACCAACCCATCCCTCTCAGGGACATGTAGGGGTAAGAGTCTCCCGTTCGCCACCAAACTGCGAAGCGAGAATCCCCTATCATGCTGTAATATAGCAAGACTGGTGTGAGATCGTAAAACAGTTATTTTTCACAAAGAAAATAAAACAAATTCGCAATGCTTTTGGAAAATGAAACTACCATAAGACCTCCCACCACACACACAATGCAAACGCAGAATTGGAGGAGATTTCTTCTTATGATAGTCAAAGATGCTTACTACGCGAAAATCAAATTCTTTTTGATATTATTATTAGTGCATAGTGTAGAAAACATTTCGAAAGTAGAATATAAATCTTAGCCAGCATAGGTACCATTATACTATGCCTACTATAGCTGCCTCCTGAGGAGACAGGTTATACAATTGAAATCGTAAAGGCTCGTATTGTTTCTTTGGATTTCCAACAAATGGTCAGGCTAAGGAACTTCCTTTTCCACGATGGGTACGTCCCTGGAATAGACGACCCGAGAACCTAACCGGATCTCTGCCAACACAAGGCCGGGTTACCTCTGCAAAAATAGGTAACTACTGACACGCGTATGTCATCCCCCGATCGTAACCGATCTTCCCGAGGATCCCCGATTTCCAACAAACCACATCAAAATAATAATGCAGCAACCACATAGGTTAAGTATCTGGGCTCCATACCATGATACCACCTCTATCCAGAAGGAATGACATACACTAAGGGGCGCTACTCCCTAGAACCTTGCCGCAACCTTCCTGTTTTGACCATTTCCGGGGTGTGAGGCTCGACGAAGTCTCGTCCACAAAGCTACGCTTTCTACAAAGCCATGCTTCGGGTCAAACAAAATGATCAACCTATGATCACAAAGATATAAGATCAAACAAATGATCATATCGCAAATGATCAAACACTGATCATTTCACAGCAACACTCAGTATGTCACGTTACCAAATTGGGAGTATATCGCTGATAAAATTCAACTACATAACCTCTGAGCTCGTACGTCTCAGAGAAGGGTGTTAAGCTAAGAGAATAAATTCTCCGCCACCAACAGAAATATATTTGAAAGAAATCAGCTTTATATCTCAAATTTGTAATGTCAGACATACAATCCATACAAGTCTGTTCCGGGATCGAACAGAACCGAAGGCACTTCTCACGAAGCCCTTGCATATCCGGATAATTTTCAAATCACGTCCGGACTTCCCGTCACTAAGGGTGATAAAACCTCTAAATCGGAGATCAGCCGATGTAGAGTAACTCGACGGTAATCCTTCCGTTTTCAAAAATATCCGGTCTTCAACACCGGTCTTCGAATGCAATTCATAACGACGTATCACATATTCGGAATGGGTTATACGACCCCATGGTCCTTTCCCGGCTAACCCAAATAGTGAGCGATTATTCAAAAATAAGTGTGGCATTCAAATTCATCCAATTCACAACAAATACCATTCAAGGTAATTATTGATAGTCGGTTATTTAACTATCAATAAAGATGCGCAACATCGTTAGATTCCAAATAATTTTCCAAATTATTTATTTCCCAAAAATATCTTTACTAGATATAAAATTTCCACACTTAACCGTTTGAAAACAAATTTCAAATATTCACTTTTCAATTTATCTTTACAAAGATAAATTCTCAAAACGTTCATTTCATATTGGAAAAGAAATTCCATACTTATTTAAAAATAAGTGTTTCACAAATCTATTTATTTTCAACACTTGGAAAATATTCAATATACTTAAATCAATATTAAGTATATATACATTCTTTTAGGAAATCTATTTTTATAACACATTTATCTGAGTCAAAACGAATGTTACGTAAAACATCGTTACGACGACTCAAAATCACTAGTATAGGGATTCGAAATTAAGATAGATGTATAAATCCCAATACTATATAAAACATTTCCTTTCGGAAATCATTTACTATAACAACAGTGTTATAGTCCACCATTTCCTTATTTTTCGAAAACATCTATTTCAACAATAAAATGTTGAAAACTATGGTTTCGATACTTAACACGTTTTAAAACATCTTTTAAAACAATTAACTTCATTTTATAATATCGCTTTCCCAAAACCATATCCATTTTACTTAAAAATATATTCACTGTCCAAAATCGTGAATATACTTCACTAACCACATTTCAATCTTTTCTACACATTTATTTCAAGAATTTATCCACTATCCAAAATCATGGATAAAATTTCCTTAATAACCTTCTATATTAAATTCATCAAATTTGATTGATTTTCGAATTTATAAAACAACGTTTATAAATTCTATTTCTATTTTATAACAACTTTGATTTATAAATCTCCTTTATAAATCAATTCGATAAATATTCCATTTAAAGGCAAAAATCCAATTTCTAAGTAACCTTCTTATAAATCTGTTATTCTACAATTTCATTCATTTTATAACTTCACACTTTATAAATCTAAAAACTTCATATCTTCACAATTTATAATCCTATAAATTTTCTATTTTATAAATTACTTAACTATTTATTTCAAAAATCATCTTTTGGTTATATTTCACAAACATTAAAATTTCCATAACTTTAAATTTATAACATTTATTTATTTAAAGTAAATCAATTCAAAGATTCAAATAAAACGTATACTTTCAAATAATCACTTTCAAAATCTCTTTTTAAAGTTAAATCGTTATTTTTAAACTTCAAAATTTGAATCCAATGATGCAACGCATCAATTAGTCCATCACAACAGTCAATATCATATATCAATATGATAACAGAATATACATCAATATCTGTAAATAAATAAATACTGGTGAGGAATCCAGTTGGATCCCTCCAACCTGTTTCCCTACATCCACAGACGTTAGCACAATACCAATTCCACTTCGAGGTGGAATATCGTGGTACATGGGTTTTATAAAAATAATCCGCTTACTAACGGCGCAATAGGGTCTCATCCGCTATACGAGGCGGGAAATCATCAATCCAATATATACATATGCCAATATGTATATATTGCTATATATATATATAGATATATCCTACTATATCTAATATCACATCCAAGCATCAACAAATCAATAACTGCAAACATCAATTTTTACATTTGAGTGAGGAGATCTCACCTTTGCTTTTTATTTTGCAATCGGTTTCCATCTTGACTCGATTTTCTTGATTTATACCTTGTATAAATATTTGCACAATTTATTAATATTCGAAATAGATCGAACATCTAAATTTTCATTCGATAAATTTTATTAACCAAAGACTTTATTTAAACTAATAATTTAAAATTTTAAACTAATCAATTAATTTATTCTATAAAACAAATTTCCTCTTATTAATCCATTAAATTAAACCGAATACCCTTTTAAAATCTTAAGGTAATTAATATAAATTCTTAAACCAATACTTTTAATTTCTAAACAAATTTCTTTCTTTTTATAGATTGATTTAACAAGAAGATTTATATTCACTTAAATCCTTACATCTTCCAAAGATAAAATAATTTCTATATATTTTTTTTTTAAACTGTATATATATAAATTCAACCAATAATTAAAATAAAATAAAAAGATGTATACCTCACTGTTAATCGAAATCACGAAACCACCAGAGTTCGATCGCAGCTCCAAACTGACGATCGCAACCCCTTTCAATCGAACTCAAAGCTCACACCCTGCTCGAGAATCACTACGACATATCGACTTGCCAGCCTCCATCTTCAACATCGAGGACCCCCAGATGCACGAACTCGATCGCCACCAAGCAATTGACAATCGATCGAACTCCCTCACCTTCCACTTCGATCACCACGGCGCCGCCACGAATCGATCGCGCGCGCCCCCAAAATTCACGAGCGCCACCGCTACCTGACATCTCGCAAACCCCCCTCTGACCGCGCATTGCCCTGACGTCGCGAACCATCACGACGCGCCGCCTCACGTTAGCACACCTCCCAGTCGCTCGCGAACGAGTCGCGAATTGCCCTAAATCACTCGCGAGCTTCAATCTCGTTCGGTCCTTCTTGGTTTGAGAAAATGGAAAAGAATCTGATTGTGGAGGCATGCGTTTTGAACTTGAAAAGAAAATCATTCGGCCATTGTTATAAATCTGTGAACGAGAGCTTTTTGTTTATTTTGAACGAGAAGGGATATTTAAAATCGAACAAAGAATGATTTGCACGATTTCTCTCCGGGATTTTCTGCGTGATACCAGGCGTGGTTTAAGAAATGAACGTGTGTATGTTGGCAAAGTTTTAAACATTTAAACTCTAAATTGAATTCAACTAAATTTTAATGCGTTTACCTACCGTGTGCTCACATATTAACTTTGAAAAATACGAAATTTGAAATCCGACAATAATTCAATATTACGGACCCAATGGAACTGGTTTCATCGAATTTCGAAACTGTGCCTCGGACGGCTATTTTTAAATTCGATTCGAATGATTAAATTTCAAAACTGAACGAAACACTTTGAAATACAATTCTGAAGTTTCTATTATCTTCAGTATTATCATTACGAATTTTAAAAGCTTTTGAAATATTTTTCTTCAGCTTAAAATTGAAGATTCAAATTTTTATTCTACTTTCAATCGATTAAATTTTAAAGTTTAATCGCAAATTTCAAAGTTAGATCGGGGATTCAAATTAAATCATTGTTCAAATATTTAAAATTAATTAAATATTCTCAATTTATTTCGTTCAAAATTCTGGGTCGTTACAACTTCACATCCCAACTCTTCAGATTATCTTGCACAAGACACCTCAACAAATTTCCCAATGATCTGTTCACAACCTCGGTCTGTCCATCCGTTTGCGGATGATAAGCACTACTAAACTTCAGCTTCGTTCCCACCATTTTCCACAAACTCAACCAAAAATGACTCAGAAAACGAGTATCCCTGTCCGACACAATCGATTCTGGCAATCCATGAAGTCGATATATCTCTTTGAAAAACAGCTGAGCAACATGAACAGCATCCGTCGTCTTCTTACAAGCAATAAAATGTGCCATTTTCGAGAATTGATCCACCACCACATAAATGGAATCATTACCACGCTGTGTTCTTGGAAATCCCAACACAAAGTCCATACTCACATCAACCCACGGTTTAGTTGGTACAGGTAACGGCATATATAAACCAGCATTAGTCGCAGTTCCTTTCGAAACCTGACAGATATGACATCGTTCCACAAACCTCTCCACTTCTTTCCTCATCGATGGCCAAAAGTAAGATTGTGAAATCAACTGTAATGTACGGTCTCTCCCAACATGCCCTTCTTCATGTAGCTCTTTTACAATCTTCATTCTCAAACTACAATCAGGTATGCATAATCGATTTCCTTTGAACAGAAAACCGTCTACCATCATGAACTCATCCGTCTTCCCCTCCTTGACTTTATCAACAAACTTTGCAAAGTAAGGATCATCGACAAATAATTCTGGCAACATTTCAAACCCCATCACTTCAACCTTCATTGTTGTTAGCAAATGATTCCTTCTACTCAAAGCATCAGCCACACGATTCGTCACTCCCGACTTGTGTTTAACAACAAAAGTAAACTGTTGCAGATATGCAATCCACGATGCATGTCTCGCTGAAATCTTGTCTTGCCCTTGTAAATGCTTCAACGCTTCATGATCAGTGTAAAGAACAAACTCTTTCTGAAATAGATAGTGTCTCCAGTGTTTGATAGCTTGCACAACAGCATAAAACTCCACATCATATGTACTGTATCTCATCTTCGCTCCTGACAACTTCTCACTAAAGTATGCAATAGGACGACCCCTTCAACACTCCTCCAATCCCAACCTTTGATGCATCAGTATGTAATTCAAACAACAACTGAAAATCAGGTAATGGTAGGATTGGTGCTGTCGTCAACAACTCCTTGATTCGTTCAAAAGCAACTCCTACTTCCTCCGTCCATGTAAACTGTTTACCCTTCATACAATCAGTCACAGGCGCCATCACACTACTAAAGTGTGGAATAAACCTTCGATAAAATGAAGCCAACCCGTGAAAACTACGAACTTCCGTTATCGTCTTGGGTTGTGGCCAATCTCTGATCGCCTCAACTTTACTCTGGTCCATTTGTATACCTTCCTTCGAAACAACATATCCCAGAAATAAAACGCTATGCGTCATGAACACGCATTTCTTCGTTGCAGCATAAAATTGTTCTTGTCGCAATACCATCAGTACTTCCCTCAGATGATTCAAATGTTCCTCAGGACTTCCACTATATATCAGAATATCATCGAAATACACCACCACAAACTTCCCAATGAATGGTCGAAAAATCTGGTTCATCACCCTCATGAATGTACTTGGTGCATTTGATAAGCCAAATGGCATAACCAACCATTCGTATAGACCCTCCCTGGTTTTAAAAGCAGTCTTCCACTCATCACCTGGTCTGATACGAATTTGATGATATCCGCTCTTCAAATCAATCTTCGAAAAGATAGTAGCCCCGCTCAACTGATCCAACAAATCATCAAGCCTCGGCATCGGAAATCTATATCTCACAGTAATCTTATTCAATGCTCGACTGTCAGTGCACATTCTCCACGTTCCATCCTTTTTGGGTACCAATAAAGCTGGTACAGCACAAGGACTTAAACTCTCCTGCACACGCCGCTGTTCAAGTAATTCCTCTACCTGCCTCCGCAACTCTTCATGTTCCTTCAGACTCATTCGATAATGTGGTCTGTGTGGCAACACAGCACCTGGAACAAGATCTATCTGATGTTGTATATCCCTCAACGGTGGCAACTCCGTTGGTAACTCCTTTGGAAATACATCGTCAAATTCTTTCAAAACTGGTTTAACTTCTTCTGGAATTTCAACTTCTTCACTGCTCTCACGCCCAATCAACAAAAACACTTCAGGCTCCTCCTCTACTTCCTTCACAAACTCCTTCAAAGATAACAAAGTTTTAAGCTCTTCAATCTCCTCCAACTTGTTTTCCTCCTGTTGTCGCTTCTTTGGAACTAGAGTAATCTTTGTGCCTTCAAACATGAAACTGTAACTGTTGGTACGCCCATCATGTTGCACCGCCCTATCATACTGCCACGGTCTCCCCAGCAACAAATGACAAACGTCCATATCTACCACATCGCACCAGATTTCATCTTTATATTTCTTCCCAATTGAAAAATTCACACGAGCCCTTCGTCCAACCTTCACCTCTCCGCCTTTCCTTAACCAAGCTAGCTTGTATGGTTTCAGATGTTTCTCAGTCTTCAATGCCAACTTCCTCACAGCCTCTGAAGAAATTATATTATCACAGCTTCCAGCATCAATAACAAATTTGAAAACCTTCCCCAGAATGGTACATGTTGACTGAAAAATATTGCTCCTTAACCAACTACAATCCTCCTCTTGCTTTGGTGTTAAACAGGACCTCTTCATCATTAGATTATAACCTTCGTCTCCCATCACTTCTTCTTCCTCCTCATCAGGTGGTGAATTGGAACATTCAGCTTCTTCATCCTCATCCTCAACCTCTTCTATCATAGCTCTCTTCTTCGGCTTTGGACATTCGCTACTTTTGTGACCAAATTCTTGACAATTGTAACATTTGAAACCGTTGTTAACCTTTGTCTTCTCAGCCTCCTTCACTACTGGTCTACTGATAGGTTTAGAAACATTAGAACTCCCACCAACACTCTTCACTTGATTGTTAGAATTAGTAAACACACCACTTCCTCGTCGTCCCTGTTTCTCCCAAGCCAACGCTTTCTGATGTGCTTCCGCTACAGATCTGGGATCAAACATGTTAACCATATCCTGAATCTGCATTCGCAATCCCCCAATGAATCTAGATGTCAGCTGTTCTTCCGTTTCCATAATATCATTCCTGGCAATCAGTTGATAAAATTCGTCAGCATAGTCATTCACAGATTTCGTCCCTTGTCTCAAGTTCTGCAAACGTTGATACATCAAAGATTGATAATTGTAAGATAAGAACGTTGCTTTCATCAATTTCTTCATCTTCTCCCAAGATTCAACTTTTGACTTTCCCATTCGCTCACGTGTAAGTTTGGTTTGCTGCCACCATGCCAAAACTCTACCCCTCAACCTTGTAGCAACCAACTTCACTCTACGATGCTCTGGAACTTCCTTGAAGTCAAAAATCTCTTCAACATTAGCTACCCAATCTAGAAACTCCTCTGCTTGCATACCACCTTTGAATTCAGGAATTTCAGTCTTTATCCCCGACTCCCACTTGTGATCATACTCAGAGTAATTTCTTCCTTGTCCTCGTCCTTGTCCTCGAACACTACCACCATCATACTCCTCTTCAAAATCAGAAGTATATCGTTGTCTATCTCGTCCACCCACATCTCTACTACCTTCACGTCTACCACCATCATCCCTTCTATCTACATTCCTCCGTTCACGATCATTCACGTTCCTCCCACGCCTTTGATCATTATCAACACTTCTGTCTCGATTGGATTGTGGTGAGACTCTACTTCCCCCATGGTTAGATTCAGGTGAAACCCTTCTCCGATTTTGATTCATCTCCGTCATAAGTTTCTCTAACCGGCCAATTCCTTCGTTAAGCTTTTCACTAAAGTTTTCATTGATTCTTTGCTCCATCTCATCGGCTTCTTCTCTTCGATACAATGCTTCAACGTTTTGATGTCGATTAGCTCTCCTTGGTGGCATACTTGAAATTTTACAACTCTTCAAATTCAAACACAATTCGGACTTTGATCCAAAATGAAATGGATCGAAAACTCCCACGTTGTAGCTACTTCTAGATGAACACGATGAACACAACTTCTCCAAATGTTAAGATCCGATTTCCAAACTTCAATACAAAGTCGAACACTTCAACTTGATCTCGGCTCAACACTTCAACTTCAAAATGAATAGGCTCCAAGTCTCGATTTAGCTATGATTGGCTAAAACAAGCTCTGATACCAAAACTGACGCAGCGGATATTACAAAACAATGTAGTTCGATGAATGTAGTAATCGGTGGATTGGAAGATACTGAAATGCCCAAATTCGTTGATCCGAAGATACCGAATTCTAGCTATCTCGAACTCGTTGATCGCGCACGATACCGGGTTCAAAGATCTTCAATTCTTCAAGCGTTGATCAAGCGCACTTGATTCCGCGAATCGGCTTCTACAATCGTTGAATCGAGCGCACTCGATTAACCGAAAGAGGAGATAGGAGATTACACTCAACTACCAATTTGAATGAAAGCACAAAGCTAACAAAAGAGAATTTTATTCAAAAATTAACAACCTTACAAAATGATTCAACTTTCCTATTTATAGGCTACAACTCACTCAGAACAAAAATATTCACAACTCCTAAGTCGGAAACGACCTATAGATGTCGACTTACAACCTATCTATGGTCGGCGACGACCTATGTTCAACATAGCGACTTATCAACATTACAAG
Organism: Allium fistulosum; assembly: GCA_030737815.1. Lineage (NCBI taxonomy): Eukaryota > Viridiplantae > Streptophyta > Magnoliopsida > Asparagales > Amaryllidaceae > Allium > Allium fistulosum. Next base: position 1,182,022,932 of record CM060903.1, read on the forward strand.
TACAACACAACGACTCACTTAGGTCGGTAACGACCTAGTTACATTATTCAATGACTTACCAACATGTTACACAACACATACGACTTACAGAAATACGACCTACGACTTATAAACTTGCGGCATCCCAGAACAGCGATTTAAAGCAATCAACGGTAGAGATTAACTCGGCAGAGAATCAACGGCAACAGCTTCAGCGACTTAAAAGCATGCGGCGACCTAAAGAAATCAATGGTAGAGATTAACTCGGCAGAGAATCAACGGTTTCCATCCTCAGCGACTTAACTCCTGACTCGTTAGGTCGTTCACGACCTAACTCTTCACCAATTTGCTCTACCTTTCCTCTGTGCGACTCGATAGGTCGTTCAGGAGACTTAACTAAGTCGTAACTCGGTGACGACTTATCACCTGTTCCGTTAAGTCGTTCCATAACCCAAACACTTCCCTTAAGTCGTTGCCGACGTAAACCTTCGCACTTTTCAACTTGTGTTGCTCCTGTAGCTTTAGGTCGTAACCCAGCACTCTTTCTTATCTCGTTAGGTCGTACACGACCTAAAAACGAGTTAGGTCGTTCCAGCGAGTTATCCCTTAACTCCTTAGGTCGTAGACGACCTACAACTTCGTTAGGTCGTAAAACCGCTTCTTTAAGTCGGTTACGACTTATGCTTCCTTCCTTAAGTCGGTCACGACTTATGTCTTTGAAATCTTCTATCATGTTAAGTCGGTCACGACTTATACCTTGGACAAAAGAGGGCTGCACTGCATCAGAAACCGAGGTCTTATTGCAACAGCCACTTCTGGAATAGCTTCTATTGCATTACCCGGTGGTAGAACAGCACACTCACGATTTAAAATTCCAATTAACTTAAACTTTTCCTCCATATGACATATTACTAAACAATCTGATACTTCAAAACTTTTATCCACGGCAATCGTTCTGCTAAGGAATGAAGCAACCATGGCTCACAGCCACGCATTCGAGGCTTTTGACAGAACATTATGAGACTTGACCGATGTAGATGTTCCGTTCGGAGGAAAAATTATTATCTTAGGCGGTGATTTTCGGTAGGTTTTACCAGTTGTTCCGGGGGGCTAGAGCTCAAACAACTGATGCATGTACAGTTCGGTCATATTTGTGGTCAACTGTTAAGGTATTTCATTTAACTCAAAATATAAGGGCACGGACTGACCAACCATACGCTGACTTTGTTTTGCACATTGGAAATGGTACTAAACCCACCATACAAGAAGACATGATTAAACTGCCATCGGATATTGTCATACTATGGGACGGTACAAGTTCGTTATATTCTTTGATTACTGAAATCTTCCCAGCATTAACTGATAATTTTAGCAATACAAACTACATACTAACTAGAGCAATATTATCTCCAATAAACGAAACATCAGATGAAATTAATAACATGGTAATAATAAAAAATCCGGGGAAGAACACATTTATTATTCTTTTGACAGAGTAGAAGATGATACGTCTAACTTATATCAAACTGAGTTCTTGAACTCACTTAACCCAGGTGGTATGCCACCTCATAAATTAACTCTTAAAGCAGGATCTCCAATAATGTTACTACGGAATATTGATCCACGAATTGGATTATGTAATGGGATGAGACTAATCTGTCGTTTATTTCACCCAAACCTTATAAACGCTAAAATTTCTTTCGGTCAATTCCAAGGTACAAGGGTATTTATTCCACGTATACCATTAAAGCCTTCTGAAAACATAAAGATGCCATTTAACCTTATCCGTAAACAATTCCCGGTACGGCTAGCTTTCGCTTTAACAATTAACAAATCACAAGGACAAACCATCCCACATGTTGGAATTTACTTTTCCAACCACGTTTTCAGTTACGGCCAACTTTACGTCGCTTTATCCCGAGGAATTTCGGGCAACACAACTTAAATTTTTGTTAAAAACGGAAAACTACATCATAAAACAGGAACACATACCCGAAATGTTGTTTATAAGGATGGTTTGTTAACGTGCTCTCAAATTATGAACGTCTCCTAACTAAAACTTAACTAACCCAGTTTTATGCCCTCCGCACAATTAGTCTCCGCTTCACACTACCCACATATTCCTATCCCACTGATGTACTTCTCTGAACACGTAACAATATCCTAAAATTTTGTCTTGCTTTATAGTTTGTAACTTACATTGCACTACATTGATTGACTATGCTGATAATTATATAAATGGTTGAATTCTTAGCTTAATTATAATTTTTCATCTCTCTTCTCATGGTTACAGGTGAGAAAATTTTCAGTTAACATAAACCATCAGCCTCTTGCACTCGGTATATCATATATATTTTTCATTCCATTTAATTAATTTATATTTCATTCCATATATTAGGTCCTTATCCTACATTCCATGTATTAGGTCTTTATACTGCATTGCATGTATTAGATCCTCCAACATAGAACCTGTTATGTTTATCATGGGTTTATATTGCAAATTCAAAAAATAAGCAAACAATATATAAAATTGAACATTCTTCTTTCATTATTATCATCTCACTCCAGTTGTGTTTTTTAAGAATAATGTGTTGTGAGTTTATGCTAAACAAAAGAGTTTCCTCCAACTGCATCTACTCCAAGCAGATTTGGCAGGTTATTAAACAGAAATTAAAACTTAATCGTGTACTTACTGATGTTCTAAATTATCTGGATTCTAGAATAACCAATAAAGGTTTTATTTACCACATTATGAATGTTGCAATCAGCACAATAGAATGACACATATGGATTAGACGAAATCATCAAATATTTCAAAGTCGGTGCATCCCAATACAAGTAAGAATAGAACTTAACTTAAATGACTACAAGATTATCAGTAGCAAATCTAAATATACTGATAAAGTTAACATCAATGATGCAGAAACTAAGAGAAATTTTAGTAGTCCACACGTCTTAAAATCCCTTAAAACATTTTTAACTCCGCCATCTACATTACACACTTTTAGCATATGCCGGTCTCCAACTCGGATAAAGGAGGAGAGGAAACACTTTGTATTGTCCTACATTCTACTTCAATTCTATGATTATGCACTCCTAATAAAGCCTTCTGCTTACCACCTACATACATTGAATAAATATAAATAAATCCACGCATCAAGTACTGGGAGTACATAGGTGATCCACACTCACTCATGCCTGAGTTTTTTTCTTCAGGGCACTAATTTTTATTTAACGTCTCTGCAGAAAGTGTTGAGAGATTCAGTTGAGGAAGTTAAAACATCCCACCTAACTATAATTTGTCACCCCTATTACAGGTGCAACATTACTTCTATTTCCACTGTTTATTACTTGAAAGTTGAATTTATGTTTCCATATTTTAATTCGAGTTTTCTATTACGCAGCATATTGTATTACACATTCGTTGCTACCAACCATAAAGCTACAGGTTTGTTCTTTTTCAGCAACAAACACAGTTTGCTTAACTACTGTATAGCTTTCTGAAGTCTACAGAATCTGTCAGAAAAAAGTTTTTTAATCAACCACTCACTTTTGATTAATTTGTACAATTTATGTGTCTTTATCTTCGTTGTTTTGCTTACAATACAATATATACTTATTTTGCTAATTTCAGGAAATTCTTTCAGTTCTTTCCTTTTTTATGATAGTAGAAGTCATTCTACTCTATGTCATTGGAAAAAAATTATCTTTCAATCTAATTTCAAAATGGTAATTACATACTTATTAATGATTTATCGATTTAGGTAACTTTGTTATTGGGTTGTTTCAAAGAAATAGTGTATAAATTTGTAATTGTACACGATGGTGGCATTATTATTTTCATGTTTATTCAGTTGTTTATTATCTTTTGTTTACACATCAATTTAGTATTTTAAGCATGTTGCGATAAAGTAAACCGGTTTTGAAGAATCTTTCTCATTCGGGTTTTTCATCTGTTAATTTTACAATTTATACTACAAACTTAAATTTTGCTGGATTTGGTACGATATATTGGTTTTCAAAAAAACACAGATGGAATATTAACTAACATGTTATTTCTAAAACCTGAAACAGATAATCTATTATGAATACAAAGAAGTGATAGAGAAAATAATATTTCTAAGTTTCCGCTCCTTTTCCATTACTTAAAACCTTTAATATATTAATAGGCTCTAACCTTTCTTATTGTTTGGATAGTGATAAGACAAAATAAGTTGAAGAAGTGTTAGTGTAAAGAAGGCTAAGTAAAGAAAGTAAACCACGTAAGAGGAGATATGCTCAAGTTATTGATGCAATTTTAAAAGTTGTCAATTTGTCCATTGTTATTAATGTTTTCTACAACTTGGTGTGTAATCGGTATGTTTAGTTCCAGTTTAATTTTATGTCCATTACAAGTTCGGTTAAGGTGCAAGAGAGAGATTTGACATGACTTATTTGTCTCCAATTACATAGAGAAGTGATTGTGCTTATTATGCAGAATTGATTTTTTTAAGAATAAATGACATCGTACAAAATTTAGTAAGTTAAAATTATTCAACAATATTTATTTCCATTGTTTAAGTACAAAAATAGATATGTACTTTACTTATTCACTAAACATGTTGATTTTTATTTTATTTTCTATGCAAGTTTTGCTTTTACTATCCACAAATTTCTTCAGTTGTAAGATTGAACAAATTAACAATAAGGAACATTGGTATTGTCTACGTCATAGCTTTGAGTTTGAATAGCTATAAAAGAAACCATTATATTTTTATGTTGAGTTATCGGCTAATAATGCAGCAGTCAAAATTGGTGTTTGAATATGATAATCATTTTGAATTGATATTGTATTTTACAATCTTTTACATGTTTACTCACGAAACAGTGAGGTTGACAGACTAAAATAGAGGGAAAGTAAAATAGTTATATTTATACTTTGAGTTACATCCCCTAAAAATCATTTTTAACTTCGCAATGTAATACTATTCTAAGTTGACCGTGTAAGTTTGTTTCTATTTTCCCCATTCCTACACGCGTTCATTATATTCAGCAATACAGATGAATTAACATACAAAATATTTTCATGTATTTGCTTCAAATATAAGATTAGTAAATAGCCTTACATATCTGAACTTGACTATCATGTTACACCAAATACTTTTACTTTGTATTTTGACATTACTGACGTATTTTTTACTAAAAACAATTATATTAAAATTTTACTGCCACAAAAGGTTCTGCATACTGTACAAATTCTACAACAATTACAAAAAATTATACAATAGTAAAATTAATACAGTATAAGTTCGCTCCTGTTAATTTGTACTGTACATAGTTTGAAACTATTAACTATTAATAGCACTTACCTTCTTCTGTTTGCTGTTTTATCCAATGGGAACAACCAACTTTTGGGGACTTTTACATAGGTAAAGTACTGATAGGCTAAAAAATATGTCACCGAAGCATTACTTTGTTTTATGACATTTTTTTCCTTTCATTTTGTACTTTACTTTTCTTCAGCTCTAACGTGTTTTGTTCTCAATCAATATTTTCCACATATACTCATGCGAAACAGTAAACACTTCACACACATGCCGCATAATACTCTTTCACTTAAAAACTGCTTAACCGACGTGCTTTATTCCCCCATCTTTCAACTCACATCTCCACACAATTATAAATTCTTCACATTCTCAACCTTTATTCCCTTCTTCAAACAATCTGTGTCTACAACGAAAAAGGTATTTTTTTCAATCTTCTGTTTCCTCGCCATCTTCAGTTTTTTCATTTTTGTTACTCCGCTGCATATCGCTTATTTGTTTTTAGACCCTGACACATCAATTTGTAGATCTTATTATCTGTAACTGTACCCTTCCTATTACGCACTACAACTGTATGATGAACGACTCTTACTGCTGACACTTAGCTATAATACAGTGAAAGATTAGATGACTTTGCATTACATAGAAAATAAATTACACGTCACTGTTACATGCATGGTTACTTGCAACTAGGCCCGGCCATTAGTCAAGGCCCATCAGCCAAAGGAATTGGGCAACCCCCCACCAAGGGGCAACAAAATTTCAGTTTCTCATCTCAACTAACAGGAAAACGCGTTTTTTTCTTTTTCTCCTGCTCCCACGCGCAATTTGGAAAGAAGCCTGTAACCCTAGACTTGCTTCATTATCCATCTGCGTCTCGTCAGTCGTCTTCCCCTCTAAAGCTACAAAATTCTCTCATCCTCAGGTAATATATGTATATAATTTCCAAGTTTCTTCTTTAGCTTTATATAATTTCAGCTGCTAATTCAAAATCCCCAATTTGTGGTTTAGAATTTAGATAGTATTGCAATTTATAAAGCCGTCACTTTAACCTGAAACCCTAGATTTGATAGTATTGCAATTTGCTGATTTGATAGTTTTATATCCATCTGCGTTTATGAGTAAATATTTCACTTTTATTAGTGAATATTAATTTAGAAATTGGGTAACAATATGATGAAACAGTTGGTTAATAATATTTGCAAAATGAATGTGAATTGATTGTTTTGTTTCACTTCAAAAGTCAATATATTATGTATATCAATTTTTAAAGTGTTGGAAATATGACGAAAAATGAAGACGATAAAAACCGGGTTTGGTTTTGAAAAAATAATTCCAGAGCTTACAATAGGAAAGTTAAGCAAAAAAGAGATGAACTCACAAAATCACTTGTTGGCTCAATTTCCAACTTATATAAAGCAAAAATTCAAAAATCGTAACCTTGATAGAAGAAGAGGAGTGAAACAAAACAATCTTATTACTGAAATGATCAAAAGTATTACAAGACTGTGTACAGGTATTTATAGACTTGACTAAGTATAGTTTGATACAGAGAATACAAAGAATACATGTACAGGTGCACACAAACTATGGCTATGCTCTAACTCTTCCCCTCAAACTGATCTCTTCCATTTCCCTCTGCTTCATTTCTTCTGCCAAAAACTGCAACAGTTAGTGAGTCTCTCAATTTAATGAAACGTGAGGTAGAGAGAGACTTTGTCAATATATCAGCCTTTTGAAAAACAGAAGGGATGTGATTAACAATCAATTTCCCACCATCAATCAATTCTCTTACAAAATGTAAATCTATCTCAATGTGCTTGGTTCGATGGTGCTGAATTGGATTAGAAGATATTGCTATAACACTTTGATTATCACACTAAATGACAGGAGTGTTGTGACTTGCAACTCTTAGCTCATTCAGTAAGGACCTAATCCATACAATCTCAACTGACACTGCTGCAATGCTCCTATACTCTGCCTCAGCACTGGACCTAGCTACTGTAGGTTGCTTCCTTGATGACCAGGAGACAATGTTTGAGCCAATGAACACACAATACCCACTAGTTGACCTCCTGTCATCATAGTCTGCTGCCCAATCTGAGTCTGCATATGCTGTGATGTTTAAGATTTTGCTTTTGTGAAGAGTTATTCCATATTCTAGAGTTCCAACCAAATACCTGAGAATCCTTTTCACGGCTCTCCAGTGTTCAATTGAAGGTTCTTGCATGAATTGACAAACTTTATTAACACAAAAGGATAATTCAGGCCGAGTGATTGTTACATATTGAAGTGCTCCTGCTATACTCCTGTATAAGCTAGGATTTTCAAAAGGATCTCCCTTCCTTTTAGATAGTTGAAGATTGGTTGTCATTGGTGATGGCATTGGTTTGGCATCTGACATTTTTGTTTTTGTAAGAATATCTTGAATATATTTCTTCTGACACAGTTGTAAACTTTGATCTGTTTCTCTTCTCACTTCTAATCCCAGAAAATGATTAATATCACCAATATCTTTCAGAGAATATTCGTTGTGTAGGCAGTCAATTAGTAGTTGTGTCTCTTTATCATCATTCCCAGTGATTAAGATATCATCAACATAAACTAACACGTACATAATTAAACTGTCATTGATTCTGAAGAAGAGAGAGGTATCAGACTTGGATTGATTGAACCCTAGAGTTGACAGAGAGTATTTTATCTTCTTGAACCAAACTCTAGGAGCTTGTTTAAGTCCGTAGATAGCTTTATTTAGTTTGCACACTCTATGATCATCTTGCTTAAAGCCTGGAGGTTGCTCCATAAAAATTTCTTCATCCAGTTCTCCATGTAAGAAAGCATTGTTCACATCTACTTGCTTTACCTTCCAGCAATGAAAAAGAGCCAGACTAAGAATCACCCTTATTGTTGTGTGTTTAACAACTGGAGAAAAGGTTTCTTTGAAATCAAAATCGTGTTGCTGAGTGAATCCTTTCGCCACCAATCTTGCCTTGTGTCTTTGTACACTCCCATCTGTGCCTCTTTTTAGTTTAAATGTCCACTTACAACCAACCACATTTCTGTCCTTAGGAGGAGAGACAAGTGACCATGTATTGTTCATTATTAATGCTTCATATTCCTCAATCATTGCCTTCTTCCAATTAGGATCAGATAAGGCTTCATCAGTGGAAGTTGGTTCACTGAGTATATTATAAGTCTTGAGTTTAAATATACCACATTTGGCCCTAGTCATCATGTGATGTCTAGGCACTTGTTGAGTCTGAGTAACTTGATGAGAGATATTATCAACATTAGTGTTCCTAGTAGTAGATTAAGAGCCATCTTCTTCTTCTCCAGCTGACAAGTCATTGTTTGAACCATGTTCATTACTACTGTCATGTGTAATTCTATTTGAACTGGATATCTGTTCCTCTTCATCAGCAAAAGTTGAGCTGTCATGATGAAACATAGGATCATTCCTTGACTCTGTAGTCTTAAATTGCCTGACATATATAGGAAGACTTGGTAAATTTGGTCTGATAACCTTTTTAGTAGGCTGGGAGCTGAAATCCTTGAAAGGAAAAATCTCCTCATTGAACACAACGTGTCTTGATACATAAATTCTTCCACTAGAGTCTAGGCATCTATATCCCTTTTGATTCAAAGAATACCCTAGGAAGGTACAAGGTCTGGATCGAAAATCCAGTTTGTGATTATTATAATTCCTCAAATATGGAAAGCAAAGACAGCCAAAGACCTTCAGTTCATTGTAATTAGGCTTTTGACCTTGCAGGACTTCAATAGGGCACCTGTTCTTGAGAACTCTGGATGGCATTCTGTTAATCAAGTATGAAGCAGTTGAAAAAGCTTCTGGCCAAAACTTCAGTGGTAAAGAGGCCTGAGCTAGAAGGGTCAGCCCAGTCTCCACCAAATGCCTGTGCTTTCTTTCAGATATCCCATTCTGCTCTGAAGTGTATGGGCATGTCAACCTATGTTGAATCCCCCTATCTTTGAAGTACTTATCAAGGGGTTTGTATTCTGAACCCCCATCAGATTGAAAACATAACAATAAAGTGTTCAACTGTCTTTCAACTAGTGTAATAAACTGAATCACAACCTGTGTTACTTCAGATTTAGCTTTAAGAAAATACACCCATGTGAATCTTGAATAAACATCAGTAAAAGAAATGTAATATTTGTACCCATAATCACAATTTATAGGAGCTGGTCCCCATAGATCAGATGTGACTAATTCAAGTGGTTTGTTAAAGTTAGTATTGGATAAAGAAAATGGGAGTTTGTGACTTTTTCCAATTTGACAATAAGTGCAAACATGAGATAAATTCAAATCAACAAATTTTATTCCAACATTATTCAATACTTGATTAACAGTTTGTTTGCAGGGATGGCCTAACCTGCTATGCCATATATCATATACATTCTTACAGTTTAAATTGCTTTGAACAGATACATTGTTGCAGACTTTATTGTGGTTACTTTGATCTTGAATTCTCACTTGTCTTGAAGTGTCAAACCTGTAGAGTCCCTTGTACAATCTACCCTGTAGTAAAACTTTTCTACTTAGATTATCTTTCACAAGACAAATTTTAGGATGAAATTCAATAAACGCATCATTGTCTGCAGTCAGCTGTGAGACACTCATCAAATTTTTCTTGATCTGAGGTACTCTTAATAAATTGCTTAAGTGAAGAACTCTACTGTTCTCAATACATTTAAGTGTGGCATTGCCTATATGAGATATATTTGTGGATGAGCCATTTCCCATATAAATGAGTTGCTTACCTTTGTACTCTGAGCATCCCAGATTCAAATTCCGAAGACTGTTAGTAACATGATTGGTAGCCCCTGAATCTGGATACCATGCTTCATTAGTAATATCATCAGCCTTTGCTAGATCCAGAGAGTTTATTTGACTTGTTCCTCCCTTTTCTTGAACTGATCTTGATTCTTGATTGAGCATAGAAAGGTTAATGTTGGCATTGTTGTTCCTAGGATTGAATTGTCCTTGTTGCTGCTGTGGAAAGGGGTCTCTCTCATATCTGAAATAGCACCTTAGGGCTGTATGACCAGTTCTTCCACAGATCTGACATCTGATACCATGATAGAAGAAGAGGAGTGAAACAAAACAATCTTATTACTGAAATGATCAAAAGTATTACAAGACTGTGTACAGGTATTTATAGACTTGACTGAGTATAGTTTGATACAGAGAATACAAAGAATACATGTACAGGTGCACACAAACTATGGCTGTGCTCTAACTAACCTTCAACTTCATGTATGGTGGTACAAATTGGTGATGAAGATCATGTCATTAATGAGAAGGTGGAGACTTATGAAGCATTGATAAGTGAAAAAAATGAAGATGTTATTAATGAAAATAGTAGTGAAGAAAGTAACGACAATGAGGGAGTTAATAATATTGATGAAGTTGTTGTTCATGCTACTATTGAACTTGACCTTGAGAAAGATGTTGATGTCAACTATGATCCGGGATTATGGGAAAAAAATTACGGATAGTAAAAGAGTGATGTTAGTTCAAAAAGGGCCTATTAAAATTTTAAAAGAGAATGATAAGTTTCCTAAACATGAAAGTGACGGAAGACATTTTTCTTCTAAACATTATATTTGTTATTATCCACATGGAGAGGGGCATGAACGGAAGTGGCTTGTCTACTCAAACGAGGTGAATAGAGTTTTTTGTTTTTGTTGCAAGTTATTCAAAAATCCACAAAAGTCATTCAAATTAGGAGAAGAAGGATTTAATGATTGGCAGAATATTACAACAAAACTTTGAGAGCATGAATGTAATTCGGAACATACCGCAAGTCTTATCAAATTGGTAGATTTGTATAGAGGCCTTCAACTAAAAGAAACAATTGACAAAAAAATGGAGTCTCTAATTGACCAAGAGAGAGAACGATGGAAAAAAGTATTAGTTCGCATTATTGGTTTTGTGAAAACTCTCCCCCGAAATAATTTACCATTTCGCGGATCTAATGAAAAAATCTATGAGAAGAACAATGGGCTTTTTTGCCAACTCATAGAATTTGTTGCCGAATTTGATCCAATTATGGAAGATCACCTTAGACACGTGGTAAATAATGAAATAAACAATCATTATCTTAGCCATAAAATACAAAATGAACTAATACTTCTATTGGCCAAAAAGATTAAAGAAATATTGCTTATGAAAATATCAAAAGCAAAATTCTTTTTGGTCATTCTTGATTGTACGCCAGATTTAAGCCATAAAGAACAAATGTCAATTGTTATAAGATGTGTAAATGTTGAACATGCAAGTAACATTAAGGTGGAGGAGTTCTTTCTTGGATTCATTGAGGTTGATGACACAACGAGACTTGGCCTTTTCAAAAAGCTTGAAATTATTGTAGTCGATCTTAAACTAAATATTGATGATGTAAGAGGACAAAGTTATAATAATGGATCAAATATGAAAGGTATGTTCTTTTTCAAAATAGATAAATAACTATATATGATCATTTGTTATTTCAACATATTTATGAATAGTAACTTAATATTTATATAGGTAAACATCAAGGTGTACAAAAGAGGCCTCTTGACATAAATCCTAGAGCATTTTATATCTCATGTGGATGTCATAGCTTGACTTGCTTTATGTGATATGGTCAAATTATGTATTAAAACTAGAATTTTTTTTGCTTATGTGCAAAAAATTTATACTTTATTTTCCGGATCAACACATCGATGGGGAATACTTAAAAAATATGTAAAGGGATTGACTCCTAAGGCATTGTCCGCAACTCGTTGGGAAAGTCATATTGAAAGTGTTAAGGCAATAAGAACTCAACCATCGGAGTTAAGAGATACTTTGATAGATATTGCTAATAATTCCAATAATGATATTGTGAGGGTGGAAGCTAAAGCTTTATGTCAAAATGCTTTAGAGGATTTTGAATTCTTGATTAGTTTATGTATTTGATATACTATATTGGACAATACTAATCGGGTTAGCAAAATACTTCAAGCAGAGGAAATGGATATCGAGGATGCAATTAATAAAGTAAGTGGACTTATTGCATTTTTTAAGAATTTTAAAGAAGTTGGATATGATGAATGATGAATGAAGCTAAAGAACTTGCGGAAGAAGTTGACATTGAACCAAAATTTTCGAAAAAAGAGTTGTTCGTAGAAAAAAGCAATTTGCCGAGGATAAAGAAGTTGATGTTAATGAAAGTCAATCTTTGAAAGATAAATTTAGAGTTATTTACTTTCTCCACATAATAGATCAAGCTCTAACCTCACTTACTAATCGATTTGAACAATTTAAGCTTTACGAAGAGAATTTTGGATTTTTATTAAATGCAAAATTTAAGATTTTTGATGATAAACAATTAAAAGAGCAATGCTTGAAACTTGAAAAAAATATGGAACACAACCAAGAGAGTGACATTTGCGGAAAAGGATTATTTCTTAAGCTTAAACAATTGAAAAGGATATTACCATTGGAAGTAACAAAATCAGTTAGTATTCTTAATTTTTTAAGATCTTATCATGATGTGAATGGATTTCTAAACGTGTGGGGGGCATATTAGATTTTATTGACTATTCCCGTCACGGTTGCTTTGGCGGAAATAAGCTTTTCTAAATTGAAGTTAATTAAAACTTATCTTCAGAGCACCATGTTACAAGAAAGATTAAGTGGGTTAGCAATGATCTCAATTGAAAATGACTATTTGAATATGCTAAAATATGACGATGTAATTGAAGAGTTCGCTTCAAGAAATGCAAGAAGTTGTTTTCGTTGAAATAGTTTGATGTATCATACTAGAATGCTTGATGTAGATGATGGTTTATTATCATAGCATGTTAAAACTTTTGTATAATGTATCAATGTACTTAGAAATTGTGTTTTTATGTGAACTCAATATATATATTTATTATAATATTAGTCTTATTTAATTTATTTTGTATAAAAGGCAACAAATGTTGTATTCATCTCGAGCAACTCAACTCATGGGGTTGGCCTTGCCTACAACGGACTAACAGTTACTATAACTTCAAGACGACAGACACTACACTGTCCATTAGCAATGAACTAAAACGTACATGAACTATTTTGATCCAACCCATCATATACACTATATTAATACATACATATATATATAGTCAACTAATTTCTATTCCTTGGATTCCTTTTGCTGTATAAGTACAAACTACATAGTGTCACCTCACCTTCATAATCTACGCCTATTAAATTTTTATCTACAAATGACTCCGTTCACTATCCTTCCACTACGCATGTCAGCACTTTTAGTTCACAGTTTCAAAATTTTACCAGTACCGACTAAGCATTTTACTCTTAAAACTGTATACTGTTGACGCAAAAAAAAATTGATATTTCATTTCCTTCACATTCACTCACTCTTTTCTCCACTGCAGACCAAATGTTCAACAACCGATCTAGACACTGCAATAAGCCTTTCAACGAACAAAATAAAACAAAAATGCACCTAAAATGCACCTGTGCGTCAAAGCAGATTCGATCACTTCCTGCTGACAAAGTTGAAATTTTGAACGTCGTATCGCCGCCTATTGCTCTACAGGACGAGTCATAGAATGGTAGCAACACGAACCACTTCATCTTTTCTTCTACGTAACAAAGTCAAATATTATGCAAAACATCAAATTAACGGAACCGACTGCATTTCCAACGCTACCGCAACACCGTAAGCATCGATACACTGCACCATGTCGTAAACACAGTAATTGGAATGATTTTCACTCTCGAAGTGGTTTACTATACATATATACATATACTTGAATACATATACATATTTATATATAGACATGCATCTTTAACTTTCCAATACTTTTTTTCTTCACCTAGATCGAAGAGTGCGATAAAGCTATTTAGCACTTCTTTAAGTTTACTCATGTTTATTTTTTATGATAAATTTAGCAATCGATTATGAACTCTATCGATTAAACTTAAATATCACTTTCATTACTCCCTTCCATACTCTGTTTATTTGATGCTCTGACGTGCAAAGCGCATGCATATATACTCTTAATATTATAAAAACAAAGCGAGCTTCCAACAATACTAACTAAGTAGCATTCATCAACTGTTTCACATGTTAGTTTTAAAACTATGACAGAATACAAGCTCTACTACCCTTCCAAAAGACTTAAATTGCATATTGCATACATTACGACTTTGAGAAAGGGCGACTTTAAAATGATGATGATGATACGGTTATGGCACAAGACCTCGCCGCACTATCATGAATCCTACACACCACTAAGACAACTTTGAATTTGCACAACAAACGTTTCTTTTGTTAATATTTATTTGTACAAAATGTAGTGACTATGACCGATTAACAAATAGCTGTGAACCAGCTGTCCAAATATTTGTTCGAGAAACATATACTCAACTCTATATACTATTGAGAGAAATGAATATACCGACTGAAAATTAATCATCTCTTCTTCCTACATTTCTTCTTTCTCTTCTCCTCCCCTAAGATTCTACTATCTTGCATTAATACGCATCACTACCACCATATTAGAAAGTCAAAATTTTCTCAACCTACGACCACAATGGGTAATATTAACATATACTTACAGATTTATAGATGTGGAAATTACCGAGGAGGGCCTTGTAGCCAGGTCCAATTATTTTGTAGGACTCGAGTTTGAAATAATAAATTTCCAGGACAAAAACACAAATACGGTTGACTTTCAGTTCATTCTCAAATCCAAACGTCTCGCTGTTTTTCAAAATCGATCAGGCGCGATTTTTTCACATCGATCATGTGTGATTTTCATCAATCGAGTGCAATTTTTTGCTAATCGATCAGGCGCGATATTCCTAAATCGATCAGGGAGGCGCGTTTTTCCCAAATCGATCAGGAGATTTGCCCAAATCGGATTGGTTACATTCAAGATTTCATATCACGTCGGAAGAAAGTGTCGATTGCTGTTTATGATTTTGTTCTTCGATTTCTTTAGTTCTATCTATGGGATCTGAAACTCGAAGTTCAAGCAATCAGTTAATGGATCATGGTGGTCAAAGGTACTGTTTTTTATTTTTGTTGATTTTTTTTTTGAGTTCATGGGAAACCTTAAGATCATGGTATTTATTGATACTCACTTAAGTAAACCACGCCGTGTGTCTACCCCGCTTTTATTTAGTCGTCGCACACGGATGCTTAACGTTGAAACTCCCACTGATGGTTTGGCGCTGGGATTCGAACCTGCCCGGACGCAGTCCTTTGGTTCCCATCTCCCAGCTCCCAAACCAACCGAGCTACGAACGACGGTTATTTTTGTTGATTTTAAGGATCTGTTTTGTTTGTTTGTGATAAAAATTCATTATTTTATGTTATTATTTTATGTTGTTCGCTGATAAATTATTGTCTATAAAGAAATTTTGGTTGATACTGAATGTGACAATTAGTTCTTGATTTCTTATTTAGTTCCGACAATGCTTTTTGGAAGAACATAAAATCTATTATGGGAAAGTTAATTTATAGGATGCACCGGTCATTTTTAATATGGATGATATTGTCCTTTTTAATTCAATATTGATGCATGTAAAGTATTATGCAAAAGATAATTGGTTTTATCTTTTTTTGAATACTGGGCTAAAAAAGGATCTGGCATATATTAATTAAGATCTGATGTAGTAAAACATTTTTACACATATTAATTAAGATCTGGTCAACAATTTGATTCTGCTCTTGGATTTCGTCGAACAGTTAGTGCTTATATTGTTTGAAGAATGGTTTTAAAGTACAGTATATTAAGAATTGTAAGGAATAGTTGACAGTTTGATGTGCTATAGATGGTTGTCTTCTTAGGATTCATGCTTCAAATTAAAGCAATTATTCTTTTTTGTTTACAGTTGACAGTTCGATTTGCCAAGCAATCAATTTCACCTACTTATTTTTTTGTTTACATTTTTTTTGCAGGTGTGATTCATCTGTTATAGTTGTGTTTGATTTCAATAACAATTTTTTTAGTGCTCGTTTTGGATTGGATGCTTCTATTTGTTCTGTTAGGAATAGGATTTGCGAGGAGTGGATTAATTTTAGTCCATTATGCTTTGATATTTTTTATATTCGAGAATCAAAGACTACCTTTGTTGAAACAGATAGTGATCTTCAAGCTGTATTGTGTTTGTCTTAGTTTAAAAAGGAAGAATTTTTGGTATTTTTTCTACGGTTGAAGATTGATTCAATGGATAATTTTGTTGTTGAAAGTAGCAAGTCTGGTTCAGTAGTTTGTGGTGAGTCAAGTAACAATATGTTAGGTTATGATGATGATTTAGATTCTGGTTTTGATCAACAAAAGGATTTACATGAGTTGTTGAAGAAGAATTCAAATATGGAATTTTTTACTGGGGTTGGTCAACAGTTTGATTCTGCTATTGGATTCCGTAGAACGGTTAGTGCTTATTGTTTGAAGAATGGGTTTAAAGTACAATATATTAAGAATTGTAAAGAACGATTGACAGTTCGATGTGCTATAGATAGTTGTCCTTTTAGGATTCATGCTTCTTGCAAACTGAAGCAATTGGACCAACTATTTGTTAAAAACATTCAGCTGAATCATACTTGTGGTGGTGGATTTCGTTCACTTGGTAGTCCAACTATTAATAGTGATCTTGTGAAAAGTCTAATCTTCAATCAAATTCGTGATGAGCCAAAAAGAAAAATGAAGGATATCATTAAAAGTTTTAGAAGAGATTATGATGTGAAGCTGAGCTATTATTTTGCTTATAAGGGTAAGAAATTGGCTATGAATGATATTTACGGTGATGAAAAGAAATCTTACAATGATTTAGTTTGGTATTTGAAGGCATTGGAAAGAAATAACCCAAATAGTTATTCAAGTATGGATGTGGATTCTGACACTAATCAATTTGAGAGAGTTTTTGTATGTTATGAGGCATGCATATTTGGATTCAGCTATTGTCGTCCTATGGTGTTTTTAGATGCTACCTTTTTGAAAGGGCGAAGTGGTATTTTGATGGCTGCCACTGCAAAAAATGGGAATCAAGGTACTGATTTTGATCTTTTTTTTGGCTGTTGTATTTACTTCGTACTGTGTGCATTAGTTCCTTGTTATAAATTTATGTAACATAGTACTGTTTCTTTAAGTGATTGTTCTAGTGAATTTTGTTATGTTCATACTGCATTTTGGTTAAGTGATTAGTCTACTGTTATATAGTACTGATTCAATTCATTAAAGTTTCTTTTGCGTTAGGGCTTAGCATGTAAAATTATTGCAGAAATGAATTTATGTAAATTTGATCCAGAAAAAATACTGTAAAAGATTTAATGTTATTTAATTTGATGTACAAAATGTTACTGTATACAGGAGTTAAAAAAGATAAATGCATTTATCTTTTAAGATAAAGAATTAAATAACATATTAAGCCGTACTTATATATCATAGTTACTACTACATGTTAAACATATTTATCATTTTTCTCATTATTTGAAATTCTTACATAACGTATAAAAATGATTTAAACAGCATATAGAAAAGATAATAGCATATATCTTTTAGAAGTTCAAATATAAGTCTTTGTATTGTATGCATGAATTAAGTATTATATCTTTGCAATTTCTACCCTTCCTGCATAGACTACACATTCAAGTAGCAAAATTTAAAAAACAAAAGAAAAAAAGGATGAATTGTCTCTAGCAAATTTATTTTTCCTTTTTTATTTAGGCCAAGGGCATAGTGTTCATGTGATTGTTTACTATTAGATAATACTATTTCAAACATAGTGCATTATTTTCAAATGTACATTAATAAACAGTGAATTATTATTTTTTTGTTTTTTTCCAGGTTTTTTCCCATTAGCAATGGCTCTTGTTCCCAAAGAAAATGAAGAGTGTTGGAGTTGGTTTTTGAACCACCTAAAGAATGCTCTTAGTTGTGATAGAATATTAACTTTTTTAAGTGATAGACACTTGGGTTTATTATTAAGTGTTCCAATTTTTTTTCCGAATAGTCATCATTCTTATTGTTTGCATCATATGCAAAATAATATTGCTAGCATTGTGAAAAGTGGAAGGGGTGTTTGGGTAGCTCATTTACTTGAGCGTTGTGCTATAGCTTCTAATCATCATGAGTTTGAAAAAGCCATGTCCAAGTACAAAGAAATTGGAGGTGCCAAAGCTATAGAGTATTTGAATGACAAACCATATGATCATTGGGCCGATTTGTTTTTTCCGGGGAAGCGATATGGTGAAAATAAGTCCAATGTAGCTGAGAGTTTTAATTCTTGGATTTTGGATGAAAGAAGTTTGCCTGTTACTGCTTGTCTTGATGGAATTAGGGTAAAACTTATGATGCAAATGTCTAATCGTAAAGAAGAGGCATTAAAGTGGACTAGTGTGCTATGTCGGAAAATGGAAGCTCGTTTGTTAAAATTGAAGGAAGAAGGATTTGGGTGGAGTGTTTCTAAATCATCTAGGTATGTATTTATATTTATTTACATGATGTTCACAGTTTCTAAAAAATGATAAATGCATTTATCTTTTTTCAACCTGCTATGTAGCCTGTGTTATGATTTCATTTTGTTGGTGTCGCTTGCTACATATTTTCTCTTTGTCTGCATTAAGGCTTATGATAATATGAATACTGTAAGGATGAAGTAATATAAAGCAAGTATCATTGTGGTGTTTTATTTTTGAGATATTGTTATGGTAAAAAATAATGTTGTGCATAGGAGTATGATGCATTAGTGTGTACGCTTAGGGTTTATTCACATGCATGAGTGTTTTATTTTTGATAGTATTTATGGTTTTTGGTATAACTGAAAGCTGTGACAAGATATTTTCAAGTTTATAAATTTATACCTTAACAGTAAATATATAATGGAAATATTGAGCAATGCTCACATGCAGAATTCATGAGCAAACATACATTATCTTTTTTTCTTCCCTTATAGCATAGCTTCTGCGATCTTTTAGAATATGAACAGTATGATTGTTAATTTTTTTGGTTTATGAGTCTTATTTTTCACTATTAGTTCACTGCACATGAATTGGGTCTTATTTATTAGATAGATTAGAGAGAATATATATAGTGCTAATAATCCTATTTTGGAAATGCAATCTGTTTATATATTTTACCTGTTTTTAATTTTACATTTTGTAGGTATATTTTTGAAGTTCATTCTCCAAAATCTCAAAAGGTTGATCTTAAAAATCGCATTTGCAGTTGCAATCAATGGAAAGTGACAGGTTTTCTTGTGTGCATGCTTTGAAGTGTATTTCTTTAACCAGAAATTCTGTTTATGAATATATTGAGAATTACTTTACTGTTGAGTATTATCTAGCTTCGTATTCACATTTGATCAATCCTATTCCAACTTTTGATAAGGAAGCAATTGAAGCTGAAGAATCATCTATTGTTCTTCCTCCTAAGCCTGTTCGTGGAGCTGGTAGGCCTAGGATGAATAGGATTGAAGGGGCTGATTTTCATGCTAAGCAAAATAGATGTGGAAAGTGTAAAAAACTAGGACATAACAGAAGGGGGTGTTCTTTTGAATAATTGAGTTAATTGTTTTAGTTCATTGTATTTGATTGGTTGTTCTATGAATACTTTGAGTTGAATAATTGAGTTGATTGTTTTAGTCCAAAGTATTTGATTGGTTGTTGTATGAATACTTTGAGTTGAATATTTGAATAATTGCATATGTTGAATTGGTTATGATCTGATTTTGATTATTTTTGGTTGTATGCAATTATTTATGTTTAAATGTTATTTGGAATACAATGTTGTTAGTTCTGTTAAAAAAGATTAATTGATATTTCTTTTTAATTCTTATGTATAGTCTGTTTTTTGTTATTATATGTTACTGTAGTTATTATGTCTATTCTTAAAATATAGTCTTTTCTATTCATGAACTCCAGCCCTGACGCTGGTCACTACAAGAAAATCAATGTGGTATCAAATAGCAATGAGATATTCTATATCCTCAATGCCAATGGATATTCAAACCAAATCATCTGTAAATCCACGATTTTCACGCACATCAGTAGGAATACAAATCAAACAGAACAACTGGAGATGAGTATGACTAGTATATTGCTACTCGAAACATACTGTCAATAAAACATAAATGCTTTTATCTTTTTAACAGAGCATTAAAAACATTAGCCATTACAAATCAGTTGTGCAAGTACTTGCTAGTTAACAATATACAAAAGCAACATAGACTGAAGTGATTATGTACTTGATATTTCATTTGACAGATGCATAGTCAGATTCAAAAGTGACAGTGCAAACAAGTCTTTGTGTGTAGTGAAAGTAACGTTCACGCCTGGTTAGACAGAGACAGTTGTTGAATTTTCAATTGCATTAATTATCAATATGCAGCATAATGCATGCACCAACGTGTTTTTTTTTCACTACATTCGCTCGGTTTCGTTATATATTGTAATTGAACAGTGAGGTAATGCATATGACATCATAAACAAACTCAAGTCTACAACATTTGCAAGTGGGTTTTACAATTGGTGGTGGTTTCCATTGTTCAATTACGAAACACCACCCAAGAACTTGAGATTAAAACTCAAGTTCTCCATGAAAATACTCAAATGCTGTCAACAAAAGCTGATGAAATCTCTACAGTATTGTCCACAGTGCTTCAAGAACATAAAGATACCAAGAAGTCTACTGAAAAAAAAATCCTCCTCAACAACAAACAACCGCAAATGCCTGCTAATTTGGGATCTAATACTTCCACAACTCTGGTATATGTACCACTTTATCAGAGGTACTCATCATGAAAGCATCGAGAAGCTACCTCAAATTCAGAAATGGTGTTAACTTAACCGAGAAATAACTAGGCCTTGCTACGAATACCCAGATTATTGCAACATACAGTTATCAAGTTAGATTTCTCTACTTTTTCAGGGCAAGATAATGTTGTTTACTAGCTTAGGCAAGTGAAGCATATTTTTAATTATCATGGCATTCCAGAAAGTGAGTTGGTACAAGCATGTTCATTCCATTTGTGGCAAAAGTCAGATTCAAAAGTGACAGTGCAAACAAGTGCACAACACACACATAAACAAACTCAAGTCTACAACATTTGCAAGTAGGTTTTACAATTACAAATTCATCAGTAAATTCAGATATACTGTCAACCATTACAAATTCATCAGTAAATTCAGATATACTGTCAACCATTACAACACACACATAAGCAAACTCAAGTCTAAAACGTTTGTGTGACCTACATCAACCATTACAAATTCATCAGTAAATTCAGATATACTGTCTAAAATCTATCATCAAATAAAATTTTAACAAATGTATGATAAAAAGACTGTTAGAAATCAAATAATTTGTTGCTATCATTGTCAGTTGAAATTTTTTGTTGCTGAAGCTGAACTACAGAATTTTTCAATTGTTCAGCAGTATGGTTCATCGGAGAGAATTTGTGCAGCTATCTGTGCTCTAAATGCGTTTAGTTGTTCTTGACTGATTTTTGATGTTGTGTCCATTCCTTGTGCTATCTTTTGGATAAACATCATTACGAAAATTCCACAGTCAAACCTGCATTTGTTAAAATTTTAGTTATTGTGTAACATGGATTGGATTGTTGTATAAATATCTCCAGTATCCTGAAAATTACCCGTTGGTTTGTTGAGCACAGTTAACATTTTTAATCAATGTGGACTTTCCCAGAATTGTTTTCTCGCCTGCATCTTGTAAGTCTTTATTGATTTTGTTTACCGCTGCTTTCTGCAAAAAATATATATATCTTTTTTTATAATAATGATAAATCTATTTATCTTTTTTACTTTCTGTGTATTTTAATTACCACATTAATAGCAAACTTCGAATGTCCACTTCTTAATGACTTAGATCTTGTGGTCAAGTGTAGAGAATCATAATGGTTCCATGTACATGATTCCACTACTAGCTCTAGCAAGCTCCAATGTTCATTGCCATGTATAGGAAATAATATATTGCAACATAATGGATTTAGAAGTGTTTGTTTAATAAAAGGATTAAACATATCCCTTTTGATATTTTCCATGTTTCCATCTGTTGCACTTTTCTGTTAAAAAATAATTTCAGAAAACTTATCTTAGAAACAAATTAAATTTGACATTATAGTTTACTTACTGTCATTGTTGTGTTCACATATATAATGCTAGAACTTTGTTCAAATAGTTTTGTTTTTCTGAACCAAAACCAATCAATAACCTACATTTCAAAAAAAATTATGGATTAAGTATAGATTTTATAATGAAGCAAAGTATAGAATTTATAATGAAGCAAAGTATAGTTTTTTGTACTTACTTGACCAGAAATATATTCTCCATAGAGAAGTTTTTTTATCATACTTTTTGTGATGGTGATGAAGTTTTCATCATCACAAGTAAATGCTTCATCACTGAAAAATTAAGATTAGTATGTACTGTGTTGTATGGGACTTACAGTATAAACGAAAATTAATTAAGATTAGTATACTAAAAAATTAAGATTAGTATGTACTGTGTTGTATGGCACTTACAGTATAAAAGAAAATTAACTAAGATTAGTATACTGAAAAATTAAGATTAGTATGTAATATTTGTTAATAAAAGAAAATAACAATATTTGTAGAAGTTTGTCTGAAAAGATAAAGATAAATTAATTTATCTTTTTTAGTTTAGTTTGGCTTTTTTGATCTCTATATGACAAAAAAACATGGGTATTAAATCAGTCCTGGTTTTATGGCACTTACAGTATAAAACACAGATTTGATCTCTATATGACAAAAAAATATGGAGAATTCATGGGAAAAAAGGTTCATGACTTGTATATGACAAAACAAATATAGGCCGTGTTGCAAATATTATAACTTCTATATGACTTTAGTTATATTAACCTATGCATACCAACAAAAGTTTTTCTATAATTTGTATGCATATCATAAGTTATGTTTGCAAAAGATATAACTAGTATGTTTCATTCTATTTGTTAATGTTACAGGTTTTTTCTGAGTAACTGTATTTGGAAATCCAAAAGAACATGACAAACTAATACAACAGTTCATCATTAATGTTACTGATTGTGGTTTTTAGTGCTAGCTTTGAGTACATCTTCCGACCTTTTATTACTAGTGCCTAAATTTGTGTAGTGTTTATCGTATATAATTAACAAACCTGAAAATGCAAAGCATCAAACCTAATAATGAAAAGGTGAAGATAAATTAAGCTATCTTTTTTAGTTTTGTTTAGTATTTTTATTTTTTTAATTTGTAAATCATTAGATTTTGATGCTAGAATAAAAAGCTTTATTTGAATTATATGTTGTACTAGAAACAGTATGATATTGTACTAGAAACAATATCTTATTGGAATAAATATATATTTAAGTCAATTGAGTGAAAAGTAGTTTAGTTACTTACTTGTTTCCTCCAAGAATTTTGAAAAAAATTCTTACAATTTCCTTTTGTTCTTCAGTAAGATATTTGAGTAGTGGACATTTCTCAACATTCCTTGGTTTCTTCTTCTTTTTTGGTTCTTTTAGGACAACATCTTCAACAATATAGGATTTTCAGAAGGATTTTCTTCAGGAAGCACTTTCAGATTGTCAGATTTTAAACTATCTTGTGTCTCCTTTTGTAGTATGAAATCTTGAGTTTGCATAATATCAAAAGTTGGAAAATCAGCAGAACTATTTATGTGAATTATACCAACAATTTTTTTTTACCTTTTTCAGCTTTGGTTTTTTTGTTCAAATTATCTTTTTCCTTCACATCGTGCTTTTCTAAATTTTCCAAATTCTGGAGCTTCATTTCAAGAATCTGTATTCTTTTTTTTGACAATTCTCTTAAGTGTCTTTCCTCATTTAATTGTTCTACAACATTTTTCATCTCAGTAGTCAAAAAATTGACTTTTGACTGTAGCTCCATTACGTTATTAGCTCCATTACTTTTGTCTTCCTACCACTCCTCTAATTTTCTTTTGTTGTTTTGGTCTTCTACCACCTCAATAGCTATTATTTTATTGGAAAGAAATTCTTTCTCTTCTTCTGTTACAGCTGCAAATTTTTTTTAAGATCTGCAATGAATATATTTAAAGTTAAGCTTGCACATATACTGTCATTGAAGTACTAGACAAGTTAAGCTTGCACATATACTTTCTATACTCATTTGGTTTTATTTTTTTTAGGCTACTAACATTCCAAAAAATTGCATTCCAAGAAATCAAAAAAATGTACAGTTTAAAAAAAAACTAGCATACTTTGTCACTGTCAACTTCAGTGAGTTCCAAATCTTTCAGTTTTGATAAATCCCATTCTCTCATTCTTGGGATTTTGGTTTGCAGATTTTCCTTCTCATCAATTATTTTTGTTCGTTCACAAATCCAGTACTGCAAGAAAAAGATAAATACATTTATATTTTTGTAATAAATATAAAGTTGAATATATTTATATTTAGTTGAAGTTATGAAAGCATACCAGTAACACCATAGTACAGCCTGGTGTACTTCTAGGGTCAGCATGATACTTTTTAACATTTTTCAAAACATTTTCACATATTGCCCGTGGCCAAGAGATTGAATATAATTTTTTTAAATTCAGCGACTTCGGCAAGAAACCCCATTGCATATAGCTTTGGTTGTTTGGAAAAAGGAAAGTTATAACGAGCAACAATAATAACAATTTCACTAAATCTCATCTAATAAGTAATTGTAAATATCGGACACAACTAGGGTTTAGCATGTAGTCTAAATATTTTACATTAATAGATAGATACGTTTATCTTTCTTAACAGCTAAACAATAACTTGTTCAGTTTAAAAACTAGGGTTTAGTATCATCTGCAATTGAATATTTAGGTATGCTTGATTAAACAAATGTCGATTATGTTAAATTATAACAAGAACTAAAATACCTTAAATCCATTATAAAAGTTATTATCAGCATCAGTAACAATGAATATTTAAGTACGATTTATCATATAACTAAAACATTTACATCAAAATAAAATACAACTTACTTGTTCCACATTTGAGTTTAAGGTGATTGTAGAAATTGCTCGATGAAAGTATTATAGTTTAAGCTGAAATCGATGATGCTGAAGCAGAAAAATTGGGAAGAGAAAATGGAATGGAAATTGGTACAGAAGAAATCGATTTTGTTTCTAAGCCCTATTTTTGTTTCGAATTAGCGGCAGATATGGATTAATGAAAAGTAGCGGGTTTATTTTTGACCCGTGTCCTGGAAACTAATTATTTTGAACAGGTGTCCTAGAAAATAATTAGTTGATGCTAAGAGGCCCTTATAGTAAAAATTCCCTATTTTTAAAGATTACACGATTTAAATATATAATTATTTACAATTTTTTTATTTAACCTTAGTAAATCGTGGCCATTACTTTTGCTTTTGAAATCAAGGCTGCACAATTCCTTCTTCTTTCCTTCATACACAACCTGCTACAGAAACCTAACGTCGCCCTTGACTGTTTGTTTGCCGCGCCACCTCCCTACGATCGGAAGTCGATCAGACCACATCAACGTGTGCGCCTCACCTAGCTTCCCCCATGGCCATAGCCACGACCAACTCGGCCACTTCCCTGCCGTGAAATTGCCCCCCTAAACACCCACGAATAGAGCCCGATTCTGGCCACATCGATCAACTTCACACGATCATTACCGTTGGATGGATAGGTCTCTCCAAGCTCTCCATTTTCCTAGTTGACGACAAAGGCTATAGGGGCGTGGATGAGGAGATATTCGAGGGGAAAGGCCACAAAATTCTGACCATTGAAAAGAAAGTGGCGGCTAGGGTGATTTAATTTCTAGGGTTTGCAAATTGAAAAACCTTGGGGTCTTATATAGAAAATTTCAAAACACTATTCACCCGAAAATTTTCCGAACTCCAATCGAAGCGTGCCGCCTGGCGTTTATAATGTTTTACCCCTATTCCGAACACAATGGAATATATACCAGAGGCCAATTTCATCGTATTTGGAAGATAGGTTTTCGAATCAAATTATTTTAATTAAAATTTACTTAAATAAATTTCTATGCGTTTCAGCTTCGCACGACCAAACCGTAAATCCGATTGACACGAAATTTGAAATCCTACAATAATATAATATTACGGATCCAATGAAACTAGTTTCGTCGAAATCTGAGACCGTGTCAAAAATGACTATATGTACATGTGAGTTAAATATTAAAATTTCCAATTTCTATAAATTAACTTGAATCAATTTTAAAAGTTTACCAACTTCATTCTAATTCAAATAGAATTTATTTCAACTTTTTAAATCATTTCCTTCACATTAAATTCAAAATCAAATTATTTCTACAATTTCAAATATTAAATTAACAATCTAATTATCCAAATAAATCATTATATTTGAAATATAAGTTATTCAGCTTATAAAATTAACTTGTGAATATTTAAAATCAATTAAATATCCCAACGTTGAATGACTGAAATTTTGGGTCATTACATAGGCAAAGCCGTAGTTTTGAGAAATAATTTTTATTATGATTATGAATCATATGATACTGCTAATTATACCTCAAACAATTAAGGGTATGCACCAATTTAGTGGGAGCAACATAAGAGTTGATGAACTCTTCGAATTGATACATATTGATGTATGCAGTCATAAGTCTATTAATACCAAATCGGTTCCACGTGCTTGGTTATTTTCATTGATGATTTATCACCGACATGGACATTTATATTTGATACACATGTAGTATGCCTATGATAAGATCATAAAATATAAAACAAAAGTAAATAAAATAACATGCAATAAAATAAAATGATTAGATTTGATCGAATATGTGAGTATATTGAAAAGAGTTCTAAACGTACGTAAAAATGAATAAAGATTTAATCTCAAAAGCCACTCCTCCCTATAATACATAATGATGTATCGGTAAGGAGTAATCGAATATGTGAAATTAACTTCTTTCTATAAGGTTGTGTAAATAAGAGTAGTGTACAAGGTTAAAATTAATTTCATCTAAAGAATGGTTTACAAAATCATACAAGGCAAGGGTTTATAAGTAACTCCTGGCATATCCAAGGCTAAGTAGTTAGCGGGTTGTGTGAGTCGAAAGACTACACGTAATAATGGTTCATAAGGGATCTTATATGAATTTCCCCAAAAGGTGTTTGGAAAAGACTGTCATTAGATGACATATTTATATTTTGATCATAAGTTTTGTAAACTAAAACCAAATAGTTTTATATATAAGAAAATTCATAAAATGTTTATGAATACCTATTGTGTTTCGCTTAGAAACAACTTTTTGTTTCAAGAAATACCGACTTCATATTAAAGGAATTTCTTATGGAAATTATTGGAATTAAAATAGATTTGGATACGATCCAAAGATAAAATTAATGATGTGCGATGAAATGAAATTAACCTAACCTATATGAACACATCGCACTAGAGTGTCAAATAAGTATTCTCATACACTAAGAGAAAATATGGTTGTAACCAAAAGAATGTGATCCATCGGCCATGATCGTGTCTTTAAGAGAAAGGCTAATGAAGTTGGAATTTAATGAGCAATGTTAATAAGAATAATCTCGTAAATTTCAGTTATTGAAATTAGCATAATAGATTCGTTATTTAACATGCTCAATTTAATTCGGATTTACTCACAAAATTATTGATTGGTAAGATTTAGTGATTTGGTACATATATGTTGAAATGGAAAATTCTAAATAATGATTTAGAATAACTATTTGCATATAACAACCAAAGTATCTCAAAGTCAGTGGAAGTGATGTTGAGTTTGTGAGTTTTCTGATATGGTTTGAGAACTGATATGAAAGTATCATTTAGAAAAGCATCAAAATTGAACAAGTGTTTTGATAGAAATATCAAATAGTTTGATTAGAAATAGAAATGTAGGGGAATTTTGTGTTCATAAGAAAGAGCGTTCAAAGGTACATTGATATTTCTAAATTATAAGTAAACAACATGTTGTTTTTAACAATGTACTTATGTTAAAATCAACCGTAGTTGTTTTAATACTCGACATTGGATTTGTAAATGATATCTTTTATAGTAAATATAAAAGATATTGGAAATGACTCAAAGGACGTCTTATTAAAATGTTCAATACGGGACATAAAAGATGATTCCTTATGCTTTGACAATAGGAAATATCATACATGTTATGTTGTCTACGGTATCGTGATTTTTTTGTGTATTTGATACATGAAGCAAATATCAAATCCAAATACATATCACTAAATGGTCGTTTGAGGTTTTCTTGTGTATTTATGAAATACCATATAATTGTTTATATAAACAAAAAAATCCTTATGAAGGAGTGTTCGGACTCAAATTTTCATAAGTGATATTGAGTATAATGTCAATGATAAATTTAAGCTAAGAATCTTTAAGTTGAAAATGTTCTGCATGAAAGATTGGCTAATTCAATGAAAAAGGCTAAGTACATCGTCTTGAATAATGGCACAATAAAAACAATATATATAAATATAAATGCACAAATTTATAACTAAATGGAGGCTAGTCCTAAATGTTGTGAATCCTATAACATTGTTATATGATAACAATGTCACAATAGAACTTAGAGCTCACTAGAAGTCGAGAGACATACTCCAAATTCTTTCACATGATAAAGGTAGTTTATCAGCATCCGAGAGAGTTGAATGATAGAGTAGAAAATTAAAACATAATAGCATACCCATTCACTCAGGGGCTGACCCAAATGATTTGGAGAAAACCAATTGGAGAAGTTGGAATGAGATTCCATAATCGACTCCAAGTGCAAGTGGGAGATTGATAGAGTTAGGAGTATGCTCTAGGGCCAGTTATGTAATTTGCTACATATATCTAACTCGATAAACAATCTTATTCGAAATAAAAGGTGTTTTCTTTCTTTTTTATACTTGATATAATGTGTTATATATTAATTAATTAATTTAGTTAGAAGCATATTTAATAGAAAATCGATAAATGTTATGTTTTGTGATAATAGTTACAACCTTTGTAACCATGAGTAATTTATCATATGAAAATAAATATACCATTTTAAATATTCTTAGTTAAGATGTATCGAGATTAGATATCGATATATATATATATATATATATATATGTATGTATGTATGTATGTATGTATGTTGAGATCAAAGTACGTAACACTCTCCAACTGCTGGGGTGTGTATTACTCATAGCTGCTGGGGGCACTAAGGAGTTACGAACTGATAATTATTAGATAACTATGGAATGACTCACTCGATAGTTTTCTGTTGGTTAATATAACTAAGTCAAATAGAAAAATCAATTTGACTAATTTACATAGTTCTCACAACTTGAGAATACTATTGATCTTTAATGTGGAAGCTCCGCTTTGATTATAGTTAAATCATGGTACGGTGTCCATTGAATGACTATAGTTGGGTCGAGTGGAAGCATTGGATGTGAAACACTATTCAAGAGAAGATTCATCTCCTCGGTTATAAGTGGTTAGTATCATGGTCAACTGAAGTCATCTCAAAGTTAAAGTCTTTGTCCAAAGCTTGGTTAATAATAATTGTTATATTGAACCAAGGATTTTGTGTTTGGACTATAGAGTTGAATATGAATGATATTGAAATTTTGACCATTAAAAAATTTCATAAGTCCAAAGTGATATAGTTTTGACGAAGATAATTAGTGTAAATAATCATCACTATCAGGTACCGCTTATAATAAGTAAAATAGGATATTACTAAAAAGATGTGTAAGCATTAAATTCTCCAATGTCACACTAGTAGCTAAGGTGATGTGTGAACGTTAATTTTCGAATTGTTCGATATTAGTCGTTGATTGAATTTACACATTTGATTCATATAGCCGTAATGATGAATACTCTGAATAAACCACACGATTTAATAATTTTATAAATTATTGCAAATTAGTTAATTTAATTAATATTTATGAAATATTAATTATTAAACCTTATTTGATTTATTTTGAATATCATTAGCATTTAAGAGAGTGCGTATATAAAAGTTATAAACGCGCTTATTAATATACGATATTGATAAAATATTTAAACAGGATTTAAATAGATTAATTGCTAAGTTATTTTGGGAACTTTTCTTTTGAGGCCCAGATGCATGATGTAAAAGGGAAGAGTTTTCAAATGCGATTTGAAAATATAAAAGGAGCAATTAAACGAAAGAATTAAATCTCCATCCTTTATTTCTCTTTATGAATCACTTAAATTTCATTTATGAAATGATTCTTTCCTTTTCTCTTTAAATCTATTTCGTCTGACGAAAATGTAAAGCGGAGGGAAAGTATTTGATTGGGTTTAATTAGGAACTAAATATTGAGGTTTTAAAAAGAAAAATTGAAAGGTTTCAATGTTTACTATAAAACATATCCTATATTATTCAATCCATTGATTATACTTTTCTGACAGAACATCCTACCTTCTCTCTTTCTATCCTCCTCTCCCTTAATGGCCTCCATGATAAAAAGGAGAAAATCCTTAAAATAAATTCAAATAAAATTAATAATATTCAAGGTGTTTTTTCCTCTAGATCCTTACAAAATCCAAAGGTTGATTCGAATGAATCGGAGTTTTATTCTTCACACAAGATGCAAATCTTAGGCTTTATCTTCAGGTAATTTTTAAAAACCCGTTGATATTCAAATGCTGAACATCCAATCGCCGAAAAGGCATATTGTTTGGGTAAAATAAAAACAACAAGAGAAATAGAATCTCACAGCGGAAACGACAACATATAATATAACAAAGACAGTATAAACTGTAACTCTTGGATACAAGGCACATCGGAGTTAAATACAAACCTCATCAGCTGGACAGTTATAATTTTCTAATCTTACAATTGCTGATAGGTATACAATATAATACGGTGGAAAATAAAATACTATGGTAGGAGAACATACAGCTCTTCTCCAAGAGCTCCATAACGCCAATGCCAATCTAGAAAATATTCAGTTTGACCTGAGCGTTATAATAAAATAACACCCGGATCAGTCTGGAAAACCAGCGTGAGAAAATTCAAGAGATATGGGGAACATAAAATAATTCCGTGAGACCACAACGCTAAATATGGAACAGTTTTTTACCTCATAAGAACAACATCTATACCAGAATGAATGGAAACAAATTAGAACAAAAACCCAAACTTGAAAGAATGGGCATAAAAAGATTAAAATCCAAACTTAAAGAATAGGCGTAGATAATTAAACATCAAAAAGAGCTCCAGTCGCTTCTGGACGCAAATAAGAAAAACAATTCAAAGTTTTGAATCAAAACAAGGAAAGGAAATTTTTCCAAAAATGACTAGGAGGGTGCACCCTCCTCACCGAAAGTATACCTCTAGAAATATACTTGAGAACTACGATGGCTCTCGGACACGTCCAAGTTAGACCATGCCAACCTTACCGAGAAGCCGAGTATTTCACATTTTCGCGCCCATGCCATCTAATCCAATCTAGAGTAGATGTGAAGATACCCTATTGGAGGCAACCCACATAGCTTGTCTTCCACTCGCTCTTTGGTTTTAGTTATTTCCGATAAAGGATATCAATGCTCAAAATAAGCAACAAATCGTCTTAGATTGACAATACCCAAAAGATAACAGAATTGATAGTCAATAAATCAACTATCAGGATTAATCAAAGTGATCGTATATGGAAATTAAATTTCTTATCCTTATCAGCACTCGCCAATTTCAAACTTGTACCATCCCTCGGTTAAAATAAAGCCGGTTAATGTAGTATTACCTCTATGCCTTGCCTTGATGACATTTTTAACCTTCGAGATAGAAACGAGTTTCCATACCTTGACGTTTAGTGCTAAGAATATGACTAAATCCTTTCCATACAAGTATATTGTTTATGAAAATTAAATTTGTTATCTTTTCCATAACCGAATCAAACATTTAAACTTTTAGAAAAATCGAACTTGTGCTTGGCATTTCATATCACAAACATTAACTTTAAACAACTTTATTAAAGTTATTAATTAACTTTAAACATCACTATTAAAATGATTAACTAAAAAAATTTATTATTAATATCTCAAAACAACCTTTTGCATTAAGATAAAATAATAATTTAAAATATATTAAAAACCCCAAATTCCTTCCAAAATACTTATAAATCTTTATGAACGTATTTGAAAAGAATTTACAAAATATTTAAAGTAAATAATCTTTTTATAAATTTAAAACAACATTAATTATTCCGAAAGATAATAAATCAAATTCATCGTCTTTTCGTAAATTTAAAACAACATTAATTATCCCAAAAGATAATTAATTAGATTTATAATCTTTTTATAAATTTGAAACAACATTTATTATCTTGAAAGATAATTAATCGAAATTATAATCTTTTTATAAATTTAAACATCATTAATTATCTCAAAAAAATAATTAATCAAAATTATAACTCCTTTTATAATTTTTAAACAACACTTATCCTTTATTTTAAAATTCTCAAAAATACTTGAAAATATGGTTTAACCAACTTTTAAAGTGCAACGCGACCAAACATTTATTTTGTAAAAATACAAGCACAAGTTCAACACATATAAAGGTTTAAGGGGATGATATTTCATAGGTGACAACATAACGATAATTGCTACAACGACACTTACACAATCAAACAGTATGTCACAAATATTTCAACCAAAAATCAATATAAGCAACATAAGAATATAAGTAAAGAAGCATATAACAGTAAATTAATAATGGCGAGAAACCCCTTAGGGTCTCTCTATAAGAGTCCCCTGGAAAACAGTGGTTATTTATGCAATACGCTTTTCAAGCGGAAATTTAAATCCAACCAAAAATCAAACAATAATAATAAACATATTACTATCAACAATTAACAATCAATAACTAATGTATCATTTATTAATTAATCCATATATTAATTGACTTCGAAGATAATCTTTTTACTTTGCAAGCACCACACGGTCATTTATTCTGCTCGTTAGATGTCCAAAATAATCTTTTCAATTAATTAAAGTGGAACGATGTTTTATTCCGCTAAGTAGATATCACAACGAGGTATAACTAATTTAACTACGTTAAACATAATTAAATTAAATCACTATAATTTTATTATTAATTTATACTTCATTAAAACTATCAACTATCATTCAGGCATTTAACAATAATCTATAGCAACATAGATATCATATAATTTATTTAGAGCTGAGTAAACTCATTGAAATTCTAGTTGACGCTTTCATGTACTTGTTTGATCTAAAATCGAACGACGTTTGATTTTAGCTCAAAATTCTACTAGCTCCAAATTCAATGGAGTCCAACTTTAATGTGAAGATAAGAATTCCATGAGTATAATGCAACTGACCGCGTCTGAATTTGATCTTGTATGAAATAGTTATCAGGTTTATAAGTTTTCGATTTAATTAAATAATTAAATTACTTAATTTACTAACTAGTTACCATCATAAAATCCCTAATCACATTTATCAACCCCAAGGCGCTAATACTTCAACTCGATGTTCAATTTTCTAAACACCACCATCACCACACCGCTCCAACCACCGCCGCCCTGCTACTGGAGGTGGCTCCGACCAAGACGAACGCAACCTCTGTAGCCTCGCCCCCGAATCTCCGTACAGAACCCAAAAACGCGATTCCGTTCATCTCAATTTGCTGCCGTCGTGGGCTAGCTCAGGTCAATCATTTAGTGGCAATAAGTTCGTGAGGAGATGCATACTTTTCCTTTTGGGCTCATCACCTAAATTTACCTCTAGCGGCCGAAGCAATCTCGACCATTGGATGTAGGGTTTTAATTTTCTTATTTCAGTGAATAGAAAAGAGGAGGAAAAGTGAATAAGAAGGAGGGAAGAAGAAAAGTAAACATGGTGAATTGTCAAAGTGTTGAATTTCTTATGTTGGGTTTGGTTTATAACAAGATTTTCGGCACTTTGCTGCATAGAATTTCGTTCGTGTACGACCAGCGAACGATGAAAATAAAAATCCAATCATGCACAAAAATGCGACGATCCTAAAACAATAATAAAATACACTCTTTATCTTATTCTGTGAAATTTCAAAAATACCATCATTTGCCGTAAAATAG
Organism: Allium fistulosum; assembly: GCA_030737815.1. NCBI lineage: Eukaryota > Viridiplantae > Streptophyta > Magnoliopsida > Asparagales > Amaryllidaceae > Allium > Allium fistulosum. The sequence goes on from CM060903.1 coordinate 1,182,057,322, forward strand.
ATCAAATGATAATTTAAATATTTTCCAAATTAAAAATTATGGAAAAATAAAAAAATTCATTTAAAAATACGGTAATAAAAATCAAGTCGTTTTGTTAACAATTGATTTTCTTATTATTTATTCGAATAATTTATTATTGTAAATAAATTTATAAAATGAGTTCACTTTTATTATTTATTGATTAAAAGGAGTTAAATAAGGTTATTAAATTCATTTAATTAATATTTAATTCACACTTAAAATATTTAAATAATCCTATATTTGAATATAAGTTATTAAATTCTAAAAACCAATTATTTAAATATTCAAAATTAATTAAATATTCAAAATTAATTAAATATTCAAAATCAAAATAATATTCAAAATTAATTAAATATTCAAAATCAAAATGATAAAATTTCGAGTTGTTGCATTATCCCCACTTAAAAGAATTTCGTCCCCGAAATTCCAAAAGGAAGAAAATGTACCCAACCCTTAAGATTTAAAAACTATTAATTAAAATGAGTTATTAAACCTTTAATGTCCTTTATGCTACGGAAAATTTTGATAGCACCTCCTTTGTGCGGCTAGATCCAAAAAATGACAACTCGCCACAACTGGCCCAAACCAATCAAAGATAAATAAAAACTAAGCGGCCTCCCATATCCGGGGCATAAAATCATCAATCAATCAAAATACCAATTTCTAAATCTACAACATACCTGTTTTGCATTTGATTTTTTACATGCAATTTACTATCTCACTACAAGCAAGTGCGCAAGAAATTGAATAGCAATCTATTGCATCCCTGTACCTATCTTGTACTTACATTAGTCAAAAGAGTACCATGCTGACAAAAGAGCAATACACAAGCTATTTCTATCATAAGCACAAGAAACATCAAAAATATAACAACCATATGCAACAAAAACACAGAGAGTATTTTGTAATAAAAGACTATGCATCCAATCTTTTCAAAGGATAAATTTAAAACTAAATGTCCAGGTTTCATATTCAAAATATTTTTTCAAATTTCACCAAAGAAAAATAAATCAAAACCAAAATCAATTATGACAAGGAGGGGGCTCCTCCTACCAAAGCATGGTATAACTCTAAAATCAACACAACATGGAGCATCCAGTGGTATTCTAGTTCCTCTTAAAACAATAACTAGAGTAAAGAAAATACACCTGGCGAGTCTTCCAAATCAGATAACCCCCAATCGCCCAACTTAGTCATAACCAAAAATATTTGAAAAACCATTTCACAATTTTTTTTTTCAAATATCCTGAATAATAATGCTTCACCCAAGTTTCAAAATAATCATATTATTATTTCTTTCACAAATTCTTTCAAAATAACTTTTCAAAAGCATTGGGATTTAAGCCCTAAAAACCAACAACTTAAAAATCCGTTGTTTATACATTCATACTTTATATCCATAGTATATAAAATTTCATAATCAATCAAATCAAATTCCATAAAGGAATAAAATAACACTTAACATTATTTTAAATGTTAAATGACTAACAAACAATATTCATAATTTTACTTAGGTTTACATCTTTCTCGGCCATCCAAGGATATAGTTAATTTCCTAAGCATAGCATTACGCTCATCAGCCTTTGGTTATTGCTTAGAAAATTATCTAAGCTCCCTCAATCTAGTTATCTTATTCTGTGAAATTTTAAAAATACCATCGTTTGCCGTAAAATACGTCAAACAATAATTTAAATATTTTCCAAATTAAAAATTGAGGAAAAATCAAATAAATTAGTTTAAAAATACATCAATAAAAATCAAGTTGTTTTATTAACAATTGATTTTTTTATATTATTTATTCAAACCACTTATTATTGTAAATAAATTTATAAAATGAGTTCATCGCTATTATTTATTAATTAAAAGGAGTTAAATAAGGTTATTAAATCCATTTAATTAATATTTAATTCACAATTCAAATATTTAAATAATCATATATTTGAACATAAGTTATTAAATTCTAAAAGCCAATTATTTAAATATTCAAAATCAAAACGATAAAATTTCGGATTGTACATAATTCTAAGCTTATCTTATTGTATATTCACCATGTCAATGAAGTTTAAATCTTTTACATGCTACATCTTGTCTCATCATCTGTTCATTATATTTACCCAAAGTTCAGATCTGATATATGTTAATTAATTTAATTAATTTAAATCTAATCTCATCATTCGTTCACTATGTTGACTCATGTTTAGATCTGACATATGTTAATTGATTGTATGTTCATTATGATTATATATGTAGATCCTACATTTGCTACAACATTTTTATTATATGTTCTAGTTTAGATCTAATTCCTTTTTCAACAAATTTATATATGCTTAATTGTCCAATCTAATTTTGTCATTGTTTAAGAAATTATTACTTTATAAAAAAGGCAAATAAATAAACTAACAAATATGGTTTGGCAAACAATTTAATTAATTCATGTATTTGTACCTAATTGTATACACAAACATAAATTAACTATATATGTAAATTATTTAAAATTATTTTGGAGATTGAGCACATAATTCACATATTTTTTGTTTTGAGTAAAATCTTGGTTGTTATTAATATTTGTTTAAAAGTTGTTTCAATTAAATAAACATAAATGGACTTTTGTACAAAACATTATAAACCCTTTGCATCCCTCTTCAGTTAAAGTAGATTTTAATTGTTACTCTAATTTTAAAACAAGTAATAGATTACAAAGTTTACACACGCACACATATAAAAATGTGTGTGTTATTTTAAGTTAAAATATAGTTTGCAGTTATTCATACATGCATACATATATGTGTTTGAGTGTTCAAATTGTTTTGAAATAGCATTAAAGATAAATTATGAAATGAGATAACTTCTCAACCTTTTCTTTCCTTATTATTTGCTTTATTTAACACACTTTATTGCCCTTTTATACATCCATACATACATACATACATATATATATATATATGTAAATTTTTGATTAATAAAATAACTTTGTAACATATTATGCATAAGTAAACTAATGAAATGAAATAACTTCTCCACTTTTCTTCTCCTTATTAATTTATTTCTTTAACATAATTGATTGCCTTTTTATATATATGTAAACTTTTGATTAAGTAAAATAAAATTTTAAAATATTATGCATAAGTAAATATAAGTAACTATAAATATGCATATTATTATTTATATAATTTTAAAACAAACTATGAACAACAAATGCATATATAAAGGGTGAATACGTCTGTTGCAGTGTAAATCCCAATACCAGTTTACATACATATTAACTATGTACACTACTTATATGTTGCACTTGCACTATACACACATGAATGTATCTGATGCATTCATTATTATATATTTGAACTCAAATTAATTTTAAAACTCCTTTTTCTTATGAAATTGAATAAAATATTGATTTCATTTAAAAGAAACTTAGAAAAATTCTAAATGAATTTAGACTTCATAGGCTCATTAAAGATCTAATAAAGGATTTTTTTTGAAATTTACCCTTAACTCCACTGTAGGCTGGCATAGGTCCAACGGGCTCACCCTTCACTTCCTCCTTGGAAACATCATTTAGGAAAGCCATCTTCACCAATCCATCAAAAGTCGCACCCTATGGGAATACGATTAAGGGCCAAATTTTGAAGTGGTTGATTCAGTTCCTCAACGAACTTCAAAACCTTCTTATGAGGGGTATTGATCAGCTCCATAACTCCCGTCTGTACTAGGCCGCACATTCCATCAGGCATTATCATCAGTGTTACGCGTCCACCGTAGATTCTTTTATGAGTGCAACCCTTAGTCGAATATCAACCCCTGTTGGATAAATAGCATTTATCCAATCCCGCAACGTCCTAGAGTCGCCGCATAGGGAACTCGCTTCCCTACCTATACTAACATCTACACACACACAATATATATATATGCTTCACTATTTTATTTATAACTTGGGCCTTAGGCCAAGGTTCGAACTGCACTCTGAAAATGCTAACCGGTCGACCGCTTGCTCCTGGAGCAATCGACCACTTGTTGTCGACCGCTCCAGTAAACGCGGTCGATCGGTCGTCGCTGTTTAGGGTTTTTAATTATAGATTATCGTTCATTTTATTTTGCTAATTTATTATCGTCATCAAATTTCATTTTAGTAAATTTATAATCTGAATTCCAGTTAACCAACTCATGAATCTATAATTTGTACTTATCGAAATTCCATTTTCAATTTCAAATTTCAGTAAATTAGTTTAACTTAGATTTAGCTTCTCACACCAATTCTTATCAATTTGACAAAAAAGGTTATACTCAAATTCATCAGTTTCTAAATTTACAGTCTATTAGATCTGGATTACAAAAGGGAAATCGTATTCACATAATTACTATTAAATTTCCAATTTCCATCAAACAATGTTTTCAATTCGATTTTAATAACCTAGATTAGTTAGGGTATACTAGAATTAACTTTATGTAATCATTTAATTAAAAAAGAACCCACTCACCTTAAATCCAAGCTATTCCCTCTGCGTTACGTCTGGAATCCCCTCCGCCGCTAGCTCTCCTCTTGATTTAATTTAATTTCTCTTCTTCTCCTTTGGATTTTCAATTTCATTTTTGTTTTAAAGAAATTTGGTCTGAAGAGATAAGAATTTGGCAGAGTTTGGATGCAGTAAATAGAATTTGTGAATTAAAGTACCAATTAGCCGTTTGTTTATAGGGATTTCAAGCTATCCCAGGCCGTTCAAAATATACGATGTAAATCTGACCGTTGAAAAAAATATACGATCGAATCCGTGCCGTTGACCTAACCAAACCCTAGCTTTTTTTCATCGACCAATCGACCGCTATGATTGGGGGGCGATCGACTGCTAGTGGTCGACCGGTCCCAATCAAGGTGTCGACCGATGGAGCTTTTATTTAGTACATATATATTTCTTTTCAATTTCTTTATTTAATTGTTTTTGATTCTAAAATTTAAAACGTTTATAACTATCTCGTATTAGCTCCGATTTCGAAATGTTAATCATCCGGAAAATCATTACGAACGCAAAAGTGCAAATTTCATAGGCAGATTTGGATGATTGCAACAATTCTTTTTTTGCCCTTGCTATATTTAAATTTAATTTTTTATCTTAAATTTTATGCTTAAATTTTTCGGGGTGTTACAATACTAGTACATTAGAATTCAAATATAAAAACACTACTACATGTTTCTTTTGAAATTTCCCACTCAATAGATTAACATTGCCTAGCTCCTCAGGCTCGTCCAACAATACACAGACAACTTTGCAGTTTGACTCCCAAGTCGATAGAATGTAAGCGACTTCCCATTTGAAAAATGGATCATTGTTCTGCCACATAGTCATACACTTTGCAATGGTGTATGCCAACTCCACGTTACGCGAAGAATCTGCTCCCGAACCTACAACCACCCAGCGTCTCTAAGGCTTGGAAGCTATAGTTAATCGATGTGGATGTGAAACAGTCTGGGGGAGTGTGTAATTCAGTATCGTCACTCATAAGAAAGTCCACGTAGTACATTTGTGTATTGAAGTGGGCGGGTGGAGCCGATGATACTATGTACTTGCACGATGGAGTTCGATACAACCATCAAACAATGTTTCAACTCCCTAAAGTTCGGAGGCAAGAGAAATTTGAAAATTTTATATCCCTTAGCCACCGTATTCCAACAATCATCGTCTCCACCAATTGTGTCTTTCTCCACATTCTAATAACTTCCTTCAAACTGTAGCAAAAGGTTTCAAGGGTTCCAAGAGCATTTCAGGTTGTCCTATTTGTTTTTCATTTGATTATTGTATGTTTCATGCCTATTTCGTTATTGAACGTGGTAACAATCTCATCATGCCAATATCCTATATGCCCAGGACGAGAACCAATGTTGGCGTGGCATATATTTGAATGCCAAGGTCCGTTCAAGGGTTCAGCCCACAATGTTTATAGTAGAAGAACGAGGCGATTTGTTGGTAGACATTCGGAAGAAAAAAGAAGAAAACCAAAAAAATTCAAAAAATAATAGAGATTGTACATAGATACATAAGAAATACGTTTATAAAATTAGTTATATTAAATAGACAATTGTTTAAACGCAAGAAAAACTTGGACTGTTGACGTCGCGTGCGACGCTAACAATTTATTTTTAATGGTTCACTTGAAGTTTAACTAAATGTGGGGAAAGCGGACGCAACGGCATCTCAACGGAGCAAAATTAATTTGGCTACGAAACGGACCATAAAACTGTCCTCCTTATCACGCCACCTCATCGTCACAAATTAGAGTCATCCAGTTCAATCCCAACTAATATTATCTTCGTTTTCATCAGCGCTTTTCATCTTTATATTTATTCTTTCTCATCAGCTTATTTGCTGGAGAAAATAAAATAAATCAGGGAACAAGAATTGTGGTACTTATGGGTAACGCTTCTTCTATGCTTACACAATACGATATCGAAGATGTCCAAGAACACTGCCACTATCTCTGTAATCACACTTAACATCTCAAGATTCTTATAATTTAAATATTCAACAATTCTCGTTTATAATTTTGATTGTTTTTATAGTTACTCAAGAAGAAATCGTCTCTTTATACAAGAGATTTTGCCAACTTGATAGAAGCGCAAAAGGGTTCATATCTGCTGATGAGTTTCTTTCGATTCCTGAATTTTCTCTTAACCCTCTGTCTCAGGTAGAAAATACCCAATTTCTATTATAAAGAAGCAATTAAGTTTATATTGAAACATTTGATATTGGTTGGGAATTTAATTTAATTTGTTTGTTTTGCTCTGGTGTAGAGACTGCTTAAGATGGTAGATGGATTGAATTTTAAGGATTTTGTTGCGTTTTTATCTGCCTTCACTTCACGTGCTACTTTGGAGCAGAAGATCGAGTGTAAGAAATTTGTAATATTTTGATCTCTGACAATTGTAGTTGAATGCTGAAGAATTTGGATCTGTGTTTGGGGTTGAAAGTTGGATCATACTCTCTTGGTTTTACTAGCAAAACTTAATTCATGGTTTGAAGAACTATTTTTGATCTAGTTAGACTACTTTAGAATCTAAAGGTTAAGAGCATTAGGAATGGATGTGGCTACTCTATGCATACTTGTTAACACAATTTATATTTATCATGATTTTGATTGCATAGAAAAATATAATCGGATACCTAACTTGTTAAATGATAATAAGGGAAATGAGGCATATTCTTTGTGTAGTTGCAAATTGTGAACTATAATTGACCAGGACATTGCATGTTTGCTTTCATTTGTGCAGATGACACGGTGAATGCAATTAACTATTGTTTCATAGTCTGATAAACAATTGTTTTGTACTGTAAAAATTTTGAAGAGTATTTCTTATCGAAAAGATGTAAACATATGTTTTAAAAAATCCAACCAGTCAAATCTCAAAAAATTATGACTAGGAAAAACCCGTTCTTTTATATGAAAAAGTTGAACCATGACACTCGTCATTGTTTTGCTTGCCCTTCTGAGTTGGGTTGCCATAGACTTATCTTGCTTGCCTTGCCTTGGGCCGGGCCATATTCATGATAGCTGGTCATTCTTGTATGAGATTGATGATTGAAATCTTCATCATGATTCTTATGTTCTAATCTTGATAAACAAATTATAGAGTTGTTTGGAGTTAGGTTTTGCTTCCACTGTGCTGTTGCAGATCTAAGGATTTGCAACAATGTGATGCTATAAGTCTTGTTCAAATCATGATAAATCTTGTATACAATATGCATTATCACATGAAGAATAGGATCAATGGAATGGGACTATCCAATTTTACCGGTGTGTTAACGAGCTTCCTGTGGTATGGTAGCTACTACACCCACCGATATTAACCATGTATTATGCACAGTAAAAAAATTTAATGCCTTTTGCCATATGCTTTTGTACTTATGCATCATTACCAAAAGGCTTCTCATGCAATCTGGGGTCATAGATGACATCTAATACATATGTTTTCAGAGAATAAACGATTACATGCTATAGATATTACAATTATTTCTGTATTAATTCAAGATTTAACCTTGTTCAGTGTTTATGGCTGGCAATTTACAGTTAATCCTCATTGTCTTCTATGGTGATACAGTAATATTCAAAGTATATGACACAGAGAGTAAAGGAAAAGTTGGATTCAGGGACTTGTTAGAAGTGCTTAGAGATTTAACTGGGAAATTCATGTCAGAAGTGCAGAGAGAGGTATCCTGTTGAAATAATTTTTTCATTCCATTATTTTACTAGCTATGTACTGTTATTTACTAATTCATAAGTAATATTGATGATAAGAATAAATTTGACAATCCAAAAAAACAATAATTATTGTCATATCAAGAGTTCCAACTCTAACTAGTAGGCAAGATTTATGGTAAATTGCATTTGAAGTACCAAGTCAGTTTCATGAAGTTCGTTAAATTTCCATGTTCGCATTCTACCTAATTTGTGCATGTGCAACCAACTCAATTACGATGTTAAATTTCCTAATTTCCATGCTAAATAATTCTCTAACCCGCTACTTCAGAAATGTCGTGATGTAAAAGTGTACTATTAGGGCACATAAGTCTTTTTTGCTAATTAGATGAACATCATTAGTGGGGATGATAGACTTTTAGTCTATCAGTTAAAGACACTAATTAGCAACTTATGAAGAGTGTGTTTTTTCATTAATCAGAGATACCATGTTTGTTTTACCTTGTCTTATTAGATTTTCTTCTTCTTCTCATTTATTACTTTATTATGAAGTAAAAACATGAAAATACTTTTTATTATTTAAAAATATACTGTTAAATCATTTATGATAATGCATGCTGTAAATTCACATATATTAAACTAGGCAAAAATACCCAAATCTGTGTTGTTAATGGCCCCGTCAAGGCTCTGTTTAAGCTCTGTTAGGTTCCCTCTAAGTATTTTTTTAAACTTTGGCACCCCAAAGTATAATGACAATATAGTGCTCCGTCTCTTCTTTTATATCGTTGTGTTAGTGCTCGAAATTTTAGAAACTTCAGTATTTAGTGCTCTGCTCCACTCCTAACAACATAGACCCAAACACCACCAGAATAAATAAAAGTTAATTTTTTTATTTTTTAAAGTAATAACATCAAATATAGCGACCTAATAAACTGATTTGCGTGTGACAAGAGTAAAACACAAATAAATTGAGTATTAAATTGATTTGCTTTCATAAATTGATATGTTCTTTTTAAGATTACCTCAATAATCGACTCCTTGTCGTGTTAGGATCCTGAACTTGATTTTAACGTCGATGGATGGTCGTCTAAGAAACCACAAGCAAAAATTCTTCTTCCTCACGTCCCTTTATGCTAAGACGACATGGAAAAAGCTTTCCATGTAATCTAATCGGATAAAGTCAAAAGACGAATAACAACAACAAAGATTTGTTTCTAGAAGAATTCACGCCAATTCTAATATTAAAATTAAAAAAAGAGAGCCATTGCTGGACTCGTATCTCCGGTTGAAAAAGATCGAAGACTGAAACATATAAAGACCTCCATGAATTTGGTGGTGGAGTAGGAATTTGACATCGTTATTGAAATACTTGGTGTATAATTACTGAGCCTAAATTGGCAAGGTACAACCTGGGACCAGGTGCAAGATCATTAAAGACCTGAGTGATGTAGATTGCGTACTTCTACACAGGTGAAAGCTGTCCAGGACCATGTTTGTCAAAGATATGGGCCCACCTTTCTCTCCTCGATTTATGAATGAGGAGCTGTCTGTCGGGCATGGATGGCCCATATTGAAGTATATTGATGGGATACAGATTCTATCCACTATCTCAATACTTATAAAAACCGAGGTTTATCTCTACATGCACTGTGAGGTATCTATGTGAAAGTTTTCTCCCTAACTCTTATTGGGGCATTATACAGTAAACTGAAGTTGGGATCCATCTGATCCTTTATGCTATTATTGACACTTTTCTTCCCAGATTTATCAGGCGCCAGGTGAAAATACTGATAATTATGCCCATAATACTCTTTGAGACAAGGTATCTAGGTAGCTACCTCTTGAAGGTTCCCTCAGAAGATTATGACGAAGTACTCCCAATCGTAAATTTTCGGGATCCAGTGCTGTAGAAGCACTACAATATGGACTTAGCTATGGAGAGATTACTGGGCATAACTTTTTGGGAGACCTTACATGTTCATGATTGGTCTCAGTGCTCGAATAACACGAACATCAACTTATGAAGACTTGTTTCCGGGTGCTTTCATGATTTTTGGAGCATTTCATGCATTTAATTAGGTATTTGCAAGAAAGTTCATAAAATAGACCTTAATGGCGTTAGGAGAATAGCATTCACAATCTTTTGAGAGTTCCTATCCTTTTCCCTAGACATACAATACTCGAAGAGTGCTAGTCTTTCCTATCTGGCTGGTCCTATGGATACGTTGTTGAGTCTTTGTCAAGATTGTTCCTTCCTAGACAGTTCGAACTTAAGCAAATGTAGCTATGAGAAGAAATCTTTGCACGTTTTTAGCACAAGCAAACAACAAACATATTGATGTATGTTTGAGATAACTGAGCCTATTATGGTATAATTCCTAATACTTGATATATTAGTTCTCATGAGCTGATGCTATTTTGAACGTGTCAATTTTCCATGGCGTAGTGGGAATGGCATTAGAGTGTATAGGGAAAAATGTTTGCTTGGATTTTACCGCTAAATGGTATAATTCCTACTTACTCCATCGTATCACAGAACTACATTCCAACAACAACCATCTATGATATGATACAAACATCTGGTATTCAAATGTTCGTAGGTTCTAATGAACTTTCATAAGGAGTCCAGGCATATTAGACCCTTCAAGCTATTCTGGTTGTGGTAGCCCATATCCCTTCGGTTCATGTGAATGAGCCCGATCCGTTGACACTTCATGGTGCGTGCGCTCAATTTGGGGTATCAAAAACATTTTAAGATTGATAGCTGAAAGAATCTTGAGGTGCATGAGGGCACAGCCCAGCAGTCAACACGATACATTCTCATAGTTATGTCTACATCTAAGGAGCATTTGTAAACTCATTAATCAAGAAAACCATAAGATGCCTGCGGGCACAACCGAGCAGTTGGTCTGATTTGTTGATTTGTGTATATTCATATGGAATAGGTTTTCGTGCGATAACATGATATAAACTTTATCGCAGCCGGAGGAGTGTCCTTTGATCCTATTGGTCATAGGGCTATAGGCTCCTACAACCGCCTTTGTAAAAAGGGGATTGGATTCACCATACTTCTTGTTGTGTAAGACCTCATACTTATAATCGTGGCTTTGAGATGTTAGTTCGTTTGGCAGCTGTCAGGGTCTAAAAAGGATGCATCAGACCGGTACTAACATCCTCAAAATATAGAATGCAACCCTTGGTTGGGAAGGTTGTCACCCAACGTGGTCACATTTTCAAAACATTGCATTTAAGCAAATAATCAATTCAAACTAGTGCGAACTAGGGCTGTTAATTTTGTATGAGTGTCCGATGTCTGTTCATGTCCGTAACCGAAATACGTCCGTCCGAGTCCGTTCGATTTTCATTTAGGACACGAGCTAGGACAACAAAATTTGTACGAGCAAAAATATTGTCCGGTCCGAGTTCATTCGAATTCGTCCGAATTTTTTATAATTCAGTATATCTGATGGAAATTCTATTAAACAACACTAAATTTGATGTAAATAGCATTGTCCATCCGTGTCCGTTCAAGTCCGTGTTCAAAAAATGTGTGTACGAGTCCGTTCGATTTCATTTAGGACACGAGCTAGGACAACAAAATTTGTACGAACATAAATCTCGTTCGGTCCATGTCCGGTCCGATTTTATTTAGAACAAACTGAACACACCTCCGTCCGGTCCGGTCCGATCGATTTACACCCCTAGTGCTAACACATGCTTCGCACACGGCTTGATCTTAAATTATAACAAACATTATGTTTCAAGGGTATATTTTTATGCTTTTGAAGTAAATTTGCAAAGCGAGAAGAAATATTGGTGAGTAATTAGCATTGTACACGTTCTTATAGTAAAGTAAATTTGAAAAACCTAACAGAAACAGAACTAACCTTGAAAATGAATAATGTTTAGTCAAAATTATAGTTAAATCTTCGACTACGTAAAAATTGCCTTAAAATCACTGTCATTACTTGTTTTTAGTCATAAGTCACGTTATTGGCACTTTACCGGTATATTCATTTTGTAAATCATGCAAGTATAAAAATATTTGTACACAATAGTTAAACTGTTATTCATGACATTTTGAACTGGCAATAGAGTTTGCAATGCAATATATCCTTTAAAGCAAACTGTTGGCTTAGTGGAACATCAAAAGGCTGTGGAAAATAATTTAAAAGAAATAAAGGAACAAAAAACTAAAAGTATAGGCACAACACGGTAGAAATACATACACAGCGTTGACCCATAATATTCATCAAGATATATTTGAAATCAAAATCTAATATGCTAAACATCCTTCTATAAAACTGTAATAAGCAAGCAAAATTGTAGATTGTAAATTATAAACGCACATATTTTCATAATATTCTAGGTATTAACATGTGGTAATGCTGAGCAAAATTAGTTGAATGCGTAGTAAATTCTTGTTAGAGACCAAAATTAAACAACTGTGCAGTATTGAATGAAATGAAATATACATCACTTGATAGAGAAATTAAAGTGGGTAATGTTAATCTGAGAAAATACAGACATGCTATATTATGCAAATCAAAGATTGCAAGTTTGACTCAATTATTTTCATAAGAACAAATGTTTATATCACCAAAGTGGAATGACAGGTTATTTGCATAATCATTTAGAAAAAGTGTTCAGATTAAAATGGAGCTTCATTGATCAAGCCTCAGTTGTCGATTGAATTTGTCAGTTGACGGCATCCATGCAGCCAACCTAATTGGACTGAACGTTCTCCTATTTATCATGTAAGAAAATCTATTAGGTTTCGTAATGATGCAAAACAGGGTAGGTGCAACAGACTAATATGACATATTAAAAAAAACCCTTCGTTGTAAACCAAGCACATAGAAGCTTAAAGGCAGATGAAATTATTGATCAACGTGTAAACTGATCTTTAATCAAGCTGAAGTATTCAGCATTTTGAATTGAGTTACAGTAATGTAGAAGCTTTGTTCTGTTTTATACAACCCTGTCTTTTTTTATGATGTATAAAGATAAAGATGTTATAGTAAACGCTTAGATTGGTACATAAGTGATAACGTAGGTGTAGCTTAAAATTCTCAAAGATTTTATGGGTAAATGAAAAATAGTTGAATTTATAGCCAGTAAAGTGGTAATCAGAGAATTTTAATTTTGACGTAAGTATATTCAGATCAAATATCATTTTCTGTAAACCTGTCCTTCACACATTGATGACTATAAAATTCATAGCTTTATGTATGCTTAATTTTGAAACTGAACCTGATTGATATATAAATATGAAAATAAAATTGACTGGCAGGAGCCCAAGTTGAATTACTTTAGCACAAGGGGGAACTCGGTAGATTAGGCATACCAATGGCAGTTCGAGAATTAATGTGCATTTATATCTTTATAAATCAATAAAATGAAAATCATAATTTTGGGCACTGCACTCATTTACGCTTGCAACAGAAAAAAGTAGAAAGTAACGTCAAACCTGCCTGTGCATAATATTTTGATTGTATTATTTGTAGGTCCATCTCTGGCATCCAAGGAAACCTTAATTAGTTGACAACCATGTATCCTAACCCTAAACGTATGCTAAAGCGTCCAAGGATTGTCTAGTTACCAACATTACCAAATTCATTCACTAATATATTTTTAAAACATATTTCAGGTCTGCATATTTTTGAGTATGTAGTTCATCACAGTAATCTGAATAAAACAAGTGAATTCTAAATAGAATATTGCATACTATTTTATTGGGTATTGCAGTGAACTATAAGTTATAAAGCCAATTTGAATAAATAAATTAGCAATATGACCAAGAAAAAATAGTTGGTTTAATCGTAGTTGTCTACTTTATTGACATAATAATTTTCTATTATTTCACTTATCAAAAGATGTATATTAAGGAAATCTTGCTCTGTTTGTAAAGATCATCAAATAGAGCACTGAAAATACCAAACAAAACTAAATTTGAAAAGCAAAATGTTGTTTGAAAATTTTCAAACACGTTAGTTGATGCCTATATCCAATTTGTTAAAGCTTAATTATTTTAGCATTGAAGAACTTAGTAAAACATGGTATAATTAACGTGTGCATGGTAATATTTTTTATAGCCGAGCAGCTAAAAGCCTTGTGTTATGCTGATTAAAAGTTGCAGTGTTCCACCAAAGAAAAATGCATGTTTGCAAGTTGAAGTTTAACTTTTGTAAGTCCTTGTAAATGTTTGAGTCTGCAAGTTGATAATAAACTAAGAATTGACTTCTAAAATGTAAAGTATGAAACTTAGGAATACCAAATTTGAAACTCATGGATAATTTGTTAAATAAAGTCAAGAAATTACAGACAGTTTCCAAAAACATCAGTTTTTAATGCTAAAAATTAAAGACAAAATGTTCCAAAATTAGTAAATTAAAAATATTATACAATTGTATAACCTCATAATTTTTCCTCGTTTTTTTTTCAAGTTCAAACACCTTAAAAAACTGGTTTGTACCTAAAATATATAACTCAATTTGAGTGAAAACTTATCTTAAAATAAGAGGAAAATGAAATACATGCATTAAAAAAATAAGGTGGTCCTCAACTATTTTGGGAGAAGAAAGATATACTATAAACTATTGTAAATAAGTGAAAACTTAAATTAAAATGAGTACTATCTGAGATGCAAACAGTAGATAAGAAGAAAAATATATTGTTTATTATTGCAAGTAAGTGAAAACTTATATTAAAATGAGTGTAAGCTGAAATGCAGACAATAAAATAGAGTTAAAAAATGCCAACCATCAAATGTTTCAGGATAAGAAAAATATACTTTAATACCTCTACAATAATTAGTAACAGGGTATCGTAACTCATCCACTTTTAAACATGGAAGCTTTGCATTACAGTTCGTTCACTTAATTTCCAAGTTTAAGCGATGGTAAATTCAAACTAAAAAGAAAAAGAAAAAGGCTAAATGCTAAAGAATTTAAGGCCCTTCCTACGTAATAAACAATTCGACGATAATAACTTCCGACTGTCACATATAATACAATAACAAAATGAGCGAAAACTTAAATTCCTCCATTAAAAAAATTGCCAGGCCTCAAGTCTGATCAGATAACATGGCATTAAAAATATATCAAAGAATGGAAAAATGAAGTAAATAGGGCTAAAACATTTCTAGATAAACTCATGAACAAAACTGAACTGTATCCAAAATCTATAAGACCACTATAGTGAAAATCAAGCATCTACCCTCAATGAGGGGATACCAGTAATAAATTGAGTAAAAAAATTAATTCATCGATTAAAAAAAAAGCTAGCACTCCAGTCTGATGAAAAATAATAATCAATGAATGAAAAGCTAAAGTAAATAGGAAATTATATAAATAAAGTAGGTAAAGCATTTTGGACAAACCCATGAACAAAAGTAAACTGTACCTAAAATCTGTAAGTCAACCATAGTGAAAATCCAACAGTTACTGTAAATTAGTGAATGAAAATTTAAATTCATCAATTTAAAAAAAGCCAGCACTAAAGTTTGATGACATTATAGTGCTTTAAAAATATATCAGTGAATGTAAAGCATACCTGAAATGTGTTTGAAGCCAACGAAGGAATCAATTGGGGTGGGTTTAAATCATATGCAGATGCATGAAAGGGTGAAAACTTATAAATTTAAGTTAGTTGAAGGAAGAGTATTTACACCAAAAATTAAATGAATTCAAAAGAAATGGATAAACAACAAGGATTTAGAAGTACCTAAAACGCAAGCCAATGCGGGAACAAATGTGAAAAAGCTACCAAAGGGGGATTGCAACATATATACATATATGGGTTGAATAAGAGGCAAACATTGTAGATTCCATTGGCTGTCAAAATTCAACCTAATTATTTAGCATACTTAGGGTTTTCATAGAAATGAAAAAGGAATGTTGCGTGCGAGATATTAATTAGCATGATTGCATTAAAAATGAAACTGGAAAGTAATAGACGCATTGAATAACAAAATTCGGGTTTAGTATGAAATTCTTGAGCTAAAAATCGATAATCGAGTTGGAGACGAGCCGACAACGAAGATAATTTGTCAACTAAATCATACCAATGAAAACAACGTAATTAGCAAATCAGAATTGCAAACGAAGCGAAATTGAAATAATTCAAAGAGAAGATTACCTGTAAGAAGTCGGTGTATGTTGCGAACAAAGGGAAAAAGTCATAGCTGAATGGGATATTGTAAAGGTGGATGGAGATGAGAATAAATCATGGCGCTGAAGGGGATTTCATCCCAAAATACGGTCGATTGAGATATCATACCATTAAGGCATGCTAAAGGCCAAGGTTTTCGTTATGTGAATAAGTAAAAAATTGGGCAACAGTGTACAGCAGCTCAAGATGTGAAATGAGTAGAAAAGCACTTGTAGAAGTGGAGTACTGTAACGCTCCACCTCTATGCTCACAATAACAAAGAGTATTAAAGGAAAATACTGTCTGTTATCACGAAGAATAAGGCTGGATAGGAGCGGCCATCCATAGTTGGCCTTACACTAGTATTTGTTACCTCGATAGGAGTGGTATACATTTTTAATTTTCATCTCTTATTTATTTACTCCCATCGACATACCCAATTACCAGTATAAAACGAACTACGATGGTTCATAATAGTTTAGGACAATATATATAATAATAACACAGATACAAAAAGAATGCGGAACACAGATAACAAAAGTCTCATATATATATATATAACTGATGTCAGTTACAATACAATTGACACAATACATATGATACAACTACAACTGTCGACTCTGGAAGTTATATATATACAAATACATTATCAACTAATGTACATGAATACATATCATCCTAATCCATACACTAACTACTACAAAAAGACGCAGAACACTTCAAATGATATGAAAAGTCTTCATAGCTCAACAGCAACTCAAAGCAGGAAATCTACAACCTGAAATAACTCGGGTCTGACCCAAGTATTAAATTCAAAAGAAAATAATACACGGGTCAGTCTAATTCAAACTCAGTTATTAATGCACAGAAGCAATAATAATCAAATATCAAATAGACAACGGTCACAAAAATCTCGTGTATCCAACTCTTTAATAAGAAATTGGATAACGATAAATATAACACGTATCAGTGTTAAACAGCAAATCAGCAGATTCAAATATCAACAAAGATAAGTGAAAAGATCATAAATGAAGATAATTTAGAAAATAACAGAATTGTCAAAATGACAATTGACAACAAAATCTAATTATTAAATAATAATTAGAAACTCAGAATCTAATTATAGAATAGATAACTAGAAACAACAAAATGATCAATCGAACTGAATCAAATACAATTCCCAAACATTGAGTTGAACACAAAACAATTCAAATAATTGAAATATCAATTAATGTCAATACTGTGTGGCTGTAGTACACGCACGCATGCACTGCCTCGCCACGTTTAAAATGTGTGGCTGCAGTACACGCACGCGTGTACTGCCTCGCCACCACAGAACCATTGACAGCAAATCAATACTGCAAAGGTCAAGTCACGGGTATCTGGACTCAACACAACTGCAAACAAAAATGAATTAGAAATTACAACCCAAAGGTTAACAGATCAAAGAAATGCATATACCCATGTATCAGTGAAATGATACAATGCAGTGGAACTTACAAGCTCTGGACTCAAAACAACTTAAAGGTCAAACACAAAGGACTGCAAGAATAATACTCAAACCAGTTGCCAAATCAGTGACTTAAAGCAACTATTACAACCAAACAGATGACCAAAATACACATGATATGGCAACTGATGAACTCAACAGTGACATGGTCGAAACAATGCGAACCAATATGTACTCTAGAATGCATCAGTGACCCAAAACATATGCAGTGAAAATAGAGGTAATGCTCAGGACCAAGACAAAGCATACGACAGTGCGTAAAGTACAAACTGCAACTAAAACCAGTAATGTCAACATGACTCGAAATGTAAATGCAGATCTGTAACCTCCGCCTCGATAGTCCTAGTGACATCATGGACTCAATCAAACTATAAATGCAGCATAAAGCAACAGTGTGTATAAAAGTGTTGCAAGAGCAGTAAAGTGAAATAGTCGACTACTGAACATTATTTGAGGCCAGTAATCATGAAACATCGGCAACATTGAAAGGATAATATCAGTTTCAAATAGAAATGCATATGAACTTGAAGATATGCAACATGAATCTGGATATATCAATTTCAAATAAAAATGCATATGAACTTGAAGATATGCAACATGAATCTGGATATATCAATTTCAAATAAAAATGCATATGAACATGTAGATATGCAACACGAATGACATAAAGGCAGTGAAGTGATGACTGGAAACATACTACAAAGACATCAACAAGAATGACAGAAAACAGTGCAACAAAGAACACCAAGTTCAATGTAAATGCAACAGTAAATGGTCAAAGTCGAGCACATGAACGACTTCGACATATGATCAGTGGCAGGCATGCAAATAAACAGTGTAGTGATGAAGATGCAAGTGATATGCACTGTGCACAGTGAAACTCAAGTGTTCAATAATACAACTCGAAGCAATGCACCAATTTCATATGTACAGCAATCAACACAAGTGATATAAAGGTTCAGAGAACAAGTGAAGTATATTTGTGCAAATATATGTATAACAAGTTCAAGCTGCAGGTCAAAGACATAATGACCAAAGTTTCGAACCAATAATGAGGCCACAGGTGTTTTCAAATCAAAACAGTGATGAATACACAGAGATATGCTACGAGATGGCCAGAGCCAAAGCACGCATGGACCACAAAAATCAAAGTCAGTGACAAAGTGAAAACAAATCGAAGTAAATTTCCTTTTAGCAAAGATACCATAAATCCTTATCCCCAACAATGTTTTCACAAATCATGCTTGCAGACTTCTAACCAAACTCAAGATCGTAGTCATGCCGAAGCCAACAGAAAATGAAGAAGTCAAGCTACAGTTCAAAACATAGCTATGACAATCCAAAGTCAACGCAAAGTCAGGAAATTCCAAAATTCGATCCAAAGCCGTGAACGACTGATTGGTAACAAAAGGGAACAAAGAACAAAATCAATCTTCAGAAAAATCAAAATAATCCGGGGTAGTGACGAAAGCAATTCGAAACCGTGATGAACTAGCCATCGTCAAATCATATGAAATTGACAAAACCAGAGAAACCATCAAGATCAAGCAAAAACGAATGCCGAGATAAATTAAATAACAATTCCAAACGAACGGGATATAGGAATTCAACCCTAAATAAAGCTGAGGTTGAAGCAGATGTGAGTGAAAAGAATCACTCACCTCTTATTGACGAATTGAAGCGACCGCGAGCAAGAATAGAAGAGACGTCGATCGTCGGAGCCAGCCACGTACCTTCGATCGAGCAACCCAAGGCCGGCCTCCTCGATTTTGAATGAGCCCTAATTTATTGATGAGAGGAAGGAACGAAGAAATCGTGGCCGCCATTTTCGTTTTAGGGTTTAGCTTTGGTTTTGGTTTCTCGAATGAACGAAAAATGAAAAGGGTCGGGTATTCGAAATGAAGAAGAGAGGAACGGTCATCGACCTTAGATAATTACCACAACCTAAAACAAATGAACGTGGGCCAAATAAATTTTAAAGCCCACAATTTTTTAACAATTTTATTAAAAGAGATTTTAAACCGATTCAAAACTTCAAATAACAAACAGCTAGGAAAATTAATCGTCTAGAGACGATAATTAATTGGTACGAAATCTCGGGTTGTTACAAGTACACTAAAATTTGAGATTTAGGACTATCACACAAAAAATCCACTCAAACCTCTATATTTAAGTATTTAAGATGAGAGCAATCCTGGTGCAAGAATTCAAAAGGTTGATTATTCAATTTTATATGTAATAGAATAGATTCGATTAAATATGCATGATTTATAACTTATCAAATGCATAGAACCTTTCTAGTTTTCAAGCATAAGTGTCGCTACGAAGAACGTATGTGCAAACATTACCATCACCATAGATGCCCTGCAATTGTAGAAAAACTTATGTACAACACGGGTTCAAGAATTGTTAGCTGCTTTGAATTAAGCAGAATTTCTCAAACAGAATTTAAAGCATCCCCAGATAATGGAGATACCGACGTTGGTATCAGGTTATAAAATGAATTCAAAATGAGAAAAAAAATTGATACCTCAAGGGTGTCAGTAGCTGAAACAATTTGACATTTCACTTGAAATTGAATATTTGTAGAATATTTCACTTTTCATCCGTAGTTAATAGGATGTTAATAATTGAAGCAATTTGATATTACACATTAGTTAAGATTTATAAGCCATATGGCGACTTACGAAAATTAATTCCACGGCAACATTTTTTGACAAATAATATTATTTTCAAGATTGTCAATAGGCAAGATCCATGAAAGAGTCATCTTGAGAACTCCCCTTTTAATAATAAATACTCAAGGCTGTCATGACCAGAACTCAAAATTGTTACTATGCAAGGTCTATGAGGAGCCATCTTGACAACTTACCTTGTAATAATAAGTAATTAAAAAGGACATGTCCAAAACTCAAATCCATGACCCTTGGGGACAAATTAGTTTGTAACCACACTCGAAACTCGCTCCTACAGTTTTATATGCAATAAAATACTTATGTTTCTACATATAGTTTTCATATGTTTGCAACTTCAAATAGATGGAGTACAATAGCTCATACATGAGAAACTATGCCATTTAAGTTTTAAGTTTTATTGCATTATTTTCTTTGGCCAAGCGTTTTATAATACTTCAACTATTCATCCTTTATAAAAAAATCACGCCTTTCTTTTATATTTCTTTTGGCTTATGAATCAAGAATGATCAGATCATGATTTAGCTCTACCAAAAGCATTGCTTGACGAATCAATATATTACACACCCTTATCATATGAACCAAAATCCAACCTTAATTCTTTGTGTATCATACCATCCTCCATAGCATGCAAACATATTTAAAGTTATTTTTGTTTTCTGCTGACCTTTAATTGTTTTGGTCTTTTACCAAATACCATCTTGGGAAACTCAAGGAAAATATAATAAAATCAAGGACACAACTGTTAGAACGTCAAAGATAGTTAAACTGAGTTTAGCTCGATTTAAAATTGAGTTAAACATTTTAAAAACCGACTTTTAAAACTCGATTTAAGTTGGATTTAGATCTAGTTAAACTAATATTTTTACTCAGTTTATCAGATTGAGTTTAACTCAGCTTGACCTGATATATAACTAAGATGGTTAGAATTAAATATATTCAAATCAAATGGTTGCAGAAGCAGTTTCATCTTTGGAACAAAGTAAATATCATATCCTGTAGTGTATTAAAAATAAAAATAAAAAATGTTTGCCTAGTAGATAGAAGTTGCATCTTGTTTTTCATAACCCTTATAAAAATACTATACTACAATCTCCAATGATTGTCATAAAAGTGGGGCATTTTACGAGAAGGATAAACTTTGCAATCCAATTAGTTTCTAGGACACACATTCAAAGAAATTACTTTTAAGGTCAAAATCAGCAGAATAATTAATTTCAAGGACAAAGTCAGCAGTCCAATTACTTTCAAGGACAAAGTCAGCAGTCCAATTACTTTCAAGGACAAAGTCAGCAGTTCAATTACTTTCAAAGACATAATTTCATAGGTTTTTAGGCCCTAGAAACTAAATATTTTACGTTTTGTCATTGAAAGTAATTATTTCAGTTGTGTGTCCTAGAAACTAATTCCACTTGCTAAAGAGGCCTTTGTGGCTAATTTCCACATAAAAAATATATTAAAAACATCATATTCGTATAACCAAATCAAAGCAGTCAAATGTATGAAAGGTAAAACGCAGTACCATAAACTAAAGGAAATAAATCCATGAATTGGCACTAAGTAATGTGTAATAGAATGAAATTCCCTAATTAGAGTATAATTAATACCTAATGTACATGTCCAATTGAGTAGAATTTTTTTTAAAGCAACATAATTTTCATACTACATCTATTTTAACCTACAGAAATTTCATATTCAACCACTGAACATAACCTACAAAAAATAAAGAAAATGATATCTACTATATAAATTAGACATCATAATATAAATTAGTTTTAATTTTTGAAAAATAACTATAACAAACACATCATAAATAAATATATACATCAGAAAAGAGGTAAATTAGCTTTACTTGAACTTTATTTTAGAGTGGCATGAAAATGATTTCTATTAGTTAATAGAAGAGGAGGAAAGGACAATGGAAAAAAAATATATTCAATATCTTCTAATTATTTAGATACCTTCCATCCACCTAAAGATAGCAATGGTGTTCCTGCAGTTACCCAAAGGCAAACGACATATTAGGATTCCTTCATGCAAACAAACTACGACACATACAGCGATGCCTATCCTATATACAATATACAAACACATTGTCACACACTGAAATGACATAAATAAAAAGAAAACGGCATAGAAAAATGCCATAGAGCAGCAATTAGGAAAAGCCGTATAATTTTGGAACAACATCCCCAACCAGGAACAAAAAATGGAACAAACCGAAGGAAAAGAATAATTACCTTTATAGAAAAAACGCGACCAAAAAAAGAGCGAACATCAGAGTTCAACCTGTGAGGATGGGAGGAGGATGCCGATATAAAAGAGCGGATGGATAAAAGACTGGCACCATAATAGCTACAAATTCGAACGACCGATGATGACCTACAGGTGGGGAGTTCAAATAGGAGGATGGGAAAAAGGCTAAAAGAGGACGACAACGGTAGGAGGGGAGTTCAATGTCGCTGAATGGGGAAAGACACAAATGTGGGAAACGTTAATAGCTAGGGTTTGAAGGATAAAAGAAGTGGAGAGCTGGGTAAAATGGAACGCGACTGTTGATTTCTCAAAATAGCCAAGGAGCTTCTGTGCTCTTGAAACTCAACTCAGTAATAATAGTATAATATAGATATTTCCATACCTTGTAGACTAAGTAATCAAATAAACCATGGGTTTATGAATTAAATATCTTACATTCTAGATAACTCCAGCTCAATCTATGTCGACATCATATTCATACCATGGAGAGAATATACTAAATGCTGAAATCCTAGTGCTGAAATCCTAGTTGACTAGTGTGTAACCCGTGCGTTGCACACGGCGATGTTAATAAAAAATAGTATTTATATTTTAATTATTGCTAAAATTAGAAATTTATTATGTAATTTATGATAAATTTATTGTGATATATTAATCATAAATCAAAATGACATGTGATGCTCAGATGTAAGGTTGAAGGTTCAATCCTCGCTAGCTATATTTATTTGTAGCAATTAATGTCTTACTAAAAAAATTAAAATTTTTAATACTATAGATGTAAATAATTAATGTCATGTGATATATATTTTTTATATGTATGAGTGAATAAATAACTTTACCATTTTTGTTTTAATTGTTGTGTATATATTGAATTGTTATTTTTCAAGGATTTATAAATAGATTTACGAATGTTAATTAATTTAATATATGTAAATAATTTGAATTAAATAATCAACATAACTATCAAAAATAAGAAGTTGAATGTGAAAAGTTATAGAAAATTACGAAGAGCTTTGTACGTATTTGTACTTGAGAAGAGCATCTTATGCCCGTTTATCTACATGTGAACTTTGATCCATTATTTAGTTTTCACTTTTAAACAATTTCATAGTTAACCATAGATTTTATGTTGTTATATGAGAGTCACACTTACAACTTTGATAATCGCAAATAATGTTACGTAGCATTTAGTTGAGTTATGAGCTTGACATGGCTTGATAACATGTTAAAAGTAAATGTTTATATAATCTAATTTTTATCGATGAAATTTGTGCGTCTACATAGTAATGTTATAAAATATAAATTTATCTTTTAAAGATTGTTAAAAATAAAATTACGTTATGTAATGTAACATAATGTACAATAAAAATTTAAAGATAACTAAATTAGAAATTAAAAGAGTTATTGTTATTTATGTACACATTTTATGTTATGCGATTTATATATCATTATGTCTGAATAAAGAAATAACTTTATCATTTTTTCCACATATAAATGAATATTATATATATTGAAATTCTTATATTTTTAGTATTTATTAGATTGACTAATGAATATCAGTTAGTCAAATTTATTTAAATAGTTTAAATTTAAGATTACACAATTAGTTAACTATATGGACCTGAGTGTAAAATATTAGAAAAGAATTGAGAATGGTTTCTAAGAAATTGTAAAAAAATTTTAAAATTTTGGTGTTTGAAGTTAATAGAATTATATAATGTATTGTATGATAAATTTGTTCAGTAAATAAATTATAAAATAAATTTGTTATTATCGTTAATGTATATAATTTATGCTATGTGATTTATATACGCACACAAACACACACACATATCTAAATAAAAAAAGATCTTTTTATACCAATTTGTTGATACGCCTGTAGCATATATATTGAAACTTTAATTTTTTAGAATTTACTAATAAATATTAGTTGACTAAGGTTGTCCATTAATTTTACATTTGGATTATGTAATTAATTTAAATATATGGGCTTTGATGTAAAATATTGAAAGAGAATCGAGAAAGATTTATAAATAATTGTAGACTTATTAAAAGAGTAGGTATTTGAATATAAAATAGTATGAGAAGTTTAGTATAATAATTGTAAAGTGATAAACTATAAGATTTTAAAAATAAAATATCTATAGTTGGAGAGAATTAAGGAGAATGAAGATAATTCCTAGAATTAATCATAGAGCTTAAAATTCTTCTGCTTTACTATTATTTAATAGATTGTTTCCAACGTAAATATACTAGAAATTTAGAGATGCTCATTAATTCTTAATCCGTTTGCAAATTCCATTTCTCCACTATTGTTTTGAATCCGATCTCTAGATCCCTCCAACCCAATACTTTCTGATATATTATTTCCTAAACTACCCCTTTGTTTATTCTTTTCTTTTTCTTATCGATTTTATTATGGGATAACTTTTAAATTTTTGCATTTGTTTTGTGTAAAAGTCGAAATAATGAGTCATGAAGACCATTAAAAAATGCAGATCGAATTCTTACTACAATTATTCATATAACTAATTTTCTATCTTAATTTCTCAAAAAGGAATGTTATCTTCCTTAAGAAGATAAATCTCCTTTTTTACTACGAACAAATCGTTTTTCCTTTTCGGATTATGAAAGAAGATAATTTCATTTAATCTTTCCTTTTGACTATGAATAAGGATTTCCTTTCTTTTTAAAAAAAAGAAAGAAGATAATCTTCCTTCTCAGGTCATGAAAGAATATCATTTTCATTTTTAAAAAGAAATGCGATCTTTCATTTTGGGTTATCAATATCATTATTTTTTATAAAGATTTTTTTTTTAATTTCTTCCAATGAAAGAGGACCACCTTCCTTTTCAGGTAGGAAGACAATATTCATCCTTAGACGGAAGATATGTGTAATGACTACCTTCCTATTGACGGAAGACCTCTCATTCAGATGACAGAGAATATTTTCTAATGAGTTTTATGAAGGATGACCATTTTTCTTCTGATAATAGAAAAATCAAGAAGAAAGACTATTCATTCTTAGAAAGAACACCATCTTTCTTCTTTGAAAGGCTATATTTCTTCTTATCTGAAAGAAAACTACCCCTTTCTGAATTTGAACTATGAAGGAAGATCGTTTTTCTTCTCCAACTGTAAAAGATATCATCATTTTCCTTTTAGGATGGGAGGGAGGATAATTTTTTTCTCATACTATGAAAGAAGATTATCTTTAAAAGATAATTGATTATAGTCATTAAATTATACTGTTAGAAAGCTTTTAATGTGTGTGCTTGAATTATCAAATCAAATTATTAATGTAGGTTTCTATTTTATTCTATTACAAAAAATAACGAATTTAGAAAATACAACATTTAGGTTTTCAATTTTACATATGATTATTGTCTCATCAAACAACTCATAAAATTTGCAATTTGTTGGTGAAAACGGATTTTCAATCGATCATTTTGGAGATGTTTATCGTTATAGGGTTATTAATATAAATAGGGGACAGTATTGTATCATTCAATGACAGTTTTTAATTAAATATAAAATAAGGACCCACTTCATAGCGAAATTAGTGGGATGGACATTTTACCTAGTTTGATTACTAAATTGATGTTAGGTGAATTTCCACATGAATATACCACTATCTGTGATAGATGAAAATTTTAATTGCAGATATAATATAGCAATTGATAGAAAAAGATCATCATCATTTTCGTACCTAAATAAGTATTTATAACTGTTCATATAAATCATTAAAAGAAGAGGTTTTTAGCACAAAACTTTGTTTCATTTATGGCTGTCTTATTTCTGTACTCTGTGGTCTAGGCTATTTAATTCACATTAACATTTTTATCATGAAAGACCAACTCTTCAACTGGATTCTAATGTCAGCACCTATCATCTTATATTAAGCACTGTTTGTTAACTTACTGTCTTAGTGAAAGAATAAAATAAATACCCCGTTGAACGCAATTCATCCCTCATAGCTTTACATATAGAGGCATCCGAGGTGTTCTATATGCATGTAATATCAAAATTTTACATTAATAGGGTGAAGTTTAGTTCAGTCACCGATGTGCCTGCCTCGTTTACACTTTACATGTATTAGTGTACTACCCACTATCTGTATAATTAAGCATTTATCCCTATGTAAGTTCGAAACTTAGCTGAGCTCATTTTCACTTATATTATCATACAGCAAGTGCTGGGCCAACTATTAGAAGAAGCAGGCTACTCAATGAATAGTTCACTTCTACTGGATGATTTTGTAAAGGTCAGTCTTTCCAAAATACATTTATGATCAACATTTTTTCTCCTTTATTGTGAAATCTTAACTAAATGATGTAATTGTTTGAGTTAGTGCCTTACAAATAGTTGTTTTTCATTGTATATATGTCTTTGATCACTGATAAATTCTCCAACAATTGAGTATAGTAAACTTGTTCCTTGGTATGACTAGATACTTGGCAAAAGTGAAATCAAAATGGAAGTGGAGGTTCCAGTTGACTAAATACATTGTCTTCATTATGTCCCCACACACATAGAGAGAGACAGAGGCTTCAAGGCATCATATAAGCTCAATAATTCATTAATTTTGTGTATAAATTACTGAATATCAAAACAGTAAGAGAACAGCACAAATGTTTTGTCTTCCATCTTTTAATCTGTCATCTTTTATGCAATGCAAGTTATGCTGGTTTTTGAACACATGTTAACATTCTTACTTTATATATATATAATGGTACCCATGTAGTCTTTTGATTTTTACAGACAATCCGAACTAAGTAATATGGCTAGTGGAAAGAGAAAGAAAATAATATTATTTAATTCGAATTGTGTGGTGGAAATTAGAAGGCTACAATCTTCTGCACCGTTTGTTTGTGTAGGCAAAAGTAATGTAGTTTACATATATTCCTTTTATGTTATTTCATGATGATAACATATACAATGAACATTGCATAAGAAATTCTTTTCCTAAAGCATTCAACCAATGTCCAATTTTATAGACATAGGAAAATGAACACGATCGTCATCCTTAACATTAACAGCTAGTTGTAAGGATAAATTATAATGTGTGCAGCTTGGGTTAAGATATTATACAGATCATTATGAACTGATATGCATTTCACTCTTTTGTGTTTACATGACACCCCTCTTTCGTGATTTTTGATTAGTACGGTCCCAATGGCTATATAATTTTGTGGATTTGTTCATAGTATACTCAAGTCATATCTGGGTTCATTTGGGTATTGCTAGCGTAATGAAATTCATCATTATCATTTTGGCAGTGCACAAAATTTCCACTTAAGTGGGATTTTGGGTGGGCAAGTCGTTCGCATTTTTAACCCGTTACTGCGGAGATTAAGATTGTTTTCAAAATTTTATCATTAAACCAAGCGACTGCAAAAAGCGAATTCAACAATGTATAAATCTTGAAATGAGAATGCATATTTTAAACAAACAGGGCTGCATATAAGTTGTATTTTATTATTAGCTCATAAAGTGAGAAGTGTAACTAATTAATGTATGTTGATTTATAATTTTGGAGAGGTTAGAAGTTTTGAAGTGATATAACTCTTGCCGCATCTGGTAAAATGTTCGTTGGTATATCGATATACCGGCAAATCGTTAATTGTTATTGGTAAATTTACCAATAAATAAAGATATTAAAATTTTGACAATGATAAAAAAGTAAATATTTTGTTACTAATTCCAACTCCATTAATGTCTATATAAAAATTTAACTTATTTTAATTAACGGAGAAAATTTCCTTAGATTCCTCACAACTTATTTACAACAATGTGAAATAATAATTTTACTGGTCTTAAACCGTGAAATTAATAAAGCTAAAAAGATATATAATCATAAATAATATTATAAACATCTGCTTAAAATATGATAAAGCTTCAAAAGTTTTTGTAGTTATGATTAATTAAAATAATGAAAAAACAAAATTAATATGACTGATAAATTTTCCATTACCATTGCCTTGGATATTTTTTTACTGCTATATTTACCATTAATGATGGTAGATTTACCATTACTACACTGATAGCATTGATATACCAATGTAGCTTGATATTGGTTACTAATTGCTTGGTTTTGGTATAATAATAGTAAATTTACCATTAACATAACAACCTTATATGACGATGCCACCATGTATGATCAGAGTTATTATACAAAGAGAGCAACTAGAGTTGCATGATAGTACATGTTGATAGTAGCTAAATATCATGCCTCTTGCAGCATCACCAACAGCAATACGGCTAAAACAAAATCATGTACCTTTCAACTCCTAAATTACTCAGAAGAGTACTCTAGAGTTTAGAAGGAAAGCAAAAACTTTGATCAGACTTAAGCTTGATATGAGTAATTTTAACTAACAATGAATAGTTATTTAATACATAGCGAGACCACATTGTAGAACGGAACATATTTTTCTCTCACTAGTTCTACAAAACCAATGTATGAAATTCAAACTCGACCCGCAACCTTTAATCAAATTGATTAAAACACATAGTAGGTTTATACCAAGGTTCGAGAACTCGGTTTCGGTCTCGGTTTCGGTCAGTTGAAATTTTTTAAGTTTAGGAGGATTTCAGAAATTTCGGAAGTTTCGTTTTAGGTTTCGGTTTCAGTCCCGTTTTTTATTTTTAATGATTTGTTAATGAAGATGTACCAATAATCATTGTAAATAAAATATAAAATATTGTATATAAAGATATAGAATACAAAATAGTATATTATAAACAAGTAAACTGATTTTGGAAATTAATTGTACACCCAAACACAGTCCAAATCCAACACATGATTGTTATGCCCCAACTCATCAAAAAGCCCAATACAGTGTAGCTCACAGGCTTTTGAAGTCTTTTACTGTTATCTGAAAATACAAGTCAAATAAAAAAGTTTGACCACTTAATAAAGAGGCCTATAACATTTCAGCTCATCATCTTCTTCCAATGTTTCAGCTAAACCCTAATTCTCATTCTTAGCTACACTGCACAAGACACAAACAAATCGACTACACAAACTAGAGACGAAACTAGTAAATCGACAAGCCCTAGCTCTATTCAATTAACAAAATCGACAGGTCGAATGCCGAATTAGGGTTCTTCAGGTATGTTTGTAAGTTCGGTTCATACTGATTTCAAATTAATGATTATTTTGTATTTTTCTTACGATTCTTCCTTCTCAAGTCTGATTTATTTGATTTTCCATTATAAAAATCGATTTTTACATAATGAATCAAACATTTTGACCGAAACGGCTTTAGCCTAGGGTTTCGTCCCGGCGATGGTCGGGACCGAACCGAGATGGTCGGAATTTCGAGGTTCCGGCCGAAATCTCAAACCATGGTTTATACTAAGTTTTACATGAATATAATCATTTCATTGAAGTAGGTTACATATGTCACATATTCAGTAAGGCTAACCACTTTAACCTTTTTATAACACTTGATCACTATGATGTGATCTCCTTTCAGCGTTTCATAAACCAAATGTATGTTCAAGTTACTTGTGCTTACCACATGTTATTATGTAGTTTTCATTCATCGAATTAGTTTCTCTAAGGCAACCTGTCATTTAAGTTATACCGATACAACATATCATTTCATTTTAGGATAGTTTGGCTCACATCCCTAACAAGTTTTAAAATAGATAAAACATCCTTCACAACCAACATTTACGTTTCCGCTCCCTATTTTCAAATTCACGCACGCAAAAAGTCCCAAATACCCTTTATGTTTTAAACTTTTCAAACGTGTATAATTTTATTTACAAAAACCGGATCAACATACCGTTTTCATCAAAAAATCACAAATTTTATGATCTTTAAAATGAGATCCATTGTTGATACCAAAAATTTATATTAGTATTAAATGTGCAATTATTTTAAATATTTGCAGACAATTCAACAAATATTGAACATTTCAATTTTTTTTCAAATTTATAAAAATTGCACAAATTGCATATATTTCTGCAACTATATGGTTGCAATAGTTGCAGAAATGTCTGCAACTATTGCGTATAGTTGCAGACATTTCTGCAACTATTGCAAATAGTTGCAGAATTGTTTGCAACTATTTGCAATAGTTGCAGATATTTCTGCAACTATTGCGTATAGTTGCAGACATTTTTGCAACTATTGCATATAGTTGCACAAATGCAACTATTGCGTATAGTTGCAGAAATGTCTGCAACTATTGCGTATAGTTGCAGAAATTTCTGCAACTATCACATATATTTGCAGAAATTTGTTGCGATTATTTATAACTGCAAATATTAAGAATATCATATTTCATAAAAAAAAACTTGATTCGTCTTCAATTTAATTGCAGTTTTCCATTTAAATCGAAAAATAAGAAGAAGAATTAGAGCTCGCAGTGAAACGCAGGGGTAATTTGGGGAATAAATTTGCTGAAAACAGAAACAGGGACGTAGAATATATACTTTTTATGACAGGATCCGCTTTGAAATTAAGTTCCGTTTTAAGGATGTGTGACTAATTTTCACTTTCATTTTTCCATTCTTTCATTCTTAGGAACTATCGACCCATTCCTAATTGACCCGGTCTATCCCATGCACTCATTATGAACTTATTACGAGTATGGCCCGTGCATGTAGACTGTTGACTTTGCTGCTTCGGGACACAACGATCCAAGAAGCTACCTTGGCATAAGTCAATCATTGATTTCAATCTTTTTATTAGGTTTCAAGGTATCGACAAGTCATTCATTTCAACAAATTTGTTATTCATTATTATCCACTTTATTATTGATGAGTTGTTCATTCAACAAACTTGCTATTCGTATTTCATTATTTTTCATACTCTATCTAGTAACTCTTTCAAGTTACTAATCAACTTTATCCTCTTTAAAGTGCATACTAAAGGATTAACCACATCAACTATATCAAGTACGCAATTTCGTTAAGGCGACAATACAAAGCTTTCGATGAAATACATATTACATTAAACGATATTCTTCAGATGGGACCTATATAATCCACAAAATCATAACCATTTTAAGGTAAATATATTGATGACATCAACGTGTCCTTTAACCATAATCATATGGCTATGGGGTCACATAAAATAGTGTCACACATCATAGTAACATCAGTTATCACATTACAAGTTAAGTCTAATACTGATATAGCATAAATGTCCAAGCTTCATTTATGTGTTCATTTCGTACATCCTATGTTATCTTATCATGATATTCGAATTCAATAGAATCAAGGTTATGACTTCTCCAATTCAATCAAGACAATACATAGCAATATCTTTCATTTGAGGACATTTGCTTCACTTTAGTACTATCTTTAAATGCTATGTATAAATGCTTTCATGAAGGTTAGATGACAAAAGTGAAAGTATTTTGTATTCAAGCAAAGTTTTGGATCAATAAATCATGAAATTAGCTTGAGGTTCAAAAGGGAAGTTTTAGTACCAAATTCATCTTTCCAAAGCATGTTATAGATTTCAAATGTATGGTGTGAGCCGAAAGTTATGTCTTCTACATTAAAAAGTAAGATTTCAAAATAATAAAACAACCCAGATAGCATTTGCAATAGGGCTGTTATGGTAACGGTAAATTTACCATTACCATACCATTACCAGCCAATCGGTTACCATTTTCAAGTGAAATCGGTATACCAGTTTAATCGGTATGGTAACGGTAAATTTACCATTTTCTACGGTAAATCATCGGTAACATTTCTTCAATACCAGCGGTAACGGTAATTTTACCAGTCAATTTATAATACATGTATATTCATGTAACATGCTTTATTATAGGCATTTAGAACCAAGCAAATGATTAAATTTAGTTTATTAACCAGATGGAATAATGTTAAATACACTTCACTTCTTTCTCATTTATGTCTTTTATTAAGTAACACTATAAATTGTATAATGAAGCACTGTTATGGTGTGAATACGTGTTATGTTACTAACCTTTTTTAGACAAATGGTAATTTACCATTATCAATGTAACGGTTACCATATTATCGGTATACCAATCTTCGGTATACCAGTCTATCGGTAACGGTAAGCAATTTTCACTTACCAGTAAAAATGGTACGGTAACGGTATTTGTGAAATGGTAACGGTAACCATTACCATAACAACCCTAATTTGCAATATTGAAACAGATTTAAAGACAATAAATCATAGAATTGAGAAAATCGCTGTAAACAAAATTTGTACAACTTTGAATTACCTTTTTAGAAAGTTCAAAATCATCGAAAACGGTTAATAAATTCAAAAGTTATGACTTAAATACAGTAAAGGATTTAGATTGAATTTGGATAGTCTAGTTGAAAACAATCTTAACTTTGAAATAAGGTTTTCATATAGTAAACTGCCAAATTTGAAAAAGTGTGAAAGAAAAGGAAATTTTAGATCTTCAAATATTTCTAGAAAATCAAAGCTAAAAATTCGTTTAGAAATCAAAAATTATGCTCATAATTCAGCAAAGGTTTCTGTTTATACCTATGCAGATAAAGTCCCGCTAAAGACTCGCAAAATCTTCGCTATAGTGCATAGCGCTTTTCTATCGTTGCGCTATTTCAATTTAATGTTATTAAACAATAGATTCACGTTAAGCCTCGTTATTTTCCGCTACATCCGCTAAATCAAGGTTTTTTAGCATCTGTTTTAGCAATATTAATATACAAATGTTGGTTTGGCTAGTTTTTTTTAAACCAAATCAACAAAATTAGGGTAAAGACTTAATTTTAAGTCATAAGTGCTCGATATAAATCAGAAATATACTGTGATCACCAAATCTAGTCTGCATAAATCATGATATTCTTTGGTTTTGTTATATAAGATTAAACAATATTTTGTTTTCCTACATGTATGATATGATAATGAGAATAAATTAACTTTAAATATTTGGTTTTATATCAAATGAAGCTTTTTGCACCTTCGCTATTTTTCGCTATATCCCCAATTTATCCTCGCTATAAATTTTTGCACATCCACCGCTATACAGCCGTTAAGCGTTTGAACTGCACAGGTTTATACTTATTTCAAGTTTGCTAAAAATTATATAACACTTTGCAATAAAATTTCTTGAATTCAACATTCGATCCAGGAAAAGTTTATAAAACAAAAGCTATAGATATTTCAATGAGCTCTCCAAAAAACTAAAATTTACCCAAATACATTTAGAGGTTCAAAAGATATGCTCAATATAGAGAAAGGGTTATGCGTAGTACATATATCAACTTAGCCAAAAACGTTTTCGATTTTGCAACCCGATTTTAGGACAACAAAATTTGTAAAATTTTATTAAAAATTTAAAGATTTTTTAATTAGTTTTTCAGTAAACTAAAATTTATCGAAACCCATTCAAATATTCAAAAGATATGCTCAAAATTTATATAGTTAAAGTCTCGCTAAAGCCCTACAATATCCCTGCTATAGCGAGTATTCGGCGGCTACGCTATTTCAATTTGGTGCTATTAAATAGTAAGTCCGCTTTAAGCTTCGTTTTTTTCACTACACCCACTAAATAAATGCATTTTAGCATCCGCTTTAGCAACATTTATATACAAATATTGCTTTGACTAATTCTCTTATAAATCAAATAACAAAGTTAGGATAATAATCTAATTTTAAGGCATAAACACTCAATATATGTTAGAAATATGTTGTAGTTGTAACGACCCCATCGCTATACCCATATTATTAAAGAACATTACAAGTAATGTTGTCTAATAACACAAAGGATATAAGGACGACCTAATGTGACTCTACATTGGGACTAATACTGACACGTCTTTGTTACCTCCTTAAGGATTTGAATTTAAAAATTTTGACGTGTACAATATCAATACGAAGTAATATACACATAGGTTCAAATTATTCAGAACATTATATATTATAACTAAATCAGAATCACAGTCACAGTGGAATAATATACATCATATACATAATAAAATGTGAGTCTGCAAATTATCAACACTAGACCCGCATAGTATATCCATCACTTTCAAAATGTTGTATCAGGTACACAGTGACTACTAAATAATATACATGGCATATCCTCCTAAATGGCAATATAAAGAATAGTGAAGTAAACAAAAACAGTCAAAATAGTCTACTTCAGTGCTAGCACAAATCTAAAAGTCAACGAGTCCCTGTACCTATAGAGTCTTGGCCTGACTCGAGTATTTTTAAAATAAACGGGTCAGACTATATCTAATAAAATGGTGAGATTCTGATATCATAAAAACATGACTAACTATAAAAATAAGCCATAATATAAATATGCCTAGAACCCAATAATCATAATAAGGCATATAAATCAAAATCACCATTTCACAAATCAATATCAAGTCTCAATGGGTCATCCTTTAAAATATGGTGATAACAATCCAAAATTTCTCCAGAGCCAAAAGACACTAAATATCCATCTCAAAATCTCTGAAAAAATAATCATCACTAATGAAATAATAATGATAATCATCTATCAGTTTATACAGCGACACAGGGTCTAACTAAACGAAATAGACCCGCCACATAGTATAATAGTCTAACTAAACAAAATAGACAAATTATGTGAATTTACCTAACTAAATGAAATAGGTAAACATTGTTTAACTGTATACCAAAATAAACTGATAGGTATTAGTCATCCGGTCTATAGACTAATTATGCATGTAGCACATGTCCAAGAAGCGAAAGGGCAACCGTGTCACACCATAACAAACCTAACACTCGAAAGTAGGTCTACCTATCCATATATAAAAATGTATCGATCCTCAAGTCGATGAAAAATGAGTTATAGTCTCTCGGTGATCCATCGGTCTGAAATTCGAACACCATAAGATAATACAACTCTAAATGTTGCTCACTTTCACTTTAGTAATCACTAAAATCTAACTAACTGTCCCATACCAGAAAGTGAAATTCTAGTATTTACTAAAAGCTAGTAAATTCTACTCAAACTCTATTTAACAAATTATAATAACAAGCGAAAGAATGGTACGAAATGTCAATCCGACAATTCAATCGCTTATTAAAATTCTATTTCATAGAAAAGCACGAAATCTCATTAAAATCTCAATTCCATTATAAATAAAATAAAAGAGTTTTAAATTAATTTTATATATACAAAGATATAATATTTCCAAAATCACTTTTAAATCCTTAAATTCATTTTAAGGAAAAGTTGTTTACTTATAAAGGCTTTTGAATACTTTCAAAATCATTTAAACCTCTTTTTTAACTAAAATCACTTGAAACTGAAATTATTACTTTAATAACAGCTTTTATAAAGTAATACTATATTTTATCTTTTGCCTTTAAAACATTTTCCAAAATTATAATATACTTACAATAGTAAATTTTAAAAGGTTTTATGAATAAACATTACTCATATTTAAAAATCTTTTAAAAATATTTAAACAATTCAAACAATAAATCCATCGAAATGCAACTTCTAGAGCCATCATCGCTCTATAAAATATCATTTCGTAATATGAAATTATTTAGTAATCCAAGTTGCTTTTCGACAACTCTGGTCATACAAACAATATACAACCATCATATAATCTAACTACAAAATCAAATGCATTTTGATGGTTTTCATACATGCTATTTCTTAGTTAATCATCAATTCAAATCAAATCTTTCAAATATACAAACCAACCAATTCAAACGCCAAACTAAATGATACTATAATGCACAATTGTATTTCAATCATATCATTCAATCACTACCACAAATTAATGCAATTCATAACTAAAGTAAGGCATACCAGAGGGTTATAACTACTTTAGATATAGGTGTGTGAGTTAATAGAATAACTCATCTTAACAATGAACATAGAATCGATTTTGCGATAGACAACGCTGTTCACCCAAACTAGCTTTGCCCGCTCCTTGCCTCTTGCAACCCGCACTATCCATACTTGCCCTTCTAGCCACCTTTGAGCATAATCATCGAAGTTCAAGTCGCTGCCTCAACCATGCGGACCTTCTCTATGTCGGCGTCGCCATCCAGCAACCAACGAACACGCCTCCATAACCTCGCCTCCAAAACCAGCTCGCACTAAACGCTCACGCTTGCCCCCATCACCTTGTCGCTTGACATCGTGGTTACCCATCCTCCCCTTAACGTCAGTGAATGTAACGACCCATAATTTTTGATAACTAAAAATATTAAATTAATTAAGATTTTGCAATTTAATATTGTGAGAAATTAAAAATTTATGATTTATTAATGAAAAAATTAATTAGATAATGATTTAATAAAGTTGTTTGAATGTTATCGACAACTATTTTAATGTAATTCAATCAATTGAAATAATTGTAAAGTTAACCCGGTTATAATTGTAAATAAGGAATTAAATTGGTAATTAATGGAATATAAATATTATAATTAATATGGTAAGATGATAACTGTACAATATGAATGTAATAAAATGTAAACTAATGTTAATTATATTCGTAAGGTAATTGTTGATTTGGCCACGGTCTCGGATTTCGACGAAACCAGTTTCATCGGATTGGTAACAGTGAATTATTGTAAGATTTCAAGTTTCGTAGCGATCAGACTTGTCGTTTGATCGTGCGGGCTCGAAATGCGTAGAAATCAATTGAATTAATTCAGTTAAAATAATCTGGTTTTAAAAGCTAACTTCTGTATACAATGGAATTTGGGTTTGAAACTAGTTCTATTGAGTTTAAAAATATCGAAAACCTATATTTTGATATATGGGATGGCCTACTTTCGACAGGCTTTTTGGGTCGTTGTTGACCCAATTCGATTTGTCCATTCGTTCTTATCTATCTCTGCCTATATATAGGCTGTTATAAACCCTAGCTATTTCTCATTTCATTATTTCCGTACGTACATCTACTTCTCATTTGTCCCTCCTTCTCAAACGTCAGAACATCATAACCTACTTCCCAATTTCAAAATCCTAATTTCAATTTCAAAATTCAAACTCCTCAAACTATGTCATATTATATATCGTTGGAAAGCTCTCGAAGAGCGCAACCTACATCTGCTGTTCTATTTTGCAATCGAGTTTTGGTTTGTCCAGAAATGACCAAAACATTCTCAGCCATCGATTTTGGTGGTTGATTAACGACGACGATGCAATGATTCGAGGGTACAATCTTGTGGAGAATTACGTGGGGAGTTCATTTGAGTTGTTCGTTTGGAGAAATGATGGTTGGATCGGCGGCTAAAATTCGATTAGGGTTTGTATATGGGTGGCGGCGGCTGGAAATTGGGCATTGATTGGCGGCATTCAGAGGTCATGGGTGGTTGAGGGATCTAGTGCGAGGGGAGGCGGTCCGATTGGTGATGGTTGGCATAGCCACGACTGGCTGTGGAGGCGGCGTTTGGGTGCCAAAAGCGGCGACCAATGGTGTACGCGTGTGTGTCCTGTAGGGGTTCGAGCTATGTTAGGCTTAAGGTTTCAGATGGTAAGAAATTTACAAATATGCCCTTGTTTATTTTAATTTTAATTTAAAATTCCAAATGTTCTTACACACACAACTTTTTGACACAAATTCGGATTTGGACGCGGTTTTCTCCGTTGCGACCGTATCGAATTTTCGAACGATATGGAACTGGCACTACTATAAAACAGGCCATTTGCATCGGTTGTTTACCCCCCTTTTGCATCAGTTCAACAACCGATGCAATAGGCTTAACACTTTTGCATCAGTTCTAAAACTGATGCAAAAAGGTCCTTTTTGCATCGGTTGTTACTAACAACTGATGCAAAATATTATGGTTGGTTGCTTGGATACAGCCCCCATGTTGCATCGGTTGTAATGAAAACCGATGCAACAAAGGAACTAATTGCATAGGTTGTTGTTTAAAACCGATGCAAACTAATCCCTCTATTGCATCGGTTTTTTATAACAACCGATGCAAACTAATCCCTCTATTGCATCGGTTTTTTATAATAACCGATGCAAACTAATCCCTCTATTGCATCAACTATTTATACCTGATGCAAAAAAGCCATTCTCAAAAACCATTATTACAGCACTCAAATAGACTATATATATAATTAGTAGTTAATATTTATAGAATATACAAACTAATAGCTTGGGCAAGCACGCAAGCATGTGCATGTCAATGTGTTTCATTACCAGCTACTAGCCCTGGCATGCATGCAAGCACGTATACTTCAAAACAGTTCTACATGTTAAAACATATTAGTCTAGTAACTGACATTGTTACAGAATAAATTATAAATTTTACTTCTTAACGATGGCCGCAAAAGTACAGGATATGCATCAGAACAAGATAACAAGTTGGCAAAATATAACTGAAAGTTTGCTATAAACACCCTGGACCTTTTGTAGTCTAGCTAAGGGAAGTCTATTTGATACATTTTTTGTCCATGATACATTATATGTTTTGAGGATAAATGCTAGTTAAATAATATTATACTTGAAGATTATTTTCTATGATGTAAGGTCAAATTCTTTTCATGACATAAGATCGTGTCAACTCATTTTCACCCGTGTTAATAAACTTTGCAAGAGCGTCCGAAATCTGCAGGGGTGTAAGGAAACCACCCGTTTTTGGCATTTTCGCTTTAAGTGGAGATTCATCTAAATCTGTTGAATAAATAAATATTCACTGTTAAATTTGCAACACTTAATTTAAATTCAATATGCATTTAAACATTAAACTATTAATTTCACCAACCATCATTAGTTTTTGTTGGCTTCTTCCTTTTCAACGCTGGCTTCTTTTCTCTCTGCACATGTTCACCTGAATTAAAGAAAGTAAGTAAATAACTATATAACATAAATATACAAAAAATAACCAAATATAAGAACAGACAAAACATACAAGGATTCAGGCTAACAAAAACAGAACTCCATACGGGAATCAACTCTGATACTATACTAATTAATAGTTAATATTTATATTTTATGTAGAGTATGTTTAAGTATCGATGAATGATTTATTTTCTCCAATGAAATGTAGGATTATAAGAATTTTTAATGGGGAGCTACGCAAAGCATGTGAAGGGCTGCTTGCTGCAACTCCTTGGAGCATGAAGGAAAAGCAGGAAAATAAGAGAGATTGCTTAAACTTTTCAACATCCATTCAATGGCATGCTAGTGCTACTAGCTACTAGCACAACACTATTTAATAAAACATAACAAATTCTAATTTTAGTTGCATAGAAAACCAAACACATTTTATTGCTTAAAGGAGATGGCTGCTGTATGCTCTTTTCCAGAATTATGTTAATGAATACTTGGCCTTTTGGCTAGTCTTATCGGTACGTATTGCATCAATTTTAACCCAAATGTACTTCCACGCGATTTTTGTATAAAAATCGCTTTTATACCTTATCCAAATTGTTAGTGCAGTTACCAACCCCATCATATTTGTACATTATGTTTCAAGTTATTAAACTGTGATCCTAACCTATTTAATTAAAACTAGGAAGGATATTGCAAACAAATGACAAAGAAGATAGTTACCAAGTGTGCATATATAACGGAAAGTTGCACGTTTGATCATGATTTTGCGTTCAGCTGTACATTCTAGTAATAGACGATTATATTATGTGAAATATATGATATAGCTTCAGAAATTATACTACTGTGGTTTGATTGTCATGAACCTGAATGCCTTTTGCATCAATCTTATTTTCAGTGTGTATGTACCATAACGTGTATTTGCTGTGTTGTTGTACGAGTAGCTTTAGATCTTTTTTTTGAAGGATAAAGGATAAATGGTAACATATAATCTAAAGACTCTAATATATTCAATGGAATCATGAACTGATGTGCTTCTCACATGTATGCATTACTTTTCTTATGTTTTTGGGATAGTGCGCAAAAGCGACAACCAAACGGATTAGTAAAAGATTATTTTAAGGACATTTTTTCAAAGTAAACTCCTAAAAGTAAGAAATTATTGTTTCAGGCTCAATTAAAAACTAGACCTGGTAAATTCATTTGGAGAGGATAAAGGAGATAGTATACCATTGAACTGAATCAAAATCCTATTGCAAGTCTTTCTTTATCATACATTTGGGAGAGATGTTCCTCTTTTTGTAACCGAGAAGTACCTCTTGAGTAAGTATTATATTATGTTTAATTCATATCATAGGCAACAAAGTAGCCTAATTGGTAGATATCAAGTTAAAGGAACATATTTAAGCCTGGTAGAGAGATTTTTAGGAATGCTCTTGTAAGCGACTTCCAACATGATATAATCATGAATTAACTAACTAAACTTGGGTTTTCATTCTTAGGAATTGTTATATTTGTTCTTTGCATTGAGGAAAATCATTTTGCGAATAACTAGTTTAAAGAATTAGATAACTATCAAAGAAGTTGCGTCAGAAATTCAATCAAGAAGGTGCTTAGAAATGACGAAAAGAAAACATAGAAATCAAGATTTCATAGTATCTGAGTGAATTGAAGTAGCATTCAAAAAAATTACCTTAAACTCCTATTGCTCGAAATCAACTCCTAATACTCAATGATTTACTCGTAGCTCACTCTGAATACATATCGCTGGAATTAAGCTATCGACTTCTTGAAACAAGTAGAGGTGCTTGAGGTCGACCCTGGTCTTCAACTTCATTATTTTGCTTATAGACTCCTTTATGGTAACTCCTCTACACTTAGCTGTAAAAGAAATATACAGAGGAGATATTAGCAATAATTAGAAGAAGCGAATGCAGGTACCGTGCTGGGCCAAAACACTATGAAAATATTTTTCAAACTTTTGTTTAATTTTATCTTTGCTTTGTTTAGTTTGAAATGCATTTTTTTATCTCCGTGAAGCTTTTTTTAATCTGAGTAATTTAGGCTTAGTAAAAATATGACTAGTTCAATGGTTCAACCTGGTAATTCCATCCGTGACTTACCTGTAGCTCAACTGCTCCAGTCATCTCAACATACAGTCCAGCCTGCATTCAACTTTTAACCTATGCATGTGTAGTCCAGTAGCTTGTAGCCTTTGGTCAATGCAGTATTAGTCTACATTTCTTTTTCATGCAGCAGTCCCACAACTCAATGCAACAACTCTACTTCAACATGATGGCACAAATCAAAGCTCGCATTTTAAAGCTATCAGCCAAACCTGTATTCACATACCCAATCCTTTATCCCAAAGCACGTAATTCATGCAACATCAGCAATAAATTTCAAGCAACTGAATAAAAAAGTAGCTACAAAGATTTTATGAAAGTGCACAAAAGTGCACGTTAAAATGAGCTTAGTCCATTGTCCTATGAAAAATTTGTAAAAATAATGACATTTTCATAGAGATACTAAAGAACTTACAAGTGCACATAGAGATACTAAAGAACTTACAAGTGCACGATGATGAAATACTAGTAAAACTATGAAATTCAAGTGGCCACAAAAAGCTTTAAAGCCTTTACAGGATTATTTGGCATATTGTGAACCTATATTGGAAGCTATAAGAAACTCATCAAGTCTAAAAAATGTCAAGGAAAATAATAATATATTCCCCTAATAAGTCAAAAAATAATCATTACATTTTGACATGACTACCAACGGGCTACCATCGTTTGACCAGACTAATATTTTTTACTAAGCCTAAATTACTCAGATTAAAAAAAGCTTCAGGGAGATAAAAAAATGCATTTCAAACTAAACAAAGCAAAGATAAAATTAAACAAAAGAACCATCACCTCGCTAGTAACAATAGACTCTCAGCAACACAAAGCAGGAACACCTACACTTCAATAGCCACGAAACAATGAAGCAAGAATCAAGCACAGGTAGAATCCATCAAGGAGGAAAAAAGGCACTTCGATCTGAAATAGAAGAAGACAACAAAAGAGCTGCATGAAGTCCACCGAAACAGAAGAACAATCTAAGACAGAAGAAACACAAATCTTTCAGCATTAATCAGGAGCAGAGAGCGCAAACATTCAGCTACAGCCAGGAAAATAGATCTCAAGTCTAAAATGGAATAAGATATGAGGGGAGAAATGAACTGTAAATCTTAGAAGTAAATCGAACAAATGAAATCATTAATATAAAGATACATCATAATACGCAACAAGATTTTTGGTAATGAACACCTAATACTAATGGCAAATTTAGTTTGAATTCAATATAGGAAATGTTAAGACCCAAAGAATCAAGCTTTAACGAGTCAAAGCACATTTGGAATACAATATTCTGCCCAAAAATGGTTATATGCTCCTATTTTGCCATAGTAGAAAAATTTCCTACAGTGAATAGAGTGAGCAAATATAGGAGCTGTTCCTCCAAATCACGTTCTCTATGCTTACATCATAAGGAAGATATTACACACATTTTATTCAAGTTCATATATTCAGATCAGGTCTAGAAGGCAGTTAAAAGCTTATCAAGATAGCAATAAGTCTGCGGGTTAAATTAAAATAATCACTAACCACATGTACGTCCCTGTACATGTTATATGAGCTACCACACTTGTACAAAGAAAGAAGTATATAGCAATAACGGTAATAAGTCTTCGCTTACCCTCTTTTATCATAATAATATACTTTATGTAATTGTCTTGAGAAGTAAAATGTTGGTGTAACCGAAATTGATGTAGCCATATTTTTAACCATTGCATACATGGTGAGAATACGTAGAGGCAGTTGCTTGGGTTAAAGCAAGCACAGTAACAAATTGGTTGTACGTAGAGAGCCAAAACATCTGATCAGTAGAAGAAAAAAAAGTAGCAATAAGCATGGAATGGCAGTGAAACAACCGATTGCATACATGGTGAGAAATGAACACACTTCGGTGTAGCCTAACAGGCAACTAGCTTGACAGGGATAGGTACATGATAATTCGGCACTGCAAAGACAATGAGATATGAAGTAGATAATGTAAAAGCAAATAACGCATTGTGAA
The DNA here is from genome assembly GCA_030737815.1 of Allium fistulosum. Lineage (NCBI taxonomy): Eukaryota > Viridiplantae > Streptophyta > Magnoliopsida > Asparagales > Amaryllidaceae > Allium > Allium fistulosum. The sequence continues at coordinate 1,182,101,014 of CM060903.1, forward strand.
ACTGGGCAGTTGCAGCATGGCAGTCTGCAGGTGGTGAGCAATATGTTTTAGTGGTACGTAGTTAAGTCATTGAAACCAGGAAAATGTAGCTTGGAAGAACAGTGATGAAAGCACTTAAATCATAATCTGGTCTATCTAAATCTGGTCTAAGTCACCTGCTGCTAAGGTCTATCCAAACATGAAAATCACTCCTGGTCTGACCCAGGAATAATCATAATGATAAACCCAGGTCAGGCTAGATAAAGAAACATGAGTGAATAGTATCAAAATGTATATATGCATCAGAATCAATATTATAAATCTGACATCGCTCTACCACTGATATCGGGTATAAATGTCAGGTAAAACTAATTATATCATGCATATATTAACATTCAATTTAAATCAATATCAAATCAATATTAAATCAATATAAAACGAAGTAGATACTCTAATATATTATCATATGATATCAGCGCTAAGGGTCTGATAACCCTCATGTGGAATTCTATTCCACAGCAGTCCATGTCATACCACTCCGAATAGTGCCTAAATAATATGCATATATAACCTAAAATTGGTGACAGACTGTCTGGATAGGTATAGCAAAAGGCTAATCTGCTAGAGACTTTGGGAAGCGACCCTGCCATCAGTCCATTTTATGTAATCTCTTCTTTGGTAATTTATAATCAATACGATCGGGAACATTATACCTATTCCCGATGACTGGAATTAAATCAGATTTCCAGATCAAACAATGAAGTATTTGAACATACTACATTAAGTTACCCTATCTCAATAATAAAGATCTCATATCATAAAGCAAGGGTAAAATTCAATATTAGGCCATTTATGTGTCTAAATATACTACAACTATATATACACCTTTAATGGCTTCAAAGTAATCAGTATAATGTGTCTGAATATACATACTCATCTATTATACACATTTATCAACCAATGGATTTTTAATTCAAAAACGAATGAAAAGGATATAAAACATGTTTATACTGAAGGTAGACCGCTAACGCAGATCGCCCATACAACCACATCAAAAAAATATCTAACAAATAAGGTATGACTATATCATCGATATAAATTGCCCATACAACTCATATCACTAATATACTTATAAATATCCCATATCCATATTATATAATCCATTGAAAATATTAAATTCGATCTGCTATTTAATTTAAAGCAGAAACCATGCTGCTGTGTGAGTTAAAGCATGAAAATATGTTGCTTTGTAACTTAGCTACTGTATGATTTAGACATGAAAACATGCTACTGTATGACATAAACATGAAAACATGCTGGAGTGTATTATAATTTCCAAAGCAAGCATACACATTACTGTCCAATGTAACAATAACACAGACATTTCCAAAGCAAAGGATTGTGTCTCAAGTCATCAGTATTGCTGCCACACAACCTAAACAAATTACAAAGTGAACACGAGAACTTAATACACTCAGTCAGCTAAACTGAAACGCATATCATCATCACTCAGTAGGCTGCCAAACTATCTTTATTACCCTTTTATTACTTGCTAACTGAACCCAAAACAACTTCAAAGCCAACAATCGAACTCCAAAACGTATATAGCAACGAATTATTGCCACTTAATTTTAGAAATCAGCTGGAGATAATAAAGTTTACTTACCTAACAATTGTAGAGATCCCAAAAGCACGAAAGTGCTGAAATGAACTTTACCGAGATCTCTTGGCTTTGCTCTTCTTTATTTTTTTCACTTGCTTCTGGATTTGAGGACGAAAATGGAAGCTAATTTGATTTAGGGTTGCTTCCTTTACTTCCCTAGCGGCCTTCATATTTCTATAAGATAAATAGGAGTGATTCGAATGGATAAGTGTCATTAGGTTAATGAAAATGAATGAGGGTATTAGGCAATGAAATTATGGGTATGTGATTTACCCCAATGCCTGCAGCATACTCAGTATTACAAAGCAAATATAGCTGAATTCTTCATCAGACCACCTTCACTCAGTCCTAGCTACAACCACTATTTGATAGGGCAATTTATAGAGTGGAGTAGGCACAATTTGAGAGGAAATTAGGGTTTGAGATGAGAGAGAGGAGAAGAAGGTGAAGGAGAAAATGGGAGAGGAATTCAGTTGATTAAATCATGGATTTGGTTAAGGTCTAGGGTTTTTTTTTCTTTTTCGGAAGTAAGCGAAATACTGGAAACGAAAGGGGAAATAAGCGGCGGTAGAAAAAATTGGGATGGCGGGAATTAACAAAAGTGGACAACGAAAGGGATGCAAATTAATTTAGTAGCATCGGTTGACTTTAAAACCGATGCAACTACAACTATTTGCATCGACCTATTTGCATCGGTTGTTGGAGACAACTGATGCAAATTTGATTTTTGATTACCCTATTGCTTTCTATGTACCAATTGCATCGGTTATTAAGACAGAACTGATGCAAATAGTTCTATTTGCATCAGTTTTTACTTCAACCGATTCAAATGAGGCGATGCAAATGGCCTGTTTTGTAGTAGTGTGGGTTGGCTGCATTCTGAGACTGTCCAAATTTTGGGCTTTATTTGGATTTTAGATCGACTAAAAATCAAGGTGAGTGTTTTAACCACTCACAAATACTAAATCATCTTATGTTGGTTAAATTAAATTTATGATGTGATTAGAAATTTATTGATTGTTGTTTGGTATATTTAAATCGTCATTCAAATTTAATTTAATTTATATTGAATTTAATTGCCATTTGAATTAATATTGGAATTGAATTGCTAGTTAAATACCTGATAATGATAACCAGTTAACTGTTGTGATTTATTGGTTGATTTGAATAATGATTGTGATGGATGCCTAATTGTTGACATTTTGGATGATTTGATGTTATGTTTATTTTTGTATGTTGTTATCACAGTGCAAGTTCCCTTAGTTATTATTAGGAAAATCACTATGGGTTGAAATGATACATACCCGAACGATCTTATAGATTATGGAAAAATCGTTATGGGTTGAAATGATAAGCCTGAGCGATTTTATGGATTTGGAAATTGTGATTCGGGATACGGGTTGAAATGATATATATCCAGAAATTTAAATTATTGCGGGTTGAAATGATATATATCCGTACCACTTGACCATAGGGTAGAAAATTATATACGGACACCGGATTGGTTAAATTAAATGATTTTAAATCCTTAATTTTTGAATCCAATTAAATGATATTATGAAATAAATTTTGATTTATATGAACTGAATTATTTTCAAAATCCAAGCTTTTAAAATGTTGAAATTGAAATTAGTTTAAATGAATCGTTTAAAGAACTAAAATTGAAATCTTAAAGTTGAATTTTGAAATATAAATGAAATTTATCAAAATTGAGTTATTGTAAATGTTTGAATATTTAAACTTTGAAACCTATTGAATTTGATGTGGTTTAAATTTGTAGTTCAAACATGGATTTTGAAATTGATGATTGAAATGGTTTTTAATGAGAATTCGAATTGAAACCTTTAGCCTTTTGCATTGAAATCATTGAACCGAGATTGATTTAAATTGAATTTTTAAAACCAAAGTTGATTTGAATTGATTTGTGAAATTGGAAGAACCAATTATAATTTGAAACTATTTTTGTAACGACCCATAATTTTCGATAATTAAAAATAGTTAATTTAATAAGATTTTGTGATTTAATGTTGGAAGAAATAAAAATTTGTGATTTAATAACAAGAATATAATTGGAATGAAAATGTAATAGTACTAATTTAAGGTAATTGGTGACTGCTTTAAATGTAATTCCAATTAATTGAAATGATTAAAAAGTTATAATTGGTTATAAATTGTAAATTAATTGTAATAATGTGTGTATAAATTGATAATTGGATTAAAGGAGTAATTGATAATTTAAATGTTGTATTAATTAACGAAATAGTATGTAATTAATTGTAATTGATAAAGGTAGTGTTGTGGTAGTAGTTATGACATTTGTGTGTAGATAACAAACCTACAAATGCTATTAAATTAAGAAAATGTGACAGTTGTTATTTGTTACCTATTTTTTTAACTTGTTGAAATCAAATTAGAAATAAATTGCAATAAATGAAATTAAATATAGCGTTAAAATGAATTAAGATAATGACTGTAGAATATTAATGTAATAAGATAGAAACCAATGTTAAATGTATACATAAAGCAATGAATGATTGAATATAAAGATTGAAATCAAGTTTGATCAATTTATTGAACTTTAAATGATAATAATTGGATTTATTGCAACTAAATGTAATTAAATATTAAGTTAATGAAAATTAAGACGATAACTGTAAATTATTATTGTAATAAGATATAAACAAATGTTAATTATAGCCATGAGACGACAATTGATTGAATAACAAGATGAAAAGACAAATAAATGGATTTATTGGAATTTAAAGTAATAATTACTGTATTTATTTCAGTTGAAATTAAACACTATAATTAGTAAAATAATTGACATTGAATTGATATGTAAATTTGTTTTAAATTATTGTAAATGTCCAAGTAATCAAAAATGATGAAAATTTTTAGTTATTAAATTTGAAATTAAAAAGCGATAATTAATTTAATATTAATTTAATTAATTAACGTGAAAATAGCCATTTTGGCCACTGTCTCAGATTCTGACAAAACCAGTTTCATCGGATTCGTAACAATGAATTATTGTAGGATTTCAAGTTTCGTAGCGATCGGACTTGTCGTTTAATCGTACAGACTCAAAACGCGTAGAAATCAATTTAATAAAATTTAATTGAAATCAATTTGAAATAGACTGATTTTAAAGCTAACTTCTTCATACGATGGAATTAGGACTTGATACCTGTTCCATTGAGTTTAAAACTATCGAAAACATATATTTTGATATATGGAATGACCCACTTTTGTTTCGGAGGCAGAACAGGCTTTTGGGTCGCGATTGTCATTCGTACCAATTGGATTGTGTTTATTTCTTACCGGGCCTTGTTCATATAAATTGTTCTGTTCTAACCCTAGCAGCCTTTTATTCCTCAGTATTGTACGTACAATTCTATTTGCTTCTCTCTTCTCAATGGCAGTGTTAGCGCCAAAATTGGTCACTAACACCCAAATCCAAGCGAAAGCACCAAATACCAGTCACAGCTCACAGATAGCATATATGTGGTGAATATTAATATGGAGAACGACAAGAAATTAAAATGGAAGAAGTAGAGAACAACAGATTTTATAGTGGTTCGGCTAACTCCGACCTACGTCTACTCCAGAAGTTTCCTTTTTATTGATGTTAGAATCGATTACAGTTACAAAATGGCAGAGTTGCCTTAGTTTTAGAAAAGAGAAAGTAAGAGAGTCGAAAGGAAGATCCCTCTTTCTGAAGTCCTACATGCTGTATTTATAGGCAAATCCCGAGTTATTGGGGTTCTTGAGTAGTCCGGGCCCATCAGGACCATAACCGAGCCAATATCCTTCATCATGACCGATCCACACTACCATGCCGACCGACCTATGCCGATCCACTCCATACTCTAGTATGCCGATCCACACCACCAGTGACTGAGCCATACCATCAGGTCGTCCACACCACCAAGTCACCGATCAGCACTTGTCGAACCAACCACGCCGAGCCACATCCCACGAAGTCGACCCGAAGCAACAACTTCTTGGACACGAGGCCGCCGAACGATGTCATGCCGACCCACTTTATATCCCACTGAGATACCAAGCGACAACCTGAAGTGAAGGACCTTAGGACTCGAAGCAACCGAGCCCCATTCCGTACCGAGCCAGTTCCTTCCATTCCTACCGAGCCGCCCCGACCGAACCACAATGCCGAGCGACAACAAAGGCTGACTCATGATCTAACTAGGCCGAACCACCTTCCATGATGAGGCACCAACACGGCCGAGCCACCAATGTCGAGCCACCCATGCCGAGCCACCAATGCCGAGCCACCCATGCCGAGCGACCTAAAAGACTCAAAGAAATCATCCGTACAACTCGAAGCTCGACTCCATACGACACGAAGCAAGTCTAGGGCGACTTGCGACTTATCGAAACCCAAGTTTCGAGTATCCAATAACCTTCGTCCATCGACCATGCCGAATCTCGGCTATAGATCCATGATTATTATCCATGCTTGATCGTCCATCCACCCAGTTGACTAAATCTGTCTGAACCAACCTCGACGAACGAGTAGTCAATTTAGTTAAGTCCGCCTATCTACGGCCTTGCCAAAGGCGGGTTAACACTTGTCCCCCAAAACATGCCTTGCTTTGAAAGGTGTGTTTTGAATAGCCTCAAGTTCGATATCCGAAGTCCGTATGTTATCCACATCCATACTTTCCGATTCGTAATCCAACCCATTTTATTCAAGTGTCATCACCGTATCCTTATCCGAATTTACGACTGCTCTAAGTCGATATCCGATTCTGAATCCAATGACCAAACCCTGACCCAATTCCGTAGCCATTCGAACCCGTCAACCGAGTTTTATTCCATCCATAACCAATAGCCAAATCTATGATATTTCTGGGTCGATATCCGAACTCGGGACCGCTCCGGGCCCTTTGCCAAATCCAGGACCTCACCGGGTTAATCTATCCTAAGCTGAAATCCAAATCCATGACCTCTCCGGGTTTAACTTTGAATCCGTAGACCTCGCCGGGTTGCGTTATCTTATTCCAGCCTCGACCCTCCGGTCAAGGGCTTGTATATTTTCCGGCCTCGACTCTCCGGCCGAGGACTTCTTATATTCTCCAGCCTCGACTCTCCGGTCGTGGACTTTATATTCTCCGGCATCGCCTCTCCGGCCGAGGACTTTTATATTTCCCAGCCTCGTCTCTCCGATCGAGGACTTTTATATTCTCCGGCCTCGACTCTCCAGTCGAGGACTTTGTATTCTCCGGCCTCGACTCTCCGTTCGAGGACTTTGTATTCTCCGGCCTCGACTCTCCGATCGAGGACTTTGATGTTCTCCGGCCTCGACTCTCCGATCGAGGACTTTTATACTCTCCGACTTTGACTCTCCGGCCGAGGACTTTTATATTCTGTTCGAGTCCATTCCATTGCTCTTCGGCAAAGGGACTCATAATTCGCGATTACTGCCCCGTCTCTCCGGTCGGGACGGTAATCGTTTGGCCTGTATTATTCATCAAATTAGTCTAATCTCAATCATTATAGAATTCAGTTATCAAGGCGAAAGTTCGTACAACATAGGGAATTAAATGTCCAAAGTACCAAAAAAGAAACCTGAGTTTGCAGAAAAACAGAAAGAAAACAGGATTTCATAGATCTAAGCAGTACGGTTTTTCGTCATCTCAAAGCACGCCTAGGGACCGTCCTCGATCCCGTACGTGTGTAAGTGACCTAGCCGTATTACTTTGAGTTCTATTACTTATTCAGAACCATAAATCCATTCAGTTGATAACAAGCCGGCGGTGACTAGATCCAGCGCTACCTTCGTTCAAGGTAAGCGGTGGCCACTCCCGTTCCACTGCTACAGCTCGATTCCTTATTACTGTTGCAGGTGACCATTCCTTACATGCTCCTCAACGATGTCTTTCAAATGCCTACAATCGTTTGTACTGTGCCCATCAAGCTCATGGAATAGGCAATGCTTTCCTGACGCCCGCTCGTATTCCGATGGTTCCCTCCTAGCCGGTCTTCGATACTGGAGGTGCCCCCGAGTATCCAAGTAAATCCTTTCCAGAGTCTCAATCAAATCTGTATAAGAATAAAATTTTGTTTCTCTCCATTTCCTTTTTGAGGGGTTTCCTTTGTCACTCATTTTCCTTTTGCCCTTATCGTCCTTGTTTGGTTCCTCCCTGGGTGGACCTCCACCTCTAACAGCATAAGCTTCAGCCTCTCTCCCTTATCTTTCGGTCTGCGCATCCTCCTGCCTCAGGAATCTCTCCGCTTCATGATAGTACTCTCCAAGATCCATTGGGGGGGGTCCCGTTCCAACGATATCTTAAAATCTGAATTATCCGCAATTCCAGAAACTGCTGCCATCAAAACCATCGACGGATCGGGTCGATCCACTGAAGCCGCCGCCGCATTGAATTTGGTTAATAAATCCCTGAGCGACTCTCCCTTCCATTGTTTCATCGATGTCAAGGTCATTACGTTCTTGGGTCTGACTATATGGACCCGAAACTGCCTCATAAACCTTTCAATCAGCTTTGTCCAAGTGTCAATAGAACCACTCTCCAGCTGTCTGAACCACATAGCTGTGATATCCGTCAAATACAAAGGGAAGCATTGAGCCATGACCTCATCCGATGCCCCCATTACCTCCATATGCCTCATGTACCTCATCAGGTGAACGGAGGGATCCGTCCTCCCATCATACATCTCCAACGTTGGTAGCTTAAAATCCGGTGGGTTCCTAGCTTGCCTGATAGTAGGAGTAAAGGGACTCCTATTCATATCCTCCATGTCTTTATTTACCAATCTACCTCTCATAGCTCGTCTGACCATCTCCGCTAATCTGTCATTGTCGCGAAGTTGTAATCCTTGTCCGCTGCCTCCGATCTGCCCCCCAAGTTCACGAGGGAATCCTGGCATATATTCCTCATCACGTACTCCTGTATTCATGTTGATGCCGGGTTGCACAACATCGTCAGGTCTGTGCAGTTAATGCCCCGCTATTACCCTGCTATATCTCATAGCGGATTTCTACCGCTACGATTTTTTCTTATAGCCCCAAAATATAGCCTTTCCGCTTTAAGCCCCGCTATTTCCGCTATATCCCATTATTCCCGCTATATTCCGCTATTTCCGCTATATCTTCTTTAATAAAATGAATTGAAAAATTGCATTTATACATTATAAAAATTATGATACTAGTTTATTTGATTTAATTTTTAATATATTTTTAGAAATGAAAATACTCTAATATTCTACTAAATTCAATTATGTTATATAATAGTTTTATGTTTATTTAAAGTATATTCGCACATGTTTTTATTTAAAATTATTTATGTATTAATTATAATTCAATTGAATGATATTTTTTCATTTAATTACCATTTATATATTTGAAAAAACATTAAGTACGAGTTTTATATGCTATTTTAGAGCCATCCGCTATATCCCGCTATATCCTCGCTGTATCCCCGCTATAACTTTTTGCACCTCCACCGCTTTGAATCTGCCGAGCGCTTTAACTGCACAGCGTCATGTATCCCTCCATGGATTGGTCCAGCATTACCTGTTGGTATGCCCACAAGTCTTAGTCCATCCGTGTTAATAGTTGTTCGCTGATCAGGGGCTGCTCCCTGCTGAACCACTCCATCTGCTTGCTGGTTGAGTGCTTCTGATCCAGCTCCACAGATCTGGGCTCCTACAGTTCCTGCTTGTCCAAATTGTCTGAGAAGAGTCTGCATCATCTCCTCTTGTCTTTTCAGCATCGCTTCCATCTCGTCTCTGGTGATGTAGATGGATGCTTGACCAGCTCCAGCTCCAGAGGAGGCCTCTTGACTTCCCTCTTGATTGCTTCTTTCTGTCACTTGCTTCCTTGTTGGTGGCCTAGCCATTGCTTTCCAAGAATCCGAGTTCCTAAGCCTTTAAATCCAAAGTCCAAGCTTTAGAATCCCTGAGTGCCAGTTCTCAGTGAAAGCACCAAAATGTTAGCGCCAAAATTGGTCACTAACACCCAAATCCAAGCGAAAGCACCAAATACCAGTCACAGCTCACAGATAGCATATATGTGGTGAATATTAATATGGAGAACGACAAGAAATTAAAATGAAAGCAGTAGAGAACAACAGATTTTATAGTGGTTCGGCTAACTCCGGCCTATATCCACTCTAGAAGTTTCCTTTTTATTGATGTTAGAATCGATTACAGTTACAAAATGGTAGAGTTGCCTTAGTTTTAGAAAAGAGAAAGTAAGAGAGTCGAAAGGAAGATCCCTCTTTCTGAAGTCCTACATGCTGTATTTATAGGCAAATCCCGAGTTACTGGGCTTCTTGAGTAGTCCGGGCCTATCAGGACCATAGCCGAGCTAATATCCTTCATCATGACCGACCCACACTGCCATGCCGACCGACCTATGTCGATCCACTCCATACTCTAGTATGCCGATCCACACCACTAGTGACCAAGCCACACCACCAGGTCGTCCACACCACCAAGTCACCGATTGGCACTTGCCGAACCAACCACGCTGAGCCACATCCCACGAAGTCGACCCGAAGTAACAACTTCTTGGACACGAGGCTGCCGAACGATGTCATGCCGACCCACTTTATATCCCACTGAGATACCGAGCGACAACCTTAAGTGAAGGACCTTAGGACTCGAAGCAACCGAGCTCCATTCCGTACCGAGCTAGTTCCTTCCATTCCTACCGAGCCGCCCCGACCGAACCACAATACCGAGTGACAACCAAGGCCGACTCATGATCTAACTAGGCCAAACCACCTTCCATGATGAGCCACCAACATGGTCGAGCCACCAATGCCGAGCCACCAATGCCGAGCCATCCATGCTGAGCCACCTAAAAGACTCGAAGAAATCATCCATACAACTCGAAGCTCGACTCCATACGACTCAAAGCAAGTCCAGGGTGACTTGCGACTTATTGAAACCCAAGTTTCGAGTATCCAATAACCTTCATCCATCGACCATGCCGAATCCCGGCTATAGATCCATGATTATTATCCATGCTTGATCGTCCATCCACCCAGTTGACTAAATCTGTCATGAACCAACCTCGACGAACGAGTAGTCAATTTAGTTAAGTCCGCTTATCTACGGCCTTGCCAAAAGGCATGTTAACAGGCAGCAAACAGTTAAATTACAAACCCTACAATTCAATCTCCAAACCAATTTCAAAATCAAACTCCTCCAAACTATATCAAATTATATATTGATTCGAAGCCCTCGACGAGCGCAACCTAGATCTACAATTCGTTTCTCAATCGGGTTCACCGTTTGTCAAAAAGCTAGGATGAACCTCAGTCGTCTATTCTAGGTTTTGGACGATCCAACGGTGGATCGTCGCCCGATCGACAGTCGGGAGGCGGCGTTGGAAAGAGGGTGTAGAGCAGGCCTTACGGTGTAAGTCATTCGTCGTCAAGTGGCCTGGGTTCGCTAGAATTCCTCCTTGAAGCAACGGAGGTCGTGGGAGTTTTAGGGGAGCCTGGAGGCGGCACGTTCGTCGTGGTGAAGCCCGAGGGGGCTGGCGGAGGTAGGGGGAGGCGAGGCTATGGTCTGATCATCGTCAAAGTGTGGGAGGAGGTGGAGATTTGAGCTTAGGGTGGTGGCTGCATTCGTACTCGAACGAACGAAGGAGGGTTTTCGAACGCGTGAACCAAGTGATGATGTGGCTATGGGGTGCGTTTCTCTTTTATTTTTTTTTATTATTTAAATTTTTATTTGAATTCAACGGTTCTAATTCTCATAACTTTTGGTAACGAGGTTTGATTCATGCACTGTTTATTTCGTTGGGATCGTATTGAAATTCCGGACATTATGAAATTGGTTTGGATGAATTCTGAGACTGTTCAAATTTGGACCTTATTTTGGATTTCAATCGATTTGAAATCAAAAGGTGAGATTTTTAACCCACTCACAACTTCTAGATTATCTTATGTTAGTTAAATTGAATTTATGATGTTATTAGAAATATATTGGTTGATGTTTGATATGGTTAAATTGTCATTCTAGTTAAATTTGACTTTTATTGCATTTAATCATCGTTTAATTTAATATTGAATTTAATTGTCAAATTTCATACCTGCTAATGATAATCAGTTATCTATTGATGTTTATTGGTTGATTGTATGGTGATTGCGATGTATGTTTGACTGTTGATATTGGTTGTATATTTCTATATTGTTATAACACTGCAAGTTCCCTATGGGTTGAAATGATACATACCCGAACGATCTATAGAATAGGGGAAAATCGTTATGGGTTGAAATGATAAACCCAAGCGATTTTCAGTGTAATAAATTTGGGATTGCAGGTTGAAATGATATATACCCATAAATTGAAATATGTGCGGATTGAAATGATAAATATCCGTATCACTTGACCATAGGGTAGAGAATTATATACGAACACCAGAGTGGTTAAATTTAATGATTTTAAATCTTTAAACTTTGAATCCAGTTAAACGATATTTGAAATAGAATTTGACTGATATAAATTGAATTGTTTTAAGTAATTATTTAAGGATTTAAATTGAAATTTTAAAGTTGAATTTGAAGTATGAACGACATTCATCGAAATTGAGTTATTGAAATGTTAGAACTGTAACTTTGAAAATCTATTAAAATTGGAATAGTATTTCAAGATTTGAAATTGGGTTTTATTTTGAAATCGGGACATGGTCCAGATTTGTTGGAATGCAAGAAATGGTTAAATATGATGGTAATTTCAAAATTTATTATCTCAATATAAACTGTAAATGTTCTTTTAAATTCTAATTTAAGATTTTCAACTATTAAAAATAAGTTAATCTATTTAAAACCAACTTAATCGAATTTAAACTATTTAATTTATTTTAATCTAATTTAACCTATTTTAAACTAATTAACCTATTTAATCCATCTTAATCTATTTTAATCTATTTTAATATATTTTAAATTGTTTTAAATCATTTAAATTTTATTAAACTATATTAAACTATTTTAATTTATTTTAAACTATTTAACCTATTTTAATTCTATTTATTCTATTTTAAAATTCATTTAATCTAATTTAAATCTAATTAATCCATAATAAACCTATTTAGTCTATTTTAAAACATTTAAACTATTTTAAAAATCTATTTAAAGTATTCTAATCTATTTAATCTATTTTAAACCTATTTAACCTAATTTATATCTATTTAAAACTATGTTAAACTAATTAAACTATTTATAACTATCTAAATTATTTTCTAAATTTCAGATGGTGTAGAGTGGAAATGTTATAATTAAAGCCTTGATTTTAAAGCGAATAAGGTTTAAAAATGTTATAACACAAGTTGGGATTTGAAATGATATTTGCTGGTGAAACGACATATTTAAGTAAATATGATTTTGAAAGTAAATATTATTTCAAAAATGATATGGTTTGAATTGAATATGATATTTTGATATCAATATGAAATGGTTTGGAAATGTAAAAGAACCATCCGGTGTGAAATAAGCGTTTGGTTGTTAAAAAGACCGAGATCGGAATATTGTCATACTCTCTGCCAATACCTAAAACCAATTTAACAACTGTGTACGTGGTGGAGATTCCAGAAATGAAGTAGGATGGTTTGTAGAACGATTCTGTATGAGGTATTTACATGATCCTGACTCCCGTGAGTCAGCTTAGATGTGACTAAAACAGGAGCCACGCCGGGCCAAGTGAGGTCATTCCTCCTATCAGACATGCTTCTTCGATACCATATTATGACTTTGTGATGATTTGGTGGCCACCCCTTGATTTTGATTATGGGAGTGTGTTCCGAGGTGGGCGGTAGTAGTTGCTATGCGTTACCATCAGTCCGGATCCGCAATTGGTATATCTACCCTGGCATTACCTCGAGTGCCATGTTCACATGTCCTATCGCGCCTTCTACGAGTTTGTTTTGTACCATACCTATGGAGTTCCCTCTGGGTAAACATCACGGAGGAGCGTACAGTACTGTATAGACTATGGGAATATATAAAATGTGTTAAGGAGGATATGGGTAACGCCTTAACGCTATTTTAATACTTTACTTTACTATATACACTATTATAATAGCGTATTGTACTATGTATGTAGATAGTTTAACGGATCCTTAAGAGATGGAAATCCCGAACATTCTCTTAAGTTATTGCACTCACGTTGACACTGGATAGGTAATGTCAAACTATGTAAACATCTCCGACGCCGTCACACTCATGTTTATTTACTGTTGATTTAACTTACATAAGATCTTTTAGTTCTGACTCGAGTGTTTTGTCTTTACAATTCGTTCAGGTCAGTCTGAGCTTTCAGTATATCGAAGACTGCTCGTGGAGGACGAAGACGAAAATTTAGTACTATTACTATTTATTCTATCATTTCCGCTGCATCATGTTGTTCCGCTGCTTTTATTTAATTATTACTGTTGTATGTACTCTGATTCTGTATTGTAAAAGTATAATCAAATGTTATTTGTAAAACAGCTTCATGAACTGTTTATTTGATTATTATATTTTGTCATTCCCCTGTGAGATTCTGTATTTGTTTTTTTTCTTTCTTTGCTTTTTCTTATCTACCCTATAACAATCTGCCCTTTCGAATGGTTTGAGTCTGATGTGTGTGTCTTATCGACGATTTAAACCGTCCAAAAAGACAGGTCGTTACAATTTTCGATATAAACTCTTTTAATATACAAACTCTTTTAACATATAAACTATTTTTCTCATATAAACCATTTCAATATATTAATAATGTTTAATACATTAACTATTTTTAATATATAACCTATTTTAATACATAAACTATTCTAATATATAAACTATTTAATCTATAACCTATTTTTAAAAATATAAACTATTTTAATATATATTGTTTTAAATTTATAAACAACTTTTAATGTATATACTTTAATATCTATACTATTTTTAATGTCCAACTATTCCAATATCTAAACTACCTTCAATATTCAAACTGTTTAAAGTTGGAACCGTTATGATTTAGATTTAATTGATTTAAATACGAATATCATGATATGATGGTTTAACCTATTTTGTGGTTATGATTTTGAAAATGAGTATGATTTAAAGTTGTTTCCTGGAGATTTGACCAGACAACTAGTACTCGGCATCCAACGGAACTGGCATCGGAGAGTGTTCGGCATCAAGGAGTACTCGGCGTAGTACTCGGCATCCCAGTGGAACTCGGCATCAGAGAGTGTTCGGCATCTAGGAGTACTCGGCGAAGTACTCGGCATCCATGGTACTTGTCATCTAGGAGTACTCGGCGAAGTACTCGGCATCCATTGTACTCGGCATCAGGTAGCACTCGGCATCTCATAGTACTCGGCGTAGTGCTCGGCATCCATGGTACTCGGCATCCATGGTACCCGTCATCAAGGAGTACTCGGCCTAGTACTCGGCATCCAGTGGTACTCGGTGTTAGAAGACGTTCGACGTATATAACTACTCTACATGGCAGCATCGTTCGGCCAAAGGATCGTTCGGTTAAGAAGCATCGTTCAGCCAGAAGGCACGTTCGGCTTCGACTGACAACTATTCTGCACTTCGCACCCATCAAACGTACTGTTTGGCATTGAGAAGGTGGTTCGGCGTCAATGTGTTCGGTCTACTTGGTTCGGCATACAGCGACCACTACACTTGGGCTAGAGTGTTCGGCCACCAAGCCCACCTGGGAAGTCCAGCCCATATTTGTCTATAAATAGAGGGGCAGGGTCACATTGAAAAGGGGTCTTTTTTGGGAGAACACTGGGGAAACTCTGCCATTTTTCAGACTCATCTTCTTTACTTAGCAACTCCATTCAAGCAGTTGATCTACGAATTGTATTTGTAATCAATCATTAAGAAGAGCAATAAAGTTTAACCTCAAAGTGGACGTAGGCAATTACGCTGAACCACTATAAATCCGGTGTTCTTACTTTCTGCATTTAAATTAGCATATTCTTCTTTGCTTAATTTATCTTCATTACTTATATCTCTACACAATCTTTCTCAACGAGGTTAGTGACCAATGATCGACCAGGGCATAGAGGATACCCGAACCCTAGCCGCAGCGCAGTGCCTCCGGATAGTGAATTCAAAACTCAACTTAATAAAGGAACATTCTATCCACTTCCTTGACATCCCATGATCGACCAGGGCATAGAGGATCTAGCGGCAACTTATGAACGACATCAAGGGAACGAACAAGCAACCGCTATTCAAGCGGTACTCCCAAAGGTTGGAGAACATATATGATATGACTCTAGGAAACGCCAAGATGACTCCAAGCAAACCAATGCTCTAAGCAATTTATTCCAAATACTAACAAGGGTATCATACTGATCGCGTTTGAGGAAAGTCGACCTCCAGATATATTTTGGCAGCTAGTTAGCTAAAGAGCCTCCTACGACTATGGATCGTTTCTTTTACAAAATGAATCAGAACTAAAGTGAGGAGGAGTGGAGCAGACTAAGAAAAATAACAATGAAGGCCCGTTGGCTAAGGATGTAGATCCCAGTAGCCGAAACAAGACTTCAGAATTCAGCTCATATGCTCTTTGAAAGATTCAATTGACAACCTCTACTTGAAAACTCACGACTCGGAGTGATACTAGAAACCAACCTCGAGAGAGTACACCAAAGTCTAAAGAAAATCAGGGGAATGTTGTATATTCCCAGATGCTCACTGATCCTAACACGGGTGATTATAAACACCTCCGAGGTGTGATCGAAAAGATGACCTGGAAAGGAAAGCTTCAATAGTATGTAAAAGTCCTGTAGAATTGCGGGCAGTGAATATCTGATGCCTATTAATAAAGGGCTATGATTATCAATTGGACGGTTGACGGCCGACATCCCTTTGAAAGGAGCCAAGGGCAGAGTCGAATAGCGAGCACACGATGCTACTTCACATATCAATGAGATTTACCATAATCTTCTTTGAATTATTTCCATTTCCATCTCTATTTCAATTGTTCTATGAACTACAAATAGCTTGAACTAAACTACTTTCAAAACGATGCAGGTGACCAGGTACTCAGATTTGGTTGCCAACCAATCTACGCAGACCGTGATCGGACGTATGGAGTTACATCTGGACGAGCATAATTCTATCGCTCATCATCAACCATATGCCTTTGATTTGGGGCTATGGATTAAATACAATGTACAACATCACGATGCACGGAGAGCTGAATTCCATCCTGCAAGTGGAATTTATTCAAGTAGAAGAGCGGCTGCGATACGGCCGGCCACTTGCTAAGTGAAACTCGAGCTCGGGGGCAAGCCATCACATCATGGCTAAAAATGGGTTGATACACGATGATCCTTCGCACAACTCCGTACTCCCAGAGTGCGAGACGGAGTATAAACATCTACTTAACACCATACTCCCAGAGTGCGAGACGGGGTATAAACATTAATCAACTCCGTACTCCCAGAGTGCGAGACGGAGTACAAACATTCGCTTAACTCCGTACTCCCAGAGTGCGAGACGGAGTATAAACATCTACTGAACTCCGTACTCCCAGAGTGCGAGACGGAGTATAAACATCTACTCAACTCTGTACTCCCAGAGTGCGAGACGGAGTATAAACATACATCAACTCCATACTCATCCCCAAAACTGGGGGCAGAACCAAAGCAAAGCACGATAGTTGAACATTTGTCTAAAAGAAGATTGCAACAAAACGATTAAAAGACGACTGTCAAGCAATCAACTGAACGGAAATATTCAGCATGAAAGACTGCGGTTTTTCAAAGCACGTCATGTTTACACAAGACGTCCTTTGGGGGGCAAATGTTATCCCGCCTTTTGGCAAGGCCGTGACACCAAGAACTTGATTAGAAACCAGTGACAGTTCGTCTTGGAGATCGGTTACACAAAGAATCACTATGGATATCAATGGATTTTGTCCGAGTCTGGATCGAGCCACGATTAACAAGACATAACAATCAAAGCCAGGGAAGCCAACGTTCCAAGTTTCAAGGCGATCCGAGTTCGTATGCTCAACTTATGATCGATTCGAACAACCGACCATCCATCCATCGACCTCCACATTTGACTTGGAGACCTAAACTGCTTGGAATGAATATGGCCCGATCATCCACTCCAATCGAGTCATAGAACAAAGTTCGACAAAATACAGATACCCCTCATGAAGCTCAGTGATGCCGGGATCCGTCTAAAGTGGACGTGATTTCATCATCTACACATCAAATCCTACCCTGAGCACGAAAGGTTGTTCGAAAGCCCAACTTGAAGTAGCTATGGTAGACTGCGTACTCGCTAACCATCGCTATCAATATATGGACACGACTGCACCTTGGAACATAGCAACTTACTTTGTCCACTCAACAATCTATTATCCTTATTTTCTAGAAGGAGATACGGAGCAAATTGTAAGAGATTTGGCTATCTAACCCAACATGGATGTGATCCAACCATCTGTCATATACCTCCTTCCTTGACTTGATTGGAAGAGCTATGATCACCAAGCGGACGAGAATCGATCGTCCATTTTTCAAATTCCATCCCTCATCCTGGGGGGCAGAATCCCATTCCGTGAGCAAACGTGGTTCGATTGTTCATTCGACGAAATTAGCCTCGATACAGTGGATGAATACAAATTAAAGAGTGGAAATACGACTGCTCTCAACTTAAACCCCCAAGTCCCCAGAGTGCGGACTGGAGTACTCTAAGTCCCCAGAGCGTGGACTAGAGTATAAATGACTTAAACCTCCAAGTCCCCAGATTGCGGACTGGAGTACTCTAAGTCCCTAGAGCGTGGACTAGAGTATAAACGACTTAAACCTCCAAGTCCCCAGAGTGCGGACTGGAGTACTCTAAGTCCCCAGAGCATGGACTAGAGTATAAATGACTTAAACCTCCAAGTCCTCAGAGTGCGGACTGGAGTACTCTAAGTCCCTAGAGCGTGGACTAGAGTATAAACGACTTAAACCTCCAAGTCCCCAGAGTGCGGACTGGAGTACTCTAAGTCCCCAGAGCGTGGACTAGAGTATAAACGACTTAAACCTCCAAGTCCCCAGATTGTGGACTGGAGTACTCTAAGTCCCCAGAGCGTGGACTAGAGTATAAACGACTTAAACCTCCAAGTCCCCAGAGTGCGGACTGGAGTACTCTAAGTCCCCAGAGCGTGGACTAGAGTATAAATGACTTAAACCTCCAAGTCCCCAGAGTGCGGACTGGAGTACTCTAAGTCCCCAGAGCGTGGACTAGAGTATAAACGACTTAAACCTCCAAGTCCCCAGAGTGCGGACTGGAGTACTCTAAGTCCCCAGAGCGCGGACTAGAGTATAAACGACTTAAACCTCAAAGTCCCCAGAGTGCGGACTGGAGTACTCTAAGTCCCCAGAGCATGGACTAGAGTATAAACGACTTAAACCTCCAAGTCCCCAGAGTGCGGACTGGAGTACTCTAAGTCCCCAGAGCGTGGACTAGAGTATAAACGACTTAAACCTCCAAGTCCCCAGAGTGCGGACTGGAGTACTCTAAGTCCCCAGAGCATGGACTAGAGTATAAACGACTAAAACCTCTAAGTCCCCAGAGTTCGGACTGGAGTACTCTAAGTCCCCAGAGCGTGGACTAGAGTATAAACGACTTAAACCTCCAAGTCCCCAGAGTGCGGACTGGAGTACTCTAAGTCCCCAGAGCATGGACTAGAGTATAAACGACTAAAACCTCCAAGTCCCCAGAGTGCGGACTGGAGTACTCTAAGTCCCCAGAGCGTGGACTAGAGTATAAACGAATTAAACCTCCAAGTCCCCAGATTGCGGACTGGAGTACTCTAAGTCCCCAGACCTAGTCTCCCATCGATTGACATGATCCCACGATCCAACAGGAAGGAGAGTAAAGCTAAAGTGGGCGTGGCTGGCCTTCCTACTTATCGGTATATGCCCCAGACCTGGGGGCACGAGCGAGAAGCAAGATGAATGTGAACTGACTATTCACCAATCACCTCTATGTCTTTGGAGTTTAGGTGAAAACATAAACATAGCTAGGACGAGACTCAACCGTCCATGCAGTACATTTATCAACCCGGGACTGGGGGAAGACGCATGGTCATCCAAAAACTGGCTACGATAGCTCAGTATTAAAACTTAT
This sequence comes from Allium fistulosum, assembly GCA_030737815.1. Taxonomy (NCBI): domain Eukaryota; kingdom Viridiplantae; phylum Streptophyta; class Magnoliopsida; order Asparagales; family Amaryllidaceae; genus Allium; species Allium fistulosum. The sequence goes on from CM060903.1 coordinate 1,182,120,775, forward strand.
ATATAGTGCTTACAGCTACTCAAGGCAACGACCGAAAGGATGCCTAGAGATAGAATCATAAAATCGATGCCAATGCTTGTGGGAAACTGACTGTCACTCCAACCCGAAGGGCGAGTGAAGGATCATGAATGCATTGAATAGAAAATGTGTTACTCGAATATACAAGCAAATTCAAACTCATAGCAAGATCCAGCTATGCAGTTGCACGCAACTCGAGACTGGCCCCTACTCGACGTTTCCTTCAACGTGTTTTTAAGCCTGATCTTTGGCCATTTGCAGATAATCAATTAGAGCATTCAGAGCCCTTCATTATTTGACTTAACAACTCATGACAAGACTCAAGGATTCGACCAGAGTAACCATCAATATTGACCGTCCCGACCATATTTCACATTGAATGTTATGCAAAATAGTTACATCTTTACTCAAAGAATCTGGGATGGCACCTGCTAAGCTGACGGTCGACATTACAGCCAGCCATGGCGACCCTTTCCGGGTGCCGAATATCGGATCACAGCTCAGTGCAGTGATGATAAAAGAATTAGTTGGATTTTTCTGAATAAATGATGATATGTTCCCTTGGACCCATTCTGACATGCATATGTGATTTCATTAACTATCGCGAGCCATGCATTGAATATCAACCCGAAGCTACAAAAGCTAGCACAATCTCTATTGATTTCATCATGAAGAACTCTTAACCACGACCAAGATGAAGAAAATAATCAACTTCTTTATCCGTAACGTCATCTGTCCTTATGACCTTCCATGATCCATTATAACTGCAAATGGACAGGTTGAAGCTGTGAACAAAATCATAGAGTCTGTACTGAAGAGAGGTTTGGAAAACTCCTCAAGTGGCTGATTGCAACCCTTATTTCACAGAAAATACAAACAAGGAACCGCGATTGAATTTCTATTAAACTAGACGGAGTTGGTGACGACTTATGAGCATATAAAATGCATCCGAGAGCCAATGGCAAGAACACGTACCCGAACGTGCATGTGTACGTCTGAAAAAGTTCGACTTATTGAAATCAACAGAAATTGAATTCTCACTAAGGGTTATTAAGAAAAGACTAGATCAGATAGCCGAAGCTTATTAGCTCTGCAGAATCAGTCACGGATGGCCACTAATGAACTACAACCCTGGATTTATAATATTGGGAATCGACCAAGCATCACGATGACCAAAGAAGGATACAACACCTTGGGAGGATAAATTGGAGGATAAATTCAAGAAACATGGTGGATTTCTTTCTGAAGACAAGGAATACTCGCTGATCAAAGCATGTTGTGTTGATTCACATGACACACTTTAGGGGGCAAGTGTTTCCTGGAGATTTGACCAGGAAACTAGTACTCGGCATCCAGCGGAACTGGCATCGGAGAGTGTTCGGCATCAAGGAGTACTCGGCGTAGTACTCGGCATCCCAGTGGAACTCGGCATCAGAGAGTGTTCGGCATCTAGGAGTACTCGGCGTAGTACTCGGCATCCATGGTACCTGTCATCTAGGAGTACTCGGCGAAGTACTCGGCATCCATTGTACTCGGCATCAGGTAGCACTCGGCATCTCATAGTACTCGGCGTAGTGCTCGGCATCCATGGTACTCGGCATCCATGGTACCCGTCATCAAGGAGTACTCGGCGTAGTACTCGGCATCCAGTGGTACTCGGCGTTAGAAGACGTTCGGCGTATATAACTACTCTACATGGAAGCATCGTTCGGCCAAAGGATCGTTCGGTTAAGAAGCATCGTTCAGCCAGAAGGCACGTTCGGCTTCGACTGACAACTATTCTGCACTTCCCACCCATCAAACGTACCGTTCGGCATTGAGAAGGTGGTTCGGCGTCAATGTGTTCGGTCTACTTGGTTCGGCATACAGCGACCACTACACTTGGGCTAGAGTGTTCGGCCACCAAGCCCACCTGGGAAGTCCAGCCCATATTTGTCTATAAATAGAGGGGCAGGGTCACAGTGAAAAGGGATCTTTTTTGGGAGAACACTGGGGAAACTCTGCCATTTTTCAGACTCATCTTCTTTACTTAGCAAATCCATTCAAGCAGTTGATCTACGAATTGTATTTGTAATCAATCATTAAGAAGAGCAATAAAGTTTAACATCAAAGTGGACGTAGGCAATTACGCTGAACCACTATAAATCCGGTGTTCTTACTTTTTGCATTTAAATTAGCATATTCTTCTTTGCTTAATTTATCTTCATTACTTATATCTCTACACAATCTTTCTCAACGAGGTTAGTGACCAATTTTGGTGCTAACAAAAGTGAATAATGATTTCGAAAGTGATATGATTTGAAGTGAATACGATATTTTGATATCAATTATGAATCGGTTTTGGAAATGTAAAAGAACCAACCGGTGTGAAATAAGCGTTTGGTTGTTAAAGAGACCAGGATCAGGTATTGTCGTACTCTCTACCAATACCGAAAACCACTTTAACAACTGTGCATGTGGTGGAGAATCCAAAATGAAGTAGGATAGTTTGACGAACGCTACTGTATGAGGTATGAACGCAGCCCTGACCCCCTCAGGTCAGCTTAATATGACTAAAACAGGAGCTATACCGGGCCAAGTGAGGTCGCTCCTCCTATCGGACACATTTCTTCGATACCATATTTATTACTTTGTGATTGATTTGGTGGCCACCCCTCGATTTGATTATGGGAGTGTGTTCTGAGGTGGGCGGTAGTAGCTGCTATGCTTTACCACAAGTCCGGGAGTGCAAACGGTAGAATCCTATCCTCGCATTGCCTCGCGTACCTTATTATATGCCTTATCGAGCCCATTACGAGTTTGGTTTGTGTCGTACACTATGGAGTGCCCTCTGATAGCCCTCCAGTTTACGGAGGAATTACAATACTGTATAGACTACGACATTTATAAAAATGTTTTAAGGGGGATATGGGTAACGCCTTAACGCTATTTTAGTACTTTACTGTAGACATATTATAATAGTGTATTGTATTATATATGTAGATAGTTTAATGGATCCTTAGGAGATGGAATCACGAACATCACTTAAGTTATTGCACGCATGTTAGACATTGGATATGGGATGTAAAATCCCGTAAACATCTCTGAAGCCGTTGCACTCATATTTACTTATTTTGATTTAACTTACATAAGATTTTTTAGTTCTGACTGGAGTGTTTTGTCTTTTCATTATGCTCGGGTCAGCCTGAGTATTTCAGCTCATTGAATACTATCTTTCTGGAGGACGAAGACGAAGATTTAGTATATTATTACTATTTATTATATTTATTCCACTGCATCATGTTGTTCCGCTGAATTATTTATTTATTCATCCTGTATGTATAACTCTGATCTGTATTACAAAAGTGTAATCAAATGTTATTTGTAAATAGCTTCATGAACTGTTTATTTGATTACTATATTTTGTCATTTAATCCAATACGGTTTAATTCTATTGACTTATTCACTGTATTGATATAAAATTAAATTTATTCATCTTCGTCGATTTAATGATTTTATTAAATATCAATAAGGCTTCTTCTCATCTATTTCAATTATATAAAATTTCTCACACTTATAATATTTTAAATTTATTAAAACATTTTATTTGAATTTCAATACATTATCTAAAAAGGAATTTATTAACTAATTCAATTTTATTAAAAAAAATCCTTCATTAAATAGACTTTAATTGAATAATAATTTGATTCTAAAAATAATAATAGTCAAAATCAAATTTAAATACTTCTATTTTAATTACATTAGTTTAATATTACAGCTTTAAAACATGATTGTTACAGACCTCCCCCCTTATGAAAATTGCATCATCGTAGTTTCTTATAGGGAGATGTCCCACTAAACTCTAACATTAACTCTTTTTGTATTGTACAATCAAGTTGAAACTCGTTCAATTCTCCAATTGGTGAATACTGAAACCAAACTTATCGTAAGTTATAAATTTAAATAGACTCATTTATTAACCTTTATTTCTTCGCATACGAAATTTATTGAAATTTTTTCTAAGTGTTAGAATTTTCGAAAAATTTCGGCAGAGTCTTAGTTTTATGGAGAGCCGTTTGCAATTTCACAAATATAATATATCCAATATACATCGATCACACGGTCAGAAAAATAATATATATTAATATTTCTAACACTTCTGTATTTTAATCCTAAAGCGTACCTTTATTTTAGCATTTAAAGCAACTTACTTAGCTATTGAGCGTGCATAAGTGAGCTATCACCGCATATTAGTCCAAACAGTCCACTAGGACACCTATCAACAACAAAATTATAAAAATTTGTCGCATATAGAAAAGAAATATGATAAGAATTTATAACTCTAATGCATATGCAACAAGCATTTTTAATTAGGCCACTATTCGATAAACTTTCCATAGTTAAAACACGAAATCAGACAACAATATCAAAGAGTGAATTGTTAAATAATGTGTTAATTTTCCAAAATAATTTTCGAGTTGCAACAATGTGGATTACAACTCGAATTACGGGGGATTTACCATAGATACGTGGCTCGGGTTTTACGAGAAAATATGCAGGCCCACATAGGAAATTCATGTTTTTGACCTTGAAAACATCAAAATTTTGCGAAATTAAAATAAAAGTTGTTGCTTATATTCTTAGCTTTTCAAAATGGACAGGATTGTCGAAATCAGATAAACCATTCAAAAAGTTATGAGCAAATTCATTCAACTCAGTTTTGTGAAATTTGCATTTCGAAATAGCAATATACAACCATATTGATTCTTGTATAAACTATAGCTAACTTCAAAATTTTGCAAAATGATTAACATAAAAGTTGTTCTATATTAAAACATATTTCAAACAGAAAAGGATTCATCAAAATCACACGACCAAGTTAAAAGTTATGGTTAAACGAACATAGCATCAAATTTTAATAGGTACAAATTTAGACCAGGTTTTCCAATCCGTATTTATTCAAAAGATTGCACTTAGCAATGGTTTTAAATTATGTTCCGTTCATATATTGTTATCAATATTTTTTATTCAATTGACAAAATGTACCATCAAAGCAAATATTCAATGGTGTTTTACGTAAAAGCGCCGCATCATTCATTTGAATTCATGTGAATGATAAAAGAGATCGAATCATTATTAAAATCTAATCTATACATATTAGCAAATGATAAGAAATGCATTCCTTTCTATCATATCCAATAAACATGTTAAATGAAAATTCCAATCTGATAGCTTCTTAAGATTTTTCTTGTATCATTATAAATCAATTCCAAATTATTTTATTAACATCAAAATCAAAATATATACAAATCACCTTTTACTATAAAGGTGAGTAAAGATTTATAAATCTCTCTCTTCAAAGTATTTTCATGATTTTAATTTTTCTTAAGTCAATTTCTTATCTTGAAAATCTTATTATTGAGTAATTAAAATTTCATTCCAACAGTATTAAAATTTAAACAACTTCATAAAAATTACAAATTTACAAAAATTCACTCTTTTTAGTGGAAATCCAATCATAAAAGCTACAAAAGTACTTTTATTCTTCAATTTAAACTCAAAACTTCTTTTGTTTGAAATCACTTTCTCTATCGAAATTTCAAATTACTTTCACAATTTCAAAACACTTCTTATTATAAATTTCTTCTCAAAACATTTTTCCTTAAATTTTCAATTTACTAATACTACAAGTATTTTCCACTTCGAGAAACTCTTTCAATAAAATTTTCCATATTTTCCAAAATACACATTTCCAAAATAAATAAATCTCATTAACATAAAAGGTTTTTTTCCCATTTATCAATATAAATGAATTTTACCTCTATAAAAGATTCTTTTAAACTTTGTAAACCAGTTTACAAAATTACTTTCCCTTTAAATCTTTCCTTATTTTCAAATCCTGAAAATAAGTTTATACTAATATTTTTCATCCCTTAAAACATAATAACACCTTTTCAAAATTTAAAAATAACAGCATTTTAAGGCGTAAGGTATTCAACTTTTCATAACGTATTATAATCATAAATGATTTATAATCTTATTTCTAACTTTACTTAAATTAGAAATTCATATAAATAGGTTTTATTTCACTTTACTCTTTATAAAACTATAATTTCTAACATTCATTCTGACCATAATATAATATGCATTATCATCCATAATATCTCATAAAATATATCAACAAGCATCAATGCAAATGAATCTATAAATTTCATAAACATTCACAAATTACTAAAATACCTTTTCAAGCAATGCTTAAGTTTTCTAAACAATGCATTTTATAATTTTAGCTACTTTGTTTTATTATCAAAGTGTCTTAGCATACCTCCTTCCAAAAAAAATTATTTTCTTCCATAAAATATTGCTTTATTTTCAAAACACTTTCCCAAACTATGTTTTATCTTTTCAGGTAATACTGAACCTCATATCAAATCACTTTCATTTTATTTTATTTTTCAAAATTTCATATGATACTTTCCTACAAATAAAACATATATAGTTTATAATACTTCTTAAAATATTATGCATCTTTAAGACACTTCTTTCAATTTATTACATATGTATATATATATACATATTTTTTCGAAAACATTTTTCTTTGTATTTATAATTCTTTCATAGTTATTTATAATATTTTAAATGTTATAACTCATAATACCGTGTCCGACTGTCTGGTCGTAGTGTTTAGGATTCCCTATCAATAACGTTGATCAGGCGTATCGACCAGAATTCTTAAAGTACTCAACGAGCAATTTAACTCAAAATTATTTTCTATGTGATATACATATATCATTTAATACTTTATGCCTTTACAAAATATTTGCTTGTCTATAATAAACATGATGAAGTTCCATATATATATATATATCTAATATTAAAAGATTTAAATTCAAATAGATGCTTGTTTTTATTAAAGTTCTTTCAATTAATCTTAATGTTATCATAAAAATGATAATATACTGATAAAAATTCCAAAGCACACACATTCATCAATATACACCTTAAGCAAACATCAAATTTTAATTCACCTTAACATTTAATTAATCACACATATGAATTAACATTTCATTTTTTTATATAAAATTAAATTTATAATAATTCTTACGGTAATTACACTACTGAAGAAGCCGCAAGTTCTTATTGTTATTATTGAGCATGTTTCAACTCCCAACAGTGATTCCTACTCAATATTAATTTTGCATAATCACTTACAATTTAAAACAACCAAGCATCCATCAACCAATCAATTTTTTATTATTATCTTATTTTATTTATTAAGTATATTTTCCAATTCAAAATTTAATTAGATACACATTATTTATCATTATATATTTTATAACTATTAATTGCTTAGGCATTTTTTCTTATTCCCCAACGATTCTATTTTGTAGAAACCACTAGTTTTTATTAATAATTGGGTTCGTCCAGATTCAAATGGGATCATAAATCCTTTGAGTGATAATGTCTTATTCAGTTTCATAATTTTAAACTAAGCATAAACAAAAACAAATATTGATGCAAACAACATACATTTAATCAAATAAACAAACAATCACCTTCAGCGAAAAGCTATCTTCCAGCTTCCGCTGCGTAACTCTGATCACTAACAGATCAGAATAGAATAATTCTATTCTAATCCATTTAAGGTCTCATTTATAATATCCATTAAATCACACTCTTTACAAAAGTGAGTTCCAACTTTAGAATCATTTTCATAATAATAATTGGTATAGAAATTCAATTTTTTTACAAATACGTCCCAATGATTATTCCCAATAATCATTTATATTTATATTCTAAATAGGAATATAATTTCTAATTCTAACTTGCATACCCAAGGGACGGGACTCTAAATCTATCTAGGTTTAGATCTTGACTCTGTGTCAATTATATTCCATAATGTTCAGAACATAGCTCTGATACCAAGCTGTAACGACCCCACCACTATACCCATATTATTAAAGAACATTACAAGTAATGTCTTCTAATAACATGGAGGATGCAGCTGTTTAAGGGAAACCTAATGTGACTATATCTTGGGACTAATGCTGACACGTCTTTATTACCTCTCCGAGGATCTGAATTTGAAAATTTTGAAGTGTACAATATCAATACAAAGTAATAGACACACAAGTTTAAATTATTCAGAACAATATATATTATAACTAAATCAGAAACAGAGTCATAGATCATAACGAAATAATATAGATTACATAATAAAATACGAGTCTATAAAATATCAATACTAGACTCGCATAATATATCCATCACTTTCAAAATACTGTATCAGGTACACAGTGACTACTAAATAATATACATGGCATATCCTCATAAATGTCAATATATACAATAGTGAAGTAAACTAAAATAGTCAAAATAGTCTACTCCTTTGACGCCCCACCTCTATACTCACGCTTGCCAAGAACACTACGGGGTAATGCCATCGACTAGCACGAAGAATAAGGCTGTTGAGGAGCGACCATCTGTGTAATTGCTTTGTGCGAGTACCGATATGTCAGATAATATAACTTACATTTCATTTCAAGAGGAATTCTGACATATCAGATACAAACTCAAAGCTACCACACAGTGGCTATGAGGCCTTCGGAAACAAATATAGAAATAAACATAACACAAATCAGTCACAGACATTCATATCACAAAGGCGGAAACAGATATGAATATAACACATAAAAGTGTACATCAAAATAGTGGTCAAACTAGATCCACTACATCACAAAAGAATAGATACAAGTACTAGACAAAATAATAAGTATACAACAAGGAGTCTCCATCTCAAATGTATACTAACAAAAACTACTATGCTAAGGTAGTTAGCCAAAAGTCAAGTGACGGACCCTGATAAGAAGTCAAGCAGGAGCACCTGAAATACCTCGGTCTGACCTGAGTATTATTTAAGAAGAAAATAATAAACGGATCAGTCTAGCTATAAATATCATATAAAATGAGATAGGGTAAGTGATATGACCAAAAACGTATGATAACAAAAATGCCATACTGTGTCAAGTATACATCAAATAACAACAAAAATCATACAATATCTCAAATCATCTCAAAACACCAAACAGAATCACATCCTTTAAATTATTCACCAAAACACAAATATTGATAGAGCTTATCACTGCAAACCACGAAAATTGGTGAAACACAAATTCTAGAAATCACAACCAGAAATCCAGAAATCACAAAAGGGTGGAGGCCTATCACAAACGGGAGCATGAAAACTCACCAACACGTGTGTCACAAACGGAACGCTATTCCATGGTCGCTAACCATCAATTTTGAGCCGAAGCTCCACAAACGGCCCGAAGACCATGGGTCGCTACCCCACCAAATTGAACCGAAGTTCCACAAATGAGGTTTTTATTCCCCACACAAACAAAGAGACATCGCACATCGCTAGTCTAAATCACAAAATGATCATCATCGATCAATAAAAAGTGTGAACTGCACAAAGCTAGTAAATATAAGAGTTTAGCTTCGTGTCCCATAACCACTGGCTTAACCTGAATATTTACGAACAAATTGTAGATTTCCACTCGAAAATTGTCACTAGAGTTCAATTGAACAAGTCCAAGAATTAACCGACGAAGTAAACGAAAGTGTTTCATACCACTTGTTTTACTAAGCCGTTTAATTAGATTTCTCATACGAATGAGGTAAAGGTTTGTATATACTAATAGATTGGAAAACGATTTTATAAATGAGATTTGTATTAAAATAGAGTTGAAAACATCTTTGTGAAAGAGTTTGAATATTTACTACTAGTATAGAAACCTTTGTATTTGAAAGTGACAAATCACAAAAATGATTGTAAAAACAATCAATCACCAAAGATTCACATTCGAGGACGTGAATCAAAACCATAGAAATCGATATCAAATCCATCAAACAGATATTCCTAAAAATCCAAAAAAAGAAGTCATCAAAGTCGATAATAAGTGATGACAACTATCCGGATCAACAACAATCGATTAAAAATAGGAAATCCACTCAAAAACATAAGCAAATAGGTAAACTGCTCAATTCCAAACGTCAGGAGGTTCAATCCAGACGTCTGAAAACTAACCAGACGTCTGGTTTAGAATCCAGACATTTGGATTTATTCTCTGGAAATAATCCAGAGAACCCCCAGACGTCTGAAACTTCAAGTCAGACGTCTGAGACCCATCCAAACATCTGATCCTAAATTTTAGACGTCTGGAATTAGTCTCTGCCTTTTTTTTATATTCTGCGTGCTTATATTTTTCTCTTCAGGTCCAAACTAGACGTTTGGACTTGGTCACCAGACGTTTGGTCACCTGGTCTGGGCAACAATTTGCCTAGGCCAAAGTGGCCAAAACGTATCGGGAGCGATCGGACGAGCAACGACGACTAAGGATTTACGCCAAGCGACAACCCAACCTTAAAGGCTCTTCGATACACCCCAAATATCAATGTCCAAACATCCATAGTAGGATTTTCATATAATTGGACCAAAACACCAAAATTTGGAAAATTCACCAAATCAACTCAAATCAAAAGCAAATGAATATGCACAAATGTTAGGAATTCATACCTAACAATAATGATAGCTATAGACGCAGATGTGAGTTAAAGAACTCACCTTTAAATCCAAAAACAATGGATGAGAAGCTTTTAAAACAAGGCAAGAACGATTCCTATTCAACACACCTCAAGTATCTTCAATCTATTATCAAAGGTGAAGTTTTTACTAAGTTAGGTTATAGGAATTTCTGTAAATTGAAGAGAAATTGAGATGGAGAAGATGAAGAGGATGCTTACCTAAGCTTCTCTTTGTTTTCCAGAGCTTGAATTTGAATTTCCTAGTAAACTAGGTTTAGGAATTTTAATTTCCTTTTCTCTTCCACCATTTTTCCTTTGACTTGAGAGTGTTAGGAAAATAATAATGTAAGAAGAGGGAGTGGAGTGTTAGGGTATTAGATGGGTTGATGGGCTGAAACCCAAACCCAAAGCCCTAAATGAAAATATCAAAATTCTACTCAACTCCAAACATATCGATGTTTATACTCAAAAAAGTTGTAAACGTCATTTTGGACTCAATAGAAGTGGTCTCGAGTCCCAATTCGATTGTTTACAAAAAGTAGCATTTCGGACTTTAATCCGATTAACGATGCTATATTTAAATAAAACATTTAAATATACAATCGTAAAATATGCGAGTTGTTACAGACTCCCCTCCTTAAAGAAATTGCGTCCTCGCAATTCTTAAGAAGAAAACAAGGAGTAACAACCATAAAAGCCTATCAACCCAAAAGAGAATTTGAAATAAGAAGTTCACCTTAAGGAGCACGAGAGAGTAAGTCCGGATGTGTTTGCTCGATGAATTCTTTGGATTCCCAAGAGCAATCCTTAGGATTTGAAGACCATTGAACTTTCACAAGAGGAACATCTTTATTTCGAAGGCGCTTAATCTCTGCAGCAATGATACGAATAGGATGTTGCTCATAAGTCAAATTAGGCGAAACTTCAATTTCTTTAATAACACCGGGCTCAAGAATAGAATCGGAATCTCTAAGGCATTTCCGTAGTTGAGAGACGTGGAATACGTCATGAATAGCAGAAAATTGAGCCGGTAATAAAAGGCGATAAGCCATGGAACCAATGCGTTCGGTGATGGGAAATGAACCAATATATCGAGGTGCTAATTTTCCCGATCGACTGAAACGCACAACACCCTTCATAGGTGAAACACGAATAAACACAAAATCTCCCTCAGAAAATTCTAATCTCCTCCTTCGGTTATCGGCACAGGATTTTTGTCTACTTTGAGCTTCTTTCATCCTATGACAAATAAGGTCAATCTTTTATGTGGCATCACGAATAAAATCTGGACCTAAAACCAGCTTCTCACCGGCTTCAAGCCAACACGAAGGAGATCGACATGGCCTTCCATAGAGCGCCTTGAAAGGTGCCATACCAATACTAGATTGGAAGCTATTATTATAAGAAAACTCAACAAGGGAAATATGATCTTCCCAACTTCCACCAAAATCAAGAACACATGCACGAAGAAGATCTTCAAGAGTTTGATTCACACGCTCGGTTTGTCTATTGGACTGAGGATGATAAGCGGTGCTAAAATCAAGCTTTGTTCCCAAAGCTTTTTGAAGACCCTTCCAAAATCCACTAGTAAACTGTAACGACCCAGGATTTTGTGAAAATTTATCATCGTCAAATGACGATTAGCTCAGTGGTTAATTGCTGTTAAGTGTTTTAATCAGTTGTAAGTTCGTTCAAAAGAAAAAATTTGGTTAAGTAAATATGTGATTTTTACAAATGTAAATCTTGGCCCATGTTTCTATCTTTGGGCTATGTTATAATAAAATCTAGAGGCAAATTGGTTCCTCCATTCATTCATTCAAGAACCTGGTCCCCTCTTTCATTTTTTCGGACCCTAAATCAAACGAGCAAAAAATAAATGGCGGCCTCGTTTTCGTCTTCAAAAACTAGGGCTCGTGAAATCAGAGGCGTCGACTTTGGGTGTTCGATTTATTCGACGAGTTGCTGGTTGTTGTCGACCGTTCTTGAGGACCACGGCTTCGACTCTTCCTCAATTCGAACGGCTGCCCCAATTCGTTTTGCAAAGGTGAGTAATTTTAGATTACTCACATCTAATTCATACTTATGTATTTGTGATTTTGTGACTTCGATCACTTTGATTTGTGGTAGTAACTGGGCTTCGGCCATTTGGTTTTGATTTGATGTCTGAGATGATTTTCGATTTTGTCAATTCGTATACCTGGAGATTGTTTAGCACTCACGGTTGTGAGTTTTAATCATTCAATTTTGTTGGACATTACGATTCTTGATTTAAACGTGACTTTGAGAAGAAGTGACTTTGTTCAAATTTTAATTCTAATAACTTCGGCATTGTTTCACTTCAGCTGGTGTTTGAAGTCTCTGTTGCGTTTTGAGCACTTAAGTGACTAGAGGCTTTGGGTTGAAAATATTGTAGTTCGATGTGGTTTAGTGTTAATGATTTCTCTGAGTTTATTGAGTTCGTATAATTTGATAAATTCTTGAACGATGTTGATTTTTTTCGTTCATATATTGATGTCCCATTGATTCATTCCTTGTGGCTTTGACTTCGGTCTTACTGCCTTGACTTGGACTTGACTTTGAACTTGTCTCCTGATCTTTGTTACATTGTTTCTCGGCTTCAACTTGATTTCCATCTGAACTTCAGCACTGACTTTTTAAACTTGATTTTTATCACTTGACTTCGAGTTGTTAATCATCATATATTTTGATCTCGGTTTCAAATACTGTCTTCATTGCATATGGATAATTTCTGAAGCATATTGTGGCAGTGCTTGCATTACTATCTCATTTCGATATTGAGGTCCACTGTTTGGTTAGACTTGAACTGACTGCGTACATATATGTCTATGTTTACTTCATGTACATATTCATATTTCATATGTTGGTCTGGTCTTGTTTTTGCATTGAACTGTACTCAGTTTAACTTGAGTTTTGTTGCACTTTGATCATTGTAGTCTGCACCTCTGTGCATTCATGTGATCTGATCTGGATTTGTGTTACTGGTTTCCTCTGAAGCTTTGCATTCATGTTGTATGTGTAGATGGCCTTGATCATATTGACTAACTTGTTTTTGTGATGCCAGTTTCATTAAGCTTGATGTGAGTTGTATTTGCATCACTTTCTGTTGTAAGTGCTTGTATCATCACTATGGCATATTTTGATAGTCCCATTGCATGACATTGTGGTCTGGTTCCTTGTTACATTTGGTATATCGTCTTGAACCATGGTTGCTGTGGCACTGAACTTGGTCTCTGTAGTTGCATACCACTTCATTTTTATCACTGCACTAATTATTTGCATATAAACTTGGATTTTGGTTGTACTTGTCTCTGTTTCGAGTCTGACATTTTGGAAGTTTCCATCTGTAGCTTGTAGTTCATGTACCCGCTTTGACTTTGTGCCTTGAACATGTTACTCCTTTGGCATTGTTGCCAGTTACATTGTTAAGTAATTGGGTAGTCTAAATTGTTGCCAGTTGCATTCCATTGTCGCCAGTAGCATTACTTTGTATTCGAGTTTGATGTCTTTGGAGCCTTGTACTGTCCTGTTTCACCGTTTTACCTCTGATTCATTTGCCGTGTGCAGTTTGTTATGTACCATCACTTGTGTACATATTTCGTATTCTCTTAGTTGAAGCTTTATGCTATTGCACTGCCTTTGTTCTCGAATCTGATACATTGCATTGGTGCTTTGTATCCATTTGCATTTGGTCATTGTGCTTCACTGGTGACCTTATTTTCTAATGAGGTTGATCTGCGTCTTTTTGTAGTAGTCAGTGTGTCTGTTTTAAGTTGATATGTATTCATGTATATTAGTCGATAATGTACTTGTATACATAACTTCTTGAGTCGACAGTTGTAGTTGTATCATATGTATTGTGTCAACTGTATTGTAATTGACATCAGTTATTATATATATATGAGACTTTTTGTTATCTGTGTTCCGCATTCTTTTGTATCTGTGTTATTATTATATATATTGTCCTAAACTATTATGAACCATCGTAGTTTGTTTTATACTGGTAATTGGGTATGTCGATGGGAGTAAATAAAGAAACGATGAAAAATGAAAAATATATACCGCTCCTATCGAGGTGACCAATACTAGTGTAAGGCCAACTACGGATGGCCGCTCCTATCCAACCTTATTCTTCGTGATAACAGACAGTATTTCTTTTAATACTCTTTGTTATTGTGAGCATAGAGGTGGAGCGTCACATAAACAATGGATCACGATCACTAACAATAGAAGTAGGAACTCCATGCAATTTAACAATCTCTTTAACATAGAGTCTGGCCAAAAAAGGTACGGTCCGATTGGACCGAACGGGAATAAAATGGGCGGATTTTGTAAGTCTATCTACTATCACCCATAGGCTATCATGGCCCGAACGAGAACGGGGAAGACCGTCAATAAAGTCCATGGAGACTTGATCCCACTTCCAAATGGGAATGTCCAAAGGTTGCAATAACCCACCGGGCCTTTGATGCTCGGCCTTAACGAGTTGGCGAGTCATGCAACGCTTAACAAAGTTAGCAATATTAGATTTCATTCCATCCCAATAGTAAAGTCGCTTCATATCCGCGTACATTTTGCTACTACTGGGATGAATGGTAAATTTAGAACGATGAGAATCTTCTAAAATATCTTTACGAAGATCATAAATATTTGGCACGATAAGTCTACCAAATTTTCGAATACCGCCACGAGCATCAATGTCAAAGTCTTTCAAACCTTCAATATCAATTTTATCCCTACAACTTTGGCCAAGAAGAACCAATTCGGAATCCTGCTTTTGAGCTTCAAGAATGCGGTCTAAAAGAGAAGGATGAGCCTCAAGGCTACACAAAACAAGAGATGAACATGAATTGGATTCACGATCTCGAATCTCACAAGTGGATAAAGTCTCGAGATTATTCCATTCAGATATCATCATGGAAACAACCGCTTGTTTCTTACGACTAAGGGCATCGGCAACAAGATTTCCCTTTCTGGGAGTATAGAGAATATCAAGATCATAAGATGCAAGGAACTCGAGCCAACGTTGTTGACGCAAATTTATTATTAAAAATGTTTTATAAAATGATCACAGTGTGAAATAAGTGGTTGGTTGTTAAAGAGACCGGGGTCGGATATTGTCATACTCTCTACCAATTCCGAAACCACTTTAACAACTGTGCACATTGTGGAGAATCCAGAATGAAGTAGGATGGTTTGGTGAATGCTACTCGTATGAGGTAAGAATGTAGCCCTGACCTTCGAGTCAGCTTGATATGACTAAAATAGGAGCTATCCCGGGCCAAGTGAGGTCGTTCCTCCTATCGGACATGCTTCTTCGATACCATATTTGCTGCTTTGTGATTGATTGGTGGCCACCCTCAATTTAATTATGGGAGTGTGTTTCGAGGTGTGCTGTAGTAGCTGCTATGCGTTACCACCAGTCCGAGCGTGCAAAACGGTAGAATCCTACCCTGGGCATTGCCTCGTGTGCCTTGTCATATGCCTTATCGAGCCCACTATGATTTTGGTTTGTGTCGTACCTATGGAGTGCTCCTTGATAGCCCACCAGTTCATGGTGGAGTTTACTGTGATGACCCAGATTTTTGACGGTTGTTAATTGGGTGATTAACTGAATTATATTATTGAAATATTGATTCTTATAAGTCGAACAAATAAAATTCTGATAATTAAAATATCGAAATATATATATAAATTGATTTGGAAACTATATTAAATATTGAACGATAAAGTCTCTGGATATGAAAATCCTATAGGAAAGGGAAAAAATTATATATATGTACCCCACCATTTAAATTAAGATAAAATATCCATATATATAGATAAATATGTATAAGCATTATGATGTTTGAAAACACATATATACAAGTATATAAATGTAGGTATATGTATATATGCCATATGAATAATATATATGTAAATTTGTATAAATGTGAATATACATATATATATAATATCAAGATATACATAAGTATTAAATGCATATATACATAAGGAGGCACAAACTTTTGATAACCATTAAATGCATATATGTAGAGATATAGATGTATATATGTATATATATACATTAATATAAAAATGGGAAAGTCAAACATATACACATAAGGATATGTATAATTATAAGTGTATATATAGGTAAGTATACATGGTTGTGACAATATTTTATATGAAAGTAAGTGTATATACTTAAAGATACAAATCTCATAAATGACAAACTTCAAACCAGTTAATCTGATAGTATATGTTCATGTGTTCATATGAAATAAGAAATATGTGAATAAGAAAGTATAAAATATATGAACATATGATGGCAAATATATATATATATATATATATATATATATGTATGTATGTATGTATGTATGTATATATATGTATGTATGTATGTATATGTAAACCGATAGAGAAACATCATGATGGCAAAACATCATCTCAAGCATACAAAACATTTTATCAATGTCAAAATATAAATCAAATCAAGGAAAGACATCAAGCTCTTCTATGAAATCCAATCAATTTTATCAAAGTAAAAAAATATCAACGTAAAACAAAAGAAAAGTAAAAGGGAAGTTGACTGTAAACAAAGAATGCAACCTACCTTCTATTATATATACCTCAGTACCTCTACTTTGTTTCATTTTGCATTCGAAAAAGGTAAGAAATAAAATATATACAAGATGCCATTTAAAACTTAAAGGAAATTAGTAAGGCATTCAAGTACTAGAATGATCAAAGTTTTGAAACTGGATCTAGACAGAAGCAATGAAGCAGAACAGAACAGTGAGTAAACTTCTTTTCTAAAAATTAAATCTTCTTTACAACATGTTGTGTTAAAGATTAAAAGGAAAATATCAGTTTAAATAAGTGTATATATATATATATGCTTGTATATATGTGTGTGAATGCCTGTATATTTGCCTCTGTTCTTCTTGCTTCTGACATGTTCAACTCTTTCAAAATTCAATTTCTCTTGATCTAAATGATATTAGACCCTGATGTTTGAAGCAATTTTGTTTGTATAAGAGTATGCAAAATTGTAAAAATGATTACATAAAACTTTATCAAGTAGAAAGTGTTGAAAGGTGGATTTACAGTAAATAAGCTAACATTCCAGGAAAATAAATTGCTTTAATTCATGTTTTCACCTATATAAACGAACTCGACTTGGAAAATTATGAATTTTAGTAGCTAGATCATGAATTTTAGTTGGGTGTTTGATGAGGTAAGGGGAGATGAACGGGAAACGGTCGTGAGGCGTTTTCTGGCGAACGCGTGGGTTTCAGGCATTGGGATTTGGGTCGAAGGAAGGTGATGGAAAGGTGGTCTCAGGAAAAATGGTAGTTTTTTTCTAGGCGCCGTGGTTGCGGGGAGGAGGTGATGTAGGGTTTAGGCTCATGTTTGGTTAAGGTGGAGTGTCGTTCGGATTTTGGTGTCGCGGTGGCGTCAAGTTGGCTCGGAGGTAGGGGAAAAGGAAGCTGGGTGTTAGGCGCAATTGCTGGAAGGGTGGCGCAGGCTCTGGTGGTCGGAGGCGGCGACACGAGGTGGAGTTAGCAGATGGTTCCTTTTTCTGGTATCAGCATTTTGCTTGTTTTTGATTTAGGGGGTTTCGAGGGTTTCTGGGTAGCCGAGAGTGTCGAGGGAGGCGAAGGTGGTTTGGGGAAGGTGCCGGCGGTGGTTGGCGAGCCTCCGGTCGCGTGTGCACGTGCACATGGTGGCTTGAAGTATCGGTTAGTAGCAGGTGTTTAGGAATGGGTAGAAGAAATATGAAGTAAGGGAGATAAGGAAATAAAAGAGAAGAGAGGAAAGGTAATATGGGTTCAGGTTTTGGGCTATTTGGGCCTAATGTTTTCAAAAATAAAAGAAGATAAAAGAAAAACAAAGTTTAAAATGAAAAGGGGTAATAGTTTCAAATTAGTTTGTTCATGGTAATGTAAATTAAGCAATTTAAAACCTTAAGTTAACTTAAACTTTAGGATTAGTAATGGCTAGGATAAATAAAATAATTTAAACTTAAATTAATTAAGTTAAGGTAATTATATATATGTTAATTATTTATCAATTACTAAGGTTTATTAAAGTAAATAAATAGTTGTAATTAGTTAATAGTTAATGATAAAATAAAATGATCTAAACCTTAATTTATTAAAAGTCTTAAGTTAATTGTACTTGTTAATTATTAATTAATTCCAGATATTTAATTAGAATAAAATAAAATGGTTTGTAATTAGTTTGATAATAATTAAACATGATTTGAAAATAATTAATTAATTCTGTTTTAAATTAAATTAATGATTTGTGTGACTAGTTAATCTAGTCTACGAACAGTTTAGATTGGATTAAGTACATTGGATTGCTTTGTTTCTCTAGTATGTTGTTTCCAGTTATTCTGTGATATGAAATAACCTGAAAGGAACAATTAAATATAAAATGGGAGACGTTTTATTTGAATAGATATTGTGATGGAATTTTTATGTGAATGTTGACATTTTGAAATTGAATTGTTTTGTTAAAAACAACTTGGCTTAAAAATGGCGTTTGGATTCGAAGAGACCGGGATCGAATATCAACGTTATCCGGAACTACTTCGATTTAATAACTACTACAATCTTTATGGGTTTGATTTGTACAATCAAATAGGCTGGTATTGAATAAATTAAGTAAATCCGACTATTTTGAATAAGTAACTCCACTTAGATATTATTTTAATAATGGATTTTGCAACAAACGTTGGTTATAAGAAGATAAGAACTCGTAATGTTGGACGAGTTACCCTGGTTTTCAAAGAAGATTTATGACTTAAGTATTTCATATTAGATGGGTTTACTCATGCTGGTTTCCAGCCTGACTCGGGTGTTACTTTATTGTAATGCTCGGGTCAGACCGAGTATTATAGATTTTCTGGTTAGACGCTCTGGAGCTCAGGATACGAGCTGGATGGCAGAGATATATCGAGTATATTCCGCTGTGTATATAGACTATTTTATCAAGTAGTTGAGGACAAGTTATTATAACTGTCTAGATTATTGTACTCTGATATTTTGTATATTTATATTGGCAGTTACAGTTTTTCTTTATATAAATGCTGTTATTTTATATTATATATTGTTCCGCTGCGATTGTGAGATTCTGTGCTATTGTTTCTATTCTTATTCTACCTCATTTTCTTCTTAAACCTAACAGTCTGGGATTTCTGGCACTCGACTGCTCGGTACTCTATACAGTGAACGTATTAGTGTCGATTTTCGGGGTCGAAATTCTTTCGGGCCGTTACTTTTACATTACTGTATAGACTATGATGCCTTTAAAAATGTGTTAAGGGGGATATGGGTAACACCTTAACGCAATTTTAATACTTTACTTTACTGATAGACACTACATATATAGCGTATATTACTACATATAAATAGTTTAACGGATCCTTAGGAGACAGAAAATTCCGAAATATCTCTTAAGTTATTGGACGCACGTTATACACTGGATACAAGATGTAAAATCCCGTAAACATCTTTGCAGTCATTACACTCATATTTATTTGCTGTGGATTTAACTTTAAGATTTTTTAGTTATGATTCGAATGTTTTGTCTTTTCATTACGCTCGGGTCAGTCTGAGCTTTTCAGTGTATTGAAGACCATTTTATTTTGGAGGATGAAGACGAAGATTGGTATATTATTTATTATAAATATTCCATTGCATCAAGTTGTTCCGCTGCATTATCCTATTATACCTGTTGTATTCATAACTCTGATTGTTGTAAAAATTGTGTAATCAAATGTTATTTGTAAAATAGCTTCATGAACTGTTTATTTGATTATTATATTTTGTCATTCCGCTGTAAGATTCTGTGTTTTGTTTTTCCTTCTTTTCTCTTATTTTCTTATTTACCCCATTGACAATCCTCCCTTTTGAATGGTTTGAGTTTGACATGTGTGGTTTATTGTCGATTTAAACCATCCAAAAAGGTGGGTCGTCACAGTTGGTATCAAAGCTTTGGTTTATATATACCTTAGCCTGTTCGGGGTTAACTCATTAGAGATAGGGTTATTAGTACCCTAGAATGAGTTTGAGAGTATATATATATGAGAGAGCGTATTTTTTAGTGATATAAAAATATTTTGTGTTGTGTTAATTTGTTCTGTATAGTATTTATGAATTCTGGTCGGTACATAGGACGCTATGACATCGATAGGGATTTCTAAACACTTAATAGGGCAGGCCGACACAATATTGTTTTTGAAATATAGGTAAATGAAATAATTTTACCAAGTATTATATTTTGTATATAAAAGAATAATTTTTATAAATGGATATAGTTTTATGTGATATGTTGTTTGTTAGGGAGTGAAATTTTAGAAATATTGGTTGCAAAATATGGTTTATAAATAAAATGAATTTAATTGGAAATTTGAGAACTTAATTTCCGAGGTTTTGAAATTGGTTTTCAAAAGATTTTGGAAAGATAATATTAGTATTATTTGGAAGTATTTTGATAGAAATGTTTATTTGAAAGAATTGTTTTAAAGAATTTTTAAAAGGAAATAAGTTCTGTACTCCCCTCTTTTATCGTTGGAAAATAATTTCGATGATGATCGCGACATCATCGACGTTCATTTTAGAGTTTCAAAGTGGGAAGACCACTGTAGTAGCTTTGCTACACATTTGTCTTGATAAACAAATTTTAATTTTAATTTCTTAAGTATGATTTGATATATATAAAAGATATGAGTGTATGTGTGCACGCGCGTGTGTGTGTGTGTATATATATATATATTATTTCAAGATGATTTGAAATGGAACCTGGTATTTAGTTCTTAAGTTTCTATAAATTAGGGATCTCAATTATTGTAATGAAATGAAATCTTAACTATTTTAATAGTTGGAAACTTCTAAAATGAGAAATAAGAAATTAGAAGCTAAGTGATTAATGAAACTGTAAATAAATTGGAGATTTGTCACTGGTAATTAAAGGGTAATGAAAATTAAGAAGATGTAAACTATTGAACAATTTTGTTAACTAAATGAATAAAATAAATTTGTAAACATTCAATTACATTCTAAAAACATATATAAACTTACCAAAAATGTTTAAAAAGTTGAAATGTTAATATGAATATGTAATAGAATATTATACAAGTAAAAGCTTAATGACAAAAATGCTTCAAAAATGAACATGTATTTATAAATAAAAAAATTAAGATGTATAAGAATATTACAAACTTAAGTTAATGTTTCGAAGTAATCTATAATTAAAGTGAATAGAAAAAAAATTGAATGCTATATAGAGTAAATGATTATAACTTCAGAAAATGTTGAAATGATTCAGAAATAGATTTAATATTCAATGATACTATATATGAAGGATTAAGTGTGAAAAAAAGTAAAGAAACTTAAGTATTAATTGATTCATTTATGAATGATAATATTAAATGGAAAACAAGTTATATATAATTAAATAATAAATGTGAATTAAACTGCAATGAAATGAATATAATACTTTAAAAATTTATCCATCGATGATTTTAAATATTGAATGGAAAATTTTATGCAAGTAAATAAATGAATGAGAAATAAAATAAATGAAAAGGAAATGATGTGAAAAGAAACCAATAAAATAAATTTAAATAATATTTAATTCTTTGTTGTTTGGCTTATGGGATGTTTGGGAAATGATACTCCAATTTGTTTAAGGTTGTATGAATAATCTATTATGTAATTATCTAAGGCTGTTGAGCGCAAGGTACACTTGGTAGTTTATTTATCACTCTTGAATGATTAGATGTTTCTAAAACCGAACAAACCATTTGTTTTGATTATTATGGATGTATGATGGTTGCTTTGATTGCATATAATGGTTGTACTGTTTTGTTTTCATATGACTATTTTTATGTTGTGTTGATTAATTGGAACAACTAATATATTACTCTTTTTACATAATTTTAACTCATTGGATTATATAAGTGAAATACATGTTTATGGAAGCAATAAATGTTGCTTTTGGTTTCATAAATAAAGTTTGTTTGCCTGACAAATAGGTACATTTTCAGATTATGGTTTTGGAATGATATTTTATTGTTTTTCCCATGGTTTGGGATGTTTATTAGTGAAATATGATATATATATTGAAATTGTTATTTTTCCGGACCTAACCGCGCAAAGGAGACTGCCGAAATTTTTCGTGAATTCAGGACTTAGAAAATTTTGTGAAAGTTGAGTTATTTTCAAATTCTTATGAAACTAAATTATGTAAATTAATTATTTATAAATTGATTATTTTGAATAAATTATATCAAGTTTCTTAATTCCTTCTTGTTCCTTTTCGAGGACGAAAAGTATTGAGTGGAGGGAGAGTGTAACGACCCGTATTTTTGACAATTAAAAATATTAAATTTAATAAGATTTTGGAATTTAATATTGTGAGAAATTAAAATTTATGATTTATTAATGAGAAAAACAATTAGAATATGATTTAATAATGTTGTTTAAATGTTATTGAAAACAATTTTAATGTAATTTCAATCAATTGAAATAATTGTAAAGTTAATTTGGTTATAATTGTAAATAAGGAATAAATTAAATGTTGGATTCAATGTAGAAATTATATTTTATTAATTGAGATAGGTTTATTATAGAATATGAAATAAATTAACTAGTACATAGCTTTTGTTTGTAAACAATAGACTTAGAAATGTGTTTGAATTACCAATGTGTAATAATTGTTTTAATTATTATTTCATTATTTAATCCGTTTGAAATTAATTTGGAAATCAATAAAATCTATATATTGAAATATTGTAATTAATACGGTAAAAGACGTTAACCGTTGAGTGATGAGAATAGTAAGATGGAAAGTTCTGTTAGATTCATTCATCAGGTAATAGTGATTTAATATAAGAATTTAAATCTAAATAAAAGATTTTGTTTGAAATTTAAATTATAATGAATGGATTTATTATAGTTGTAATTGAACGTTGAAATTAGTGTAATATTTAAATCTTGGATTTAATATGGAAAATTTTATTTTAAAGGATTATAAATTCCTGGTTAATTAAGAATGATGAAAATTGTTAACTTTTAATCTAGAATTTAAAGATGATTAAATTGATTTTTAAATTAATAATTTATTTAATTAACGTGTAAAATTAGATTTTTGGGAACTGTCTCGGATTTCGATGAAACCAGTTTCATTGGATCCGTAACAGTGAATTATTATAAGATTTCAAGTTTCGTAGCGATCAGACTTATCGTTTGATCGTGCAAGCTCGATACGCGTAGAAATCGATTAATGAAATTTAAATGAATATAAATTGATTTTAAAAGAAAACTTTTGTATACAATGGAATTAGGGTTTGAAATTAGTTCCATTGAGTTTAAAAATATCGAAAACCTATATTTTGATATATGGGATGACCTACTTTCGTTTAGGGAACGAAACGGGCATTTCAGGTCATTGTTATCGCTTCGATCCATTCGATCTACTCCATCCATTCTTATCCATCTCTGTCTATATAAATAGATATGTTCCGAAACCCTGGCAGCTTTTATTTCTAATTTCTGTACATACTGGTTATTTTCATTTCTATCTCCTCTTCCTTCCCAATGGCAGAAAACCCTAAATTCTCAATTCCAAATCTAATCAAAAATTCAAACTCCTCAAAACCTATCGAATTATATATCATCGTGAAGCTCTCGACGAGCATATCCTACATTTACAGTTTGTTTTTGCAATCGAATCACGCTAGAATTTGGCAATATTTCTCAGCCATCCGTTGCTAGGGTTTCACAATCAATTGTGGATCGTCGACCATTCGTCGATCGGGAGGTGCTGCGTCGTAGAGGGCGTCAAGGGCTTTCGATCCATGTGGGTCATTCGAGTCAGAGGTTGCCATAATCACCATAAATCAATGAAAAGGGGGCGGCGGCGGTGGAGCTATTGGCGGAGGCGGAGGGGTTCGCATGGGATCTGGATCATGTGGCACGACTAGCCAAGCTCGACCATGGTCTCTGATAGGAGCGAATACGTGTGTAGGCGCTGCGGCGAGCAAGAGAAGGCGACAGCTGAAGCTCGTTCGTGTGAATGAGGGTTTAGGTGTGTGATCGTGTCAACAGTTGGACGAAGGTGACATGTATTTCCTTATTTACCCTTTAGTTTTTTTATTTAAAATTCAAACTTTAAATGTTCTAACATGCATATCTTTTGCATACGAATTCGGATTTGGACACGGTTTCTTCCTTTGGGATCATATCAAAATTACGGTCAACATGGAACTAATTTGGTTGAATTATGAGACCGTACAAATTTGGGCATTCTTTTGGATTTAATTCGACGATAAATCAAAGGTGAGTGATTTAACCCACTCACACAATACTAAACCTTCTTATGTTAGTTGAATTAAATTTATGATGTGATAAGAATATTATTGGTTGCTGTTTGGTAGTTTAATTTGACATTTTAATTGAAATTGAATTTCATGGAATTAAATTACCATTTAGATTAATATTGAATTTTAATTGTTAGTTAAATATATGATAATGATAACCATTTAATTGTTGTGATTTATTGGCTGATTTCGATGTTGAGTGTGATGGATGTTTTTTGTTGACATTTTGGATGATTGGATGTTTATATCTCTATTACCACTTTGGGTTGAAATGATACATACCCGAATGATATTATAGATTAGGGAAAATCGTTATGGGTTGAAATGATACATACCCGAGCGATTTTTTTGATTTGGAAATTATTAATACGGGATATGAGTTGAAATGATATATACTCGGAAAAATTAACTATTTTAGGTTGAAATGATACATACCCTATCACTTGACCATAAGGTAGAAAATTATATACGGACACCATTGGTCGGTTTTAAATTATTTTATAAATGGTAAAGTATGTTTGATTTATAAATTTGATTTTTAAATTTAATTTAATGATATTATTTAAAGTTTATATTTGGAAAATAATTTAGTTTTTATGTTTTAACGTTTCAAATTGTAAGTTAATATATGGTTTAAAAAATAAATTTAAGATTTTACTTATAATATTATTTAGTTTTAAAAATATATTTTAAATGGTTTAAATTTTAATTTAATAAAATATTTAATATAGTTTTTAGCGATTTATATAAAATTTAATTTAATAAAATATTTAATATAGTTTTAAGAGGTTTATTTAAATTCAATTTAATATTATAAGTATAGTTTTTATAATAACTTTAATAAATAAAAATGTAAGAAGTTTTGTAAGGAATTTATAAAAGTTTCGTAAGAGATTTTATAATGGATTTTTGTAAAAGGATTTTTAAAAGATTTTTATAAAGGATTTTATAATGGTTTTATAAAGGAGTTATAAAGGTTTTAAAGGATTTTATAAAGGGTTTTATAAAGTACTTGTATTAAGGGAGTTAGAAGCGTTTTAAAGGAATTTGCGTGGAAGTTTATGAAAAGGCGAAGAGTTGTAAACTATTTTGGAATTTATAAATAGCTTTATAAATGGTTCTAAAGCATATAAATAGTTTATAAATGGTTTAACAAAGATTTATAAATTATTTTTGAAATTGGTTGAAAGAAAATCTTCCTCGGTATTTGTGAATATATTTATAATTTTGGAATAAGTATATAAATATCTTGATATGAAGATATAAACTGTTTTATGGATTTATTATTAAAAATGTTTTATAAAATGACCACGGTGTGAAATAAGCGGTTGGTTGTTAAAGAGACCGGGGTCGGATATTGTCATACTCTCTGCCAATTCCGAAACCACTTTAACAACTGTGCACGTGGTGGAGAATCCAGAACAAAGTAAGATGGTTTGTTGAACGCTACTGTTATGAGGTAAGAACGTAGCCCTGACCTTCGGGTCAGCTTGGTATGACTAAAACAGGAGCTATCCCGGGCCAAGTGAGGTCGCTCCTCCTATTGGACATGCTTTTTCGATACCATATCTGTTACTTTGTGATTAATTGGTGGCCACCCTCGATTTGATTATGGGAGTGTGTTTCGAGGTGGGCTGTAGTAGCTGCTATGCGTTACCACCAGTCCGGACGTGCAAAATGGTAGAATCCTACCCTGGGCATTGCCTCGCGTGCCTTGTCATATGCCTTATCGAGCCCACCGTGATTTTGGTTTGTATCATACCTATGGAGTGCTCCCTGATAGCCCACCAGTTTACGGTGGAGTTTACAGTACTGTATAGACTATGATGCTTATAAAAATGTGTTAAGGGGGATATGGGTAACGCCTTAACGCTATTTTAATACTTTACTTTACTGATATACACTACATATATTGTGTATATTACTACATATAGTAGTTTAACGGATCCTTAGGAAATGGAAAATCCTGAAACATCTCTTAAATTATTGCACGCACGTTATACATTGGATAAGAGATGTAAAATCCCGTAAACATCTTTAAAGCCATTACACTCATATTTATTTGCTGTGGATTTAACTTACATAAGATCGTTTAGTTCTGACTCGAGTGTTTTGTCTTTTCATTACGCTCAGGTCAGTCTGAGCTTTTCAGTGTATTAAAGACCATTTTATTTTAGAGGATGAAGACAGAGATTGGTATACTATTAATTATATATATTCCACTACATCATGTTGTTCCGCTGCATTATACTATTATACCTACTGTATGTATAACTTTGATTGTAATAAAATTTGTGTAATCAAATGTTATTTGTAAAATAGCTTCATGAACTATTTGTCTGATTATTATATTTTGCCATTCTGTTGTGAGATTCCGTGTTTTGTTCTTCCTTCTTTTCTCTTATTTTCTTATTTACCCTATTGACAATCCTCCCTTTTGAATGGTTTGAGTTTGACATGTGTGATTTATTGTCGATTTAAACCATTCAAAAAGGTGGGTCGTCACATTTCTCTAGAGCTAAATGACACTAAATATCCACCTCAAAATCTCTGAAGAAATAATCATCACTAATGAAATAATAATGATAGTCAACTATCAGTTTAATATAGCGACATAGAGTCTAACTAAATGAAATAGACTTACCACATAGTATAATAGTCTAACTAAACATAATAGACAAACTATGCAAATTTACCTAACTAAATGAAATAGGTAAACATTGTCTAACTATATACTAAAACAAACTGATAGTATTAGTCATCCAGTCTATAGACTAATTATGCATGTAGCACCTGTCTAAAAAACAAATGGGCAGCCGTGTCACACCATAACAAACCTAACAATCAAAAATAGGTCTATCTATCCAAATCTAAAAATGTATCGACTCTCAGGTCAATGAAAAATGAGTTATCGTCTCTTGGGGATCTATCGGCCTGAAATCCGAACACTCTAGGATAATACAACTCTAAGTGTAGCTCACTTTCGCTACAGTAATCACTAAAATCTAACTAACTGTCCCATGCTAGAAAGTGAAATTTTAGTATTTAATGAAACCTAGTAAATTCCACTCAAATTCTATTTAACAATGTATAGTAATAAACGAAAGAATTGTACGAAATATCCCATGCCAGTCCAATAATTCAATCGTTTATTAAAATTCTATGTTTCAAAGAAAAACATGAAATCTCAGTAAAATCTCAAAACCATAATAAATAAAATAAAAGTGTTTTAAATTAATTTTTAATATACAGAGATATAATTTTTCCAAAATCACTTTTAAATCCTTAAATTCATTTTAAAGAAAAGTTGTTTACTTACAAAAGCTTTTGGACATTTTCAAAATCATTTATACCTCTTTTATAACTAAAATCACTTGAAACAAAAATTATTACTTTCATAACTAATTTTATAAAATAATACTATATTCTATCTTTTGCCTCTAAAACATTTCCAAAATGATAATATATTTATAATAGTAAATTTTAAAAGGTTTTATGAATAAACATTACTCATATTTAAAAATCTTTTAAAAACATTCAAACAACTCAAGCAATAAATCCATCAAAATGCAACTTCTAGAGCCATCATCGCTTTCTAAAATATCATTCCATGATATGAAATTATTTAGTGATCCGAGTTGCTTTCCGACAACTCCAGTCACACAAATAATACACAACCATCATATAATCTAACTACAAAATCAAATGCATTTTGATGGTTTTCAACATACATGCTATTTCATAATCAATCATCAATTCAAATATTTCAAACACACAAATCAACCAATTCAAACGCCAAACTAAATGAGACTATAACACGCAATTGTATTTCAATTATATCATTCAATCACTACCACATAGTAACAGAATTCATAACCAAAGCAAAGAGTACAAGCGGGATATAACTACTTTAGATATAGGTGTATGAGTTAATAGAATAACTCACCTTAGCGACGAACGTAGAATCGATTCTGCGTTAGACAATTCCATTCACCCAAACTTGCTTTTCCCGCTCCTTGCCTCTTTCAAACCTTGCACTATCTATACTTGCCCTTCTCGCCACATTCGAGCATAATCGTCGAAGTTCATGTCGCTGCCTTGACCACACGAACCTTTTCCATGTCGACGTCGCCATCCAATAGCCAACGAACACGCCTCCACAAACAGGTTGCACTCAATGCTCACGCTCACGCTTGCCCCCATTACCCCATCGCTTGGCACCGCGATCGCCAATCCTCCCGCTAACATCGGCGATTGCTTGTCCCTAGTCGCGATTTGAATTCGCTCTCCGTTTTTGTTTTTCCCTTCTCTGAACGAATTCGATTTTCGATTTCTAGGGCTTAGGCAAAAGGAGTGAATGGTAATTGAATTTGAGGATACTAGGAAGCGGGTTTTGGTTTACTAAGGAAATGGGTATGGATCTATATGTTTTGGGGCTTTATTCTAAATTCCACTTTGCCTCTTATTAAATTCTTTTACACTTAAAGTTTTAAAATAAAATTAATTCTTATCATTAATTTATAATTATTTTGCAATCTAATTGAAGTTGATTTACATTTAATTTACAAAATATATGTATTTCGACAACTATACAGTTTCATTCAATCCAATACTGTTCAATTCTACTGAGTTATTCACTACATTGATATAAAAATAAATTTATTCATCTTCGTCGATTTAATAATTTTATTAAATATCAATAAGACTTCTTCTCATCTATTTCAATTATATAAATTTATCCCAATTGTAAATATTTTAAATTTATTAAAACATTTTATTTAAATATTAATATTTTATCTAAGAAGGAATTTATTAACTAATTCAATTTTATTAAAAAAAATTCTTCATTAAATAGTCTTTAATTGAATAATAATTTGATTCCAAAAATAATAATAGTTAGAATCAAACTCAATCACTTCTATTAATTTAATTAGTTTAATATTACAGCTTTAAAACAGGGTTGTTACAGTAGTCACAAATCCAGTCTACATAAATCATGATAGCCATTGGTTTTGTTATATAAGTTAAACAATATTTCCTTTTTCTACACAAATGACGTGAAAATGAGAATAAATTAACTTTAAATATTCCATTTTATATTTAAAGAAGCTTTTTGCACCTCCGTTATTTTCTGCTATACCTCCGCTTATCCCTGCTATAAGATTTTACACCTCCACCGCTATAGAACCGGCAAGTGCTTTAATTACACAACTCAAAATAAAAAAGGATTATGGATTGTACTTATATTGTCTAGGTCAGAAAACATATACGACTGTAACACCTCGTAAATTTTAATAAAAAGTTATTAATAAGGGTAAAATTTAATTTCAAATAAAAGACAAAATTGTAAATTTCTACAATTGAAGGAATTTAGAAGACTTTTCAATGGTGTTGTAACAACCCTGAGATTGCAATTACCGAATAATAAATTAAAATTATGATTTTAAGTTGAAAAGGGAGCTAAACAAAAATTTTGGGAATTTAAATTTGCAATTGGTTTGCAAATTAAAGTATTTTGGGTTGAAATGGGGAATTTTTAAATAAAAAGTGATTATGGGTTAATGAGCCAAATGAGATAATTACATGGTTTTAATTAAAACTAGGATGCTTATTAGGATTTTGTTCACATGATAACTTAGAAAATAAACTAAGTCCTAATGGGTTTAAAACCCCCTTACCATAACCCATTAGCCTAACCCCCTCCTATATAATATCTTAAACCCATAACCCTAACCCTCCTTCTCTTCATAAATTCCTAAAACCTAGATCTAAACAAAATAATGGCCTCCATTTAGAAGCTCCTTCTCCTTCTCTTCATAATTTGATTAGTTTAATCCTAGAACAAAAAGAAAGGTAATGCAATCTCTCATATTATCTAATCCTCCTTCTTAACCCATATTTATCTCAACCTTCATGTTGTAATTATTGTTTTATTTTTTTGTTGATTTTGGGTCCTTGAAGTCTCTTGATCTTTGCTTGGAGGTTGAGGCTTTTGGCTTGTTTAATTGTGCACAAATACTATTTGTTCGTTTGCCTCATTAAGGTAATTACTATTGATTAGTAATATATGCTAGCTGAAATCATAATTAGTTTATTGCTGTTAGTAAATTAGGCATATCTCATTCATCTTAAATCGGAATTAAGATTTTCTTGAAGTTCTGGAAAGCTTATTCTGTAGCCTATAACTTTCATGTTTTGAGCTTTGCCTAATTTTGTGGTTTCAATGGTCGAAATCACGTTTGTTTGTCGCTGACCTGACAACAAACTACAAGGTTGATAAAATAAAACCCTGAAATTGATTTGGCCATAAGTTACTCGTTTTTGATCCGAATTAGATAATTTTGGATGTTCCGGAAAGCTTAAAACAACGACTTTGGTCGGTGCACGTGCAAAACTTGTATTATCTGATTATTTTTATATCCATTCGAGTACCGCCATTCGGTGTTGGTTCTATGGAACCATACGATGTAAGTGCGATTACCTTATGGATCCACAGTGTCTCTGGACACTGCTTTTCAGTGTTTGATTTCATTGACTTTTCAGTATATCCCCATGGCTCTTTGGAGCATCGATCTTTGCTTGGGCATTGATCACAGACTCTGGTCACTATTGGGATTATTGCCTATGGGCATCTTTTTATGGCTTTGGCTACGCCGATGATATGAGGCGACTTTATTTATTCTACACTTTGGTGTTGATTTCTCTTTGGAGATTTTTATTGCTTATTGATGATTAGGGATCGTCATTATATTCATGTGGTTCATAATATACTTCTCTTTGGATAAGTACTATTTTATTTATGTACCGCATTATTATATATCTCAGTTATTACTGATTGTTTAGCTAGCCTGACCCGAGTGTTTTCGCTCGGGTCAGACCGAGTTGTTTCAGGTTAGGTCTCTGGACTTAGCTTCTGTGCTTCCGCTTGGACATTATCTGCTATGCTGATAGATAGCGCTTTATTTGTCCACTATTCTGCTACTATATTATCATTCAGACTTTGATATGTACATATTTTTGACTCACATGTGTTAGCAGTGGCTTTGTACCCACTTATGATATTTGGATCTGTATTGATGATGTATTGTTCTAGGATTTTATATCTGTTATGTGATTCTGTTCTGTGATGTTTTTATCATTTATTATTATGCTTTGTCCTGATAGATCTTTAGCCATTTGTAATTTCGTTATAAGTATTTACCGAATATGTCGAACCACTTGATTGAGAAAAATTTAAATAGATTCCACCTTTCGACGTATTCGGTAGATAGTTATAGCTTGATTATAGATGGTCGCTTCCACTATACTCTATTCTCCGCTTTAACAGACAGTATTACTCCCGTAATACTCTTTGTTACAGTGGGTCTCGGAGTGGGGCGTTATAGCTTGGTATCAGAGCCTGGTTTCAGGAATAAGCATAATAAACACAGAACTGTAACACTTAGTACAATACATCCTAGTATGATTCGAATATTACAAAGCCCTTTCCTCATGACATTGGATAGATAAGTTAGGAATATGTTTAGGAATACATTTATATTCCGTAGTATTCCATTTGAATTATCTATCTTTAAATCATGCTTAACTCGCATCTTCATCTCATCCTCGAGGTACGCATCCTTCCGTTCTCGAAGGTTCTATTTTATTTCACGATCAATCTTTTAGAGTTTTTTTTGATACGGGTGTCTCTCACTCATTCGTATCAAAGGAACTAGTTGATACTTTATCTTTGGATGTTACTTGTATGGTTTCTTCACTAAGGATTGTGAATCCCATTGGTGGATCCACGACCCTTAGCTTGCTCTGTGAGAATATAAATATTGATCTTTGTGGATTTTCTTTCCGTGCGAATCTGCACGTTGTGGATTAGATGTTATAGACGATTTCTATATTTAAGGAATTGCGGGGACGCAATTTTCTTAAGGGGGGGAGTTTGTAACAACCCTGAGATTGCAATTACCGAATAATAAATTAAAATTATGATTTTAAGTTGAAAAGGGAGCTAAACAAAAATTTTGGGAATTTAAATTTGCAATTGGTTTGCAAATTAAAGTATTTTGGGTTGAAATGGGGAATTTTTAAATAAAAAGTGATTATGGGTTAATGAGCCAAAGAGATAATTACATGGTTTTAATTAAAACTAGGATGCTTATTAGGATTTTGTTCACATGATAACTTAGAAAATAAACTAAGTCCTAATGGGTTTAAAACCCCCTTACCATAACCCATTAGCCTAACCCCCTCCTATATAATATCTTAAACCCATAACCCTAACCCTCCTTCTCTTCATAAATTCCTAAAACCTAGATCTAAACAAAATAATGGCCTCCATTTAGAAGCTCCTTCTCCTTCTCTTCATAATTTGATTAGTTTAATCCTAGAAAAAAAAGAAAGGTAATGCAATCTCTCATATTATCTAATCCTCCTTCTTAACCCATATTTATCTCAACCTTCATGTTGTAATTATTGTTTTATTTTTTTGTTGATTTTGGGTCCTTGAAGTCTCTTGATCTTTGCTTGGAGGTTGAGGCTTTTGGCTTGTTTAATTGTGCACAAATACTATTTGTTCTTTTGCCTCATTAAGGTAATTACTATTGATTAGTAATATATGCTAGCTGAAATTATAATTAGTTTATTGCTGTTAGTAAATTAGGCATATCTCATTCATCTTAAATCGGAATTAAGATTTTCTTGAAGTTCTGGAAAGCTTATTCTGTAGCCTATAACTTTCATGTTTTGAGATTTGCCTAATTTTGTGGTTTCAATGGTCGAAATCACGTTTGTTTGTCGCTGACCTGACAACAAACTACAAGGTTGATAAAATAAAACCCTGAAATTGATTTGGCCATAAGTTACTCGTTTTTGATCCGAATTAGATAATTTTGGATGTTCCGGAAAGCTTAAAACAACGACTTTGGTCGGTGCACATGCAAAACTTGTATTATCTGATTATTTTTATATCCATTCGAGTACCGCCATTCGGTGTTGGTTCTATGGAACCATACGATGTAAGTGCGATTACCTTATGGATCCACAGTGTCTCTGGACACTGCTTTTCAGTGTTTGATTTCATTGACTTTTCAGTATATCCCCATGGCTCTTTGGAGCATCGATCTTTGCTTGGGAATTGATCACAGACTCTGGTCACTATTAGGATTATTGCCTATGGGCATCTTTTTATGGCTTTGGCTACGCCGATGATATGAGGCGACTTTATTTATTCTACACTTTGGTGTTAATTTCTCTTTGGAGATTTTTATTGTTTATTGATGATTAGGGATCGTCATTATATTCATGTGGTTCATAATATACTTCTCTTTGGATAAGTACTATTTTGTTTATGTACCGCATTATTATATATCTCAGTTATTACTGATTGTTTAGCTAGCCTGACCCGAGTGTTTTCGCTCGGGTCAGACCGAGTTGTTTCAGGTTAGGTCTCTGGACTTAGCTTCTGTGCTTCCGCTTGGACATTATCTGCTATGCTGATAGATAGCGCTTTATTTGTCCACTATTCTGCTACTATATTATCATTCAGACTTTGATATGTACATATTTTTGACACACATGTGTTAGCAGTGGCTTTGTACCCACTTATGATATTTGGATCTGTATTGATGATGTACTGTTCTGGGATTTTATATCTGTTATGTGATTCTGTTCTATGATGTTTTTATCATTTATTATTATGCTTTGTCCTGATAGATCTTTAGCCATTTGTAATTTCGTTATAAGTATTTACCGAATATGTCGAACCACTTGATTGAGAAAAATTTAAATAGATTCCACCTTTCGACGTATTCGGTAGATAGTTATAGCTTGATTATAGATGGTCGCTTCCACTATACTCTATTCTCCGCTTTAACAGACAGTATTACTCCCGTAATACTCTTTGTTACAGTGGGTCTCGGAGTGGGGCGTTACAGGTGTCAAATAGATTTTTCTAGCCCAAATTCATATATAAATTGTTAGAAACGGATACCGTATAAAGAAAATATGGATTGTTGATTGTAACGTGCATTTTGTGTTTTACAACTATTTTTTAAATTAAGTATCAGAATCAATTACGAGAATAAATCAAAACTTACCTCTTGTGTAATAATTAAATATGTATGCATCTCTTTGAAAAGAGTATTAAAAGAAAAGGAAGAAGATATGTAATGCAAAGAGAGAAAGCATTTGTAACATCCTAGAAAAATCGTGAACATTTTATATTTAAATATAGGGGTTATTAAAATAATTGAATCATAAATTTATATTAATTAAATGGATTTAATAGCATTATTAAAATTCTTTTAATTAATAAAAAATAATGGTAAACTCATTTTGTAAATTTATTTAATAAAATAAATAGTTTGAAAAAATATCGATAATGTGATCGGAAATCGTTTTATCGATAAACGACTTTTTATTCAATAAAAGTTGTTCGAACCATTTGGAACTTTCATAGTAAAATAAAAAAATTAACAAATTAATAACATATAAGTTAACCACAAATTAATTAAAGTAAACACGTTTAAATAAGGAAATAAAAGGACATGGATTTAAGGCATAAGACATGCCTTAAAACAAGGCATGGATTAAGGAGCACTTTAAGGAGCCTTATTTCATTGCTTGCTTCATGGCATGGAAGGAGGAGGGGTATTGGAGGGTGGAAAGGTAATTTGGCCAAGGGGTATTTGGGTCTTTCGCCATCCATTTACAAGTCTATTAAGTGTACTTCCATCTTCACTTTCTTTTCACAACTTCTTTCTCTTCTTTTACACTTCCTCCATTTCTTATTTCTACATAAATTTCTCAAATTAGAGAAACTCTAGGAAATAGTATACTCCTTCAAACACTTTCTAAAATCATTAAAAAGTATTAGAAATCATTCTACCAACTTGGATCTTAAAGTTTTGGAGCTTTCCCCCTCTTTTCTTCGTTAGCCTTGTGTGTTTTGGGCCTTTTCTTCACTTGACCGTAAGTAGAGGGGATGGGAGGTTGTGGCCATGCGGATTGAAGGCATGGAGGTGATGGTAGGAAGTGTTGTGTTGTTGCTTGGTTGTGGTAGGAAGTGATAGCTTCATCTCGATTTGGAAAGTGAGTTAATCTCACTTTAATATAATTTTAAAAACTGATTAATGTTGTAAAATATAAATTACGATTTATGTTGTTTAGACTTGTGTATATTACTTATTTGGATTTGATTCCTACTTGAAAAAGAAAGACATAAGTAGCCGTTGTTTTGTAGGGGATAAAAGCAAGAAGAAGTCGAAGTGTTTACATAGCGATTAGGTTGCCACAGAACACTTCGAAGAACATACATTTATGTGATTTACTGGGGACTTTGCAGAGAGACCCTAAGGGGTTTCTTGCCAATATTGATTTACTTTTAGATGCATTTTGCTTATGTAGATGTTCGGTTGTTGGTTGAGATGTTAAAGTAGCAAAAATGTTGAATAATGGAATAATCGCGCTTTCACGCTTTAAAATCGCGTTATTGCACTTTGAAAATCCTCTCTTTAAATCTTGAGTTTGAAATCTCGTGCTTCTGTTTGTATCATTAAATATTTGGTGCACTTTTGCGCTTTTAAAATGTTGTTTGAACCAAGTTTTGATGGCTCAGAAAAGATTATAACACCTAACTCCAAAATATTTAAAAAAGGAAAAGTTTTGGTCATGGTTTTGTAGTTCGAAAGTCAAGTTTTAAAACAATTTTCAAATGGGTTTTGTTAACTTCAAAGTCTCTAATTTTTTATGAATGCATAATATACTTGTAGTATGTTGTTATAAAAATAAAATATAGTATTCATACTTTGTAAAAATGTGGTGAAAATTCCATTTTGGAAAGAACCAATTTAAAGGAATTTTCCACTCTTTTTAGCGACAGTTTTGCGGCACTATTTCCAACTTTTTTAAATTGTTTTAAACTTGATTTTTCTTCTTCAATCCTTTTAGTGAACTTTTCTAACATATATTTAAATGTTTTAAAACTGGTTTTTAATTTATATAAATATTTGAAAGAATTTTTTATTTTGTAAATTGTAACACCAACTATTTTGGACCATTCAAATCGACCATAAATCCACACATGTCGGACTCGAATACTTCAAAACAGTGGATTGTTAAGAAAATTTGGAGAAAATAAAATCAAACACAGAATCACAGACACAGAATATCAGAATAACTCGCAGCAGAAATAAAATACCATAGTAGTTCATGAAGCTATTATATAAATAATCTCAAAACAGATACAAAATATCATAGTCTGAAAAACAAATAAAACATAAGTCGGAATACATAAGTCAACTAATACAAAAGCAATACTGAATAGGAAATAACCGAAATGGAAATGGATGACAGATAGATAAATAAGCTCCAGCAAATCTCTAACTCCAGAAGGTGAATTAGAGCTGTGATACTCAGGCTGACTCGAGCATAAAGCAGAACACAAAACACTCAAGTCAGGACATACATACTTATACAATGTAAACCAACTCAAGTGAACTGTAATAGAAATGCGCAAGTAACTTAAAGGATGCCTGGGATCGCCCACACTTTAAGGATCCGTTAAACCATCTACTATGTAGTAAAGAACGCTATCATAGTAATGTCTAAAGTAAAACAAACTATGCAAATAATAGTGATAATGTGACTGGGGTAGCGCAAAGTTGCAGCAATTGCCCACCTCTAGCCACACTTTATAACATCCAACCGTTATTATAACCCGTGGTTATAAATTTCAAAATGGTTTATATTTCAAATAAAAACAATTCATTTAAACCATTTAAAAATGAAGTCATTATTCTTTCAAATCAATTATTAAATTCCCAAAATTGTAGCAATTTCTAAGTTCGTTTATTCAATTATAATATTTCAAACATTGTAATTTCAGCATTCGCAGCACTCAAAAAATGCTGCTGTAAGTATGGTGATATGTTGAAAAATAATACAATTCAGCACTTATAGACTGCTACTGTAATTAGTGAAAATTTGAAAACAGTTCATTGTTGGAACAACATCACTTATAAACTGCTACTGTAGAGACAGTAGTAGATTTGAAAACAATACACTGAAACCACAACATTTCTGGAATGCTACAATATATGTTATAAGTTGTACTGTGACATTTTTAAATAATATATCTTCCACTTTATCATTTTAACTTATCAAACTTATTCCACTTTTCAAAATTATTTATCAGGATATCATTTAACTTATAAATTTAATAAAATAACATTTTATTAATAAATATCCAATTAAATTATAATTCATTTGCATTAAGTCAAAATTCACTATAAGTTGCTTAACTTTTATTTTAACAAATAACTTGATATTTTCTTTTACTTTAAAAAGGTATCCATTTCATAAATAAATATTTTAATTACTAAGTTAAGCTTAAAATTTCCATTTAACTCAAATTTCAACTATTAAGTTAAATCAAAATTTAAATTAAAATTTAAACCATTTATCAACTTATAAAATTTTAACTTTTAGAAAATCACTGTTTAAATAATTTAAATCCAATTTAAGTCAAGATTTCACATTTTTTTTACATTTAAAAATACTTAATACTTTTAGAAAAATCATTTTAAAATTTAACCACGGGTCGGTATAATATTTTCTAACCTAGGTCAAGTGATATGGATAATATATCATTTCAATCCGTAATTAGTTAACATTCCGGGTTTTATCATTTCAAACCCACAATCCCAAGTCAAATAAAAATCGCTCGAGCCTATCATTTCAGCTCGTAATAACTTTTCCCTATTCTAAAGTCCATTCGGATATGTATCATTTCAACCCATAGTGATTCTATACTAACAGGGAACTTGCAGTGTGAGAAACAGAAAATAAATAAACAGTAAAACATATCATATGATGTCAGGTGATGCAATAGGTATATAATCTGGTAATATCATCATATAATGTCAGATAACAGGCAGATGTGAGCATATAACATAGCATATCAACTACTACAATTCAAGTGACATTGTTTCACATTTATATAAGTACGATTTATCGAGAGTGATAAACTCACCTTCTAGAGCTAGTGATCCAATTCAAAACTCCACAAAGCACGACAAGCACGAATCAATTTCGAGGATAAGTAGCACCCAAATCCAAATCTTGTAAACAACAAGATAGAATATATATAAGTATATATTAAATCACAAAAGAATATAAGATTTAAAGAATGACAAAAGTGGAACAAGATGCTTTGACAATCGCAAGTGGTTCAGCCACATAGAAAATAGGCTAGACCACATCACTATAGGCTCGGCCAAGATTTGATCTGAAGCAACCATGTTCGGCCAAGGTCACAAATGCACGGCTAAGGGCTAGA
The DNA here is from genome assembly GCA_030737815.1 of Allium fistulosum. Taxonomy (NCBI): domain Eukaryota; kingdom Viridiplantae; phylum Streptophyta; class Magnoliopsida; order Asparagales; family Amaryllidaceae; genus Allium; species Allium fistulosum. Next base: position 1,182,160,083 of record CM060903.1, read on the forward strand.
ATATGAAGGGATGTGAAGGAATTGGCAAGTTAAATTCAAGTGAAGGCAAAAGGTCAAGGGGATGCAACCACTTTGGGTTCGGCCATGGCTATCATGGCTCAGTCTGGTGGTTCAAGCATGGTCAGGCCTGATCTGAAGTGGTCATCAGAGGTCATGTCAGGTCATGACAGGCTGGAGGAGGAGTATATGGTGGTGGAGGCCGAGACAAACAAGGAGGAAGGTGGTGATTCAATGGAGTTCGGCTAGGGGTTTAACTTTGTTTTGTGGTGGAGCTTTGGTTAAAGGTCATGAGAATGGTAGGGGTCAGATCATGGTGGTGTTGGCCGTGGAAGGTGGTGGAGGAGGAGATGGTGGTCGGCAGGCCTAGGAATGGTGAAGAGGCCGAACATAAAAGGAGGAACAAAAAAAAAAGAAAAGAGAAAAAGAAGGAGGAAAAGCAATGGAACTTACTACCAAAAATTTCTCTCAGTAATGCAAATGAGAAATGAAAAGGAGGAAGTTTGTTTTGTACGTGAATAGAGAAAGAACGTGAGAAGGTGAGGAGTTTGTACGTGAATAAGAAAGTGAGTAGTTGATAGGCTTGTACGGCTAGGAAGTGGAAAAGCTAGGAAATGGAAAAGGCACCAATTAAAACCAATAACTCAAGACCTTTGAATTTCCTAACCCCATTATCACAAGCCCATTTCAAACAAGTTCACACAACAAAATAAACGAAGCCCAAACAAATAAAAGATGGAGAATAAAATAGAAAAATGAACAATGAAAATACAGAGAAAAATTTGCGTGTGAAACGCTGAATTTTATAAATTTTAAAAAGTTTAAAACAGAATTTTCCGAAACGAAAAGCAGAACAAATATCAGAAACAAATACTACTTCAAAGGAAAAGATTAGAAATTTAAAAATTCAAATTTAAAATTCCAACTGAAAGTCAAAGTTTGACCAAAGTTGATCAAAATATAAAATTATGAGAAAATCATTATTTTAATATATTTGGAAAATAAATTAGAAACAAAATCCACAATTACATTGGAAAATTCCAGAATTTCAATTTAAATGATTTAAAATCAAAGTTTTCAAATAAAATTAATTTAAAATATTTGTTAAAATTTATGGGTTGTTACATAAATAACGAAATGAAATGGTTTTGAGTTTTTAATATATCTTAAACTTGAGATTTCTTTTAAGAGATATTTGAAATGGATGTTTTAAACTATATTTTTAAGTATTTTTAGTTTATTAAAAGTGAAAAAGAAGCATGGATTACAACACCGTTGTTGTGTCAAATGTTATTTGAGAATGGAGAAAGAAGTCATGGATTATAACGTTTTGTTAAGATAAATAATTTTGGAAAGTAGAAAAGAATTCACGGATTGTAACACTTTTGTAATAATAAATGATTTCTTAAAGTTATTGAGAAAACTTGTTACCTTACTTAATAAATATTGATATTCTTAAATCTTTAGAGGAGTTTTTGTTTTAAAGTTTATAATAAGTTGATTTATCAATGATATTCCATAAAGGAAAAAGTCTTTAAAAAAGATTGTTTTAAAGATAAAGCTAAACGTAATTGGTTTTGGGTTTATAGTAAACAATGTTTTAATAACATTTGTTTTAAACCCTTCTTTTTGATACACTTAGAAATATAATTAGTCCTTTAAAGGAATATTTAAAAATTGTTTTTTAAAATGTTTTAACAATATTTGTGATGTGAAATCAAGCACAAGTGCGAGAATGTTTTAAAAGCTTAAAAGTTTGATTTCGTTCATGGAGAGGATTTATTCTTATCCTTAGTACTAAACATTGTGAAGGTTGATTCATTATGATATGTAAGATTTAAAAACTAGAGTGTCTAGGTAAGACCAGGAGCAACCAGTGCCCTGCCTTACTTTTCTTCATTTTTAAACGAGTGATAGTACGAGTTGGAAACCAAAGTTTGATGATAAGGGTAAGAAATTTAATTTCCATAAGCAACATCACTTATGCGGAAAGGATTTAGGTATATACTTAACACTAAACGTCGAGGAATGGAAACTCATCTCTATATCGAAAGATAAGAATGTACGTCGAGACAAGGTCTAAGAGGCAACAATGCCCTAACTTATCCGACTTCATTGTTAACCGTGGGATAGTACAAGTTTGAAATCAATGAGTGGTGATAAGTGTGTGAGATTTAATTTCCATATACGATCATTTTGTTATTCCCGATAGTTGATTTATTGACTATCGACTCTGCTATCTTCTTTGTGTTATGTCAATCTAAGATGATTTGTTACTCATTTGAAGCATTGATATCCTTTATCGGAAATGAATAAAACCAAAGAGCGATTGGACGTCAAGCTATGTGGGGTTTATCCCATTAGGGTATCTTCACCTCTACTCCAAATTGGATTCGGTTATATGCGTGCGGAGATGTGAAATACTCGGATTCTTGGTAAGGTTGGCGGGGTCCGGCTTGAGCTTTTCCGAGAGAGTCACAGAGTATATGACCCTCTTAAGTATATATTCTAGAGGTATACTTTTAGTTAGAGGGGAGAACCTTCCTAATCGTTGTTGGAAAAATTCCTTGTTTTTGATTCAAACCTTTGAATTAATTCTTTCTTAATTACATTGGAAAGTGTCTTACACTATTCGCAATGTTTAATTATTTGCGTCCATTCTTTTATGCTTGGTTGTTGTTTTTGTGAGGTAAAGCCTGTTCCATATTTGGCGGCGAGGTCTCAAAGATTATTATACGTTCATCTTATTTTTTGAGTCTTCTCACACTGGTTTTCCAGACTGATTTGGGTGTTATTTTATTATAGTGCTCGGGTTATACTGAGTTTTGTCCAGCTTGTCGTTGGTGGGACATGGAGCTCATGGAGAAGAGCTGGATATTCGCCTGCCATAGTGTTTTTAGTTACCACTGTATTGTTATGTATACCCATCAGCAATTGTAAGGTCAGAAAGTTATAATGGTCCAAGCTGATGATGTTTGTTTTTAACTCTGATATACCTTGTATCTTAGAGTGAATTTTTTTACTATCTTTGTTATATTATATGTTATTGTTCCAATGTGGGATTCTCTTTCCTCCTGTTCCTTTTCTTTTATTTTACTCTAACAATCTGCCTTTCCGACACTTGGATGCTCGGCATTTCAATACCGTGGATGTATTAAGCCGACTTTCGAGGGTCAAAAATGCGGGTCAATACAACATTAATTTCCATGTTATAGAATTTATTGGTGTAATTAATGAAAATATACATTACATGCATTAGAAAGAGAATGTAACAATATATTTTAGAAGAAAAGGATATATTTAATGTTATGTGTTTGAAATATGAATATGTATAAAAGTAAATTGTTATTTTAAAGGAAATGTATTTACATGCACAAAGGTAAAGACATTAATTACTGGGTTAATGGCGGAATTTATTACTGTATTTATGTTGCTTATGTTAGAGAAGAGATGCAACAATATATTTAAGGAGAAAAGTATGATAGAAATGAAGATAAAAAAATATGGAAGTAAATCGTTATTTTAAAAGGGAAGGTATAATACGTTATCTTCTTATTAGTAAAGAATAAAAGAATTAGTCCAATTTGAACTTGAAAACATAAATTTCAATCAATTAATGTAATTGATTACACACTTAATGGTAAAGAATAAAGTTTCTAATTAATATACATAAATATATACACATTTGAATTTAAATTGGATTCCCCACAAAGGTTAATAATACATACATACATACATGTTGATGTCAAAAATGGCGCCAACACCCAATCAGTATGAAAGCACCACAAATCCAATAATCAACTCCAAACAGAATGAAGTAGAGAATAAAATATGAAGAACAACAAATTAAAATTGAAATAAATGAACACAAAGAGTTTTATAGTAGTTCGGCTGACTTTGGCCTACGTTCACTCCAATAATTTTCCTTTTATTTATACTGTTGATTACACTTACAATGATTTGAATTTGAGTAATAAAAATGGCAGAGTTCATCCAAAAGGGAAGAAGAAGGAAGTCCTCTTGTAATGAGATATCCATCCTATATTTATAGGTGAAAACCCAGAAATATCTCGCTAAAAATCCATATGCATAAGCCTATGGACCAGATGAACCCCTTCAGAAAAGATATGGCCCACTAGGGCTGATCCTAGGGATCAGTGTCGGTCCCTATTCTTTGAGGATAAGGGTCGACGACCCCTGGTGGTGGTCCCCCGTGATGCCTTCTTTTTGTTTCCTTAGTTGTTCTGCGATGTTGCCTAGGTGAAAATTGGAGATATCGATCGATTTTCGTTGAGCTGAGTGTCCATAGCTATAGTGATTCGATCCCCTGCCTAGGGGAAGGATAGGTAGTGATCCCCTTCCTAGGGGAAGGGATAGGTACCGATCCCCTGCCTAGGGGAAGCACCAATTCATACTTAGCCAATTTCGGGATGCCACTTGTCTGAATCCGCTCGACTATCATCCATAGCTTTAGTCACACCTAATTTTCGAACATAATAATCACCCCTCTAGGCTTCCAGCCTTGATGATTACGGAATTCGTTTAGTTAAATCCACCTGTACTGCTTGGTCAAAAGGCGGGTTAACATACACATATGTATATATGTAGGATACCAATTAATGAAATTGATTTGTATTCTAATTAATGAACTCGATTTCAATTTGAAAACATTAATACCAATTAATTAGTAAGGGATATGGTTTCTAATTAATATAAAAATACACACACATATTTATGTATATGTATGTATGTATGTGTGTAGAATGCCAATTAAGGATGTTGATTGGAATTATAATTAATGATGTTTGTTTAAATGATGACAGTAATTAGGGTAACATGACCATTATTTTAACAAAAGAAAAGGGAAAGAGATTTATATGTACGTAAGGGTAAGAGGTTATGAATAAAGGAGAGGCGTTTCCAGAAATAGGAATCTCTTAATTTTCACCTATAAATACATAGCAAAATCCTGTCCTTTTCATTCTAAAAACCCTAGCCTCCATCTTCTTTTTCTTCCTCCTCCTCAAAAGTTCTTAAATCTATATATTTTCTATTCTCTTCTCTAAAACTTCTTAATAAAGTTAACAATAGTAATGAGAGTATGCATTAAATTAAAGAAGAGAGAGAGAATCAAATTAAAAGAAAAAGGGAGAAGGAAAACTAGTCAACGATTAGAAGAGGAATCCCTTCGAGGAGAGTTTGTTTATTATTAGATATGTTGATTTACAAGTAAATGAGTTTATTTATATATCTATTTGATCTTAAAATTAAACGATTTAAACCTGCGATAAAAGTTTAACTTGAAAATTATTTAAAATTATTGAAATCTAAGATATTGTTGTCTAGTAATTGATATTGGATAGAAATTTAATTAAAAGTCTAAATCACATAAACATAACCAAAATTTGATTTAGTTTTGATTAAAAGAGTTTGATTTGGATATGAATTAAATTTTGAGATAGGACTGGATTCGATTAAACTTGATTCTATTATGAGCACACCCTTTAATTCATTGTGAACTAGATATGAAATTATAAGTTATACATACATGAAAATAGTCGGAATTATACATAAAATTATCAGGTCAAACAAAATAGGGTTCATTGTTAGAAATATGATTAACCCTAAACAAATAGAAAAAAATTAAAAATTAATAATAGTCCAGCCCAATCGTTTGACATGCTTACTATAGCCGGTCGACAACGAGCGGTCAACTGCTATAGTAGTCAGCGGTCGACTGGTCAATGAATTTCAGGTGTGACTTGAATCTTAGCCTATGACCCAGGTTAGAATCTATATATATATAATAAATATATTATATAAAATAGGTAAGTGAAATTACTTCCCTAATTCTTGGTTTTGGATATTTCGGGACTAGGAAGATATGTATGGGGGCAATTAGACTTAGAAACTATCTATTCAACGAATTTGTTAATCGATGTAAGGCAATTCAATCGCGAGAATGTGCTAAGCAAAACGACACTAATAGAAGATTCTGCAGTTTACATGCAATACTGATGTGGATGCCTTGTGCGGTGCATAGTTCGGAACTAATAGGTGGTTCCACAATCTATGCAGGCAACTTGGCATAGACACTGATTGTGGATGCCCAATGCAGTGCTACAAGTGGAGTTATACCATTGAGTTGAGGACACAAATGTAGTGGACCCTAAGTCATCTTTGACATAAGTCGGCATTGCGAGCTCCACTCAATGTGTATGTATGACACGTTCTAGTGGTAATTTGGGTAATGCAGTCCTATAAGTGATATTTTATGCGACATTATGTCAAGAACAGTCCCAAAGGTTATTAGTATAACCCGTTGTTGGCCAGTTGTCCGATTCGTTGATGATTAGAGGTTCAATTAGTTGTTTGGCCCTAAGTATTAGCCTCTACAAGGCATTTCGTGTAGGTGTATTTAGAACAATATGTCCCTTAGTTAGTGTGACTAACCCTAATGAGTAATTCACGAACATAAGTAAGACACCCCACGTCACGTAGATTATAAATGAAGTCAATTTCATGTGATCACCATACACTAGTAATACAACTCATTCACAAGACTTTTGTCTGACCCACCCCTTTCTTTTTTCCCTTACCATAGGAGAGTGGAGCAGCATGCGATTGGCCCAGATGTAGTACGCGGAGAAGTGAGTTTGGCGTTGGCATTGCTTATTATTCATCAGTATTCTCCATGTAACTATTTACTGTATCTAGTATTTATAAGATTTTACAACTATTACTTTGTAAACTCTGGTTTGTTGACTACATATGTTTTGAGACTTTGTTTTCTGTGATATTTTCCTGAGATGCTTATTTTCTATACTTATATTTTATTGTCATCTGTTGTGAGATTTGAAAGTGTAGAATGCCTTGGATTTTACCCTTGTAATCATATATTGTAAAGTTTTAAAAACCATTAATTCATACTTCTTAGCATGACACAAGACCAAAAGTCACCATAGGCTTTGGTTTGGTGTGCCTGGAGGTGAGGTTGTCACATCTGGTATCAGAGCATAGGTTTAATGATCTTAGGGATTAGGTATGTATTGTGAGATTGTATATTTTAAAAAAAAATTCAAAGAGATTTCAAATGTGTGTGTATATGTATAAAGTTTCACAAAGGTTTTACCAATAAAAGTATAACATGAAAAACACATTCGCTTTATTCTTATTTAATACTATCTATGTGAAAGTTGCTAATACTTCCTAATTATGGATGAAGAGAATGAGCATATTTGTAATTTTCTATTATATATTTATATATATATGCAATACCCAATATATTTTGGACTCATAAGGTAGTTGTTGGCTTTTCCCTTATACAAGCAAACGATTGTGAGTTAAAGTAAATGTTAAGATTATAACAGTTGAGGTGGAAAAATAAATCCTTTACATTTATTATAATTTACTCCACAAAGAAATACTAGTAGAGGTTTCCTATGACAACTAGCAGTAGTAAGTAAATTATGGATTTAAGGGTGAGTGGAAGAAGATTAGTACCACTGGACCTATATAATAAAAATGTGATGTGACAATGCGTAATAGGAACATGAAAGAAGGAATTCACAAACTTAGAGAAAATCTCCTCAATTAAAGTGGAAATCCTATTATTATATTTGTAGTAGTTGCAAAAACTCCATTTGACTTAAATTTATCGCTAGATTGTTCCTATATTTGGAGTTGGACATTGTATTGGAAGATAAACTCGAGTTAACCATCTTTGAAGAAGAGGGATGGAAGCCTTATGCACTTAAAGCATTGTAAGGTGTAGTTGGGCTTGTGTAAATTAGGTTGATTTTATCTTGTAACAACCTGCCTTTTCAACTCTCAAAAGTCGGCACTTAATACATCCATGGTATTCAAATGCTGGACATCCAAGTGCTGAAAAGGCAGATTGTCAGGGTAAAAAGAAATAGAACAGGGGAAACAAAATCTCACAATGGAATGGCAACAAATGATATAACAAAGACAACTTGAATAAACTCACAATAGACTTGAAAGTGCTATCGAATGTGAATAAACTCTCTAGGGTTTTCAACCTTAAATCTGCGAACCTCAATTCGACCTACTGTAAACTCGCTTTTCAAATTCGTTCTCCCTCTTCATGATCTTTAATTCCACGGCCTCGTTCCTAATTTGTTTTCCTTGCGACTTTGTTCTTACCGTCTTCATCCATAGCTGCTTTGTTCTTGACATTTTACATCACCCGACGCAATCGATTATGAATAGCTCCTCAGCTTATGCCTCGGTAGTAGCCTATGGCTCTCAATCCTGATGATTTCCTGCCTCTTTCCCAAGGCAGTTGGCCTTCTGTCAGCCTATAGCCTTGGGGAAGTCGGCCTCCGCAGATGGTGATGCTTTAGAGAGTGATGCTGGTCTTGCTAACGCTAGTCTTGTTTCGTGGGATAGCTCGGTGGCTTCTAAGGTAACTCCTCCGAATGCCTCATTTGATAAATTAAATACTTGTGCAAATACTAGCAGTGAATGTCGCAAGTCATCTTGCTCTTGGTCATCTTTGTTTAAGAATAAGCCTAGCAATGCAGGCTCTTTTGTTCCTAAGCATTACGATGTCGACTTTGTGAATATGTCTGTCCCCTCTAAAGATATTGTTGATGCTGGAATTGAATTTTGGAAAGACTACCTAGTTGGCTTCTTTTTAGATGAAGTCCCCCATTACTCTGTTATCAAAAGGCATGTCCTCGGTTTGTGGCGTTTGTGCGGTTCGGTAATTGTTAGGTGCGAGAGGTCGATGTACTTTTTTAAATTTTCATCCCCTCAAGAGAGAACTCATGTTTTGGAAATCAGACCCTATTATTATTGAAGGCTAAATATTTATCATCACTTAATGGTCCCCTTCTGTCGACCTTACATGCGAACAAGTTCTTTCTATTCCTTTTTGGGTGCACATTGCAAATATTCCTTCCATTTTCTAATCGCTTGAAAGGATAAACTGGATCGCCAACCATATTGGATAGGTGATTTGTTTTGACAACTCCACTAAGCATAGGTAGTTTCTTCGTTTTACTAAGGTTCTTATTGAGATTTCCCCTACGAGGAAACTACCATCTCGAATTCCTGTCTCTCTTGGCAAGGGTGGGTTGCCCATATCAATGTTTCTTACAAGTGGAAGTCGCTTATTCGTGATCTATGTTATTGTTTTGGCCATGAGATTCCCAGCTGTCCTCACTTTGGTGCTGATTCAAGCAGTCTTCCTCATAAAATCCCTTTAGCTAAGCCCCTTAGGAAATATTAGCAGGTCAAATCTTCCCAGCCCCCTATACTTCCGCAGTTCCCTTGTCTCCTACCACTTCGGCTTCTCCTAGGTTGGTTGTCCCCTCGTCGATGCCCGTTGCTAATCCTCCACCTGTACCTACTTGCAAAGTCGATTCACCTCCGGACCCTACCCATGACACCCCGATCACTGTCTTAAGAAACGATATGTCCATGCATTGATTGACGACCCTCCTAACGGTGAGCCTATTGCCTAGGAACTTGAAGCCAAACTTGTAGAACTTACTCCTTTAGTTTGCAGTAAAGATGTCAGAACCTGGACGCATACATATACTAGCCTCTGCTACCACTCAGCATGAAAGGTATTCTTAAAATTGATTTTCGATGATGAAAAGGATGAAAGTGATCTTTTTTACTTGCTCTTAGACGGCGTGTTGGTCCCTGCAATAAAGGTGAGTTCGGCGCTAATAACGAAGCAATCTTAGTTGCTAAGGACTGAGATCGCAAATTCATCTTCTGTCCCTACACTCCTAGATAGAGGTCTGAGATTTTGTCTTGGTTTCGTTGATATGCTGGAATCTAAATTCATCTGTTATTTTCTTCATGACATTCATTGCTTCATTTGTAAGTCATACTTCTGGGTCATTTTATGTTGTTTTGCTATTTTGCCAGGCATGTTGGCTTTATTCTATTTCTTATTATGCTATCGAACCAGGCATGTTGGCTTTATTTTGTACTGTTCCACTTTATGACGTTGGTTGGTCCATCGAAAAAACCAAGCTACCGGCTATGCCTTGTTGGCTGCTATATATATATATATATCTTTTATGTCTGCATGATCTTTGGATCATGAACCTTTTAATGAAAAAATATATAATAAAGGCAACAAAAGCTATCACCCTAAGATACATGGTATATTAGAGTTAAAAAAACATCATCAGTTTTGATAGTTATAACTTCCCGACCTTACAATTGTTGATGGGTATACATAATAATATAACAAAAAATAAAAATACCATGGTAAGTCAAATCAAAACCCTAGTTTTGACTATGTACGATTAATCACCAACAACCCTCACCGCACCTACTAACGACCATATGGATTCAAAGCCTTCGACCCTGCGAGTTCAACAGACCCGATGGTTTTTTATTTCGTTAACTATAGCTTAAGATTTAATTGCTTAATGGTGGTTTCTCAATTTTTGGTTTACTATAAAAGTGAGAAGGAGGGAAATTGAAAAGTAAAAGGGGGAAAAGAAGAATGAAGAATAGTCTTATTTTAGGTTTGGTTTATTTTACAATTTCCGGCACTTCGCTACACAGAATTTCGTTCGTGTACGAACCGCAAATGATAGAAACAAAAGTACGATCACACATATAATGCGGCATGATTTCAAAACAATAATAAAATACACTAGTTATCTTATTCTATGAAATTTCAAAAATACCATCGTTTGCCGAAATATACGTGAAAATGAAAATTTAAATATTTTCCTAATTAAAAATTATGGAAAAATCCTATAAATTCATTTAAAAATATATCATTAAAAATCAAGTCATTTTATTAAAAATTGATTTCCTTATTATTAATTCAAACTATATATTATTAAAAATAAATTTACAAAATGAGTAAACCATTATTATTTATTAATTAAAACGAGTTAAATAAGATTATTAAATCCATTTAATTAATATTTAATTCACAATTCAAATATTTAAATAATCACTATATCTGAATATAAGTTATTTATAGTTTTCTAGGATGTTACATATCTACTCCAATTAAAGTGATAAACCAGTGGAAATGTTTTCAAAAAGTTAGAAACAATAGATATGTAATGACCCACTTTTTCGTACAGTTTAAGCGAACATTCAACCACACATGACCCACTCAAATCGAATGGAAAGGCGGATAGTTAGGGAAAAATAAGAAGAAAGAAGATAAGAAGAAAACTAAACAACATAGAATCTCACAGCGGAATGAATAATCTATAATATACAACAAATCTTTACCCAAAGAAAACTGTAATATACATACACTAATCAGAGTATACTAACCTATTTCAGCCCAGACAGTTATAACAGCATGTCCTTACAATTGCTGATAAATGCAACCAACAGACAACACTGCGGAAGACAAAGAAATAAGTAGATATGTCTTGGACTTTCAGATCATCTCCTGAGCTCCAATGCATCCAAAAAATTTGTAAATATGCTCAATCTGACCCGAGCATTGTAATAAAATAACACTCGAGTCAGTCTGGTAAACCATCGTGAGAAAAACACACAAACTTGAATTTTTATGTTCCAAGAACCTTTTGAAAACAAAAAGTATCTCGTAAGACCACGCCGCACATAAATACGAACGGTTTTTACCTTACGATAACCAAAAAATTTCATATGAAATTATCTGATATTATAATAGTGTCCCAGATACAAATACTTATTAATCATAGTCAGAACTATTACATTAATTAAATTCCAACATAATAGGTATACAACTAAAACCATAAAGGCACATATTGGATAATGGATTCCATACAATGACTTGGCTACTGGGTACCACTCGTCATGATGCATCTCTAGGTAAAATAACACCGAGCTTGAACCTATCGACCCCTGCCAATATAGAACCGGCCTACTCCTTACTGGATAGTACCGAATATGATCACCCCTTTTGTTAATAGGCCTCGAAGCATACAAATGAGAGATACTATCAATTCTAGATAGAGAAGATCATACCCTAATGGGAGCGACCCACCTTAGCTCTGCTACATCTCCACTGTTTTAGTCATTCCTGTTTGATGAGGCTTGAGGCTACGTTTTATCTTTTATATAGCACTTTCCACTTGAAATGCTAACACCACCCTCCAAGCAACAATGCAATGTCAGCATTCATCCATACAAGTTGTCCAGGAGATGGACAAACTGAAGGCACTACTTCTACTACATCCATTTTGGAAGTACCCTAAGGATTAGTAGGAAGCAGCCCGTGCACTTCAAAAAGAACCGTCTTCAATTCCGTCATCTTCAAGATGTCTTTACTTCGAAACGCTTGAGTTGGATCGAAGTGGTTTTCAGATAATATATCCAATACAAGTCTTTTCGAAACAATATTCGATAGTTTATGGTAAACTCAACCCTGGTTCTTTTAGGAAATAAACAGTCAAAGATAAGAGCGGAGATTACCTCCTATCCGTTAGTGGACGAATGTCCTTACCATTTGTCCTAGAAGAATGAAACGAGATTTATACGCACAGTATAACATCATCGGAGATGACTGTGCCATATAACTCACGTATTTCTCCTAGATATTTCCAAAGTTACATTATGGGTCCATATTTGATAGTCGGTTATATAACTATCCACAAACACACATCCAAATCAGGGATCTATTTCAAAAGAGAATACCAACATTGGCTAAGCACATAAGTATCCACTAGTCTCATTTAAATTAGTTCAATTAAAATCACCTTGTAAATTACTTATGTAAAAATACCCAAAGATATACCCTCAAATCCCTATATTTTCAATACTTGGAAAATATCCATATACTTATCCCAATGGTATAAGTATATTCATAGAACAAAGGAAGATTTCCTTTTTTTTACACAATTCTAAAACCATTTATAAACTCCTTTATACATCTCTAAAACCCATTTAGAAACTATTTTATAAATATCTGAAACCATTTATAAAAGAATTTATAACCCATTTATAAATTCATAAAAACTATTTATAAAACTTCCTTTATAAATCTTTAAACCCATTTCCAAGATTCTTTTATAAATATCAAAAATCATTTATAAAACCCTTTTTTATCTTGTAAATAATCTCCCTTTAAGGCTCCAAATCATTCTATAAAACTCCTCTTATAAAACCCAAATCTGTTTACAAAACTTTATTCATAAATCTCAAAAAAATTTATAAATAAATTTTAATCATTTACTTAAAACACTATTATATAATAATTATTAACAATAAACATTATAAATAAATAATAATAACTAACTTTAAAACATCTTAAGAATAATAATTTCAAAACATTATTAATAGAATAATAATAAATAAAGCTTCAACATTATTACAAATAATATTAATTAATTTCCATAACATTATTAATAAATCCTTATTATTAATTTCAAACCTTATTAATCATTTAAATAATTAGCTTTTCAAAATATTAAAACTATTGATAAATAACTTTAAACAATATTAAGTATAAATAAATAACTTTAGACAATATTAAATATGAATAAATAACTTTAAAAAAATATTAAATATATATAATCTTAAAACGATATTAAATACAATTAAATAACTTAGAAAAGACAGATAAAAAGGTTGGAGTAAAATAGAAGTTAAATCCTTTAAACAAAATATTTCTGAAACCCAAATTCGGATTTTAAAAATCATTTCTTGTCTTAAAAACCAATCCCAACTCAAATGGAAATTTATAGTATTTTTAAAATACTGATTTGAGGCCAATAGCTACCCAACGTTTAACCAATATCGATATTGATTTCCTACCACTACATGGTCTAAGTTTGAACATATAATAATGCCATAAACCATAGTGTCCATAATTAGGTTTCATATTCAATAATCATATAACAAGAATATTATTCAAATTAAAATCAACAACGGCAATGAATCCTATTGGATCCTTCCAACCTGTTCCCCTTGCATCACAAATAGTATCTAATCATATATTACGGGTCATCTGCTACTAGGCATGTATATATATAAAAGGTCATCCGCTCCAGGGGTGGGAATAAGTCCAAACCAACAGATAAAAGTAGTAAATCAACCAAATATCCAATCGACAATTTTATCAACTGTATAACATATTGGTTGACCAAAAAGGTGAGTTTAACTCACAACTATTCCAATTGCCTCTGAGGCGTTCCTGTTTGGATTAAAATCGAACAGGCATTCAATTTTAATCCAAATTCCTACTAGCTCCAAATCCATCCAATCCAACTCTATCGTAGTATTCGATAATATAATCGCAACCCAACTTATCGCATTCAATTTGGACCTCGTATGAATTAGATATGAAATAATGAACCTTAAGATTATTTAAATTTTAATTAACATAAATTAATTAAGTTTTAAACTATAATCACCTTCCCTCCCTCTATTCTCCTCTCTCTCTCTCTCTCTTGTTCGTTTGTTCACGAACCCAAGTCACACAACTTCACGACCATCTCCACGCCGCATCAGGCCATCGGCCTATGCCGCGGCCCCACCTGACATCACCCTGACCTCGACTAACCCGAAGCCACCAACTACGGTACCCCAGACTGTCGCCATTGCCCCCAAAGCCCAAAATCATCTCGCCCACTCATCCTTAATTTTTCACCACCATAGGCCATGCCCTGCCATCAAACTCCGGCCGAGCCTAGCCCTCCACATCCCCTAACCTTTCCTTCAGAGTCCATCTCCTCTAGATCAACTACGACGCCGCAATCGGCCACCAAAACTTTCATCGTTCAATCAAGCTCCACCGCCGCCTCGCCTCGTCTAATGATGATCCAACCATTGAATGACTTCGTCTTGGCCTCGTGCACGTTTCGTCAGTTGAAGACTTCCCCTGATTTTGCTCGTAGTGGTGCCGATGGTCTTGGGCCATTGGATAAGGGGGATTTGATTTGAAAAATGGCGAACTTGTTTCTAGTTGACATGATTTTTAAAAGGAAGGGGAGTAGTTTTTGAACAGTACAGAGTATGGTATGGCATGGGCTGAAGCATGGAGTGTAGGGAATTATTAAAATAGAGAACGTATTATTTTATGTCAAAATATCTAGAAACAAACACCCCAAAAATCTTGAACTCCAATCGAGGTGTGCCGTCTAGCGTTCTATACTAAATACCCCTACCCTAAACTCAATGGAACTATTATCGAGACGTAATTTAATCATATATAGAATATAGCTTTTCAAACCCAGTTATATTATATCAATCACTGAAATTAGTTTCTATGCATTTCGAGCTCTCACGACCAAACGATACGTCTGATTGCCATGAAATTAAACGGCATCTAATAATTCACTATTACGGATCCACTTGGAACTGGTTTCGTTCAATTCCGAAACAGTGCCCTGGAAGGCTATTTTCACACGTTAACTAAAACGATTATTACAAAACAAGTTTAATCGCTTTTAATTCTAATTTTAAAAATTTACTATTATCATTCTTATTTAAAGTAAATTTTATATAAGATTTCCAAATCATTTTTATTTACATTGAATCTAAGATTCGATTATCTAAAAACTCCAATTATTTAAATTCACTATTCAAATAAATTCCTATATTTGAAATTTAAGCTATTTGACTTGTAAAAATAATAATTCAATATTTAAAATCAATTAAATATTTCATAAAATTATGCATCATTACAAGATGTTTGATATTTAAAAGAAAAACTAAGTTGGTTTATGATTTTCTATGAAATGATCAGATAAACTTTATGAAAATTTATGAAAAAAAGATGGAATTAAAAGAATCTGAAAACTAAAGTGTTAGAAACATCAATGATTGAGATCTTTGGAAAACTATATAAGTTGAAGTCTAAACTAGTAACCTTTTTATTTTAAGCTTCGCCATTGGAAAATTAAAAAAAAAGCATTTTTCCATAACTGTTTTAAAAGCTTTTATTTTAGTAAAAATTTAGTGTAAGGCACATTGTTGCACCTATCTTTTGATATTTTGTTTTTGGATAGTGAAATGTTGAAGAGTAAATTGAAAGGTATGAAAAAAATTCAACTTTTTAGAATGTCTTTGTTTTATAATATTTTAATGAATTTTGAAATAAAATGTTACTATACTCTTTTGTGGAAAATTCTTATTTAAAAAGGTAAAAGTTTAAATGGACACTTTTTACATGTCTTCTTTTCTATTGAACCGTTTTAAAAAAAAACATTTTTCATTAAAGAAAAATGTTTTAATTTTTGTTGAAAGGGAACATTTGTTAAAATTAACAGAGTATTTTACAATTTTAGAAACTTACTAGTCTTGTGAAAATGATATTAAAAGCAATGATTTTTTATTTAAAAAGTGAAATAAGAGTGTTATTATGAGTATTACTTAAACTTAAAATTTTAGGGTGGAGTTAGATGAATAGAGTTACACAGCCTACAAAAATTTAATTGATTATGGTAAACTAGATAGAGTATTCAAAATGCTAATGCGCTAAAAATTTGCAATGATTTCCACACCAATAACACACCTTACCCAGAATAGTTTAGTTTTATCAAAGAACTTGAAATGTGACCATGCTTTTATTAAGTCAAAGGAGTTGTTTATCGACCTTAAATCACTAAACTAATAGTTGTTTTAACATCGTCGAAAGAGGTACATGACTTGGATTATTTGTGGATGAGTGTCATTGATCCGACAATTGAGGTAACATTATGCCACAAATGTTGCTTTTGGCTGGGGAAGTTATAGGTACAAGGCATGTTGTTTTTGACTTGGTGAGTTATAGGTAAACAAGCAAGTAGATTATCGTCTTATAGTATATGTTATATGGGATATTTATAAAATATCGGTACTTGATTGTCATCACAACTGCATATACACTATTTGGGGACGACGTGACATGAGTTCCATAAGAGGTTCACTAGACTAGGACATTGTCCATTTTAGATGTTCCTAGATGGGTTTTGGGTACGATGCTATTTAAGTATTGAACATTATGACTATTGGATTAATATGGAAAGACACCATTCATCTTGAGTTACCTTGACCGTAAAGCAACTGTAGTAAAATGGTGAAAAGTTATGTTTGAGAAAGATACTGTTAATTGTATTGCATTAAAGAATGGTCCCTAAAAATTGTATTGTAAATTGGAAGTTCAAATTGCAAAGGATATTCTAGATGAATTTGTAAATAAGATCACATAAGGAATGGTTAATTCAAGAAATTGAATTCTCATTAAGTAAAACATATTACAGTTTGCACACATTGAAGATGTGGAGGCGACTTTTACGGAAAATGAGATTTGGAAGATTCTCATAAGATTTTGAGGATAAGATGGTAGGATTCCTTTCGATCATCTTTTAGACAAAAATGAGACTATTTATTTAACAAAACCATCATGACGTATTGACTTAAATGTACATAGTTTGTGTTATATAACAGTTGTATGTATATCACCCAGCCGATAATATTTAGTTGTAAAACAATTTAGATTAGGTTTAACATAAATTTAAGACTTCACTTAGATTTAGGATTTTAATTGCTAGGTTTGAATAGGATAATATTTTAGGATTACCTTACTTAAATGCTTGGATGATCATTGCTTGTGTGCTATGAAACTTAGAAAAGAAAATTTCTTATAGATTGGAGAAGCAAATCATAAGTGAAATAAGATAGCTTAAGTTGAACTAAAATTAGAAAAGAAGTTACGCTATTTTGACCAATTTAAGGGGCCACCAAATTTTAATTTCCTTAAGTGAAAAGGAAGAATAGTAAGAAATTCAAGTCAATTGATGCTAGCTGAGACACCATCCACTTTCCAATTGTCTTACCATAGTATCAGTAGGATAAAGTAATCGATATATTACTAGGATGATTTAAGGTAATATGTATGTGCATTGAGGGTTGCATAAGCCTACGTTCCATTAAGGGCATACTGTGCTCAAGTTATCAGTTATGGTGCATGTCGACATCATTTTATGTGAGTCGGTAGCAAGGATTGCAGAAGTTTATCTATGCACATACATTTGTGGTGGATTGGATTGATTTTACATGCCAGTAGTAAAGTCGATGATTTAAGGAGGAAGAACAATCCAACTGAGAGTATTTAGGAGCTCGAGAAGAAGATCTAAGCTATCTATGATGATTTAAAGAGGAGCTTCGGGACTGGACGTAGGACGGGAGGTCCGAACCAGTATAAAATACCGGTGTGATTAGTTTTATTTACTTTGTTACTATACTTTATAGTATTATATTATATAGCTAACTGTCTATACTTGCATATAATCTAGACGATCCACTCATATAGACTTTCAATTGGTATCAGAGCAAGGTTCGTTTAGAAAAACAGTAACATGTTTTTTAAATCATTATAATATGGCAAGTATTTTTCAAGAAGGACAATCCACAGCACCACTCCCACTTTTTAATGGATCTAATTATTCATATTGGTCTACACGTATGAGAATTTTTATGGAAGCTAATGGTTTAGAAATTTGGTCAGCCACTCAAGATAAATATGAATCTCCAACTACTGCTATGAACACATGGACCGATGCACAAAAAACCTTAGCATCAAATAATGCTAAAGCTATGAATGTCCTGTTTTGCTCACTTGACAAAAATGAATTTTCACGTGTCATGTTATGCACTACTGCATTTGATATTTGGCGTACCTTACAAATCACACATGAAGGTACAACAAAGGTCAAACAAACTAAAATTTCAATTTTGCAAAATCAATTTTCATCATTTAAAATGAAACAAAATGAAACTATAGTAGACATGTATTCAAGATTTCAAACTATTCAACATGATCTTATGGCACTAGGAGTTAAGTTTACTGATTTTGATTTAGTATCACGAATACTCAACTGTTTAACACCTGATTGGGAAAGAAAAGTATTAGCTATTGAAGAAGCTAATGATCTCTCTACTCTCAAAGTTGAAGAGTTGGTAGGAAATTTGATGTCCTATGAAGCTAATTTACAGGCACGTAAAGAATTAAATTCAGAAACGAAGAACATAGCATTTCCATCAATAAAGAATGATGACTCAGATTTAGATGAAAATGAGATAGTATTCATTGCCAAAAACTATAATAGATTCAAGAAATTTAGAAAGATGACCAAGTTTCAAAAAGAAGGAAAAACCAATTCAACAAATCTATCTCAAATCAAGTGCTATGAATGTGATCAATACGGACACATGAAGAAGGATTGCCCAAAACTTAACAATGATAAAAAGAAGAGCAAATTTGAAAAACTCAAAAAGAAGAAAGCTTTCAAGGTAACGTGGGATGACTCCGAGTCTTCATCTTCAGAAAGTGATAGTGATAGCGATGGAGAACAAGCTAATGTGTGTTTTATGGCACAAAAAGATGAGGTATGTCCAGAACTTAACTATGAAGAATTACTTGAACTTAGCATAGAATTAGATGATAAATTTAGACAAATAAAAAAATTAAACAAAGAATATATAGTAAAAGTAAATAGAGTAGAACTTGAAGTAGGAATGTTGAAAGATGAAAAAACTATTTTAGAAGAAGAACTTGAAATATCTCAAGAAAAATTAAGAAATATTGTGATAGAAAGTGAGAACATTACTCTAGAAAAAGAGAATTTGCTAAAAGAAAATATTGATTTTAAAGAGGATATTGAATTATTGACAACAGAAAATAGAGAGGTAAAAGAAAAATTAGATAAAATTACAAATAATGTGTCAAAATTTAACAAAGGGAAACAAGACTTGGAAAATCTTATCAAAACATCAAAACCATCAGGTAATAGAAATGGAATAGGATTTAAAAAAGGCTCTAAACAAAGAGAAAATAAGGCTAAAAATATTAGTTATATAAAAACTAGAAGATTATCTAAACAAAAATTGAATACCAAAAATATGAAAATTTGGGTTCCTAAAACAAATAACAAATTGATTAGACAAAAGCATATCAATAATTACTTAGAAAATGTAGTTTATAATAAAAATTATATTTATAAAGGTACCAAACCATCTTGGGTATGGCTACCTCTCTCTAACAATTATGACCCTAATCAAATATGTGGGTACCAATTAAAATATTTTTTATCTTGCAGGTACCCAAAATAAAAAATAAGGAGAAATAGATACTAGATAGCGGATGCTCCAAACATATGACTGGAAATTCAAAAATGTTATCGAATATAACATACATCGATGGTGGAACGGTAACATTTGGGGACAATTCAAAGGGATTTGTCATAAGCATTGGAGAAGTCATCAACTCTGGTATATCTAAATTTCCTATTATCACAAATGTTTTTACTAGTAGAAAATCTAAAACACAACTTGTTAAGAATTGGTCAATTGTATGATAAAGGTTTTCAAATTGAATTAAAAACTAAATTTAGTTCACCTTTTTATTACCACAAATTATTGAATTTTTTTTAACCATTAAAATGTTAGAAGATTAGTTTTCCTATAAATAACCTTTTCAGCATATATAAATATCCATGGTTATATCACAAATATATACAAAGTATCAAATTCTTATAATTTAGAAAAATAATGTCTTCTGAAAATTCCTATATATCTATTTCTGTCTCCACACCATCAACGGATAGCGCAGTAGATACACCATAACGTCTTCCGACACCTACACCACAAGAACCAACAAACAGGTGGTCCTCATATCATACGGGGTTTACTCCAGAGGCTAAAAAGACGAAAAGATCCTTGTTTACTTCTCCTAATACAAAGGAGAAAATTGATGAAATTCATCACTATCAAAAACAACAAATGGATCTTCAACGAGAACTCTATTTTGAACAGAAAGTTACAGCACGAAGGCTTAGTTTTCTGGAACAAGTGGCGATGAAGTTTTGCTCGTCCCGAAAGAAAGATGTACTTGAACCACTACCAAAACCTTGTAGTTCATTAGATCCATCTTCTTCGTATCGTACTCCTTCTGATCCCTCTCTAAGACGATATTCGGGCTCCCCACGGACCCACGAACGAAGGAATATATGGTCTCCACTTAGACCATGGAAGGATAATGACTCAGGATATCAGAAAACACCGTCGCCTTCTAAATAAATTATATCAAAATTAAGTATTGTATACATTTTGTAAAGTTGTTATATATTTTTTAATAATAAATTTTTATTGTCAACAATTGATAAATAAATAAAATCATCAATTTTATACTGTTTTTTAACAAAATTGATCTTTTCAGACGTCTAACTATTGTCTTCAAACGTCTGATTCACTGATATATGTCACATTTTTAAGCACTGTGCATATGTCAGACGTCTGAAATAGTCCCCAGATGTCTGGAATGAAGCTCTTCCTTCTTAAAAACATATATAGAATAATTCAGACGTCTGAACTAATTTTCAGACGTCTGGCTAACTTATCTGTTTCAGAAATAAACATAAAACAGACGTCTATGTTAATCTCTAGACGTCTGATTAGTCTCTTTGCCTCTAACTTTTTCAAACTTCATCAAATCAGATGTCTAACACATACCAAACAGACGTCTGTTCGCTTTATCTGTACAATTTTTAGGGCAAACCAGACGTCTACTTTCAAAATCATACGTCTGGAACTCAATCGACCGTTTTTATAACCCCAAAAATAACGACAGTTACGATTCACTTTTCATATCTCTTATCGTATTTTCTCTCTACCGATTTCAAATTATACCAAACCCTAGATATTTTCAAACGGAATCAAGATGCCTCCTCGTACAAAAAATATCAAAACTTCGAAACGTAAACTAGACCAACAATCAACATCTTCGAATCCTCAAGTATGCTCCGACGAGCAGATTGAACGATGGATGCTCAAAGCCCCCCATTCAATAAAAAAGTATCAAGAAATTCAAAAGAAAAAGCTACATATAGGACCCTTCTATAATTTACTTAAGTTTCCCATGTACGACCTTGATGAACTTTGCGAAAATGCTGGATTGGATACTTTAATTTCTTTCACACCGAATGATGTTCAGATAGATCAACTTGCTATTTTCTTATTCTACGCCAATCTAGATAGCACTGCTGTCTGGAATACCGAAGACGAGGACAATTGGTTGTGGTCAAGTGTTTATGGAAATACCACACGTTTAACTCCAGGATTAATCGGAAGAACCTTGGGATGTTCCGACACTGGTGAAGATCTTCACAATATCCTAGATATGCGTTTTAAACCAAGGAATAACATCACCCATCAAATATGGGAGGATGAAATGCCCAAATTTGCTTCAAAATACTTGCGTCCTAAAGCTCGATTGCTCACAAGGATGATAATCAATACAATTATTCCGCGGATGGGGAGTCACGAGCAAATCACAGAAATGGAGCACAAAGCACTTTATGCTCTTTTTAGTGGAACAAGGGTAAACTGGGCGAAATTCATATTTGACGAGCTTAAATAATTTTGGAATCGATCAAGACCATCGATTATCTATCCTACTTATATTATGAGGCTTCTTCGTGCGCATAATATTTCGTCATATCTCTCAACGTTCGAAGAAATTTCCCCAAAATATGCTTCCACAAAATTCTTTTCTTTGATGCATTTACCTGAAATTCCTTCGGACTTCATGTCTTTTGAAGATTGGACGCATCATCGACAATCTAGAAGAACTGAAAATCCTCCTCAACCATCTGCTATTTCATCTCAACAGACAGAACAACATAGAGAAATCACTCCTCCTCCTCCTGCTCCATTTGATTATCCAGGACAAGAAGACGTTATAGAGACTCAACTAGAAACAAATCCTAATGAAAGTATTCGAGATCTTACACTTAGAAATCAACATATACTTTCTCAAAATCAAAAGTACTTGGTTAGGAGAATCGACAAATTTGAAACTTCATTTGCCACACGACTAGCCACAGTCGAAGAGTCTCTCTCCACTGTCCTATCAGTTCTGAAAGAGGTTCTACAGCGAGTTCGTGGTCCTTCACCACCGTCTAATGATTGGCCTACTCCTGTACCCTCTCCTCCTTCGAAACATTCCAAACTCTTTGACGATGATCCTTCAAAGGAAGCTTTGACATCTCCCTTAAAAGCCAGCACTTCTACAAAAGATGAGCAAAAGGAAGATAATACAAATCAAGCTTCACCAAAGGAAGGAGATCCAAAACAAGACGATCCAAATCCAAAATATCACTAGAACTTAGGTCTTTTAGTTGTTTGTATTTTGTGTAAAACTCGTTGTATGTACTTCCTCTCCAGCTTTAATGAAAATTTCTTTTTGACTTGATCGTTTATGTATTCTTTTTGATAATGTCAAAGGGGGACAAATATATATATATATAATCTTATCAACAAAACTAAGCACATATTCAGGGGGAGATTTGAAATATATATATAAGTACATTGAATAGTTGTCATCATCAAAACCATAGAATTGATTTCCTAACAGTTGCGTTCCTCCTTTGTTTTTAGTTCAAGCTCATATGTCATCAAGTTGCCGATCAACTCCTCCATGCTTAGTTTACTCAGATCTTTCGATTCTTGTATTGCAGTGACTTTTGCCTCAAAGTTCATCGGTAAGACTCGTAGCACCTTCCTCACAAGCTCTACCTCAGTGAATACCTTCCCAAGCACTCTAGCATTGTACACCAAAGTTGAAAAGCGTCCAAACATGTCCTTTATGCTCTTGCCTTTGTCCATCACAAAGTTCTCGTATTCATTGCTGAATAGGGCTAGACGAGACTCCTTGACTTGAGAAGTTCCTTCATGTGTCACCTCTAAGGTATGCCAAATTTCCTGCGCAGTTTTACAATGCGAAATTCTATTAAATTCATTCTTATCAAGAGCACAGATCAAAGCATTCATGGCTTTAGCATTTGTAGTTTTTAATTTCTTATCGTTAGCGTCCCACCTATCCTTAGGTTTAGGAATCTCAGTATCACCAACAGTTATAGTGGGAGATTTATAGCCAGTTTCAATAATGTCCCAAACATCATAATCAACAGAACTAAGATAAATACCCATCCTAACTTTCCAATAAGCATAATCATTCCCATTAAACATGGGTGGCCTAGCAATAGATTGCCCCTCAGAAAAAGCATTATTTGGTGGATTCATGACTCTAGAGTTAAAGAAAAATACCGGGCTCTGATACCACTTGTAGGATCTAGATTAACCCTAGAGGGGGGGGGGGGTGAATAGGGTTATAGCAAATTTTCTCGAATTTAAACAAACTGCAGAAAAGTAAATATGCTGAAAAGTAAATCACACACAAAATTTACCCAGCTTCGGCAACCCCTACCTACTGCTGCATTCCCAGATTTCTATTAGAATTAAACAGTCTCCCGCTTACAAACACTCTAATAGACTCGCAAACCCTGCTACTGCCTATAGAGTTTTGCAAACTCGCAAACCCTGCTTACTGAACTAATCCTAACTAGACAATCTGACACAACCTAAATCCTAGGTGGTGATTTACCAAGAGTTGTTTCGAAAAGTAGACTAAAAATAAAAACAAGAACAAAAAATCAAAACAAAAGAAAAATAAGACCAGCCCAAAACAAACAAGTGATAAAGAAAATCCCTTATTTAAAAACAAAGCCGGCCCAAAAAATAATTCTTTCTTTTATTGGCCCGTTCCTTTGCTTGTGAAAATGGCGACTTCGATTGTTCGTTCCTCTCTGTCCAAATTAGGGCTTCTCTTTGTTGAAGCTACCGACTTCTGTTGATCGATTGAGTAGATGATTTCGCGTGATTGCTTACGATCGATTGTATCTTCGTTGCTCTGTCGATCGACGTCTCTTTGTAGCTTGGCTTCAGCTGCTCCTCGATGATCGAATTCGACTCCTAACTTCGGTATGTAATTTATGCCTTTAGTTTACTGGATTGAATACTTGAATTCGATGATGAAAAGTGCCGATGATGATTGGTTTATATAGGAGTCGAAGCCCTTTATTTTCGTCTGATTTGATTTGCTTGGCCTCCACGTCGTTGAATATTTTTCCCCGATTTAGTTGCGATATTTTGGGTATATACGATTCGAATTTTTCGCTTAGTACCCACGGCTTTGGATATTTCCACAATTTTGAGATTTGAATTGTTGATTTCGTTCTGGAATTTGTTTTCGTTTCTATAGCAGGAAATTTGGAATTTATTCCTTGGTCCATAAATGCATTCGGATTCTTTGCTCAAATATGGAAATAAAATATTTTCCGTATATTTTGCATTGCTAGGATTTGTTTGGCATATTTGATTTCTTGACCAAATCTTCTGATTTGTTTTGATGCTCGAGAAAAATCTTTCCATGTATATGCTCCTGTACATGTGGCTTTCTATGTTGACATTGGCACTTGATATTACTTCGGCCATTTGCTTTGATATTGATCTGCTCCGTGAATTTCTCTGGCATTTAGATTTTTGTTGCTGTGTCGCCATATCTATGTTGTTTGTTGTAGAAGTTGGCTTTGGTATCACTTTGTTTCACTGGTACATGTGCATTGTTCACTTCTCTATCTTACTGCTTCTAGACCTGATATTATGTTTTCTGTGTGTTTGTGTGCACGTTTTCAATCTAATCCTAAAGAATCCCATTTAAAAGCCACTAAACGAATTTTGAGATATCTTTCACACACACACAAATTTGGACTATGGTACCCTTCTTGTGAAAATTTTGATTTAGTTGGTTATTCTGATGCTGATTATGCTGGTTCATTAGTTGATAGGAAGAATACTAGTGGGACATGTTTCATGCTAGGACATTCATTAGTTTCATGGTCTAGTCGAAAACAAAATTGTGTTGCATTATCCACCACTGAAGCAGAATATATTGCTTTAGGAAGTTGTTGTGCTCAAATTTTGTGGATGATGCAAACTCTTTCTGATTTTGGCTTAGTTTATAAACAAGTTCCATTAAAATGTGATAGTAAAAGTGCAATAGACTTGTCAAATAATCCTGTTCATCATTCACGCACAAAACACATTGATGTGAGACACCACTTTCTTAGAGATCACATTGCTAAGGAAGACATTTGCATTGAAAATATTTAAACTGAGTTTCAACTTGCTGATATTTTCACAAAACCCCTCCCCGATGGTGAATGGTTTGGAGATGATCGAGATTAAATGGAAGAGGGATCATATTTATAGAAGTATATTGGGTTGCGATGGATTTTGGTTCAAAATTGAGGGAGGAAGAGAGGGGGAAGGGTTCGGCTCTAAGGTAAGATAAGAAGGGTTCGGTATTGAAGAAAATAAAAGCAAATGGAAGTAAAGGTAATAAGTGAAGGATGGAGAAGAAAGATGTTAGCTTTTATATGAGGGTTGAGGGTTCAACCCACCTTTCCATTCTCCACGAAACTAAAAGGATTGAGTTCCCATCATAAGAAGGGATCAGGTATGAACCCTTGACATGGGGATCCATCCGATCCCTATCAACACTTAAAAAAGGGGAAAATGGATCGGTTATGAAAATTCCGATCCCTATTAAATCAAAAAAGAAAAAAGAAGGGATCGGCCCAATATTTACAAAAAAGAAATAGAATGCAAACTCCAGCATTACGTGGTTTATTAGTAAATAGGGAGGACCAAGTGTCGGGATAGCGACACTTTGGACTGTAGAGGATGGCATTGCATTATTTGGATCTGAAAACCCTATATTCTCACAGGATGTTATTGGAGATGTTGGGTGCAACTTCTCATTATAAAGCAGATTAATATGTGAAGCAGAGTATGTAATATTGATACAATCAGGCGAATTAACAGCAGCCAAAGGCCAAGAACAAAAAACATCTCCTAAAACATTATTTGTTTTATAGCCGAATCGTAACATTTTTAATACCATAATTTTCAAGCGGAGCTGTTTTTATAACCAGAGCCGAAGTTTTACCCTATTTTTGAAATTAAGTATAAGAATCAATAACGAGAATAGATCAAAACTTAGCTATTAAGTAACAAAATTTCATGTGTATGGATCACTTTAAAAAGAGCACTATCTTGTTAACGAACATTAAAAGAAAAGGAAGAAGACATCTAATACAAAGAGAAAAAGTGTTAATTTCCATTTTACAGAATTTATTGCTGTAATTAATGAAAATATATGTTATATGTGTTAGAAAGAGAATGTAAAAATATATATATTTAGAAAAAAAGGATATGTCTAATGCTATATGTTTGAAAAGTGAATATAACTAAAAGTAATGGTTATTTTGAAGGAAATGTATTTACATGCACAGAGGTAAAGACATTAGTTACTAGGTTAATGGTGGAATTTATTACTATATATATGTTGCTTTGGTTAGAAAAGAGATGCAATAATATATTTAAGGAGAAAAGTATGCATGCAATGTTATAGAAATGAAGATAACAAAATATGGAAGTAAATTGTTATTTTAAAAGGGAAAGTAAAATATGCTATCTCCTTATTAGTAAAGAATGATCCAATTTGAACTTGGAAACATCAATCAGTTAATGTAATTGATTGCACAATTAATGGTAAAGAATAAGGTTTCTAATTAATACACACACACATTTGAATATAAATTTAGGATTCCCCATAAAGGTTAATACATACATACATACATACATACATACATACATACATACATATATGATACTGGTTGATGAAATTGATTATAATTAATGAATTCGATTTGAATTTGAAACACTAATACCAAATAATTGGTAGGTGATATGGTTTCTAATTAATGCAAACAAATTCATACATACACACAAATATATATATATGTGTGTGCGTGTGCGCGCACGCGCATGTAGAATATCAATTAAGCATGTTAATGGGAATTATTATTAATGATGTCTGTTCAATTAACTTAAATTATAATTGATGACATTAATTTTAACATATAGAGTTATGAATAAAGGAGGGGCTTTTATAGAAATACACTTCTCTTAATTTTTAGCTATAAATACATAGCCAAACCCCATCCTTTTCATTTTAAAAACACTATCCTCCATCTTCTTCTTCTTCCTCCTCCTCCTCCTCAAAAGTTCTTAAATCTACATATTTTCTATTATCTTCTCCAAAATTCTTAATAAATAATAGTAATAATAATGAGAGTACACGTCAAATTAAAGAAGAGAGGGAGAGAATAAAATTAAAAGAAAAAGGATGAAGGAAAACTAATCGGAAAAGAAGAGAAGCAGTGAAATTAAATCAAATAGAAGAGGAATCCATTAGAGGTGAGTGGATTTATTATTTGATGATTTACAAGTAATCTAGTTTATTCATATATCTATTTGATCTAGAAATTAAATGATTTAAACCTGAAATAAAAGTTTAATTTGAAAATTATTTAGAATTATTTAAATCTACGATATTGTTGTTTAATAATTGGTATTGGATAGAAATTTAATCAAAAGTCTAAATCAGAACATAACCTCAATTTGATTTAGTTTTTATTAAAACAGTTTGAGTTGGATATGAGTTAAATTTTGAGATTAGGTTGGATTCGATTCAACTTGATCCTATTATGAGCACACCCTTTTATTCGATGTGAACTGGATATGAAATTATAAGGTATACATACGCGAAAATAGTCAGAATTATACATGAATTATCAGATAAAAAAAGGGTTACTTTTAAAAATACGATTAATCGTAAGCAGACAGAAAAAAAATTAAAATTAATAATAATCCAATTCAATCGGTCAACATGCTTACGGTAGCCGGTCGACAGCGAGCGGTTGACCGCTACAGTATGCAGCGGTCGACCGGTCAATGAATTTTAGACGTGACTTGAACCTCTGCCTATGGCCTAGGTTAGAGTGTGTGTATATATATATATATAATACAGGTAAGGGAAATTACTTCCTTAATTCTTGGCTTTTGGATATTACGGGACTAGGATGATGTGTACGCGGGCAATCAAGCCTAGACAATATCTATCCAGCGAATTTTGTATTCAATGTAAGGCGGTTCAATTGCGAGAATGTGCTAAGCACAACGACACTGGCAGGAGGTTCCGTGGTGTATGTGCAACACTGACGTGGATGCCTGGTGCAGCGCATAGTCCGACTTTAATAGGAGGTTCCATAGTGTACATGGACTTTGACGACCCACATTTCGGAAGGTTTAAATCGACAATAATCCACACATGTCCGACTTAAACAATCCGGACCGTAGATAATCAATGGGATTAAATAAGAAAAATAAGAAGAGAAGAAGAAAACAAAACATAGAATCTCACAGCGGAAACGATAAAATATAATAATTACATAACAGTTCATGAAACTGTTTACTATACATTTGATTAAAAATCTATACACGTTTATCAGAGTTATATATATATACATCAGGGATAAATAATCAATACAGTAGAATAGTATGATGCAAGGGATAATAATAATAGTAATATACCAAAACTTCGTCTTCGTCCTCCAGAGAATAGTCTTCAATACGCTGAAAACTCAGGACTGACCCGAGCGAAATGAAAAGACAAAACACTCGAGTCAGGACTAAAATACTCTTATGTAAGTCAAACCAATATCACTAAAATGAGTGCAATAACTTAAGAGATGTTACGAGATTTTCCATCTCCTAAGGATCCGTTAAACTATTTATATATAATAGTATACGCTATAATAGATAATGCCTATCAGTAAAATAAATATCAAAGTAGCATTGGCATTACATTGATCCACCTTAACACAATTTTTACAGTTTTAAACCAAAGTCGTAATGGGCTCGTATAGGGATAAATATGACAAGGCACGTGAGGCAATGCCCAAGGTAGGATTCTACTAGTTTACCCTTTCTGGCTGGTCGTAACCCATCCGTGGCCGACCACGACAGTCAATCCAACCGACAAAAGGTGCACCCATCAAATACGAAATCACAATAGTAATACGAGGGATCAACGTCACTAGAGGTAGCTAACCTCAATGGCCAGACATAGGCTCCTGTTTTAGTCATTTTAATTATGACACGAGTGTCAAGGCTATCCATCATCGTTCTCTTACTTCATTCCAGTAAACGTCGCTAATTCAACCACTACATGGATATCATCCACCGCGTACACAGTTGTGAAAGTTGTTCCAATATGGACAGAGAGTATGCCAATAAGAGGCCCCGGTCTCTTTAACAACCAATCGTCATTTTACACACCGGTTGGTACTTTTACAATTTGAAAACAATTCGTATTTGATATCAAAATATCATATTCGCTTCAAAATCAAATCCATTTTGAAATCATCATATGCGCTTCAAAACTATATTTTTATTTCAAATGTTCATTCAATTCAATATATCGATTTTACTTCAAAACTTGATTCAAATTACAGTTTTGGTTATTATTCACTTTAACCCAATTCGCATTTAACTCCAAGATTTAAATATACACATTCCACCCTTTGACCAATTTGAATTTTAGAAAATATTTTAAATGGTTTTAAAATAGTTAAATAGTTAAAATAGTTTAATAGGAAATAATTTGAGTATTAAAAATGGTTTATATAATAAAATAGTTGGGGAAAATTAAAATAGTTTGAATATTTAAAGAAAATAGATTTGAAATAGTTTAACTAAAATAATTTATTTAAAAATAGTTTCCAAGCCAAACTGATTCAATTCCAAAATTTCCAATTCAAATAAATTTCCATTTCCATTTTTGATTAACTTGATTCAATTCCGATTTCAAGTCAAATTAAATTTCAATTCCAAATTAATTTAAATTCTAATTCCAAATTAATTTCACTTCCAATTTCAAACAAATTTAAATTCCAATTTCAAATTAATTTCAACTCCAAATTTTAAACCATTTCAATTTATATCAAATTCCGAGTTCATTTCAAAAATATCGATTCAAAACACTTAAATCAAATTTTCC
Source organism: Allium fistulosum (assembly GCA_030737815.1). Lineage (NCBI taxonomy): Eukaryota > Viridiplantae > Streptophyta > Magnoliopsida > Asparagales > Amaryllidaceae > Allium > Allium fistulosum. Next base: position 1,182,190,816 of record CM060903.1, read on the forward strand.
TTCAATATCCAATTTAAAATCCAAACCTTTAAATATAATTCAAATCCAAGCTCAATTTCAAAATATCATTTTATATCACCTTTTCTTACCAATATTCAAAGTCCAAATAAAAAGTCCAATCCTTAAACAAATAAATTTCTAAAGTTTACGTCATATTTCGATTATAACTTAAAAATCTCAACTTCGATTAATTAAACAATTTCATTTCAAATTTAAATTTCAACATTTCGAGTTCCAATTCGAAACTAATTTGATTTCCATAAATTAGATTTTTATTTCTTAAAACCAAATCATTTAAATAATTCGAAATCAAAATTTCAAAGTCGTTTAATTTAACCAATTCGGTGTCCGTATATAATTCTCTATCCTATGGCCAAGTGAATCAGTTATTTTAATTTAATTCCAGGGATGGATATATATCATTTCAATGCAAAATAAATACCATAGGTATATATCATTTCAACATATTTCTTAATTTATTCGAAACAATTCAATTTACAGTTTTATACTCTTTAAACAACATACAGGATGATAACAAGATATATTAAACATAAATAAATGTCCAAAACATCAATCAAATGCATCCATCACGGCCAATAATCCAAACAGTCAATAAAATTCACAACAATTTCATAATTATCAATATCGGGTATTTTACGGGTAATTAAATTCTAATTAAATTTAACTGTCAATTTAATTTCTATAAATTAATTCAGATGTCAATTCAAATGTCAATTAAACTTATCAAACAACAACCAATAAAATTTAAATCACTTCACGATATAAGTTTAACTAACTAAAAATATTTCAGTCAATTGTGAGCGTATAAACACTCACCTTTGATTTATCGACGATTTAAGATCCAAATAAAGGCCCAAATTTGAGTAGTCTCAGAATCCAACCAAACAAGCTCCATGAAGTCCGAAATTTCGATATGATCACAATGGAAAAAACTACGCATGAATCTGATCTCGTATGCAAAAGTTATTCGATTTAGAATATTTGAATTTTAATATAAAATAATTAATTAATATATAAAATAAGTCACGTACCCTTCTTCCTCACATTGCTCGTTCCCGTAACCCAACCTCACGCACGCGACTAAACTCCACACGCATGCAACCGAGATGGCCGGACGTCGATCAGGAGATGTCGTTCAAAGCGCCTCCTCCTCCTCTACGAGCGCATGTAACCCCTTCACGCGCGAACGCATCACGAAGCGATTAAACCCATAAAACTGCCACAACTTTGAACATAGATCTCGGTGATTTCGTGATATATTAGCATAGATCAACCATATGGATTTGAAGAGCTCGTTGAGATCTACAACTTTGCTTTTGTAAGTTTTCGATTTCGTTGAACGGATTAAGAGATATCGAAGGGAGAAGATTGTCAATTTTTAGCCATTGAATAGGGGCAGCCATGATATTAGGGTTTCAAAAATAATAAAATAATAATATTTTCTCGATATGCGTGCCGTATTTATATAGTTAAGTCCAAAATCGTCCGAACTCCAATCGAGGCATGCCGCTTGGCGTTTGTAATATTTTACCCTCATTCCAAACACAATGGAACTAGTTTCGAGGCCTAATTCGATCGTATGTGGAAGATAGCTTTGCAAAGTCAATTTATTTTATCGAGTTCCTTAAATTTATTTCTACGCGTTTCAAGCTCGCACAGCCAAAGGACAAGTTCGATCGCTACGAAACTAGAAATCCTATAATAATTCTCTATTACGGATCCGATGAAACTAGTTTCGTCGAAATCCGAGACAGTTTCTAAAATGGTTATTTTTACTCGTTAATCAAAATATAAAATTTCCAATTTTTAATTATTCACATTGAAATCCAATTTTAAATGTTAACCATCTTCATTCATATTTAAAAAAAATTAAATCAAATTTCGATGCCAATTTCATTCACATTAAATCCTGAATTCCATTATTTAAATAATTGCAACATAAATTTAAACAATTTAATTACCCGATAAATCAATATCAACAAATCCTTAAATTTCAACTAAATTTTAGGTATCAACATTATTTTATTTCTATCTAAATAATTCACAATTATTATTCAGCTCCAGTTATTGATTATAAACCCACTTAATACACAGAATTTATTTCAATACTTGTTATCTCCAAAATCGTCGAAATTAGTTATTTCAAAGTTTTATTCAAATTCATATTCAAATAAATTACACTAATAAATTAATAAATTTTTATTTCTAACCATTTTATCCAAAAATCACACTAAATTTAACAATTTAAAATGGTTCAAAATATGGGTCGTTACATACTCCCACACTCAAAACTTTTCGTCCTCGAAAAGGCGTTAAGTAAAGAATTTAACATACAATGTTATTGTATTCAAACTATCAACTTATAAAACTTAAACATTTTATTTTCAAAACTATTAATACGCTTCTATTATGCCACTCCGATATCGGTTTGATGGAAAATATAGCTTATATATAAAAACAAGTTATAAAAAAAATATGTAAAACTTCAAAATTTTCTAGCACCCGGATTTACGGAAAATTTCGGCAGAGTCTCCTTTGCGCGGCTCGATCGAAAAAATTTACAATATAATATATAACACAAATATACCCAATATATATCAAATATACATTTCATTTCAATGATTAGGCATCCCAAAGGGTAAAACTATAAAATCGCGGTATGTAACCCGAGATACGTACCTTATTATTAATAATACAACTGAGTTCGCTCGTATTAAGCAAGCAAAAGCAACATAATGTGTAATCGAGCTCCAAAAGCTAACATACGCCATCCATACCTACTAAATACTCAATAATCAAATGAGAGCATATATATAAAAAGTAAAATCGATATATAACATGGATTATGCAATAACCATAAACGAATATAAAAAATGCAACAAAACAAACATCCAACAAACAATATCCATCCAATCTTATTCACAACAATACTAATTCACACTCCCAAATGTCAATATTCAGTTTATTTACTTTCATTTCCTATCAATATTAAATTGATTTACTTTTAATTCCTTGACATTTATTTCATCTATATACAATTTGTTTGCTTTAAATTTATTCACATGGATTTCTTTCGAATTTAATTGGTTCATCTTAAATTTATGCACGTTCAATTGATTAAAATTCATTTCCTTAATCGTTCAATGGATTTATATTCAATTCGTTCGCTTTAAATTTACATTCAACTAATTGGGTTTCAATCCATTTTTATTCAATCAACCAATATTCATTGCATTCACATTTGATTGATTACAATTTAATGTATTTACATTCAATCGATTTATTTTCCATTGATTAATATTTATTTTAATGACATTCATTTTATTTATCATCCAATGAATTTTCATTTAATTTAACTTTGTTAAGCTAAATTTATTTCATTATCACTTAGTATTTTAATCTAATATTATTTATAAACCATTTAAGTTTCTTATAAACATTTTACAAAATTGCAACTCATTTTTATTATTATTCCATAACTTAAGTTCATAATAATCCATTGATTCACTTAATTAGTTTATTCATTGATTCAAGCACATATAATAAATTTACTTAAATAAATTTTATTTTATAATTTCAATTTATATTAATAAATTTTCTTTTCTCACAATCAGTTTCATTCAACTTATTAAGCGAACTTCATCTTTTAATTTATTTCATTAACTTATTTCATATTCAATTAGTTACCATTCAATTTTATTGAAACTCATTCTATTTGCATTTAATTTATTTACATCCAATTTAAATTAAATTCAATTTCTCATATTAATTTTACTTCCACTCATTTATTTAATTTAATTTCTTTCATACTTAAATTACATTTCATTTTAAAATTCAAGTTTGTATTCATTTATTAATTTATTTTATAGCTCAAGTGAAAATAATTCACTTTACTAACTCCTCTAGTTCAATTCAAATCCCACTCAACTCATTTAATCTTTTACCAAGTGAAAATCTACTTCATTTAATCCATTTCTCATTTTATTTAAGCTTTCATGAGTTAAACCATATTTTATTTACTTCATTTCATTAACTCAATTTATTTAACATTTCTTAAGTTAATTATTTTATTTCGTATCTCAAATTCAAATTTCTTTTATCTGCTTAATTAAAATGTTTAACCATTTTAAAATTTATTTTTACTTCCCTATTCAAATCTACAAGTTATAACTTATTTCAATCTATACCATTTCAATTATAAGTTCAAAAATATTTTTATATACTTATTAAATCATACTTAGAATATTTTTTTATCAAAATCAAAACTTGTTTTAACCAAAAATAAATTTCTTTGGGTAGCAATTCTCACTCAAAAACTCGGAAATGAATACTGGCAATGCTGCAGTCATCCCCAATATTATATCCCAGCGACCAAGTAAGCTTAATGCTTTTATTTCTTCCAAAAATCTTTTCAAAATATTTTTCTCATTAAAACTCTTTCAAAATAATATTTATTAAATTTGTAAGGCATTGAAATCAATTTTGAAAACAAAAGGATTTTAAATTCTAAAATTCTCAATTTTTAAAATCACTTCTATTTATATGCTATATTTAAATATACTCATACAATTTCATTACTTCATTATGAAAATATTTCGTTAATTTACAAATTTGTTATTTCAAATAATTCTTATTATAATTAGGTTTCGATTCAATTTAACTATCAAATGCTTCATAAAATAAAATTCACAATGGATTCATTTTATTTTTAATTCAAACATTAATCGATGATAATTAAATATTATCATTATATATATATAATATAGTTTAGGTAAAATTATTCCATTTACCCGATATAAAAACAATATTATATCGACTTGCCTCGTTTAAGTGTTTAGAAATCCCTATCGATAACATGGTGTCCCGCACATCAACCAGAATTCATAAACAACTCAACGGATAAGTAAACACAATATAAAACATTTTATAACACTAACAAGTACGCTCTCTCATATATATTTATACTCTCAAACAGACTCATTCTAGGGTATTACTACCTTATTTGTAATAGTCAAACCCCACAAAGCCAAGGTTATCGCTAAACCAAAGCTTTGATACCAACTTTGACGACCCACATTTCGGAAGGTTTAAATCGACAATAATCCACACATGTCTGACTTAAACAATCCGGAACGTAGATAATCAATAGGGTTAAATAAGAAAAATAAGAAGAGAAGAAGAAAACAAAACACAAAATCTCACAGCAGAAACGATAAAATATAATAATCACATAACAGTTCATGAAACTGTTTACTATACATTTGATTAAAAATCTATACACATTTATCAGAGTTAATTATATATACATCAGGGATAAATAATCAATACAGTAGAATAGTATGATGCAGGGGATAATAATAATAGTAATATACAAAAACTTCATCTTCGTCCTCCAAAGAATAGTCTTCAATACGCTAAAAACTCAGGACTGACCCGAGCGAAATGAAAAGACAAAACACTCGAGTCAGGACTAAAATACTCTTATGTAAGTCAAATCAATATCACTAAAATGAGTACAATAACTTAAGAGATGTTATGGGATTTTCCATCTCCTAAGGATTCGTTAAACTATTTATATATAATAGTATATGCTATAATAGATAATGCCTATCAGTAAAATAAATATCAAAGTAGCATTAACGCTTTACATTGATCCACCTTAACACAATTTTTACAGTTTTAAACCAAAGTCGTAATGGGCTCGTATAGGGATAAATATGACAAGGCACGTGAGGTAATGCCCAAGGTAGGATTATACCAGTTTACCCTTTCTGGCTGGTCGTAACCCATCTGTGTCCGACCGCGACAATCAATCCAACCGACAAAAGGTGCACCCATCGAATATAAAATCACAATAGTAATACGAGGGATCAACGTCGCTAGAGGTAGCTAACCTCAATGGCCAGACATAGGCTCCTGTTTTAGTCATTTTAATTATGACATGAGTGTCCAGGCTGTCCATCATCGTTCTCTTACTTCATTCCAGTAAACGTCGCCAATTCAACCACTACATTCTGGATATCATCCACCGCGTACACAGTTGTTAAAGTGGTTCCAATATGGACAGAGAATATTCCAATAAGAGGTCCCGGTCTCTTTAACAACCAATCGTCGTTTTACACACCGGTTGGTACTTTTACAATTTGAAAACAATTTGTATTTGATATCAAAATATCATATTCGCTTCAAAATCAAATCCATTTCGAAATCATCATATTCGCTTCAAAACTATATTTTTATTTCAAATGTTCATTCAATTCGATATATCAATTTTACTTCAAAACTTGATTCAAATTACAGTTTTGGTTATAATTCACTTTAACCCAATTCGCATTTAACTCCAAGGTTTAAATATATACATTCCACCCTTTGACCAGTTTGAATTTTAGAAAATATTTTAAATGGTTTTAAAATAGTTAAATAGTTAAAATAGTTTAATAGGAAATAATTTGAGTATTAAAAATGGTTTATATAATAAAATAGTTGGGGAAAATTAAAATAGTTTGAATATTTAAAGAAAATAGATTTGAAATAGTTTAACTAAAATAATTTATTTAAAAATAGTTTCCAACCCAAACTGATTCAATTCCAAAATTTCCAATTCAAATAAATTTCCATTTCGATTTACTCGATTCAATTCCGATTTCAAGTCAAATTAAATTTCAATTCCAAATTAATTTAAATTCCAATTCCAAATTAATTTCACTTCCAATTGCAAATTAATTTAAATTCCAATTTCAAATTAATTTCAACTCCAAATTTTAAACTATTTCAATTTATATCAATTCCGAGTTCATTTCAAAAATATCGATTCAAAACATTTAAATAAAATTTTCCTTCAATATCCAATTTATAATCCAAATCTTTAAATATAATTCAAATCCAAGCTCAATTTCAAAATATCGTTTTATATCACCTTTTCTTAGCAATATTCAAAGTCCGAATAAAAAGTCCAATCCTTAAACAAATAAATTTCTAAAATTTACGTCATATTTCGATTAATTAAACAATTTCATTTCAAATTTAAATTTCAACATTTCGAGTTCCAATTCAAAACTAATTTGATTTCCATAAATTAGATTTTTATTTCTTAAAACCAAATCATTTAAATAATTCCAAATCAAAATTTTAAAGTCGTTTTAATTTAACCAATCCGGTGTCCGTATATAATTCTCTATCCTATGGCCAAGTGAATCAGTTATTTTAATTTAATTCCAGGGATGGATATATATCATTTCAATCCAAAATAAATGCCATAGGTATATATCATTTCAACCTATTTCTTAATTTATTCGAAACAATTCAATTTACAGTTTTATACTCTGTAAACAACATACAGGATGATAACATGATATATTAAACATAAATAAACATCCAAAATATCAATCAAATTCATCCATCATGACCAATAATCCAAACAGTCAATTAAATTCACAAATATTTCATAATTATCAATATCGGGTATTTTATGAGTAATTAAATTCTAATTAAATTTAACTGTCAAATTTCTATAAATTAATTCAGATGTCAATTCAAATGTCAATTAAACTTATCAAACAACAACCAATAAAATTTAAATCACTTCACGATATAAATTTAACTAACTAAAAATATTTCAGTCAATTGTGAGCGTATAAAAACTCACCTTTGATTTATCGACGATTTAAGATCCAAATAAATGCTCAAATTTGAATAGTCTCAGAATCCAACGAAACTTGAAACCCTATAATAATTCTCTATTATGGATCCGATGAAACTGATTTCGTCGAAATCCGAGACAGTTTCCAAAATGGTTATTTTTACTCGTTAATCAAAATATAAAATTTCCAATTTTTAATTATTCACATTTAAATCCAATTTTAAATGTTAACCATCTGCATTTATATTTTAAAAAATTAAATCAAATTTTGATGCCATTTTCATTCACATTAAATCTAGAATTCCATTATTTAAATAATTGCAACATAAATTTAAACAATTTAATTACCCGATAAATCAATATTAATAAATCCTTAAATTTCAACTAAATTTTAGTTATCAACATTATTTTATTTCTATCTAAATATTTCACAATTATTATTCAGCTCCAGTTATTGATCAAAAACCAACTTAATACACATAATTTAGTTCAATACTTGTTATCTCCAAAACCGTCGAAATTAGTTATTTCAAAGTTTTATTCAAATCCATATTCAAATAAATTAAACTAATAAACTAATAAATTTTTATTTCTACCCATTTTATCCAAAAATCACACTAAATTTAACAATTTAAAATGGTTAAAAATACGGGTCGATACATGGGCAATTCAATTTAGACGTTGATGTGGATGCCCAACGCAGTGCAATAATTGGTGTTATATCATTGAGATGAGGACACAGATGCAGTGGACCCTAAGTTGTCTTTGACATGAGTCAGCATTGTGGGCTCCACTCAAATATGTAAGTATGGTATGTTGTAGTAGTAATTTGGGTAATGTAGTCCTGTAGGTGATATTTTATGCGATCTTACGTCAAGAACAATCTCAGAGGTTATTAGTATAACCCATTGTTGGCCAATTGTATGATCAATTATTGATTAGAGGCTCGATTAGTTATTTGACCCTAAGTATAAACCTCCACAAGGCATTTGGTGTAGGTATATTTAGAACAATATATTCCTTTAGTTAGTGTGACTAATCCTAATAGGTGATTCACGAACATAAGTAAGACATCCTAGGTCACATAGATTATAAATGAAGTCAATTGCATGTGATCACCATCCAGTAGTAATACAACTCATTCACTGGACTTTTGTCTAACCCACCCCTTTCCTTTGCCCCCTACCACTAGAGTGTAGAGCAACATGTGATTGGCCTAGATCTAGTATGTGGAGAAGCGAGTTTGGCATTGGTGTTACTTATTATTCCTCAATATTCTCCATGTAACTATCTATTGTATCCAGTATTTACCAGACTTTATGACTGTTATTTTGTAAACTCTGGTTTGTTGACTACGTATGTTTTAAGATAGTGTTTTCTGAGATATTTTTCTAATATGCTTATTTTTATACTTATATTTTACTTCTTTCGGCTATAAGATCTGAAAGTGCAGGATGCCTTAGATTTTTCCCTTGTAATCATATCCCGTAATGATTTAAAACCCAACAGCTCATACTTCTTGACACGATGCAAGATTGAAAGTCACCATTGGCTTTGGTTTGGTGTGTCTAAAGGTGCAGGTTGTCATAATGATTTTGTAGTAAGATTTTAAGATAGTACATATTCAAATTCTCAAGAGTGTTCAAAACAAAAGATGTGGATATTTAAGTCCTCTTTCCAACAAGCTAAAGGTCATAGTTAATAGTTGAGAATATCAAAAGTGATGTTAAAAATACTATAAAACAACAGGAAATTTTGAAGTTAGATAATTTTACTCACCTCAGTGTTATATGTTCAAGATCCTTGCTCAAATCCCTTCACTTTCCTAAATTTTATTTGATTTTAGTTTGAAAGAAATAAAGAAGCGAGGTGGTTTATTTATAATGGAAGGATGGGAGTATTATGGTAGTTCGATCAATGGACCCTAACTCTATATAGATGACCCCTAAACTTTTTTAGGAGACCCTTGACCCTTTTAACTAGCCAATGTTTTAGGGGCCATGTATACATGTATATATACATAAACTTATGCATACGTACATTTATTTGTTTATATTTATATACGTTTATATGTATGACATACTCTATTAACAATCACACATAACACACTCCTATGTGCACATATTTATGTATTTTATTTCATTTATTTATTATTGTTGTTGTTGCTGTTATCTGATTATGCTTACATATGTTTATGTGGATCCCGCTTTTTGTTATGAACATGATTTATTCTATGCATATACATTATCTAAACAGCTATTCCCAATTTATTAGACATTCCACATCATTTTCTAGTTGTTATGCAAAAACCTATCATAATATCTCCATTACATGACAATGAATGCATATTACATACTTCCCTTCTTACAGGAATTTCGTCCTCAGAATTTGAATAAGGTTCCCTTACAATAATAATCATATGTACATGATATTAATGAATAAGAAATATATTAGAATTTCTAACTAGATAAAGTTTATGCGCTTGAAAATTATAAGTCGTACCTTAAACAATTGAGGGTAAATTTTCATAAGCTTATCCTTAACTTCCCATGTACAATCGTCAATACTAGTACTTCATAGTACCTTTACCATTTTAGTGACCCTGTTCCTCAGCTTTTTTGTATCTTGACCTACAATATGAATATGACGCCTAACACAAGTCAAATTTGGTTCACTTCTAGGTCCTCTAAAGCTTTTGTCTCAACAATAGTCTCAGGATCATGCACATGCTTCCTTAATAATGGATTAAGAAATAAATTGTGCTCCCATGTTAAGTTGCTTGGTAGTTCCACTCAATAGGTAAGTTTACCAATCCTCTTAGTGATAGGGAATGAACTTATATATCTTGGTGCTAACTTTCTCGCCTTTTCAAATCTCATATCCCCTCTCATAGGATACACTTCCACAAATAAGTGATCTCCAACCAAGAACTCTAACTCCTAATGCCTTCGATCAATATAGTTTTTTTTGCCTGATTGAGCTATCTTCATCTAAGTATGGATTGACTCAACCTACTCGATCACATCTCTAATCAAGTCAAGTCCAAGTATAAGTCTCCCTCTAGTTTCTAACCAACATGCACGTGACTTACAAGGATTCCCATAAAGAGCTTCAAATGGTGCCATGCATATGCTGGTTCAATAGCTGTTATTATTTGAGAAATCCCCTCCAAAGTCTAAAGCACAAGCTTAATAAGTCTTCAACCACTCTATTAACCTTTTATGTCTATCCATCTGTTCAGGGATGGTATGCTATGCTCATATTCATCTTGATGCCTAACTTAGATTGTTCTCGAAAATTACTAGTGAATAAAATATCTCTATCACTTACAATGCTTCTCAAGATTCCATGAAACATTACAACATTATTTAGATATAATTTAGCCAAACTTGATATTGCTCATGTCGGTTTAACAGATATGAAATATGCAATTTTGGTTAGTTGCAACAACCAAAATGCCTTTGTTCTTCTATTTGACCTTAATAACCAGTTAATGAAATCCATGGAGATTAAACCACATTTCCAAAGAGGTACTTCAAAGGATTGAATTATTCCACTTAGCTTCATGTGCCCAATCTTCACTTGCTAATAGTTAAAACACTATCTTACATAAATGTCAGCATCTTTTTTCATCCCTTCCCAAATGGAGTTTCTCTTCATGTCCTGTACATTTTTGTACCTCAAGGATAAATGATAAACTTTTATCGATGACTTTCTCTAAGGACATCTTTATGAAGGTTATCTACATCGGGAACATACAAGCATCTCTTCTTCTCGAGCCTACCATGTTGATCAATATCAAAGTCTTTTAGGTCCTCGATATTCGTACCTTCTTTTAACCGTCTAATACGCTTGGCTTTTATTGGATTATCCTTTTGCCTTTAGTAATCTACCAATTAACATTGATCGAACTTCTAAGCAAGATAACAAAGCCATGTGTTGGCTAGTACAAACAGTCAATCTCAAGTGGACTGCACAAGAAGCTAAAGTCTCTAAATCCTTTCATTGGACAAGCATTGCTAGGAAAACATTTTGATGATTTCTACTAAGCGTTTCTATAACTTTATTCCCTTTCCTTAGCGTATACTCAATCTTGAAACCATAAGATGTCAAGAATTCCAACCATTCCTGTTGCCTTATATTTAGATCCTTTTGAGAGAACAAACTTAGAGAATTTATCGTCTATGAATAGCTCGAATCATTCTCCTAAAAGACAATGTGTCCAAGTCTTTAATGCAAAGATCATCGTTTCCAACTCTAAGTTATGTGTAGGATAACAAACTTCATGTGGTTTAAGTTATTGAGAAGCAAAGGCTATCACTTGACCTCTCTACATTCACTTGACCTCTCTGCATTAGCATAGCTCCTAAAACTTTCCATAAGCATCTGTATAAACGACAAGGCCTTATTTCCAATGGATATAACCAACATAGGTTCACCAGTCGACAAGTCCTTTAATTCCAATATATCTCCTTCATACTGATCATTCCATTCAAACTTTGCATTCTTCCTTGTTTAGTCCTTAGTGCTGCTAATAAGAGAGAAATATTTAATTAACCTCCGATAGTATCCAGCTAAACCCAAAAACTCCTGATCTTGGTTACAGACTCCGTTTCTTCCAATTGTTAATGGCTTAAATCTTCGATGGATCGATGGGAAATCCATTCTTGAAAACCACATAGCTTAGGAACTTTACTTCTTTCCCTCAATCACAGTATTTGAAAACTTCACCTTAAATTGATATTGTTCCAACATCTTTAGTGCTATTCTTAGGTGTGTTTCATGGTCATGTTCATTTTGGGAAACTATCAAGACGTCATCGATGAAAACTATAACAAATTTATCCCAAAGTTCTCAAATGATATGATTCATTAAATCCACAAAGAAAGAAGGTGCATTATTTAGTCCAAAAGGCATGAGTAAAGATTCATTAAAGCTATAGCATGTTCTAAATGACATCAAGGGCATGCACTTCTCTGCTACTTTTAACTAATTGAAACCCATGGCTAAGTCTAACTTTGAGAACACCATGGCTCCACATAATTGATAACATAAATCATCAATTTGCAGTAAAGGATACCAATTCTTTATGATTTTTCATTTAACATCCTGTAATCGATGCATAGTTTGAGATACCTGTAACATCCCTCACTTGGAGGCCCAAAACTAACGGCTACGGATGCTGCAGTCATCCATAGTTATTAATCCTTGGGGACCAAATACGGTAATGTTAGATACATTGATATAACAGAAACACATGGATATGGAATTTTTTTAGAAAAATCAATAAACAACTTTCTCTTTCCATTTCAAATTCATTACATAATCCCAATACGAGAACCATGTTCAGAGAAAATATAATTATTACAACATACGCCAAGAGCGACATATGAAGATGCCCCCTTGGATGATCAGAGTATATATATAGGCAATTAATCAACTTTGCCTTTACAACAACAACGTAGCGGAATCAAAATAAAAGAGAACTCTAAGTAGCTATCTTGCCTCCTACATGTCTCCGGAACCTTATTCGTCTAAAGAGGTACCTGAAAACCTCAACTCTCAAACTACTCAAAATCAATTGAGTACCCAATAGTTTAAGGGGAAAACATAAACTCGAGTCAGACATAAAACCTGGTATGAATAATAATCTAACATCTCAAACCATTTAGATATCTAATGAGACCACGCCGCTTAGTGGAACGAGTTCTCCCCTCAATAGTATCTTATTCAAAACTTTATAAAACCATATATTGTGCTCTTGCATCCACAATGGTTAAAACATAACAGTTTCAAATATTATGATGATATGAAAAATAAATAAATCGATTCTGGATTACCCATCACCATTCATTTTGAATATCTGTCTCAGTTATAGTTTCTAGGTTTACTATTAACCTATTAGTTTTCATGGGCTGACTAATAACCTGTTTAATGTTTATGGACTCCCGGTCCAGTTTCATAGTTTTCATGGGTTTACTATTAACCTGTTTAAATTTATGGATCCCTGTCCTATTTCATAGTTTTCATGGGATCACTAAGAACCTATTGGCCTTTGCCAATAACTTCATTGTTTCATGGGTTCTTGCTGAACCTATTGGTAAATTCAATAACTTCCCTCTTATCCTAGTTTTCATGAGTTGACTAGGACCTATTGACATCCGTCAATAACTTAATCCGGATATAGTTTTCATGGGTTCACTACAAACCTATTGGCCCTTGCCAACAACTCTTTCTAACCATAGTTTTCATGGGTTTACTATGAACCTATTGGCATCTGCCAATAACTTTTCCTAAATATAGTTTTCATGGGTTTACTATGAACCTATCTATCTGACAACTTCACTATTTAAGCATCCTACATTCTGGTCTATCTAACCTCCTGGATGCAATTCCACTCATACAGGAGTTAAGTCAATTTATATTCACTACTGGGTCAACCTAGCCGGTTATTCTGCCCTTCCCTAAAATACAATTATGGGTCCATTAAAATGTGAATATATATATATATATATATGAAGAAGTAAATATACTAACATAATAATACCAACACATGTGGTTTAATATACTCGAAATCATTTTATATAAAACTTGGTTAATCCCCTTAACCTATTAATCAAGGAAACTTCTTCAAAACTCCATACTTAAAATCATTTCAAAACTCTCTTATTATGCCATGATTTTCCTTTAAAATGAGATTGGGTCATTTGTTTTAAAACTAAGGTTTTCGAAACCTTTAATCATTACTTTCGAAACCATTGGAAAGCTTCCTTTCGAAAGCATAAAAATCTTCTTTTCGAAACTCTAGGCACCTGCCTTTCAAAACACTTTAAAACCCTTCTTTCGAAACCTTTCGAATGTATTAAAGTGAAACCATTCAACTATAGAAGCATAGCTTTGAAACTATATGAAAATACCCCTTTCGAAACCTTTGGGTTTACTTTAAAAATGCCTTTTGGGTCAAAGTGAATATAAAAGAAAGTATCTCTTTCGAAACCATTATTATCATATAAAAGTGTTTGGGGAAAAACTTGATGGCGTCGGAACCATCCTTTAGAAAGCTTAAACCATATAAGTAAAACGTTTGAAGGTTAGCTTCGAAACCCCTTTCGAAAGCTTTAGGAAGTGGCTCATATTTACAAAACAAAGGCTACCTTTTGAAAGCATTGATATCTTCAATTCTCTCGAAAGGCATAAGGTCGACAGAAGGATTTCGGCTAGGTCAAAACTACCCCCTTTTAAATCATTAGTTTGGAAACTAAGCGACTTATTCGAAAGCCATACTTTGAACAATAAGATAGCAACCCCCTTTCGAAAGCTATTCTAAAGACCCCTTCGAAAGCATATATTTCGACACCTTCAAAAGCATTTAGTAAAACAGGAAAGCGCATTTCTTTTAGAAAACAAAACAAAGGTTTCGACCCCCATCGAAAGTAATGATTTAGACATCATGCCTTCCGCCCTTTTTCCAATCCACTACGTACCATACTTGTGATACCTTGTGTATTGGTTTCGGCTTAGCTGGTTGATTGAAGGTGGAAGCTATGATTCGAAAGGTGCTTCTAAAAGAGGTTGAACCCACTTTTTTGGGTAAAAGTTGATTAATGCCAATAAAAGCAATAACTTTGTAACTAACTTGTCTACTTGTAAACATGTGATTGGTTGCCTCAACTTTTCAAATTATCGTCCAAATAAAACTACCGCATAATTTCAGATCTAAACCAAGGTTAATTTAACAAATAAGCCCTTCCATTAAGCAAAATAATTAAATCATTTAGTTCCTCCTTTCAAAATAATTTAATTCTCATAGTAAATCACTTAGGAAAAATCCCCAAAAATGACAAAAATTCACTTTTAATATGTTATCAACATATCTAAATTTCAGACCCAAATTCTAAACCCAATTAACCATATTTTCCTTTGAAATTTCATAATAAATTCTCCATAACTTGGAAATTACGAAAATTTAAAACCCAACTCCAAAATCATGTTTTGCATAACATATAAATTCCTCATGGCATACAAAAATCATTATAATCGGTTTTACCCTTAAAACCATATAAAATCATATTTAAACAATCTTGTTTAAATCAAACATGTTATGATCCAAGCATATCATCATCCAAATCATCATTAAAATGGATTTAGTCTTAAACCCAAAAACAAATTATCTTGAGATGATATAGATTACTATTCACCTTGATTAGGATAAGGAACTTGAGATTTGATTTGGGATTAACTCCCCTTGCTTTAATTCCTTAGGTTTAGATTTAATTTTTCCTCTTTTCTCCTAGTAATTGCCGGCTCCTCTTTTGTTTGCGTTTTTTGTGAAAAATGAAAATGAACGTGAATGGATGGTAAAACCGTGAATATATAAGGGTTATGATAATAAGGTGCGACTATTTCCCAATATGCCCTTGTGTAAATTAATTAGCCTATAAGCCATTCTTAAGCCCATTTAATTAAGCTCGGCCCTTATTTTATTTTCAAATCTCAATCCCCTTATCACTCTAACATTTATATTATTCTATTTAATTTATCTGATTAAATCTCTTGAATAATGTTATTAAAAATTAGGGGTGTTACAATACCCATCAAACTTCTTCATGAATACTATAGAAGCTCCCTATGGCGAACTACTTGGTCCAATGAAGAGTTTATCTTCTAAATCTTCTAAATGGATCTTTTGATCTTTTATCTCATTTGGCAGCATTCTACTCGGTGGCATACTCATCGATTTTGCTCCTAAAACGAGATCTATTTGAAATTCAGCTGCTTTTTCTGGTGGTAATCCTACTACAGGCTCAAATACATTAGGAAAATCCCTTATTATGAAAAATCGATTTATTACTTCATTTGCATTATCAATAGCATATAAAGAGGCACACAAGCACAATTTTGACTCCTCGAACATAAAGAGAATTCACTTGTTATATTTATGGTGTTTTAAGGAAATCACCCTTTCTTTACAAAATAATCCATCATCGTATCTATTAATCAATCCATACCCAAAACCACCCTACAACAAATATAGTCGAATATAGGTAAATTACAGGTGGATATGATATCACGTAGATCAAGATTCACTTGGTTACATTTCAAAGAAAGGATTGCATATCCTTCAATAGGGTTCACAACTTATAGGAAGGTAATGAGGTATGTAGGTTCAAGTTTTAATTTATTTTTTAAGTGCTTAGATATGAATGAGTGGGATGCTCCTGCATCAAATAATATTATAACAAGAATATCATATATCATAAATATACCTTCCATACTAGTATTTCCTTTTCATCTTTATATGGTTTTGACACCTTCGATTTTAAGGCATAAACCTTAACTTGTCCATCTTTAACCAAATCTGGATAATTAGCCTTATAGTGCCTATGCTTCTTAGAATTGAAGCACTTTACCTTACTCGTATCTAAAGGTCTTTTAGTGACATTCCCTAGGTACTTGTGTAAAAACCCTCCTTCTATGATTTTCTGATTCATACATAAAATGATGCAGAACTCACAGATGGCGGATTGTTTTGAGGTAAAATTTATAAAACATATCACCAAGCTATCTATAATATTCTACTTGTAACGAATGCCTTTTCGACCCCCAAATGTCGACACTAATTCATCCTTGGTATTCACATGCTGAGCACCCAAGTACTGGAAAGATAGAACGTTAGGGTAAAGAAAAAGAAGAAAAGAAAATGAACAAGAAAAAGGAGAACAAAAACATCAGAATCTTACAGTGGAACGATAACATTGCTACCATAAAGGATGGTGAACCTCCATAAACAAGGGCGTCGGGTGCTTAAGCAAAAAGGAATGTCGAGCTTCCATGACACAAAGTTTATCAAACCTAAATGAAATTAAAAGGAATGTCGAGCTCCCACAACAAATGATGATGTTGTAGAATGAAAAGCAAAGGAGGGATACAAATCCTATTGAATATTTAACTATAAAAGGAAGGTGCTGAACTACAAGCCTTAGACACCATAAAGGTTGTCCAGTATGTAAAGTAGAGGGTATATCATGTTCTGACAACTTCTCAAGGTATATAACATATAACAAAATAAAGTGGTATTGAATATCAATAGATATCGAGTCTCTATCATGCAAAGGTTATCAAACTCAAATACAACTAGGTGGAGTTACCGAACCATTATAGCCTGAAGTATTATGGAATAAGAGGATGACGCATCTAGTCAAAGAATGAAGCTGTTGAGCTTCTTAAATATATCGAACCATTACACATATGAGACCAAGAAATATGAAATAAAGAAGAGATGCCAAACTATAAGGAGATGACAAATGTCTAATAGCAAAAGAAGGATATTGAGCCTTTACGACAAAGACCTTGTAAAGCATCTACAGGCAGTAAGTGATCTCGATCTTTTACAAGCGGCAAATGACGTCGAACTTCAACAACTCTCTAATCAGTTGTCGGATTTATAAAAGGATAGCGGTTTTCCATGGAGTTATCGCATTTGTAACTAAAATAACAATCTTTCAAATAGTTATCAGGCACATAACCAATTATCGAACTTCTAAATAGATACAGAACCTCTAATAATCATCGAAACTTTAATTAGTGATCGAAACCTTAGAAAAGTACTGAACTTTAGTTCGATGTCGAATTTCAAAAAAAAAACTAATAAATTCGAAAACCAGTGACCAATTAATGACAAGTTATCAAATGTTAATGAAGAAATCACACTTTTAACAAATTAGGTGTCAAGATCCTAAAAGGGTATTGATCCTATCATAATCTAAACTTCAGAAAAACATTGAATTTCTAGAAAACTTTCGAATTCACGATAGCCATCAAATTAACTAGTTGTTATCAATAAAATATAACTAACATTTGAATCCAAGTACTAAACTCGACGTCTCAAAACTCTAATTTTAAAATTGAAAATCCCCTCTTTTAGTTATTGATCAAATTGTTTTAAAGTAAAAGCCATACTTTGAACTCGATCTTAAATACAGTACACAATCAAGATTTTGTTATTTAAATAAGGAAATTGAAATTTCTTTTCTCAAGTTTAAACTGCAGGTGAAAGTTGAAGAAGAAGGAAACATGTATTTATAGGAAGAAGAAGCAGCTATATGAAGCGCTGATTTCAATTTAAATGAACATACGAGATCTAATAGAATGCCAATAGGCGGCAATGTGGATATCGAGGCGGCAAACGTCAATATCAAAGCACTAACCTGAAAATTCAACATTATACTAAAGCATAATACGCATCTATACATGAGGGACGAGGTAAATGTTACCATAAATAAAGATATCGAATGCCTAGAGAGGCATGTTGAGTTCCAAGATAATAGGAGATATCGAACAATGAAGAAGGAAAAGCAATTAGGTGTTCAATAAAGGATAGCGAACCTCCACAACCAAGGGTGCTGGGTGCTTAAGAAAAAAGGAATGCTGAGCTTCCACAGCACAAAGGTTATCAAACCTAACTGAAATTAAAAGGAATGTCAAGCTTCTACAACACATGATGACGTTGTAGAATGAAAAGCAAAGGAGGGATATGAAGCCATAAGAGGGTGTCGAATATTTAACTATAAAAGGAAGGTGTCGAACTACAAACCTCAATATCCCTGAAGGTTGTCGGGGATGTTATGAGATATCGTGTTCTAACAACTTCTTAAGATATTGAACACACAACAAACCAAGTCGGTATCGAATATCAATAGATATCGAGTCTCTATCATGCAAAGGTTACCAAACATGAAGACAACCGGGTGTAGCTACCAAACCATTACAGCTTGAAGTATTATTGAACAAGTGGATGGCACATCTAGTCAAAGAATGGAGGTGTCAAGCTTCTAAAAGATGTCGAACCATTACACATATGGGACCAAGGAATATGAAATAAAGGAGTGATGCGAAATTATAAGGAGATGACGAATGTTGTAACATCCCGAAATTTTATCGTTTTAATTATGAATATTTAATTAATTTAAAATATTTAAATAATTGATTTTTAAAATATAAATAACTTATATTCAAATATAGGGATTATTTGAATTTTGAATTTTGAATTAAATATTAATTAAATGGATCTAATAGGCTTATTTAACTCCTTTTAATTAATAAATAATAATGGTAAACTCATTTTGTAAATTTATTTACAATAGCAAATAGTTTGAATTAATATCGATTAAACGGTCTCGAAACATGTGAAATTATCATTTCAGGGCACTATCTCGGATTTTGACGAAACTAATGCCATTGGGTCCAGAATAATATGGTGATGTGTGCCGACGAGTTTCATACGTTCCATGTGATCATGCGAGCTTGAAACGTGTAACGGTCAGTTTTAGAGAATTAAAATAATAATATAATTTGACTATTAAACTAACTTCTATACACGATGGAATTAGGTCCCGAAACTAGTTGCATTGAGTTCAGAAAAGTGGTATTTGGCTAAGAATGCCAGTGAGCACACCTCGGTTGGAGTTCGTGATGTTGGGGGGAGAATAGTATAGGAGATAAAATCTATTAAAGGACCCATGCTCTCTCCTCACTTTCTCAACTCAAAACCTAGGGTAGGCTCGTCCAACGGCCATTGTTGATCAGTGCCACTTGGGGCCAAATTAGCCAAAATTATTACCGTTATTAAATTCCAGCAAGGGGTAGCTGAATGTTTGCAACACATTACAACTACTTTGGGAATACAACCATAACCGTAAAGCTTGTATTGGAATTAGATTTCTAACATGATAGGAAACTAATGGCCTTTTCCTTCCATTATGGATATTTCACATATAGTAATCATAGTACCCGGTGGCTTTTCGTATAGGGACTCATACACCACTATACATCTCGTATTGCTACACTACTACGTATTCGATGGCTTTTCGTACAAGGACACATACACCACTGTACCCTAAAATATTGAGGGTCCAGAAACTACTGACCTCTAGGCAACAAATGCCCTTTTCTTACCGTATCCGTAATAACCGATAGCCCGAAATATATGTCTTGCAGACCACATAATTACCCGTATCATTACCGAGATGTGAAGCTTGAGAGGCTGTGCTTAAACTTTCCATAAAGCACGCTTTGCCTTTCTCATAACAGGTTCCATTTTGAATGCCACATTGGCATTTCCAACAACTTACTATTGATTTCCACAAATTCACAACCTCTGAGCTCGTACCTCTCAAAGAAGGGTGTTAAGTATAAGAGAATTACCACCTACACCACCAAACAGATGTATGTTTATAGAGATTAATGTATGTGGTTTTAGAAATGCAATTTCAGACACTCATCCATAGAAGTTGTCCAGGAATAGGAAAAACCGAAGGCACTCTCCTACTACATCCTGTTAGGAAACACCCCTAAGATTAGTAGCGGGTAGTCCTTGCATCAAAGATTTTCATAACAGAGCACTACGGACACCATATATATATGATATGAAATCGTAGGGATAGTGGCAAGCAGCCCTTCATCATGAAGATCTCCATCTCCAAAATCATAATCTTCAACATGTCTTCACTTCTGAACATATACATTGGTTCGAAGTTTTTTTCGGATAAGAATCACCCAAGTCCGACTATGGTTTCTCCGAACCAATCATCGGTAAAAAGATGTCAAGTATATAGGTGATTATCATCTAATAAATTAATCATTCCATTCATTCAAAATATCTTTCAGAGGTATATTCTTTTCAACTATTCCACTTATCTTCTCAAGAGTATATAGAATCATTAAGCCTCCTTTATCAAATTCTCTAGTTAATCAAACCCTTTTAATCGGGGAATAATTTCCAAATCATTTATTCAAAGCTTAATAAAGATTTCTTAATTTCAAATCATAACTTTTAGATAGGTCAAAAACAATTTTATTTAAGACATCGTTTACTATAAACCCAAACCAATTAGTATTGAGCAGAAAAGGATCCATAGAATTACACTAATTCTACTCGATATCAATTTCCCTATTCCATCTTTACTGTCCATTGAATAACGGTGAAATCACATTTTAAATTCACATGGATAGTAAGTGTTCTCTTTTTGGAATTTAATGCCAAGTATAAGAAGATTATTTCTATACAATCCATGTTGTATAAAATTAAATTTGTAAATTTGAATCTTTTATACTTGTCTCATTTTCGACATTTCGACCTTATCTATTCCTCGCCTAGGAAAGAGGCCAGGTGAGCCAGTGCACTGGTTACTTTTGAGCGTCTCCTTAGTTTAAGCACCTTACATTCGGATCTCACGAAAAGAAAAATCCAGTCTACTCATCGGCTTTTAGAGCCAAGATTAAATCACTTGATTATAACAGCTTTTCTTTAAATCATTTATTTAAACTCTTTAAAATAAATTGTAAAACCTCCTAATTATCTTTAAAATACTTAATTATTTATTTGAAAACAGTAATAAAAGATTTGGAAAAGAACACTTAAGGTAAAACAACATTTCAAAGCTATTAAAAACTACTGCAAAAAGTTCTGCGATTAGTGCTGCGAATAGTGCTTTTAAGGCTAAATTGATCAAAACAACTTTTCGATCATTTATAAATTCAATTTATAACTAAAATATATTTTAAAACATTTTAAAATATTTATAGAATTTATTCCATATTTTTAAAGAATTAAAAATATCCATTTTAAAGAATTTATCGCTTTGGTTTCCGAACTGCCAAACCCCGACTATTTTGAAAACTTGATTTGCTCATATTTCAAAATCAACTAACCGAAATCTTGATCTTTTCTTTTTTTTGAAAACTATGATTATAAGAGTTTGAAAAATTCTTATTCTAAAGAATTCCGACTCCAATTCCATTCAATAAACGGATTTAAACTTTTATGGTGCGAAATCGCGAACTGCCGTTACGCGACACATCTATTTTTGACTCAATTTTCATAACTTGTCAAAACTTCACCAAATTGGGTTTTATCGTTTATAAAATATTTATAAACCATTTTAAACCATTTCAACTAATATTTTCCATATTACATCTCATATTCACTTTTAAACTGTTCATAATATTATATTATTATAATATTCATTTTTAACCTTTTTATATTTCAAAACAATTAAGATGCTCAATAAACTCCATAACATATTTATATGGATTTATTTTCCATAAATTAACCATGGTTAATCAACCATTTCTTATAATGATTTCTCATAGTTTATCTCAATCAAGTTATTGACCATATAATCATCCATATAATCAACCAAGTTATCAAAAATTCATACAAATCATTAAGGGATTAAATGGTCATATTATCATACTTAAAAATAGTTATAGAGATTATTTATCATTTAATAAACATTAAGTACTCACGATTTATATCCCCTCCACCAAACTTTTCCTGTAGCTTTCTAAATTGAACCGGTGACACTTCCCCCTCTTTTCCTTGCTCTGGAGCTCCTCGAACTAGCTCCATCTTCTTTGATGCTCTCGGCCTTGACATTTGGAGTGATGGTGCTCGGCCTTGGGTGGTGGAGGTGATTGGCTAGTGCTTTGAGCTAATTCGACCTTGTATATATGTTTTTAAAATTTTATTTCTTTTTGGAGATATTTTGGAAAAGCTTTGCTATGACTTACGAAGCCATTAAAATAGCTTAGAATGAAGAAGATGAAGTAGAACGTGTGAGGAAATGAGAGAGTATGTAGGTGTATTTATGGGAAAAAATTTGGAAAATATCTTCCATTACATCTCCTACACCATGTGCCAACCCACTCCCCTCCCTTCCCATCACATTTCACGTTGATCCACCCTCCATGTGCCTCCATCACTACACTCTCTTCCATGCAATGTGCATTGACTTTTGTATGCTTAAAGGTGAAGTATAAGAGAAATATCATGATATTTGTTTCATTTGTATACATGTATGTATGTTTATCTTTATGTGTTTGTGCATGTATGACATGCATATGTATGCATATATGTATGTATATTTATCTTATACGGTTGCAATGAATTAAAACAACTTCTATTTGTTAAATCGTTACAAATTCCGATTCCGATCTCCGGTCATATTTTTACTTCTTAGTTAACATACATATATTTGTAAATAAAATTTGAAATCTAATTTCTCATCATTAATTAATTAAAATAATCTCATTTGAATTATAAAACCATATAAATCATATTAAATAACTGTATACAAAAAGTGCTATTTTATCGATAAAGCGATATCAATTTTCTTATATTTTCAAATCAAGTACATATCTTTACAAAACTAATATAAATGATTTATTATTACTATATACCTAATTAAAATGATTTATAGTCATTTAAAAACAATTATTTGAATAATTATAGTAATTATTAAATCATTAATCTCAATTGAAATTCATAAATCAATTATCAAATATAATGCCATTATTGATGATGCCATAAATACATTTTATTTTCTAAAAATAAAATAAATAAATTTATTTCCTATTCTTCTTTAAATGGATAAATAAGTGCATGTATCTAGTTTCGTGCGTGACTTTTGCCGATTATAGAGTGGTTTATCGATAAAACGATTTTCAGCCATTTTATTTATATTCTTCCAATGTATATATTTTCGTAAATACTTTTTCAAAATAAGATTACCGTTATTATTTATTGTTCCAAACATCGTAATTTATGTTAAAAAAAGCTTATATTTGAATATTTAAAAATAAATATAATTTATCAAATTGATAAATTTGTGGGTCGTTACAGACTTCCCCCTTAATAGAATTTCGTCCTCGAAATTACAACGCAAAACCCAAAGGTGTTTGCCCAAAATATTTATTTTTAAACTTACATCCGTACGATGTTATAGATCATCTATTGCAATATCTGATTCGATTTACTATTCGAATCCATAACTTTACTTCCGAACTAGTATTGATCCCCTGATCCTCTAGTGTGGACCCTAATCAGGCTTCTTGATCAAAAAACTTCATTTCCCTTACATAGCCCTCAACTATGATAGAAAACTCAAGTACCCAATCATAAAACCTCATTAATGTTCACCGTAAAAAATCGAGTGATAATCCTCTTTCGGACTGGTGTAAACACCTCAAAGTTCTGTACTCGAATCTTAGATCAAATTGTCTAATGAAATAATCTACATACCTCATTTGTACTTATTAACATTCAAAAATCTTTATGAAACCTTTTCCAAAAACTTTAACCTTTTAGAAATGCTTCTTTATGTATAATCACTCTAAATATTTATTTTCAAATATTTTCTTAAAGGAAAACATTTTATTTCAAAAGATAAATATCTTTTCCATTATTATAACACATTTATTTTACAAATGTTTTCAAAATCTATTTGTAAACAATTTCCTTTCTATAAACATTTCATAATATTTATTCATGAAAAATTTCTATTTTCTTTCTAAAGAAACTATATCAATTCAAAAGACAAATTATCTTTTATTCTAAAATTATAATAAACTTTTTATATTATAATATACTCCCTTTTAACATAAGGAAAATTATATAGATCGAGTAACTCTAAAATAATACCAAGGAACTGGGTGCTACTAATAGTATCCTAGATCCCCTTAATGAGAAGGGCAATACTTAAGAGAAGTGTTTACCATTCGAACATATCTCTTGTCCATTTTTAGTTATTTTCGAGCCACTCAAACTAGTTATCATTTAAGACTTTCTTTCTTTTCAAATTTCTTATTTGAAATTTCTTTTCAAAAATACATTAGAGATTATTTTGTTTATAAAACCCATTTTATAAATCATCTTATATTAACTTCCTTTCTTTTAAAATTTCATAATTCTTTTCCAAAGTACCCAAAATTTAGTTTCTCAAAACTTATATATTATATCTTTCATATCCATTTTTTTCAAAATTATTTTATTTGTGTAAAATACAATTTTATACTACATGCTTATTTTATTATCTTATATAAATTCATTAACCTTAACCCCATATTGTTATTAAACATCTTATAGTCAAATTGTGAAACTTAATTCACAAAGTGTTTATTTAATCAACAAATGACAATATTATCATTCCCTAAATCACAAACTAACATACTATAAATAACTATACCAATTTTGAAAGTTATTTCTTCATATATAAAATAAAATCTAGGGTAAAATTATTTCGTTTACCTAAATTTTTCAAAATCTGTGTGTCGGTTTGCCTTGTTTAAGTGTTTAGGAATCCCTATCGATAACGGTGATCAGATGCATCAACTAGAATCGATAAAACCACTCAATTGATAAATCAACACAAAACAATTTACAGTCACTAACAAATATACACTCAGATATATACTCTCAACTCATACTAGGGTGTAACTAACCCCATCTCTAATGAGTCACTCATTATAGGGTATTACTAACCCTATCTATAATGAGTTTTACCCCACCAAAGCCTAGATGTTCGCTCAGCCTAAGCTCTGATACCAAATATAACGAACGAGATTATCAACCCTAAAAAATCGACACTAATACAACCTCGGTATTCACATGCCGCAAATTCAAGTGTCGGAAAACCCGATCGTTAAGGGTAAAAAGAAAATAAAGACAGAACGGGATCTCACACTAATGGAATAACATATGTTATTAATCACAAAATCTTTTACAATAGAAATTTTAAATGCAGAGTCTAATCTATATTCTACCTGGACAGTTATAAACACCTGTCCTTGCAAATGCTAAAAACAACAAAACAAATGCACCGAAAAATAGAATACATCCATACGTAGATGAAGATCTCCAGCTCTCCTTTGGAAACTCCAGGCATTTTCAGCTAAACCTGAAACTACTCAGATCTGACTCGAGAATTAGAGATACCGGGATCAGGCTTGATAAACTAGTGTTAGTCACGATTTATAAATATATAAGATGGTGCCATAGATCGACTTTGTTGTCAAACAAAACCATTTTTGAAAAAGAAGAGTATCTCATAAGAGTACGCCGCACATAAAACACGGACGGGTTTTTACCTTATGATAACAAAAACACTTAATACTTAAACCATTTGATATTATTTCTATTGACATTGCTTTGAAAATCCTTTCCAAGTAAATATATATAAACATAGCCAAAATTGTTACCATTATTAAATTCCAGCAAGGGGTAGTTGAATGTTTGCAAGGCATTACAGCTATTTTTGGAATACAATCAAAACCATAAAGCTCGTACTGGAATTGGATTTCCAATATGATATGGGCAGAGTGGCCTTTTCCTTCCTATGCAAATTTTCCACGTATAGCAATCATAGTACCCAGCAGCTTTTTGTACAGGGACTCATACACCACTGTACATCTCGTATTGCTACACTACTACATATCCAGTGACTTTTCATACAAGGACTCATACACCACTATACCATAAAATATCGAGGGTTCGGACACTACTGGCTTCTAGGAAACATATGCCTTTTTTCCATATCCGCAATAACCGATAGCCCAAAATATATGTCCTACAGACTACATAATTACCCATATCATTACCGGGATGTGAGGGTTGAGAGGATATCCTCATACTTTCCACAAAGCCATGCTTTGCTTTTCACAAAGCCACGCTTTACCTTTCTCATAACAGGTTCCACTTTGAATGCCACCTTCCCATTTCTACCAACACACTATTGATTTCCACAAACGTACAACCTCTGACCTCGTACATCTTAGAGAAGGATGTTAAGTATAAGAGAGTAACCTCCTACACCACCAAAAAGATGTACGTTTGTAGAGATCAATGTACGTGGTTTTAGAAATGCTATGTCAGACACTCATCCATACAAGTTGTCCAGGATCATGACAAACCGAAGGTACACTCCTACTACATCCTGTCGGGAAACACCCAAAGGATTAGTAGCAACTAGTCCTTGCATCGAAGATTTTCATAACAGAGCACTACTCCACTATAGATATATAATATGAAATCGCAGGGCTAGTGGCAAGCATCCTTTCATCAAGAAGATCTCCATCTTCAAAATCATTGTCTTCAACATGTCTTCACTTACAAATGCGTACATTGATTCAAAGTGGTTTTCAGATAAGAATCACCCAAATCCGACTTTGGTTTCTCCAAACCAATCATCGATAAAAAGATATCAGGTATATAGGTGATTATCAAACATCAACCAATAAATTAATCTTTCTATTCATTCAAAATATCTTTCAAAGATATATTATTTTCAGCTATTCCATTTATCTTCCCAAGAGTATATGGAATCATTATGCCTCATTTATCAAATTCTCTGGTTAGGAATATTTTTCAAATCATCTTATCTTTTACTTAGGAAAACATTTCCAAATCATTTATTCAAATCTTAACAAAGATTTCTTAATTTCAAATCATAACCTTTAGACGGGTCAAAAATAATGTTATTTAAGACATCATTTACTATAAACCCAAATCAATTAGTATTGAGCAGAAAAGGATCCATATAAATTAAATTAATTCTACTCGATATCAATTTCTGTATTCAACCTTTACTATCCGTTTAATAATGGATAAATCACCTTTTAAATTCACACAGATAGTACGGGTTCCCTCCTCAAAATTCAATGCCAAATATAAGAAGATTATTTCTATACAATCCAAGTCGTTTGAAATTAAATTTGTAAATTTGAATCTTTTATACTTGTCTCGTTTTCGACATTTCAACCTTATCTATTCCTCGCCCAAGAAAGAGGCCAGGTGAGCCAGGGCACTGGTTGCTCCTGAACATCTCCTTAGTTTAAGCACCTCACATCCGAATCTCACGGATATAAATATCTAGTCTACTCATCGGCTTTTAGAGCCAAGATTAAATCACTTTATTATAACGGCTTTTCTTTAAATCATTTATTTAAACTCTTTAAAATAAATTATAAAACCTCCACATTATGTTTTAAATACTTAATTATTTATTTGAAATTTTTTATAAAAGATTTGGAAAAGAATACTTAAGTTAAAACTGTATTTCAAAAGTGATTAAAAATTGCTGCAAATAGTGCTGTAATTAGTGTTACGAATAGTGCTTTGAAGGCTTATTTGATCAAAACAACCTTTCTATCATTTAAAAATTCATTTTTATAACTCAAATCTCTTTTAAAACATTTTAAAATATTTATAGAATTTATTCCATGTTTTTAAAGAATTAAAAATATCCATTTCGAAGAATCTATCGCTTTGGTTTTGGAACTGCCAAACCGCGACTATTTTGAAAACTTGATTTGGTCATATTTCAAAATCTACTATATGAAATCTTGATCGTTTTCTTTTGTTTGAATACTACAGTTATAAGAGTTCTAAAAATTCTTATTCCAAAGAGTTTCGACTCCGATTCCATTCTATAAATGGATTTTAATTTTTACGATGCGAAATCGCGAAGTACCGTTACGCGGCACGCATATTTTTGATTCAATTTTCATATCTTGTCAAAACTTCACCAAATTGGGCTTTAGCATTTATAAAACATTTATAAACCATTTCAACTAATATTTAAACCATTTCAACTAGTATTTTCCATATTAAATCTCATATTCACTTTTACACTATTTCATAATATTATATTATTATAATATTTATTTTCAACCTTTTTATATTTTGAAACCATTAAAAGGCTCAATAAACTCCTTGCACATATTTATATGGATTTATTTTCCATAAATTAACCATGATTAATCACTTAACCATTTCTTGTAATGATTTCTCATAATTTATCTCAACCAAGTTATCAACCATATAATGATCCATATAATCAATCAAGTTATCAAAAATTCATACATACCATTAAGAGATTAAATGGTTATATTATCATACTTAAAAATAGTTATAGAGATTACTTATCATTTAGTAAACATTGAGTACTCACGATTTATATCCGCTCCACAAAACTTTTCCCGTGGCTTTTTAAATCGAACCGGTGGCCCTTCCTCCTCTTTTCCTTGCTCCGGAGCTCCTCGAACTTGCTCCATCTTCTTTGATGCTCTCTGCCTTGACTTTTTGAGTGGTGGTGCTCAGCCTTGGGTGGTGATGGAGGGTGGCTGTGAGTTGTAGAAGGGTGGTGGAGGTGATTGGCTAGTGTTTTGAGGTTATTTGACCTTATATATATGTGTATATAATTTTATTTCTTTTTGGAGATATTTTGGTATAACTTTGCCATGACTTTGGAAGCCATTAAAATAGCTTAGAATAAAGAAGGAGAAGAAGTAGAAAGTGTGAGGAAATGAAAGGGTATGGAGGTGTATTTATAGGAAAAAACTTGGAAAATATCTTCCATCACATCTCCTACACCATGTGCCAACCCACTCCCATCCCTTCCCATCATATTTCATGTTGATCCCCCTCCGTGTGCCTCCATCACTTCACTTCTCTTCCATGCAATGTGCATTGACTTTTGTATGCTTAAAGATGAAGTATAAGAGAAATATTATGATATTTGTTTCATTTGTATACATGTATGTATGTATGTTTATTTTTATGTTTATGTGCATGTATGACATGCTTATGTATGCGTATATGTATGTATATTTATCTTATATGGTTGCAATCACTTAAAACAACTTCTATTCGTTAAATCGTTACAATTTCCGATTCCGATCTCCGATCATATTTTTACTACTTATTTAACATACATATATTTGTAAACAAAATTTGACAACTAATTTCTTATCATTGTTAATTAATTAAAACAATCTCATTTGAATTATAAAACCATATAAATCATATTAAATAACTTCTTACAAAAAATGCTATTATACCAATAAAGCGATATAAATTTTCTTATATTTTCAAATCAAGTATATATTTTTACAAAACAAATATGAATGATTTATTATTACTATATAACTAATTAAAATGATTTATAATCATTTTAAAATAATTATTTGAATAATTATAATAATTATTAAATCATTAAATCTTATTTAAATTCAAAAATCAATTATTAAATATGATGCCATTATTGATTGTTTCCTGGAGATTTGACCAGGCAACTGAGTGCTCGGCATTGGCCACTACTCGGCATGAAGGACTGTTCGGCATCCAGGAGGACACGGCGAAGCGCGCGACATCCAATGGGAGCCGGCATCCATAGCGTTCGGCATCCGTAGTACTCGGCATCAGGAGAACTCGGCATCCCAAAGTGCTCAGCGTCGAGTGGTGTTCGGCATCAGGAGAACTCGGCATCCCAAGGTACTCAGCGTCAAGTGGTGTTCGGCATCAGGAGAACTCGGCATCCCAAAGTGCTCAGCGTCGAGTGGTGTTCGGCATCAGGAGAACTCGGCATCCCAAGGTACTCAGCGTCAAGTGGTGTTCGGCATCAGGAGAACTCGGCATCCCAAGGTACTCGGCGTCAAGTGGTGTCCGGCACCAACTGGCACTCGGCTGCAAGAGCGCTCGGCGTCCCTGGTACTCGGCATCGCAGGGTACTCGACATCAGTAACACTCGGCGATAGGATAACTTGGCAACGAGAGTGCTCGACATTCAGAAGGCATTCAGTAAGCACAACTTCACAAGGACCGTTCGGCACGGAAAGCATCGTTCGGCATGGGAAAGACTGCTCGGCATCAGAGCGTTCGGCATACCAGGATCGGCATGCAGCGACCAACGTACTGAGGCTTGACCGTTCGGCTATCCAGCCCATTTGGGAAGTCCAGCCCATATTTGCCTATAAATAGGGGGGCAGGGTCACAGTGAAAGGGATCCGTTTTCGGAGAGAAAAGACGGGAAGACTCTGCCATTTTCAAGACTCATCTTCTCTACTTAAACACCTTCATTCAAGCATTTGATTCACGAATTGTATTTGTAATCAATCATAAAGGAAATCAATAAAGTTGAGCAAAGTGGACGTAGGCAATTACGCCGAACCACTATAAATTTGGTGTTCTTACTTTCTGCACTTGAATTAGGATTGTCTTCTCTGTTTAATTTGCTTTCATCACTTATATCTCTACATAATCTTTCTGAACGAGGTTAGTGACCAATTTTGGTGCTAACACTTTGGTGCTTTCACTGAGAATTGAATTCTCAGACCTCAAGGATCTGCTTTGAAGCTACTGGATTGAATAAATCCCCCAAAGAAGATCCGACTCATTGATTGGACATTCGTTGATTCTACTCAGAGTTCATACCGATAACTCTACAATGGCAAGACCACGTACCAGGTCAGCTTCCCTTAATGCGGATGCCCGAGAGACTGCTAGCGTGCAACAAGCAGGACCTAGCAATCAACCAGCAATCCCGAGTGCAGGGATTGCCGCTCAAGAACAGACCCCAGTTGTCACCAGAGTGGAGTTCAACGACTTGATGAGAGAACTTAGGGAAAGCAGGAGACAACTGGGAGAACAGATGCAAGCTAATGCCAACCTGATGGCACAACTCACTCAACAGCAGCAACAGAATGCTGGGGGCAATCTAGCTGCTTATTCCTCTTCTGATAGCTCAACTTCTTCTGATGAGCCACCCAGGCGCAGACGCCGTAAGACTGAAACTGCAAGGGCAGATGCCGCTGTTCGAACAGCAGGAGACCGCGACCAAGCCAGAACTGGAAACTTCCGAACCGGAGTACAGGTGGAGGAGGGAGCTCCAGACCATCAAAATGTTAACAATGTTGAACCTCATGACGCACGATTGGCAGATCGCCAGGAAAGGAGGCATCAGCATGGACAGGCACGTAGAACTGACTCCAACCTCCCAGCTTCCATACAGACACCCGATCTGACAGCCATGATCAGGCAACTGATGAAAGAGAATCAGGGCTTATCAAATGACGATTGGGGAGTGTCAAGAAGTCATACTCCGTTCACGGATGTTGTGCTGCAAGCGTCCTACCCCAAGAAGTTTAGCATGCCAACCATTCCTGCATACGAAGGAAAGACCGACCCCAGACAACATGTAATGAGGTATGAATGGATGATGGATTCAGCCAGAGCAAATGATGCCACCAAGTGTAGGTGTTTTCCGATTACTCTATCTGGGATCGCTACTATGTGGTTCACCCGACTTCCTCCGCGATCCGTATCAAATTTCGAGGAGTTGGAAAAGAAGTTTATTGAGCAATTCAGGATACACACTACACGCCCGAAGGATGTGATGTCTCTGTCAAGTGTAATCCAAAATCCTGGAGAGTCGCTGAAGGAGTACTTACAAAGATTCCACATGGCGGCAACTGAAGTCAGTAATCCCAACGACCATGCAATTCTAATGGCTGTGATGAGAGGTGTTGATCCGGATTCTGAATTCGGAGATTGGCTGGCAGGAAAACCTCCGACTACGCTAGAGCGTTTCTACTCCAAGGCACACCAGTTCATAGGAAGAGAGGAAGCTAGGTGGGTACGACGAGACAAGGCACCGGGACCTGCCCAAGAGTCAATTAAGAGCAACGTTGCTGTGAAGCAATCTGGAGACAATTCAGGGAAAGTCCAAGTCAACGTCCAGAATAAGCCTGTGCAGCCCAAAGAGTCCGAAGGAAGGAGTCAAGGAAAGAGGAAAGAAGCGGGAAAGTGGAAGTCGAGAATTCCAAGCTACAGCGAGTACACTCCGCTAAACGCCCCACTTGAGAACATTTACCTATCCACATGCAATACTTTTCAGTACAGAAAACCACGTCCGAAAGAATCAACTGAAGAACAGAAACGGACTGGGAAATATTGCCGCTTCCATGAAACCTATGGACACAACACGGAAGAATGCAGACACCTACATGACGCTATCGAGAAATTGATCAGACAAAAGAAGTTGCAAGAATTTGTGAAGGATCCGCAGGAAGGAGGATAGGGAACGTCCGACCCAGGTCGTGCACCGGCTCCACGTCATCCAGAGGAACCTGCCCGGACTGTTGGAAGACTGGTTATAAATACAATTATCGGCGGACCTCATCCCGCAGATAAGAACTGGCAAGAGATGGAGCGATATGCGATCTCCTTGAAGCATGCGGATTTCGAGTGCTGTTCAAACGTAGAGGACGGGGCCCCTGCTAAGCAGCAGCGCGTGATGACAGACGATATTGTGTTCAGAAACAGATACGCTGATCAGATAGAGGCTCCGACCATCGATCCCATGGTCATATCTGCAACAATCGGACCAGCATATGTAAAAAGAATTTTGATTGATTGTGGAAGTTCAGTCAACATCATCTTCAAGAAGGCATATGATCAGATGAAGCTAGAGACAAAAGACTTGAAACCATCCAAAGCTCGTATCCACGGTTTTAACGGCGCTGCGACTGATGCAGTGGGATATGTCGAGTTACCAGTTGAACTGGGACAAGGCGAGCGTCGGAGGGTACGAATTCTACCCTTTGTAGTTTTGGATGTGGACTCTCCAT
Organism: Allium fistulosum; assembly: GCA_030737815.1. Lineage (NCBI taxonomy): Eukaryota > Viridiplantae > Streptophyta > Magnoliopsida > Asparagales > Amaryllidaceae > Allium > Allium fistulosum. The sequence goes on from CM060903.1 coordinate 1,182,224,717, forward strand.
ATAATGTTTTCTTGGGTCGGCCGGCCCTGGCTGAATTTAGGGCGGCACTAGCCCCGTGGTGCTTGACTTTGAAGTTCCCAACTGACAAAGGAGTAGGCATTGTTCACGGAGACCAAGCAGCTGGTCGTTCTTGTTATGTGGCCGAGCTCCGAGAAGCCCACCGGAGGGAAAAAGGAAAGGGTGCGGACAATCCTGTCCGCATCCTCAACGCGAATAATTGACAAGTAGTGCCCGAGCCCTGGCTCGGGCATAGTTCTCGGATCTACGGAGATATAGATCCGAGAGACGACGATGAGAAACCCAGGGAAGAGAAGGCGGCACCGGCTGAATTAACAATTGACATTTTGGTTAGCCGTGACGACCCTTCGCGAATACTGAAGATCGGATCACAGTTAGGCCCCGCAATGACAGAAGACCTTAGCGACTTCCTCCGGGCAAACCTTGATGTTTTTGCCTGGACACATTCTGATATGTGTGGGATTTCTCCCGCCATCACAAGTCATATGTTGAACGTAGACCCGAAATACGTCCCAGTCAAGCAAAAGAGGAGAGGAATGGATCCAGAGAGATCCGCCGCTCTTGGAGAGGAGGTGGACAAACTCAAAGCAAATGGGTTCGTCCGCGACGCCCTCTACCCGGAGTGGGTCTCCAACCCCGTGCTAGTAAAAAAGGCAAATGGGAAATGGAGGACTTGCGTAGATTATTCCGACTTGAACAAAGCATGCCCTAAGGACAGTTTCCCGTTGCCTAGGATCGATCAGTTGGTCGATTCCACAGCAGGACACGAATTATTGTCATTCATGGATGCGTACTCGGGATACAACCAAATCCCAATGCATATTCCGGACCAAGAACACACCAGCTTCGTTACAAATGTCGGGCTATATTGCTATGTAGTGATGCCCTTTGGATTAAAGAATGCTGGAGCAACTTACCAACGTCTGGTGAATCGAATGTTCAAGGACCAGCTGGGCAAAACCATGGAAGTCTATGTGGATGACATGCTCGTGAAATCACGGCAGTCAAACGACCACATTCAAGACTTAGCTGAAATGTTTAACATACTCAGGTCCTATGGAATGAAGATCAACCCGCTGAAGTGTTCTTTCGGCGTTGCATCAGGGAAGTTTTTAGGATTCATCGTCAACGCTAGGGGAATCGAAGCCAACCCAGAAAAGATCCAAGCCATTCGAGATGTACAAGCGCCCAGGACTATAAAGCAGGTACAGAGCTTGAACGGAAAAGTGGCTGCGCTAAGTCGATTTATATCCAAGGCAACTGACAAGTGCATCCCATTCTTCGACATAATAAAGAAAGGAAAGAGGAATTTTGAATGGACGTCTAGCTGCGAGGAAGCTTTCCAGAACTTGGTAAGGCATCTGGAGAGCCCACCAATGCTATCTAAACCAGTTGACCATGAGATGCTGTACGTTTACTTGGCTATATCCCCCCATGCGATAAGCGCAGCTTTGGTCCGTGAGGAGGATCGAGTCCAGAAGCCGGTATATTATGTTAGCAAGCGTTTAACGGGGGCAGAGAAGAATTACCCTAAAATTGAGAAATTGGCTTATTGCTTGGTGATTGCATCACGCAAGCTGCGCCCGTACTTTCAAGCGCATTCAATCGGCGTTTATACCGATCAACCCCTGAGGCAGGTACTTCAACGACCGAAAACTTCTGGAAGATTGCTAAAATGGAACATCGAGTTGAGCCAATTCGATATCGCGTACCTACCACGGAGAGCTATTCGAGGGCAAGCGTTAGCAGACTTCATCGCTGAATTTACCATACCCATCAAACCGGACGATCACGACATCATTCCCCCCATTCGATGGAAATTATACACTGACGGTGCATCAAACGACCGTTGCTCCGGCGCGGGCGTAGTTCTTATGACTCCGGAAAGCCGATCAATCTGTTATGCCCTGAAGCTCGATTTTCCGGCTACGAACAACGAAGCTGAATATGAAGCATTGATCGCTGGCTTGAAGCTTATCAAAGAACTCGGAATCAAATCAGTCGAAATCTTTTGCGACTCGCAGTTAGTGGTTTACCAAGTACGAGGAGACTACCAAGCAAAAGGACGAAAGCTTGCTTCGTACCTCGTTCAGGTCCAGGAACTACTATCAAATCTTGAGCGTTATGATATTTCACACATCCCGCGAGAACAAAACAAAGAAGCCGACTTGTTGGCTAAGTTCGCAAGTACCAACGATGTTCAACAAATGGGATTGTATCCCGTGGAAGTCTTGCATGCCCCGAGTGCGGACGAGATGAAAATCGATCTTGTGTTGGAAACAGAGATCGAGAAGGACTCGTGGATAACCCCATTCAAACTATACCTGACAACCGGGGCTTTACCAGAAAGGAGAAGCGAAAGACGACAGGTCCTTCGAAAGGTTGCGCGGTACGTAATGCAGGATGGATCCATGTACCGGAAAGGATTCTCAGTCCCATTGTTACGGTGCATCGCTCATGATGAAACAAAGCGAGTCTTGAGGGAAGTCCACGAAGGGGAATGCGGCGACCATACTGGGGGCCAAACGCTAGCAAAGAAGATCCTCCGCTATGGGTATTACTGGCCTACCGTAAACCGGGATGCCGCGGACTACGCAAGAAAATGCAACAAGTGTCAAAGATATGCAAAAATCCCGAGGGCTCCGTCAACGGAACTCACACAAATGATCAGCCCTTGGCCATTCGCGATCTGGGGAATCGACATAATCGACTCTTTGCCTCTATCCAAAGGTGGTGCGAAATACGCGATAGTTGCAGTCGACTATTTCACGAAATGGGCTGAGGCAGAACCTTTGGCCACTATCACCTCTAAGAAAGTCATTAACTTCGTTGTGCGAAACATTATATGCCGCTTTGGCCTTCCACGCACCATCATTACAGACAACGGAACGCAATTCGAAAGTAGAGAGTTCAAAGAGTTCTGTTTAAAGTACGGCATCGAGAAAAAGTTCGCTGCCGTTGCACACCCAAAAGCTAACGGACAAGTCGAGGCCGTTAACAAAATAATCAAGTCCATACTAAAGAAGCGTCTGGAGAAGGTTGGAGGCAAGTGGGTAGATGAACTCCCGACAGCATTATGGGCATATAGAACTACCCACAAGTCCGCGACCGTCCACACTCCGTTCGCCTTGGCATACGGCTCTGAAGCCGTAATACCCGTGGAACTTGAAGTTCCATCGCACCGAGTGACATACTATGACCCCAAGACGAACCAAAACCTCTTGCTGGAATCACTGGACTGCATCGACGAAAAGCGTGAAGAAGCTGAGTTAAGGGCGGCGGCGCACAGACTTCGAGTCAAGCGCTACTACGATGGCAGAGTCCGCCCAAGAATCTTCGATGTGGGTGATCTCGTTCTGAAACGAGTCTTCCCAGTGCCATCACGCATGAATCCCAGCTGGGAAGGTCCATACGCCATTGAACGGAAGCTTGGAGAAGGAACATTCAAGCTAGCGACCGTTGATGGCACGACACTCCCCCGAGCATGGAACAGTGAACATTTGCGGCACTATTACATTTAGCATGTTTCCCTTTCTTGTTATAGGCACTATTGTTTTCTGCATGTTTCCATTCAATAATGACTTAGTTTCCTTTTGAAGTTGTAATCGAGCAATTTAGTTGATTTTCATTAATAAAGGCTTGAAGCCACATTTTCTATGAAGTTTCTGTATCTCTTAATTGGATGATAAATTACATTATTCTGTGCGGCGTACAGACTAGTATAAGCGATTTCCAATCTCCGAATCCCCAGAGTGCGGAGCGGAGTACTCTAAGTCCCCAGAGCGCGGACTAGAGTATAAACGACTTCCAATCTCCGAGTCCCCAGAGTGCGGAGCGGAGTACTCTAAGTCCCCAGAGCGCGGACTAGAGTATAAACGACTTCCAATCTCCGAGTCCCCAGAGTGCGGAGCGGAGTACTCTAAGTCCCCAGAGCGCGGACTAGAGTATAAACAATTTCCAATCTCCGAATCCCCAGAGTGCGGAGCGGAGTACTCTAAGTCCCCAGAGCGCGGACTAGAGTATAAACGACTTCCAATCTCCGAATCCCCAGAGTGCGGAGCGGAGTACTCTAAGTCCCCAGAGCGCGGACTAGAGTATAAACGACTTCCAATCTCCGAATCCCCAGAGTGCGGAGCGGAGTACTCTAAGTCCCCAGAGCGCGGACTAGAGTATAAACGACTTCCAATCTCCGAGTCCCCAGAGTGCAGAGCGGAGTACTCTAAGTCCCCAGAGCGCGGACTAGAGTATAAACAATTTCCAATCTCCGAATCCCCAGAGTGCGGAGCGGAGTACTCTAAGTCCCCAGAGCGCGGACTAGAGTATAAACGACTTCCAATCTCCGAATCCCCAGAGTGCGGAGCGGAGTACTCTAAGTCCCCAGAGCGCGGACTAGAGTATAAACGACTTCCAATCTCCGAATCCCCAGAGTGCGGAGCGGAGTACTCTAAGTCCCCAGAGCGCGGACTAGAGTATAAACGATTTCCAATCTCCGAGTCCCCAGAGTGCGGAGCGGAGTACTCTAAGTCCCCAGAGCGCGGACTAGAGTATAAACGACTTCCAATCTCCGAGTCCCCAGAGTGCGGAGCGGAGTACTCTAAGTCCCCAGAGCGCGGACTAGAGTATAAACGATTTCCAGTCTCCGAATCCCCAGAGTGCGGAGCGGAGTACTCTAAGTCCCCAGAGCACGAACTAGAGTATAAACGACTTCCAATCTCCGAGTCCCCAGAGTGCGGAGCGGAGTACTCTAAGTCCCCAGAGCGCGGACTAGAGTATGAACAGTCTCAAGTCTCCAAGTCCCCGGAGCACAGTGTCAGCAAACCAAATAAAGACAAGAGAATCATTCAAACAAGAAGAAACTAAAATTTTATTCGATAAGTCCAAAATAGGGATACAAGATCACTCCTACAAAATTCGGGCCTATACAAACTACAAGTTATGAAAGATAGAAACTGTTACAAACTTAGGCAAAAAACTTGTTGAACAAGTGCATCGATCATTTCTTCGACTTCTTCTTCTTGTCTGCCTTCGGTGTTTCCGACGACTCCTCTCCCTCACGTTTCTTCTTGGACTTTTTGCTTGCTAGAGAGACGGAGTCAGGAGTAGGAGACGGAACATCTAATGGTTTAGACCTGCCCGGGAGAATGATTTTCAAAGGTCTATTCCGCGGGTCAGTAAGTTCCAGGACTTCAGATTCAACTTTGACTTTGACCTTTCTCTTCTCCTCGTCGGCAAGACGATCCTTCATGCTCATCTCTGAAGTATGTTCAGAGGCGCCAGTGATTTTAACTTCGTCGCTTCCTTCGGCAGGAGACGAGGTATCAAGTTTGTCATCGTCAAGCGCCCCGATCACTTGAGCGTCTGGGCCGGGAGTTACCCCTGCGTGAGCAGCGTCGCTTGTTTTCCCCGCTTCCTCCTTGGCGTCATCGCTCCTCGGAGTTAGCTCAGTGTCAGAACAACCTGTGAGACATATAAGAAGTGGGCATTAGAACGAATAACCACTGCTAAAAAATGACGGATCACTTCGACTTCTAGAGAAAGAAGAGTCTCCTACCAGGATCAGGTTGGCTGTCGGTGGCGCGCGGGGTTTCACCCTCCAGGATAGGTGACAGCACATGAACGCCGAGCCCAGGATCTTCGGGGTCGTAGCTGGCATGCTGCTCGAATGGATCAAGCGTCGACCGACCAGCCGATTGAGCAGCATAAGGAGCGGCAGTGTGAGGAGTAGTAGTGTCGGCCTCTGACGGGCCAGCCTCGTTATTCTTCTCTTTCGAAGGGGAAGAGCCTTTGCCATAAAGAGCCAATGCTACGGATAAATCCGATGGCTCATTCCCCCTCAGGAACTCCTTCACCAGTGCATCTTCGTCGATTTCTTTGGAGCCTAATTCGACTTTCTTGATCTTTATCAGAGTCTCCCATGCCTCAGCCAGGGATTCATGGTAGCCGTCGCCCAAGAATGTTAGGTCGCGGTGCATAAGGACGCGGGCTCCGTACTCGGCGATCAGCGGGTCAAACATACTTTTGACTTCTTCCCTGCCGGTCTCTGCGGCCGCCTCCAGGCGAGAATCAAGCTCCTCCTCAGCCATTCTTTTGCCCTCCTCACGGGCCTCATCCTTCATTTTCTCGACCCCGGCAAGTTCACCATCAAGCTTTGCCTTCAGGAGCCGGGTAGCCACAATCTCATCACAATACCGCTGTGATTCTTCCTGAGCGGCTATTTTGTCTTCTTTCTCCTTGGAGAGTTGTTCTTTCAGCTCTTTGACTTGAGTAGCGAGCGCGTCCCTTTCTTTTTGGACAGAGTCTTTTTCTAGGGCAAGGGCGCCGCTGCGCTGAACTGCTTCGTCAAGCTCCTTTTTGTGAGCCACCTCTAAGCGAGTAACTGCCTCGGCAGTATCTTTTGCACCTTGTTCAGCGGCTTCTAGCTTTAACTTATAAGAGGCGAGTTCTTCATCTTGGAGTTTGATGATTTTCTTATCGCTGTCAGCCTCCAGAGTCAGACGGTCAATCTCGTGTTGACGCTCAACAGATACTTCTGATATCTTCTCCACCAAGTGCACGAATGCGTCGTGTTGAACATAGACGTCATTGTTGCATGCAATGGCACTTTGCTTCACGTGCCCAGGAATGTGATGGATGGCCGGGAGGAATTTCAAACCGTCAAAACAAATTTTCGGAAACTTGGCCTTAAGGTCGACCATCTTTTCTGCAACAGTCGGGTCCACGGCAGGAGCAGGAGGAGGAGGCTTAGAGAATTCCGTTCTTTTACGCGGCTCTCGAACTTGCCTCGTACTCGATGAACTGGAATGTTGTTCTCGAGCAGCATCAGACTGATAACCCTTCTGCAAAGACTTCTCTTTATCCGGCTCAACAGTAGGAGGAAGATCACGGGACTGAGAAGATTGATAGTGCGCTTTCTTGCGGTGAGACGACTCGCGAGGGCGATTGTCCCTATCTTCGTAATCACCTCGGTCCCGGCGTCTGCCTGAACCGGAATCCCGTCCGGAGTGGTGAAATATTGAAGACCCCTGAAGGCGATCAAGTCCGTGGGAGCGGCCCATATCACCTGCAAAGAAGGAAGATAACAACGAATTAAGGAAAATTCACGAATTAAAAAGACTTGAAGTATGTTATGGAATGCGCATGTGCGTGTGTGTCCTAAGTGTTCCCCCCGACGGACCCGTTCGTTTGTCTTTGCTAATCGGTGTATTGTCTCTATGAGCCGGTAGTTGAACTCCTACATTGCCTCTAGCGGGCGAGGAGAATTTGAGAGCTTCAGGATCGTCGAACCCGTAGTTAAGTATGTCTTCGGGAATAGAGAGGTTCGAGAGACCTCTCAGAGAACTCTCCAGACGCTGCGAAGAAGCCTCTTTTTCAGGAGGGATAGGCGTAGATTTTGAGGTGTCGCCAACCTTCTCTTTCTGAACCGTATATTTCAGCTTTTTCTTTCCCTTCGAAGGGGAGGATGATGTCTCAATGTCCTGAACTTCGATGGCCGGATTCCAAGCAGGACCCACGTTCTCGCCCTGAGTGTCGGGTGCATCATCCTCTCTACGCTCGCCTTCTTCGTGCGCGTCGGGAGCGCGACGCGACGATGGGCCGGAAAGTTTTTTCCCTTTACCAGATGAAGGTTTGGGAATTGTAACACCTTCTGGGAGGCTGACCCGACGATCAGGAGCTAGCAAGCCGAACCTCGACAGCGATTCATTTGAAATGATAGCTCGAATATCTCGATCCTCGGCCGGAAGAGCTCTAATCGCGTCGACAGCATCGAAATATCCTCGGCCTTCCGGACGTGGGTTAATACCTGAAAAGAGGAAATGAAGAGTTAAGAAAAACGTGACTCCTATTAAGTACGAGTAACGGTTCAGCAGAGAGACTTACTGCCTTCAACCCATATCCTAGCAAAACCAGACGGGCATCGCACATAGAACCATTCCTGTTTGTACAGGGCGAACTTGCTGCAGGCCCCTGTCAAGATCTGGCACTTGTGATACGGCTCGAGGAAAATGAAGGAGGGGCTATCTTTCCGTCTCTTGAACATGTAAATGTATCGAATATCACCGGGGGTTGGAGGTCTGGAGAAGACAGCCATGAAGAGTAAATAAGTCCCATATAGGAACGCATGACCATTCGGGTGCAGCTGTGACGGAGCGATGTCTATATACTGCAGCACATCTCGGAGAAATAGGTTAAACGGAGGCACGCTGCCATCCAGCACATGAACTTGTTGCAGGCCGTGTACCCGACTGGGGGCAAATGAGGACGGTCGTGTCTCGAAGGAACTATCACGTCAGTAAAGGGAATTCCGTGAATGGAACATATCCGTCGCAGAGCGGCCTCATTGACCCTCGAGGCTTGCGAATCGACCGGATTGTCCAGTAAGATGGTTGACTCCAGAGCATCGGGCGCCAGATTATGAGCGGGAGAGATTGACGGGTTGGAAGCATCTGCGGCTCCTTGCTTTGTTGACGGCCCAGGCCTGTCAGATATGGTGGCAGAACTAGATTTTCCTGACATCCCGAATAAATAATGAACCTGGCTAAATGCTTGAGAAAGCTATACTTGAAAAACGTTGAGCGTTAGAATTAGCAACACGAGTTTTCCCCCCACGTGGTGTGTGAACTAGTGCAAGCAATTGTGTACAGACAATAAGAATCTAAAGGTTTTAAAGATATAATAATTAGCTTCGAATCATCGCCTTCGAAGACCGTCATCGCTGACCGTCTCAAAAAGCTTGCCTTGAGGTGATTACAGTTCAAGATTCAGAAAACATGTAATTTATGAAGTGTCCGGCTTAAGTCTAATTTGACATTTATATCGTTCGGCAGTTACATTGTTCATCCTGAGAAGAGTTCGGCATGTATCTTGGTTCGGTTAAGTCATTGTCAAGTGTTCGGCATTTGAATGTTGTTCGGCTTGAATTATTGTGCGACAATTGTATTGTCCATCCTAAGTATAGTTCGGCACATATATTGTTCGGCCTAGGTATTTATGTTGTTCGGCATTTTTGATGTTCGGCAATTTATATTGTTCGGCATTTTTGATGTTCGGCAAATATGATGTTCGGCACGTATATTGTTCGGCCTAGGTATTTATATTGTTCGGCATTTTTGATGTTCGGCAAAAATAATGCTCGGCAGTTATATTATTCGGCAGGTATGTAGCTGTTCGGCATGACAGGTGTTCGGTAATTATGTCGTTCAGTCTAGGAGCTACTCGGCATATATGTCTATTCGGCATAAGGGTACTGTTCGGCCTTAGTTCGTTCGGCTAAGGCAGTGCTCCGCCCTCGATCATAACTCCGCCCTGCTCTTTCTCCATTCACGACGAACGACAGAGACAAGATCGCCCGGCGAAGGTTACGCCGTTCGACGCCCCAACTCCCTTTTTCTTCCAATCTTGATCGGCACAAAGGAGCTAGGTCTAACTACCATGCACTGTTCGGCGACTCCGAACGTGCGAACCACTTCTACTAGCCACACATTGTACACCATGTGATGAACCTAAAGATTGAAGTAATGTAATCGTGGAGGGAATGATACCTAGTTCAACGATCGAGATTGAGGAAGGATCAACTAGACTTTAAATCTGATAGAGTGGCAAGAATTGCAAATCTCTGGGAATAATAGAAGAGAAAGCGTAAAGGGAAAGCGGTGGAAGGGCGACTGGTTATATAGAGGGAGGTAGAAGTCGAAAAGGCCATGACCGGTAGAACCGGTCAAGGTCATAGCGTCCGGCCCCGGCGCATAACGGTTCGGCACTGAAGCATCGCTCGGCAAGGAAGCACCGTTCGAACGCGCATGTCTCGTTCGGCATTTGGAACACGTTCGGCACACATCGATCCCACAAAGGGGGCGTCTCCGTTCGAGGTTAGCCAAGGGTTTAAGACGTGACGAAAAGGTTGCACAGTTCAAAGCGTACCACGTTCGGCCACGCGATACACTTTGGGGGGCAAGTGTTTCCTGGAGATTTGACCAGGCAACTGAGTGCTCGGCATTGGCCACTACTCGGCATGAAGGACTGTTCGGCATCCAGGAGGACACGGCGAAGCGCGCGCCATCCAATGGGAGCCGGCATCCATAGCGTTCGGCATCCGTAGTACTCGGCATCAGGAGAACTCGGCATCCCAAAGTGCTCAGCGTCGAGTGGTGTTCGGCATCAGGAGAACTCGGCATCCCAAGGTACTCAGCGTCAAGTGGTGTTCGGCATCAGGAGAACTCGGCATCCCAAAGTGCTCAGCGTCGAGTGGTGTTCGGCATCAGGAGAACTCGGCATCCCAAGGTACTCAGCGTCAAGTGGTGTTCGGCATCAGGAGAACTCGGCATCCCAAGGTACTCGGCGTCAAGTGGTGTCCGGCACCAACTGGCACTCGGCTGCAAGAGCGCTCGGCGTCCCTGGTACTCGGCATCGCAGGGTACTCGACATCAGTAACACTCGGCGATAGGATAACTTGGCAACGAGAGTGCTCGACATTCAGAAGGCATTCAGTAAGCACAACTTCACAAGGACCGTTCGGCACGGAAAGCATCGTTCGGCATGGGAAAGACTGCTCGGCATCAGAGCGTTCGGCATACCAGGATCGGCATGCAGCGACCACCGTACTGAGGCTTGACCGTTCGGCTATCCAGCCCATTTGGGAAGTCCAGCCCATATTTGCCTATAAATAGGGGGGCAGGGTCACAGTGAAAGGGATCCGTTTTCGGAGAGAAAAGACGGGAAGACTCTGCCATTTCCAAGACTCATCTTCTCTACTTAAACACCTTCATTCAAGCATTTGATTCACGAATTGTATTTGTAATCAATCATAAAGGAAATCAATAAAGTTGAGCAAAGTGGACGTAGGCAATTACGCCGAACCACTATAAATTTGGTGTTCTTACTTTCTGCACTTGAATTAGGATTGTCTTCTCTGTTTAATTTGCTTTCATCACTTATATCTCTACATAATCTTTCTGAACGAGGTTAGTGACCAATTTTGGTGCTAACATTGATGATGTCATAAATACATTTTATTTCCTAAAAATAAAATAAATAATTTTATTTCATATTCCCGTTTAAATGGATAAATAAGCATATATATCCATTTTCGTGCACAACTTCTGGGGATTATAGAGTGGTTTATTGATATTACGATTTTCAGCCATTTTATCGATATTCTTCCAAGGTATATATTTTCATAAATATTTATTCATAATAAGATTATCATTATTATTTATTGTTCAAAACATCATAATTTATGATAAAAGAGCTTATATTTGAATATTTAGAAATAAATATAATTTATCAAATTGTTAAATTTGCGGGTTGTTACATTGGGGTTTTTAACGAGATACTTAAGGGTAATTAATTATGTGATTAAGTAATTAATTGTTTAATTAATTCAAAATCTTATAAACCCAATAATTATTTTATAAGATGTCGAATTCGAACGCGGTCAGTTGTGTTGGACTCATATCAATGTCATCTATGTATTGGAGTTGGATTCGTTGAATTTGGAGCCAATAGAATTTCGAGCTAATATCGAATGCCATTCGATATTAGATCGAACCAAAACACGAAAGCATCAACTAGAATTTGGATGAGTTAATCACCTTTAAATAAACTATACGGTATTCGCGTTGCTATAGATTATTATTGGATGCTTGGATGATAGTTTATATATTGTTGTTTGATTGTTTGTTTGGTTGGATTCCTTCTTTGGAAAGCGGATGACACATTACCTGATTTACAGGGAATTCATATGACCATATATTATTGTTTGTTCCAGCTTGGTAGCAGATGGCATAAATAACCACTGTGTTGTAGGGGACAAAAGAAGTCGAAGTGTTTTCATAGCGAATAGGTCGCTACGAAACACTTCGAAGTGCATATATATATATATGTATATGCATGTATGTATGTATGTATATGAGATTTGCAGAAGACTTTTATAGAGAGACCCTAAAGGGTTTCTTACCAATATTGATTTATTTATATTCTTATGTTGCTTATATTGATGTTTAGTTGAAATATTTATGACAAACTTTTGATTTGTATAAGTGTCATTATTGCTATTTTTGTTATACCGCCACTTATGAAATATCATCTCCTCAAACCCTTGTTGGGCGTTGAACTTGAGGTTGTATTTTTACAAAATAAATGTTTGGTCGTGTTTTTTTGCACTTTGAAAGTTGTTCAAATTATATTTTCAAGTTTTGAGAATTTTGAAAATAAAAAACAAGTGTTGATTAAAATTTATAAAAGGAGTTATAAATTTAATTAATTATCTTTATGATAATTAACGCTGTTTTAAATCTATAAAGAGATTATAAATTTGATTAGTTATCTTTCGAGATAATTAATGTTGATCTGTAAAAGATTTTAAATTTGATTTAATTATCTTTTGGGATAATTAACGTTGTTTAAATTTATAAAGATTATTTACCTTAAATATTTGTAAATTCTTTTCAAATGGGTTTGTAAGGATTGTATAAGTATTTGAAAAGAGTTGGAGGGTTAAATATATTCTCAATTATTGTTTAACTATGTTAAAGTTAATTAATATATTTATTAATGATGTTTAAAGTTAATTATCTGATTTAATAAAAGCGTTTTATAGTTAATTATTTGATTTAATAAAAGCGATTAAAGTTAATTTAATTGATTTAACAAAGGTGTTTAAAGTTAATTAATTGATTTATTAAAGGAGTAACATATTTGATTAATTATCTCTTGGGATAATTAATGTGGTTTTAAATTTATAAAATAAATATATCAATTGTCTTTCTGAAGAATTAATTATTTTTAATTTTATAAAAGCATTTTAATTTATTTATTATCTTTCAGGATAATAAATTTTGTTTGAAATTTATAAATAATAGTTTATAAATGAGAAAATATTTTAAAAAGAATTGTTTGAAAATAAAGCTGTGTAAATTGTCTTGGTTTATAGTAAACGATATTTTAATAACATTTGTTTTTACCCTTCTTTTTAATACACTTTGAAATATAATTAGCTCTTTGAAAAGAATATTTTATAAGGATGTTTTTAAAGTGTTTTATAAATATTTGTGATGTGAAAATTAATCACAGGTTTGAGTCAAATGTTTTAAAAGTTTGATTCGTTTATAGAAAATTAAATTTCTACAAGCGATACCATTTTGCTATTCCTAATAGTTGATTTATTGACTCTCGATTTTGATTCTGCTATCTACTTTGTGATTCGTCAATTCAAGATGATTTGTTGCTCATTTGAGCACCGATATCCTTTGTTGGAAAATGACTAAATCCAAAGAGCAAGTGGACGTCAAACTATGTGGGGTTGCTCCCATCAGGGTATTTTCCATTCCACTCTAGATTGGTTTCGGTTATATGCGCACTAAGATGTGAAATACTTGGATACTTGTTAAGGTTGGTGGGGTCTGGCTTGTACATTTCTAAGAGCCATCGTTGTTCTCTAGTATATTTATAGAAGTATACTTTCGATAAGGGGGTGCATCCTCCTAGTCATTGATTGAAAATTCCCTTTTCCTTATTTGATTCGAATCTTTAAATCATTTTCTTAATTGCATCGAGAAGTGTTTGGAGCTCTTCTCGATGTTTAATTATTGTTTCCATTCTTTCATGTCTGATTTGTTTCGACTAGTTTTCATTTTTTCATCCATGGATGTTGTCCTTGTGAGGTAAAAACACGTTCCGTGTTTAGCGGCGTGGTCTCATAGAATTATTATATGTTCACCATGTTACTTGAGTTTTCTCATGCTGGTTTTCCAAACTGACCAGGGTGTTATATTATTATAATGCTCAGGTCAAGCCGAGTATTTTCTTGGTTGACATTGGTGTTGTGGAGCTCTTGGAGAAGAGTTGGATGTTCACCTACTGTAGTATCTTATTTTCCGCTGTATTATATTGTATACCTATTAGCAACTGTAAGGTCAGAAATTTATAACTGTCTAGCTGATGAGGTTTGTTTCTAACTCTGATGTACCTTATATCTTAGAGTGATGATTTATATTGTCTTTATTATATTATATGTTGTTGTTTCCGTTGTGAGATTCTGTTTCCCCTATTTGTTCGTTCTATTTTATCATAACAATCTACCGTTTTGGCGATTGGATGTGCTACATTAGAATATCATTCATGTATTCAGTGCCGACTTACGATGTCAAAAAGGTGAGTCGTTATATTTGGTAACAACAAGGTTAAGCGAGTACCTTGGCTTTGTTGGGGTAAATTCATTAGAGATAGGGTAATTGACATCTTAGAATGAGTTGAGAGTATTATATACACGGGAGCGTATTTGTTATTACTATAAAAACGTATTATGTTAATTGGTATATTGAGTTGTTTATGAATTTTGGTCGAGAGGTGGGACACCACGGTGTCAATTGGCATTTCTAAACGCTTCAAGGCAAACAGAGGCGATATTGATTTTTGAAAATTGGTAAAAGAAACATTTTACCTAGGATTATATATTTTATATATATAAAGGAATAATTTTCAAATTGATATAGTTATGTATGTCGTGTTTGTTTGTTTGAAAATGATAATATATATTTAATATCATTAACGTTTGATTAGTCATGCTCAGTTAGTTTAGGAGCATTGACTATTGTTTGTTGATTATTAATTTATGCTCGACCAGTTTATGGAATTTATTGTTTTGATAACTATGAGTACATTAAAACAAACTTCTTGTGAATTAAGTTTCACAATTTGACCATAAGGTTTTCGAAGAAAATGTTAAGTTAAAAGTCAACTTTTCATAATGTTGAACTAAAAGTAAACTTTTAATAAAAACTGTTTAATATAATCTAAATGGAATGATAAGAAATTTAGAGGATAAATATTTGAGAAAATTTTATTATAATAAAGGAGAATTATTATAATATGAGATGATTTTACATAAAGGCAATTTTATATAAATTTGGTTTATAAAATATGTTTTAAAAAGAGTTTATTATAATAAAGGAAAGTTATTATAATATAAGATGATTTTAAAATGTACGTGTTATATGAGTGTGTTATACAAAATGTGTGACGACCCGCAAATCCGTCCCGTCAAAATCTGACAATAACCACACATGTCCAGCCCCAAACCGAAGGGAAATACGAATAATCATGAGAAAGAAAGAAAAAAGAGAGAAGAGAAAAGAAGAAAAAAAAAAGAAGAAACAGAAGAAAGGGAAGACAAAAAAGAAGAAACTAAAATAATTACAGAATCTCACAATTGCAACGGAAAACATAGAATATCATATCAATGATCTTTACAAAATAGAAACTATAATATATATATACATACATCCATCAAAGTACAACAATCAATCACTAATCATCAGCCCGGACAGTCATAATAACATGTCCTTACAATTGTTGATAATTAAACAACAATGCAAAAAAAATAAATAAACATATACGTGAATACGATCAGAAGACTTCCGGCTCGTCTGCTGAACCTACAAAGCATCAAAAACTGAACCTGTAAACATACTCGGTCTGACCCGAGCATTGAAAGGGAAGAACACCTAGATCAGTCTGGTAAACCAGCGTGAGAAAACACATCTCAACTCAATTTATTTTAAAGTTATAAAAGCGTTCTTTTATCAAAACAAAGGTATCTCGTAAGACTACACCCACACATAAACACGGACGGGTTTTTCCCTTACGATAACCAAAACATTTCATATCAATTCTGTTATATTATAATAGTGTATATTATAAAATAATAAGAATCATAGCCAAAATTGTCACATTGATTAAATTCCAGCAATGCTAACCACAAAAGTGGGTTCTACAAACAAAATGGTAGGCACGTAGTAGATATGGGTTTCCATACAAATGACCAGGTGAAGGGACTACCTTCTGCCAATACATCTCTGGAGGAATGTACCGAGGTCCAACAGATGGTCCTCTACCAACATAAGACCGGCCTACCTCTTCCTAGGTAGTATCGAATATGTCATCATCCCGGTCGTTACCAACCTATCCAAGGGCCCTCATAGCATACATCCACAATAATTTACATCTCGAACGTCATAGCGGGAAGAAACATATCAAGAAGGGGATGATCATACCCTAATGGTTGTGAACCACATAGCCTTGCCACATTTACCCTATTTCAGTCATTTCTGAGTGTGAGACCAAAGGTCACGATTACCTTTCACATAGCACATATCACTTTGAATGCCACACTGCCATTCCTTCGATCACTATTGACTTTTACAAAACATATAACCTTCGAGCTCATACGTCTCAGAGAAGGGTGTTAAGCTAAGAGAAGTTTCCTTCTCTGCCACCAAATAGATGTACGTTTATAAAAGTCAACGATGTAATCTCAAGAATGCATTGTCATACATCCATCCGTACAAGTTGTCCAGGAACAAGACAAACCGAAGGCACTCTCCTACTACATCCTGTTGGGAATTAGCCTAGGATTAGTAGCGAATAGTCCTTGCATCAGATATTTCATAATGAAGAGACTACTGGTACTATTTGTATATTGGGAGTTTATCCCCAAATGATCAACAAGCAGTCCTTCACTATGAAAATCCCAAATGTCAATATCTTCCAAACCTGCACATCGAACGCATATACGTTGGTCCGAAGTGGTTTTCAGATAAATCTGACCTCGGTCTCTCCAAACCAACAACGATAAAGAGGCTAATATTTGATAGTTGGTTATTTAACTATCAAAGCAACACACAATATCTAGCAAAGCAATCACTAGGCCCATTTAATAAATCTTTTTTTACTTAAATCACTTTCCAAATATTTACTTCAAATTACCTTTAAAAAAATACATCCTCAAAACCATTTCAAAACATACTATATTGGAAAACATTTCAATATACTTATATCTACAATATAAACATATTCACAATTCACTTCACTTCCAACACCTAGGAAATATCTTCATATACTTATCAAAGGCATAAGCATATTTACAAATCATTTTAGGAAAGCTTTATATTTTTCAAAACACGCTTTATTGGTTCAAAACGAATGTTGCGTAAAACATCGTTACGACAACCCAAAAATATTAGTATATGGATTCGATAAATAAATATAGATAAATCCCATATACTATATAAAACATTTCCTTTCAGAAATCATTTACTATAACAACAGCGTTATAGTCCATGCCTTCCTTACTTCCCGAAAACGTCTATTACAACAATAAATGTTGAAATATATGTTTCTGTTCCATATCACATTTTAAAACATCTTCAAAAACCCTTTAATTCTATTTAAAACCATCACTTCCCAAAACATTTACTTCCAAGAGATAAACTACTTTAAAAAACATTAACTTCATCAAAACATCACTTTCAAAACTCCTTTAAATAAAAACCCATATTTAAATATCAACATAAATCATCTCCATATTTATAAAACCATTTTCATAAATCTCCTTTCGATTTTATAAAACTTGTATTTTATAAAATTCCTGTATTTACAAATTTCTATTTATAAATCCATTCTTTTATAAAACTAATTTTACTATCAAAATCCACTTATAAATCCACTTTTTTATAAATCAAAATTATTTTTAAAATCCATTTATAATTTAATTTACAAATCAACTTCAAAATAATTAAAAATTCCAATTATAAATCAACTTCTTTATTTATAAAATATCACCTTATAAATCTTTTATATAAACTTATTCAAAATCCATTTTCAAAGTATTTCTCACAACTATATTTTTAAAACATCAAAATCATAACTTTTATTTAAAAAAATTCCTCTCTTTTAAAATAAATTAAAAATCATTAAAACATATATACTTTGAAAATTCACTTCGAAAACCTTTTCAAATCAAAATCATCAATTTCAATATTTCCAAAATATCGAAAACCAAGGCCCAGTGCTACCACAACACTAAATAAATCAAATCACATCAAAACATCATTATGACATCCATAACATCATATATCATGATATATATGAAAGTAAATCAACAGTGGTGAGGAATCATGTTGGATCCCTCCAACCTGTAACCTACAACAAATACAACATATGAGAAAAATGTACAATGTTTGCTTCGAGGCAGACGCGCGTACATAGGGTCATTCGCTCATACACAGGAACGTATAGGGTCTCATCCGCTAAAATATGCGGGAATATATCCATCCAACCAATATATACACACACATAATATACATCCAAATAGTCATAAAACATCATAAATAAATTTATTCCCACATATAAAAATATAAGCGGGTCAGAGAGAGTGAGTTTTACTCACTTTGGTTGCAGTCGTCGCAATCGCATTTTGGTTTGGATTAAAATCAAATAGGCATTTAATTTTAACCAAAATTTCCATTAGCTCCACTCAACTCCAATCTACCTCCACAGTGTAGTATTTTTAGATACGAACCCAACGTAATTCGTTTCGTTAGATTTGGACCTCGTATGAACAAGTTATTGCGTTTAGAAGATTACACGAATTAAATTAAATTTACATTTTAATCTCTAGAATTATTGTGGCCGTCCATCTCTTCATCTACAGATCAGGGCCGTTCCCCTTCTCTTTTTCGTTCAATCGAAACAAACCATGAAACCCATCATCACCAACGTTCTTCGATTGCCGTTCATCCTACGTTCACTCAAATCCACCTCACCCACGATCCAACTTCGGCCTCCTCCGACCCCCTATAGTGCTTGCAAAACCCACTCGAACGCCACACGAATGCACCCAGATTTTGACCTCTATGTCACGTCTTACAACGATCCATCCTTTGGATCGATAGATCTCCCCTTTCTCTTCGATTCTCTAGTTGAAGTCTCGGCCTAAAAGTCGATGGATGGAGAGAAATTTAGGGGGAAAGACGAAGAGTTTTCGGCCATTAAATGTTAATGGCCGTTGAAGGAAGATTAGAGTTAGGTTTTGTTTTGTTTGCAAAAAGTGAATTTTAGGGTCCTTTTATAGAAAATTTCGTGACACTATTCATTTGGGAAATTTTTGAACTCCAAACGAAGCTTGCCGCTTGGCGATCCTAATGTTTTACCCCTATTCTGAACACAATGAAATATATATCAGAGGCCAATTCCATCATATGTAGAAGATATGTTTTCAAAATTGAATTATTTTAATTAAATTTCCTAAACTAAATTCTACGCGTTTCAAGATCGCTCGATCAAATGGTACATCCAATCGACATGAAATTCGACAACATACTATAATTCACAATCACAAATCCGATGAAACTAGTTTCGTCGAAATCCGAGACAATGTCAAAAATGACTATTTTTATACGTTAATTAAAATATAAAATTTTCGATTTCAATTTATTCACTTTTAAATCAAATTAAATGTTTTATAACTTCATTCTAATTTAAATAGAATTTAAAATAACTTTTTAAATCATTTTCATTCGTATTAAATTCAAAATTTAATTATTTAACAATTTCATTAATTAAATTAAACAATTAAATTATCAAATAAATCGCTATATTTGAAATATATATTATTCAACTTATAAAATTAACTATTGAATATTTAAAATCAATTAAATATCCTAATTTTGAATGACTGGAATTCTGGGTAGTTACAAAATGATTTATATGATTATAAACAGTTTTTTCAAATTTAAATCCTGGTATTGTTCGAATAGATTTCAATAGGAATTAGAGAAAAGTAATGGTAATATTACTTAGAAGTATTTATAAGTATATATATCTCTAAGGGAATTTTTAAGAAAGATACATTTTCTTTGGATAGTTCGGGGAAAACATCTCGATTAGTTTTGTGGCGATCTGAATAATCTTCTAAGTGATGATTGAATGTTTATTTAGGTGAACGTTGAAGTGCACTTAGTAAATTATTCTTTTTATCATTGTGTGATAATGAGTTCGAATCCGAACGAACCTAAAGTGAGTGTTAGTAAATAATGTGTTAAAGTTATTTTATATATAGAAATATATGTAGTATAAATAGAAACCGGGTATTTTATCCTCAATTTTCCTTAAATGAAATTGATTTAAAATAAAAGGTATTTTAATAAAGAATGTTTTGATAAATGGAATTTATAACTCTTAGATAGAGAAGAGATAATTTAACAAAAGTTTTAAATGGGTTAAATTGGTAGTGGGGCTTTAATATGCATTGTTTTATTAAAACCGTAGTTTTGTTTAAACATCGAAGTATCATCAACTATTTGATGTTATCGGGCCAACCCGTAAACATCTTTCCTTATAACGCTCTAAGGTAAAGAGGTCAAAAGATTAACTCGGTTTTAAAGACCCATATTTTGTTTGGGCCTCCATTTGAATTTTGAAAACAAAAATAAAAATAAGAATAAATAATAAATAAATAAAATAAAATTTACTTTTTGTATATACTCTGAGAATGTAGAGGAGTATTATATAGGTAAATAAAAGTGGAGTAAGTTTTGAATTAATTGTTTTATAAAGTTATGTCTTTATAAAATGTTTATAAACTTAAGTGAAAATTTATTAAGAAATTCATAAATAATTTTAGTATTGAATGAAATAATGTAAATGAAAATGAAAGTGATTTAGAAATAAATTGATATAGTTAAGTAACCAATAAGATTATGTACGTAAGTTGTACGTAGATCATTTTATTCACATGGCTCTTAATCTAAGATTTGAATACATAATTTTGGGGTGGTCCAGACCAATCCAAAAAAGGATTTCTCACTTGATTCTTGTCAGGAACGCTTGATACGGATTCTTGATACGATACTAAGGTTTTATATCATATTATATGGCAATGTAAGGAGAATGGAGGTTTCTAATCAAGGAACCTGATCGGAGTCCCCACTGAGGAGGTCGATGAGCGATACTAGTTCGGAAGTAAAGTTTATGTATCCAAACAAGTAGTCGGATCTAATATTGCGTACGGACGATTTATGTATGTCATACGGGCTTAAGTATATTTGTATGATTTGTTGCTGGCATAGGAAAGTTTGGGGAGTGACTTTCAATTTTGTTTAAGGGAGTTTAGATAATGTTCTAAGCAATAACCAAAGCCTGATGAGCGTAATGGTACGTTTAGGAAATTATCTACATCCTTGGATGACCGAGAAAGTTGTGAACCTAAGCAAAATTCTAAATTTTGTTTATTACTCATTTTGCATTTTAAATAATGCTAAGTGTTAGTTTATTCCTTTATGGAAATTGATTTGATTGATAGTGTGATTTTATATACTATGGTTTATAAAGCCTGATTTTATAAGCAAAAGACTTGTTTGAGTTGTTTATTAGAACATAAATCCCGGTGCTTTTGAATAAAAAATTTCAAAAGAATTTGTGAAAGAAATAACAATATTATTATTTTGAAACTTTGGTGAAGTATTATTATTTCAGGATATTTGAAAAGAGTTATTGTGAAGTGGTTTTTCATATACTTTTTGGTTATGACTAAGGTTAGGCGATTGGGAGTTTTTCGATTTGGAAGACTCGCCAGTTATATTTGTTTACTCTAGTTACTATTTTAGGAGAAACCAAAATACTATTGGATGCTTCATGTTGTTTTAATTCTAGAGTTATACCATGCTTCGGTAGGAGGAGCCCCATCCCTATTATAATTGATTTTGGTTTTGATTTGTTTCTTTTTGGTGGAATTTGAAAATATTTTGTGAATATAAAAACATGGGCATTTAGTTCTAAAATTATCTTTTGAAAAGTTTGATGCTTAGTATTTTATTACTGAGTATTCTCTATAATTTTTTTGCATATGTTATTATATTGTTTTTTTTGCTATTGCTTATGGCAGAAATAACTTATGTATTACTCTTTTGGATTATGTAAGTAAAAGAGAGGTATAGGGATGTAAGAGATTACTATTTGATTTCTTGCGCACCTGCATTTGCATCAAGATTGTGAGTTGCTTGTGAAAAAAAATCAACCGCAAAAGAGGTATGTAGTAGATTTATAAATTGGTATTTTGATTACTAATTTTATGCCCGGGATATGGATGGCCACTTTTGTTTCTTTATTGATTTCGGTCAGTTGTGGCGAATTGTAATTTTTCGGATCTAGCCGCACAAAGGAGGTGCTGCCAAAATTTTCTGTAACATAAAGGGCTTTAAAAGTTTAAGAACTCATTTCAACTAATAGTTTTTAAAACTTAAGGGTTTCGGGAATTTTCTTCCTTTGGGAATTTCAAAGACGAAATTCTTTTTAGGGGGGAGAATGTAACATCCAGAGTTTTACCATTTTAATTATGAATATTTAATTAATTTTAAATATTTAAATAATTGATTTCAAAATATAAATAACTTATATTAAAATATAGGGATTATTTAAATAGTTGAATTGTGAATTAAATATGAATTAAATGAATCTAATAGCCTTACTTAACTCCTTTTAATTAATAAATAATAATGGTAAATTCATTTTGTAAATTTATTTACAATAGCAAATAGTTCGAATTAATATCGATAGTACATAAATTCATTTTTGTCGATAAATGGTCTCAAAACACGTGAAATAATCATTCTAGGGCACTATCTCATATTTTGATGAAACTAATGCTACTGGGTTAGGAATAATATGGTGATGTGTGCCAATGAATTTCGTGATGATCGGACGTTCTGTATGATCATGTCAGAGCGAAACGCATAACGGTCAATTTTAGAGAATTAAAATAATAATATAATTTGACTATAAAAGCTAACTTCTGTATACAATAGAATTAAGTCCCGAAACTAGTTCCATTAAGTTTGGAATTGGGGTATTTGACTAAGAATGCCAGAGAGCATTCCACGATTGAAGTTTGTGATGTTGGGCGGAGCATAGGGTAGGAGGTAAAATATATAAAAGGACCCATGCTCTCTCCTCACCTTCTCAACTCAAAATCTAGGATAGACTCAACCAACAACCATCGTTGATCAATGCCACTAGGCATCGAATTAGGCGATGGTCCCAACATAAAAAATGTTCGTGGAGGTGAGATGAGTGTGTTGACCAGTTAGATTGAGGTGGATCGAGGCGAGGTGGCGGTGAAGTCAAGATGAACCCGAACTCTACTTTGGGTTCAATCTTGGCTAAGGCAGTGAGTTAAAGAGAAAGACCAATGGTGAAGGGTCAGGGTTGGCATGGGCTTGCGACTGGAAGTTGAGTGGTGGTGTTTGGTGGTCTATGGCGGAAGGCAGGAGTTGAACGGTGCCGACTTTCTCGAGTTCGACCTGGGTTTGCAACGTCGTGTGAGGTGAACTGCATACCTTTTGGTTCGCCATGGTCTCGGGAGTCGACGATGGTGGTGCGATTGTCGAAGGCGGCCAGAGGCGATGACTAGTGCAAGCTGAACGTAGGTCGATGCGGCCTGGGTTTGAAACCGTGGATTAGGGTTTTTAACGAGTTAATTAAGGGTGATTAATTATGTGATGAAGTAATTGATTATTTAATTGATTCAAAACCTTATAAGCCCAATAACTATTTTATACAAGGTCGGATTCGAATGCGGTCAATTCAGTTGGACTCATATCAATGTCATCTATGTATTGGAGTTGGATTCGTTGAATTTGGAGCAAGTAGAATTTTAAGTTAAAGTCGAACGTCGTTCGATTTTAGATCAAACTAGAACGCGAAAGCGTCGACTGGAATTTTGGAAATTTTACTCACCTTTAAATAAACTATATGGTATCTTTATTGCAATAGATTATGTTGGATGCTTGGATGATAGTTTATATATTTTTGTTTGATTGTTTTTTTGGTTAGATTCCCGCTTTGGAAAGCTGTTGTCACATTACCTGATTTACAGGGAATTTATATGACCATATATAAGTGTTTGTCCCCGCTTTGTAGCGGATGACATAAATAACCATTATGTTGCAGGGGACAAAAGAAGTTGGAGTGTTTTCGTAGTGAATAGGTCGTTGTGAAACACTTCGAAGTGCATATATATTTGAGATTTACGAGGACTTTTGTAGAGAGACCTTAAGGGGTTTCTCGCCAATATGATTTATTTATATTCTTATGTTGCTTATATTGATGTTTGTTGAAATATTTGTGACGCAATTTTGATTTGTGTAAGTGTCGTTATAGCGATTTTCGCTATCCTTAAACCCTTGTTGGGTATTGAACTTGAGCTTGTAATTTTCCAAAATAAATGTTTGGTCATGTTTTTTTGCACTTTGAAAGTTGTTTAAATTATATTTTCAAGTATGTTGAGAATTTTAAAAATAAAAGGTAAGTTTTGATTAAAATTTATAAATGGAGTTATAAATTTAATTAATTATCTTTTGGGATAATTAACGCTGTTTTAAATCTATAAAGAGATTACAAATCCGATTAATTATCTTTCAATATAATTAATGTCGTTTTAAATTTATAAAAGATTTTAAATTGGATTTATTCATCTTTCGGGATAATTAATCTTGTTTAAATTTATAAAGGTTATTTACCTTAAATATTTTGTAAATTCTTTTCAAATGGATTTGTAAGGGTTATAAGTGTTTGAAAAGAATTAGAGGGTTCAATATATTCTTAATTATTATTTAAATATAACAAAGTTAATTAATAAATTTATTAACGATATTTAAATTCAGTTAACTAATTTAATAAAAGTGTTTTAAAGTTAATTACCTGATTTAATAGAAATCTTTTAAAATAAATTGTTTGAAAATAAAGCTAAGTGTTAATTGTCTTAGGTTTATAGTAAACAATGTTTTAATGACATTTGTTTTCTACCCTTCTTTTTAATACACTTAGAAATATAATTAGCTCTTTGAAATGAATATTTTTAAAGGGTGTTTTTAAAATGTTTTACAAATATTTATGATGTGAAAATCAAGCATAAGTTTGAGTCAAATGTTGTTAAGCAAAAAATGAATCAACACCCTGGATTGACTATGAAAGCACCAGCCCTTTTTATCAAGGCAAATAAAATAGAAAAAGCAACAGTAGATCGTAGGAAAAGTAAAGGAACAAGAAGATTTTTATAGTGGTGCGGTTGTTAATGAAGCCTACGTCCACTTTATAACTTTCTATTAACTGACTGTTGCTACAAGTGAAATCAGACTACAATATGATTGAATCTCCTAAGTTAGATCAACTCACAAGTGCAAGAGTTACTGGAGAATAACAGTAAACCCCAAGGTAACTATTGTGTGGGTAGAGAAGAGTGAAGAACAGTTTCTGTTGAGTTTCAATAGCCAGTCCAGAAGATCTTCTTCATGTTGCAAGTAGGACTGTATTTATAGGGGTTCGAGAGCTATTGGGCTAGGTTGCTTTGCCAGAAGCCTACACTTGACGATACGAAGACGCTTCAAAAATTTCATTGCGATCCAACTCAAGTGATGGATCGCTAGCGATCCATAGGGCATGGATCGCTAGCGATCCATGTACTTGGGGGCATTTTCGGATCATTTCCTTTGGGTTGCATTCCCTGCCTCATATAGATGATCTCGCGGTAATTTGGTAACTAGTTGCCTTGTTTATACGGTGATTCGTATATAGGTTGCATTGAACTATGACTGGGATCAGATGGATGCTTTCTTTTCGAACTAGTTTGCTTGGAATACCATGAAACTTGGCAGACATCCTTAGAAAAGATACTGGATCATGACATAAGAAGTTTGGAGGGTCCATGAGCAAGCCTTATGGATTGCTAGCGATCCATCACCTTAGCTTATTTTTGCTCCTTTCTTCTTGGGTCATTCCTAGTTCCTTCTTCTGGTCCTTTTTGTTAATTCTTGAGATATTTCGACTTGTCTTATATGTTTTAACTTCCTTTGAATTCTATTGGGTCAAAAAACCATGTTAATATTTGCCCCCCAAAGTATGCCTTCGTTGGAAATAAGGTGTGCTCTGGAAGTAACTGCTTTTGAGTTCCCATTTCGCGAAGTCTAATTGATCATGTTGAGGCTATCATGCGAATTTGGCTTTGGCTATTTAGTCGTCTGTCGAGTTCCGTTGTGAATCGTCGTTGCTCGTAACGATAAATCAATTTCAAACCCACAACTTTCCAAATGCTTGCAAACAACGCTTAGATCATACTTGGTGTGTTTGTAGAAAATAGGTGAGTTTGGAGAAAATTGGCTGCAACTTTATGGATCGCTAGCGATCCAAGGACTTAGCAAAAAAATTTCATGCAATCTCCTACTTAACTTCATTCGAGCCAACCTCCCATCATTCCATATTTTTATTTGCGAACCGAGCCATTTTCCCTATGGCCTGATCCAAACCCTAAACTCGCTCCACCATCACCATCGTCGATCTCCACAACCGAAACTTCTTGCCACCTACCCCACTTGATTTCCCCGTCATCTCGAGTCAGCCCTTGGTGCCTGAAACATCACCTACCTGGATCTCCACTGACCTTGCCCACCTTGGATCACCAACAACTTGAGATTGACCATATTCTCCTTCTGACTTGAGGTTGGCGATGTGGATTTTGTCGTTTACGTAGCGATTTGGTGATGAAGTTGTGTTGGTGATGGATGCAATGGATAGTTCAAGTTGATTGTGACTTTGTGGAAAGAGATAGTAAATCAAGTCATGAATTCTTCATGGAACGAAGTCCGGGTATTGGCCCGGTGCTTGACATGTTTTGCTATCTTCATCCACAAAGTTGGAATTAACTTGCACTAAGTTACACCGTTAATCTGGCATGGTGTCTTGCGGATTGCTTTTGGTTTTTCTGGGAGGTTATAATAGCTTAGGGTAGCGTCCTGTATGCATCTCATGCTGTTATCACTTTCCAGAAAAATGAAATCAACGTATGCTGAGAATTCTCTACTTGATTCGGACACATTGATCTATAGTTGCTCACTTTGGATTGTCCTGTCATTGTAAGTCGGTGTACCTAAAATAGGAAGAGTTTTCCGTGTCGTCTCAGATAACGGATCCATTATCGATCGTTGATCAGTAACGGGTAAGTGTAGGAGAAATAACTTTAATGAATGATATGAAAATCGTTTTCCTTTCTTCGTTGCGAGTGAACTATCCACACAGGATAGAGCATTTGTAGTGTTCAGGACATCGAGCCCATCCACATAGATAACACACCGCACTTGCCCCAATCAATGCTTAAAATCCGATGAGTCGGCATAAATCGGTACTTTTTTAGAATTCAAGTATTCGACGTAGGAGGATTTTAGTTTTACCGGACCGTGCTAGATACAAATTCTGTTGTATATAATGAAGCACCTGTTATTCCATCGTAAATCCAGTGGAGGAATTCTGGCACTCTCGAAAGCCGAACCGACATTAGTTATGCCTTCTCAAATGGTTTCAACGGCACCTACTTCTTCGGCATCACCAGTTGAATATGGTCAATTGGTTCTAGTTTGTCCGATTGTAAATCGAACTCCTCCAAACTTTAAAGTTTTACTCAACCCTTCGGAGAGAGCTTCCTCCTTAATTTCTACTAAAGTCCTGCACAACATTTGTTTGTAGCATGGCATCTCGGATGATGACGTATGCCCTTCCATTGAAAAACGAGTTTGCATGCATGCCACCTTCAGCGTACACCGCCTGCCATCGATACATGTGCTTGAATGGAGTAGTGCTCCCCTTTAGTTCTTTCTCGAGAGAGACTCTTCTGAACTTGGAAATTGCTCCATTTCAGATTCACCCCAACGGATATGCGATTTTGACTTGTCTTTACGTTTTTTTATGCGGACAATTAGTCGTGCCCCGAGCTTAAATGAGCTGAGATACTTCCTCTTATTCAAGAAGCGAGACGAGTGCCTGTCTCCTGTAATCATCGAGGCCCAAAGAAATCGCAAAATTATGCTGCAGCTTCAAAGTAATTTGTCCCAGTTCAAGACCCAATATTTTTTAATCGGGTATCTTGAGGGATTTAATCGCCTTTGGACGACAGGAGGTAAGTCTTCTTTTTTACCCATTGTGGTTTATTACGATGGTGCGGGATTTTTAATAGACTGAATACTCCTTGCAGTTATTCCGAGGTCAAACAAAGATCCATCACTTGATCCTGTCTTCTATACTCTGAAGGCCATAAACGCTAGAGAGAGATCGGTCAACTCTTTGCTAATGGATGAGAATTTGCTTCGATATGGGTTATTGCATCTTGGGAGATCTACCATTGCCATTGAAGTTCCATCTCCTTCCTATTCCAGGATTCGAACATGCTCCACTTCTTCATCGCACGACTCCAAAGAGGATGATCTACCAAAAGGAGAAAGTCCATTCGGTGGATCAACTGAAGAAATACATGAAGGAAAAGGCGTTACGACCGGAGCCAGTTTCCCGATTAGGATGACCCTGAATTTGATGGAGAGGGAAGTGGAGTTTAATCAACGTGAGGTCAAGGCTGTGGTGATCGCGGAAAAGGAGGAGGATGAAGTTGAGATCAATAGTAGCTATGGTTCCTCCTTTAATGAGGAGGAATTTGATGAAGTTCCAGGGAAGGAGAATTCGAATCATGCAACGAAATTCCAGGAATGAGTTCTATTCTCCTGGATTCTCCTCCCTAAGAGATGATTACTAATGATGCTCCCTCAGCAGCCGAAAGACTTCACGGTCGATATCAACTTTGGGGACGTAGGCAACGTTTATGTAAACATTGATGAACTCACGGGAGATGATTTCGAGTTCAAGGGATTGTCTTCTCACCCTTGGTTATGCTGTGTCTAAAGTTAGCCTGATTACCATTGTGGTGGCTTCCCGATCCAGTTTGTGAAGTCCTTTTAGGCTGCCTACGACACGTTACATATTTCACTAGGGTCATGTACACTTATATATGCATTAGAGTTCATTTTGTCGCTAAAGTTCTTCATTTATTTTTTATACCAAGTACTATGAGAGGTCGTGGACTTTGTGAGGACATTGAATAATTTACAGACGCACAACGCTAGTCAAGGCGGACTTCAAGCTGCCATCTGCCCCAAGAAACCGAGGAAGAGTGGAGGAGGGGGAAAGATTCGAAAGCCGAAGTTTGTCGTTGGGATGACAGAGACCGAGGAAGAGTATATAGGAGTGGTTATGAGG
This sequence comes from Allium fistulosum, assembly GCA_030737815.1. Classification (NCBI taxonomy): domain Eukaryota; kingdom Viridiplantae; phylum Streptophyta; class Magnoliopsida; order Asparagales; family Amaryllidaceae; genus Allium; species Allium fistulosum. The sequence goes on from CM060903.1 coordinate 1,182,253,637, forward strand.
AAGAGGAAAACTCCTGACGATCGGGAAGAACCATCCAAGAAATCGAAGTTAGGTCGTGGTTCTCATCCTTTCGATCACCAAGCATTTGCCCCGGCTCCAGTCTTTGTTGGAATTGAAGCTCCAATTTCTACTGTTCAAGTTTGTCCATCAATCCAAACTCCGTCAACTCACGTAGTGCCTGCATTTGGTTCTTCGTGCCCCCGCAGGAGGCCGACATATATTCTCCCGTCTGGTCCTCCTAAGCTTGAGGCCGCGCTCCCCGGATGGTTTCTGAACGGTGTTAAATTTGATCATGACCTGTGCCCAATCCGTAAAGATTCTTACATGCCGCATATCCAGGCGATTCAATGTGATTTGGATAAAGCTGAAGGATGGGAGAAGTTATGTAAGAAACTGGTGAACACAAACTGTAACAACTACTAAGAGATCCTTTCCTTCGAGTCAAAAAAGGATGATTGTGAGAGGATGCTAACAGAACGTGATGTCAAAATTGAGCAACTGACAAAGGATTGAGATGCTGCAATTTCGGAGAGTAAGAGCCACGTTGGCTTGCTGAAGGAACTAAAAGAGGCCCACATAAAAATCGAGATCGTGTTCAAAGACGAAATCAAGAAGGCCCACGCTGATGAAGTTAAGCTGAAAAAGGAGCTTGAAATTCGATACGAGATCATCGAAGCTCAAAAGAAGATTATTGATGGCCATGACGAAGCCATCGAAGCTCATAAAAAGACAATCGCTGATTATGCAGGAATGGCGGAATCCCGTGACAAGACCATTTCTGTCCAGGCTCAAATGATTGCTTTGCTTCAGGAAAAAGTCGCGCAGCTTAACGCTGAAAAGACCAAAATTGAAGTTGAGAAGGCCGCCATGATGACCGACTATTTGGAGCTGTAGGATACTTTCGAAAGGTAGATGGATGACGCCATCTTGAATTTCTACGTTAACTCCTTGCTACACCAGGGCAGTGTAACACCCCATATTTTTAGTAACATTATTTAGGACATTTAATTAGTTAAATAAAACAAAATAATGTAAGTTGATTAATGGATTGAGATTTGTGATTAATAAGGGGTAGCTATGCCATGATAACAATGAACTAAAGGATAAAAATGAAGTGTTAGGGTAAATAGATAAAGGGCAATATAGAAAAAACATTACTCTTATACCCTAAACCCTTAGGCCATACAATTCACATCTTCATTCATACATTCATAAACAAAAATATAAGCTAAGGCCGGCCACAATTATAAAAGCTATGATTTCAAGAGGAAGAATCAAATCACTTAATCAAGAACAAATCTCACATCTTTAATCATAAAGCTAAGGTGAATATGACTACATCTCATTTTTCTTAAGTGTTTTCGGTTTTAAGATAAATCCGAAATATTTTGCATGATTATGCTATGTTTTTGAATGATCAAATATTTATATATATGCTTGTTGATGATTTATGCTTGTTCATATAGATTTTATGATATGTTTTAATATGAAAACCCTATTTAGTGACATCCAAATGACTTGCGACTTTAGATATAGACCAGAAATGATATATTAGAGATGTGTTTCAATTTTCATAATTTTATGAATTAATGTGAATTTTATATTAATTTTCTAGTGTAGAAAATTTAACATTTTGGGTCTGGAATTAATATATGTTAGAAAACATATTAAAAATGATTTTATGGAATTTTTGTAGAAGTTTCCTTAGTGTTTTGAAGAATATATAAAATTATTTAAGGTACGAGACTTAAATGTTTTATATATTTATAAAAGGAGAAGGGGTATTTTGTAAATGATTTAAATTGTTTACTTCTGAAATATTGGCACTGCTTTTAGAAATGAAAATTAGCAACCAATAAGATTTTGACAAACAAGGCAGGTTAGTTAAAAAGATTACTTAAAAAGGTTAAAAATCAGTTTTACATGCAAATTGCATGTTTCGCCACTTTCGGTACCCTGCTTCCGTCTTAGGTGGCTTTCGACTTAGTTCCTCCACCTCCATCACCATCAAAACCAACGCGCATGGCATCAAAGACTTGGTGCGTAGCGAATTGGAAAGAAGGCGGAAGGTATGAGGTTGAAACCAGGGGTTCCGAAGGGGTCGAAGCGCTGCGTTGTTTTAAATGAAAATGTGCCTGCTTTGCTTTTGATAGTATAGCTTTCGACTTGGTTTGCTTTCGACTAGGTCAATGGTTTTAAAAGGTTGCGCTTTTGTTTTAAGTGTATGCTTTCGACTAGGTCAAAGCCCTTAGCTGCTGCTTTTCTACCTTTCGATGCCAATGGTTTCGGAAGGTATACTTTGCTTTTAAAACTTAGCCGCTTCTCCAATGTTTTCGGAAGGTTGGTTTCGACACCATCACTTCTATACTTAGAAAATGCATTCGAAAGAGTGCTTTCGACTTAAATGTTTTAATGACCCTTTCGCTCTATTGAAGGTAGAACCCAAATGTTTTCGAAAGAGATGATTTTTAATGGTTTCGAAAGGTGTTTCCACATGTTTTTAATTGAACCCAAATGCTTTCGAAAGGTTTGAGGTTTATAAAGGTGTTTATGCTTTCGAAAGGTTTAAAGAATGGTTTCGAAGGGGTAGTTCCCCAATGGATTCGAAGGGGTGGTTCCAATGTTTTTGAAAGGCAATGTTTAAGTGTTTTAAAGATAGGATGTCTAAGGTTTTATAGCTTATGAAGGAAAGGTTTTTCAATTGTTTTCGAAAGGAAGATCGAATGATTTTGAAAGGAATGCTTTGGCCTTTCGGCCTAGGTTATAAAGAAGGGTTTACTTGGTTTCGAAAGGGGTACTTTCAATGGATTCGAAAGGGGTACTTTCAAAGGTTTAAATGTTTTCATCAACAAAGATTTTTGTAAAGTATATATATAACATGTCAAGGTGATTTTGAGTAAAGCATAAAATACCTGTATTTTCCTCGTTTAAGTTTGATTAAAGGTTTTAAATCAATTTGAGATGAAAAGGTTTTCAAGGAAAATTTTGGGAAGATTACCCTAAGTAAAATGACTCAGATATTAGAACACTATATGGGACTGGTATAGGGTCGCACCCTATACATTGGCTATTAGCCCCAACTAATTTAGTCCAAAATTCCAATGTGTAGGGCTTTGTCACAGGTAAGACTAAAATTATGGTTACACACAGAAGATAATATATATATGTAAACAAATAGGTTATTGGTGAGCCCATAAAAACATTAGGATCAGGTGACCCTAGGAGAAGATAAGTTAGGGACAGACCGTCCATAAGAGTAGTATCTAACATATAAGTTAGGGACAGACCGTCCAAAATAGGAGTATCTAATAGTTGTTAGATTATTTTGTTTATATTGTCTGGTAGGCCCGAGTCAGCCAAAGGTTAGTAGTTAGCCAAACAAAACTATAATGTCCGGACAGATAGTTCATTTGTTACCTGATATGTATGTTTACATAATAATTCTTTATAGTTTTAATCAGTTTTGGTTGTAGGATAAAGGTTTGCAAGAGATATATTTTAAAAGGATATTAGTGAGGGGAAACCTATTTCGCTTAGCGGCGTGGTCTCACTTAATATCAAATAACCGAGATGTATAGTATTATTCACACCAGGCTTTATGTCTGACTCGAAGTTTATGTTTTTTCCCCTTAAACTCTCGGGTGCTCAAAATTAATTTGAGTAGGCTGAGGGTTGAGGTTTATAGGTTTTTAATAGGTTGGCGAATAAAGCTTCCGGAGATGAGCAGGTGGCTGATGGATAGCTATTTAGGAGTTGCTTTTTTATTTTGTTTAATTCTACTGTGTTGTATTTAAGACAGTTATGTCTGTATAGTACTCTGGTTATCCAAGGGGCATCTTCATATGTCGCTGTTGGTGTATTTTGTAATAATTATATTTTATCTGAACCTGGGAAATGATTATGGGATTTTTTAATTTGAATATGAAATGTTGCTTTGAAATGTAATCAGAAAAATGTTTTAATCTGTGATGTTTTTATTTCATATTCAAGTGCTTCTGATATTATGGATAACATTAACATTACCAAATTTGGTCATCGGAAGTTAATACTATGGATGACTGCAGCATCTGTAGCGCTTAGCTTCGGGCCTCCAGATAGAGGATGTTACAGGCAGCCTCAGCTATTTGGGCCCCAAATTCCTGCGTACACTTGCTGTGGTTTGGGAAGAAGTTTTGGCTCGTTTCCAAGAAAACGAGGATGTATACACCGAGCAAGTGTTGGAGCATGCCTATCTTAACAAAGAGTCAAAGAAGGCTTTAGTGGGGGGCCTGAGATTATTCAGATTGAGAGGGAGCAGGAGGCTGCCGATGCTACTGCACCTGCAAATACCAAAGCGCTATTAGAGCCTTTCATTTTCGGGCCTGGCGAATCATTAAGGCAGCCTCGTGATCAATTAGGAACTATTCCGTATTCAGCCGATACTACTTTGTTGTCTTCCCCTTCAGCAGCTGTTTCGGAAGCCTTGGGACATCCTGGAACTTCGCCACGTGCAGCCATCAAAAGAAGGAGACGGTAAGGAGTATGAGGCCGAAAATCTCGATCCCACTTCTGATGCAAGTAGCCTTGTTGTTTCTCCCGAGTTTGAGAACTTTCAGCTCACGTCGCAAGAACAAGACAAATTGAATGATTTCATTTTGATCTTATAGGTCCGTCTTCCTTACCCATCGAACTGCCAATTTCTTCGGGCCCGAGGTCTGCTGCTATTTCGACCGCTTCAACGCTTGTTTCTGTAGCTACTTTGATTACCACACCCGTGTCTGGTTCACAACCAGGGCCGAAATTTGAGAAGATTGCCGCGTTATATGGCCTGGACGACCTTTCCGTATCTCTAGAGGGAGATTTAATAGCAGCCAAGGCTCGAGAGTAGATAACTAAGTTAGCCAGCTAAGTAAATCTGAACAACATATGGTGGCCATTAAGAGTGAAAAGGTTGAGGAGAGAAAGTCTTCAAGGAGCCCCGCAAGTCCTGGAAGTGCAAGACCAAAGGGGATTCTTCCGAGGGCGTCGAAGAACAAGGAGGAGACCTGGGCTCAAAGTCGATAATTAATATTTCAGGCAACGACACGACTCCTGGTAGGGATTCTAAGAAGAAGAAGAAACTTCTGGCCAAAGGCGAGAAAGGAAGTGGCTGAAAGAAATATTGTTAGGCTCGAGTGACAGTGGAGCCAGGTACTGGAACATTCTGATTTGTTTGACATGTATTTTGTACAAGTGTAGATTATACACTTATTACTTTTGTTATAGTAGCATCGTACTTTTCTTTTTGTTGGCCAATATTGTGTGGGTACAACCCCCACATTTTGACTTTATACTAAATGTTATAAGGAATGAAAAGATTAATATTTCAACTGTCATCTCTTCAATGTTCTTTCTTATTTATCATGTACTTAGCTTGTTTTTATACTACTTATGTTTGCACATGGCACGATTGCCAAAATTCTTTGTTTGGAGAAAGGAGCCTCTGGAGTAGTTTTTCTTTCAACTAAATGCTGGTATGTGTGTGCCCCCTACTTTATAGGGCTGTTTTCTCCGAACATTTGACAAATGACCGGTTGATTCGAGCGATTCCTCGAATGTTTGTAACTGAATCTACTTTATGGTTCCTATCTTCAGGAACTTATGACTTGAACGTCTCGATTCCAGAGATTCTGTCGGTCAATGATTAGAATTCTTTGCAAATTTCTAGTTATGGGTTCTTGTTAGTCCTGCAATAGATGAGTTTCCCAGTGTTGTAAGGACAATACTGGTACTTACAAGATCTTAATGGCTTGCTGATGGTGCCGGAGCAACATCGAGTAGTGCTTGCGTGGAGTGCGTGGCTTGCAGAATGCACGGCTTTTTAAGAGAGCGCGACTTTGAGAGTGCGTGGCTTACGAAATGCACGACTTATGATATCGATAAGACCCGTCGATCTAGAATGGTTTGGAATTTCTTGACGTTACTGATCTTCGAGTAACGTGAGGAGTTCGTGTTTTGAGAGCATGGTTCCACGGCTCCAAAAGTGATGCGTGGCTTATTAATATGCGCGACTTAAGTAATTATTTTGCTTGGGCATGATTCTATAACCCAATAAGAGGTGCACGGCTTATGAAATCCACGACTTTGGTTTAGGCCTTTCCTGGTGTTGCCGGAGCAACTTCAGTTCTTTAGAGGCGGGGATTGAGTTCCGTTAAATCCAACGGTTTGAGTCGATTTGCATTCGTCGACTCAGTGGATAGATGGGGCATACTTGAGCATGGTTCCACTATCTCAAGCAGCGATTGGATGGTTCTGAGTCGATTTGACCCTTTCTACTCATCAGGTTAATTTTGTGAACATAGATTTATTGGTTCAGAAAGCAAAGCAATTTTATCAATAAAAATTAGGCAAGTTCTGCCTATTTATAATGCCTCCGGTATTCCGGGATGGCTTATTTGCAGGAAATAGGAAATACATAAGATAGTCTTAGATAAAGTAACGATGCAACGATTCATTGTTCCATGCTTGGAGAATTTGGGTTTCATCAACGGTTGTTAACTTGAATGTGCCATCCCTTAACTTTTGGCCGATCACATAGGGCCCTTCCCAGTTTGGTCCGCATGTTCCTGATATAGGGTAGACTCGTTTCAGGACAAGGTCTCCTACTTCGAAAGCACGGTTACAGACTTTGGAATTGAAATATCGTGCCACCCTTTTCTAGTGAGCGGCAGTCCTTAACTCGGCTTCTTCCCTCTTCTCATCGACCATATCGAGCGACTAGAGTAGGAGCTACTCATTTCGCCTTTGATTGAAGTTTTGCCTTCAGTGAGAGGGGACTTCTAGCTCGACTTGGATCATTTCTTCTAACCATATGCCAGGGCGAACGTGGAGTGCCCGGTTGCAGATTTGTGCGTCGTCCTATAAGCCTATAGGGCGAGTGGGAGTTCATCAACCCAATTTCCTTTAGCTTTAGTCAGTCGCTTTTTAATGGTGGACTTGATGATCTTATTCATTGTTTCCACTTGCCCGTTTTCTTGCTGATGTGTAACAGCGGAAAAGCTTTTCTTGATGCAGAAGTGTTTGCAAAAGTCTTTGAACTCAGCGCTTTCGAATTGAATCCTGTTATCCATGATGATTTTTGTGGCACTTTAAACCTACAAATAATGTTTTTAGTGACAAAATTAATAACTTTCTTTGTGGTAATAGTGGCCAGCGGTTCCGCTTCGGCCCATTTGGTGAAATAGTCAAAAGCAAAGATAGCATATTTAGCTCCTGCTTGGCCATTCATAATACACCAATCAGAACGATTCCCAGATTGCGAATGGCCACGGGCTGGCCATCTGTGTCATCTCTGTCGAAGGAGTTCTTTTGATCTTGCCGAATCTTTGGCATTGGTCGCTCCGTCTGGCATAATCTGCTACATCGCGGCTTACTGTTGGCCAAAAATACCCATATTGCATAACTTTCTTTGCAAGGGTTTGCCCCCTAGTGTGGTCTCCATAGTCGGCTTCTTGAATTTCCCTGAGGATTATTCGGGCTTCATCATTGGTTACACACCTGAGCAATGGGGTAGAGAATTCCCTTGGGTAAAGCATCACATCCTATACTACAAATAGTGGTGCCTTTCGAATGAGTCTTTTCCGTTGATTCTTGTCTACAGGGAGTGTACCTCTAAGCAGGTAGTCTTTGATCAGTGTCATCCATATTTCTAGTTCTCCGACTGCCTCAAAGATCCAGTCGATATCAATCTCGCTTACGCTCAGAGTAGTTAGCGTTTCAACTAGGACCAGTCCAAATGACTGAGCTTCTCCGAAACTGGCTAGTTTGGCTAGATAGTCTGCCTTCGGGTTTTGTTCCCTCGGGATATGAGTTATGGTGTACCATTCGATGTCATTTAGTAGTTCCAGCACTTTAGATAGGTACGGGGCATGATTCTCTCCCCGAGCTTGGTATTCACCTTTAACCTAGCAGATGACTAATTGAGAGTCACTATTGATGTGTACGGACTTTATGCTAAGTTCCTTCATAACTTTCAGCCCGGCTATCAATGCTTCGTATTCCACTTTGTTATTTGTTGCAACAAATTCCAAGCGCAAGGCATTTTAACTTGATCATCCTTCGGGAGTTTCGAGCACTACTCCTGCCCCCAAGTAGAAGTCGTTAGATGCACTATCGACGAACAACTTCCAATGTGTCTCCACTTCTGGAGTCATTTCCTCCTCGTTATCTCATATTGTAAGCTTGGCAGTGAAATATGCTAGTGCCTGCTCGTTGATCGCCATTCGAAGATGGTATGTGATTTTGTACCGACTTAATTCGATGTTCCATTTGATAAGCCGTCCAGTGGTCTCGGGGCGGTATAACACTTGCTTCAAGGGTTGATCTGTCAGCACTTTGACCGGGTGTGTCTGGAAGTATGGTTGTAACTTTCTGGATGCGATCAAGAGGCAATATGCCAGTTTTTCTAATTTCGGATAGTTCTTCATGGCTCCATTGAACCGTTTACTGATGTAATATATGGGTCGCTGGATCTTAGCTTCTTCTCGTATGAGCGCGGCACTTAATGCATGGGGTGAGACTGCTAAGTAGATGTATAAGTCTTCTCCGTCTACCAGCTTGGAGCAGCAGGGTTTCCATATGTCACAACAGCTCTTCGAATGCAGTTTGACAAGCTTGGTTCCATTCGAAGTTCTTATTTCCCTTCTTTAGTACGTCAAAAAACGGTATACATTTGTCGGTTGCTTTTGAGATGAACCGGCTCAACGCTGCAACCTTTCTATTCAAGCTTTGTAACTCCTTCCCGTTCCTCGGGGCCTCGACTTCCCGTAAAGCGATAATTTGTTCGGGATTTGATTCGATATCTCTAGCGCTTACTATGAATCCCATGAACTTTCCAGAGGCTACCCCAATGTAACAATTAAGTGGATTGAGTTTCATTCCATATTTGCGGAGTATTTCAAACATTTTGGCGAGGTTATCCAAGTGATTTGCAGCTATGCGTGATTTAACCAACATATCATCTACATAAACTTCCATAGTCTTTCGATCAGATGTTTAAACATGGCGTTTACTAGTCGTTGGTAGGTTGCCCCAGCATTCTTTAAGCCAAATGGCATCACTTTGTAACAGTATAGTCCTAGATCAGTAATGAAACTGGTATTTTCCTGGTCAGGTTCATGCATCATGATCTGGTTGTACCCCGAATACGCATCCATAAATGATAGTAGTTCATGTCCAGCTGTCTCGTCCACAAGTTGGTCGATTCTAGGCAGAGGAAAGCTGTCTTTTGGGCAAGCTTTGTTTAGATCCAAGTAGTCAATACAAGTTTGCCATTTTCCATTGGACTTCTTGACTAAGACCGGATTATCCACTTCTTCTCTCAGTGCTTTGGCCTTTTGGGTCCTATGATATATCTCTTCTGTTTCACTGGTATATACATAGGATCAATATTAAGTGTATGACATGCAATCTATGGCGAAACCCCACGCATATCAAAATGTTTCCAAGCGAATACGTTCAGGTTGGCACGAAGGAATTTGATGAGTTGCAGTCGCATCTTGTTTCCAAAATGTGATCCAATTTTCAGGACCTGTGTTGGGTCATCCATATCGACTAGGACTAACACCGTCAATTATGCCGGTGCTTCATGTTCCTTCCTTGAACTCTTCTTTCTAGAGTCCAAAGCCTTGTCGATTGGCTATGGTGACCAAGCTAGGGGCGGCTCTGTAGTTGCTATTCGGTAGGTTGATGAATGTGGAGAGTTCTCCCCCACATTCTTCCCCTTTTCTTTTCTTCTAGACTCACATAGTTATGCGATGTAGCATTCTCTAGTGGCACCTTGGTCTCCTTTGATCACCCTAACTCCATTCTTTGTCAGAAATTTCATGGTTAGACACCACTGAGCTAAAGCAATCCTAAAGTCTACCAAAGCGGGCCGACCCAAGGAAGCATTGTAGGTGGATATTTCATCTACAATCACAATGGTTTGAATGAGGATGACTCTTCAGTCATCTTCTCCCAATTCTATGGGTAAATTGACTGTTCCAACTGGTCGTTTAGATTCACTAGTGAATCCCTGGATCTTCGTTCAGCAAACAGATACATCCTTTATACTGATCTTCATTTGGTCAAACATGTGTTTGAATAGGATATTCATAGAGCCGCCATTGTCCACCAATACACGCCGGACCATGGCTGGTCTGATCCGTACCATCACGACCATGGGGTCAAGGCTCGGAGCTTCTATTCCTTCAGTGTCTCGATTTTGGAACACTATGTCATCGTTCAAGGTTCTCTTCTGCTTGGCAGGAGTTCCATCTTCATTCGTGAAGCACAAATCTTTTGGAGTGTGTCTTAGTGTGAAACATAGGTCAGCGCCATTGTTAACCGAGACTCAAGTTAAGCACCATCTCGCAACCATCGTGTGGTTAGGAGTAAAGCATCCCGAGGTTGGATCATTTTGTTGGGCGTGTAGAAGCATTGAGAACCACAATATCTTTCTTCGGAGCAGTTTATTTTCTGCTATGTTGCATATCGCTCCATTTCTTCCCAACTCCTCTACATGGGATGAGCTCCTCTAGATACTGTTCCGATAACGAGTTTCCGGTCAGCCCGTCTGGATCCCTCTTTGCTGGTTCCAGCTTAGGTTCCCCAGTCTCTAGGAGCTTGGGTGCACAGGCTGGTCAGGATTTTGTGGTTTCCTCACAAATTGATGAAGCTTATTTTCCCAAATTAGCTCTTTAATTAAGTTTTTTAAGTGACGATACTCATTCGTGTTGTGACCATGTGTTCATGGAAGCGACAGTACTTTTCGTAACACTTTTGTTGTTCAGTCGCTTTCTTTTTAGGCGACTTCATGTACTCTTTCGTCCCTTATGATGCGAGGTAGATGTTCTCTAGAGTATCATTAGGTGGAGTGTAGTCTTCGGGCCTCAAGCCATTAAGTCGCTTGCTACTTCCATTTTGCTTGTTGGAATTCTGATTTTTCCTTTTTTGATTCCCGTCCTTTCCCACAGTGGTCTCGGAGGTATTTGCGTCTTGGTTCACCGCCATATCATTCTGCCAAACGTTGGTTGGTTGTAGGTTAGCAGGTTTTCCTTCTAGCTCCTATGCCTCTTCCAATCTTAAGTACGGGCTCACCTTTCTATTAAAGTCCTTCCTGGTGGTAGGATGTTTCATCTTAATCCATTTTTCGGATTCAACGTCGGGATGGATGGTGCGAACCAAGGCCATAAAGACCATATCTTCCTTTGGATTACTTACTTCAGTGCCCGCGGTGTTAAACCAACTCATGAAGGATTTCAAAGATTGATTTCTTCCCTGGAATAGGCCCGATAAGGACATCATGTCTTTCGGTTGTGCCATGTGAAGCCTAAACTGATCAAGGAACTTTGTTGCTAATTCACCAGAAATGGAGATGGATTTAGGTAGGAGCTTGGTGAACCACATGGAAGCAATTCCCTTTAGAAAGATTGGAAAACATCTACACCAAACAATATTTGAAGCATTCACTCCGTCCATGTACCAACTATACTTGTACAAGTGATGTTTTAGGTCTCTAGTTCCATCGTAGGATGGAATAGTCGGCATAGTGAACTTTTTAAGATATCGTTCGTTCAGAATGTCATTAGTAAGGGAGTCTGGCTTGGAGCGGATCCCCATTCATCATCTCTCATGTTCTTTCTTTCGTCTATTAGGTGTTTGATCATGTCCGAGATATATACCTCGGATGTCTGGTAATCTGTGGGTTGGTTGTTAGTGACTATACCAAGTATTTGATTTTGCAAACGGTCTTGGTAACTGAGCTGAAGCCTAGGCTCTCATGTCTTCGAGAGAGCCACTCCTTTGGAGTTTCGTTGGCTTGCGGTTGGTCGTATAGGGGTAGTTTGAACCTCTCTGTTGGTATTGAGTGTGTTAGTGTTTTATTTCAAGTCGTCGTCATCAAGTTGTTCACAATCTTCAGAGTCGGAGAGACCCACTGCTATATCTTCCCATGGAGTTTTCGTCCCCAGATTCAATTTCGTGGCGGGCTGCTTTACAGTTGGTGGAGTGCTTGCGTTTCTTCTATGGTGATTCCTACAGCTCCACCTATTACACCTTTTTGCTGCTAATTTCCACTTCTCCAATTTAGGCAAACGGAAGAGTTTTCCTGCTTCGTGGCAGCTCTAGGCTCTGGCATGGTTCTCGGAGTAGCCAGTGATTGCAAGGCTAGGAGGGCATTTAGTTTTTCTATAAGATCTTTTTGGCTATTCTCCATCTTTTGATTGATTCCATCAATCATCTTGTTTAACTCGCCTCTAGTGATAAATTCATGCTGGATAGAAGATTCCTGTGTTGGTGCCGTTGACTTCAACTTGTTGATGGTTTCCCCTCCAGGTATTACAGCTCCTATGGATCTTCCTGAAGCATATCTCTTTCTTCCTGGTGCCATTAATTCTCAACAGCAAATTTTCTAAGCAGAGATTGAGGATCTAACTTCTGAACCTGTCTGATCCAAAGTAGATAGCTAGATCTGAGCTTGAGTTCAATTCTTAGTGAAAGCACCGAAATGTTAACCCAAAAAATGGATCAACACTCTGGATTGAGTGTGAAAGCACCAACCTTGTTTATCAAGGCAAATAAATTAGAAAACATAATAGTAGATCGTAGAAAAGTAAAGGGACAAGAAGATTTTTATAGTGGTTCAGCTGTTAATGAAGCCTACGTCCACTTTATAACTTTCTATTAATTGACTGCTGCTACAAGTGAAATCAGATTACAATATGATTGAATCTTCCAAGTGAGATCAAGTCACAAGTTCAAGAGTTATTGGAGAATCATATTAGACCCCTAGGTGATTGTTGTGTGGGAGGAGAAAAGTGAAGAATAGTTTCTGTAGAGTTTCAGCAGCCAGTCTAGAAGATCTTCTTCATGTTGCAAGTAGGATTGTATTTATAGGGGTTGAAGAGTTATTGGGCTAAGTCATTTTCCGGAAGCCTATACTTGACGATACGTAGACGCTCCAAAAATTTCATTGCGATCCTACTCAATGTGATGGATCGCTAGCAATCCATAGGGCATGGATCACTAGCGATCCATGTACTTAGGGGATTTTCGAATCGTTTCCTTTGGGTTGCATTCCTTGCCTCATGTAGATGCTCTCCATGTAATTTGGTAACTAGTTGTCTTGTTTTGATGGCGATTCGTATACATGTTGCATTGAACTATGACTGGAATCAGATGAATGTTTACTTTTCGAACTAGTTTGCTTGGAATACCATGAAACTTGGTAGACATCCTTAGAAAATATACTGGATCATGATGCAAGAAGTTTAGAGGGTCCATGAGCAAACCTTATGGATCGCTAGCGATCCATCACCTTAGCTTATTTTCACTCCTTTCCTTTAGGGTCATTCCTAGTTCCTTCTTCTGGTCCTTTTGGTTGATTCTTGAGATATTTCGACTTGTCATAGATGTTCTATCTTCCTTTGAATTCTATTAGGTTAAAAACCTGGTTAACAAATGTTTTAAAAGTTTGATTCATTTATAGAAAATTAAATTTCTAAAAGTGATATCATTTTGCTATTCCTGATAGTTGATTTATTGGCTATCAATTTTGATTCTGCTATCTACTTTATGATTCGTTAAATCAAGACGATTTGTTGCTCATATTGATATCCTTTGCCGAAAAATGACTAAATCCATAAAGCGAGTGGACATCAGGCTATGTGGTGTTGCTCCCATTAGGGTATTTTCACATCTACTTTAGATTGGTTTCAGTTATATGTGCACTAAGATGTGAAATACTCGAATACTCGGTAAGGTTGGCGGGGTCCGGCTTGTACATTTCAGAGAGCCATCATAGTTCTCTAGTATATTTCAAGAGCTATACTTTCGGTAAGGGGGGTGCACCCTTCTAGTCATTGATGGAAAATTCCCTTTTCCTTATTCGATTCAAATCTTTGAATCGTTTTCTTAATTGCATCAAGAAGTGTCTAGAGCTCTTCTTGATGCTTAATTATTATTTCCATTCTTTCAAGTCTGATTTTGTTCCGACTTGTTTTAATTCTTTCATCCATGGATGTTGTTCTTATGAGGTAAAAACTCATTCCGTGGTTAGCGATATGGTCTCATAGAATTATTACATGTTCACCATATTACTTAAGTTTTCTCATGCTGGTTTTCTAGACCGACCCAAGTGTTATTTTGTTATAATGCTCGGGTCAGGCCGAGTATTTTCCAGGTTGGCATTGGTGTTATGGAGCTCTTGGAGAAGAGCTGGATGTTCACCTACCGTAGTATTTTATTTTCTACTGCATTGTATTGTATACCTATCAGTAACTATAAGGCAAAAAATTTATAACTGTCCAACTGATGAGGTTTGTTTTTAACTCTGATGTACCTTATATCATGGAGTGATAGTTTATACTATCTTTATTATATTATATATGTTGTCGTTTCCGCTGTGAGAATTTGTTTCCCCCATTTGTTCTTTTTATTTTACCTTAACGATTTGCCTTTCTAGGGATTGGATGTTCAGCATTGGAATACCGTGGATGTATTTGGTGTTGACTTTCAATGGTCGAAAAGGCGGTCGTTCCAAATGTCTAATAACAAAAGAAGGATGTTGAGCCTTTACAATAATGACTGTTGTAAAGCGTCTATAGGAAGCAAGCGGTCTAGATCTTTTACAACCAGCAAATGATGCCAAACTTCAAGAGCTATAAAGGATGTCGAGTATATATAGTTTTGCAAATTGCCGAATATCTCCCTTGATATGAGATGCCAAATATCAACGATATGAATCATGATGTAGAATATCGAAAATACAAAGAGAGATGCTATATATTAGGAGATATCGAAGATCAACATATTAAGTGAATACCATATATCAACATACAAAGTGATCGCGACTATGGACACGTGGTAGCCATTTCACATGCCATTGCCTCTATAAACAAACCCCCACTCTAATTCTGCGAGGGGCGAATTTTTCTCGTCTTATTTCTTATATTTTCAAGTTGTTAACCCTAAATCGAATTGAATAATAAACCTTGCATAACATATTACAAGTGAATGAAGATATTTGACTATGACGAGACTGATAACTTACATATGACATTTATGTTCTTGTATTTTTGACATGCACATGGCTTCTCTTTTCAAGAACCGAGATCGTGAATATATATATGTATATATATATATATATATATATCTCACTTTGGACTCGCATACTTCTTGTGGGTTAACATAAGGCTATCCAAGTCTTCTATTAGCCAGGACTTATTTGCCAAGCAAATTTTAGGTTAGCAAAGAAATTTGATAACAAATATATAATATCAAAAGATAATACATAAGCTACTCCAATATACTTAGCATTTCAAAGTTACTAATCAGAGTACTATCATTAGCCTGGACAGTTATAACAACCTGTCATTACAATTACTGATATATATACATAAAGTAATGCAGCGAAAATAAGAATACTATGGTAGGTAAACATCAGCTCCTCTCCAAGAGCTCAATGAACATAAACAAAAACCTATCTTTCTCAGACTGCTCGAAAGAGCGTACAAGGAATTTAGGAAAAACAAAAGCCACGTATCAGACATAAGTTTGGTGTGAGAAACTCAAGAAATATGTGTATAGTGTACAACAATACCTTTTGAGACCATTGTAACGGTTATCCCCTTAAAAAAGCCAAACCTGTTAATACCTTAGTTATTGATTTTGATGTCAACAACCATATACAACCATATATAAATATATAAAATATAGATACTAATGTTTGGCCAAGTTATATAGTATATAGTGCAGAATATCACACAGGTGTTGAATCAAAGATTGTACAGTATAAAGACTCAAGAGATAGACAAGAAGACTTATGATTTCAAAGAGCAAGACATGAAGATCTCAAGGTTATAATTTAGTATATAGAGTCATAACATATATTGTTAAAATCCTTGTTTGTAATCTCGGATCTCTATCTTCAATTTTCAAATCTTTTGTATTTTTAATCAAAATAAATTTCAAAATATTTTATAAAAGTTTTTCAAAGTTCAAAATGTTTATAAACTATGTTCAAACTATTTTACAAAATACTGAATTATTTTACAAATTATAGGATTTTCAAAATAATTTAAAAGAAAATAGTTTTCATTTTTAACTAGCATATGTCGACATATAGGTATAGGGTATGTTGACACACATGCTGCCAATTGGTTTTTTAAATTTCGAAAGGAAGTGTCTATTTGTCGCAACTCTTCATGCGCATTTGTTTATTTTCTATATAAAAGGGAGTTCAAACACATTTTTTAAGAACTAATTACGTACTTTCTTCCCTCTTACTCTCTTGAAAAATACTCAATTCTCTTCAAAATCATATAGAATCAATTCATACTTTATTTTTTATTGAATACTTTCTCAGTTTTTTGGAAACGTCTCTCTCTTAATTCAAAGATCAAAGTGTTATCCACGAGGTTATAGGATCCATTATATTCGAAGTACAAGAATTTGTCTTTGGAAAAAATATCAACTCTATTTGTATTTGTTTGGGTGTGCTTGTTGCCCCTTCAAATCAAGTGGGTGTGCTTCTAGCCCGATTCAAATCAAGTGGTTATGATTGTAGCCCGACCAAATCAAGTGGGTCTACTATAAGCTCGGAAATTCAAGAGGGTGTGTCTCGTCGCCTTGAAATCGAGATTGTATTTGGGTTTGCATTTTACCCGATTAAAGATTGGCATTTGAAAAAAAATATGTACAAGCAATTGTATAGGATTGGATGTAGGAGAAATCAGAACCACTATAAAATTCCTAGTGTCATCTCTCTAGCTCTTTTTACTTTACTTTGTTGCTTTATCTGTGACTGCAATTGTGGTTGATTGTTAATATAATTCTGTGCTGTTAATTTGTGATTTAATATCAAACTTGAAAGAAAATAAAAAAGATTTACATAAGTTAGAAAACACTATTCACCCCCTCTAGTGTTTAATTAACCTTAAGATCCATAAACCCACAACCCATATTTGGTCTAATAAGTAAACATTACGATATAATAGATAATTTCTAAGGTGAAGAATATAAATAAGAAAATAGTCGTGATGCTTACATTAATCACTCTACAACAATATTAAATAGATATGCAAACAAAACCGCTATGACGTGTTTATATAATGGATTTTCCTTGAAGACCTCCCCAGTAAACTAAGACCGATCTCCTATAACAAGGATCAAAAATTACCTTCGGAGCATTATATATCTCTAGATATAATGAATATATACCATAAGGTAAACACAACAGGCCCAGACGTTCGAACACTTTCGTCAACAATGTGAACCAAATATCAATAACTCCCCGCGCTCAAGATTTTGAAAGAATGCTCTAGATGTGGAGTTGATATACCGCCAAGGGTTAGCTAAACCCGAGGTCGTGAATCCTACTCTATCCTAGTCATATACCGATAGTGGAGTCACATTTAATATCTCAAAACATGATCCATCATTGTAACGACCCGTAATTTTCGATAATTAAAAATAGTTAATTTAATAAGGTTTTTGTGATTTAATGTTGGAAGAAATAAAAAAATTGATTAAATAATAAGAATATAACGGGAATGAAATGTAATAGTATTAATTTAAGGTAATTGATAACTACTTTAAATGTAATTCTTATTAATTGAAATGATTTAAAAAGTTATAATTAGTTATAGTGTAACGACCCATAAGTTTTTGATAATTAAAATGGTTAATTTAATAAGATTCTATGATTAAATATTGAAAGAAATAAAAAATTATAATTTAATAATGAAATAATAACTAAAATGAAAGGTAACAATGTTAATTAAAGTAAATTATTAACAACTAGAATGGAATTCCAATCAACTGAAAGAATGTAAAGGTTATACTTGGTTATACAGTGAATATAGGAAAATAAATGTAAATATTCAATTCATTAATGAAATAGTTTATAATAAATGGTAATTGAATAAAAATCTGTGTTATGTAAGTAATTATAATATTTGTTTGTAAATAATGAATTTAAAAGTGTGATTAAGAGTTAATGGCAACAATCATTGTACGTTACCTATTTTGTTAGTTTGTTAAGTTTAATTTGAAATCAATTGCAATTAATTCACTTAATTATTGCAGTTTATGTGGATTAAATTGGTAAGTGAAGAATGTTGATTCGGTAAGATGTAACCAATGTAAATTCTATACATAATATGATAATTAATGTAAATAAAAGAATGAAACCATGATGAAATAATTAATTGAGATTTTTAAATTTTAATTAGTGTGTAAAATTGACCAAATTCCAATATAATTGAAATATAGTAATT
Source organism: Allium fistulosum (assembly GCA_030737815.1). Classification (NCBI taxonomy): domain Eukaryota; kingdom Viridiplantae; phylum Streptophyta; class Magnoliopsida; order Asparagales; family Amaryllidaceae; genus Allium; species Allium fistulosum. The sequence goes on from CM060903.1 coordinate 1,182,271,912, forward strand.
AATACAAATAAAAGATGAAAATTGGAAGATATTAATGTAATGGAATATAAAACTATGTTAACTATGTTAGTTGAGTAATAATTGATTGAATATTAAGTTTAGAATCAAATAAAATCAAATTTATTGGAATTAATTTGTAATTAATTAGATTAATTGCAGTTGACATTTGAACACTGTATTTATTGAAATAATTAACACTAAATTGATATGTGAATTTTCTTTTAGTTATTATAAATATCTAAGGGATCAAAAATGATAAAAATCTGCCAGTTTATAAATATTGAATTAAAAAGTGATTTAATTAATTAATATTGATTTATTTAATTAACTGAATATAGCCATTTTGGCCACTGACTCAGATTTCGACGAAACCAGTTTCATCGGATCCGTAACAGTAAATTATTATAGGATTTCAAGTTTCGAAGCGATCAGACTTGTCGTTTGATCGTGCAGACTCGAAATGCCTAGAAATCAATTTAATTAAAATCAATTGAAATCAATTTGAAATAAGCCGATTTTAACATAACTTCTTCATACGATGGAATTTGGACTTGAAACCTGTTCCATTGGGTTTAAATTTTTTGAAAACATCTATTTTGATATATGGGTTGACCCATTTTTGTTCCGGAGTCAGAACGGGCTTTTCAGGCCATTTATCGTTCAACGTGTAAGTCGATCTGGTCCATTCTTTCTGTTTTCAGCTTTGCCTATAAATAACCTGTTAAAAACCCTAGGTTATTTCTTATTTCTGATTTCAGTATGTACAACTCCATCTATCTGCTTCCTATTCCTTCCAATGGCTTCAAACCCTAATTCTATTTTAAACTGCAATTCAAATTCAAATAAAAAAATCAAACTCCTCCAAACTATATCAAATTATATACCGTTTCGAAGCTCTCGACAAGCGCAACTCAGATCTACAATTCGTTTTTGTCATTGAATCATCGTTTGGCCAGAAACTGATGATCAATTTTCGGCCGTCCATAAGCCATAATTTCGTTAAACGGTGGATCGTCGACTATTTGTCGATCAGAAAGTTGAGATGGGTAGAGGGCGTTGAGAGGAGCACATCCATACGGCCACTTGGGTCTAGAGGTGCCTAGATTTTTCCATAATCGACGTGGAAGTTTGTGTGGTCGGTCACGGTGGAGGGGGTTTGGTGGCGCCGCTCGGCCAGGGTAGGGTCGGCCGGTGATGGCCTTCACGGTGGGGTCGTCTTATCGAGTGGTCGTGGTGCAAAGCGGCGACGAATATTGGAAGTTCATGGCGGTTGGGTCGACGTTAGGGTTCGGTCCGTGTTCTTAGGCGTGGAGATGATGTGGATGCTGCGGTATGATTCATTTTGTTTTGTATATTTTTTAAATTAAATTTTGATTCCAAAAGTTCTAATCGACATAACTTTCGCATACAAGATCTAACTCACGTGCGGTTTGTTCCGTTAGGATCATATTTAAATTCTGGACATTTTGACGCTGATTTGGATGAATTCTGGGACTGTTCAAATTTGGGCCCTATTTTGAATTTCAAATTGATTTGAAATTCAAAGGTGAGTGTTTTAACCCACTCACAACTTCTAAAATTTCTTATGTTGGTGAAATTAATTTATGATGTGATTAGAAATTTATTTATGACTGTTTGGTATAGTTAAATCATCATTCCAGTTAACTTGAATTTATTTTGAATTAAATTGTTATTTTATTTATTTTTGAATTTAAATTGCCAGTTAATTACCTGTAAATGGTAACCTGTTATCTATTGATGTTTATTGATTGATTTGGATGATGATTGTGATGAATGTTTGATTGTTTATTTTGGATGAATGGGTGTTGTATTTATATTGTCATAACTGCAAGTTCCCTATGGGTTGAAATGATACATACCCGAATGATCTATAGATTAGGAAAAATCGTTATGGGTTGCTATGATAAACTCGAGCGATTTTATGGGTTTTATTATTAAATTCGGGATTGCGGTTTGAAATGATATATAACCGTAAAAGTGTAAATTGCGGATTGAAATGATAAATATCCGTATCACTTGACCCTAGGGTAGAGAATTATATACGGACACCGAATTGGTTAAATTAAATGATTTTAAATCCTTAAATTTTGAATTTAATCGAATGATATTTTGGAATAAACTTGTTTTATATAAATTGAATTATTATTGAAATCAAGTTATGTTGAAATTTGAAATGGGTTAAAGAAATCAAATTTACAATTTTAAGTTGGATTTTGAAGTATAAATGGAATTAAACGGAACTAAGTTATTGAAATTGTTTGAAAGTGTAACTTTGAAATATTTTGGAATGTGAGTGATTTAAATTGATATTTCAACATGGTTTGGAAGTAATATAAAGTTTAAAATTTTATTATGAGTTGAATTGAAAGATTGAAATTAGATTTGTTGATTTCGAAATTTGAATGGTTCAGATATGTTGAATAACATAAATATTTCTAATTATTAAGATTTTTAAATTATTAAACTATTTTAACCTATATCAACTATATTAAATCATTTTAACCTATTTTAGACCATTTAAATTATTTTTAAAACTAATTAACCTATTTTAACTTATTTTAAATCTAATATATCTATTTTAAATCTAATCAATCTATTATAAAGCTATTGAATCAATTTTAATTATATTAAATCTATGTTAAACCTATTCAACTATCTTAAATCAAGTTAAACTATTTTTAATCTATTTTAAAGTATTTTAGAGTAATTTAACTATGTATAACTATTTAAAACTATTTATAACTATCTAAACTATCTTTCTAAATTTCAAACTAAATAAAATAGATGTGTTTATCTTTTAAATCCTCGAGTTTAAAGTGAATATGGTTATGTGATATTATAACCTAAGTTGGGAGTTAACTATATATATTTGATTTGAATATGAAGTTTGAAAAGAGGGTTTTAAACCAGTTGAAGATATGATTTCAAAGTGAATATGATTTCGGAAGTGATATGGTTTTGAGAACATGATATTTTGATATAAATTGTGAATTGACTTTGGAAATGTAAAAGAACCATCCGGTGTGAAATAAGCGTTTGGTTGTTAAAGAGACCGGGATCAGATATTGTCATACTCTCTGCCAATACTGAAAACCACTTTAACAGCTGTGTAGGCGGTGGAGATTCCAGAATGAAGTAGGATGGTAGCGACGATTCCTGTATGAGGTATGACGTGACCCTGACTCCCGTGAGTCAGCTTAGATGTGACTAAAATAGGAGCAATTGACGGGCCAAGTGAGGTCATTCCTCCGATCGGGCACATTCCTTCGATACTATATTCTGACTTTGTGATTTATTTGGTGGCCACCCTTGATTTTGATTTGGGAGTGTGTTCCGAGGTGGGCGGTAGTAGATGCTATGCATTACCACCAGCTTGGAAGTGTAATTGGTATATCTACCCTGGCATTGCCTAGTTGTGCCGTGTTCACATGCCCTAGCGCGCCTTCTACGAGTTTGTTTTGTACCATACCTATGGAGTGCCCTCTGATGACGCCCAGTACGAGGGAGATTACGGTATTGTATAGACTATGGGAATATATAAAATATGTTAAGGGGGATATGGGTAACGCCTTAACGCTATTTTAATACTTTACTTTATTGTAGACATTATTATAATAGCTTATTGTACTACATAGTAGATAGTTTAATGGATCCTTAGGAGATGCGAATCCCGAACATCTCTTAAGTTATTGCTCTCATGTTAGACACTGGATAGGAGATGTCAAACCCCGTAAACATCTCCGACGCCGTTTACACTTATATTTATTTACCGTTGATTTAACTTACATAAGATCTTTTAGTTCTGACTCGGGTGTTTTGTCTTTTCAATTCGCTCGGGTCAGCCTGAGCATTTCAGGGTTGAAGACCTTATTTCTGGAGGACGAAGACGAAGACTTGTACTATTATTATTTATTATATTCCACTGCATCACGTTGTTCCGCTGCATTTATTATTTATTTTTCCTTGTTGTCTGTAACTCTAATTCTGTATTGTATAAGTATAATCAAATTTATTTGTAAACAGCTTCGTAAACTGTTATTTGATTATTATATTTTGTCATTCCGCTACGAGATTCTGTATTTGTTTTATTTCTTTCTCTTTTTCTTATTTACCCCATAACAATCTACCCTTTTGAATGGTTTGAGTCTGACGCATGCGTCTGCTTAAAACGTCTAAAAGGCAGGTCGTTACATATAGATTGTAAATTAATTGTAATAACATGTGTGTTATTTGATAATTGGATTAAAGGAGTAATTGATGATTTAGATGTTGGATTAATTAATGAATTAGTAAGTAATAAAGTGAAATTGAATAAAATTAGTGTTGTGTAAATAAATATAACATTTGTGTGTAGATAACAAACATACAAATGTGATTAAATATAAAAGTGGTGACAATTGTTATTTGTTACCAATTTATTTAAATCAATTGCAATTGAATGTCATTGAATGTTACGTAATGTGAGTAAGGCGATAACTGTAAAAGGTGTAATTGATAATTTTAATATGTATAAATTTATGAAATAGTATGTAATTAATTGCAATTGATAAAAATTAGTGTTGTGGTAGTAATTATAACACTTGTTGTGGATAATAACTTATAAGATGTGATTAAAAGTTATTGGTGACAATTATTATACATTACCTATTTATTTAGTCTGTTAAATTTAATTTGAAATCAATTACAATTAATTCACTTAATTAGTGCAGTTAATGTAGATTAAATTGATAATTGTAGAATATAAATTTAATAAGACGTAACCCAATGTAAATTTTATTCATAATATGACGATTGATTGAATAGAAAGAATTGGAATCAAGTTTGATCAATTTATTGGAATTTAAGTTATAATAATGGATTTATTGCAATTAAATGTAATTAAATACAAAGTTAATGAAAACTAAGATGATAATGGTAAAATATTAGTGTAATAAGATATAAACAAATGTAAATTATAGCCATGAGATGAAAAGTGATTGAATAACAAGATGAAAAGGCAAATAAATGGATTTATTAGAATTTAAAGTAATAATCACTGTATTTATTTCAATTGAAATTAAATACTGTAATTAGTAAAATAATTAACATTGAATTGACATGTAAATTTGTTTTAAATTATTGTGTTTATTCAAGTAATCAAAAATAATAAAATTTGTTAGTTATAAATTTTGAAATTAAAAAGTGATTTAATCAATTTAATAATAATTTATTTAATTGACGTGAAAATAGCCATTTTGGCCAGTGTCTCGTATTTTGACAACCAATTTCATCGGATCCATAACAGTGAATTTTTGTAGGGTTTCAAGTTTCGTAGCGATCGGACTTGTCGTTTGATCGTGCGGGCTCGAAATGCGTAGAAATCAATTTAACCGAAATCAATTTGAAATAAGGTGATTTTAAAAACCAACTTCTGTATACAATGGAATTAGGACTTGAAGCTTGTTCCATTGAGTTTAAAAATATCGAAAACCTATATTTTGATATATTGGATGACCCATTTTCGTTTCAGGAACGAAACTGGCTTTTCGGGTCATTTTTATCGTTTCGATCCAACCCTACCTATATATAGGCTGTTATAAACCCTAGTTGTTTTCATTTTATTATTTTCTGTATGTACATCTCCTTCCTCCTTCTCAAACGTCTGAACATCAAACCTAATTCCCAAATTTCAAAACCTAGTTTCAAAAAAAAAATTCCTCCAAGTTTACTCCGAGTCGGGAAGAGGTTCGCTTCGAGTTCCAAAGGCGAAAAACCTGGAGCGACTTCGGGTCAAGAGCCAAATGACTCGGGTCTTGGGTCATTTTGGAAATAACTCAGAGCAAGTACCGGGTAATTGAGGCAACGACTCGAAGTAAGACCCGAAGTCGAAATTTTCCAATCTTCTAACATTAATAACTTTTGCATACGAGCTTAGATTCACGCTCGGTTTTCTCCATTGGGATCGTATTAAAATTCCGAACATTATTGAGCTAGTTTGGTTGAATTCTAAGACTGTTGAATTTTGAGCCCTAGTTTGGATTTCAAATCAATTTGAAATCGAAGGTGAGTGTTTTAACCCACTCACAATTACTAAATTATCCTATGTTAATTAAATTTAATTTATGATGTGATTAGGAATTGGTTATTTGATGTTTGGTATGTTTAAAATTGTGATTTTAGTTAAAATTGACTTTTATTGCAATTAATCATTGTTTAATTAAATATTGAATTTAGTTGTCAATTTAATACATGTTAATGATAATCAGTCATCTATTGGAGTTTATTGGTTGATTTGGATGATGATTGTGATGTATGTTTGATTGTTGATATTGGATGACTTGATGTTGTATTTTATATTGTTATAAACCGCAAGTTCCCTATGGGGTGAAATGATACATACCCGGACGATCTATAGATTAGGGAAAAATTGTTATGGGTTGAAATGATAGATTCGAGCGATTTTATGGATTTTTATTTAATTCGGGATTGCAGTTTGAAATGATATATAACTGTAAAAATGTAATTTTGCGGATTGAAATGAAAAATATCCGTATCACTTGACCCTAGGGTAGAGAATTATATACGGACACCAGATTGGTTAAATTAAATGATTTTTGAATCTTTGAAATTTTGAATTCAGTTAACTGGCATTTTGAAATAGAAATTGATTTATATAAACTGATTTTTTTTCGATAATCCAAGTGTTAAATGTTGAAATTGGAATTGGTTTAATGAATTGTTCAAAGAATTTAAATTTGAATTTCAAAGTTGAAGTGTCAAATATAAATGAATTTATCGGAATTCAGTTATTGAAAATGTTTGGATATAACTTTGAAATCTATTTAAACTAATTTAAACTATTTTAATTAAATTAACTATTTCAATCAATTTAAAACTATTTTAATTTATATTAACCTATTACAACCTATTTAATCCAATTTAACCTATTTTACCTATTTTAAACTAATTAAATTTATTTAATCTATTTTAAATCTATTTGATATAATTTAAATCTATTTAATCTATTTTAAAAATTATTTAATCTATTTAAGAATCTACTTAATATAATTTAATTCTATTTAATCTATATTTAATCTGTTTAAATCATTTTAAAACTAATTAAATCAAATTTAAATCTATTTATACTATTCTTACTATTTAAACTATTTTAATTCTATTTAAACTATTTTAAAACTATATAAACTATTTATAATTGCCTAAACTATTTTCTAAAATTTCAAACTGTGTAAAGTTGAAGTATTTATATTTAAATCCTTGATGATGATACAACCTAAGTTGGAATTTGGAATTGATACCTTTTTGTGAAGTGACATATTTGAGTGAATAAGATGATTTTGAAATGAAGAATTAATTAACATAACTTATCAATAATTTCCAAGTGAATATGATTTCAAAAGTGAATATGATTTCAAAAGTGAATATGATTTGAAAGTGAATATGATTTGAAAGTGAATATGATTGGAAGTGAATATGATTTTGAAAGTGAATATAGTTTGAAAGTGAATATGATTTCGAAAGAGATATGATTTGAAATTGAATATGATATTTTGATATAAATTGTGAATTGACCTTTTTGAAATGTAAAAGAACCATCCGGTGTGAAATAAGCATTTGGTTGTTGAAGAGACCGGGATCGGATATTGCCATACTCTCTGCCAATACCAAAAACCACTTTAACAACAGTGTACGTGGTGGAGATTCCAGAAATGAAGTAGGATGGTTTGGCGAATGATTTCTGTATGAGGTATTAATGTGACCCTGACTCCCGTGAGTCAGCTTAGATGTGACTAAAACAGGAGCCACGCCGGGCCAAGTGAGGTCATTCCTCCGATCAGACACATTTCTTCGATACCATATTTTGACTTTGTGATGATTTGGTGGCCACCCCTTGATTTTGATTATGGGAGTGTGTTCCGAGGTGGGCGGTAGTAGCAGCTATGCGTTACCACCAGTCCGGATACACAATTGGTATATCTACCCTGGCATTGCCTCGAGTGCCGTGTTCACATGCCCTAGCGTGCCTTCTACGAGTTTGGTTTGTACCATACCTATGGAGTGCCCTTTGATAGCCTCCAGTTTACGGAGGAGTTACGGTACTTTATAGACTATGAGAATATATAAAATGTGTTAAGGAGGATGTGAGTAACGCCTTAACGCCATATTAATACTTTTACTTTACTTTAGACACTATTATAATAGTGCATTGTACTACATAGCAGATAGTTTAATGGATCCTTAGGAGATGGTAATCCCGAACATCTCTTAAGTTATTGCACTCACGTTAGACACTGGATAGGAGATGTCAAACCCGTAAACATCTCTGACGCCATCACACTCATATTTATTTACTGTTGATTTAACTTACATAAGATTTTTTAGTTCTAACTCGAGTGTTTTGTCTTTTCAATTCACTCGAGTCAGTCTGAGCTTTTCAGTTTATCGAAGACGGCTTTCTGGAGGATGAAGACGAAGATTTTGTACTAGTATTATTTATTATATTTATTCCACTGCATCATGTTGTTCCGCTGCATTTATTTATTATTTATTCTTGCTGTATGTAACTCTGATCTGTATTATAAAAGTATAATCTATGTATTTGTAAACAGCTTCATGAACTATTTATTTGATTATTATATTTTGTCATTCCGCTACGAGATTCTGTATTTGTTTTTTTTCTTTCTTTGCTTTTTTCTTATTTACCCCATAACAATCTGCCCTTTTGAATGGTTTGAGTCTGACGTGTGTGTCTGCTTAAAACGTCCAAAAAGGCAGGTCGTTACAATCATCAATCGAATAGATCATGAAAACCCAAATGGATTCCAGCATCTCGAATAGATCCACTTCTAAGAGATGGAACACATATATGGTTTTGAAGTTTTTATGGTTTCGAGTCATCTCATACAAAGTGAACCCCCGCTTACTAGGCATTCCAAAACCAATAGATAGATTTTCAGTTAACTTAACTTCGGTTTTTTCAGAATAAACAGACAATGCATAAAAATGGAGATCTTCTCATATCCAGATGGATTTCATTATTATTTGTCCTAGAAGAACCAGAGGAGTTTATACATAGGTTATATCATAACTGAGTGAACAACCGTACCATATTATTCCCGCATTTCTTCTAGGTACTTCCCAAGTTAATTTGGTCAAATTCAACAAAAATGAGAATGATCGCATATGGAAACCAAGTCTTGCATACTTATCACATTTCCAACCTTCCCAACTTCCGCTATCCTCGATCAATAGTGCAGCCCGATAGGTTAGAGCACTATTGCTTCTACACCCAACTCGAACCATCATTCTTAACTGTCATAAATAGAAACAAGTCTACTTTATCAGCTTTAGTGCTAAGTACAAGACTAAATACTGTCCGTAAGCATGTCCACACACAAAGCACGATTAACACACACGAAGCACAATCAACTCACATAAACGACTTCTAATCCTCTTTTTATTTAATTAATCATTTATTAATTAAACCTCTTTTATTAGTAAATTTTTTTTTCTCTAGTAAAACTTCTTTCATTTAATAAAACCTCCTTATTTAATTAAACTCTTTTATTAATTAAAACTTCACTTGTTAATTAAACTTCTTATTAATTAAAACTTCACTTAGTAATTAAACTTCTTAGCAACTAAAATTTAACTCATTTAAACTTCTTATTAATTAAAACTTAAACTCATTTAATTAAACTTCTTATTAATTAAACCTAACTCATTTAAACTTGTATATAGATTTAATTTCCCATTAAACTTCTTGTTATCCACATATAGCAAGCCTTTATAGGAAATAGGATAGAGAGGAAGTGAAACGACAACATAAAGGAAGCATACATACATACTAATATATAAAAAAGCAATTATGTTACTATAACGTTATCCTATGTCCCTCTTTATTTGGGTAAGAGTTCTCTTAATTCTTACTACCTCTGCTCTGTTTAAAAAGTATTTCCTAAACCTCATGTCTGATGCCAAATGTAACATCCCCCATTTTGAGACCCGGAGATGAACATCAAAATTGAGCAGTCATTCTAGTCTTATTTCCAAGCAGAAAAATAAGAACCTTTTTCTAACAGCAAATTAAACAAAACACTAAATTTTCATTCAAACTAATAAAAATATTTTCCTTACAAATTCACCTAGTCGATACCTATCTCAAATATAAATATAATATAAAAAGATTCCACCACATGATCGACATATGATGATGCAACAACTTATGATCAGAGTCATTATACAAGGAGAGCAACTAGAGTTGCATAATAGTATATACGAATAATATCTAAATATTCACCACCTACAGCGTCTCCAACAGTAATACGTTTGAAACAAAATCTTGTACCCTTCAACTCTAAACCTACTCCAAAGAGCACCTAAAAGTTTTAAAGGAACAAGACCTTTGGATCAAACATAAGGCTGGTATAATAATATTAACTAACAACGAGTAGTTATATAATACATAGCGAGGCTCGGTGCAAAATGAAACGAGTTTTCCTCTCACTAATATTATACAAAAATAGTGTAAGAATGTCATACTTGACTGGCAACCTGTAATTACATTGATTAAAATACATAACAAGTTTATACTAAGTGATACATGAATGTAATCATTTCAATCAAATAAGGTTCATATGTCACATATTCATTAAGGCTAACCACTTTAAGCTTTTATCAATTTATAATACTTTATCAGCAAGTAATTAATCACAATATAAAATAACATTTTATTTTAAGTATTCCTAGTCGAGATATTTTTAGAATGGATGTTGACACATCCATTAAGACCAAAGAATGTAACAATTTCCAAATATTGGGTAGTGTATTACTCATGCATGTTGGACATACCACGGGATTATGTAATGATAGTTATTGGATAATTATGAAATGTCTTATTTGAGAATTTCTTATTATGTAATAATAACTAAGTCAAACAGAAAATCTCGAAGTGACGATATTACATAGTTCTCTTGAGTTGAGAATACCACTAAACTTCACGTAGACATTCCACATTGATTATAGTTAGGTTTGGTCGAAGCATTGAAAGTGAAACACTATTCAAAGTGAATTCGTCTCCTCGGTTATATGAGGTTTGTAACAACCATTAAGTTGAACGATAATTAATTAAAAAGAAGTTAATTAATAATTATTATAGCTAAAATTGGAATATTCACAAACGTCGGAATTTGGTTACAAAACTTGCTCCATTGTGTTCATGGCGATTTTTTGATTCATTTTGACATATAAAGTCTTTCAATCGGAGTTCAAATGAAAAAGTTATTAATATTTGAAGTTTTCAGATCAGAAATAATTCAGAACCAATTAAGGAAGTAAATGTTTAAAACTTAACATTAAAATGAGCATTAACTATAAATGTTAACATTAAATATACATATAAATTAATAGCATTCAATAAAAATTAAATCTAATTAAGAAGCGGAGAAGAAAATAAATAAATTGAATGCAGAAGGAAATGAATGATAATTAATTAACATCAAAACAAACATTAATAAATAAGAAGTTAACATTGAAGGAAAGAAAATTAGGAAATAAATATTATTAATCGAGTTAAATTAACGGTAACTAATACTTAATCTCTAAGTAATGTAAAATTAACGTTGGCATTTATGTCAGATGGTATAAAATAAGTTGTAGAAAAAAATAAAGGAAATAAAAGGAACAAAATAAAAGCTTAACGTATAAACAAATGACCGGTTGACCGCTAGCATCGATCTGGAGAATTACGGTCGATCGGTAGCTGTTATGGCAGCGAGAATAAGCCTACGCCCAATGGCTCGAATTTAATAAATTAAAATCTAACGGATGGAATTGATTCATGCACCTATATATACAGGCCTAACCCGTCACTTTTCTTCTCATATTTTCAGAATCAAGGTGCGAAGCTCTGCCATAACATTTTCTCCACAAATTCTAGAAAGTATAGAAATTATTTAATTTTATAAATATGAATAAAAGTGTGTCATTTGAAATAACAAGAAATATGCCTAAATGAAAGAGATGGATAAAATAGGGATATTTACCGTATGTTGTACCGTCTAATTCAATAAAAAGAAAATATAAAATATAATTTCTTGTAATTCCAAATGCAACATAAGTCCTCTTTTATATAACTTATGAAAAATTAAAGTGTTAACATTTTCTTTTGGAAAATTATAATTCCAATGCATTAAAATGCTAAAATCCCTAAGTATAAACCAAAGCATTGCAAGTAGATATAATAATAACAATTTAATTGTAAATCTATCTAATATATGTGATTAAGACAAGCTAGATATTAAACAATAAGCGATGAAATGAAGGTAAAGTAACGAAATGAGTAATTAAGAAAGTTTGAAATCAAAGGAAGATAGTAATAGTTGAAAAGGAACAACAAAATATATTTAACAATATAAAAGGAAAGTAAGCACAAAAGATAATTAATCTATTAATTTAGAATTAAGCAGTAAATGACATTAAATTAGCATTAATGAAAGCAAGTTGTGTAAAATAACTAAATACCAACAGTTGAACATAGAAGGCTTAGTAATTCAATAAAATTTATATATCCTCAAGTATGCATTTTTGAAGGATGTGAATTATTAAATCTAGTCAATAACTTAAGTTAATTAAAAATGACATAGTCGTTAGTTTGGGTTAGGATGCAAGATTAATTGCGTTGCACAATAGAAGTCTTCCCTCCGGAAAGAGCTACCAATGGTTGTGTATACATTGTACTGATGTGAGACATCTCCAATTGTAGAACTCGTAGGATTATACGTTCGCGTATAGGTAAAGAGAATATACCAAAGTAGGGGTTCGCCTCGGTTGACGTGTCAAAGGGCTAAATAAGGTCCGCTTCAATACTTTAGAGGTATGTTTTAAGTAACCAAGTGGGCATTTTCTTAATTGCATTAGGCAACCTAAATTGGACGGTGAGTGTAGGCTCGGCGCTATGTTAGCAAGGTTGGTACGACATATGTGAGGAGTACGTCTATACGTGTAAGTCGAGAGCATCATCGATTTTGGGGCAGTCAGCAAAAAGGCGATGGTTACGCCAAAACGGGCTACACCTCCTACTAGTGCAGATCACGTTTGGGATCTGCACCGCTTTATATTTGTTTGTTAGTTTGTTTGTTATTAGAAGACATGGTTAGATAAGCCTTAGTGGATGCTTTTAAGCAAATAGGATAGCCCATGGAGTTGAGTCCATGATTAGTCCGAGGAATGGAGTCCTCGGTACGAAGCGGCTAGATAAGTTTTTAAGACATGGTAGAATACGGCTAAATAGTTGTAATGATGTTATTAAGAACTAACGGGAAGATCCTTGGTGTAAGCAGGTAGTTCGGTCTAGACATAGATGATGGACACCTGGCGCAGGTGCAGAGTTAGGAATACTAGCGGGGAAAGTATCCTGGCCTAAAGGGGGACCGTGGTACTTGTACACAGACACACACATATATACGTATGTAGTTATTGTATACCTAGAGTAGATGGAGTGTATCAATATATATGAAGTTAAGACGACTAAGTTTAAAAAGCAAACATAACGTGTAATAGAAAGCAATTGACATAAACTAGTGTTATGTATAAATATGTAATTTACCAGTTACCAGAAAGTTGTTCGAACCCCCTCCTCATTACAACCCACATGATAGACTTAGAGAGACATGTATTGGTACAAGGTAGGAATGGTCGAAGGACAGATTTCTTATGCATGCTCAGTACTGACAAAGGTACTAGATATAAGAGGTATTAGCATTAGTCGGTAACTATGTGTTTTGTTTTACTATTCAACTGTGATTTTCATCGATAGTGCTCTGATATTCTTTTCTTTATTTATAGGATACCAACATTAACGATCCATACTTTGGTGGACTTGGATATTCGATTTAGCAAAAATTCAGACTTACTGAGGTGCGGGTTGTTACATTTGGTATCAGAGCTTAGGCTAGTTGATCTTAAGAATTAGGATACATTGAGTGAACATATTTATATTTTTACTACAATTATATATTATACATCAAACTCTACAAATTTCGACTATAGAAGTAGTTGCAACCATATTTTGAAAAGAGGACAATGAGTCTATGGGTTAGAAGAATAGACGAAGTTGAAGATATACACCTATTCTGATTACCCTATGGGAAGTAGGTCGCATTGGAAGGCGATGACTTAAGAAGAGTATGAATGTGACATATAGATTGGTCCATGAAGCTGGTTGGTACTTGACTCCCTTATTAGGCCTGGATTGCCAATTGGTAGTAGATCCCGGTAGGATTGCCGATTGATGATATACAATAGGTCTAAATAAATGGGAAATGAAGAATCTATATTTTGCAGATATCTGAAAGTAAGAATTGATCTAGTTCTCGAAGAAGGTGTGTAGTAATCACTCCACAACGATAGCCGGATTTTTAGTATATTCTGAAAGAAGATAAGTCAGAAAGTAAGTAGATAAGAAGAAAAGTCCAAAAGAAGGGACAAACAAAACCCACTTTGAGTCTGACCCTGTAATGACTCGCAATTTTAATGTTTCAAATGGGAATATTTAATCTATTTAAATATTTAGATTTGATTCGAATGTAATAAATAATAAAGAAATCTATGTTAAATAAAACGACTTGATTTATGATGATGTATTTTAATTTAATTTATAGGATTTTTCCATAATTTTTAATTTGGAAAATAATGATATTTTCGTTTGATGATTTTGTGGAAAACGCCGGTACTTTTGAAACTTTACAGAATATGTTAATCGGTCTATTTTATTGTTTTTTATTATTGTCTTACATTGTTGTGCACGATCGTATTTTTATTTCTGTCGTTCGCGCTCGTACGTAAATAGGATATTGTGTAAACACGTCAAGGTTTGCCCGAAGAAATTTAACTAATTCCTGCTGCATCTGTTGGCTTAGCTGAGATCCAATCTTTATCATTTTAGAATCGTCATTATCGTCGATCGGAACATCGATCGTCGGCTCGGCCGGGGAAGCTTGACTGTCTTACTTTCGTATTCACTTTCGGTATCTCTTAGGTCAAGATCCCTTGGGAATTGGTTGGGGTCCCCGGTCCTAGGCCCAGGCGTTAGCTGTCAATTTTCCGCAAAGCGGACGCAGAGAGATTCCTCTACGCCCTTTCCTTTTCTTTTCGATGCGCCTCCCACAGCTCGGCAACATAACAGGCTCGTCCATCAGCCTGGTCTCCCTGAATGACTCCAACTCCATTGTCAGTAGGGAATTTTAAAGCCAGACACCAAGGGGCAATGGCAGCCCTGAACTCAGCTAGAGCCGGTCGGCCCAAAAAAGCATTGTATGGCGAGTCTATGTCCAATACAACAAACTGTAATATCTAGACTCTCCGGCGTTCTCCAATTCCCAATTCCACTGGTAGTTCCATCATCCCAGTGGGTATAGTCGCACTTCCATTAAAGCCATGAATGAGAGATTGTCAAGGGTTCAAATCCTTTGCTTCCATCCTTATCTGGTCATAAGCTCGCTTAAACAATATGTTAATTGAACTTCCACTGTCTACCAAGATCCTTTTCATCCAAGCAGGACCCATTTGAACTTAAATGACAAGTGGATCAATGGTTGGGGCTTCGACTCTGTCGGCATCCCTGCTTCGGAATACGATGTCGTCCTTCATTGTTTTTTGTTGCTTGGCCGAAGCCCCGTCTTCCAAATTACTACAATACTCAAAGCTCGCATGCCTAATAGAACTGGCATACGACTCCATCTCCTTCCAGCTTCGATCTGCTGGATGAGGACCACAACTAACAATGTTAATAACTAGCCTCCCGCCGGTACGAGCGGGTTCCTCCGGTCTTGCCTGATTTGGTATTTGGTTTTGATTTGATGGGCCTGCACCTCCAAACCGCAGCGCCCGAACAAACTACTTCAACTTTCTCTCTCGTATCAACTTCTCAATAATATCCTACAAGTGACGACACTCATTTGTGTTATGGCCATAACTATCGTGAAATCTGCAAAACTTTCCGTTTGAATCTGTTTTTCTGACGATTGCTTCGGAACAGGTTTCTTATATTGAATAGTATTGCAAGTCTGCAGGTACACATTTTCCAGCGACGTATTTAAAGGAGTATAATTGTCAAACATAGGAGCCCTACGTCGTGGCCCACGATTCTGAACCCGTTTCCTGTTTTTATTTCCATTGCCTTTCTGTTCATTCTGCTTATTTTGTATGTTCAACTGCACCTTTCCGAAACTCTCCCCGGCTTCTTTAACAGCGACATTGCTTTGGATTCCTTCCACACTAGGCCCTGCGTCATCCTTTTTCCTAGACTGTTTTGCATCCTCCCTTCTTAAGAACTGGGCTACCTTTGAATAGAAACGGTCCAATGACGCAGGGGGTTTTTCGGCCAACCAGTTGCCAAATTCAGAATTGGGATCGATTGCCTTAGTTAGTGCCATCAGAATTGAGTTATCATTGGGATTGCTAATCTCGGCGCATGCAGCATGAAACCTCTCCAGATAACGTCTGAGTGTCTCTCCGGGAGCTTGAGTGACACTAGACAAGGTGTTAACATCTTATGGCCTTGTGACATGCATGCAGAACTGTTCAACAAATTTCATTGCCAACTGGTCAAAACATGAAATAAATCAAGGTGGTAGACGAGTAACCCACATAGTTGCTATGCCCCCTAGGGAGATCGGGAAACTTCAGCATTTGACCGCATCATTAGCTCGTGCGACATTCATTAACCATTCGTACTTTAGAAAGTGCTGGTTAGGATTAGAACTCCCTTCATAAACAAGTAGAGTTGGCATTCTGAATCGCTGGGGCGGTTCAGCGTAGAGTATATCATCAGTGAAAGGGGTATGACTCCGAGTGATTCCCCGGTCGTCATTAGTAAGGCCCTGACTTTCGCGAATCATCTAACGAATCATTGTCGGGATATCTGGCATCTAGACGTTCTGGGCATGCTGAGCCAAGGTGTGGTCGGGTTCCACAATGCGAGGATGGGCCGGTTGCGGTTGACGGTCTATATCTCGCCTCCTTGGTTCTAAGTCTTCAGGAACAAAAGGCTCAGGAGTATAATTGCGTTGACGGTGGGTCGGATCCATTCGGTTCCGAGCGTCAACTTCCAACTCAGTAGCAGCGGTGGTAGCACGGTTATTAGTAGTATGATAAGGAACATTACCACCTCGGGAGGAGGGTTCGGTTTAATGGCTTGTTGACGCGCCGACTCTCCGTTGCCTAAGATTCAAGGTGTGCTAATGTCCAGTAGCCTGTGTATAGCTTCCATCCAGCCGTGGGCACGTGGATCTGTGATTAATGTCTGAAGAGGCGGAACTTTCGGTGGATGAATAGGAAGCCTGATCCCTTCTGGATCTCCTTCATCTCTGACGATTCAGTTGATTGGTCAATTCCGCGTTGGCACGGAGTTGCTGAGTAAGCTGTTGGTGGCTTTGAGTCGGCTCTTGCACTAACAGTTGGAACTCTTCCTTGGTGACAAGGCCTTGTGGATCTGAAGGTCCGGCAGCATTCTGGTCGTAGGTGGAAGTAGTGCGGGTAACTGTCTCTACCGTCCTTTTGGATCTGTAGCTATTGAAGTAGTCTTAGTGTTAACCATGGTGGATAGCGAAGCTCTCTCCTAGACTTGGTACAAATCTGAATAGGACGGAAGAACTTCTGAATTTGAAATCTGGATCTTCTCCTTAGATTCTTGCAATCCAATATCGATAGTAGATCCAATGAGCAGGAGAAAAACTGGGTTTTCTCAGTGAAAGCACCAAAGTGATGGTACCAAAATTGGGCACAACACCCTTCGGATGTGTTTGAAGAGATAAAATGAAGAAATTAAATGTAAAACGAGGAAGATCTAACAAACACACCAATCGATAAACAGGAAAAACACATAGAAACACACAGATTTAGAGTGGTTCGCGTATGGCCTATGTCCACTATGAAATGGCTAACTTTTATTGATTTTTTCTTGCTGGTTACAATGAGTTACAATAGTACAATCCAAGTACAATAGTGATTTCGGCAGAGTCTGGACGTAGAAGAGCCAAAAGTCCCTTTTTAGTAGGTCCTGGGCTGCTATTTATAGGCGTAGGCAGCAAATATCTCGCCCAGATCTCGGAAGACCCCTTCTCTCACGTGGGTGGGCCCACGCGATCAATCCCCGATTGTTTGGACTCGATCCGTGATCGATACGAATGAAATTCGTATCGATCAAGATTTAGCCTAATCGAGTCGAGATCGATTATGAACATTCCTAAGGTTGCACTCAAGCTCTTGTGAAAATTTGGTAGCATTTGGACTTGTAGATTTTGAGTTATGATTGATGCAAGTTCAAGTTTGTTGAATGCTACCGAGTTCGCATCGCTTCTGTTCGCATCGATCTGTTCGTATCGCTTCCAGGCACGTGCTTGCTAGGTGACGTGGTGCTAACTTTTAGGATTGATCCACTTTTCATGCCGAGTGACCGAGTCCTCCACCTTTACATGCCTTTGTTCATATCGATCTGGAGTGTTCTTTTCGTATCGATGGTTTGTAACTGCTTCGTATCGATATGAACCTATGTATTTCATATCGATAATATGGATGCTACTTCGTGTCGATCATTCCACACATCCTTCGTATCGATGTCTTTATTGGCATGTTTTGTATCGATCATTGGCTGATCGATACGAACTGAGTTGATAATGAGACCGGTACGAAACACATATGGACGAGATTGATACGAAAGTGTTGCTTATTGATGGATAGGAAATAGACGTAGGTGGATCGACACGAACAAACTGAGGGATGATGGATGCAAAGTAATGCGAGTATGGATGGATACGAAGTGGAACATACCTGATGGATTCGAACTAATGGATGTTTGGTGGATACGACTGAGGTTCCCTGGATGGATACGAATGAAAGCGATGCGAAGGAGGTGGAATGATGGATTCGAACGAGTTGATTTCCTTGGTTTTCATCGATCATACCTTGAGCATACGAACTTCGATTGACTTGAAATTTGGAATGTTGGCTTTCATAGCGTTGATTGTCGTGTCATGTTAATTGTAGCTCGATCCGGACTCGGGCAAATTTACCAGCATCCATAGCGAACCCGTGTATAACCGTTTTTCAGGCTGTGCAGTTAAAGCGCTCGGTAGATTCAAAGCGGTGGAGTTGCAAAAAGTCATAGCGGAGATACAGCGAGGATATAGCGGGATATAGCGGATGGCTTTAAAATAGCATATAAAACTCGTACTTAATGTTTTTACGAATATATAAATGGTAATTAAATGAAAAATTATCATTCAATTGAATTGTAACTAATACATAAATAATTTTTAAATAAAAACATGTGCGAATATACTTTAAATAAACGTAAAACTGTTATATAACATAATTGAATTTAGTAGAATATTAGAGTATTTTCATTTCTGAAAATATATTAAAAATTAAATCAAATAAATTAGTTTCATAATTTTTATAATGTATAAATTGAATTTTTCAATTCATTTTATTAAAGAAGATATAGCGGGAATAGCGGAATATAGCGGAAATAATGGGATATAGCGGAAATAGCGGGGATTAAAGCGGAAAGGCTATATTGTGGGGCTATATGGAAAAATCGTAACGGTAGAAACCCACTACGAGATATAGCGGGGTTATAGCGGGGTAATAGCGGGGCATTAACTGCATAGTTTTCAGGATAAACTGTCTTTGATTTCCAGTCAATTTCTTGGTGTCACGGCCTTGCCAAAAGGCGGGATAACACTGGTACAAGGCGGGAATGGTCGAAGGACAGATTTCTTATGCATACTCAGCATTGAATAGGGTACTAGATATAAGAGGTATTAGCCTTATTCGGTAACTATGTGTTTTGTTTAACTATTCAGCTGTGATTTTCATCGATAGTGCTCTGATATTCTTTTCTTTATTTATAGGATACCAACATTAATGATCCGTACTGTGGTGGACTTGGATATTTGATTTAGCAAAAATTCAGACTTACTGAGGTGCGGGTTGTTACATTTGGTATTAGAGCTTAGGCTAGTTGATCTTAAGAATTAGGATACATTAAGTGAACATATTTGTATTTTTACTACAATTATATATTATACATCAAACTCTACAAATTTCGACTATAGAAGTAGTTGCAACCATATTTTGAAAAGATGGACAATGAGTCTATGGGTTGGAAGAATAGACGAAGTTGAAGATATACACCTATTCCGATTACCCTACGGGAAGTAGGTTGCATTGGAAGGCGATGACTTAAGAAGAGTATGAATGTGACATATAGATTGGTCCATGAAGCTGGATGTTACTTGACTCCCTTATTGGGCCTGGATTGCCCAATGGTGGTAGATCCCGGTAGGATTGCCGATTGATGATATACAATAGGTCCAAATAAATGGGAAATGAAGAATTTATATTTTGCAGATATCTGAAAGTAAGAATTGATCTAGTTCTCGAAGAAGGTGTGTAGTAATCACTCCACATTGATAGCTGGATTTTTAGTATATTCTGAAAGAAGATAAGTCAGAAAGTAAGTAGAAAAGAAGAAAAGTCCAAAAGAAGGGACAAATAAAACCCACTTTGAGTCTGACCCTGTAATGACTTGCAATTTTAATGTTTCAAATGGGAATATTTAATCTATTTAAATATTCAGATTTGATTCGAATGTAATAAATAATAAAGAAATCTATTTTAAATAAAACGACTTGATTTCTGATGATGTATTTTAATTTAATTTATAGGATTTTTCCATAATTTTTAATTTGGAAAATAATGATATTTTCATTTGATGATTTTATGGCAAACGCCGATACTTTTAAAACTTTACGGAATAAGTTAACCGGTCTATTTTATTGTTTTTTATTATTGTCTCACATTGTTGTGCACCATCGTATTTTTGTTTCTGTCGTTCGCGCTCGTACGTAAACGGGATATTGTGTAACCTCGTACCCAAAACTTTTGAAATAAAATATCTATGTATCACAGCAAAATATCTTTCTCTGCCTTTCTTTTTGCATGTGCATGTACTCTTGATTATTGTTTGCTTTGCATTGAATGTTTGCATTAAATGCTAGTAGTTTAGTTTCCTTAGCTGTTAAGTAATTTTTTTAAATATATTTCACATTAACTACGCAGCAAGAAGAGGAACACTTAGACATTCAGAGAATAGAACATACATTCAAACAAACAAATAAAAGAAGAGAGACACATTTTTGTATTTTTTTTCTTTCTTCGTATAAACTTGAACACATTTTGTTCTTTTTTTTACTACGAAATGAAAACATAGCAGCCACCTTTCAAACTTTCAATTCAGTTTGCACATTTTTTTCTTGCTTTTTCCCATATATATATACATATATCGTGTGTATATATTGTTAATTGCAAGTGTGTGTGAGTGGCCATGCATGGCATGCATGAGAAATAAGGGAATCAATTTCACATTTTTTCTTTCCGCTGCAAAGTACTTAGGCAATTCTTTTTCTTCTTTTGGCATGAAAATTTATACACATGAACACAACTTTCAAATTCTGTTCACACAGTAGATATTGCTATTATCATATTAAAAAAAACATCTCCCGGCAGCATATAAGTGATCTAAACGCTGTCTTTTCTTCAATTAACCCTCCTCTCCCAAAATGGTATCAGAGCACCAAAAAGATTTCTAGGCCCAATGAATTTACATTACAAAAAATTCAATTACCTAAATTTAGAAATTAATAATCCAATAAAAAGAATTATAACTTTAGACAAACAAAAACACACATGTTATATCAAAGACACTGATTACAGACATAAATTACATTCAGAGGTAGAGCACATGAATTCCCTCACAGACTTAGTTATAGAATTAAGTGAAAACCTGAATCTCTATAATGAAAAGCATCATGGCCTGATGCAACTAATATTAGAAGGCTTAATTGAGAAAAATAAGTTACTAAAACAAATTTCAAGCAACCAAGATTATTTGAAATCAAATTTATACAAAATAGATAACATGGAAACAACCATGGAAAAACTAACTAATAAATTCAAAGTCATAAAATTAAAAGAATTTCCCAAGAAAAGTGACACAGTAAACCTAAAAAATTTAATAGAAGAAAATAAACCCAAAGATATGGAAACACAAGCTAGAAAATTAATATTAGAGTTAAAAGAACAAACAGATAAAGATAAAAGCCAATCTGAAAAACAAATACAACAAATCAAGAAAATGCTAGATGAAATTAAACATTTGATACTAAGTTAATGAGTTTTGAAAACAAATACTATCAAGAAGCAACTAAATACGTAGATTCCAACTACAGATTTAGTGATCCCAACATAAATGTTGGATATAACAAAGATGAATTCCTAGGAAAAAGTGATAAAATACAAATATTACAAAATAATATGATAATAGCAATGCTAACCCAAATACAAAACAAGATAGATAATATCCAAAAACAAATGTTTGATATAGATAAAAATGGTAAAGAACATGAATTTGAAATAAATAAACTCACAGAAAGCCTACAAAAAATGAATTTAGGACCTAGTGATCCTACTACACACATAACAAGTAAGAAGACTAAAATCAATTTTCTAATGTATAAGAAACTTGACCAAATATGAATAATAGAAGACTATCTTTTACAGGCCCATCTAGAACCTTAACAGATAGACCTACAGAATCAAAAAGCTTATCATCCATGGGATGGATTGATAATATATTAAGAAGATCTAATAAGACACAAAATCAGTTAGAAGAAATAATAAACTTAGAAAGGGACGTAGAAATATTTTCAAATAACCAACTAGATTCTCTAAATCCAAGAGAAATATATAGAACAGGACTATTTACAACGATAACAGGATTGTATAGGCACCATAGGGAAGAAATACTTTCTATTCCAGATGGAAGCCAACAGGTAATAAGTTTAATGTCACAAGAAGCTATAAAAAAATTAAAAATCCAGAAATACAAACTAATGCATCTAGGACTTATAGTCATAGGCATAAGAGGATTAGTTAGACAAAAAATTGGAACTAAATTATTATTACTACTTATAGACGATAGACACCAAGATATGGATAAAGCCATATTTGGAATGATGGAAGTAGATATGAACAATAACATAGGTATTGTTTATATAGCCCCAAATTTTACAATGACATTAAATGATTTTTACAAACACATAAAAATTATAATACAAACAAAGGGATTTGAAAATTTCATAGGAAAAAATATTCTTCTAGACATTACATTCCTAGGAAAGTGTATGTCCAAATATACTCCCAAAATAAAAATAAAACTAGATAAAGTCATAGAAGCCTTAAATTCAACTGGCATAAGTTTCATAAAACCAATGGAAATAGATTCTTCTATTCTTGCTGGTCATGAATGGAATATAGAGAATCCGATTAATACAACAGCAACATTAAAACCAAACAATGCTGTAACATACAATAACTTAAACAAATCTATGTCCATAAGGTTTAGAGATTATGGACCGTCAAACCAACAAGAAATAGAAACAGATGAAGAAGCTGAAGAATTAAACAAAAGAATTAATGGATAAAATTATATATCCAAAAGAACTTGGGATGGTTCTTGAACCATCTGAAATATATGAACTAGAACAAACCCTAAAGTCAACAAACCAAATAAATGAAAATACTTTTGTTTACATTGATGACGATAACAATGTAAGAACAAGGGAAGTATATAATCTAGACGACTTCTTGGAAGATTCCCAAGAGGCAGATAATGAAATACAACAACAAAGTATGTTAAATGATATAATATCATAATTCACAGAACACATAGACTTAGCTGACCATGAAGAAAGTGGGAGCTTAGGGATAACATATCCTAATAAAAACCAAGAGACAATGCCTTACACATTAGGACAACCCCCTAGACAACCAGTTGAACCATATACAAATGAAAATAAAAACCTAAGAACAATAGGTAAAAGATTACCTAATGAAACAACTTTCTTTAAAGACAATTCAGTAATACTAAATGTCACAGAATGCCATCCCCAGTTACTAGATACATATCTAGAACAATGGACTGCTGCTATAGCAAGAGATTATGCAGCAAGACATACAAACATAAATTTTGGTGAAGAAATGATCAGAATTGCTGAAAACTATTTAGGAGATATAGCTAAAGCCATATGGGAAGCCTATAAACAAAGTTTCCCTGAAGAAATAAACAATTTAATAATACAAGGAAGTAATATTTACAACTTCGCTTACACCATGCACAGAATAATAACAGGAAGAGACGTAAACACAGGAGTAACCATAAGGCAACAAGAAGCCATGAGATTTAGAACAAATCCAATTGTTGGATTGGAAATATATAATAAAATTCTTAAAAGAATTTTTACATTACGCAACTATTTCAGGAAATTATTACAGTGCTGAAATAGGAAATAGACTCTTTTCCAAACTACCAGGTGATTTAGGAAAGGAAATACATAAATCCTGGATAGAACATTACCAAAATAATACTGCAAATATCCCTAAAGGATATGATAACATTGGAATAAGAATAACACATATTATTTCTGAACTAAAAAAGAAATGTACCTATATACAATCCAAAGAGAATTAAAACAAAAAAATTACGGATTTTGTGGACAAATATATACTCCACAACAATATGGATTAAGGAATTACAACATAGATAGAAAACCTAAATTTAAAAAGAGATATACAAAAAAATATTATTTAAGAAAATCAAATGCAAAAAACCATATCTTAACAAAGAAAAACATGTTAGAAAATATAATCCAAGAAAAACATACGCAAATACAATCACATGTTTTGCTTGTAATGAAAAAGGACATTTATCTTGCTCATGTCCAAAAAGACATAACTTATTTACTAGAGAATCTAACCTTATAGATTCAGTCAAAGAAGATTTGATAGAAATTGCATCTGATGTTTCAGAAACTTCTACAATATACTCTATAATATCCTTAGAAGGATTACAAGAACAAGAACAAATACAAACATCAAATTATACCTTAATTGATGAATTAACAGATTTCCAAGAAAATATACCACATGAATACTTGCTAAATATTGTAAACAAAGAATTATGCGAACATAATTTCAAGCATAAAATGGGAACAGATACCACTAAATGTGAGTTCTGTCCTTAGTACCCTGCTTTTGATAAAAGGTTTAAATGTATAGAATGCACAATAGAAATATGCCATATATGTTCAAAGAACAAATTCGATATAGATTTACCCAGAGAAAATAAGCCTGTTTACACAGATAAAAACAAGATAAATGAGGAAAGAAT
Organism: Allium fistulosum; assembly: GCA_030737815.1. Classification (NCBI taxonomy): domain Eukaryota; kingdom Viridiplantae; phylum Streptophyta; class Magnoliopsida; order Asparagales; family Amaryllidaceae; genus Allium; species Allium fistulosum. The sequence continues at coordinate 1,182,297,221 of CM060903.1, forward strand.
TAAAATACTCGAAGAACGAACAAATAATATTGAATTAGAAATAGAAGAAATAAAAGAAAGACTTATAACCTTAGATAAAAAGAAAGAGGTTACTCATGATGAATCAACATCATATGAAAATAATAACAATTTAAATAATATTGACAAACCAATACAAATTCCACTGATATGTAACTCAGGAAACTTAAAGGAATTACGTATCCCAACAAAGCTGAATATAAAAGGATAAGAAATCCAGATATTAGCATTTATCGATACCGGAGCTACTAGTTCAACTATATGTTCTAGCCTCATTCCTTACAAATATGTAACAAAAGCAGATAAACTAAAACAAAGTATCCAATTTGATGGAACTACTAATATTATTACCAATATTGTTAAAAATATAAACATAAGTTTTACTAATACATGTGGGGAATGGTCTCCTTTTTACAACATAAAACAATTATGGGTTTTAGAATTAAATCTTGAAGGGATAAAACTAATCCTAGGACTAGATTTCTTATTAAATGACAACGGGAGTTTTGCGTTTAATAAAGATTACATACAAATTTCAAAAAAGACCACACTAACCCCAATACTATCAGAGTATGCGCTTGAGAAGCGTGGTGGGAATACAGAACATCATAATCAAAAAGAAAAATGTAGTTGCCCCATACAAGGACAATGCAAAAACAATGAAAATATATTAACAATTACAGAAAGAACAAATGAAGAATTAATACAAGAAACTTATAAAAACTATGAATATAAAAGAAAATGATTTATTAAAAATATCCAACTTATAAATCCAAGAGAAATGAGTAGATTATTGTTATCCACAGATGATGTAGACAATATTATTTCTAAATTAGAAAAATTAGAAATTATTGGAGAAAAACCTTTAAAATATTGGGATAGAAACCCAGTACAATGTAGACTGGATATAATAAATCCAGATTTAACAATAAAAACAGGTTCTCCAAAATATGATAATTGGATTATGGAAGAATTCAAAATGCACATACAAATATTAACTAATCTTAATGTTATAAGAAAAACTGATTCTAGACATAGAACAGCGGCTTTCATAGTACAAAATGAATCAGAAAGAAAAAGAGGCCAATCTAGAATGGTCATGAATTACACCAGACTTAATGACAATACCCATGAAGATGGATATTGTATAACAAATAAAGATGTACTAATAAACAAAATACAAGGAAAAAACTGGTTTTCCAAATTTGACTTAAAATCAGGTTTTTGGCAAGTAAAAATGCATCCTGAATCTATACCTTGGACTGCATTTACATGTAGTGAAGGACATTATGAATGGCTAGTTATGCCATTTGGATTAAAAAATGCTCCACAAATTTTCCAAAGAAAAATGGATAATATTTTCCAAAACTGCAACAATTACACTTGTGTATATATAGATGACATACTTGTTTTTCCAAAACAAAACAAGAACACATATCACATTTATACAGTGTATTAAAATTAATAGAAGCCCATGGCTTAATTATATCTAAAAAGAAAATTGAACTTTTTAAGAATACTATAGAATTCTTAGGAACAAAGATAGGCAAAGGACAAATTGAATTACAACCCCACATAACAAGAATTTTTTTGGAATTTCCAGATAAAATAACAGATTTAAAACAATTACAAGCATTCCTAGGACTTATAAATTATGCTAGGCCGTACATAAAGGACTTATCAAAATACACGGGACCCCTATACAATAAGGCAAGTCCAAAAGGACAAAGGGAATTTAACCACGAAGATACTAAGCAAATAAAACAGATAAAAAAACTAGTAGAAGAATTAAAACCCTTAGCTTTACCCTTAAGCACAGATTATCTAATTATAGAAACTGATGGATCATCCCTTGGATGGGGAGGTATTCTAATAAATAAACCAAATAAATATGAAACAAAATCTGCATGAAGAATTTGTAGGTATGCTTCAGGAACGTTTAAAGAAAAAGGATATTTAACATCCCTAGATTACGAAATACTTGCGATAATATATATCCTTGAAGCTTTTAAATTGTTTATTATCTCACACAAAGAGATAACCATCAGGACAGACTGTGAAGCTATAGTTAAATACTCAGAAAACAAAAAAGAAAAAGGGATCCTAAACAACAGATTGCTAAAATTCAAAAATGCAATATTCAATTGTGGAACAAAAATAAACTGGGAACATATAAAAGGAAAAACAATTTTCCTACCTGACAAATTATCTAGACTATTTCTGAATAAAGATCTGACAGATTATAATTGCATGTACAGAGAAAATACAGACATGACATCACAAAGTCAAGATAGCAAAAAATTCCTGAAGACCTACAAACAAAACAGATTTGTCACTAAAGCAAATATCACAGAAGACCAACAAATGATATTGGATAATATATGGAATCTTGCTACAAGTCCCCAAGACAACAAACAGAAACTCAGTATCTTGTATACCTTAGTAAATGAATTTCAAAAAGAAACAAAACAAAGATTCTCCCTTTACTGTTTGTTTAATGGAGAAAGTGCAGGGATATATGCTACTTGGGAAGAAATGCTTCCTAAAATTAGAGAAATAGAAATGAATCCAAGATATGGGATTCCTAAATACAAAGGATATACAAACTTCGAAAAAGCCAAAATGGCAATGGAAAAACTCTTGGAAAAGATTATTACACATCAGAAGGAATAAAACAATACCTAAACATATCATCAGGTGTGTTCATCAAAAATGAAGTTCCAACTGATGAATTAAGCCTTAGACCTATGGTCACATACAAACAGAAGGCCGTGGCAGACAAAGGGAAAATGGTCCAACTTGGACAAATTCCACATATAAAGGCAATACAAACAGATACTGTCCAACAAAACATGATATGTTTTGTTGATTCATTTGATAAAGAAATAAATCACATACTTCTTTCCAGAGAGATGAGTGCTATGACTTATAAAAAAATCTTTAATACTATTGCAAAATGCTCTACTACTAACATTCCAGGAATGAAGATTACATGGAAGATAATAAGAAACACAAATATTCCATGTACACAAAAAGGAGAAGACTGCAAAAACACCACTACCCAATGTAAATGCAACATAATTGCCTCAACACCTCTTCTCACAATAAACATCCCAAAATACAGGTACATAGTACAAGATAACATCACCCTAGACCCAAGCGCACTCCTAAATTATGGGTTCGTAGAAAAAATGTACTTCAACAACTGGTGTATCACAGAACTTCTAGAACCGCTGTCCTCCATCTTAGACTATTATACAGAACTTTTAGGTCAGGAATTATGTACAGAAATAACCTCTACACCACCACACTTCAGTCAAACCACCATAGACCCTGCTAGACACATCATAAAAATAAGGGCAAAAAATTATGATCCAGATTACCAAGAATGGACAGAAGACAGTAACCTCACACCTCCTCCTGTCATAGAAACTGACAAATATACCTATGAAAAATACAGAGCATATTTGATCGGAAATAACATGTTTTAGGATGACAAAGATCAACTCAAATTATATGCAGAATCCCCTATCATGAAAATCTACATATCTGAATATTTCGAAGACTTTGCATACAAACTAAGGCCTTTTGAAATATTCCATCCGAACCAACATATGATAAACAACTTCAAGAGAATCAAACAACTAGAAGACAATAGTAAAAACAGAAACTACAGTCTAGAAGAGGAAGACAAAGACAGCTACGAAGACAGCACAAAAGCAATCGAAGAAATAATGATCCCAAAGGCTAAAGGGATGTGACCAGATGTGACAATTGCTTCCACTAATTGCTTCCGCTAAACAAAAAAGAAATCAGAAAAAATACCTACCTACAAATAGGTGAAGACCTTTCTTCTCCACCGACAAATGAAGACAAAAGACATTTTTGATTGAAAGATTCCACTAGAACCTAACAGATGTATTATTCTATGTGTGTACTGTATGCTACTTTTTACCTCTATTTGTAAGTTTATATTGGACATCTGTCCATAGTGTGGTATGTTTGGATTGCCTATATATATGGCAATCTAGTATGTTTGCAGAACACCGAATATCATTGTATCAACTCCAAAAAACTGTTAAGTAATAAAAAAGCTTGAGTATTTTTCTTTTAATGGCGGACTTCCTTTTCTGTTACTTCTAAGATGGATAGCTAAATAACTTTCAGACATAAACCAAGAGAAAGGTGAAGAGATCTAGGTATGTATTCCTTTTTACCGATCTTCTTAAGTATAATGTTAGCTTGATGAATGGTATGTATCTATGTTTTAAAACTACTTGCATTTAACTAAATTTATGAATTATCCCAAAAGACGTAAGCTCGAAAATGATTGAAGAAGTACCGCTTAGGCATGAGGCCGTTAGGGAAAATAGTAAATCTAGAGCAACAAGGTGAGGAAATGATTCATAACCAGGTTAAATTCATACTTTTAAGACTAGATACAGCAAGAGTAAGAGATGAAGAAGAAGATAGTAAATAAGTGTTTACCTATGATTATTTCACCAAGTATCTTTGGTTTATGCCTGACTTTTCCTAAAATGAAAAAAAAAAGAGCATAAAATTTTGATAAAACTGGAAAAATTACAGCAATATTTAGAAAACAAATTTATGATAAACATAATAAACATTATGAAGAACAATACAAACCTTACAGAAAACCAAAAACATCAAATAATAAGCATCTTCAAAAGGCCTTAGTTTGTATGCAAAGTCTTCGAAATATTCAGATATGTAGATTTTCATGATAGGGGATTCTGCATATAATTTGAATTGATCTTTGTCATCCCAAAACATGTTATTTCCGATCAAATATGCTCTGTATTTTTCATAGGTATATTTGTCAGTTTCTATGACAGGAGGAGGTGTGAGGTTTCTGTCTTCTGTCCATTCTTGGTAATCTGGCTCATAATTTTTTGCCCTTATTTTTATGATGTGTCTAGCAGGGTCTATGGTGGTTTGACTGAAGTGTGGTGGTGTAGAGGTTATTTCTGTACATAATTCCTGACCTAAAAGTTCTGTATAATAGTCTAAGATGGAGGACAGCGGTTCTGGAAGTTCTGTGATACACCAGTTGTTGAAGTACATTTTTTCTACGAACCCATAATTTAGGAGTGTGCTTGGGTCTAGGGTGATGTTATCTTGTACTATGTACCTGTATTTTGGGATGTTTATTGTGAGAAGAGGTGTTGAGGCAATTATGTTGCATTTACATTGGGTAGTGGTGTTTTTGCAGTCTTCTCCTTTTTGTGTACATGGAATATTTGTGTTTCTTATTATCTTCCATGTAATCTTCATTCCTGGAATGTTAGTAGTAGAGCATTTTGCAATAGTATTAAAGATTTTTTTATAAGTCATAGCACTCATCTCTCTGGAAAGAAGTATGTGATTTATTTCTTTATCAAATGAATCAACAAAACATATCATGTTTTGTTGGACAGTATCTATTTGTATTGCCTTTATATGTGGAATTTGTCCAAGTTGGACCATTTTCCCTTTGTCTGCTACGGCCTTCTGTTTGTATGTGACCATAGGTCTAAGGCTTAATTCATCAGTTGGAACTTCATTTTTGATGAACACACCTGATGATATGTTTAGGTATTGTTTTATTCCTTCTGATGTGTAATAATCTTTTCCAAGATGTTTTTCCATTGCCATTTGGCTGTTTCGAAGTTTGTATATCCTTTGTATTTAGGAATCCCATATCTTGGATTCATTTCTATTTCTCTAATTTTAGGAAGCATTTCTTCCCAAGTAGCATATATCCCTACACTTTCTCCATTAAACAAACAGTAATGGGAGAATCTTTGTTTTGTTTCTTTCTGAAATTCATTTACTAAGGTATACAAGATACTGAGTTTCTGTTTGTTGTCTTGGGGACTTGTAGCAAGATTCCATATATTATCCAGTATCATTTGTTGGTCTTCTGTGATATTTGCTTTAGTGACAAATCTGTTTTGTTTGTAGGTCTTCAGGAATTTTTTGCTATCTTGACTTTGTGATGTCATGTCTGTATTTTCTCTGTATGTAACGACCCGCCATTTTGGACCATTCAAATCGACAATAAATCCTCACATGTCTGACTTGAATAATTCAAAATATCAGATTGTTAATTTAAATTTGGTAAAACTCAGCATATGTAGTAAATAAATCAATCACAGAATCACAGACACAGAGTAATACAATAATACGCAGCGGAATAGATAAAATAGTAGTTCATGAAGCTACTATATAAACATCAGAGTTAGAAATAAAATACAACAGAATATCTCAAATGCAGTGAAGTCTCCAGTACAACAGATGACTTCTCTGAACAAATCAACTAGAAGAGCTGAAAACTGAGGCGATAGTTGGATCTCCAAAGGAAGCTCCAAACTCCAAAGGTGAGTCTCAAATGCTGTATCACTCGGTCTGACCCGAGCGTAAAGCAAAACACAAAACACTCGAGTCAGGATTAACATTCTTATATCAATAAATCCAACTCAAGTAAAATATCAACTGAAATACATGTAACTTAAAAGATGTTTGGGATAACCATCCTCTAAGGATCTTCAGAACTATCTACAAGGTGGAAATATACACTGTAACACCATGGTCATTTCAATTTAATTTATACTTCAAACCCAAATATCATTTCATTTCAAATATATCTATTTTCCAAAATAGTATATATAGGTTAAATAATTTATAAAGTAAAGTGTTTTATAATTTCCTCAAGTTTCACAAATCGGTTCAAATTAACTCAAATTCCAAATTTAAATTTATTCAAGCTCAATTTTCCCATTTTAATTCAATTCAGTTTCTAAATAACAAATTCAATTCAAATTGATTTCAAATACAGATCTGAATCACAAAATAAACCATTTAAATTCCAATATATTTCAAAGCTTTAATATTCAACAATTTCAAAGTTAAATTTAACAGTTTCATATAGCTCTTGATTTAACTTCATTTATTATTTAATCAGGGAATATTCACTTAATAAATTCAATATCATTTAACTAGCCTTAAGTTACATTTTACTAAATATTTCCTTAAACTTTATTTACACAAGAAATATTCATTAGATTACTTATAAATCAAACTCAAGTTATAAATCATATCTTACATCTCAATTTCAATAAGTTTCAAATCGGTTTAATTAAATAAAATTCTTTATTGAATACAATTTCAACTAAATTCAAATTATCTTTTGTGACGCCCCACCTCTATACCCACGCTTGCCAAGAACACTACGGTGTAGTGCTGTCAACTAGCACGGAGAATAAGGCTGTTGAGGAGCGACCATCTATGTAATTGCTTTGTGCGAGCACCGATGTGTCAGATAGTATAACATGCATTTCTATTTCAGGAGGAAATCCGACATACCGATACAAACCCAAAGCTACTACACAGTGGCTATAATAGTTTAGGACAATAGATATAAAAATAACACAGATAACATAAATGCGGAATACAGATGGAATGAAAAGTCTCATATATATAATAACTGATATCAGTTACAATACATTTGACACAATACAAATGATACAACTACAACTGTCGACTCAAGAAGTTATATATACACGTACATTATCGACTAATATACATGAATACATTATCATCTTAAAACAGACACACTGACTACTACAACAAGACGAAGACCACTTCAAATGATATAAAAATCTTCATAGCTCTAGCAGCAACCCAAAGCTAAAAATCTACAACCTGTAAATACTCGGTCTGACCCGAGTATTACATTCAAAAGAAAATAATACCCGGATCAGTCTAATTCAAACTCAGTTATTAATGCATGGAAGCAATAATAATCAAATAGATGACAGTCACAATAATTTCCGTCTATCCAATCCTTTTAACAAAGAAATCGGATAACTAAAAATACAACACTTAATAAACAGATTTAAATCATCAACAAAGATTAATAAACAATTTATCAAATCGACTAAATCAATTCAAAACTGTCAATTCTGGGTGGCTGCAGTGCACTACTAAACTGCAGAATATAAAGTCACCACCATAATGAAACTGCAGTGGCAAACAGATATAAGGACAAAGGCAGGCTGCAACTAAACTGCAGAAAAGTCATCAACAGTTCAAGCATATACAGCAATAGAGACGAATTCGAGTACATCATGAAGCAGAACCAAGTGCAGTTCAACTGAGATGGATAACTCGAGAATAAACATGTACAAATGAACGAGTGATCAATATGGCAACACAGATGTGCAAATGAAGAAGTCTCGAACTCAAGACAATATGGAAGGCAAAAATACAGAACCAACAAACAAGATCATGACAGATTAGTAAAGAGCAATAACAAGAGAGGCGAGTGCTGCACTGATAAATGAAGTGCAGCCACAAACGCATAGGTTCAAAGACACATGCACATAAGTCAGAGTAACATAAACAACATGTAGTGGTATATAAGTAGGAACCAAGTGAAGAAACTGCAGTGTCAAGTATGCATGAAACTGGATGGAGCAAACTCAACAGGAAATGTATATGAACATAAAGTAGTTCAATACTATTACACCTAACAGATGTAACATGAAGTGCCATCATAATATTCAAGCTACAGATCAAAAACATAAGGACCAAAGTGAGTACTCATAGGGAATGCAAAGTCAACCCAAAAACATATACAATTCGAAATCAATTTCACTTAAAATAGAAAATGCACCTGAATGTTATAGCAACTGTCCAAGGCAACAGTAACAATTCCAAGGCAAACTATGTCATATAGGAAACAGTGGCAAATTGCATAGGTAAGTTCAAGTGTGCTTCAGAGAATATGCAACATGAATGACATAATGGCAGTGAAGTACTGACTGTAAACAGACTACAAAGACATCAACAAGTATGACATAAAGCAGTGCAACAATGACTACCAAGGTCAATGTAAATGCAGACTGAAGTGCACATCTAACCAACATGAATGAAGATACAGTGATGCATGTACACAGTTAAACAGCACAATCAAACTGCAACAAGACCAACATGACCAAGAGAATGAAGATACAAAATGACCAGACCATTACGCAAAGGTATGCAGTGACAATTAGCAACCATGAATAGTAGGTGCTCGATAAAGTACAACTGGAATGGCCAGAGTCGAGGTACAAAACTGCTCAAGCCAAATGCACAGTGGACAATACTAGTTATACATGAAAACACTGAATGCACTAGCGACTGAAACTAGCTCGTAGGAACTGAAAGCAAATGCAACCCAATGGAAAATTACCCAGGCTTGTGGCAAGTGGTAAAGTAAATGTCAAGGCCAAAGTCAAGACTGATGCCAACATAAAAATGCTCAAGATCGACTGTAATTCAATTAATCAAATGAAACGAAACAGCAATAAGATCAAGTATAACAAGGATGCAACATCACTGATACACTATCCAAGTTCAACATCATAATGCCGAGCTACAGAGCTACAAAGAAACAAACCCATAACATGAAAATAACGAAAGTCAGTGAATCATCAACATCGAACAATAATCACGTAATCATAGCAAAACAAATCGAATGGCAGAGATAAATCAGGAACCTCGAATTAAGTTCAAACAATAGAGTGAATAGATGTGAGTGACAAAGATCACTCACCATTTTCGAAGGCCATGAGATTGAGCAGCCGATTGTCGAAGCCCTATATCGGAGAAGACGAGGCCGCCATCCTTCGAATTCACGAAAGCCCTAATAAGCATCGAATAGAATAACTTACACATTCCAGCATCGCCACAAGGAAGACAGAGCCGAAGCTCCAAATCCAAAAGGGGAAATCGCAAGCCAGAAAGATCGATAGAGCTACAGGAATCGATGAAGGCAAAGTCCAAATCACCTTCTCGAGCAAAGCCGAGCACTAAGGGAGCGAAGCCCCATATCAGAAAAACCCTAAATCGCGAATCGCCTGAAGGGGAGGAGAGAAACGCGACTTTGTTTTGAATGTGAGAAAATGAACGTGAATGGAGAGGGTAAGAGGCCTTTGTCAGATAATAAAGGTGAAGGGGGATAGATTTGTTAATGGGCCAAGCAATAATATTAAGCCCATTGAATTTATAAATAGCAAACCATGATAATTAAACACTTAGGTGATATTTAAAACACAATTTGAATCCATTAGAACAACGGATTCGAACACGATAAAAATTCATATTTAGGATTTTAAATACGAATAGACGATGTCATATTTAAATAAAATATTTAAATATATTATCGTATAAATGCGGGTTGTTATAGACTTCCCTCCTTAAAGAAATTGTGTCCTCGCAATCATAAGGAATAAATGGATAAAAGGTAACAACCATAAGAGCATGGCAATGTCGAATGCATAAGCAAAGCAAATGTCAGCAGGGAAGTATAGGAATTATGGAAGTATCAGATATAGAATCAAAAGGTTCGACTGATTCAAATCAAAAGAATCAACATCGTGGGGGTCAAGGAATCAAAATCAGACGACTATATAAATAACCTCAACCATCATCATCGACTGATAAAAACAAGATCAATCGAGTTCTAGCAATTGAAAGAAAAGGATTCAGAGCAGAAATCACGTACTGCACAAATTGAATGTGAGTAAATCAAATTACTCACCTGAATCGTCAGAGAAAAAGACGAAGCTCGAATCTAAAAATCGCAAATATTCAATCATCAAAAACGATAATCGAATTTCACAAATATTTGATTATCAAAAACGATAATCAGAAACACAAACATTCGATTAGTCAAATCGAAAAATATTTAATTATCTCAAACGATAATCAAATTTCACAAATATCTGATTATCAAAAACGATAATCAGAAATCACAAATCAAATGTCTAATTATCTCAAACGATAATCAGAAAACAAATCAAATATCTAATTATCTCAAACGATAATAAGAAAACAAATCAAATATCTAATTATCTCAAACGATAATCAGGAACACAAATATTTAATTATCACAAATGATAATCAAATCTCACAAATATCTAATTATCAAAAACGATAATCAGAAATCATAAATATTCGATTAATCAAATCGAAAAATATTTAATTATCTCAAACGATTATTAAATCGGAAAATATTTAATTATCATAAATGATAATCAAATTTCACAAATATCTGATTATCAAAAACGATAATCAGAAATCATAAATATTCGATTAATCAAATCGAAAAATATTTAATTATCTCAAACGATAATTAAATCGGAAAATATTTAATTATCACAGATGATAATCAAATTTCACAAATATCTGATTATCAAAAACGATAATCAGAAATCATAAATATTCGATTAATCAAATCGAAAAATATTTAATTATCTCAAACGATAATTAAATCGGAAAATATTTAATTATCACAAATGATAATCAAATTTCACAAATATTTGATTATCAAAAACGATAATCAGAAGTCGTAAATATTCAATTAACAAGTCCGGAATTAACCGAAGTAGTAAAAGTGTGGTTCCATACTCCTTACTTTTGCTAAATCGTTTAAATCTCTTTATCGTTTCCTTGAAAGTGCAGAATTGTGTGTTTTAAAAATAACATTTCACATTCTCAAACGGACAAGTCCGGAATTAAGCGAATCAGTAAAAGAAAGGGGTCATAGTCCTCGATTTTGCTGAAACGTTTAAATCGCTTCCTCGTTCTTTTGAAAATTGTAAACTGTAAAAATTTTGAAAACAATTTTAATTTATATTTTTGAAACAACTTTTAAAAAATAAAGAATTTTGAAAACACGTGATTAAATTAGCAATATCAGTGTTGCGGGAGAATCGCTTGTAAATCCATTTCAAAATTGACGGTTACCGAAGTTAACACGTCAAAATCTCATCAAAATAACTGGCATCGAAATATAATACCAAATGAATTTTCATTCATCAAAAATGTCACAAGAATCTTCTCAAAAAAAGAAAGGGATATCATACCCTAAACTTGTATTCATAACAAGTCAATAACACATGAATTCACCAATGCACAAAAATTGATAAACATATCAATAGAAATCACGAAAATTGGTGAAGCACAAAATTTCAGAAATCATCACAAGAAATCCAGAAATCACAAGAAGAGGATGGCCAATCCCATAAACTGAACATCGACGCACCTAGAAAGGTTCGTCCCATGTAAAGTCTAGCATTGATACATCTAGAAAGACGTACCCCATGCAAAGTCGAACATCGACGCACCTAGAAAGATACGACCCATGCTCTAGCATCGACGCACCTAGAAAGATACGCCCCATGCATAAATAAACATCGATGCAACTAGAAAGATACGCCCCATGTAATGTCTAACATCGATGCACCTAGAAAGATACACCCCATGCATAAATAAACATCGACGCAACTAGAAAGATACGCCCCATGTAATGTCTAACATCGATGCACCTAGAAAGATACACCCCATGCATAAATAAACATCGACGCAACTAGAAAGATACGCCCCATGTAATGTCTAACATCGATGCACCTAGAAAGATACACCTCATGCATAAATAAACATCGACGCAACTAGAAAGATATGCCCCATGTAATGTCTAACATCGATGCACCTAGAAAGATACACCCCATGCATAAATAAACATCGACGCAACTAGAAAGATACGCCCCATGTAATGTCTAACATCGATGCACCTAGAAAGATACACCCCATGCATAAATAAACATCGACGCAACTAGAAAGATACTCCCCATGTAATGTCTAACATCTATGCACCTAGAAAGATACACCCCATGCAAAGTCGAACATCGACGCACCTAGAAAGATACGACCCATGCATAGACGAACATCGACGCACCTAAATAGATACGCCCCATGCCCCGACTTATTGAGCCGATTGCTCCACGAAGTAAATAAACATCGATGCACCTAAATAGGTACGACCCATGTTCTAGCATTGACGCACCTAGAAAGATACGCCCCATGCATAAATAAACATCGACGTATCTAGAAAGATACGACCCATGCGATAAATGAGACGAAGCTCAATAAAATGAGGTACAGTCCTTCATACGGACAAAGAGACATCGCACAATTGCTAGTCTAAATCATAAAATGATCGTCATCGATCATAAAGAAGTGTCGATTACACTAAGATAGTAAATATAAGAGTTTAGCTTCATGTCCCATAACCACTTGCTTAACTCAAATATTTACGAACAGATTGTAGATCTGCACTAGAAAATTTGTCACAAGAGGGTTCAATCGAACAAGTCCAAGAGCTAACCGACAAAGTGAACGCAAGCGTTTCATACCACTCGTTTTACTAAGTCGTTTAAGTCGATTTCTCATTCGAGTGAAATAAAGGCTTGTATATACTAATAGATTGGAAAATAGTTTAAGAAAAAGAGCTTTGTAGTAAAATAGTTTTGAAATCGTTTAGAGAAAAAGGATTTTAATATTTACTACTAGTATAGAAAACCTTTATATTTTTAAAGTGACAAATCACAAAAATGATTGTAGAAACAATCAATCACAAGAATTCACATACAAAGATGTGAATAGAATCCAAAGAAATTGATACTGAATCCATCGGAAAGTATGTTCACAAAAATCCCGAAGAAAATGTCATCAAAGTTGCTAATCAATGATAGCAACAAATCGGGGAAATAATCAAGAATCGATTAAATTTGGAAACCAAGTCAATTCACAAAATTTCACATTCGAAGACGTGAATGAAATCCAAAGAATTCGATTCCAAATTCATCAAAGTCGGAATACCCAAAAATTCCAAAAATAGAAGTTATCAAAATCGACAAAGGTGATATCAACTAATTAGAAAAGAAGAATCGATTATCAACTGGAAAAACAAAGCAAAACGAGCAGAAATGCATAAATGACTTCAACAAAAGTAAGAATCAAGTCACTGTCGAACACAAAATGAATCAATATCATCATCAAAGAATCCAACGGCAAACAAAATCAGAGTCTTGAAAATCAAGAAATTAGCAATTTCTCAAAAACAAAGTGACCGAAGTCGAATGGAATTCAAGATGAGGAAAACACAAAATATCAAGTTCAAAATCGCTGAGATTCAAACTAGATGTGAATGAGAAATCAAAATCACTCAATTTGCAACTGGTCCAGCTATTTTTCATCACAGTGTAACAGGTACACAATGACACTCATAGCATAGAACAAAAGTGGAACAAAGTCCAAAAGTCAAAATGGCTTTAATTTGCCAAATTAAAACAAAATCAACATCGGCTAAATCAATTCAAAGCCGAAAACACAAGAATAAGCGTTAGGAATTCATACCTAACAGTCAAAAATAGTCATATGTAAAGATGAAAGATAAAACATCGACTAATAGTTGTAACACATGTTCCATCTAAGTTATGTTTTATAATTGTCCTAAACCCCAGGCTCTGATACCAAGCTGCGACGCCCCACCTCTATACCCACGCTAGCCAAGAACACTACGGTGTAGTGCTGTCAACTAGCACGGAGAATAAGGCTGTTGAGGAGCGACCATCTATGTAATTGCTTTGTGCGAGCACCGATGTGTCAGATAGTATAACATGCATTTCTATTTCAGGAGGAAATCCGACATACCGATACAAACTCAAAGCTACTACACAGTGGCTATAATAGTTTAGGACAATAGATATAAAAATAACACAGATAACATAAATGCGGAATACAGATGGAACGAAAAGTCTCATATATATAATAACTGATATCAGTTACAATACATTTGACACAATACAAATGATACAACTACAACTGTCGACTCAAGAAGTTATATATACACGTACATTATCGACTAATATACATGAATACATTATCATCTTAAAACAGACACACTGACTACTACAACAAGACGAAGACCACTTCAAATGATATAAAAATCTTCATAGCTCTAGCAGCAACCCAAAGCTAAAAATCTACAACCTGTAAATACTCGGTCTGACCCGAGTATTACATTCAAAAGAAAAAAATACCCGGATCAGTCTAATTCAAACTCAGTTATTAATGCATGGAAGCAATAATAATCAAATAGATGACAGTCACAATAATTTCCGTCTATCCAATCCTTTTAACAAAGAAATCGGATAACTAAAAATATAACACTTAACAGTGTTAAGCAAAAATCAGCAGATTTAAATCATCAACAGAGATAAATAAACAATTTATCAAATCGACTAAATCAATTCAAAACTGTCAATTCTGGGTGGCTGCAGTGCACGCACGCGTGCACTACCTCGCCACCACCGAATATAAAGTCACCACCACAATGAAACTGCAGTGGCAAACAGATATAAGGACAAAGGCAGGCTGCAACTAAACTGCAGAAAAGTCATCAACAGTTCAAGCATATACAGCAATAGAGACGAATTAGAGTACATCATGAAGCAGAACCAAGTGCAGTTCAACTGAGATGGACAACTCGAGAATAAACATGTACAAATGAACGAGTGATCAATATGGCAACACAGATGTGAAAATGAAGAAGTCTCGAACTCAAGACAATATGGAAGGCAAAAATACAGAACCAACAAACAAGATCATGACAGATTAGTAAAGAGCAATAACAAGAGAGGCGAGTGCTGCACTGATAAATGAAGTGCAGCCACAAACGCATAGGTTCAAAGATACATGCACATAAGTCAGAGTAACATAAACAACATGTAGTGGTATATAAGTAGGAACCAAGTGAAGAAACTGCAGTGTCAAGTATGCATGAAACTGGATGGAGCAAACTCAACAGGAAATGTATATGAACATAAAGTAGTTCAATACTATTACACCTAACAGATGTAACATGAAGTGCCATCATAATATTCAAGCTACAGATCAAAAACATAAGGACCAAAGTGAGTACTCATAGGGAATGCAAAGTCAACCCAAAAACATATACAATTCGAAATCAATTTCACTTAAAATAGAAAATGCACCTGAATGTTATAGCAACTGTCCAAGGCAACAGTAACAATTCCAAGACAAACTATGTCATATAGGAAACAGTGGCAAATTGCATAGGTAAGTTCAAGTGTGCTTCAGAGAATATGCAACATGAATGACATAATGGCAGTGAAGTACTGACTATAAACAGACTATAAAGACATCAACAAGTATGACATAAAGCAGTGCAACAATGACTACCAAGGTCAATGTAAATGCAGACTGAAGTGCACATCTAAACCAACATGAATGAAGATACAGTGATGCATGCACACAGTTAAACAGCACAATCAAACTGCAACAAGACCAACATGACCAAGAGAATGAAGATACAAAATGACCAGACCATTACGCAAAGGTATGCAGTGACAATTAGCAACCATGAATAGTAGGTGCTCGATAAAGTACAACTGGAATGGCCAGAGTCGAGGTACAAAACTGCTCAAGCCAAATGCACAGTGGACAATACTAGTTATACATGAAAACACTGAATGCACTAGCGACTGAAACTAGCTCGTAGGAACTGAAAGCAAATGCAACCTAATGGAAAATTACCCAGACTTGTGGCAAGTGGTAAAGTAAATGTCAAGGCCAAAGTCAAGACTGATGCCAACATAAAAATGCTCAAGATCGACTGTAATTCAATTAATCAAATGAAACGAAATAGCAATAAGATCAAGTATAACAGGGATGCAACATCACTGATACACTATCCAAGTTCAACATCATAATGCCGAGCTACAGAGCTACAAAGAAACAAACCCATAACATGAAAAGAACGAAAGTCAGTGAATCATCAACATTGAACAATAATCACGTAATCATAGCAAAACAAATCGAATGGCAGAGATAAATCAGGAACCTCGAATTAAGTTCAAACAATAGAGTGAATAGATGTGAGTGACAAAGATCACTCACCATTTTCGAAGGCCACGAGATTGAGCAGCCGATTGTCGAAGCCCTATATCGGAGAAGACGAGGCCGCCATCCTTCGAATTCACGAAAGCCCTAATAAGCATCGAACAGAATAACTTACACATTCCAGCATCGCCACAAGGAAGACAGAGCCGAAGCTCCAAATCCAAAAGAGGAAATCGCAAGCCAGAAAGATCGACAGAGCTACAGGAATCAATGAAGGCAAAGTCCAAATCACCTTCTCGAGCAAAGCCGAGCACTAAGGGAACGAAGCCCCAAATCAGAAAAACCCTAAATTGCGAATCGCCTGAAGGGGAGGAGAGAAACGCGACTTTGTTTTGAACGTGAGAAAATGAACGTGAATGGAGAGGGTAAGAGGCCTTTGTCAGATAATAAAGGTGAAGGGGAATAGATTTGTTAATGGGCCAAGCAATAATATTAAGCCCATTGAATTTATAAATAGCAAACCATGATAATTAAACACTTAGGTGATATTTAAAACACAATTTGAATCCATTAGAACAACGGATTCGAACATAATAAAAATTCATATTTAAGATTTTAAATACGAATAGACGATGTCATATTTAAATAAAATATTTAAATATATTATCGTATAAATGCGGGTTGTTACATCTTTCTAACCTTAACTTATTCAAATTATTACCAAAATCTATTTTGAAATATATTTTAAATACTCAACATATTATATGTATTTAAATCAATCATTCCCATTTATATATAATAATTTAAGGCTCAACATTTATTAAAACCATATATTTCTTTCCAAAACCATAGAATTCATTTTTAAAATATTTATATATATGGACCAACGGTGTCTGTATATATATTTATCATATGGTTAAGTGATACAGATATTTATCATTTTAATCCAAAATTTAAATATATACGGGTAGATATCATTTCGACCCGTAATCCCAATTTCAATTCAAATGAAAATCGCTTGGGTTTATCATTTCAACCCATAACGAAATTCTCCTATTCTAAAGTCCGTTCGGGTATGTATCATTTCAACCCATAGTGAATTCTATACTAATAGGGAACTTGCAGAGTGATAACAGATAATAAAAAAAATATAACAACAGGCATATATCATCAGTATAAATAACAGATACAGGGTGTCAGATGTCACAGGTGAACAGATACAAATAATAGTAATAACAGGCATATAATACTAGATACTGGTGTCAGATGTCATAGGTGAACAGTTATAGATAATAGTATATATAACAATGTAAATAACTACAGCAACATATTTCAATTTCTATTTCAAATGAAATCAAATTTAAAAAATAAAAGAACGTTAATCGTGAGTGATTGCTCACCTTTCGAGGCTAGAGATGAACAAGAACAAGATGAGTTACAACCCAAGCACGAACTTCTAAGTAAAGCAAAATTGGCATGAAATTCCAAGGTAAAGCACGATGGACACGAAATCAACGAACAAAGCTGATAGCAGGAATTGATGAGATAATTAGAATCACCTGGATAGGGACAGAATAAGTATATTATTATATTATCCTATGAGATCAATATCAAATTGTAGACGAATACCAAAATAAACTATGTATATTTAATTAAAGATTATTGTTTATATTTAAAGCACAAATATAAAATAAACCTTCCAATGTACTTGAAACCAACTCATGTCTATCCAGATGTATAAACTTCACAAACATATAATATTCTGAGATCAAATATTAACTTTAAACACGTAATACTCTCATTGTTTTAAATTACATATAAAACAAAGTCAACATCTATACATAATTACTACATTATATATTTAATTTCAATATTTTAAATTAAGATGAAAATTAAAATGAGATATATATAAAAATATATAACATAAAAACATTTGTAACCAATTGATTTATATAACCAGAAACTTGATACATATAACATATTTTGTCGTACTCTTAGATATAAACAAACTGCTATATATAACCAAACTCAACTGAAACCATCTGCACATCCCAAAGCTCAACAGTATATATTTTAACGAAAATATATATATAAATCAGGTTTTCAAATATATAGTTTATAATACACAATACTTAAGATTACTCTTACAAACAGGTTTACAGTTCATATATAAAATATATGATTACCCCATGACTATATATTCATATAATTAACAAATATATATAATAACCTATTCTAACAGCTATAACACATAATATATAAGCAACCGCTCCCAGATTATTCTACCGTAGGTAAGCCTCATAACATATACACATCATCATTTATAAATTGTAACTTCACTCAACAAATTCAAATATATAGACCTTATATGTCTCAGTAAGTTAAAATAGAATATATCTCATACTTATAAAACACAAAGCTAATATATATAGTTAAACAAAAAAAAATCAAACAGATATGTATATAAATAATACACAACAACATACTCTATATAAGCAGCAACACTGGTTTAGACCCATATATATATATCAATATAACACGTACCATATGTATATAAACATGCGGCAGTGAAGGGAGGAAACTGTCGAGTTTGAACAAAGCAGGTCGGAGCTGGGATGTTGGGCGAGAGTGGGAGGTCGGTGACGTGAGGAGAGTCTCAAGTTTGGGGCGAACAAGGGTATGAACGGAGGAAAACTTTCGGCTATGAAGCTTCATATATACATATATAAATTTTTTCTCTTCACAAGCATGGGCAAAAGACAGGGGAGAGAGAGCGAGGTGGGGAAGATGAAGAACAGCTGGAAAGATGAGGCTATATGAACAAAATGAATAAATACTCTGTTAAAGGAAACGTACCAGAGAGAAAAAATGAACTGAAAGGGATAGCGAAAAGTCACACGTTAACCAAGAAATTATTAAAAGTTAACGGCTACTGGTATGGACCCGTTTAGATAAATGAAAAGACACGAAAATCTAAAGGTCCCAAATTTCGAAACCGATACGACTGACAGGTTTACCGATTTCATCGTGTCCCGAACTTCCAAACAAACGAATGAATATGCTATGGAGATCAGCATGACGACACGATCAAAATGGTATACAAATATCAGTTATACAATTATCCGATCAAAAGTCGATAATCAGTACCAGAAATGCTGCTATTTTGCCAGAATTAAGATAAACGGAGCAATAGAAATCCAAATTTGACGAAACGAAGACTGATGTTTCACTCAGAAGATGATTTAGAAATTTACTGTATAAAAATATTCAAGTTTGGAAAACATTTTATTTTCATCAATAATTAACTGACTTAAATTGAAATAGAATTTCACAAGAAAATAAAATTTAATATCAGTAGATGAAAATTTACCAGTTGCTATATTAAAATAGACGTATTCCAAACAATAAATTTTAAATTTCAAATTTTATTGTTTAAAATTCACTAAATTTCAATTAAACATATTATTTAAAACTATTAAAATTTACGGGTCGTTACACTCTCCCCCACTCAAAACTTTTCGTCCTCGAAAAGGAAGGAGGTAGGAGAATAGAACAACCAGAAATAAAGTAGATTGAAAGTCAAGATTAAACAATTAATTTGAACTATATAAATTTTACTTAAAATTTGAAAACTTCATTTGAAATTCAATTGTCTTATATACTTTAAAACTTTTTCAAGACCCATTTGCAAAATTTCTTACTTCCTTACCATTACCATTTATATGCTTAAATAACAACTTTATAAATATATGAAAACTATTTGAAAACAATTATTTACATTATTACTTATATTTACAAAGAAGCTATTTGAAAACATTAAATCCATAATTCATAATTTATTAATTTTTTTTTTATCTCAAGATACTTTTCAAATATTATTAATAATCAATAATTATTTACTTTAAATATGTTTTATCTAATTAATAACCTCAACATATTTATAACACTAAAATTTCTATTAAACCATGTAGTCTATAATTAAACAATACTTAAAAGAATATAGTCAACAAGGAAAAGAAGGAGGATTTGGAAACAGAATATAGGTGAATAAATAAAGCTGAGCAGATAAGGTAGATTCAAAAGAATAGTATCGGGCATGAATAATAAATTCAAACCATTAGAATTTCAATTTCGAATTATTAATACAAAATTTCTTTGTTGGAAATACTTTTATAATGAAATATTTTTTTATAACGAAACAAATTTCATTTTGAAAATACTTTTATAACTCGATGTTTCAACAAGTTTATCCTTGTTCCTGTAGACTCTGGCAGTGCGTTGATCAGGCGCAAAGCTAGAATTCTCCAAGTACTTAGTAGACTTGTTTCAACACCCAGTGAAAATAATGGAAAAACTTTAAAACAGATATGGAAAGTACAATCCAAACAAAAACGAATCAAAACATGGATCGCAGATACACAATGGTTACGCCTGGGTCCCCCAGGAAACATCCGTACCTTTTAAGCATTCACTGCCTTGCGAATTTCGCCATGCAACAAAACGGTGGACCGCAGGATACATAAAAATAGTTACGCCTGGATCCCCCAGGAAACATCCATACCCCTTAAGCAATCTCTGCCTTGCGGATTACGCCACTAACACGACCATAGATCGTAGATACACAATGGATACGCCTGGATCCCCCAGGAAACATCCGTACCTTTTAAGCAATCACTGCCTTACGAATTACGCTATGCAGTCGAGTTCGTAAGACCATGGGTAACGCCATGGAATTCAAAGGACACTCGAGTATCATATCCGGAAAACTAAAAATCAGAGAGAATAATATCGATAGAATGAATCCAAGATGTGGCCACAAATCGGATATCAAGCAGAAGGCACTTTCCATATCTTTACTTCGAAAATATGTATCATATAGTACATTTTCAAATCACTTTCAAATATCGTACTTATATAAAATCCATTATATATAAGATTTAATTTTCAAATCAAATACTTTTCCAAAATCAAAAGTGTATCAAATCACACTTATATAGACTTTAATTATATAAGATTTCACTTTTCAAATTGAGTACCCTTTTCAAATCCATAGTTTTCGAATCAATTTCATACTCATACAAATCAATTTTATATAAGTCCGATAACTTCCAAATCAGGTATTTAGTAAAATAAGGTTCTCAAATTCAATTTGTTTCAATATCAGTTCAATTTCAAAATCATATACAATCCAACCAAATTATTTCTTCTCAATTTAAATATCTTTAGTTTTAAAGTTTCCAACATAATAAATTTAGAAAATAAATCCAAATTTCCAAATCAATATAATTTAAGTCAACCAATTCATTTCCAAAATCAAATGTTTTCAAAATCATCTTATGCTTACATAAGGTCCATCTTATATAAGGATCAAATTTTACAAAATAAATTTCGCCGTATGAAGAGCCATATGGGATTGAATATCTTTGCTTTTATGGGTTATATATCTTTGTAATTTAAATTGGAAATTTTCTTTTAGTAAGCAAAGATATTCTAACCCGACAGCTTTCAATTTCAGCGTCAAAATATATCAATGATATTAGAATATAAGATGTACATACGTCATCATTTCGCAAAATCACATTTGATCGCTCGCTCGATCACACAAGTTCGCTTTCGAACTAGTATTGTCCATTCGACTTACCTAATGCGGATTTCGATATGGTTTCTTGACTAGAAACCATCAGTCTCCTTGCATAGCCATATACTATGATAGAGAATTCTAGAATTGAGCCCAAAAATCCATATCAAATATTCGTCATCAAGAATTGAATGAAAAATCCTAACACGAAATGGTGTAATTCACCTCGAACTTGTGTACTCAAACCTGGATCAAATTAATTATGCGAATAAAATAGCATACGTACAACCTATATATTTATTCCAACTTGTTAAATATATAGTTTCATAAAGATGTTACTAAGTTAAAACATTTAAAATTCATTCAAAATATTTTGAAGACCAAATTGTTTTCAAAACATTTCAAATCTAAATTTCATATTAGAAAAATTTAAAATTGCCTTATTCATTTACTTAACAAAACAGTTTCAACTTATTTAAATCATATTACTACATACTTTAACATACATACCAAACTTATATACTTTATACTTTTCAAAATTTCTTAGCTTTGAAAAGTTAACCTTGATTTGGAAGTGCTCGAACCTTAGAAATAGTTGAAGAAATCATTTTCAAATTCAAGAGTTGGAAATCAACAGCAAATCAATAAAGCAATTTCAAAAGATAGGTTTATATCAAATTCAAAACTCGAGGACTGAACACTGGCTTACTTCAAATCATTTCAAATATATATATATACATATATCTTTCGAATATCAAATCTTAATTCGGAATTTGAAATCAAAATTGGTTTCGCCAAAAAAATCACTCGCGTAGCAATGCTACTAAAGTGGCCTTTCCCTCACTCTGAAACTCGAAAATCAATGTCGATGATGCGTGCACTCATCACCGAAATTATTTTCCAGCGACACAAGTGAGTTCTGGACTTCTATTTTCTCTCACTTCTTTTGAAATTTCTTCGAAACTCATTAAAAATCATTTGAACATTTCTTATCCGAAAAAATACTTTCAAATCGTATTATCATATATTTTCAAAATCTTAAAACTAATTTTCAAAATTTCCGGAGTTCAATTCCTCAAATTTCCAATTTGAAACCCTTCAGTTACAAATCATTTTTATATAAATCAATTTCTTATATAACTTTCAAAACTTCGAATCCTTTCAAATTCTCATTTAAAATATATATATATATATATATATATATATATATATAATCCTTATCGAAAACATTTTCACTTTTATATATAGAATAAAATCATATTTATCAAGATAATACTTTCAATATATAAAACAACTTCTAAAATACAAACAAGCCTGATTTTCAAAAGATGATTCAAGAATGGATTTCAAACAAAGATAGAGATTCAAATTAGAGGAACTCTTAATCAAATAGAATTATGATTCGAAGATAAGCTCGAACGAAGATGAGATAATTAAATTTCAAAATAGAAGATGAATATACTTATATAAATCGCAGGCGACCTTAACCGGTCAACCGTGATTTCAAAATAAGATCGGTGCAGAATTCTAAGGCAATTCGACATTCGATCGCCATATATAGAATTCGGCATAACAAGAGATAGCAGCATCTAAACCGATGATACAGTAATCTTCGGTGAATCGATGCCAATTGTAAAGGAGTTTCACCCCTTCACAATTCATTCAAAGATTAGCGGGATCGCCTATTCTAATAGAGATCATTCGAAGTGGAGTAATGGGATACTCCAGAATCAAAAGAATACAAATAGGGAGAGAGAAGAATGAATTTTGGAACCGCAGGGAACGTTCCAAAGTTCAAAGGAAATCGAGTCAAAAGGAAGAGATTCAAACTCGAATGAAAGAAATTCTGTAAATAAATTTACTATATATGCTAAGTTTTGCCTAGAGCCAAAGCTCTGATACCAACTGTAACGACCCGCCATTTTGGACCATTCAAATCGACAATAAATCCTCACATGTCTGACTTGAATAATTCAAAATATCAGATTGTTAATTTAAATTTGGTAAAACTCAGCATATGCAGTAAATAAATCAATCACAGAATCACAGACACAGAGTAATACAATAATATGCAGCGGAATAGATAAAATAGTAGTTCATGAAGCTACTATATAAACATCAGAGTTAGAAATAAAATACAACAGAATATCTCAAATGCAGTGAAGTCTCCAGTACAACAGATGACTTCTCTGAACAAATCAACTAGAAGAGCTGAAAACTGAGGCGATAGTTGGATCTCCAAAGGAAGCTCCAAACTCCAAAGGTGAGTCTCAAATGCTGTATCACTCGGTTTGACCCGAGCGTAAAGCAAAACACAAAACACTCGAGTCAGGATTAACATTCTTATATCAATAAATCCAACTCAAGTGAAATATCAACTGAAATACAAGTAACTTAAAAGATGTTTGGGATAACCATCCTCTAAGGATCTTCAGAACTATCTACAAGGTGGAAATATACACTGTAACACCGTGGTCATTTCAATTTAATTTATACTTCAAACCCAAATATCATTTCATTTCAAATATATCTATTTTCCAAAATAGTATATATAGGTTAAATAATTTATAAAGTAAAGTGTTTTATAATTTCCTCAAGTTTCACAAATCGGTTCAAATTAACTCAAATTCCAAATTTAAATTTATTCAAGCTCAATTTTCCCATTTTAATTCAATTCAGTTTCTAAATAACAAATTCAATTCAAATTGATTTCAAATACAGATCTGAATCACAAAATAAACCATTTAAATTCCAATATATTTCAAATATTTAATATTCAACAATTTCAAAGTTAAATTTAACAGTTTCATATAGCTCTTGATTTAACTTCATTTATTATTTAATCAGGGAATATTCACTTAATAAATTCAATATCATTTAACTAGCCTTAAATTACATTTTACTAAATATTTCCTTAAACTTTATTTACACAAGAAATATTCATTAGATTACTTATAAATCAAACTCAAGTTATAAATCATATCTTACATCTCAATTTCAATAAGTTTCAAATCGGTTTAATTAAATAAAATTCTTTATTGAATACAATTTCAACTAAATTCAAATTATCTTTCTAACCTTAACTTATTCAAATTATTACCAAAATCTATTTTGAAATATATTTTAAATACTCAACATATTATATGTATTTAAATCAATCATTCCCATTTATATATAATAATTTAAGGCTCAACATTTATTAAAACCATATATTTCTTTCCAAAACCATAGAATTCATTTTTAAAATATTTATATATATGGACCAATGGTGTCTGTATATATATTTATCATATGGTTAAGTGATACGGATATTTATCATTTTAATCCGAAATTTAAATATATACGGGTAGATATCATTTCGACCCGTAATCCCAATTTCAATTCAAATGAAAATCGCTTGGGTTTATCATTTCAACCCATAACGAAATTCTCCTATTCTAAAGTCCGTTCGAGTATGTATCATTTCAACCCATAGTGAATTCTATACTAACAGGGAACTTGCAGAGTGATAACAGATACTAAAAAAAATATAACAACAGGCATATATCATCAGTATAAATAACAGATACGGGTGTCAGATGTCACAGGTGAACAGATACAAATAATAGTAATAACAGGCATATAATACTAGATACTGGTGTCAGATGTCATAGGTGAACAGTTATAGATAATAGTATATATAACAATGTAAATAACTACAGCAACATATTTCAATTTCTATTTCAAATGAAATCAAATTTAAAAAATAAAAGAACGTTAATCGTGAGTGATTGCTCACCTTTCGAGGCTAGAGATGAACAAGAACAAGATGAGTTACAACCCAAGCACTCACTTCTAAGCAAAGCAAAATTGGCATGAAATTCCAAGGTAAAGCACGATGGACACGAAATCAACGAACAAAGCTGATAGCAGGAATTGATGAGATAATTAGAATCACCTGGATAGGGACAGAATAAGTATATTATTATATTATCCTGTGAGATCAATATCAAATTGTAAGCGAATACCAAAATAAACTATGTATATTTAATTAAAGATTATTGTTTATATTGAAAGCACAAATATAAAATAAACCTTCCAATGTACTTGAAACCAACTCATGTCTATCCAGATGTATAAACTTCACAAACATATAATATTCTGAGATCAAATATTAACTTTAAACACGTAATACTCTCATTGTTTTAAATTACATATAAAACAAAGTCAACATCTATACATAATTACTACATTATATATTTAATTTCAATATTTTAAATTAAGATGAAAATTAAAATGAGATATATATAAAAATATATAACATAAAAACATTTGTAACCAATTGATTTATATAACCAGAAACTTGATACATATAACATATTTTGTCGTACTCTTAGATATAAACAAACTGCTATATATAACCAAACTCAACTGAAACCATCTGCACATCCCAAAGCTCAATAGTATATATTTTAACGAAAATATATATATAAATCAGGTTTTCAAATATATAGTTTATAATACACAATACTTAAGATTACTCTTACAAATAGGTTTACAGTTCATATATAAAATATATGATTACCCCATGACTATATATTCATATAATTAACAAATATATATAATAACCTATTATAACAGCTATAACACATAATATATAAGCAACCGCTCCCAGATTATTCTACCATAGGTAAGCCTCATAACATATACACATCATCATTTATAAATTGTAACTTCACTCAACAAATTCAAATATATAGACCTTATATGTCTCAGTAAGTTAAAATAGAATATATCTCATACTTATAAAACCCAAAGCTAATATATATAGTTAAACAAAAAAAATCAAACAGATATGTATATAAATAATACACACCAACATACTCTATATAAGCAGCAACACTTGTTTAGACCCATATATATATCAATATAACACGTACCATATGTATATAAACATGCGGCAGTGAAGGGAGGAAACTGTCGAGTTTGAACAAAGCAGGTCGGAGCTGGGATGTTGGGCGAGAGTGGGAGGTCGGTGACGTGAGGAGAGTCTCAAGTTTGGGGCGAACAAGGGTATGAGCGGAGGAAAACTTTCGGCTGTGAAGCTTCATATATACATATATAAATTTTTTCTCTTCACAAGCATGGGCAAAAGACAGGGGAGAGAGAGCGAGGTGGGGAAGATGAAGAACAGCTGGAAAGATGAGGCTATATGAACAAAATGAATAAATACTCTGTTAAAGGAAACGTACCAGAGAGAAAAAATGAACTGAAAGGGATAGCGAAAAGTCACACGTTAACCAAGAAATTATTAAAAGTTAACGGCTACTGGTATGGACCCGTTTAGATAAATGAAAAGACACGAAAATCTAAAGGTCCCAAATTTCGAAACCGATACGACTGACAGGTTTACCGATTTCATCGTGTCCCGAACTTCCAAACAAACGAATGAATATGCTACGGAGACCAGCATGACGACACGATCAAAATGGTATACAAATATCAGTTATACGATTATCCGATCAAAAGTCGATAATTGGTACCAGAAATGCTGCTATTTTGCCAGAATTAAGATAAACGGAGCAATAGAAATCCAAATTTGACGAAACGAAGACTGATGTTTCACTCAGAAGATGATTTAGAAATTTACTGTATAAAAATATTCAAGTTTGGAAAACATTTTATTTTCATCAATAATTAACTGACTTAAATTGAAATAGAATTTCACAAGAAAATAAAATTTAATTTCAGTAGATGAAAATTTACCAGTTGCTATATTAAAATAGACGTATTCCAAATAATAAATTTTAAATTTCAAATTTTATTGTTTAAAATTCACTAAATTTCAATTAAACATATTATTTAAAACTATTAAAATTTACGGGTCGTTACACTGTACATGCAATTATAATCTGTCAGATCTTTATTCAGAAATAGTCTAGATAATTTGTCAGGTACGAAATTTGTTTTTCCTTTTATATGTTCCTAGTTTATTTTTGTTCCACAATTGAATATTGCATTTTTGAATTTTAGCCATCTGTTGTTTAGGATCCCTTTTTCTTTTTTGTTTTCTGAGTATTTAACTATAGCTTCACAGTCTGTCCTGATGGTTATCTCTTTGTGTGAGATAATAAACAATTTAAAAGCTTCAAGGATATATATTATCGCAAGTATTTCGTAATCTAGGGATGTTAAATATCCTTTTTCTTTAAACGTTCCTGAAGCATACCTACAAATTCTTTCTGCAGATTTTGTTTCATATTTATTTGGTTTATTTATTAGAATACCTCCCCATCCAAGGGACGATCCATCAGTTTCTATAATTAGATAATCTGTGCTTAAGGGTAAAGCTAAGGGTTTTAATTCTTCTACTAGTTTTTTTATCTGTTTTATTTGCTTAGTATCTTCGTGGTTAAATTCCCTTTGTCCTTTTGGACTTGCCTTATTGTATAGGGGTCCCGTTGTAACGACCCGCCATTTTTGACCGTTCAAGTCGACAATAATCCACACATGTCCAACTCAAACCGTTCAAAAAGGCAGATGGTTATTGGGGTTAAATAAGAAAAGGAAAGAAAGAACAGAAGCAAACTCAGAATCTTGCAGCGGAAGGAACAAGATATAATAATAAAATAACAGTTCATGAAGCTGTTAAATAAATAAATTTGATTATTATTATACATCATAAATCAGAGTTACATACATATCAGAGATAATACAATAATGCAGCGGAAAAATAATATGGTAGTAGAATACAAATGATGTAATACCAAACTCCGTCTTCGTCCTCCAAAATAGACCTTCAACCTTATCTGAAATGCTTAGGCTGACCCGAGCGTAATGAAAAGACAAAACACTCGAGTCAGGACTAAAATATCTCATGTAAGTCAAATCGAATAAGAAAATATGAGTGTGACGGCGTCAGAGATGTTTACGGGGTTTGACATCTCCTATCCAGTGTCAACGTGAGTGCAATAACTTAAGAGATGTTACGGGATTTTCAATCTCTCAAGGATCCGTTAAACTATCTACTATGTAGTACAATACGCTATTATAATATGTCTACATTAAAGTAAAAGTATTAAAATAGCGTTAAGCCATGGCCCATTCCACCCTTAACACAGTTTATATTCCCAAGAGCATATACAAGACCGTAGTTTCCCCAAAACCGGAAGTCACCAGAGGGCAATCCATATACTAAAGGTACAAACCAAAATCGTAGTGGTCGCGAATAGGATAATCAGTATGACAAGGTACATGAGGCAATAACAACTAGGATACTAGTAGTTGCGTGATCCGGACTGATGTTGGGCATAGCAGCTACTACCCCAACACCGCGAAACAACACTCCCAAAATCGAGGGGTGCACCCAAATCGAATCACAAAAGTAATAGACATGGTAACGAAGAAGTGTGTCCGCTAGAGGTGGCGAACCTCAATGGCCCGGCGCGGCTCCTGTTTTAGTCATGTCAGGGGTCATCGAATATCGTTCTCTTTCTTCAATCAACGCGTTCATCAAACCATCCACTTCGTTCTGGATCAACACTCCGTGTATACTAGTTATTAAAGTGGTTTTCGGTATCGACAGAGAGTATGTCCATATCCGATCCCGGTCTCTTTAATAACTACGTATTATTACACCGATGGCTCTTTTACATTTTCAAAATCAATTCATAATTGATTATCAAAAATATCATATTCGCTTCAAAAATAAAAGCCTTTTCAAAATCATCATATCTACTCAAAGTATACGATTTCATTTCAAAATCATTTTCGCCTCAATATCTCATTTCAATTTCAAAATCGTCCTATCTACTCAAAATATACGATTTCATTTCAAAAATCATTTTCGCCTTACTTTTCACAAAACGATTCACATAAACTCGAATTCCAAAATTTAAAATTTAATCCAATTTCAAATCATCAATTTCAACTCGATTCAGCTTCTCAATAAACCATTTCAAATTATCAATTTCAAATACATATTTGAACCACAAAATAAACAATTTCACTTCCAATATATTTCGAAACTTTTAATATTTCACGTTTCAAAACAGCTCATATATTTATATAAAAATATAAGATTCGCTTTAAAACCATTTCGTATTCAAATTAGAATATACTTCAAATTAAACATCCGTATTAAGTAGTTTACTTAATTTCTGGAACAATTCCCATTTAATAAACTTAGATTAATATTCGGATTTCAAGAATTCATTTAAGTATTACATTCCAAATCAATTTCAGTTCAAATCCTATTCAAATCAATTTTATCTTCAAATTTAATTCAATAGTTTCAATTTAGTTCAATTCACAAATTTATTTAAATTTCAATTTAATTCCAAATTAATTAAATCTCAATTTCAAATTAAATTTCACTTCCAAACTCAAACTTGAAATATCATTTCATATAAATTTTCTTAGAAATATTCAGAGTTCGATTAAAAGTCCAATCTTTTAAAACAAATCGACTGTAATATCCCGGAAATTTTAACAATATCAATTTAATAATATGTTAAATAATTAAATTGATATGGATAATCTTTGATAATAAGATTTGAATTTAATTTAATAATCTGATTAAATTAGTATTAATTGATGATTTTATCTTTTAAAAGTTAATAAGATATTTCTATTTGGATATATATATATATTTATATATATTGTAAATAGAAGCTTTGGTAAATTGGAAATTTATATTTAATTTAATCTGGACTTTTCAAAGTTATTTAAATAAATAACATTTTAGTTTTAAATATACTTTGGATAAATCTTTTAATTGGTTAAGATATATTTTTACTTAAGCTTATATAAAGAAGATTTAACAAAAATGGTTTGTTTTATTTCTTTTTAAATATTTCTTGATAATATAATCTCTTGTTTAAATTATAAAATATGTTAATTTCAAATAACAAGTATAATGTATTATTTTTAATATGTATGAATTTTAATGCTAAAAGGAATTGTTATTTTAAATTGAATAAATAGTGTATGTAAATATATATAACTTAACTTTTAAATTGAATCTTAGGATTTAATTTTATTTAAATTTGAATTTAAAGTTGAAGTTCAAAAGAATATATATATATATATATATTTAAATTGTTTGTATAAACTTATATTTATAAAATGTAATTAGCTTTTGTTTCTCTTTAATATATATAGATTAGTGTTTAAATAAACAAGAAAAAGGCTTTTTAAATAATTTTAAAATAAATAAAAATATGAGTAATTACTTAAATGACAAGTGTCATTATCTAAAGCTTCATTATAACATGTGTAATTTAATAAACAATTGAATAGGACAAGTGTCCTTAATTATTTTCAATTTCTTTTATTTTTATAAATCACAATTTACTTACATATGAACATTTGCATATCTTCATTTCATTCTTTCTATTTCTCCTTTTCAAAACAAGATAACTAAAAACTTCTTTCTCTAAAACAAATCTGAAAATCAGTAACCTTTTTCTCAAACAAAATATGATCATGTCCAAATCTGAAAATATTTAGTAATCAATATTTCTCAAATCTCTTTCTCAAATGCAAAAATCTGGAATCAGTAACCATTTCTCCTCAAAACCAGAAGTTTTCAAAAACGAATCCCTGTAGTCTCATTTTCAAAAATTCAAACCAAAGCTTGTAACCCAGTTTGCAAACTTGAAGTCTTCAACATGAATTTCTTTTCATCTCTGAAATAAATTCAAAAAACCAGTCTGCAACATTCTTTTCAAACTGGAATCAAATCAAGTCTGTAGCCTGCTTGCATTCAATTTTCAACCTGGAAGCCAGCCTGCATGCAAGTTTCAGTAGCAATCACTCAAGTTTTAAATCAAAAGAGGCATGCAAGTCTAAGGTTTCAAAGAAAGGCATTCAGATTTTAAAGTTCAAAAACAGTTTCAAGATTTTCCAAATATAAGGCTCTGTTCACTCTCAATTAAGGTGAGTAACTTTTAAAATTTAAAAATAAAATTGGGTTGCATGCTAGTATAGTATAATATAAATGTATATTGCATAATTGAATGTCTGAAATGTTGTGCATGCTGTTTAAGTGCTCTGTTCAACCTTTGTTTTTAGATGAGTAGCATTTTGTTAAAAATTTCTTAAGTCTAAATTGGTTGTATGTCATTGCTATGTTCAATATTGTATTGTGTGATCTATTTATGAGTTTATATTAGTGAATTGCTGAAGTATGATGTATGCATGTATTTGAATAAATGTAACTTCTCTGTTTTCCAGTTTTTGTTCTTGTTTTGATTTAAATTCAAAACCCATTGATTTTGGTCTCTGTAAACTTCAGTTTCAAATCGAACTTGTTTGATTTATTCAAATTTTAGTTTAAAAGTTATACTTAAGTTAACAGAAAACATTTAAATGACTCTGGAAAACAAATAACTGATAAAATCTAAAATAAGTAAAAATTTAAACTTCATAAATTATCGTTTCAGGGTTAGGATCTGAAACATCATGTAAAAATATGAATTTTTAAAACTAAAATCATAGTTTTTAGTATTGAATCAGAGGAGCAGTCCTAGTTGATCAGTGATGGGAGACTTGGGTTGCCTCTGGCGATCTAGTTGATCGGGGTGGTGGAGATTCTCACTGGAGATGCAGGAATGGTCGGAGGGTCTAGGAAAATTATCTAAGTGATGATCAAAACACTATGGAGATGATAGGGAATCGTTTTTGTTTTTAAACCTAGTTTGAATAGGTTAGACTGAGATGATCGGGGTTACGTCTCTGGTGAACCGAGTGCTCCTATACTTTGGGAAGTGGAAGATTGGAGATGAGAGAAGGCATGGCCAGAAAATTAGCTTCTCTGATGGTCGGAGTCTCGATTTCGTGATGATGTCAGGTTTCGAAGTGGTTCCAGTTTTGGTCTTTATGCTCGATTTTGATTTTGCGAATGGATCAAAGATAGGATGGTCGTTTTCTGGTAGATGGATGAACGTCGACTTGTGGGGATACTCGGCGATGGTCGGAGTTGACGCTGGTGGATGTGCACGTGCACGCGATTGAAATAGCTGGGTGAAGTCTGGTTTGAACAGGAGAAGGCAACTCGAGTTTCTCGAGTTTTGTTCGTGTGAGACTCGAAGTATTTAGGATTCGACTCGGAGTGTTTTTGAGTGGTCTCGGGTAATTGTGTTGCCAGGTTTTTAAAAAGCCTGTCAGTTTAAATTTAAACTGAATTTAAATT
Organism: Allium fistulosum; assembly: GCA_030737815.1. NCBI lineage: Eukaryota > Viridiplantae > Streptophyta > Magnoliopsida > Asparagales > Amaryllidaceae > Allium > Allium fistulosum. The sequence continues at coordinate 1,182,330,745 of CM060903.1, forward strand.
ATGAAGAAATATTAAGACAGGATTTGAAATCAAAGTTTTTAATATATGAATTCAAGTTTGGTTTTGAATTTTAGATTGGAAATAAATAAGTTTTATAAATTTAAATATGAATTTGTTTAGAACCCTTTAAATTTCTTTATCGAATGAGTATTTCTTTAACTTGTAAAATAAAAGAGTTTTAGAAATGTTGTTTAAAACGTTGTTAAAGATAATTTGTTTTCATTTTAAATCTTTAAATTTAAAATGAAATTTTGAAGGTAAAATTAAAGTAAATTGATTTGAAATGCTTTGTAAGTGATAACTTGATTATTAATAAGAACAAAGTTTTATTTTAAAGTAAATTAGAATTTAAAGATTTGTGTTCATTAAATTTATAAGGAAATTTAATAGATAATTAATTTAATTTGATTAATTAATCATTTGGATAAATTAAATAAATAATTAAAGGTTTAAACTAATTTAGTTAGGATTAAGATAAATAAATTAGGAATGATTAATTTATAATTGAGGATTATAAATTAGAGTATTAATTAATGGTTAAGAATTAATTAATAGAGTAATTAAATATTAATTTAGTTATGGTTAACACTTAATTAATTTAGTAATTAGAGATTAATAAATTGGTTATTAAGATTTATTAATTTAGAATTAATAATATTAATATAAGTTAATTACTTAAGGAAAGTAATTAAATAATAGTTAATGAGGTCATTAATTATGGGTTATTAAATAATGAATTAATAGAATTAATTTTGATAATTAATTAGTTTAATTAATTTAAGAATAATCATTTATGAATTTGTTTAAATGTAATTACTTATTGGAAGTAATTAAGAATTAATTACTTATTGTAATTAATTGAAGTTAATTTGATTTAGTTAAGTTAATTAATTAAGTTTAATTAATTTAGAATAATCAAGAGATGATTTGATAATAATTACTTAATGTAATTATTAAGGTAAGATTATTTAGGGAAGTAAATAATAAGATAATTACTGGAAGTAATTAATTGAATAATGATTTTATTAATAGAAGTAATTTGAGTTAATTACTTTGAATAATTAATCAAGGGATTAATTAAGAAATTAATTAAGGAGTAATTAATTTAGTTAATGAAAGTAATTAAGGGTAATTAATTACTGATTGAAGATTAATCAAAAGTGATTAATAAATGTTGTTTAATTAAAGGTTAATTACTTAATGTAATTAATTTAATTAAGTAATTAATAATTAAGTTGTAATTAAGGATCATTAATTAATATAATTAATGATGTAATTAAGATTGGTTAATTAAGTAATAATTAATAAATGAAGTAATTAATCAATGTAATTAATTAAGGATTAATGTAATTAATTATAGTTGATTAACTTATTTAATTTTAGTTAATTAATTAATGATGTAATTAAAGGTTAATTACTATAAGTGGTTAAGGATAATTAATTTAAGTAATTAATTGAGAATAAATTACTTGAATATAATCAAAAGATAATTAATCAAGATGATTAATTGAAATGAATTATTAGAGGATAATTAATTAATTGATTGTAATTAATTAATGGTTAAGTAAGAAGGATTTATAAAATGAAGTAATTAATTTAATTCAGTTTAAATTAATATGATATAAATCATTACTTATGAATGGGTGTTAGTATTGGATACTTTGCATTGATTGATATCTCTGATGAGATATATGCTGTGTGATATGGATGTTAGTTGAATTGTGATGATAATATGGATTATCTGTTATATTGATAATGTTGATTAACTATTGTAATGTTGTGAATTATCTTTCTATGTGTATAAAGATAATTGAATTGAATTGTTTTAACCTTTAAAACAACTTGGCCTTAAAAGATACGTTTTGGATTTCGATGAGACCGGGATCGGGTTTCCGTATACCGGATTTCCAGGTCTGGAGACCCGAATACCACATCGATCCAAATTTACGATAGGTCGTGAATCAAGTGAAGATGAAGATGAAGATTCAGAGTGCAAGGGTTATTGTCGTTAACTCTGAGGGTGATTCCAAAACGAGTGTAACGAGATAATGCCTTCGGTTTCGTTCGAACCCGGAACGAACTTGTATGGATTGAATGCTTTCAGCACATCGTCAGGTGGACGATGAGCATTCTAAGTGATGTGTTCTTTTCTAAGGTAATCGTGACCTCAAGCCTCATCAACCGGGAATGGCTAAAACAGGGGAGGTGCAGCAAGGTTAGTGGGTAGCACCCAAGTAGGACAAGATTACCTCTGTCTAGATGTCCCTTTCTATTTTCGACTTAGTGGTGCGGTTGCTGATCCCAACCGTGAGGTATCTTGTGCGGGAATTATCCAGTAAGGGATGTTCCGACCTTGTGTTGCAGGGGATTGGGAGTGATCCTCGGTACGGTGATCTAGGCCACGTACTGTGACGGGCGGTACCCCGGTAGCCCTGCCATTGTATGGAATCCAATTTCCAATAAGTGATAACGGACTTGATTGTATAACCCACTTTGTTGGCTAGTATGCTGGAATTTAATAATGTAACAATTTCAGCTATTTCATATTTATTTGAAAACCCTAGACCCTATTATAATACAATCGAATTTCCTATCAAATGTTTTGGTTAGCGTAAGGTAAAAACTTACCCATGTTTATTTGTGGGGAGTCTTACGTGATACCTTTTCTTTCAAAAAGGTTTTGAAGTTAAACAAGTTTAACCTATTACTCACACCAGACCCATGTCTGACCCAAGTTGTTTATTTCTGTTTTATAAACTCTTGGGTACTCAAATTTTTACGAGTAGCCAAGGGATTCAGGTTAGCTTTGACGAGTAATCTGGAGGAGCAATGGAGCAGGAGGCTTCAGCGTTGTAGATATAGATAGTAGTTTCCGCTGTGTTGATCTTGTTTAGATCTTTGTTTTGTATTGAGATGTAATAACTAGACAGATGTTTATAACTGTCTAGTATATGATATGTATTCTGTGTAACTCTGATAAGTGTTGTATATGATACTATGTAATATTTATGTGATATAATATATTTTGTTCGTTTCCGCTGTGAGTATTTGTGTTTGTTTCTTTTCTCTTCTTCTCTTTTCTACTTCTCACCCCTTTCTTTCTTATTAGCGATACGACTTTCTATGGAGAGAAAGTCGTGGTCGTTACAGTGGTATCAGAGCAGTAGGTTGAGTGAATACCTAGGCTCTGGAGTGGTGTCTATCTTGAGAGCGCGTAATTGTTAGTTATATAAAAATGGTTTATATTGTGTTAATTTATCGGTTGAGTGGTATATGGATTCTGGTCAATACGAGTAGCTAACGTTATTGATAGGGATCTCTAAACACTTGAACCAGGCCAACGGACACAATATTATTTTAAAGAGGTAAATGAAATAATTTTACCCAGAAATAATTTCTATATAAAAAGTATCATTTTAAATATATATATATTTCTACCTATTTGTTGGGTTACCTGTTCGGGTTTTCCAATATAAGTTATAAAGGTAGATAAGGTGGTAGTGTGAGTAACACGACTACCAATAGTTAGAATTTGAGTGTTGAGGTTGGAAGTATATCTGACGAGACTGTAGACCCAATACCGTCTCGAGTAAGCTTTGCTATGGTAAAGGATTTCATAGATCTCTGAAGAAAACCTGTAATGGTTCGGAGTTTATCTTTGAAGTGTGGATGAGTAGAGTTGGATCTGTCGATGAGGCAGAAGTGAGTGATGGTATCTTGATACCTCAGGTAATAGTAGCTGTATGATGAGATACAGTGACGATGAATGTTCCCGAAGATGTTTTCTTTGGAACAAGATTAAGGAAGTGTGAATGCTTCGGTGTTGTGGCTGAGTTCAGCATGAAGTTTCTGCTTTGGTTTGGAGTCCGAGTTTCTCGAAGAGCTTTGGATAAGAGCATCAGTGTCAGCAGTGCAGCTCGGAGTATTCTGTGATGGCAGGAAGTTTTCTGGATGAGCAGTTTTTCTGGAAGTGAAGTTCAGAAGCAGTAGAGTGGATCCATTTCTTCGATAAATTGGATAAATAAGTGTAAGCTGTTCTGATTGGTAAAGAGAGAACAGTCTGTTTGGGATTAGGATGGGTTGATCGCAAAAGTGACTTGCGATTGTCTGAGTGTTCTCTTGGGTTGTCAGAGTTTTTCTGGATGTCTTCAGAGAAGTCAGGAGTTGTCCGCATCTGAAGGTTGAGTTTTCTTATCGACTGGATTCCAGGAGTGATACCGGTGGTTCAGTCTAGTGGAAGGATGTTTTCCTAGAGATGGAATTGGTGAAACAGCTCAAGTTTTGCTGGAGTATCTGAGTTTTATTTATGGATCAGTGAATCTTATTTCTGGAATGAGTTGTCCAGCCTGTGCTTGTGTTCTACTTCAGATCAGAATTGAGCAGCGAAAGCAGTTTGGAGTGTATCTCTGATAGGAGAAGTAAGTTTGGAATCTACTGATAGTTGTGAAGTAGAGTTGTGTTTAGATCTAGTTTGTGTTCTGGTTTGGATAAGTATTTGGTCTTCTGAATTGAATTGTCAGTTTGGATAACTGGAATTCATTGTGTTTTACGTATCTCTGAGGGAGTACGTGTTTGATCTATCTTTGGTTTTGGAATCTGCAGTTCTGGAGGTTTGATTGTTGAGTCAGACTCGTCTGTAGTCTGATATTCTGTTTAGTTCTGTAGATCTAGATGAGTAGGAGATCTATAGCTTAGTTGTTTAGATTGTTTGTAGAGCGAGTATCCCGGTATATATATATATATATACTTGGGAAACTCGAGGAATTTTATCTAGAATTTTGTCTGGATAGTTAGAATTGTTTGATTGGATGATTTGGCTGCTATGGTTGCTAGCATATGGATGATAGTATATGCTTATGTTTTAAATTTAAATCTTTAATAAGATTATTAAATTACCTTTGTTTAAATTTCGGGGACGAAATTATTTTAAGGGGGAAGGAATGTAATATCCCGGAAATTTTAACAATATCAATTTAATAATCTGTTAAATAATTAAATTGATATGGATAATCTTTGATAATAAGATTTGAATTTAATTTAATAATCTGATTAAATTAGTATTAATTGATGATTTTATCTTTTAAAAGTTAATAAGATATTTCTATTTGGATATATATATATATATATATTTATATATATTGTAAATAGAAGCTTTGGTAAATTGGAAATTTATATTTAATTTAATCTGGACTTTTCAAAGTTATTTAAATAAATAACATTTTAGTTTTAAATATACTTTAGATAAATCTTTTAATTGGTTAAGATATATTTTTACTTAAGCTTATATAAAGAAGATTTAACAAAAATGGTTTGTTTTATTTCTTTTTAAATATTTCTTGATAATATAATCTCTTGTTATGTTAATTTCAAATAACAAGTATAATGTATTATTTTTAATATGTATGAATTTTAATGCTAAAAGGAATTGTTATTTTAAATTGAATAAATAGTGTATGTAAATATATATAACTTAACTTTTAAATTGAATCTTAGGATTTAATTTTATTTAAATTTGAATTTAAAGTTGAAGTTCAAAAGAATATATATATATATATATTTAAATTGTTTGTATAAACTTATATTTATAAAATGTAATTAGCTTTTGTTTCTCTTTAATATATATAGATTAGTGTTTAAATAAACAAGAAAAAGGCTTTTTAAATAATTTTAAAATAAATAGAAATATGAGTAATTACTTAAATGACAAGTGTCATTATCTAAAGCTTCATTATAACATGTGTAATTTAATAAACAATTGAATAGGACAAGTGTCCTTAATTATTTTCAATTTCTTTTATTTTTATAAATCACAATTTACTTACATATGAACATTTGCATATCTTCATTTCATTCTTTCTATTTCTCCTTTTCAAAACAAGATAACTAAAAACTTCTTTCTCTAAAACAAATCTGAAAATCAGTAACCTTTTTCTCAAACAAAATATGATCATGTCCAAATCTGAAAATATTTAGTAATCAATATTTCTCAAATCTCTTTCTCAAATGCAAAAATCTGGAATCAGTAACCATTTCTCCTCAAAACCAGAAGTTTTCAAAAACGAATCCCTGTAGTCTCATTTTCAAAAATTCAAACCAAAGCTTGTAACCCAGTTTGCAAACTTGAAGTCTTCAACATGAATTTCTTTTCATCTCTGAAATAAATTCAAAAAACCAGTCTGCAACATTCTTTTCAAACTGGAATCAAATCAAGTCTGTAGCCTGCTTGCATTCAATTTTCAACCTGGAAGCCAGCCTGCATGCAAGTTTCAGTAGCAATCACTCAAGTTTTAAATCAAAAGAGGCATGCAAGTCTAAGGTTTCAAAGAAAGGCATTCAGATTTTAAAGTTCAAAAACAGTTTCAAGATTTTCCAAATATAAGGCTCTGTTCACTCTCAATTAAGGTGAGTAACTTTTAAAATTTAAAAATAAAATTGGGTTGCATGCTAGTATAGTATAATATAAATGTATATTGCATAATTGAATGTCTGAAATGTTGTGCATGCTGTTTAAGTGCTCTGTTCAACCTTTGTTTTTAGATGAGTAGCATTTTGTTAAAAATTTCTTAAGTCTAAATTGGTTGTATGTCATTGCTATGTTCAATATTGTATTGTGTGATCTATTTATGAGTTTATATTAGTGAATTGCTGAAGTATGATGTATGCATGTATTTGAATAAATGTAACTTCTCTGTTTTCCAGTTTTTGTTCTTGTTTTGATTTAAATTCAAAACCCATTGATTTTGGTCTCTGTAAACTTCAGTTTCAAATCGAACTTGTTTGATTTATTCAAATTTTAGTTTAAAAGTTATACTTAAGTTAACAGAAAACATTTAAATGACTCTGGAAAACAAATAACTGATAAAATCTAAAATAAGTAAAAATTTAAACTTCATAAATTATCGTTTCAGGGTTAGGATCTGAAACATCATGTAAAAATATGAATTTTTAAAACTAAAATCATAGTTTTTAGTATTGAATCAGAGGAGCAGTCCTAGTTGATCAGTGATGGGAGACTTGGGTTGCCTCTGGCGATCTAGTTGATCGGGGTGGTGGAGATTCTCACTGGAGATGCAGGAATGGTCGGAGGGTCTAGGAAAATTATCTAAGTGATGATCAAAACACTATGGAGATGATAGGGAATCGTTTTTGTTTTTAAACCTAGTTTGAATAGGTTAGACTGAGATGATTGGGGTTACGTCTCTGGTGAACCGAGTGCTCCTATACTTTGGGAAGTGGAAGATTGGAGATGAGAGAAGGCATGGCCAGAAAATTAGCTTCTCTGATGGTCGGAGTCTCGATTTCGTGATGATGCCAGGTTTCGAAGTGGTTCCAGTTTTGGTCTTTATGCTCGATTTTGATTTTGCGAATGGATCAAAGATAGGATGGTCGTTTTCTGGTAGATGGATGAACGTCGACTTGTGGGGATACTCGGCGATGGTCGGAGTTGACGCTGGTGGATGTGCACGTGCACGCGATTGAAATAGCTGGGTGAAGTCTGGTTTGAACAGGAGAAGGCAACTCGAGTTTCTCGAGTTTTGTTCGTGTGAGACTCAAAGTATTTAGGATTCGACTCGGAGTGTTTTTGAGTGGTCTCGAGTAATTGTGTTGCCAGGTTTTTAAAAAGCCTGTCAGTTTAAATTTAAACTGAATTTAAATTATGAAGAAATATTAAGACAGGATTTGTAATCAAAGTTTTTAATATATGAATTCAAGTTTGGTTTTGAATTTTAGATTGGAAATAAATAAGTTTTATAAATTTAAATATGAATTTGTTTAGAACCCTTTAAATTTCTTTATCGAATGAGTATTTCTTTAACTTGTAAAATAAAAGAGTTTTAGAAATGTTGTTTAAAACGTTGTTAAAGATAATTTGTTTTCATTTTAAATCTTTAAATTTAAAATGAAATTTTGAAGGTAAAATTAAAGTAAATTGATTTAAAATGCTTTGTAAGTGATAACTTGATTATTAATAAGAACAAAGTTTTATTTTAAAGTAAATTAGAATTTAAAGATTTGTGTTCATTAAATTTATAAGGAAATTTAATAGATAATTAATTTAATTTGATTAATTAATCATTTGGATAAATTAAATAAATAATTAAAGGTTTAAACTAATTTAGTTAGGATTAAGATAAATAAATTAGGAATGATTAATTTATAATTGAGGATTATAAATTAGAGTATTAATTAATGGTTAAGAATTAATTAATAGAGTAATTAAATATTAATTTAGTTATGGTTAACACTTAATTAATTTAGTAATTAGAGATTAATAAATTGGTTATTAAGATTTATTAATTTAGAATTAATAATATTAATATAAGTTAATTACTTAAGGAAAGTAATTAAATAATAGTTAATGAGGTCATTAATTATGGGTTATTAAATAATGAATTAATAGAATTAATTTTGATAATTAATTAGTTTAATTAATTTAAGAATAATCATTTATGAATTTGTTTAAATGTAATTACTTATTGGAAGTAATTAAGAATTAATTACTTATTGTAATTAATTGAAGTTAATTTGATTTAGTTAAGTTAATTAATTAAGTTTAATTAATTTAGAATAATCAAGAGATGATTTGATAATAATTACTTAATGTAATTATTAAGGTAAGATTATTTAGGGAAGTAAATAATAAGATAATTACTGGAAGTAATTAATTGAATAATGATTTTATTAATAGAAGTAATTTGAGTTAATTACTTTGAATAATTAATCAAGGGATTAATTAAGAAATTAATTAAGGAGTAATTAATTTAGTTAATGAAAGTAATTAAGGGTAATTAATTACTGATTGAAGATTAATCAAAAGTGATTAATAAATGTTGTTTAATTAAAGGTTAATTACTTAATGTAATTAATTTAATTAAGTAATTAATAATTAAGTTGTAATTAAGGATCATTAATTAATATAATTAATGATGTAATTAAGATTGGTTAATTAAGTAATAATTAATAAATGAAGTAATTAATCAATGTAATTAATTAAGGATTAATGTAATTAATTATAGTTGATTAACTTAATTAATTTTAGTTAATTAATTAATGATGTAATTAAAGGTTAATTACTATAAGTGGTTAAGGATAATTAATTTAAGTAATTAATTGAGAATAAATTACTTGAATATAATCAAAAGATAATTAATCAAGATGATTAATTGAAATGAATTATTAGAGGATAATTAATTAATTGATTGTAATTAATTAATGGTTAAGTAAGAAGGATTTATAAAATGAAGTAATTAATTTAATTCAGTTTAAATTAATATGATATAAATCATTACTTATGAATGGGTGTTAGTATTGGATACTTTGCATTGATTGATATCTCTGATGAGATATATGTTGTGTGATATGGATGTTAGTTGAATTGTGATGATAATATGGATTATCTGTTATATTGATAATGTTGATTAACTATTGTAATGTTGTGAATTATCTTTCTATGTGTATAAAGATAATTGAATTGAATTGTTTTAACCTTTAAAACAACTTGGCCTTAAAAGATACGTTTTGGATTTCGATGAGACCGGGATCGGGTTTCCGTATACCGGATTTCCAGGTCTGGAGACCCGAATACCACATCGATCCAAATTTACGATAGGTCGTGAATCAAGTGAAGATGAAGATGAAGATTCAGAGTGCAAGGGTTATTGTCGTTAACTCTGAGGGTGATTCCAAAACGAGTGTAACGAGATAATGCCTTCGGTTTCGTTCGAACCCGGAACGAACTTGTATGGATTGAATGCTTTCAGCACATCGTCAGGTGGACGATGAGCATTCTAAGTGATGTGTTCTTTTCTAAGGTAATCGTGACCTCAAGCCTCATCAACCGGGAATGGCTAAAACAGGGGAGGTGCAGCAAGGTTAGTGGGTAGCACCCAAGTAGGACAAGATTACCTCTGTCTAGATGTCCCTTTCTATTTTCGACTTAGTGGTGCGGTTGCTGATCCCAACCGTGAGGTATCTTGTGCGGGAATTATCCAGTAAGGGATGTTCCGACCTTGTGTTGCAGGGGATTGGGAGTGATCCTCGGTACGGTGATCTAGGCCACGTACTGTGACGGGCGGTACCCCGGTAGCCCTGCCATTGTATGGAATCCAATTTCCAATAAGTGATAACGGACTTGATTGTATAACCCACTTTGTTGGCTAGTATGCTGGAATTTAATAATGTAACAATTTCAGCTATTTCATATTTATTTGAAAACCCTAGACCCTATTATAATACAATCGAATTTCCTATCAAATGTTTTGGTTAGCGTAAGGTAAAAACTTACCCATGTTTATTTGTGGGGAGTCTTACGTGATACCTTTTCTTTCAAAAAGGTTTTGAAGTTAAACAAGTTTAACCTATTACTCACACCAGACCCATGTCTGACCCAAGTTGTTTATTTCTGTTTTATAAACTCTTGGGTACTCAAATTTTTACGAGTAGCCAAGGGATTCAGGTTAGCTTTGACGAGTAATCTGGAGGAGCAATGGAGCAGGAGGCTTCAGCGTTGTAGATATAGATAGTAGTTTCCGCTGTGTTGATCTTGTTTAGATCTTTGTTTTGTATTGAGATGTAATAACTAGACAGATGTTTATAACTGTCTAGTATATGATATGTATTCTGTGTAACTCTGATAAGTGTTGTATATGATACTATGTAATATTTATGTGATATAATATATTTTGTTCGTTTCCGCTGTGAGTATTTGTGTTTGTTTCTTTTCTCTTCTTCTCTTTTCTACTTCTCACCCCTTTCTTTCTTATTAGCGATACGACTTTCTATGGAGAGAAAGTCGTGGTCGTTACATCGACTTTCGAAACTTTACGCCATATTTCAAATTTTCTTAAAAATCTAAACTTCGAATAATTAAACCATTTCAATTACCAAGTTTAAATTCCAACATCTCGAGCTTCAATTCAAAATAATTCAATTTCCATAAATTGGATTTTTATTCTTAAATCAATTCATTTAAATAATTTCAAAACAACTTTTAAAATCATTTAATTTAACCAACCCGGTGTCCGTATATAATTCTCTAACCTATGGCCAAGTGGTTAGTTATTTCAATTAAATGTCAGGGATGAATATATATTACTTAAACCAATCACAGTGTCATGTGCATGTATAACAGGATATATATAAGCAAATAAACATACAAACATTTAAATATCAACCAATAGCATCCATCGAAATAAATCATCCAATAGTCAATACAATTCAGGGCAATTTCATAGTTATCAATATCGGGAAATTTGATTTCAATTAAATCCTAATTTCAATTTATTGTCAATTTAAATATTCAACGGTGAATTCACACGACAATCTATATGACAATTAAATTTTTATCAAACAACGACAAATAAATTCATATCACTTCATAATGTCAAATTTAACTACCATAAAGATATTCAGTACATTGTGAGCATTATAAAACACTCACCTTGATTTTCTGTTGTCGCCGAGACGTTCCGGTTTGGAACTAAAACTGGACGACGCCCAACTTTATCCCAAATTTCTACCGTCTCAAAATCCATCCAAACCAGTTTCATTTTGAAGCTGTCGTCATTACGATCGCAATGCAAAAAGTTTCGTTCCAATCGGACCTCGTATGAAAAAGTTATGCTATTTTAAAGTTTACACGAATTTAAATATATATATATTTACAAATTCTAAACCTAGATTTGATCTCAGCCATCCCTCTCTCCAACACCAAATCTGGACCGCCCCCTTCATCATCTTCCCCAACGTGAATATCACGTTCTCTTTCGGGTTTCTAAAGAAACCCATTGCCGTTCTTTAGGGTTTTGAACCACCGCCTCCTCGATCGCCTGAAACCCATCAAACCACCCTCAAATCGAAGCTAGTAGCCTCCCCTACCCACGCCTGCCACCCTGACCAGCTCGGCCAACCCATGGCCTGGGAAAACGTGCCCAACCTGACCCCAAACGCAGCCCCCTAGAGATCACTACGAAGCTCCAATCCCAATCTCCACCGTTGATCTGCTAGCTCTCATCGAGCTCTACATTTTTCTAGTTGATGACTTCGGCCAAATGTTTACGGATTGAGGGATAATCGAGGTAGAAGAAGGCACATTTCTGGCCATTGAAAGAGCAAGTGGCGGCTGGAGCTATTTGGATTAGGGTTTTGGGCTTTTGTTTGCAAATTGAAGATGTGAGGTCCTTATATAGAAAAATGGCAAAACATTATTCATCGAAAATTTTCCGAACTCCAAACGAAGCGTGCCGGCTGGCATTTCTAAGGTTTACCCCACATTCCGAACGCAATGAAACGTGTTTCGGAGGCTAATTCGGTCATCAGTGCGAGTTACGGAGAAAAACGATCGATTTTAAATTAAACCGATTCAAACCGATTTCGATGCGTTTTGGCTTGCCCCGGACAAACGGTACATCCAATTGACACGAAATTTGAAACCATACAATAATATCACATTACTGATCCGATGAAACTAGTTTCGTCGAATTCTGAGACTTTTTGAAAAATGACTATTTTAACTCGCCGAATTAAAATTAAAACGATTTCGATGCGTTTCGAGCTGCCACGATCAATTGATAACTCCGATTGCTATGAAAATTGAAATTCGATAGTAACAAACTATTACGGATCCAATGGAACCAGTTTCGTTCAATTCTGAGACTGTTCGAAAAATGGCTATTTTTCAGTCGATAATTAAATATTAAAATATTCAATTTTCACAAATTAACTTTAAATTCAATTTTAAAAGTTCTATAACATTACTATAACTCCAATATGATAAGATAAAATTTTACAAATCATTTTCAATCATATTCAACTCGATTTTCAATTATTTCTGAAATTTAACTTATTAAATTATCGATTTAATTGTCTAATTAAATCCAATATTCGAAAAATAAATTATTCGACTGTTTAATTTCAATATAAAATTCCCAATTTTAAATTATTAACTTTTAAATCAAATTTCAATTGTTCACAAATCCCATTTTTAATTTCACAGTAATTAACAATCTTTTACAATGCAGTTTTCCCATATAAATCCAATATAAAAGATTATATTAGATTCAGCGTTCAATTATATTGTAATTCAAATTCAAGTTATTTAATTCCAAATGAATTCTTTTTTTTCGATTTACACTTTCATTTTCTTCAGCTATCATCTTATTTAAATTCACAGTAATATTAAATTACATTCATTTACGTTGATTTCCATATTATAACTTCAATATTAAATGTAACATTTTATTTATTTCGTTGTTTACAATCAAATTCAATTCAATTCATTTACTTGTTACGTTCAAATTTAAATCTTTACTTACGTTCAATTACAAGTTAACATCTTTATCGAATTACAGTTTCAGTTATTATCTGCTTTCAATCAACTGTAATATTAAGTTACATTTATTATATTAGTTTCAGTAACATAAAATTCCATTATTAAATCTACCATTTTATTTATTCTTTGTTTACAATCATAACCAATTTGGTTTACAATCAAATTCAATTCATTATTTACATTCACTACAAGTTAACATCCATATTTAATTTACAAATAAGTTATTTAAGAATTCAGTTTTGTATTTTAACTTGTAATTCACATTTAACAACACAAAATTTTATTTCCTTCGGATTTTTTATCAAAATTTTCATTTTAATTCGTATTTTTAAAGTGTTAAAAATACGGGTCGTTACACCCGTGTATTTTGATAAGTCCTTTATGTAGGGCCTAGCATAATTTATAAGTCCTAGGAATGCTTGTAAGTGTTTTAAATCTGTTATTTTATCTGGAAATTCCAAAAAATTTCTTGTTATGTGGGGTTGTAATTCAATTTGTCCTTTGCCTATCTTTGTTTCTAAGAATTCTATAGTATTCTTAAAAAGTTCAATTTTCTTTTTAGATATAATTAAGCCATGGGCTTCTATTAATTTTAATACACTGTATAAATGTGATATGTGTTCTTGTTTTGTTTTGGAAAAAACAAGTATGTCATCTATATACACACAAGTGTAATTGTTGAAGTTTTAGAAAATATTATCCATTTTTCTTTGGAAAATTTGTGGAGCATTTTTTAATCCAAATGGCATAACCAGCCATTCATAATGTCCTTCACTACATGTAAATGCAGTCCAAGGTATAGATTCAGGATGCATTTTTACTTGCCAAAAACCTGATTTTAAGTCAAATTTGGAAAACCAGTTTTTTCCTTGTATTTTGTTTATTAGTACATCTTTATTTGGTATACAATATCCATCTTCATGGGTATTGTCATTAAGTCTGGTGTAATTCATGACCATTCTAGATTGGCCTCTTTTTCTTTCTGATTCCTTTTGTACTATGAAAGCCGTTGTTCTATGTCTAGAATCAGTTTTTCTTATAACATTAAGATTAGTTAATATTTGTATGTGCATTTTGAATTCTTCCATAATCCAATTATCATATTTTGGAGAACCTGTTTTTATTGTTAAATCTGGATTTATTATATCCAGTCTACATTGTACTGGGTTTCTATCCCAATATTTTAAAGGTTTTTCTCCAATAATTTCTAATTTTTCTAATTTAGAAATAATATTGTCTACATCATCTGTGGATAACAATAATCTACTCATTTCTCTTGGATTTATAAGTTGGATATTTTTAATAAATCCTTTTCTTTTATATTCATAGTTTTTATAAGTTTCTTGTATTAATTCTTCATTTGTTCTTTCTGTAATTGTTAATATATTTTCATTGTTTTTGCATTGTCCTTGTATGGGGCAACTACATTTGTCTTTTTGATTATGATGTTCTGTATTACCACCACGCTTCTCAAGCGCATACTCTGATAGTATTGGGGTTAGTGTGGTCTTTTTTGAAATTTGTATGTAATCTTTATTAAACGCAAAACTCCCGTTGTCATTTAATAAGAAATCTAGTCCTAGGATTAGTTTTATCCCTTCAAGATTTAATTCTAAAACCCATAATTGTTTTATGTTGTAAAAAGGAGACCATTCCCCACATGTATTAGTAAAACTTATGTTTATATTTTTAACAATATTGGTAATAATATTAGTAGTTCCATCAAATTGGATACTTTGTTTTGGTTTATCTGCTTTTGTTACATATTTGTAAGGAACGAGGCTAGAACATATAGTTGAACTAGTAGCTCCAGTATCGATAAATGCTAATATCTGGATTTCTAATCCTTTTATATTCAGCTTTGTTGGGATACGTAATTCCTTTAAGTTTCCTGAGTTACATATCAGTGGAATTTGTATTGGTTTATCAATATTATTTAAATTGTTATTATTTTCATATGATGTTGATTCATCATGAGTAACCTCTTTCTTTTTATCTAAGGTTATAAGTCTTTCTTTTATTTCTTCTATTTCTAATTCAATATTATTTGTTCGTTCTTTGAGTATTTTAATTCTTTCCTCATTTATCTTGTTTTTATCTGTGTAAACAGGCTTATTTTCTCTGGGTAAATCTATATCGAATTTGTTCTTTGCACATATATGGCATATTTCTATTGTGCATTCTATACATTTAAACCTTTTATCAAAAGCAGGGTACCAAGGACAGAACTCACATTTAGTGGTATCTGTTCCCATTTTATGCTTGAAATTATGTTCGCATAATTCTTTGTTTACAATATTTAGCAAGTATTCATGTGGTATATTTTCTTGGAAATCTGTTAATTCATCAATTAAGGTATAATTTGATGTTTGTATTTGTTCTTGTTCTTGTAATCCTTCTAAGGATATTATAGAGTATATTGTAGAAGTTTCTGAAACATCAGATGCAATTTCTATCAAATCTTCTTTGACTGAATCTATAAGGTTAGATTCTCTAGTAAATAAGTTATGTCTTTTTGGACATGAGGAAGATAAATGTCCTTTTTCATTACAAGCAAAACATGTGATTGTATTTGCGTATGTTTTTCTTGGATTATATTTTCTAACATGTTTTTCTTTGTTAAGATATGGTTTTTTGCATTTGATTTTCTTAAATAATATTTTTTTGTATATCTCTTTTTAAATTTAGGTTTTCTATCTATGTTGTAATTCCTTGATCCATATTGTTGTGGAGTATATATTTGTCCACAAAATCCGTAATTTTTTTGCTTTAATTCTCTTTGGATTTGTATATAGGTACATTTCTTTTTTAGTTCAGAAATAATATGTGTTATTCTTATTCCAATGTTATCATATCCTTTAGGGATATTTGCAGTATTATTTTGGTAATGTTCTATCCAGGATTTATGTATTTCCTTTCCTAAATCACCTGGTAGTTTGGAAAAGAGTCTATTTCCTATTTCAGCACTGTAATAATTTCCTGAAATAGTTGCGTAATGTAAAAATTCTTTTAAGAATTTTATTATATATTTCCAATCCAGCAATTGGATTTGTTCTAAATCTCTCATGGCTTCTTGTTGCCTTATGGTTACTCCTGTGTTTACGTCTCTTCCTGTTATTATTCTGTGCATGGTGTAAGCGAAGTTGTAAATATTACTTCCTTGTATTATTAAATTGTTTATTTCTTCAGGGATTATAGGCTTCCCATATGGCTTTAGCTATATCTCCTAAATAGTTTTCAGCAATTCTGATCATTTCTTCACCAGAATTTATGTTTGTATGTCTTGCTGCATAATCTCTTGCTATAGCAGCAGTCCATTGTTCTAGATATGTATCTAGTAATTGGGGATGGCATTCTGTGACATTTAGTATTACTGAATTGTCTTTAAAGAAAGTTGTTTCATTAGGTAATCTTTTACCTATTGTTCTTAGGTTTTTATTTTCATTTGTATATGGTTCAACTGGTAAAGATAAACCAAAACAAAGTGATCTAAACGCATATAAGTGTCCAACAGAACATGATATGTTTTGTTGATTCATTTGATAAAGAAATAAATCACATACTTCTTTCCAGAGAGATGAGTGCTATGACTTATAAAAAAATCTTTAATACTATTGCAAAATGCTCTACTACTAACATTCCAGGAATGAAGATAACATGGAAGATAATAAGAAACACAAATATTCCATGTACACAAAAAGGAGAAGACTGCAAAAACACCACTACCCAATGTAAATGCAACATAATTGCCTCAACACCTCTTCTCACAATAAACATCCCAAAATACAGGTACATAGTACAAGATAACATCACCCTAGACCCAAGCACACTCCTATATTATGGGTTCGTAGAAAAAATGTACTTCAACAACTGGTGTATCACAGAACTTCCAGAACCGCTGTCCTCCATCTTAGACTATTATACAAAACTTTTATGTCAGGAATTATGTACAGAAATAACCTCTACACCACCACACTTTAGTCAAACCACCATAGACCCTGCTAGACACATCATAAAAATAAGGGCAAAAAATTATGATCCAGATTATCAAGAATGGACAGAAGACAGAAACCTCACACCTCCTCCTGTCATAGAAACTGACAAATATACCTATGAAAAATACAGAGCATATTTGATCGGAAATAACATGTTTTGGGATGACAAAGATCAACTCAAATTATATGCAGAATCCCCTATCATGAAAATCTACATATCTGAATATTTCGAACACTTATTGGATATTGTCCAACAGAACATGATATGTTTTGTTGATTCATTTGATAAAGAAATAAATCACATACTTCTTTCCAGAGAGATGAGTGCTATGACTTATAAAAAAATCTTTAATACTATTGCAAAATGCTCTACTACTAACATTCCAGGAATGAAGATTACATGGAAGATAATAAGAAACACAAATATTCCATGTACACAAAAAGGAGAAGACTGCAAAAACACCACTACCCAATGTAAATGCAACATAATTGCCTCAACACCTCTTCTCACAATAAACATCCCAAAATACAGGTACATAGTACAAGATAACATCACCCTAGACCCAAGCACACTCCTAAATTATGGGTTCGTAGAAAAAATGTACTTCAACAACTGGTGTATCACAGAACTTCCAGAACCGCTGTCCTCCATCTTAGACTATTATACAAAACTTTTAGGTCAGGAATTATGTACAGAAATAACCTCTACACCACCACACTTCAGTCAAACCACCATAGACCCTGCTAGACACATCATAAAAATAAGGGCAAAAAATTATGATCCAGATTATCAAGAATGGACAGAAGACAGAAACCTCACACCTCCTCCTGTCATAGAAACTGACAAATATACCTATGAAAAATACAGAGCATATTTGATCGGAAATAACATGTTTTAGGATGACAAAGATCAACTCAAATTATATGAAGAATCCCCTATCATGAAAATCTACATATCTGAATATTTCGAACACTTATTGGATATTGTCCAACAGAACATGATATGTTTTGTTGATTCATTTGATAAAGAAATAAATCACATACTTCTTTCCAGAGAGATGAGTGCTATGACTTATAAAAAAATCTTTAATACTATTGCAAAATGCTCTACTACTAACATTCCAGGAATGAAGATTACATGGAAGATAATAAGAAACACAAATATTCCATGTACACAAAAAGGAGAAGACTGCAAAAACACCACTACCCAATGT
Source organism: Allium fistulosum (assembly GCA_030737815.1). Lineage (NCBI taxonomy): Eukaryota > Viridiplantae > Streptophyta > Magnoliopsida > Asparagales > Amaryllidaceae > Allium > Allium fistulosum. The sequence goes on from CM060903.1 coordinate 1,182,349,284, forward strand.
AAATGCAACATAATTGCCTCAACACCTCTTCTCAGAATAAACATCCCAAAATACAGGTACATAGTACAAGATAACATCACCCTAGACCCAAGCACACTCCTAAATTATGGGTTCGTAGAAAAAATGTACTTCAACAACTGGTGTATCACAGAACTTCCAGAACTGCTGTCCTCCATCTTAGACTATTATACAGAACTTTTAGGTCAGGAATTATGTACAGAAATAACCTCTACACCACCACACTTCAGTCAAACCACCATAGACCCTGCTAGACACATCATAAAAATAAGGGCAAAAAATTATGATCCAGATTACCAAGAATGGACAGAAGACAGAAACCTCACACCTCCTCCTGTCATAGAAACTGACAAATATACCTATGAAAAATACAGAGCATATTTGATCGGAAATAACATGTTTTGGGATGACAAAGATCAACTCAAATTATATGCAGAATCCCCTATCATGAAAATCTACATATCTGAATATTTCGAAGACTTTGCATACAAACTAAGGCCTTTTGAAATATTCCATCCGAACCAACATATGATAAACAACTTCAAGAGAATCAAACAACTAGAAGACAATAGTAAAAACAGAAACTACAGTCTAGAAGAGGAAGACAAAGACAGCTACGAAGACAGCACAAAAGAAATCGAAGAAATAATGATCCCAAAGGCTAAAGGGATGTGACCAGATGTGACAATTGCTTCCACTAATTGCTTCCACTAAACAAAAAAGAAATCAGAAAAAATACCTACCTACAAATAGGTGAAGACCTTTCTTCTCTACCGACAAATGAAGACAAAAGACATTTTTGATTGAAAGATTCCACTAGAACCTAACAGATGTATTATTCTATGTGTGTACTGTATGCTACTTTTTACCTCTATTTGTAAGTTTATAATGGACATCTGTCCATAGTGTGGAATGTTTGGATTGCCTATATATATGGCAATCTAGTATGTTTGCAGAACACCGAATATCATTGTATCAACTCCAAAAAACTGTTAAGTAATAAAAAAGCTTGAGTATTTTTCTTTTAATGGCGGACTTCCTTTTCTGTTACTTCTAAGATGGATAGCTAAATAACTTTCAGACATAAACCAAGAGAAAGGTGAAGAGATCTAGGTATGTATTCCTTTTTACTGATCTTCTTAAGTATAATGTTAGCTTGATGAATGGTATGTATCTATGTTTTAAAACTACTTGCATTTAACTAAATTTATGAATTATCCCAAAAGACGTAAGCTCGAAAATGATTGAAGAAGTACCGCTTAGGCATGAGGCCGTTAGGGAAAATAGTAAATCTAGAGCAACAAGGTGAGGAAATGATTCATAACCAGGTTAAATTCATACTTTTAAGACTAGATACAGCAAGAGTAAGAGATGAAGAAGAAGATAATAAATAAGTGTTTACCTATGATTATTTCACCAAGTATCTTTGGTTTATGCCTGACTTTTCCTAAAAATAAAAAAAAGAGAGAGCATAAAATTTTGATAAAAATGGAAAAATTACAGCAATATTTAGAAAAAAAATTTATGATAAACATAATAAACATAATGAAGAACAATACAAACCTTACAGAAAACCAAAAACATCAAATAATAAGCATCTTCAAACAAAAATATTCACACGAATTGATCAGTATTTATGACTGTGAAACAAGTTTAACTGAAATATATAATAACTTTAATATCTGGAGAGAACTTGGAAACATAGTACTAACACCCAGATTTGTTAAAGAATTTTATAGAGAATGGCAAAATTACTTAGAAATCAAAAATAAAGCAGATTACAACATAACAGAAAATAATAATTGGGAAATTTAAAAATGAACGGGTTTCCAAAAATTGAGAATATAGAATCTCTACAGAACTATTTAGAACAAAAATTTATGACTAAACTCATGGTTGTTCTAAAACAAACAGAACTAAACGAAAACCAGCAATATAATATTGCAAAGATATTTAGACATAACTATACAGAAAAACTCATCAACCTTGATGATGAACCTAAGATAAACAAAAAGAAAGTAATAAAAGATCTTAGAAATACCTATTTTGTCTTTAATGCTAAAAATCCAAAGATGAAGATTACCAACAGGATGTTAGATCTTTTTGTTAGAGAACATTATGAACAGATTAGACAAGAAATACTTAAAGAAAACAGGGAATGGTTAAATAAATCCCTAGATCTGACAAGTTACGCAGATACAGATTATTGGTATGAAGATGATTCATATAATGAGTTTTATTAAAAAGGGAGACTACAAGGACTTGAACAAAAAATTAGAAGACTCTGAACTAAGGATGAAAAGGTTCCTAATTCCTAGTTCAAATGCTCCTACTTGCTGCACCCTTGGGTATTATACTTTCAAGCTGCCAGCAAGGTAGTTAAAAATGAAGAAATACGAACAAGAATATTACATATTATTCGAAATAATAAACTACACTGTAATATTTATAGCGTGTTATGCTCTGGGATATTACTTACAAATTTTCACAAAACATTTAATTGATATGTGGTTTAATAATATATAATAAAAAAACATCTCCCGGCAGCATATAAGTGATCTAAACGCTGTCTTTTCTTCAATTAACCCCCCTGTCCCAAAATGGTATCGGAGCACCAAAAAGATTATTAGGCCCAATGAATTTACATTACAAAAAATTCAATTACTTAAATTTAGAAATTAATAATCCAATAAAAAGAATTATAACTTTAGACAAACAAAAACACACATGTTATATCAAAGACACTGATTATAGACATAAATTACATTCAGAGGTAGAGCACATGAATTCCCTCATAGACTTAGTTATAGAATTAAGTGAAAACCTGAATCTCTATAATGAAAAACATCATGGCCTGATGCAACTAATATTAGAAGGCATAATTGAGAAAATTAAGTTACTAAAACAAATTTCAAGCAACCAAGATTATTTGAAATCAAATTTATACAAAATAGATAACATGGAAACAACCATGGAAAAACTAACTAATAAATTCAAAGTCATAAAATTAAAAGAATTTCCCAATAAAAGTGATATAGTAAACCTAAAAAATTTAATAGAAGAAAATAAACCCAAAGATATGGAAACACAAGCTAGAAAATTAATATTAGAGTTAAAAGAACAAACAGATAAAGATAAAAGCCAATCTGAAAAACAAATACAACAAATCAAGAAAATGCTTGATGAAATTAAACATTTGATACTAAGTTAATGAGTTTTGAAAACAAATACTATCAAGAAGCAACTAAATACGTAGAGTCCAACTACAGATTTAGTGATCCCAACATAAATGTTGGATATAACAAAGATGAATTCCCAGGAAAAAGTGATAAAATACAAATATTACAAAATAATATGATAATAGCAATGCTAACCCAAATACAAAACAAGATAGATAATATCCAAAAACAAATGTTTGATATAGATAAAAATGGTAAAGAACATGAATTTGAAATAAATAAACTCACAGAAAGCCTACAAAAAATGAATTTAGGACCTAGTGATCCTACTACACACATAACAAGTAAGAAGACTAAAATCAATTTTCTAATGTATAAGAAACTTGACCAAATATGAATAATAGAAGACTATCTTTTATAGGCCCATCTAGAACCTTAACAGATAGACCTACAGAATCAAATAGCTTATCATCCATGGGATGGATTGATAATATATTAAGAAGATCTAATAACACACAAAATCAGTTAGAAGAAATAATAAACTTAGAAAGGGACGTAGAAATATTTTCAAATAACCAACTAGATTCTCTAAATCCAAGAGAAATAGATAGAACAGGACTAATTACAACGATAACAGGATTGTATAGGCACCATAGGGAAGAAATACTTTCTATTCCAGATGGAAGTCAACAGGTAATAAGTTTAATGTCACAAGAAGCTATAAAACAATTAAAAATCCAGAAATACAAACTAATGCATCTAGGACTTATAGTCATAAGCATAAGAGGATTAGTTAGACAAAAAATTGGAACTAAATTATTATTACTACTTATAGACGATAGACACCAAGATATGGATAAAGCCATATTTGGAATGATGGAAGTAGATATGAACAATAACATAGGTATTGTTTATATAGCCCCAAATTTTACAATGACATTAAATGATTTTTACAAACACATAAAAATTATAATACAAACAAAGGGATTTGAAAATTTCATAGGAAAAAATATTCTTCTAGACATTACATTCCTAGGAAAGTGTATGTCCAAATATACTCCCAAAATAAAAATAAAACTAGATAAAGTCATAGAAGCCTTAAATTCAACTGGCATAAGTTTCATAAAACCAATGGAAATAGATTCTTCTATTCTTGCTGGTCATGAATGGAATATAAAGAATCCGAATAATACAACAGCAACATTAAAACCAAACAATGCTGTAACATACAATAACTTAAACAAATCTATGTCCATAAGGTTTAGAGATTATGGACCGTCAAACCAACAAGAAATAGAAACAGATGAAGAAGCTGAAGAATTAAACAAAAGAATTAATGGATAAAATTATATATCCAAAAGAACTTGGGATGGTTCTTGAACCATCTGAAATATATGAACTAGAACAAACCCTAAAGTCAACAAACCAAATAAATGAAAATACTTTTGTTTACATTGATGACGATAACAATGTAAGAACAAGGGAAGTATATAATCTAGATGACTTCTTGGAAGATTCCCAAGAGGCAGATAATGAAATACAACAACAAGGTATGTTAAAAGATATAATATCAGAATTCACAGAACACATAGACTTAGCTGACCATGAAGAAAGTGGGAGCTCAGGGATAACATATCCTAATAAAAACCAAGAGACAATGCCTTACACATTAGGACAACCCCCTAGACAACCAGTTGAACCATATACAAATGAAAATAAAAACCTAAGAACAATAGGTAAAAGATTACCTAATGAAACAACTTTCTTTAAAGACAATTCAGTAATACTAAATGTCACAGAATGCCATCCCCAGTTACTAGATACATATCTAGAACAATGGACTGCTGCTATAGCAAGAGATTATGCAGCAAGACATACAAACATAAATTCTGGTGAAGAAATGATCAGAATTGCTGAAAACTATTTAGGAGATATAGCTAAAGCCATATGGGAAGCCTATAATCCCTGAAGAAATAAACAATTTAATAATACAAGGAAGTAATATTTACAACTTCGCTTACACCATGCACAGAATAATAACAGGAAGAGACGTAAACACAGGAGTAACCATAAGGCAACAAGAAGCCATGAGAGATTTAGAACAAATCCAATTGCTGGATTGGAAATATATAATAAAATTCTTAAAAGAATTTTTACATTACACAACTATTTCAGGAAATTATTACAGTGCTGAAATAGGAAATAGACTCTTTTCCAAACTACCAGGTGATTTAGGAAAGGAAATACATAAATCCTAGATAGAACATTACCAAAATAATACTGCAAATATCCCTAAAGGATATGATAACATTGGAATAAGAATAACACATATTATTTCTGAACTAAAAAAGAAATGTACCTATATACAAATCCAAAGAGAATTAAAACAAAAAAATTATGGATTTTGTGGACAAATATATACTCCACAACAATATGGATCAAGGAATTACAACATAGATAGAAAACCTAAATTTAAAAAGAGATATACAAAAAAATATTATTTAAGAAAATCAAATGCAAAAAACCATATCTTAACAAAGAAAAACATGTTAGAAAATATAATCCAAGAAAAACATACGCAAATACAATCACATGTTTTGCTTGTAATGAAAAAGGACATTTATCTTCCTCATGTCCAAAAAGACATAACTTATTTACTAGAGAATCTAACCTTATAGATTCAGTCAAAGAAGATTTGATAGAAATTGCATCTGATGTTTCAGAAACTTCTACAATATACTCTATAATATCCTTAGAAGGATTACAAGAACAAGAACAAATACAAACATCAAATTATACCTTAATTGATGAATTAACAGATTTCCAAGAAAATATACCACATGAATACTTGCTAAATATTGTAAACAAAGAATTATGCGAACATAATTTCAAGCATAAAATGGGAATAGATACCACTAAATGTGAGTTCTGTCCTTGGTACCCTGCTTTTGATAAAAGGTTTAAATGTATAGAATGCACAATAGAAATATGCCATATATGTGCAAAGAACAAATTCGATATAGATTTACCCAGAGAAAATAAGCCTGTTTACACAGATAAAAACAAGATAAATGAGGAAAGAATTAAAATACTCGAAGAACGAACAAATAATATTGAATTAGAAATAGAAGAAATAAAAGAAAGACTTATAACCTTAGATAAAAAGAAAGAGGTTACTCATGATGAATCAACATCATATGAAAATAATAACAATTTAAATAATATTGACAAACCAATACAAATTCCACTGATATGTAACTCAGGAAACTTAAAGGAATTACGTATCCCAACAAAGCTGAATATAAAAGGATTAGAAATCCAGATATTAGCATTTATCGATACTGGAGCTACTAGTTCAACTATATGTTCTAGCCTCATTCCTTACAAATATTTAACAAAAGCAGATAAACCAAAACAAAGTATCCAATTTGATGGAACTACTAATATTATTACCAATATTGTTAAAAATATAAACATAAGTTTTACTAATACATGTGGGGAATGGTCTCCTTTTTACAACATAAAACAATTATGGGTTTTAGAATTAAATCTTGAAGGGATAAAACTAATCCTAGGACTAGATTTCTTATTAAATGACAACGGGAGTTTTGCGTTTAATAAAGATTACATACAAATTTCAAAAAAGACCACACTAACCCCAATACTATCAGAGTATGCGCTTGAGAAGCATGGTGGGAATACAGAACATCATAATCAAAAAGACAAATGTAGTTGCCCCATACAAGGACAATGCAAAAACAATGAAAATATATTAACAATTACAGAAAGAACAAATGAAGAATTAATACAAGAAACTTATAAAAACTATGAAAATAAAAGAAAAGGATTTATTAAAAATATCCAACTTATAAATCCAAGAGAAATGAGTAGATTATTGTTATCCACAGATGATGTAGACAATATTATTTCTAAATTAGAAAAATTAGAAATTATTGGAGAAAAACCTTTAAAATATTGGGATAGAAACCCAGTACAATGTAGACTGGATATAATAAATCCAGATTTAACAATAAAAACAGGTTCTCCAAAATATGATAATTGGATTATGGAAGAATTCAAAATGCACATACAAATATTAACTAATCTTAATGTTATAAGAAAAACTGATTCTAGACATATAACAGCGGCTTTCATAGTACAAAAGGAATCAGAAAGAAAATGAGGCCAATCTAGAATGGTCATGAATTACACCAGACTTAATGACAATACCCATGAAGATGGATATTGTATACCAAATAAAGATGTACTAATAAACAAAATACAAGGAAAAAACTGGTTTTCCAAATTTGACTTAAAATCAGGTTTTTGGCAAGTAAAAATGCATCCTGAATCTATACCTTGGACTGCATTTACATGTAGTGAAGGACATTATGAATGGCTGGTTATGCCATTTGGATTAAAAAATGCTCCACAAATTTTCCAAAGAAAAATGGATAATATTTTCCAAAACTGCAACAATTACACTTGTGTATATATAGATGACATACTTGTTTTTTCCAAAACAAAACAAGAACACATATCACATTTATACAGTGTATTAAAATTAATAGAAGCCCATGGCTTAATTATATCTAAAAAGAAAATTGAACTTTTTAAGAATACTATAGAATACTTAGGAACAAAGATAAGCAAAGGACAAATTGAATTACAACCCCACATAACAAGAATTTTTTTGGAATTTCCAGATAAAATAACAGATTTAAAACAATTACAAGCATTCCTAGGACTTATAAATTATGCTAGGCCCTACATAAAGGACTTATTGGTAAATTTTAGGTGAAGAGATCTAGGTATGTATAGAATGTTTGTAATTGTTAAATTTAGTTAACAGTTTTTTGGAGTTGATACAATGATATTCGGTGTTCTGCAAACATACTAGATTGCCATATATATAGGCAATCCAAACATACCACACTATGGACAGATGTCCATTATAAACTTACAAATAGAGGTAAAAAGTAGCATACAGTACACACATAGAATAATACATCTGTTAGGTTCTAGTGGAATCTTTCAATCAAAAATGTCTTTTGTCTTCATTTGTCGGTAGAGAAGAAAGGTCTTCACCTATTTGTAGGTAGGTATTTTTTCTGATTTCTTTTTTGTTTAGTGGAAGCAATTGTCACATCTGGTCACATCCCTTTAGCCTTTGGGATCATTATTTCTTCGATTGCTTTTGTGATGTCTTCGTAGCTGTCTTTGTCTTCCTCTTCTAGACTGTAGTTTCTGTTTTTACTATTGTCTTCTAGTTGTTTGATTCTCTTGAAGTTGTTTATCATATGTTGGTTCGGATGGAATATTTCAAAAGGCCTTAGTTTGTATGCAAAGTCTTCGAAATATTCAGATATGTAGATTTTCATGATAGGGGATTCTGCATATAATTTGAGTTGATCTTTGTCATCCCAAAACATGTTATTTCCGATCAAATATGCTCTGTATTTTTCATAGGTATATTTGTCAGTTTCTATGACAGGAGGAGGTGTGAGGTTTCTGTCTTCTGTCCATTCTTGGTAATCTGGATCATAATTTTTTGCCCTTATTTTTATGATGTGTCTAGCAGGGTCTATGGTGGTTTGACTGAAGTGTGGTGGTGTAGAGGTTATTTCTGTACATAATTCCTGACCTAAAAGTTCTGTATAATAGTCTAAGATGGAGGACAGTGGTTCTGGAAGTTCTGTGATACACCAGTTGTTGAAGTACATTTTTTCTACGAACCCATAATTTAGGAGTGTGCTTGGGTCTAGGGTGATGTTATCTTGTACTATGTACCTGTATTTTGGGATGTTTATTCTGAGAAGAGGTGTTGAGGCAATTATGTTGCATTTACATTGGGTAGTGGTGTTTTTGCAGTCTTCTCCTTTTTGTGTACATGGAATATTTGTGTTTCTTATTATCTTCCATGTAATCTCCATTCCTGGAATGTTAGTAGTAGAGCATTTTGCAATAGTATTAAAGATTTTTTTATAAGTCATAGCACTCATCTCTCTGGAAAGAAGTATGTGATTTATTTCTTTATCAAATGAATCAACAAAACATATCATGTTCTGTTGGACAGTATCTGTTTGTATTGCCTTTATATGTGGAATTTGTCCAAGTTGGACCATTTTCCCTTTGTCTGCCACGGCCTTCTGTTTGTATGTGACCATAGGTCTAAGGCTTAATTCATCAGTTGGAACTTCATTTTTGATGAACACACCTGATGATATGTTTAGGTATTGTTTTATTCCTTCTGATGTGTAATAATCTTTTCCAAGATGTTTTTCCATTGCCATTTTGGCTGTTTCGAAGTTTGTATATCCTTTGTATTTAGGAATCCCATATCTTGGATTCATTTCTATTTCTCTAATTTTAGGAAGCATTTCTTCCCAAGTAGCATATATCCCTGCACTTTCTCCATTAAACAAACAGTAATGGGAGAATCTTTGTTTTGTTTCTTTCTGAAATTCATTTACTAAGGTATACAAGATACTGAGTTTCTGTTTGTTGTCTTGGGGACTTGTAGCAAGATTCCATATATTATCCAATATCATTTGTTGGTCTTCTGTGATATTTGCTTTAGTGACAAATCTGTTTTGTTTGTAGGTCTTCAGGAATTTTTTGCTATCTTGACTTTGTGATGTCATGTCTGTATTTTCTCTGTACATGCAATTATAATCTGTCAGATCTTTATTTAGAAATAGTCTAGATAATTTGTCAGGTAGGAAATTTGTTTTTCCTTTTATATGTTCCCAGTTTATTTTTGTTCCACAATTGAATATTGCATTTTTGAATTTTAGCCATCTGTTGTTTAGGATCCCTTTTTCTTTTTTGTTCTCTGAGTATTTAACTATAGCTTCACAGTCTGTCCTGATGGTTATCTCTTTGTGTGAGATAATAAACAATTTAAAAGCTTCAAGGATATATATTATCGCAAGTATTTCGTAATCTAGGGATGTTAAATATCCTTTTTCTTTAAACGTTCCTGAAGCATACCTACAAATTCTTTCTGCAGATTTTGTTTCATATTTATTTGGTTTATTTATTAGAATACCTCCCCATCCAAGGGATGATCCATCAGTTTCTATAATTAGATAATCCGTGTTTAAGGGTAAAGCTAAGGGTTTTAATTCTTCTGCTAGTTTTTTTATCTGTTTTATTTGCTTAGTATCTTCGTGGTTAAATTCCCTTTGTCCTTTTGGACTTGCCTTATTGTATAGGGGTCCCGTGTATTTTGATAAGTCCTTTATGTAGGGCCTAGCATAATTTATAAGTCCTAGGAATGCTTGTAATTGTTTTAAATCTGTTATTTTATCTGGAAATTCCAAAAAATTCTTGTTATGTGGGGTTGTAATTCAATTTGTCCTTTTCCTATCTTTGTTCCTAAGAATTCTATAGTATTCTTAAAAAGTTCAATTTTCTTTTTAGATATAATTAAGCCATAGGCTTCTATTAATTTTAATACACTGTATAAATGTGATATGTGTTCTTGTTTTGTTTTGGAAAAAACAAGTATGTCATCTATATATACACAAGTGTAATTGTTGCAGTTTTGGAAAATATTATCCATTTTTCTTTGGAAAATTTGTGGAGCATTTTTTAATCCAAATGGCATAACCAGCCATTCATAATGTCCTTCACTACATGTAAATGCAGTCCAAGGTATAGATTCAGGATGCATTTTTACTTGCCAAAAACCTGATTTTAAGTCAAATTTGGAAAACCAGTTTTTTCCTTGTATTTTGTTTATTAGTACATCTTTATTTGGTATACAATATCCATCTTCATGGGTATTGTCATTAAGTCTGGTGTAATTCATGACCATTCTAGATTGGCCTCTTTTTCTTTCTGATTCCTTTTGTACTATGAAAGCCGCTGTTCTATGTCTAGAATCAGTTTTTCTTATAACATTAAGATTAGTTAATATTTGTATGTGCATTTTGAATTCTTCCATAATCCAATTATCATATTTTGGAGAACCTGTTTTTATTGTTAAATCTGGATTTATTATATCCAGTCTACATTGTACTGGGTTTCTATCCCAATATTTTAAAGGTTTTTCTCCAATAATTTCTAATTTTTCTAATTTAGAAATAATATTGTCTACATCATCTGTGGATAACAATAATCTACTCATTTCTCTTGGATTTATAAGTTGGATATTTTTAATAAATCCTTTTCTTTTATATTCATAGTTTTTATAAGTTTCTTGTATTAATTCTTCATTTGTTCTTTCTGTAATTGTTAATATATTTTCATTGTTTTTGCATTGTCCTTGTATGGGGCAACTACATTTGTCTTTTTGATTATGATGTTCTGTATTCCCACCACGCTTCTCAAGCGCATACTCTGATAGTATTGGGGTTAGTGTGGTCTTTTTTGAAATTTGTATGTAATCTTTATTAAATGCAAAACTCCCGTTGTCATTTAATAAGAAATCTAGTCCTAGGATTAGTTTTATCCCTTCAAGATTTAATTCTAAAACCCATAATTGTTTTATGTTGTAAAAAGGAGACCATTCCCCACATGTATTAGTAAAACTTATGTTTATATTTTTAACAATATTGGTAATAATATTAGTAGTTCCATCAAATTGGATACTTTGTTTTGGTTTATCTGCTATTGTTACATATTTGTAAGGAATGAGGCTAGAACATATAGTTGAACTAGTAGCTCCAGTATCGATAAATGCTAATATCTGGATTTCTAATCCTTTTATATTCAGCTTTGTTGGGATACGTAATTCCTTTAAGTTTCCTGAGTTACATATCAGTGGAATTTGTATTGGTTTGTCAATATTATTTAAATTGTTATTATTTTCATATGATGTTGATTCATCATGAGTAACCTCTTTCTTTTTATCTAAGGTTATAAGTCTTTCTTTTATTTCTTCTATTTCTAATTCAATATTATTTGTTCGTTCTTCGAGTATTTTAATTCTTTCCTCATTTATCTTGTTTTTATCTGTGTAAACAAGCTTATTTTCTCTGGGTAAATCTATATCGAATTTGTTCTTTGCACATATATATTAGTGAGTGTGTGTGTGAGAGAGAGAGTTTGGATTTCATGGGATGCTTGGCCGTATATTGGTAGCAGGCGTTCACGCTGCAAGGGAGAGAGTAGGTGCTCGGGTTCTCATGTGCGTGAAGAAGGCGGAGCTCATGGGGGTGGTGGCAAAAGGCTATAAGATAGCAAGCTCGCGGATGTTAGTGGTAGCAGGGAGAAGTGATGCCGACCATAGGAGCAAGCGTATGCATGAAATAAGAAAATAAGAAGGGGAGATAGTACTATAGAAGCAAAGAAAATTTGCACTTAAGTCCACTATAATGTGGACAACTGGGCATGGTATATAGGAATTTGATTTGCGTGGCAGTTGGGTTAGGTATAGTATAGGGCGTGGGCCTTAGGGTGAGAAGATTTAAACATTTTAATTATTTAGTTTAATAAATTTCGTTAATTAAATTTCTTAATTAAATAAGGTAACTTTGAAAATTAATAACTCCCCCATACGAAATCCGTTTGACCAGAGGATTTGGAGACCAGATTCGTATTAATGAGTAGAAGACATTAGAATAATTATTTGACACTTTTTACAAAGTATAAAATATCGATAAATTGTAAGTGATAGAATTTAATTACAGTTTACATAATTAAATAACTATAATTCATTAGTGATATTTAATTAGCAGAACAAATCCACATTCTGCTATTATAATTTAAATAGATTAATTTGGACATTTATTTATAAGCCAGTTAATTCTGATTATATGTTATTATTCAATTAGTTGAATAGTTAACAATAATATTTTGTTATCATCGTTGTTTAGTTGTTGATTTTACTTGACCAATTTATGAGCTATTGCCCTTCTTTGGCATTGGTTGGGTATAAAAACATTAGTAGGCTAACACCTTATGATTTCATGATTTGACTATAATGTGTTTAACAATAATTTTGGTTTACTTAAATTTAAATGAAATTGTTTTGAAAGATGGTTTTCATAAAAGAATATGAAATGAAATGTTTTATTTTAAAGAAAAGGAGATATTTGGAAATAAATATTTTTAAAGTAATTATGTAAAGGTATTTATAAAATGAGTTTTATGAATAAAGAGAATTTCGAGAACTTAAATCCTGGTGGTTTGAAATTGAATTCGAAAAGATTTTGAGGAAATAAACAATACTGTGTTTGAAGTATTGTGATTGTTAATGCAAATTAATTTGCTACTTCGGGAAACAAAATGATTTGGTATGTTATCGATGATTCGGGTAACCCATAACTAAAATTGGGCAGGAGGGTTCAAGTAACCCTGGGTATAGTCCGCTCTTTGATAGAGGGATATACTTTGTTTATTTATTTTGGAGAGGCTAGGACCTAGTTGCCTTGTTATTAGGAGAAACATCCCGATCTAGTTGCATATATTTTGATATGCTTTTATAGTAGAGTATTTTGGGATTTCTAAATAAATATATCAAATACAACATTGTATTATTATACACAGTATTTGATGCCGTTTTCAAACTGACTTGCTTTTAAATCCAAAGGAAAGTATGATTTGATATAAGATATACATATATATAATTTTCAAAAGGATTTGAAATGACACCGAGAATTTTTTTCGAAGAGACTATTTTCAAAAAGGATTATATTTTGATTATAATGAGGTTAATTAGATTTCATTAATCTAAATATGAAGATTAAGCCTAAGTGAGTAGTTTGGGAATTGCATATTGTTTGTTGCATCGTAGGCTCCTTAAGTCCTATTTGTGAATAGGAGAACTATGTTAGCTTGATCCTATATCTAATTGGGTACCCAGTTAGATAGGGGTACATAGGCAATCACAAATGGTAGTGATGCGGCCACAACAATAAAAATAACCCTTTTCCGTTTATCTGTTTATTGGTTGTTATTTGTCTTATGTTGTTGTATCTTTCTTACTTACTATTTTATTCCGCATTTGACATATTTATTGAGTTTGCAGGAATAGGATATTGATGTCTCTCCCATTAGAGTTATGCAGCGGTAGACTTTATTGTATTTGAGTTTTCTTTGTATTAAAGCACACACTGTAGAATAAATAATTAGTCAGATAAATTGTATAATTGAAATTGCATCCTATACATTTAGTAATGTAGAATATTTATCAAATAATATTGTGTTCTAAGTTTGTAGTTCATTCACAGTTTTAGAACGGATGGGTTTTCGGCGATTTTGACTAATACGAAAATCTGGGTCGTTACAGATGTTATCGAAGCTTAGGTTAGGTGCCTAAGTAAAATTCATCTTGATTTAGTAAATCAACATAGCAATTTTAAAATGAAACTACCTTAATTTGATAAACAAAAAACGGATAGGATAAGGCACTGTACCTATGACAGGTTTACGGATGATATAATTATTTTTGGTGTGCTTAACTTTTGTTGATTGTTTGGCTTTTGTTATATTTTTTCTGTAACGACCCGGAATTTTCGATCCCGAAAATTCCAAATAGTTAGGAAAAGAAGAAGAAGAAACAGAAAATAAAACACACAACCTCACATTCGCAGCGGATCAAAATATAATATCAAATAATAGCAGTTTACAAAAGAATACTATATCTGTCAATTTGCATTTATAATACATCAGAGTTACTCTCATACACAACACTGAGTATATACAAATCAAATATACCTCAGATAAACAGAAATAATAGTCACAGCGGAAACACTCCATACGTCCTGCCATCCAGCTCATCTCCTAAGCTCCAGAACGTCCTTACCTGAAAATCTGTAATACTCGGTCTGACCCGAGCATTACCAAAAAGTAACACCCGGGTCAGGCTGGAAACCAGCGTGAGTAAACCCATATAATTTGAAATACTAAGTTCCAATCATAAAGGAAACCCGGGTAACTTGTTTTAAATTTACAACTCACAAGTTGTTATAGACTACACTTATTCCACACATCAATTTCCAAGTACTAAAACTTAGGTTGAATAGTCCAGTTCACTCAAATCATTCCATCCCAGTCTATTTATTTCACATACCAAATATGTACGGAATTATTATAGATTACACATCGAAGTGGTACCAGTTATTCACTATTACCCGACTCCGGTCCCTTCGAATTCAATTTCCATCTTAACCCACATTATTTAAGTGAAACACAATTCAACCTTTAAATACAGAATGTCACTTTTTATACAGCAATTCATCAACGATAGGTAACCATACAATCATTGTTCAAGACAAACATATCATATCACAAACATCTCATATCAGAAATATCAACCAATTATTCATAAGCAAAGTTTAGTAGCCTCCCATTACTGATTTAAATCAACTTAATTACTTTAATCTTTCTTCCTGCTTACTTAATAATAATTAATTACAAAACATTAACTAATCATCCCCTAATTATCCTCTTTAATTACATTCAGTAATTAGCCTTTAATTTATTTACCACATTCATTAATCAACCTTGGTTACTCACATTAAGTAATTTATTCTTAATTACTTACATTAATTAATTAACCCCTTAAATAAATAAATAAATTCTTTAATTAATTACACTGAATCATTTAACACTTAATTACTTCCAATAAGTAATTATTCGCGAATTACTTTCCATCAAGTAATTACCCATCGTTTAATTACAGCTTGTAATTATCCATTAATTACTTCATTAAGTAATTATCATTAAATAAATCACATTTAGTAATTACCCCTTAATTAATTACATTTATTATCCTCTATTAATAAATTTCGTCAACAATTAATATTAATAGATTGATACCTTAAATTGATTTCACAACTATTATCTAATTACCCTTATCATTAAATCAATTAATTATTCCTTTAATTGAGTACTTTAACCAAGTATCCATCCTTGTTAAATAATTTATACTTTTTTTTTTGACATCATTTAAATCACCTCTTAAATACATAGAAATTTACCTACTATAAAATTTATTTAAAACAATCAAATTTTATAATATTTTTAAAACCTACCCCTTTGAAAATCCTTTAAACTTGATTTGTTTATCAACTAAACACATACTTGTTACAGGCCTGTGCCCTAACTACCATATTCCCGTGCCAACCCAAAATCTTCCCGTGCAAAACACGAGAAACTCTCGTACCTCACCTGCTTCGCGTCTTTTCGCGTACAACACGCGATTGAACCCGAGGGAAAAACAACGTCCTTCCCAAAGCCTCCTCACTTGATACATCGTGCACGCGTGCACGATGCACCATCGCTCCACTCATTTCCGATCACCGTCGTGGCTTCCACAAATCATCGCCTTCCTTGCCGTTCCTCACGAACCACCAGATCGACGAATTCGCCAGTAACGCAAAAACGAACCAAACGATCCGAAACTCAAACCCACCTAACTAGCCTAAAACTCCTCGCCGGCGGTGACCTCGTCCACCGAAACCCACTCTCCTCCGACCAGAGAAGCATCACGTACCCTTTCGACATTTCCACCCCTCGCGATAACTTCCGGTTCCCCATCCCAGTTGCACGAAGCTCGACAATGTTATCCACAGAAACAGGTACCTAAACCCTAAAATAAATTGGAACGACTTCTTTGATCAACAGAAAAATTCCAGGATAATTTTCCTGTGATTAATAACCTCTAAGCCACCTTCGACAAGAATTTTGACCCCCCTAATTTTGTCGATCACCAGAAAACACTCGAAACCCATATGACGTTCAACCCCTGATTCCTCAAGATTTACTAACTTAAAAATCATGGTTTTGCTTTTAAAAATCCTAGATTTCGAAATTAATTTCAACAATATACTTAATTCCAGAAATCATTAAAGTCGAATAATCCCTATTAATAAGATCCTACTGCTCTTCTTTATTCATATTTAATCTAACTCAAATTTATACCTGGAAATACTTTTTAAAACTTATAATTGTTACCCCTAAAAACTTTGTTTATATAACAATGATTTAAAGTAATTAAGGGAAAAGATGTTTAAACTGGATCAGGTTTGAAACCTGGATAACCAGAACAGAGTATTGATTTGTATTCTGATATGCATACCCTGAAATCATATATAGATAACATGCAAATTTACTTATCATACTTTATTCCAAGAATGACTACATGCAACAGGATTTAACAGAATAAAACTTGGTATACTCACCTGAAATCTGGAAAGTTGTTTTGAACTGCAACCAGATTGATGGGTAAGAACTGAAGCTTTTGATTGGGATGATATCTGAATCACTGCTTACTAATGTTTGAGATACATTTAAACTTCGCACTTATGCTTTTGTTTGCTTCAGGTTGAGGAGTTTGATCTTCCTTTTGAACAAAGAATAGCTTTGTTTTAAACAAAGACACAGCCTTGATCTTACCCCCAGTATCTTGATTTAGTTGATGATGATAGCTCTGATCTCTTTGTTGTTGATAATATTGTTGTATATTGTTTTCAAGTTGTAGCTTTCTTTTTCTTTTTTTTCAATTGCTCATGTTTATAAATGGACGAAATGGGGAAGATATATAAAAAGAAATATGTACAGGTTGAGTCAAATACTGGTACATGAGATTTGTGCTTGGCCAGAGATTTTTATCAGCTATTGAGGCTGAAATGATAAAATGTGGGCTGGCATTAATTATGCTTGTCTTGTTTAACAAGCTCATGCCCATCATTTTTCCAGAGAACTGTTGCCCTTTGATTTTTTCCTTGCCTCATGCTTCTTTGAGTTTGTAATTAAATTGTTTTTCGAATGCAGTCCAGTGTGAAACAAGGCAGGGATACATATTTAAAAGAATGAATGTGTACAGGGTAAGCTTGTGGCATTGTACATATCTTCAGATATTTACATTGTTATTTTCTTTTGTTTATTTTGTAAACTGTTGGACCTGACAAGGATTGATTTTATGTGAACAAAACTTTGATGAGTCCTATTTTGTATGCTAGAGTTGAACGTGCATTTATTGTTTGAGTACCTTATGTCTCCTATTATCTTATTTTATGTTTAGATATTTTTGCGTTTACTTGCTTTGCATGTTTTTTCTTTTTCTCTTGCCTGCAAATCCAACTTCCCCTACAAGATTCTATTACTTCTTTTTTTTTTCTTTTTATACTATTTGTATATAGATATAAAGTTGTCTTAGTTATTTTTATAACCTTTTAACTTAAGTATTTCAGCTTTATTCTTAACACAAATGTTTATTTTCAATTTTGGTTTCTTGTATATAATAAAATTTATATTTATTTTAAATATGAACAAGATAGATTTTATTTTCATTATTTTGGAAAGGCTTTATTTTAATTTTCAAATCATAATCCCTTCCAAAATACTCACATATACTTAATTTTAAAAAAATAAGTTTGTATTTTTAATTTATCGAACTAAAAGCTTATTAAAATAATATCACCAAATTTCCGGGTTGTTACATTCCTCCCCCCTTAAAACTTTTCGTCCTCGAAAAGGAACGAAGTCAGAATTTATGAAAATGCTTAAAATCAGATAAATTCCTTTGGTCATTTTTTTTTTATACTTTTAAAT
The DNA here is from genome assembly GCA_030737815.1 of Allium fistulosum. Lineage (NCBI taxonomy): Eukaryota > Viridiplantae > Streptophyta > Magnoliopsida > Asparagales > Amaryllidaceae > Allium > Allium fistulosum. The sequence continues at coordinate 1,182,367,988 of CM060903.1, forward strand.
ATCCATATAATATTTCTAAAATAGTTTTTATAAAAATACTTTTATAACTCGATGTTTCGACAAGTCCATCCTTGTCCTTACAGAAATTCGGTCATACGTTGATCAGGCGTAGGACTGAAAATCTATAAGTACTTGGTAAACTCGTTTCCAACACCCAGTGAAAATACGTTGAAAAATAATTTTATTGGAAACAATTTTGAAAATAGAGAAAATATCTTGGTGAAAACGCTCTGGAAATCATCACCCCCATCCATGGTCACAGTTAACCCGATGGTTACGTTGCCGTCCCGGCAAAATCCACAGATAACTGTAGGTCTCCGCGCCACTCGATTACGCCATGGAACCCGCTACAGATCGCAGTTATACCCGGGCTATACGTTGCTATCACAGCAAAGACCCATATAACTGTAGGCATCAGCGCCACCGAATTTCGCTGCCAAAAGAATGAAACTCCTCCACTTGACCATAGACCGCAGTCTACCGATGTTGCGCTGCCATCCCGACAGAATCAAGTGTAGACTGTTGGCACTCATCCTCCACACGATTTTCGCTATGGTCCCCACACAGTAGATCGCAGCGACATCGAGCTACACTGTCGTCACAGCATAACCCAAATGCCCCTGTAGGCATCAACGCCATCGACTTTCGCTACCCAAAAATCCTCAGGAACTAGTTTTGTCCGGACTCCTCACAGGATCAACTTTAGAACCTCCCCTTTAGAGGCTCAAGGCAGTACCACTCAGTGGCACTCCTGAGAAGTTCATTCAAGGGAGCGCCTTTTTCCCCAGAGCCACTTTCAAAACACTTTATACTATACACATATAGTATTTTTCCAAATCATACACCAAGTATGAATCACATATAAAGCTCTTTTTTTCAAAATCGATTCTCAAAATCGATAATTCTCAAATTAGGCTTTCCAAATTCCAGTATCGATTTCCTCAAAATCAAAAGCCTTTCCAAATCCATAGGTTCCCAAAATATTTCCTCAAAAATCATTTTCACAAATCCCTTTTTACAAATACATATATATAAAAGTTTTGAAAAATCTTTGAATCAATTTGTACTTGTATAAATTCACTTTTATACTTCAAACACTTTCAAAAATCATTTCCTTTTGACAATAGATTCAATAAGGGGATTTTTCCATATATAATGAAGATATATAACTTTGTTTAGTCCAAATAAATATTCTAATTTTGATTACTCTTTTATAAAGTCATTTACCATATTGCTTACTTCCATAAAGTAAATCTTAATCATAGAAATGTTCAATTCCCATTTTACTTCATTATATATTTCATAAAATATACTTTAAATTTCAAAATCATTTACAGTGCTTATCCAAAAAAAAAATTCAATATCAATTTCATTCAAACTCGTACGATGTCCACATATCATTCGTACGCTATATCAATCTGATCGCTCACTCGATCACACAATTTCCCTTCCGAACTAGTATCGTCCACCCGACTTCCTAGTGTGGACTCAGATCTGGTTTCTTGATCAGAAACCGTCATTCTCCTTGCATAATCACAACTATGATAGAGAATATCCAGAATCAATCAAAAATCCATATCCAGGTTCGCCGTCGAAAATCGAGCGAAAAATCCCAACTCGGATCGATAATACTATCTCGAAATTCTGTGCTCGAATCTGGATCAAATCACTATGCGAATAGAATAATATACGTACATCCTACGTATTTATCTTCATTGATTATCAGTTAAATCAATTTCCTTCCTATTCACATTCACTTTGATTTTATTCACTTATTCACATTTTCCTTAATCCCCATTCGGATTACCACTTCAATTCTTATCTCAGTTAGGTATCTAATCAATAACAGTTTGAACTCCGACCAGTTTATATTTACAAAATAGCTTGAAATTTTTAAAAATAGATAAATAGTTGAAAGATAATTATTAATTTGTAAAATAGCTGTAAAATAGTTAAGTAACTGTAAAATAATTGAAAAATAGTAATTACTTATAAAATAGTTGAAAAACAGTAATCAGTTTATAAAGTAGTAGAAAAATAGTAATTAGTTTATAAAACAGTTGTAAAATAGTTAAATAGTTCCAAAGTAATTGTAAAACAGGTTTAAGATAGCTTTAGGTTTAAAAAGAAAAGTTGTGTAGTAAATAGTTTGGAACATTAGATTTATATTAAAACAATTTATTTTGGAAATAGTCCAGAGTCAACTGTTTAATACCCCATCTCCATTTCCATAAATTCAATTTAAATTTCCACTTACATTTAAATTGACTCGATCCCAATTTGAATAACTTCAATTTTATTTCAATCAATTCGGACTAATACCAATTGAACCCACTTCAATTTCAAATTATTTCAATTTAATCTACTCCAAATTTTCCATTTAAATTTGAAACTTATACCTCTTTAATCTTTAATCCAATTAATTCGAATCAGATTCAATCTGAATGAATTCAATTCCAATTTCAAATTTTAAACCATCTCGAATTATATAAATTCGAGTTAAATTTCCAAAGGTTAGTTTAACCCTTTAAACCAAATTAACTTTTATTTAAAGTTTTGAAACAATTTAATTTCTTAGTCCAATTCTTAAAATTCCATTTAAAATTATCTTTTACTTATGTATTTTCAAAGTTCAAATAATAGTTCAAAACAATTTTACCTTAAAGATTCAATTTATTATCCAATTTCAATTTTGAAACCAGTGCTTAACAATTTAAATTTCCAATTCTTTTTAAACATTTAAACCTTAAGTTCAAAGCGGTTTTATCTCCTTAATTCCAAATTTTAATTTCCCTTTTAGCTAAATGATGGATATATCACCACAATCCATTTCGTCATTCATTTAAACAAATCCAATTCCCAATCTAAAGATTATTAATAACAATAGGATGATATCATCCAAGTTATTCCAAAACATCCATCCAATCCCAATTTCCAGATCTCAAACCCATTTTGAGATCACACAAACTCCCAATTCAAATTAACCATTTAACTTCCCAAGTTAAATCTAAATTTCATCTTGAAATTTCCAATTCAGGTTGTTTGTTAACTTATTTAACTTACCCAAAGTTAAATTCAATTTACTCCAGTCAACTTGACCCAATTTGAATTCCCATTTCAAATTTTAAACTTTACATTAATAATCTTATAAGTTCAAAACTTATCACCTTGGGTATCACATCTCATTCCCACTTTAAACTCAACGGTTAGAGTTTATTTCAGATTATGTATATTCCTCATATATACATATTATTTCCTTTACACACTAAGTTATCCTTAAATTCTAAACCACCTTGGGTTTTTAATTCAAACAAATTTCTTTAAATTTTCAAACAACTACTGTTTGAATCAAGCCCTTTTATTCTAACAATACTATTTATTATTTCTCCCAAACACTTGGAACAATTTCCCATATTTTATGGACTTAGACTTTTTACTTCACAATTTAAACCCTTTCCAATTTCAATTCATAAGTCTTACTCACCTAAATGTTTACTTCCATAAACATTCCATTTTTGCTAAATCATTAACAAACATTTCATCATTTTAGGAAAATAACCAAAGTTATTCCAATTATCTATTCCTAAAAATTCTTTTTCGAATTCAAGATTTTAATTTCAGTTTGAATCCATTTCAACTTATCTTTATTCAAATTTCAGTTCGGTTGTATTCCTATTACTTCTTAATTTAATCCCAATAATTTAACAACCAGTTACCTTAACATTTGTTAGTAAGAAATATTGCTTTATATATCAAAATATATTCTTACTTAAAATCATTTAAAATCTTTATATAAGAAAATAACAAGTACGCTCTCACGTATATATACACACTCAACTCATCCTAGGGTAATACTAACCCTATCTCTGATGAGTACACCCACCAGAGCCAAGGTTCTCGCTTAACCTCGCTCTGATACCAACTGTAACGACCCGGAATTTTCGATCCCGAAAATTCCAAATAGTTAGGAAAAGAAGAAGAAGAAACAGAAAATAAAACACACAACCTCACATTCGCAGCGGATCAAAATATAATATCAAATAATAGCAGTTTACAAAAGAATACTATATCTGTCAATTTGCATTTATAATACATCAGAGTTACTCTCATACACAACACTGAGTATATACAAATCAAATATATCTCAGATAAACAGAAATAATAGTCACAGCGGAAACACTCCATACGTCCTGCCATCCAGCTCATCTCCTAAGCTCCAGAACGTCCTTACCTGAAAATCTGTAATACTCGGTCTGACCCGAGCATTACCAAAAAGTAACACCCGGGTCAGGCTGGAAACCAGCGTGAGTAAACCCATATAATTTGAAATACTAAGTTCCAATCATAAAGGAAACCCGGGTAACTTGTTTTAAATTTACAACTCACAAGTTGTTATAGACTACACTTATTCCACACATCAATTTCCAAGTACTAAAACTTAGGTTGAATAGTCCAGTTCACTCAAATCATTCCATCCCAGTCTATTTATTTCACATACCAAATATGTACGGAATTATTATAGATTACACATCGAAGTGGTACCAGTTATTCACTATTACCCGACTCCGGTCCCTTCGAATTCAATTTCCATCTTAACCCACATTATTTAAGTGAAACACAATTCAACCTTTAAATACAGAATGTCACTTTTTATACAGCAATTCATCAACGATAGGTAACCATACAATCATTGTTCAAGACAAACATATCATATCACAAACATCTCATATCAGAAATATCAACCAATTATTCATAAGCAAAGTTTAGTAGCCTCCCATTACTGATTTAAATCAACTTAATTACTTTAATCTTTCTTCCTGCTTACTTAATAATAATTAATTACAAAACATTAACTAATCATCCCCTAATTATCCTCTTTAATTACATTCAGTAATTAGCCTTTAATTTATTTACCACATTCATTAATCAACCTTGGTTACTCACATTAAGTAATTTATTCTTAATTACTTACATTAATTAATTAACCCCTTAAATAAATAAATAAATTCTTTAATTAATTACACTGAATCATTTAACACTTAATTACTTCCAATAAGTAATTATTCGCGAATTACTTTCCATCAAGTAATTACCCATCGTTTAATTACAGCTTGTAATTATCCATTAATTACTTCATTAAGTAATTATCATTAAATAAATCACATTTAGTAATTACCCCTTAATTAATTACATTTATTATCCTCTATTAATAAATTTCGTCAACAATTAATATTAATAGATTGATACCTTAAATTGATTTCACAACTATTATCTAATTACCCTTATCATTAAATCAATTAATTATTCCTTTAATTGAGTACTTTAACCAAGTATCCATCCTTGTTAAATAATTTATACTTTTTTTTTTGACATCATTTAAATCACCTCTTAAATACATAGAAATTTACCTACTATAAAATTTATTTAAAACAATCAAATTTTATAATATTTTTAAAACCTACCCCTTTGAAAATCCTTTAAACTTGATTTGTTTATCAACTAAACACATACTTGTTACAGGCCTGTGCCCTAACTACCATATTCCCGTGCCAACCCAAAATCTTCCCGTGCAAAACACGAGAAACTCTCGTACCTCACCTGCTTCGCGTCTTTTCGCGTACAACACGCGATTGAACCCGAGGGAAAAACAACGTCCTTCCCAAAGCCTCCTCACTTGATACATCGTGCACGCGTGCACGATGCACCATCGCTCCACTCATTTCCGATCACCGTCGTGGCTTCCACAAATCATCGCCTTCCTTGCCGTTCCTCACGAACCACCAGATCGACGAATTCGCCAGTAACGCAAAAACGAACCAAACGATCCGAAACTCAAACCCACCTAACTAGCCTAAAACTCCTCGCCGGCGGTGACCTCGTCCACCGAAACCCACTCTCCTCCGACCAGAGAAGCATCACGTACCCTTTCGACATTTCCACCCCTCGCGATAACTTCCGGTTCCCCATCCCAGTTGCACGAAGCTCGACAATGTTATCCACAGAAACAGGTACCTAAACCCTAAAATAAATTGGAACGACTTCTTTGATCAACAGAAAAATTCCAGGATAATTTTCCTGTGATTAATAACCTCTAAGCCACCTTCGACAAGAATTTTGACCCCCCTAATTTTGTCGATCACCAGAAAACACTCGAAACCCATATGACGTTCAACCCCTGATTCCTCAAGATTTACTAACTTAAAAATCATGGTTTTGCTTTTAAAAATCCTAGATTTCGAAATTAATTTCAACAATATACTTAATTCCAGAAATCATTAAAGTCGAATAATCCCTATTAATAAGATCCTACTGCTCTTCTTTATTCATATTTAATCTAACTCAAATTTATACCTGGAAATACTTTTTAAAACTTATAATTGTTACCCCTAAAAACTTTGTTTATATAACAATGATTTAAAGTAATTAAGGGAAAAGATGTTTAAACTGGATCAGGTTTGAAACCTGGATAACCAGAACAGAGTATTGATTTGTATTCTGATATGCATACCCTGAAATCATATATAGATAACATGCAAATTTACTTATCATACTTTATTCCAAGAATGACTACATGCAACAGGATTTAACAGAATAAAACTTGGTATACTCACCTGAAATCTGGAAAGTTGTTTTGAACTGCAACCAGATTGATGGGTAAGAACTGAAGCTTTTGATTGGGATGATATCTGAATCACTGCTTACTAATGTTTGAGATACATTTAAACTTCGCACTTATGCTTTTGTTTGCTTCAGGTTGAGGAGTTTGATCTTCCTTTTGAACAAAGAATAGCTTTGTTTTAAACAAAGACACAGCCTTGATCTTACCCCCAGTATCTTGATTTAGTTGATGATGATAGCTCTGATCTCTTTGTTGTTGATAATATTGTTGTATATTGTTTTCAAGTTGTAGCTTTCTTTTTCTTTTTTTTCAATTGCTCATGTTTATAAATGGACGAAATGGGGAAGATATATAAAAAGAAATATGTACAGGTTGAGTCAAATACTGGTACATGAGATTTGTGCTTGGCCAGAGATTTTTATCAGCTATTGAGGCTGAAATGATAAAATGTGGGCTGGCATTAATTATGCTTGTCTTGTTTAACAAGCTCATGCCCATCATTTTTCCAGAGAACTGCTGCCCTTTGATTTTTTCCTTGCCTCATGCTTCTTTGAGTTTGTAATTAAATTGTTTTTCGAATGCAGTCCAGTGTGAAACAAGGCAGGGATACATATTTAAAAGAATGAATGTGTACAGGGTAAGCTTGTGGCATTGTACATATCTTCAGATATTTACATTGTTATTTTCTTTTGTTTATTTTGTAAACTGTTGGACCTGACAAGGATTGATTTTATGTGAACAAAACTTTGATGAGTCCTATTTTGTATGCTAGAGTTGAACGTGCATTTATTGTTTGAGTACCTTATGTCTCCTATTATCTTATTTTATGTTTAGATATTTTTGCGTTTACTTGCTTTGCATGTTTTTTCTTTTTCTCTTGCCTGCAAATCCAACTTCCCCTACAAGATTCTATTACTTCTTTTTTTTTTCTTTTTATACTATTTGTATATAGATATAAAGTTGTCTTAGTTATTTTTATAACCTTTTAACTTAAGTATTTCAGCTTTATTCTTAACACAAATGTTTATTTTCAATTTTGGTTTCTTGTATATAATAAAATTTATATTTATTTTAAATATGAACAAGATAGATTTTATTTTCATTATTTTGGAAAGGCTTTATTTTAATTTTCAAATCATAATCCCTTCCAAAATACTCACATATACTTAATTTTAAAAAAATAAGTTTGTATTTTTAATTTATCGAACTAAAAGCTTATTAAAATAATATCACCAAATTTCCGGGTTGTCACATTTTCATCCCTGTAATTTCAGGGATGAAATTCTTTTAAGAGGAAAGAATTTAATGGTCCGTAGTTTTTAACGTTTCGAATGAGAATATTTAATCTATTTAAATATTCAAATTTAATTCGAATGTAATAAATAATAAAGAAATCAATTTCAAATAAAATGACTTGATTTCTGATGACATATTTTTAATTTAATTTATAGGATTTTTTCATTATTTTTAATTTAGAAAATAATGATATTTTCGTTTGACGCTTTGTAGGCAAACGTCGATACTTTTGAAACTTCACAAAATAAGTTAAGTTGTCTATTTTATTATTGTTTTATGATCGTCTCACATTGTTGTGAGTAGTCGTACTTTCGTTTCTATCGTCTACGCTGGTACGCAAACGGGCTATTGTATAAAACTTTTGAAATAAAATATCTGCAAAGCAAAATATCTTTCTCCGCCTTTCTTTGTACACGCGTATGTACACTTGATTATTGTTTGCTTTGCATTGAATGTTTGCATTATATGTTAGTAGTTTAATTTCCTTACCTATTAAGTAAAATTTGTTTATATATTATCACATTCGCAACGCACCAAGAAGAGAAACACTTAGACATTCAAAGAACAAAACATACATTCAAACACACGTATGAAAGAAGAGAGACAAATTTTTATATTATTTTTTCTTTCTTCGTATAAACATGAACACATGAGAAATGAGGAAAGCATATTCATATTTTTTTCTTTCCGTTGCAAAGTACCAAGGCAGTTCTTTTTCTTCTTATGGCAGGAAAATTTATACACATGAACACAACTTTCAAATTCTGTTCACACAGCAGATACTATATATATATATATATATATATATATATATATATATATATATATATACACATATATATATATATATACATATATATATTAGTGTAGTGAGTGTGTATGCGTGAGAGTTTGGATTTCATGGGATGCTGGGTCGTATGTATTGGTAGCTGGTATTGACGTGTATAAGGGAGAGAGTAGGTGCTTGGGTACTCACGTGCACGAAGAAGGCGGAGCTCATGGGGGTGGTGGTAGAAGGCTATAGGGTAGTCATCTCGTGGATGTTAGTGGTAGCAGGGAAAAGTGGCGGCGATCATAGGAGCAAGCGTATGCATGAAACAAGAAAATAAGAAGGGGAGATAGTACTGTAGAAGTAAAGGAAATTTGCACTTTACTATATGTGGATAATTGTGCATGGTATGTTAGAATTTGATTTGCATGGCGGTCGGGTCAGGTATGGTATAGGGCGTGGCCCTTGGGGTAAGAAGATTTAAACAGTTTAATTATTTAGTGTAATAAATCTAGTTAATTAAATTGCTTAATTAAATATGGTAGCTTCGAAAATTAATGACTTCCCATACGAAATCGGTTTAACCCGCGGATTTGGACACTAGATTCGAATTAATGAATATAACACATTAGAATAATTATTTGACACTTTTTACGAAGTATAAAATATCGATAAATTGTAAGCGATTGAATTTAGTTACAGTTTACGTAATTAAATAACTATACTTCATTAGTGACATTTAATTAGCAGAACAAATCCTCATTCCGCTATTATAAATTGAATAGATTAATTTGGACATTTATTTATATACCAGTTAATTCTGATTATATGTTATTATTCAATTTGTTGAATTATTAACAATAATGTGTTGTTATCATCATTGTTTGGTTGTTGATTTTGCTCAACCAATTTATGAGCTATAACCCTTTTTTTTGCTTTGGTTGGGTACAAAAACATTAGTAGGCTAACACCTTGTGATCTATTTCACTGTTTGACTATAAGGTGTTTAGCAATAATTTTGGTTTACTTTAGTTTAAATGAAATTGCTTTGAAAGATGGTTTTCGTAAAAGAATATGAAATGAAATGTTTTATTTTAAAGAAAAAAGAGATATTTGGAAATAAATATTTTTAAAGTGATTTATATAAAGGTATTTATAAAATGTGTTTTATAAATAATGAGAATTTCAAGTACTTAGATCCTGGTGGTTTGAAATTGATTTTGAAAATATTTGAGGAAACAAACAATACTGTGTTTGAAAGTATTTATGATTATTGGTGCAAAATGATTTGTTACTTTGGGAAACAAAATGATTTGTTAAATGTTACCGATGATTCGGGTAACCCATAACTAAAAAATGGGCAGAAGGGTTCATATAACCTTGAGTATAATCCGCTCTTTGACAGAAGGATATACTTTATTTATTTATTTTGGAGAAGCTGGGACCTAATTGCCTTGTTATTTGGAGAAACCTCCCGATCCGGTTCCATAAATTTTGATATGATTTTATAGTAGAGTATTTTATGATTTTCGAATAAATATATCAAATTCAACACTGTATTATTATATAGAGCCGTTTTAAAAGTGATTTGTTTTTAAATCCCGAAGGAAAGTATGATTTGATATAAAAGATATATATATATATATATATATATATATCAAAAGGATTTGAAATGACATCGAGAATTTAGTTTGAAGAGATTATTTTCGAAAAGGATTATATTTTGAATATTATAAAGTTAATTAGATTTCATAAATCTAAATATGAAGATTAGGCCTAAGTGGGTAGTTTGGGAATTGCATATTGTTTGTTGCATCGTAGGATCCTTGAGTCCTATTTGTGAATAGGAGAACTATGTTGACTTGATCCTATATCTAATTGGATACTTAGTTAGATAGCGGTATGTAGCCAGTCATAAGTGGTAGTGATGCAGCCACAATAATAAAATAACCCTTTCCTGTGTTTATTGGTTGCTATTGTCTTGTATTGTTGTATCTATTCTGGTTACTATTTTATTTTGCATTTGACATGTTTATTGAGTTTGCAGTAATAGGATATTGTTGTCTCTCCCATCAGAGTTGTGTAGCGGTAAATTTTATTATATGTGAGTTTTTATTTGTATTAGAGCACACCCTGTAAAACAAATAATTACTCAGATAAATTGTAGAATTGAAATTATATCATATACATTTAGTAATGTTGAATATTTATCAAATAATATTTTGTTTCAAGTTGGTAGTTCATTTGCAGTTTTAGAAGGATAGGTTTTCGACGATTTTGACTAGTCTAAAAATCCGGGTCGTTACAGACCCCATATGAAAGAATTTTATAAAAGGTTTGAAAAAAAAAATTTGAAGTGATTTTCAAAGGATTTGTTTAAAAGTAGAAAACCTTATTTTTGAAAAGTAAATATTAAAATTTTCTACAAGTTAGTATTTCTTTATATATCGTATATAAATAAGAATTTCTAGTAGAAATTAATGTTTGTTTAGATAAAAAATTTCAGTTAAAATAGGTTTTAATAAAGACATATTTCTTTTGAAATAAAAAAATAGAGCGTATATAAAGTCGTTGATTTTCTGGTTATGGAAAAATTTAAGCATCGAAATTCTTTTAAAAGGGGTGGACAACAGAAAGTGGTACTGGTTTTAAGTGGGGGTAAAAAGAATGAAAAGGTGACAAGAACCCAAAAACAAAGCAGTATGCGTACGCTCTGTGACAGTTCTATAGAGAAGACAGTCAATTCATAAGAAAAAAAACTATATAAAGAGAAGCAATTTAAATAAGAGCAGCTTAGGTAGAAGAAAGTTAAATAGTGGTAACATTATGAAATATTAATAGAAATAGTGTTAGAAATTTATATATATAAAATAATTTTAGTAATTAGAAACAATATTGAAAGCTAAAAAAAAGATGAATAGTTTCCATAAATATGTGCAGTACTTGCACATACCTTTTAAAAGTCCCCTTCATATGCTATTAGTCTTTGCTAAGGTTGAAAGTGTAAATAGCATAAGTGATTAAAAAACAATAGAATGTAAGTTGCCCTTGTTTACTTCAGTTTTTATTGTTTAAAGTTATAAAGGATGTTTCAGAAATACTGTAAAGTGCATTTTTGGGGAAAAAATCATTTGGTATAAAATTGAGTTTTTTGAATACAAAACTTAATAAACGATTTTGGTTGAAAACCCTACCATTTGAGAATTTAATTTTTTTGTGGTGAAAAGACTGTAAAGGAAAGGACCATTTTTTAAATAAAATTGCTAACAATGACTTTTTGAACTTAATAAATAATCCCACTTTGTAAGTCCTAAAATATAGTTTTAAAAAGTTTTTAAGTTTATATTTTTAAAGATAAAAGTTCTAGGATTAAGTACTTCATGACTATAAAGTTTTAACTTTAGAAAGAGGGGTGAAAACCAAACCAAATTTTTAATGGAGTAGATAGGGTTGACTGTCTAGGTAAGACGAAGTAGAAATTAAGGCTATGAATAAAATAGGTATGAATGCTCGTAGAATAGAAATAACGAATCTCCATTGGGTATAAAGAATATTGATTTGAGCCTAGAAATTTTTCATTAAACTTGCGTGAAGACCATAAAGAAGAACCTATAAGGAAATGGAAAATGGTACAAAAGTACATTTCTATGAGTTCTAGAGTATACCCGCATGAATGATTAAAAAATAAAAAACATATACCAAGATTGGAGTATACTATCTATCGTGTAACAGCGGTCGGACCAAGCTCCCCTTCTTCAGCACATGGCGTACGCATATTATGAGTTGGCACACACTTTATTGTAACAAAAGGAATTTCCAATGCTACATGCCTACCATCCCATATTTATACACAACTTCTCCAAGTTATTTAGCGATGTGGGACTATTCTAATTCCTAATCGATATTCCTCCTTTTCACATGTGAGACAACCATAACAATGTCCCACTTGATTCACATCCCCTTGGAGTACTTTTGAGAGCATTGTTTGTCTACATGGCACAGTTCGTAACCTTCATCTATGACACCAATTGTTGTGTAATGGTGGTTTGACCAAGCTTCCATCTCCAACATATGGCGTGCGCATATGAGTTGGCACACACTTTATTATAACAAAAGGAATCCCTAATGTTACATGTCTACCAACCCATCTTTATATACCACATCTTCAAGTTATTTAGCGATGTGGGACTATTCCAATTCCAAACTCTCATTCCTCCTAGTCACATGCGAGACAACTCTAATACTATTAAGAGATTTTTATTAAAAGAAGATAGTAATATAATTGGTTATGATAATGGAAGTAATGGATGGACCTTATTTATTAGAAACCAAAAAAGGAAGTTAAGATATGTGGGTTACAGTAGAATGGCATGCTAAAAAGATCCATTTAATTAAGGGGCATTTCACCAGAAGGACAAACTTTGCAGTCCAATTAGTTTCTAGGACACACATTCAAAGAAATTATTTTCAAGGCCAAAGTCAGCAGAATAATTACTTTCAAGGACAAAGTCAGCAGTCTAATTATTTTCAAGGACATAATTTCTTAGGTTTTTAGGCCCTAGAAACTAATTATTTTACGTTTTGTCCTTGAAAGCAATTATTTCAGTTGTGTGTCTTAGAAACTAATTCCACTAACTAAAGAGGCCCTTGTGGCTAATTTCCACTTTAATTTAAGTAAGAAGTAGTAGGGTTGCAGCATCATTAATGTCAGTTGATGTAAAAGTACAGCTTCCAACAATTGTTTCTTTTAGGTTAGTTGGGTTGTAAGCATTAGTTGTCTATGTTTGTATAAAAACACGTACGGAATTTTGTGAGAAAAATTCCCTTTTATTACTGTGTTGATTTTATGGATTGAATGCTATGTAGTGGAAAGCGGAATAAATAAGGAAATCTCATGTAAACACTTAACTAATGCAAAGTAAAATTGAAAGTTTATAAAAAAAATAGAGAAATTATTGAATTAGCTACTAAAAAAATAACGTTGAGTCCCAAAAACCTTGAAGTTTTGGAAAGATAAATTGTAGCAAGCGAAGGACGAGGAAGATTGTTGCGAAACCATGGGTCACTATCTCTATGCCTTAAAAGTTGAAATTTATAAATGAACTTGTGTGTTGATTATTATTCTAAAATAAAAGAGAAAGTTTTAAAATTTTGAAAATTTACCGCATAATAGAAAAAATTCGATCATGGACGTTAAACCATTAACTAAATCCCTACTGTGCAGGATGTAGCTAAATTTGTTTTGAAAAGTATAAAACAAATATTTTTGAAAATTTTTGGTCAAAAATCTTCATTTCAAAAATGAGTATTTTTTAAATTTCCAACTATTTCTACAATTTAATCGAAAACGATTTTGAACGAAAAAGAGGTATTTTCTTATTTTTGAATGCCATATGCTTAGCATAGAGAAAAGTCGACGGGCTAGAAAATATGAATTTTACTTTGCAGTAGAAGTGACAATGAATAAAATATAATTCGAACGAGGGAAAAAGCCGTCTTAACTTTGGAATTTCTTTTTCCATACCTTGTCGATAAGTAAACAAAACTTTTTTAAAATAACTCTTTTTTAAAACAAAAATTATTAAAATTTTAGAAGTAAATTTTCTTATATGGACTGAACTTGAAAAAAATTGGAAAAGAATTGGGGGCAAAAGGGAAAGTTCCAAGATACAGTGGAATGGTTTTACACAAGAGAAGAATGCATATAAGGAATTCTTCATCAAAACCCTTTTTTTGACATATGAATATAGATTTATAAAACTGGATTTTCAAATTTTTGGATGTTAGAAATTTTGTTTTAGGATTTTGGATGGTACGGGTTGGATGCAAAAATTGGTTGTATAATTCTATTTGTAGAAGTGTGGAAAAATTTATGTGAATTTTTTTTTTATTTTCAAAACTTGCATACATATAGAACTACCAGTATATATAGTTTGTTTGCACCATATTTTTAAAATTATTTTAAAGAATGCATTCATATAGAGGCACAGATTTAGTATTATTCAACATACATATCAATGTGTTGTGATACACCATGCACTTGTACATGATTGACTGGAAAATTGGTTATACAGTAATTGGATGATAACTTAGAACGTGTTATCCAGCCTTTTGACCAGGCAATATCTAGACCGACTTGACGAATAGAACTTGATAGCTATCAAGGCAAGAAGCCCGAAGAGATAGCCGTAAAGTCCACAGACCAAGCACAACTGAGATCACCAGACAAATATAAGTCTAACCCAAAGATTCCACAACTTGGTCCATCAAATTGATTGATTGGTACTGATCCATAGAATCTCCCCAGATTTGTTCCATTTTCCTCCTACAACCAAGTATTGATGTTAGAAGCCCATACCCAACTCCGCGGATCGTTCGCATGTTATTTGTCGTCTCGAATGCTAGAAACCAACAAGTTTAATCCTCCACCGATCCATCCAATTGTCTCAAAAGCAAGCTCATAACTATACAAACAAGTTTGGAATTGTAAAGCTAATGATATACCATTTCATCCCAAAGTGGCTAGAACCATCCATAAGTCAATCTTATAGATACCGATCCATGCCTAAGGATCGATACCGATCCATAGCTATTTGCTGAATTATCCACGTTTCCTCGAGAGAAACTGCTACTAGATCGTGGAGAACATGGAGGAGGACGTTCTAGAGCTTTTCCTGACGACCTACAGCTATAAATAGGCATGTAGAGGCTTCATTATGAGGATCTTTTAGCGCTCTAGCAATCTTTTACACTTTCTTGTAATTGGCTATCGAGTGGTACTGAACCATAAGAATAACACCTGTAAAAACAATGTCATTAATAAAAATCTCAAGTAGACGTAGGCAATGATTACCCGAACCACTATAAACGTGTGTTGTTCTATTTTTACTCATTTCAATTTACTTTTCATTATTTTTATTCTATACTGAATCTAGTGGGTGTTAGTGCCACATTTTGGTACTAACATTTTGGTGCTTTCACTGAGAATCGATTCTCAAGCCAATTCAGATTCATCATCTACTATTGGATTGTCTGAATCTTAGAGATAGAACCAGTTTCCTTCGTTTTTTGGAATTTCTAACTACCCATATTTTCAAGAATCTACATGAGAGCTTTCTACCATGGCACCCAGAAGAGACCGATCCACCACTTCACGTGTTGTTGAAGACGTAAAGGAAGTCGATCCTCAACACGTCGAAGAAGTTATGCAGCCAGACGCTGCTGGTGTTCAGAACCCAGCGGATGTGATTACTAGGGTAAAGATCATATGATGAAGCAAATGGAAGATAAGCTCTAGGAAAGCTGCAATGAATTGAATGCGCAGATGAGGCAGAGCTTGGATTTGCTGAACCAGTTAACTAGCGGTCGCAGGAGAACCAGGAGAGATAGAACACCTTCTGATTCAAAGTCTAATAGTTCTTCATCATCAGAGCATAGGCGGAGGGATAAAAAGAAAAAGATGTTCATGAAGGATAACGGGAAGTCGAAGCAAAAGACGGGACTAAACCACGGCCAAGGCTTATGGATTAGTACCAATCCATCAAGAGGGATTGGTATCAAACCATCCCACTTTGGTATGAGTGGTCGACTCCCAGGCGATGGTGCTGGCTTGGATTCTGGACGTGCTACAGACAACCAGGATGTTGGAGGTCAAGCAGCTAGTGTGGATCCGCTATAAAGAGACCATGTACACGGAACCGTTGAATGAATGATTCTCCCAGAGTCAGGGGAACCCAAGTATCATGAGACTAACCTAGAGCGTTTCCTAGACCAAACACTCGGGGAAAATTACGATTACCGCCGTTAAGTCGATCCACCAGATTCAGATTTGAGTAAAATGGTCAGAAGACTGATTAATGAGAGCCAGCATTGGATAAATGACGAGTATGGCACTTCCTCGAGCCAGAATCTATATACGAAGGAGATCCCACATGAAAAGTACCCAGGAGATTTGTAATGCCAACGATGTTGTTGTACGGTAGAAAAACAGATCCGATGAAACACCTGTTGAAATATGAATGACATATGGATTCTTCCAGAGCTACTGATGCGGTAAGATGTCATTGTTTCTCGATTTTCTTGGTGGAGGTGGCAGTGGTATGGTTCACCTGGCTGCCATCGAGATCCATATCGTCTTTCCAGCAACTGTCATGAAAGTTCATCGAACAATTCCGTATGCATTCAACCCGTTCAAAGGATGTTATGTCACTTTCTAACCTCTTCTAGGGAGCGGGAGAGTCTTTGAAGGATTTCTTACATAGATTTCATACTGCAATGGTGGAAGTAAGCAATGCTTATGAGGATATCATGCTGGAGGCACTTATCAGGGAGATTTATCCCGATATTGATTTTCGAAGATGTTTGGAAACGAAACCCCAATCAACGATGGATAATTTTTTACAGGAAACTAATCAGTTCTTACATTTGAAAGAGGCACGCACTCGTCCCCAAAGGGATGATGTTGGACGTTCAACAGAAGTAATACAGAGTAATGTCATCGTGAAATAGTCCGGAAGGAGTTTCGGAAATGTTGATGTGGATGTAGATAACCAAAGTGGTGGACATGGCAAGGACAATAACAAAAATAAAGATAAGAAGTCAGGTTCAGGGAGATATCCAAGAATCCCAAAGTTTGACAGCTATACTCCTTGAATAACTCGATTGAAAACATTTACTTGGCTACCCAAGGTAAAGAGCAGTACAAAAAGCCAGCTCCCAGAGAGTCGACTGAGAAGGAAAAGAGGTCTGGTAAGTTTTGCAGATTTCATCAGAAATACAGTCACAACACCAACAAATGAAGGCATTTGCATGATGTAATCGAGGAATTAATATGTAAAAAGAAACTACAGCAGTTTGTGCAAGCCCCGTAGGATGGCGGGCAATGGACTTCTAACCTCCATCAGATGCAAGCCGAGCCTGGTGTTGATGAGCCCGAGCTGCTTGAGAAACGTATTATAATTAACATTATAACTGGTGGATTACATCTTGCCGAGAAGAGTTGGAATGATATGGAGCGGTATGTTGGTACTTTGAAGCATGCTATGAATGAGAGTTGTTTCACCATCGAAGACGGTGCTCCGACAAAGCAGCTCAGGAGTGTGACAGATGATGTTGTTTTCCGTAACCGAGATGTTGATGGGGTAGAGGCCCTAACCATTGATTCGCTTGTTATTTCCACCATGATTGGCCCTGCTGTTATAATAAAAGTTTTGGTTGACTGTGGGAGTTCAGTCAACCTTATCTT
Source organism: Allium fistulosum (assembly GCA_030737815.1). NCBI lineage: Eukaryota > Viridiplantae > Streptophyta > Magnoliopsida > Asparagales > Amaryllidaceae > Allium > Allium fistulosum. The sequence goes on from CM060903.1 coordinate 1,182,385,916, forward strand.
CAATAGAGCTTATAACCAGATGCTTCCGAAGGCAAAGGACTTAAAGCCGTGTATATCTTAGATCCACAGATTTAATGGAACGGGTATTGACCTAGTGGGATGCGAGGATCTACTGGCGGTTCTTGGAGAGGGCGATCACAAGAGAGTGTGAGTCATGCCTTTTGTTGTGTTGGACATCTATTAGACCTACAATGCTTTTTTGGGCCAACCGGCCCTTGTTAAAGTCAGAGCGGTCATAGCTCCGTGGTGTTTAACAATGAAATTCCCGACCGAGAATAGTGTGGGGATTGTTCAAGGGGATCGGGGCTTGGCTGCAAATGCTACATCATTGAGTTGAAATAGGCGAGGCGAAGAGAAAAAGGAATGGGTATAGAAAAGACTCTCTGCATCAAGGCTCTGTATGCATAACAACCACAGCCAGAGCCCTGGCTGGGGCAACATAGTCAGCTCCATAAGGATAAGGATCCAAGGAAAGATCCGTGAATAGAAGGGCTGCAACAACCGAGCCAACGATTAACATCCCGGTAAGCCAGGATGACCCTACATGGCTCCTGAAGATTGGATCACAACTTAGGACGAAGATAATTAAGGAATTAGTTAGTTTTCTCCAGGCGAACCAAGATCTGCTTGCCTGGACTCACTGAGATATGTGTGGAAAATCGCCAAAGGTAGCGAGCCATGCATTAAATGTAAATCCATAATGCATTTTTGTGAAACAAAAACGCCATAGCCTAGACCAGAAGAGATCTACTACACTTAAAAAAGAAGTGAAGAAGTTGAAAGATAATGCTTCGTCCACGACGCCCTATACTTGGAATGGGTATTGAATCCAGTTTGGTGAAAAAATCAAATGGGTAGTGGAGGACATCGTCAACTATTCCAATCTAAATAATGCATGCCCAAAGGATAACTTCCTTCTCCCGAGGATAGATCGGCTAGTGGATTTGATAGCTAGACATGAATTGCTATCGTTCATGGATACATACTCTGGATACAATCAGATCCCAATGCATGTGCCAGACCAGGAACACACCAGGTTCATAATCGATCTAGGACTATACTGCTATCTTGTCATGCCATTTGGATTAAAGAACGTCGGAGCGACTTACCAAAGGCTGATGTACAAGATGTTTAAAGATCAGATCGGACGTGCGATGGAGGTATACACGGATGATATGCTTGTGAAGTCGCGACGATTGAGGAACCACGGTAATGATTTGGCAGAGATGTTCAACATTCTCTGAAAGTACGGGATGAAGTTTAAGCCTTTGAAATTCTCATTTGGCGTTGCATCAGGGAAATTCGTAGGCTTCATCGTGAACTCTCATGGGATCGAAGCATTGAGGAAATCCAAGCCCCAGAGATGATTAAAGACATCTAAAGCTTGAATAGGAAGGTCATCGTTCTAAGTTGATTCGTTCCCAGAGCCACTAACAAATGCATCCATTTCTTCAATGCATTCCAAGATCTTGTGGGTCACTTAGAGAGACATCCCACTGTCGAAGCCACTGGATGATGAGGACTTGTTTATTTATTTAGCAGTGTCCACGCACGCTTTAAGCGCTGCACTCGAGTGCGAGGAGTTTTGAATCCAAAGACCGATGTACTATATCAGTAAGCGGTTGATAGGAGCGGAAAGAAATTATCCAAAGCTGGAAAAGTTTGCATACTGCCTATTGATTGCTTCGAGGAAACTCTGCCCCTACTTTTAGGCTCATCTAATCAAAGTTTTATCCGACTAGCCTTTGAGGCAGGTCTTGCAATGACCTAAGACCTCTGGAAGGTTGTTGAAATGGAACATTGAATTGAGATAATATGAAATAACCTATCATCCTGTAGGGCAATCTAGGGTCAAGCTTTGGCAAATTTCATTGCTGAATACACTACACGAGATGACACTTTGGAGAGCAGCGGAGAGCATAGTGCCAGGTGGAAGATGTACACAGATGGTGCATCTAATGAATGTTATTCCAACGTCGGAGTCATGATAGTGACTCCTGAGGAATACCCGATTTGCTATGCCTTGAAACTCAACTTTCCCGCAACAAATAATGAAGCACAATACAAGGGCTTGACTGCAGGACTCAAGATTGCCAAGGAATTGGGAGTCAAGGCTTTGCAGATATTATGTGATTCCCAACTGGTGGTATGTCAAGTGCGGAAGGAGTTTCAGGCAAAAGGAGCAAGGCTAGCTCCTTATCTAAATCGAGACCTTGAGTTGCTTAGTGAAATTGAATATTGCACGATAATGCAGATTCCTAGAGAGGAAAATGTGAAGGCCGACTTGTTAGCTAAGTTAGCCAGTTATAAAGATGCACAGCTCATGGCCCTAGTTGCGGTGGAAGTACTGTCAGCTCTAAGTATCGACTAGATGGATGTCGATTGGATCTTGGAGGCTGAACCTGAGTCATGGATGACTTTGATAAAGAACTATCTACAGATTGGAATCCTTCCAAACAGAAAGAAAGAAAGACGCCCACTCCTTTGTAAAGCTGTAAGATTTATCATGCAAGAATATTTACAGGAAAGGATTCTCTATCCCTATGCTTTGATGTGTCGCCAACGATGAGGCAAAGAAAATCCTGAAGGAAGTATAAGAAAGGGCCTATGGCGATCACACCGGGAGGCAAACCCCAGCGAAGAATATCCTTCGTTACGTGTATTTTTAGCCAACCATCAACCGAGGTGCAGCTGATTACACTAGAAAGTGTGACAAGTGCTAGAGATTCGCCAAGATACTGAGAGCCCCACCAATGGAGATTACTCAAATGGTCAGTCCCTGGCCGTTTGCAATCTGGGAATCGATATCATTGGTGTACTGCCGTAAGGGTGGTGCGAAGTATGCCATCATCGTGGTTGATTCCTTCACCAAATGGGCTGAGCGGAGCCGTTAGCCACAATCACCACAAAGAAAATAATCAACTTCGCAGTCAGAAACATCATCTATCATTTTCGGGTTCCGCAAATGATCATTTTCGACAACAAGAACTAATTCGACAATGCCAAGGTCAAAGACTTCTACCATAGGCATTGTATCGAAAGATGTTTGCTGTGGTGGCGTATCCTCAGAAGAATGGATAGGTTGAAGAGGTAAAAAAGATTATCAAGTCCATTATAAAAAAACGGTTGGGGAAGGCTAAAGGCAAGTGAGTAGATGAATTACCATTAGCACTTTGAGCTTAACGAACGATTTACAAGTCAGCCACTAGCCATTCTCCATTTGCCCTAGCTTATGGATCAAAGGCTATGATCCCAGTCAAACTTAAAGTACTTTCTCATCGAGTGACTCACTATATTCCACAGACAAATGAGGAACTCCTGCTAGAATCTCTCTATATGATCGATGATAAGCGCGACGAAGCTGAGTTGAGAGCAGTTGCACACCAAGACCGAGTCGTTCGATATTACAACACCAAGCTCAGGACTCAAAACTTTGAAATCGGTGACCTTGTTCTTTAACGAATCTTCCCTAGCCTTAGGAACTTGGGCCTGACATGGGAAGGTCCATACATAATCGAGCAAAAACATGGAGATGGCACGTTCAAGCTGGCAATGACGGACGAGATCTCACTCCCACGGGCATGGAATAGCAAACACTTGCGATGCTATTTCACTTGAATGTAAATTTGTATATACTTTCTATGTAACCAGACAGAATTTGTCAGTTCTGACATTTTAAAGGAATGGATTCCAGAGCTCATAAATTAATCTCTAGTCGATTTTACACTGTGAATGGTGTTATCTTTAAATAAACTTGCATGTGCAAAATGCAGATGTGCAGGTGCTCAGAGATAGGTGCCTACTAAACTTTCGCAGTCCATGATCAAACGCAAGAAGTTCAACCACATTTTGTGTCCAAAGATAGACGCCAAATAACTCTTTAACCTAGGACTAGGGAGTGGGAGTATAAATTTTCAAAGGCTGAACGAGATAGTTCACCTTTTATTGCTCATGCCTAGAGTTTGGTATAGCATCCACACCTTGCCTAGAGTAAGCAAGACGAAAGGTCTGCGCTCGGAGATAGGTGGGATCATGTTTGCATACATCGATCAACGCCCAGAGTTAGGCACGATCGAAAACTAACATCTTGGAAAAGGATGTTTAAACCACTATGATTAAGCGGTTAACTTCGACCGATGCCCAGAGTTTGGCATGGTACGCACATTCGCTTTAAAGAAGGATGTCTAGAGAGACATCTGAAGGTGAATTACTATGATTAACGCTCAGAGATAGGCGATCGCACTTGAAACATCCTTGAAAGGAATGTTAAGCCAACCTTTAAAGTAATTAGAATTTGACCAAGTTCTAGAGTTGAACATGGTCGTCAGAAATTAAACATCCCAAAGAATATTCTTTACCCACAAGCAATGAAACGAACTAAAGACTTAGTCCGCTGAAGACAATGAGAAATGGATTGAAAGCACACTGGATGTAAAGCGCATTTCTCAAATACTTAGGCAAATTAAAATTCACACAGGACTTAAACGACACAAAAGGCCTTTTTATTTACATCCAAAATAAGTACAAGTGTTATTAGTAACTATCTGAAGCTCGGATTAGAGTCTGATATGGTAATTCCGACTTGTATTGATTCAAAGCATATCATGTTTGCAATAAGATGCACTTTGAGGGGCAAGTGTTATCTAGCCTTTTGACCAGCCAGTACTAGACCAACTTGTCGAATAGAACTTGAAAATTATCAAGGAAAGAAGCCCAGAGAGATGGCTGTAAAGTCCAGAGACAAAGCACAACTGAGATCACAAGACAAATATAAGTCCAACCCAAAGATTCCATAAATTGGTCCATCAAAGTGATGGATTGGTACTGATCCATGGCTATGAATCAGTACTGATCCATAGAATCTCCCTAAATTTGCTCCATTTTCCTCCTAATACCAAGTATTGATGTGGAAGCCCATACCTAACTCCGTGGATCATTTGCAAGCTATTTGCTATCGTACGTCTCGAATACTAGAAACCAACAAGTTTACTCCTCTACCGATCCATCCAATTATCTCAAAAGCAAGCTCATAACTATATAAACAATTTTGGAATCACAAAGATAATGATATATTATTTCATCCCAAAGTGGCTAGAACCATCCATAAGTCAATCTTATAGATAAGTACTGATCCATGCCTATGGATCAGTATAGATCCATAATTGTTTGCTGACTTGGCTATGTTTCCTCAAGAGAAACTATTGCTATATCATGGAGAACGTGGAGGAGGACATCCTAGAGCTTTTCCAGATGACCTACAACTATAAATATGCATGGTGGTGCTTTATTTCTAGGATCTTTTAGCTCTCTAGCAATCTTTTACATATTTCTTATAATTGGCTATTGTTATCCCGCCTTTTGGCAAGGCCGTGATACTAGGAACTTAACTGGAAACCAAGGGCGGTCCGTCTCGAAGATTGGTTATACGCAGGCTCACTATGGATATCGATGAATTTTGTCCGAGTCTGGATCAAGCTATAATTGACAAGACATGACAAGCAAAGCTATGAAAGCTAGCGTCCCGAATTTCAGGTCAATCCGAGTTCGTATGCTCAAGATATGATCGATTCAAGTCAAGGAAATCAACACAACCACGTCCATCACTGCGCATCCATCTATTCGTATCCATCAAAAGTCCAGCATGTTCATGTCCATCGACGAGTATCTATTCGTATCCATCAAAACGCACTACTTCGTATCCACCAGGGGAATAGGCTTTATTCATATCGATCTATTCGACTCCATCAACAAACAACTCCACTTCGTATCAATCAGCAGCTGTCTTGTTCGTATCCATCAGGAGACAAGCTCACTTCCAATCAATCGGCTATTGCCTATTTCGTATCCATCGACTGCGATACGAGAGCTTAGTTCGTATCGATTAAACATCATGTACATTCCATATCAATCGACTACAGATCGATATGAAATAGCCATTTCTCATCGATACGAACAGAACCAATCACTCGATTTTGTACGAATATAACAAAGCAATCGATCGATACGATTAAGAGTAATGCGATCGATACGAACATAGTAAAGACGATCGATATGAACAGAGCAAAGACTATCGATACGAACAAAGCAAAGAAGATCGATACGAATAAGGCGCATGCATAGGGAAGACTCGATCGTTCGGCACAAAAAGTGGATCGACCAAGAATTTCACACCATGCCAACTTGCAGGCACGTGCTCAAGAACGATTCGAACAGATCAATACGAAGTGTATCGATACGAACTAGACAGCCTAAAGAAAATGCAAGCTTGAATCAATCATAACTCACAATCTACAAGTCCAAATGCCACCAAATTTTCACAAAAGCTTACGTACAACCTAAAGAATGTTCATGCTAAATTTCAACTCGATTGGACCAAATCTTGATCGATACGAAATTCGTTTGTATCGATTACAGACCGAGTGCAAATCACTTGGGATCGATCGCGTGGGCCCGCCCACATGCCAGAAGAGGTCTCCTAAGATCTGAGTGAGAATATTTGCAGCCTACGCCTATAAATAGCATCCCAGAGCCTACAGAAAAAGGATCTATTGGCTCTTTGACGTCCAGACTCTGCCGAATTCATCATTGTACTCGAATTTCACTGTTGTACTCGAGATCTACTATTGTAATCCGCTGTAACCAGTAAGCAAAAGTTAATAAAGATCAATCATTTCATAGTGGACGTTGGCAACATGCCGAACCACTCTAAATCTATGTGTTCCTTTGTTGTTTTTTTGATTATTGTTTGAAGTGTTTGTTAGATAATCCTCTGTTTACATTTAATTCTTCATTTTTTTCTCTTCAAACCCTTCCGAAGAGTGTTGTGCCCAATTTTGGTACAAACACTTTGGTGCTTTCACTGAGAAAAAAATTAGTTTTTTCTTCTGCTCAATGGATCTACTATCGATATCGGATTGCATAAATCTAAGAAGAAGATGCAGATCTCAAGTTCAAAGTTCTTCCATCCTATTCAGATTTGCATCAAGTCTAGGAAAGAGCTTCACTACTCATCATGGTTAACACGAGGACTACTTCTACAGCTGTAGATCCAGAAGGAGGGGATAGATAGAATCATGTACAACTGCCTTCGACTGACCAGAATGCATCCGGACCATCAGATGCGCAAGGCCCTGTTACCAGGGAAAAATTTCAGATACTAATGCAAGAATTGACTCAGAGCCGCCAACAGCTCACTCAACAGCTTCGTGCCAATGCGGAACTGACCAACTAGCTAAACCGTCAATAACGAAGGAGATCCATGAGGGATCAGGCTTCCTATTCATCCACTAAAAGTTCAACCTCTTCTGATTATCATCATAGATCCATGCGCCCGCGACTGGACGGAAGTTATACTCAGGCTACTGGACATCAGCATGCACTGAACCTTGGGCAACCGAGAGTTGGCCCGTCAACCAGCCATCAGACCGGACCCTCCTCCCGAGGAGGTACTATTCCATATCATGTTACAGACAACCGCACTAACACCACTGCTATTGAACCAGGAGTTGATGCCTGAAATCGGACAGATCTGAACCATCACGAGCATGAACATACTCCGGTACCAAATGTCCCCGAAAACATAGAACCAAGGAGGCGAGACATGGACCGTCGACAGCGACCAGTCCCTCCTCGCATTGTGGAACCCGACCACACCTTGGCCCAGCGTGCTCAAAATGTACCAGTATCGGATATCCCGACGATGATCCGTCAAATGATCCGAGAAAGTCAAGGCCTCACTAATGACGACTGGGGAATCTCCCAAAGTCATACTCCTTTTACTGATGAGATACTTTATGTTGAACCACCTCGGCGATTCAGGATGCCAACTTTACCCAATTACGAAGGGAGCTCTGATCCCAATCAACGGTCTTAAAGTATGAGTGGTTGATGAATGCTGCACGAGATGATGATGCAGTTAAATGCCGAAGCTTCCCGATCTCTTTAGGGGGCATAACAACTATGTGGTTTACCCGAATGCCACCTCGATCTATCTCATGTTTTGATCAGTTGGCAACAAAGTTTATTGTTCAATTTCGTATGCATGTCGCAAGACCGAAGGATGTTAATACTTTATCTAGTGTCACTCAAGCTCCCGGAGAGACAATCAGGCGTTATTTAGAGAGATTTCATGCTGCATGTGCTGAGATCAGCAACCCAAATGATAACTCTATTCTAATGGCATTGACTAAAGGGATTGATCCCGATTCTGAGTTCGGCAACTGGTTGGCCGGAAAACCCCCTGCATCATTGGACCGTTTGGAAGCCCAATTATTGAGAAGGGAGGATGCAAAATAGTCTAGGAAGAAGGATGATGCGGGGCCTAGCATGGAAGGGATTCAGAGTAATATTGCTGTTAAACAATCCGGGGAGAGCTCCGGGAAAGTGCAATCGAATATTCAGAATAAACAAGATCAACAGAAAGGCAATGGTAATCAGAATAGGAAACAGGATCAAAATCGTGGTCCATGATGTAGGGCTTCTATGTTTGATAATTATAGTCCTCTGATATGTCGTCGGAGAACGTATATCTACAAACCTGCAATACCATTCAATACAAGAAGCCTGCTTCGAAACAGTCATCGGAGAACCAGATTCAGACGGGGAAGTTTTGTAGATTCCACGAAAGCTACGTCCATAACACAAATGAATGCCATCACTTGCAGGATCTCATCGAAAAGTTAATAAGAGAGAGAAAGTTAGAATAGTTTGTGCGGGCGCCGCAGTCTAGAGGAGTGGGCCCATCAAAACAAAATCATGTACCGAATCCGGCTAGACAGGAAGAACCCGCTCGTACTGGCGGGAGGTTGGTGATAAACACTATTAGTGGTGGTCCTCATCCAGCAGACCAAAGCTGGAAGGAAATGGAGTCGTATGCCAGCTCTATTAGGCATGCGGACTTTGAATGTTATAGTAATTTCGAAGATGGGGCTCTGGCCAAGCAACAAAGAATGATGGCAGATGACATCATATTTCGGGGTCGGGATGCCGACAGGATCGAAGCCCCCACTAGTGATCCACTTGTCATATCAACTCAAGTAGGTCTTGCTTGGATGAAGAGGATCTTGGTAGACAGCGAAAGTTCTATGAATATCTTGTTTAAACGAGCCTATGACCAGTTGAGAATGGAGACTAAAGACTTGAAGCCATGTCAGTCCCGTATTCATGGCTTCAACGGGAGTGCAAATATACCCACTGGAGAGGTGTAATTGCCAGTGGAGTTAGGAATTAGTGAACGCTGGAGAGTCCGGATACTGCAGTCTGTTGTTTTGGATATAAACTCTCCATATAATGCTTTCTTGGGCCGACCAGCACTAGCTGAGTTCAGGGCTGCCATCGCCCCATGGTGTTTGACTTTGAAATTCCCTACCGACAATGGTGTCGGAGTTGTTCAAGGGGATCAGGCCGCAGGACGAGCCTGTTATGTTGCTGAGCTGCGCAAGGCGCAGCGAAAAGAAAAAGGGAAGGGTGTAGAGGAATCTCTCTGCGTCCGCTTTGCTGATAATTGACAATTAATGCCCGGCCCAGGCCCGGGCACCCCAACCAATTCCAAAGAGATCTTGACCCGAGAGATACTAAAAGCGAAGATGAAAGTAAAGACAGTAAAGCTTCTCCGGCCGAATTGACGATCGATGTTCCAATCAATGATAATGACGATTCGAAAATGATAAAGATTGGATCTCAGCTAAGCCAACAAATACAAGAGGAATTGGTTGAATTTCTCCGGGTAAACCTTGATGTGTTTGCCTGGACGCACTCTGATATGTGTGGGATCTCGTCGGACATCGCGAGCCACACATTGAATATTGACCCGCGGCACGTCCCAGTCAAGCAAAAAAGGCGTGGTATAGATCCAGAGAGATCTGCCACCCTTAAAGAAGAGCTAGATAAGCTTAAAATGAATGGATTCATTCGAGATGCACTATACCCGGAATGGGTATCCAATCCTGTACTTGTCCGAAAGCCAAATGGGAAATGGAGAACATGTGTTGACTACTCAGACTTGAATAAAGCTTGCTCCAAAGACAATTTTCCACTCCTCGAATCGATCAACTTATAGACTCAACGGTTGGACATGAACTTTTATCCTTCATGGATGTGTACTCTGGCTATAATCAAATACCCATGCACTTGCCCGACCATGAGCATACTAGCTTCGTAACCAATATGGGACTCTATTGCTATAAAGTTATGCCTTTTGGACTCAAGAATGCTGGGGCAACTTATCAACGGTTAGTTAATCGAATGTTCGCTAACCAGATTGGAAAAACCATGGAGGTGTATGTGGATGACATGCTAGTCAAGTCACGATTTTCCACTGATCACATCAGAGACCTAGAGTCAATGTTTAATATCCTTCGAGAATATAGAATGAAGCTCAACCCGTTGAAATGTCACTTTGGGGTCGCATCCGGAAAATTTCTTGGGTTTATCGTAAACGCTCGAGGAATCGAGGAAAATCCCGATAAAATCTGGGCAAGTATAAATCTTGAAACTCCGAGAACTATAAAGCAAGTCCAGAGTCTCAACGGGAAGGTAGCAGCACTGAGCAGGTTCATTTCAAAGTCTACTGACAAATGCACTCCCTTCTTCGATCTGATCCAAAAAGGAAAACGAAACTTGGAATGGACTACGGAATGTGAGGGTGCATTCCGAGCACTAATTCAACATCTTTCTACACCGCCAATTTTGTCGAAGCCTATCGATCACAAGAAATTGTACATTTTTTGGCGGTATCAGAAACCACAATCAATGCTGCCCTAATTCGGTAGGAAGACCGAATACAAAAGCCGGTCTATTATATTAGCAAACGACTAACCGAAGCTGAGAGAAATTATCCGAAACTAGAGAAGTTGGCTTATTGACTTGTCATTGCCTCTAGGAAGCTCCGTCCATATTTCCAGGCTCATCTAATCACCATATACACCCACCAGCCATTATGACAGGTCCTCACGCGACCCGAGACATCTGGCAGGTTACTCAAATGGAATATAGTAAAGTCAGTTTGACATTACTTACACTCCAAGGCGAGCCATTCAAGGACAAGTCCTAGCAGATTTCATAGTTGAATTTACCATCCTCAAGGACTTGCCCGAAACCAGTGAATCTCCCAAATATATCTGGAAGCTGCACACAGATGGTGCATCAAATGACCGTTGCTTAGATGCAGGGGTCGTCCTTGAAACTCCTGAAGGTCGATCTATATACTATGCTCTAAAGTTCAACTTTCATGCAACTAATAACGAAGCTGAGTATGAAGCCCTACTGGCTGGATTGAAACTTGCCAGAGATTTAAGAATCATTGCTGTGGAAATTTATTGTGGTTCACAATTGGTCGTGTGTCAAGTCAGAGGGGAATATCAAGCTAAAGATCGAAGACTGGCTGCTTACCTTGTTCAGGTTCAGGAGATGCTGAATCAGTTCGATTATTATGCCATTTATTACATCCTACAAGAACACAATCAGAAAGCTGATTCGTTAACAGAGTTAGCCAATACTGGTGAAGCACAGCAAATGGGACTCGTTCCCATGGAGACATTGTCTTCGCCAAGCATTGATCAGATGGAAACCGATTGGATATTTGTGGTTGTTCTCTATAAGAAGTCATGGATGACTCCATTCAAAAATTATCTCAAGCATGGAACCCTGCCAGAGCACAGGAGTGAAAAGAGACAGATTCTCCGAAAAGCTTCATGGTTCACTATTCAAAATAGAGTTATGTATAGAAGTGGATACTCTATTCCCTTACTCCGGTGTATCGCTCACGACAAAATCAAACGAGTGTTCCATGATGTGCATGAAGGAGAATGTGGCGATCACACTGGAGGCAAGCCCTTGCCAGGAAGTGCTCAGATATGGATACTATTGGCCAACCGTAAATTGTGATGCATTAGATTACGCTAGGAAGTGCGACAAATGCCAGAAGCAATCTCGGATTCCAAGGGCCCCACCTACCGATATAACTCAAATGGCCAGTCCATGGCCGTTTGCAGTATGGGGCATTGACATTATTGGCTCTCTACCTCTAGCTAAAGGTGGTGCAAAGTACGCCATCGTAGCAGTTGATTACTTTACCAAGTGGGCAGAAGCTGAACCCCTTGCTACAATCACAACAAAGAAGGTGATCAACTTTGTAGTGCACAGCATCATTTGTTGATTTGGTCTCCCACATATTATCATCACTGATAACGGGACCCAATTCGACAGTGTTGAATTTAAAGATTTCTGTCAGCGATTCCACATTCAGAAGAAATTCTCCGTATTCGCACACCCTCAAGTGAGTGGAAAAGTCGAAGCTGTAAGTAAAGTTATAAAATCTATTCTGTAGAAACGACTGGAAAAAGCCGAGGGCAAATGGGTCGATGAACTTCCTATGGCCTTATGGGCCTACCGAACAACCCGCAAGTCCGCGACCGGCCACACTCCGTTTTCTCTTTCTTATGGTTCAGAAGCTGTTATTCCAATCGAATTAGAAGTGCCTTCTCATCATGTGACATACTATGATCCGAAAACAAATGCTATATTACTTTCCGAATCTCTGGATTTATTGGATGAGAAGCGTGAAGAGGCTGATTTGAGGGCAGTCGCATACCAAAGTCGAGTCGTCCGACTATATAATGCCAAGGTCCGACCCCGAACCTTTGAACTCGGCGATCTCGTCCTTAAAAGAATTTACCCAGTCCCTTCGCATATGAAGCCAACTTGGGAAGGGCCGTATGTTATTGAACGAAAGCTCGGAGATGGTACATTCAACTTATCGACCGTTGACGGTCTCACTCTTCCGAGAGACTGGAACAGCGAAAGTCTTTGCCGTTACTACATATGGCAGGCTCTATTTATTTAATCAGTGTATTTTTCATTTGCAATTTGTTTATGCATTTCGAAATTTGAATTTGTAATAAGGCAACTGACTTTGCCGTATTTTCTTATTTTAGCAATAAAATGCAATCTCTTCGAGCCAGAGCTGTGATTTATTGAATGCGTCATACAACTATCACTATGCACGGAGAGCTAAATTCCACCCGACGGTGGAATTTATTCAAATAGGGAGTGACTGTGATACAGCCATTTACTCGCTAGATGATACCCGAGCTCGGGGGTAAATCATCACACTGAAGTCAAAAAAGGATTGATACACGACAATCCTTTAACCAACTCCAGATTCCCAAAGTGTGAACTGGAGTATAAACTTACAAATGCGGTTTCGAAGAGGGTGGATCCGTCCACCTAACGACTTCGCCCATACTTCGACCAAGTTTGAGGAAAATGGATCCGTCCATCTAATGACCTTGCTTGTTAAATCGGGGTGGATGTGAACCGACCATCCACAATCCTGATAAATTTGTCGTTCCCGAAGTGCGAACGAAATCCTAAAGCCTAAACAGATGTGACTGACCGTCTTTCGGTTAACCCCGAATTCCCGGAGTGCGAACTGGAGTATAAACATTAACTAACTCTGGATTCCCAGAGTATGAATCGGATAATCAACATAAACACCAACTCCAAATTCCCAGAGCGCGAATTAGAGTATAAACGTTGACTCAAAATCCCCGGAGAGTGGATTGGAGTTTGAACACAAATCGGATTGGGATTGACCGTCCGTAAAACAACTCTAAGTCCCCGGAGCGTGGTTAGAGTGTAAATGCAAATCGGGTGTGACCGACCGCCCATGAATCCATCTAAAGTCCCCAGAGTGTGGACATCGTTGCAAACATTAAGCGGGTGTGATTGACCACCCGTGAATATGACTTAAGTCCCTGGAGTGTGGACGTACCTTGAAACTCAAGCAGGCGTGTCCGACCGTCGACGTACGAATGCAAATCCTCGGAGTGTGGATGCAATCGTCAATGGATGAGTAAGTGCGATTCGACCACTCAAGTTTCCTTGTTTCAGCATCAATTCCATGATGCTAAGATCGATGAGTTGAAAGCGGTGTACAATTGCCACTTAATCTCTACAATTCGCCCCTGAAATTGGGGGCAAAACTTAAGCATCGATCACTGATTGAGACAGTGCAGAATCAGAGTCCAGTTTAACATTCAGTCATCACTCATAGTCATGATTTCATGACTTAACAACTAAACTTGGATCCAATCCAAAGGTTGAGACTCAACAAATATACTAGACTGGAGTTCAACTGCTGAAAAACTTAAACAAATAAACGAAAATTGAGTCAAAGACAAAATGGAATTTCATTTCAACTGTTTGTAGAAGGAAACTAAGTACAAGTTTATCCAAGAAATTCTACTAGCAGGGGCCGAACCCACATTTATACACGGCCAGCGAAAAAGAACAAAAGAAATTCCTATCTACTCAAAATTTCACCAAAGAAGCATGTCTATTCTTTCTTCTTCTTCGATTTCCCCTTCGGTGTAGACCAGCTGGAGCTTCTGCTTAGTTTTCTCTTTGAGCCTTTGTCTTTCGGCGGCCGGTCTCCAGTAGAGGGCATTATGTCAACATCCTCCTCCAAACTCAAATGTATTGGAATGCTTCCTGCAGGCGGAGTCGGAGGAACATGATCAACAGAAGGAGGTGGGGCAGGCGCGCTCGTCTCAATAACTGTTCCTCCCGGAGATATCATCCGCAAAAGAGCCGGACCAGGTCCAACCATTCTCCCGCCAAAACCACTGCCCCGCGCGGTTGCCTCCATTTTGGCATTGATTTCAGCTATAATTTCCACCTCATGAAGCGTTTGTGCATCGTTAGGAACTCCCGCAGTTGGAGCCGAAGAACTTTTCATCGGTGCGCTTCCACCCATAATGAACGGTAAGTCTGCAAAAGAGTCACTGTGACGACCGAGGAGTTCCTCCATCACCTGCTCATCAAATATAAGTGTGCTCCCCCGCGCTCCATCGGTCGGTGCCGTGGCCGTTGTGGTGGCCGTTTCAGTTATAATGGCTTCTTGCATATGATGTGGTTCTTGAGTTGCAGGAGGCACAACCGGTGTAGCTTCAATCACTGGATAAAAACAAAAGAAGAACTGTTAATAATTACTTCAAACGATGCTTCCATTTTCAGATAAGCATGGAGAATGTTCGGAGTACCTTCCTCAGTTTGGCTCGCGGGTGGTGGAACTGCCTCAGAGACTTGCTCGCGAGCTGGAGACATCTGCGGTTGATCCAGATTATAAGCAGGAACGGGCTGAGGATCAACCGCAGGTGTGGATTTGGACTGAGTCGGCATAAGAGTTTTAAAACTTACATCATGGTTCTCGACGCCAGAACCTTCTCCAACTTCCGGATGCTGAGCGCCAAGCTTCTCCTTCTCATATGAAATCGTGGCATCGTGGAGAACTTTCCGCTCATCTTCGCTCAACACTCGGTTTTCGAGCTTGAACTCATCAACTGATTCGCCCTGATGTGCAGCCTTTTCATCTTCTACTAATCGGCCCCAGGCATTGTGTAGATGCATCGGATAATTGTCGACCCAGGCTAGATTTCTGTGCTTTAAGACATTAGCATTATAAACAATGAGGAGATCTTCAATATCAGCTTCTAGCCTAGACTCCAACATTCGGACTTCCTCCTCGACCTTAGTCTCCACCTCCCGAACCTTAGCCGTTGCCGTATCCTATTTGCCCTGAAGCACTACGGCCTGTTCATATGCTTCATGAGCTGCTCTATTCGCATCATCCTTCTCCTTGATGATTTCGGAAAATTTAGCTTTAAGCTCAGCGAGTTCTTTTAAAGCAGCATCTCATTCAGCTGTGACAGTGGTGTTTCGGTGACCCATCTGCTCCACCAAGGCAAAGTGTGTCTGCCTCATCCTCTCCATGGCCAAGTTCACCTCATCGGCCTTTTTGGTGGCATCTATCTCTGATTTTCGAGAAGACTCGACTTCATCATTAAGCACTTGGACGATGCGGTCCTTCTAGGTGAGATCAGATTCTAACTTTTCGATTATTTTAGCCCACTCGAAGGCTACCTTCGATGCTTTCTCTGTAGCTTTCGCCCACTCTTTGTATTGGGTATAAATGTCGTGAATATAATCATGCATTGTGTTCTCTGCCTCTGACGGGATTCTCTTTAAGTGAGGAGGGAAAATGTAGCCGTCAAAGCATATATTTGGAAAATCTTTCTTTAACTGAGCAATTCTAATAGCCATTTCCCCAGTAGGCTCAGTGATAGCTTGTTCAGCGACGACTGAAGGCTCAACCTCAGTTCTGTGGCGTTGCGACTCAAGCCGAGAAGTTTGCAAAGATGGTTTATGACGAAGGGGCTCTACCGGTTGTTTTCCCTGGCCTGAAGATTGTGTGGGGGGTCGAGGGGGTGGAGAACACGATCGGGATCGATATCTCTGTTCTCTATAATCCCTGTCTCTATCCCCCTCGTAGCGTTCCTGACTAGAATAACCGCGATCGCGGTTTCTATAATCCTCCCTCCGACGGGACTCATAATACGAGCTCGATGATTGGCGAGCTGAACGGAGACTGCCGAGCATAGACTCTCGCCTATTCATCGTATCTATAAAGAAAAAGGAGAACGAAGTTAGTGAATTCTCAAAGCAGGCAACATAAGGCTGGAAATCGTGTAGTGCTGTGAACTGTATATATGTGTATAAACCCCCCGGCCGACTGGTTGTATCAGTTACATATGCATGAAGTGCCTCGCCTAAATCTAGGGCGCTCTAAAGCCCTTCCAATCCGGTGTCATATTGAAGCGACACGTCGTGGAATCGTAATGTCGGCAATCCCTTTATAAGGACTCTCTATTGGCGAGGGAGAGGACTCTGAGATTCTAATGCGGAGGCCGTTAAAGACACCACTACTGATTTCCACCTCAAAGACTTAGGGCGTTTGTGTGCGATTGCCTTGCCTTTTCTCTTTCCCTCTGAACCCTGAAGACTGTCAGAAGGCCCGGCCACGTGTTCGTCATTCGTAGGTGTATGTTCTTCATCACCTTCCTCAGCAATTACGACCCAGGGCGCTTTGCGCTTTACCCGCTTCGTCGGGGTTACCCTCAGTGTTCCTTCAAGCCTTATGCTTTGAGTTCGTTCAATAAGACCAACGGTTCTCAAGTTTCAGTCTGTTAGCACCGAGTCTATGTCTCTCATTTCGCTTGGCACTTCTTGAAGAACCTGCACAATTTCTTTAAAGTGCACACCCTCAGGTAGTGGAATTACGGCTGTAAAGGAAAGAAGACATTAGTTTTAATATCAGCTATGATTATCTCGTTAACTACTGGAATAGACTACAGCACTTACGTCTGACTAACCATCGGCTAGCAAATCCTGGCGGGCATCGGACATAGAACCACTTGGTTTTAAAGTAACTCAGTCTGGTCCAGGAGCTGATCACAACTTGACAATTCCTGACTGCCTCCAGGAATGTGAACGAGGGACTATCTCCCCACTCTTAATGTTGAATAAATATCTAATTTCGATCGGGATCGAAGGTCGGAAAAGATGCTCCATAAATACAATGAACATACTATTGAGCAGAGCATATCCGTTCGGGTGTAACTGTGATGGGGCAATTCCAAAGAAAGACAACACTTCTCTAATTTACTGATTAAACGGAGGAAGTGTTCCCGCTGTACATGCATGGCGATTAAAGGCTGTAAACACTTCTGGGGGAGAATGCGGTCTATTATTCAGTCCTGGTAATAATACATCGTCCAACGGTAGACCATGCCTTAGACATATTCATCCTAGCATATCTTCGGAGACGTTAGATGGCACAGAATCTTGTGGATTCATGATAAACGTGGCACCAGGCAGCTCGTCTGGAGTTGGATCTATAACTTCGGCAGCGATGGTTGGTATCTCTAGGACAAAAGGGGATGAACTCTGAAGCTCCTGCTGTTGAGAAATTGTGGATTCCATAGCTAATCAATTTATTAAAAACCATCATTAGATGATAATAAGCCCGTGTGTTCCCCGGTGTAAAGTGTGCGAATGTGTTGTGTAGTGTAGTGCTACATAATACTTGAGAGATTCTACAAAGTTAGAGAAAATGTCCAAACGACGAGACTTCAAAATTCAACTAGAAGTGACTGTCATCGCTGACCGTCTCAGCCGTGCCATCCAAATTTCAGAGACCGATCCGAGATTAAGTTTGTTAAATTACAGTTCCATCGACGAGCTTCGAAGGGCAGTCAAGTATGCAGTTTAACAGTTAAGTCCGGTTATGCAAGGCCGAAGCTCGTCGGAGTCAAATGTTCGAATTTGTACGGAGTTCGTATTCATCAAAGTCAAAGCTCGGATCATTCAGTTCAAAAGCCTCCATTTCGTATCGATCAAAATCTGCCAAGTTCGTATCGATCCAAAATGTCGGTTTCGTATTGATCGGTATCTGTTAAGTGCGTATCGATCGCAAATCGGAAGCTTCGTATCGATCAGAATAGGCAATGTTTTGTATCGTTTGAATATGGTGAGGTTCGCATCGGTCACCTACCCTGCATTTCGTATCGATCTTTTACCCTTCGGTTTCGTGTTAATAACCTCGAAACGATACGAATTGCCTCCACTCCAGATCGACATGAACTTCATCATTCATCAATCAACTCTGCATCGATACGAACCCTACTCATCAGATCGATACGAAGTCAAGCCATCTCTTTCTTTTTATCGGTACGAAATTAGAGCCAAGCAACTTTCTTCCAATTCCTTCGTATCCCTCCTGGTTTCTTCTTCTCCAGTAAATGAAGACGCGATTGCTCTCTCCTCAACTCCACGATGACCCAACTCCGGCAACAACGACGCCGGAATAGGCCATGACCTCGAACAAGCAGGCGTCGAATCTCGAGTCTCAACGATATTTACGTGAATTCATCGATTGGTTACTTAATTTGAGTGTTTAGTTCGATGGATTAGAGTTTAGGTCAATTTGAAGACGAACGCTGTTTTCTTGCTTTAGGAATCCTATCGATACGAAGGTGGAAAGGTAAAATGAAAGCAGATGAAAAAATTTCTAGGTACAAAACGTTTATATATGGACCCAAGAAGTGAAGAAAAACATTTCGCCTCCTAGTCAAAGGAACCAGTTTCAACTGGTCTCTCATCGGATCGATACGAATTGGTTATTCATATCCATCGACTCAAGCTTTATCGATACGAATTGGTTATCGTTTGTATCCATCATTTTGAAAGTTGCAGGGATTCATAGCCATCGATGCGAAGATCGGTATAAAATTATATCCAGACTATACAACTCTATCGGTACGAACTCTACGTTCGTTCGTCCCAAATCAATCCAGGAGAGGGTCGATACGAAGGAATACTACAAAATGACCCCCAAACGTCATTACAACTCGAATTTCACGTCGATTCAGGAGAGGATCGACACCGAATTCGATACAAAAAATTGAAAACCTGACAACGACTCGTGAACGTACGAACGTTAATGGGAGTCAGGCTAACATACATTCATGTATAATGAACTAACATCCAATCTTTAAAATTCGCATAAATTGAATACTTGTCTAGTGACAATTACAACAACGAGCGGCAAATTACTATCATACATTGATCAATTACAACAGTACACAGTACAACAATTGGCAGTCTACGGATCATAATTTATGTTTCTATGGATCAATCAAAGACTATAACTTTCGACGAGAAAACAACAACCGTTTGATGAGTCGGATGGAACTTTTCAGAATGAAGATTGCAGCTTTTCAAAGCATGTCATGTTCTCACAAGACGTACTTTGGGGGGCAAATGTTATCCTGCCTTTTGGCAAGGTCGTGATACCAAGAACTTGACTGGAAACCGAGGGCGGTCCGTCCCGAAGATCGGTTATACGCAGGCTCACTATGGATATCGATGAATTTTGTTCGAGTCCGGATCAAGCTATAATTGACTAGACATGACAAGCAAAGCTATGAAAGTTAGCATCCCAAATTTTAGGTCAATCCGAGTTCGTATGCTCAAGGTATGATCGATTCAAGTCAAGGAAATCAACACAACCACGTCCATCACTACACATCCATCTATTCGTTTCCATCAAAAGTCCAGCATGTTCGTGTCCATCGGCGAGTACCTATTCGTATCCATCAGAATGCACTACTTTGTATCCATCAGAAGAATAGGCTTTATTCGTATCGATCTATTCGACTCCATCAGCAAACAACTACACTTCGTATCGATCATCAACTATCTTGTTCGTATCCATCGAAGATGGTCATCTTCGTATCCATCAGGAGACAGGCTCACTTCCAATCAATCGGCTATTGCCTATTTTTTATCCATCGACTGCGATACGAGAGCTTAGTTCGTATCGATTAAACATCTTGTACATTCTATATCGATCGACCATGGATCGATACGAAATAGCCATTTCTCATCGATACGAACAGAACCAATCACTCAATTTTGTACAAATATAACAAAGCAATCGATCGATACGAATAAGAGCAATGCGATCGATACGAACAAAGTAAAGACGATCGATACGAACAGGTCAATGGCTATCGATACGAATAAAGCAAAGAAGATCGATACGAATATGGCCCATACATAGGAAAGACTCGATCGTTCGGCACAAAAAGTGGATCGATCTAAGAATTTCGCACCACGCCAACTTGCAGGCATGTGCTTAAGAACGATTCAAACAGATCGATACAAAGTGTATCGATACGAACTAGATAGCCTAAAGAAAACGCAAGCTTGCATCGATCATAATTCACAATCTACAAGTCCAAATGCCACCAAATTTTCACAGGAGCTTACGTACAACCTAAAGAATGTTTATGCTAAATTTCTACTCGATTGGACCAAATCTTGGTCGATACAAAATTCGTTCGTATCGATCACGTACCGAGTGAAAATCATGTGGGATCGATCGCATGGGCCCGCCCACGAGCCAGAAGAGGTCTCTCAAGATCTGAGCGAGAATATTTGCAGCCTACGCATATAAATAGCATCCCAGAGCCTACATAAAAAGGATCTTTTGGCTCTTTAACATCCAGACTCTACCGAATTCATCATTGTACTCGAATTTCACTGTTGTACTCGAGATCTACTGTTGTAATCCACTGTAACCAGCAAGAAAAAGTTAATAAAAATCAATCATTTCATAGTGGACGTAGGCAACACGCCGAACCACTCTAAATCTCTATGTTCCTTTGTTGTTTTTCTGATTATTGTTTGAAGTGTTTGTTAGATAATCCTCTGTTTGCATTTAATTCTTCATTTTTATCTCTTCAAACCCTTCCAAAGAGTGTTGTGCCCAATTTTGGTACAAACAGCTATCAAGTGGTATCGAACTATAGGAACATCACCTGTAAAATAACAATATCATTAATAAAAATCTCAAATGGACATAGGCAATGATTAGTCGAACCACTATAAACGTGTGTTGTTCCGTTTTCACTCATTTCAATTTAATTTTCATCACTTTTATTTTCTACTTAATATATTGGGAGTTGGTGCCACATTTTGGTACTAGTAGAATGGTTTCATGCTATGTTGCATAATTCAGTCCTTAAGGAATTTTGAGGACGAAATTCTTTTATGGAGGAAGAATGCAACCCCCCATAAATTGAGCGGTAATTAATTAAAAGAAATTAATAAAAATTATTATAACTAAAAATAAAATTTTCACAAAAGTCAGAATTTGATTATGAAACTTGCACCATTGCATTCGTGCTGATTTTCTGATCAGTTTTCATATATAAAGTTTTCCGATCGGAGTTCAAAGCAAAAAGTAATTAACATTTGAAATTTTCGGATCGAAAACAATTCAGATCATTTAACGAAGTAAACTTTGAAAACTTAACATTAAAATAGGCATTATATATAAATGTGAACGTTAAATATACATGTAAATTAATAACATTCAATTAAATTAAATCTATTTAAGAAGCGCAGAAGGAAATAAATAAACTGAACACGGAAGGAAATAAATGATAATTAATTAACGTCAAAAGAAACGTTAATAAATAAGAACATTAGCACTAAAGGAAAGAAAATCAGGAAATAAATATTGTTAATTAAGTTAAATTAATGGTAAACTAATACTTAATCTCTAAGTAACTTTAAATTAAAGTTGACGTTAATGTCAGATGGAAGAAAATAAGTCGCAGAATAAAATAAAGGATTAAAAGGAATAAAAATAAAACTTAACATATATACAAGCAACCATTCGACCCCTTATTTGGACCGGTCAACCTCGAACAATCAACCGATTGGGGAATATCGGTCGACCAGTGGCTGCTATGGGGATGGAATAAATCTAGGCCTAACAACCCTAATTTAATAAATTAAAATCTGACGGATGGAATTGATTCGTGTGCCTATATATACAGGTGTAACGCTTCACTTTTCTTCTCATATTTTTTGAATCAAGAATTGAAGCTCTACCATTTTATTTTCTCCAAAAATTGGAGGAAGTATACAAATTATAAAATCGTATGTTATATATATATATATGTATATATATGTATGTATGTATGGAGAATAGCTGAAAATAAAAGAGAAGAAGAATAATGGGTGAATCAATTCTACGAAGAAGAGGTAAGTTCTAAATCTGAAACTTTACAACTACATTTAATTCAAATATCTTCTCAGATCTATAATTCTAATAAATATATACACGCTTTAATACATATTTTGGTAGATGGAAAAGGAAGTCAAATAAGAAGAATGGATTTAGATGTGGGATTTGGAAGATTAAAGGTGAGTGCAGAATTATTTATTTTTATATAATATTTGATTTATATCATTGTAAATCTATTCCTTGTATTCATATAGATAATTTTGGAGTTGTAGGCTTCAATATATACATGTAATGAATTCGAAAACCATGCCTATATATTCTATGAATTGTGAACTTTGATTAAATATTGTATATACTCGAATTTGGAAAGCAGGAATGAAACTAGTCCCTAAATTTATAATATTGTATAATAATTCCAGATTTATTGGTTGAAAGATAGATGTTAGTGAACATGAATTGGAAGCTATTATAATTTGGATAGGAGTTTAAGTAGTGTTTTAATTCATTGGAATGAAGTGTGTTGCAATGTAAACTTCTATAAATTATCCAATTTTATAAATATGAATAAAAGTTATCATTTTAAATAACAAGAAATATGCCTAAAAGAAAGAGATGTATAAAATAAGGATGTTTACTGCATTTTGTACCTCCTATTTCAACAAAAAGAAAATAGAAAAGATAATTCCTTATAATTCCAAACATAATACATGTCCTCTTTTAGATAATTTACGAAAAATTACCATATTAATATTTTCTTTTGGAAAAATAGAACTCCAACGCATTAAAATGCAAAAATCCTTAAGTATAAATCAATGTATCATAAGCAGAGATAATAATAATAATTTAATTGTAAATCTGGTATATGTGATTAAGACAAGCTAGAGATTAAACAATAAGCGATGAAATGTACGTAAAGTGATGAAATGAGTAATTAGAAAGTTTAGCAATCAAAGGAAGATAGTAATAGTTGAACAGGAACAACAAAATATATTTAACAATATAAAAGGAAAGTAAGCAGTAAAGGATGATTAATCTATCAAATTAGAATAAAGCGGTGAATCACATTAAATTCACATTAATGAAACAAGAAGCAAGTTGTGTAAAATAACCGAATACCAATAGTTGAATAGAGGAGGCGTAGTAATTTGATAAAATTTATATAGCCTAAAGTGTGCATTTTTGATGGGTGTGAATTATTAAATCTAGTCAATAACTTAGGTTAATTAAAAATGACATAGTCATTAGTATGATTTGGGATGTGAGGTTAGTAGTACTGCACAATAGAAGTCCGCTCTTCGAAAGGAGCTACCAGCGGTTGTGTACACTTTGTACTGATGTGAGACATCTCCAACTGTAGGACCCGTGAGATTATACGTTCGCATATAGGTGAAGGGAATATACCAAAGTAGGGGTTCGCCTCAGTTGAAGTGTCAAAGGGCTAAATAGGGTCTTCTTCAATACTTAGGAGGTATGTTTTAAGTAACCAAGTAGGAATTTTCTTGATTGTATTAGGCAATCTAAATAGGACAGTGAGCATAGGCTCGACGCTAAGTAAGATTGGTACCATATATGTGAGGAGTAGACCTGTACACATAGGTCGAGAGCATTATCGGTCTTGGAGCAGTTAGCGGAAAGACGAGGGTTATGCTTAAACACACTACACCTCCTACTAGTATAGATCACATTTGGGACTTGCACTGCCTCACAGTTGTTTGTTAGTTAATATGTTGTTAGGAGGCAAGGCTAGATAACGCTTAGTGGAGGTCTTTAAAGTAAATAGGATAGTCCGTGGAGCTGAGTCCATGATTAGTCCGAGGAACATAGTCCTCAATACAAAGCAGCTAGATAATTCTTCAAGATGTGGTAGAATATGGCCAAATAGTTGTAATGTCGTTATCAGGCACTAACGGGAATATCCTTGGTGTTTGCGGACAATTCGGTCTAGACACGGATGATGGAAACCTGGCGCAGGTGCAGAGTTACAGATACTAGCTGGGAAAGTATCCTGGCCCAAAGAGGGACAATGGTACTTATATATAGGCACACATACATATTTATGTAGTTATTGTATACCTAAAGTAGGTGGAGCTTATCATACAAGTATATTAAGTCAAGACGACTAAGTTTAAAATGTAGACTTAACATGTAATGGAAATCAATAAGCATAATCTAGTATTATGTATAAAGTATGTAATTTACCAGTCATCAGAATGTTGTTTTGACCCCCTCCTCATTACAACCTATAGGATAGACGTAGAGGGATGGAAGGACAGATTTCTTATGCATGCTCAACACCGACAAGGGTACTAGATACCAATGGTATTAGCCTTAGTCGGTAATTATGTTTTATTATGTTTTCAAATTCCGCTGTGAGTTTTATTGATCGTGCTCTGATATAGTTTTGTTTATTTACAGAACACCAACGCCAATGATCCATACTTTGATGGACTTGGGTTTTTGATTTGGTGAAACTTTAGGCCCATTGAGCTGCAGGTTATTACCAATGCCAACGATCCACTATTTTTAACATCTAAAATCGATTATAAACGACGTCAAAATACGCTTACAACTAATTTCAGATATTAAAAGTAGTGAACCGTGCGTAGATAAATATTAAAAAGTCTAAAATAGTGGACATAAGTAGGGAAACCTCATAGCGCAATTTAAACATCAATACATATATAAAATCTTATATCAAAAATTAAATATTACACAAATCCGGTAAATTAAATATTATACATCTTTCAATACATCAATTATTAAAACAATAACTATAAAATTTTGATGCAAGAGATATACCAATCTATCATGTGGATATGACTCATTTTAGACCCTTTTTTCCTTTCTTTATTTCTACCTGCAAACTTACAAGTAAACATATATACATGAATTAAAGAGAAAAAGGTTTCAATTATGTTTGGACTGCGCCTAACCCTATACATTACGGCCATTGGCTCGATATCTATTACATAGGAAAAGACTGCCTACGTACCCCTTTTAGGGGATCAAGCCTATGTTGTTATGTTTTCTACCCTTCTACTGCATTTAAATACTTCTTAGTACATAACAACCATACCATCCATATAACCATTGCAACCAATGCAATCGGAAAACAATACTCCTTCTCATCCACCACAACAAACCATCTTATAGGGTAACAAAAAATAGCATACTTAACTATTAAATATCAATAATGCACAATTTCAACCCCAATCATCAAATAAGGAAATGAAAACATAAATACGCTTACATACATTATTAATTATCAAGTTTAATTAATACATCATTAATGTAAGCATAAATCATCCAGTGTATACTAATCACTCCACAATAGTAATACAACATCAATATCATCAAATGTGTACTGATCTAATCAATATTAGTAACATAACATCCATCATCAAATAACCATAATTAACTACCCATCAACAAAAATAATGGTCAAATATTGCATACTCATCAAAATGTGATACTGTCATCAAACATCAAATATATGTGATAATTACAATTAACAATTAGTCATACATTCAATAACCATCCAAATAATATAGTTGTGTCATTATCCTCTTAAGTATAAAATCATTTTATTTGTTTATTACTCGGTCACCATTATTTATATATCACAAAAACAATAATAATTCTTTTTAAACGATAATATACTTTTATGTCATTTATTTTACTTCATTGCTTTAAGTAACCCAAAACATCATCTTTTAAATCAAAAATTGTAATCTTCATCAAATCACTTGTTAAAAAAATATTATTATTCTTTTACATCAAAATAATAACACATATTAAAACCACTTTAATACTTTCCTAAACCGATTTATCGTGTTTATTTTAAAAATACAATTGTTCATTTTAAATCGCAAAAACTCCTTTATATATTTATCTCAAAATAGTAATTATTTTACCTAAAATCAATTTTGGAAAACATTTCTTTACAGTTATTATTATTCAAAAAATACCTTTTTATTTTATTTCTCAAATAATAATAATAATATTTTCTACCATGAATACCGTAAAATCAATCATTTTGTCATTTGCACAAAACAATACTATTTTCATTGAAATCTATATAATTAATCAAAATCTCATTCTAAATAAAAAACATACCAAATGTCAATTTAAAATATGATTATAGTTATAATTTATAAATTTACCTAGAAATTTATAAATAATAATCCTTTTAAATTCTGTACTTTAATTTAGTAAGTTTTGTTAAATCATCGTTATTCCTAAAAACCATCAATGATCTATAAATAACTTTATTGATCATCTATTTATTTAATTTTTCTCTCATTATTATCCATTTTATTTCAATGAATAATTTTCTAATTAAAATCAATAATTAATTATAATTAGATACCCATAATACTACAATCGACAATAAACTATCCAACCAAGGTACAACATATCCAAATTATCATAATAATTGAATAGTTATTCATTGAACACATCATATATCAATAATATGATTTTTCATCAATAATTATATATTTTATAATCTGAAATTATATTAATTAAATTAAAAAATTCATACCAGCATGCTATTGCTAACAGCCTCAAATTCCAGCAAACCTAAATCTTCCAGAATTCCACCATGTGTCCAATGGAAGAAACTTTACATGGTCGGGGTTCATATGCAAAAGAAATTAAAGTTATTGCAATATTATTAAAACATTAGGTTGTCCATATTATAATATTAATTTAATAAAATTAAGGTATGCACACATAATCTAGAACGCGCACCTAACCACCGCTTCGTGTACTAAAGTTTGACCACCAATTTCTACTAGCTAAGACCACCTGAAGCCATGCCACCACTTGCAATCAATGGACCATCACCTCCTTCACTCACACTGAATGCCGTCGTTGCCTAGATCGCCGCCGTTGGCTGCATTTTGCTGGTGAATTTTTCATAACCATAAGATTTTGGGCTTAATTCTGGTCACCTTGCTACTCCGTTCATAAAATCAAACCCAGATCTAGACTCCAATTTTTTAGCACCACAATTTTGCACCTTCAATTGCATCAATCGGTCGTCGAACCAAAAAACCCTAAATTTAACTTTAAGGTTTTACCGATTTGAACATTTGACTGTGATTTCTAATCGCCTTAGACATTTTTTTGATAAACGGATACCTTCGGTCAACTCCATTCGTCTAGAACTTCATAGTATTATTTATTTGATGGTATTTGGATACTTTGATTTTTTAGTTCCATTTTGGATTAGAGATAACCATCTGCCATTAGCAGGTGATTGAATCGGGGAAATTATCAAGAAAAATAAAGTTGGAGGTGATGGCTAGAGTTTCATGGCCTCATTTATATAATCGATAGGCTGGGTTATGGATTGTGTATCCAGTTAGTTTTACCCGAAATGGCTACGTACGCTATCTAAAAACTATCACCTTTATTTTGCAAACCGTAGCTCCAAACCCAT
Organism: Allium fistulosum; assembly: GCA_030737815.1. Classification (NCBI taxonomy): domain Eukaryota; kingdom Viridiplantae; phylum Streptophyta; class Magnoliopsida; order Asparagales; family Amaryllidaceae; genus Allium; species Allium fistulosum. The sequence goes on from CM060903.1 coordinate 1,182,413,800, forward strand.
CAAAATTATATATCAAACCAATCAGCTTAGAAACACCTTTGTAAGAGTTATAAATATGATACACGGTACTGTTTTCATTAAAACCCATTTTCAATTAGTTTAATATTAGTAGCGTTAAACTTTCAGGTCATTACAATCTTCCTCCCTTAAAAGAATTGCACTCTCGCAATTCCCCAAATATAACTTTCAATTAATCCTTCTTCTCTCCGTCTTCTGATTTCTAATATATATATATACATAATTTATTTATTGTATATTTAAAAGGAGGAAGATCTAACACAGAATTAAGAACTATAAAATTAGATCTCTTCTTCATCTTCTTCTTCTTCTTCATCGTCTTTGGGTTTAAAAATCAATTAGTGTTTTAGGTGAGAGGGTTAGATGTTTTAATTTTTTTGATTTCTAATTCTATTCCTCTCTAGTTTCTGTTTCTAAATCTAATTTCTGTATACAATTCATTTTGTTGTATATTTCAAAAGAAGGAGATCTAAAAGAGAATTAGGCATTGTGAAATCAAATCCAGTTAGGAAGCAAACAATTCACTATGAGTGAAAATATCAAGTTTTTAACATTTTTGTAATTGAATAGTATTTATTTGGATTTGATGTATGCCTTCGGAAATTTCAGTAAACGAAAATAAAACATCTAAAGACCTTAGAACTTTAAGTAAATAACAATCTTTGTATATGTTGGAATTATAGTTGTTTTTGGTATTGGTATATTAGAATCTAATTAATTGTTAGAATTAGATAACCTATGGTCAATTTAACTTGTTTTTCCTCTTTTGAATTGAAGTGTTAAAGGGTTCAAAAAGAAAATAAATTAGAAACGTTGTGTTAATTATGAATTGAATTGTTTGTAGTTTGCATCGCCTATTTCTACCCCTTATATAAATAAGAAATTCCTTTCTCACGTCAAAATGATGTATACAAAGGACGAATTTAACTTAGGCGATCTAATTTGTAAGGTTCTATTCTTTAAAATAGAAAAGGTATTATAATGTATTAATAGGGAAAAAGTTGTAGGTTTTCCATGTTTGTACAAATCTATTTTATTTGGTTATGGGTAGTAGCAGTTCTTGTTGGAATTGTAGATTTGTATGAGATTGATATTTCAAAATACCTTATAAGCAAATTATTATCGAATTATTGTAACGCAATGATTAGAGTCTAAATTACATGTGTGTGTGTATAATATAACATATTGATTATAGCGTATTGAATGTGATAATTAGTATTATTAGAATAGTTAAATAATATTAATAGGCAGGAAAGAAGTTAGAGTAAATTAGGGAATTAATCCCTAATTAGGGGTGTAATAAGGGGATACCTTGAATGGCCTCAATTATAATTATATGTAGAATGATATATGTATGTAGTGGACATATATATAAGTTATGACTAAGTTATAGGGATGCGAGGTTAGTCCAAAGCTACATGGAGTCTGCTCAGTTAAATCTGGCTACCAGCGATGTGGCTTTCCAAACTAATGTGGGACATCGCCTATAATAAATAACTTTAGTGGATGCGAGGTTAGTCCCAATTCTATAGGAAAAACCTGCCCCATTAATATAGCTACCAATTCCTATGAATAATTAGACTAATGTGAGACGTCACAGGTAGGTTATGGGTCATAAATTGCGTGTGGGATATGGTAGGTGAAATCCTTAGGTGGGATCCACTTTGGGTTTGAGGTACTAATTTGTAACATCCCGTATCTGGAGGTCAAAAGCTAAACGCCAAAGATGCTGCAGTCATCCATAGTATTAACTTCTGGTGATAAAATACGGTAATGCTAAGGTATCCATAATATCAGAAGCACTTGAATATGAACAAAATCAATAATTTCCAAAAACAACATTTTACCGATTACATTTCAAAACAGAATCATATCAAAATTACATAATCCCATATCGTTTCCGAGGTAAAGATCAAATATAATCATTACAAAATACGCTAAGAGCGACATATATGGTGATTCCCCCTTGGTTGATCAGAGTCAATATAGTCATATCTGACTTAATATACACAGCGGAATCAAAACAAGATAAAACTGTAACTCCTAATTAGCTATCCTTCAGCCACCTACTCGTCTCCGGAAGCTTTATTCGTCAAAATAACTAAAACCTACAAACCTTAGCCCTCAGCCTACTCAAATCAATTTTGAGCACCCGAGAGTTTAAGGGGAAACAAAAACTTCGAGTCAGACATAAAGCCTGGTGTGAATAATACTGTTACATCTTGGTTTACTGATATTAAGTGAGACCACGCCGCTTAGCAGAACGGGTTTCCCCTCACTAATATCCTCTTTGAAACATACATTTTTCAAATCCTTTCCTACAACCGAACTGGTTAATCAAACTGATATAATAATGATAATAAAAGCTAAGTCCGTTAAGCTATAATCAGGTAACTAATGGACTATCTGTCCATAAGTAGTAAATGGACTATCTGTCTGAAAACTGGGTTGACTGCCCGCAAACTGGAGTAACTGTCCGAATCAAAATGGACTATATGTCCGAATCATTTTCTTAGGGTTAACTACCCTTCATCTTTTTCCTTGAAAACCTTTTCAAAATGATTTAACCTTTTAAATCATACTTATACAAGGAAAATATATTCTTAGCTTTACTCTAAGCTATTTTTAATATGTTATATATACTTTACTCAAAATAATGTTGATGAATTTTAATGAGGATTAGCTATCCTTCCAAAACAAGGTAAAACCCATTTTAACTTGAAAATACTTAGACTATATTTCTTATTTAATACCTTTGAAACCTTTGTTTAAAACCTTTAAACAACCCATTCGAAACCTTTGAAAGTAACCCTTTCGAAACCATTGAAAGTACCCCTTTCGAATCCATTGAAAGTCGCTCTTTCGAAACCAATAAAAGAATTTCCTTTGAAAGCTTTAAAATATTAGACATCCTCCTTTAAAATATTTTAAGCATTGCCTTTCGAAAACATAGGAAAAACCTTCCCTTTCAACCCTATCGAAACTCTAGGGGACCACCCTTTCGAAACCATTCACTAAAACCCTTTCGAAAGCATTAAAATACTAAACCTTTTGAAAGCCTTTTGGTTCAATTTAAAACATGTGGAAACCTTTCGAAACCATTCAAAAATTTACCCCTTCAAAACCCCTGAAAACTGTTTCGGTCGAAACCATTTGGATTATGCCTTCAAGTAGAGCAAGAGGATCATAAACCCATTAAAGTCAAAAGCATCTATTTCGAAACCATTTAAAACTGTCTCTTTCAAAACCATTTAGGTTTTACTTCAATCATAGAAAAAGGGTCTTTAGAACATTTAAGTTGAAAGCATCTATTTCGAAACCATTTCCTAAGTAAAGAAGTGATGGTGTCGGAACCATCCCTTCGAAAGCATTGGAGAAGTGGCCAAATTTTAGAAAACAAAGCATGTAACGACCCGTATTTACAAACATTTAAAAATACTAAATTAAATAAAAAATTTGAATAAAATTGTTAGGAAAAAAATTAAGATTTTACTAATACAAATTAAATTATAATACAAGTTATGAGCTTAAGTAAAATTTCTATTAATGAAACATGTTTGCAATAATGTAAGGATGATAACAAATGGTAGTGTGTATTTTAATAACATTAGTTTGAGTGAAATTAACAATTGTCTGAATGTAAATTTCCAATTGATTGGAATATTAAATGTTTATAAAGAATAATAAATGTTTCTTTATTAAAGAAGAAATCATATGTTTATTTATTTGAAATGTTTGTTAGTTGAAAGATTGATTGCAGAGACGAGAAACATTATTTGGTAAGAAATGTATAATTCCTGTTTGTATCCAATAGTGTATAAATATGTTTAAATTACTATTAGATAGGAAATAATTGTTTTATTTTTCATTACATTTATTTTTCCATTTTGAAATTCACCTTTGCAAACAATTGAAATTAATGTATTGAATAATTTCAATTAATGGTAGAGAGGACACCAAATTGTAAATTAATAGGAGCAATTAAACGTAGCTTATGTTATGTGAAAATATAAGGAAAGTTGATTTAATGAAAAGAACATTTATATCAAATAAAATGAATGTTTCATTTGTGAATGTAGGTTTAATTTCATTAAAATAAAGAATAAAATGATTGATTTAAAGGAAGAAATATATGTATATTTGAACTGTGTTTTAGCATACAGATGGATTACAAGAGTAGGAAAATAATTTATTTAAGTTAGTTATTACTCTGCTGTATAAACAACAAATTTATAAAGGTGTTTAAATGACTAAAGGAAATAATTACTCTATTTTTCATCCATTTTAGTTGTCTATTTTGAAATTTAACTTTGTAAGTAATTGCAATTAATGTTATTGAAATATTTCAATTAGAAGGGAAGAAAACGTTGATTGCAGTTAATAGATTTAATAAAAGAAACACACTTTTTGTGTTAAACAGAAAGGATGTTTTAATGGAAATAAAAGATCATTTTGGGTAAACCAAATTGAACGTTTTCATTTTTAAGGTAAGTAATTTTATTTATTATGCATAGATAAAAAAACTAAATACGTACAAATTTGAATATTATTTGAGTTAATGAAGTTAATTAGGTTACGTTTCACAAATTGAATTTCAAAAGGGTTGTGCGATGTACATGGCCCCTTCATTTCTTTTGTTATTAATTGTTGCATGTACGTTTTAAAATAGTTATCTCATTATTAATACTTGATCCGTTCATTTCTCCTTCTGTTTAATACCTGAGCCTAGACTTTTAGGTTGTATTTAATTCTTGCCACCTCATTTTCACGTATACAAAAGTTCACTTTCCTTTGGTTTGCAAACTTTTTCATTCCTACGTACATTTCTTTATGCATTATTAATGCCTGCAGCTTTCAAAATAAAACGTGACATTTATTTTGTCTCTCCACCTTCATTTCCTAATTATTAAACAACCTGCAGCTTATTTCTTTCATTTGCAGTATATATTTGTGTTCTTTTTTTTGGCTAAGTCTTATTGGGTTTGTTTTAGAATAATGGGCTCCTTGGTAAACCAAGAGACCCTAGAACCCTAAGAGACTTTGGACCCTTTCTTTTCCCACCCATTGACCTTCTATTTTCTATCTGACTAAAACCAAGTACATATAGAAATTCCTCATTTGAGAAACTTTCTGCGTACTCTTCTTCTTCTTGCTTAAATCTATAGAAAACTCCAAACCCCAAAACTCCTAAATCTCCAAATCAAATTCCATCCTTCCTCCTTTAAAACCCTAGCCTACCTCTCTTCTGTTGCCGCCACCCACCTCCATCACCACCCACAACCCACGGCAGTAACCCATGGCCAAAGCCCCTGTGATAACCCGAATTTTTGGGCATCTGTTAATTGGAAATTAACAGGATTAAATTTATTAAAATACTTAATTGATAAATTGAACAAATAAATGTAATAATCTCCTTTATAAATTATTTAAAATTGGTGAAACTGTGTTTTCAAAACAATAATAATAATGTGTTGTTTTTATATATATATGGATTTTTAATAAAATTATTATTTACAAATTGAATTTGTGTTTGTTTAAATATATATGTTTGAGTTGATTTTTAATTAAACTTGTATTTGAATTTAAATTTGAATATAAAATATCTTAAAATATATTTGGATTCAAAATATTAACATATGTGTATGATTTTATTAATAAATTAGTATTAAAACTTTTTCTCTTAAAGTTGTATAAATATAACAAAGGGATGTGATTATTTATTTAGTATAATTAGATTTCAAATCATTTTCTTTTAAAAGAATGTATACATATATAAACATAAGGATATGATTCATAAATTAAAATGAAGTAGGGATTTAAAACATAATTTATAAATTAAATATAAAAATGAGACAAGGATTTAAACATAAAAATACAAACTTATGACAAATGTTTAATAAGTAAAATAACAAATTTACAAGTGTTAGTTAGCTTAGACATTTGGCAAAACTTTTTATTTAATTGAAAGTAAAAAGAAAAGTCAGGCCATTTTTCTCCATATTTCAAAACTAAACCTGAAGTAAAACTAATAAGAGGAAATCAAATCTTGTAAGGCAAACCTCAGATTAAAACTAAAAACCAAGTTCAAATCTGAAAGCAAAGCAAATCTGGGAAGCAAGATCAGTTTCAAATCAAAGAAACAAAATGCAGATCATCTCAAAACATCAAGCAAGTAAGCAAGTACAGATCATGATAAATAGCAGTTCAATGATCAACTTCCCAAGCTCAGTTTACAGATTTTCGAACCTGCTCTGTTCAAACAATAAGGTGAGTAAACTTTGAGTTAACTCAGTTATGGATCTGTGATAAATCTGGTTGCATGTAGTCTCGAATGCTTGCTTGAGTTTTGGATATAAATGTGTGCATATTAGTTATCATGCCTGTAAAATGGACTCTGTATATTTCATTGTGCTCTGTATTTAACAGACCCATCATCATCACAAGATAATGCCTATCTTCCTGTATAATCAATATTAAAATTTGATTTCTGAAATAAATAAATAAATAATGTGTTAATAAGGATGTGTTCTTGTTTTTTTAAAAATAAACTTAAGTGATTATATTGGATAAAATGTTGTAAGTTTAAAGGTCACAGTAAAAATCAGAAATTAGATAAAATTCAAGGATGGTGATTCTCGAATCCACCAGTATGGTCTGAATTGTCTTCGAAGATTAAGAATTTTAAAGGTAAAATTGTAATTTTTAGAATTAATTCTGGGAAGATTTTCGGTGATGATCATTTTGGGTACCCACGGTGATCGGCGAAGAATTGGGAGGTCGGGTTTGGCCTGGTGGAGGGTATTGGCATGAAGATTACTAGAAAAATGGTGGTGGAATTTATTGGTGGCCATGGTGGCGGATTGTCGATGATGTAGGGTTTAAGGCAGCCTCGGTATTGGGTGGCAATGCGATGATTTTGGGAGGCGAGTATGCGACCTGAGCTCGTGGGGTTTGGCAGGGTGATAGCATGTCGGAAGAGCTTTCAATCGGTGGGGAGAAGTTGTGTTCGATGGTCAGAGGCGAGGGCAAATGGAAGTTCCTGTCGATGTTGTGGGTTCAGATGTGTTCGAATTGTTCGATTTCATCTCGCGGCAAGTTCGACGAGGTCGAGGGGTCGAGTTCATCAGGGAGATCGTAGGTGACTTGAGGATGGTCGTGGCGAAGGTCGGAGCTTCGTCGTTAGGTGGTGCACGTGCACGTTTGGAGCTGGGGATGATAGATAGTTTGGGAAGATGAAGTTTTCTCGGTATTGTGCTCGTGCGTTTTGAAGTGCGACTCGAAGAAGAAGATACGAGAGTTACTCGTGAGTTGCTCGGGAATTGACTTGGTATTTTATTTGTTTGTCTCGGGTTTCTTTTGTAAGCTAATAAATTTCTAAAACGAAGGGAAATGATCAAGTTTTTAAAACAAATAAAATGTTTAAATTGCTTTGTTTAAAGTAAATTATATATTTTTAATCATGTAATTAATCCTTAAATGTTTTCCAATGATAAAATTAGGTAAATAATAAAGATAAAGAATTTATCTTTAATTAAGAATGTGATTAATTAAAGTTACTCGATAAATGTAATTAATTAAAAGAGTAATTAATTAATGAGAAAAAATTGGAGATTAATTAATAAAAGTAATTAGAGATTAATTAATGATTAGAGATAAATTAACTAAGTGATTAAGATTAATTAATTTAATTAGAGGTAAATTAATTGGTAATTATGAAGTACTTAATTTTGTAATTAAGTTTTATTAATTTATAATTAGGTTTTATTAATTATTAATTAAGGGTGATTAATATAAGATTAATTAAGGATTAATCAAATGGTAATTAAGGATTGATTAAATAATAATTAAGGATTAATAAATTGATATTAAGTTTTATTAATTGATAATTAAGGTTTATTAATTAATAATTAAAAGAATAATTAATCTGTAATTAAAGATTAATTAATTTGTTTAAGAGTAATTAAGGATGAATTACTCAAGTATAATTAATAAAGTTAATTAATCAATGTAATTAATTTAAAGAGTGGTTTATACTTAAGCAAGATTAAAGATAATTAATTTAATTTATATTAGGTGATTAAATTAAATTAATTAAGAATGGTTTGACTATAATCTTGTCTATAGATGATAAACCTGAATTGAATACCTTGGTTGTCTGAATATCTCTGATATATGAATTGTGATGTACTGTGATATGATATGATGGGTTGAACAGTAATATTGTGGGTTATCTATCGATAATGAATTGTTGTGTGAATATGATACCCTGTATTTAAATTTGATATGTGTTCACTTAAACAACTAGGATTAAGATGACATTGAATTCGAAGAGACCGGGGTCGGGTAGTAGTAAATACCCGAAACCACTTCGATTTGAAATCTTCTATAATTCTTTATAGATTGATATGTGAAATCAAATAGGCCGGTTTGGGAAGATATGGACCATTTAAACTAAGTTGGATACTTAGATATTGTTTTGTAAAAATAGGTATTAACTATATAGGATGTTTACTTATAGTAAAATACGAGTTACCCGGGTTTAAAAAGTTTCATGAATTGAAATTTCATGTTAGATGAGTTTACTCACGCTGGTTTCCAGCCTGACCCGGGTGTTACTTTGATGTAATGCTCGGGTCAGACCGAGTATTACAGATTTTCAGGTTAGGACGTTCTGGAGTTCAGGTGGCGAGCTGGATGGCAGGAACGTATGAAGTATTCTGCTGTGTATTTGAGAGTTGATGTGATATTAGTCTAAGACAGGTTGATATAACTGTCCAGTCATTTGTAAATGTATAACTCTGATGTATAATGTATAAGTGTATTGATACAGTTCTTTTGTAAAACTGTTGTTTATGTGATATTATATTTTGATCCGCTGCGAATGTGAGGTTTCTGTGTCATGTTCCTGTTCTTCTTCTATCTCTTTCTTTTTCTCTTCTAACTATCTGGAAATTTCGGGTTCGAAATTTCCGGGTTGTTACACTTGGTATCAGAGCAGAAGGTTAAGCGAGAACCTTGGCTCTGTTGGAATTACTCGTTAAGGATAGGGTCAATGGTACCCTAGAACGAGTTGAGTGTATATATACATGAGAGCGTAATTGTTATTTTCTTATATAAGGATTTTAAATGATTTTATATAAGAATATATTTTGATATATAAAGCAATATTTCTTTTTAATAAATATTAAGGTAATTGGTTGTTGTATTAATTGAATAAAATAAAATAATGAGAATTAAGTGGTAATGGTAATACAACCAAATTGAAATTAAATGAAGATAAGTTTGAAATGGATCCAAACTGAAATTAAAATCTTGAATTTGTAGAAGTATTATTAGAATAAAGATAAAAATGAATTGGTTTCCAGATATGATAATTTTGGTTATTATCATAAATATTAGTTGTTGTGATGTTGTTATTGATTAAGTAAAATGAAATGTTTTAGGGAAATAATCTTTAATGAGTATAATTTGTAAATTAAAAATGGATTTAAATTGTGAAGTTTTGAATCCTAAAGTTTGAAAACGTTTGAAATTGTTTTCAAAATATTAAAAGAAAAAGAATAAATATTATTCAAGTTGTTTTTGAATATGATATTATTTTAAAATAAGAGTTGTTTGGAAAATTTAAAGAAATTTGTTTTTGAATAAAACCAAAGGTGGTTTAAAAATTTAAGGCATAATACCAATGATGATTTGAAATAAACTCTAAGGTGGAGTTTTGAATTTTTCCTTGGAATGTGATGTGAAACCCAAAGTAAAGTAAGTTTTTAAACTTAAAGGGGAAAGATTATTAATCTGAAGTTTAAAATTTGAATGGGAATTCAAATTGTGTAAAGTTGACCGGATTAAGTTAATTTAATTTAACTTGGAAAAAGTTAAATAAGTTTGAATGAATAACTTGAATTGGAAATTTCAAAATGGAATTTAAATTTAACTTGGGTAGTTAAATGGTTGGTTTTAAATGGGAGTTATGAGTAATCTCAAAATGGGTTTGAGATCTGGAAATTAAAAATGGATAATAAATTAAAAATCTGAAGATTAAATTATTTTTGAATTCTTATTTGAACTTTGAAATAAGTTAAGTAAAGATAATTTTTTTTAAATGGAATTTTGAAATTTGGATTCGGAATTAAATGGTTTAAAAATTTAAGTTGTTAAATAATAATAATAAAGGTTGATTTGATTTTAAAGTAAAGGTTAATTTGATTTAAAGGATTAAATCAACATTTAAAATATTTAACTCAAATTTATATAATTCAAGATGGTTTTAAGTTGAGATTTGAATAGAATTAGTTCAAATTGAGTTTGATTTGAATTAATTAGAATTATGATATAAGATGGATAAGCATAAGTTTAAATGATAAATTAGAATTGAAATGATTTGAAATTGAAGCTGGTTCAATTTGAAATTAATCCAAATTGAATTGAAATAATTTGGAATTGTGATTAAAGTTGAATAAGTTTAAAAATCAAATGGAATTTGATTTGAATTAGGAAAGAAATTGAGGATTAATTCAACTTGAATTAAGGATAAATCAATTTCAATGGAAATTGAAGTTATTTAAATTTGGAATTGAGTTAATTTAAATGGGGTGGAAATTTAAATTGAATTGATGAGAATTGAACAGTTTGACTCTGGTTTATTTTCAAAATAAATTGTTTTAGTACAAATATATTTTTCCAAACTATTTACTATACAATCTTTCTTCTTAAACTCTAAACTATTTTATACTTATTTTACAATTATTTTGGATCTATTTAACTATTTTGAAATTGTCTTATAAACTAATTACTATTTTTCAGTTATTTATATCTAATCACTATTTTAAAAACTATTTTACAATTATCTAACTATTTTATACCTACTTAACTATTTTACAGCTATTTTATAAACTAATAACTATTTTTCAACTACTTGTCTATTTTTAAACTTTTTCAAGCTATTTTTAAAATTTAAATTGGTCAGAGTTCAAACTGTTTATAATTGAAGTAATAACTCAATTGGAAATGGAAGCAATTGAGAATAAGTGAATGGAATTAAAGGAAATATAAATAGAAAAGAGAATTGATTTGGCTAATAACCAATAAAGATAAATACGTAGGATATACGTATATTATTCTATTCGCATAGTGATTTGGTCCAGATTCGAACACAGAATTTCGAGATAGTATTATCGATCCGAGTTGGGATTTTTCGCTCGATTTTCGACGGCGAACCTGGATATGGATTGTTGATTGGTTCTGGATATTCTCTATCATAGTTGTGACTATGCAAGGAGAATGACGGTTTCTGATCAAGAAACCAGATCTGAGTCCGCACTAGGAAGTCGGGTGGACGATACTAGTTCGGAAGAGAAATTGTGTGATCGAGTGAGCGATCAGATTAATATTGCGTACGGATGATATATGTACATCGTACGGGTTTGAATGAAATTGATATTGAAAATTTGTGAATAAGGAATTTGAAATGGTTTTGAAATGAAAAGTATATTGGTGAAATATAATGGAATTGGATATTTCTTTGGTTAAATTTTACTTTATGGAAGTAAGTAAAGGGTAAATAACTTTATAAAGAAATCAAACTTGAATATTTGATTTGGTAATAAATAAAGTTATATTTTGTAATATGATAAACTTCCCATATTGGATCTAGCCAGAATAAAAAGGGTTTTTGGAAGTATTTGAAGTATAAAAAGAGGTTTTATACAAGTTTGAAATAATCCAAAGATTTTCAAAGTTATATATATATATCTATATATATATAAAGGATTTTATGGGAATGATTTTGGAAAAGGTTTTTGGAACCTATGGATTTTGGAAAGGGCTTTTGATTTTTGAGAAATCAATTTTGGATTTTGGAAAGCCTAGTTTGAGAATTATCGATTTTGGTAATCGATTTTGTGTAAAGAAGATTTTGATAAATCATAAAGGGTATGATTTGAAGATACTATAAGTATATAGTATAAAGTGTTTTGAGAATAGCTCTGGGGAAAAAGGCGCTTCCTTGAAATGAACTTCTCAGGAGTACCACTGGGTGGTACTGCCTTGAGCCCCAAGGGGGGTTTCTAAAGTTGATCCTGTGAGGAGTCCGGACAAAACTAGTTCCTGAGGATTATTTGTGTAGCGAAAGTCGAGGGGCTGGTGCCCACAGAGGCATTTGAGTTATGCTGTGACAACAATTTAACTCAATGTCACTGCGATCTACTGCAGACCATAGCGGAAGTCATGTGTGCCGCTGAGAGCCAACCATCTACGTTTGATTTTATATCGGTAGACTGTGACACTATGGTAACATAGCGAAAGTCGTTTGAGCCGCTGAGAGCCAACAGTCTGCGTTTGATTTTATATCGGTAGACTGCGACCTATGTGGAGAAGTTTCATTTTGACAGCGAAATCGTGTGTGCCGCTGAGAGCCAACAGTTACATGGACTTTTGCTGCGACGGCAACGTAACCCTGGAATGTAACTGCGATCTGTTGTGGGTTCTATGGTGTAATCAGTTACATGGACTTTTGCTGCGATGGCAACGTAACCCGTGATGTAACTGTGACCATGGATGGGAGTGATGATTTCCAAAGCATTTTTCACCAAAGATATTTCCTCTATTTTCAAAATTGTTTTCTATATTTTCAATAAAATTATTTTCCAAAATATTTTCAAGTATTTTCACTAGGTGTTGAAAACGGGTTTACCAAGTACTGATAGGTTTTCAGTCTTACGCCTGATCAACGTATGACCGAATTTCTATGGGAACAAGGATAGACTGGTTGAGACATCGAGTTATAAAAAGTATTTTTATAAAAACTATTTTGATAATATTAAGTAGATTTTTAAAATATTTTGAAAAATTTAAATAAAAAGAGTTAAGAGTTAAGATATCTAAGGAATAATTTAACTAATAATCAACATTATAATAAAATTCTAGTTTCGTTCCTTTTCGAGGACGAAAAGATTCTAAGGGGGAAGGAATGTGATAACCCGAATTTTTGGGCATCTGTTAATTGGAAATTAACAGGATTAAATTTATTAAAATACTTAATTGATAAATTGAACAAATAAATGTAATAATCTCCTTTATAAATTATTTAAAATTGGTGAAACTGTGTTTTCAAAACAATAATAATAATGTGTTGTTTTTATATATATATGGATTTTTAATAAAATTATTATTTACAAATTGAATTTGTGTTTGTTTAAATATATATGTTTGAGTTGATTTTTAATTAAACTTGTATTTGAATTTAAATTTGAATATAAAATATCTTAAAATATATTTGGATTCAAAATATTAACATATGTGTATGATTTTATTAATAAATTAGTATTAAAACTTTTTCTCTTAAAGTTGTATAAATATAACAAAGGGATGTGATTATTTATTTAGTATAATTAGATTTCAAATCATTTTCTTTTAAAAGAATGTATACATATATAAACATAAGGATATGATTCATAAATTAAAATGAAGTAGGGATTTAAAACATAATTTATAAATTAAATATAAAAATGGGACAAGGAGTTAAACATAAAAATACAAACTTATGACAAATGTTTAATAAGTAAAATAACAAATTTACAAGTGTTAGTTAGCTTAGACATTTGGCAAAACTTTTTATTTAATTGAAAGTAAAAAGAAAAGTCAGGCCATTTTTCTCCATATTTCAAAACTAAACCTAAAGTAAAACTAATAAGAGGAAATCAAATCTTGTAAGGCAAACCTCAGATTAAAACTAAAAACCAAGTTCAAATCTGAAAGCAAAGCAAATCTGGGAAGCAAGATCAGTTTCAAATCAAAGAAACAAAATGCAGATCATCTCAAAACATCAAGCAAGTAAGCAAGTACAGATCATGATAAATAGCAGTTCAATGATCAACTTCCCAAGCTCAGTTTATAGATTTTCGAACCCGCTCTGTTCAAACAATAAGGTGAGTAAACTTTGAGTTAACTCAGTTATGGATCTGTGATAAATCTGGTTGCATGTAGTCTCGAATGCTTGCTTGAGTTTTGGATATAAATGTTTGCATATTAGTTATCATGCCTGTAAAATGGACTCTGTATATTTCATTGTGCTCTGTATTTAACAGACCCATCATCATCACAAGATAATGCCTATCTTCTTGTATAATCAATATTAAAATTTGATTTCTGAAATAAATAAATAAAAAATGTGTTAATAAGGATGTGTTCTTGTTTTTTTAAAAATAAACTTAAGTGATTATATTGGATAAAATGTTGTAAGTTTAAAGGTCACAGTAAAAATCAGAAATTAGATAAAATTCAAGGATGGTGATTCTCGAATCCACCAGTATGGTCTGAATTGTCTTCGAAGATTAAGAATTTTAAAGGTAAAATTGTAATTTTTAGATTTAATTCTGGGAAGATTTTCGGTGATGATCATTTTGGGTATTTTGGCTACCCACGGTGATCGGCGAAGAATTGGGAGGTCGGGTTTGGCCTGGAGGAGGGTATTGGCATGAAGATTACTAGAAAAATGGTGGTGGAATTTATTGGTGGCCATGGTGGCGGATTGTCGATGATGTAGGGTTTAAGGCAGCCTCGGTATTGGGTGGCAACGCGATGATTTTGGGAGGCGAGTATGCGACCGGAGCTCGTGGGGTTTGGCAGGGTGATAGCATGTCGGAAGAGCTTTCAATCGGTGGGGAGAAGTTGTGTTCGATGGTCAGAGGCGAGGGCAAATGGAAGTTCCTGTCGATGTTGTGGGTTCAGATGTGTTCGAATTGTTCGATTTCATCTCGCGGCAAGTTCGACGAGGTCGAGGGGTCGAGTTCATCAGGGAGATCGTAGGTGACTTGAGGATGGTCGTGGCGAAGGTCGGAGCTTCGTCGTTAGGTGGTGCACGTGCACGTTTGGAGCTGGGGATGATAGATAGTTTGGGAAGATGAAGTTTTCTCGGTGTTGTGCTCGTGCGTTTTGAAGTGCGACTCGAAGAAGAAGATACGAGAGTTACTCGTGAGTTGCTCGGGAATTGACTCGGTATTTTATTTGTTTGTCTCGGGTTTCTTTTGTAAGCTAATAAATTTCTAAAACGAAGGGAAATGATCAAGTTT
Source organism: Allium fistulosum (assembly GCA_030737815.1). Lineage (NCBI taxonomy): Eukaryota > Viridiplantae > Streptophyta > Magnoliopsida > Asparagales > Amaryllidaceae > Allium > Allium fistulosum. Next base: position 1,182,428,886 of record CM060903.1, read on the forward strand.
TTAAAACAAATAAAATGTTTAAATTGCTTTGTTTAAAGTAAATTATATATTTTTAATCATGTAATTAATCCCTAAATGTTTTCCAATGATAAAATTAGGTAAATAATAAAGATAAAGAATTTATCTTTAATTAAGAATGTGATTAATTAAAGTTACTCGATAAATGTAATTAATTAAAAGAGTAATTAATTAATGAGAAAAAATTGGAGATTAATTAATAAAAGTAATTAGAGATTAATTAATGATTAGAGATAAATTAACTAAGTGATTAAGATTAATTAATTTAATTAGAGGTAAATTAATTGGTAATTATGAAGTACTTAATTTTGTAATTAAGTTTTATTAATTTATAATTAGGTTTTATTAATTATTAATTAAGGGTGATTAATATAAGATTAATTAAGGATTAATCAAATGGTAATTAAGGATTGATTAAATAATAATTAAGGATTAATAAATTGATATTAAGTTTTATTAATTGATAATTAAGGTTTATTAATTAATAATTAAAAGAATAATTAATCTGTAATTAAAGATTAATTAATTTGTTTAAGAGTAATTAAGGATGAATTACTCAAGTATAATTAATAAAGTTAATTAATCAATGTAATTAATTTAAAGAGTGGTTTATACTTAAGCAAGATTAAAGATAATTAATTTAATTTATATTAGGTGATTAAATTAAATTAATTAAGAATGGTTTGACTATAATCTTGTCTATAGATGATAAACCTGAATTGAATACCTTGGTTGTCTGAATATCTCTGATATATGAATTGTGATGTACTGTGATATGATATGATGGGTTGAACAGTAATATTGTGGGTTATCTATCGATAATGAATTGTTGTGTGAATATGATACCCTGTATTTAAATTTGATATGTGTTCACTTAAACAACTGGGATTAAGATGACATTGAATTCGAAGAGACCGGGGTCGGGTAGCAGTAAATACCCGAAACCACTTCGATTTGAAATCTTCTATAATTCTTTATAGATTGATATGTGAAATCAAATAGGCCGGTTTGGGAAGATATGGACCATTTAAACTAAGTTGGATACTTAGATATTGTTTTGTAAAAATAGGTATTAACTATATAGGATGTTTACTTATAGTAAAATACGAGTTACCCGGGTTTAAAAAGTTTCATGAATTGAAATTTCATGTTAGATGAGTTTACTCACGCTGGTTTCCAGCCTGACCCGGGTGTTACTTTGATGTAATGCTCGGGTCAGACCGAGTATTACAGATTTTCAGGTTAGGACGTTCTGGAGTTCAGGTGGCGAGCTGGATGGCAGGAACGTATGAAGTATTCTGCTGTGTATTTGAGAGTTGATGTGATATTAGTCTAAGACAGGTTGATATAACTGTCCAGTCATTTGTAAATGTATAACTCTGATGTATAATGTATAAGTGTATTGATACAGTTCTTTTGTAAAACTGTTGTTTATGTGATATTATATTTTGATCCGCTGCGAATGTGAGGTTTCTGTGTCTTGTTCATGTTCTTCTTCTATCTCTTTCTTTTTCTCTTCTAACTATCTGGAAATTTCGGGTTCGAAATTTCCGGGTCGTTACAGCCCCACCTTCCCTCTCCTCTTCTTTCTCCTTTTTCCCTTCTTTTTCCCTTCCCTTTTTCCCTCTTTCTTCCCCTTATTTCTATGGCTTATATATTCCACTAAACTACTCCAAATCAATTTTTTTTGAAACCGTGTATAATATCAATGGGAACAACTTTGTTGTTGAACATTTCTTCCCATTCCGAATATTTCTATATCAAAAACTCCATTTTTCAAGTCCTTTCTTGGGTCCAGTTTTGGCCGAAAATACCCATATTGTATCAATCATATCTCCTTTAGGAATGAATCAAATTATGTGATCTTTTTTTCAAATCATTTTTTTTCCAGTGGCTTCAATTTTCTTTTAGATCGGTTCTTCAAATTCCTTAATTTTCTATACCAAAAACTCAAATATTTTCGAAGTATTTTTGAACTTAGATTTTCAACTCAGAAAACACCTCTGTTTGTTTGGACCATAACTTCCTCAAGGAAGAAGCCTTTTAAGTGATTCTTTTTTTGAAATTGGAGAGAAAAGAATTTTCAACAACTTTCTAGTTAGTCACTTTTACAGATTCTGTAATATTCTGGTCCAAATATTTTCTTAAAGATGACCTAGTTTCAGGTTTGTCCGTAGTTTGGATCTTGGTTGTTTGGAAGTTGGAAGTAGTTAAAACTTGTTTATTGATTCGTGTTCGTGTCTAAGCTTTGTTGGATTTTCCTTGCATTTGGATCTTTGCTAGGAATCTCCATATTGCTCCATTTTTATCATCACCTTCATAGCCACGAAAGGTGAGCAAACACTCACAACTACTAGATTTTCTTATATTAGTTAAATTGAATTTATGATATGATTAGAAATTGATTGGTTGCTGTTTAGTATATTTTAAATTGTCATTCAAGTTAAATCTAACTTTTATTGAATTTAATTGCCATTTAATTTAATATTGAAATTTAAATTGCCAGTTAACTACCTGTTAATGATAACCAGTAAATTGTTGGTTGTTATTGGTTTATTTCAATGATGATTGTGTTGTATGTTCAACTGTTGATATTTGGGTGATTGGATGGATGTTATTTGTTGACATTTTAGATGATTGGATGTTATTTATGTCTATATCTCTGTTATCCCTATGGGTTGAAATGATACATACCCGAACGATCTTATAGATTAAGGGAAAATCGTTATGGGTTGAAATGATAAAGTCGAGCGGTTTTCATTGATTTTGAAATGTTGATTTTTGATACTGGTTGAAATGACATATACCCATATAATTTCTTGAATTTGGACTTTTATTTGGAATTGAATTATTTCAAGGGTTTAGGTTAATTCAAACTTAGGATTTGTTTTAATTAGATGATTAAGATTGATATTTCGAATTATTTGAAACCCATTAAATGATTTTATTCACGTTGTACACTTGATAGGAGATGAAATCCCGTAACATCTATAAAACCATTACACTAATATTTCTATTTTACTTGTTTTGATTGACTTACATAAGATCTTTAAGTTCTGACTCGAGTGTTTTGTCTTTTCATTACGCTTGGGTCAGTCTGAGCTTTTCAGTGTATTGAAGACTATTTTCTAGAGGACGAAGACGAAGATTTAGTATATTATTGCTATTTATCATTCCACTGCATTCTGTGTTCCGCTGCATTATTTGTTTATTTCTGATGTATGTATAACTCTGATTTGAATTGTAAAAGTGTAATCAAATGTTATTTGTAAAACAACTTCATGAACTGTTTATTTGATTATTATATTTTGTCGTTCCGCTGCGAGATTCTGTGTTTTGTTTTCTTTTTTTCTTATTTACCCCATTAACAATCCTCCCTTTTGAATGGTTTGTGTCTGACACGTGTGGTTTATTGTCGATTTGAACAGTCCAAAACGGTGGGTCGTTATAAAGCAAACCCTTCGAAACCATGTGAGTCGAAAGGTAAAAAGGCGGCAGCAAAAAGGTTACGACTTAGTCGAAAGCAATCATTTAAAAACAAAGGCACAACCCAATCAAATCATTTCCTTAAAATCCATTTGACTTAGTCGAAAGTTAACCAAGTCGAAAGCTACTTAGTCGAAAGCCATTTAGTCGAAAGCAAGCAGGCGCGTCTTTAATTTAAAAGCAAAGTAATGCCTCAACACCTTCAGAACCCCTGGTTTTGACTCCATACCTTCCGTCTACATCCAATTGATTACGTACCAGTTCCCTGATACTAAGTGCATTGGTTTTGACTGTGTCGAAAGCGAAGCTAAGGAGGCGGAATCTGGTGCCGAAAGCATTGAAACAGTGAAAAACAAGTAGCAAATAGTTCTTTTCACCTAACCTGCTTTATGCGTCAAATTTTGATTAGTTGCCTCTTTTCTTTACCACTAAAAACTGCTGCAATTTTCAGAACTAACTATTTGGATTATTTGTAAAAAGCTCCTTCTCCTTTAATAAAGATATAAAACATTTAAGTCTCATACCTTAAATAATTTTATATATCCATTAAAACACTTAGGAAAAATCTACAAAAATTCCAAAAAATCTCTTTTAATATGTTTTCCAGCGTATAAAAATTTCAGACCCAAATATTTTATTATTTAACCGTAAATAATTTATAACCCAAATAACATTTTCTTCACTAGAAAATTCATATAAATTACGCAAAAATTCAGAAAATTCTAAAAATTGAAACCTGTCTCTAAAATATCATTTATGATCTTCATAAAAATTCACAAGGCATTAGGATGTCATTTAATAGGGTTTTCATATCAATACATGTCATAAAATCTATATGAAGAACCATAAATCATCAACAAGTATATATAATCATTCCATCATTCAAAAACATGGCAAATCAATGCAAAAAAATTTGGATTTCAAGTTAAAACCGAAAACAAATAAATATGAGATGTAAACATTATTCACCTTAGCTTTAGAGATTAAAGAGATTGAGATGTGAATGGACTTGATTTTCTTAAGCTTCTTCCTAGCTTTTCTCTATCTTCTTCCTCTTTCTCTTAGTAATGGTGGCTGGTCTCAAGTTAATTTTTTTATAAAAATGAAATAAACGTGTATAGGGGAATACACGGTCAAGTTTAAGGGATATAGGAATGGCCTCTTTCCTATTTTACCCCTCCTCTAACTCTTATTTTAATATATTGGTTATATGGCACAGCTACCCTTTAATTAAATCAAATCTCAATCCCCTAATCAACACATTATTTTATTTAATTTAACTAATTAAATATCCTAAATAATGTTACCAAAAATATGGGATGTTACAAACTCCCGTCCTTAAAGAATTTCGTCCTTGAAATTACGATAAGGTACACAACACATCAAACAAAGAGGTAAAGCATACCATAAAATAAGTTAGGATAAGTATCTTTAATCCTGCTCTCAATCTCCCAAGTACAGTCCCTATCATCGTCGCTCCACTGGACTTTGACTAATCTGACCGTCTTGGTTCAAAGCCTCTTTTCATCTCTCGCAACAATACGAATAGGCTTCCTTATTATAGTCAAGTCCTGTTCTACTACTAAGTCCTCTAACATAGTCGGTGCAATAGTAGTCTCTGGGTCTCTAACACACTTTCCGAGATGAGAAACATGAAAAACATCGTGGACACTTGCCAAACTGCTCGGTAACTCGACCTTATATGCAAATCTCGTTGCCGACTTTCCGTATCTTCCAAATCCGATCACACCCTTCTTCGGTGACACCTTGACGAAAACTTGATCTCCAACTGAGAACTCTTAACCTTTTAATCTTTTATCTGCATAACTCTTTTGCCTAGACTGAGCCTCCTTCATTGTAGCCCGAACAACCTCAATCTTTTCTGCTACTTCTCTAACCAAATCTGCAAAAAGAACCAACCTACCTCGGTCTCTAACCAACATACGGGAGATTTGCATGGCCTCCTATACAAAGCTTCAAACGATGCCATCCCATACTATTCTGATAACTGTTGTTATACGAAAACTCGACTAAATGTAGATGGTCTTCCCATGATCCCACAAAATCTAGAACACAAGCTCTTAACAAATCTCCCAAGAGTTTGTTAACTCTTTCCGTTTGCCCATCTATCAGCGGATGGTATGCGGTACTCATCTTGAGCTTGGTTCCTAAAACTTCCTGTAGACTCTTCCAGAACTCGCTAGTGAATAAGGGATCTCTATAGCTTACTATACCACTAGGAATTCCATGTAGTCTAACCACATTCTTCATAAACAACTTTGCCAAAACAGGTGTAGTTCTGGTTGACTTAACTGGAATGAAATGGGCACTCTTGGTCAATTTGTCCACTATGACCCATATGCTTTCATTTCCTCTATTCGACCTTGGCAACCCGTCAATGAAATCCACAGAAATAGAATCCCACTTCCATGTCGGAATATCTAATGGCTGAAACAACCCACTTGGCTTTTGGTGTTCGGCTTTTGCCTACTGGCAAATCAAGCACTGCTTTACCCATAAGCCAATATCCCGCTTCATACCTTCCCAGAAGAAACTCCTCTTCATATCCTGATACATCTTAGTTCCTCCCGGATGAATAGAGAACTTTGAACGATGGCATTCCTCCAAGACTTCTTTCCTTATTTTTCCTACACTCAGGACATATAATCTTCCTTTCTTTCTCAACCTCACATTCTGGTCAAGACTGAAATCTTTCAAGTCATTGCTCTCGGTTTCATCTCTTAACTTTCTTATCCGTTCAGCTAACATTGGATCCTCCATCTGTTTAGAAGCAATCTTTTCGATCATCACTGGTCGAATTTCCAAACATGATAACACTACGGTTTCTTCGCTAGACCCAGCCTCAGATCTCCACTGCACCCTGCAATCTCCTAATGCCTCCAAATCTTTCCACTCAGCAATCATCGCCAAAACCGCATTATGATGTTTCCTGCTAAGTGCATCTGCAACCTTATTGCCTTTCCCTGGTGTGTACTCAATCCCAAAATCATAAGCAGCGATAAAGTCTAACCACCTCTACTGTCTCATGTTCAACTCCTTCTGAGAGAACAAATACTTCAATGACTTATGATCGGTATATAACTCAAACCTCTCTCCCAAAAGGTAATGTCTCCACACCTTCAACGCGACAATCACTGCAGTCAATTCCAAATCATGTGTCGGATATCTGACCTCATGGTGTCTAAGTTGTCTAGAAGCATAGGCAATCACTTTACCTCTCTGCATCAGCACAGCTCCTAATCCTGTTCCACACGCATCGGTATAAACTACCATATCCTGATTCCCTTCCGGAATAACCAACATAGGTGCATGGGTCAATAAGTGTTTCAAACTCTGGAATGCTTCCTCACACTTATCGATCCACACAAACTTCACATCCTTTCTCATTAACTTGGTCATCGGTGTTGCTATCCACGAAAAATCCTTAATGAACCTCCGATAATAACCAGCCAACCCAAGGAAATTCTTTATCTCCGTCACTGTCTTGGGTCTCTTTCAACTATTCACCGCTTCAATCTTAGTCGGATCTACTGACAACCCTTTCTCTAAGACTACTTGACCAAGAAACTTCACTTCCTTCTTCCAGAAATGACACTTCGAAAACTTCGCCTTCAGCTGATGCTGCCTTAGCGTCTCTAGCACCACTCTAAGATGAACTTCATGCTCTGTTTTATCCTTAGAGTAAATCAAGATATCATCTATAAAAACCAATACGAAGCTATCCAAGTATTCTCGGAAAACTCGGTTCATTAAATTCACAAAAAATGTCGACGCATTAGTCAGTCCGAACGGCATAACTAACCATTCGTACGATCCATATCTGGTCCTAAATGCCGTCAAAGTATACTATCCTCTACTACTCTAAGTTGATGGAAACCTGTCGCCAAATCCAACTGCGAGAATACCTTGGCTCCACTCAACTGGTCGAAAAAATCATCAATCCTCGGTAATGGATATTGATTCTTTATCGTTTTCTCATTCAACATATGAAATCGATAGATAGCCTTAACAATTCGTTTGGCTTCTTAGCAAACACTGCGGCTGCTCCCCAAGGCGAACTACTCGGCCTAATAAAATTCTTGCCTACCAAATCCACCAACTGCACCTTCAACTCCCTCATCTCTGTAGGGGACATCCTGCTCGGTGGCATACTCACTGGTTCTGCTCCCAGAACCAAATCTATCCGAAACTCAATGGCTCATTTCGGCGGCAATCCAAATTTAGGTTTGAGGTATTAATTTGTAACATCCCGTATCCGGAGGCCAAAAGATAAATGCTACAGATGATGCAGTCATTCATAGTATTAACTTCTGGTGGCAAAATACGGTAATGTTAATGATATCCATAATATCAGAAGCACTTGAATATGAACAAAATCACAAATTTCCAAAAACAACAATATACTGACTACATTTCAAAATAGATTCATATCCAAATTACATAATCCCATATCATTTCCCAGGTAAAGATCAAATATAATCATTACAAAATACGCCAAGAGCGACATATGACGATGCCCCCTTGGTTGAGTAGAGTCAATATAGTCATATCTGACTTAATATACACAACGGAATCAAAACGGATAAAATTGTAACTCCTAATTAGCTATCCGTCAGCCACCTGCTCGTCTCCGGAAGTTTTATTCGCCAAAATGACTAAATCCTGAAAGCCTTAACCCTCAACCTACTCAAATCAATTTTGAGCACCTAAGAGTTTAAGAGGAAACAAAAACTTCGAGTCAGACATAAAGCCTGGTGTGAATAATACTGCTACATCTCGGTTACTGATATTAAGTGAGACCACGCCGCTTAGCGAAACGGGTTTCCCCTCACTGATATACTCTTTGAAACATATATTTTGCAAATCCTTTCGTACAACCGAACTGGTTAATCAAACTGATATAATAATGATAATAATAGCTAAGTCCGTTAAGCTATAATCAGGTAACTAATGGACTCTCTATCCATAAGTAGTAAATGGACTATCTGTCCGAAAACTGAGCTGACTGTCCGCAAACTGGACTAACTGTCCGCAAACTGGACTAACTGTCCGAATCAAAATGGACTATCTGCCCGAATCATTTTCTTAGGGGTAACTACCCTTCATCTTTTTCCTTGAAAACCTTTTCAAAATGATTTAACCTTTTAAATCATACTTATACAAGGAAAATATATTCTTAGCTTTACTCTAAGCTATTTTTACCATGTTATGCATACTTTACTCAAAATAATGTTGATGAATTTTAATGAGGATTAGCTATCTTTCCAAAACAAGGTAAAACCCTTTTTAACTTGAAAATACTTAGACTATATTTCTTATTTAATACCTTCGAAACCTTTGTTTATAACCTTTAAATGACCCGTTTGAAACCCTTGAAAGTAACCGTTTCGAAACCATTGAAAATACCCCTTTCGAATCCATCGAAAGCCACTCTTTCGAAACGAATAAAAGTTTTTCCTTCGAAAGGTTTAAAATATTAGACATCCTCTTTTAAAATCTTTTAAGCATTTCATTTCGAAAACATAGGAAAAACCTTTCAACCCTATCAAAACCCTAGGGAACCGCCCCTTCGAAACCATTCACTAAAACCCTTTCGAAAGCATTAAAATACTAAACCTTTTGAAAGCCTTTGGGTTCAATTTAAAACATGTGGAAGCCTTTCGAAACCATTCAAAAATTTACCCCTTTGAAACCCTTGAAAACTATTTCAGTCGAAATTATTTGGATTATGCTTTCGAGTAGAGCAAGAGCATCAAAAACCCATTAAAGTCGAAAGCATCTGTTTCGAAACCATTTAAAACTGTCTCTTTCGAAACCATTTGGGTTTTACTTCAATCATAGAAAAAAGGTCTTTAAAACATTTAAGTCAAAAGCATCGGTTTCAAAACCATTTCCTAAGTAAAGAAGTGATGGTGTCGAAACCATCCCTTCGAAAGCATTGGAGAAGTGGCCAAATTTTAGAAAACAAAGCAACCCCTTCGAAACCATCTGAGGCAAAAGGTAAAAAGGCAATAGAAAAAAGGTTTTGACTTAGTCGAAAGCAATCATTTAAAAACAAAGGCGCAACCAAATCGAAACCATTTCCTTAAAATCCATTTGACTTAGTCGAAAGTTAACCAAGTCGAAAGCTACTCAGTCGAAAGCCATTTAGTCGAAAGCAATCAGATGCATTTTAGTTTAAAACAAAGTAATGCCTCAACCCCTTCAGAACACTTGGTTTCCACTCCATACCTTTTGCCTACATCCAATTCACTACGTACCAGTTCCCTTATACCATATGCATCGGTTTCGACTGTGTTGAAAGCGAAGTTAAGGAGGCGGATCTTGGTGCCGAAAGCATTGAAATAGTGAAAAGCATGTAGCAAATAATTCTTTTCACCTAACCTACTTTACACGTCAAATTTTGATTTGTTGCCTCTTTTCTTTACCACTAAAAAGTGCTACAATTTTCAGAACTAACTATTTGGATTATTTATAAAATGCCCCTTCTCCTTTTATAAATATATAAAACATTTAAGTCCCATACCTTAATTAATTTTATATATATCCATTAAAACACTTAGAAAAAATCTACAAAAATTCCGAAAATCTCTTTTAATATGTTTTCCAACATATAAAAATTTCAGACCCAAATCTTTTATTATTTAACCGTAAATAATTTATAACCCAAATAACATTTTCTTCACTAGAAAATTCATATAAATTCCACAAAAATTTTGAAAATTCTGAAAATTGAAACCCATCTCTAAAATATCATTTATGATCTTTATAAAAATTCGCAAGGCATTTGGATGTCATTTAATAAGATCTTCATATCAAAACATGTCATAAAATCTATATGAACAACCATAAATCATCAACAAGTATATATAATCATTACACCACTCAAAAACATGGCAAATCAATGCAAAATATTTTGGATTTCATCTTAAAACCAAAAACAAATAAATAGGAGATGTAAACATTATTCACCTTAGCTTTAGAGATTTAAGAGATTGAGATGTGAATGGATTTGATTTGCTTAAGCTTCTTCCTAGCTTTTCTCTATCTTCTTCCTCTTTCTCTTGTTAATGGTGGTCGGCCTCAAGTTAAAATTTTTATAAAAATGAAATAAACATGTATAGGGGAATACACGACCAAGTTTAAGGAATATAGGAATGGCCACTTTCCTATTTTACCCTTCCTCTATTTCAATCTTAACTCTTATTTTAATTCATATGTTAAATGGCACAGCTACCCTTTAATTAAATCAAATCTCAATCCCCTAATCAACAAATTATTTTATTTAATTTAACTAATTAAATATCCTAAATAATGTTACCAAAAATATGGGGTGTTACATAATTGGTTGTGGTAGGGTCCACCTCTTTCTTGGTGAAGTATTAAGTGACCTAATAGGATTCGGTGTTAGCGAGGAAGAACCGTGTAAGGATCCGCCTTTTGGGTTAGGTCTTAAATGACGTGGATCTTCCTAATTTATAGGCTTTAAATGGTCAGAGTTTGCCTAAGCCCCATTAAAAAAGAAGTAAATTGTTTAGGTATTTCCTCGTACATCGTATGTGCTAGTTACGAAGGATGTATAGTCGGACTGGAAGAGCCTTCGGGGTTACTATTGACTTTTCTATAGTTAAGCTGGAAGGGCCCTCGGGCCTACAGTTGACTTCATACGTATGTAGTGATTTTTAGTACATAAGACATATTTCTGATTTAAATGGTACTGCCCAAGTACAATTATAGTAATGCTTGGGATTTTCATTGCACGAGATCTTTGTTGTTCAGACCCAATCCTCATTACAACACAGGTTAGAGAGAGTAATGCTGATTTAGGTAACGAAGGTGGAGGTAAGGACTTGTAGCAATTATCTATCTATTTATGCTTTTTACGTATTTCATTGTACCCAGTTCAAACAGTTATGTTATTTCGAGATATTGTATTATGGAGGCTTTATGTAGACATGTTGTAATGTTTAACATGTAACGTCCTGAAATGGTTTTCTTTATGAAATGGGTACTTATTTCTGATATTATATTTTATCCATTTCGCTATGAGATTCTGAAAGTATAAATAGATAGTTCTGTGTACTGTATAATGTTTTAATTTTATTAACTTAACAACTCGCCTTGAAATGGGCTTAAGGTTCGACAGGCTCTCATTGGCTCGAAATTAGGTCTGTTTTGGGGTGGGTTGTTATATTTAAATAGTGTGTATATAATAGTTATAAACACATGTATCGATATACGATATCGATGTGCATTCAAATTGGATTTAATTGGACATTTATTTGATCAGGCTTGAAGCAATCAGGAGGCCCAAGTGAAGGTTGGTATGGCTGGCTATATGGAGGGTTAAATGGGATTGAATGATGATTCAAAAGGTAGGAATGTGTAAGAGAAAAGTGTGGATCTAGATCCTTCTTTTTCTCCTTTGAACCCTAGCTATCTATACCCTCACATCCCATTCTAGAAAAAATTAATTGAAGCCTTCACTCTCCCTAGATCATGCCGACCACTCTTGCCTCTCTCCACCTCATTTTTCAAGCTTCCAAATACACAAACTAAATCAAATTCGATGACCGATGGATGCTTCATTCAGATTCATAGCTCTTTCTGGATTTTGGAATCTAATTCTAGGAGTTTCAACATCTCAATGTTTTTCGTCTAGGCTATAGACATGGTAAATTTTCTATATTTATATTTACGCATTCACATGTAATTGTTCATTTATTTTTATATGCTAAGGTAGTATATACATATATTTTATAACGAATCTACATATATTGGTGTTGTCTTCATTTAGATGATTACACACATACATCTGTATGTATGTATAAATTAAAAAAATTACATATGTTTTTTCGTACATATTGCCCACGGCTTATGTGTGTTTATATATATGTATATAAATATTTAATAATATTAAAATGATTTACAACAAAATTGATTTTAATACAAATATTATTTAGTAAAGTATGTTTGATATATTATTAATATATATCTATATTTATAGATTCGGAAATTAAAAAAGGTTTTTTATGTATATATATTATAAATCTGAATATTATGTAATATTTATTTAATTTAAATGTTACATCAAATTATATATATACATACATAAATTACATTAATTATGTGTATATAAATTTTAATATAATATGTAGTAGTGCAAACTTGTTTTTAGAATAAAACAAATTAATTTTTAATTAATTCCTTATGGAATTAATTAAGTCAAAAAATATATTATATTTTTAGTTAATTAAAACAGTTTGAAACAAAAAAAGAATTTTTTTTATGACCAAAAAATATGTATGATTATAAGTATATACATTTATTATTAATTTACATGAAAATATTCATATATATAAACATTATATATACATACATAGGATTTCCTAAATATTATTTTAAATATATATATTATACATATATATTAAAAATCATTTTTGAAATATATACATTTTTATATATATTATATTTATTTAAAATTAATATTTGAATTTGAATAGATGTTTACTTTTTAGATCTAAATCTAAAATTTGAATTTTAAATTGGATTTTGACTTTTATTGTTATCTATAATATATTTATAATTATGTTATATTACAGTATATAGTGTATGTGTGTGTGTATATATGTAAAATATATTTATATCAATGCTAATATTTACAAACACTATTTTGCAATAATATAAAATTGTGTGTGTGTGTGTATTTGTATATGCACATACACACATATATGTATATAGATATATATGTATGTGTATGTGTATTTGTATATTTAACAGTGCACACACATATATAGAGGGGCTAATTTGTCCGTTGTGATGTAAATCACAGCATCTATACATGGACATATTAAACCATGTACACCATTTATGTTGTGCAGCGCACACATATGTCTATATAACACATATATTACATTATAATTATAAATATTATGATAATATAAAACTTTATATTGTAAATTAAATAAAATATTGATTTTATTTAAATTAATTTAGATAAGATGTGAACAAATTTAGATTTCATAAGCCCAATAAGATCCAAAATCGAATAATTTTTTTGAAATTTACTCATTTACTCTACTGCGTGCTGGCCCGGTTCCAACAATGGTATCAGACCAACAACCTATACGATCTAAATTACTAGTACTAGGGCTAACCTCTTAAGGCCTATGCATTAATTCCTCCTAGCCCCGACCACCTGAAGCACCACCACTTGCAAACTCAGAAGATTGTCTCCTCCCTTACTTACGTCACCTAGATCGCCGCCATTAGCCTCAATTTTGCTAGTGAAGTTTGCACAGTCGGGAGCTTTTAGGCTCAATTCCAACCACCTTGCTACTTCATTTATCAAATCAAAACCAGATCTATATTCTCCTCGTTGAGCACTATGATTTTTCACCTTAATTACATCAATCTTTCATTGAATCAAAAAAATCCTAGGTTTGCCTTTATGGTTTCACCAATTGAATGTTTGACTATAATTTCTGATTGCCTCGGATACTTTTTCGATAAACGGACACCCCCAATTAAATATATTCGTCAAGAGCTTTGCAATGATATATCAATATGGTATTTGGATAATTTGATTTTTAATACAATTTTGGATTAGAAATAATCATCTCCCATTAGCAAGTGATTGAGGAATTTCGAGAATTAGATAGAAAAATAAAGGTAGAGGTGATGGCCAGGATTTCATGGCCTCATTTATATAGTCATTAGGTTGGGTTGTAGGTTGTATGTCTAGTTTGGCCCGAAATAGCTATGCACACTATTTGAATACTATATCGCCTCTATTCGCAAACTGTAACTCCAAACCCATCAAATTTATATGTCAAACTGATTATCTCGAAAAGACCATTGCACCAACTATAAATACTATAACCAATTAACTTTTTTTATTAAAAATCCATTTTTAATATTAAGTAACAACATTAAAGTTTTGGGTCGTTACAACATATGTCTCCTTAAGTATACTATCGTAAAAACAAAGCATGCTTTGGATCAAGACAAACTATTAGATGTTAGCTATAAAGGAGTCATCAATCAACCAACTATCATTTTGAAGTGTCACATCCATTTCAAGAACATCGATTCATTGCTTCATGTGGCGGCCGAATCATCTCTTTCTGCAGAAAAGTTAGAGCCTTCAATTTTTCGGAAGCTACACCGTAACTTGATTTGGTAGATCCCCTTTCTTTTTCATTCTTTTCCTTTTAAAAAACAACATACTTGTTTCTTTCCTACTGCAATTTCGAACCTAAATTTACCATCAACTTTGACGCCAAAATCATTGCATCAACTCGATTGCCGACACCATTGCTCACTGTCGCCACCTTTAGTTGTGCATCTCTACAAGTCATCATCGGTTTCTACAATAAACCCACCTAATCTCATCGAATTCCGTTCAATATTTTGTCACCTTGGACTTGGCATCGCTGTCGCCGTTGTGCACTTTCCTCGCCATCGCGATCGTCATAGCCATCATCTCTGACCCATGTTCATAGTCGAGCTAATAACTCACTTAGGTCATCACTTCCTTTCCTCAACAAATTCATAACCAAACCCGGGCCACACAAAGGGAAACTCATGGGCAATTCTTGAGTTTGATGGGGATGGGGGTCTTCAAATCGATTGCATCGACAAATAGTGATGGCTGTAGGAAAGTTATTCGAATTCTCAGGGCTGTTCTGGGACATGGGTTGGATATTTTAGTTTTGACGAGGCACATTCAAGAAGTATCTTCAAATAAATCCCAACATTCAATAAATTCAATTGTCGATACTCTGAATCAAACAATATAGTCCTATGATCCTATAAAGAAAGCTCTGTATCGCTCTAGGCAATGTTTATGTTATCACGTATTCTATGATAACAGATAAAATCCAACACACGGTTCCATATCGTGACAAAGCCTCATTTGCCAACGCGAGTAGGCTATCTGCATAAAGTGTTTGCGTACATTGTGTCATGGATAGGGTACACACCACCTAGATTGACACTTTCATTGCCTTGTCCAATGTGTATATTCGGATTGGTTAACACATGTCAACAATCGTTCAACTCTGTACATCGACTACATGGATTTTAATTATAACGGCAAGATAAATCATACCAGATGACATTTATCATCAAGTTTTCCACTATAGAATGGCAGACCTTAGATGATCTCCTAATCTTTAAACTAGCACTAACCCTTCTACACGTTCGGAAGCTAATACGTCTACTGCTCGGGTGTCTATATCTATCGCATAAGGAGTATGACGGTCGATTACTCAAGAAATTAAGCTTGCAAGTTAATCCGATGGGCTAACCTCATTGCCCCACTATTCCATAGAATGATCGTCCCATACTTATGATCTTGGATAACCCTCCAGATGTTAGCATGTAGATTAACCGCCAAAGAGCTAAAGTCTATCTACATAAAGCATGGGATTCCAAGGGATGAGGTCCTTCTTCCAGAACCCCACCAATAGGCTCACCATCCTCCTACCAGCTATAGTGCTTGTAAACGGTATATGTGCATGTTTGGAGTTGTGCCTCCATTCAACAAGTTCCTTAATTTCTTTTCCAATCGCCAAGGCTTGCTCCAACCCAAATACATTCAAATGGTTATGCCCTTTTAAGCTCTCTCTACATCATATTCAAAATGCATCTAAGTTGTTCCCCTACCTTTGAAGAGTGTTCTTACTTGCTTGACTTCAAAATGAGGAAAGATACTCCTTTGTTGTTAATAATTGAAGCCTTTAACCACTGTAAGGTTATTCGAGGGCTCCACAATAGGAGGAGCTACTTTCAAAGCGAATACTTCTTTGTTCGATGCCTTGAGGGCTTCAACCGCTTCTAGCCATAAGCTTCTTTGTCTAATAGTTTCATCACACTTGGGTCCTCTTCACCCAAGTGATTAGCACTCTTTCTATCTGATAGATATTCTAGAGCAGATCCCAACTCCTGCCATGGTTAGTCTTTTAGAGTTCTTAAAGAGAATCGACTTAGACCTGAGGAAAAACCTCCTACCTTCTTACTAGCACTTGAATATCACCTTCTCTATAGTGGAAGGAGTATCCAACCCAATCCAGTTCCTACTAGAGCGACTCAAGTAGCTCATGGTCCTTCTACTTCCTAAGAAGTCTTTGTGGAAACCGAGGAGGTTGCTAACTCTGACAACGATGGCCAAAGAAGAGGAGGCAACCAAGGGGTTGGTGAGAACCATTCATAGGAATAAGGAGTCGAAGGAGACGATAATTTTGGAGAAGAAATAGGAGAAGAAAGTGTGGATAAGGAAGGAGATAAAGAGGAAGATGAAGAAGAGAATGGGGGAGCAGAAGTAGAGAGAGAAATGACTATGCTAGCGAGGACGAATCATTAGGGGAAACCTCTCCCGAAGGAACTCTAATCATCTCACCTTCCATGCCAAAGATACTTTTCATTAAGTCTTCAGCTCACGCTCGAACCATCTCATAACCCTATGAAAGAGTCGTCTCCTGCAGCGGGCGCATCCGACAATATCTTTAGTTCACTGAGCGACCTTAGAAACAAAGCTAAATTTCCTTCTGGAGAACTAAACATAGAAGATATCTTGAATTCCAGTCCACATGACTTTAGTTTCCCTTCAGGCGACATGCTTTGGCCTACCAAATGTGAAGAAAATCCATCTAGAATCCCTCGAATGTGGTCCATAAGCTACTTAGGGCACACCAACACTTCATACTTGGATCATAGGCACAAACACTCCGCGGTTATGCTTGATCTAGTGATCCGATCCTAATTAAATCCTTCATCTTTTCAGTTACAACAGGGAAAAACTATTGAATGGAGAGACTTTGCGAAGGCACTAGGCAGCACCTTTCCCAAACTCTAGGGATTTCCTACCCTCACTGAGGCTCTTATAATGAGTTAGAGAGCGAAAGACTAAGGAGGAAGGTTAAGAAATGGCATGAAGCAAAAGATAGGCAACAGTGTTGGGAATAACAATGGGAGTCATGTGACTACTTTGGCATGACTATGACCCCACCATCAACAACATTCACATGCTTAATCTTCTCGGTATCGCCAGTCTTCCGATTCCAATATTCCTCCATCATCTCGATCGCTTACTACCAGCATCACCGCTTCCCATCAATCCTAATCAATCTATAAGAAGGACCTGACTAAGCTCGAGAAAGAAAGAGATGAAAAGTAAAATTCTATAAATGATTCTCAATATATATTAACTGAGATGGCTACTGCTCAAAGGTCGAAAGTCTGAAAAGGCTAGGTGGTAGAGGTTGCTATCCCATTACATTAACTGAGGCCTGAGAGGAAATTCTAAAAAGGGCTAAAGAGTACGGCCACGAAGTTGAAGAAGAGAGGCTGGAAAGCAAACTTTTTGATGACGAAGATTTAATAGCCCTGGAAGAGAGCAGGAAAATCATGGCAGGAAGAGCTGTAGTCGAGGAACTAGTGCCTACTGAGACTCCCACTGGCCCCATCTCTCTAAAGCATGCGGATGACACTACTCCAGCTTTGAAAGAGTCTTTAGTAGATATTTTAATTTTTTCTTTAACTACTCTTGAGGTTGTGTAACGACCTTAATTTTGGTTAACATTATCTAGGACATTTAATTAGTTAAATTAAATGACATAATCAAATGGTTAAGGGATTGAGATTTGTAAATCTAAGGGGTAGGCATGCCTAAGGAAACAAATGAACTAAAGGAAAACTAAAATAGATAAGGGGCAAAGTAGGAATAAGTCATACCCTTATACCCTAAACCCACACTAATGTTCATTTTCACATTCAAAACAAAAATCAAATATTAGAGGCCGGTCACTATTAGACAAAGTTAGAAGAAGAAAAGCTAAAGATCAAGAGGAAGATTAAACAATTCCAAGATCAAATCTCAACTCCTTAATCACAAAGCTAAGGTGAATAATAGGTTACATCTCATGTTTTTATTATTTCGGTTTTAAATTGAAATCCGAATTATTTTGCAATTGTTTTGCCATGTTTTTTATTGTTAAAATGGATATATATGTTTGTTGATGATTTGTGTTTTTTCATATGGATTTATGATAAGTTTTAAGGTGAAAACCCTATTAGATGACATCTAAATTCCTTGCGATTTTGAGATAAGGTCAGAAATAATATTTTAGAGATGGGTTTCAAATTTTAAAATTTTCTGAATTAATGTGGATTTATTATTAATTTTCTAGTGAAAAAATGTTAATTGGGTTTAAAAATAAATACGGCTAATTAATATTGTTTTTGGGTTAGAAATTAATATATATTAGGAAACATATTAGAATGATTTATGGGAATTTTTGTAGAATTTTCCTAAGTGTTTTAATAAGTATATAAAATTATTTAAGGTATAGGACTTAAATATTTTATATATTTATAAAAGGAGAAGGGGCATTTTGTAAATCTTTTAAATTATTAACTTCTGAAATTTCTGCAGCACTTTTAGAATAGAATTTGGAAAAGAAATTAGCAACCAATCATATGTTGACAAACAAAGCAGGTTCATTGAAAAGAATTACTTTTTAAAGTTAAAATTCATTTTTAGCCATACTTTTGCTGTTTCACCACTTTCGGCACTTACCTTTCGACTAAGTACTTCCGCCTCTATCTCTATCGAAACCAATGTGCATGGTACCAAAGACTTGGTACGTAGTGAATTGGACATAGGCGAAAGGTATTGGGTTAAAACATGGGGTTCCAAAGGGGTCGAAAACCTTACTTGGCTTTTTAAAGGAAATGTGCCTGCTTTTCTTTCGAGAAGAATACTTTCAACTTAGATAGCTTTAGACTTGGTTAAATGGTTTTAAAGAATGGTTTCAAAAGATGTTGCGCTCTTGTTTTATAAAGAAGCTTTCGAAGGGGTCGAAACCCCTAGCTGCCACATCATTCCTTTCGAAGCAATGCTTTCGAAAGGGTTTCTATGTTTTAAAACCGAAGCCGCTTCTCCACTGCTTTCGAAGAGATTGGTTTCGACACGATCCACTTCTTTTACTTAGGAAATTGTTTTCGAAAGAGTGCTTTTGACTTAGTTATTTTAAGATCCGTTGTTCTATTGAAAGTTAAACCCAAAGGTTTCGATAGGAATAGCTTTGAATGGTTTTGAAAGGTTGTTCCACATGTTTTACTTGAAACCAAATGCTTTCGAAAGGTTTGATTTATATAAAGAACTTAATGCTTTCGAAAGGCTTAAGTTAAAGGTTCCGAAGGGGTGGTTCCCCGATGTTTTCGAAAGGTTTTAAATGGAAGGTTTCCAATGGTTTTGAAAGACATTTTAAAGTGTTTTGAAAGGAATATGTCTATGGTTTTATAAAGCTTTCGAAAGAGATGATTTCAATGTTTTCGAGAGGTTAAATGTAAATGGCTTTTGTAACACCCCGATATTTTATGGGAAATATAACTAAAAAGGAATTAAAAGCACATTTGGCATAGTGGTAAAGGCGCATGCTGACTTCCTTAGTGACCAGGGATCAAGTCCCGTTGTCGCCCAAAATCTGGAGCGATGTTTTTTTTAGCTGGTTCGTTTCCAGCGATTTTCCTACGTATTTCAGCATTGTTTCTGACATGTGGCGGCTTCCCATTCGTTCCAATGATGTAATAGGATGATATGACTAAATTTTATTGGTAGAGTGATGTGTATGGGCTAGAATGGATAACCATTAAGTGTATGAAAGAACCAGATATAATCTAATGGATTATATTCACTCAAACAATTTATAAATAAACCATCTAACCTAAACTCAATCTCTTATTCAGCCGTCGCCATAATTCTATAGTAAAAGTGTGTATTATTCTTCCTATTTTCTTTACTAAATAAACAAATCTCCACCAAATTAAATTATCTATATATATTCAAGCAATTTGGGGAATTTAGAAGAATCAAAGGGAGAAAGATTAAAGCAAAGCTTTTTTCAAATTTATGCAAGCTCAAGTGCCAAGTGAGTGGGAATTAATATGAAATAGAAAAATAAAGTAGTTCAATTTCAGTTCTTTTCTGGTATGTTAATATGAATTAATTTATGTTATTAATTGAGAATAGATGTAAATTATTGCAACTTCTTCTTCTTCCACTTGTCAAATCTAATTCATGTTTGGTTTAAAATATGGGACATATAAATTGTCTATTAACGTTTTATGGCATAAATAAGATTGAAATTTATGTAAATTATTGTATCTTCTTCTTCCACTTCTCAATTCTAATTCATGTTTGGGTTGAAATTTGGAACAAACAAATTGTTATTCATGTTTCATGGCGTAAATAAGATTGGTTTAATTAAATTGAATTAGAATTGTTATTCAATTCCTAATGGTAGAATAGGTTATTAGAATAAATTAGAATATGTTACTTGAATAAAATTATGGTTTTGATTGATATAATTACATATTTTGAATATGGTTTTGGAACAAAATTGGGAAGTCTAATTGGCATAATTGTTTGTTTCATATGTGGCCTAAAAATGTAAAAGTGGAATTTTGTGTAGCTAAATGGTTTGTGGCTATTGGATAAAAAATTTGTACAGATTAAATCTCTAAAAGGAGAAAGTAAATTAAACGGACCCTAAAGGCTAGTGTAAATCTGTGACAAAATGGCATAAAAATTACAGACAAACCATACGGACTGAACGGACATGAAATTGAAATAACATTTATGTAAGAAAAAGGGAAATTGAGAAATAACCAAATCGGATGTAAAAATGGTCTAAAGAAGATTAATGGAAATAAACAGTATGTAAACTTTAACGTTAAAATTAATTAATTTGGAAGCGATTTGGTAGGCAGACCTTGTAAAGGTCTAGATAGGTGTTTCATGCAGTTAAGACCAAAATATGTTGGTTGTACGTACTAGGAGCGGGCAAGTAGGTTCGTAAGGATGTTTGTTACCTTTTATAGGTTGCTAATACGTTGGATATATAGCATCCGCAATCGTAGGCTTCTTCAGGCAGATCGACGTGGACAGAACAAGACAAGTGTGCTCCGACGTAGGCTTCTTTAGGCAGATCGTTGGAGGATTTTGCTCAGCCGACCCAGTTTCGGGCGCTCTTTCGAAGGACCGACACTTTGGATCGGGGCAAGTCCATGTTGGTGACCGAGGAGACAGGAGGATAACAGTCCAGTTTGGCGGAGCCTGAGTGCAACTTTGGGATCCTACGAGGTTGTTTGAGTCGACGCCGGTCAGGTGTAAGAGGCATTTAGTCACAGTGCATGGGTGAAGAGCATGACTTTCACGCTGTAGCACGTGGATAGGTAAGGACAGCAGGTCCGACAGACCGATTGACGTTTAGTATTAATGCATGGTTGACTTCCCTAGAGTGACCACAGACTTTGGCTTCTTAGGAATTGTATCTAAGAAGGGTTCACTGCATTATATTATTCACCCTCTGCGATATCCGGGGAAGACCTGGAATTAAATTGTTTTATTCTTTCTGCTTCAGTTTATTTCTTATTCACCAGACTTTATGTCTGACCCATTCCTATTTTTCCTATTTTCCCCAAATCACAGGAGGGAAAGTCTTGGTTGTAGTTCTTTGCAGCTTGGAGGGTCATTGGAGCGGTTGTTATCTTCAGCTTTTGTTTCTTTTGTTTCATGTACTTCGTTTCTCTTTTCCGTACTTAAGTCTATATATGGGGACCTATATTGTAAAATTTGTTATGTCTTATGTTTTGGTGGAGACTACTTGGTACTTTTGGTTTCAGAAATAAATTTAGGATAATGTTGTTTTTAATGAAGCTGTTTTGCTATTTATTTATAATTAGTGAAAGTTTTCTTCCACTGTAATATTTTAATCAATTTATGTTGTTGCCTTGGTCTCTGTTCTATGTTATGGATTTTTATTTCACCTGACCACCCGTGCTTCTAGTCATGCCCGATTTTCAAGGTTCCTAGAGGTGCGAGGTGTCAGAGTGGTATCAGAGCTAAGGTTTCGGTAATCCTAAAAATATTTTAAAAATATAAAGGTTTTCAAATAATTTTTAAAGGATATTCCAAATAATACTTTAAAAAGTATATGTATATATTTTGGAAAAAAAGAAATTTTAAAAATGGGTCCCTCATATCTCTTCCTCCCTATCTACTGAACTATTTGTGGAGTACCTAATCCCATCTTTTTAATATCCACAGAGAGAAATGTCTGAACCGCAAGATATTCCCGAAGTTTCAGGCCTTAATATGCCTGCTTGGTTCAGACGTTATTTGCAGGCTACTACACGAGCAGATCCACCAGCTAGGGATGCTGCTCCGGCGGAAGGGGCTCCAGCCCGTCCGCCAGGCATTCTCGATTTTCCCAAGTTATGCAAGGACTACACCGGGTTAGGAGGTAAGCCGTTTCTTGGCACCGAGTCATATACTAAGGCGAGAGCTTGGATCCGTAGTTGTGAGCGGATATTTGGACTTATGGGATTGGAGGACTTGGCTCGGAGGTAGTTGGCTTCATGGCAGTTGCAAGGAGAGGCACTTTGTTGGTGGGAGATTGTGGAGGCTGAGGCTGATAATTTGACTTGGGTGGATTTTCGTACTAGGTTTGAGAGGAAATTCTTATCGTAGGCTGAAGAGGGAGTGCAGCTAGAGAAATTTATACAGCTCAAGCAAGGGGATATGACAGTTGAGGAATATGTTAATCAATTCAATGAGCTTGCCAGATTTGGATTAGATCTGATCAATACTCCTCACAAGAAGGCGTTGAAGTTCACTAAGTGTTTGAGTCAGCCACTGTAGAGTTTGGCGGTGAGCCACATTCCGATGGGAGCCACTTTTGAGGGATTGGTAGAGATGGCTTTACTTGCTGATACTGAGAAGAAAGGAGATGTGGCTCAGAAGAGCGATGGGAAGAAGCAATGGAAAGGAAAGAGGATTGTTGGAGGAGGGTTAGGTGGAAAAAGGAAAGTTCCAAGGAAGGACTGGAAGTGCAATACTTGTGGAAAACCAGGTCATCTTGCTAAGGATTGTAGAGGGGCAGGAGAGAACCGAGACTGAGGTGTTATCTTTGCGATCAAGTGAGGCATATGAAAAAGGACTGTCCATCAAAGCACAAGGACAGTTCATAGACACCTTCACAGCCTGCTCAAGCTTATGCTTTAGAACCAGCTCCTTCCTCTGGTACTCGTCTGGTTGTGGACAAGGGAAAGAAGGTGATCATCGAAGGTGTGTTATCTATCTCTAATTTTCCTGTTCATACCCTATTTGATTCTGGAGCTTCGCACTCTTTTATATCTATTACTCTGGTAGAGGGTCTTGGTCTTGATGCTTGCTTAGTGACCAACCCGGTAGTAGTATCAAATCCCATAGGAGGATCGACATATTTGTCCATGTTATGTCGGGATTTGAAATTGTTCATTTTAGGGGTTGAGTTTAACTGCAATGCCTTTGTATTGGTCTTTTTCTGGTTCGGGTTGATTCTTGGTATGGATTGGCTATCCATGTATGGTGATGTTCTTGATTGCGATAAGAGGGTAGTGAGGTTAGGCACTTGTAGTGGACGTACCTTGGAGGTATCTTATGATCCTATAGGATCAGTCATGTTGAGCTACCTTTATTCTCTTGACTTATTGCCCGATAGTTTGAGTTCGGTACCCATTGTTAGAGACTTTCTAGATGTGTTCGAGGAGGTTGCTGGCCTTCCACCTCGAAGAGAGATCGAGTTCAAGATTTATCTTGTCGATAATTCCAAACCGGTTGCTTTACCGATAAGGCATATGGCTCCTAAGGAACGTCGTGAGTTGAGCAAGCAGATTTGAGAGCTTTTGGAGAAGGGCTTCATTTGTAGGAGCATTTCTGAGTGGGGCGCACCCGCCGTCTTTGCCACTAAGGCAGATGGCTCTCTCAGGCTTTGCGTGGATTATAGGGAGCTTAATAAGCCGATGAAGAAGAATCGTTATCCGCTTTCCCGTATAGACGATCTCTTCGACCAGCTAGTAGGAGCCAAGGTATTTTCACAGCTTGATTTGGCCATGGGATTTCATCAGTTGCGTGTGGTGGAGGATAGCATCGAGAAGACTGCGTTTAGGACTCTGGATGGGTTATTTGAGTGGTTAGTCATGCCATTTGGGCTAACCAATGCTCCAGCATATTTTGTGGACTTGATGAGTCGAGTATTTCATGAATCGTTGAACAAGTTTGTGGTGGTGTTCGTCGATGACATTTTGGTTTATTTGCAAAGCAAGGAGGAGCATACTGTTCACTTGGAAGAAGTGCTTAGGACCCTGCGAGCACATAAGTTGAAGGCGAAGTTCTCCAAGTGCCACTTTTGGAGGGATGAGGTTCGCTTTTCGGGACACATCGTTTCAGAGGATGGACTTGCAGTAGATCCGGCGAAAGTGGCAGCAGCACAGGATTGGCAGACCCCTAAGAATGCCATGAACATAAGGAATTTCCTTGGTCTTGCCGGCTACTATAGGAAGGTCATTAAGAACTTCGCTAGGATATCAGCTCCACTTACCCGCCTTACCAAGAAGAACTCAGCTTTTGTTTAGGATGCCAAGTGTGAGGATGCCTTTGGTCGATTGAAGGAAGCTTTGACTACCGTGCCCATATTGGTATTACCAGATGGAACCAAGCCTTTCTCAGTTTATACGGATGCTTGTGGTATGGGGCTAGGTGATGTACTGATGCAAGAGGGTAGGGTAGTGTGTTATGTGAATAGACAGTTGAAATGCATGAGAAGAACTACCCGACGCATGATCTTGAGTTGGCAGTTATAGTTTTTGCTCTCAAGTCTTGGAGGCACTATCTCTTAGGAGAAAGATTTGAGCTTTTCATGGATCATAAGTCTTTGAAGTATCTATTCTCTCAGAAAGACTTGAATTTGAGACAGCAAAGATGGATGGAGTTTTTAGCCTCTTATGACTTTGAGATTTCCTATACCACTGGCAAAGTTAATGTAGTGGCAGATGCATTGAGTAGACGCAAAGTGGTTTTTAAGTCCTCTATTTTTGGAATGGAAGCATTTGGAGTACATTGCTACCTTTGATTTTAGACCTCCATAAGATTTAGCTTCGAGATTGTTAGTAGCCCTCGACGTCCAGCCTACTTTGATGGAGCAGTTTGGAGCAAGGCAAGGTGAGGACGAAGAGTTAAAGGACATTTTAGATAAGCTTCATAGAGGAGAGTCATCACCACATCTTAGGCTCTATACCATGGACAATAGGGGATGGCTTAGAAGGGATGGTAGACTTTGTGTTCCCCGTAGTGAGGATTTAGTAGATGCGGTATTGGCCGAGTCACATCATTCTAGGATGATAGTGCACCCCAGTGGTGATAAGATGTACCGGGATATGAAGAGGGTATTCTATTGGCATAGAATGAAGAAGTGGGTGGTGGAGTATGTATTGAAGTGCATCACTTGCCAAAAGGTAAAGGCGGAACAAAAGAAGCCCGGAGGACTGTTGCAGCCATTGGATATTCCATTATGGAAATGGGAGAGCATCTCTATAGACTTCATGGATGGATTACCAAGGTCACGGAGAGGGAACACGAGCATTTGGGTCATTGTGGATAGACTGACAAAGAGCGCTCATTTTATACCCATTAAGAGTAATAGGACGGCAGCTTCTTTGGCGACTCTTTAAGTAAGGGAGATAGTTAGGCTTCGTGGAGTTCCTGCCAGCACTGTGAGCAACAAAGATCCATTATTCACCAGCGAGTTTTGGAGGAGTCTTCAGCAAGCCTTGGGAACGGGATTGAATCTGAGCATAGCATATCACCCTCAGACGGATGGACAGACTGAGAGGGTAAATAGGGTTTTAAAAGATTTGCTTAGATTGTGCATCATTGACTTCAGAGGCTCTTGGGAAGACCGCCTACCTTTTGTGGAGTTCGCATAAAATAATAGTTATCAAGCAAGCATTGGAATGGCATCGTTCGAGACCCTCTATGGCAGATCATGTAGATCACCAACCTGTTGGTGGGATACCACCGATAGGATCTTGCTTGGACCAGACTTGGTGAGGGAAACTTCTGAGAAGGTGCATTTGATTCGCAAGAGGTTGAAGACTGCACAAGATAGACAAAAGTCATATGCCAACAGAAGACGTTCAGATTTGGAGTTTAAATATGGAGATATGATTATTGTCAAGGTTTCTCCTCTGAGAAATGTTATGAGATTTGGCTCCGTGGGTAAGTTCGCACTGACATTTTCAGGACCCTTCCCTGTTACCGCACGGATTGGAAAAGTGGCATACAGAGTTGATCTTCCAGATAAGTTGGTAGGAGTTCACGATATTTTTCATGTTCCACATCTGAGGAAGTGTCTACATGATTCCGCAGTAGTACTAGAACCCAATCAGCTAAGGGAATTGGAGGTAGAGCGTGAATCACTTGTGTGTCGTACACCCACCCATATATTGGAACATGGTGTCAAGAGATTACGCAACAAGGAAGTTCGTCTAGTGATGGTTCAGTGGGGAGATGACCCCAAGGAGTTCACATGGGAATCTGAGGAGAGAATTTGAACTTCTTATCCTTTTCTATTTGAAGGTACACTTCAAATATCCTATCTTTGATCTTTGATCTTTGATCTTTCCTTAGTTAGGGTCTTTTCGATAATCTTTAGGTGAAACCTATGGATGGTAGCTTGGTTGTAAACATATCATTAGGGCATGTTATGTTTGATGGATGAAAATGATTGCAAGTGGATGCCAATGTTTGCAAATGGATGCATTGCTTGCACCAGATAGATATTTATTAGGATAATCGGCCAACTAGGTGCACACACTTGCATATGCGTGCCTATTATTTATTGCATTTGCACATGGTTGTATATATATGTGTGTGTGTGTGTGTGTGTGTAAATGGATGTTGCATATGTATGGTGCATTTGGGTGAATGATTGAAACATACATATAGAATTATCAATTATACTAGGGTAATTGCATATATTTGGTTCCATGGCATAAGCATACTTGCATTACAGGAGGTCAACTGAATCAGTAGACCGACTACCTTTTCGCATTAGGTAAGTTCATATGCAATTCACTTTTCATAAATCATAAATTGTATTAGTTAAAAATAAGGACAGTGGTAGAAATGGATGATGGTTGAGTAGATGGATGTAGTTCTTGGATGTAGGTTGTTAATTACATTTTCCGTCTTTGGAGATTTCGGGGACGAAATCCTTTAAGGGGGGAGAATGTAACTCCCCGATATTTTACGGGAAATATAATTAAAAAGAAATTAAAAGCGCATTTGGTACAGTGGTAAAGGCGCATGTTGACTTCCTTAGTGACCAGGGATCAAGTCCCATTGTCGCCTAAAATCTGGAGCGATGTTTTTTTAGCCGGTTCTTTTCCAACGATTTTCCTACGTATTTCAACGTTGTTTTTGACATGTGACGGCTTCCCATTCACTCCAGTGATGTAATAGGATGAGATAGCTAAATTTTATTAGTTGAGTGATGTGTATGGGTTAGAATGGATAACCATTAAGTGTATGAAAGAACCAGATTTAATCAGAAATAATCTAATGGATTATATTCACTAAAAAAATCTATAAATAAACCATCTAACCTAAACCTAATCTCTTATTCAGCTGTCGCCATAATTCTACAGTAAAATTAGTGTGTATTATTCTTCCTCCTTTTCTCTACTAAATAAACAAATGGGGTTTTTAGGTTCAAGGAAAAAATTGAAGAAAACTTTAGCTTTAGGGACAAGAAGTTTGTTTTTTAGGCTGAAGGACATTTCTAGTGTAAATCACAGAATGATAGTTATAACTATCATTTTCTGTTTACACTAAAAGATGTCCTTCAGACTAAAAAGCAAACTTGTTGTCCCTAAAACTAAATTTTTTTGCAACTTCTTCCCTGTGCCTATTTTCCTGTAAACAAATCTCTACCAAATTAAATTATCTATATATATTTAAGATTTGGAGAATTTAGAAGAATCAAAGGGAGAAAGATTAAAGAAAAGCTTTTTTCAAATTTATGCAAGCTCAAGTGCCAGGTGAGTGGGAATTGATATGAAATAGAAAAATAAAGTAGTTCAATTTCAGTTCTTTTCTAGCACATTATTATGAATTAATTTTTTTATTAATTTAGAATAGATGTAAATTATAGCAAATTCTTCTTTTTCTTCCACTTCTCAAATCTAATTCATGTTTGGTTTAAAATACGGGACATATAAATTATCTATTCAGGTTGTATGGCATAAATAAGATTGAAATTTATGTAAATTATTGCATCTTCTTCTTCTTTCACTTCTCAATTCTAATTCATGTTTGGGTTGAAATTTGGAACAAACAAATTGTTATTCATGTTTCATGGCGTAAATAAGATTGGTTTAATTAAATTGAATTAGAATTGTTATTCAATTCCTAATGGTAGAACAGGTTAGTTGAATAAATTCATAATATGTTACTTGAATAAAATTATGGTTTTGATTGATATAATTACATAATTTTGAATACAGTTTTGGAACAAAATTGGGAAGTCTAATTGGCATAATTGTTTGTTTCATATGTGGTCTAAAAATGTAAAAGTGGAATTTTGTGTAATTAAATGGTTTGTGGCTATTGGATAAAAATTTTGTACTAATTAAATCTCTAAAAGGAGAACGTAAATTAGGGTGGAAAAATGTAAATTAAATGGACCCTAAAGGCTAGTGTAAATCTGTAACGAAATGGCATAAAAATTACAGACAAACCATACGGACTGAACGGACGTGAAATTGAAATACCATTTATGTAAGAAAAAGGGAAATTGTGAAATAACCAAATCGGATGTAAAAATGGCTAAAGCACATTAATGGAAATAAACAGTATGTAAACTTAACGGTAAAATTAATTAATCTGGAAGCAATTTGGTAGGCAGACCTTGTAAAGGTCTGGATAGGTGTTTCATGCAGTTAAGACCA
Organism: Allium fistulosum; assembly: GCA_030737815.1. NCBI lineage: Eukaryota > Viridiplantae > Streptophyta > Magnoliopsida > Asparagales > Amaryllidaceae > Allium > Allium fistulosum. The sequence goes on from CM060903.1 coordinate 1,182,458,247, forward strand.
AAATATAGTTTTGGCTGTACATGCTAGGAGCGGGCAAGTAGGTTCGCAAGGATGTTTGTTAACTTTTATAGGTTGCTATCACGTAGGATAGATAGCATCCGCAATCGTAGGCTTCTTCAGGCAGATCGACGGGGACAGAATAGGACAAGTGTGCTCTGATGTAGGCTTCTTTAGGAAGATCGTTAGAGGATTTTGCGCAGTCGACCCAGCTGCGGGCGCTCTTTCGAAGGACCGACACTTTGGACAGGGCAAGTCCACATTGGTGACCGAGGAGACAGGAGGATAGGAGTCCAGTTTGGATGAGCCTGAGCGCAACTTTGGGTTCCTACGAGGTTGTTTGAATCGGCGCCGGTCGGACGTAAGAGGCATTTACTCACAGTGCACGAGTGAAGAGCATGACTTTCACACTGTAGCACGTGAATAGGTAAGGACAGCTGGTCTGACAGGCCGATTGACGTTTAGTATTACTGCATGGCTGACTTCCCTAGAGTGACCATGGACTTTGGCTTCTTAGGAACTGTATCTAAGAAGGGTTCACTTCATTATATTATTCACCCTCCGTGATATCCAGGGAAGACCTGGAATTAAACTGTTTTATTCTTTCTACTTCATTTTATTTCTCATTCACCAGACTTTACGTCTGATCCATTCCTATTTTTCATATTTTCCCCAAATCATAGGAGGGCAAGTCTAGGTTGCAGTTCTTTGCAGCTTGGAGGATCATTGGAGCAGTTGTTATCTTCAGCTTTTGTTTCTTTTGTTTCATGTACTTCGTTTTCTTTTTCATAGTTTACTCTGTATTGGGTCATTAGAGAAGTTGTTATATTCAGCTCAAGGTATGGATCGATCAATATCAAGGAAGTCAACCTTGTTCGGATCCATGGTGTTCATATCCATCAAAGTCAATCTCCTTTGTATCCATCGGCAACTACTCCTTTGTATCGATCGACCGCCTTATACATTTCATATCGATCAGCCAATAGATCGATACGAAATCAACACCCTTCATTGATACGAAATCAACACCTTCAATCGATACGAAGAGCTTAAGTTCGTATCGTTACGAACTGGAACGAAAGTTATCGATACGAAGCGGCTTCAAGTGAACGATACGAATGAAGTTACATGGGATCGATACAACGAAACGTGGTCAAAAGGAGGAAACGGTCGCTCGGCATGAAAAGTGGATCGCTCCTAGACTATCGCTCCGTGTCACCCTGATCGATGCGCATAGCATTGATACGAGTTGATCGATACGAATAGTTCACCCTGTTGCAAAATCAAACTTGGATCGATCATAACTCAAGATCTACAAGTCCAAATGCCACCAAATTTTCATAGGATTTTACTTACCACCTCAGGAATGTCTTTGATCGATCTCGACCCAAAAGGAGCTATTTTTGATCGATACGAATGGAGTATGGATCGATTAGGGATCGTTCCCAAATGACCCCGGATCGATCAAGTGGACCCACTCACGTGAGAGAAGAGGTATTCCGAGATCTAAGTTGGATATTTTTAGCCTACACCTATAAATAGCAGCCATATGCCTCCAGAAAATAGACTTTTGATTCTGCTACGCCGATACTCTACCGGAAACCTATTGTAACTCGAGTGCTTATGTATTCTCTGTTGTAATCAGTTAGTAGACATCAATAAAACAACAAACTTTCTAAAGTGGACGTAGGCTATAACGCCGAACCACTATAAATTCTTGTGTTCTTGCATTTCTGTTTGTTTGTTTGTTTTGGCGTGTTTGTTAAATTAGCCTCTTTTTACATTTATATTCTTCATTCTAATCTCTTCAAATACGTCCGAAGAGTGCTGTGCCCAATTTTGGTACAAACACTTTGGTGCTTCACTGAGAAAACCCAGTTTTTCTCCTACTCATTGGATTTACTACCGTTGTTGGATTGCAAGAATCTAAGGTGGAGATTCACATCTAACATCCAGTAGTTTGTTCCATCCTACTCAGGTTGCATCAGATCTAGGAAAGAGCTACACCAACCATGGTTAGCACAAGGACTGCTTAAACTACTGCTAATCCAAAAGGACGGGATAGGCAGAATCCCGCACAGTTGCCTACTACAGGTCAGAATTCGGTTGGACCCTAATATCCATAAGGCCCTATCACCAGGGAGGAGTTCCAGATCCTTATGCAAGAGTTTACCCAAAGTTGTTAGGAGCTCAAGCAATAGCTTCGTGCCAACACAGAGCTTGCAAATCAACTGAATGAAGAACACTGAAGGAGTTCTAAGAGGGATCACATCTCACACTCCTCTACCAAAAGCTTAGCTTCATCCGACTTCTACCACAGATTCACTCATTGTCGATTGGATGGTAATTACGCAGAAGCCTACGGGCATCAGCACGCTTTGAATCTCGGACAAGCTGGGATTGACCCTTCTTCAGGTCATCAAGCTAGACCTTTCTCCCAAGGAGGTGCGCTTCCCTACCATACCATTCATGACCACGCAGTTGCTGCCACGACAAATATGGAAGCTCGACTTCAGGATTAACCAAACCCAGCCTTTCATCAACACAATCATGCTCCTGAACCTTATGTGCCTGAAGATCTAGAGCCAAGGAGGCGAGGCACGGACCGTTGATCGTGCCTGGACCGTCCTCGCAACGTGGAACCTGACCATGCCTTGGCCCAGAATGTCCAAATGCCTGACATTCCAACCATGATCTATCAAATATTCCGCGAAAGTCAAGGCCTCACCAATAACGGTTAGGGAATCTCCTAGAGTCATACGCTTTTCACTAACGACATCCTTTATGCTGGACCGCCTCGCCGATTCAGAATGTCGACTTTACTTGTTTACGAAGGGAGTTCGGACCCTAACAAACACATCCTGAATTATGAATGGCTCATGAACGCCACACAACCTGACGATGCACTCAAGTGTAGAAGCTTTCTTATCTCCCTAGGGGGCATCGCAACCATGTGGTTTACTCATCTACCACCTCGATCCATTTCATGTTTTGATTAGTTGGCTACAAAGTTCGTCGAACAGTTTCGTATGCATGTTACGAGACCGAAAGATGTTAACACCCTTTCCAGTGTTACACAAGCTCCGGGATAGACACCCAGGCGTTATTTGGAAAGATTTCATGCCGCTTGTGCGAAAACCAGTAACCCTTATGACAACTCTATATTGATGGCGCTAACTAAAGGAATTGATCCCGATTTCGAGTTTGGCAATTGGTTGGCTCGAAAACCCCCTACGTCATTGGATCGTTTCTATGCTAAGGCGGCCCAGTTCCTGAGGAAAGAAGACGCTAGAAAATATAGAAAACAGGATGATGCGAGGCTCAGTGTCGAAGGCATCCAAAGTAACGTTGCTATGAAACAGACCGGTGAGAGTTCCTGTAAGGTACAATTGAATATACATAACAAGCAGAGTCATCAGAAAGGCAATGAAGGTCAAGGTAAGAAGCGGGATCAAAATCGAGGACCGAGACCCAAAGCTCCCATGTTTGACCGATATACCCCTTTGAATAAATCCGTGAAGAATGTTTATTTGCAGACATGTATTAGTGGAGAATATAAAAAGCCTGCTCCAAAACAGTCGTTTGAGAAGCAGATTCTGACTGGGAAATTATATAGATACCACGATTGTTATGGTCACAATACTAATGAGTGTTGCCATTTACAAGACATCATTGAGAAGCTAATCATAGAGAGAAAGTTGGAACAATTTGTTCGTGCGCCACAGGCTGGAGGTGTGGGCCCATCAAACCAGAATCAAGGTCAAAATCAGGCTATACCAGAAGAACCCGCTATTCTGGCGGGAGATTGGTTATTAATACAGTTAGTGGTGGTCCTCATCTAGCTGGAGGGAATTGGAGTCGTATTCCAGTTCGATTAGGCATGCATACTTCGAATGTTGCAGTGATGTTGATGATGGGGCTCTGGTGAAACAACAAAAGACGATGATAGACGACATCGTTTTTCGGAACAGAGATGCTGATAGAGTCGAAGCCCCCACTATCGATCCACTAGTCATATCTGCTCAAATAGGTCCTGCTTGGATGAAGAGGATCTTGGTAGACAGTGGAAGCTCCGTAAATATTCTTTTCAAACGAGCTTATGACCAGATGAGAATGGAAGCTAAGGACTTAAAGCCTTGTCACTCTCGCATACATGGCTTTAATGGGAGTGCAACAATACCCGCTGGGATGGTGAAGTTGCCGGTTGAGTTGGGAATCGGAAATCGTTGGAGAGTCTGGATGTTACAGTTCATTGTGTTAGACATTAATTCTCCGTATAATGCTTTCTTGGGCCGACTGACCCTAGCTGAATTCAGGGCAGCCATTGCCCCATGGTACTTAACTCTAAAGTTCCCCACTGATAATGGGGTTAGAGTTGTTCAAGGAGATCAGGCGACTGGATGCGCCTGTTATGTTGCTGAGCTGCGGGAGGCACAACAGAAAGAGAAGGGAAAGGACGTAGAGGACTCTCTCTGCGTCCGTTTCACTGAAAATTGAGAGCTAACGCCTAGGCCTAGGCCCGGTTGCCACAACCAGTTCCTGAAAGATCTTGATCCATGAGATGATGATAATGAAGAGGAAGTCAAAGATAGTCAGGCTTCCCTGGAAGAGTTGACGATCGATGTTCCGATCGATGATGATGATGACTCCAGAATGATAAAGGTCGGATCTCAGCTAAGCCAAAATATGAGAGAGGAGTTGATTGAATTTCTCTGGGCAAACCTCGACGTGTTTGCTTGGACGCACTCAAACATGTGTGGGATCTCGCTGGACATCGCAAGCCATGCATTGAATATTGACCCGCGGCATGTCCCGGTCAAACAGAAAAGGGGCGGTATGAATCTAGAGAGATCTGCCGCCCTAAAGGAAGAGGTAGATAAACTCAAGTCGAATGGGTTTATTCGAGACGCATCGTATACATAGTGGGTATCCAACCCAGTGCTTGTCAGGAAATCCAATGGGAAATAGAGGACTTGTGTGGACTACTCAGATCTGAATAAAGCATGCCCCAAGGATAGTTTTCCACTTCCCAAAATCGATCAACTTGTAGGTTCAACGGCCGGACACGAACTCTTATCTTTCATGGATGCATATTCCGGCTACAATCAAATACCAATGCACCTACCTTCTCTAGGGCATACCAGCTCTATCACCGATCTGGGACTATATTGCTATAAAGTGATGTCGTTCAGACTTAAGAACGCTGGAGCAACTTATCAGAGATTCGTGAACCGAATGTTCACCAACCAGATTTGGAAAACCATAGAGGTGTACGTGGACGATATGCTCGTGAAGTTGCGGTTATCCATCAATCAGGTCAAAGACCTGGAAACAATGTTCAACATCCTCCAACAGTACCGAATGAAGCTCAACCCATTGAAGTGTCACTTTAGAGTCACATTCGGAAAGTTCCTTGAATTCATTGTCAACGCTCGAGGAATTGAAGCCAATCCTAAAAAAATCTAGGCGATTTGGAATCTTGAGACTCCTAGAACTATAAAGCAAGTACAAAGCCTCAACGGGAAGGTGGCATCCTTAAGCAGATTTATCTCCCAATCCACAGTCAAGTGCATTCCCTTCTTCGATCTGATCAGAAAAGGAAAGCGGAATTTCGAATGGATTGAGGAATGTGAAGGCGTATTCCAAGCACTGGTTCAACATCTGGCGACGCCACCTATTCTATCAAAGCCAATCGATCATGAGCGACTACATATCTATCTGGCAGTTTCAGCGAATGCAATCAGTGCTGCATTGATTTGGGAGGAGGATCGAATACAGCGACCGATCTGTTATATCAGCAAGCGATTAACTGGGGTGGAAAGAAACTACCTGAAACTAGAAAAGCTGGCTTATTGCCTCGTCATTGCCTCGAGAAAGCACCATCCTTACTTCCAGGCTCATCCGATCACAGTCTACACCGACCAGCCGTTACGATAGGTCCTTACGCGGCCTGAGACATCTGGTAGGTTGCTCAAGTGGAACATCGAGCTGAGTCAGTTTGACATCGTTTATACACCAAGGCGAACCATTCAAGGACAAGTTCTAGCGGACTTCATAGTTGAGTTTACTATTCCGGAGGACTTTCCCGAGACCAGTGAATCTCCTAAGTACATATGGAAGCTATACACGGATGGTGCATCAACGATCGTTACTCAGGCACCGGAGTAGTACTTGAAACTCTAGAAGGTCGATCCATATGTTATGCCTTGAAGTTTGATTTCCACGCAACAACAACTAGGCTGAATATGAAGCTTTACTCGCCGGACTCAGACTTGCTAGAGACTTGAGAATTATCACTGTGGAGATTTACTGTGACTCGCAATTGGTCATATGTCAAGTTCGGGGAGAATACCAAGCTAGAGACCGGAGGTTGGTTGCTTATCTTGCCCGAGTTCAGGAAGTGTTGAATCAGTTCGATTACTATGCCATCCTCTGTATACCCCGGAAGCACATTCAGAAGGCCGATTCTTTGGTGAAATTGGCCAACATCGGTGAAGCACAACAAATGGGACATGTCCTCGTTGAGACACTTACCTCTCCAAACATCGACCAGATAGAGGCAGACTGGGTGCATGAGGCAACGCCCGAAAAGGAGTCATGGATGACCTCATTTAGAAACTATCTCAAACACGGAGCTTTGCCCGAGCGCAGAAGTGAGAAAAGACAAGTTCTCCAGAAAGCTTCGCGATTCATTATCCAGAATAGGGTCATGTACAGGAGAGGATACTCTATTCCTTTACTCCATTGTATCGCCCATGACGAGATCAAACGAGTGTTACATGATGTCCACAAGGGAGAATGCGGCGATCACACTAGGGGGCAAGCCCATTCCAAAAAGATACTTCGATATGGGTGCTATTGGCCGACAGTGAATCGAGATGCATCAGATTACACCAAGAAATGTGATAGATTCCAGAAACATGCATGAATTCCAAGAGCCCCTACCGAAATTACTCAGATGGTCAGTCCATGGCCTTTCGTCACATGGGGCATCGAAATAATTGGATCTTTACCTCTGGCTAAAGGTGGTGCAAAGTACGCCATCGTTGCATTTGACTATTTTAACAAGTGGGCGGAAGCCGAGCCCCTTGCTACTATTACGACGAAAAAAGTAATCAACTTTGTTGTACGCAACATTATCTATCGATTTGGCCTCCCGCATATAATTATCACTGACAATGGAGCCCAATTCGATAGTGTTAAGTTCAATAATTTCTGTCAACATTTTCACATCTAGAAGAAGTTCTCGACAGTTGCTCACCCTCAAGCAAATGGACAGGTCGAAGCTGTTAACAAAGTTATTAAGTCCATTCTGAAGAAACGACTGGAGAAGGCTGGAGGCAGATGGGTTGATGAACTTTCCATGGCTCTATGGGCATATCAAACCACCCACAAGTCCACGACCAACCACACTCCATTTTCACTTTCCTATGGCTCTGAGGCCGTTATTCAAGTTGAATTGGAAGTGCCTTCTCATCGTGTGACATATTATGATCCGAAGACGAACGCCATATTACTTGCTTTATCTCTGGATTTATTGGATGAGAAACGTGAAGAGGTTGATTTGAGGGCAGCTGCACATCGAAGTCGAGTCGTCCGATTATACAATGCTAAGGTCCGACCCAGAACCTTTAAACTTGGCGATCTTGTACTTTAGAGAATCTATCCGGTCCTTTCTTATATGAAACCAACATGGGAAGGACTGTATGTTATCGAGGGGAGACTTGGAGACGACACATTCAAATTATCAACTGTTGATGGTCTCACTTTGTCGAGAGCTTGGAATAGCGAGAGTCTCCGTCGCTACTACACATAACAGGCTTTATTTATTCATTTAGTCCACTTTTCATTTGAAATTTGTTTATTCATTTCGAAATTTGAACTTGTAATAAGGCAACCGACTTTGCCGTACTTACTTATTTTAGCAATAAAATGCAAACACGTCAAACTAGAGTGGCGATTCTTGAAATGCGTCATGTGACCATCATAATGCACGGAGAGCTAAGATCCATCCTACGGTGGGACTTATTAAAATAGGGAGTGACTGTGATACAACCGGTCACTCGCTAAGTGAAACCCTAAGCTTGGAGCAAGCAACCACACTAAAGCCAAAAAGGATTGATACACGACAATCCTCTAACAAACTCTGGTTCCCAGAGTGCGAGTCAGAGTATAAACTTCAAATTCTGAACATGGACTCGAGGAGGGAGGATCCGTCCACCCACGACTTCACCCATGTACAATCTAAACCTAAGGAGGATGGATCCATTCATCCATGACCTCGCCTTCCGCTTTTACAAGCTCGAGGAGGATGGATCCGTCCGTCTACGACTTCGCTTGTCTACTCAAGGTGGATGTGATCCGACCATCCACAACCCTGATCAATTCATCGTTCCCAAAGTGCGAACGAGATCCTAATACTTAAACAGGCGTGATCGACCATCTGTTAACTAACTCCAGATTCCCAGAGTGTGAACTGGAGTATAAACATTAACTGACTCCGATCCCGAGAGCGCGGACCGGAGTATAAACATTAAACGGGTGTGACTGACCGCCCGTAAAACAACTTAAGTCCCCGGAGTGCGTACTTAATTCTAAACACTAAATGGGTGTGACTGACTGCCCATAAACCAACTCCAGATTCCTGGAGCGCGAACTGGAGTATAAAACATTAAGCAGGCATGAATAACTGCCCATAAAACAACTCTTATCCCCAGAGCATGGATATACTCCAAGTACTAGACGGGTGTGACCGACCACCCATGAATTATCCTATGTCCCCGGAGCATGGACATGATTCTAAATGACGAGCAGGCGTAACCAACCGCTAGCACTCGAGCTCAATCCATAGAGTGTGGATGCAAGTACTTATCGATGAACGAGTGTGATCAACCGCTCAAATTCATCTCCCCTTAACTTTGTTCCGACTAAGTTAAGTACAATTTGTTGAAGGGAGAAAGCGACGTCAACCAACCACTTCAATTCTCTCTATAACTGGGGGCAATAGCTCAAATACAAGTCGCTAACCGAAACAACGCGACATTAGGGCTCAATTGGACGTTTGGTTATGATCCAAAGCCATGACTTCAGGACTTAACAACTGAACTCAAGTTCGATTCAGAGGCTAAAGCCTCACAAGTACATTGAATGGAAATTTGACTGCTGAAACACTTAAGCAAATAAACACAGAGCTATGCTGAAAACAAAAGGAGATTTTATTTCTGCTATTCCTTGGAAAAAAGACAAGTACAAAAACTTATTCCAAGGATTCCTATAAGCAGGGGTCGAACCCACATCTATACACGGCCTGCAAAAAGCAAAATGAAATCCTATCCAACCTATCTACCAAAAAGAGGGAATAAGAAGGCAAGTCTACTCCTTCGACTTCTTCTTCTTCTACTTCCTCAGCGTCGAACCACTAGAGCTGCCACTCGGATGCCTCTTCGAGCTTTTTCCTTTTGCTAGTTGGTCTCCTGTCGGGGGGATTACAGAGGTCTCTTCCTCCGAACTCACAGGGATCGAGATACTTTCTGAATGCGGAGCTAGAGGAACAGTGGCACTTTCAATATGAGAGGATGAAGGGGGCAAGCCAGTGTCGACAATTGTGTCGCCAGGAGAAATCATACGCATAGGGACCGGACCAGGACCCACCATGCCACCTCCAATGCTACTAGCCTACGCAGCTCTTTCCATTTCAGCATTAATCTCAGCCTTTATAACCTCATCCCGATCCGCTTGAGTACCTACTGGAATGTTGCTAGTCGGTCCTAAGGAGCTAGCCATAAACACATCTTCACCTAGAACGAAAGGCAGATCAGTGATTGGGTTGCTTTGGTGGCTGAGGAGTTCTTCCATCATTTGTTCATCAAAAACAAAACTGCTCTCGTGAACTTCCCCGGTTGATGTAGCGGTCGTTATGGTCGTTGCCTCTTTCATAATGGCCTCCTGCTCATGATGCAATTCTTGGGTTGCAGGAGGAACGGCTGGCGCAACATCTATAACTGAATAAAAGATAAGAGAAGATATTAGTGACATCTTCCGACAACGCTCCTGCATTTAAGCAAATGGATAGAGTGTTCAAAGTACCTTCCTCAGATTGGCTCACGTGCTAAGCCACGCGCTTTCAGAAGTATGTTCAAGTACCAGAGATATGTGCGGCCTATCAGGGACGTACGCCGGAACAACCGGAGGGTCAACTATAGAAGTATGCTCGGGTTGAGTCGTTGTAGGCATTTCAGAGCTTCCTTTATGGTGCTCAACTCCGGACCCCTCTCCGATGTCCGGGTATTTAGCGGCTAGTTTCTCCTTTTCAAAAGTGATAGTGGCATCGTAAAGAACTTTTCTCTCATCTTCGGTTAATATCCGGTTCTCTAGCTCGAAATCGTCGATAGATGTAGTGTTGCGGTCCGCTTTCTCGTCTTCTACAAAGCAGCACCAGGCATTGTACAGATGTAGCGGGTAGTCATCGAGCCAGCCTAGGTTGCGATGTTTCAAGACATTGACATTATAAGTGACCAGGAGGTCTTCGATATCACCTTCCAACCTGGTCTTTGCCGCTCTAACCTCGGTCTCAATTTTGGCCTCGGTTTCTTAGACCTTTAGCTTGGCCGCATCATGCTCATCCCTGAATGTCATGGCCTGCTCACACGCCTCTAGGGCAGCTCTATTAGCATCATCTTTTTCATTGATGACTTCAACAAATTTGGCTTCTAGCTCCTCAAGCTCTTTTAACGCCGCATCTCTTTCAGCTATGACTGTGGTGGTCCGGTGCCCCATTTACTCGACCAAGGCTAAATGTGTTCGCCTCATCTCCTCCATCTTCTGGGTTGCCTCGTCGGCTGACTTATTAGCCTCTGTTTTCAAATTTCTTGAAGATTCATTCTCAATGTTGAGCACCTGAATTATGCGGTCCTTCTGAGCGAGATCAGTTTCTAGTTTCTCGATTGTCTTCGCCCGCTCAAAGGCCACCGCTGAAACTTTCTCTGCAGTCTTCATCCATTCTCGATATTGACCATAAACATCATAATGTAGTCATGCATCGTCTGTTCTACCTCATTGGGAATTCGCTTTAAGTGCGGAGGAAATATGAAGCCGTCGAAGCAGACCTTTGGGAAATCCTTCTTCAACTTAGCGATTCTAATCGCTCCTTCCCCGGTGGGTTCTATGGTGACTTGTTCAGTAGTAGCGGGGGTCTCAGTTTCGATCCTTCGGCATTGCTCGTCAGGCCTTGAGGTTTGAGGAGTGGTACTTGACGAGAAGTTTCTACAGGCTATCTACCAGAACCAGAAGGTTTGGAAGGAATTCTAGGTGGTGGAGAGCGAGACCGTGAGCGACGCCTATAATCCCTTCTCCTCTCCCTTTCTCGGTGCACGTGCTCCTGACTTGAAGGATGATGGTCATAGTCTCTTTCAGACTCGCGCCTGTGAGACTCAGAGTAAGAACTTGAAGAATGGCGCACAGCACGAAGACTACCTAGCATATATCCTCGCTTCATCATTGTGTCTATAAAAATGAAAAGAGAAACATAGTTAATTATCTCCAGAGGCTGAGAAGCGTGTGATTAGAAATTGTGTGGTGCCGTGAAGTGTGTGCATGTATGTGCAAACCCCCCAACCAACCGGTTGTGGCAGCCATACTCGTAGAAGTTAGCTCCCCTACATCTAAGGCACTTTGGAGCCCCTCTAGCCTGATATATTGATGTAAAAACAAGTCATCCGAAATGGAAATGTCTGCCAGTCCCTCAAAAGAACTCTCCGCTTGCGGAGGAGAAGTCTCCGCGCTTACACCAGTTATAATGGGCGGAGATAGCACGACAATTTTGCATCTCGTGGATTTGTAAACGATAGCCTTGCCTTTTATTTTCAATTCCGAAGATCGAAGACTGTACGAAGGCGCAACTGTAGGCTCATCCCCAGTAAGCACATTCTCATCATCGCCCTATTCAGCAATCGCAATTCCAGGAGCTCTCCTTCTAATTTGCCTCACCGGAGCTGTTCTGAGAACTCCTACAAGTTTGATGCTCTGGTCTCTATCAGTCAACCCCATGGCAATCAGATTTTTATCTATGAGGACTTCATCGATTTCTCTTTGCGTGGCGGGCACCTCTTGAAGAACCCTTACTATCTCTTTAAACTGATCCCCTTCGGGTCATGGAATCGAAGCTGTATAAGAAGAAAAGTGTTAGACTCCACAATCAATTAATGTTATCTAGACAATCAATGAAAGGTTGGAGCACTTACGTCTAACTAGCCACCGTTCGGCGAATCCGATGGGCACCGAACAAAGAACCATTCTGTCTTAAAGTAACTCAACTTGCTCCAAGCCCCTGCCACTACCTGGCAATTCCTCACCACTTCCAGAAAAGTGAAAGAAGGGTTGTCCCCGCGACTTTTTATGTTGAACAGATATCTGATCCCTTCCACAGTCGTAGGTCGGAAGAGATGCTCCATAAAGATAACGAATAGGCTATTGAGCAAGGCATACCCATTCGGGTGCAGCTAGGATGTAGTGATCCTCAAGTAAAGCAACACTTCCCGAATGAACTGATTGAAGGGTGGAAGCATCCCGGCTACACACATGAATCTATTGCAAGCCGTGTATCCCTCCGGGGGTTGTGAGCTCTATCTTCCGATCCCAGTAATAAGTCATCATTTAGCGGCAACCCATGTCTTAGGAAAATACTGCCTAACATATCTTCGAAGATATTAGAGTGGACAGAATCCTGTGGGTTCATAATAAAGACTGATCCTGGCAATTCATCCGGAGCAGGGCTAATTTCTTCAGCTGCAATAGCTGGCATTTCAATTACGGGAAGACGCAGACTCTGAACATCCTACGACTGAGAACTTCCGGGATCCATAGCTATTGAACTCAGTAAAAATCATCGTTAGATGACAATAAACCTGGGTTCCCCGGTGTGAAGTGAATGATCATGTTGTGCAGTGCAGTGCTACATAATGCTGTAAATTTCTACAAGTTTAAGAGATGTTCAAACGACAAGACTTCGAGATTCAACCAGAGTAACCATCATCGCTGACCGTCACTGCCGGGCCATCCAGACTTCGAAGAATGATCCAAGTTAGAGTCGCCAAATTTATCAAGTTACAGTTCCATCGATGAGCTTCGAAGGGTATTCAGGTATACAGTTACATGGTTATTATGCAAACCTGAAGCTCGCCGGAGTCAAATGTTCGATTATGCAAGATTTCATATCCATTAAAGTTTGGACTTGGATTGATCACCAGGAACACAATTCGTATCGATCATGGGAAACAATGATTCTCGATCGTGGAACGGCGCTTCGTATCGATCACCCGAAGATCATTTTGTATCGATGCAAAATCCTCTACTTTGTATCAATCGATAGCAACACATTCGTATCGACCACCATGCCCAAATTTTGTATCGGTCGCTCCGGATCGATACGAATGCCAATCATCGATCGATCGATACGAAAGTCAACCAGCCATCGATATGAAACAATTCCATCATTCGATACGAAATTCCATTACATCTAGATCGATACAAATTTTTTCTTCATCCACGATTGATACAGATGTGCCCTTCGTATCTATCTACCTTCCTTCTTCTCCAAACAGTTCGAACACCATTTCCTCCTCCCTCAACTATGCTTCGACCCAATTCCGACCTCATCGTCATCAGAATCGGCCACGACCATGGGCAAATTGGCATTAAATCTCAAATATTATCATTTTAATGTGAGATTGTTCGACGAATTACCTAAATTAGAGAATCGATTCAAGGGATTAACAACTTATGTTAATTTGAGAACGAAGGCAGTTTCTATTTCTCAGGTTTTCTATCGATATGAAGGCAAAAGTAAAATGATGGCAACTGAAATTTTTCTAAGTCCCAAGCGTATTTATATGGACTCGAAACCATAGAGAAAAAATGCTTCATCTCCTAGTGCTAAAAACCAGTGGGAATGATCACCAACTTCATCGATATGAAGAGATGTCTTCGTATCCGTTCGCCTAGATCAATCTGGGATATGGCTATTCGTATCCATCAGCAATTGGCCTCATATGTCATCGATACGAATGCCGCTGCCAAGTCATGTTTGGTTCGATCAAGTCGATCGGTACGATGCAACAATTTCATATCCATCCAGTTTGAAGACCACAAGAATTTGTATCCATCGATACGAAGCATTCAAAGAACTAACTATTTCGTATCGATGGCCATCGATACGAAATGCGTATCCCAACTTCTCAAACAGATCCAGGAGAGGATCGATACGAGGAAAGGACTTAAACGACTGTCAAATGTTGTTGCAACTCGAATTTCACGTCGATCCAGGAGGGGATCGATACAAAACTCGATTCAAAAAAAACTAAAATACTTGACAATGACCCATGAATGTGCAAACGTGAACAGGAGTCAAGTTAATATACGTGCATGTATGACGGACTAACATTCAACTTTCAAAATTGATAGGAATTGAATGCTTACCTGATGAAAATCAAAACAGTGGACAACAAATCACTAGCACTCGACACTCAGTTACAACAAAACACTACACGATCGTTGGCAGTAACTAATTCAGCATTTATATAACTGGAAATCAATCAAAGGTTACATCTCTTAATGAAAAGGCAACAACTATTCAGCGAATCGGATAGGACTTTTTAGAATAAAGATTGTAGCTTTTCAAAGTACATCATGTTCTCACAAGACATACTTTGGGAGGCAAATGTTATCCCGCCTTTTGGCAAGGCCGTGATACCAAGAACTTGATTGGGAACCGAGGACAATCCGTCTCGAAGATCGGTTATGCACAGGTCTACTATGGATACTGACCAATTTCGTCCGAGTCCGGATCGAGCTACAATTAACGTGGTATAACAAGCAAAGCTATAAAAGCCAACGTTCCAAATTTCAGATCAATTGGAGTTTGTATGCTCAAGATATGGATCGATCAATATTAAGGAAGTCAACCTCGTTCGGATCCATGGTGTTCTTATCCATCAAAGTCAATCTCCTTTGTATTCATCGGCAACTACTCCTTTGTATCGATCGGCCGCCTTGTACATTTTGTATCGATCAGCCAACAAATCGATACGAAATCAATAACCTTCATCGATACGAAATCAACACCTTCAATCGATACGAAGAGCTTAAGTTCGTATCTCCTTCGTATTCATCGGCAACTACTCCTTTGTATCGATCGACCGCCTTGTACATTTTGTATCGATCAGCCAACAAATCGATATGAAATCAATAACCTTCATCGATACGAAATCAACACCTTCAATCGATACGAAGAGTTAAGTTCGTATCGATACGAACTGGAACGAAAGTTTTCGGTATGAAGCGGCTTCAAGTGAACGATACGAATGAAGTTACATGGGATCGATACAAAGAAACGTGGTCAAAAGGAGGAAACGGTCGCTCGGCATGAAAAGTGGATCGCTCCAAGACTATCGCTCATCCTGATCGATGCACATAGCATCGATACGAACAGCTATCGATACGAGTTGATCGATACGAACAGTTCAGCCTATTGCAAAATCAAACTTGGATCGATCATAACTCAAGATCTACAAGTCCAAATGCCACCAAATTTTCACAAGAGTTTTCTTACCACCTTAGGAATGTCTATGATCGATCTCAGCCCAAAAGAGCTATTTTTGATCGATACGAATGGAGTATGGATCGATCAGGGATCGATCCCAAATGACCCCGGATCGATCAAGTGGACCCACTCACGTGGGAGAAGAGGTATTCCGAGATCCAAGTTAGATATTTTCAGCCTACACCTATAAATAGCAGCCATATGCCTCCAGAAAATGGACTTTTGATTCTGCTACGCCGATACTCGAGTGCTTGAGTATTCTCTGTTGTAACCAGTTAGTAGACATTAATAAAACAACAAACTTTCAAAAGTGGACATAGGCTACAACGCCGAACCACTATAAATTCCTATGTTCTTGCATTTCTATTTGTTTGTTTTAGCGTGTTTGTTAGATTAGCCTCTTTTTACATTTATATTCTTCATTCTAATCTCTTCAAATACGTCCGAAGAGTGTTGTGTCCAATTTTGGTACAAACAGCATGGTCTCACTTAATATCATATAACCGAGATGTATAGTATTATTCACAACAGGCTTTATGTATGACTTGAAGTTTATGTTTTTCCCCTTAAACTCTTGGGTGCTCAAAATTGATTTGAGTAGGCTGAAGGTTGAGGATTTACAGGTTTTAGTAGGTGGATGAATAAAGCTTCCGAAGACAAGTAGGAGGCTAAAGTTACCTATTTAGGAGTTGTTATGTTTTATTTCAGCTGTGTTGTATTAAGTCTAATATGACTATTTAGAACTCTGGTCATCTAGGGGGGCATCTTCATACGTTGCTCTTGGCATATTTATGTTATAATTATATTTGATCTGAACTTGGGAAATGATTGGGATTATGTAATTGGATAAGAAACATGTTTTGTGAAGTATAATCAGAAAAGTTGTTATTTGAATCTGTGATTTTGTTTCATATTCATGTGCTTCTGATATTAGGAATACCATTAACACTACCGTATTTTATCGCTGGAAGTTAATTGTAACGACCCGCCATTCATTCCACAGAATGACGCATCATTAATAAGAAAGAAAGGGATAGAAAAGAGAAAAGAAGAGAAGAGAGAAAGAAACAACATCAGAATCTCAACAGCGGAACGAATAAATTATATTAATAACATAAGCTATTACATAGTATACAACAATTATCAGAGTTACACAGATTATACATCACATACTAGATAGTTATAAACACCTGTCTAGTTATTGCAACTCAATACAACACAGAGATCAATACAAAGATCAACACAGCGGAACTACTATATAAATATCTACAACGCTGAAGTCTCCTGCTCCATTGCTCCTCCACAATTCGTCAAAGCTAACCTGAATCCCTTGGCTACTCATAAAAATTTGAGTACCCAAGAGTTTATAAAACAGAAAATAAACACTTGGGTCAGACATGGGTCTAGTGTGAGTAACAGGTTAAAATTGCTTAACTTTGAAAAACCTTTGAAAACAAAAGGTATCACGTAAGACTCCCCACACATAAACATGGGTAAGTTTTTACCTTACGCTAACCAAAACATTTGATAGGAAATCCGATTGTATTACAATAGGGTCTAGGGTTTTCAAGTAAAATACAGAAATAGCTGGAATGCTTACATCTCACGTTCCAACATAGTTGGGCACAACTAATAGGTACAGCGCTTATTGGAGATTGGATTCCATACAATAGCAGGGCTATTGGGGTACCGCCCGTCATATTACGTGGCCTAGATCAACGTACCGAGGATTACTCCCAATCCCCTGCAACACAAAGCCGGAACCATACCTTACTGGATAATTCCGAATAAAAATCACCCCACAGATGGCCGTCGCCAACTGCACCACTAAGCCGAAATAAAGGAACTCTCTAGACAGGGATGACCTTACTCTCAGTGGGTGCTACCCACGAAGCCTTGTGCACCTCCCTTGTTTTAGCCATTCCCGGTTGATGAGGGTTGAGGCTACGATTACCTTTAATCAGAACACATCACTTAGAATGCTCATCGTCCACCTGACGATGTTCTGAAAGCATTCAATCCATACAAGTTCGTTCCGGGTTCGAACGAAACCGAAGGCATTATCTCGTTACACTCATTTTGGAATCACCCTCAGAGTTAACGACAATAACCCTTGCACTCTGAATCTTCATCTTCACTTGAGATTCACGACTTATCGTTAATTTGGATCGATGTGGTATTCGGATATCCAAATCTGGAAACCCGATCCCGGACTCATCGAAATCCAAACCGTATCTTTTAAGGCCAAGTTGTTTTAAAGTTAAAAGAATTCAATCCTTTATCTATATACACAGAGATAGATAATTCACAATATCACAATAGATAATCCATATATATTATCATCATAAACAGATAATTCACATTATCATTACAATTCAACCAAAACATCCATATCATAGATCATCACATATCTCATCAGAGATATCAAATAATGCAAAGCATTCAATATCATTTATCCATCCATAAGTAATGATTTATATCATCTCTAATTAATTTAAAGTGAATTAAATTAATTACTTCATTCTATAAATCCTGCTTACTTAATCATTAATTAAACCAATTAATTAATCATACTCTAAGTATCCATCTTAATTAATCATTCCTGATTAATTATCCTTTAATTACTTTAAGTAATTAATCCTTAATTAATTTCACAAATTAATTATCTTAAACCATTTCAGTAATTAATCTTTAATTACTTCATTAATTAACTAACTATACTTAATTACATTAATCCTTAATTAATTACAATTAATTAATTACCCTTTAATCACTTATTTTTGATTAATTAGTTTAAATTAATCAATTCTTAATTACATCATTAATTATATTAATTAATGATTTCTAATTACTCTTAATTAATTATCCTATTTAAATTAATTACATTTAATAATTAATCTTTAATTAGTCACATTTATTAATCACCTTTGATTAATCTCATTTAGTAATTAACTACCCTTAATTACTTCTTTAAATAAATTAATTACTCCTTAATTAATTATCTTTTAATTAATCCCTTGATTAATTATACAAAGTAATTAAACTCAAATTACTTTCATTATTAAATCATCTTCAGTTAATTACATCCAGTAATTACCTTTAATTACTTTCCTAAGTAATTACACTTCATTAATTACATTTAAGTAATTATACTTATCAAATCACCAAGTGATTATCTTAATTTAATTTAATTAATTAATTTAAACTTATCAAATTTATTTAATTAATTACCTTAAGTAATTAATTCCTTTAATTGCTTCCATTAAGTAATTATACTTAACCAATTTCATAAATGATTATCATTAATTAATTAATATAATTGATTATCAAAATTAATCACATTAATTAATTATTTAATAATCCCTAGTTAATGATCTCTCATTAATTATTAACAATTCTTTACTTACATTCCTTAAGTAATTAAACTTAAATCAACCATTATTAATTACAAATTAATTAATTCTTAATTACCAATTAATTAATCTCTAATTACTTAATTAATTGCTTAATTAATCTTTAATCACTTGATTAATTAATTCCTAATCATTTATTAATAATCTATACTTATCTAATTAATGGTCCTTAATTTCAATTAATTTAACCCTTAATTAATTAACTTATAATCCTAATTATTTAATTAATTAACACTAATCATTAATTAATTAAATTATTAAATTACCCTTTAATTACCTTATTGATTTAATGAATCCTAAATCATTAAACCTTAATTAATCTCTAAATTAAAGTATTAACCTTTATAACTACTTTAATTATTTTTAACAAAAGGCTTGAAACATTTTACTTTTAAATCTTCCCTTAGATTTATTTTAAATTAATAATTACAAATTTACCTTAACAAAATTTAAAATAAATTTAAAAACCCTTTTTAATCAAATGTTAAGAACACTTATAGCTTATAAAAGAAATTCATAAGAGTTTTTAAACCAATTTATTTTATTTCAAATCATTTTAAAATATGCTTTAAACATTTTAAATTTGTTAAAACATTATAAATTTTATAAACTTATTTATACCAAACTAGGATACAAGTTTAATTTGAATCCATACTTTAACATTTTATTTAAAACTTACTTTTAAATCCTGCTCTACATTTTTAAACTCATTTTAAATTTTAAAAACACTGTCAGGTTTTAAAACTGTAATCACCAAATTTACTCGAGCCCATCTCAATTTCCCCCGAGTCAAAACCCTCCATGCTTCGAGTCACTCACGCAAGAATCTCGAGTATGACTTTGAGCCAAACTCATCATCAACTTCGAGTACGTCTCCTCTGTTAAAACCCAACTCTACCAGGTACAAACGTGCACCGTGCACATGCACGATAAATCTAATCAACTCCGGTCAACTACGATGACTTCCCCATGTCGGCGTTCACCCTCGTACCCAAACTCGATCACCAGAGCTTCATCAACAACACGTATTCGAAATCGAGTAGCTCAGCACCACCTGGAACCAAAAGCAAAACCTGAAACTCTTCGTCCTCACACCTCCGGCCATCAGAGGCTTTGAAACACCGTCCAACCCTTTTTCAACATCCAAGCTATGGCATCCTTGAATATCATAGCACTCGATCACTCAGAGGTACAATGTCGATCAAAATTCCAGAGCACACCCAAAACTAGGTTTAGAAACTCAATCGACCAACCACCATCGCCACGGTCATCTATACGGCCATCAAATATTTTCTCTTAATCCCTGACAACTCCTCTTCCTCCAGAATGAACCACGACCCTCCAGACTAATGTGATCATCCGAAACTACCCAAAATGTAAAATCTGTTCAACCTCGAACTACTCCCTTAATTCAATGTTAAAAATTATGATTTTACTTTTAAAAATCAAGTTTTTAGTTGATGATTCAGTTTACATGCCTGAATCAATAAATTTAGAGGTTTGAATTTTTAACAAAAACCCAGCTTTCCTGTTCTACTTTGTTTCCAGAGCTAATTCCAATTTTAATTCATTTAAATAAAGTTTAAACTTTAAGTCATGATTAAACAATCGAATGTTGTTTGAATCCTAAGTTTTAACAGAGATTATATCAAGAGGAATTTAATTTTGATCATGATTTTGGCTTCTAAAAGTAAGAACAGGTAAGAACAGGTACAACAGTAAGCATGCATCTATACATCCATATATATACATAGAAATTCAATCATATACATCCATTCAATACTCATTTTATTCTAGAATTTCACATGCAAACAAATACCCATATACTTAAATTTTTAAGAAGAATGTTACTCACCAGAAAACAGAGCTTCCAGATTTTATTTGAAAAGCTTTTGAATCTTTTAAAGACTGGAATGCCTTAGCTTCTGGTTTTTGATTTAAAACTTGAGTTTCTTGCTATAGAAACTTGCAGACAACTTCATTGATTTCCAAATTCAACTTGCTTTGAATTTTAAACTTTAAACTTGATTTTCTTCTTTGATTTAAAAATGCAGTTGCATGCAGACTGGAGTTTGATTCCAGGTTGTTGAAGAATGGTTGCAGGCTTTGCCTTTGATTTTGGAAAATGAATTATAGGTTTTGGTTTTGATAATTTTTTGCAGGCTAATGGTTTGATTACATATTTGTTTTTGGAGTAATAGGATTTGAGTTTTGAGAATTTGATATAGGCTGAAGTTTCTTATCTTTGAATTGAAGAGGATAGAAAAAGAAAATGAGATGAGAAGCATATGTTTATATAAGTTAGAATGTAGTTTATTAAAAATAAAAGAAAACTAAAATTTAAAAACTTGACATTTGTCATTATATGTGTTAATTAGTTTACACTTGTTAAAACAAAGCCTTTAGAAAATTACACTTGTCCTTTAAGTAATCTTTATTTATTTTAAATGTAAATAAAATCCTTTTTCTTTATTTATTTATTTACAATTACTTATTTATATATATAGACAACTTTTAAAGAAATAAACCAATTATACTTATAAATAAAAGCTTATCCAAATATCTATAAAATCCAAATATTTAAAATATTACCCCTTTTGAATTTCAAACTTTAAATTCAAATTCAAATCAAATACTAAAGTTCAATTTAAAATCAAGTTATATATATACATATAGATTCAACAACACATTTTATTTGAAAAATAACAATTCTATTTCTTTAAAATCTATTTATAAAACAATACACTATTAATATTGTTTGAAAATAACAAATTTATCAATTTTAAAATAATTTATAAAAGAGATTATAATTTACTACTATTACTAAATGAATTAACATATCATATGTAAATTGTATTTTAAACTTATATATATATTCTTAAATCATATTTATTAAGCAATATTCAAAAAGAAAATAAAATAAACCTTATTATTAATCTTATTTAAAACCATATAGTTATTTGTTTAAATAGTTTTGAAAAGCTTAATATTAAATAAATCATAATTTCCAAACTATCAAAAATGTATATTAGAAATTTAAAAACAAGATTTTATTTATTTATTAAATTTCAAACCAAAGCTTATCTATTTACAATATATACACACATATATATACACATTATAAATAGAAATCATTTTATTAGTTTTTAAAAGATAAAAATTCACTAATTAAATATTTATTTAATTAGATTATTAAATCAATTCAAATTTTATTATCAAAGATTATCAAATCAATTTAATTATTTAAACAGATTATTAAATTGATATTGCCCAAAAATTCCGGGATATCACATTCCTCCCCCTTAAAATAATTTCATCCCCGAAATTTAAAACAAAGGTAATTTAATAATCTATTTAAATCACAAGCATATATTATCATCCATATTCTAACAACCATAGCAAACAATTTACTTAATCAAACAATTCTAACTATCCAGACAAAATTCTGGATAGAATTCCCTAGAGTTTCCTAAGTATAAATATCGGGATACTCGCTCTACATAATCCAAACAATCAATACTACTAAGGTATAGAGCTTCTACTCATCAAGATCTACAGAACTAAACAGGATATCAGACTACAGACGAGTCTGACTCAACAACCAAATCCTCCAGAACTGCTGGTTCTAAAACCAGAGAAAGATCAAATACGTACTCCCTCAGAGATACATGAAACACATCGAATCCCAGTCATCCAAACTGACAATTCAACCTTGTAGACCAAGCTCTTATCCAAATCAGAACATAGAAGAGATCCAATATTCCTCCGTCTCTTATCCACAAAATTCTTCAGACGATCCTGGGCTGCCTACATCCTTCTTGATCAGCTCAACCTTCTCTGATGCTTCTTGAAACAAACTGGACCAAAAATAACTCAACAAAAATGATCCTCTCAAGATCAACCAAGACCAAGAACAAACTCTACTCACAAACATCAGAAGATTGAACTAACTTCTCCTATCCGGAAAAGAAAAACAGGAGCACTCGCCAAACTGCTTTCGTTGCACAACTCTGATCTTGAGTAGAATGAAAATGCGGATGAAGAACACAAGCACAGACTGGACAACACATCCCAGAAAATCTCAGATAACTCAAGAGCACTCAGCAATCGCAAGTCACTTTTGCGATCAACCCAGCCAAATTCCAAAGAAAACTGTTCTCTCTTTACCAAATATAACAGCTTACGCTTATCTAGCCAATCCATCGAAGAAATGGATCCACTCTACTGCTTCTGAACTCCTTCTCAAGAAGAACTGCTCAGCCAGAAAACTTTCTGCCAACACACAGAACACTCCGAGCTGTACTGCTGCCACAGATGCCAAAGATTTCCTTATCCAAAGTGCCTCGAGAAACTGGGACCTCAAACCAAACAGAAACATCATGCTGAACTCAGCCACAACATCGAAGCAGATACACTTCCTTAACTTGTTCCAAAGAAAACATCTTTGGAACATCCATAGTCACTACATCTCATCACGCAGCTACTATTACCTGAGGTATCAAGATACCATCACTCGCTTCTGCTCAACCGACAGATCAAACTCTACTCATCCAAACTTGCACTTCAAAGATGAACTCTGAACCTTAACAAGTTTCCTTTAGAGATTGGGTGAAATCCTTACACCACTGCAAAGCTCACTCGAGACGGTATTAGGTCTACAGTCTCGACAGATACACTTCCAACCTCAACATTCAGACTCCAACCATTGGTAGTCATGTTACACACACCACTACCCTATCTACCCTTATAACTCATATTGGAAAACCCGAACAAGTAACCCAACAAATAGGTAGAATAGATATATATATATATATATATATATATTTAAAATTACAAATACGCTCTCTCAAGATAGACACCACTCCAGAGCCTAGGTATTCACTCAACCTAGAGCTCTGATACCACTGTAACGACCCGCCATTCATTCCACAGAATGACGCATCATTAATAAGAAAGAAAGGGATAGAAAAGAGAAAAGAAGAGAAGAGAGAAAGAAACAACATCAGAATCTCAACAGCGGAATGAATAAATTATATTAATAACATAAGCTATTACATAGTATACAACAATTATCAGAGTTACACAGATTATACATCACATACTAGACAGTTATAAACACCTGTCTAGTTATTGCAACTCAATACAACACAGAGATCAATACAAAGATCAACACAGCGGAACTACTATATAAATATCTACAACGCTGAAGCCTCCTGCTCCATTGCTCCTCCACAATTCGTCAAAGCTAACCTGAATCCCTTGGCTACTCATAAAAATTTGAGTACCCAAGAGTTTATAAAACAGAAAATAAACACTTGGGTCAGACATGGATCTAATGTGAGTAACAGGTTAAAATTTCTTAACTTTGAAAAACCTTTGAAAACAAAAGGTATCACGTAAGACTCCCCACACATAAACATGGGTAAGTTTTTACCTTACGCTAACCAAAACATTTGATAGGAAATCCGATTGTATTACAATAGGGTCTAGGGTTTTCAAGTAAAATACAGAAATAGCTGGAATGCTTACATCTCACGTTCCAACATAGTTGGGCACAACTAATAGGTACAGCGCTTATTGGAGATTGGATTCCATACAATGGCAGGGCTACTGGGGTACCGCCCGTCACAGTACGTGGCCTAGATCAACGTACCGAGGATTACTCCCAATCCCCTGCAACACAAATCCAGAACCATCCCTTACTGGATAATTCCGAATAAAAATCACCCCACAGATGGCCGTCGCCAACTGCACCACTAAGCCGAAATAAAGGAACTCTCTAGACAGGGATGACCTTACTCTTAGTGGGTGCTACCCACGAAGCCTTGCTGCACCTCCCCTGTTTTAGCCATTCTCGGTTGATGAGGCTTGAGGCTACGATTACCTTTAATCAGAACACATCACTTAGAATGCTCATCGTCCACCTGACGATGTTCTGAAAGCATTCAATCCATACAAGTTCGTTCCGGGTTCGAACGAAACCGAAGGCATTATCTCGTTACACTCATTTTGGAATCACCCTCAGAGTTAACGACAATAACCCTTGCACTCTGAATCTTCATCTTCACTTGAGATTCACGACCTATCGTTAATTTGGATCGATGTGGTATTCGGATATCCAAATCTGGAAACCCGATCCCGGTCTCATCGAAATCCAAACCGTATCTTTTAAGGCCAAGTTGTTTTAAAGTTAAAAGAATTCAATCCTTTATCTATATACACAGAGATAGATAATTCACAATATCACAATAGATAATCCATATATATTATCATCATAAACAGATAATTCACATTATCATTACAATTCAACCAAAACATCCATATCATAGATCATCACATATCTCATCAGAGATATCAAACAATGCAAAGCATTCAATATCATTTATCCATCCATAAGTAATGATTTATATCATCTCTAATTAATTTAAAGTGAATTAAATTAATTACTTCATTCTATAAATCCTGCTTACTTAATCATTAATTAAACCAATTAATTAATCATACTCTAAGTATCCATCTTAATTAATCATTCCTGATTAATTATCCTTTAATTACTTTAAGTAATTAATCCTTAATTAATTTCACAAATTAATTATCTTAAACCATTTCAGTAATTAATCTTTAATTACTTCATTAATTAACTAACTATACTTAATTACATTAATCCTTAATTAATTAATTACAATTAATTAATTACCCTTTAATCACTTATTTTTGATTAATTAGTTTAAATTAATCAATTCTTAATTACATCATTAATTATATTAATTTATGATTTCTAATTACTCTTATATAATTATCCTGTTTAAATTAATTACATTTAATAATTAATCTTTAATTAGTCACATTTATTAATCACCGTTGATTAATCTCATTTAGTAATTAACTACCCTTAATTACTTCTTTAAATAAATTAATTACTCCTTAATTAATTATCTTTTAATTAATCCCTTGATTAATTATACAAAGTAATTAAACTCAAATTACTTTCATTATTAAATCATCTTCAGTTAATTACATCCAGTAATTACCTTTAATTACTTTCCTAAGTAATTACACTTCATTAATTACATTTAAGTAATTATACTTATCAAATCACCAAGTGATTATCTTAAATTAATTTAATTAATTAATTTAAACTTATCAAATTTATTTAATTAATTACCTTAAGTAATTAATTCCTTTAATTGCTTCCATTAAGTAATTATACTTAACCAATTTCATAAATGATTATCATTAATTAATTAATCTAATTGATTATCAAAATTAATCACATTAATTAATTATTTAATAATCCCTAGTTAATGATCTCTCATTAATTATTAACAATTCTTTACTTACATTCCTTAAGTAATTAAACTTAAATCAACCATTATTAATTACAAATTAATTTATTCTTAATTACCAATTAATTAATCTCTAATTACTTAATTAATTGCTTAATTAATCTTTAATCACTTGATTAATTAATTCCTAATCATTTATTAATAATCTATACTTATCTAATTAATGGTCCTTAATTTCAATTAATTTAACCCTTAATTAATTAACTTATAATCCTAATTATTTAATTAATTAACACTAATCATTAATTAATTAAATTATTAAATTACCCTTTAATTACCTTATTAATTTAATGAATCCTAAATCATTAAACCTTAATTAATCTCTAAATTAAAGTATTAACCTTTATAACTACTTTAATTATTTTTAACAAAAGGCTTGAAACATTTTACTTTTAAATCTTCCCTTAGATTTATTTTAAATTAATAATTACAAATTTAACTTAACAAAATTTAAAATAAATTTAAAAACCCTTTTTAATCAAATGTTAAGAACACTTATAGCTTATAAAAGAAATTCATAAGAGTTTTTAAACCAATTTATTTTATTTCAAATCATTTTAAAATATGCTTTAAACATTTTAAATTTGTTAAAACATTATAAATTTTATAAACTTATTTATACCAAACTAGGATACAAGTTTAATTTGAATCCATACTTTAACATTTTATTTAAAACTTACTTTTAAATCCTGCTCTACATTTTTAAACTCATTTTAAATTTTAAAAACACTGTCAGGTTTTAAAACTGTAATCACCAAATTTACTCGAGCCCATCTCAATTTCCCCCGAGTCAAAACCCTCCATGCTTCGAGTCACTCACGCAAGAATCTCGAGTATGACTTCGAGCCAAACTCATCATCAACTTCGAGTACGTCTCCTCTGTTAAAACCCAACTCTACCAGGTACAAA
This sequence comes from Allium fistulosum, assembly GCA_030737815.1. NCBI lineage: Eukaryota > Viridiplantae > Streptophyta > Magnoliopsida > Asparagales > Amaryllidaceae > Allium > Allium fistulosum. Next base: position 1,182,485,507 of record CM060903.1, read on the forward strand.
CGTGCACCGTGCACATGCACGATAAATCTGATCAACTCCGGTCAACTACGATGACTTCCCCATGTCGGCGTTCACCCTCGTACCCAAACTCGATCACCAGAGCTTCAACAACAACACGTATTCGAAATCGAGTAGCTCAGCACCACCTGGAACCAAAAGCAAAACCTGAAACTCTTCGTCCTCACACCTCCGGCCATCAGAGGCTTTGAAACACCGTCCAACCCTTTTTCAACATCCAAGCTATGGCATCCTTGAATATCATAGCACTCGATCACTCAGAGGTACAATGTCGATCAAAATTCCAGAGCACACCCGAAACTAGGTTTAGAAACTCAATCGACCAACCACCATCGCCACGGTCATCTATACGGCCATCAAATATTTTCTCTTAATCCTTGACAACTCCTCTTCCTCCAGAATGAACCACGACCCTCCAGACTAATGTGATCATCCGAAACTACCCAAAATGTAAAATCTGTTCAACCTCGAACTACTCCCTTAATTCAATGTTAAAAATTATGATTTTACTTTTAAAAATCAAGTTTTTAGTTGATGATTCAGTTTACATGCCTGAATCAATAAATTTAGAGGTTTGAATTTTTAACAAAAACTCAGCTTTCCTGTTCTACTTTGTTTTCCAGAGCTAATTCCAATTTTAATTCATTTAAATAAAGTTTAAACTTTAAGTCATGATTAAACAATCGAATGTTGTTTGAATCCTAAGTTTAAACAGAGATTATATCAAGAGGAATTTAATTTTGATCATGATTTTGGCTTCTAAAAGTAAGAACAGGTAAGAACAGGTACAACAGTAAGCATGCATCTATACATCCATATATATACATAGAAATTCGATCATATACATCCATTCAATACTCATTTTATTCTAGAATTTCAATGCAAACAAATACCCATATACTTAAATTTTTAAGAAGAATGTTACTCACCAGAAAACAGAGCTTCCAGATTTTATTTGAAAAGCTTTTGAATCTTTTAAAGACTGGAATGCCTTAGCTTTTGGTTTTTGATTTAAAACTTGAGTTTCTTGCTATAGAAACTTGTAGACAACTTCATTGATTTCCATATTCAACTTGCTTTGAATTTTAAACTTTAAACTTGATTTTCTTCTTTGATTTAAAAATGCAATTGCATGCAGACTGGAGTTTGATTCCAGGTTGTTGAAGAATGGTTACAGGCTTTGCCTTTGATTTTGGAAAATGAATTACAGGTTTTGGTTTTGATAATTTTTTGCAGGCTAATGGTTTGATTACATATTTGTTTTTGGAGTAATAGGATTTGAGTTTTGAGAATTTGATATAGGCTGAAGTTTCTTATCTTTGAATTGAAGAGGATAGAAAAAGAAAATGAGATGAGAAGCATATGTTTATATAAGTTAGAATGTAGTTTATTAAAAATAAAAGAAAACTAAAATTTAAAAACTTGACATTTGTCATTATATGTGTTAATTAGTTTACACTTGTTAAAACAAAGCCTTTAGAAAATTACACTTGTCCTTTAAGTAATCTTTATTTATTTTAAATGTAAATAAAATCCTTTTTCTTTATTTATTTATTTACAATTACTTATTTATATATATAGACAACTTTTAAAGAAATAAACCAATTATACTTATAAATAAAAGCTTATCCAAATATCTATAAAATCCAAATATTTAAAATATTACCCCTTTTGAATTTCAAACTTTAAATTCAAATTCAAATCAAATACTAAAGTTCAATTTAAAATCAAGTTATATATATACATATAGATTCAACAACACATTTTATTTGAAAAATAACAATTCTATTTCTTTAAAATCTATTTATAAAACAATACACTATTAATATTGTTTGAAAATAACAAATTTATCAATTTTAAAATAATTTATAAAAGAGATTATAATTTACTACTATTACTAAATGAATTAACATATCATATGTAAATTGTATTTTAAACTTATATATATATATATATTCTTAAATCATATTTATTAAGCAATATTCAAAAAGAAAATAAAATAAACCTTATTATTAATCTTGTTTAAAACCATATAGTTATTTGTTTAAATAGTTTTGAAAAGCTTAATATTAAATAAATCATAATTTCCAAACTATCAAAAATGTATATTAGAAATTTAAAAACAAGATTTTATTTATTTATTAAATTTCAAACCAAAGCTTATCTATTTACAATATATACACACATATATATACACATTATAAATAGAAATCATTTTATTAGTTTTTAAAAGATAAAAATTCACTAATTAAATATTTATTTAATTAGATTATTAAATCAATTCAAATTTTATTATCAAAGATTATCAAATCAATTTAATTATTTAAACAGATTATTAAATTGATATTGCCCAAAAATTCCAGGATATCACATTAATACTACAGATAACTGCGGCATCTGTAGCGCTTAGCTTTGGGCCTCAAGATAGGGGATGTTACAACTTGGTATCGGAGCATAGGCTTATGAAAAACTTTAAACTTAAAATGATTTTGAAAACATAATACTAAGGACTTAGAGAAAAGATCGGGTACGGGATAACGCTATAGTAACGTACTTGTATTTGCTATATATAAGTATACGTTTTAGCTCTGTTCTCCTATCTCTCTTAGGCTATTCTTTTGTATCTTGCGAAGGCTCGAATACAGATATAGATGCAAGAAGTGGAAGAGTTAACCTTGGTATGGGAAGCACCACAACTAATGGAAATGCCAGACTAGATATTAGGAGGAACCCAGGTCAGGCACAAGCTGGAAATGTGGGTGTTGGAGTCCCGCAAGTTGACATGGGAGCAATGTATCAGTTCTTTATCAACATGATGCAAGCGGGAGTTGCTGCTAGAGTAGTTGGAGGAGGAAATCAAGAAGCTCTGGTGGTCAACAACTATGCTGTTTTGAGTAGAGCTTATGCTCAGCTGGGAGGAAAGCTGTTTATTGGTACTGAAGACGCAATCGAAGTGGAGAACTGGTTGCTTCATTGCGAGAGGATTTTTGCTGATCTAGGGCTCAATGATGAGCAGAAGAGAAGGCTTGCTTATAAAATGTTATAAGGAGCAGCGTTGTACTGGTGGAACAGTGTTACGATCAGAGTTAATAAGGAGACAATGACATGGGCTAAGTTTAAAAGGAGATTTGAGGAGAGGTTTATGTCAGAGATTGCTAAGTCCATTTTTCTTAGGAAGTTTGCTGAGTTAAAGTAGGGAGACATAACTATGTTGGAGTATGCAACAAGGTTTGAGGAGCTAGCAAGATATGGTTATGCTACAATGGATACTGTGATTAAGAGGAATGAGAATTTCATCAGAGGGTTGAAGCCTGAGCTTGCTAAGGCCATATTATCGCATATCAGGGACCCATGTGATGTTGTAGTGGGAATGGCTTTGAGACATGAGGAGATGCTTGCTTTTCTAGAAAGGAATAAGGCAAAGGAAGTTCAAGGAGTGCAGAGTCAGAAAAGAAAGTTTTTCCATAAGAAGGGGACTCAAAAGGGTGGAGCTGCTAAGAAGGGAAAGGCGGAGGTTGTTTGCTATAAATGTGACAAGAAAGGGCATTTTGCAAATGAATGTCGCTCAGGAGATGGAAAGAAGGTGATCGGGAAGAAGAATATTAGATGCTTCAACTGTGATCAAATTGGATAATATAAGAACTAGTGCAAGGATCCAACCAAGGATGGAAGAGGCAAAGTGTTTGCATTGGAGCCAGCTACCTCGAAGGCAATAGCAGAGGAAAATGGAAAGGCTATGTCGGGAGGTATGCTTATGATTCATTGTATGTTAGTTAGTGTTCTATTTGATACCGGTGAATCACATTCTTGTATATCTCATTGTTTGGTAGATAAGCTTAACCTAGAACCCTCATACTTAGTTACGTCCTTAAGGGTTGCTAATCCGATAGGAGGGTATGCGACACTTGGGATGAAGTGTGACCACCTAGAGATTGAGTTGTTAGGTCATACCTTTGTTTGCAGTTGGCATATGTTTGATTTCGTAGGGTTCAGAATTATTTTGGGTATGGATTGGTTAAGTAAATACGATGCTAGGATATTATGCCATGATAGGAAAATATCACTTAGACACACTGGCTGTAGTGATCGGGTTATATACACCATAGAAAACTCTAGTTTTGAGGTTAATGCTTTGTTGGGTGTTATGGAGGTAGAAGATGAGTTGAATCGCGTTTTCATTGTTAGAGAATTCGCAGATGTCTTTGAACCTGTAGTAGGACTACCACCGAAACAAGCCATTGAGTTTCGAATAGATTTAGTACCTAGAGAAGAACCAGTAAGTAGACCGCCAAGCAGAATGACACCTACCGAGATGAAGGAGCTAAAGGTGCAGTTGTTGGATTTGAAAGGCAAGAATTTTATCAGACATAGTAGTTCACCTTGGGAAGCAGCCGTAGTGTTTGCCAAGAAGCCGGATGGGTCATTAAGGTTATGTATCGATTATCGTAAGTTGAATGAGAAGGCAATAAAGAATCGATATCCATTACCCAGAATTGATGATTTGTTCGATCAGTTGAGTGGAGCCAAGATATTTTCCCAGTTGGATTTAGCGACAGGTTTCCATCAGCTTAGAGAGGCAGAGGATAGTATTCCTTTAACGACGTTTAGAACCATATATGGATGGTTAGTAGTGCCGTTCGGGCTAACTAATGCGCTAGCATTCTTTATAGATTTGATGAACCGAGTTTTCCGAAAGCACTTGGATAGGTTTGTATTGGTTTTCATAGATGATATTTTGATATACTCTAAGGATGAAAGAGAGCATGAAGTTCATCTTAGAGTGGAGCTCGAAACACTGAGGTAGCATTAGCTAAAGGCGAAGTTTTGGAAGTGCCATTTCTGGAAGAAGGAAGTGAAGTTTCTTGGTCATGTAGTCTCAGAGAAAGGGTTGTCTTTAGATCCAACTAAGGTCGGAGTGGTGAACAATTGGAAGAGACCCAAGACAGTGACTGAGATAAATAGTTTTCTTGGATTAGCTGGTTACTATCGAAGATTCATTAAGGATTTTTCATGGATAGCAGCACCGATGACCAAGCTAACGCAAAAGGATGTGAAGTTCGTTTGGACCGATAAGTGTGAGGAGGCATTCCAAAAGCTGAAACTCTTATTGACTAATGCACCAGTGTTGGTTGTTCCAGAAGAGAATCAGGATTTAGTGGTATATATGGATGCATGTGGAACAGGATTAGGAGCTGTGTTAATGAAAAGTGGTAAAGTGATTGCCTATGCTTCTCGATAGCTTAGACCGCATGAGGTTAAGTACCAAACTCATGATTTGGAATTAGCTATGGTGATTTTTTCATTGAAGGTGTGGAGACACTATCTTTTGGAAGAAATATTCGAGTTGTACATGGTTCATAAGTCGCTGATGTATTTATTCTCTCAGAAGGAGTTGAATATGAGACAGCAGAGGTGGTTGGAGTTTATAGCCACTTATGATTTTGGTATTGAGTACACATCAGGAAAATGCAACAAGGTTGCAGATGCACTTAGCAGAAGACATCAGACTGCAGTGTTGGCAATGGTAGCCGAGTGGAAAGATTTGTAAGCGTTGATGACATGTAGAGTACAGTGGAGTTCTGAAGCTAGATCTAGTAAGGAAACTGTTATATTGTCATGTTTAGAAGTTCGACCAGTGATAATTGAAAGTACCGCTTCTAAGCAAGGAGAGGATCCAGTATTAGCTGAGCGGATCAGGAAGTTTAGGGATGGAACAGAGAGCGATGACTTGAAAGATTTTAGTCTTGACCCGAATGGGTGGTTGAGAAAGAAAGGAAGGTTGTGTTCCAAATGTAGGAAGCATTAGGAAGGAAGTTCTCAAGGAATGCCATCGTTAGAAGTTCATCATCCATCCGGGAGGAACTTAGATATATCAAGATATGAAGAGAAGTTTCTTCTGGGAAGGTATGAAAAGAGATGTATGCTTATGGGTGAAGGAGTGTCTGAACTGTCAATAGGTAAAAGCCGAACATCAGAAACCAAGTGGGTTGTTTCAGCCTTTAGTTATTCCAGTATGGAAGTGGAATTCTATCTCAATGGATTTTATAGACGCATTACCAAGATCTAATAGAGGAAAAGAAAGCATATGGGTCATAGTGGATAGGTTAACAAAGAGTGCCCATTTCATTCTAGTTAACTCAACCAGGACGGCACCAGTTTTGGCTAAGTCGTTTATGAAGAATATAGTTAGACTGCATGGAATTCCTAGTAGTATAGTAAGTGATAGAGATTCCTTATTCACTAGCGAGTTCTGGAAGAGTCTACAGGATACTTTAGGTACCAAGCTCAAAATGAGTACCGCTTACCATCCACAGATCGATGGGCAAACGGAAAGATTTAACAAAGTCTTGGAAGATTTGTTAAGAGCTTGTGTGCTAAATTTTGGAGGATCATGGGAAGACCATCTACACTTAGTCGAGATTTCGTATAACAACAGTTATCAGGCTAGTATAAGGATGGCACTATTTGAAACTTTGAATGGAAGGCCATGCAAATCTCTAGTTTATTGGTTAGAGACCGAGGATAGGTTGGTTCTTGGTCCGGATTTAGTTAGAGAAGCTGTAGAGAAGATTGAGTTGATTCGAGCTAGAGTAAAGGAAACCCAGTCTAGGCAGAAGAGTTATGCTGATAGAAGACGGAAGGACTTAGAGTTCTCAGTAGGAGATCATGTTTTCGTCAAGGTATCATCGATGAAGGGTGTAATTCGATTCAGGAAATCAGGGAAATTGGCACCAAGATTTGTAGGACCATTTCCTATTGCAGAGAGGATCGCGAGACTCGCATATGGAGTGGAGTTACCGAACAGTTTGGCAGGAGTCCGCGATGTTTTCATATTCTCATCTAAGGAAGTGTATTCGAGATTCGGAGACTACTATAGCACCGACTTTGTTAGAGGACTTAGTAGTGGAACCGAACTTGTAACGACCCGATATTTTCAACCATTCGCATCCGCACATGTCGGACTTGAATTGCTCAAAATACTGCGTTGTAAATAAAATTTGGAAAATCTCAGAATATACAGTAAATAAATAATCACAGATCACAGACACAGAGTAAAATAATGCAGCGGAAGTAAAAGAAATAGTAGTTCATGAAGCTACTATATAAATATATCAGAGTTAAATAAGATACAATAGAAGAAATAAAGTACAACAGAAGTCTCAATACAATAACCAAGTACAAGCTGAGTAGAACAACGGAACAGAAATAGATAGGATCAGACAAGCAGACAATCTCCAGCGATTCAAATCTCCGAAAGAGTGAAAATCCAAATCTGTGAATAACTCAGGCTGACCCGAGCATAAAGCAAAACGCAAAACACTCGAGTCAGGACAATATATACTTATATAATGTAAACTAACTCAAGTGAACTGTAATAAAGGTACAAGTAACTTAAAGAATGCTTGGGATCGCCCATTCTTTAAGGATCCGTTAAACTATTTACTATGTAGTAATATACGCTATATATAGTAGTGTCTAATTAGTAAAGTATAATCATATAGAAAATAGCGTTAAGGGGATGGTGAACCTTAACGCGGTCGGATCGTTAAACCAAAATCGTAGTGGGCTCGATATGGTAGGTGACACGGCACACAAGGCAATGCCAGGGTAGATATACCAATTACGCATCCGGACTGGTGGTGACGCATAGCAGCCACTACCGCCCACCTCGAACAACACTCCCAATCAAGGGTGCGCACCAAATCAATCACAAGTAATAGAATGGTAGCGAAGAAGTGTGTCCGATCAGAGGTGCTACCTCCTTGGCCCGTCGATCGCTCCTGTTTTAGCCACCTTATGCCAACTCACGGGAGTTGGGTCCACGTATATACCTTAGGATCCTCGCCACCATCCTACTTCATTCTGGAAACTCCACCGCGTACACAGTTGTCAAAGTGGTTTTCGGTATCGACAGAGAGTATGTCCATATCCGATCCCGGTCTCTTTAACAACCAATCGTTATTATAACCCGTGGTTATAAATTTAAACAGTTATATTTCAAATCAAAATACTTCAAACTAGAATATCATTTCAAATCCAAATCTTTATCAAAATAAAGATTAAATCAATTCCAAACCATTTCAATATATCAAATTATCATATCTTTCCAAAAATTCATTTCAAATCATTTTAATATATAAAAATATCATTTGAGTTCAAATCTAAATATTCAACTTTAAATACCTTTTAAATTTAAAGATATGATTTATTTATTATCATTTCAAGTCACCTTTAAATAGTTTATATTTCAATCAAAATAATTCATTTAAACCATTTAAAAGTGTAATTATTATACTTTCAAATCAAGTATTAAAATTTCCAAACTTTCAATTCAATTCAATCATTTATTTCAATTAAATTTCCATAGACCATTTCAAATCTTATAAATTTCAAATATAGATTTAATCCAAAAAATAACTATTCAAATTATAAAATAAATTCCAAAGCTTTATTATCCTATATTTCATAAGTCCAATATCTTTTAAATAGATTCAAATTACAAGTAAACCAAATATTTTCCATACTAATATAAACTTCAATTATTCATTCCAAGATTTAATATCATTTCAGATTCATTTCAAAATATCATTTCAAACATCATTTATTTAATTTAATTTTAAATACCATTTAATCACATATCAAAATAGTTGTATTTCCCAAATCAACTATTCCATTTAAATCATTTAAAGTCAATTCATTATATTTAATAATTAAATATTTAATTTCCAAAATTTAATCTTTTTCAAAGATCATTTATTCATTTGAATTTATTAAACAAAGAAAATCAAACTTTCGCAACATTTAGAAAATGCTCCAAAATGTTATGTTTTAAAATAGTTCATTAACAAAAGACGGCATTTAAAATGCTGTAATATCTTAATTTAGTTTCAATTAAAATTTTAGTTAAATTTAACAACTATAGCACTAATATAATAACTCTTAGTCAAATTTGCTATTTGGTTCATTTAAAACAATTACATTTCAAAAATGTTGTCAAATCAAATTCAGAGTTTTTATTTACAATTTCACACATAATTAACTTTTAATATAAATCATTTTTAACTTATAAAATCATATATTTTCATAATTAAAAACAATCATTTAAATACCTTTATTTTAATGATTTTATAAAGTCAAATTTCCATACAAAAATCAAGTTAAATAATAATTAAATTTTCATTTCTTTAATTAAATCCTTAACTTAACAACTAAGTTTAAATTTCAAAAATATAACTTATTTCCATTTATTTTACTTAATTAAAATTTCACTTTTAAACATATTTCACAAAATTCAATTTAAGTTATACTTCCAAATTCAGCTTAAATATTCATTTATTTCATATTTTAAGTAATACAAAATCATTAACACTTTATAAAATCATTATTTCTTAATATAATTATTAAATTCATTTTTAAATCAAATTTGTCATATATTCTTACTTTACATAAATTCCATTTATAAACAAAATCATAAATTCCAAAATTTACTTATATTTCAAATTCTACTTCACCATTTACTTAATTCACTTATTTAATTTATAGAAAATCACTAATATTTTATAGAAATCAATTTTAATAAAATTTAAATCAAAATATCATAATATTTACATTTTTAAAATATTTTAAAATTTTTAGAAAAATATATAAACCACGGGTCTGTATATAATTTTCTAGCCTAGGTCAAGTGATACGGATATATATCATTTCAATCCGCAGTTTACAAAGAAAAACCGGGTTCTATCATTTCAAATCCTCAATCCCAAGTTAAATAAATTAAATAAAAAGTCGCTCAGGCTTATCATTTCAGCCCATAACGATCTTTCCCTATTCTAAAGTCCATTCGGGTATGTATCATTTCAACCCATAGTGAACCTAACCTATAGGGAACTTGCAGTATGATAAACTGATAAAATAACAGAATAGCATGAAATAACAGTAATAAATGATATAACATATATAATAATAGGGGTAAACATTATATGATCATAATATAACAGTTACAACAGGATGATATAATTTTACAGATTCAAATGGTGTCAGTTTACTAGTTATATAAGTACACATTGTCTGGTGAGAATTACTCACCTGCTCGAAGCTGGAGATTGACACCAAAGCACACAAAACGGACACAACGAAAGCACGACAACACTACTACGATTCAAGAGTGGAGAGCCAAAGCTATATACCTTGAATTCATTTACATAAAACAATACATATATACCTAAGATTTCAACCAAAATTCAATAAACAAAGTTAGAAACGATTGTATAAAACAAGTCCAAAATCATTGCACATGCTTTCAACTTCCTATACTTCAGTTATAGGTCTGAAATGTACTGGTAAGGGTTGAATTTTGATTTGGTCTTGGGTCTATATGGTCGGCCTAACATAGTTTAAAAGGTGGTGTAAAAGTGGGTGCATGGATCTACAATTACAAGGCACTAGCATCAATTCAAGTCACAATATGGGTTCGGCCAAGGGGTCCTATGAGTTCGGCCTGGTGCTCAGGTGGTGATGGGTGGTGTGGCAGTGAGTGGAGGTCAGGTCAGAGCAAGGGGTGGTGGTGGAAGTGGCGGCAAAGGAGGTGGAAGTGGTGATAGAGGAAGGGAAGGCTAGGCTTGAACATGTAGTGATGGTTTGTGAAAGTAGAGGGTGGATCTCTTGCCTAGGGATGGTCGACCTGATGGGATGGTGATCTAGAGTTGGTGGTGGCTGGTTGTGGTGGTGGTGGGGTCGGCCTAGCAGCTGGAGGAGGTGGGGCCGGTCACATCTAGTTGAAAGCAATGGCAAAAATCAATAGGAAAAACAATGTAAAACAAGCTAAAGAAGAAAACATTTACCAAACTTTGATCAAAGGAGAAAGATGATAGACGTATTTTTTTCTTTCAGAAATGAGATTAGAAAAGTTTACGTGAATGAAAAATGAGATATGCAGCTGAAAGAATGAGGAGTTAAGGCCAATTGAATGAAAAGTAATGTTGAAATGTGAAAAGGTGGGAATTCAAAAGGCTTTAGGAAATAAAAAGCCACAAACTTTTCAAATCACTTTTATTTCCTTTTAATAAGTTTAAATAACTGAAAATAATTAAAAATTCAGTTTCAATTCGAAAATGTAACAAAAATATAAAATATAAATAAATATTAATAATATATGATAAAATAAGAAATTAGCACAAAAATGAAAACTAGTCTAGAAAATTTGAAAATAAACAGAATAAATTTTGGAAAATTCATATGGACTTGTAAAACATTTATAAACAAAGATAATAACATAAAATAAAAATGCATTCACAAAATGAATAAATAAATTTTAATTAAATATAATTTAATTGAAGAAAATAGTAGAAAAAAATAGAACTAGGCTTTATAAATTGAAATAAATTCAAGTATACTTTAGAAAAATTATATTATCATTTTAAAAATATTAAAAGACATAAAATAACCTATTAACACATATTGAAACAAAATATGACAATAAAAATATAATTTATATGATTTAAAATAAATAATATTGCAAAATAAACAGTTTATACACAAAATTGAAAACTACATAACTTCTACAATATAAGTCCGTTTTCAACGAAACGAAAAGTAGTATTCATGGAATTAAATCTATTTTCATAATAAAAGATAAAATTTAAGAATTTGAAATATTCTAAATTTAAAGTTCAAAAGTCAAAGTTTGACCAGTTTGAATAGAAATTCACTTTTCAGTGAAATATCCAATTTATACTAGTTTGAACTATAAATCACTTAATAATCAACATTTATATTTAAAATGAAATGTTTGAAATAGAATAAGTTTAAAATAATTTAAAATAAAAATAAAGTCAAAATTAAAATATATGCAAAATCTAGGGTTGTTACAGAACTTGACTATAGTTAGGAAGCCAGTTCGTATAGTCATGAGAGATGAGAAGAGGCTAAGGAACAAGATAGTCGGATTAGTTAAGGTTCAGTGGAGCGACGATGAGATAGACTGTACTTGGGAAACTTAGAGCAGGATTAGAGACACTTATCCTGATTTGTTTCATGGTATGTTTTACCTCTATGATTGATTTGTTGTGTACCTTATCATATTTTCGAGGACGAAATTCTTTAAGGAGGGGAGTCTGTAACGACCTTAATTTTGGTTAACATTATCTTGGAAATTTAATTAGTTAAATTAAATGAAATAATGAAATGGTTAAGAGACTGAGATTTGTAAATCTAAGGGGTAGCTGTGCCTAAGGAAACAAATGAACTAAAGGGAAACTAAAATGAAATGGATAAGGTGCAAAGTAGGAATAAGTCATACCTTTATACCCTAAACACTCACTAATGTTCATTTTCACATTAAAACAATCAAATATTAGAGGCCAACCATTATTAGACAAAGCTAGAAGAAGAAAAGCTAAAGATCAAGAGGAAGATTAATCAAATCCAAGATCAAATCTCAACTCCTTAATCACAAAGCTAAGGTGAATAATAGGTTACATCAAATGTTTTTATTATTTCAGTTTTATATTGAAATCCGAATTATTTTGCAATTGTTTTGCCATGTTTTTTATTGTTAAAATGGATATATATATATATATGCTTGTTGATGATTTATGCTATTTCTTATGGATTTTTGATAAGTTTTAATGTGAAAACACTATTAGACGACATCTGAATTCCTTGCGATTTTTATATAAGGTCAAAAATAATATTTTAGAGATGGGTTTCAAATTTCATATTTACTAAATTAATGTGGATTTATTATTAATTTTCTAGTAAAGAAAATGGTTAATTGGGTTTAAAATTAAATACGGCTAATTTATATTTTTTGGGTTAGAAATTAATATATGTTAGAAAACATATTAGAAATGGTTTATGGGAATTTTTGTAGAATTTTCCTAACTGTTTTAATAAGTATATAAAATCATTTAAGATATAGGACTTAAATATTTTATATATTTATAAAAGGAGAAGGGGCATTTTGTAAATCTTTTAAATTATTTGCTTCTGAAATTTCAGCAGCACTTCTAGAAAAGAATTTGGAAAAGAAATTAGCAACAAATCATATGTTGACAAACAGAGCAGGTTAGTTGAAAAGAATTACTTTTTAAAGTTAAAATTCAGTTTTAACCATACTTTTGCTATTTCACCACTTTCGGCACTTACCTTTCGACCAAGTACTTCCGCCTCCATCTCCATCGAAACCAATGTGCATGGTATCAAGGACTTAATACGTAGCGAAAGATATTGAGTCGAAACAGGGGGTTCCAAAGGGCTCGAAAACCTTGCTTTGCTTTTAAAAGGAAATGCGCCTACTTTGCTTTCGAGAAGAATGCTTTCGACTTAGATAGCTTTCGACATGGTCAAATGGTTTTAAAGAATGGTTTCGAAAGAGGTTGTGCTCTTGTTTTATAAAGAAGATTTCGAAGTGGTCGAAACCCCTAGCTGCCGCATCTTACCTTTCAAAACAATGCTTTCAAAAGGGTTTCTTTGTTTTAAAACCGAAGCCGCTTCTCCAATGCTATCGAAGGGATTGGTTGACACTATCCACTTCTTTTACTTAGGAAATTGTTTTCGAAAGAGTGCTTTCGACTTAGTTGTTTTAAGACCCTTTGTTCTATTGAAAGTTAAACCCAAAGTTTCGAAAGGAATAGCTTTGAATGGTTTTGAAAAGTTGTTCCACATGTTTTACTTGAACCCATAGGCTTTCGAAAGGTTTGATTTATGTAAAGAACTTAATGCTTTCGAAAGGCTTAAGATAAAGGTTTCGATTGAAGGGGTGGTTCCCTAATGTTTTTGAAAGGTTTTAATTGGAAGGTTTCCAATGGTTTCGAAAGACATGTTTAAAGTTTTTTGAAAGAAAGATGTCTATGGTTTTATAAAGCTTTTGAAAGAGATGATTTCAATGTTTTCGAGAGGTTAAATGTAAATGGTTTCGAAAGGTATGTTTTGGCCTACGGCCTAGGTTATAAAGTAAAGTAGCTTACTTGTATCGAAATGGGTACTTTCAATGGTTTCGAAATAGGTACATTCAAAGGTTTTGAATGTTTTCATACAATGTTTTGTGTAAGGTATATATAACATGGCAAAGTGATTTGAGTAAAGCATAAAGTATATTTTCCTTGTTTAAGTATGATTTAAAGGTTTAAATCAATTTGAAAGAAATGATTTCAAGGAAAAATTTTAGGGTAGATGACCCTATGTAAAATGACTCAGATGTTAGAATACCAGATTGGATTGGTATGGGGTCGCGCCCTATACTTTAGCTAGTAGCCCCTAGCTAATATAAGTTCAAAATTCCAGTGTGTAGGGTTTTGTCGCAGGTAAGACTAAAATGATGTTACACATAGAAAGGAATATATAGAGTGAGGATAGGTTATTGGTAAGCCCACAAAACCATTAGGATCGGTTGACCCTGGGAGGAATAAGTTAGGGACAGACCGTCCAGAAGAGTATCTAACAGAAGTTAGAATATTTGTCTACTTTGTCTGGTAGTCCCGAGTCAACCAAAGGTTAGTAGTTAGCCAAACAAAACTATAGTGTTCGGATAGATAGTCCATTAAATACCCGATTTATATGCTTACATTATATTGATAATATTGTTTTAACCGGTTTGTTGTAGGATTTTGGTTTGCAAAAGATCTGTTTTCAAAAGGGATATAAGTTAGGAGAAATTCGTTCTACTAAGTGGCATGGTCTCACTTAATATCATATAACCGAGATGTATAGTATTATTCACACTAGGCTTTATGTCTGACTCGAAGTTTATGTTTTTCCCCGTAAACTCTCGGGTGCTCAAAATTGATTTGAGTAGGCTGAGGGTTGAGGATTTATAGGTTTTAGTATGTGGACGAATAAAGCTACCAAAGACTAGCAGGAGGCTGAAGCTAGCTATTTAGGAGTTGTTATGTTTTATTTCCCCTGTGTTATATTAAGTCTGATATGACTATTTAGAACTCTGGTCATCCAAGGGGGCATCTTCATATGTCGCTCTTGGCGTATTTATGTAATAATTACATTTGATCTGAACCTGAGAAATGATTAGGATTACGTAATTGGATATGAAACATGTTTGTGAAATGTAATCAAAAAAGTTTTTTTTTGAATCTCCGATTTTGTTTCATATTCACGTGCTTTTGGTATTAGCAGTACCATTAACACTACAGTATTTTGTCGCCGGAAGTTAATACTATAGATGACTACAGCATATGTAGCACTAAGCTTTGGGCCTCAAGATAGGGGATATTACAAGTTGCCATTACCGAAGCACCTGTATCCGTGGCTCCTTACACTAACACCTCTATGGGATAAAATCCTGACGGTCCAATGTTCACTCCTCCACAAGAATCCTCACCTACTCAAGGTATATATCTTGTCTCTCCAATCTTCGAGAAGCTTCAACTCTTTCCTGAGGACATCTCTAATCTCTACCTTTCTGCCTGTAACCTTATATGTTAGCTGCCCACATTGCCTCCTTGACCACCGGTCATTCATGCTTGAGGTCCTAGTTCCATCATAACGGCGTCCACCACCATCACTACAGTGCCCTTTCAACCATTTATATCCTCCAGATCTGCTTTGGTATCGACTCCAAGAAGATAAGGGCACTGGAGGGCTTATAGGACGTTGAAGTATCTATCGACGAAGAGATGATTATAGTCAACGGGAAAGGACCTAAATCTACTTCTATAGCGTAGAGATTGGCATTTGACATGTCCAAAATCAAAGTCAAGGTTGAACCGAGTACGAAAAAACTTCCATCTCCGCTACATACATCTCTACCTAGCTTAAGAATTCACATCAAGCTCTATACTAGTCTTGATAAGCCATCTCCTACTCCCAGTGTCGTTGCTTCTCCTACACCTCTAGGAGATCCTACCAATCTTATCATCCCTATCAACTAGACCACCGAAGTGGAAATTTCACGCTTTTGTAAAATCATTCCAGATAAAGAGCCAGCCAATGAAAAGAAGGAAAGGAAGGATAACAATCACTGGGCCCAATAGATCTTAAAAGGCAACAAGCATGGCAAGAAGAAATGAACGACTCTCGCATCTATTTGAAGACATTCTTTTTTATTTTTGTTTTTTGTTTACTTAGCTTTTACAAGTATATAGGTCATCATTGTGTGGGAGGTCACTGCAACTTGGTACTCAAAGATGATGTAAATAAAAGATTAGTTTCTTTCCAACCTTTATCTTATTTACATCGCATCTTTTATTTATGTTGCCCATATACTTGCCTATATGTATAAATATAATCATTTGCAATTTAATTACTTATATTAAATTCATGTATTTTCGACCTGTGTAATGCTATTATTTATGCGATTATATACATATAAATAAATTCATGTTATTGTTCGATATTGTACCGTTTCCTAGCTTTGTCTACTATTGGTCAAATGTTTTTTTTAACTAAACCAAACTGCTTTTTCATCAGTCAACTCCATTTAACTTTGATAGAACGTATCGTATTTGGCTGCGAATGAAGTCATACCTATAAGAGATTCAATTTTCCCCAGACTGTTATCTCCAAGAATCTATGCCTTAAATTCCCATCTCTAGGCACTCATCCTTGACTCCACCTATGTCAAGACCATTAAACACAGGTATTTCATCAACCAATTTAGCTTATTATTAGACAAACACATCTAATTGGGTTATAAACAAAGTTATACCAACAAAAGGATACAGTTTTACATCTGTTTCTATCTTTGGGATCTTGTGTCTTCGATGCCTAACTTCGAGCATCAATTCTTGACCTTCCTATCTTTACGTATTAGTCAAAGATTAGATCTATAAGAGCAAATCGTCCAATCAACCCTAGTATGGTTATACTCCAATGACCCGATCATGGATCTAAGGAGTTCATTGATACATATCTCCGGATACCTAGACATCTTGTTCTTTAGAACACAGAATATATAATTTTACTACTGATCATATACCAAAAAATTAGACTTTAAAAAAATGGTTCTATTGATTCAAAAACCAACTTTATTTTTGTACATAAAGTTGGCAATACCGCCTAATTACATCAAATTCCAATAAATAGAAAGTTTTATTTGCAAAAAAGAATTCAAGTGAAATAGCACCATAAGTGCTCGCTATTCCAATGCCCTAGAATTAGGGTTCCATTAATAGTTGTTAGCTTGAAAGTTCCATTTGCAAGCTTCTTTACAATCACATAAGGGCCTACCCAATTAAACCAAGTGCCCCCGTACCTAGAAAGACCTATCTCAAAAAAAGGTTGCCTTCCAAAAGGTACGGTTTCTGACCCTGGCATTGAATTGCTTTGCTATTCATATCTTGTGACAACTACTCTTAAATCAGCCTCTTCTCATTTTTCCCCAACCAAATTGAGAGGCTCAAGTAAGAGTTCCCTGTTAATCTTGGGATTAAAGTGAGATCTCCTATAAGAAAAGACTTTAGATTCGATTGGTATCATAGCCTCAGTTCCGAAGGAAAAAAGAGAATGGAGTATGGTCAATTGCAGACTTGTAAGTTGTCTGTTAAACCCATAATGCAAGTGGTAACTCATCCACTCAGTTGTCCCTAGTTCTTTTCAATCTCTTCTTAATGATGGATTTGATGATCTTGTTCACCATCTCCACCTGTCCATTTCACCATGGTATGCCACTACTGAGACGCTTTTCTCAATTCAATTTCGAGAACAAAATTCTTTGAACTTGGCACTTTGAATTGGGTTCCATTGTCGGTGATTATCTTTAATGGAACTCTAAATTAGCCTAAATATTCTTCACCACAATGTTGATAACTTTATTTGAAATGATTATTATAAGAGGTTCTACTTCAGCCCACTTTGTGAAGTAGTCCATAGCGACAATCGAGTACTTTGCTCTACCTCTCAACATTGTAGCACACCAAAGATATTTTTTGCCCAAACCGTAAATAGCCACGGGCTAACCATTTTCATAAGCTTAGTGGACGAGGCCCTTGGCATCTTCGCAAACCTCTAGCACTTGTCACATCTTTTAGATAGTCGGCTACATCTTGGCTGACTGCTGGCCAAAAGTATTCGTAGCGAAGAACCTTCCTTGCTAGCACATGCCCCTAGTATGATCTCACAACTTCTTTCATACACATCTACAAGGATTTCTTAGCTTCATTCATGATTACACACCTCAGTAAGGGCGTTGATAATCCTTTCTAATACATCAGTCCTTCTTTCATAATGAACCGAGCTACTTTAAGTATGAGTTTTCATTGTTTGTTTCTTCCATTCGTTAGAGTCCTTTTTAGCAAATATTACTTTATAGGAATCATCTATGACTCCTTCTCTTCCTTGGTTTCCAAGTTCTAATCAAAATCCATCTCATTGATGCTTGGAGCCATTAAAAATTCCAATGGAATGATACCCAAAATCTACTCATCCTAGAACTGACTAATTTGGCTAGCAGATCGAATTTTGTATTCTCTTCTATAAGGATGTGCATTATCATGTAACACTCAGTATCGATCGATAGTTCTAATATTTTTGTCAGGTAAGGGTAAAGCTTGCTCTTTTTTCCTGAAATTCCTTCTTTACTTAGCAGACCACCAATTGAGAGTCGTTGAATATACAAAACATATTGACTCTCAGTTTCTTTGCTATCTTGAGTCCTGCAATCAACGCTTCATATCCAGCTTCATAGTTTTACACTAGGAACTCTAGTCTCAAAGCGTAACATATCATTCATCCTTCTGGGGTCACACTAAATACTCTAACCTAGAATCATGCTCTTTGGAGGCTCTATTTATGTAAAACTTCCATTGAGAAGACTGAACCCATTCATCTTCCGCTTTATCATCCTAGACGGTGAATTTAATAATGAAATTTTTCAGTGCCCTCCATCGAATCACTTTCCTAAGATAGTAAGTTATATCAAACTGGCTCAACTTAATGTTCACTTTGTCAATCTTTTCAAAGTCTCGGTCAATTTAGCACTTGCCTCAATGGATGATCAGTCAACACCTTTATCGGATGAGCCTGGAAGTATGGCCACAACTTCCTTGCAACTATCAACAAATAATGTATTAGTTTCTCCAGCATTGGATAATTCTTTTCTGCTCCAGTAAACTATTTGCTGATATAGTACATTAGCCTTTGAATTCACCTCTCCTCATGCAACAAGGATGCACTCATTGTATGAGCGGACAATGCTAAGTAAACGAAGAGATCCTCTCCTTTCAAAGGCTGTGACAACACCAATGGTCTCTCCACATGGTCTAACAGATTCTAGAAATCGTCCGTACACTCTTTAGTCCATAAGAACTTTACCTTCCCTTTCTTGAGAGCATTAAAGAACGATATGCATTTGTCTGCCACTTTGGAAATGAATCGACTCGGTGCAACGACTTTACCATTCAAGCTTTACACCCCCTCCTTGTCTTTGGGTAGTAACCTCACTTAAAGCTTTGATCTATTCTATGTTAGCTTCATTGCCACTTCATTTGATTGAGATTCATTCCATAATTCTGAAACATATTAAACATTTCTATGAGACCGGCCATATGATTCATCGATTATTCTGACTTCACGAGCATATCGTCCACATTGACCTCCACTGTCCATCCGACCTGGTCTTTAAACATTTTGTTCACCAATTGCTGGTACGTAGCTCCAGCATTCTTTAGACTGAATGACATGACTCGTTAATAATACAACTCCAAAATCGATAATGAATCTCGTATATTATTGATGTAGGATGTGCATTGTTATCTGATCATAATTGAAGCACGCACCTATAAAGGTTACCAATTCATGTCCGGACGTTCCATCTACTAGTTGTTCTATCCTAGATATAGGGAAATAGACTTTCAAGAATGACTTATTCAAGTATGACAAGTTAATGCATGTCCACAATTTCCCGTTTGCCTTCTTACCCGACACAAGATTTGATATCCACTCTTGCTATAATACATTAGGGATGAAGCCATTCGCCTTCAACTTATCCATTCTTGTTTTAATGTAGTGGATCGATCCAATTCCATCTATAGCTCTTTTGCTCATAGGAGGGTACATTTTGTTCCACATTCAATGCACAACACACTATCTTCAGTGAAAATCCACACATATTAGAATGCGTCTAAGCAAACACGTCTATGCTTTTTCAGAGAAACCCTACCAACTTCTTCCTTATTCTCAGGCTAAGTTGAGACCGGATCTTGAGAACCCTCGACGAATTGTCATCGTTGATTGGAATGTCGATCGTCAACTCTGCCAATGTTGCCTCACATCCTCCGACCTTTTCATGGGTCCATGGGTTTATGAAACTTGTTGTTGGACCTGAGCCAGGGCTTAGGAAGTAGTTGTTATGCATCAGAATATTTAACACAAAGAGTCTTCTCTATATCCTTTCCCTTCTCACATCATATTGCCTCCTTGAGCTCTATAACATAGCACTCTGAACCTATGCTCCATTCACCTTAGATCTCCCTTACTCCATTCATGGTTGGAAATTTCATCATCAAACACACGGGGCAATTATGACCCAAAAATTAGCAAGGGTTGATCAACCCATAAATGTGCTATACACCAAAAATTCATCTAAAATAACAAACTTTTACATTGGCACAACCTTGCGGTCACGTTGTTTTAACTCCACTGGCAATTCTATGCACCTTGTAGGCTCTTTAGCCTCTTTGGTAAACCCATGAATGCGGAGTTTACATTTCTTCGAATCCTTCTCGTCCATGTGCATTTTTTCAAGGGTCTGTTTGAACATGATGTTCACCGAGCTTCCATTATCAATAAGGACTCAATGCACTGTAACTTTCCTAATCATGGCCGTTATCACCATAGGGTCAAGCATTTGTGCTTGCACCCCGTCAGTATCTCGGTTCCAAAATACAAAATCATCAGTCATGGTTTCTCTACTGCTTCATTGGAGTCTCATCCTCTATAGCAAAACACATTTCTTGAGGCATATGCTTTAACGAGTTACCTTAGCACTCCGTTCCATTCTAGCTTTTCTCTGAATGATAAGGGCCTCCATAGATGATATTAATCACAATTCCTCTAGAAGGCTATCTTGATATTTCTCTGTGGGATCCAGCCTCATTCCCTTAGGTAGATTGTTCTAGGGATCCACTAGTCGTTTGCCCACCAGTCTATGGGTTATCGACATAATGCTGCATCTTTTTCTTTCATATTAAATTTTATATGACATCCATCAGGTGCCTACACTCATTCGTGTTGTGCCCATGGGTCTCATGGAAGCAAAAATATTTACCAAAATGTCTTTCTTCTTCAGTTGCCTCCCTCAGAAGTAGTTTCTTGTAATGTTCGATACTTTGCATGGCAATTAAACTAAATCTTTCAACAAAGTATAATTTCCAGGCCTAGCACACCTCGTGTACTTCTTATTGTCTTACATTTTGCCACTAGCAACTTGGTTCTTTTTCCTAGCATTACCATTGTTCCCAAAATTTACTACAATATTCCTAACATTATCACTAGTCTGCTTGATAGCGACGTTGCCTTATATTGAACCACTTGGTCCCATTGACCGTTAGAACCCAATCTGATAGCCAAATCTACCTCTTCTAAGCCTAAAAATTAGTATGCCTTTCGATAAAACCATTTTATGGTAGATGGTTGCTAACTCTTGAGCCACCTACCGAAATCCATCCTTAGGTGAACCCCATTGATTAACATCATCAATACAATCTCCTCTTTGGATTGCTCACTTCAGTAACTAAAGCATTGAACCACTTTAAAAAGTTTTTTAATGTCTCTTCAGGACTTTGATGAACATTCAACAATGATATCACGTCTTATAGTCATAGAGTGTGGACCTGAAGCTGCTCCATAAAATTCTTAGCCAACGAATCAAAGGATGATATTGGCACAAGACAAGTGAACCAAATTATCGTAACTCATCCAAGAATAGCATAAAACACCTTCATCTAATAGTATCAGTTGCTCAAGCACTATCCATATGCCACCCAAACTTTAGTAAATGTTGTCTTAAGTTAGTCGTCTTGTCATAGGATGACATAGTCAGCATCACAAACTTCTTAGAATACCTCGCTTCTAGGATGTTTTTGATGAATGGGGTCCGACTTAACGATAAACCCACTCATCATTATTTCTATGTTGATTTTTGTTCAGCAATCTCTTAACTATATTAGCGATATACTCCTCACTACATTGGGTAGCCAAATGAAGATCGTCAAGAATATCCCCAAGTGTTTGACTATACAAATGCTCCTGCTTTGTTGCATGACATCCAGGCTTCCTTATCTTTAAGGAAGTCATTCATCCCGACCCTCTATATCGACACCTTATTAGACTACGTTTCCTCCTAGCCGATTCTACAATATCCACTTAAACACAACCTTTCTAAAATCCACAAGTCTGAGCTCTAGTAACATGTCCTTGATTACATCAACATCCGAACCTCTGGAAATACAAAACAAAAAAGAATCAATTCAAATTTGACACGATTTAGATGTCTGGAGTTATACTCAAATGTCTTGAATCAAAGTCAACATCTAATATAATGTCAAATGTTTGAATGCTTATAGCCAATTATTTTATATACAGGAACTAGATGTCTGAACTAAATGTCAAATGTCTAAATGGCTAAAGTAAGCCTAAGTTAAATCTTTACTAAGTGTAGGCCAATTAGGATGGAACAAGGAAACTTATTACCACTTCTTCGACTTTAGGAAGTCTACGTAACTGAATGGAGTCCTACAACTGGATGGAATAGTATCACACTTGGTGACATCCTAGGTTCTAACTTCATGAAGTTTTTAAACATGGCACTCAACGTGGCATGTGATTCTATTGTAATTAATTCTTTAGGGCATATAGGCACCGATGAGGAGGTATTCAATGCTTTAAGGGCATGTGGGCTCTGGCATTATGATGTATACTTGGTGTTGTGCATAGTAACGGGAACTTAAGGGGAGGTTACTTAATGTTTTAGGGAAAGCAGGCTCAGACATTGTGATATATACCAAGTGTTATGCACAGAATTATGGTTATCAGGCACTAATAGGGAGGTTACACAATGTTTTGGGGGCCAATTGGCTCAAACATTTTGGAGTATACCCAATATTGTGCAAGGGACAACAAACATTAATGATGAGGTTACTTAATGCTTTGGGCCAATGTGGGCTCGGGCATTATGAGGTATACTCGGCAGGACATGTTGACCATCATGATCATATATTTGGGCTTCATATTGGAGACTGTTTACTCAATATATTCGTTTGGTGGTTCATAATTGAGGAATTTTACTCGATGTCCGGTTAAGTACACTATGGGTTGTTGCACCTTAGTATGTATGCTAGTAGTTCCTTATAGATAGTCCACGAACATAGATGAACACCTCAGGACGTGTAGATTACAAAGGGAATTTAATTACCTATGAACACTATAGTTCATTCACCAGATCTTGTCCAATCCTCTCATTTCTTCCCTTTTATTTCTATTATAGGAGGATAGGATAACATGTGAGTTGATTTGGAAAAAGGTGCATGGAGATAGGGACATAACACATGGAGATTTATCTATTTTTAATCATTCTTCCATGTACCTTACTTTATCTATTAGACATACTTTTACTATGTTGTTATTTAGAGATTCTATTTTGTTAGTTATTGTATGTACCATAGTTACCATAGTTACTGTATTACTCTAGGTTATTATTTAGTACTTATATTTAATTTTCTTCCGCTGTGAGATCTAAAAGTGCATAATGTCTTAAAATCCTATTGTCTCTGTATCCTATAAACCATAAAAGCATAATGATTCGTACTTATTCGCATAACTCGAGTTCAAATGCCATTTTTGAGCTTTGGATTGATTGATTAGAGGTGCAGGTTTTCACACTTGGTATCAATGTTAGGTTTGGAATTCCCTAAGGATTAGGTGCGTATTAAGAGAACATATTTGTGTATTATAAAAAAATATTATATATATGTGTGCATGTTTGTATAAGTATAACACCATCACGCCTCGTATTCCAATAATGCTTAATACTATCCAGGGAAGTTGATACCCAATTATAGATAAGTGAGATGAGCAATCAAACAGGAAGTTGTTTTGGTGAAGTAACAAAGGTTCGAGCATGAATGTCATGATATGGTTCTGCCAGTATTTGGAAGCTAGAGGCCGGACCGAACTTAACTCCAATGGAGGACATATAACACAAGCACAAAATGTAGCCCTAGCTCCTTCGCCTGCTTTGGACTGCTCTAAGCTATGTCAAGATTTCCAAAGTCTAGGTGGAATGAATTATCTTGGAACTAAATCATTTGTTGAGACGCGGGGATGGATGAGTAATTCCGACCAAAATTTTTCTATAATGGGTGTGGAGGATGTGATGAAGAGACAGTTAGCTTCGTGGGTCTTACAAGGAGAGGCCTTGAATTGGTGAGAGATTATTGTTACTGAAACATATGAGATTAGGATTAGTTAAACTAATTTTAAGAGGCACTTTAAGACTAAGCTTATATCGAAGGATGAACGGAGAACGAAGCAGGGAAGTTCATCCATTTGGAGCAAGGAGATCATAGTGTTAAGGAATACATCAATAGGTTCAATCAGCTGACAAAGTATGGCTTAGATCTTATTGATACATCTGTGAAAAAGGCAAAAAAAATTGCTAAGTGGTTAAATCTGTCTTTGAGGTATAGTGTTTTGAGCCATGTACCTGCTGGAGCTACCTTTGAGAGGTTGGTTGAGATGGCACCGCTGAATTCAATTATTAAGGATGGATCTAAGAAGACATAAAGGAAGCCAGTTTGGTAAAATTAAAGCAAAGGTGGAATGCAGGCTCAGGGCAAGATATAGAAACAAGGAATCAGCTGTAGGAGCTGCAATAATATGAGGCATATGGCAAAGGAATGCAGAGTAAATCTTTCGAAGGTTAAATGCTGCAACTAGCCTCCTAAGACCTTTACCTATGTGGTTCCAGCTTATGCATTTAAGGTTGTTCC
Source organism: Allium fistulosum (assembly GCA_030737815.1). Classification (NCBI taxonomy): domain Eukaryota; kingdom Viridiplantae; phylum Streptophyta; class Magnoliopsida; order Asparagales; family Amaryllidaceae; genus Allium; species Allium fistulosum. Next base: position 1,182,510,463 of record CM060903.1, read on the forward strand.
TAGCTCGAGCACAACCCCGACTATGGAAAAGGGAAAGAAGATCGTCATAGAAGGCGTGTTGACTCTTTTTGATATATATATATATATATCTGTGTGTATATATATATTCACACTTTGTTTGACAGCGGAGCATCGCACTCATTTATTTCAAGTGAACTAGTAGATGAATTGCAGTTAGAGATTAGTATAGCTATAGATTGTATTTTAGTATCAAACCCTATTAGAGGATCGATTCTTTTATCTATGATTTGTAAGGGTTTGAAATTGTATATTTTAGGTGTTGAATTCGATTATGATTCTTTTATTTTGGGATTTTCTGGGTTGGTTTAATTTTGGTGACAAACCAGATGACTATGTATGGAGCAGTAAGATAGGAAGGTGGTTCGTGTTTGAACAATGATTCTCAGTTTTAATGACAACATCTCCATACTAGAGTTTAAATCACATTAGTTGGAGAAATATCGCTATAACTTCTAAAGAAGGGAAATAAATCGCACTCAAGCTTCGAAGGTCATATATTGGCGTCTATTGGAAGAGAACTTGAAGATTACGAATTTGTGAGTCGTTCTATCTTAGATTCGTATCGTTAAAACTCAAAAGAACTTCACTTCACTTCTCTAATATCATTTAAATAAATTTGTAAATATTAATATATTAAAGGCATTTAAAAAATTCTTTGGAAACTCGAATTAAATCGGTGGACAGGTGAAATGTCATAGGTGCACCGATGGACAAGAAAATTTAGGGTTTCAAAAATGAATTTTTAACTCTCTTTCTTCTGAATGGTCGTGTTTCTTCCATCTTCTTCAGACGTGACCTTCTGCAATGAAGAGTAATCATACCCTTTAACCAAACCCCTTCAACTTTATAAATAACTATGATTTCAATGAGTTTTAATCACCGAATTACTCCTCAATTTTCTATTCTAATTTTTGAAACTCTATTCTATTTTATATTCTTAAATCAGCGATCATTCTTTGAAAATAATCAATTCTTTGATTTTCTCACCTCCAAAACTCCTGCTCATTCGTTTACAAATCAGTCTTGCGAGTTATACGAGATTGTACTATACTAGGAAAATTTGTGTATTAAAGACACCACTACTTCCATAAGTCTATATTCTATCAAGTTAGTGTAAAAGACATGTTCAGTTGCTCAAGCAAGTTTATAGGCTTATTCATCTGGGCATTGCGAGAGTGTTAGTGAGTAAAAGCCAGAATAAGATATTCTGAGACTAGACGTAGGATGGTGGTCCAAACCACTATAAAAATTCAGGTGTGCAAGCTATTTACTTTATTTTATTTACATAGTGCTTATAATACTGCTTATATACTATAGTTTAGCCATATACGATCCTACACACTTTCAGCTTGTTTGGGTATTTGTAGTGGGCACAGCTTGGAGATTTATTGCGATCCAAAAAGTTTAGTTATGTTGAGTTACCTATATTCCCTAAAATGATCGCATGAGGAGTTAGCTTCTGTAACAATTGTTCATGACTTCATAGATGTCTTTACTGATTTGGTCTTCCTCCTCATTAGGAGATTGAATTTTGAAATTATCTAGAAGAGAAAGCTAGACCTGTTGGCTTACCCTTTAGGCATATGGCTCCTGGAGAAAGGTGTGAGCTAAATAAATAGGTGAATGAGTTGGAGGAAGTTTTATCTGAAGTATTTCAAAATAGGGAGCACAAAGCAAATGGGTCTTTAAGGCTTTGAGTTGATTATCATGAACTGAATAAGTTGACAAATAAGAATCGTTATCCACTGCCACGAATAGATGATGTCTTTTATTAGTTAGTTGGAGCAAAGGTATTCTCTTAGCTTGACTTGGCTATCGAATTCCATCATTTGCATATATTCGAGGATAGTATTCAAAAATCCATTGTTCATACACCCAATGGACTTTACGAGTGGTTAGTCATGCCATTTGGACTGACTAATGCACCGGTATATTTTGTCGACCTTATGAGCTGAGCCTTTAAAGGATGCTGAATAAGTTCGTGGTAGTATTTGTCAATGACATACATTCCTATTCGAAAAGCAAAGAAGAGCACAAGTTGCATTTAAAAAAGTGCTCAACACACTCCATTGGCACAAGATGAAGGCAAAAATTTTCAAATGTCACTTTTGGTGCAATGAGGTTCGCTTTCTAGGGCATGTTGTTTCTGAAAATGAACTATCAGTCAATTTTAGTAAAGTTGTTGTAGTGCAGGACTTGAACGGAGAAAAGAATGCTTTGGAGGTGAGAATTTTTCTTGGTTTGGTAGACTATAATAGGATGTTCATTGAGGACTTCACACTAGCTTTGGTACTCCCTGATGGTTCAAAAGCATTTACGGTATATACTTATGCTTATGGTATAGGACTGGATGTTGTTTTTATGCAGGAGGGTAGAGTTGTTTGTTCTGACAATCGATTGTTGAAAGTACAAGAGAGAAACGATCTAACACATGAACTTAAGTTGTCGGCTATTGTTTTTTCCTAAAAATTATGAGGCATTGCCTTTTGGGGGAGTGATTTGAGATTCGCGGATCCTAAATCTTTGAAGTATTTTTTCTTCAAAAGAGATCTGAATTTGATGCAGTAGAGGTGGATGGATTTCTTTGCATCATATGATTTCAGTATCTCCTATACTCTAAGAAAAGGCAATGTTTTAGCCGATACCATGAGTAGGAAGCATGCGATGCTAAACTCTATGTTTTTCAAATGGAAGCACTTGGAGTTCATTTCTACATTTGATTTCTGACCTTCGTCGGACCTTACTTCGGGGCTATTGGCAGCTTTGGATGTTCAGCCATCACTTATGGACCATATTGGTTCAAGTCAGAAGCAAGCCATAGAGTTGATGGATAGTTTTAAGAAGCTGAACAAAGGAGAACATTTAATTCATTTGGACCATTATTCCATTGATTCAAGAGGATGGCTACCAAGGGATGATAGGTTGTGATATACTCTAATTGAGGAGTTAGTGGACATGGTACTAGGAGAGTCCCATCGTTCTACGATGACTATTTATCCCAGTGGTGACAAAATGTACCGTGATATGAAAAGAGTGTTTACTAGCCAAGTATGGAAAGGCATGTAGCGGACTTTATTTCCACGAAATTAAAAGGCAGAGCAGGAGAAGACTGGTGGATCATTCTAGCCTTCGGTATTCCGTAGTGGAAATAAGAGAGCATCTCCATGGATTTTGTTGATGGGCTACCTAGAAGTAGAAGGAGAAATCAAAGTATTTGGGTCGTAGTCGATCAGCTAACCAAATGCGCTCATGTCATTCCGATTAGGATTACAAGGATAGCTACATCTTTAGTGATCTTATACGTAAGGGAGAGAGTTCATTTGCATGGAGTTCCTTCTAGTATTATCAATGTCCGAGATCTTCTTTTAATAGTGAGTTTTGGAGGATTAGGGGTCCTTGGGCACTGAACTGAATTTAAGTACCGCTTATCACCCATAGACGGATGGAGAGATCGAGCGGGTGAATAAAGGATTGGAAGATATGATGCAATTGTGTATCTTGGACTTCGGAGGTTCTTGGGAGGATCACTTTTTATTAGTAGAGTTTACTTATAATAACAACTATTAGGCAAGTATTAGGATGGCAACGTTCAAGGCATTGTACAGAAGGCCATGTAGATCTCCATCTTATTAGAGGGACACTATGGATCGAATCATTCTTGGACCAAAAATGATTAGTGAGACTTTAGAGAAAGTAGATTTGATCTATAGGAGGATGAAGGCTACACAGGACAGACATAAATCATAGTCCGACCAGGGATGCACAGAGTTGGAGTTTGCAATGGACGACATAGTCTTTGTGAAGTCTCGTCACTTAGACACGTTATGAAATTTGGTAGTTAAGGAAAGTTGGCACTAAGGTTTGTAGGGCCTTTTCCAATTTGAAAAGAGTGGGGCAGTTAGCTTATAGAGTGGAGCTTTCAAAAAATCTAGCGGGGTTCATAATGTTTTCTATGCATAACATTACAGAAGTGATAAAATGATTTAGCTACTGTGGTCGAGCAGAGCCGGTTAGAAGCGGTTGAACTGGAGAGAGAGTTACTTGTTCTTTGTACACCTACCTGCGTTGTTGAGCATGGGACAAAGCTACTCCGTAATAAAGTAATTAGATTGGTTTGAGTCCAGTGAGAAGATGATCCAGTTGAGAGTGCTTAGGACCTCGAGGAGAAAATCCAAGCTATCCATCTAGAGCCCGTTTCTAGTAAGTTCCTATTTAAGTTAGTATGATTGCTTGAATTCATAGTATTTAGCTTAGTACATTCCATAGGTAGTTGTGTTTGAATGCTAGGCACGGATGTGAACACATTATGGTTGGGAATGTATTTTATTAGTTAGTATTGCACATATGGACTGATACATTCATGTTGGCCTATGATGCCCATCGCCTTGTCTACTTTATTATACCAATTTATATGCATAATGATGGTTGCATTTTGCATTTGTATTGAATGGTTACTCATCCATATAGAATTACAAGTGTATATGTGTGGATAAACATAGGACGTTGCATACATTTTGGATACATGGCACAAGCACCAACATTTCATGAGGTTGACTAGTTCAAAAAACCTTCTAATCTCGCATTACCTATATGTTCATATGTATTTCTATACCTATATGTACATGCTGCATTAGAAATTTTGAATTTAAGGACAATGTTTTCAAGTGGTTAATGGTTGTAGATATTGGATTTTATGAGTGAATTGCATTTTTCCATCCTTAGAGATTTGGGGATGAAATCTTTTTTAGGAGGGAGAATGTTACACCATAGAAATTTTAATAATAAATTTAAAAACACTAGTTAGGGTAAAAGTATAATTTACAAATAAGGGAAAAATAGTAGATTTTCATTAACATTGGAATCGGGCCTTAACTAGGACATATTCCATTGTGTTCGGAATGCCATTTACAGTCAAGAAATATAGATAACTTGTTGAATTTGATAAAATATGTCAGAATTAGCGGAAACTGGACCTCGTGGCATTTCCTAAATAATAATTTAAGGATTAAGCCTAATAAGCCAAATTTTCAACTATAAATAAGTAGCTAAGGCCTGAGTTATTCATTCTAAAACCAAATCGTTGCCCTTCTCATTCTTCAAACTCTTTTCTTCTTTCTCAAACCCTGAATAACTGTTCTCTCAAACAAATCAAATTCAAATTCAAGTAAAAGAAAATTTAAAGGAGAAGGAAGATAGGGAGTTCAAATTAGAAAATAAAGAGAAACAATAGCAAACTAGGAAGAGGAAATGAAGCGCTAATTTAAACAGGGTTAAAAGGAAATCTCTTCAAAAAGCATTTCAAGGTGAGTGGATTTATTATGATACGTTACTGTTCACGACGGAAAATTATATCGATTAGAATACCATTGGAATTATGTCATAATAATAACCGCAAGCGCACTGCGTACAATTGTAGTACGCATGCGAGTGCGGGTCGATCCGTGAGGAAATGAATTTATTTTAATTTATACTCAATCAAATTAGACCAAAGTTTGAAGATGTATTAACTAAAGTTGCTAAAAAAAAGCTAACAAATAGAAGTTTGAAAACTAAGTATGAGATTAAAAGCAATTTAGGTGCAAATCTACTCTCAAGATAATATAAATCAACATTCATGAAGTTATGATCTTTTCTTTTCTTTTTGTCGTTTGTGAATTAATTGATGCATTTATCATAAGCATGGCCTAATTGTGTTATTAATTAACACACTTAAACCATCAAACTCTAATGCACCCTCTAACCCACTTACTAACTTTAATGAAAATGACATGAAATTAAGAGTAGAATCTATTTTAAGCATGGCTTATTTACGATTTAATTAGTAACATAAACCATCAAATTTTGATTTTAATTATATTTTCATTACCATAACCATATGTAGATGAAGTGGTAATTAGTGATTCATATGACTAAGCATAGCCTATTTGTTTTGAACAACATAGGCTATCAAACTCAATATTAAACATAAAATCACATAAATATCAGCATGTCATTAAGCACAGAAAAAGGAAGATCGTAATATGAATTCATTTTGTTGATTCATTATGAATCATAAGAGCATCATCATCCCTAAATTAAAGGGGTTTAGCTACACATAATTGAATTCATGTTAACGCAAAATGATTTTGACAAAAACATGAAGGAAAGAAAGAGCTAACCGAAAGAAAAAGGAACTAACTACTTGCATAAAATAAACCTAAACTAATTGCATGAATTAAAAGAGAGCATAAGATAATAAGAGAGCATAAAAGAAAGGCATAAATAAAAATTGCATGAAAGTAAAACAAGGCTAAGAAGCAATGAAAGAAACTTTTATTGATCTTTGATTTTGTGGCAACAACTTGCATGAAAGGTAAGAAGATAATTATATGAGACATAAGGGGTATTTATACATGCTTAAAACCCTAATTCATATTTTAGGGGACTACCTAAAATGCCCTTTAGGAAGTGTAACCTCCAAGTAATCATTAGAGAATTAATTAGTCCTCGCTAACATGCCTTTAAACCTCCATTAACATGTGCATATGCTTTTAATTATGGAACATATGGTAGTGGTTAGTGGGTTCCTCCATGTTGCATGAATTCATTTATTTCCAATCTTCATTTGCCTTCAATATATGCATGCATTCTTCCATGAACCATCTTTATATTTGCACTTCGTTTCCTACAAATAAAAATAAAAATGTGCAAATAAATTTTCTCAAATTAAATCATACAGAAAATTACCATTTCACCCCCCAAATGAAGATGAATAAATGATGATTTGAAAACAATTTAAATTTTGGTTTAAAATTGTAAAATACCCTAATATGCTCATTTATTTAAATAAATGTAGATTAAATATGGAAGTAAAAATATGCACTTTTACGTGCACTTAAGTTATAATGTAAGCAATCAATTGGATTTCTTTTATATATCTATTTTAAATTGAAAATATTATTTTTAATCCGAACCAATGATTTTCAATTGAGGATACTTATGAATTGTATGAATTGGAAAACCCTAAGTAACGAATTAATAAGGTAATCATTGTAACTTGGTAAGGAATGGTAAATTAAATTGAAACTACTCTAATTCTATAGATCTGGTTTTTATATGATAAGTTAGACTGATTTTGGTGAATAAAAAGGTAGTTGAAAACATCCTTTGGAATTTACCATGAATTGATTTTATAACCATGAAATGTACATAGATTATTGATTGAAATATACATATATAATTGATTGAAATGGTATATATAATCATTGAGATAAACTAGCTGAAGTTGTGTATAATCAAAAATAGGAATTACGCCCAAAACACTATTAAAAATGAACCCTTATATCTATACTTGAATCTACGAAGAAGATGAATAAAACAAGTAAGATAATAGACTTGGAAACATCAATTCAGAAGTTGAAATTCTCAACCAAACGTCAAAATTTCAAGAAATACGAAACAGAAAGGAATCACTTCAAATCTGACATGATTCATACGTCTAGAATTATATTCAGACATCTAGAATTAAATTCAGATGTCTAGAATTATATTCGGACGTCTGGAATCAAAATTAGATGCTTAAATATAGGATCAGAAGTATGAATGTTTGTAGCCAATTTTATATATATATATATATATTATACATCTGAATTAAAAGTCGAACATCTAAAAGGATGAAGTAAGCCCATGTTGAATCCTGACCTAGTACAGGCCAAGTAGGATCAATTGGAGAAACTTGATTCCACTTCTTTGACTTTAAGGAGTACATGTAACCGAATGGAGTTGTGTAATAAGATGGAATAGTATCACACTTGGTGACGTCCTAGGTTTTCACTTCATGAAATTGATAAAGTGGCACTGGTCAGGTCAAAATTTGGTTTACCCTTTGTGCTTTAGTCAAAGAGAAACAGTGGTACTCAAGTAAGGCAAGTCCTTTAGTCAATTATACAAGTCTTGAGTCAAATCTTTCGTTCAGATATGCTAGTCACAAGTCAAATACATGAGTCATAAGTCTAGATCCAGTTATGCAAATAGGAATTTGTCCAAGTCCTTGATCATAAAGTTACAAATTCAATTTGACCTAACGGCTATTAGAGTCTTAATTACAAGCTTTCTATTATGCACAAGAAAAATTGAAAAGCGAGGAAGAAGTACAAATGGAAATTCATCCCCTTTCTTGTAGGAGGTACATGCTTATTTATAGAGTGGATCCTTTGACCCATGACAAATATCACTTGTAGGAAGTGGACGATCATGATTTTCTGATGTGGCACAAGCTTGGGATGTCATATGGCATAACCCTCTTCTTTCTTCATGATAATGTGGCATGACTAACCCAATCAGGGAATTCCACATGGCTAGCTGGGGTGTTAATTTTGTGTGATTTCTTCAACATGTGCTTGCTCTGATTGTCAAAATGCGATGGATTCAACATGCGACAGCTTCCTCCAACCATCAACGTGCGGCAGCTTCCTCCAACCATCAACATGCGACGACTTCTTTCAAGTGTTAACATGTGATAGCTTTTTTAATCATCAACATGTAATAGCTCTCCTTTGGTATCATCCTAGATAACTTTATCAACATGCTATAACCTACTTTTGCACCAACATGAGATAGCTTTCACAAACATGCTTGTATCATCCTGCAATAGCATTTTTCTAATCAACGTGCGATAGCTATATTGCTTTCAACTTGCAACAACTCCTTCATTATCAACTTGCGATAACTACTTTATCTTTGACTTGAGATAGCTCCTTCATTATTAACTTGAGATAACCATTTTTTCTTTAACTTGTGTCAGCTCCTTCATTATCAACTTGTGATAGCTACTTTGTCTTCAACTTGCAACAACTTGTTTTTGCCTTATCTTACAAAGGCTTCTCTTTATATCATCTTGAAATAGCACCCCTTGGCCTTAAGTTACAATAGCATCCCTTTGCCTTAAATTGTGATGGCTTCTATCAACTTGTGATAGCTTTTTCTCAACCTACGACAACTTTCAATCTTTTGGGTATAATATCACTCGATGTGGCATGTGCTTCTATTGTAATTAAATGCTTTGGAGCATACAGGTACTAACGAGGAGGTTACTCAATGCTTTAGGAGCAAGTGGCTTAGGCGTTGTGATGTATACTTAGTGTTTTGCATAGTTTCGGGCACTAATGGGGAGGTTACTCAATGCTTTAGGGTAAAGTAGTCTTAGGCATTGTGATGTATATTTGGTGTTGTGCATAGAATTTAGGATATCGAGCTCTAATGGGGAGGTTACTCAATGTTTTAGGGGCAAGTGGGCTTATATATTATGATGTATACCCGTGTTATGCATAGGATAACAAACTTTAACGAGGAGGTTACTCAATGCTCTTGGGGCAATATGGGCTCATGCATTATAAGGTATACTCAACTGGGCATGTTGACCATCGGGATCGTATATTTGGGATTTGTATTGGAGATTGACTACTTGGTATATTCATTTAGTGGTTCATAGCTGAGGATATTTACTCGATGCCAAAGTTACTAAGGGTGTTGCACCTTCGTATGTGGATTACTAGCTCCTTATGCATAGTCCACAAACACAAATGAATACCCTAGTTCATGTAGATTATAAAGGGAATTTAACGACTTGTGAACACTATACACTAATGTTACAATTCATTCACTAGATCTTGTCTGATCCTCTTCTTTCTTCCCCTTTATATCTATTCAGGAGGACAGGGCAGTAAGTGTGTTGATTTGAAAAATGTGTGTGGAGATGGCGACATGGCGTATGGAGATTTATATATTTATAGTCATTCTTCAATGTTTCTTTATCTATTAGACAGACTTTTACTAGGTTATTATTTGAAGATTCTATTTTGTTAGTTATTATATGCACTATGGTTATCTTGAGACTATATTATTTTAGGTTATTTTTTAGTATTTATATTTTGTTTCCTTCTATTTTGAGACTTTAAAGTGCAGATTGCCTTAAAATATTATTTTTATCTGTATCTTATAAACCCTAAAAACATAAGGATTCGTACTTCTTGGCACAATGCGAATTCAAATGCCTTTTGGGGATATGGATCGGTGTGCATGGTGGTGTTGGTTGGCATAATATACAATTAGCCTCCTACCACTCACGCAAAAGGAGGTTCTCCATGGTAATGGAAAATGTAACGAATTCCACCAACTAAATGGTCAAGCCACAAATGAATGTTGTATCCTAAAGGATGAGATAAAGTTGTTGATCCACAGAGTTATACCTGTGCAATATGTCAAGTACCAGATAGACTAGAGAACCGAATGGCATGCTTCCCAACCCTAGTTTAGTAAGAAGATGGAAACAATGTTGCTGCCATAAACATAGAAATCTTATCAATTTGTTGTGCTCTACATATGGCTGAAAGCAACAGAGGGGCCTAATCTCAGTATAGAAGGGATCTCACCCCTACCAACCAAAAATACTCAGTGGAGCTCTGGGGCTCGAAAGCACTAAGAATGGAGGAAGATGAAGCTAACATCACCTTCATGACAAAAGAAAAAAGGGTAATTTTCTACCTTCACCGTGATCTAATAGTCAACTTCATCAACATCGCCAACACCAAAGTGCATGCATCTTCATCAATAGGGGTAGCTTTACAAATTTCATGTCCAAAAATATCTCAGACTAAATGAAGTTATTGCCCTCAAGTCTCGCACTCTTTTCCTTAGGCTTAAGCGGCGCAAAGATTGTTCCTTTAGAAGTCGACCTCGTATGTGGTAAACTTTGGCAAGGAAACTTTGCATTCGTAGCCACCAGCACGCTACTAGAGACTGCTACAACATCTCTCTTCAATAAGCCAAAAAGGTAGTGCTCATGCTTAAACATGAGCCAGCAACCATCGATAATAACCGCCTTGAAAGGTTACAAGGAAACTCATTTTCCCCTACCTATGCTAGGGTGAGATTAGTAAATCAACTCACTCCAAGTGAGTGCAAGAGTTTGTGGAAGCTCCCACTCATGCTAGGGACATCAATCAAATTGAAACATCTAAGAGAGTTCACAACCCCTCATGGTCCCTGCTCGTGCCAAATCCCGACAAATCAACAATTCCAAGCCAACCAACACTCTTTTCTATGTCAGAAATATTAAACAAATTAAAGAAACTGAGAGAGTGCGTGAACCCCTTGAGGTTCCTACATGCCGAACAAACTCAACCAATGACTTCAAGAGGATACGATTGCTGACCAATGCTCATGTTCACGACAAAACCCTTAACAAGGTTGAAGAAAATGCATTGCGTCTTTATAGTGGGTCCTCACGAGAGAATGCAAGACTCACTTAATGCTCATGCGATCGCCTAAAGTATTAAATACAGGGTCTGTGACGACCCTGAATTTTAGACATTTGAAAAGTGAATATTTAATTGAGTTTAAATATTCGAATGATAATTTAATTTGAAATTCAATTATCAAATTGAATCTAGCGATTAAATTGTTGAATTTAATTATTGAAACTGGATAAAAATTTGAATCTTCAATTTTAAGCTGATTAAAAATAATCTGAAGGCTTAGAAAATTTATATTGATAATACCTAAGATAATAAAGGTTTCAGAATTGAAATTGAAACTGCTTTGTTCAGTTTTGAATTTATATCGTTTAAATTGAATTTAAAAATAGCCGTCCGAGGCAGTCTCGGAATTTGACGAAACCAGTTTCATTGGGTTCGTAATATCGAATTATTGTCGGATTTCAAATTTCGTATTTTTCGGAGTTGTGATGTGAACACACGGTAAGTAAACGCGTTAAGAATTAAATTGAATTTTAATTTAAAATTTTGTAAAATCAAATCACTACCACCCTACTCCTGAGTAAGCAGACCTATTCTCTGCTAAATCACGTTCCTTGTCTCCCCATCCCTTTACAATTCCCACGCAAACATCATTTCCTCACAGAACATTTCAAAAAGAAATATCTCGTTCAAAAATTTAAACTTTAATGGTCGCTGCGTGTAAATCTCGAGTTTCACCTTTCTTCTCTTATGTTCAAACCAATTCGAGATCGATCCTCCTTTCTAAAAATAAAATAAAATTCGACAGCCTTTGTTAAAATCGCGTGTGCCTGTTCAAACTATAGCCTCTCTTCTTCAGCCGAAAAAAAAGAAAAATGAACGAATCGAATTCGTTCGAAAATCAGGGCTTCGCGATCGAAGGGGGGTCGCGACTAATCGCGTGAGTGTGGAGGTACTCGCGAGTTGGCAGTGGCGCTCACCTTGGCGCCGCGAATTGGGGTCGTTGCAAACTCGACGACGTGGGGAGGCGATTCGAAGGCGTGCGGCAAGACTGGGATGTTCGGTGGCGTTTGCTCGCGCACGCGAGGGGTTTCGCGACTGAGGATTGGAGGCGATCTTGGTTGAAGGCAATCGCATGCGACTGTGGACGTGGGGATTCGCGAAGGCGGAGGCACTGTTGCGTAGGCAAGCTGGATGTCGCGAGTAGATGATTGAGGTCAGGGCAACGTGGTTCGACGTTGGTAGGGTGTCGCCTGGTAGTGGGCTCGAGTTCGAGCCTGGGTTTCGTCCAGTAAGGTATATTTTTTTTTATATAAAAGAAAATTGTTGAATTAAAATGCAGTAAGTTTTTTTTATATACAAAGACAGTGATATATACAGGTTTTGGTGAACGAAATTTGAAATATATTTTAACCAAGTATAAAACAGTTCTGTTAAAAATATATAAAAGGTTTTCATAACCTATTTTCAAGGGTTGAGATTGAAAGTTATCTTTCAAACATTTTAATGTAGATTAAGTAAGTTAAAACTTTTAACTTTATCTGTTTATCGAAAATTTTAACAATAAAGTAAAGTTTATAACTTTAATTGCCTGGTAGTTTAAAATCCTGGAAAATGTTAAGAGATGGAAATTTATTTCCGATAAGTTCGAACACTAATCAATTGTATGAAAATTGTTTATACAAGGTCTGTAAATCAAGAAAAGCAAATCGGAAAGGAAATGGGATCGCAAAATTAAAAGCGAAGGTGAGATCTTCTCACTCAAATTGAAAAGTGGAATTTTCAGTTATTGTTTGTTTGCTATTTGGATGTGATATTAGATATAGTAGGATATATCTATATATATATAGCAATATATACATATTGGCATATGTATATATTGGATTGATTGATTTCCCGCCTCGTATAGCGGATGAGACCCTATTACGCTGTTAGTAAGCGGATAATATTTTTATAAAACCCATATACCGCGATATTCCACCTCGAAGTGGAATTGGTATTGTGCTAACATCTGTGGATGCAGGGAAACAGGTTGGAGGGATCCAACAGGATTCCTCAAAACATTTGAATTGATTTCATATGTTGTTTGATTGATTATTTATAATCTGTGTATGATTATATCTGTGATTGAATGTATTGAGAGCTAAAATTTAGCCGAATGTATTTTTGGTATCGTTGGATACCAGAAATAAATGAAATTGGATTTCTGAAATTAAAAATTGAATTTTAGATGGTTTGGAAGAATAAAAGAATTTATTTTAAAGGAGATAAATTTATTTGAAATCAAATTGATAATTGATTGGGTATTTAAAATAAATCTTTGAGGAATCGATATGAAAACTTATTTAATGTCGAATGAAAAAATTGATTTTTGTGTTGAAAAATAAATTTGGAAATCGATTTGTAAAAACGATTTAGTCTTTGGGATTAAAGTTAGAATCAATTTGAAATGTGATTCAGTGTTGAAGTAAATTCAGAAATCAATTTGAAATTCGATTTGGGATTTGAAATAAAATGGAGAAATCAATTTTTTAAGTTGATTCGGGGTTGAAAATGAATATTTGGAAAACGATTTGAAAATCGTGTAAAAGTGGATTTTTAGGAATGTAAATTCCGAATAGAATTTGTAAAGGAAAGGGAAATTTGTTTTAAAAAATAAATATTGATTTATTTTTAAAGTGTGGAAAATATGGTTTGAAATCGGATTTTCAAAGTGATGAAGTGTGGAAATAAATTTACAAATTTGAAATGTAAATTTGAAATAAATCGATAAGGATTTATCAAATTGGTTTAAATGGACCATAATATGATTTGAAATTGATTTTCAAACGTGAAGTGTGAAATATGAATTGAAATTGATTTTCAAATGTGAAGTGTGAAATATGAATTGAAATTGATTTTCAAATGTGAAGTGTGGAAAATATATATCTTATGAAGATATTTTGAAATAAATAATTTGGGAAAAATTATTTGAATTGGATGTTTGTTATGAATGTTGTTGATAGTTAAATAATAGACTATCAATATTTGCCTTTGAAATGACACTGGATTTGTTTTTAAAACAAACGCTCATTATTCGGTTAAGCCGGGAGAGGACCTTTGTGTATAACCCATTCCGAATAATGATACGTCGTGAATGGATCGCATTTGAAGACTGGTGTGAAGACCGGATATTTGTGAAAATGAAAGGACAACCTGTCGAATGTCTCTGCACCGAGTTGCTCCGGTATAGAGATTTATATCACTCTTTTTGTGATGGGAAGTCCGGACGTGATTAGTGAATATCCGGATTGCAAGGGCTTCTTTGGAAGTGCCTTCGGTTCCGTTCGATCCCGGAACGGACTTGTATGGATGTGTGTCTGACGTTACACTTTGAGATGTAAAGCTGGTTTCTATCAAATACATTTCTGTTGGTGGCGGAGAATTTATTCTCTTAGCTTAACACCCTTCTCTGAGACGTACGAGCTCAGAGGTTATGTAGTTGATGGTTACTAGTGATACATTTCCAATTTGGTAATGTGCATACGAAGTGCTGTTGATTAGTTGTTGGTTAAAGCGTGGCTTTGTGAAAAAGCGTAGTGTATGTGGACGAGACTTCGTCGAGCCTCACAACCCGGTAATGGTCGAAACAGGAATGTTGCGACAAAGGTTTGTAGGGGTAGCGCCCCTAGGGAATGCCATTTCCTTCTGGATAAAAGGTGATATCATGGTATGGAGCCCAGATATTTTACCTATGTTGATTATACTTTGTGACTGTCGCTTTCGATTGAGGATCCTCGGATGAAGGTTGGTAACGACCGGGGGATGGCATAGCTCGTGTGTTAGTTACCTAGTTACAGCTCGGTTAGAGCGTGAGGTAGCGTCGGCCTTTTGTTTGCGGAGATCCGGTTAGGATCCGAGGCATCTTTCCAGAGGCGTTCTATTTCGGTATAAGGAAGTTCCTTTGCCTGACCATTGTTGGAAATCCAAAGAAACAATACGAACCCTGTACGGTTTTTTATTTGTATTACCTGCTATGGAATGTGGCGGTAACCTGCTATTGAACGTAGTAGCTATAGTAGACATACAACAATAGTTGTATGTTGGCTAAGATTGATATTATATTTTCGAAATGTTTTCCGCACTAGACATTAATAATAATATCAATTGATTTTGCGTAGTAAGCATTTTTGACTATCATAAGGAGAAATCTCCTCCAATTCTGCGTTTGCATTGTGTGTGTGGCGGGAGGCCTTATGGTAGTTTCATTTTCCAAAAGCATTGCGAAATTGTTTTATTTTCTTTGCGAAAATAACTGTTTTACGATCTCACACCAGTCACCATGACTGACCTGGAGTTTATTGTTCCCTTTCTAAACTCTGGGTGCCCTTAATTTTCCACACGGGCAGCCTAGAGTTATTTTATCAGGATATTCTGGAGCTTTGGAGATGAGCTGGATGACGAAGCGTACTACCGTACTTGTTATTTATTCCGCTGTGTATTCTGTATGAGGACAAGTTTATATAACTGTCCATTGTTGTATTGTGTTGTATATTGACTCTGATTGATGTATGTATAAACTGATATAGTCTTTTGTTTTAAAGATTATTGTTTATCTATTATATATTGTTCCGCTGCGAATGTGAGATTCTGATATTGTTTCTGTTCTGTGTTGTTCTTCTTTCTTTTTCTTCTATCTTTTCTTCTACCTCTTCTTTTAACCCTAAAGTTTCGCGTTTCCGCCATTCGATTATTCGACAATTTGGTACAGTGGACGTATCGGTGTCGAGTTTTCGGAAGACGGATTTGCGGGTCTTTACAAGTGGTATCGGAGCATCCGGTTTAGCAACAACCCTGCTCTGTTGGGTGTTACTCATTAGAGATAGAGTCAGTAGTACTCTAGAATGAGTGTGAGTGTAATAATAGATATGAGCGCGTATTTGTTAGTGAATACAAAATTTGTTTTGTATTGTGTTGACTTATCAGTTGATTGTTTATAGATTCTGGTCGGTGCAGGGTGGCCAACTGTAATCGATAGGGATTTCTAAACTCTTAAACAAGATAAACCGACACAGTATTGTTTTAAATAGGGTGAATGAAATAATTTTGCCCAAAACTATTTTTGTATAGAAAAGAGATGATTTTCTATGAATTATCATAGTATATGGATGCTTGGTTGTTAGGAAGAGATAATATTGAATTATTATCATTGTTATATGGAAATGAATAAGAAATTAAAATAATAACCAAAAAA
Organism: Allium fistulosum; assembly: GCA_030737815.1. NCBI lineage: Eukaryota > Viridiplantae > Streptophyta > Magnoliopsida > Asparagales > Amaryllidaceae > Allium > Allium fistulosum. The sequence goes on from CM060903.1 coordinate 1,182,526,951, forward strand.
TTTGAAGATAAATTCATTTAACAAGTGAATTTTATAAATATGAATTGAAAGATAATGAAATAAAATCCATATACGAATGAGATTTGGGAATGTGAATTGTAAATATAATTTACAAATTGAAATGGAATTCCAGAGAAATATTTGAAAATAAAATTCATCAATGGAATGTAAATAAGTTGATAACTTATAAAATAGTTGAAATTGGATTGGAATAAGATTCAAATTGAAAAGTGAAGTGAAATTTGAATAATGTGATGAAATTTGATTTGAATCAAGTTGAATAAAAATCCAAACTTGGAGGAATAAAATAAAATGGATTGAATTCAAGTAACCTAACTTGATAAATTATTAATTCATGAAATAGTGAATTGGAAGTTGAGTTAGTAAATCAAAATTGAATTGAGAGTTGAATGAAATGGTTTGAATTTGTATATAAATTCAAGTAAGTAAGAAAGAAATATAAATTGAAATTTCCTTGTTATTGATAAAATAAATTCGAGACGAATTGAATATGGAAATTTGAAATTTAAAATGGATGAGTGAATATACTAATTAAATTAGTAGATGGAATAAATTCGAATGGTTTTCAATGAGATTTGATTTATGGAATGCCAATAAAAAATTGAATGGAATCAATTGGAAATGAAGTACTATACATATGATATATGTTTTCCAAACTAAGGATATGAAAAAGTACCTTCCATTGAAAAATTGTGAAGGTCTTGGAACTCAGTATGAGTATCCATTTGATCGTGATGGGATCATATTGATTGATCACGACGTATGCTAGCGTAATTCGAGGGGTGTGATACCTACAGTTACAAGCGATTCCACTGAGATAGTGGCGCAGCCGCCGTGTAAACTGCAATCTAGATGCCAAAGCGAAATTCGAGGGGCGAGATGCCTATGGTTACAAGCGATTCCACTGGGATAGTGGTGTAACCGCCGTGTGAACTACGATCTATGGCAACAACCATGGCGAAATTTAAGAGATGAGAAATCTACGGTTACAAGTGACTCTACTGGGATAGTAGCGTAACCGCCGGGTAAACTGTAATCCATGGGGGAACGTGCTTTCCATATCCATTTTTGAAAAAAAAAGAATTTTTAAGTGTTTTCACTGAGAGTTAGAAAATTTGGGAATTTTAAAAATTTTCACTTAACGACAAGTGATTTCAAATTGAATTTGAGATAAAGGTAAATGAAACCCAATATTCAGAATTAGAAGATGAATCGAATTCAAGTAAAATTCGAAATAGAAAATCTGAATGAAAATTTGAAGATAAAATGAATTTCAAATAGAATTGAAATTGTCAATTGAATTCAAATGGAATTGAAATGCAAAGTTGAATGGAAATAAATATATAACTTTGTTTGTGAAGTGAAAATGAATATAAGAAGTATGTAATACTTATATTGCACTTAAGAAATGAATGAATGAAATTCTTAAGCAAATGGGTATTTGGAATCCAATAAGCGAATTTGGACATTATTGTTCACTAAAATATACAGGGGTATAAAGGAAATGGAATTGGATTAAATTTTGAAGATAATTTGAATTTGCTCGACCAAAAGGTATGTATTTAAATTTCAATATGAGATTTGATGACTTTCTTGTTTAGCCGCTTGGCTTTTTCTTTTCTTTTTGAAATCTGAGAGTCTGTAGGGACGTTTTGTAGTCGTACCGTATTAGCCGCGCAAAGGAGACGCTGACGAAATTTTTCGAAAATTTCAAGTGTTAGAAAATTTTTGAGAAAATATTGAAAGTTTAAAATTTGAATTTAAACTCGAATTTGAATTGGGAAGTAAACAATGTTGTTTGGAACTTATAATTGAAGTTGGAAGTTTAGTTGAATTAATAACGAATCTTTAGTAGAAAGATTTGTTTTGAAAATTTGATAAAACTATTTGGATTGTGACAAATAGTAGACGAGTTAAGGACCATTTTTCCTAACTTGTAATTTCGGGACGAAATTCTTTTAAGGGGGGAAGATTGTGACGACCCTGAATTTTAGACATTTGAAAAGTGAATATTTAATTGAGTTTAAATATTCGAATGATAATTTAATTTGAAATTCAATTATCAAATTGAATCTAGCGATTAAATTGTTGAATTTAATTATTGAAACTGGATAAAAATTTGAATCTTCAATTTTAAGCTGATTAAAAATAATCTGAAGGCTTAGAAAATTTATATTGATAATACCGAAGATAATAAAGGTTTCAGAATTGAAATTGAAACTGCTTTGTTCAGTTTTGAATTTATATCGTTTAAATTGAATTTAAAAATAGCCGTCCGAGGAAGTCTCGGAATTTGACGAAACCAGTTTCATTGGGTTCGTAATATCGAATTATTGTCGGATTTCAAATTTCGTATTTTTCGGAGTTGTGATGTGAACACACGGTAAGTAAACGCGTTAAGAATTAAATTGAATTTTAATTTAAAATTTTGTAAAATCAAATCACTACCACCCTACTCCTGAGTAAGCAGACCTATTCTCTGCTAAATCACGTTCCTTGTCTCCCCATCCCTTTACAATTCCCACGCAAACATCATTTCCTCACAGAACATTTCAAAAAGAAATATCTCGTTCAAAAATTTAAACTTTAATGGTCGCTGCGTGTAAATCTCGAGTTTCACCTTTCTTCTCTTATGTTCAAACCAATTCGAGATCGATCCTCCTTTCTAAAAATAAAATAAAATTCGACAGCCTTTGTTAAAATCGCGTGTGCCTGTTCAAACTATAGCCTCTCTTCTTCAGCCGAAAAAAAGGAAAAATGAACGAATCGAATTCGTTCGAAAATCAGGGCTTCGCGATCGAAGGGGGGTCGCGACTAATCGCGTGAGGGTGGAGGTACTCGCGAGTTGGCAGTGGCGCTCACCTTGGCGCCGCGAATTGGGGTCGTTGCGAACTCGACGACGTGGGGAGGCGATTCGAAGGCGTGCGGCAAGACTGGGATGTTCGGTGGCGTTTGCTCGCGCACGCGAGGGGTTTCGCGACTGAGGATTGGAGGCGATCTTGGTTGAAGGCAATCGCATGCGACTGTGGACGTGGGGATTCGCGAAGGCGGAGGCACTGTTGCGTAGGCAAGCTGGATGTCGCGAGTAGATGATTGAGGTCAGGGCAACGTGGTTCGACGTTGGTAGGGTGTCGCCTGGTAGTGGGCTCGAGTTCGAGCCTGGGTTTCGTCCAGTAAGGTATATTTTTTTTTATATAAAAGAAAATTGTTGAATTAAAATGCAGTAAGTTTTTTTTATATACAAAGACAGTGATATATACAGGTTTTGGTGAACGAAATTTGAAATATATTTTAACCAAGTATAAAACAGTTCTGTTAAAAATATATAAAAGGTTTTCATAACCTATTTTCAAGGGTTGAGATTGAAAGTTATCTTTCAAACATTTTAATGTAGATTAAGTAAGTTAAAACTTTTAACTTTATCTGTTTATCGAAAATTTTAACAATAAAGTAAAGTTTATAACTTTAATTGCCTGGTAGTTTAAAATCCTGGAAAATGTTAAGAGATGGAAATTTATTTCCGATAAGTTCGAACACTAATCAATTGTATGAAAATTGTTTATACAAGGTCTGTAAATCAAGAAAAGCAAATCGGAAAGGAAATGGGATCGCAAAATTAAAAGCGAAGGTGAGATCTTCTCACTCAAATTGAAAAGTGGAATTTTCAGTTATTGTTTGTTTGCTATTTGGATGTGATATTAGATATAGTAGGATATATCTATATATATAGCAATATATACATATTGGCATATGTATATATTGGATTGATTGATTTCCCGCCTCGTATAGCGGATGAGACCCTATTACGCCGTTAGTAAGCGGATAATATTTTTATAAAACCCATATACCGCGATATTCCACCTCGAAGTGGAATTGGTATTGTGCTAACATCTGTGGATGCAGGGAAACAGGTTGGAGGGATCCAACAGGATTCCTCAAAACATTTGAATTGATTTCATATGTTGTTTGATTGATTATTTATAATCTGTGTATGATTATATCTGTGATTGAATGTATTGAGAGCTAAAATTTAGCCGAATGTATTTTTGGTATCGTTGGATACCAGAAATAAATGAAATTGGATTTCTGAAATTAAAAATTGAATTTTAGATGGTTTGGAAGAATAAAAGAATTTATTTTAAAGGAGATAAATTTATTTGAAATCAAATTGATAATTGATTGGGTATTTAAAATAAATCTTTGAGGAATCGATATGAAAACTTATTTAATGTCGAATGAAAAAATTGATTTTTGTGTTGAAAAATAAATTTGGAAATCGATTTGTAAAAACGATTTAGTCTTTGGGATTAAAGTTAGAATCAATTTGAAATGTGATTCAGTGTTGAAGTAAATTCAGAAATCAATTTGAAATTCGATTTGGGATTTGAAATAAAATGGAGAAATCAATTTTTTAAGTTGATTCGGGGTTGAAAATGAATATTTGGAAAACGATTTGAAAATCATGTAAAAGTGGATTTTTAGGAATGTAAATTCCGAATAGAATTTGTAAAGGAAAGGGAAATTTGTTTTAAAAAATAAATATTGATTTATTTTTAAAGTGTGGAAAATATGGTTTGAAATCGGATTTTCAAAGTGATGAAGTGTGGAAATAAATTTACAAATTTGAAATGTAAATTTGAAATAAATCGATAAGGATTTATCAAATTGGTTTAAATGGACCATAATATGATTTGAAATTGATTTTCAAACGTGAAGTGTGAAATATGAATTGAAATTGATTTTCAAATGTGAAGTGTGAAATATGAATTGAAATTGATTTTCAAATGTGAAGTGTGGAAAATATATATCTTATGAAGATATTTTGAAATAAATAATTTGGGAAAAATTATTTGAATTGGATGTTTGTTATGAATGTTGTTGATAGTTAAATAACAGACTATCAATATTTGCCTTTGAAATGACACTGGATTTGTTTTTAAAACAAACGCTCATTATTCGGTTAAGCCGGGAGAGGACCTTTGTGTATAACCCATTCCGAATAATGATACGTCGTGAATGGATCGCATTTGAAGACCGGTGTGAAGACCGGATATTTGTGAAAATGAAAGGACAACCTGTCGAATGTCTCTGCACCGAGTTGCTCCGGTATAGAGATTTATATCACTCTTTTTGTGATGGGAAGTCCGGACGTGATTAGTGAATATCCGGATTGCAAGGGCTTCTTTGGAAGTGCCTTCGGTTCCGTTCGATCCCGGAACGGACTTGTATGGATGTGTGTCTGACGTTACACTTTGAGATGTAAAGCTGGTTTCTATCAAATACATTTCTGTTGGTGGCGGAGAATTTATTCTCTTAGCTTAACACCCTTCTCTGAGACGTACGAGCTCAGAGGTTATGTAGTTGATGGTTACTAGTGATACATTTCCAATTTGGTAATGTGCATACGAAGTGCTGTTGATTAGTTGTTGGTCAAAGCGTGGCTTTGTGAAAAAGCGTAGTGTATATGGACGAGACTTCGTCGAGCCTCACAACCCGGTAATGGTCGAAACAGGAATGTTGCGACAAAGGTTTGTAGGGGTAGCGCCCCTAGGGAATGCCATTTCCTTCTGGATAAAAGGTGATATCATGGTATGGAGCCCAGATATTTTACCTATGTTGATTATACTTTGTGACTGTCGCTTTCGATTGAGGATCCTCGGATGAAGGTTGGTAACGACCGGGGGATGGCATAGCTCGTGTGTTAGTTACCTAGTTACAGCTCGGTTAGAGCGTGAGGTAGCGTCGGCCTTTTGTTTGCGGAGATCCGGTTAGGATCCGAGGCGTCTTTCCAGAGGCGTTCTATTTCGGTATAAGGAAGTTCCTTTGCCTGACCATTGTTGGAAATCCAAAGAAACAATACGAACCCTGTACGGTTTTTTATTTGTATTACCTGCTATGGAATGAGGCGGTAACCTGCTATTGAACGTAGTAGCTATAGTAGACATACAACAATAGTTGTATGTTGGCTAAGATTGATATTATATTTTCGAAATGTTTTCCGCACTAGACATTAATAATAATATCAATTGATTTTGCGTAGTAAGCATTTTTGACTATCATAAGGAGAAATCTCCTCCAATTCTGCGTTTGCATTGTGTGTGTGGCGGGAGGCCTTATGGTAGTTTCATTTTCCAAAAGCATTGCGAAATTTTTTTATTTTCTTTGCGAAAATAACTGTTTTACGATCTCACACCAGTCACCATGACTGACCTGGAGTTTATTGTTCCCTTTCTAAACTCTGGGTGCCCATAATTTTCCACACGGGCAGCCTAGAGTTATTTTATCAGGATATTCTGGAGCTTTGGAGATGAGCTGGATGGCGAAGCGTACTACCGTACTTGTTATTTATTCCGCTGTGTATTCTGTATGAGGACAAGTTTATATAACTGTCCATTGTTGTATTGTGTTGTATATTGACTCTGATTGATGTATGTATAAACTGATATAGTCTTTTGTTTTAAAGATTATTGTTTATCTATTATATATTGTTCCGCTGCGAATGTGAGATTCTGATATTGTTTCTGTTCTGTGTTGTTCTTCTTTCTTTTTCTTCTATCTTTTCTTCTACCTCTTCTTTTAACCCTAAAGTTTCGCGTTTCCGCCATTCGATTATTCGACAATTTGGTACAGTGGACGTATCGGTGTCGAGTTTTCGGAAGACGGATTTGCGGGTCTTTACAGGGTCTCCTTGGAAATTTGATCTAGGACATAAGAGCTCATTGCCATTGGGAACGAACAAGTCAACCCCTAGTATGAAGTGAGGACAAGTGATACCATGACACCTTCCCTCTCAACATTGAAGGACTCATCTGTGGGATTCAGCACCAACCATACCTCTTGCACTTGCGCATAGGAGTCTATCTCGATTGAGGATTTCGTAGAATACATGGTCAAGCATTAGAATAATGTGAACTAGAGCTTATTGTAGGAAGTAACAATGATGACTCGCTAGATCCCTACAATGGCGACATCAACCTAGATGGCATCCTAACTAAATAGCTTGAAATATCGTCTTTGATAGCGATGACTCAAGCCAAACCATCCAAATGGCACAACGGTGGATCCTATTGTGAGGACAGAATTGATAGACATCTTCAGATAGAGGAAATACATGTTCACTTGGAGGCTTGCAGACATGATCAACATGGATACATCCATCATATGCCATGCCCTTAACATTGACCTCAAAGCTTGCCTTATTCGCCAAAATGAAGACTGCCCAACCTTGAGGGATACAAATAATTAAAAGAAGAGGCATAAAGCTTCTCAAGAATGGGTTCATCAAAGAATCCAAGTATCCGGTATGGTGGCCAACCTCGTGTTGGTCCGCAAACCCAATGAGCCTAGGTATCATGCATTGACTTGTCTAACCTCAACAAAACCTACCCTAAAAATAAATTTCCATTTCCTTGCAATGATCAACTCGTGGACGTAACTACTGGACACGAGCTATTGACTTACACAGGTGCTTATTTAGGGTACAATCAAATTTCTATGCATAGTTCCAACCAGGAACACACTTCATCCATAACCAATAGGGGATAAAACTATTACTAAGTTATGCCTTTTGGCCTTTGAAACATCGGAGTACCCTATCAAAGGGTTATAAACAAGATGTTTTAGGAGAAAATTAGAAAGTCAATAAAGTCTATGTCGATGACATATTGGTGAAATCCAAAAAGCATGGGACATGTACAATTTCCACAAAACCTTACCGAGACTTTTAGCAACCTTTGTAAATACAACATGAAGTTAAATCCTAAGAAATGCTCTTTTTTGTTTGCTTTGCTAAATTTTTAGGGTATGTAGTAAGCGAGAAAGGGATCAATGCTAATCCTGAAAAAATTCCAGCTCTACAAAACATGTAGGTACATTGCCCTGTTAAACAAGTACAAAACCTAAATGGGATGGTTGCTGCTTTCAATTGCTTCATACCTTGGGGAACTGATAGGTTCATTCCTTTCGTTGACATAATAGTAAAGAGAAGGTCATTCACATGGATGGATGAATGAACCAAAGTATTTGAAGATAGAAGCAGAATCTAGAAACACTCCTATCCCCTCGAAGCTTGTTAACATGGAAGATCTCTAACTCTACCTTGAAGTCACTAACCATGCGATCAGTGTTGCTACCTTAGTACGAGACAAGGAACACATTCAACGACAGATCTATTATGTCACTAACCATGCGGTTTTAGGTGAAGGGAAAAACATCGGCTCTATATGTTACTAAGAGCAAAAAACCATCAACGCTTTCTCTAACTTTAAACTTAAATAAATACCTAGGGAAAAGCAAGAAAATGCCAACCAACTAGCTAAGATAGTAAACAATCTAGTTGAGATCAAGTAGGTCTCGTTGGAGACCTAAAGGCCTTGTGCAACGAACAATAAAGTAGTCGGATAACTCTAATTTTGGAATACTTGGTGAGCAGAGAGCTTCCCGGTGAATGCAAAGAAGTTAGGAAAATTTTCCATTGAGGACCTACCACTTGGTCATGAATGGCAAGCTATACTGAAGAGGCTATTCCACCCTACTCTAATGTTGCATTACCGAGATTGAAGATGAATATGACCCTGAAAAACAACCCGAAATGTTCTATGAAGATCGTGTTAGGGACAAATCCTTACCAAGAAGGTTGCTCGATAAGGGTACTATTGACCAGTCATAATCAAAGACTCAATGGACTACGTCAAAAAATGCAACTGCCTACGGTTCGCGGTCGTGAAGGTCTTTCACAAACTAAAGCATCGTGAAGGTAAGCCGGTAGATCAGCGGTCATCTAATCCAATAAAACCTTCGCGGACGTGAAGGTCTTTCACGAACTAAAGCATCGTGGACGTAAACCGGTAGATCAGCGGTCATCTAATCCAAAAAACCGTTCGCGAACGTGAAGGTCTTTCACGAACTAAAGCATCATGAAGGTAAGCCGATAAATCAGCGGTCATCTGATCAGAAAAATCCTTCGTGAACGTGAAGGGCTTTCATGAACTAAAGCATCGTGAAAGTAAACCGGTATATCAGCGGTCATCTGATCCAAAAAACCCTTCGCAAACATAAAGGTCTTTCACGAACTAAAGCATCGTGAAGGTGGACTGGAAGATCGGTCCTTGAAGTCAACGAATTCACGCTATGGGGCCACAAATCAACAATCATATCAGTCACTTCGCAAAATTAACAGAATTACTTCCAACGACTAATGGAATAAACAATGTTGAATTCCAGAGCTTCGAAGTCGCTCAAAGGAACTAAGCCAAAACTGAGCCGACCTTGGGGTTAACCAGAGGCTGACTCGTGTCAAACCAAGATTTGGAACCTGAGGGAACCAAGTATCTCAGATCCCTAACATATAAGTCTCCGAAGATAGAGGCTTTCATATGCTTTAGTCATCTAGAAGACACAGCCACACACACTGGAATAGCCACAAGGAAGACTGAGACTAATCATACCACAGTTCTGTTCCGCTCGATCGAAAATTATGGCACTTTGATAACTACGGACTTAATGACCTAGCTAGCGCAAAAAACAAAATAAAAGAATAATACTTGCTTACTTCTTCCCAATTACCACACTTGGTGACCAATTCTTCTTCCTCTTAGACCGTATGCCAGTTGAAGACCCATTCTTTGAAGGTAGTTTGGACCAAAATCTAAGAGTCTTGCCCTAAACTCCAACAAGCTCTCACTTCCTAACTAAGTGGTTGGTTGTAGGTCTCTCCACCATGGCAACCTTATTTGTTTGGACATGCACATCTTCCTGAAATACGGGAGGATCGTCCAAGCCATGGTACCCGATCCAAAAACCACTTATCTCTTAGAACTGAAGAAATCATGTTCCAGCGAAGTCAAATTGCAGGATTGATGGGAAAAATCGATCCTTACCTTCTAATAACCGATATCACCCCTCCAGCACCAAGAAGGCCAAAACCATTGTATGCATCCCATAAGCCGCGCATCACTTCTTGAGTCATGGAACCACGCTCTCGAAGCACGAACACCTTACGTTACCCGAAGATTGGCAACGTCGAGAAGTTCCAAATCATTTTGGATCGACGGGTCGTATTGATCTCATAACCTACGCACTCCCACAAGCCGCGCATCACTTCTTGAGCTGTGAAACCATGCTCTCGAAGCACGAACTCCTCATGTTACCCAAAGATTGGCAACGTCAAGAAGTTCTAAACTGTTCCGGATCGATGGGTCGTATTGATCCCGTAAGCCACACATTTTTTAAGCCGCTCACTCTCAAAAACCACGGTAAGCCACGCACTCTCAAAAACCATGGATTTCGTAAACTGTGCACTCTCAAAGGCCGCACATTTCGTAAGCCGTGCACTCCAAAAAGCCGCACATTTCATAAGCCATGCACTCTTAAAACCCGCACATTTTATAAGCCACGCAAGCACCGCCTTATGTTGCTTCGGCAACATCAGCAAACCGTTGAGATTTCCTAAATACCGGTATTGTCCCGACAACATCGAGAAACTTGTATATTGCAGGATTAACAGGGATCAACTCCTGCTATGGGAAAGAATCGACATTATTCCGGTAGTGCTGCAAAGTTCACAATACCAAGAAGTCGGTAAAAAATTCTAATCTTTGACCAAAGTTAATGCACAAAATGTCAAAATTCAAGACGTTCAGGTCATAAGTTCCTAGAGATAGGAGCTGCGATGAACCTTTGACTAGGGGCATCCAGGAAGCTACCCAGAACACCAAGTCTCACATCAACTGTTCAAAATAATCAGCCCTATGGACTGAGGGGCACATAACACATTAACACTTCGTCATGATAAAAAATCACTTCATTGTTATGTTACGCCAAACAGAGAATTCTGGCGATTGCAACAGAGCTAAGCAGCATAGTATGTTGAACGATTGCAGAATTGAAAGGAAACTAGTCGAACCTTCTAGGCATCGATATTGCCCCGACAATCGAGAACTCCAGACCATCATATCAACAAGAAAATCAAACTCCTTGAAATTCAGCATCGTCCAGAAGTAGGCGATAAAAGAAGGAACTTACCATCGTCCAGAGATAGATGACGACGAAATGCATTTCTAGAATCAAATCATTGACGTACAGTTTGCAAAGATAAAAGCAAGTGCTCGACTGAGGTCTCAAACCCCAACTTGCAAGAATCCAACGTAGCCGGAAGGCCGCCAATGTCTGAAGGAAGTGACTGGTCTTTCAGGAATATAACACCGCTCGAAGACTAGAGACATCAAGGAGGACAACCCCTGACCATCATAGATTCATCGCGGCCTTGAATTTAGCTGTGCCTGGAATAATCAACTTGCAGAAATTGATCAAACATCTTGACTCCTACTTGCATAAAACCAACTGTTATCCGAAGACAAACAATGGCAAGGAGAGAATGCTCGAAATCGAGAAGATAAACCATTGATTCTCGAAGATTGGAACCAATGAATAAGGTTGATATCTGCAACAATGCTATCAGCCCAACATAACGCATATGGGCTGAAACAAGCAAGGTTAAGTGTCACAGCTTCAAGAAAATCACTGCCGAACTCTACCGGTCCATGATCTGGATAGGGATAAGCGCGGTCGTACTGGGGGCATTGTGATGACTCGCTCCACAATTTCTAATTTTCTATAAGAACTTGGAATTTGACGCCTAGAAATGAAGGGTTCCACCTAGAAATGAAGGGTTCCGCATATAGAAATCAGATCATAACAAAAACCGGTTGGAGGAAATCCAATTTTTCATGAATAAGATAACCATGGAATTGGTTAAGCAACAACCCTGCATTTCCAAGGGTAACACTTGAAGGTGATAAGTAAGGCTAGGCAACGAAAATGCCTGGGACTCCCATCCTTCCAGAACATGGTTCCCGAAGTTAAGCAATGTTGAGAAAAACAACCACATTGGGTTGAAAAGGATCTACTCAACTATACAGGATCAGATGAATGATTCAATCCTAACCAACATGACTTTAACATTGCCCGAAGACAAGAGGCACTAAGAAAAAACTTCTACAATCCAATCATCGAAGTGCAAGTTTTCGAAGACCAAAACTAGTGCTCTCCTGGATTAAAAGCATTGCCGGATTAGTAGGGAAAATCGATCCCAACCTCCTAAGTGTTGGTGTTGCCCCTGCAATGCTAAGGCCTTTTCTCATTTCCTAAGTACCGGTGTTGCCCCGACAACATTGAGAAACTTTCTATTTTATAAGTATCGGTGTTCCCCCGGTAACATCGGGAAACCCTCTTTTTAAGTACCGACATTGCCGGTAAATTTTCTATTCACTATGTATTGATGTTGCCCCAGCAACATTGGTGAAAAATTTAATCTACAGGTTCAATGAGAAACACTTATCGTAGTAAACCATAAATGCACTAGCTTCTGGAGACAGAAATCGGTCCTTAACTAAGATTCTACCCAAATGGGCGATAATAGGAAGACATAGCCTTTCATAAGTCAGCCGGATGGTTCGACCTTTCATCATAGGAATCAACCACTGCATAGGAATAAAGCAGCTGTTAGAACCATATATACAGTGTTTTGATGATAACAACTATAGAACAATGCTACTAATATGTTAATTAAGTTATTTCAGGTCAAAACGATGGTGAAAAAAGGGAAAAATAAATTGGCTAAAAATATGCAAAGCTGGGACTCAAACCTGGGTGGGCTGAGAAATGAGCACATACCACTAAACTAAGCAAGGTTTTGGAAATTATGCTTATTCAGTCGACTGAAATCCTTGCTCAATCGAGTGAACTAGCCTAAGTTGACTAACTTATAAAAAACAACGACTGAATCAAGCCCGAAGTTCTAGACCAAAATTGGCCACTTTCAATTGATTGAATTTGATCCTCAGTCGACTGAGCTAGTACAAAAACAACTATTATTTTGAATTGGTGCCTTCGTGTCTCTTTGCTCCAGAAGTTGCATCTCTTCGCTCCTGTAGCCACTTCTCTTCATCAATGGTGAATTTGGAAGGTTGCACCCCTACATTGGCATCCCTACAACAACTATATAATCCCCTAACCATTTTTGAATCAACATACATTGAAACAAAACTCTATGCTTTAATTCTAGGCCTCAAATGCTTAATTCCTAAGCAATACTCCGAATTCCACGAAATTCATGTGATTTAGAGATTTTGACTACTGTGCTTCATCTCCACATCCCATATTCTAGTCAAATAAACTCCTTAGCCTTTACAGCTCCACTCAATATAGTTTGGTCTGGTTATAGGAGTTATTGTACATTAAAGTGACATTCTGTATATCAAGATACGGTGTGTCAGAAAGCAACATTTTTTACACTACTTGTAACTGCTGTTGTTCAGGTGGAGTGTGTAAAACTGTTCCTCTGGGTGAAGTGAGGGTGTTGATAATGAAATTCCTTAGAGGTGCTTAGGGACTGGACATAGGAGAGGTGCTCCGAACCAGTATAAAATCAAGTGTGTTATCTACTATTTTTATTTCCGCTGCATTTACATTGTTTACAATTGTTGGCCATCTTTGACCCAGTGCATAGCGATACCAAAGAATGCTACATTGGCATCATATATGTTTATCGCGTGCTTTAAATATTTTATATTAGCATCTATATAAAGTTGAGGGAAATAAACTTATTATACATAACATAGATTTAGGGTGAGCTATTATTTTATATTATAACGTTGTGTGGTTGTCATCATCAAAAAGAGGGAGATTGATAGAACCATATATATAGTGTTTTTATGATAACAACCGTACAACAATGCTACTAATATGTTTATCTAGTTATTTCAGGTCAAAACGATGATGGAAAAGGGGAAAAATAAATTGGCTAAAAATATATGAAGCTGGGACTCGAACCCGGGTGGGCTGAGAGATGAGCGCATGCTTTTACCACTTAACTAAGCAAGCTTTTGGAAATTATGCTTCTTCGGTCGACTAAAATCCTTGCTCAGTCGACTGAACTAGCCTAATTTGACTATCTTATAAAAAACAGTCGACTGAATCAAGCCCGAAGTTCTGGTCCAAAATTGGCCACTTTCAGCGACTGAATTTGATCCTTAGTCGACTGAGCTAGAACAAAAATAGCTATTTTTTGAATTGGTGCTTTCGTGTCTCTTTGCTCCAAAAGTTGCTTCTCTTCGCTTCTGCAGCCACTTCTCCTCATCAATGGCGAATTTGGAAGGTTTCACCCCTACATTGGCATCCCAACAACATATATATAATCCCCTATCCAATCCTGAATCAACATACATTGAAACAAAACTCTATGCTTTGAATTCTAGGCCTCAAACGCTCAATTCCTAAGCAATACTCTGAATTCCACGAAGTTCATGTGATTCAGAGATTTCGACTAGTGTGCTTCATCTCCACATCCTATATTCTAGTCAAATAAACTCCTTAGCCTCTACACCTTCACTCAATATAGTTTGGTCTGGTTATAGGAGTTATTATACATCAAAGTGACATATTGTATATCCAGATACGCTGTGTCAGAAAGTAACATTTGTTACACTACTTGTAAATGTTGTTGAAGTCCTGTTTGGTTGTTCAGGCGGAGTCTGTAAACCTGTTCATGCGGGTGAAGTGAGGGTGTTGATAGTGAAATTCCTAAGAGGTGCTTAGGGACTGGACGTAGGAGAGGTGCTTCGAACCAGTATAAAATCGACCGTGTTGTCTATTATTTTTATTTTCGCTACATTTACATTGTTAACAACTGTTGGCCATCTTTGATCCTGTTCATAGCGACTGACAAGTGGTATCAGAGCCCGAAATTCTATCGATCGTCACAACATCATAGAATAATGGCTAAAAAGAGAAGATCCAGTCAGAGCTCAAAGACAGTCGAGAAAAAGAAAGTTTCTACAAGTGAGTAACAATCAATAAAATCAAGTTACATGTGTTGTACGGCTAATCTTAGATCAAAATTAGTACGCTGAGATTCTATATATAATGATCTTTTTAAAATGCATGAGAAGTTATTAAAAGATTTTAAAACTTCAAAAAAGGTCAATTCTATTGCTTTAGCTAATTTGGATGATTGTGAGCGTAAAATTAGTATTTTAACGGAAGAAAATAAGTTTTTAGTAAAACAAACCGAAGTTTTTGAAAATACATTGGAAGAACCTGTTTTACAAAAAGATTTTCTATTACAAGAAAATGAGCGTTTAAACAATAAAAATACTGATCTTTTAAAGGAAATTAAAGCTTTGCAAAATAAAAATATATTTTTGAAAAATTCTTTAAATGGTTCTAATTCTAAACTTTTGTCTCTTGAAAAAGAGAATAGGACTTTAAATGATAATAATCTAGAATTAATTAAAGAATGTGAATTTTTAAAAAATGATAATACTGTTTTGCAAAAAGAAATTTGTGATTCCAAAGCTGTTTTTGCTAAATTAAATAAGAAAATCACAAATTTTAATAGAGAAAAGGATGATTTATCTTCCCTAACTACTAATAGCAAAGCTCACAATAAGACTATAACAAGATAATTGTAGAAAAAGTACTAGATATGCGTTCATCTATACACATTTTAATGCTAGTAATAAAAGTAGAGATAGTTCTAAAACTAATCCATGTCATGATAGTATTATGCTTAAAAATATAAAAAATCCTTTGAATACTAAATCAATGACAATTAACGTTGATATATGGGTTCCTACTAATCTAATTGATTATAATAGACAATCATACATTAGCAATTATTACGACATTATGATTAATAGTGGGAAATTATATTTTTAAAACATCATCCACATCCAACTGGATATGGTTTCCTAAGTCGTAAACCCTATATCTATTGTAAAATGAATATCATTTTGCTTACATTTGACATACCTATTGGATACTCATCGCTTTACAATAATGTTAAAAAAATTATTATTTATGACTTCTCTATGATATTCTCCATTTATTTTTTAATTTTCTCATACTTTTTGTTAATTACAAATAGGGTGAAATAATAAGCATACTGATAGGGGGAGTACATAGTTAAAAGTTAAAGAGAAACATTATATTTAAGCGGAGTTTTTTTATCATATAGTGCGCCAATGCTATTATCCTTTTTTGTTGATGACAAAGGGCAAGAAGAACGTATGCTTTAAATATTTTATATTACTATCTATATAAAGTTGAGGGAAAGTTTTGGCAGTTGTGACGCTTGTATATACATTGGTTTTATACCTTTGCTTTGTTAATATGTTGTTAATAAAGCGCCGCACTCTTTTTCCCTGTCCTATTCCCACACTGGGTATAGGTTCAGGTTTTTAATGAGGCGGTTTATCTTTTCAAAAAAAAAGTTGAGGGAAATAAACTTATTATACATAACATATATTTAGGGGGAGCTATTATTTTATATTATAAGGTTGTGTGGTTGTCATCATCAAAAAGGGGAGATTGTTAGAACCAGATATATTGTGTTTTGATGATAACAACCATACAACAATGCTACTATTATGTTTATTAAGTTATATCAAGTAAAAACGATGATGGAGAAAGGGAAAAATAAATTGGCTAAAAATATGCGAAGCTGGGACTCAAACTCGTGTGGGCTGAGAGATGAGCGCATGCTTTTACAATTGAACTATGCAAGCTTTTGGAAATTATGCTTATTCAGTTGACTAAAATTCTTGCTCAGTCAACTGAACTAGCCTAAGTTGACTAACTTATAAAAAAACAGCCGACTAAATCAAGCCCGAAGTTCTGGACCAAAAATGGCCACTTTCAGTCGATTGGATTTGATCCTCAATCGACTGAGCTAGTACAAAAACGGCTTTTTTTTTAATTGGTGTCGTCGTGTCTCTTCGCTCTAGAAGTTGCATTCTTCACTCCTGCATCCACTTCTCTTCATTAATGGTAAATTTGGAAGGTTGCACCCTTACATTGGCATCCCTACAACAACTATATAATCCCCTAACCATTCCTGAATCAGCATACATTGAAACAAAACTTTATGCTTTGAATTCTATGCCTCAAACGCTCAATTCCTAGGCAATACTTCGAATTCCACGAAATTCATGTGATTCAGAGATTTTAACTAGTGTGCTTTATCTCTACATCCCATATTCTAGTCAAATAAACTCCTTAGCCTCTACACCTCCACTCAATATAGTTGGTCTGGTTATAGAGTTATTGTACATTAAAGTGGCATTCTGTATATCAAGATACGATGTGTCAGAAAGTAACATTTGTTACACTACTTGTAACTCCTGTTGAAGTCCTAATTGGTTGTTCAGGCGGAGTTTGTAAACCTATTCCTCCGGGTGAAGTGAGGGTGTTGATAGTGAAAATCCTAAGAGGTGCTTAGGGACTGGACGTAGGAGAGGTGCTCCGAACCAGTATAAAATCGACTGTGTTATCTACTGTTTTTATTTCCGCTGCATTTACATTGTTTACAACTGTTGGCCATCTTTGATCCTATGCATAGTAATACTAAAGAATGTGTGCTTTAAATATTTTATATTAGCATCTATATAAAGTCGAAGGAAATAAACTTATTATACATAACATATATTTAGGGGGAGCTATTATTTTATATCATAAAGTTATGTGGTTGTCATCATCAAAATGGGGGAGATTGTTAGAACCAGATATATTGTGTTTTGATGATAACAACCATACAACAATGCTACTAATATGTTTATTAAGTTATATCAGGTCAAAACGATGATGGAAAAGGGGAAAAATAAATTGGCTAAAAATATGTGAAGCTGGGACTCGAACCCGGGTGGGCTGAGAGAAAAGTGCATGCTTTTGCCACTGAACTAAGTAAGCTTTTGGAAATTATGCTTATTCAGTCGACTAAAATCATTGCTTAGTCAACTGAACTAGCCTAAGTTGACTAACTTATAAAAAATAGTCGATTGAATCAAGCCCGAAGTTCTAGACCAAAATTGGCCACATTCAGTTGACTGAATTTGATCCTCAGTCGACTGAGCTAGTACAAAAACGGCTATTTTTTTAAATTGGTGCCTTCATGTCTCTTCACTCCAGAAGTTGCATCTCTTCGCTCCTACAGCCACTTCTCTTCATCAATGGCGAATTTGGAAGGTTACACCCTTACAATGGCATCCCTAAAACAACAATATAATCCCCTAACCATTCCTGAATCAACATACATTGAAACAAAACTATATGCTTTGAATTCTATGCCTCAAACACTCAATTCCTAAGCAATAATCTGAATTCCACGAAGTTCATGTGATTCAGAGATTTCGACTAGCGTGCTTCATCTCCACATCCCATATTCTAGTCAAATAAACTCCTTAGCCTCTACACCTCCACTCAATATAGTTTGGTCTAGTTATAGGAGTTATTGTACATCAAAGTGACATTATGTATATCAAGATACGATGTGTCAGAAAGTAACATTTGTTATACTACTTGTAACTGCTGTAGAAGTCCTATTTAGTTATTCAGGCGGAGTCTGTAAACCTATTCCTCCGGGTGAAGTGAGGGTGTTGATAGTGAAATTCCTAAGACGTGCTTAGGGACTGGACGTAGGAGAGGTGCTCCGAACCAGTATAAAATCGACTGTGTTATCTACTATTTTTATTTCCGCTACATTTACATTGTTTACAACTGTTGGCCATCTTCGATCCTGTTCATAGCGGCTAACAAGTTGTATTAGAGCCCGGAATTCTATCGATCGTCACAATATCATTGAATAATGGCCAAAAAGAGAAGATCCAGTCAGAGCTCAAGGACAGTCGAGAAAAAGCAAGTTTCTGGAAGCGAGCAACAATCAATAGAATCAAGTTACATGTGTTGTATGGCTAATCTCAGATCAAAATCGATACGCTTAGATTCTATATATAATGATCTTTTAAAAATGCATGAGAAGTTATTAAAAGATTTTAAAACATCACAAAAGGTCAATTCTATTATTTTAGCTAAATTGGATGATTGTGAGCGTAAAATTAGTATT
The DNA here is from genome assembly GCA_030737815.1 of Allium fistulosum. Classification (NCBI taxonomy): domain Eukaryota; kingdom Viridiplantae; phylum Streptophyta; class Magnoliopsida; order Asparagales; family Amaryllidaceae; genus Allium; species Allium fistulosum. The sequence continues at coordinate 1,182,545,870 of CM060903.1, forward strand.
TTAATGGAAGAAAATAAGTTTTTAGTAAAACAAACTGAAGTTTTTGAAAATACATTGGAAGAACTTATTTTACAAAAAGATTTTCTATAACAAGAAAATGAGCGCTTAAACAATAAAAATACTGATATTTTAAAGGAAATTAAAGCTTTGCAAAATAAAATTGTATTTTTGAAAAATCCTTTAAATGGTTCTAATTCTAAACTTTTGTCTCTTGAAAAAGAGAATAGGACTTTAAATGATAATAATCTAGAATTAATTAAAGAATGTGAATTTTTAAAAAATGATAATATTGTTTTGCAAAAAGAAATTTGTGATTCCAAAGCTGTTTTTGCTAAATTAAATAAGAAAATCACAAATTTTAATAGAGAAAAAGATGATTTATCTTCCCTAACTACTAATAGTAAAGCCCACAATAGTCGAACTGATTCAGACTATAAACAAGATAATTGTAGAAAAAGTACTAGATATGCATTCATGTATACACATTTTAAAGCTAGTACTAAAAGTAGAGATAGTTCTAAAACTAATCCATGTCATGATAGTATTATGCTTAAAATAGAAAAACCCTTTGAATACTAAATCAGTGACAATTAATGTTGATATATGGGTTCCTACTAATCTAACTGATTATAATAGACAATTATACATTAGCAATTATTATGACTCTGTGATTAATAGTGGGAAATTATATTTTTAAGAGATCAACCACATCCAACTAGATATGGTTTCCTAAGTCATAAACCTTATATCTATTGTAAAACGAGTATCATTTTGCTTACATTCTATAATAATGTTAAAAAAATTATTATTTATGACATCTCTATGATATTCTCCATTTATTTTTTAATTTTTTCATACTTTTTTTTAATTACAAATAGGGTGAAATAATAAGCATACAGATAGGGGGAGTACATAGTTAAAAGTTAAAGAGAAACATTATATTTAGGTGGAGTTGTTTATCATATAGTGCGCCAATGTTATTATCCTTTTTTGTTGATGACAAAGGGCGAGAAGAACGCGTGCTTTAAATATTTTATATTAGTATCTATATAAAGTTGAGGGAAATAAACTTATTATACATAACATATATTTAGGGGAGCTATTATTTTATATTATAAGGTTGTGTGGTTGTCATCATCAAAAAAGGGGAGATTGTTAGAACCAGATATATTGTGTTTTGATAATAACAAGCATACGACAATGCTAATAATATGTTTATTAAGTTATATCAGGTTAAAACGATGATGGAAAAGGGAAAAAATAAATTGGCTAAAAATATGCGAAGCTGGACCTTGAACCCAGGTGGGCTAAGAGATGAGTGCATGCTTTTACCACTGAACTATGCAAGCTTTTGGAAATTATGCTTATTCAGTTGACTGAAATCATTGCTCAGTCGACTGAACTAGCCTAAGTTGACTAACTTATAAAAAACAGCCAACTGAATCAAGCCCGAAGTTTTGGACCAAAATTAGCCACTTTCAATCGATTGAATTTGATCCTCAGTCAACTGAGCTAGTACAAAAACGGCTATATTTTTGAATTGGTGCCTTCGTGTCTCTTCGCTCTAGAAGTTGCATTCTTCGCTACTGCAGCCACTTCTCTTCATCAATGGCGAATTTGAAAGGTTGCACCCCTACATTGGCATCCATACAACAACTATATAATCCTATAACCATTCCTGAATCAACATACATTGAAACAAAACTCTATGCTTTGAATTCTAGGCCTCAAACGCTCAATTCCTAAGCAATACTCCGTATTCCAGGAAGTTCATGTAATTCAAAGAATTCGAGTAGTGTGCTTCATCTCCATATCCCATATTCTAGTTAAATAAACTCCTTAGCCTCTACACCTCCACTCAATATAGTTTGGATTGGTTATAGGAGTTATTGTACATCAAAGTGACATTCTGTATATCAAGATACGCTGTGTCAGAAAGTAACATTTGTTACACTACTAGTAATTGCTGTTGAAGCCATGTTTGGTTGTTCAGGTGGAGTCTTTAAACCTGTTCCTCCGGGTGAAGTGAGGGTGTTGATAGTGAAATTCCTAAGAGGTGCTTAGGGACTGGATGTAGGAAAGGTGCTCTGAATCAGTATAAATCGACTGGTTATCTACTATTTTTATTTTCGCTGCATTTACATTGTTTAGAACTGTTGGCCATTTTTTGATCATGTTCATAGTGACTAACAAGTGGTATCAGAGCACGGAATTCTATCGATTGTCACAACATCATGGAATAATTGCCACAAAGAGAAGATCCAGTCAGAGCTCAAAAACAGTCGAGAAAAAGCAAGTTTCTAGAAGCGAGCAACAATCAATAGAATCAAGTTACATGTGTTGTATGACTAATCTCAGATCAAAATCGGTATGCTTAGAATCTATATATAATGATCTTTTAAAAATGCTTGAGAAGTTATTAAAAGATTTTAAAACATCACAAAAGGTCAACTCTATTGCTTTAGCTAAATTGGATGATTATGAGTGTAAGAACCCTAATTTTTGTTTAATATTATTCAGGACATTTAATTGGATAAATTAAATAGAATAATGTGGTTGACTAAGGAGTTGAGATTTAATTTTAAATTAACTTAGCCATGGATAAACTAATGAATGTATAAGTATGGTTTATAATTTATAAGTTTGGAAAATAAGGGGAGGACAATATGGGAATAGCCACACCCATATACCCTTAAACCCACCCTTATTCTCACCTACCATTTCATAAATCAAAATACACATAAAAGAGAAGTTATAGCCAGCCATTAAAACACCTTAGGAGATCAGCAAACTTAAAATATTCAAGAGAGAAAGCTAGAAGATTAAAGCTAGGACAAATCTCAAACTCCAACAACTTAATCAAGGTGAATAATAGTGTAAATCATCTCATTTTCCTTGTTTTGGCTCGGTTATGGATAGTAACCAAATGTATTTTGATGAATTGATCATGTTTGGATCAAATAATCATTATTTGGATAGAATAATGATTTATGGTCATTTATTAGAATTTTTATGGAATTAAAATGATGGGTTTTAAAGTAAAAACCTTCATCTATGACCTCCAAACGACTTGATTTTTGGATAAGTTGTGTAAATCATAATTTTGGAGATGTTTTTTTAATTTCATAATCTTCGGAGTTAATAGGAATATTTTATGAATTTTCTAAGGTGAAAAAGTCATTTATTTCGGGTTTTAATTATTAAAAATAATAAAATAATGAATTTTGCACCAAAATTTTTAAATGGTGTAGAAAATGTTATTTTAAATTTTAAATGAATTTTTGGGATTTTTCACAAGTGATTTCAATTTAATATGAATTTTCTAAGCTTGAAAAGATTAATAATTATATTAAAATATTAATATAATTAAATATTTTGAAAATAATCTTGGAAATAATAAAATCTGATCAATAGTAGTTTTTCTGCAAAGAAAGTGATAAAGTATGTCATTAACCAATAGAAATTTGACAAAGAATAGGAGTTGATTAAAAGAATATATGTTAATTAGTAAAATAACATTTTTTAAGTTATTTACGATTCTGCCATTCAACCTAGTCGAAACCCCCTTTCGAAAGCACCCTTCTACGGCTGTTCTGGACCCTTTCGCAGCAGTTTCAAAGGACCCTTTCGACCTAGTTGAAACCTCCTTTCGAAAGCACCCTTCTACAGTAGTTTTGGACCCCTCTGTAGCACTTTGGAACCACCTTTCGAAGTAGTCGAAACCCCTTTCGACCGCATCCTTTCGAATCCATCGAAAGCACCCTTTCGCAGCGTTTCGAAGCCCTTTTCGTAGTAGTTTTCACCAGCTTTGTTTGCAAACTTCAAATAGGCATAACTCTCTAACCATAGCCCGTTTTCTATTTTGACCACTCTACGGAAAGGAAAACCATCATTTGAACACAGTGGAATAGGTTAGAGACCTTAATTCTACACCTATAAAAAGTTATATCTAAAACAAAGTTTTATACCATAGAAGGGGATACTTTTGAAGTTGTTTTCATTGCTTTCGAATATGTTGATTTGTTTTTCTTTGCCTCCGAAGGGAATACTTCCAAAAGGGTATGTTTATACCACCCTTATCTTTTTGAATATGTAGGATGGGTAACCTCATATAATATATTTTGTTTGACCTTCAGGATATCGGGGTGGGTTTAATGAGTTTAACACAATAGTTGGGGATACCAACACTTATATGTTTTGACACTAAACATTGGGGATACCAATATTTGTATAACTATGACACTTATAATTTGGGGATACCATTGTATTTATTATGTCATATGTTATTTAGTAAGATAACTTAATTGGGGACACCAATAGACATAGGTTTAACATGTGGGTAGCATGGGTAAAGATGAACATGTGGATATCATGTATTATAGTTAAACATGTGGGTAACATGGAATAATTAGAATCATATACGTAACATGAGTTAAATGGCCAAGTGATAGGTTCATAGTCAGCCCATGAAAACTATGATTGATATTGGCAGGGGCCAATAGGTTCCCATAAGCCCATGAAAACTATGATTGATATTGGCAGGAGCCAATAGGTTCTCGGTAAGCCCATGAAAACTGTGTATAGGAAAAGATACTGGCAGGGGCCAATAGGTTTATAGTTAGCCCATGAAAACTATACCTAGATTAAGATATTGACAAATAGTCAATAGGTTCCTACTCAGCCCATGAAAACTAGGATAAACAGAAAGATATTGGAGTTACCAATAGGTTCTTAGTGATCCCATGAAAACTATGTAATCGATTTAGATAGTCCGTAAACATTTAAATGGTTATTAGTTAGCCCATGAAAACTAATAGGTTAATAGTAATCCTAGAAACTATAATTGAGAAAGATAGTCAGAATGAATGGGGATGGTTAATACAGATTTGATTTTCTTATTTTGCATATCATCATAATGTTTTGAAATACTATGGCTTTAACCATTGTAGATGTAGGATCACAGTATATGGTTTTATAAATGTTTTAGGATATTAGTGAGGGGAAACCCGTTCCGCTAAGCGGCATGGTCTCACTAGATATCCAAATGATTTGAGATGATAGACTATTATTCATACCAGGCTTTATGTCTAACTCGAAGTTTTTGTTTTTCCCTTAAACTCTTGGGTACTCAATTGATTTTGAGTAGTTTGAGGTTTAGGGTTTTCAGGTTCTCTTCATAGACGAATAAAGCTTCTGCAGGCGTGCAGGAGGCATATAGTTATTTAGAGATATCTTTTTCTACTGTTTGTTTTACTTGTAAAGGCAGATTTATTGGCGTTATTATATACTCTGATCTATCAAGGGGGCATGTCGCTCTTGGCGTATGTGTAATAATTATATTTTTCTAAACATGGATAACATTTTTTGGGATTATGTAATGAACATCAAAAGTTTTGAATGGAATGTGGAAATGTATTTTTGAATTGTTAATTTTTTTTCCATATTTTTGTGATCTGTGTATCAATGTATCTAGCACCGCCGTATTTGGTCGCCAAGGATTGATAACTATGGATGATTGCAGCATCCGTAGCCATTAGTTTTGGGCTTCCAAGTAGGGTGATGTTACAAGTTGGTATCAGAGCATAGGTTTATGATGAAACATAAAATAAACCAAAATTCTTCAAACATAATCCTAATGAAGTAAAGAATAAGAGTGGGTTTGGGATAATGTTATAGTAACGTACTTGTATTTTCTATATATATATATATAAGTACGTATTCCCCTCTCTCTTAGACCGTTCTTCTGTATCTTACTAAAGCTCGTATGCAGATTACGAGAAAGAAAGGTACGAAAGCAGGAAACAGAAGAGTGAATCTAGGTGGAGGAAGCAACACAACTAACGGAAACGCTCGACCCACTACAAGGAGACATGCAGGTCGATCGGCAAATGCTATTCAAGAGGCAACTGCCAATATGAGTGATGGAACTCCACCAGTAGATATGGAGATGATGTATCAATTCTTTGTCAACTTGATGCAAGCTGGAGCAGCTGCAGGGGTAGCTGGAGGTATTGCTGTGAATGCTGGAGGAGCCAATCATGTGGCCCCAGTTTGCAATAACCATGCCAAGCTGAGTAGGGATTATAACAGTCTGGGAGGGAAGCCTTTTCTTGGAACAGAGGATGCTGTTGAAGTTGAGAACTGGCTTTTGAACTGTGAAAGGATCCTTACAGATTTAGGCTTGGACGATGGAGAGAAGAGAAGGCTAGTCTCTAGACAGTTGCAAGGGTTAGCGCTTCACTGGTGGAACAGTGTGACAGCCTGAGTTCCGGAGGAAGAGCTGACATGGGTTGATTTTAGAAGAAGGTTCGAGCAGAGGTTGTTGTCCGAGGTTGTAAAGTCACTGATGAGGAAGTTCATGGGTCTTGTACAAGGAGAGATGTTAGTGATCGAGTATGCTGCTAAGTTTGATGAGTTGTCTCGATATGGTTATGCATTGGTTGACACTGATGTCAGAAGTAATGAAAGATTCATTTGAGGTTTAAGGCCAGAGCTAGGTAGAATGACCATGACTCATATTAGAGAGCCTTGTCATGTAGTGGTGGAGATGGTCATTCACCATGAGGAGATGTTTGCTGTGTCTGCTAGGGAGAAACCAGTTGAGTCCTAGGGCCCTTAGGGAAAAAACGGAAATTCTTCAAGAAGAAACGAGCCCAGAAAGGGGATGCTTCCAAGAAGGCAAAGGCTGATTTAGTGTGTTATAAGTGTGATAAGAAGGGCCATTATGTGAACGAGTGTAGAACTGGTAAAGGAAAGAAGCCAGTAGAGAAGAAGAATGTGAAATGCTTCAACTGTGACCAAGTTGGGCATTATAAGAGCCAGTGTCCAAAGCCAATCCGGGCGGACAGAGGGAAGGTGTTTGCTATTGGATCACCATCTTTTTCTAGATCTACTGCAGCAGAGAAAGGAAAACTGTGATGGAAGGTACGCTTTTGATTCAGAGTATACCAGTTAGGGTACTTTTTGATACCGGTGCATCACATCATTTATATCACAGTATTTGGTTGATAGGTTATGTATAGAACTTACATATCTTGTTACTTCCTTAAGGGTTGTAAATCCAATAGGAGGGCATTCAACTCTTGGGATAAGATGTGACTAGTTAGAACTTGATTTGTTAGGTCATAAGTTTGCATGCAGTTTGTTTGTCTTTGATTTCGTAGATTTCGGGATCATTTTGGGTATGGATTGGTTGGGTAAGTGTGAGGCTAGGATATTTTTCCAAGATCGAGAAATATCGTTGAGGCACCCAGATAGTCATAACCGAATCATCTTCTTAGTGGAGAATTCCAGTAAGAGTGTTTGTGCTTTGTTAAGTGCCACGGAGGTTGGAGATGAGCTTAGTTAGGTTCGTGTAGCAAGTGAATTTGCAGATGTATTTAAGCCGGTCACTGGATTACCACCGAAACAAGCTGTAGAGTTTCGGATAGACCACCTAGCAAAATGACATCGACAGAGATGAAGGAATTGAAGGTGAAGTTGGTGGATCTTGAGGGAAGGAATTTTATTAGACCAAGCAGTTCGCCTTAGGGAGCGGCCGCAGTGTTTGTCGAAAAACCAGATGGGTCGTTAAGGATGTGCATCGACTATCGTAAGTTAAATGAAAGGACAATCAAGAACAGGTACCCTCGGGTCGAGGATAGATGATCTGTTTGATCGGTTGAGTAGAGCCAGAGTATTTTCCCAATTGGATTTTGCGATGGGGATCCATCAGTTACGAGTGGCGGAGGATAGCATTCCTTTGACGGCATTTCGAACTAGATATGGTTCATATGAGTGGTTGGTGATGCCATTTGGATTGACAAATGCACATGCTTTCTTCGCTGATTTGATGAACCGGGTTTTCCGAGAGTACTTGGATAGGTTCGTTTTGGTATTAATAGATGACATTTTAGTATACTCAAAAGATGAAAGAGAGCATGACATTCATCTTAGAGTGGTGTTGGAGACGCTGAGGCAAAATCAGCTGAAGGTGAAGTTTTCCAAGTGTTATTTTTGGAAGAAGAGGTTAAATTTCTTGGTCATGTGGTTTCAGAGAAAGGATTGTCAGTTGATCCCGTTAAGATCGAGGCAATCAATAATTGGAGGAGACCAGAGATGGTAACCGAGATCAAGAGTTTTCTTGGACTTGTTGGCTATTATCGGAGATTCATTAAGGATTTCTCACGGATAGCAGCACCTTTGACTAAGTTGACCAGGAAGGATGTGAAGTTTGTTTGGTCCGACAAATGTGAGGAAGGGTTCCTTAAGTTAAAGCATTTGTTAATCAATGCGCCAGTGTTAGTAGTTCCAGATGGTAACCAAGGGTTGGTAGAATACACTGATGCATGTGGGACTGGATTGGGAGCCGTATTAATACAAAGGGGCAAGGTTATTGCTTACGCATCAAGGCAGCTTACACCGCACGAAGTTAGTTATCCTACTCATGACTTAGAGTTAGCTACGGTGATATTTTCCTTGAAGATTTGGAGGCATTATCTCTTAGAGGAGAGGTTTGAGTTGTATACTGATCATAAGTCATTAAAGTATTTATTCTCTCAGAAGGAGTTGAATATGAGGCAGCAGAGATGGCTGGAGTTTTTGGCTGCCTATGATTTCAGTATAAAGTATACTCCTGGGAAAGGAAATAAGGTAGTAGATTCTCTCAATAGAAAACATCAGAATGTGGTGTTAGCGATGTTGGCAGAATGGAAGGATCTAGAAGCTTTAGCCAGTTGTAGTGTGCAGTTGAGATCTACTACTAGTTCTAGTCAGGGTACTGCCATGTTGTCTTGTTTAGAAGTTCGACCAGTGTTGATCGAGAGCATAGCTTCTAAGCAGAGGGAAAATCTAGTTTTAGCCGAGAGGATTAGAAGGTTTGAGAACGGATTCGAGGTTGATAACCTAAAAGATTTTAGTCTTGACCAAAGAGGATGGTTGAGAAACAAGGGACGATTATGCATTCCGAATGTAGAGAACTTAAGGAGGGAAGTTCTAGAGGAAGGCCATCGATCGAAGTTTACGATTCATCCTGGAGGAACCATGATGTATCAAGATATGAAGAGGAACTTCTATTGGGAAGGCATGAAGAGGGATGTTGGCTGGTGGGTTAGGCAGTGTGTTAACTGTCAACAAGTGAAGGCCGAACATCAGAAGCCGAGTGGGTTGCTTCAGCCATTAGATATTCTAGTCAAGAAATGGGATTCGATGTCGATGGATTTTATAGACGGGTTTCCAAGGACGAATAGAGGAAATGAAAGTATATGGGTCATTGTGGACAGGTTGACCAAGAGTGCCCATTTCATTCCAGTAAAGTCAACTAGAATGGCACTTGTTTTGGCTAAGTTGTTTATGAAGAACATAGTTAGACTTCACGGAATTCCTAGTAGCATAGTCAACAACAGAGATGCATTATTCACTAGCGAATTTTGGAGGAGTCTACTAGAGGTATAAGGTACCAAGCTCAAAATGAGTACCGCTTACCACCCTTAGACAGATGGGCAGACAGAGAGAGTCAACATGGTACTTGAGGATTTGTTGAGAGCTTATGTGCTAGATTTTAGTGGATCATGGGAAGATCACCTACACTTGGTTGATTTTTCCTATAATAACAGTTATCAGACTAGTATAGGAATGGCGCCTTTTGAAGCTTTGTATGGAAGGCCATGCAAGTCACCGGCATGTTGGTTGGAAACTGGAGATATGTTAGTCTTAGGACCAGATCTGGTGAGAGAGGCAACAGAGAAGATTGAGTTGATCTGAGGTAGGATGAAGGAAGCTCAGTCTAGGCAGAAGAGTTATGCAGATAAGAGGCATAAGGATCTAGAGTTCTCAGTTGGAGATAGAGTTTTCATTAAAGTATCACCGATGAAGGGTGTGGTATGATTTGGAAAGTCAGGGAAACTGGCACCGAGGTACGTTGGACCATTCTCAATCATAGAGAGGATCGGAGAGCTCGGACACAGAGTAGAATTACCGAGCAGTTTGGCAAGTGTCCATAACGCGTTTCATGTGTCTCATCTTCATAAGTATGTGCATGATCCAAAGACTAATATCACTCTGACTGCATTAGAAGATCTAGTAGTAGAACTAGAACTGATTGTTGTTAGGCAACCAGTTCGGGTTGTAGCAAGAGATGAGAAGAGGTTAAGAAACAAGGCAGTCAAGTTGGTGACGGTACTGTGGAGCAACAACGTGATGGGCTATACTTGGGAAACAGAAGACAGGATTAGGGATACTTATCCTGGGCTGTTATGAGGGTATGTTCTATATTTTTTTATATAGACTTATTGACTAATAGGACATACTAGCTTTTGTTTGCATGGTTGTTATGCTTGTTTGTGGTCCTTACTGAATTTTGAGGACGAAATTCTTTAAGGGGGGAGTCTGTAACACCCCTAATTTTTGTTTAACATTATTCAGGACAATTAATTGGATAAATTAAATAGAATAATGTGGTTGATTAAGGAGTTGAGATTTAATTGTCAATTAACTTAGCCATGGCTAAACTAATGAATGTATAAGTATGGTTTATAATTTATAAGTTAGGAAAATAAGAGGAGAGCAATATGGGAATAGCCACACCCATATACCCTTAAACCCTCCCTTATTCTAACCTACCATTTCATAAATCAAAATACACATAAAAGAGAAGTTACAGCCGGTAATTAAAACACCTTAAGAAATCAGCAAACTTGGAAGATCCAAGAGAGAAAGCTAGAAGATTAAAGCTAGGACAAATCTCAAACTCCAACAACTTAATCAAGGTGCATAATAGTGCAAATCATCTTATTTTTTCTTGTTTTGGTTCGATTATGGATAGTAACCGAATGTATTTTACTGTGTTGATCATGTATGGATCTAATTAATCATTGTTTGGATAAAATGATGATTTATGGTGATTCATTGGAATTTTTATGGAATTAAAATGATGGGTTTTAAAGTAAAAACCTTAGTATACAACCTCTAAACAACTTGAATTTTTAGTATGTTGTGTAAAACATAATTTTGGAGATGTGTTTTTAATTTCATAATCTTTGGAGTTAATACGAATATTTTATGAATTTCCTAAGGTGAAAAAAGCATTTATTCCGGTTTTAATTATTAAAAATAATAAAATAATGAATTTTATCCTGAATTTTTATATGATGTAGAAAATGTTATTTCAAATTTTTGGTGGATTTTTGGGATTTTTCCCAAGTGATTTCGATTTATTAAGAATTTACTAAGCTAGAAAGGCTTAATGATTATATTAAAATATTAATATAATTAAATATTTTGAAAATAATTTTGGAAATAATAAAATCTTACCTATAACAGTTTTTCTGCAAAGAAAGTGATTAAGTATGTCATTAACAGATAGAAATTTGACAAAAAATGGGAGTTGGTGAAAAATATATACTTTAATTAGTAAAATAACAGTTTTCAAGTTATTTACGATTCTGCCATTCGACCTAGTCGTAACCCCGTTTCGAAAGTACCCATCCACAGCAGTTCTGGACCCTTTCGCAGGACCCTTTCGACCTAGTCGAAACCCCCTTTTGAAAGCACCCTTCTGCGGCTGTTCTGGACCCTTTCGCAGCAGTTTCAAAGGACCCTTTCGACCTAGTCGAAACCCCCTTTTGAAAGCACCATTCTGCAGTAGTTCTGGACCCCTCTGTAGCACTTCGGAACCACCTTTCGAAGTAGTCAAAACCCCTTTCGACCGCATCCTTTCGAATCCATCGAAAGCACCCTTTCGCAGCGTTTCGAAGCCCTTTTCGTAGAAGTTTTCACCAGCTTTGTTTGCAAACTTCAAATAGGCATAACTCTCTAACCGTAAGCTTGTTTTCTATTGTGACCACTCTACGGAAAGGGAAACCATCATTTGAACACAATGGAATAGGTTAGAGACCTTAATTCTACACCTATAAAAAGTTATATCTAAAAAAAAGTTTTATACCATCGAAGGGGATACTTTCGAAGTTGTTTTCATTGCTTTCGAATATATTGCTTTGTTTTTCTTTGCCTCCGAAGGGAATACTTCCAAAAGGGTATGTTTATACCACCCTTATCTTTTTGAATATGTAGGATGGGTAACCTCATATAATAAATTTTGTTTGACCTTGGGGATATCGGGGTGGGTTTAATGAGTTCAACACAACAGTTGGGGATACCAACACTTATATGTTTTGACACTAAACATTGGGGATACCAATATTTGTATAACTATGACACTTATAATTTGTGCATACCATTGTATTTATTATGTCATATGTTATTAAGTAAGATAACCTAATTGGGGACACCAATAGACATAGGTTTAACATGTGGGTAGCATGGGTAAAGATGAACATGTGGATATCATGTATTATAGTTAAACATGTGGGTAACATGGAATAATTAGAATCATGTGTGTAAGATGAGTTAAATGGCCAAGTGATAGGTTCATAGTCAGCCCATGAAAACTATGATTGATATTGGCTGGGGCTAATAGGTTCCCAATAAGCCCATGAAAACTAGTATTGATATTGGAAGGGGCCAATAGGTTCTCAGTAAGCCCATGAAAACTGTGTATAGGAAAAATACTGGCAGAGGCCAATAGCTTTATAGTTAGCCCATGTAAACTATACCTAGATTAAGATATTGACAGATAGTCAATAGGTTCCTAGTCAGCCCATGAAAACTAGGATAAACAGAAAGATATTGGAGTTACCAATAGGTTTTTAGTGATCCAATGAAAACTATGTAATCGATTCAGATAGTCTGTAAACATTTAAATGGTTATTAGTTAGCCCATGAAAACTAATAGGTTAATAGTAATCCTAGAAACTATAATTGAGAAAGATGGTCAGAATGAATAGGGATGGTTAATACAGATTTGATTTGCGTGTTTTGCATATCATCATAATGTTTTGAAATACTATGGCTTTAACCATTGTGGATGCAGGAGCACAGTATATGGTTTTATAAATGTTTTAGGATATTAGTGAGGGGAAAATCCGTCCCGCTAAGCGGCGTGGTCTCACTAGATATCCAAATGATTTGAGATGATAGACTATTATTCATACCAGGGTTTAAGTCTGACTCGAAATTTTGGTTTTTCCTTTAAACTCTCGGGTACTCAATTGATTTTAAGTAGTTTGAGGTTTAGGGTTTTTAGGTTCTCTTCTTAGACGAATAAAGCTTCCGGAGGCATGCGGGAGGCATATAGTTATTTAGAAATGTCTTTTTTCACTTTGTTTTGTTTGTAAAGGCGGATTTATTGGCCTTATTATATACTCTGATCTACCAAGGGGGCATCTTTATATGTCGCTCTTGGCATATGTGTAATAATTATATTTTGTTGAACTAGGTTAACATTTTTGGGATTATGTAATGAAAATCAAATGTTTTGAATGGAATGTGGAAATGTATTTTTGAATTGTTAAATTTTTTTCCATATTTCTGTGATCTATGTATCAATGTATCTAGCACCGCCGTATTTGTTCGCCAAGGATTAATAACTATGGATGACTGCAGCATCCGTAGTCATTAATTTTATACCTCCAAGTAGGGGGATGTTACAATGAGCGTAAAATTAGTATTTTAACGGAAGAAAATAAGTTTTTAGTAAAACAAGCTGAAGTTTTTGAAAATACATTGGAAGAACTTGTTTTACAAAATTATTTTACAGTACAAGAAAATGAGCGCTTAAACGATACAAATACTGATTTTTAAAGGAAATTTAAGCATTGCAAAATAAAAATGTATTTTTGAAAAATTCTTTAAATGATTCTAATTCTAAACTTTTGTCTCTTGAAAAAGAGAATAGGACTTTAAATGATAATAATCTAGAATTAATTAAAGAATGTGAATTTTAAAAAAATGATAATACTGTTTTGCAAAAAGAAATTTGTGATTCCAAAGTTGTTTTTGCTAAATTAAATAAGAAAAACACAAATTTTAATAGAGAAATAGATGATTTATCTTCCTTAACTACTAACAGCAAAGCTCACAATAGTCAAACTAATTCAGACTATAAACAAGATAATTGTAGAAAAAGTACTAGATATGCATTCATGTATAAACATTTTAAAGCTAGTACTAAAAGTAGAGATAGTTCTAAAACTAATCCATGGCATGATAGTATTATGCTTAAAATAGAAAAAACCCTTTGAATACTAAATCAATGACAATTAATGTTGATATATGGGTTCCTACTAATCTAACTAATTATAATAGACAATCATACATTACCAATTATTACGACACTGTGATTAATAGTGGAAATTATATTTTTAAGAGATCAACCACATCCAACTGTATATTTTTTCCTAAGTCATAAACCTTATATCTATTTTAAATAAGTATCATTTTGCTTACATTTGACATATCTATTGGATACTCATCGCTTTATAATAATGTTAAAAAATTAATATTTATGACTTCTCTTTGATATTCTCCATTTAGTTTTTGATTTTCTCATACTTTTTGTTAATTACAAATAGGGAGAAATAATGAGCATTCTGATAGGGGGTACATATTTAAAAGGTAAAGAGAAACATTATATTTATGGGTAGTTTTTTTATCATATAGTGCACCAATGCTATTATCCCTTTTTGTTGATGACAAAGGGGGAGAAGAACGCGTGCTTTAAATATTTTAAATTAGCATCTATATAAACTTATGGGAATAAACTTATTATACATAACATATATTTAGGGCAAGCTATTATTTTATATTATAAGGTTGTGTGGTTGTCATCATCAAAAAGTGGGAGACTGTTAGAACCATATATATTATGTTTTGATGGTAACAAGCATACAACAATACTACTAATATGTTTATTAAGTTATTTCAGGTCAAAACGATGATGGAAAAGGGGAAAAATAAATTGGCTAAAAATATGCGAAGCTGGGACTCAAACCCGGGTGGGCTGAGAGATGAACGCATGCTTTTACCACTGAACTATGCAAGCTTTTGGAAATTATGCTTATTCAGTCGACTAAAATACTTGCTCAGTCATTTGAAATAGCTTAAGTTGACTAACTTATAAAAAACAGCCGACTGAATCAAGCCCGAAGTTCTAGACCAAAATTGGCCACTTTCAGTCGACTGAATTTGATCCTCAGTCGACTGAATTAGTACAAAAACGGCTATTATTTTAAATTGGTGCCTTCGTGTCTCTTCACTCCAGAAGTTGCATCTCTTCGCTCCTGCAGCCACTTCTCTTCATCAATGGCGAATTTGGAAGGTTGCACCCCTACATTGGCATCCCTACAAAACCTATATAATCCCCTCACCATTCCTGAATCAACATACATTGAAACAAAACTCTATGCTTTGAATTCTAGGCCTCAAACGCTCAATTCCTAAGCAATACTCTGAATTCCATGAAATTCAAGTGATTCAGCAATTTCGACTAGTGTGCTTCATCTCCACATCCCATATTCTAGGCAAATAAACTCCTTAGCCTCTACACCTCCACTCAATATGGTTTGGTCTGGTTATAGGAGTTATTGTGCATCAAAGTGACATTCTGTATACCAAGATACGCTTTGTCAGAAAGTAACATTTGTTACACTACTTGTAACTGCTGTTGAAGCCCTGTTTGGTTGTTCAGGCGGAGTCTGTAAACCTATTCCTCCAGGTGAAGTGAGAGTGTTGATAGTGAAATTCCTAAGAGGTGCTTAGGGACTGAACGTAGGAGAGGTGCTCTGAACCAGTATAAAATCAGCTGTGTTATCTACTATTTTTATTTCCACTGCATTTACATTGTTTACAACTGTTGGCCATCTTTGATCCTGTTCATAGAGACTAATAGCAGCGCCGAAAGGAAATTCCAGGATTGAATTGCTTATGTGCTAATTTCTAGGGATGAAAGCTGGTGCACAACCAAATTTCCCGAATTCAACATAGAAAGGATTTAGATACAGCCAAAAGATAGGCAGCCTCGAGGAAATGTTTCTTGGAACCAAGCAACTAGGTTATCAATTCCCGAAGATAGGAATTAGTGTATGAACAGAACTTCCATGACAATAGCAACAAGCAAAGCATGCACAACTAAGGACATGTAGGGACAATCATGGAAGGTCAGAACTAAACCCATCGGACTTCCTCAATCCTAGAATAGGATTGAGAGCCAGACTAGGGGAAATCGAATCTTTTTTCCCAAACCTCTCTATCTCTCACAATTACCCAAATACAGGAGTTTGAAATAGCTAGTCCCTCGAGCAGGGATAGACACCCAGAAACTTCGTCGAAAGAAATATTGCAAAGTCCAAACACGAATAACCATAAGGTCGGTTAGATAACGGTTCTGTATCACAAAATAGAGCATTCTGGCAACAAAATCGCCAACAAAGGAATGAAGGATTTAATGTTCAGAAATCAACCGTCGCTCACAGTCTGGCGATGATGAGAAGGATCGATGACCTACATGTGGTCTAACTAGATCATATGGTTCCAACTTGTAGGAATATGCCATTACCCGAAGTTTGGTGATGCTAAAAAGAAAACCCAGAATGAAACTTCGATACATTGGCTTTCGGAAACAGCAGCAAGAGTTTGATTGAATCTTCAACCCTACCTTCTGGCATCTCATGATATTTGAAAGTTCACAACATCAAGGAAAAATCCACAGAGTTGAGTCATCCGCGCGTGAGTTTCTGAAGATAGAAACTGATACATGATTAGGGTCTCAGCATTGAACTTGGAAGAATTCACTCTAACAAAATATGACGGCGACGCGTCTTTCCATCACATGTACCTAGAATGACAGTGGATGACGATGTTAACTTGGATGAATTTAGTTACAGTCAGGAAACATACATCATTGAAAAAATCAAAGCTTTAAATCAAGCGGAAAAGTCCCTAGTTTATGGAGATTGGAGCTATCATGTCAATCAAACTGGGGTAATCGAACGTATAGAATTACAGTAAATGAGTATTACTTACATGTATAGAATTACAGTAAATGGATATGCTGCACATGAACACAAGAGGTGCAACAATGAAGAAAAGAAATGCTCAGAATAAAGCAATTAAACCAATAGTCCCCTAAGACAGACGCTGGTGTGCAGGTTGAATTTCGAAAAATGCAATGGAAGGATAATCGCAATTGAACAAGTCACGCGCTAGTTTCCGAAGACTGAAACTATGCTTGATCGAACTTCAACTACAACTCTACAAGAGCAGTTGTGCCTTATAATTTAACTATAATCAATCATCCCAATATGATAGGAATAATAAGCGAAGCCTATGTTGCGAAGGACCCACCTTCTGGAGGAGTGGAAGTCCCTCCGCCAGACTAAAGATTGGATGAACGAAAAGTCCTTTTCAATAATAAAACTTGGCATTCAACCCTATCAGGTATGTTTTACTTTGAATAATATCCTCATATAGTCAATGCCTAGAATCCAAGGGAAGTCGACGTATGTTGACCAATCGGGTTCTGAGTGTTGACTGAGGTAGATGTAGTATGTTATCTACATGAGAAGAGTCCAGTATCCCGAATACTACAAACAAACAGTCTAGTGTAGATATCTTGCTTACATCTAAAAAACAATCCATATTGTCCTTTGAAATTATCTTTTCCATACTTACCCGTTAT
This sequence comes from Allium fistulosum, assembly GCA_030737815.1. Classification (NCBI taxonomy): domain Eukaryota; kingdom Viridiplantae; phylum Streptophyta; class Magnoliopsida; order Asparagales; family Amaryllidaceae; genus Allium; species Allium fistulosum. The sequence continues at coordinate 1,182,563,421 of CM060903.1, forward strand.
CGGTCAGCGATCGATTGGAGTCGATGTCCGAACCGAAGTAGGAAGCTTTTCTTATCAGGATCACTGGAGTATAGAAACGGGAAGAGCGATATGATTGAATCATCCATTATATCCGATTTTGGAATAAATCATCGCACTAGAATTTAAAATGGCAACAGGAACTTAAACAAGTCCTCAAAAAGAAACAGTTAAAGACAAAGAGCAAGACCACACTCCAGAATGGCGTACAATCGTTCGAGACAAAACTTAACTTCACCACCGGTCGAGGTAAAACTGGTCGACTTCAAACCTACATCGTGCACCCCACATACCGACCTAAACCCTTGTGTAAACTACGAAGCAAAGATTACATCGTCAATACTAGGAATTGAAATTTAGATCGAAATCAAAAAATTAACTGCTATCAAAAGTCAGTCAATTGAAAGCAACATCTTGAGAAGAACTCCGAGGATTCACTTAAATTCACAAAATGGAAACTCAAAAGCAGTTACTTTCAGGATCACATCTTGTTTCCAACGAAGGCATACTTTGGGGGGCAAATGTTAACTGGGATTTTACCCAAGCAGGAATTCAGATAAGTTAGAATGTCTAGGCCAAGCCAAAACAACTCAAGACTCAACCAAAAGGACCAGAGGAATATGCCAAGAGGGACTTAAGAAGAATTACCCAAAAATCCACTAAGGGATGGATCGCTAACGATCCAAGATCCATCACCTATGGATCGCTAGCGATCCATAAGGATGCATTGCGAGTCATCCTAACCTCTTGCATCATGATATACTATCTCTTCTAAGAATACTTGCCAAGTTTTATAGCATTCCAAGTAGCGTAGTTCAAGAAGTAAAGAATCGTCTAATTCAAGCTATTTTGACCAAATCAGCTAGCTTAAACTGGACCTAGAGAACTCATAAAGAATCAGATTGACATGAAATTTGGAGGGGACATTTTGGAGACACAGAAAAAGGCTCATAAAAAATGAGCATGATTGGAGAAGGTATGATGGATCATTGGGGATCCATCTTGATGGATCGCTAGCAACCCATGTAGCTTTGTCCTAATCAGCTAAAATTCATGGTGTCGGTCCCACACACCCTCTAGAGTGTACTTATAAAGTTTCATCCAATTTCGTTAAGTTTTCAATGAGTTACGGATGATTCTTCTGGACTAGATGACCTATGAAGATGGATGATCAAACAGACTCCAAACGAATTGATATTTGGACAAGGTACTCGAAATTGAAGGTAGGAAGACAACCAAATGAAGATCACTCAAAAATAGACTAAGTACATGGATCGCTAGCGATCCATCAGGTTAGTTCAGGTCGCCTTCAAACTTTCTGAACTCCTTTATGTCTTTGAGTACATGCTCCTAGCAAAGCGGCTTTGGCCTAAGTGCTCTCCAACCCCTTTAAATACAATCCTACCTGCAACATTAAAAGGGAGATCTTCTAGACTGGCTGCTGAAACTCTGCAGAAACTATTCTTCAATCTTCTACTCCCACACAATAGTCATCTAAAGGGTTCACTGTGATTCTATAGTGAACTCTAACACTGGTTACTTGATCTAATTTATAAGATCTAATCAAATTGTAATCAGATTCAACTTGTAATTGCAGTCAGTTAATAACAAAAGTTATAAAGTGGATGTCGGCTTCGTTAACAACCGAACCACTATAAAAATCTCTTGTCTTTTTACTTTATCTACAAGTTATTATTTCTTGTCTCTATTCTATTTGCCTTCAAAAATAGGGTTGGTGCTTTCATACTAAATCTAGGATGTTGATCCATTTTTTGGGTTAACATCGTCATCTTTGTGTTTGATTATGTCTTCATCATGTACCGCCTCTAGCTTGAGACGATCTATTTCATATTGACGCTCAATTGACACTTCGAAGGTTTTTTCCGCCAAGTGTTGAAACGATTCATGCTACATAAACACATCATTAACACATGCAAGAGAACTCCTTTGGCGTGCCCCGGAATCATATGTACCGTGGGAAGGAATTTAAGTCCATTGAAATGGATTTTCAGGAATGTGGCCTTAAGCTCGGCCAATTTCTACGCTATAGAAATGTCAGAAGTAACGGCCGGGAAGGATGGATCAGAAGCGGTAATTGGATGCTTGCTTGATCTATGGTCACGAGACTACTTAGGGCTCGAAGAACCAGAGTGTTGCTCATGTGATGTGACGATTTGGTGGCCGGGGTAGGAAGGCTGGTCTCCACTATAAGCAGGAAAATTAGGCTGATCTCCCTAGCGAGATGTCTGAGATTCGGATTTGCGCTTAGAAGAGGAGGATTCCCTTGAATGATAGCTTCTTTCCCGTCCATCGCCTTTCTCCCTATGCCTGCTAGACACTGAGTTGCGACTAGATCGATAATACATTGAAGAACCTCTTAAGCGATCAAAGGTCCGAGACTGAGTCATCGCACCTGCAAAGGCCAAATGAGAACATGTGAGCAACTATCATGCAGAGGATTAATGAAGAAAGTGTAGTGAAGTGCACGTGGTCGTGAGTGTCCTAGTCTTCCCCCCGACAGACTAGTGGCTTTAGCCTTGCTTATGGGTGTTCTCTCCCCTTTATCAGTAGGATGAATGCCTTCATCGCTCCTAGTAGGAGAATTGAGCCCTTCGATGTTGATATTTGGAAAGTCGTAAGTCATAATATCATTTGGAAATTGGAGATTCCAAAATCCCTTTAGTGAACTTTCCAAGTGTTGGGAAGAAGATTCTTCTTCAATAAGAGTGATGATGAATTCTGGATCTACAGCAGTTTTTCTTCTACGAAGTTTATATGCCAGCCTTTTCTTTCTCTAGGTTGGTGTTTGAGATTACACGCCTTGTGACGGTCCGACCATAGGCGCCTTGCCTAGGCCCGCATCAGCCTCACCGGGTTTGTTGGCTTGGAAATCCCTAATCTCACCTTCTTCAGTATCATCCTGAGTCCCTTCTGCTGGAGGCACGACAGGATCGATGGCATCCTTTCCTTGTTCTATAACGTTTCTCGGCAATGCTTCACTTCTGAGGATCCCAATGCTTCGATACTCTTCCAACGGCCCTTATAAAGATAGTAACTCGTTGGTAACAAGAAGTTTGATGTCCCTGTCTTCAACAGGAGTAGCGCGAATAGCGGCGACCATTCATGAAAAACTAACGCCTTTAGGACATGGGCGGACACCTGTAGGAACCCCGGATGTTAATAGATTTAGAAATATGACTTGGATTAACGGACTTAATAATGAAATGAAATTAACACTTACGTCCTTCCAACCACTGCCTTGCAAAGCCAGGAGGAAATCAAACATAGAAACACTCGTGCTTGAACAGAGAAAGTTTATTCCAAGCGCCTGTTAAGACTTGGCAGTTAGGTGAAGGTTTAAGAAAGACGTAGGAAGGACTTCCAGAATGCCGTTTAAAGTTATAAATTAATCTTATGTCCTCGGGAGTTGGCGAACAAAATAGAATACTCATGAATAGCAGATAGGTTCCATGTAGGAAGGCGTAACTGTTTGATGGAGTTCAGTGGGAGCTATTCCAAGATATCTCAACATCTCCCGAATAAACGAATTAAAGGGTGGTATGCATCAGGCCTATCACATAAATTTGTTACACGCCGTGTACCCCTCTGGGGGCAAGTGAGACCTGTCGTTTATTGAAGGAACCAAGACGTCTACAAATGAAATTCCATGTATGGAACACAGTCGGCGAAGGGAAGCCTCACCAATTCGAGAGGCTTGAGAGTCTATCGGGTTATCTAGAAGAATGGCACCCTCTACTACTTCGGGAGCAGGACATATATCCTCCGCCGGGAGGACTGGAACATCTGAGAGAAGGTCGATCGACGGGCCGGAAACTTCCGTCTGTTTTGCTTGGTGACTGGGAGAAAGCCTGCCGGGTATAGTCGCAGAACTTGATTTTGCTTCAGGATCAATTTGCCGCATGGATGGTTCGGAAGACATACTAGCTAAATGCTCTGAGCGTCTGAAGTCCATATTAGCTATACTCAGTAGATAATCGAGGTTAGAAAAGTTGACCTGTTCCCCCCGTGTTAAGTGTAAGCTAGTGCGGTGTAGTAAAGCGTATAGCAGAAACAAGCAGCTTAAAATCAGAAAACGAAGTAAAAAAGACGAGACTTTGGATTCCAACCAGAGTGACCGTCATCGCTGACCGTCTCAACTGGCGAAGAGACTAATCGGTTGTAAAAGCTTTGGGATCGACTATCGGTATATCGAAGTGTGAAGTTTGTCACTCAAGTCCATTTGTAAGTTTTTAGCGTATGTTGAAAATTCTGAGAATTTGATTGTTCAATATCGTCATCAAACAAGTAAGGTTAGACTAGTTTATAAGTTCAAAGAACCTCTACAAGTCCTTATGCCAATCCCTGAACACCGAGCCATACCTACTGATCCCTATCCCAAAGCCTCTCTATTGATCCCTCTCTTCACCCTAATCCTACTGATCCCTTCATTCTACATTTCTTAACCTTCCTTTCACCAAAATTCCATGTCGATCCCTCATGCATGCTCGATACGTCACACATAGCAATCATCATTGCTCTCAAGATTGATGGTAATCGTAATCAAAAGAAGGATCGGCATAACCACATCTTGCAACGAATCCTAACCGAACCCTCCTTTTTTTTCCTTCCTTCTTCCATCTCCTTACTTATTCTACCAAATCCTATCCACCAATGATTCGTCTCCTCCAGGCCGCTTCGATCGTCATGTCATCACGGCCTCGAACGCTATCATAATCGCTAACAACATGGAATCTAGTATCTCGTCGTATAATTGAAAGTTATAGTTCAGAAACTTACCTATGTGAATGTTTGAGTTAAAATGGGACCGAGTGTTTGGGGATGTTCAAATTTGAAGGGAAGAAAAAGCAAGTTTATGTGACAAGTTGGATCGCGGATGGATTTAAGGCTCGAAGTTGGAAAGTTTGGTTTCATGGATTGAAAACAAGGGTTTGATTCAAAGGTGGATGTCAAGAAAATGAAATAAGTGACAGTGAAGGGATGGAAAGTTGCTATATATATATATGTGGACGAGGGTTCGGCCTAAGCCCTTGGCACATGGCGTAGAGAGAGAGGGATCGGCATGAAAGCTCGCTGATCCTTATTAGCATGGACCTAAAAAAAGGGATTGGCATACATATATGTCGAACCCCTGCAAGGGCTTTAATAAAAAAAGGAAAGAGAGAGGGATCGGCTAAACACATGTCGATCCCTACAAATAAAAAAAATGATGATACATGAATAATTTAAAAAAAAAGAGGAGAAAAAGAAAGAATAAATGATGGGGATTGGCTATAGTATGTATGCAAATAAACATAGGCATAAAAATTATTGGAAGCATGTACATACAAAATGCTATAAAAATTGGCAACGATCCGTGAGTCCAGGAGCCAACAACAGAAACGTGTATGTGAACATGCACGTATATGACCCAAGAGTTCAACTTTTGAAATCGACAAAAATTAAAGTTAAAACTTGGAATCTTCTTGTTCGAGGTTGGACCACATAACAAAAGCTTATTAGTCTCGTAGAACTAGACTTATATATATATATATATATCAATTGACGGAATATAGAACTGGATTTATATTATTGGAAATTGACCGAGCGTCATGAGAAACAATAAGGAATTCGACACCTTGGAAAAACGATTCGATAAAGGAATAACAACTGTTTAGAAAGCTAGACGGATCTCACTCTCGACGATTCAAAGCACACCATGTTAATCACAAGACGTGCTTTGGGGGAAAGTGTTACACGGCATTCTAGGCCGGCTATATTGAACTAATTGCACGAGTTAGATCTAACTGCCATCAAGGTTGATGATTCCAAAATGTTAATTATAGGGCCTAGAAGTCAAGTACGGATGATTATATGAAGTCAGAACTGAATGGATTTAATGGATGTACGATGTAGGATAATCAAAGCATGGAATATGGTTCAACGAATGGAAGGGTTCGACATAGCATGGCATATTGTGAGGGATCAGCATACTTAGTCAAGAGGGATCGATCGGCTTCACTGAAGAGAGATCGGCATCCATCAAGGATCAAGTGCATTCATGCACACAATAATCAATATCTCAGGATCTACATGTCCAAAGCCTATGAAATTTGGAGGACAAGGTAAATGGACCCTAGGGAGCCAACCCAAGGGATCGCATGTCATAAGAATAAAATTCGAGGGATCGGCTGCAAGTAGTGCGCAAGTGATATCAAGTCAAAGGTCAAGCAATTACTCGAGTTCCAATGGTCCAAATGATATGAGAATTGGAGGACAAACATATTTTAGCATGGCGAAGCCACCATAGGGATCACTCCCTAAAAATCGACAAACATATTTTAGCAAATAAGCCGTCCCGGGATGCCAGGGGCATTGTAAATAGGCAAAATCTGCCCTGCTTTCCTTAACAAAATTGATTCGCTTTTTGAATCAACAAAACTGTTGGATCGGCGAAACCCGATCTCCACCTTCTAAGAACCGGTGTTGCCCCGGCAACATCGGAAAGGCCCAAACATAAACTCCTCATATTGCCCAAGATAGGCAACATTAAGGAATATGAAAAGCCGCACATCCCATAAGCCGCGCACTAACTCTTAAAACTTAAACTCCTCACGTTTCCCGAAGATAGGCAACACCGGGGAGTACAAAAAGCCGCGCATCCCATAAGCCGCACACTAACGCTTAAAACTTAAACTCCTCACGTTGCCCAAAGATAGGTAACACCGAGGAGTACGAAAAGCCATGCACTAACTCTTAAAATTTAAACTCCTCACGTTTCTCGAAGATAGGCAATACCGGGGAGTACGAAAAGCTGCGCATCCCATAAGCCGCACACTAACTCTTTAAACTTAAACTCCTCAAGTTGCCCGATGATAGGGAACACTGAGGAGTACAAAAAACCGTGCATTCGATAAGTTGTGCACCAACTTTTAAAACATACACTCCTCGCGTTGCTCGAAGATAGGCAACACCGAGAAGTATCAAAACCGATCCGGATCGACGGGCCATATCAATCCTAAAAGTCGCGCATTCTATAAGATGCACATACTTTTGAAAACCGCGTGCACTTTTAAGTGCCGAAACTTCCCCGACAGTACCATGAAACTTATCTGCCACAGGAATAACAAGAATCGACCCACTCCCATCATTTGACGCAATGGGCATCACTCCTACAAAACCGGAGTGTTACAAACCAGCAGCAAACTTCAACCGCTGACACCCAATGACTAACTATAACATTTAATGTTGATAACGTATAACTGCCTACACTTAACTTATGTAGTGTTCACATTTCAAGCGTGCATATGTTGCACACTCACCAGAATATCGCAAAAAAACTTGGACTGCATGCTATAGTTACAAAACTTCCAAAAGGAGAAAAATCCGGATGTGACTTAGGCAAATTTCAAGTTCTAATATGCAAACTATTTAAACCATAAGTTACCGGTCATTTCTCAATTGTTTGAAGTAAACAGCACTGTGAACTGGGGGGCATACACTGGCACTTAAACAAAAATACTGAAAAACATTAATTTCACAAGTTCTTTTACTCCAAACAATGAATTTTGCCAGTAATCACAGGACTAGATAAAGTGAAGTGAGAGTGTATAGAGTAAACATTGCACAGAACACACATAAGCAAATAAGTGTAAAAAATCGAGTATAGGTACACAGAACGCATATGAATAGATAAGTAAGAGTACAGTCAAAATATCAACAATGTATTACTTATAACTTTCTTTTATACAAGGTCAAAACGTGGGGGTCGTACCCACACAATGCCGGCCAACAAAAGAAAAATACAAACACCACAACAAAAACACTAAGTGTAGACTCTGCACTTGAACAAAACAACACAAAATGAATCAAAATCAGATCAGTCACCACCCAAGCTTCATTAGCGCTTCTTTCCACCGCTCCCCTTTCCGCCTTTTGTTCGAAGTTTTTGCTTCGCCTCGGGAGTGGTGTTGCTACCAGTAATGTCAACAATGTCCTCAGCGCTAATGTCCTCCTCCTTCTCTGCAACCTTCTCAGAAGATTCGCCTTTCGTTTTATGCTTCTGTGACTTACGGGAGCTCTTGGAGGCCTTGATCGCTTCAACCTTCTCCTTTCTGACAGCAACCAGCTATTCAGCTATTCTTAAGATCTGCGTGGCTGCTCAGTTTGAACTTCCTGCTCCCACACTTCGGCCGCCGTTATGTCACCTTCCAAAGATATGGAAGGGTCATCCAAGCCATGAAGTGCAGCAATCTTCTCGGACTCCGGCCCCAACTGTGAGCCAAACACAGACACGATGACCGGAGCAGGTACAGAAACAAGCATGGAAGCAGTGGAGATAGCAGCAAGTCCAGGCATCGAAGAAATAGGCAGCTCGACAGACAAGGAGGATGGACCTATAAGATCAAAATTGAAAGCATTAAATTCTTCCTGCTCTTGCGGCGTAAGCTGAAAGCTCCTGAACTCAAGGGAAACAAGAAGATTACCAACACTGGAGGAATGACCAAGAATGTCAACTTCGTACTCACTGCCTTCACCATCCTTCGATGGCTCGACAATCCGAGGGGAAGCATCAAGCCCAGAACTTGTTAACGGATAGAGGGGCTACACCGATGGTTCACCAGCACCAGAAATGAAAGGTTCCATAAGCGCTTCGGCAACCGCAGTCATGGCGGCATCGGCAGCCTCTTTCTCTCTCTCGATCTGTAAAATCTCTTGGCCCTCTAGCAGCGCCTTCTTTGTTTCTTCATTGAGGTAGGCATTCTCTAACTCTCGCTCGGTATAATCGTCACCGCTGTCACGAAAGCGGCTCAAGATTTCCTCCCAAACCACAGTGAGAGTGCGTGGGAATTTAGGGCCTAAGTAGCTAAGGCTCCCCTGATGCAGCAAAGAGTTGACATAAAAATTCAAGATGGTCTCATCCATCTTCTCCATCTTCCTTTCAAAAGTGTTCTGAAGCTCCAGATAATCCGCCGTAATGGTGGCCTTTTCAACTTCAACGTGAGACTTATCGTCGCTAAGCAACGCAACTTAATCCTATAGCCTGGCGATTGTCTCAGTCTGGTCAGAGATGGTCTTATTATGCCACTCTACGATGAGATCGTGATTGGAGATAGTTTTCTTTTGGGCCTCAATTATCGTGCTGCATGTTGCCACGTCCTCTTTTAATTTGTCCCCTTCTACATGGGCCTTCTTAATTTCGTCCCTGTAGATGATCTCAATTCTCTCATGGGCCTCTTTTAATTCTTTCAACAAGTCGGCATTCATTTTGCTTTCTTGAAGCACTGCATCTTTCTTCTCCTCCAACTGTTTGATCCTGGCATCGTGTTCTACCAATGCCCTTTCAAAATCATCCTTCTCTGATTCAAAAGAAAGGATTTCCCGATAGTTGTTTGCATAATTTTTTCCGCCCTTCGGCTTGTTCTAAATCGTTCTGGATAGACTGAAGATGTGGCGTATATGAATCTCTACGAACCGGATGGAGATCACGATCAAACTTAACCCCCCTTAAGAAACACCCGGGGAGCGCCACCTCAAGCTTAGGCAGAACAGATGGAAGAATATAGGCGGATCTCCGATGGGGGTGTGAAGCACCGGGGGCAACAGCAACAGAAGATGACAGAATGTAAGTTGAAGGCAGAACAGGGACAGAAGTAACTGGGATTTCCTGACATGCTGTAGAGAGCTTTGGAACGAAAGCTTGCTGTTTTGAAGAATGGAAACCGCGATTGAACTTAGACCTCTTCGACGGCTCCTATTTAGTCGAAGGTCTTCCTCTTTTCATACCCACCTTTGTATATTCGGATCCGCTCCCTCTCCTCTCGACGACGAGTTTCGGCCTCTAAATCTTTTCTTCTTCTATACTCTTCTTCCGTCTCACGAGGCTGGTGACGGCCGAAAGAATGCTTGGACCAGCGCTGAGAGTCGGTAAATTCTTCAAAATCATTGTAAAGGCCGCGTCCTCTTGTCATACCTGACACGAAGCATAAATAAAAGGTTTTAGAAACAAAAGATAAACATGAACAGTATGTGCGAAAATGAGTATAGCCCTAGTAAAACATGTAGTGTGTTTCGGGGGAAGGCCTAAAGTGTCATTACAAACTGGATCGGGTAGTTGTCGTAGGAGGAATCAAACTACCTGCGGCGCAATACCACCTGAACAAGGAGGCATCTTTCCAAACTTGGGATCTTCCTCCATAAGTGCGTCAAAGTCGATGTACACGTCACTTTTATTTATCAACCATATTTCATAAACCATTTTAATATAAAGTCACTTTCTTATACAAAATCCTTTCCTAAATATTTATTCTAAAATATCTCACCTTTCTTCTAGATTATAATAAATATCTTTTATTAAATTTAACTGGAACAACCCGTATTTTTGATAATAAAAAATATTCAATTTAATAAGATTTTGGAATTTAATATTGTCATAAAGTAAAATTTATGATTTATAAATGGAAAATAATTATTAGAATATAATTTAATAATGTTGATTGAATGAAATTGACAACTATTTTAATGTAATTCCAATTATTGGTAATAATAAAGGTTAATAAGGAATAAATTAAATGTTGTATTAATGGCGAAGTTATATGTAATTTAATTAAAAGTGGTTTTAATATAGAATATGAAATCAGCTATTGGTAAGTAGATTTATAATCCTTGTTGTGAACAATAAATTAATATATATGAATTACTAAGTTGTAATAATTGATTTATTATCATCTCATTAATTAAATTAGTTGAAATTAATTTAGAAATCAATAAAATTAATGTAATTGAAATATTGCAATTAATATGGTAAAGAACGTCAACTGTAGAGTGATGAGAATAATAAGATGGAAACTTATGTTAAATAAATTCATAGGGTATTTGATGATTTAATAATAAGAATGTAAATCAAAATAATAGAATTTATCGAAAATTAAAATTTAATAAACTGGAGTTTTATTACTATTGTAATTTTGCGTTGAATTTAATTTAATTTTTAAATCTTGACTTTAACATGGAAAATTAAATTTTAAAAGGTTATAAATTTCTGTTTGACTAAGAATGATGATAGAATAGATTTAATTGGTATTTTAAAATTGATTAAATCAATTTAATAATAATTTATTTAATTAACGTGTAAAATTAGTCTTTTAAGGCACTGTCTTGGATTTCGATGGAACTATTTTCACCGGATCCGTAATAGTGAATTATTATAGGATTTCAAGTTTCGTAGTGATCGGGCTTATGGGTTGATCGTGCGAGCTCGAAACGCATAGAAATCAATTAAAGGAATTTAAGTAAATATAAATTGATTTTGAAAGCTAACTTCTATATACAATAGAATTAGGGTTTGAAACTTGTTCCATTGAGTTTAAAAATATTGAAAACCTATATTTTGATATATTGGATGACCTATTTTCGTTTCGGGAACAAAACGGGCTTTTCGGGTTTTTGTTATCGCTCTGACCCAATCGACCTGTTCCATCCATTCTTGTTTCAGCTTTGTCAATATATATGTTGTTATAAATCCTAGCTACTTCTATTTCATTTTCTGTATGTACAATTTCTGTTCTTATCTGCTCCTCTTTAATGGTGAATAACCCAAACCCTAAATTACAGTTCCAAATCAAACTCCAAAATCGAAACGGCTCAAATCATGTCATATAATATATCTTTGCGAAGCTCTCGACGAACGTAATCTGCGACTGCAATTCATTTTTCGATTGGAGGTTTCGTATTTCCATAAATTGGTGAAACATTCTCGGCCGTTCGTGCTAGGGTTTCACATTTAACGGTGAAACTTCAACCATTTGACGATCGGCGAGTTGCATCTGGTAGAGGAGGCCAAGCAAAGTGATCCACGGGTTTTGATCTAGCTGTAGTCGAAGGAATTCGCCAAAAAACGGTGAAGAACGCCGGCAGCGGCGGAGCGCAGGGAGGATGCCGGAGGCGTGCGCTTGGGGTCGCGTGGGTGCACCTCGGCCTGGGAATCACGGTGGCGATCTTGGACCTAGGCGAAGTGGCGGTGGGCACGTGTGGCAGTTGATGATCATCGGCGGCTATGGGTTGCTATTATTCGAACGTGATTAGTTAGGGTTTGAGATGGTAAACCTATTTATGAAATTGCCCCCCTTTTATTTTTATTCTAAATTTTAAATTTTAAATTTTCAATATTCTAACTCACGTAACTTCTTCATACGAACTCGGATTCACACGCGGTTTCTTCCATTGGGATTGTATCGAAATTCCAAACAACAAGGAACTAGTTTGGTTGAATTTAGGAACTGTTGAAATTTTGGGCTTTTATTGGATTTTTAATCGACTATAAATCAAAAGTGAGTGATTTAACCCACTCACGCAATACTAAATCTTCTTATGTTAGTTGAATTAAATTTATGAAGTGATAAGAATTTTATTGGTTATTGTTTGGTAGTTTAAATTGACATTTTAATTGTAACTGAATTTTATTGAATTAAATTTCCATTTTAATATTGAAATTGAATTGCTAGTTAAATACCTGATATTGATAACCAATTAATTGTAGTGATTTATTGGCTGATTTGGATGTTGGTTGTGATGGATGTCAATTTGTTGACATTTTGGATGATTGGATGTTTTTTTATTTATATATCTTCCTGTTATCACCATGTATATTAATTGAAAGCATATAAACTGTTATTTAAATCATTTCTAATAAATTAAGAAATAGGTTGAAATGATATATACCTATGACACTTTGATTTGGATTGAAATGATATATACCCATCCCTATAATTAAGACTGAAATAACTTATCACTTGGCCATAGGGTAGAAAATTATATATGGATAACGGATCAGTTAAATTAAATGGTTTTAAAATCTTGAATTTGGATTTTTGATTAAATGATATTGTTTTAAAGGAAATAAATTATGGATTTACATGAATTAAATTATTTTCTAATTCAAGCTTTGAAATGCTGAAATTGAAATTGGTTAAAAGAAATTGTTTTAAAGAATTGAATTAGAAATGTGAAGTATAATCGATATATGACTTTAACTCGGAAAATTGATTTATTTTAAAGAGTCGAATCTTAAAATTGAACAATGAGGTTTAATTTGATTTAAGTGTTTTAAATCGGTAAATTGAAATTGGACTTGAAATCAATATGAATTGAAATGGTTTAAAATAAGAATTGGATTGAAATTTAAATCATTGAATTGAATTGTTGAATCGAATTTGAAGTTAAAAATGAACGTTTCGAAAATTGAAGTTAATTCGAATTGAAATCGAAAGCAAGTTGATTTGGAACTAAATTGAAATTGAGTCAATTGAATTGAAAGTTTGGAAATTGAGTTTTGTTGATTTGAAATTTGAACATGGAACTAGATTCATTGAAATGGAAAGAAACGGTTTGATTTGATATTATTTTCAAAATAAATTATTTTAATATAAACTTTTTAAAATCTATCTTTTTTTATATTCAAATTATTTTGATTTTCCAACTATTTTACTATATAAACCATTTTCAATATCTAACTATTTTATATTAAACTATTTAAACTATTTAAAACTATTCAAACTATTTTCTAAAAATTCAAACTGTGCAAAGTTGGAATGTTTATATTTAAATCATTGATTTAAATGCGAATATGGTTAAATGAAGTTATAACCTAAGTTGGAATTTGAAATGATATTTTCATGTGAAAATAACCTATGAAGTAAATATGATGATTTTGAAATGAAGGATATTTTGAAGTGAATATGATATTTTGATATCAAATATGAATCGGTTTCGAAATGTAAAAGAATCAACTGGTATGGAAAATGACGTTTGGTAGTTAAAGGGACCCGGGCCTCTTATTGGCATACTCTCTGTCAATATTGGAACCATTTTAACAACTGTGTACGTGGTGGATGAACCAGAATGAAGTGGTTGGATTTGGTGAACGTATGCTGGATTTGAAGAAAGAGAACGATGATGGATGACCCCGGCACTTGTGCCAATTTGAAATGACTAAAACAGGACGGCTTGTCAGGGCCAAGTGGGCTAGCTACCCCTAGCGGACACACCTCTTCATATTACTATATTGATGTTGGCATGATCGGTGCACCTTGATTTGATTTTGGGGGTGTTGGACGCGGTGGGCGGTCGTGGCTACGATGCGTTACCACCAGCCCTATGACCCGAACTGGTAGCATCCTACCTTGGGCATTGCCCCACGTGCCTTGTCATACTTTTATCCTTATATGTGACCACAACGATTTTGTTTTAGTGTTGTCTTATCACGACGCCTCCCTGACTACCGACGTTATTGGTGGTGTCAAAGGCAAATTGTAGGACAATGCTTAAAAATGTGTTAAGGGAGGTTAATGTAAAGCCTTAACGCTAATAAAAATATTTATTTTATTGATTAGACACTACATATATAGCGTATCTTACTACATATAGATAGTTTAATAGATCCTTAGGAGATGGAAAATCTCGTAACATCTCTTAAATTATTGCACACACGTTATACACTGGATAGGAGATGTAAAATACCTTAAACATCTCTTAAGCTATTACACTCATATTTACTTGATATTGATTTAACTCACATAAGAACTTTTAGTTCTGACTCGAGTGTTTTGTCTTTTCATTACGCTCGGGTCAACCTGAGCATTTCAGTATTCGAAGACATTATTTCTGGAGGACGAAGATGGGGTTTGCTATATTATATTATTAGTATTATTCCACTGCAACATTATTGGTATGTTGTTGATTGTACTCTGATTATGTTGTAAAAATTGTGTAATCAATTGTATATCGTAAAACAGCTTCATAAACTGTTTATTTGATTATTATATTTTGTCATTCTGCTGCAAGATTCTGTATTTTGTTTTTCCTTCTTTTCTCTTATTTTCTTGTTAAATCCCATTGACAATCCTCCATTTTGAATGGTTTGAGTTAGACATGTGTGGTTATTTGTCAATTTAAACTGTCCAAAAAGGTGGATCGTCATAGTTGGTATCAAAGCTTTGGTTTAGAGATACCTTAGCATGTTTGGGGTTAAATCATTAGAGATAGGGTTATTAATACCCTAGAATGAGTCTGAGTGTATATATATGAGAGAGCGTATTATCAGTGTTATAAAAATGTTTTGTATTGTGTTAATTTGTTCTGTTGAGTATTTATAAATTCCAGTCGGTACATATGACGCTATGGCATCAATAGGAATTTCTAAACACTTGAATAGGGTAAACCAACACAATATTGTTTTGAAAATAGGTAAACGAAATAATTTTACCTAGTATTATATGTTGTATTTAAAAAGAATAATTTTTCATAAATTGATATATTATTTATTGTGTGTTGTTTGTTAGGAAATGATAATATTTGATTATTATCGTTTATTTTTTTATTAGTTAAGGTTCTGAAAACTATTAACTATTGTATGCTATAAGAAAATGCAATTTTATAAATATGGTTTATAAATTAGGATTTACAAATAAAATGAATTTAAATTGGAAATTTGAGAACTTAAATTCTGGTGCTTTGAATATGGTTTTCAAAGATTTTGGAAAAAATAATATTAGTGTTATTTGGAAGTATTTTCGGGTAGAAGTATTTTCAATAAGACTTGAAAGAAATGTTTTAAAAAGAATTTTGAAAAGGAAATAAGTTATGTACTTCCCTCTTCTATCGTTGGAAAATAATTTTGATGATGACTGCACAACATCATCGACTTTCATTTTCGAGTTTCAAAGTGGGAAGACCATGGTAGTAGCTTTGGTACACATTTCTTTTGATAAACAAATTTTTATTTTATTTTCTTAAGTATGATTTGATATTTGTAAAAGATATGAGTATGTATATATATAATTCCAAAATGATTTGGAATGAACCCAGTATTTGAATTCTTAAGTTCATGTTAATTAATGATTTTCAGTTGTAGAAATAAAGTGAAATTTTAGTAGTTGGGAAACTTCTAAAATGATAAATAAGAAATTGAAGCTATATATTTAATGAAACTATAAAGAAATTGGAGATTTGTAACTTGTAAATTAAAAGATAATGAAAATTAAGAAGATGTACACTATTGAACATCTTTGTTAACTAAAATGAATAAGATAAATTTGTATAACACTCAATTACTTTCTAAAAACATATATAAAACTTACCAGAAATGTTTAAAAAGTTGAAATGTTAATATGAATATGTAATAGAATATTATACAAGTAAAAGCTTAATAACAAAAATGCTTCAAAATGAACATATGTTTATAAATGAAAAATTAAGATGTACAAGAAATGTTATAAAAATAAGTTAATGTTTTGAAATGCTAATAATTAAATTGAATAGTAAAAAAGGAGAATACTATTTAAGTAAATAATTATAAACTTAAGGAAATGTTGAAATGATTCATAAATGTATTTAATATTAAATGATATTGTATAAGGAAGGATAAATGTGAATTAAAAAGTAGAGAAACTTAAGTATGAAATGTTTCATTAATAAATATTAATATTAAATGGAAATCAAGTATACAAGTAAATAATAAATGTGAATTAAACTGCAGGGAAACATATGTAATACTTTAAGAATTTATCTATTGATGATTTTAAATATTGAATAGGAAATAATTTATGTAAGTAAATGAATGTAAATTAATAAGAGATAACCTTGTACGAATGAAATAAAATAAATGGAAAGTAAACAATGTGAAAAGAAACCAACAGAATAATATTTAAAATTCTATATTGTTTGGCTTATGGGATGTAACAACCCAAAATTTAACCCGTAATAATTAATTCGTTAATTAATTAGATAATAAAATAACTTTGTGAAATTATCGGAATTGAGCCATGGGGGTTGCACCATTGTGTCCATGGAAATTTTCTGGTCAATTTCTATATATAGAACATTAGAATCCGAGTTAATATGAGCAAAGAACGAAGTAAACAAAGAAACGAAATACACACACACACACACACACACAGGTCGACCGGCCGGTCGAACTGGGAAAGGAGGCGGTCGACCGCCCGGTCGACCCACCTTGGCTTTTGGCAAGCGAACAAACGTTCGTTCATTCGAACGTTCCAGAGCCTATTAGTGACGTGTTTTGCATTCTTCTGACCAATCCAGTCCATCTATTTCGCATCCGATGGCTCTTATTCAGCCTATGATGTGGATGCATCATATTCAATCTCCAAATCCAACGGTCCGAGATCCACTTCTACCTCTATAAATAGACCCCTAGACCTAACACTTTTTCTCATTCTAGGTTTTCTCCAATTGGGTTCGCCTTTCTAGGAAGGACCCTAAACAGAATAATTTTTCCAAATGAGAAAATCGTTATAAATTAAATTATTTTACAACACCAAGTAGATCCAGGAAGACTAAAGGAAGAGCTTAGGACCGGAGGTGAGTGTTTGTAATTATTTTAAGGTTTCTTTAAGTAATTTAAAATAATAGGTTTTTCAATAGTTGTAGTTTTACTACGATTTTTGGAATAGCCTTTTCAGTAGTTTATTTACAGTTTTTAGAATTATTTTCAGTCTATTTCCTTTCAGTTATTCTTTTCGGTAATTTTAGTTTATTTCTGTTAATTATAGCTTTTCCGTTTATTTACAGTTTATTTACAGTATTTTAGTTTATTTATTTTTATTTATACGTTATTTACATCTTCTTTCTACGCTTTGGATTTTCTTCTATCTTCAGTTTTCTTTTATTCCTCCTTCTTTTTCGCATATGGATTAGAATAGGATTAATGCGAATACGGATTAAATTGTAAGAAAACCGAAATAATGGAATATAAGATGTAAATTTCAAAGACTGTAATATAAATGGAATTGAAATAAAATTATGCCTAATTATGACATTAATTAGACTGAAATTACGCCTAATTATGACGTTAATAGGACTGAATTAAAAAGATTGGCCTAGTTATAACTTAGAATTATAACTAAAAAGAGTAAAAGATGATTGAAGCTTATTTTCACACTTAGACCTTGGATTAAGTAATAAGCATGATTATAACGTAGGTTATAATAAGAAATAGAACATAATGAGGCTTATTTTAAGACTTAGAATAAATTAATAAGCAAAGATAGTAGGAATAAATTGTAAAGGCTTATTTAAAATAATTTATCTAAGTTAATAAGCAAAGATGAAAGTAGGACCTATACCAAATATCATTCCTATTAGACAAAACAGTGAACCTAGGGCGCGCTTATGCTAAGAATGGTAGTAATTGGTCAAATAAAAATCCAAATCATGGGGGATTTGAATAAGGGGTGCAACTAGATATTGTTTGGATGACGGGCCAGTACCAACAGCATTTCCCCTATTTTCTATGGACACACGGTGATCTCACATTAGCCTGAAGTGAGATGAGGGGCACGCTTATGCTAGAAGTTCGAGGTAATAAGAAGACCCAATAGGTGGAGCAAAAGGTAGCATGGGCATGGTGGCAGTTACGCGTGCGACTTCCATTCGGGTGCTCAGTAATCGCTATGAGCTCCAAGCTCTTAGTATGAGTGTCTTTCATAGACACCCTTGTCTTCTGTGTATGGAGTTATATATGTCATCCAGATCCATAGTGGTTGCTCTGTGCATCTTTCGTAGATACCTTTGGTTGCTATGTAGGGAGTTATATAGCAACTGGTCTGTAGTAAGGTCTATGGAGTAGCAGGCCGATCAAAACGGTTAGAATTAGGGTTACATCCTAATTATAGGATTAGGAATTTGGCCTAATCAAAGCAAAAATCAAGGACAAGTGCACGCAATCAAAGTTGACCTATCTTATAAATTGAGCAATATTTAATCGTACTTATTTCCAGTTTATCTCTTTCCTATTTCCTTTGTTATCCTTATTTATGCTAGAATTGTTGTAGAGTCTATTGCTTTTATCTTGCTTAAAGACTCTAGTAATTACTATCATTCACCAGACTTTTATCCTGACCCACTCCTATATTTCCCCCTCCACCCCCATAGGCAATCAAGGGAGAAGTCATTAGATTGCTATTGCTTGGCGGTTCCTTGGAGGAGTTCTCTACTATGTACTTCGTTTATTTTCAGCATTTGTTCTTTCTATGCACTGGCTTATTATGAGGAATATTATGTACTCAGATTTTTGAGACTATGAGTTTTTGTTTCATGAGACATATTGGATTTTTAGACATGTATGTGGTATTTGGTATTTGACTTATTTCTGAAGCAATTATGAAGTTTTGTTTTAATTAAGTTATTATTTTAAGTTTCCACTGTATTTATCTATTTTTGTCTTGTGAATCTTAGTCTCTGTTAGATTTAGTTATACCTACAACGCACCACGCCTTTTAATGTATCCATTTGGGTATATTAAGGGGTGTGAGGTGTTTCATTGGAAGTTGGGAAATGGTACTTTAAATTGTTTAAGGTTGTATTAATCTATTAAGTAAATATCTAAGGTTGTTGAGCGTAAGTTACACTTGGTAGTTTATTTATCACCCTTGTACGATAAAAAGTTCCTAAACCTATGCAAACCATTAGTTTTGATTGCTATGGATGTTTGATGGGTTCTTTAGTTGCATATAATGGTTGTACTGTTTTTGTTTGCATATGATTATTATTTATTTTGTGTTGTTTGTATTATTAATTGAAACAATTAAATATTACTCTTTTACATAATTTTAACTCTTTTGGACTATGTAAGTGAAATAAAGATATGGAAGCAATAGCAGTTGCTTTTGGTTTCATAAACAAAGTTTGTTTGCCCAATAAATAGGTACGTTTTCGGATTACGGTTTTGGAGCGATATTTTATTGTTTTTCCCATGGTTTGGGATGTTTTATTATTGAAATATGATATATATATATATATAACGGTAATTATTGATATTATTATTTTCCGGACCTATCCGCGCAAAGGAGACTCTACCGAAATTTTTCGTAAATTTAGGACTTAGAAAATTTTTGTGGAAGTTGGGTTATTTTCAAATTTTTGTTAAACTTAAATATGTAAGTTTAAAGTGTTATAAATTGAATATAATGAATAAAATTATATCAAACCTCTTGATTCTTTCTTGTTCCTTTTCGGGGATGAAAATGTTTGAGTGGGGGAGATTGTAACGACCCGTATTTTTGATAATAAAAAATATTCAATTTAATAAGATTTTGGAATTTAATATTGTTAGAAAGTAAAATTTATGATTTATAAATGGAAAAAAATTATTAGAATGTAATTTAATAATGTTGATTGAATGAAATTGACAACAGTTTTAATGTAATTCCAATTATTGGTAATAATAAAGGTTAATAAGAAAAAAATTAAATGTTGTATTAATGGCAAAATTATATCTAATTTAATTGAAAGTGGTTTTAATATAAAATATGAAATCATCTATTGGTAAGTACATTTATACTCCTTGTTGTGAACAATAAATTAATAGATATGAATTACTAAGTTGTAACAATTGATTTATTATCATCTCATTAATTAAATCAGTTGAAATTAATTTAGAAATCAATAAAATTAATGTAATTGAAATATTGCAATTAATATGGTAAAGAACGTCAATTATAGAGTGATGAGAATAATAAGATGGAAACTTATGTTAAATAAATTCATAGGGTATTTGGTAATATAATAATAAGAATGTAATTAAAAATAATAGAATTTATTGAAATTTAAAATTTAATAAACTGGATTTTTATTACTGTTGTAATTTAGCATTGAAATTAATTTAATATTTAAATCTTGACTTTAACATGGAAAATTAAATTTTAAAAGGTTATTAATTTCTGTTTGACTAAGAATGATGATAGAATACATTTAATTGGTAATTTAAAAGTAATTAAATCAATTTAATAATAATTTATTTAATTAACGTGTAAAATTAGTCTTTTTAGGCACTATCTCGGATTTCGACAAAACCATCGGATCCATAATAGTGAATTATTATACGATTTCAAGTTTCGTAGAGATCGGACTTATCGGTTGATCATGTGAGCTCGAAACGAGTAGAAATCAATTAAAGGAATTTAAATGAATATAAATTGATTTTGAAAGCTAACTTCTATATACAATAAAATTAGGGTTTGAGATTAGTTCCATTGAGTTTAAAAATATTGAAACCTATATTTTGATATATTGGATGACCTATTTTCGTTTTGGGAACAAAACGGGCTTTTCGGGTCTTTGTTATTGCTCTGGCCCAATCGATCTGTTCCAACCATTCTTGTTTCAGCTTTCTCTATATATATGTTGTTAAAAACCCTAGCTGCTTCTATTCCATTTTCTGTATGTACAATTTATGTTCTTATCTGCTCCTCCTCAATGGTGAATAACCCAAACCCTAAATTATAGTTCCAAATCAAACTCCAAATTCCAAACTGCTCAAATCATGTCATATAATATATCGTTGCGAAGCTCTCGATGAACGTAATCTGCGACTGCAATTCGTTTTTCGATTGGAGGTTCCATTTATCCAGAAATTGGTGAAAGATTCTCGGGCGTTCGTGCTAGGGTTTCACATTTAACGACGAAACTTCAACCATTCGACGATCGGCGAGTTGCATGTGGTAGAGGAGGCCAAGCAGAGATGATCCATGGGTTTCGATCTGGCCGTAGTCGAAGAAATTTGCCAAAAAACGGCGAAGAATGCCGGCGACTGTAACGACCCAGAATAGTGATTTGAAATTGGAATGTTTAATTGATTTTAAATATTGAAAAAGTTAATTTTATAGATTTAATAACTCGAATTTCAAACATAGTGATTTAGTGGATAATTTAATTGTTAAATTTAATAATTGAAATTGTTTAAATGATTGAATCTTAAATTTTTATTTGGATAAAATGGTTTAAAAGCTTATTTAATTTCTATGAATAAGAATGAAGCTAATAAAACTTTTTAATTTGATTTAAAAGCGATTTAACTAATTTTGAAATTTACTCGTTTTAATTTACGAGTGAAAATAGCCTTCCGGGGCACAGTCTCGAATTTCGACGAAACAAGTGTCATTAGGTCCGTAATAATGAATTATAATACGCTGTCAAATTTCGTAGCGATCAGACGTATCGTTTGGTCGTACGGGATAGAAACGCGTTGAAATTAATATCGGAAATTTAATATAATAATTGGGTTCAAAAAGCTATCTTCTACATACAATCGAATTAGATCTTGAAACTTGTTCCATTGCGTTCGGAATAGGGGTATAACATTAGGAATGCCAGGCGATACGCCTCGATAGGAGTTTGGGATTTTAAGTTACTATAAACGAGATATTTTGAAATTTTAAATATATATGTGTATATTCATTCACATCGGTCGTTGTTACTTCACATCTCAGCCACCCTACTCCCTGAATGAGCCACTCTATCATTTCCCTCCTCTATTTAAAAGCTGCGTTCTTCCCTCTTCTTCATTTCAGGCTTTTAGAGAAGAAGAAAAAATATTGGAACTTCAAAATTTTATAAGTTAAATTTTACTCAATGAAAAATTCCCAAACGAATTTTAAAAATCATGTTTTGATTAGATCTTTGCGCTGATAGTCTTCTTGAGAGGTGCGACTGTCGTTTTGGGTGATCGACTTGTAGGCAGTCGGCTAGGGTTTGGTTTTGTGGCTATGGTGGTCATCGATTCGAGCAATGAAGTTGACATTTGGATTCGTTGTTGGAAGTGGATCCTGGGGATGGATTTTCGGGTGGTGTCGTTTCGATTTAGGGGTCGTGAATGTTAGGGCAGCGCCGTGGAAACCATCAGGTCATGATGGGGAGGAGTGGTCATCGAGCAAAGAGTTTGGGTCAAGCGCGTGGAGATTCGAAGAAAAACTCATCGAGTAATCGGTTTTGTTTTTCATCGCCTACAGCTCTATGTCACTGGAAATTCATGCACATCAATGGAGGTTCGGCCGTGCGTGTACAGGCATATTTCGATTTGGGGAAAGAAAGAATGTAGAGGTATATTCGTAATTTATTTCAAGATGTTTAATTTTTTATAAAAATTTAATTCGATAACTTCTAAAATTCATAGCTCTTTCATACGAGGTCCGATCGTGACGAAACTTTTTGCGTTGTGCTCGTATCGACTAGAGCTTTGAAATGGAACTAGTTTGGATGCATTTCAAGCTTGTTAGAATTTTGGGTTAAAATTGAATGTCAATTCAATTTTAATTCAAAAACAAAACGTTTTGGCGACAATTAAAAATCAAGGTGAGTAAATCTCACTCATTTTGGATTACTGGTTTAATATAAAATGTTAAAAATTATTTATTGGTTGATTGGATGGATTGATAATAATTATTAGTTGGATGTCATATTATTATATATATAGTATATATTAGTAGTTGGGTATATTTCCCGCCGACTGGAGCAGATGTGACACTATGCGCCCCGCATAATAGCGAATGACCCTTTTTATTGCGATATCCCACCTCGAAGCGGGATTATTATTATATGTTATATAACATCTGTGGTTGCAGGGAAACAGGTTGGAGGGTTCCTGTTATAAAAATATTTTAAGTGTTAAATGAATGGTATAGAAATATTTTTCTAAGTGTTATAAATTGAATTCGGAAATATTTCTATGTGTTGAAATGGTTTAAGAATATCCTGTTATGGATAAGTATTTGAAATTGTTTTCAAAATGTTGGAATGCTGGAAGAGAGTTGAATATATATCTTTGTAGAGATATTTTGAGATGAATGTTTTGAAAGATTTATAAAATTGGGCCTAGTGACTGCTTATGTGTGTAATTGATAGTTAAATAACCGACTACCAAATCTGGCCAATTTAGTTAATCGTTTCGAAGAGATCGGGATCAGATTTAATAATCCGAAAACCACTTTGATCTGATTTGTGAGTTACGAGTTGTGATATCTCGAAGATAATGGAGATGGTGATCTTGAAGGAGATTCGGTTTGTTCAGACCCAGAACAACTTATATGGATGAATGCTATCATTGCATCGTTGCCTGGAAGGCAGTGTTAGAATTCCAAGAATGAATGCTATTCTTAAGGTAATATGTAGCCTCAAGCCTCATCAACCGGGAATGACTAAAACATGGGAGACGCAGCAAGGCTATGTGGGTCGCTCCTATTAGGGTATGATCATCACCCATCTAGAGTGGACATCTATCATCACTTTCATTTGTATGCATTTCGGGGCCCATTGGTGTTGATCATATTCGATACTTTCTAGTAAGGGGTACGCCGGTCTTGTGTTGGCAAGGATCGATAGATTTGATCTTGGTACATTTTTCTAGAGGTGTACTATGGCGGGCGATACCCCAGTAGCCATGTCATTGTATGGAATCCAATATCCACTTCGAGCCTGTATGGTTTTAGTTGTATACCAAATATGTTGGAACGTGAGATGCAAGCATTTCAGCTATTTTATAGTTTATTTTCTATATACACTATTATAATATCAAATGATTTTGATACAAATTGTTTTGGTTATCGTAAGGTAAAAACCCGTCGTTTTATGTGTGGCATGGTCTTACGAGATACCTTTGTTTTCAAAGGATTTTGATAACAGTAATAATTCAAATTGAGTGTGTTTTCTCACGTTGGTTTTCCAGACTGACTCGGGTGTTATTTTATTATAATGCTTGGGTCTGATTGAGTATTGCAGTTCCAGATTAGGATTCTATGGAGCTCAGGAGACGAGCTGGAGGATTCTCAAGCGTATTCCACGTACTTGATTATATCCCGCTGTGTGTTTAGGTTGTATATTCAGCACTTGTGAGGACTAGTTATTAGAACTATCCAGATTGATTGGTTGATTGTTGTATTCTGATGATGGTATGTATAATAACAGTTATAGTTCTTTTTGTATAAAGATATGCTATTATCTATTATATATTGTTCCGCTATGATTGTGAGATTCTGTATTGTTGTTTCTGTTTCTTCTTCTATCCTCTTCTTTCTCATAGTTATTTGTCTTTTCATACAATTTGTGTTGGACAAGTGAGATTTAATGTCAGCTCAAAGGGTATGGAACGGCGGGTCACAACAGCGGCAGCGGAGCGCAGGGAGGAGGCCGGAGGCGTGCCTGTGGGGTCGCGTGGGTGCGCCTCATCCTGGGGATCACGGTGGCGATCTTGAATCTGGGCGAAGTGGCCGTGGGCGCATGTGACAGTTGATGATCATCGGCAGCTATGGGTAGCTGTTGTTCAGTCGTGAATAGTTAGGGTTTGAGATGGTAAACCTATTTACGAAATTGCCCCTCTTTTATTTTATTTCTAAATTTTCAATCTTCTAACTCGCATAACTTTTTCATACGAACTCGGATTCATACACGGTTTCTTCCGTTGAGATCGTATCGAAATTCTGGACAACGTGTAATAGATTTTGTTGAATTTGGAGACTGTTGAAATTTTGGGCATTTATTGGATTTTTAATCGACTATAAATCAAAGGTGAGTGATTTAACCTACTCACGCAATACTAAATCTTCTTATGTTAGTTGAATTAAATTTATAAAGTGATAAGAATTTTATTGGTTGCTGTTTGGTAGTTTAAATTGACATTTTAATTGAAATTGAATTTTATTGAATTAAATTGTCATTTAAATTAATATTGAAATTGAATTGCTAGTTAAATACCTGATATTGATTACCAGTTAATTGTTGTGATTTTTTGGCTGGTTTGGATGTTGGTGGTGATGGATGTCTATTTGTTGACATTTTGGATGATTGGATGTTTATTTATTTATATATCTTCATGTTATCACCCTGTATATTAATTAAAAGCACATAAACTGTTATTTAAATCATTTCAAATAAATTAAGAAATAGGTTGAAATGATATATACCTATGACACTTTAATTTGGATTGAAATGGTATATATCCATCCCTATAATTAAAATTGAAATAACTGATCACTTGGCCATAAGGTAGAAAATTATATACGGACACCTGATTGGTTAAATTAAATGGTTTTAAACTCTTGAATTTGGATTTGTGATTAAATGATATTGTTCTAAAAAAATAAATTATGGATTTATATGAATTAAATTATTTTCTAATTCAAGCTTTGAAATGTTGAAATTGAAATTGGTTAAAAGAAATCGTTTTAAAGGATTGAATTGGAAATGTGAAGTATAATCGATATATGACTTTAACTCAGAAAATTGATTTATTTTAAAGAGTCGAACCTTAAAATTGAACAATGAGGTTTAATTTGATTTAAGTGTTTTAAATCGGTAGATTGAAATTGGGCTTGAAATTGTATGAACTGAAATGGTTTAAAATAAGAATTGGATTGAAATTTAAATCATTGAATTGAATTGTTGAATCGAATTTGAAGTTAAAAATGAACGTTTCAAAAATTGAAGTTCATTCGAATTGAAATCGAAAGCAAGTTGATTTGAAACTAAATCAAAATTGAGTCAATTGAATTGAAAGTTTGGAAAATGAGTTTTGTTGATTTGAAATTTGGACATGGGTCCAGATTCGTTGAAATGGAAAGAAACAGTTTGATTTGATATTATTTTCAAAATAAATTATTTTAATATAAACTGTTTAAAATCTATTTTTTAATATTCAAATTATTTTTATTTTCCAACTATTTTACTATATAAACCATTTCCAATACTCAAACTATTTTATATCAAACTATTTAAAACTATTTAAACTATTCTAAACTATTTAAAACTATTCAAACTATTTTCTAAAAATTCAAACTGTGCAAAGTTGGAATGTTTATATTTAAATCATTGATTTAAATGCGAATATGGTTAAATGAAGTTATAACCTAAGTTGGAATTTGAAATGATATTTTCAAGTGAAAATGACCTATGAAGTAAATATGATGATTTTGAAATGAAGGATATTTTGAAATGAATATGATATTTTGATATCAAATATGAATTGGTTTCGAAATGTAAAAGAACCAACTAATGTGGAAAATGACATCTGGTTGTTAAAGAGACCAGGGCCTCTTATTGGCATACTCTCTGTCAATATTAGAACCACTTTAACAATAGTGTACGTGGTGGATGATCCAGAATTAAGTGGCTAGATTTGGTGAACGTTTGTTGGATTTCAAGAAAGAGAACGATGATGGATGACCCCGGCACTTGTGCCCCAACACTTGTGCCAATTTGAAATGACTAAAATAGGACGGCTTGTCAAGGCCAAATGGGCTAGCTAGCCTTAGCGGACATACCTCTTTATATTATTTTATTGATGTTGGCTTGATCGTGCACCTTGATTTGATTTTGGGGGTGATGGACGCAATGGGTGGCCGTGGCTACGATGCGTTACCACCAGTCCTACGACCCGAACTGGTAGTATCCTACCTTGGGCATTACCTCACATGCCTTATCATACTTTTATCCTTATACGCGACCACTACGATTTTGTTTTAGTGTTTTCTTATCATGGCGCCTCCCTGACTACCGACATTACTGATTGTGTCAAAGGCAAACTATAGGACAATGCTTAAAAATGTGTTAAGGGGATTAATGTGAAGACTTAATGCTAAGAAAAATATTTATTTTATTGATTAGACACCACATATATAGCGTATCTTACTACATATAGATAGTTTAACGGATCCTTAGGAGATGGAAAATCCTATAACATCTCTTAAGTTATTGCATGCACCTTATACACTGAATAGGAGATGTAAAATCTCGTAAACATCTATGAAGCTATTACACTCATATTTACTTGTTACTGATTTAACTCACATAAGAACTTTTAGTTCTGATTCGAGTGTTTTGTCTTTTCATTACGCTCGGGTCAGCCTGAGCATTTCAGTATTTGAAGACATAATTTTTGGACGACGAAGACGAGGTTTGGTATATTATATTATTAGTATTATTCTACTACATCATTATTGGTATGTTGTTGATTGTACTCTGATTATGTTGTAAAAATTGTGTAATCAAATGTATATTGTAAAATAGCTTAATGAACTGTTTATTTGATTATTATATTTTGTCATTCCATTGCGAGATTCTGTATTTTGTTTTTCATTCTTTTCTTTTATTTTCTTATTAAATCTCATTGACAATCCTCCCTTTTGAATGGTTTGAGTTAGACATGTGTGGTTATTTGTCGATTTAAACCGTCCAAAAAGGTGGATCGTCACATTAACTTTTTAACCCAACATTGTCGTCGAATGTCTTATAACCAAACCATGAAACATAATCCACTAGGTGTTCGTTTCAATGTTCCCACGATTTAGTTCCTACCCAACCCATGTAGTAAAAAGGTAAACTACTTATAAATCAACAAACTATAGTAAATGCTCATAAACTGGCTGAGCATGACTAAGCTAATAAATGAGGGATAATAATGAACATCATTAATCCTTATATAAATTAGACTAGATTGTCAACCTATACTTATATATTACTAATATATAACAAATACATATATGCTCTAATATATATAAAACATTAAACGCATGCTAGGGCATTCTATTACCCTATCTCTTAATCAGTTATACTCAACCAAAGTCAAGGTTCTCACTAAACGTTGCTCTTATACCAACTGTAACGATCGCTCTTTTCGACCCCCAAATGTCGACATTAATACATCCATGGCATTAACGTGTCAAACACCCAAGTGTTGTAAAGACCAATTATTAAGGTAAAAGAAAAATAAGAAAAGAAAAGGAACAACAAAGCAGAGAACAAAAATATCAGAATCCCACAATAGAATGATAACATATAATATCAAAAGACAATACATAGTGTTACTCTAATACACATAACATTCAGAGTTACTAATCTAAGTACTATCATCAGCCTGGACAGTTTTAACAGCCCGTCTTTATGGTTGTTGATATATATGCATAAAGTAATGCAATGAAAATTAATGCTACAATAGGTAAGACATCCAGCTCCTCTCCAAGTGCCCAATGAACTTCAACGAAAATTTACTTTTCTCAGACTGCTCGAAAGAGCACCAATGGAAATAAGGGAAAAAATAAAACTATAGGTTAGGCAAAAGTTTGGTGTGATAAACTAAAGAAATATATGTGACATTTAACAACATCTTTTGAGATCTACCTAATCACTGGATTGGTTTTCCACTCAAAAGAGCCAACCCTCTAATAATTACATATTACGATATAATAGATAATGTCTAGTGTGTAAAATATAGTAAGAAATAGTTGTGTTGCATGTACACCACAATAATAATTAAGTATGCAATCAAAAACCACCAAGGAGCATTTACATAATTGTGTAGGGTTCTTGCGGAGGTGACCTAAGTACATCGAAAACGGTCCTCCTGACAAGGGTCGGAGGTATACTTTTAAGCAACTTATATCTCTAGGGAATCTACCATAAAGAAAAATAAATTTGGTCCACGCGTATGTGGCACCGACTGCATCATTCCCGCATGCATATCCATAAGCAACACTATAATGGAGTCGCCTACACACTTGGGTTAGATAAACCCCTTGCTATGCATCCTATATCTGGTTTCTATCATTACTGATAGTGAAAACACGTTCAACATCCCAACACATGAGCTGCAACTCAAATAGATTTTGGAACCATACATGGATTCCAGCATCACACATGGATTCCTACGTAAGTCCGCAGACAAATTCTAACGTTGTCCTCTCTCTTGGAATCACCCTTAAGATAGACAGTCCCTCACAATAGCATCATTCGAAATGTTAATGATGACCTCTCCTTTGGACTTAACCTTTGGATAGACAGTGCAACTCTATAACATTTCTCTTCTTAACCACTTATAGAACAGAGATCACACATATGGTTTTGAAGTGGTTATGGTTTTGAGTCATCTCATATAAGTACATTCCCCCACTTATCGGGCGCTACAAAACCAATCGATAGATTTTAGGTTAACTCAACTCTGTTTCTTTCAAAAATAAACAAGAAACACATAAGGGTAGAGATTATCTCCTATTCGAATGGATTTCCTTATCATTTGTCCTAGAAGAGCAAGATGAGTTTATACGTAGGTCATATCATCATCGAGTGAATAACCATACCATATAATTCTCGCATTTCTTCTAGATATTTCCTAAGTTAATTTGGTCATAATCAATAACAATGAGAATGATCGCATATGGAAAATATGTCTCGTATACTTACCATGTTATCGACCTTCTTAACTTCTATTATCCCTCGATCAAGAGTGAAGCCTGGTATGTTATAGCATTATTACTTCTACACCCTACTCGAATCATCATTCTTAACTCTCACGGATGGAATTAAGTCTACTTTGTCGGCTTTAGTGCTAAGTACATGACTAAATACTTTCCATAAACACATAAAAACACAAAGAACGATTAACACACATAAAACACGATTAAGTTGCATGAACGACTTCTAATCCACTTTTTAGTTAATTAATCGGTTTTTAATCAAACCTCGTTTATTAGTAAAACTTCTTTTATCTACTAAAACTTCTTCCATTAATTAAAATTCCCTTAATTAATTAATACTTCTCTTATTTAATTCAAATTCCTAATTGATAAAACTCCTAATTGATTCAAACTCTTAATTAATTAAACTCCTTATTGATTTAAACTCCTAATTAATTAAACTCCTAACTAATTAAAACTTCCTTTATTGATTAATGCTTCTAACTGATTAAAACTTCCACTATTAATAAATACTCCTTTATTAGCTAAACTCCCTTTATATACTCATATATATTTAATTTCTCTTTATAAAAGATATATACTTGTATTCTACTATTTCACTATTAATTTATACTCTTTTCAATACCTTAAAAAGTATTCATATACTTATCTCAACGGTATGAGTATATTCATAAATCAGTTAATAAATTTTACTTACTTTAAACTATAATCAAAGAGGTTATAAACAAATATTACCTAAACATTGTTATTATAAACCCCTTCTCTCTATTATATTTTAAAATATACATTTTCCATCTTTATTCCAAAAGATTCCATACTTGTTATTATCTTTAAAATTCCATTATTAACGATCTAAGTATATTCATAATATTTTTTTCTAATTTAAATAATAGTTCAAGGGTTTAAAAATAAATGTTACTAAAACATTATTTACTACAAACCAAAACACTTCATACTTAATCATTATCAATTAAACTCCCTTTCAAGGATCTAATTACATTTGTATGGGTTTAAGACAAATGTTACTTAAACATTGCCGCAACAAACCCAAAACATTTCATAGTTTAAATATTATCTTTAAAATTCTCTTTTTAAATATTTAATTATACTTATAGGAATTAAAGACAAATGTTATTCAAACATTGTCAAAACGTTAACCCAAAACATTTTATTTATAATTATCCTTAAAGTATTTCTTATTAAAGTCCTAATTTTATTCTTAAGTGTAATTATTAATAGTTAAAAACAAACATTACTTTAAACATTGTTTACTACAACCCAAATCCATTTACTTATATTATTTGTTTAAGTTCAATTGTCGACTAATCGACCATCTAGTTCTAAAAACGATTGCTTATAGAAATAAAAGTTCATATACTTAATACATTTTCAACCTTCCCAACTTAACCATTCTTAGCCAAGAGTGAATGTAACGACCCACAAATTTATCAATTTGTTAAATTATATTTATTTTTAAATATTCAAATATAATCTTTTTAAAACATAGATTATGATGTTTTGAACAATAATGATGTAATCTTATTTCGAATAAGTATTTACAAAAATATAAGCTTTAAAGGAATATTGATAAAATGGTCGAAATTTTTTTTATCAATAAACCACTCTATAATCATAAGAAGTCGCACACTAGACTGGATACATATACTTAATTTCTCTAACTAAACAAGAATACGAAACAAGATTATTTATTTTATTTTTGGTAATAAAATGTATTTATGATATCATCAACGATGTCATCATTTTTAATAATTAATTAATGAATTTAAATTGAGATTTAATTATTTAATTATTATTATACTTATTCAAATAATTGTTTTTTAAATGATAATAATTCATTTTAATTAGGTATATTTCGAAAATAAATCGTTTATAATAGTTTTATAAAGATATATATATTTGATTTGAAATTATAAGGAAAATTGATATTGCTTTATTGATATAATAGCACTTTTGTAAACAATTGTTTAATATTGATTTATATGAATTTATAATTCAAATGTGATCAATTTAATTTATTAATAATAATGAGAAATTAGTTTTCAATTTTTTTTACATTTATATGTAATTTAATTAATAGGTAAAAATGTGACCGGGAATCGGTTTTCATATTTTCAACGGTTTAACGAATGGAAGTTGTTCGAAGTGGTTCAAACGTTGTTTGTTCTCTTATGCACATACATATACATGCACATACATGTCACATGCACACATATACATACATATAACATATATAAACATTTATATATATATTACAAAATATCTAAGATATTTTCCTAAACTTCATCCTTAAGCATTCTAAAGTCAACCACTTACACACAAGTACATGCATATGGAGTAGCCATATAAGGGCGGTTATTTTGACCGAAATAGTGATGGAGGAGGATGTGGTGGTGATGAAATGATGATGTGTTTGCACTTAAATATCATGATATTTTATCACTTCCATTTACCTATAAATACCCACCATCCATCTTCACTTCCATTCACATTTCCTCCTTCATTATCCTAAGCTTCTTCACCTCTTTATACTCATCATTAATGGCTTCTTATCTTAGATAACTTATGGACAAAAATACTGCAAAAAGAAACTAAATTTATATAGTAAATATATATTATCCAAACACCTCAAAACCAAAGCAAAAATCCTCCATTCTCCCCTTGAAACCCACGGCCACCACCTCCTACCACCTAAGGTCGAACCTTACCTCTCTTCCAACCTAGGCCAAGAGCATCCAAGCACCAAAGGCCTAGGCCAAACCCCCTAGGAAGCATTAGTGCAAGCTTCGTGAGCTCCGATTCCAGTATAGCAGAGCTATAGTCATTTTAAAGCTAGTTCGATTGAATCTAAGGTGAGAAAACTCTATTTATATTATGATATGGATGATGATAAGATGTGTTTGGAATGATGGTTGATCAACTTTTTTGATTGTGAAAATATGGTTGTTTGGATGTGTAAACAATTCATGTTTAATGCACGTTAAAATTACACAATGGAAATCACTTTCCGAAATGAATTATAAAAGTGTTACGGGATGATTAAACCTATTTAAATTGGTTTACAAATGATTTATAATCACTAAAACTCAATTTGGTGAATTTTTGAAAAGAATTGAAATTGGAGCAAAAAATAGGCGCGTCGCGTAACATAGTTCGCGATTTCGAGCCATAATAGTTTAAATCCATTTATACATTGGAATCAGAGTCGGAATTCTTTGGAATAAGAATTTTCCGAACTATTATAATCATAGTTTTCAAACGAAAAAAAGAGATCGAGATTACATTTAGTAGATTTTGAAATATGAGCAAAACAAGTTTCCAAAATAGTCACGCTTTGGCAATTCGGAAACCAAAGCAATAAATTCTTTAAAATGGATATTATTAATTCTTTAAAAATATAGAATAAATTCTATAAATATATTAAAATGTATTAAAAGATATTTGAATTATAAAAATGGATTTCTATATGATAGAAAGTTGTTTTGATCAAATAAGCCTTAAAAGCACTATTTGCGGCACTTCTTGCGACGGTTTTTAATAACTTCTGAAATATAGATTTAAACTTAATTATTCTTTCTCGAATCTTTTAGAAACATTTTAAAATAGATAATTAATTATTTTAAGATGATTTGGAAATTTTAAAATTACTTTTAAAGGAGTTTAAATAAATGGTTAAAAGAAAAGCCCTTATAAATAAATGATTTAATCTTCGCTCTAAAAGCCAATGAGTAGATTGGATTTTTCTATTCATGAGATCCAGAAGTGGGGTGCTTAAACTAAGGGGATGTTCAGAAGCAACCAGTGCCTTGGATCACTTGCCTCTTTTCTGGGCGAGGGATAGATAAGATCGAATGGTCGGAAACGAGGCAAGTATAAAAAGATTTAATTTTTCCAAATTTAATACAACTTGGATTGTATAGAAATAATCTTTTTATACTTGGTATTAAATTCCAAGGAGGGAATCCATACTATCCGTGTGAATTTAAAAGGTGATTTCACCGTTAGTCGACGGATAGTAAAGGTTGAATGTAGAAATTGATATTGAGTAGAATTAGTATAATTTCTTTCGACATTTTTTACTCAATAAGGTTTTGCAATGTGATTTATGAGAAATTATTTGGTGTTTTCCAATGTTAAAGAGAGGCTTAATAATCTTATATATACTGGAAAAGAAATGATATATCTCTAAAAGATGTTTTATCGATAATTGGTTTGGAGAGACCGGGATCAGATTTGGGTGATTCCTATCCAAAAACTTCTTCGAACCAATGTACGTTCGAATGTAGAAAAAATGATAAAGGCAATGATTTTGAAGACGGGGATCTTTATAATGAAAGGCTACTTGCCACTAGCCCCCTCGATTTCCATATTATATACATATGGTGGCAGTAGTACTTAATTTTGAAAAACTTCGATGCAAGGATTTGTCGCTACTAATCCTAGGGGTGATTCCCAAAATAGGATGTAATAGGAGAGTGCCTTTGGTTTGTCCAGTTCCTAAACAACTTGTATGAATGGATGTCTGACATTGCATTTCTAAAATATACGTACATTGATCTCTACAAACGTACATCTGTTTGGTGGTGTAGGAGGTAACTTCTCTTACACTTAACACCCTTCTCTGAGACGTACGAGCTCAAAGGTTGTATAATTGTTGAAATCAATAGTGTGTGATGGAAATGGCAATGTCGCATTCTAAGTAGGATTTGATGATTCTATGCAAGGTAAAACGTGACCTTAAGCCTCGCACCCAGGAAGGACAAAAACAGGGTAGATGTGGTATGGTTATGTGGGTCACACCCATTAGGATATGGTCATCGCCTTTCTAAATTACCCACTATATGTCGGGTATTTTATGTATGCTTTGGGATCCCGGTAAAGGCCAGTAATGACCAGGGTGATGTCATATTAGGTACTATCTATGGTAAAGGTAGGCCAGGTTTGTGTTGGTAGAGGACCATCTGTTGGTGTCTTGATACATTTCTCTGGAGATGTACTATCGAAAGGTAGTCCCTTATCTTATCATTGTATGGAATCCATTCTCCAATACGAGCCTTTATGGTTTTAGTTGTAAACCTATTATGTTGTCGAATTTAACAAATGTAACAATTCTAGCTATGATTATATGTTATTTGAAAGGATTTTCAAAGAATGTCATTAAAGATAATATCCCTGATTTTGTGTAGCAAATGTTTTGTTTATCATACGGTATCAACCCGTTCCATGTTTATATGGGGTGTGGTCTTATGAGTTACCCTTGTTTTCAAATATCTATACTTTGATTTTCTCACATCAGTCCCATAACTAACCCGAAGTTTATTTTCTTTTCCCCTTAAACTCTAGATGCCCTATTTTTCGGGCAGCCGAGTAGTTAGGTAGCATGGAGCATTCTGGGAGAAGCATGGAGCATTTTTAGAGAAACATGAAGCATGGAGGTTCTTATGATGATAGTTATCAATTGTTAGTTTATGATGTATTTTGTATAATGTATTAGGTATCCACCAGCCCCTATAAGAGATAGGCAGTTATAACTGTCCCCGACAGGGTTAGTACTTACCGTAACTCTGATGAATCACTTAGGAGTGATTGTATGTACTTTCCATATGTATAACTATGAGATATTTTAAATGCGATGTGAGATTCTATTTTGTTCTATCTTCTATCTTTATTTCTTTCAAAACCCCTGATAATCCACCTTTTCAGCACATGGATTTGTGGTATGTGAATACCGAGGATGTATTAGTGCCAATTTCTGAGGGTCGAGGAGGTGGGTCGTCACACTGAAGCTGGTAGGTTAGAGCACTATTACTTCTATCCCTACTCGAACATCAGTCTTAATTCTCACAAATATTAAAGTCCACTTTATTGGCTTTTAGTGTTAAGTATAGTATTAATGACTTTTCATAAACAAGTTAAACAAACATGCTTAAGCCACTAAGCACTCTTAAACCATTTTATAAAACATTTGTTTATAGTTTAAAAACTTTTTAAGAATGATATATATATATATGTATATATATATATATGTATACTAATTTATTTATAAGAAAATATATTTTATAGTAAAAGCAATTTAAAAAGATATTATATTACATAAGCCTCTGTTTATTTTAATAAAATATTTTACTAATTTTCTAAAACTATATTTATCTAAAAATACTTAAAAATACTTATAATATTGTTTAAACCATTTATTTCAAATATTACATAAAATAATTATTTTATAATTCATTTTAAAACTTAAAAAAGGCATGTTTTCTCTTATGTAAAAATAAACCTCTTACTTCAATAATTCATAATAAATTATTAAAAAATATAAAAATTCCAAACTACATTTAAAATGCTTAATACATTTTAGAAAATACTTGTAAAAAATTGGAGTAACTAAAATGAGAAATGAAATTGAAACAACCTGAAACAGTTGAACTAGGATAAAATTTATTTGTATAATACTCAATTGCATTCTAAAACATATATAGCTTACCTGAAATATTCAAAAAGTTAAAATGTAATGTGAATATGTAATTGAAGGTTATACAATTGAAAACTTAAGTAATAAAAATATTCAAACTAAATTTTGCTTAATAAAAAAGTGTTGTGAATAAAAGGTAAATTTGTATAGTGCTCAATTTCATTTTGGAAACATTAATAAAACTTACCTGGGAAGTTTGAATATAATGAGAACATGTAATTGGGTAGTATACAATATAAAATGTAAGTAATAAGATGTCCAAAAATGAAATTTTGTTAAGGAGAGTTATAAATATAAATTTAATGGTTATAATAAATGTTATACATTTAATTTATGTTATAAGAAATGTAAGTGAAATAAATTGAATAATAAAAAGGAAATGCTATTTAAGTAAATGAATATGAACTTAAGAAACTAAACAGTTAATAAATAAATTTATATTTTGAAACTGTTTGTGACACAAAGATAAATTACAAGGAATAGTTGAAATTGAATTGTGAAGTGGAACTAACCTAAGTGAAGTCAAATGGATTAAATAAATGAGTTAAATAAAATAAAATTTGTTTTGAAAACAAAAATGATGAACTTAAGTTATATAGAGAAGGTGAATGTAAATAATTTGTGAATGAAATAAAAAAAATAAACCTAAATAAAAATTGAATGTGTAAGTGGATAAAAATATGATTGTATATAAGGTGAATGCAAATAAATTGGATATAAATGTAATTAATTGAAAGTGGGTTAATTAGAATGATAATAATAAATTAAAAAAAATTATGGTTTTGAATTAATTGTTATATCCGGTGCTATGTATTTCGAATCCATCTTTCCTTTCTGTTGCCACTATTCTCCTATCTCGTTCCTATTCGGGGACGAAAGGTTTTGTGTGGGGGAAAGTGTAACAACCCATAATTTTTAACAATTTAAATAATGTAATTAACTAAATTTTTCATGAAAATAAACAATTAAATTTTAGCAATGAAAATTTGATATTTGATATGTGTCTATTTAAACATAGTAAGTGTCGGGTTTTCATCGGAAAATATGAATGTTTGTTCTGTTGTTAAATTTCAATTTTTAAATTTAAATCAGTTTAAAATTGATGGAAATAAAATATTTTTGAAATCTGAATATTTTTATATAATAAAAATATAAATCATTTTCTGAGTAAGACGTCGTAATTTGTTTCGCCAAATTTGGACTACTCTAGCTCCGTTTTTATTATTTTCGACGTTGTAGCAGCATTTTTGGCAGCGAATATCGAGTTTTGATAGGATAGTTATATCACTAATATTTTTGTGAACCTTTCTATTCATCTCGTCATGCTAATCTCAGCGGTATG
The DNA here is from genome assembly GCA_030737815.1 of Allium fistulosum. Classification (NCBI taxonomy): domain Eukaryota; kingdom Viridiplantae; phylum Streptophyta; class Magnoliopsida; order Asparagales; family Amaryllidaceae; genus Allium; species Allium fistulosum. Next base: position 1,182,601,303 of record CM060903.1, read on the forward strand.
TTCATTTGCACATTTTGGCGTCCGGTGCACGGCGAAATCTGCGAAACGGTAAGCCATATCGATACCTGTTTTCATCCTTTTGGGTTCCCCGTGTCTATTCATTTGTCCAATGGGAGAAACCAATAGTTATTAGCTATTAATAATTTCAGAATTCACGATTGACTTTTTCCTTTTCCACCATTTCAATTTATACTCTGGTTTGTTTCATATACTGTCAGTCTCTCTCTTCTTCCTATTTCGTTCTTACATAAATAAATAAAAATAAACAGTGAAAAGCATATAAATTTATATATCAGGAAGCAAGCTTGTTCGTCCTCTTTCCATTTGAAATTCGCCACCTTTTCCCATCTTCTTTTGCTAACCGCCCACTCTTTTGAACCACCGAAACTCTCGCTCTTCCCCTCGTCGCACCACAAACTCACCTCGGCCATTCGCAAACCCTCTGCCACATCAGCTTCCGCTCCCTTCACGCCCCACCACCATCTTCTCATCCCCTGGCATCACCCTCCCTCTCGACCCATCACCACCCTCTTCCGTCCATGCTCGACCAGAGCACTCAAACGGCCCGCTCTACCTATCCTAGCGGCCACTCAAGCACCTAGCGACCATGCTTCGCCTCTCGCTCCCCTGAACCGAATTGCCTAATTCTGCCGACAACCGTTTCACCATAGCCACCTCCTGACAACCCAAGGTGCAGCCTCACCCTTCCATTTTCCTCTGCCTCCCTCCTCTCTCTATCTACTTGACCACTAACCCACCCTGACCACCAGATCCGCCACGCCTTTGCTCCAGCCATTATCCTTCCTTCGTAATGCCCACTTCCATACTTCAGCATGTGACCGCAACCCATCTCCATTTACCGAACACCCCCCGTGTCACTTTGCTTCACTGACCGCAACCCATCAGCCGCTTTCCTCACTTTTCCTCCCTACCAAAGACTCCCACGCCTGCCTTCGCGACCAGATTCACTTCCATGCTATTGTAGCAGCCAGTCTCCTTTTGTTTAAAAAAAGAGTATGGATTTTTAAATATTCATTTTAAAATATAATATATATATATTGATTTTAAATACATGTGTTTTAAGAAATAATGATTTTGAAGTATAATATATATAGATTTTATTTTAATATGTGTTTAAGTTAAATATTGATTTTAAAATATATATAGAGATTTTATTGTGATATGTGTTTTAAATTGAATATTGATTTTAAAATATAATATATAAAGGTTTATTTTAAATATGTGAGAAAATTTTAGATTTAAAAAAAAATTGTTTTCATCGAACTCGAGTCCACCGTTGTTTCCATCGAACTCAAGTTCAATCACCCCGATTTGCTTTGGAATCTTCGTTTGGATCGGTAGCGCTAGTAGAAGCTCGAGATTCCGATTCATAGCCTGTTGTGTTGTCTATTTCACATGAAATGACGATTGAAATATGTTGTTAGATTGAACTGGTTAGAAAATTTAATTGTTTAATATGATATGTTATTATTAAAAGTTGTTTACCTGTGTAAATTGACACACGACACCATCATCTGTTGTGTGTGTATATATATATATTACATTTAAACTGTTATTATTATTATATATGCATGTCGTTGATATGTTATGCTATTTTATATTATTATTTTATTTGTTCTCACATTGCAAGTTCCCTATAAGTTTAGGAAATCCCTATGGGTTGAAATGATAAATCCAAGCGATTTTATTGATTTTGAAATTTGGAATTGCGGGTTGAAATGATATATACCCGTAAATTTAAATAATTGCAGATTGAAATGATAAATATCTATATCACCTAACCTTAGGATAGAAAATTATATACGAACACCGTTGGTCTATTTTGAAAAATGATTTCCAAAGTTTTGAAAGAAAATAGACGGGTTGTAAACAAATATTGATTTTTAAACATAATATAAAGATTTTTTTTATATGTGTGTAAAATTTAGATTTTAAAGTGTATATATATTTGGAAATTTTAAATTTATAAGTTAGTTTTGAAATTATAAATTCAAATATTTTACTTATAATTTTATTATTTTTAAATATATAAAATAAGATTTAATATAAAATATATTTAATAATATGATTTAATATAATATTTAATATATATAATATGTTTCAAATATTAATTTACAATTGATATTGATATTAGTATTTTAAAATAGATTTTGTAATAACTTTAATAAAATTATGGTTGGAAAGATAAATTGAGTTGACTTGTAATTGATTTAAGAATTGAATTTAAATAAGTATTGATTTTGAGATTTTAAAGATATGAAAGTAATAACTTAATAACTTGATTTTGATTAAAGGTGATTAAATGAATATTTTCAAATTTAAAATAAATTTAAATTGAATATTTAGTTTTGATTTAAATGTGTAATTTGAGATTTTATTTAAATGTTATTAAAAGTGATTAAGTGAATATTTTAGAATTAAATATAATTGAAGTTAGATATTTAGTTATTGATTTATTTAAATTTGTAAATTGAGATTTTATTTAAGTGTTATTAAAATGATTAAAGGAATAATTTCAAATTCAAATAAAAATTAAAGTTAAAATTTGATAATAGATGGAATTTATCAAATTGAATTTATTCTAGATTGTTTGGATATTTAAACTTTGAAACGTATTGAATTGGTAGTGGTTTAAATTTGTAGTTCAAACCAGGATTTGAAATCGATATAAATTAAAAATGGTTTTAGTGCGAATCTGAATTGAACCCATAACCCTTTTTAATTGAAATGTTGAACTGGGATTTGATTTAAATTGAATTTTGGAACTAAAGTTGACCTAAATTGATTTATGAAATTGGAAGAAACAATTCTAATTTGAAACTATTTTTGATATAAACTCTTTTTAATTTAAAAACTATTTTAATATATAAACTATTTTAATGCATAACCTATTTTTAAATATATAAACTATTTTAATGTATAACTATTTTAATATATATACTACTTTCAATACTCAAACTATTTTAGTTGGAACTGTTTTGATTTGGAATGGAATATGATTTAAAGTGAATAATGATTTCGAAAGTGATTTCGAATGTGAATATGATTTCGGAAGTGAATATGATTTTGAAGGTGATATGATTTTTAAACGAATATGATATTTCGATATGAAGTATGAACTGTTTAAATTGAAAATGACCACGGTGTGAAATAAGCGTTTGGTTGTTAAAGAGATCGGGATCGAATATTTTCATACTCTCTGCCAATACCGAAAACCACTTTAACAATTGTGCACGTGGTGGAGATTCCAGAACGAAGTAGGATGGTTTGGCGACGTCTATATGAGGTATGAACGTAGTCCTGACTCCCGCAAGTCAGCTTGATGTGGCTAAAACAGGAGCTATAGCCGGCCAAGTAAGGCCGCACCTCCGATCGAGCTCATTTCTTGGATACCATTCTATTACTTTGTGATTTGATTAGGTGCACCTTTGATTTGGGAGTGTGTCTCGAGGTGGGCGATAGTAGCTGCTATGTGTTACCACCAGTCCGGGAGTGCAAACGGTAGAATCCTACCTTGGCATTGCCTCGCATGCCTTGTCACATGCCTTATCGCGCCCTCTACGAGTTTGGTTTGTACCGTACCTATGGTGTGCCCTTTGATAGCCCTCCAATTTACGGAGGAATTACAGTACTGTATAGACTGCGGGAATATATATATAAATGTGTTAAGGGGGATATGGGTGACGTCTTAATGCTATTTTAATATTTTGCTTTACTTTAGATATTATCTATGTAGCGTATTATACTATGTATGTAGATAGTTTGACGGATCCTTAAAGGATGGGAATCCCAAACATCCTTTAAGTTATATTGCATTTCACTTGGACATTTCACTGTAGTTGATTTACTTGCTTAAGAATGTTAATCCTGACTCGAGTGTTTTGTGATTTGCTTTATGCTCGGGTCAGACTAAGTGTCACAGCATTTGAGACCCACCTTTGGAGTTTGGAGTTTTGCTTGGAGATCTATCTGTTATCTATTCAGCTTCTAGCCATTTCAGTTATTTCGAGTTGTTTATGTTCAGACTTGTCAGTTGCTTTTGTATTAGTGACTTCTATGTACTTGGGATTTTCTGTTGTATTTTGTTTTAAACTTTAATGTTTTGTAGTAGCTTCATGAACTACTACTTACCTATTCCGCCGCTTATTGTTATATTACTCCATGTCTGTGATTCTGTGATTGATTTATTTACTGCATATGCTAAGTTTTGCCAAATATAAATTAACAATCTGTTGTTTTGAGCAATTCAAGTCCGACATGTGTGGATGATTGCCGATTTGAATGGTTCGAAATAGCGGGTCGTTACAACGTGGATAGTAAAAATCCCCATGTTGAGCATGGGTAGTAGGAGTTCCAAAAGCATGACCCATTCCTTTGTGGGTAAAATGGGAGTAGAAATGATGAGTGGAGTTCGAGACTAGAAGTTGTACCCCTCTCCCCTATGGAGTGACCAGTGGGGCATCCTGTTATTGCTGAGGAGCCTAGTTGGGAGCAACATTACTCTAGGGAGCATCAAATAAAGCGGAGAGTCTAGTTGGACAACAACAAAACAAAGCAAAGGAGAACATGTTAATAACTATTAGAATAAAATGTATATAACAAAAACATTTTTCCTATAACATGTGAAGAAGTTTATACAAGTAGAACTACAAACAAACAAGAAATAAAATGTAAAATTATAAACACGCTTAAGCAAAGTCTGATGCCTCTTCCTAACTAAGGCGAGCATAAAGACTCGATATCACTACTGTCATTTTGTGCCCCTTTAGACAGACATCAGTAGGGAGGCATGACTACGGTTGGGCAATAGACCCTTTAGGAGAAGGTGAATGAATTGGACCATGTCACAGTGGGATAAGTGAGTGAACATAAAAAAATATATCAATTTTTAGATCTTATTAGGCCTATGAAGTCTAAATTATTTTAGATCCAACCTAAAATAAATTTAAATAAAATATTTATGTAATTTATTTTGTTTATATAAAAGATTTGATATTATTTATATAATATATATAATGTATATGTGTATCAAATACACATATATGTATAGTGCACTTGCAACATATAGAAGTGTACATGGTTTAATCTGCCTATATATAAGTGTTGAGATTTACACCACAACAAACACATTTGTCCCTTTATATACATATTTGCCATCCATAATTTATTTATTATTTATACATTCATACACACACACATATATATGTGGTGTATGTATATATAATATTTATAAATATTAATTTTGTTTGTTTAAAAATATTGACCAAGTGAAAGATTTTAAATTAATATTTAAAATATCTTAAGATAGTTTTAAATTTATAAACCAGATAAGGATACAGGAGAAAAATCTATTTCAAATTTTAAATTCAAATTTCAAATGTTGATATACATAAATATTTACATATAATTTTTTTAAATAAATAATTAAAATATTTTATATTTAATTTTTAAAGTATTTATTTATAGAATAGTTAGTAAGTATAAATTACAAGTGTTAATTTTTTATTTCATTCAAAACATTTTATTAAAAAAAACTAATATCCATGTGGGTTTGCATATAATAATTTTTTTAATTATAGATTTGAGTAATAACTTTTTAAATAATATAAATACGTATGGATTTATATTAAAAGAATTTTGTTTTAAAACCTACATAATAATTTAAGAGGGTTTAAAATATATTTATAAATTATTATTTATATTAATTAATTAATTATACATATATTCTGGAAACATAGGTATATAAATTAACACATTAATTTGTATATATACTAATTAAAAAATTCAAATTTTAATATAAAATCATTTTAATTTTCAATTTTTTTATTTTATAAAATGGCTGAAAGAAATACATGTATATTTCATATCTATATAAGTTTTTTTAAAATTAATTTAAATTTTTGTTTATATATGTGTGTAAAATCAGACTGCATATATATTCGTAGTAAAAACAAAGATCTAAATTACGCATGCATACTTATATAGATGAATGTACATATAGCTAAAAAATAGTATTGAATCTACCAGTAGATGAAGTCTAGGATTAACACCTTTAATATTGAACTGAACTCCTTCTAGATCTGATCTATACACCTCCATAAAGTACAGCTGACTAGAAGAGAATACCACTAACTAGAATTAAATTTATCCCATTTGAATTTGAGTTGGAAATGAAAGGGAAAGAACCCTTGTACTTGCGAACAGGGATAAGGTAGAGGGGAGGTTCAATGTAAATTGAATAAAAAGAGGATGTATGGTTTATATAGGCAATAGAAAAGGATAAAAGATGGAGAGGCAAATCTTCTTGTTTACCTCTTCTTTTTGCCAATTCAAAATCAGATTTTTCAAACAAAAATCACCTCTCCCTTCCTTTGTGCACCTGACCATGAAATGGACTTACCAAACCCATAAAAATTTCTAAATACATTTAGTTTTTATTCATTTTAAATCCAATTTAAATATGTATCAATATCATATATCGATATGTATATATAAAGATTTTATATACATACTTTATTAAATATTAATACAAAAAAATCAAACAAAATTTAATATTTCATAAATATTACTTAATTTATTTAATTATAACAAATATATTTTAATCAAAATTGTGTGGTATTTCGAAGTATTCAATTTTGCGGTTGTGTGACTGAAAGGTGTAAATTCGATTAACCATTAATATCGAATAATTCAAATATTAACATTCACATGTCCCTTTAGCTAGTGGTATGACTGTTTGGTCAAGTTTATCGCTTACACATTTTTCCATAATATCCCATTTTAGTATTTTAAGCGATATCCAGTAGTAACGATTATATACACTAATTTTCTTCGTCAAAACAATATCGCATTAGGATTTATGGAATTTGGTTTTGAAAAAAAAAATCCAATATTGTCTGCATTTAACTTATTTAATTCAAACATAAAGTCCTTAGTTCAATAATAACAATTATTATTAACAAAACTACTCTGGCCAAAGACTTTGATTTTGAGTTGACAGCAGTTGACTATGATACTAACATCATACAACCAAGGAGACGAATTCTCTATTGAATAGTGTTTTACTTCCAATTCTTCAACTTAGACCCAACTATAGTCGTTCAGTGGATGTTATGCCATGATTTAACTATAATCAAAGTGGAGTGTCCACATTAAAGCTTAACAGTATTCTCAAGTCGAGAGAACTGTGCGATATTGTCACATTGAGATTCTCAGTTTGACCTTAATCATATTAACCAGTAGAAAATTCTCGAGTTAACCATTCCATAGTTATCCAATAACTACCAGTACGTAACCTCTTGGAGCCTTTGACAGCCATGAGCAATACATTGTCCAACATTTGGAGAGCCATTTTAGTCTCAATGGATGTGTTGATATCCTATCTCGAAACATCTTGACTAGGAATATCTAGAACAATTTGTTATTTTTAATGTGATAAATTTATCTTGATTACAATACATTGTAATTACTATCACATAACATATTATTTAAGGATTTTTATATTAAATATACTTAAATTAAATAATTAATTAACATAACATGGTATGAAAAGTATATTATAGAAATTAAAACATCTTTTATTCCGAATGAGATTTCATTATAGAGTTAATAATTTATAGAACTGCCCATAGGGCATACCCCTTACTCTATTAGGAGGGACTTCTTAGGAGGAGCCTGTGCTCTCCAGGGTGTACGGGGCTTTATCCCACGCCCCAGTCCTCTCGTCATCAGGGCCCTCGAGTGTGCTAGTGTAATTAGAAGACCATGAAGTATTACACTCAATGACTTGGATGCATTGCCATAACTCCTCATGCTCGATGGTAGTCCCTGGTATTTCCTTTCCACTGTGTCATATAAGTAGGGATCATACACTGACCACTTACCCTCATCGCCTTGGCCACCTACTGCCGAGCTTGTCCCATACCATGTTCTGGGTCGGCCTCCATCACCCCCATGCCTTCCTCCACCAACCTTTTACATCTACCCTTTCCTATGTAAACCATTGCAGTCGTCGCTTCCCTCCCTCTTATGGGCTTTAGCCCCCTTACACTCTCCCTTAACATGCTTTATTCAGACCCTAGCATCCCAACTGGTAGAGATTAGAGTCCATCAAGAGGAGTGTCGCGTTCCTCTAGTTATCCAGGTTGAAAATTGTATCAATCTAGTTGGAGAATAGAGACTAATTCTCCCGTATATCCCATATGAGAAGTGCACCAAAATGTTGAGCATGTTAGAACAAGAGTGGAAAGCATATTTACATTAAGACTTGAATCCACAAAAGGGAAAAATGTACATAGGGTTCTAAACTCAAGGAAGTGTGTAGGAAAATAGAAGCGATCTAGATAATTGGCCACCTTGTCCTGTATACCAAAGATCGCGACCGGAGTGACACGGCTCGATAGGAAACAATACCATCCCTCAAAATAGCTGGGAAGTTTTAGGAGCTTATACATGACCTGGATAAAGATAGGGGAGGGCTCTAAAGACCCAAATCATGGTCGGTTATATAGAGAGCGGTCAGCAAGTTGTAGCCATTTGGAGCAGTTTAGACGGTGCCATCTGATGCGCATTGAAAAATGGATGAAATACCGATAGAGAGGGATCTATGGGCTGAACTTCATATACAGGAGAGCTCAGACAAAGAAACCGGGGGAAGATGTGTTCGCCCATCCCACAGTACTGGATACCCAGGATGATACCTAAGACATCATGCTTGACAAGAGCTTCAACCAAATTGTCCTTATGCTCTCGAATTTTGGATGGGACACCCTCAAATAGGCAGCTAGAACCGGATGTTCCCTTAGCAACAGTTTTCTTTGCTTTAGTCATCTGTGAAAAATAATATGACCTAATTACCAAACCATCCTATGGTAAATCGGGGGAGATACTAGACCGAGGGGAAAACATACTTTCTTGCACAAAAGTGGGAGAATGAGACTTGGATGCATTTCGTAGAGACGTCCCACAAGCACACGATCGACCACTATACTTATAACATAACTGCAAGATTTAAATTACATTCTGGCACAAACCCATCTACCTAAGAATGGCTTTATAATAGCTTAACAAGTCCCAACCCTACTTATTGTTTTCCTCTTAAAAAGGGGGGATGGTTCAGTAATTTAATAGCTTAACGACCATCTACCCCATGCATTGATCTCAATCCCTCAAAGGATTATCAATACAACTATAAATAGATGATCTCATGCACTTGTACAAGGATCAAAATTTTTTGTTACCCTTGTTAGCTTTAAGTATTTGTAGTCGTTGTAATTCTTTAGATAATCGAAAGCTCAAGCCAATAATGAGATCAACCATAGTGGACGTAGATCGTTGCTAAGGTCGAACCACTCTACATCTTTTGTCGTTTGCTTTAATTGCATAATTTATTATTCACTTAGTTACTCGTCATTTTACATTTTAAACAACGATTTTTGCAAGTGACCTTTGCTAAGATTCATCTCTAATCATTATTCCTGGGTTAATTAGAAATCTAGTCCACAATAATATTTCCACTTTGTATGTTACTGTGCAACAAAAGCTATTCACGATGTAAATAATTGTCGTACAACTATAATAAATCGCATTGCAATTATTTTGCATTACTGTTAATTATACAACTAAAAACAATACCTTTCAGACATATTTGTATCAGTTTTTTGGTATATTCGATTCAATGTTGACATTTAAAGTATTAAAAAAATAGTAGATTCAATAATGACTCGGGAGAAATGCACAAAACCGGATGTAGATATATTTTTGAACGATAAGTTTATGAATATAAAAGGAATGAATAGATTTATATAATTTTCATAGACAATAAGCATATGATTATGGTTTTTTTTATAATGAGGGACCTAAGCCAAATTGGCTCTTAAATAAATAAAATTTTTGAAATCAAATATTTTCAAATAAGCAATCATTTTTTCAACTTTTTTATTTTTCAAAAAATCCAAACTTTTTATAAATACAAAGTCAATTTATTTATTTTAAATAACTTCAAATTGTGTCAAAAAGTTAACAGTTTATAACAATGCACTTGTTTTGGAAATATATGGAAAAACAGGAAAAAAATTAGAAAAGGTCTAAGAAATTAACTAAAATTAATTGTTCATTGAAATTCATAAACATTTAAAAAATTCTAAAATGCATAAAAACTTTCACCTTTTCCAGAAAATTACAAAAACCTAATATTAGTGAGAGGAATTAGTCTACAAGAAAATTTAAGACCAATTTTAGTCTGAATGACACAAATTTTAAATTTAACATAAAAGACAACATAATGATATACTCATTGTTGACCCAAAAAATGGACCAACACCCTGGTTTGAATTTAAAAGCACCAGCTCTGTTCTGACAAAGCAATATCACAGATAACAGATATAGAAAAAGAACATTAAAAGAAAGAAGACAGAGAATTTTTATAGTGGTTCGGCTGTTAATGAAGCCTACGTCCACTTTATAGTTTTACTATAGACTGATTGTTGTTACAAGAGATGTTTGATTACAAGGCTTTGATTATCTTTAGCTAGATTGAATCCCCAGGGTAGGAATCCACTGGAGTAGAGATTATTGTGAGGGAGGTATAGAGTGAAGAATGTTTCCAACAGAGCTTCAGCAACCAGTCCGGAGAAGATCCTCTTTATGTTGTAGGTAGAACGGTATTTATAGATATTGGAGAGCTTCTGGGCTGGGCCACTTCGTCAACTGCTCATAGGTAGGTAGGGAACGACCTATGGAGGTCTAGCTCGCGATCTGAGCCAAAATCATGGGTCGCTAGCGACCCATACACTTGGTTCGTATGCGAGCTAATGACTTGGTTGCTTTTTCCATTGCCTCTTTAGTTAGCTCATTGAAGATTCATGGAGAAGCATGGGTCGCTAGCGACCCATGGTTTATGGGTCGCTAGCGACCCATAGACTTAGCATTTTTTCAGCACCTTCTTCCTTCCTTCTCCTCTTCCCTGCATCACAGCGACCCTCCGTTTTGCATGGATCGCTAGAGATCGATAGGGTATGGGTCGCTGGCGATCCAAGTACTTAGGATATTTTATGGAGTTTGGGATGGTTCCATGGTTTTGTGTCATCGTTGTTTGCGTAGTCTCGTTGCACGTTGTTTCGTTTTGATGACAATTTACTGCCTGTTTGCACTCAGTTGCTGATTGGGCTGAAAGAATGCTGGTTTCTTGGTTTAGTCGATCCCAGTCATGGCCTTAGTAATATAGCTTGACTCTCATTAACTCCTTGCCTTAGTCTTTCTGGTTAAGTTCTAAACCATTCGGATAACACAAGATTGTTCGGTCTCCTATTGGGTCCTGCTGGGTTAAAAACCCGGATAACATTTGCCCCCTAGATTATGCCTTCGTTGAAAACAAGGCATGCTCTGGAAATGACTTCTTTTGAGTCTTCATTTTACGAATTCTAGTTTATCATGTCAAGGTTACCATGTAAATTTGGCTTTGACTGTTGAATTTTCGATGTGAATCATCAGAGTCCACCTCAAGATGTTGTTCTCAATTGACTGACTTCTGACAGCCGTTCGTTTTTTGATTTCAATCTGAATTACAATTCCTGGTATTGACGATGCAATCTTTGCTCCGTAGTTTACGCAAGGCTTTAGATTGGTAAGTGGGTGCATGATGTAGGTTTGGAGTTGTCCTATATAGTTTTAATTTGACCGACGGTGAAGCTTTATACGAATATAGCATTATATATATGTAATGTTTTATGAATATATCATTCTATTGTCCTTCATACTAAATTTTAAAACTTATGTCCTTCAGACTAAAATTGGTTTTAATTTTTTTCTTCTTTAGATTAATTTCCTCTATCTATTAATTATTTAATTTTTTATCTATAAGGTAAAAAATTATTGAATTTAATCCAAACTAGAGTCAATCTTCTAATATACCTTTAAAATTTATATTTCTATATGTTTCTAATTTAATAAACTAAATAACAAAATTATCTCCTCAAAAAATAACAAATTTGATATATAGGAAAATAGTAAGAAGGACAAAATTTATATAATTTTTAGGTGCCATGAAGTGTGCTTCATTTTTGTGCACGAAGGACAAAGTTTGCTTCGTAATAGAGCTAAAGGACAAAGTATTTTGGCATAAGAACACGTTAATTTATGGTTGCTTTTTTCACATGTTGGAGCCTGGATGATGGTGAAGGGTGTGTCAGATCTCAACAACGATGTAGTAGCTCTTGACAGTGGCAGACTCTAGCTCAGTGACGATGTAGTAGTTCTCAATGGTAGCAGACTTGAGCTTGGCAACAAAGATGATGGAGAGAGGCGCGATGAGTTTGACGATGATGGAAGGAGGAGATTGTGTGTAGATCGACATGAAAATGGTCGAAGAATTCATGTGCTGCAGCAATGATGGAGGATTGATGTTTTATGTGATTAGAACTGGAGGTGAAGAAGAAACAAGATGGAGTTGGGAAAGAAGAAGATAACAATGGATAATGATACCGAGTAGTATCGTTTTAAAAAAATTAAAATAGTCATTTATATTTCTGCTCCTAATGCTATTTTGTAGTAGCATTTCTAGATAAATGTACATTATATAGTATTATTTTATCATTTTATAATATCATTTTGCAGTATCTTTTTAAATATGTGTAGTAAGGATAGTGTATAGTATCACTATTTTTTTTTAATTAAATTAAATTATGTAAAGTTTTGTTTTTAATGTTATTTAGCAGTAGTATTTTATGAATTATAGTAGTAGTTTTCGAATTGTGGTAGCTTTTTTAAAATTTTAGTAATAGTTTATATGTAATTTCTTTTTAGATGTGTGTAGTAACGATGTTGTGGAGTATCATTTTTTGTTTCTTTAAATAATTACAGTTATATATATTTATGTTCATTGTGCTATTTTATAGTAGCATTTTATGGATTATAGTAGCAGTTTCTGAATTGTAGTAGTTTTATTAAAGTTGTAGTAATGGTAATTTATAAATAGTCGTTGCTTTTTTTAGATGTGTGTAATGATAATATTGTGTAGTAATTTTTTGTAGTATATATAAATAATAAGAGTGAATATGCTAAATGTTAAATGACATTCTTATAATCTTTATTCCATATAGAGCCTATAAATAGTGCTCACCTGTATTGTATTCTGTGTGACAATAAATAAAGGATCGCCTCTCTAATGACTTCTACTCTTGTTTATTTAATAAGATGTTATAATCACGACGTTTTATTATTTTATTTGTATTTTTAGGTTTCATGTTACTTCTTGCATAATGAAATTAATTTTCATGTATGATTATAATAACTGATGTATATAAAATTGGTGCAGGAAAAATAATCTTTGTATCAAACCTACGGATCTAGTATTACTCTGATATTTGACCATTTTTATTTTATTTTTATGTGGAATGTTTATCTCATCTGATGCTTACATATAAAGTTCATTTATTTATTTCCCATATTTAGAGCCTTAATTCTTACTGCCTAAGTTATGAAAGCTCTGCCAGTTTCTTAAAAGCTTTGGTTATGTATGAAGTTAGATACTTATCTCTATTTTCGTTCGAGAAGAGTTTGAACAAGTATTTTTAAGTGTGATATTTCTCGGTGACACTTACTTTTACTCATTCACCCTAAAATAACCGCTTCATATTTTTACTCTATAAATATTCTTTTATATGGATGAAATCCCGTGTAGAAATTTATTTAGTACAAATTTATTACATTTTTCTATCAACCAAGGTACTTAAATGGCTTTTTTTATTCTTTTTTTTTATTTCATTTTCGAAACAAACTAGTAGGCAATTATAGCTAAAGAGACCATGCTTTCATAGTTGGTTTGTTGTAATATCTTTTGTTGATGTGATGTTGTAATATCAAACCAGCTGTAATTACTTTATTCTATTAAACATACATGCATTCATTGAAATTTCAAGCCATTTAACTTTCATTGGCATTATTACTTCCATAAAAGGTAGAATTGACTACCTGATTTATTTATTTTTGTCTTTTGCGGTAGCAGGCAAGATGATTTCAATATAATCATTTGTTAATTTTAATATTATTTGGAAACAAGAGATAATTTATGGACATTAACCTTTATTAGTAGCTGAAAACATTTAGTTTGACTTCATTAATAAGGTAATTTAACTGTTATACAGTGCAAAATATCTATTGTCCTAGCATGAATTTTATAATCTTTTTGCGCATATACTAAATAATTATTCCTACATGATTTGCATGCTTTACCATTTAATATAATATGTAATGTTATATCTTGAACGTAGTATTTGTTTTATTTAATTTTTCTCCTTCTAGTTCATAATTTGGCAAACATAGCTAAACTTGAGATTAAAACTTTAGACATATCTGGAGACAACTATTTTTCATGTATATTGGATGTCGAGATCCATGTGCAATCTCAATGCTTAGAAAATTCCATTAAAAATGGTAATAATAAGTCTCAGCAGGACAAAACAAATATTTTGATAATTTTAATACGTCATATCCACGACGATCTTAAAACAGAATATTTAATTGAAAAAATCATCTCTACATATGGAACTCCCTAAAAGAGCGTTATGACCACCAGAAGACGGTCATACTTCCAAACACTAGGCATGATTGAACATGGGCTTTCAATACTTCAAATCTGTAACGAAATACAGTTTTACGATGTTTAGAATTACTTCTAAACTGAAATTGTGTGGAGAAAAGGTAGATGATGCAAAAATGCTTGAAAAGACATTTTCAACATTTCATACCTCGAACATACTCCAGCAACAGCAATATCGAGAGCGTCATTTTATAAAATATTCTGAACTTATAGAATTTCTATTAATTGCTGAGCAAAATAATGAATTACTTATTAAAAATCACTCCTTAAGAATAACTGGTTCAGCTGTATTAATAGAAGTTAATGCTGCCCACTCTGGAAGAGGTTGAGATAGAGGACGTGGCATGGACATGGATATGGATATAACTTCAACAAAGGCAGTTATAGTGATTTTAAAGGTAATAAAACTACCAACTTTAAAAGGCAACAAAAAATGAGCCTAAAAGGAATAATGATTCTGGCCCGGAAAATATAAGGCATTATGAGGAAGTTTATTGTAGATGTGGACGCTCTGTCCACTAGTCACGTACATGTAGATCATCAAAGAAACAATTGAAGAATACCAATGTTTGAAGAATACCAAGACAAATAATAATGAAGGATTGTTTGATAACACTAACTTGAAGTTAGATGATTTCTTTGAAGATTATGATGGAAATATCATAAATGATGAAAATCTCAATGCAATGATTGATGATATGATCGATCTGATCAACTAGAAGTAGCCTGAAGCTTGTTATGTGGTTTCCGTTTTATTTTATTATCTTGTATTAATATGTTAGTATGAAGTTGATGCTTGTTTTTCTTTTTAGGTTTCGTTTAATTAGTTGAAACAATGTGTACTGATGGATGTTGGTTTTGTTTAGTAATTTGTTTTGAAATCCTTTTAGAAAGTATTAGCATTTATTTATGTTCACAAGTTATTTTGATAATTGACTAACTATATTGTCTTTAATAAATTCTTAAGTTATGACCATCAATATTTGAGTGATGATATATGCCTACTAGATAGTTTAACTACTCATACGATTTTGACAAACCAGAAGTTTTTCTCTGATTTATTTGAAAATATTTCAGCTATAAGTTTCCACCATAGTTGATCTGCTAATATAATTTAAGGGTCCGGAAGATCACATATAGTATTATCAAATGTTACACATATCTTCATTCAAAATGCATTATACTTAAGAAATTTTAAAAAAAAATCTGCTAAGTTTTAAGAATATAAGAATGAATGATTACCATATTGAAACTATAAATGAAAATAACAAAGAATACCTTTGTGTTATTTCTAGAATCGAAAGCCATAAACTTATTTTAGAAAAATTTGGTACAATTTCAACCGGATTATCTTTCATGAAAATTGGCATGGTTGAATCCCACTCTATAAACATGAGCCAAAAGCTCACAAATATAAAGACACTAATTCTTCGACATGATCGCTTGGGTCATCCTAGGTCAACTATGATGCATAAAATCGCTACAAACTTAAATGAGCATGATTTATCAAGCCAATTGAATTCACCAAGTGATTACGTATGTGCTCCATGTGCACAAAGAAAATAATCACTCGACCTTCATATAGTAAAATCACATCTGAATCTCCAACATTTCTACAAAGAATCCAAGGAGATATATGTCATCCAATCCACCTTGAATGTGGACCATTTAAATATTTTATGGTATCAACTGATGCATCAACTCGTTAGTCATATGTATGTTTGCTTTCTACAAGAAATATTGCATTTGCTAAATTACCTGCTCAAATAATCAAGTTGAGAGCACACTTCCTCGATTATCAAATTAAATCAATTCGACTGGATAATGTAAGAGAATTTACTTCTCAAGTATTTGATGACTATTAATTATCATTGGGAATTGAAGTTGAACATCTAGTAGCTCATGTTCACACTCAAAATAGTCTGGCAGAATCAATAGTTAAGCATCTACAACATATTGCAAGGCCATTGCTTATACAATCAGAGTTACCCATTTCGGCTTAGGGACATGCAATTTTGCATGCATCAAAATTAATTAAAATTAGACCAACAGCTTACTTCAATTTTCACCATCATGGCTTTTAACTGAATCTTAATCAAAAATTTCACATTTACAAAAATTTGGCAGCATTGTGCATGTGCCCATTAGTTCCCCACTTTATACTAAATGAGTCCTCAATGTAGGTTGGGAATTTATGTTGGATTTTATTTCGATAAATCGTTACCTTGAACCTCTTACATGTGATGTTTTCACTGCAAGATTTTTAGGTTGTAAATTTTATGAGACAATTTTCGCACCGTTAGAGGGAGAAAAAACTGTCCCATTAGAACAGCATGAAATATCATGTGATAATCCATCTATGTCTGTGATGACCCATTTTTCCGTACCCTTTGAATCGACAATAAACCACATATGTCCAACTCAAATTGCACAAAAATACGAAACATGAAGGGTAATAAAGAAAAATAGACAGAATAGAATCTCACACGAATGGAATAACATATAATATTGCACAAATACCTTTACAGCGGAAAACTTTTAAAATACAATATCAGAGTCTAACCTAGATTCGGCCTGGACAGTTATAACACCTGCCCTTACAAATGCTGACAAACAACAACCAAAAACAAACAAACCACAATGGATAATAGAATATGTCCGTACGTAGATGAATATCTCTAGCTCTTCTCTAGAAACTCCAACCTTCTTCAACTAAACATGAAACTACTCGGATCTGACCCGAGTATTAAAAATATCCGGATCAGGCTTGATAAACCAGCGTGAGAAAAAAATTCAATAATAAATGACAGTGTCGTATATCAGCCTTTGGATAAAATCCTTTGAAAAGAAAGAGTATCTCATAAGACCACTCCCACACATAAACACGGAAGGATTTTTACCTTATGATAACAAAAACACTTTTATATCAAAACATTTGATATTATTTCTAATGACATCTCTTTGAAAACATTTCCAAATAAACTTATTAATCTTAGTCGAAATTGTTACATTGATTAAATTCCAGCATAATAGGTTTACAATCAAGTCTGTAGGTTCTTATTGGAGAATGGATTTCCATACAAATGACCAAGTGAAGGATCTACCTTCCGAATGGGTACACCTCTAGATGGATGTCCCGAAGCACAGAACATATGCCCTCTACCAACATAAGACCGACCTACCTCTTTAACTAGTTAGTACCGAATATGTCATCCCCCGGTCGTTACCGACCTTTAATCGAGCGCTCGTTTCCATACACCACATTAATTTACATCCCGACCGTCATAGAGGAAAGAAATATATCTAGAAGGGGATGATCATACCCTACTTGGGAATGACCCACTTAGCCTTGCCGCATCTAATCCTGTTTCGGTCATTTCCAGTTTGATGAGGCTTGAGGCAACGATTACCTTTTCACATAGCACATATCACATCTCTGAATGCCACATCGCCATTTCCGTTGACTACTAACTGTCTTCCACAAAAATACAACCCTTGAGCTCGTACGTCTCAAGAAAGGGTGTTAAGCTAAGAGAAGTTGCCTTCTCCGCCACCAAACAGATGTACGTTTGTAAAAACCAATGTTCGTAATAATTAGAAATGCAATGTCAGACAAACGTCCATACAAATTGTCCAGGAACAGGAAAAACCGAAGGCACTCTCCTACTACCACTAGTAGCGAGTAGTCCTTGAAATCCGAAAAATCTCCACAACGAGGAGACCACTACTATATATAACTCTATAATGGGAGCTACCCAGAGCATGTCAACAAGCAGTCCTCACGCCACGAAGATCCACGGTCTTCAATAATCATCATCTTCAACATGTCTTCACTTTCGAACGTATACATTGGTTCGAAGTGGTTTTCGGATAGGGATTACCCAAATCTGACCCCGGTTCCTTTGAAGCCAGTCATCGATAAAAAAAAGTGAATATGAGTATACAGGATTTATTAAGTCTCTTTTCACTTTAACTCTTTTCGGATGATTTCGAAATCTCTTTCTTTCGACTTAGAATAATTTTAAGAAATTCATTCTTTTGCTTTGGATAATATTTTCAAATTTCCTTACTTAACTCTTGATCCAAATTCCTTAACTTTTAGGCGGGTCAAAAACAATGTTATTTAAGACATCGTTTACGATAAACCCTAAAATAAATCTTAGCAAACATTTTTGAGTAAAAAGGATCATAGAAACCATTCTAATTTTACTCAACATCAATTTCCGTATTCAACAAGTGTTATAGGCGGAATAATGGTGAAATCACCTTTTAAATTCCACGAATAGGACGAGTTCCCTCTTCGGATTTCAATACCAAGTATAAGAAGATTATCTCTATGCAATCCAAGTCGTAGTTTGTTCATTTTGGAGATTGCTTAAATTTGATAATACTAATCTTCTTTTATTTTGGAAAACTTAATACAATCTTTTTATTTTAGAGCATCCGGGCTTTCCTTTCGATCTGTTCCACCCCTCACCTAAGAAAAGAAAACATAGGCCAGGTAAGTTCAGGGCACTGGTTGCTCCATCCCTAACCTTAGTTAAACACCTTGTTTTATCTTCTCAGATCTCACAGGCGGGACAAATGTACTAGTCGTTTCCGCATACTCAGTTATCAACTTTATTTTGGAATTGATCATAAAGATTCTCAATTATCTTTTAAAATGCTTAACTTTCCTTTTAAAAACATTCATAATTAATTCTGGGAAAAATCGTGACATTTAAACTTATTTTCAAAAAGTTATACCATTCGCATCATAAAAGTGCTACGGAAAGTGCTATATAAGCTTATTTGTTTAAATCAACTTTTAAACATTCGATAATTCATATTTTCCAATTCAAATCTATTTTAAGCCATTTAAATAGATTTATCAAATTTATTTCATATTTTTCTAATATTATAAACGTTCATTTAAACAGATTTCCTGTTATAGTCACTTAACTACACTAGCGCGATTTTTCTAGAAAATTGATTTGGACTTAATTCAAAATCTACTCAACAAAATTTTTATTTTCTTTCTTCGTTTAGAAGATATGGATATAACAGTCCGGAATTTTCTTATCTCGAAGAATTCCGAACTATATTCCATTCTATACACTCATTTGAACTTTTCGGCGCGAAATCGCGAACTACCATTGCGCGACGCACCTTGTTTTAACTTATTTTTCAATATTTGAAATAATTTATTCAAATTGAATTCTATTACTTATAAAATCATTATAAAGCAATATTTTCACTTTTCAAAGTATTTGAAATATATTTTCACTATTACCATATTATAATATTATTATATTCACATTATTTTAATATTAAAATTTTTAAATTCCAATTTCAATTCAATTTCAATTCTAACTTCAAATTAAACATATTTAAAACTTAGATTTCAAATCTAATTTCGATTTAAACTTCAATTCAATCTCAAACTAAACTTCAATTTTCAAAATCGATTTCAATTTCACTATTCATCTCAATTTCAATTTAACTATCCTTTTTAAGTCCGATTCACTTCAAATTTCAAATTCTCTTTTATTTTTACTTTGATTTCACTTCTAATTGAAAAGAGACTTATTTTTCAAAAATATCTCATATCACTAAAATATGGTCTTATTAACAAAGGATCATTTAATCAAAATGAACATAACCAATATCCATATTCATTACTAACATAACATCCATTCAACAAATCACATAATATATGATTTCAAATCCAACATTCACTATTAATACCATAACGGGATATTATCACAATTCAATTATCTAACCAACTATCAAATCATTCATATTAACAATCAAATAAACATTCATATGTCATAAGGATATAAATATGATTGTTTTAACATAACCAAAATATAAATTCAAAAGCAATGAGAATTTCTCACCTTTAACCAAAATCGTTTCACTTCCTACCAACATTCTTATCCAAACCAACACTTCACTAAACATTTCTAAACCTTATCATAACCATGCTTCCAAGTGATCGACCATCTCCACCACTACTTGCCTTGCTCACGGCCATGACACTCCTCCACCATCTTGCTCTCGGCCTAAGCCCTTAAACACCTTCATCCTCACGGCCCATGGCCATTATAGAGAAGAGAAGTAGTTTTAAGGAATGGTTAGAGAGTAATTAGTGGATTGGTGCTTAAGCACTCCACTATTTTTAACCCTCCTACCAAATCTTAAAAAGAAAAGAAAAGAGAGAACTTCCTTTTGGAAGCCATTAGAGAAGCTTAAGGAAAGCTTTAAGAAAGGAAGAAGAAGAAGAATTTTGGTATGAAAAAATGTGTGAAAGGGAGGTGGTATTTATAGCAAAAATTTCCTATGCAAATTACCCTTTTAACCTTAACCAAAATGACTAAAATACCCTTCTACTTTTTGAATTTTCAACTTATTTTCTTTCCTTTCCAAGACATGATTTGATGTCTTTAATGAGATAAGATGCTTCGATTTGATTTTGTTTAATATATATTTATTTATAGGTTTATGTCAAATCATACTTTTATACTTTTCAAAAGTAAACTCTTTTTGTCTTTTAGTGCTAAATGTAAAGTGTTTAAAAGTTTGTAAATTTGTATTTATATGTTAGAAAATGTATCAAGTTGCAACAACTTGACGACAACTCGTTTTGATTGAAACCTGTGTTTTTGTCGATAAATTTTACAGTCAAAATTTGACGTTTTTGTTAAGCTATGTATTGAAGTAAATCAAACTTTAAAATGAACTTTTTACTTCTTTAAATAAATTAAAAAATGTCTCTTTATATTTAAAAATCATATTTAATTAATATCAAAATCTCTAATTTTACAGTGTATGTAAAACTGACAAAATACGACAAATTTTGGTTATTTTTTTAAAACGATTATTAACATATTATTATTATCTTTTTTAGATGTTTTAAATAAAATTTAACTTATCAAATAAATATTTAAACCTATTTATTTAAGCCTTTATTTATTTTTATTTTTTTACAAAACTTAACTTTTGTTGATTTGTTCTAAAATCCAAAATTATTAACTATAAGAATAGATAATTATTTATTATATATAACATATTTATTTAAGTTTTAAACCTTTTTTAAATTTAAAATGAACGAAATCTCTCATTTTCGAAGTAGTGAAATTACGGGTCGTTACAATGTCTCAATTTGGATCCGTGTACCAAACAATGTTAATATGAGATACATAGGATTTTGCATCTTCAGAATATTGCAAATCAAATGCTAGATGCATTTAATGATGTTGTGAAAATAACTAAATCTTACATTCCAGCAGCAAATGCACCAGTTAAAATTAAAGTCATAGAACAACCAAAGTTGAATATAGTAGCAAATGAATCTACAGCATGACAAAAGTGTGGAAGACCCATTAGTTCAAAAGACTTGGCGTCTAGAAAAAGAAAATCTAATGAAAAATCATCAATTGATAAACCTCCCGAAGAGGTTATAAATGATCCAAAAGACCACTTAAATGAAAATTCCAATTCTCCTAAAAATGACGAAGGAACTACTATCCCGAAAAAATATTAGAAGCTTTCAAAAGTAAAATGATACATAATAATAATGAGATTTAAATATTTCATACGAACTATGGAGAAATATGGGACCGAAATAAAATAATAGTTGATGATGTATTCCCATTCGCAGTAGCTAGTGAAATAACTGAAAGTCATAATGATAATGAGAATAATGATACCGTACCAACTAGCATAAATGAATGTCGAAAAAGACACGATTAGCCAAAATGGAAAGATGCTATCTAAGTTGGACTAGATTCACTCGAAAAATATGGTGCGTTTGTACCGATAGAGAAAACACCAAAAAATGTTAAATAAGTAGGCTGTAAATGAGTATTCGCTAGAAAACGAAATGATAAAAATGAAATCATGAGATACAAGGTACGGCTTGTCGCATAAGGTTTCCTATAGAGCCCATGTTTTGATTTTAAAGAAACATACTTTCCTCCTGTTATGGATATCATAACATTCAATATTTGATAAGCCTCGTAGTTTCTGAAAAACTTAATAGAAGATTAACTGATGTTGCGGCAGCTTATCCTTATGGTGAATTAGTTACCGATATTTACATGAAAATCCTATATGGATATAAGTGGCCTAAAGCAAAATCAAAGTCGATGTACTCGTTAAAATTGAGACGATCACTATATGGTTTGAAACAATCTGGAAGAATATGATTTAACCGTCTTAGTGGATATTTAGTAAAAGCTGGATATAAAAACAATCTCATTTGTCTATGTGTCTTTGTAAAGAAATAGGTAAAAGGATTTGCTATTTTAGCAGTTTATGTTGATGATATAAATTTGATTGGGGCTCCAGAAGAGATTGATGAAACAATAAATTATTTAAAGAAAGAATTTAAAATGAACGATCTTGGAAAATTAAATACTGTCTTGGCCTACAGATCGAGCATAATACTAATAACATATCGATCCATTACTTAAACTACATTGAGAAAATCCTAAAGCGTTTTCAAATAGACAAAGCACATCCACTTAGTACATCTATGATTGTCAGATCTTTAGATATTAAAAATGACCCTTATCACTCAAAAGAAGGTGATGAAAATGTGCTTGGTCCAAAAGTACCATAACACAGTGCTATTGGTGCATTATTATATTTAGCACAATGTACTAGACCAGATATTGCATTCTCGGTAAAATCTTCTAGCAAAGTATAGTTCTGCGCCAACGAAAAAACATTAGAATGGTATAAAACATATCATGAGATGTCTTCATGGAACGAAAATTTAAGTTTGCTTTATTCTAATATAAACAATAATTCGAATCTAGTTGGCTATGCTAACGCAGGTTACCTTTTTGATCCACATAAAGCAAGATTACAATCTGGGTATGTGTTTACTAACAGTAATGCAACTATTTCATAGCGATCTACGAAGCAAACGTTGGTAGCAGCATCACCCAATCATTTTAAAATACTAGCACTACATGAAGTAAATCGAGAATGTATTTGGCTAAGATAATTAATATAGCATATTCGAAAGACATGTCAACTCCTCTCAACTACAAAAGGATCAACTATTACATATGAAGATAATGTAGTTTGCGCAGCTCAAATCCAAGCTGGTTATATCAAGGGTGATAGAACGAAGCACATATCTCCTAAAATTTTCTTATATATGAATTACAAAAGGGAAATAAGATAGAGGCGAAACAAATCCAGCCTCAACAAAATCCGGCAGATCTATTCATAAAGGCACTTCCAAAATCAATGTTTTAAAAAAGGATGTATAAAATTGGCATGTGTCGGCTGCATCAACAGACTAACTGAATAATGCATTATAAATCAGGGGGAGCATTCAAAAGTATGTTATAATGTACTCTTTTTCCTTTACTAATATTTTTCACACTGAGTTTTTTTTAGTTAGGTTTTTAATGAGGGATTATCTTGATCCGGAAATATTAATCCTCATAATAACATTAAGTTACCTGAAGATGAATTAAAGTTGCACTCTTTTCCTCATTTACGATATTTCCACTGGGTTTTTCATAACATAGGTTGTTAATGAGACAATTATTTTTATCATCTTTACATACACATATTCAAAGGGAAGTGTTGTAATATATATAAATAATGATGATGAATATGCTAAATGTTAAAGAACATTATTGTAAAATTCATTCTGCATAGAGTATATGAATAGAGCTCACCTGTATTGTATTATGTGTGACAATAAATAAAAGATCACCCCACTCTAATGGCTTCTGCTCTTGTTTACTTTATAATTTTTTATTTTTTTGAATAAATATAGTTATGTATATTGCTATTTATAATGCTACTTTATAGTAGCATTTTATGAACTATAAAAGTAGTTCCTAAATTATAGTAGTTGTTTGCACAAAAAATGGGTAAACACCTCCAAGTCGTATGATTTAGTTGATTTTATGTTGTTTTTAGTGATCTGGGTGATTTATGCAAATATATAAAAAGCAGGGACTAAACTGTAAAAGACACACAGATTTATAGTGGTTCGGCCAGAATGTGCCTACATCCACTTTATATGTTATTCTCCTTTACTGTTCAGATTATAAGTACAAAGCTTTGATACAAGTATATGAAAGTTGTTTGAAAGTTATATCCGTGCTTGAGCTCTCAAACTTGTCTGCCATTGTTGTACCCCTACCCCTCTATTTATAGAGTGAGGCTGGGGGTAGGAGTCTTGGATGTATATAGCTGCTGGCGGGCCTGGGCTGACGTGATCTGGCCTGGCAAAGTTGGTTCGACATGCCTTGGTTCGGTGAAGGTTGGAGTAGCTTTGGTTCGGCAATGGTTGGTTCGGTAGTGGTTGGTCCGGTGAGGGTTGGAGTAGCTTTGGTTCGGCAATGGTTGGTTCGGTAGTGGTTGTTCCGGTGAGTGGATGGAGTAGCTTTGGTTCGACAATGGTTGGTTCGGTAGTGGTTGGTCCGGTGAGTGGATGGAGTAGCTTTGGTTCGGCAATGGTTGGTTCGGTAGTGGTTGGTCCGGTGAGTGGATGACCTTGATTCGGCAGTGCCTTCCTGGCCTTGACTCGGCAGTGTTGGTCCGGTGGCCCTGGTCCGGTGAAAACATGTCCAACATTTGCCCCCCAAAGTGTGGCATATGGTTGCATATGTCGCGCTTTGTTTTCCTCAGTTTGGACACTCCGTTCGGCCTGAGTGCCGAACCAACAGGTCCGATAGCTGGGGCTTTGTCTTCTAAGCAAGCGGGTGTGATCTAGGAGTGTACGGACGATGCTTTCCGCCTGGCTTTCGAAGGGCTGGAGGGAGAAACGGCTCTGGTAGAGGGGCCTAAGAAAGCTGACAAGGCCGGACCCGGTGCCGACTCATCTTCCAAGAGTGTTCTAGTTGAGGAAACCCCCGCGACTCAAGGTGAATTTTTGACTTCTGTCGACTCCATTTATGATAAGGACTTAGGAATATTTTATGGTCATCTCCCGTCCTGGAATGAGATCCAGGACTTATTGCAGTATCCCACTCCTTCCCAGGGTTTGTATAACAAAAGTGTCTCCTTACTTTTCCTATCTTGATATATCTCTTGAATTATAGTTCAACGTCTGCTTGTAACACTTGGTTTTTGTCCCAGGAAAGGGTAAAGTGGCCAAGACATCGGATGTTCGGCACCGCCTTGAACAATATAAACTTCTAAGGGCTTCAACTAAGCCAAAGCCTCCGACTAACCGCCCTGGAGATGTCGTCGGCTACCGTCCTCTTCTTGGAGTTATCGAAGAGGATATCCAAAAGAAGAAGAGGAGTCGCTCCTTGTTTGAATCTCCACCTGGCCCTCATCCCCCGACTCAGCCTCTTCAGGATGTTACGGAGGAGAATACTGAGCTTATTCCTTCCCCGCACCCGTCTGAAAATCCTACTGTTACCCCGATAGATCACCCTGGCTTGGCTCGTAATCCGTTCGCGGGTCATCCGGATCTGGATCCGGGTTCCCACGATATTTCCTTCGATGAGGTTACTGGTGAGCACCTTCTTCCTCGTAATCCTATGGTAAGGGTTCTTGATGAGGCTAAGTCCCTGGATCTTGATTTGCTTACCACTCGGGTTGCAACTTTGGGGGATGAAGCTAAGGCAAACATCGACCGGGTTGCTGAGGAAGCCAGGAAGCTGATGGGGCATCATGCCCGACTGGTCAAGGCCGGAGAAGAAATCGGGAGTGCTAATATTCGACTGCGGTTAATAGTTTCCGACCAGGCCAAGCAGCTCGCTGATCAGGCCATCTAGATCTCCCAACATGAGGCCGCCTCCAGGCGACTAAAGAAAACCATGAAAGAGGCTAGCAGAGCAAAGCTACGGAAAATGGAGGCTGCCTGTAAGGAATGGATTGACATGGCTATTGCAACGGTGGATGAGGTTCGGAAAGCGGATCTCGAGCAGATACAGGAGTTGTCCGGGAAACTTGAAGCCGCAGAGCTTGCTCAAACCAAGCTGAAGGAGGAGATGGATGCGATGAGGAAATCCTTCCAGGCTGACTGTTCGCGATACCGATCGGAGAGGGATGTCGCCATTGCAAAGTTGTTGGCTTCTGAGGACCGAGTAAGGGAGTTTGAGGAGAACGAGGGGATAATGGATGAGATGCTTCAGGATATATACTTTCGCACTTGGAAACAGGGCATCTTATCTTGGATGGATGATTATCCCCGAGTCATGGCCAGGATTTATCTCAGGGCCCTGGAGGAGGCTAGGTCCGATGCAGATAAGGAGGGTGGCGCGGCCTTTAGAATGGATGTGGTTACGGCTCAATTCACCAAGGAGGAGAAGGTGGCGGTGAAAGAGGGTATGCGGCTGCTTGCTACTGAGGAGGTTGGTGTGCAGTTGGAGGATTATGATCAAGGAGCAGATGCTGGTAAGTCTCCCCTTTTAGCTTTTCGTAACTTGGTTGCTTATTATTAATAAATTCTTTCCTTGATCGGACAGGCGGGACCTCTGGAGCACCAAATATCTCTGGTCAACATGCTGAAAGTTCCCACTCCGCGGTTAAGGAGATTTCGGAGGGCCAGCAGGACAAGGGTGAAGCTCCGATGCAGCCGACTCCTTAACTTGACCTGGATATCTTTTTGTTTACTTGACATTGCTGTCTACGTTAGTCTCAGAGCAGTAACGTAACTTTTAGGTTGTAATTATGTTACTTGTAATACACGACTTTATTCTTGGTATGTAATTTTTAACTTAAGCTGATTCTGTCGTATTTGAATGCTTTGTTCTTGCTAAAAATATAATTTCGTATTCTGCAATGTTAGTGTGATGTGCGAATAAATTATAGCTATGTATTTACTTGCAAGGGAAGAAAGTACCGCCTTTCATGTTTCGGTCGTAGACAGTTGCTTTGAATGTCTCATACGACTGAGTATGGAATGCAGTTGATTGACTCGTCATCCGATTGTGAGTTCTTAGTGAGCGTCTCTTGTTCTGTGTCCTGTACTTTAGGGATTGTTATAGAGGATAGGAGGGAAGTTTTTTAAATAAAATTAAAATATGAGAAATAGTAAAACTTCCAATCACGGAAGGCCTGCGATGTGCTTAAGTTCGTGGCAAACGGGCTTTGTAGTCACTTTCCCTAGCTGTGGGTCTTGGAGACATTTGTCATCCATCTTACGCCTCTGCGGGGAGTTTATCTTTTTTTACCACAGCCGTACTTAAGACACATCGGAGCCGAGATCGCACACAGTAACTACCCAGGCCATTATGGCCCGTAGTCGCGGGTATTATTCGATTTACCGTGGCCGGCTAGCGTGGGTGCCGATCGTCAACCGTGAACTACCCCTGGCTGGCCACACCTTATGTTGGGGCTTAAAGTAGGTTCACGGTTGCCGGCGAGCCGAACGCCGTAATGAGCTGCCTTGGCTATAGTCGGCCTTCTCGGTGGCTTATAATCGGCTCATTACAGTTGGCTTTAAGGGCCGATCGTGAGCAATGAGTTAACTCGCAGTAGAGGGATGCTGGAGCAAAAGTGTCTCATTGGCGAGGGCATAAATTCACATAGTACCTGTTAGGTCTTGTCCAGGTGAGGTTGCGCCGTGATGTGTCTTGAATGGAAATGCCATTACATAGGATTTTGTTCAACAGAAAAGGATAAAGTTAACAAGCAGCCAAGATATAAAGGAACAAGTTAAAAAGAGACAACTTTTTTAAAGTGGTCCAGCACGAAAATGCCTACGTCCACTGATTCTCTTTGTTAATTCACTTCATATGGGCAGTACAAGTTAAGAAAAGTATCGACGAAGGTGTTGGATGTTCCATGCCCTCTGGAACACCTCCCCGTCCATTGTTGACAAAATATAAGCTCCATTGGGGAGATCTTTATGAATTACATATGGTCCGTCCCAGATTGGATCTAGCGCTCCGGGGCGCGGGAAGATTCGCTTGAGGACAAGATCTCCTTTTTGTAAGCTACGATGCTTGACTTTGGAGTTGTATTGCGTTGCCACTTTTTGCTTGTGAGCTGCTGCTTTGAGGGCTGCATCATTTCTTCTTTCCTCAATTAGATCCAAAGACATGTGGAGGAGCTCTTCGTTCTCTTCTGGGTTATAGTGGATCCTACGGTGGGAAGGCACTATAGTTTCAATTGGGTGCATAGCCTCCGATCCGTATGCCAAAGAGAAAGGAGTATGCCCTGTTGATGTTCTGAAAGATGTGCGATAGGCCCACAGTGCCGTAGGAAGTTCATCCACCCAAGCGCCTTTTGACTTTTCGAGTTTCTTTTTGATTAGAGTCTTGAGAATTTTGTTGACGGCTTCGACTTGTCCGTTTGCCTGGGGATAAGCTACGGATGAGAAGCTTTTGTGAATTCCGTGCTCTTGGCACCAGTTGGCGAACTCCTCGCTGTCAAACTGAAGTCCATTGTCCGATATGATTTTAAATGGGACTCCGTACCTGCATAGAACATTTTTGATCAAGAAGTTAATAACTTTTGCTGAAGATACTTTATTTAGGGGTTCTGCTTCCACCCATTTGGTGAAATAGTCGACTGCCACTATAGCATATTTGGCTCCGCCTCGGCCCATTGGCAGTTCTCCAATCAAGTCAATTCCCCATACTGCAAAAGGCCAAGGGCTGGTCATTTGAGTAATCTCAGTTGTTGGTAGCCGCGGAATCTTAGCAAATTTCTGACATCTGTCACATTTTTTGACGAAGTCTAAGGCGTCTTTGTTTAAGGTGGGCCAGAAATATCCATATCGGAGTATCTTCTTTGCCAGAGTTTGCCCTCCAGTGTGATCTCTGCAGCTTCCTTGATGGATGTTGGATAAGATTTCCTTTGCTTCCCTTCCGGCGACACGCCTTAATAAGGGGTTAGAGAAGCCGCGCCGATAAAGGGTGCCTTCTTGTATTGTGTAGCGGGAAGCTCTCCTCAAGATTTTCTTGACTTCGTTACGCTTGTCGGGCAGTATGCCGTCTTGTAAGTATTTTTGGATGGGAGTCATCCAAGTTTCCTCTCTGATTGCAGCTATCAGATTCACCTACTCGAAACTCGGGGTCAGTTGCTTTGAGATGGCCACTGCTCCAAAAATAGTGTCGTCTCTTGTGCTAGCTTGCTTTGCCAATCCGTTGGCCTCTTGGTTTTCTTCCCGAGGGATGTGTTTGATTAGATAGTGATCCAATTGATCGAGAAGCAGCTTGGTCTTCTTTAGATATGCTGTGAGTCGTTCTTCTCGAGCCTGAAATCCTCCTAGTATTTGATTTACAATAAGTTGAGAATCACTATAAAGACATAAAGAATTGGCTCCAATCTCTAAGGCAAGTCCTAATCCAGCTATCACCGCTTCATACTCTGCATCGTTGTTGGTGGCAGCGAATTCCAACTTTAGAGCATAGTGTAGCTTATTTCCTCTGGGAGTGATTATTACCACACCTGCCCCCGAGCCTTGTTCGTTTGACGCTCCATCCACAAAGAGATTCCACTTGATGTCTTCCGCTATTTCCGATTGCTCCTTACCTTCGTTGGTAGTGAATTCGGCGATGAAATCGGCCATGGCTTGTCCCTTGATGGCGGTGCGAGGATGGTAGGTGATATCATATTGACTTAGTTCAATGCACCATTTAAGTAGTCGCTCAGAAGTGTCGGGACGATGGAGTACCTGCCTTAGCGGTTGATTGGTCAGAACTCTGATGGAATGAGATTGGAAATAGTGACGCAGTTTCTGTGATGTGATTAGTAAACAGTACGCTAGTTTCTCAAGTTTAGGATATCTGGCTTCCGCCCCTGTAAACCTCTTGCTTACAAAGTATATTGGCCACTGCGTGCGTTTGTCTTCTCTCACCAAGGCGGCGCTTAGAGCATGAGATGACACAGCAAGGTATAGGTATAGCTCTTCGCCTTTGTTCGGAGTTGAGAGTACTGGTGGTCTCTGGAGGTGTTCGATTAAGTTAAGGAAAGCTGTCAAGCATTCGTCAGTCCATTCGAACTTTCCTTTGTCTTTCTTTAGAGCTTCGAAGAAGGGGATGCATTTGTCAGTTGCTTTAGAGATGAATCTGCTCAAGGCGGCCACCTTCCCATTTAGGCTTTGCATTTCTTTTCAGGTAGAAGGTATCCTGATATCTTTCAGAGCTCGGACTTGTTCAGGGTTTGCTTCAATTCCTCTGGCATGGACGATGAATCCCAGGAACTTTCCTGATGATACTCCGAAGGAGCATTTTATAGGATTCAGCTTCATTCCATATTGGCGAAGTACTTGAAACATCTCGCCCAGGTGGCTTACGTGATCGTTGGCTTTCCTTGACTTTACCAGCATGTCATCCACATAAACTTCCATAGTTTGTCCTATTAGCCCTACAAACATCTTGTTGACGAGGCGCTGATAGGTGGCTCCTGCGTTTTTAAGTCCAAAAGGCATTACTTTGTAGCAGTACAATCCCCGGTCAGTGATGAAACTAGTGTGGTCTTGATCGGGAGCATGCATAGGAATTTGGTTATATCCTGAGTATGCGTCCATAAAAGATAAGAGTTCGTGCCCGGCCGTGCTGTCCACGAGCTGGTCGATTCGGGGAAGTGGGAAGCAATCCTTCGGGCATGCATCATTTAAGTTGGAGAAGTCAATGCATGTTCGCCACTTCCCATTAGCCTTCTTTACTAGTACCGGATTGGCGATCCACTCCGGGTAGATGGCTTCTCGTATGAAGTCATTGGCAAGTAGGTTTTTTACTTCTTCATCGAGGGATGCTGATCGTTCTGCCCCCATACTTCTCTTTTTCTGTTTTACTGGCGCCTTGGTAGGATCGATGTTTAGTACGTGGCATGCTATGTCAGGGGAGATTCCAGTCATGTCAGCGTGTGACCATGCAAATACATCCAAGTTGTGGCGGAGAAAATCAATGAGTTGTTCCTTCAATTCTGCTTTTAGTTGGGACCCGACTTTCAATAGTCTACTCGAGTCATGTTTGTCCACAGATACAAATTCCATAGTCTCTGCAGGCTCGGCGGTGGCCTCCTCCTCTTTGTCCCTGGGGTCTAATTCATTGTAAGGGTCACTGGTATATCAAAGAGGAGGGGCTTTCTTTAGTTGCTATGCTTCCAAACTTTTCGTGCAGAGGGCAGTCTCTGCACTCTTTCCTATATCCTTCCTGCGGTTATTGTAGAGTTCAGTTACATAGCAATCTCGAGCGATGTCCTGGTCTCCCTCTACTTCCCCTATTCCATTGTCCGTTGGAAATTTCATCTTCAGGCACCATGGGGCCAGGACAATTTGGAAGTCAGACAAGGCTGGCCTTCCTAAGAAGGCGTTGTAGGCCGAGTGGTTTTCTATCAGCACAAATGTTTGTTTCCGCACAACGGAGCGGGGATGACTTCCAATTTCAACAAAGAGGTCCAGTCGCCCGAGGGGCATCTTCGCATTTCCTGTGAAACCGTGTAGTGGTTTATTGCAGGGAAGAACATCCTTTAATGACAGCTTCATTTTGTCAAAGGCATGCTTGAATAGGATATTTACTGAGCTTCCAGTGTCTACTAGAATTCGAAAAACTTCGGTTGGACCGAGCCGGGCAGAGATAACCATGGGATCTGTGTGAGGGTACTACCTTCCCTCCAGGTCACGCCTACTGAATGTGATGTCACCATTCTCTATCCGCTTCGGGTGGCATTCTTCTATAATAGAATTGACGCATTCTTCATTGTTTCTAAGTGACTTTCCATACCTTTCCATCTCTGCCCAGCTTCCGTCGGCGATGTGTGGCCCTCCCGAGATGGTATGGAGAACTATCTTCTCTTGACTGGAGCCGCTGGTGTTGCGATTTCCTCTGCCTATTTCTGGGGAGGGTAGCCTTGGGTTCTCATTGGCAGGAACTGGAGTCCTGTTCTGACCTTTTACATAGCGCTCTAGTCTCCTTCTTCTGATGTGTTCTTCAATCAAGTCCCGGAGATGATGGCATTCGTTGGTATCATGCCCATGGGATTCGTGGAAGCGGTAGAATTTTCCAGACTTAATTGCGTTATCTGATTCCTTCTTGTGCGGGGGGCGTTTGTATTTAACTTCGTCTTGAGTGGCCAGGAAGATGTTTTCGATCGTTTCATTCAAAGGGGTGTAAGCGTCAAATCTCGGTCCTGGCCGATATAGACGCTTTTCTCCCTTCTTGCCCCCAGCATTATCTCTAGAGTCATTTCTTCGAACGTCCTTTGCTACAGCGGGCGTGTTGCCGTGAGCTGCCTTATTTTGTTGCCCTGACTGCCCCTCAGCGGCAGCGTCTTCAAGTCTTATATATTTCCCAGCCTCATGGAAGAAATCGGGTAAAGTAGCTAGTTTTTCTTTTGTCAATCTTCTAGCAAATTTAGTATATGGATGCACCCCACTACAGAGGGCCATTAAGATAAGCTTCTCATCGGCATCTTGGACTGCGGCCGCTGCGGCATTGAATCGGGTTAGATATTGCTGCACTTTCTCTCCAGGTTTCTGTTTGATACTGGATAAGGAATAAGCGTCCTTGGGTTGCTCCACATGAATGCGGAACTGGCTGATGAACTTTTCTTTCAACATCTCCCATGAGCTGATGGATCCTTGGGGTAGATGGCAGAACCAGGAGGTAGCTAGATCTGCTAAGAATAGTGGAAAGCATTTGCACAGTACTCCCTCTGTTGCTCCGCTCATGAGCATATGCTATGTGTATCTCTGTAAGTGTACAACGGGGTCAGAGGTTCCCTTGTAAGGTTCTATTGTTGGCATTTTCCATTCTCGAGGGGTGATGACAATCTCGATATTGCGGGCGAAAGGGCTGGTTACCCTCGCGCCTATCCCTCGATCTCTTTGATCTCGTTGGACGCACTCTCTGAACAAGCGTGCCATCCTTTCATCAGAATTTGGAGCGGATAGAAATGAGTTCGGTTCTTCTCTGTGGGATTGATTCCGTCCAGATGACCTGTAGGGATGGTATCGTCTATCATTCCTAATATTTTCCAGTGGCTGTCTTTGGTCTTCTGGGAGCATGCTAGGGTCAGCCACAGTTGGCCCTTGCCTTGATCTTCCCCTGTTGGGTTCTGATCTAAGCACTTCCTCGGGTCCAACTTCGGGCTGGACTCTAGCTCGGCCCCGTTCATTGGCTTTTCCGTGGTTAGGCAGCATGACAGGCTCAACTACGGTTGACCTTCGCCTGGTACCTCCCCCGTTGGGTTCGGTTCCAAGCGTTTCCTCGGGTCGGCGTTCGGACTGAGTTCGGTCTCGGCTCCTACCATGGCCGCTTCTGTCGTTAGCTTCTTCGAAGAAGGAAGATCTTTGTTGCCTCCGAGATCCTCCAAACTGGGACTCACCCCATGATTCAGTGTTGCGGTTGGACTCTTCAGCATCCCTTAAGCGTGACATGAGTTGGTCCACCAAGGCTTCTTGTTGGGATGTGAAGCGGTTAGTCACTTCAGCCACAACCCTGTCTAGATCTGCCCTAGTAATTGCTACCGGCTGTCCCGTGGCAGGGGTTGTCGGATTTGCTTGACCTTCATTTGGTACTGCTGTTGGAATGGGATGATTTACTTGATCTATGACCACTGGATCTGGAATACTGCTAGTTGCGATGTTCTTTCCTTTGTTAACGTCTTTTTTCTGCCTGGAAGGCATGTTTTCCAAGCAATGAACGACGCTGTTAGGAAGAAGGTTAAGTGGGAGAAGCTGAAGCTTCGAGCTCCCGTTTCTCAGTGAAAGCACCAAAAATGTTTGCACAAAAAATGGGAAAACACCTCCAAGTTGTATGATTTAGTTGATTTTATGTTGTTTTTAGTGATCTGGGTGATTTATGCAAATATATAAAAAGCAGGGACTAAATTGTAAAAGACACACAAATTTATAGTGGTTCGGCCAGAATGTGCCTACGTCCACTTTATATGTTATTCTCCTTTACCGTTCAGATTACAAGTACAAAGCTTTGATACAAGTATATGAAAGTTGTTTGAAAGTTCTATCCGTGCTTGAGCTCTCAAACTTGTCTGCCATTGTTGTACCCCTACCCCTCTATTTATAGAGTGAGGCTGGGGGTAGGAGTCTTGGATGTATATAGCTGCTGGTGGGCCTGGGCTGACGTGATCTGGCCTGGCAAAGTTGGTTCGGCATGCCTTGGTTCGGTGAAGGTTGGAGTAGCTTTGGTTCGGCAATGGTTGGTTCGGTAGTGGTTGGTCCGGTGAGGGTTGGAGTAGCTTTGGTTCGGCAATGGTTGGTTCGGTAGTGGTTGGTCCGGTGAGTGGATGGAGTAGCTTTGGTTCGGCAATGGTTGGTTCAGTAGTGGTTGGTCCGGTGAGTGGATGGAGTAGCTTTGGTTCGGCAATGGTTGGTTCGGTAGTGGTTGGTCCGGTGAGTGGATGACCTTGATTCGGCATTGCCTTCCTGGCCTTGACTCGGCAATGTTGGTCCGGTGGCCCTGGTCCGGTGAAAACACGTCCAACAGTAGTTTTTTTAAATTGTACCGGCAGTTTATAAAAAAATGTAGTTTCTTTTTAGATGATGTATATGCTGTATGTCACAACATTATTTTATAATAGCATTATGAATTGCAGTATCGGTTTATGAAGTGCATTAACATTTTCTTGATTTGTAGTATGATTTATGAACTGTAGTGTCATTTTGAATTAATATTTTTAAATTTGATTTTCTAGTATTATTTTATGATCTTTTCGTAAATGTGATATCATTTTTATTTTATTTTTTGAAGTTTGTAACACTATTTTCATAAATTAATTTGTAATGCTACTACATAGCTTTGTAAATGTGGTATCATTTTTATTTAATTTTTTTGAATATTTATCGTGTTATTTTTCATAAATTATTTTATAATGCTACTATGTAGTATTAGTTTTATATTTACCGAACTAAAAAAATTGAATACATCAACTATATTTGAGTTTTATCATGTAATAATAGACCTTGCCTTGTGTTATCATTTTTTAGTTAAATGATATGACTCGGTGGTATTTTGTAGTTGTTGTATTTCCTTTTACATCATTTTCTCAGATAATGATACTGTACAGTACCATTTTTTATGTTTTGTTATTTTTGTATTAATTGATGATTGGTGAACAAGATGAAGTAAGCAACGACGTTGTTATGAGCTGGAATATGTGGACGGCATAGCAAACAACAAGTAGATGCGCGATTTTGTTTTCTAGGGTTAGACTTTCAGGAAACGATGACTACGGAAGGCGTCGGCTATTGACAATGGTAGAGTACGGTGCATGGAGGTTTTAGTGCGTGCGCGTTGGGGTTTTAGAGGGGGGGGGGGTTGGCTTTGGGGTGCGACGGCGTGGGAAGCGATGATTTTGACCTGCGCATGAAGAAAAGTCTCCGCTACTATTTTTTTTAGCCCTAGACACAAATTTTTTTTTACAAGTTTATCCTATAAACTAATTTACTCTTTGCTATATGTCAATTATTTTTAACAAACTAACAAATTAATTCATTTATTTATAAATATAAAAACATAGGACAAAAATTATTTCCGTACGAATTTTACAATTTTCTATGTGGTCTTGCAGATTAATTTGACAGAATAATGAGTAAATATGGATCACCCAAAAGTCTGATTGCATCGGATAACAAAATCATCATCGCTATGAATTCCCGCCGCTTCCTTCTTTTTCTACACTTTAATGGCACTTGCTACGGCCTCCAACTTTTTATCTCTTGTTTCCCCCATAAATAAAACCCCATCAATACCTTCTCCAGCCTGCAAACCCGCCGCAGTTACCCAAACACCCTCCAGATCACAGAGGGATGTAACCGTTTCTGTCGCCTTCAATCCCTCTGGCAATTTTGATCTCTCTCTCACGGATGAAGAAGGTAGCATCTTTTATTTGTTTATTTTGTTGTTCAATATAATTTGATATCTGTTTGAATTGCTGGAGTAAGATTGCTGCATTGCATGTGTTTGTCACAATACCTCTTTACTTCTTTCCTCTTTTTGGGGCAAGTTTATTGTCATCGTGATTCCTAGCTTTATTGCTCCAATTGCTCTATATTTCTGTATACACAAGTTGGAAAAAAAAGTACTTATGTAACCCTCACTTATGTTTGTCTTACCTCATATCTGCATCTTGAGTATATGGAGGCATAAATTATGTCTAAGCTTAAGCCTACTTTTGTTTGGACATATGTTTGCATTTATGGTGAACAATAGTGTTCAAATGTTGGAACGTCAGACATCAGGCCTTATGTTGAACTCTGAAATTTACCTAACCTATTTTCATGTTCTTCATCATATCGCCTTAATTCCATGAATTTCAACAATGGTTGAAACTAGCAGTCGATTAACTCCTTTTATATAGACAAGCATTTTAGCATGGACTAGGATTTAACCACGAAATTTCCAAAACTGGGAGGGAGAAAACATGGAGGATGACGACTGAAAAGAAAAAGAAAGTGAAAAGGGAGAAATCTAAAGTTATGCTGTCAAAGGCTCCGCCTAATCTCCCTTAGGTTTCAACTAAGCTTTTTGTTTGCACTTTGGTGCCCCAGTGTGTAATTGTGTTATAGCGCTTCGCCTATTCGTTTATAGTGTCGTTTATTGACACATGAAAGTTTTAGAAACTTAAGTGTTTAACTGATACGGCAATGATAAGATACGGTGGGAGTTATGTTGTAGAATTTTAGAGGAGAAGAGAAGGGGAAGAAGAGAAGAAGAAGCATGAGGGAGAAGAGAAATTGCAGGAAAAGAATGACAGAGAAGAAATTATTTCAACCTGCCTGCATATTCATTTCCATTCCACTACTTTGTAACCGAAATTTGTTAATAAATCAGGAATTTGTCAGCTGCTTTGTCTCTAGTGCCTGCACCATATTACTAAATATGGTTTGATGTGTAGAATATTTTTGCTGCTTGTTATTTATAGGTGTTGGCTATATCAATTGCAGGCTAGGTCCTATCATTGCCGTATTAACACTATGCTCCACTCCAAATAACATAGATATAGAAGGATCGCTAAAAGGCCATGACTATACATCAATTAAGAAAAGTGAAAAAAGTTGGAAAAAAAATACTAAAGCTCTCTGGGATAATGTATTGAACACTATTGCTGGCATGGACGACTGATGAAGTTATCGTAGTTAGGTTAATTTATTCCAACACGGGTTGCTTGTCATTTGTTTTCTGATTTGGACCTTTTCTTTTACATGAACTTGGACTAAGCATAATGAAGTACAAAGCTGAACAAATTTTAGATTTGAAATATCTAAGGCAAATATTCAAAATGGTAGTCACTGGTGCAAATGTACTCACTGGAATATGGATGCGAACTGGATACTTCTGTGGCCGGTTTGAATGGAAATATCAACCATTCAGGACTAATTACGGTTCAAGTGGGTTTGTTTTGTATCACAATTTTGCAAGTAAACTCAGCGACAATAAGGAATAACAAACTTAGTCATTCTACAATATGCTCCACAAATTTCACATGTGACAATACATGGTGGTTGAGGAGGATTGGAGCAAAATGCATTTATCTATATGTGAAAAGGGAGTAGTTTATGCCCATTTTAAATGTGAAAATTGGTTACTAAGAAGATGGACACAATCAATAGTTTATACTTATCAACCAATAGATAAAAGGAAAGTTTTGTCAAACACCATTCTTTTAGTTTCAAAATACGCTTCCGCCTCTTTCCAAAAACAGGTTTCATGTAACACTTCTGAAATTATTTTCAGGAAAATTGCATATAGGCCTGTCAACGGATGCTTTCGGATGCGGATAGTGCCATATCCACAACCGAAATCATTTTTGGATATCGGATATCCGCATCCGCGGATACGGACGAATATCGGATAATTATCCTATCCGCTAACGACCAATAAATCAAGAATTGTAAAAGAAATTTTTTAGTTTAACATAAATATTTTTCAATCTCATTGATTATAAAAGTGTTAAAAATTAACAAATATGATAATACGTGCTGATTTTACTTTCGTAAAAAACAGAAAAAGTCGAAAATTATTCTAGGGGGTAATTTGAAACATTGAGAAGGGCGGCGGTGTATTAAGTTTGAAAATAATGGTGCCTCCCTAATTTCCACTAAATGAAAACTTTTCTTTGAATAGTTTAACAATTGTTGTGTTCCACGGTTTCTTAGTTTCTCTACTAGCAATAGCAATCAACAATCTCTAAAGATGATCAGCAATATGCAACGTGCATCTTTGAACGTTTATGACATGAAGAATAAAATGGTCGTGGTTTAATTGTAAAAAAGAGAAGAAATAAAATTGTCATTCTGAGGGATAGTGTAGATAGATCTTCCTTCCTTTTTGCCATTTTTTATTGGTGAAGGAAATACACTAATTTGTTCGTTAAAACTTTAGTTTACTGTTTCCTTTTCATATGTTGATATTTCCAGGCACATGTCGTTTACCCAACTGACTCGTAGACACTGTTATCTTCTTTTATAGGTTAACTCCATATTTAGTTCTTGCTGTTAATGTAATAACTAATAAATTAGTAGGCACTGGGTATTCATGTTAAGGAGAATGTCATTAAAAGCTAAAAAGAGTGTTGCAGATAATGATCTAGAACAAAGTTTATAGAGGATAACATAATATATAGACTATCAATATGGAGTTTATAAGATTCTCTAAACCATCTGTGAGTATCAATATCATGAGCTATTTACAGCAGACTTAAGCACACAGTATTTATATAATCAATTCTCTCATCTGATTTATACGAGCACTCATGTGCATTTTCTTGTGCATGTTTGTACTGGCATGTATTAGTACAGAGACACAGGAAAACATTGGTGTTCTAGGAATCCATGGGAAACAGAAAGGTGCATGGGTAACAGAGTACATGCATTCCTCTTTTTTTTAGTCTTTCCTAAAGAGCATAGACAGACATATGTGGTACTTATGTTTTTCCAAACCGATTGATTCATGCATCACACACACATGCATGTATATGTATGTGTTACCACCTGCATTAACAAAAAATACACGGTAATGTTATTTCTAACCTCTCCCTAATCTGCGGTCTCTTAAAAGCTCAAATTTCAGTTTATGGCTTATAGCATTGATCAAATGTACCTATCGTTCTCTTTTCAAAACTTATTACACGTTTGGATGCTTTTCAAAACTAATTATGAAAATATATCATTTTCTGCCTACGCAGTAGAAAGTGTCATTTTGTATTGACACACATTGAAAGTGCAAAGTGCT
Source organism: Allium fistulosum (assembly GCA_030737815.1). NCBI lineage: Eukaryota > Viridiplantae > Streptophyta > Magnoliopsida > Asparagales > Amaryllidaceae > Allium > Allium fistulosum. The sequence continues at coordinate 1,182,641,035 of CM060903.1, forward strand.
TATTGAAAAAAGAAAAGAAAATAAGCAATGGTGCATCTCAATGTGAGGCGGTTCAATTTTTTCTTTTGCTGTACAAACTTTTCTTCTTATTATTCTTTTTTGTAATGCATTGGCGCACTCTCAAAGTTTACTGGTACAAAAAAAAAACACTTTTACCTCATACATCATAAAGTGAACTATTTATATAATCAGTTTTTTAAAGGGTAGAAATGTGCAATAAGTTTGAAAAGTAACCTCAATACATAAAAATCCATTTTTTGTTCATCATTACAATTAGAATTCCATTACTTGGGTTGATCGACATTGAATTTTATGTATGTGATGCTTTTATTAGTGATATACAAATGGTAAGTTTCAAAGTTTACCTTAAGCTCATTTTGCAAATAACAATACACATCTTGAAACCTTGTTTAAACTTTTTCTTTTTACTTGTTCTATAATTTACATTCTTCTTATCTTGGTAACAGATAACCAGCAAGTTGCAGCTCCACTCCCTCCAACCGCAGGCCGCATAGAAATAGTTATCAACAACGACACAATAAAAAACCTTGACCTATCTCCCGTTCATGCAATATCCTCACAAGGTTATTCGTATATTCATGTCTTACATATCAAACATACATATATCATTATTAACATAAACAGTGAATGCATGTAGATAGGTTTGCATCAGAGGCACTGAAACGTACGGTTGGATTCACTATCAAGTATGAAAGGGAAGATCCTTATGATACTCGTGAGCTCTCGGAAATTCCAGAAATAAGACTGTGGTTTGTGAGACTTGATGCTTTGTATCCTTGGTTCCCTGTCGTGCTTGATTGGAGAGCAGGAGAGCTTGCTCGCTACGCTGCAATGCTGGTTCCTCATCAGGTGTTACATATAATAGTTTGTGGAAATTTAGGTAGTGTTTGGTTTGAATAAGTTTTGTGTTTTGCATTTTCAACCATCTACTTTAAAATGCATGGAATAGGCGGAGGGGACGGAATACGGTGATTCAGAAAATGGTTTTAACATATAAGATTGAAATTGATTTTTTGTTGTTTCCGCTTTTTAGGAAATATCAACTGCTATCTTCCTTCTTAACTATTCCCCATTTGTTGGAATGACTAGGATTCTCCAACTCATCATCCTCTCCCACGTCATTTGACATGCATATTGAAAAGTCAAAATACAAAATGCATTTTCTAGCCAAACACCATCTTAGATTCTGTCCTTTATTTTTACTTCTGACACTTGAAAAACCTTTTCAAAAACATGTTTTAAATTACACATCTATTTTTAATTAATTAATTATTTATTTATTTTTACTTTTTTTGGAAATTAAATCAAACAGTAATCGAATTTTTTATGTCCAAAACAATTTTTTTTGGATTTTTATGTAAAAATGCAAATATTTGTAGAGAACTCCTTAAATATTTGCAAACTCTGCAAATATTTGCATTCCAGAAATTTGAAATATTGCAGAGTTTTATGTAAATATTCTAAAACTTAAAAATAAAGGATTTTTAAAAATTAGTTTTTGAGAAGGGACGATTGTGTATTTTGAAACTAAAAAAAAAGTGTTTTTACGAGAGTTACCTAATATTTTTTCCTATTTTTGTTCGTATATTAAGGATCTTTTATCAGTTTAGCTCACTTTTGAAAACATAAACATATAAAAAATAGACTTGGTTCAAAGTTTATTGCAAATATAGGCTTGTTTTGTCATGTTGGACTTGGCGCTTATTTGGTAGTTTCTTCTAACACACTTTGAGATTGTGGCAGACTGATTTCTTATTTTTGAAGAATTCTAATTGAATCACTTTGAGAATGTTCCAAGATAAAAGGAAATTGGGATGAGAATTCAAACCCCACATCCCACCCTCCTTTCAGTTTAACCCACTTTTCAAAACTAATAACAAATCTATGTCAATTTTATAAAATATTACGAATATAGATATGGTTCTGACACATCGGCACATTTTCTGAAACGCACTAGAACTTATTTTTAATATATATATTTTTTTCTAAAAAAAGACTACATTGGCGCATTCTAGGAGTTCCAGGAAAATCTACTGAACTCCTGTTTTCTTTTGAAAATGCATCATGCGAGAGCTTTTAAAAGAAGTTCCATTATAATTCAATTTTAAAATATGTCATAAAAGAACATTGAATTAGCGCAAACATGGCAAAAACAAACTTATATCTGTAATAGGTTTTGAAACCGAACTAAACCTAAAATGAAAAGAAAAAAAAAATTCGCCTAAATAGTTTAACAAAATCTCAAAGTGGGTCAAACCGTCGAATCAATGCGAACATGTCAAAAACACATATATTTGTAACATATTTTGAAGCGTGTCTAAAATTGAAATACGTTTTGAAAAGTGGCTTAAACTGAGACAAAAAAATTCTGAGTAATGGTAAATGAAAAGTAAAGCTCATATCTTCTTTGTGTTTTGGCAATGGTAATTTGCAGATGAGCATGAGAATGGGAATAGTTTTCAACCCAGAAGCCTTAGAGTTGTTTGTCATGAGCAAAGCGTTCACAGTGTATTCTTGGTTAAAGGAGCAGAATGTTGCTAAGCCGAAACTGAAAACAAAGGACATGAGTAGGATGCTGGGTTTTGGTTTGGGAGATGAATTGTTTGAACTGATTGAAAAGCATGCTCCTGATCAGTGAAGAATAAAAACTCGGTAAAACTCAAACGATCAAAAAGCATAAAAAATAATGGATTGCAAATACAGTGTTTTCTCGTTGATTGCAAGAATGATCTTACATACTGGCTGTAACACTTTTTTATTTTTTTTATTTTTATCGACGGTGTATTGCATAAGAAATTTAAGTTGTATAAACGTGCAAAACTTTTAATTGAGGCTAACATAGCTCTTGGGTAGAATGAGTGCATGTTTTCATTTTTCAAGTTATTATAGGTGTAAAGCAACTTTTAAATAATATTAATATAATAGTAATAAATAAAATAAAATAAAAATTGAAAGGACTACAGGTTGTAATTGGGAGTGAAGAAGATACTCTGTAGCTAAAAGAACCAACGTGTCACTAGAAGGACATCTTTTAAGGTGGTGATACTTAATTAATTTTATCCAGTATTGATTTCTTTTGATTTATGACGTATGTTACTCGCGTCTTTTTCTTCATCCTTGGCAAAACAGCTTGTGGTTTTAGAATAGATTTTTTAGTAGTCCAATAAACATTTATGATGCATTTCTTATTTCTAATATTCAAGCCTAGGTCGTATGGTCTTTAGATTATGGTTTTAGGACCATGCTTGGATATATACAAAGTAGAACTACTTGTGAGTAACTATTACAATTTAAATGTTTGACAACTTTTTTATACGAAGATTAAAATAATAATTTATAAGTAAAAATGATAGAAGCAGCCATTTATGACTTATAAGTATTACTTGCAAGTAGAATATGATAAGCCAAGTTAAAAGGGGACGATGGAATCAGAGTCTGCGACTACTTTCATTGCTTTTAGAATCTCATTTGTGTTTTTAAGTATAAGCTTTGATACGCGTGGAGTTATAGATTTTAGATCTAGAGTTAAGACTCAATTGAAGAAGATGCTAACTTTTGCACATGACAGATTTAGAGCTCAAGACCACTTTCATTTTGTTTGAAATGTCGGTTCCTAGTCTTTGGAGTATAAACGTCGAGATGATTGGAGTTATGCATATTGAGTTATGTATGAAATGAGCTTTGTGGAAAAAAAAAGAAGGGTGGACTTTGACTTGTCAAAGTCTCTCCTTGCCAATAAAAGGCCAACTAAAAGAATGAAAGGGTTGGATATATGGCTAATACTACTAAACTAGTTAAAGTAATGTAATAAATGTGAAATGAAGCAAGTACATAAAGTGATCACACCAGAGTTTTTATACAGGTTCGGACCTTCCATCCTATGTCCAGTTTTGAAGCACTTCTTCGGTATTTTACTAAACAATTCCCTCACATAACATGGAGGAACAGGTGCAACAGACTATGCCTGATCTTTTTCAACATGACTTCTATCTTTTGTTCCAAATGAAACTTCTTGACAAAATGTGTTTTTGATCAACATTGATTTTGTCACTCTAAGTACATCCTTCCTATAACCTTCTCATTTGTGGTAGCGAGTGTTTGCGTAGAGGTAAAGAATATGATTACAAACATGAATTTTAATTTGAAAGCTTTGAGTAATCTTTGAGAATATGGAGTTTTTGAAAGTGCGTTTTGAAAGTAAGAATTGTTAGTGGTAATAAGAGAAAGAGAGTAGAAACTTAAATGAATCTCTCGTCAAAAACCGATATACATAGTACTGAAAAGTTTACTAAAAAGTTGTGAATGTTTGTGAAACGAAATAATCATTGAATTGAGTTGCATCTCTTTATAGAAGAAGATGACTTTTCAAACAATAAAAAAGAAAATTTCATAATATATTTAGAATTGGTTGTTATAGCAGATCACTTGACTGTCTAGATGCAACTAATCGACTGGTGATTATGAACGTCTATCTCAAAAGAAATTTGTTATAAGAAAGGCTAGATCGGTCGACTATTTAATCACAATAAGTTGACTCATAGTGCTCTAATAGTCAATTGATTGTCCATAGGTTGGTTTTTAAAATTTTAATTAAGTTTTGATTTGTAAAATGAAATGATTCGTGTTCAAAAAAAATTTTGTTATTAAAATAAGATTGTGTGTGCATATCTGTCACTTTGAGGTTTTAACAATAAAAACTTCCAAGACACTAATTATACAAAGACTCTTACACTTACATTGATTCCTTCATTAGTCTTCTTTCCGAGTCTCTATTGATTTTGTCATTTCATCGTTCAAGCTCTTCGAAGCTTTTATCCTTGAAATATGTGTATACCATAGAAATTTGTCACTATCAAAATATCAAAAGTGAGGTTCTAGCATTCTCCCTTTTTTTTATGACGACAACTATACAATCTATAAGAGATATTCCTATACTTCCCTTTTAATATAACCTCCCCTTTCATATATACTCTCCATATCAATATGTTTAGTTTTTCTCCCCCTTTGCCATCAATAAAATTTTGAAAAGGACAATTGATAGTAGAAACTAACATACACAAGGCACGAACATAACATCATATAACACGAACATACTTATCATAACATAAACAACAAGCTTAAAGTAACAAAAAGGTCATCCACGCAAACAATTTCATAAGACAAACAACACCACGAAACCAAGATTACAAGTTCACATGACATAGAGTTTGAACATAAATAACAACCCAAAAACCACTTAGTTTTCACAATTAACTTTCTTAATAATTTAAAGAAATTTCTTAGCAAGTCATTAAAATTCTTCTTTTTCTTCGGTCTCATAGTCGGAATCATCTTCATCGGTACTTTGGTTTAGATTTGGAGGAGGTGGTAAACTTGGAGATGGTAACCTTGATCTTTCACTTCGCTTATTCCAAATTTTCCCAAGCATCCCCATTACTTCGTCTACCTTTGATTTTAATTTTCTCACCCTTTTTTATTTTTGGATAGGAGTTTGAGAGATTGTTGAACATTTGTAGATGATGCTTGATTAATTACTTGAATTGAATTTGTACTTTCATTCGATTCTTCTTCAATAACGAGAGTAGGGGCTTGGTGAGATCTAAAAGTTTGAGTAGATGATGAAGCACATTTGTAATACCTCGGAAATTTTTATAAATATTTTATTAAAGTGTTAATAATCGAATAATGTGAAAATAATTAAAATTAATGAATTAATTAAATTAAGTAATAATAAGGAGGGACAAAATGCTCATTTTTAGACATTGGAATTTGATGAAAAAACTAACGTCATTGCAACAATCTCGTTTTTTCTGAGTTGCGCGATATTTTTGTTTGTCTCGTATGGAGTTCGTATGAAGGAGTTATGGTTGAAATAGCATCGAGTCAAATAGGTGTAAAAACTAGGGTTGGGTTTGAATTTGAAATAGGTGGACAAATAGCTTTCCCTCCTTCTGTTAAGAAATCAACTCATGTATCATATTTCATTTTGGAAACTACCGACTCTTTCTTCTTCCTCCTTTCTTTTAAATCACCTAAGATCAAAACATAATAACTCTCTCAAAACTCCACCGAATAGAATGAGATCAATAGAGTTGTGAAGCTATCGAACATGGCTACATACTAGTAGCAATTTGGAGGTGAAAATATGAAGTAAGGAGATAGGTAGGTCGGACAACGAGAATCTGGACAGAAATAGGTGTTTCGGTGAGTAATTGGTGCTCTCTTCTTCATACAATGCAATCATGATCCTCTAATTATAATACGTTGGCTATAATAAAGTAGATAAGCAGCTGTAATCAGATTAACTTGGGAGTTGGAAGGTATTTTACTAATAATAGTACTTAGAGACTAGGTTAGGTTAGAATATAGTAATTTGATGATTATAAGTTGAAATTGATGAAACAAACAACCAAATTAGACATAGAAACAAACGGGTAGGATCTAGGTATATTCTCAAATGAGCGGAAATGTAACAAAGGCGTAACGAAGGCGTAACAAAGGCGTAACGAAGGTAATTTCCCGAATTTGAAACAACCAGAAAACACGTACATTGGTTCCCCGTTAGGCTTGGACCGGTGCACCGGTGGCCGTGTCTAGAGACAAGTTGAACCTAGACCTAGAAGAGCCTATATAAAGAAATAATAAGCGATTCGACTCTTGTTTCTATTATATTCTGGAAGATGATCTGAGGCTATGGAAGAGTCGAATGATGGTGCTATAAAGTAAACAAATGTGTTTGATAATTGGTTGTTATTTATAGTGAATATATATGTAGTTGTGAAAAGTTAATGTGATACGATGATGGACGCGGACATGAACGAGTCTGGGGCACGGCTAGACGGCCCGGAGTATGTATGCAAATATGAACGCGGTCCTAAGACACAAGTATGTGGTCCGGGTATGACATTGCTCCTCTATAGTGCTTCGACGAGCTAGGTGGAAGAAAGAATGTTAAGCGACCATGCAAGATACAGACGTACCAGGGTGTGAATCCAATTAGGTAGCATGAGGACAATAGGGTTTCTGTAGGCCATGGACGGTCTAAAGAAGTGAGTCCTATATACGATTGCATAACGGCGGATAATAGGCGACCTTGTAGGGCATGAGGCTAGACCAGGAAGTGAGTCTCCATAGGTATGATGCGATATGATTAGATGTACACGACAGTTAGGTATGACATGGTGATGGAACGTATGGTGGTTGAACGATAAACTCATATCATGTTATAGTATTATTTTTGCAGTATAGGCAAAGTAGAGTATGGCTCACTCACCACACTTATGTCTTACCCACTCATATTTTTCTTTATTAAACATATATCCAAGTTGATGGAGTCTAGTGATGAGATGGTAACAGAGATGGAGATTCATTTGTATTTATGGTGTATATAGGTGTTGTACCCGGATTTGATTCCGGTATGGATTGGGTTGTGCTTGTATTATTCAGAAATATGTATTTGACATTATAAACATGTTGTGGTGATATGGCTATGGTATTTGTTTATGTATTATATTTTATTTTCTTCCGTCGTGAGACTCTAGAAGTAGTTATCAGATACTATTATTTAGAACTATATTTGATATTTATGTATGTTCGTATATGCTTATTTTATCTCAACCCCAACGAATTGTCGTTTCAGTTCTCGGGTTGTTGACGTCGAAGAGGCAGGTTGTTTTATTTAGTATCAGAGCATAGGTTAGGAACTAGGGTAAGAATTAGAAACTTATTGAGAGAGTGTATTTGTATTTTCTATTATATATATATGTTATCCAGCCTTTTGATCAGGCAATATTCAACAGATTGGACGAGTCAAACTTGGAGTTAACAAGGCAAGACGCCCGAAGAGATAGCCCCAGAGTCTAGGACCTAAGTACAAACAGAGCCACGAAACTAAAACAAAGCCAACACAAGAGAAAAGGAACCGATATCCACCTATGTGGTGGATCAGTACTGATCCAACCTCCTAGATCGGTACCGATCCAAGTTTTTATCCTCCAAAGTTGACCCCACTTCTATTACATACCAGTGATGATCCTACAAGCCTATTTCAAGTGTCATTTCGTTGATTTAAAGTGATTCTCTGTCGATCTCCACGAGCTCTTGAGTCAACAACTTTGTTTTTCCACGGATTCATCATTCAGACATAGAAATAAGCTAATATTGGTGCAAAAAGTTTGGAATCACGAAGTAACCACCAATCGAGCCAAGACGAGAAGGCCAAAGTAATCTGTATGATCGACTTATGGATCAGTACCGATCCGTGTTAATTGATGAGCTATACCTCTATTTCTTTGGAGAAACAGTCTATGGCATAGAAAACGAGGTGGAGATCTTATGGGCGAGATTTTAGCTTCCTCCGTCTATAAATAGAAGGGCAGGGCTCATTTCTAAGGATCTTTTGGCTCTTGCTTCCTATAAATCTAATTTCTTGTAATCACTGTCGGATTTATACCGATCCGTTAGAACTCCTACTTGTAATCAGCAAGATAGTCTATAAAATCATTAAGTGAACATAGGCCAAGATTAGCCAAACCACTATAAATTTATGTATGTTCTTTTCTACTTGATTTCATTTAAATTTCTTCACTTTTTATTCTCTACATAATCTTCTGTGTGTTTGTACCATTTTCAGTTCAAACATTTTGGTGCTTTCACCGAGAACTCCTATTCTCATGCTACTTGGATCCATTATCTACTATTGGGTTTCATAGATCCATAAGATAGATTCAATTTTCCAACCTTACAGTTATACTATTCAGATTTTCAATAATCTATGAAAAGCTATTTTCCATGGCCCCATCAAGGAGAGAACATGCTACAACATCTAGAGCTACTAATCATGTTGAGAATCAAGACATTCACCATATGGATGAAGCTGCCCAAATAGAACAACCAGAGATCCAAAATCCAGCCGATGTCATGACCAGAGTGGAAATGGATCAGATGATGAAGCAGATGGAAGATAGATTCCAGGAGAGTCATAATCAGATGAACCAGTAGATGTAGTAGAGCTTGAGGCTATTGAATGAACTAATGCAGAACAGCCGAAGGAGGAGCAAGAGGGATTCAAGTTCAAAATCTGAAAGTTTCTCATCATTCGACTAGAAACGGAGAGATAGAAAGCAGAAAAAGACTCAAAACACTGTTGCGATGTCATATCAAGGTGGAAGACAAACTTCGGACTCGAGTTTGTGGATCGATACTGATCAAAGAGGATGGATTAGTACGGGTCCAGCTGATGGTAGGCCCAATGCTCGCCCTCTGGATGGCGGTGTGGATCTGACTTTTGGACGCACCGTGGATGATTAGAATGCCGAATACCGGACAACTACTGATGATGCTATGCACGTGAATCAAATAGGGAGGACTACTGGGCGAATGGATCTCTCGGAGTCTGGAGAACCATGCATCGAGAGTATGCCCAAGAGCGTTCATCGGGCCGAACACTCGGAATAGATCACGGTCACCGCTGTTCAACCAAACCTGCGGACCTGGAGTACTTAGAGGATATGGTCAAGGGACTTGTGAGTGAAAATCGATTCAGAAGCAATGATGAATAGGCTACTTCTCCTAGTCAGAATCCGTTTACTGAGAACATTCTACATGAGAAGTGTCCACGGAGATTTGTAACGCCAACGATGTTTCTATATGGTGGGAAGACGGATCCTAAGCAGCACTTGGGAAGTACGAATGACATAAGGACTCTGCCAGAGCGTTTGATGCCGTGAGATGTCGTTGTTTTCCAATTTTCCTAGAAGGAGCAGCGACGATGTGGTTCACTTGTGTAACGTTTCGACTTTCGACGCTCGAAAGTCGACATTAATACGTCCACTGTATCAAATGCCGCGCAATCGAATGCCGGAAAACCGAATCATTAGGGTTAAAAAGATGAGGTAGAAGAAGACAGAAGAAAAGAAAGAACAGATTAACAGAAACAGAAACAATATCAGAATCTCACATTCGCAGTGGAACAATATATAATAGACAATCACTAGTCTTTTAAACAAAGAACTATATCAGTTTATACATACATCAATCAGAGTCAATATACAACTCCATAAAACAATGGACAGTTACATAAACTTGTCCTCATACAGAATACACAGCGGAATAAATAAACAAGTACGGTAGTACGTCTCGCCATCCAGCTCATCTCCAAAGCTCCAGAATATCCAGAATATCCTGATAACATAACTCTAGGCTGCACGTGTGGAAAATTATGGGCACCCAGAGTTTAGAAAGGGAACAATAAACTCCGAGTCAGTCATGGTGACCGGTGTGAGATCGTAAAACGATTATTTTCACAAAGAAAATAAAACAACTTCGCAATGCTTTTGGAAAATTAAACTACCATAATGCCTCCCGCCACACACACAATGCAAACGCAGAATTGGAGGAGATTTCCCCTTATGATAGTCAAAGATGCTTACTACGAAAGACCAGTTGATATTATTATTAATGTCTAGTGTAGAAACATTTCAAAAGTATAATATCAATCTTAGCCAACATACAACCATTATTGTATGCCTACTATAGCTACTATGTTCAATAGCAGGTTACCGCCACATTCCATAGCAGGTTATACAACTAAAACCGTACAGGGTTCGTATTGTTTTCTTTGGATTTCCAACAAATGGTCGGGCAAAGGAACTTCCTTACACCGAAATGGAAACGCCTCTGGAAATATGCCCCAAGAACCTAACCGGATCTCTGCAAACACAAGGCCGACGCTACTCACGCTGTACAGCTGTAATTAGGTAACCAACACACTGACACTACCTCACGCTGTACAGCTGTAACTAGGTAACTAACACACAAGTATGCCATCCCCCGGTCGTTACCGACCTTTATCCGAGGATCCTCAACCACAAAGCAACAACCACAAAGTATAATAAATTTGCAGCATCAACATAGGTAAAATATCTGGGCTCCATACAATGATATCACCTCTTATCCAGAAAGAAATGGACATACCCTAGGGGCACGACCCCTAAAAACCTTGCCGCAACATTCCTGTTTCAACCATTACCGGGTTGTGAGGCTCGACGAAGACTCGTCCACAAAGCTACGCTTTTTCATAAAGCCATGCTTTGATCAACAAATGATCAACAACACTTCGTATGCCACATTACCAAATGGGGAATGTATCACTAGTAACCATCAACTACATAACCTCTGAGCTCGTACGTCTCAGAGAAGGGTGTTAAGCTAAGAGAATAAATTCTCCGCCACCAACAGAAATGTATTTGATAGAAACCAGCTTTACATCTCAAAGTGTAACGTCAGACACACATCCATACAAGTCCGTTCCGGGATCGAACGGAACCGAAGGCAATTCCAAAGAAGCCCTTGCAATCCGGGTATTCACTAATCACGTCCGGACTTTCCATCACAAGAAGAGTGATATAAATCTCTATACCAGAGCAACTCGGTGAAGAGACATTCGACAGGTTGTCCTTTCATTTTCGAAAATACCCGGTCTTCACACCGGTCTTCAAATGTTATCCATTCACGACGTATCACTATTCGGAATGGGTTATATGACACAAAGTCCTCTCCCGGCTTAACCGAATAATGAGCGCTTGTTTTAAAAACAAATTCAAGTGCCACTTCAAAGGCAAATATTGATAGTCGGTTATTTAACTATCAACAACATTCACAAAAATCAACCAATTTAAATAATTTTTCCCAAATTATTAAATTTCAAAATATCTTCACAAGATATACCTTTTCCACACTTCATCACTTGAAAACAAATTTCAAATCATCTTTCACTATTGGAATAAAAATTCCCAATATTATTTATTTCCCTTTTTCTTTATAAATTCCATTGTGAATTTAAATTTCCAAGTATTCACTTATACACGATTTTCAAATCGTTTTCCAAATATTCACTTTCAAACACCAAATCAAATTCCAAATTGATTTCTCAATTTCATTTCAATCCCAAATCAAATTTCAAATTGATTTCTAAATTTATTTCAACACTGAATCAAATTTCAAATTGATTCTAAGTTTATTCCCAAATACCAAATCATTTTACAAATCGATTTCCAAATTTTTTCTCAACACAAAAATCAATTTTCATTCAAACACCAAATAAATTTTCATATCGATTTCCCAAAATTTATTTTCAAATGCCAAATCAATTATCAAATTTATTTCTAAATTTTATCACCTTTTAAATAAGTCCCTTTATCTCTTCCAAACCATTTAAAATTCCATTTTAAATAAATTCTTCAACTTTTAAACAATATTACTCAAAACCCATTTATTAAACCTTTTTCCCATATTTGGAATTTTATTCAATATGATTCAAAAATAAAACTTTATCTTTTTCAAACTTCTTTTAAATAAATCCAATTCTTTCAAAAAGGAATTTACTAAAAATTCCAACTTTAATTTCAAAAATCCATTTTATTTATTTCTGGTATCCAACGATACCAAAAATATATTCGGCTAAATTATAGCCTTCAACAAATTCCATCACAAATATAATCATTCACAGATTATCAATAATTAATCACACAGCATATGAAACAAATTCATACAACATATGAAACAAATTCATAAAATTTGAGGAATCCAGTTGGATCCCTCCAACCTGTTTCCCTGCATCCACAGATGTTAGCACAATACCAATTCCACTTCGAGGTGGAATATCGCGGTATATGGGATTTATAAAATATCATCCGCTATTATGCGGCGCATAGGGTCTCATCCGCTATATAATGCGGGAAAATCAATCACCAATATATATATATATATTCCAATATATATATATATTGCTATATACTACTATCATATATACTATCATTCAAGCACACGATCAACACAATCAATAATTTTAAATATAACTATTTAAAATTAAACAAAACCCTTTGTTTGAGTGAGAAGATCTCACCTTTGCTTTTATTTTGCAATCCATTTTCATTCTCGGCTTGATTCCATTCCGGTATTGACCTTGTATAATAATTTTATACAATTTATTAATATTCGAATTTGATAAAACAATTAATTATCATTTACTTATTTAATTTAACATTTTTTTAAATAATCGAACAATCACTTATCAAAAAACAAATTTAATTAACCAATTATTTTATTTAAACTAGTTTTTCTGGACAAATACGATTTAAGTTACAAAAATAATTAAATAAGCTAATCTCCCTAATACATTATTTAAAACAATTTAGTAGAATAAAAATGTGTAAATATATATATATTTATTTTATTTCCTTGGAAACTATATATATACATACATATATATTTTCTATCTCTGTACATGTCTATATATAATTTCAGTTTTAAATTAAATTAAGATTGACTTAAGAATAATAAAAAAATAAACTATTTAATAAAAACTTTACCTCACTGCCTATATAATTTAACTCAGTTTTTAAAATGTCTTAACTAATTTAAATTTAAATTTAAATTTATATTTTTTTTTTCTTTCCCTCTAATCTGTATATATATTGAATTAAATAAAAAATAAATAAAAAGACGAGATATACCTTCCTCACTGGCTCGACACGCGACCCACACTGCTACGGTGGAACTCGCTCCGATCGAACGCCAAGCCCTTGCCTATCCCCGCTGTCGCTTTCCAGAGTCACCCACGAGCTCTCGCGCTACCTATCTTCGATCGAACGCCACGCGAGATCGAGCTCGCTAACGTTCCCCTTCGGTCGTGGCAATCGCAACGATGCTGCGTTTATAAAAGGGTTCGCGAACCCCCTACGCGAATCCCCAAATTGTTCATCGCCGAGCTTCTATGGTGGCCACTGCGAGGCACCATCCCCATTCGCGAGCGACGAACTTGGAAAATGGAAGGATGCTCTCTCTTTCCTTTTTCTTCTTCTGAGATTTCGTTTTGAACAGAAGAGGGAAGAAGGAAGTAGCTTGCGATTTTAATTGGAAGGAAATCTTGATTTGAAAATATAAGGGGCACGCGGCCATTTTTATTTTCTAGAGATCGAACTGATTTGTTCGATAGAGAATTATCTTCAAGGATCGAATTGCTTCCAAAGGAAGACAGGGTAGCGTGCTTTAAACGAGAAGAGGAGACAACTAGGTCGACGGAAATCAGATGCTAGGGTGGCTACTGATTTAACCTTTATATTTAAAAAAAATTCTCGATTAAATTTTTAACGCATTTACTTACCGTATGCTCACACAACAACTCCAAATGCTACGAAAATTGAAATCCGATAATAATACAATATTTACAGATCCAATGGAACTGGTTTCGTCGAATTCCGAGACTGTGCCCTGGAACGCTATTTTTAAATATCGATTTAAACGATAAAATTCAAAACTGAACAAAACAGTTCCAAATTCAATTCTGAAACTTTTATTATCTTCACTATTATCAATATGAATTTTCTAAGCCTTTAAATTATTTTTAATCAGCTTAAAGCTGAAGATTCAAATTTTTACCCAGATTTAACGATTAAATTCAATAATTAAATTACCAAATTCATTCTGATATCTCGAATTTCAAATTAAACTAACTTCCAGATATTTAAAATCAATTAAATATCCTGATTTCCAATATCAAAAATTCAGGGTCGTTACAATCTTCCCCCTTAAAAGAATTTCGTCCCGAAATTACAAGTCAAGAAGTATGCTCCAATACCCGTTAACTATTTTTCTCAAATCCAAATAGTTTTCAACAACTTGCCAAAATAAATCCTTTTATTAGAGAGCCATTATCATTTCAACTAACTTTCTAAACTCAACCATAAGTTCCAACAACTTTATTTTACTTCACAATTCAAATTTAAATTTAAATTCGAATTTTAAATTATCCAAAATTTTCTCAAAAATTTTCTAACTCTCTAAATTTCCGAAAAATTTCGCCAGCGTCTCCTTTGCGCGGCTAGCTCGGTACGACTACAAAATGTCCCTACGGACTCCCAAGCTCCAATAGAAAAAAAAATGCCAAGTGGAAAAATCAAAAACTCATCAAATTTCATACTGAAATTTAAATACATACCTTATTGTCGAACAATTCAAATTTTACCTTCGAAATCAAAATCCAATTCCATTTTCCTATAGCCATTATAATCCCTGTATACTTTACTTAACAATAATGTCCACTTATTCACAATCACCATTTTACAATTTCTGGTTTAATTTTCATTCACTCATAACTTAGAATATTTCCTCAATTATAAATTTTACTTAAGAATTCTATTATCCATTTCTTAAGTTCAATATAAGTATTCACATATTTCTTATATTTATTTTCACTTCACTAACAAAGTTATATATTCATTTCCATTCAACTTTGCGTTTTCAATTCCATTTGAAATCAATTTACAATTTCAATTCTACTTGAATTCATTTTATCTTCAAACTCCGAATATTGAACTTTATCAATTATCTTTCATTCACAACTGATTCATCTCATTGTTTAAATTAGTTTCATTTACTATTTTTTTTCAATACTTTGCTTCATTTGATCCAATTTGACAAATTTTCCGTTAACAAAAATTTTCCAAGTTTGGATTTTTCAACTTGATTCAAATCAAATCTCATTTCATTTTTCAATTCCAATTAATTTATTTCCAAATGTAAACTCATTTGCTCATTCACATATTCATTTCTTTTCAATTTGAATCTCATTCCGATCAATTTTCAAATATTTTATAAGTTATCGAACTTATTTACATCTCATAACACTTTTTAAATGAATTCCAGAGTCTCCTTTACAATTACTCACATTTCAAAACTAACTTTGAAATTTCAATCCAATTTCATTAGTTTGTATTTCCAAAAATTACTCTGGCATCTCATTTCAATTTATAAAACTCATTTATAAATTTACATTACCAATTTCATTTCATCAATGAATTTATTTTTCAAATATTTTCTGGAATTCTATTTCAAATTATAAATCACATTTACAATTTATATTTACAAATCACATTCGTATATGAATTTTATTTCATTATCCTTTCAATTCATATTTATAAATTCATTTGTCAAATGAATTTATATCCAAATCTTTGGTTATACCATTATTTCTTATTTAATTTCCATACAATAATGATAATAATTCAATATTATCTCTTTCTAACAACCAAGCATCCATATACTATAATAATTCATAGAAAATCATTTCTTTTCTATACAAAAATAGTTTTGGGCAAAATTATTTCATTTACCCTATTTAAAACAATACTGTGTCAGATTATCTTGTTTAAGAGTTTAGAAATCCCTATCGATTACAGTTGGCCAGACTGCACCGACCAGAATCTATAAACAATCAACCGATAAGTCAACACAATACAAAACAAATTTTGTATTCACTAACAAATACGCACTCATATCTATTATTACACTCACACCCATTCTAGAGTACTACTGACTCTATCTCTAATGAGTAACACCCAACAGAGCCAAGGTTATCGCTTAACCGGCTGCTCTGATACCACTTGTAACGTTTCGACTTTTCGACGCTCGAAAGTCGACATTAATACGTCCACTGTATCAAATGCCGCGCAATCGAATGCTGAAAAACCGAATCATTAGGGTTAAAAAGAAGAGGTAGAAGAAGACAGAAGAAAAGAAATAATAGATTAACAGAAATAGAAACAATATCAGAATCTCACATTCGCAGCGGAACAATATATAATAGATAATCACTAGACTTTTAAACAAAGAACTATATCAGTTTATACATACATCAATCAGAGTCAATATACAACTCCATACAACAATGGACAGTTACATAAACTTGTCCTTATACAGAATACACAGGGGAATAAATAAACAAGTACGGTAGTACGTCTCGCCATCCAGCTCATCTCCAAAGCTCCAGAATATCCAGAATATCCTAATAACATAACTCTAGGCTGCCCGTGTGGAAAATTATAAGCACCCAGAGTTTAGAAAGGGAACAATAAACTCTGAGTCAGTCATGGTGAATGGTGTGAGATCGTAAAATGGTTATTTTCACAAAGAAAATAAAACAAATTCGCAATGCTTTTGGAAAATTAAACTACCATAAGGCCTCCCGCCACACACGCAATGCAAACGCAGAATTGGAGGAGATTTCCCCTTATGATAGTCAAAAATGCTTACTACGAAAGATCAGTTGATATTATTATTAATGTCTAGTGTGGAAACATTTCGAAAGTATAATATCAATCTTAGTCAACATACAACCATTATTGTATGCCTACTATAGCTACTATGTTCAATAGCAGGTTACCGCCACATTCCATAGCAGGTTATACAACTAAAACCGTACAGGGTTCGTATTGTTTTCTTTGGATTTCCAACAAATGGTCAGGCAAAGGAACTTCCTTACACCGAAATGGAAACGCCTCTGGAAAGACGCCCCAAGAATCTAACCGGATCTCTACAAACACAAGGCTGATGCTACCTCACGCTGTACAGCTGTAACTAGGTAACTAACACACTGACACTACCTCACGCTGTACAGCTGTAACTAGGTAACTAACACACAAGTATGCCATCCCCCGGTCATTACCGACCTTTATCCGAGGATCCTCAACCACAAAGCAACAACCACAAAGTATAATAAATTTGCAGCATCAACATAGGTAAAATATCTGGACTCCATACCATGATATCACCTCTTATCCAGAAAGAAATGGACATACCCTAGGGGCGCAACCCCTAAAAACCTTGCCGCAACATTCCTGTTTCAACCATTACCGGGTTGTGAGGCTCGACGAAGACTCGTCCATAAAGGTACGCTTTTTCACATGCTTTGATCAACAAATGATCAACAACACTTTGTATGCCACATTACCAAATTGGGAATGTATCACTAGTAACCATCAACTACATAACCTCTGAGCTAGTAAGTCTCAGAGAAGGGTGTTAAGCTAAGAGAATAAATTCTCTGCCACCAACAAAAATGTATTTGATAGAAACCATCTTTACATCTCAAAGTGTAACGTCAGACACACATCCATACAAGTCGGTTCCGAGATCGAACGGAACCGAAGGCACTTCCAAAGAAGCCCTTGCAATCCGGGTATTCACTAATCACGTCCGGACTTCCCATCACAAGAAGAGTGATATAAATCTCTATACCGGAGCAACTCGGTGCAGAGACATTCGACAGGTTGTCCTTTCATTTTCGAAAATACCCGGTCTTCACACCGGTCTTCAAATGTTATCCATTCACAACGTATCACTATTCAGAATGGGTTATATGACACAAAGTCCTCTCCCGGCTTAACCGAATAATGAGCGCTTGTTTTAAAAACAAATTCAAGTGCCACTTCAAAGGCAAATATTGATAGTCGGTTATTTAACTATCAACAACATTCACAAAAATCAACCAATTGAAATAATTTTTCCCAAATTATTAAATTTCAAAATATCTTCACAAGATATACCTTTTCCACACTTCATCACTTTGAAAACAAATTTCAAATCATCTTTCACTCTTGGAATAAAAATTCCCGATATTATTTATTTCCCTTTTTCTTTATAAATTCCATTGTGAATTTAAATTTCCAAATATTCACTTATACACGATTTTCAAATCGTTTTCCAAATATTCACTTTCAAACACCAAATCAAATTTCAAATTGATTTCTCAATTTCATTTCAATCCCAAATCAAATTTCAAATTGATTTCTAAATTTATTTCAACACCGAATCAAATTTCAAATTGATTCTAAGTTTATTCCCAAATACCAAATCATTTTACAAATCGATTTCCAAATTTATTCTCAACACAAAAATCAATTTTCATTCAAACACCAAATAAATTTTCATATCGATTTCCCAAAAATTTATTTTCAAATGCCAAATCAATTATCAAATTTATTTCTAAATTTTATCACCTTTTAAATAAGTCCCTTTATCTCTTCCAAACCATTTAAAATTCCATTTTAAATAAATTCTTCAACTTTTAAACAATATTACTCAAAACCCATTTATTAAACCTTTTTCCCATATTTGGAATTTTATTCAATATGATTCAAAAATAAAACTTTATCTTTTTCAAACTTCTTTTAAATAAATCCAATTCTTTCAAAAAGGAATTTACTAAAAATTCCAACTTTAATTTCAAAAACCCATTTTATTTATTTCTGGTATCCAACGATACCAAAAATATATTAGGCTAAATTATAGCCTTCAACAAATTCCATCACAAATATAATCATTCACAGATTATCAATAATTAATCCCACAGCATATGAAACAAATTCATACAACATATGAAACAAATTCATAAAATTTGAGGAATCCAGTTGGATCCCTCCAACCTGTTTCCCTGTATCCACAGATGTTAGCATAATACCAATTCCACTTCGAGGTGGAATATCGCGGTATATGGGATTTATAAAATATCATCCGCTATTATGCGGCGCATAGAGTCTCATCCGCTATATAATGCGGGAAAATCAATCACCAATATATATATATATATATATTGCTATATACTACTATCATATATACTATCATTCAAGCACACGATCAACACAATCAATAATTTTAAATATAACTATTTAAAATTAAACAAAACCTTTTGTTTGAGTGAGAAGATCTCATCTTTGCTTTTATTTTGCAATCCATTTTCATTCTCGGCTTGATTCCTTTCCGGTATTGACCTTGTATAAATAATTTTATACAATTTATTAATATTCGAATTTGATAAAACAATTAATTATCATTTACTTATTTAATTTAACATTTTTTTAAATAATCGAACAATCACTTATCACAAAACAAATTTAATTAACCAATTATTTTATTTAAACTAGTTTTTCTGGACAAATACGATTTAAGTTACAAAAATAATTAAATAAGCTAATCTCCCTAATACATTATTTAAAACAATTTAGTAGAATAAAAATGTGTAAATATATATATATTTATTTTATTTCCTTGGAAACTATATATATACATACATATATATTTTCTATCTCTGTACATGTCTATATATAATTTCAGTTTTAAATTAAATTAAGATTGACTTAAGAATAATAAAAAAATAAACTGTTTAATAAAAACTTTACCTCACTGCCTATATAATTTAACTCAGTTTTTAAAATGTCTTAACTAATTTAAATTTAAATTTATATTTTTTTTTTCTTTCCCTCTAATCTGTATATATATTGAATTAAATAAAAAATAAATAAAAAGACGAGATATACCTTCCTCACTGGCTCGACACGCGACCCACACTGCTACGGTGGAACTCGCTCCGATCGAACGCCAAGCCCTTGCCTATCCCCGCTGTCGCTTTCCAGAGTCACCCACGAGCTCTCGCACTACCTATCTTCGATCGAACGCCACGTGAGATCGAGCTCGCTAACGTTCCCCTTCGGTCGTGGCAATCGCGATGATGCTGCGTTTATAAAAGGGTTCGCGAACCCCCTACGCGAATCCCCAAATTGTTCATCGCTGAGCTTCTATGGTGGCCACTGCGAGGCACCATCCCCATTCGCGAGCGACGAACTTGGAAAATGGAAGGATGCTCTCTCTTTCCTTTTTTTTCTTCTGAGATTTCATTTTGAACAGAAGAGGGAAGAAGGAAGTAGCTTGCGATTTTAATTGGAAGGAAATCTCGATTTGAAAATATAAGGGGCACGCGACCATTTTTATTTTCTAAAGATCGAACTGATTTGTTCGATAGAGAATTATTTTCAAGGACCGAATTGCTTCCAAAGGAAGACAGGGTAGCGTGCTTTAAATGAGAAGAGGAGACAACTAGGTCGACGGAAATTAGATGCTAGGGTGGCTACTGATTTAACCTTTATATTTCATATTTAAAAAAATTCTCGATTAAATTTTTAACGCATTTACTTACCGTATGCTCACACAACAACTCCAAATGCTATGAAAATTGAAATCCGATAATAATACAATATTTACAGATCCAATGGAACTGGTTTCGTCGAATTCCGAGACTGTGCCCCGGAACGCTATTTTTAAATATCGATTTAAACGATAAAATTCAAAACTGAACAAAACAGTTCCAAATTCAATTCTGAAACTTTTATTATCTTCAGTATTATCAATATGAATTTTCTAAGCCTTTAAATTATATTTAGTCAGCTTAAAACTGAAGATTCAAATTTTTACCCAGATTTAACGATTAAATTCAATAATTAAATTACCAAATTCATTTTGATATCTCGAATTTCAAATTAAACTAACTTCCAGATATTTAAAATCAATTAAATATCCTGATTTCCAATATCAAAAATTCAGGGTCGTTACAACTTGGTCCCACCGAGATCCATATCGTCCTTCGCTAAGTTTTCGCGAAAATTTCTTGAGCAATTCTGTTTACACATTGCACGCTCAAAAGATGTGATGTCATTATCAAACCTCTTCCAGGGTGCGGGAGAGTCATTAAAAGATTTCTTGAATCAGTTCCATATAGCTGTGATGGAAGTAACAAATACCAATGATGACATGGTATTAATGGCGTTGGTTAGGAGGATTCATCCTGAGACGAATTTCATGGAATGGTTGGAGAGGAAAACCCATCGACGATGGATGTTTTCTATAGAAAAGCTTATCAGCACTTATGATTGGAAAAAGCGTGCAATCATTCTTAGAAGAGTAGTGCTGGAAATTTAGATTAAGTGATACAAAGAAAAATTGCTGTAAAGCAATCTGGAGGAAGTTTTGGAAACATGGATGTGAATATTGACAATACTAATGATAGCTAGAAAAGGAGCGATGGTGGGGCCAAAAAACGAAACCCAAATAATAGGATCATCCTAGGATTCCTCAATACGATAATTATACCAAATTGGAGAACATCTATTTGGCAACTCAAGGTACCGAGCAGTACAAGAAGCTGGCTCCGAGAGAGTCGACCGAGAAGTAGAAGAGATCTGGCAAGTTCTGCAGGTTTTTGAGATACGCAATCATAAAACCAATGAATGCAGGCACTTGCATGATATGATTAAGGAGCTGATTCGAAAGAAAAAACCGCAACAGTTTGTGAAAACCCCACAGAACGGTGGGGAAGGAAATTCTAATCCCCTTAGGTCGACATCCCAATCGAGGCAAGCTGGTCCTAGTGGTAATGAGCCTAGGTGACTTGAAAAACGTTTGGTGACAAACACAATCATCGGTGGACCGCATCTAGTCGATAAGAGTTTGAATGAGATGGACATATATGCTGGTGCTTTGAAGCATATCACATATGAGAGCTGTTTGGCAGTTGAGGATGGAACTCCATCAAAACAGTTCATAATCATGACAGATGACATTGTTTCCCGAAGCAGAGATGCTGATGGGGTGGAAGCCCCGACGATTAACCCATTGGTTTTAACGGCCACGATTGGACCTGTTATTGTATGAAAGGTGTTGGTTGACTGTGGGAGTTTGGTCAACATTCGGTTCAAAAAATCCTACGACCAGATGCTTATGGAGGGAAGGACTTGAAATCATATAAATCTCGGATCTAGGGATTTAACGGGATAGTTGCAGAGCCAGTCAGATATGTGGAATTACTGGTGATACT
Source organism: Allium fistulosum (assembly GCA_030737815.1). NCBI lineage: Eukaryota > Viridiplantae > Streptophyta > Magnoliopsida > Asparagales > Amaryllidaceae > Allium > Allium fistulosum. The sequence continues at coordinate 1,182,663,539 of CM060903.1, forward strand.
TGGAGAGGGCGACCATAGGCGATTACAAGTCGTGCCTTTTGTTGTGTTGGATATTTACTCTGCTTATAACGCATTTTTAGCCCGACTGGCCCCGGCTGAGTTCAGAGTAACTATAGCTCCTTAGTGTTTGACTCTTAAATTTTCTACGGAAAACAGTGTTGGAGTGGTGCACGGAGATCAAGGACTTGGCCGTGAATGTTATGTCGCCGAGCTAAGAGGGGCAAGGCGAAGAGAGAAAGGAAAAGGTGTATATGGGACTCTTTGCATCAAGAATTTGTACGCATAACAACCAATGCCTAAGCACTGGCTTGGGCAACACGGTCGGTTCTATAAGGATATAGATCCACAAAAGAAGCCACTGGATGTAAGAGCAGCTTTAGCTGAGCTAACGATTAATATCCCGGTCAGTCGAGATGACCCAACACGGATCCTGAAAGTCGGATCACATCTTGGTGTTAGGATGATGAAGGAGTTGATTGGTTTTCTTCGGACAAACCTGGATGTGTTGGCTTGGACGAACTCTGATATGTGTGGGATTTCACCGGAGATTGTGAGCCATGCATTGAACATAAATTCCAAATGCGTTCCTGTGAAACAAAAGCGCCACAGCCTGGGTCTAGAGAGATCTGCTGCACTCAGAGAAGAAGTTGAAGGACGGTGGCTTTATCCGCGACACCTTATACCCGACATGGGTATCCAATCCAGTCTTGGTGAAGAAGGCTAACGAGAAATGGAGGACGTGCATCGATTATTTTGAATTGAATTCCCAATGATGGCTTCCTGCTTCCAAGGATTGATCAGTTGGTGGACTTAATAGTCGGACATGAATTGCTTTCATTCATTGACGCATAGTCTGGATACAACCAAATTCCAATGCACGTCCCGAACCAAGAGCATACCAGCTTTATTACCGGCTTGGGACTATACTGTTATCTAGTCATATCGTTTTGGTCACTGGAGCAACTTACCAAAGACTGGTAAACATGATATTCAAAGATCAGATTTGGCATTCGATGGAGATCTATGTGGATGACATGCTTTTGAAGTCACAACGTTAAGAAAAGCACATTGATGATCTAGCAAAAATGTTCGATGTTCTCCGAAAATATGGGATAAAGCTCAACCCTTTGAAATGCTCTTTTGGCATAGCGTCAGGGAAGTTCTTGGGATTCATTATGAATTCCCATGGAATTGAAGCTAATCAGGAGAAGGTAAATGCATTAAGGGACACGGAGGCCCTGAAGACGGTCAAGGAGGTCCAAAGTTTAAATGGAAAGCTCACCGCCTTAAGTTGATTCATCTCCAGAGCCACTGAAAAATGCATCCCTTTCTTTGATGTGATTAAAAAGTTTGAAGGGAAAAAGAAACTTCACTTTGACGCGGGAGTGTGTAGACGCATTCCAAGCTCTGGTGGATCACTTGGAGAGACTCCCATCCTCTTGAAGACGGTGGATGATGAGGACTTGATTCTATATTTGGCAATGCCGGTGCATGCTTTGGGTGCTGCACTCGTACGTGAGGAAGCCTGCATCCAACGGTCAGTCTATTACATCAGTAAGCGATTGACCGAAGCAGAAAGAAATTACCCAAAGTTGGAAAAGTTTGCATACTACATATTGATTGCTTCAAGGAAGCTCCGCCCCTACTTTCAAGCTCATTTGATCAAAGTTCTTACTGACCAGCCTTTATGACAAGTCTTGCAACGACTTAAGACTTCTAGAAGGCTGTTGAAATGGAACATTAAATTGAGCCAATACGATATAACCTATCACCCTTGGAGAGCTATCCAAGGTCAAGCTTTGCGGATTTCATAGCTGAATTCACTATAGGAGAAGATACTTCGGATAGTAGTGATGAAAAAAATGTTAGGTGGAAGATGCACACGGATGGTGCATCAAACGAACGTTGTTCCGATGTTGGAGTTGTAGTTGTCACTCCCGAGGAACATTCAATCTATTATGCCATGAAACTCGATTTTCCTGCAACAAACAACGAAGTGGAGTACGAAGCTTTGATTGCGGGACTCAATATTGCCAAAGAACTGGAGATAAAAACTTTACATATTTTCTGTGATTCTCAGCTGGTGATGTGTCAAGTGCAGAAAGAGTTTCAGGAAAAAGGAGCAAGGCTAGCCCCTTATCTAAACCGAGTCCTTGAGCTGCTTAGTGGCATTGAATATTATACGATAACGCATATTCCTAGAGAGGAAAATGCAAAGGCCGACACACTGGCTAAGCTGGCCAGTTCCGGAGATGTACAGCTCATAGGCTTGGTTGCAATGCAAATATTGTCAGCACCGTGTATCGACCAGATGGATGTCGATTGGATCGTGGAGGCAGAACCTGAAAAAGAGTCATGGATGACTCTGATAAAAGACTACTTGCGAAGAGGAATCCTTCCCGACAAGAGGAATGAGCGATGGAAACGCCTTTGCCAAGCTCCGAGATATATCATATAGGAAGGAGTACTTTATAGGAAGGGTTTCTCTGTCCCTATGCTCCAGTTTGTCGCTCGCGATAATGCGATACAAGTTCGATAGAAGTGCGTGAAGGGGCCTATGGCCACCATACTGGGGGACAAACCCTGGCGAAGATGATCCTCCGCTATGGGTACTTCTGGCCAACTGTCAACTGAGACGCAGTTGATTACACTAGAACGTGTGACAAGTGCTAGAGGTTTGCTAAGATTCTGGGAGCCCCACCGAAAGAAATTACTCAAATGGTTAGTCCATGGCCATTTGCAGTTTAGGGGATTAATATTGTCGATGTGTTGCCGATATCTAAAGGTGGCGCGAAATACACCATCGTCGCGGTTGATTACTTCACTAAATGGGCTGAGGTGGAGCCATTAGCCACGATTACCACGAAGAAAGTAATCAACTTTGTAGTACGGAATATTATCCATAGTTTTGGATTTCCATAGGCGATCGTTACTGATAACGAAGCCCAATTTAACAGCACCGAGTTTAAGGATTTCTGCCATTGCAACGTATTTAGAGAAAAGATTTGCTACGGTGGCACACCCCCAGGCGAATGGACAGGTTGAAGATGTAAACAATATTATCAAGTCCATTTTAAAGAAGCGATTGGAAAAGGCTAAAGGCAAGTGGGTCGATGAACTTCCATTAATATTTTGGGCTTATCAAACGACCCATAAGTCAGCGACTGACCATTCTTCATTCGCCCTAACCTACGGATCGGAGGCTATGATTCCGATTGAACTGGTAGTGCCTTCTCCTCAGGTAATTCATTACAATCCACAAACGAATGAGCAACTCCTTCTGGAATCACTTGACATGATCGATGAGAAACGAGATAAAGCTAACTTGAGAGCAGCTGCGCACCGCAACCGAGTCGCTTGATATTACAGTGCTAAGGTCTGAAATTAAACCTTTGAAACTGATGACCTGGTCCTCAAACGAATCTTCCCATGCCCTGAAAACTTAGGCCTGACTTGGGAAGGTCCATACGTAATAAAATAAAAGCTTGGAGATGGCACTTTCAGGCTTGTGATGGTTAATGGGATCTCACTCCCGAGGGTGTGGAATAGCAGTAATTTACGATGCTATTTCACTTAGAAATAAATTTGTACATAATTAAAGAAGCCATGTAATAAGACAGAATCTGTCATTTCCCATTTTCAATAAATGGATTTCTGGATCAGTCTTTAATTGCTTAAGAGTTGTGAAATGCAACCGACTCAAATGAATCTGCATGTCTGTAATGCAGGTATGCAGGTACCCGGAGATAAGTGCCAATCAAACTTCCACGGTACATGATCGGACCCTTGAAGTTCAATCACTCTCGATGTCCGAAGATCGATACTAGCTAACTCTTACCCTTAACATGAGGGCAGGAATATAAAATGGGAACATACGTGATTTGACCGTCCATGTGCTAACTCTTGCCCTTGATGTGGAGGCAGGAGTATAAATCGAAAGAACATGATACGATCGTTCATCTATTAACTCTTGACCTTGGATTGAGGACAGGAGTATAAACCCAAGTGGACGTGATTTGACCGTCCATCTGCTAACTCTTGCCTTTGCAATGGGGGCATGAGTGTGAACCCAGAAATGACGTGACTTGCCCATCCATCGACTAACTCTAGCCCTTAATGTCGGGCATGAGTATAAATCAAGATGAACACGATATAGCAGTTCATCCACAAACTCTCGCTCCTAATATGGGGGCAGGAGTATAATTTGAATTGGATGTGATGCAACCATCCGATCACTAATACTTTGCTCGGAGTAGACAAGACAAAAGATCCATGCCCAATGTAAGGAGGGAACTTACCTATAAATTTTGATCTATGCCCAGAGTTGGTCATGATTGAAAATAAACGTCTTAGACGAGGATGTGAAAGCTATGATCTTAACCAGTTAGCCCAAACCAGCACCCGGAGCTTGGCACGATCGGATGTTGTTATCTTAGGAAAGGGTACCTAAACTGTTACACTGAATGGTTTACCCCAATCGATGCTCAGAACTTGGCACTTCAACGATTACCTTGCATTCACTAGAACGATAAAAGACCGGCAGATCATGAAATAGACTAATGACTTAGCCCGATAACGACCATGAAAGAGATGGATCGCAAGTACATACAATGGAAAGCTCATTTCTTAAGTACGTGGACACATATACATAAAGATTTGGCAAAACAAAAGTCTTTATTATTCACAGTCAAAATAGGCCTTGAAAGGAAAAAGTATAAATTTTATTTACGTCTAAGCTGGAAAGCAAAAGCGGAGGCCAAATCCACCCAAATACCGGTGGAGAAAACAAAAGCGGACAATCAAAAAGAGCCTAAGTGCTGCTATACAACTAGAAAATATAAAGAAGACGGATGATCACTTCTTGATCCTCTTTTCTCTTATTTCCTCTCTTTCTTCTCTATTGAAGATGGAGCACTGGATCCTTCCCGTTGTTTCCTTATCTTTTCCCCACTTCCTTTTCTTTAGATGGAGTGTTCTACGATGATCCGGTAGGCACGCTCTAGTGCTCCCGGGATGAGGAATTGTGACGGGAGCAAAGGTAGCTAACTGGGTAGAGCTATAGATAGCGAAGGGGGAAAGTCTCTATTTCTCCAACTTGACCTTTTTGGCTAAGAACAATTCCTGCTCAAGGATACTTATGGTGGGACAGCGTAGAGGCTCGGAGGACCCAGTAATAATAACATTATCATCAGTCTGAGCTCCCTAGAGCTCACCGGTTCCTTCATCCTAAAGAGCATCTATTATCTGCTCACTAGGCCTAGGAGTCTACTAATCGGATAGTCGGCACCGTCGTTAAAGTAGTTACGGTCACCGATTCTGTAGTAGTCGCTTGTTGACCTGATTGGAGACTTTGATCGGGAAGCGGGATGATCTAGGGCTGACCTAAAACTTGAGAGATATAAAAAGAGAGATTAGCGATGTCAATCGGCGACATATGGACTCTCTAAAATACAGGTGAGGTCAACGAGATACCTCCTCCAGTTTGGGTCACTATGTGGGCGGAGTGCCACCGTAATTTCCCTCCAAAATGGGAGAAAAGATGGTAGGCTTATGCATTTGAGGCTGATCTTGATTATATCCTGGGATTGAAGATGAATCAGAAATAGTTTTGGGCCGGGGGTGTCCCCAACAACAACAACTTTAGGTGACGATCCGGAGCCTTCGCCTAAGTATTTTTGCACTGTAGTGGCTGGCTCAAGATGGAGGATAAGCTGACCTTCTTTCTGAATCTTGGGCTCATCTCTTACCAAGATATTCTTCTCAAATTGTGCCAGATCCACCTTACAACATTTAAGAAATTCCTTTTCTTCCTCGATAATTTGTTCCCAAGTGAGGTTAAGAATTCTAGGGTAATCATTGTTGAACCACTCCATGTTGCGGAATTTGAGCATGTTAGCATTATACTTGTTAAGTAATGGCTTGAATTTCTCCATTATACGTTGTTCTGCAGATTCAACCTCCTTCTTGACAAGTGCATCCACGTCTTTAGCACATTTAACCGCCTTGTCTCTTTTACCATAAGCAATAAACAGCTCTTCGTAATAGTACTAAGCTTGTTGGAGAGTGTCGTTCTTCTCTTTTGTATCGCACTCGAGGTTGGTCGATAGCTCAATCGCCTTCTTGTTTGAGGCGTCTCTTTCCAGCACTAAGTCATGATTCCGATGATGCGCAGTCTCAATATCATCATGATGCTTGTTTCTCTTATCTTCAAGTGCCTTAATGGCATCCTCAGCTTTCTTCTCAACACCGGCCTATGATTTCCTTAAGTTTTCAACCTCAACATCGAGGTGGGCAATAATTCTTTTTTCCTACACTGCTATGAGATTCAGATTATCAATCTCGAGTTGCCTTTCTTTCGAGAGCTTTCATATTTTCTCAACTACCTGCAACCATTCATTGTACTAGTTATAAGCATCAGTTACACAAGCAATGGTCATGTCTTGGACATCATGTGGAATTCTCTTCAAGTTGGGCACGAACATGAGTCCATCAAAGCCAACACCTGCAATTGTTCTTTCAATTCAGCCAGTCGGGTGTTGGCAGCAATTTCTTGCTCCATAGTTATGATCGGAGCTTCGATCATTTGCTTACCGACTCTATGATGGAAAGTCTCAGAACTGCTCTTATGGCGCCTGCGATTTAAAGATCGACTAGAATGAGAAGTTGCCAGATGTTATATGGGATTGGTAGCCGGAGGAAGTACACTGGAGGCATTGCCTGGCGGCATGTCATCGTGATGATCAGAAGGCCTATCCAGGGCTCTCGAAGAAGGAGATCTGGACTTAGAACGATGTTTAGAGTTAGAATCATGTAATGGGTAATCTCTATTGTAGTTACTTCTATCCCGGCTGCCTCTTTCTTGGCTAGACCGATAGCCGGACTTAGAATCTCGACCACTGCCTTGATGATATGAGCCTGGACGATGCTTATATGATCGGGATGCATTTTCCTCAAGAGATTGATGTATGTATTTCTTTTTCTCCATGGATCTTGTAAAAGAAACAAGAATGAATTAGTTTTGACTAGCAAGGATACGAGTCAAGTGCAGCGTAGTGTCGTGACGTGCACGTGCGCGTGAGTGTCCTAGTGTCCCCTACTGGGCCACGTTTTGGAGCTTTGCTGATAGGAGTGATCTCCCCTATGCTGATGGGAGGAATGTCATCGTTAAAGTGAATGGAGGAGTCAAACCCTCGAGGCTTATGTCACCGATGCCAAAAAGGCAAACTCCATAGGAATCGGCTCCAACTTAGAGAATGTGTCTATGGAAGGAAGAGAAGGAGTTTTCTTAGTAGTTGTAATGGGTGGAGGCTATGTAGCAGTTTGTGACTTAGAAATTTTCACAACTAGTCTCTTCTTTGAGGTAGACTGCTGGTTGTCTATGAGTTGTTCAGCCAAGGACTCATGGCCCACATCAGTATTGTCATGGCCAGCTTCGTTATTACCACCTACAATTTTGCCTTTCCCGGCGTTTTCTTCCCATTCTTCAACATTTTCAACTCTGCCCTTGGACTCGGGACTGAGGGCACATCTGGATTAGCCTCGCATCCTCTGGGAGAGTTATTATCATAGTTGTCATCATCATCGACCACTTGGACTAGCCTAGTGCCATGGTCCACTTCTAGTAAACTATGGACTGGGAGATTCTCGTTAGGAAGAAGAACTCTGATGTCTCTGTCCTCCTCCGAAAGTGTCATAAGAACTCTGACAGCATTCGTAGGAGTCACACCGTTGGGTCTTGTCGGAGCATCTAAATGACAGAAAGAATATGATTTAAGTTTGATAATTAACAAGGCAAACTCGTAGTAAACGAATGAGGTACAACTTACATCTAGATATCCATCTTCGAGCAAACCCAGGTGGACAACATATGTAAAACCATTCGCTTTTAAAATAGCTCAACTTGTTCCATGTGCCAGTGACAACTTGGAAATTCTTTGCTGGCTCCAAGTAAGTCAAGGAAGGACTTCCCTTTCGGCTCTTAAAACTATATATGTACCGGATTTCCCCATCACTAGGTACTCGGTGCAAATGTTAAACGAAAACAATGTACGTGCCGAGAAGGAAGGCATAGCTATTCGGGTGTAACTGCATCGGAGCTAATCTCATGAAGTTTAAAACTCGATGAATGAATGAGTTGAATGGTGGAATGCAATCGCCATACACATATATCTATTGCAAGCAATGTAGCCTTTTGGGGGATTATGAGCTCTTTGATGGTAAGAAGGGACCAGTATGTCATCAGATGGAATTCCATGCTTGTTGCAAATTCTACGAAGTGATCCCTCATCAATCTTAGAAGCGACAGAATCTATAGGATCATCTAAAAGAAAAGCATCTTCGAGAGTGTCAGAAGCAGGTTCAACCTCTGGCCCTTTCTTGGGCTCTGTTGGATTTTCAAGAGCTTGTTGTTTAACCTATGGATTTTCTTGTTGATGTTCCAGCTCTACTGGAGTTTGTCATGCAAGTGGAGTCGTAGTTGAACTTGACTCAGAACCGGATTCAATGTATTTGGAAGTAGATGGACCTGCAGCTAAGGTGGCAAGACGCTCGGAAGGTCTGTGCTCCATTTCTATAAAAATAATCAACATGCAGTCAATATCAAGATAATTATAAGCTGTACCTCATGCTAAAATGGAATCTAGTGCGGTTTCATGCGATTTAGATTTCCGATATTATATAACAGTTCAATTTAAATTCTAGAAATCACCCAAAGTGACGTCATCGCTGACTATCCCATCAGATTTCATGTAAATAGTTATGCATTTGTTATGCATCGAGACTCAAGAGCAACATTTGGAAAATGGGAGTGTTTATCAATAAAGTTCGAATTTGAGAAAATTTGAAGACCAAAAAACCACTAAGGGTCGGATTTATACCGATCCAAATCCTTAGTGGATTTTTGTCCTAGTCCTAAATGTTGTCCCTTTGCTCCAACGTCGCCACCCACATGAAGACTGTCAACGTCTAGGTCCAGTCCCATTCAAGCGTGTTCCTAGGCCATCGCCTACCTATGCAATTTGAAGTATGTCTGATTTGTTTGCAAGATAAGGTTGAGGCTTGGATCGGTGAATCAAGGCCAATCGAGGCGAGGTGGTGGTGTCATGTCCAGGCAAGGTCTAGGAGGCGGCACTAGTGTTGTCGAGGATGAAAGTGATGGGTGTTGGAGATTGAAGGCAAGGGAAGGTCAGTTCGTAGGAAAAAGAATTTTAATGGCGAGCTCAAATGCTTGGATCGGTAGGCAAAGAAAACGTGAAAGGGGAACAAGTTAGGTTATATAACCCACACTCGAGTTTTTAGGCAAGAAACTGGAAAAATATCCAAGTCCTGGATCGACCGATCTAAGGACTTGGATCGGTACCGATCCACGGTAGCACATTTAAAAAAATGGACGATGGACACAAACTGTAAATATATGCCAATATGGGTGCATGCATTGGATAATAAAGCTATGCAAGAACACGCTCGTGTATGCATGTAAGTAAACCTCTCCAGAACCGATGACTAAAATCATAGACAATTGGATTTAAATGTAGGAAATCCATGGGAGGAACTAGTTCAAAATTACAGAGCTCAGAATGGAATTTCATGAGAGCACGCTTCAGATTCTATAATGCTAGATGCTAGTGGAGCATTGCGACGAATTACCATAGATAAGAATTTTCACAGAACCAATTCACAATAAGGATAATGACCATTCAGAACATAGAGTGGAATCCTTCATAGCAATCTCAACTTGTCTCGATTCAAAGTACATCATGTTTGAAACAAGATGTACTTTGGAGGGCAACTGTTATCCAGCCTTTTGACCAGGCTATATTCAAACAGACTGGACGAGTCAAACTTGGAGTTAACAAGGTAGGAAGCCCGGAGAGATAGCCTTAGAGTCCAGGAACTAGGTACAAATAGAGCCATGGGAAAAAAACAAAGCTAACACAAGAGAAAAGGAATCGATATCTGCCTAAGTGGTGGATTAGTATCGATCCAACCTCCTGGATCGGTATTGATCCAAGTTTTTATCCTCCAAAGATGCCGCCACTTCTATTACATACTAGTGATGATCTTACAATCCTATTTCAAGTGTCGTTCCATTGATTTAAAGCGATTCTCTATCGATCTTCACGAGCTCTTGAGTTAGCAACTTTACTCTTCTACGGATCCATCATTTGGACTCAGAAACATGCTAATATGGTGCAAACAAGTTTGGAATCACAAAGCTAACCACCAATCGAGCCAAGACAAGAAGGCCAAAGCAATCCATATGATCAACTTATGGATTGATACTGATCCAAGCCAATGGATCGGTACCGATCTGTGTTAATTGATGAGCCATCCCTCTATTTCTTGGAGAAACAGTCTATGGCATGGAAAAAGAGGTGGAGATCTTCTTGGCAAGATTCTAGGCTTCCTACATTTATAAATAAAATGGCATGGCTCATTTCTAATGATCTTTTGGCTTTTTCTTTCCCTAACTCTAATTTCTTGTAATCACCGTCGGATTTACACTGATCCGTAAGAACTCCTGCTTGTAATCAGCAGATAGTCAATAAAATCACTAAGTGGACGTAGGCCAAGACTAGTCGAACCACTATAAATTGTTGTGTGTTGTTTTCTACTTATTTTCATTTAAATTTATTCAATTTTTATTCTCTGCTTAATCTTCTGGGTGCTTGTGTCATTTTTGGTTCAAACAATATATATATATATATATATATATATATATATATATATATATATTTGTGTGCGTGTGTGCGCGCGTGTGTGTATGTGTACTATAGGAATTCAAGTACCCATGTACACACCCAATTATCGCTGCAGTTTTGTTTACTATCTATTGTGAAGTTGCTAATGAATCCCATTTTTACAGATAGCTGAAATGAGCAATTCAGTCAAAGCTGGAATAGAGACCAACGCAGCCAGTGCCAGTGGAATAGAAACCGAGGTAGGGACTAGGACCAGTGTAGATGTACTGGATATTCTGGTGTTAATATTCCAGTATGGTTCAGAAACTACCTTCATGCGACAAGTCAAGCTAGTACCAACCCCACCGAACCCGCATCCATCAATACCATTGCTAATCAGGGTGTGTTTCCATCCTTAGCACCACCAACTGTTGACTTTCCTAAGTTGTGTAAGGATTTCTCTAGCCTTAGTGGGAAGCCATTTCTTAGGGCGAAACCATACTTGGTGATTCGGGCATGGCATAATGATTGCAAAAAAAATTTCAACCTATTAAGACTTGGTGATAGTATTAAGAGACAGTTACCAACTAGGCATTTGAAAGGTGAAGCAGCATGTTGGTGGGCAGTGATAACAGCTGAATTGAATGAGAATATTATTAATTGGAGTATATTCAAGCTGTGATTCGAGACATAGTTTTTTCGGTGCTAAGAAATATTTATTATTGGAGAAGTTCATTCATCTGAAGCAGATAGAAATGACAGTTGGGGAGTATGTCAGCCATTTTAATGAGTTAGCCCGATCTGGATTCGAGTTAGTGGATATTCTGGCAAAGAATTGAATTCACCTCTAAAGGAGTTAGCATTGAATCAGATATTGTTTGGATCTACGTTTGAAGGATTGGTAGAGGTAGCATTATTAAATTCTTTAAATGGAGCTTTAGCGAAGGACCAGTCTAAAGAAGGAGAGGGACAACAACAAGGCAAGCGTAAAGGAAATGGACCACAGGGATGGAAAAGCAAAAAGCAGGTGATTACTTGTCACGGATGCCAGAAAGTGGGACATCGTGCAAAGAATTGTAGGACGAACCTCTCAAATGGTAGATTTTATAACTGGAACCAAGTGGGACACGTAGCTAAGGATTGTAAGGCAGCCACAACTTAGAAGAAGTTAAAGTGTTAAAATTATGATTAGTTTGAACACATGAAATGGCACTACCCTGCTCTAAAAGGTGAAAGTTAGATTGTGAAGGAATATGTTTTGGATGTCGTTCCATCTTCTAGTAAGGCACCATCGTCGGCCTAGGAGAAGGGAAAGTAGATCGTGATGAAGGTTGTGTTGATTTTATTTGATTCTCCTATTCATAGATTATTTAACGCTGGTGTATCTTATTCATTCATAGCAAGTACATTATTGATAATTTAGCCCTTAAACCCGACATCGTACACGAATCCGTTATGGTGTCGAATCAGTTGGAGGATCGATTCATTTATCAATGTTATGTTATAATCTAAAGTTGGTCATTTACGATGTGGAGTTCCCTTATGAAGCATATGTACTAAAAAATTTGGGGTATAGGTTGCTTTTGGGAATGGATTAGAGGTCTCGCTACAGATGTTGATTGTGACAGGAGGATGTTTCAATTAAGGATGGGCGATGGACTTGATTTGATTCTATGTTGTTGAACGATGATTTTTGATGTGAACAAAAACCACGAGATTTTATTTTACTGCAAGCGCACGACGTCTGTTGTAGTGTTGTGCGAATACAGGTCGAATCCACAAGGAGTTATTAATTACTAATGCTTATCTAACTTCTAGGTGAGTCAGATGATTTGAGAAATTAAATCTGCTAAATTTCAAATAGGAAATTGCAAGAAAGGAAAGGAAAATGCTCTAACAAAAATAAGAAAACAAGGAAATATAAATAAGAACTTACCTTAATTTAATAGACATGTAGAGAATTTGAAAAGATGAGATCTATTGATCACTTGGCATATCAATAGATCTCAAATATAATAAAAATTATTGAGTAGAAACTAAACAAAAATTAGAAGAGAATAAAATAGAATAAGAACAAAGGAACAAATAAGTTTTGATTAATTTATTTATTAAATAGAAAAGTTTAAAGAGATTACAAGAGTTGGGAGTCCTAAATACAAAACCCTAGATATAGAATTGAAAGTAATTGCCAAAATAATCTCAAATGTTTCTAGGTGGAGGTATTTATAGAGATCTCTACATCCAAATCTAAAAACATGAATTTTCCAGAACTTTTTGACTTGGTCCATCTTTAGAAACTTCTGTACTGTGTGTGTTCCATATTATTCTAGAAACCTCTTTTTCCAACATGCTCCAGAAGCCTCTTGATTTGGTCTGTGCTAGAAGTGTCTTTTTAGAAGATGTGAACGACTAAAAAAATGTGTGCTAAGTGGGACTTAAATCAGTGACCTCCTAGCAAATGCAGATCCTCAAACCAGATGAGCTATAGTAGTTTTTGTGCAAGAATAGGCATTTTTTTCTTATCACAGAGTCTTGAAATTAAACCAGTGTTTTTGAACCATCTCTCCGATAATTTTTCATTTTCTAACAATCAAGAACCTGCAATAAAACACAACAAAAGGACCAAGTAATGCTACCTTATGGATATTAAAATGTGTAACTATGTAGTTTAAAGTATTCAATGTTTGATATTCATCAAATACCCCCACACTAGAACCCTTATTCGTCCTCGAATAAAATCTAACTAAATTTATTAGCCACACTTTCAAAGGGAAATACGATTGCATTTAGCGTATGCAACTATAACATCCCCCACTTGGAGGCCCAAATCTAATGGCTATGGATGCTGCAGTCATCCATAGTTATCAATCATCGTCGACCAAATACGGTAATGTTATATACAATAATATAACAGAAACACATGGATATTGAAATAATTTTTATCATTAAACAACTTTCACGTTCCATTTCAAATCATTTTAAATTCGTTACATAATCCCAAATTCGAGAACCACATTTAGATAACATATACTTATTACAACATACGCCAACGGTGACCTATGAATATGCCCCCTTGGATGGTCAGAGTATATATATCTTAGTAATTAAACAAATTTTCCTTTACAACAAAACATAGCGGAATCAAAATAGAAAGAACTCTTATTAACTAGCTTGCCTCTTGCACGTCTCTATAAGCTTATTCGTCTAAGAAGAACCTAAAAACCTCAACCCTCAAGCCACTCAAAATCAATTGAGCACCTGAGAGTTTAAGAGGAAAACATAAACTTCGAGTCAGACATAAAGCCCGGTATGAATAATAATCTACCATCTCAAACTATTTAGATATCTAGTGAGACCACGCCGCTTAGCGGAACGAGTTTTCCCCTCATTAGTGTCTTCCAAAAATATATAATAACCATATACTGTGCTCCTGCATCCACAATGGTAAAAAAAATAGCAATTCGAAATATTATGATGATATGCAAACAAGTAAATCAATTCTAGATTTCCCATCCCTATTCATTTTGACTATCTGTCTCAGTTATAGTTTCTAGTATCACTATTAACCTATTAGTTTTCATGGGCTGACTAATAACCTATTTAAAACTTATGGTCTCCCTGTCCGGTCTCATATTTTTCATGAGATCATTAAGAACCAATTGGCCCTTGCCAATAGCTTCAGTATTTCATGGGTTCTCCCTAAACCTATTGGTATCACCAATAACTTCCCATTTATCATAGTTTTCATGGGTTGACTATGAACCTATTGACTTCTGTCAACAACTTTATTCGGATATAGTTTTCATGGGTTCACTACAAACCTATTGGCCCTTGCCAATAACTCTTTCTATTCATAGTTTTCACGGGTTTATTATGAACCTATTGACCCTTGCCAATAACTTTTTCTAAACATAGTTTTCATGGGTTTACTATGAACCTATCTATCTGATAACTTCTTTAATCAGTATTTAGGCATCCTATATTTTGGTCTACCTAACCTCCTGGATGCAATTCTACTCATACTGGAGTTAACTCAATTTATATTCATTACTGGGTCAACTTAGCTTGTATATTAAAAGAAGCAAACATAATAACATAATAACACCAACATCTGTGGTTTAATATCCTTGAAAGGATTTTCATATGAAACATGGTTAATCCCTTTATCCTATTATTTTATCAAGGAAAGCTTCTTGAAAAAATCCATTCTTAAAAGTCATTTTAAAACTCCTTTATTTATGCCATGGGTTTTCCTTTAAAAATGAGATTAGTTTCTTTGTTTTGAAAACTAAGGCTTTCGAAACCTTAAACTTTACTTTCGAAAGCATTGGATAACCTCCTTCGAAAGCATTCAAATCTTCTTTTCAAAACACTAAGCATATGCCTTTCAAAACACTTTTAATTATCTCTTTCGAAAGCCTCAAAACATACCTTTCGAAAGTATTAAGACATTACTTATTAACTCTTAGAAGCATAGTTTCGAAACCATTGAAAGTACCCATTTTGAAAGCATTTGAAATCACCCCTTTCGAAACCATTGAATTTATTCTAAAAATATCTTTTGGGTCAAAGTGAATATAAACGAATGTAACCCTTTCAAAACCATTATACTTCATATAAAAGAGTTTGGGGAAAACTGATAGCTTCGGAACCATCCTTTCAAAAGAATTAATCATATAAATAAAACACTTGGAAGGATAGCTTTGAAACCCCTTTCAAAGCCATTGCCTTTGAAACTACTAAACCTCTTTCGAAAGCTTTAGGAAGTAGCTTACTTCATTTATAAAACAAAAGCTACCTTTCGATCTAGTTAATGACTTCAATCCATTCGAAAGGCATATGATCAGCAGCAGGGTTTCGACTGGGTTGAAACTAACCCTTTCAAAAGCATTGAATTAAAACAAGGGAACTCATTCGAAAGCATTCTTTTTGAAACAAAAAGGCGGAAACATTTCCAAAAGCTATTTAAATGGGTTTCAACCACTTCGAAAGCATCCTTTTGAAAACAAGGCAAGCGCATATCTTTGGAGAGTAAAACAAAAGCTTCAACCCCTTTCGAAAGCTATGTTTCGAACCCATACCTTCTGCCTTTCTCCAATCCACTATGTACCAACTTATTGATACCTTGTGTATTGGTTTCGACTTGGTTGAGGCGGAAGAAAAGGGTTAAAAGGTAGCTCTGAAAGCGGCGAAACAACATTTCTGGAAAAAGACTGTTTTAATGCCTTTTTAAGTAATTGCTTTTTAACTAACTTGCCTATTTGTAAACATTTAATTGGTTGCCATAAACTTTTCAAATTCTTTCCAAAATAAAACTGTCGTAATTATTTCAGATCTAATTAAAGTAATTTAGCAAATAAGCCCTTCCTTAAGCTAAACAAATAAAACATTTAAGTCCTTCTTCAAAAATAATTCAATTTCCTTAGTAAATTACTCGAAAAAAATCCCCAAAAATCACCGAAATTTACTTTTAATATATTATCTAACATATATAAATTTTAGACCCAAATTCTTCATATTATAGCCAAAATTAATTTCTAAACCCAATTATTCATATTTTCCTTTGAAAATTCATAATAAATTTTCCATAACTTGAAAAATTATAAAAATTAAAACCCATCTCCAAAATAATGTTTTACATAACATATAAATTCCTCATGGCATTCGAAATTCAATATAAACAATTTTTGCCTTAAACCGTATAAAACATTTATCAAACAAACTTGTTTGAATATAACATCTCATGAAATCCAAGCATATCATCATCAAAACATCATAATGGATTTAAACTTAAAACCGAAATCAATTGATCATTAAAAACAAAAATAAAGATGGTTTTGATTATTATTCACCTTGATTAGGATAAGGAATTTGAGATTTGATCCTTGATTAATTCCCCTAGCTTGATTCCTTAGCTTTAATTTGATTTTTTCCCCTTTCTTCCCTAGGTAATGGCCAACTTTGAGCTTTTGATTTACGTTTTTTAGTAATGAAAAATGAACGTGTAAAGGAAATGGAAACGTTATTTTTAAGGGTAATGGAATTATGGGTGCGGCTATTACCCATAAGGCCCATGTTTTATTTTCTTATTAATTCTCTAATAAACCATTTCCATAAAATCATTCTTTATGTTTATTTAAGCACGACCTCTAATTAAATTTTCAAATCTCAATCCCCTTATCACTCTAATATTTACATTATTCTATTTAATTTATCTAATTAAATCTCCTAAGTAATATTATTAAAAATTAGGGGTGTTATAGGCTCCCCTCCTTAAAGTATTTCGTCCTCGAAATTCTGTAAGGACTAAATACTAAACATAGCAATCATCTGTAACAACTCCTAACTACCATACTAGCCTACCTGACTAGCAACTTTCTATATAAAATAAATATAGAACATACCCTTACAATAGATCAGGAAAAGTATCTCTAATCATGTCTTCTGTCTCCCAGTATAGTCCTTCTTATTGTCGCTCCACTGAACTTTCACTAACTTGACTGTCTTGTTCCTTAGCCTTTTCTCATCTCTAGCCACAACCCAAACTGGTTGTCTAAAAAAAATTCAAATTCAGCTCTACTATCAACTCTTCCAACCCTGTCGGAGGAATAGTAGCCTTTGGATCATGCACATACTTGCAAAGATGAGACACATGAAACACATTATGGACACCTGCCATATTGCTCGGCAACTCTACCCTGTATGCGAGCTTCCCGATCCTCTCTATAATTAGGAACGGACCAACATATCTCGGTGCCAGTTTCCCTGACTTTCCAAATTGTACCACACCCTTCATCGATGATACTTTAATGAAAACCCTTTCTCCAACCGAGAATTCTAGGTCCTTCGCCTCTTATTTGCGTAACTCTTCTATCTGGACTGAGCTTCCCTTATCCTTTCTTGGATCAACTCAATCTTCTCTGTCGCCTCTCTAACCAGATCTAGACCTAAGACTAATCTATCTCCAGTCTCCAACCAACATGTTGGTGATTTGCATGGACTTCCATACAAAGCTTCAAAAGGCTCCATTCCTATACTAGTCTAATAACTGTTATTATAGGAAAATTCCACTAAGTGTAGGTGATCTTCCCAAGATCCACCAAAGTCCAATAAACAAGCTCTTAGTAAATCCTCGTGTACCTTATTGACTCTCTCTGTCTGCCCATCCATCCGAGGGTGATACGCAATACTCATTTTGAGCTTGGTACCTAACACATCCTGTAGACTCTTCTAGAATTCACTAGTAAACAAAGCATCTCTGTCGCTGACTATACTACTAAGAATTCCATGCAGTCTAACTATATTCTTTATGAACAACTTAGCTAAAAAAGGTGTCATCCTGGTTGACTTAACTGGAATGAAATGGGCACTCTTACTCAACTTATCCACGATGACCCATATACTTTCATTTCCTCTATTTGACCATAGAAACCAGTCTATAAAATCCATGGATATTGAATCACATTTCCAAACTGGTATCTCCAAAGGTTGAAGCAATCCACTCGGCTTCTGATGTTCGACCTTCACTTGTTGACAGTTTGCACACTGCCTAACCCATACGCCAACATCTCTCTTCATACCATCCCAATAGAAGCGCCTCTTCATGTTTTGATACATCTTGGTTCCTCTAGGATGAATCGTAAATTTGGATCGATGAGTTTCTCCAAGAACTTCTTTCCTTAAGTCCTCATTATTCGGAACACACAACCATCCCTTCTTTCTTAACCATCCCCTCTGATCAAGACTAAAATCCTTTAAATCATCGATCTCAGTTCCAACCTCAAGCCCTCTATTCCTCTCGGCTAATACTGGATCCTCTTTTTGCTTAGAAGCAATCCTTTCGATCAACACTGGTCGGACTTCCAAACAGGACAACAAGACAGTGCTCTGACTAGGACTAGCAGTCGATCTTAACTGCACACTGCAAGTAGTCAAAGCCTCTAAATCTTTCCATTCTGCTAACATAGCTAACACCATATTCTGATGTCTTCCGCTAAGAGCATCCGCTACCTTATTCCCTTTCTCTAGTGTATACTCTATACCAAAATCTTAAGCCACTAAAAATTACAGCCACCTCTGCTGCCTCATATTCAACTCCTTTTAGGAGAATAAATACCTTAAGGACTTATGATCTATGTATAGCTCAAATCTTTCCCCTAAGAGATAAAGTCTCTGTATCTTCAGTGCAAAGATCACCGCTGCCAGCTCCAAATCATGAACATGATATCTCACTTCATACGGTCTAAGCTGTCGTGATGCGTAGGCAATAACTTTACCCTTCTACATCAACACAGCTCCTAATCCAGTTCCACATGCATCAGTATACACCACGAACCCTTGGTTTCTGTCTGGAACTACTAGCACAGGTGCGTTGGTGAACAAATGCTTTAACTTAAGGAATGCTTCCTTACATTTGTCGGACCAGACAAACTTCACATCCTTCATGGTTAACTTAGTCAAAGGTGTCGCCGCTATCCGTGAGAAATCCTTGATGAATCTCCGGTAATAGCCAGCAAGTCCAAGAAAACTTCTAATCTCGGTCACTGTCTCTAATCTCTTCCAATTATTAACAGCTTCGATCTTATCTGGATCGACCGACAAGCCCTTCTCTGAAACCACGTGACCAAGAAACTTAACCTCTTTCTTCCAAAAATGACAATTTGAAAACTTCGCTTACAGCTGATGCTGCCTCAGCGTCTTAAGCATTACTCTAAGATGATCTTCATGCTCTCTCTCATCCTTAGAGTATACTAAAATGTCATCTATAAACACCAATACGAACCTATCCAAGTACTCTCGGAAAACTCGGTTCATCAAATACACGAAGAAAGCAGGTGCATTCGTCAACCCGAATGGCATTACTAACGACCCATACGAACCATACCTAGTTTGAAATGCTGTCGATGGAATACTGTCCTTTGCCACCCTTAACTGATGGAAACCTGTCACCAAATCCAACTGGGAAAACACTCTGGCTCCACATAACTGATCAAATAGATCGTCAATTCTCGGCAAAGGATACTTATTCTTGATCATCTTATCGTTCAACTTACGATAGTTGATACACATCCTCAACGACCCATCCGGTTTGTTCATGAACACCGTTGCCACTCCCCAAGGCAAAATACTTGGTCTAATAAAATTCCTCCCCTCTAGATCCACTAGCTGCACCTTTAATTCCTTCATCTCTGTCGGTGTCATCCTGCTAAGTGGTCTGCTTACAGGTTCAGCTCCTGGCACAAGACCTATCCGAAACTCATCAGCTTGTTTAGGTGGTAGTCCCGTAACCATCTTAAAGACATCTGCAAACTCTCTTGCTACACGAACCTGACTTAACTTTTCTCCCACTTCCATAGCACTTAACAAAGCACAAACACTCTGGCCGGAATTCTCCATTGAGAATATGATTCGGTTATGACTATCAGGGTGTCTCAACAATATTTCCCTATCCTGGCAAAATATCCTAGCCTCATTTTACCCAACCAATCCATACCCAAGACGATCTCGAAATCTACAAAATCAAAAACATACAAACTGCATGCAAACTTGTGACCTAACAATTCAAGTTCTAACTGGTCACGTCTCATCCCTGGAGTTGCATACCCTCCTATCAGATTCGCAACCATTAAGGAAGTAACAAGGTATGTAGATTCTAAACATAACCTATCAACCGAACACTGGGATATAAATGAATGTGATGCACTAGTATCAAATAGTATCCTAACTGGTATACTCTGAATCAAAAGAATATCTTCCATCATAGTCTTTCCCTTCTCAGCTACAGTTGCCCTAGCAGATGATGGCCCAACAGCAAAGAATTTTCCCCTATCTGCCCTGACTGGTTCTGAACACTGATTCTTATAATGCCCAACTAGGTCACAGTTGAAGCACTTCACACCCTTCTTTTCTGCAGCCTTCTTCCCCTTACCTGACCGACACTCATGAGCGTAATGACCTTTCTTGTCACACTTGAAGCAAACTAAATCAACCTTTGCCTTCTTGGCAGCCTCTCCCTTCTGGGTTCCTTCTTCTTAAAGAACTTCCTCTTCTTTCCCCGAGAACTCTGGGTTTCAACTGGCTTTTCCTTCCTTCAAATAGCAAGCATTTCCTAATGTCGGATTGCCATCTCCACAACTACATTACAAGGATCACGGAGATTTGGCAGGGTTGCCCTAGCAATCTCGGGTCTCAATCTCTGAATAAACTTCTCATTCCTCCTAATGACGGTGTCTATGGTAGTATACCCATGTCGGGACAACTCATCAAACTTAGTAGCATACTCAATTGCCGACATTCCTCCCTGCACCAAATCCATGAACTTTCTCAACAATGTTGACTTAAAAACTTCAGACAAAAACCTCTGATCAAATCTCCTTCGAAACTCTGCCCATGTTAACCCTTCCTTAGGAACTCCGATAGCAACACTATTCCACCAATGAAGTGCTGCCCCTTAAAACTGCCTAGAGGCCAGCCTCCTCTTCTGCTCATCATTCAAACCCAAGTCAACAAATATTTTCTCGCAATGCAGCAACCATTCTCTACTTCTATGGCATTCTCCGTTCTCACGAACGACTTCCCACCAAGACTGGTGTAGTCTCTACTCAACTTAGCATAGTTATTCACAATTGGAGCCACATGGTTAGCTCCTCCAACATTCCCAACAACTCCAGCAGCTGCTCCTGCTTGCATCAGATTGACAAAGAACTAATACATCATCTCCATATCCACTGGCGGATATCCAGCACCCACATTGGCATCTGCATTTTGGTTAGCATTAGCCTATCGACTCGGGTTCCTTCTAGTATTAGGTCGAACATTTCCATTTGTTGTGGTGCTTCCTCCACCGAGATTTCCTCTTCCATTTCTTGCGTTCGTATCTTCCTTTCTCGTAAATCTGCATACAAGCCTTAGTAAGATACATAAGAACTATCTAAGACAGAGGGGAACACGTACTAATATATATACATATATCAAATACATGTATGTTACTATAGCGTTAACCCAAACCCCGATCTTATTTTCTAATTCATTGGATTATGTTTTGAAAAATATTTTTAAGTTTAAATTTCTTTTAAGTTATCATAAACTTATGCTCTGATACCAACTTGTGACATCCCCCACTTGGAGGCCCAAAACTAACGGCCACGGATGTTGTAGTCATCTATAGTTATTAATCCTTGGTGACCAAATATGGTAATGTTAGGTACATTGATATAACATAAATACATGGATAGGGAAAAAAATTTTATCATTAAACAACTTTCACATTCCATTTCAAATCATTTCAAATTCATTACATAATCCCAAATTTAAGAACAACATTCAGATAAAATATAATTATTACAACGTACGCCAAGAGCAACATATGAAGATGCCCCCTTGGATGGTCAGAGTACATATATGTAGGAAAATTAAAAATTTTTGCCTTTACAACAAAACACAGCAGAATCAAAATAGAATGAACTCTTATTAACTAGCTTGCCTTCTGTACGTCTTCGGAAGCTTATTCATCTAAGGAGAACCTGAAAACCTCAACTCCCAAACCACTCAAAATCAATTGAGCACCCGAGAGTTTAAGGGGAAAACATAAACTTCGAGTCAGACATAAAGCTTATTATGAATAATAACCTACCATCTCAAACCATTTAGATATCTAGTGAGGCCGCGCCGCTTAGCGGAAAGGGTTTTCCCGTTACTAGTATCTTCCAAAAATATATAATAACCATATACTGTGCTCCTGCATCCATAATGGTTAAAAACGTAACAATTCAAAATATTATGATGATATGCAAACAAGTAAATCAATTTTGGATTTCTCATCCCTATTCATTTTGACTATCTATCCCAGTTATAGTTTCTAGGGTCACTACTAACCTATTAGTTTCCATGGGATGACTAATAACCTGTTTAAAACTTATGGACTTCTTGTCCGGCCTCATAGTTTTCATGGGATCATTAAGAACCTATTAGCCCCTACCAATAGCTTCAGCATTTCATGGGTTCTCCCTGAACCTATTAGTATCCAATAACTTCCCTCTTATCATAGTTTTTATGAGTTGACTATGAACCTATTGACTTCTGTCACTAACTTTATCTGGATATAGTTTTCATGGGTTCCCTACAAACCTATTAGCCCATGTCAATAACTTTATCCTGTCTTCTGTCAATAACTCAATTTATATTCACTACTGGGTCAACCTAGCTGGTTATTCTGCCCTTTTGCCCCAAAATACAGTTATGGGTCCATTTTACAATGAATCTGTATATTAGAAGAAGAAAACATAATAACACCAACATCTATGGTTTAATATCCTTAAAAGCATTTTCATATGAAACATGGTTAATCCCTTTAACTTATTATTCTATCAAGGAAAGCTTCTTCAAAAACTCCATTCTTAAAAGTCATTTTTAAACTCCTTTATTTATGCCATGGTTTTTCCTTTAAAAATGAGATTGGGTTCTTTGTTTTGAAAACTAAGGCTTTTGAAATCTTAAACTTTTACTTTCGAAACCATTGGATAACCTCCTTCGAAAGCATTCAAATCTTCTTTTCAAAACACTAAGCATATGCCTTTCGAAACACTTTTAATCATTCTTTCAAAACCCTCAAAACATACCTTTCGAAAGTATTAAGGCATTATCAACTCTTAGAAGCATAGCTTCGAAACCATTGAAAGTACCCATTTTGAAACCATTTGAAAGTACCCCCTTTCGAAACCATTGGGTTTATTCTAAAAATATCTTTTAGGTCAAAGTGAATATAAATGAAAGTACCCCTTTCAAAACCATTATACTTCATATAAAAGAGTTTGGGGAAAACTGATGGAACCATCCTTTCGAAAGCATTAATCATATAAATAAAACACTTGGAAGGATAGCTTCGAAACCCCTTTTGAAGCCATTGCCTTCGAAACCATTAAAACCCTTTTGAAAGCTTTAGGAAGTGGCTTACTTCATTTATTAAAAAAAGCTATCTTTCGATCTAGTTGATGACTTCAATCCATTCGAAAGGCATAAGATCGACAACAGGGTTTCGACTGGGTTGAAACCACCCCTTTCGAAAGCATTGAATTAAAACAAGGAAACTCATTCGAAAGCATTCTTTTCAAAACAAAAAGGCGGCAACATTTTCGAAAGCTATTTAAATGGGTTTTGACTCCTTCGAAAGCATCCTTTTGAAAACAAGGCAAGCGCATATCTTTGGAGAGTAAAATAAAGGCTTCGACCCCTTTCGAAAGCTATGTTTCGACATTATACCTTCCGCCTTTCTCCAATCCACTATGTGCCAACTTATTTATACCTTGTGTATTGGTTTCGAATTGGTTGAGGCGGAAGTAAAGGGTCGAAAGGTAGCTCTGAAAGCGGGGAAACAACATTTCTGGGTAAAGATTGTTTTAATGTCTTTTTAAGTAATTGCTTTTTAACTAACTTGCCTATTTGTAAACATTTAATTGGTTGCCATAAAATTTTCAAATTCTTTCTAAAATAAAACTGCTATAATTATTTCAGATCTAGTTAAAATAATTTAGCAAATAAGCCCTTCCTTAAGCTAAACAAATAAAACATTTACGTCCTTCTTCTAAAATAATTTAATTTCCATAGTAAATTACTCAGTAAAAATCCCCAAAAATCACCAAAATTCACTTTTAATATGTTATCTAACATATATAAATTTTAGACCCAAATTCTTCATAATATAGCCAAAATTAATTTCTAAACCCAATTATTCATATTTTCCTTTGAAAATTAATAATAAAATTTCCATATCTTGGAAAATTATAAAAATTGAAACCCATCTCCATAATAATGTTTTACATAACATATAAATTCCTCATGGCATTCGAAATTCAATATAAACGATTTTATCCTTAAAACCGTATAAAAAATTTATCAAACAAACTTGTTTGAATATAACATCTCATGAAATCTAAGCATTTCATCATCAAACCATCATAATGGATTTAAACTTAAACCCGAAATCAATTGATCATTAAAAACAAAAATAGAGATGGTTTTGATTATTATTCACCTTGATTAGGATAAGGAATTTAAGATTTGATCCTTGATTAATTCCCCTAGCTTGATTCCTTAGCCTTATTTTGATTTTTCCCCTTTTCTTCCCTAGGTAATGGCCGACTTTGAGCTTTTGATTTACATTTTTTAGTAATGAAAAATGAACGTGTAAAGGAAATGGAAACATTATTTTTAAGGGTAATGGAATATGGGTGCGGCTATTACCCATAAGGCCCATGTTTTATTTTCTTATTAATTCTCTAATAAACCATTTCCATAAACCCATTCTTTATGTTTATTTAAGCACGACCTCTAATTAAATTTTCAAATCTCAATACCCTTATCACTCTAGTATTTACATTATTCTACTTTATTTATCCAATTAAATCTCCTGAATAATGTTATTAAAAATCAGGGGTGTTATAGCAACAAGCCTTTAAACCCCTAGGTCTCCTAGTAGGACGAGTTGTGTCTCATGAAGGTTTTAAGTAGATACAACCCACAAAATCCAAATGTTGGATGCCATGACTCTAATGCAGCTATATTAATGCAAAATGTTATGAAAAATGAATCGATTTATATTTGAATAGTCACCACATTGCAGTATACACATGTTTTATCAAAATCTAGAAATTTAAGTTCATTACCCAGTCACAAACTTTAACAAAAATCAAGTTCTCATCACACTCGACTCTAACTTGCTAGTTGTTTCAATTGAAAACATAATGCAACTATGCAATTAGTTTTTAATTTGATTGTTAAAGTTTACAAAGTGATATTTCTATTTGCACTTGTATAATAACTTCAAATCAATAAAACCATAGAGAATGCCTTAAATTCAATCACTTACCCTCTTTTTATTTCTTTATTATTATTATTTTATATGCATACACCTAACCCATGGAGCAAGATGTACCATCCATACACTACCTTTTGGGCTTAAGTGAGAATGAAATAGAGCTTGGCGAATTGTGCAAACCAACTCTGACAATGTCAGTATAGGTCGATGATCCTTAGGTGTCCTACTCATAAAATGAGACCAAGGTATACCACTCATGCACTACCTTTCGGGCTTACGTGAGAGTGGGACAGAACTTGACGGGTGTGCACACCAGCGTTAGATGTACTGGCAATGTTGGATACCCTTGGTTTCTTTTTTTTTAAATGAGAGTAATGCAAAATCATCTTAACACCCCTTGATTATAGAGATTTGAAAATCGTTAACGCATGTATTTTAGGCATTCTACTTATAAACAATGACAACAAATTCCAACAAACTTCATAGTCGTCGTCTATGAGTCAACCTATATACTAGCTTACCATTATCGTTTATAATTTAAACATTTCATTTTATTTTCTGTTGAAACTAGTGATTCACAAAAAATTTCCTTCAAATACAATGCACTTACTCTATTGTGCCTATTCAAAATAAACTGACTTCAGCTAATTTAAAAAATGTTATGTCCTAAATGCATATGCCTAAAAGAAATGCGATTCTAATTTTAATTTAGTACTAATAATTTTTTTATATGGTCCTAATATAGGATACATATGAATTTCATTTTAAAAAATGACTCAAAACATGAAAATATATGAACTCAAATACAATGTCACAAAAATAAAAAAATGCAACAGAAATAAATATACGAATGTAAGGCAAAAATCATGAAAATATGAACACAAATGCATTAAATGCATTTTTTAGTACAAGTAATAACATAAAAGCATGAATGCAACTACCATCCCCCACACTAGAAGTAGGCTACGTCCCACAGCCAAAATCATTCTTTAGAAGTTTATATTGGATCATGGAGATCCATGATATCATCATTTTCATTTTCTTCGAATTGTAGAAATGGTTTCAGTCGTTGTCTATTTACTTTGAAAATTTCACCAGTTTTGGGATTTTCTATTTCAATGGCCCTATAGGGATACATAGTTTTAAAAGTATATGACCCAGTCCAATGTGTTCTTAATTTTCAAGGAAATAAATGAAGCCTTGAATTATATAAGAGAACTTTCTATCCAATTTCGAGACTCTTACGAAGTATATTTTTATCATGATATATTTTTGTTCTTTCCTTATAGATCTTTGCATTTTCATAGGCTTCATTCCAAAGTTCCTCTAATTCTGTTAATTGTAATTTCTTATGTGAGCCTGCTTCATTAATGTCAAAATTAAGATACTTAACTTCCCATAGCGTATGATGTTCTAATTCAACTGGCAAATGACAAGGTTTACCATAGACGAGACGGTATAGTGACATTCCTAGATTGGTTTTATATGTAGTGCGGAAAGCCCAAAATGAATCTATTAATTTTGATGGCTAGTCTTTCTATTAGTGTTTACAGTCTTTTCAAGAATTTGTTTTAGTTGTCTATTTGAAATTTCTACTTGCCCACTTATTTGTGGATGATATGGAGTGACCACTTTATGAGTGACTGAATATTTCTTAAGTAATGATTCGAAAGCACGATTACAAAAATGAGTATCATTATCGCTTATTATGGCTCGAGGAATACCAAACCAAGAAAATATATTTTCTTCAAGGAATTTGACGACCACCTTACTATCATTTGTTTTGACGTGGATTGCATCAACCCATTTTGTCACGTAATCAACTGTAACCAAAATGTACAAGTTGCCGAAGGAGTTAGGAAATATACCCATGAAATCGATACCCCAAACATCAAAGATTTCCATGACCAAAATGGAATTTAAAGGAATTTCATTACTTTTACTGATTCGCCATGTTTGTTGGAATTATGGCATTTCCTGCAAAATTTGTATATGTCTCGAAAGAAAGTGGGCTAATAGAAACCACATTGTAATACCTTAGAAGCTGTTTTTTTGCTCCAAAGTGTCCACCGTAAACATGACTATGTAAAAAGGATAGAACACTATGGAACTCTTCATTAGGTACACATCGGCAAATGATCTGATCGAGACAATACTTGAAAAGATAGGGGTCATCCCAGTAATAATCCTTAACTCTGGAGAAATTTTTTTGCTTATCCTGTGCTGACAAGTGTGATGGCACTTCGTTAGTCACCAAATAATTCACTACGTCGACATACCATGGTGTATTCGTTATGGATAATAGGTGCTCATCGAGAAAATATTCTTCGATTTGAGTGTCGTCTATATTCCCTTACATAATGTGGGAGAGGTGATCAGCCACGACATTCTTGGAACCTTTCTTATCTCATATTTCAAAGTCAAATTCTTGAAGAAGAAGGACCCAAATAGGCAGGCCTAGCATATTTTTTTGATAATAAATACTTCAAGGCTACATGATCGGTGAGAACAATGACCTTCAAGCATACGAGATACGATCAAAATTTTTAAAGAGCAAAGACGATCGCAAGAAACTCTTTTTCAGTGGTTGAATAATTGAGTTGTGCATCGTTAAGAGTTTTACTTACATAGTATATTACTCGATGATGATTATTAATTCTTTGACCTAGAATAGCACCCATGGTAAAGTTTGAAGTATAACATATTAGCTCAAATTGTTGTGTCCAATCGGGAGATTGGATTATTGGAGTTGAGGTCAAAATCGACTTTAATTTATCGAAAGAAATTTTACATTCCTCATTGAATTCAAATTTAGTTTATTTTGTAAGTAGATTCAAAAGAGGTTTTTCAATTTTTGAGAAATCTTTTATAAACCTTCTATAAAATCTTACATGACCTAAGAACGAGCGAACATTTTTGATAGACTTAAGGGGAGGAAGATTAGCAATCAAGTCTACTTTTGATTTATCGACCTCTAGACCATTATTTGAGACTACATGACCTAGCACGATGCCTCGTTTTACCATGAAATGACATTTTCCCAATTCAACACAAGTGATTTCTCCTTACATCGTTTGAGAACACATTCTAAACGAAGCAAACACTGTTCAAAGGAGGATCTATAAATAGAAAAATCAACCATGAAAATTTCTAAGAAATCCTCCACCATATCGGAAAATATGCTCATCATGCATCTTTGAAATGTGGCCGGTGCATTGCATAGTCCGAAGGGCATTCAACAATAAGCGATGGTTCCAAATGGGAATGTGAATATAGTTTTATGTTGATCTTTTAGAGCGATGAGAATTTGGTTATATTCCAAGTATCCATCAAGAAAACAATAGTACTCATGTCCTGCTAAACGTTCAAGCATTTCATCGATGAATGGTAAGGGAAGGTGATCCTTTCTAGTTGCTGCATTTAATTTCCTATTATCGATGCATGCACACCATTTGGTGTTCATTTTTGTTGGAACAGGTTCATTATTTTCATTTCTTACCATAGTGATTCCTGATTTCTTTGGTACCACCTGAATCGGACTTACCCAAGTGCTATCAGAAATTGGATAGATTATGTTGTTGTCCAAGCACTTGATTATTTCTTCTTTTACCACTTCCCTCATATTGGGATTCAATCATCGTTGAGCTTCACATGAGGGTTTAGGCCTCATTAATCAAATGTAGATGATGTTCAAAAATGGACAGGCATATCCCTTTGATAACAACAATTAACCAACCTAATGCATCCTTATTTTCCTTTAGAATTTTTAAAACCTTCTCTTCTTGGCTTTGACTAAATCTGAGGCTATGATTACTGGAAAAGTTTGGTCTGCACCTAGGTAAGCATACTTTAAATTTTGTAGAAGTGGCTTACGGTCAAGTTTGGACTTCTCATGAGTGGCTACTTCAATAGACATATTTTCATTAAACGTTGAAGAGTCCGAGTCAAGCATTTTATTCACATTAGATACATATTCACGCTCATCAACGTTTGAATTAAGATGCCGAGACACATAATTGGTGCATCACATGTATCGTTGAGAGTTTCTTCCACGACTGCCTCTACTATGTCAATTTCTTCTATCTTGAAGTCCCAGGGTTGTTTGTTAAGATTGAAGATGTTTAATTCAACAGTGTGGTTCCCAAAGGAAAGTCTAAGATTTCCGTTTCTACAGTTTATGATAGAATTTGAAGTTGCTAAAAAGGACGTCCTAAGATAACATAAATTTGCGCTTAAGGATTAGAGACAGGAGCGGTTTCAAGTACTATAAAATCAACAGGGAAATAAAATTGCTTTACTTGTATTAATACATCCTCAACCAAGCCTATGGGTTTCTTAGTGGATCAATCAGCTAATTGAATAGTGGCGTTGGTAGGTTCTAATTCCCCGATTCCTAGTTGACAATATGTGTGGTAAGGAAGTAAGTTGATGCCAGCACCAAGGTCAAGTAATGCATGATTAATGAACGTGTTTCCAATTTTACAACCGATTGTAGGACAACCGAGGTCCTCAAACTTGATAGGCATATGATTAGAAATGATAGAACTAGTATTTGCGGTTAAGAAGGATGTTTTAGGCACGTTGGTTTCACGCTTTCGAGTACAAAGTTCTTTAAGACATTTTGCATACTGTGGGATCTGTTCAATAATATCTAAATAAGGAATGTTAACATGAACTTGTCTAAGTATGTCTAGGATCTTATCGAATTGAGCGATTTTTTCCTTATTTTTAAGTCTAATTGGAAAAGGAGCGACTGGCTTGTAGACTCTCTCGGTGGATTTCCTTATTTCTTTCGAAGAGGATGGTTAACGAATATGTGAGTTATCAAGAACCTCATCACCTTGAGTTGGGTCATCATCACAATTGCTCATGAACGAGGGAGGAATGTGTAACGACCCGGCGATTTGTGAATATTTAATTAATTTTAAATATTCAATATATAGGTTTTATAATGAAAATAAAACTCTTTTATAATAATAAATAATGATGGTGAAATAGTTTTCAAATTTGGTTTACAAAAATATTTAGTTCGATGAAAAATCGAAAATGTGACCGGAATTCGTTTTCCGAATTTTCGACTTTTCGACAGATAAAAGTTGTTGAAAATATCGTGACACTTTGGTATACACACATACATACATTTACAAATATTTTGATATGTAAATGCATGTGTACATGTATGCACACTTAAGTAAGTAAGTATGTATATATAAGATAAGATTTTATTATAAAAAGTTAATATATTATATAGTATAAAGATGCTTCTTTAGACAAAAAGTACAATTGAGTACAGAAAATGTTTTAACATGTTGGCTCATGGTGTACAAGTGGGGGACAAACATGGTGATGTGTCAAGCATTGAGACGAGGGCATGTACTTGGGGGTGTTTTGGTCATTCACCTTATGAATGTTATATAAAAACAATTTTTCATTTTTCCTTCTCATTTTTCCCATTTCCCATTTCACATTAAAAACTTATTTCATATTCCCTAAGCTTTCAAAACTCTTTAATAGCCCTCCTTTAGAATTCTAAAGAATTTATATTTGAGTTTTTACTTCTTTTTAAATGTTTTAAAATCATAGTTTTAAACATTTTCTTTCTCCATTTTCATCCAACTTAATTTAGGTATAACTTCCTATAAACTACTCCAAATCAAGAGTTTCTTTTGTTCAAACCATGTCAAATTTCAGTGGCTACAACTTTTATGTAGATCACTCTTTCAAATTTCTAGTTTAGCTATGTCAAAATCTCGTTTATTTGCAAAGTGGTTTTGGACTTAGAGATCCAAGTCTGAAAATGGTCCTTCTTATTTCGACCATATCTTCTTCAATAAAAATATGAAATTGAGTATTTATTTTTTTTTAAATTGTAGAGAAAAGAATTTTCTAAAACTTTACTTTGACCACTTTTCCAAATTTTGAGAATTACATGTCCAAAAATCGAGTCGAAGTTGACCTATTTTCGAGTGGATTTTGTGGTTTTCCAAGCTTTTCGAATTCCAAAATGTATCAAGTTTTCAAAGGATTTTTGGTGAGTTAATTCTTTAACTTTTGGAAATTTTTTACCTTTATACGTATTTAATATGTATGGTAAAATAAGTTGGTTGTTTGGTTGGAATATTATATGGTTTGAATATATGTATATGTTGCTAGTTGTGGTTTAGATACTGACTTGTGAATCGAAAGCTAAAGCGACGTGTTTCATTATAAAATGTGATTTTTGGTTGTGCTTTGATGTAATATTTTTATGGATGTTTAGGCATGTTTATGTGATGTTATGTTAAAGAAGTGGACACTTTGATATGGTATTGACGATTGGATTTCTTTGTGGAAAAACTAGTGTTTAGTTTAAAGGAAGCTGAAAATCATTTCAAAGTTTTCAACTTTGTTTCCTTATGCAAACTCTTATGCTATGTTTATGATAAGTTGGTAAGTATTTAAGTGTTGAGGTTTTAATGAGGAAAGTCAAAACATTTTCAAGTTATGGTGTCCATAACGATAGTCGCTATGGATGCAGTTTCACTTAAAAATCCGACTTTTGCAAAATTTGGTTTTATTAACTTCAAGTGTTTTGAAAATGTTTTATAAACTTAATAATAATGTTTTACAAAGTTAATTAACTTTTAATGATTAAATTTTTATTAATTAAGTTTAAATAATTAATAATTAATTAAGGTTAAACATGGTTTATTAATTATAATTAAGTAAAGATTAGTTATTAATTAATTATCTTTAAAAGATAAGATTAATTTTAATTAATTATTAATTAAGTAAGATTAATTTTTAATTAAATATAATTTAAGTATATGATTTAATTTTTAATTAATTATTAATTAACTATAAGGTTAATTATTTAAATTAATCAATTGTTAATTATTTTTAATGATTAATTAATTTAGGCTTTAATTTATAAAAATTATTTATTAAAGGTTTAATTTATTATTTAAGTTTTATATTAAAAGAATATTTAGTTAATTAATTAAGACTAATTAATAGTTAATTATTAATAAAGGTTTTAAATTTTTATTTAATAATTAATAAAGGATCAATTAAGGGTTAATTTTCTAAATAAATTATTTATTAAAGGTTTAATTATTTATTTAATTTATAATTAAATCAAGTTCAAATTTAATAAAGATTAATTATGATTTAATAAGAGTTGAACATGTAATTAATCATTTTAAATGGAGTTTTAAGTTTTTAATGCTTGTTTTCCAAGAACCAAATTGCTTTAAAGGTACTTCTTTTCAAAGATGGTTTTGAACACAAGGGATTCAAATGTCGATACCATTAAGTAGACAAAAAATTGTGAATGAGTTATGTAAATGGTTTGATTGTTTGGACATGTGTTAGTATAATAAATGCCCGTTCTGCTATAAGTTGATTGTTTGATTATTTGGACATCTGATAGTAGAATAAATCCCCATTCTACTATAATGTAATTATTTATTATATGGACATGTGTTTAGTTGAATAAATTCCCATTTTACTATAAGTAGTGAATGGTTTGGACATCTATTAGTAGGACAAATCACTATCCTGCTATTATGTTATTTGAACATGTATATGCTAGTTGAGTTGTATTGACATGTTATTCCCTGATTTGAATATGAATTGCATTTACATATATGTTGACTTATGTAAATAAATGGTTAAGTGACTTGGAAGTGAAATTGATGTCAAATGGTAACATAAATGAGTACCATTGGGATTGCTAAGCTCCTTTTGAAATTATAAAGTATGGTTTTGAATTAACTTCAATTCTTTAATCAATCTGGGGTTTAAGGTTTATAAATGATTTTCAAGTTATATTATTATTTTATAAAGGTATTTATAAATAATAAATTGTTTATAATATGGGTTTTAATAAGTAAAAAAGTTTATTTAAAGTGATTTAAAAGGATGAGTTTCAAAAGATATTTTATAAAGAATTTTTCATAAAGAAGATTTATCAAAGGAGTTTTAAATGGGGAAATGTTTTATAAATGATTTCAGAGATTTGTAAAGAGGTTTTTTAAATTGACTTGTAGACTTATAAAAAGTGTTTTATAAATTGATTTTGGAAATTTATAAGGTATTTAAGTGTGAAGTGAGCTTTTAAAAGGGAACTTTTTATAAAGGATAAGTGGATTGGTTTATAGTAAGCAATGTTTTCAAAAGGAATTTGAAAAGAGAGAACTTTCCAAATGTTTTGATAACATACTTATACCGCTAAGATAAGTATAAATATTTCCCAAGTATAAAGGGGAAGTAAGGGTTTTGGAAATAGTGTTGTGTAAAGATCTTTTGATCAAGTTTTATAAAATGATTTTATTAATTAAGGATTAATTAATAAAGGCTTAGTGGATCCCATATGGAATTAAATTAATGTTTGGATGATTTTTTATTCGATAGTTAAATAACCGACTATCAAAATCTAGACCTAAACGTAACTTTGGATATATCTAGGAGAAACACGTGAATTATATGGCACAGTCATCCCCAATGATGTTGTACTGTGCGTATAAATCTCATTTCGTTCTTCTAGGATAAATGATAAGGAAATCCGTCTACAAACGGTTAGGAGGTGAACTCCGCTCTTATCTTTGTCAGTTTATTTCCTAAAGAATCGGGGTTGAGTTTACCGGAACTACCGAATGTTGTTTCGAAGAGACCGGGATTGGAAAAGTAAATTATTCGAAAACCACTTCGATCCAACTCAAGCATTTCGAACTGAAGACATCTTGAAGATGATTGAAGACGGATCTTTTGATGTGCAAGGGCTACTTACTACTAATCCTGAGGGTGATTCAAAAACGAATGTAGTAGAGGTAGTGCCTTCGGTTTCGTTCAGACCCAAAATGAACTTGTATGGATGAATGCTGGCATTGCATTTCTGACTGTAGGGTAGCGTTAACATTCCAAGATGGTTTGCTATATAAAAGGTAATCATAGCCTCAAGCCTCATCAACTCGAGAATGAATAAAATCAGGGGATATGCTTCAAGGCTATGTGGTTCGCTACCATTAGGGTATGGTCATCATCCAATCTAGATCGATATTATAGATCATGTATGCTCGGGGCCCATTAGGTTTGTTGATCTCAACCAAGGTGATGACATATTCGACGCTATCTAGTAAGGGGTAAGGCTGGTCTTAACTCGCAGGGAGTCCATGTAAGGCTCTCAGTGTGTTTTATCTAGAGATGCATTGTGATAGGTGGTACCCCGGTGCCTTGTCATTAATGGAATCCATTTTTCAATATGTGCCTTTACGGACTTAGTTGTGCCCAACTACTGAAATGTGAGATGCAAGCATTTCGGCTATATTAATATGTATTTCTATCTTAGACATTATTATAATATCACTGAATTTTCTATAGAAATGTTTTGGTTATCATAAGGTAAAAACCCGTCCATGTTTATGTGCGGCATGGTCTTATGAGATACCTTTGATTTTAAAAGTGTTTGAAAAGAATAATTCAGTTGTTTGAGTTTACTCACACCAGACCCATGTCTGACCTGGAGCTTTATTTTCTTTCCCTAAAACTCTTGGGTACTAAAATATTTATGGATAGCCAAGTAGTTCAGGTTACCTACGGATGCATCTTGGAGGAGCTTGGAGCAGGAGGCTTCATCGATAGCTAGTTATTCTCTTGTTTCTGCTATATTATATGTATCTTATATCAGTTAGGTAGGGACAGGCTATTATAACAGTTCTAGGGTAGATTTGTATTAGTATGACTCTGATGTATCATTTTGGAAATGACTTTGTAAATTATTATATTAATTAATATATGTTATTTCGTTGCGTTGTGAGATTCTATGATTGTTTAGTTTCTTCTTTTATCTTTTTTATTTCCCTTAACGATCGGTTTTTCGACACTTAAATGCTTGGCACGCAATACAGTAGACGTATTAGTGTCGATTTTCGAGGGTTGAAAAGCTGGTTCGGTACAAAATGCTAGGTTTGCTACCTTTTTATAATGGTCGAGGAGATGATAAGTCAACAATTGAAGATGTCGTATTATTAGTAGGCTGACCAACGGAGTTTAGCTTTTGAGGAGTGTTGAGATTGCCGTCACGATTACCAATTTTCTTGCCCGATCTTAAGCTGGTGACTAAATTCACCGAGTTTAAATTGTTGTCCTCACAAGAGTTCACTCCACAAGAATTATTATATTTAGGGTTTACTTCTGTTTGACTTGGTAATATTCCCTTCTCGTTATTCATTGTTAAGTTCTTTAACATGTTCATGATTTGGTCGTATTTATTGTCTGTTTCCTTTTGCATTTGTTCAAGTTTAGTGTTAGTTTCCTTAATTTGTTTATCAAGATGATTATAGTTTTGAGCTTGTTGAGAGGTTTGAGGTTAGTCCTAAGATGTGGAGGTCTATAGGAGTTGATTAGAGGGAATCTTACTTTGAGGAACAAATTGTTAATTGGGGAATTGAGGAGCTTGAGTGTTTTGGCTAGTGGGATAAAAATGCGAAGGATTTGCAAAATTATTTGGATTTGACCACGACAGGTTTGGATGGTTTCGCCAGTTAGAATTGTAGTGAGAATCATAAGAATTAATTGAAGCAAAGGGGTTCACCTGTTCTTGAGGATACACTGGAGGTAACTCTTCTTCGGCTTGGAAGTCCTCGGTAGAGAAGAGGGAAGTGTCTACTACGTGCACTCCTCTTGGATCGGTACGAGCTAGGTCATGAATCGATTTCCACAGTTGATCCTTGTTAGTGTATTCTTCAAAGAAAGCCCAAGCTTCCTCGCTTGTTTTATCCATAAATTCTTCATGACACATAGTTTTAAGTTGCGATTGAGTGGGATAATTAAGTCCTTCGTATACTATTTGGCATAATAATTGTTTTGGGATTCCATGATAAGGAAAACTTTGTAATAATTGATTAAATCGTTCAAAATATTGGGAAAAAGTTTTTCCTTCATTTTTGGTGAATTGATTAATTTCGTTTTCAATTTTAAGAGTTTTATGAAAAGTAAAGAATTTGTTTAAGAATATTGTTTTAAAATCATTCTAACTATAAATAGAGGGTTGTGGAACATAATTGAACCACCTTCCAGCGCTTCCTAATAGAGCAAATGGTATCAATCTAAGCTTAATGGACTTGTTTGAAAGTTGTTGCGTTTTTATTGTGGACGAATATAGTTCAAAATCATTAAGAAATTCATATGCATTTTCAGAGCCCGTAAATTTAGGAACCCCTTGGATGAAGGAATTTTTTAATTCAAAATTATTCCCTTCATTTGGTGGATATACTATGACTGGGGATGTACAGTTCTAACTGGATAACATTGTTCTCTTAATGACATGCCTCGTTGTGATCGTAGATGTTTGAAATTATCTTGAATAGGTAAAATTGATCGTTGAATGTATTGATTTTGAATATTCGGATTCATTTCACCATTCCTAGTGAATGTGGAATAGAACCGTGATCACTCATTGTAACGACCCGCAAAATTTAATGGTTTTAAAAGTATATTTAACTGGAAATTTGTGGAATTTTAAACAGTAAAATTTGAAATTAAAAATTTATTATTTGGAATACGTCTATTTTAATATAGCAACTGGTAAATTTTCATCTGATAATATTGAAGTTTATTTTCCTGAGAAATTTTATTTCAAATCAAACCGGTTAATAACAGTGAATTTAAAAGTTTTCTGAAACCAAAATATGTCAACAGGAGAAAATTTATTCAGTTCATTCTGAATCAGACTGCGAAATTCGTTTTTCCAAATTTGGACTTCTACTGCTCCGTTTATCTTATTTCTGGTAAAGTAGCAGCATTTTTCGGTACCGATTATTGACTTTTGATCGGACGATCGTACCATTGATATCTGTGTACCGTTTTGATCGTCTCATCGTGTTGATCTTAACGGTATATTCATTTCTATGGTTGAGGTCCGGTATGCAACGGAACAATGATAACGGTTCGTTGTGAAGGTACGTAAATTGTGTCCTTTGATTTTCCGTTACATTAAAAATTTGAACCGGCCTAGCAACAAAAAAAGAATTAAATCGCTTTAAAATTTTGTTCCCTGAATTTGATAGCTGGCATTTACTATCATATTGCTTTGAAAAAAAATCTATTTATTTCTAGTCCGTTCAATTCTTCACTGACCGTTGCCACTTACATCCGCTTTCATATATATTTTATTCTATTCATTTCGTTTTCTTTCTAAATCGCTCTGATTCCTTCTTCCCTCCCCAGATCTATTCTTCCTCTCCCCTCTTATTTTCTCCATTTCTGAAACTAATACACAGAGCCCATTTTTTTATTGCTTTCACGTCATTCCACCCAATTTCCTTCCTCCTTTTTTTCATTCTCTTCCCAAGCCGGCACCGAACTCCAAACCTACAACCGCCGAGACTCCCCTCTGATCCACTCTTCGGCTTCGGCCTTCCACCACACGACAGCAACCCATCAGCCACTCATCACCATAGTTGCATGCGTTCACATATATTAGGTATAGTACTTCTATCTGTTTTGCATATACATATATTTTGTTATATATTGGTTAGTGGTATAGGTTATATTGTGACAGCTCATGATAATTGATTTGAATTATATAGATTTTTACTGTTCACATAAGAGTATTTTAATATATTATATATCTATATTGATTTCAAAATGTGTATATATTGTATACATAACAGTTTGTATTATATTAATTTCAGTTTATGTATAGCAAGTTTATTAACATTTTTTTTATATACCGTTTTATAAATCTTGTGTTAAGTGTAGTTTTGAAATATAATGTATATACATTGCTCATATATATTGCATTTAAATTACGATGTATTTTAGCTAGGAGTCTGCTTTGTTTGCACTAATAATTTGTTAGGATATAATAGGTATCACTCAAAATATGCATATATTTCTTTCTGCGCATATAGAAGTCTGCATATCTATGGTCTATGTACTATATATTGGTGGGAAAAAAGGAGGG
Organism: Allium fistulosum; assembly: GCA_030737815.1. Classification (NCBI taxonomy): domain Eukaryota; kingdom Viridiplantae; phylum Streptophyta; class Magnoliopsida; order Asparagales; family Amaryllidaceae; genus Allium; species Allium fistulosum. Next base: position 1,182,701,976 of record CM060903.1, read on the forward strand.
ATATTCTTGTATTGCGTGTATTGTATAATGGGTCGGCATATAGGTTTGGGTTTGTATTGTGTCTGCATACATTTTTCTAACATGAATGTAGTTGTTTGCACGTATATATATACACTATTTTGGGTTTGATGGTTGATCACGTAAGTCATATAAAAGATTTAGATGTTAAACCGTTAAGTAAAAGGTATTGATTCAAAATATGTGAGTTTAATTTAAAAACAATAATTTTTGAAATATATATATATTTAATTTAAAAATGTGGTTGTATTTAGAATATGATTTGGTATATTCATAGTTATATATAGTTTATATATAAATTCACTTATACTATCTATCATCATTGATCCTGTTCTAATTTGATTTCATCCATTTCTTATTATCAGCTTTGATCGTCGAATCTGTGCCGATTTTTGCTTTGCTTCGATTCATCATTCAAATTTCAGTGTTCGTATCAGTGTGCGTATCCGTGCCATCTTCTGTATTTTCTAGCCTCGGAAGGTGAGAAATCACTCACGATTAACGTTCTTTTATTTATTAAATTTGATCTCAATTGAAACGACAATTGAAATATGCCGCAGTTAGTTATTTACACTGTTATATATATGTTATTACTTGTAACTGTTCACCTATGACATCTGACACTATTATCTGTTATTTATATTGATAGTATATGCCTGCTCTATTTATTATTATCATATCTGTTACCACTCTACAAGTTCCCTGTTAGTATAGAAATCACTATGGGTTGAAATGATACATACCCGAACGGACTTTAGAATAGGGGAAAATCGTTATGGGTTGAAATGATAGACCCAAGCGATTTTCATTTGAATTCAATTTGGGATTGCGGGTCGAAATGATATCTACCCGTATATATTTAAATTACGGATTAAAATGATAAATATCCGTACTACTTGACCATAGATAGGAAATTATATACAGACACCGTTGGTCCATATATAAATGTTTTAGAAATAAATTCTATGGTTTTGGAAAGAAATATTTAGTGTTAATAAATGTTGATTCTTAAATTTTTATATATATAAAGGGAAATGATATATATATAGATTTCTTAATAATATTTAATTAAGATTGATCCAATACATATAATATGTTTAAGTGTTTAAATTTATGTTTCAAACTAGATTTTGGTAATAATTTGAATAAGTTAAGGTTGGGAAGATAATGTGAGTTTAGTTGAAACTGTATTCAATAAAGAATTTTATCTAGTCAAACCGATTTGAAACTTATTGAAGTTGAGATTTAAGATATGATTTATAACTTGGGTTTGATTTGAGTAATTTAATGAGTATTTCTTGATAAATAAATTTAAGGAAATATTTAGTAAAATGTAATTTAAGGCTAGTTAAATGATATTGAATTTATTAAGTGAATATTCCCTGATTAAATAATAATGAAGTTAAATCAAGAGCTATATGAAACTGTTAAATTTAACTTTGAAAATGTTGAATATTAAAGCCTTGAAATATATTGAAAATTTAAATGGTATATTTAGAACTGAATTGAATTGATGAATGGAGCTTAAATAAATTTGAATTTGGAATTTGAAGTTGATTTGAATCGATTTGCGAGATTTGAGAAAATTAAATGCTTTACTTTATAAATTAATTAATATATATACTATCTTGGAAAATAGTTATATTTGAAATGAAATGATATTTGGGTTTTGAAGTATAAATTAAATTGAAATGACCACGATGTTATAATGTATATTTCCACCTTGTAGATAGTTCTGAAGATCCTTAGAGGATGGTTATCCCAAACATTCTTTAAGTTACTTGTAGTTCAGTTGATATTTCACTTGAGTTGGATTTATTTATATAAGAATGTTAATCCTGACTCGAGTGTTTTATGTTTTGCTTTACGCTCGGGTCAGACTGAGTGATACAGCATTTGAGACTCACCTTTGGAGTTTGGAGCTTCCTTTGGAGATCCAACTATCGCCTCAGCTTTCAGCTCTTCTAGTTGATTTGTTCAGAGAAGTCATCTGTTGCACTGGAGACTTCACTGCATTTGAGATATTCTGTTGTATTTTATTTCTAACTCTGATGTTTATATAGTAGCTTCATGAACTACTATTTTATCTATTCCGCTGCGTATTATTGTATTACTCTATGTCTGTGATTCTGTGATTGATTCATTTACTGTATATATGCTGAGTTTTGCCAAATTTAAATTAACAATCTGATATTTTGAATTATTCAAGTCAGACATGTGTGGATTTATTGTCGATTTGAATGGTCCAAAATAGCGGGTCGTTACAGTTGGTATCAGAGCTTTGGCTCTAGGCAAAACTTAGCATATATAGTAAATTTATTTACAGAATCACTTTCGTTCGAGTTTGAATCTCTTCCTTTTGACTTGGTTTCCTTTGAACTTTGGAACGTTCCTTGCGGCTCCAAAATTTCATTCTTGCCTCTCCCTATTTGTATTCTTTTGATTCTAGAGTATCCCATAACTCCACTTCGAATGATCTCTATTAGAATAGGCGATCCCGCCAATCTTTGAATGATTGTAAAGGGGTGGAACTCCTTTACAATAGGCATTGATTCACCAGAGATTTATATATCCCTCGGTTTTGATGTTGCCATCTCTTGTTATGTCGAATTCTATCTCTGGCGATCGAATGTCGATTTGCCTTAGATTTCCACATCGATTATATTCTTGAAGTCACAGTTGATCGGTTGAGGTCGCCCGCGATTTATATAAGTATATCCATCTATTGTTTTGTAATCAATTATCTCATTTTTCGTTCGAACCTATCTTCGAATCAGAATCCTATTTGATTAGAGTTCCTCTAAGTTGAATTTCTATCTTTGTTTTGAAATCCATTCTTGAACCATCCTTTGAAAAATCAGGCTTGTTTATATTTTAGAAATTGTTTTATATATCGAAATTATTATATTCTATATATAAAAGTGAAATGTTTTCGATAAAGATTATAAACCCTTTTAAAATAAGAATTTGAGGTTTCGAAAGGATTTGTAATTTTGAAAAAACTATATAAGAAATTTGATTTATCTATAAATGATTATAACTGAAGGATTTTAAATTTGAAATTCGAGAATTGAACTCCGGTATTTTGAAATTGGTTTTAAGATTTTGAAATATATAATAATAATATGATTTAAAAATATTTTCCGAATAAGAAATGTTTCAAATGATTTTAATGAATTTCGAAGAAATCTCAAAAGAAGTTTGAGAAAATAGAAGTCCAAAACTCACTTATGTCGCTGGAAAATAATTTCGGTGATGAGTGCACGCATCATCGACATTGATTTTCGAGTTTCAGAGTGAGGGATAGGCCACTCTAGTAGCATTGCTACGCGAGTGATTTTGCGAAGCCAATTTTGATTTCAAATTCCGAAGTAAGATTTGATATTCAAAGTATATATGTATATATATTTGAAATGATTTGAAGTAAGCCGGTGTTCAGTCCTTGAGTTTCGGATTTGATATAACCCTATCTATTAAAATTGATTTATTGATTTGTTGCTGATTTCCAACTCTTGAATTTGAAAATGATTTCTTCAACTATTTCGAAGTTCGAGTACTTCCAAATCAAGGTTAACTTTTCAAAGCCAAGAAATCTTGAAAAGTATAAAATATATAAGTTTGGTATGTATGTTAAAGTATGTAGTAATATGGTTTAAATAAGTTGAAACTGTTTTGTTAAGTAAATGCATAAGGCAAATTTTAAAATTTTCTAATATGAAATTTAGATTTGAAATGTTTTGAAAAGAATTTGGTCTTCAAAATATTTTGAATAAAGTTTAGTTAAATGTTTTAACTTAGTAACATCTGTATGAAACTATATATTTAACAAGTTGGAATAAATATATAAGTTGTACGTATGCTGTTTTATTCGCATAATTAATTTGATCCAGGTTTGAGTACACAAGTTCAAGGTGAATTACACCATTTCGTGTTAGGATTTTTCGTTCGATTCTTGATGGCGAATATTTGATGTGGATTTTGGGCTTGATTCTAGAATTCTCTATCATAGTATATGGCTATGCAAGGAGACTGATGGCTTCTAGTCAAGAAACCATATCGAAGTCCGCATTAGGGAAGTCGAATGGACAATACTAGTTCAAAGCGAACTTGTGTGATCGAGCGAGCGATCAAATGTGATTTTGCGAAATGACGACGTATGTACATCTTATATTCTAATATCATTGATATATTTTGACGCTGAAATTGAAAGCTGTCGAGTTAGAATATCTTTGCTTACTAAAAGAAAATTTCCAATTTAAATTAGATATATAACCCATAAAAGCAAAGATATTCAATCCCATATGGCTCTTCATACAGCGAAATTTATTTTGAAAATTTGATCCTTATATAAGATAGACCTTACGTAAGTATAAGATGATTTTGAAAAACATTGATTTTGGAAATGAATTGGTTGACTTAAATTATTGATTTGGAAATTTGGATTTATTTTCTAAATCTATTATTTTGGAAACTTTGAAACTAAAGATATTTAATTTGAGAAGAAATAATTTAGTGAAATTGTATATGATTTTTGAAAGTGAACTGATATTGAAACAAATTGAAATTTGAGAACCTTGTGTTACTAAATACTTGATTTGGGAGTTGTCGAACTTATATAAAATTGATTTGTATGAGTATGAAATTGATTCGAAAACTATAGATTTGAAAAGGTACTCAATTTGAAAGTGAAATCTTATATAATTGAAGTCTATATAAGTATGATTTGATATACTTTTGATTGTGGAAAAGTAATTTGATTTGAAAATTAAATCTTATATATAATGGATTTTATATAAGTACGATATTTGAAAGTGATTTGAAAAGGTACTATATGATACATATTTTCGAAGTAAAGATGTAACGACCCCGAATTTTTATAAATTTAAATTGATAATTAATTTGAATTATTGAATTAAAATTTGTAAAATTCATTGTAAATTGAAGCGAGTTTCTCCGAACTCAAATAAATCCTATGTTAAATCATTTAAAATTTAGATATTGTAAATATTATATGTATGTGAATATATATGTGTTGAGCATATATGAGCGAATTTGAACTAATAATATATACATATAAATATAAGATAAACTATATAAAATATAAAGTAAACAAATTTGTAAAATTATAACAAACAAAATAAAAATAGAACTTTATTTGGTTTCAAAGAAGATAAGAAACAAAACAAAGTAAAAGTGTTCAAACAAATAAAATGCAAGTACAAAAACATATGCAGGTTAGTCAAAGTAAGAAATATAGATATAAGTATGTAAGCTTGTGTAGGAAGACAAAGAAAAGTAATACCAAATTATCTCAGCCGAAGGAAATAAAAATGTATATGGTACAATGCTAATTAATTCAGCCCCAAACTAGTATTTCCATCAGCCAACAAAAGGAAAAAATATCACTGAAGATTTGTACAACAAGTTTTATCACTTGTACAAAAAAATATTATACCCTGTAAACTTATTTTCAAGCATATCATCACCTGTAAACTTGCTTTCTCATTTTCATTCCATTTTCGTTCATCTTCCAAACTGAGCAAATACTATTTCATATTCAAACAAGCTTCATCTCAGTTTTGTTCCATTCTTAGTTATGAAAACTGAAAGTAAAATACCATTTAAAAAAAAACTGAAACAAAGATTCAATAACAATTCAACTCAACACATGCTTGGAGATAAAAAAAAGAGTTCCAGTTAGCAACTTTCAAGCATCTTCCAGTTTTAAAGTTTTCAAAGCTATTTCAAAAATGTCCTCTGTTCAAAAGAAAACAGGTGAGCAACTCCTATATTTTTAAAAAAGCCTAATCTGTTTTGATTTTCCTTGATGCTAGTGAGTAACTTTACTTTTAAAGAAATTTAAGAAAGTGATTTTAGTTACATGCTAATTGATTTGAAATGAAAACATATCTTATGGTACCTGCTGTGAATATATGCATGTATGGTGTGTATGTTGCTCTTATCAAGACATTCTCTGTTTCACCTTCCAGTATGCAAGTTTTGATAAAAGAAAATTTAAATCTTGTGATTTTATCTCTGTTTAAATTTAAGTTTAAAATAAAAAACTAGTTCGCTTAATTATAAGCATCAGTTTTAAATTTGTATTTTTGTCAAAATGATGTTTATTTGGCTCTGGAAACCCAAAATAGCTGATAGCTGAACTAAACTTAAGTTAAGTCTAAATTCAAACTTTTTAATTCAGGAATTCAAGTATATAATCTTAATTCTTATACCTTAACATGATTTTTAGAGTAAGAATCTAAATTTTTAGACTGAGGGTTGAGGAGCAGTTTAGGATTGTTGAAATTTCATAGTTTCATCGATTCATGGTGATCCTCTGGTTCGTGGTGGTCGAAATTTGTTGTGAAGATAGCTGGAGGAACGGAGGTGATGGGAAAAATGATCGGAGATGCTCACGTTCACCGTGGAGGCAGCGGCAAGCCTTTTTCGTTTGTAAACCTAATTTTGACGTGGTGCTGTATTTCGATTCGTGCGTCGTTCTCAGGCGACCGAGTTCGTCATGCGTTGGGGAGTTGGTGGAGGAGGTGTTGAGGAGTGGATGGCCGAAGTTTCGTGGATTCAGATGATCGGAGCTGCGTGAACGTGGCGTTGCCAGGTTTTGTGGTGGGGTCGCTGTCGAGTGTTCCAGGTTTCGATTTATGCTCGAATTCAAGTTCGAGTCGAATGGAGGGGTTTGGATGGTCATTGTTAGATCGGGGGATGATAGTCGACTTGTTGATGGCGTCGGCGATGACCGGAGTTGGCCTGAGGGGCTGTGCACGTGCACCGTGCACCATTCTGTTTTTTTTGGCGTATCAGATTCTCTCGAGTAACTCAGTGATTTACTCGAAGATTTTTAATGATCGACTCGAAGGAAACAAGGGATAGTTTCGGGTCCAATTTTTGTTTCAGGTCTTCAAACCTGAACCCTGTTTTCTGTTTTGAACTTGAAACTAAAATTAAATTTGAAAACAAGGTTTTAAAAACTGAGTTTAACCCAAAACTGTAAATAAAGATTCCAGATGAAATAGAATTCATTTTTAAAGATAAATAAAATTTTAAATTCAATTTGTTTATTTAAAATAAAAGAAATAAAAGGTATGGAGAATTTGAATTTAAAATAGAATTGAAATTGAAAATGAAATTTAAACAAGTTGAATTTGAAAGTAAAATCTGGAACTAATCTTAAATCAGATGTTAAAATTAAATATAGGAAATTTCTTTGGAAAGGTAATATAAGAAATTTAATAAAGATTATTAACTAAGATTTTATTTGAAAAATTAATTAATATGATAAATTTTAACAACAAATTTAGATTTGATTAATTTAATAATAATCAATTGTGGAAGTGGTAAGTAATTAAGGAATGAATTGTTCAGTGTAGTTAATCGAGTTAATCGGATTAGTTTAAGTTAATTAAACTAGAACAATCATTTAACAAATTGGGAGAATATAATTACTTAGAAAAGTAATTAATAGATAATTACTGAATGTAATTAATCAAATGATGATTTGAAATTGGAGTAAATTATTTGTTAATAAATTAAAGGATTAATTAATAATTGTGATTAATTAAGATTTAATAATTAAAGATCAATTAATTCATTTAATTAAGAATGATTAGTTAATGATTAAGGGTTAACTAATAAATTTTGAAAGAAGGATTTTCAAATAATTTGTAATTAATTAATGAGTTATTAAAGATGAAATTTAATTGTAAGTAATAATAAATCTTAATTTAATTACTTTAGAAAAGTAATTTAAGAAGTGTTAATAATTAATGATTAATTAACCCGGATTAGAAATTCATAAGTAATTAATCTAATTTGAATAAATCAGATAATTAACTGACCTTACTTATGAATATTTGGATTTGATTGGATGATTGAATTGTTTGATATTTCCTGATCTGTAATGCATTTGTGATATATTCTGATTTATGTGTAATCTTTACTGCAGTTTATTTATTTGAAATTTATATATATCCGTGATCTGTGCATGAAAGATAAGCGATATAGTTTATATCGTTTATCAACTATATCCTGTATTCTGATATGTGATGATTCATTGTGTTGCACTACTGTGTGAAACCCCTGGACCACACCTTTACACACACAAATATGGATTTCACGTGGAAATCGGTTAAGTCACAGATAATTTAAATTTGATATTTTTGAAATTGGGATTTTAATTTCAATTGATTTTGAAATTAGAAATTTGGGGTTTTATATGAAAAGCTTTTGACATAGAATTTCAAAGATAAAAGTTATTTTGAATAACTTAATCGAGTTTTGAAAATTTAAATAATTTGATTTAAATTTGAATTCAAGTTCGAAATTGAATCCTATGATTTGAAACTAGGGATTGAAAATGTTATAAATGTGTTTATCCGAATTTAAACCATTTAAAAGTATAATTTTGAGAATTTGGATTTAACCCAAAGACTTTAACTTGTATAAATGGATCAGATTTCCGAAATGAAAACAGTTTGTTTTCAAAAGAATAAAAGCTTTCAGATAAGAAATGAAATTCCAGTTCAATTATAGGAATTTCAATATTGAATTGAAAAATGGTTTTCCAAGTTATGAATGAATTGTTTTGAAAGCTATGATTTGAATCTGTTATCTTTAGCAGATTTAAAATAATGATTGGTTTAAATCATTTGAAATGGGATTGTTTTGAAAGCTATAAGTTAAATCTTTGATTTAAAGGTTTAACGAGTTAATCAAATTGAAATGGAAATTGATTTAGAAAATCTGTGAATGAATCTTTTGTTTAAAAGATTAAAGTGTGGAAACTGTTTAAACCGTAAAGATTGAATCTTTTTGTTTAAAGATTTGAAAATGGTAATTTGTTAAACCATTTGAAAAGAAAGATTTTGGGTAATAAGTTGTGACTTAATTGAAATCCCATATCCATATGTTTTTAAATATTACGCTCACTATTCGGTTTAGCCGGGAGAGGACCTTTGGGTTGTATAACCCATTCCGAATATGTGATACGTCGTATATGGATCGCATTTGCTATATTACAGCATGATAGGGGGTTCTCGCTTCGCGGTTTGTTGGCGAACGGGAGACTCTTACCCCTACATGTCCCTGAGTGGGATGGGTTGGTTGTGACAGTCGAGAGGCTGGCCGTAAAAGCAACTGCGAGGTGCCAGTGTAAGCCACGGTGGGGCCGGGATGGTTGCAAAGCCTACCGGTTGTGACCGCTGTCTGTGGATCGTCACATGTGGTATCAGAGCTAAGGTTGAACTTTAGCTCAGGAGTATTAACACGTTAAGTAGCTCATTAGAGATAGAGTGAAGTAAACTCTAGAATGAGTATTCTCAGATATCCGTCCGTATGCCTCAGTAAATTCTCTTGCTATCCACTGATAGTGAGTATGAGTGCAAGAAGAGGATGAGATAGGGGACAGAGGGAATACGACTATGAAATGGTCGATACTCTGTAACAACAAGGAATCAATCTTTTCTCTATCAATCTCTTTTGTTCGACATCTTTTCTCAATTCTTCGATAATTTCTGGTAGATCCAAAAAGAAATTCGATATGTTAAAATGGGACGTAAACTCCAGATAAGCCAAAATTGTTTGTTTGGATGAATTGGTTGCTTTGATTGCTATGGTTGATAGGTATACTTTAGTTCTGAACTGAAAATTTTGAAATCGTATCCATATATCTATCTATTCTTTGGGTCCGGATATATTCTACGAATGGTTAGTTATCCTTTCGAACCGACCGATGCCACTGCATATTTCGTAGATCTGGATAACCCGAGTATTTTGTTGATTGTTAAATAGATTCGATCTTGTATCTATTATTGATATTCTGATTTGGTAAGCCAAATGCAGAATAGCTGTTCAGTTTGATTTGATGAAACATTCTTCATCTATCTTTGTGTCTCCTTGGCAATTTCGAGGACGAAATTCTTTTAAGGGGGGAAGTCTGTAACGACCCCGAATTTTTATAAATTTAAATTGATAATTAATTTGAATTATTGAATTAAAATTTGTAAAATTCATTGTAAATTGAAGCGAGTTTCCCCGAACTCAAATAAATCCTATGTTAAATCATTTAAAATTTAGATATTGTAAATATTATATGTATGTGAATATATATGTGTTGAGCATATATGAGCGAATTTGAACTAATAATATATACATATAAATATAAGATAAACTATATAAAATATAAAGTAAACAAATTTGTAAAATTATAACAAACAAAATAAAAATAGAACTTTATTTGGTTTCAAAGAAGATAAGAAACAAAACAAAGTAAAAGTGTTCAAACAAATAAAATGCAAGTACAAAAACATATGCAGGTTAGTCAAAGTAAGAAATATAGATATAAGTATGTAAGCTTGTGTAGGAAGACAAAGAAAAGTAATACCAAATTATCTCAGCCGAAGGAAATAAAAATGTATATGGTACAATGCTAATTAATGCAGCCCCAAACTAGTATTTCCATCAGCCAACAAAAGGAAAAAAATATCACTGAAGATTTGTACAACAAGTTTTATCACTTGTACAAAAAAATATTATACCCTGTAAACTTATTTTCAAGCATATCATCACCTGTAAACTTGCTTTCTCATTTTCATTCCATTTTCGTTCATCTTCCAAACTGAGCAAATACTATTTCATATTCAAACAAGCTTCATCTCAGTTTTGTTCCATTCTTAGTTATGAAAACTGAAAGTAAATACCATTTAAAAAAAAAACTGAAACAAAGATTCAATAACAATTCAACTCAACACATGCTTGGAGATCAAAAAAAAGAGTTCCAGTTAGCAACTCTCAAGCATCTTCCAGTTTTAAAGTTTTCAAAGCTATTTCAAAAATGTCCTCTGTTCAAAAGAAAACAGGTGAGCAACTCCTATATTTTTAAAAAAGCCTAATCTGTTTTGATTTTCCTTGATGCTAGTGAGTAACTTTACTTTTAAAGAAATTTAAGAAAGTGATTTTAGTTACATGCTAATTGATTTGAAATGAAAACATATCTTATGGTACCTGCTGTGAATATATGCATGTATGGTGTGTATGTTGCTCTTATCAAGACATTCTCTGTTTCACCTTCCAGTATGCAAGTTTTGATAAAAGAAAATTTAAATCTTGTGATTTTATCTCTGTTTAAATTTAAGTTTAAAATAAAAAACTAGTTCGCTTAATTATAAGCATCGGTTTTAAATTTGTATTTTTGTCAAAATGATGTTTATTTGGCTCTGGAAACCCAAAATAGCTGATAGCTGAACTAAACTTAAGTTAAGTCTAAATTCAAACTTTTTAATTCAGGAATTCAAGTATATAATCTTAATTCTTATACCTTAACATGATTTTTAGAGTAAGAATCTAAATTTTTAGACTGAGGGTTGAGGAGCAGTTTAGGATTGTCGAAATTTCATAGTTTCATCGATTCATGGTGATCCTCTGGTTCGTGGTGGTCGAAATTTGTTGTGAAGATAGCTGGAGGAACGGAGGTGATGGGAAAAATGATCGGAGATGCTCACGTTCACCGTGGAGGCAGCGGCAAGCCTTTTTCGTTTGTAAACCTAATTTTGACGTGGTGCTGTATTTCGATTCGTGCGTCGTTCTCAGGCGACCGAGTTCGTCATGCGTTGGGGAGTTGGTGGAGGAGGTGTTGAGGAGTGGATGGCCGAAGTTTCGTGGATTCAGATGATCGGAGCTACGTGAACGTGGCGTTGCCAGGTTTTGTGGTGGGGTCGCTGTCGAGTGTTCCAGGTTTCGATTTATGCTCGAATTCAAGTTCGAGTCGAATGGAGGGGTTTGGATGGTCGTTGTTAGATCGGGGGATGATAGTCGACTTGTTGATGGCGTCGGCGATGACCGGAGTTGGCCTGAGGGGCTGTGCACGTGCACCGTGCACCATTCTGTTTTTTTTTGGCGTATCAGATTCTCTCGAGTAACTCAGTGATTTACTCGAAGATTTTTAATGATCGACTCGAAGGAAACAAGGGATAGTCTCGGGTCCAATTTATGTTTCAGGTCTTCAAACCTGAACCCTGTTTTCTGTTTTGAACTTGAAACTAAAATTAAATTTGAAAACAAGGTTTTAAAAACTGAGTTTAACCCAAAACTGTAAATAAAGATTCCAGATGAAATAGAATTCATTTTTAAAGATAAATAAAATTTTAAATTCAATTTGTTTATTTAAAATAAAAGAAATAAAAGGTATGGAGAATTTGAATTTAAAATAGAATTGAAATTGAAAATGAAATTTAAACAAGTTGAATTTGAAAGTAAAATCTGGAACTAATCTTAAATCAGATGTTAAAATTAAATATAGGAAATTTCTTTGGAAAGGTAATATAAGAAATTTAATAAAGATTATTAACTAAGATTTTATTTGAAAAATTAATTAATATGATAAATTTTAACAACAAATTTAGATTTGATTAATTTAATAATAATCAATTGTGGAAGTGGTAAGTAATTAAGGAATGAATTGTTCAGTGTAGTTAATCGAGTTAATCGGATTAGTTTAAGTTAATTAAACTAGAACAATCATTTAACAAATTGGGAGAATATAATTACTTAGAAAAGTAATTAATAGATAATTACTGAATGTAATTAATCAAATGATGATTTGAAATTGGAGTAAATTATTTGTTAATAAATTAAAGGATTAATTAATAATTGTGATTAATTAAGATTTAATAATTAAAGATCAATTAATTCATTTAATTAAGAATGATTAGTTAATGATTAAGGGTTAACTAATAAATTTTGAAAGAAGGATTTTCAAATAATTTGTAATTAATTAATGAGTTATTAAAGATGAAATTTAATTGTAAGTAATAATAAATCTTAATTTAATTACTTTAGAAAAGTAATTTAAGAAGTGTTAATAATTAATGATTAATTAACCCGGATTAGAAATTCATAAGTAATTAATCTAATTTGAATAAATCAGATAATTAACTGACCTTACTTATGAATATTTGGATTTGATTGGATGATTGAATTGTTTGATATTTCCTGATCTGTAATGCATTTGTGATATATTCTGATTTATGTGTAATCTTTACTGCAGTTTATTTATCTGAAATTTATATATATCCGTGATCTGTGCATGAAAGATAAGCGATATAGTTTATATCGTTTATCAACTATATCCTGTATTCTGATATGTGATGATTCATTGTGTTGCACTACTGTGTGAAACCCCTGGACCACACCTTTACACACACAAATATGGATTTCACGTGGAAATCGGTTAAGTCACAGATAATTTAAATTTGATATTTTTGAAATTGGGATTTTAATTTCAATTGATTTTGAAATTAGAAATTTGGGGTTTTATATGAAAAGCTTTTGAAATAGAATTTCAAAGATAAAAGTTATTTTGAATAACTTAACCGAGTTTTGAAAATTTAAATAATTTGATTTAAATTTGAATTCAAGTTCGAAATTGAATCCTATGATTTGAAACTAGGGATTGAAAATGTTATAAATGTGTTTATCCGAATTTAAACCATTTAAAAGTATAATTTTGAGAATTTGGATTTAACCCAAAGACTTTAACTTGTATAAATGGATCAGATTTCCGAAATGAAAACAGTTTGTTTTCAAAAGAATAAAAGCTTTCAGATAAGAAATGAAATTCCAGTTCAATTATAGGAATTTCAATATTGAATTGAAAAATGGTTTTCCAAGTTATGAATGAATTGTTTTGAAAGCTATGATTTGAATCTGTTATCTTTAGCAGATTTAAAATAATGATTGGTTTAAATCATTTGAAATGGGATTGTTTTGAAAGCTATAAGTTAAATCTTTGATTTAAAGGTTTAACGAGTTAATCAAATTGAAATGGAAATTGATTTAGAAAATCTGTGAATGAATCTTTTGTTTAAAAGATTAAAGTGTGGAAACTGTTTAAACCGTAAAGATTGAATCTTTTTGTTTAAAGATTTGAAAATGGTAATTTGTTAAACCATTTGAAAAGAAAGATTTTGGGTAATAAGTTGTGACTTAATTGAAATCCCATATCCATATGTTTTTAAATATTACGCTCACTATTTGGTTTAGCCGGGAGAGGACCTTTGGGTCGTATAACCCATTCCGAATATGTGATACGTCGTATATGGATAGCATTTGAAGACCGGTGTTGAAGACCGGATATTTTTGAAAACGGAAGGATTACCGTCGAGTTACTCTGCATCGGCTGATCCCCGATATAGAGGTTTTATCATCCTTAGTGACGGGAAGTCCGGACGTGATTGGAAATTATCCGGATTTGCAAGGGCTTCGTGAGAAGTGCCTTCGGTTCTGTTCGAACCCGGAACAGACTTGTATGGATTGTATGTCTGACATTACACTTTGAGATATAAAGCCGATTTCTTTCAAATACATTTCTGTTTGGTGGCGGAGAATTTATTCTCTTAGCTTAACACCCTTCTCTGAGACGTACGAGCTCAGAGGTTATGTAGTTGAAAGTTATCAGCGATATATTCCCAATTTGGTAATGTGACATGCTGAGTGTTGCTGTGTGATGATCAGTGTTTGATCATTTGTGATATGATCATTTGTTTGATCATTTATCTTTGTGATCATAGGTTGATCATCTGTTGACCCAAAGCATGGCTTTGTGACAAAGCGTAGCTTTGTGGACGAGACTTCGTCAGGACCTCACAACCCGGAAATGGTCGAAACAGGATCGTTGCGGCAAGGTTATGAGGGTCGCGCCCTTTAGGGTATGTCATTTCCTTCTGGAAAAGGGTGGTGTCATGGTATGGAGCCCAGATACTTACTCATGTGGATACACTTTATTATGTGTGATGTTGGTTATCAAGGCCTCGGATAAAGGTCCCAAAGGACCGGGAGGTGGCATATTCGTGAGTTACCTGTTACAGGGGTAACCCGGCCTTGTTTGGCAGAGAGCAGTTTGTCTCTCGGGACGTCCCGCCAGAGGCGTTCCCATGCGGCGGAAGGAAGTTCCTTAGCCTGACCATTTGTTGGAAATCCAAACAAAACAATACGAGCCCTGTACGGTTTTAGTTGTATTACCTGCCATGGAATGTGGTGGTAACCTGCTATTGAACATGGTAGCTATAGTAGGCATACGATACTGGTCGTATGTTGGCTAAGATTAATATTATACTTTCGAATTGTTTTCCACTATGCACTAATAATAATAATCCAATGATTTTGCGTAGTAAGCATCTTTGACTATCATAAGAAGAAATCTCCTCCAATTCTGCGTTTGCATTGTGTGTGTGGCGGGAGGTCTTATGGTAGTTTCATTTTCCAAAAGCATTGCGGATTTCAATGTTTAAAATCTTTTGTTGATTGTTTAAAGATAAACTGTTTTTGTTGCTCACACCAGTCCCATGACTGATCCGGAGTTTATTGTTCCCTTCCTAAACTCTGGGTGCTCATAATTTTCCACACGAGCAGTCTAGAGTTGGGTTTCTTTTCAGATATTCAGGTTTAGTAGATTATCTGGAGCTGGTTCAGTTCTTGGAGTTCAGGACTGCACTTGCTTCTCTTTGTGGTTCGAGCTTGACATTGAAGATCATTTTGGAGTTATCATTTCTATTGATATTGTTCCGCTGCTGTTGTTATCTTTTCTTTTCCGCTGCTATTTGTTGTATCATCTCTGATGTATATTGATATTCTTTTTAGCATTCTGTTGTATCAGATATTGTATCAAAGCTGTATATCAATATATTATTCTTTTCTTCCGCTGTGTTATTTACTTAATTGCGTTATAGCTCCGGCGAATCGGATTTGAACGGTCGAATCTGCGGCATTCTAGTACATTGTGAAGTACGGATGTTGATTTTCGAGCGGGCAAAACCCGAGACGTCACATAAGATATGGAAAGTGCCTTCTGCTTGATATCCGATTTGTGGCCACATCTTGGATTCATTCTATCGATATTATTCTCTCTGATTTTGGTTTTCCGGATATGATACTCGAGTGTCCTTCGAATTCCATGGCGTTACCCATGGTCTTATTTTTTCTCTCGTGACTGCATAGCGCAACTGCCTGGCTGAGTCTTGCCTAGGGGTACGGATTGTTTCCTGGGGGATCCAGGCGTAACCATTGTGTATCCTGCAATCTGTGTAGGTCGCGAATAGTAGCGCAAATGCTTGGCTGAGTCTTGCCTGGGGGTACGGATTGTTTCCTGGGGGATCCAGGCGTAACCATTGTGTATCCTGCATTCTACTAGTCATCATGGCGTAACTCACAGGGCTGAGAAAGCCTACGGATATGGATTGTTTCCTGGGGGAACCAGGCGTAACCATTGTGTATCTGCGAACCATGGTTAGACAAAGGTTTGTTGTTGTTGTATTGTTTGGATTGTACTTTCCATATCTGTTTTTAAAAGTTTTCCAGTATTTTCAGTGGGTGTTGAAACAAGTCTACTAAGTACTTGGAGAATTCTAGATTTGCGCCTGATCAACGCACTACCAGAGTCTATAGGAACGAGGATAAACTTGTTGAAACATCGAGTTATAAAAATATTTTATTATAAAGGTATTTTATTATAAAAGTATTTCCAACAAAGGAACTTTGTATTAATATTTGAAATTAAAACCCTTTTGGTTCTAAATTAATTATTCGTGCCTCATACTATTCTTTTGAATCTACCTTATCTGCTCAACCTTATTTATTCAACTATATTCTGCTTTTCCAAATCCTCCTTCTTTTCCTTGTTGACTATATCCTTTTTAAATATTGTTTATTTAGATACCACATGGTTTAATAGAAATTTTTAGTGTTATAAATATTTTAGAAGTTATTAATTAAATAAAACATTTTTAAAGTAAATGATTATTTGTTTATTAATAATATTTGAAAGTATCTTGAGATAAATTAATAAATTTATGAATTATGGATTAATGTTTTCAGATAGCTTCTTTGTAAATATAAGTAATAATGTAAATAATTGTTTTCAAATAGTTTCCATATAATTATAAAGGTGTTATAAACATATAAATGGTATTTATAAAGAAAGAAAGAAACTTTACAAATGAGTTTTGAAAAGTATTAAAGTATTAAAATAATTGATTTGCAAACGAAGTTTTCAAATGAATATTTCAAGTAAAATTTATATAATTTTAAATTAATTGTTTAATCTTAACTTTCAATCTATCTTTTCTATCTGGTTGTTTCTATTCTTCTACTTCCTTCCTTTTCGAGGACGAAAAGTTTTGAGTGGGGGAGAGTGTAACGACCCGCAAAATTTAATGGTTTTAAAAGTATATTTAACTGGAAATTTGTGGAATTTTAAACAGTAAAATTTGAAATTAAAAATTTATTATTTGGAATACGTCTATTTTAATATAGCAACTGGTAAATTTTCATCTGATAATATTGAAGTTTATTTTCCTGAGAAATTTTATTTCAAATCAAACCGGTTAATAACAGTGAATTTAAAAGTTTTCCGAAACCAAAATATGTCAACAGGAGAAAATTTATTCAGATCATTCTGAATCAGACTGCGAAATTCGTTTTTCCAAATTTGGACTTCTACTGCTCCGTTTATCTTATTTCTGGTAAAGTAGCAGCATTTTTCGGTACCGATTATTGACTTTTGATCGGACGATCGTACCATTGATATCCGTGTACCGTTTTGATCGTCTCATCGTGTTGATCTTAACGGTATATTCATTTCTGTGGTTGAGGTCCGGTATGCAACGGAACAATGATAACGGTTCGTTGTGAAGGTACGTAAATTGTGTCCTTTGATTTTCCGTTACATTAAAAATTTGAACCGGCCTAGCAACAAAAAAAGAATTAAATCGCTTTAAAATTTTGTTCCCTGAATTTGATAGCTGGCATTTACTATCATATTGCTTTGAAAAAAAATCTATTTATTTCTAGTCCGTTCAATTCTTCACTGACCGTTGCCACTTACATCCGCTTTCATATATATTTTATTCTATTCATTTCGTTTTCTTTCTAAATCGCTCTGATTCCTTCTTCCCTCCCCAGATCTATTCTTCCTCTCCCCTCTTATTTTCTCCATTTCTGAAACTAATACACAGAGCCCATTTTTTTATTGCTTTCACGTCATTCCACCCAATTTCCTTCCTTCTTTTTTTCATTCTCTTCCTAAGCCGGTACCGAACTCCAAACCTACAACTGCCGAGACTCCCCTCTGATCCACTCTTCGGCTTCGGCCTTCCACCACACGATAGCAACCCATCAGCCACTCATCACCATGGTTGCATTCTTTCGCATATATTAGGTATAGTACTTCTATCTGTTTTGCATATACATATATTTTGTTATATATTGGTTAGTGGTATAGGTTATATTGTGACAGCTCATGATAATTGATTTGACTTATATAGATTTTTACTGTTCACATAAGAGTATTTTAATATATTATATAGATCTATATTGATTACAAAATGTGTATATATTATATACATAACAGTTTGTATTATATTAATTTCAGTTTATGTATAGCAAGTTTATTAACATTTTTTTTATATACCGTTTTATAAATCTTGTGTTAAGTGTAGTTTTGAAATATAATGTATATACATTGCTCATATATATTGCATTTAAATTACGATGTATTTTAGCTAGGAGTCTGCTTTGTTTGCACTAATAATTTGTTAGGATATAATAGGTATCACTCAAAATATGCATATATTTCTTTCTGCGCATATAGAAGTCTGCATATCTATGGTCTATGTACTATATATTGGTGGGAAAAAAGGAGGGATATTCTTGTATTGCGTGTATTGTATAATGGGTCGGCATATAGGTTTGGGTTTGTATTGTGTCTGCATACATTTTTCTAACACGAATGTAGTTGTTTGCACGTATATATATACACTATTTTGGGTTTTATGGTTGATCACGTAAGTCATATAAAAGATTTAGATGTTAAACCGTTAAGTAAAAGGTATTGATTCAAAATATGTGAGTTTAATTTAAAAACAATAATTTTTGAAATATATATATATATATTTAATTTAAAAATGTGGTTGTATTTAGAATATGATTTGGTATATTCATAGTTATATATAGTTTATATATAAATTCACTTATACTATCTATCGTCATTGATCCTGTTCTAATTTGATTTCATCCATTTCTTATTATCAGCTTTGATCGTTGAATCTGTGCCGATTTTTGCTTTGCTTCGATTCATCATTCAAATTTCAGTGTTCGTATCAGTGTGCGTATCCGTGCCATCTTCTGTATTTTCTAGCCTCGGAAGGTGAGCAATCACTCACGATTAACGTTCTTTTATTTATTAAATTTGATCTCAATTGAAACGACAATTGAAATATGCCGCAGTTAGTTATTTACACTGTTATATATATGTTATTACCTGTAACTGTTCACCTATGACATCCGACACTATTATCTGTTATTTATATTGATAGTATATGCCTGCTCTATTTATTATTATCATATCTGTTACCACTCTGCAAGTTCCCTGTTAGTATAGAAATCACTATGGGTTGAAATGATACATACCCGAACGGACTTTAGAATAGGGGAAAATCGTTATGGGTTGAAATGATAGACCCAAGCGATTTTCATTTGAATTCAATTTGGGATTGCGGGTCGAAATGATATCTACCCGTATATATTTAAATTACGGATTGAAATGATAAATATCCGTACTACTTGACCATAGATAGTAAATTATATACAGACACCGTTGGTCCATATATAAATGTTTTAGAAATAAATTCTATGGTTTTGGAAAGAAATATATAGTGTTAATAAATGTTGATTCTTAAATTTTTATATATATAAAGGGAAATGATATATATATAGATTTCTTAATAATATTTAATTAAGATTGATCTAATACATATAATATGTTTAAGTGTTTAAATTTATATTTCAAACTAGATTTTGGTAATAATTTGAATAAGTTAAGGTTGGGAAGATAATGTGAGTTTAGTTGAAACTGTATTCAATAAAGAATTTTATCTAGTCAAACCGATTTGAAACTTATTGAAGTTGAGATTTAAGATATGATTTATAACTTGGGTTTGATTTGAGTAATTTAATGAGTATTTCTTGTTAAATAAATTTAAAGAATTATTTAATAAAATGTAATTTAAGGCTAGTTAAATGATATTGAATTTATTAAGTGAATATTCCCTGATTAAATAATAATGAAGTTAAATCAAGAGCTATATGAAACTGTTAAATTTAACTTTGAAAATGTTGAATATTAAAGCCTTGAAATATATTGAAAATTTAAATGGTATATTTAGAACTGAATTGAATTGATGAATGGAGCTTAAATAAATTTGAATTTGGAATTTGAAGTTGATTTGAATCGATTTGCGAGACTTGAGAAAATTAAATGCTTTACTTTATAAATTAATTAATATATATACTATCTTGGAAAATAATTATATTTGAAATGAAATGATATTTGGGTTTTGAAGTATAAATTAAATTGAAATGACCACGGTGTTATAATGTATATTTCCACCTTGTAGATAGTTCTGAAGATCCTTAGAGGATGGTTATCCCAAACATTCTTTAAGTTACTTGTAGTTCAGTTGATATTTCACTTGAGTTGGATTTATTTATATAAGAATGTTAATCCTGACTCGAGTGTTTTGTGTTTTGCTTTACGCTCAGGTCAGACTGAGTGATACAGCATTTGAGACTCACCTTTGGAGTTTAGAGCTTCCTTTGGAGATCCAACTATCGCCTCAGCTTTCAGCTCTTCTAGTTGATTTGTTCAGAGAAGTCATCTGTTGCACTGGAGACTTCAGTGCATTTGAGATATTCTATTGTATTTTATTTCTAACTCTGATGTTTATATAGTAGCTTCATGAACTACTATTTTATCTATTCCGCTGCGTATTATTGTATTACTCTGTGTCTGTGATTCTGTGATTGATTCATTTACTATATATGCTGAGTTTTTCCAAATTTAAATTAACAATCTGATATTTTGAATTATTCAAGTCAGACATGTGTGGATTTATTGTCGATTTGAATGGTCCAAAATAGCGGGTCGTTACACTCATTGAAGTTAATTGTTCAAAAGAAGTTGTGTTGCATCTTTCCAATCGTTTACGATCGTTTTGAAACCATGTTTGCATTAAACAAATTCAAAATTTCTCTTTTTTCAAAATTATCGTTTGATAATTTAGCGACGATGGGCACAATAACAAATAAGAAATTAGAGTTAAAAATACTCATTGTGGTTGAAAGGTCGACATCCGCGCTACACTTTATTTGATAGCAGCTTCCAATGAGTTGATCAAACGTTGTTTCTTCCTTGTATGGCTGAACAACTGGTCAATCTTTCCTTCTTTTTTTTAATTTGCAAAAACTAGTAACGTTTTATTCCTTTTTTTTACGCACGCTCCTTACCAATTCCAATTTAACTTCTCGTTCTTATTTATAAAGTTGATGCCTCCTTCGCTTCTCAACAAATCACTTTCTTTCTTTTTTTACTTTTTTTTCAAAAAATTATAACCGAAAAACAATAATAAAAATGTTTTTTATAGAAACTATGTAAATAGAAGAATTATAAACAAAAGGATGTTTTTCTTATTATGCATGAGAAAATCAAAAAGCAAAAACTACAAAACTAAACAGAAAAGGGAAGCTAGAAAACTAAAAAAACAATTTTTTATATATGTTGACAAAAATCAAAAAGCAAGAACAAAACCTACAAAATAAAGTAAAAAGGTAATAAAGCAAAACAAAAACTAACACGAATCGAATATTAAATAAACAACAGTTATGATGAGTTGAGGCTTCTATGAGGCGAGCAAGATTGTAGATGTATGGATGAGAGTAGGAAAAGTGGATTTTTTTATATGTAAGGTGAAAAATTATAAGTAGAAAGATGTTTTTTCCTTAGCTTTTGTGATATATGAGAAAAAGAACTAAATAAATTGAAAAGTAGTTTTTTTAAAGAACAAAAATAGAAACTACGAAATGGAATTGAAAAAACAAAATAAAAAACTAACACGAATCAAATATTAGATAAATGGTAGAAATTAATTAATCTCCTCGGCAACGGCACCAAAAACTTGATCGATGACTTTTTATGTGAAAAAAAACCATGAGATTTTATTTTACCGCAAGCGCACGGCGTATGTTGTAGTGCTACGCGAATACAGGTCGAAACCATAGGAAGTTATTAATTACTAATGCTTATCTAACTCTTAGCGAGTTAGACGATTTGAGAAGTTAAATCTGCTAAATCCAAATATAAAACTGCAAGAAAGGAAAGGAAAACACTCTAACAAAAATTCAAAAACAAGGAAATATAAATACGAACTTACCTTAATTTAATAGATCGTGGAGAGAATTTGAAAAGATGAGATCTATTGGTCTCTTGGCAAATCAATAGATCTCAAATTAAAAAGTATGAAGCAGAAACTAAACAAAAATTGGAAGAGAATAAAATAGAACAAGAACAAAGGAACAAATAAGTTTTGATTAATTTATTTATTAAATAGAAAAGTTTAAAGAGATTATAAGAGTTGGAAGTCCTAAATAAAAATCGTAGAAATAAAATTGAAAGTAACTGACAAAATGATCTCAAATGTTTCTAGGTGGAGGTATTTATAGAGATCTTTACATCCAAATCTAAAATTATGAATGTTCTAGAACTTTTTGACTTGGTCCATTACTAGAAACTTCTGTGCCATGTGCGTTCCATATTATTCTAGAAATCTCTTTTTTCAACATGCTCCAAAAGCCTCTTGATTTGGTGTGTTCTAGAAGTGTCTTTCTAGGAGATGTGAATGGCTAAAAAATGTGTGCTACATGGAATTTTAACCAATAATCTCCTTGTAAATGCAGATCCTCAAACCAGTTGAGCTATAGTAGTTTTTGTGCAAGAATAGACTTCCTTTTCTTATCACAGAGTCTTCAAGTTAAACCAGTATTTTTGAACCATATCTCCGACAATTTCTTCATTTTCTAACAAACAAGAACCTGCAATAAAACACAACAAAAGAACCAAGTAATATTGCCTTATGGATATTAAAATGTGTAACTACGTAGTTTAAAATATTCAATATTTAATATTCATCAGTTGTGTACTTGATATTTCTGTTATGGAGACTTATTTGTATTCACTCAGCCTGTCATAGGAAGAGCTATCATGTATACCCGTGGTGAATGACTATTCCGATGTATTCAAGAAGTTTCTGATCTCCCTCTCCAAAGAGAAATTGAATTCCTATTGATCTCGAAAAGACGCAAGGCCGGTTGTGATGCCTCTTAGGCATATGGCTTCGAAGGAGAGAATAGAATTGGATAAGCAAGTTCCGAAATTGTTGTAGAAAGGCTTTATTTGGAGAAGTATCTCGGTATGAAGAGGCAATTTGCAGAGTATGCAACGAACTGTATGACGTGTCAAAGAATGAAAGCAGAGCAAAAGAAGTGAGTGGACCATTACTTTCGTTATACGTGCCATAATGGATGTGGGAGTGCGTATCTATGGACTATATAGATGGATTGCTCCAGAGTAGAAGAGGAAACAAGAGAATATGGGTTATAGTAGACCGTCTAACAAAGAGCATACATTTTAT
Source organism: Allium fistulosum (assembly GCA_030737815.1). Taxonomy (NCBI): domain Eukaryota; kingdom Viridiplantae; phylum Streptophyta; class Magnoliopsida; order Asparagales; family Amaryllidaceae; genus Allium; species Allium fistulosum. The sequence continues at coordinate 1,182,725,522 of CM060903.1, forward strand.
TCCAATTAGAAGCATGGGAACTGCAACGACTTTAGCAACATAGTATGTTAAAGAAGTGGTATGACTACATGGAAGGCTAGCCAGAATAGTGAACGATCGGGATCCTCTTTTCACAAGTGAATTCTGGAGGAGTTTACAAGAAGTATCGGGTATGGAATTGAATTTAAGCATGGCATATTATCCATAAACCGATGAATAAATAAAGAGAGTGAACATGGTGTTGGAGGATTTGTTGAGGGCTTGTATATTGGACTTTGGAGTATCTTGGGGAGATCATCTACTTTTGGTGGAGTTTGCGTACAATAATAGCTACCAGGTTAGTATAGACATGGCACCGTTTGAAGTAGGCCTGTCAGTGGATACCCAAAAATCCAAAATCCGCCCACATCTATATTCGAAAAGTGAATAAACATCCGATATCCGAAGAAAAGGTTGCAGATGCGGATACAAAGACATTCGCATCCGAAAATTATCTGTTTGGTTTTTGTCAAAAATATAGTTTATATTATGTGTATTTTAGCACAATGAAAAATATGTATTTATTATTTTATCAAGCTAATAGTTTATATTGTATGCATTTAATGTATATTAACTGCTCAAAACTATTTATTATCTTTATATTTGCTTATCTTTCGTACTTTTGTAATCAATTGGATTGAAGAAAGTCTACATTAAATGAAAATTTTCTATATATTTCTTGATTTGTCGATCGTTAGCATATGTGATAATTATCCAATATCCGTTCATATCCACAGATATGGATATCCGAATTTGATTTTGAATATAGACACGGAAATGACACTATTTGTATCTGAGTATCCTTTGACAGGCCTAGTTTGAAGCATTATTTGGAAGGTTATGTAAGTCAAATTCGTGTTGGTGGGAGTCTACAGATAAGGTTATTTTGGATCTAGAGATTGCTAGAGATACCACAGAGAAGGTGGAGCTTATAAGGAAGAGGATGAAAGCAACACATGATCGACAGAAGTCATATGTGGATAAAAGGAGAAAAGATTTGGAATTTAAGGTGGGAGATATGGTCTTTGTCAAAGTTTCTCCATTGAAGAGAGTGGTAAGATCTGGAAGTTCATGGAAGTTAGCACCTAGATTTGTCAGCACATTTTCGGTATTGGAGAAGGTAGGGAGTTAGCATACAGAATGTAACTTCCAAAGAAGATAGTGGAAGTCCATAATGTATTTCACATTCACATATCACATTTACGAAAATGTGTACACGATCCTGTGACCGTAATTGTACCTAATCGGTTTGAGGAGATCGAATTGGAGTCCGAGTCGAGTTCATCCCATGGTCCGATCCATATTGTGCAGCATGGGATGAAATGATTTAGAAATACGACGGTGCAATTGGTTAAGGTGCAATAAGGAAACAATCCAAGGAGAGCGCATGGGAGTCTGAAGAGAAGAGAAGATTAGGGCTACACATCCTCAGCTCTTTTTTGGTATATTTCCTTAGTTAGATTTTATAGGATTAGGATTTGGATGCATTGATTGTCAGATTTTATATATATGATTGAATTTGCATTCATACATACATACATACATACATATATTTATGTGTGTGTGGTTAAATTAGGATGTTGGGCATTGTTCTTAATATGTTATCTCATCGCACTCATATAGGATGCATTAGCTACATTTATGCATTTTGGGGGTACAAATTGCAAATTCATGACATTCATACCAAAATACTGTTCATATCATTTTATATACACTGATGTTTTCATAAATTAGATGTTGTGTTTATAACTTGGTTGATATGAGTTTAACGAGCGAACATTATATTATGTTTTTCGTTCCTTTGGAATTTCAAGGATGAAATTCTTTTGGAGGAGGGGAGGGGAATATAATAGCCTAGAAAATTTTATAATTATTTTAGAATAATGTGAAAATAATTGAAATGAATGAATCAATTAAATAAATAAAAATTAAGGAAGGGAAAATAGTTATTTTTCAAACGTTGGAATCTGATGATAAAACTAGCGCCATTGCGACCATCTCATTTTTCTGAGTTGCACGGTATTTTTGTTTGCCTTGTTTAAAGTTCTTATAAATAAGTTATTGTTGAAATAGCATAAGTCAAATGGGCATCAAAGCTAAGGTTGGGTTTGAATTTGAAAATAGGAGGACAAATGATTTTCTCTCCTTCTATTAAGAAACTAACCCACGTACCATATTTCGTCTCAGAAACTACCACTCTTCTTCTTCCTCCTTCTTTCTGTCAAACCACTTAAGATCAAAACCAAATAGCTCCCTTAAAACTTGACCGAATCAAATGAAACAAAAATCCCTGCGAAGCTATCGAATAAGGCTACGTACCAACCTCAATTTGGAGGCGAAATATGAAGTAAGGAGATGCATCAGCCCGAACAGTGAGGATTTGGACATATTTCACAATGCAATCATGATCCTCTAATTATGATATGTTGGCTATAATAGAGTGTAAACACCTATAAACAGCTAAAATTGGATTAACTTGGGATTTGGGGGAGATTTGACTAATAATAGTACTTAGAAACTAGGTTAGGTTAGAATATAGTATTTTGATGATTATAAGTTGAAATATATGAAACAAATGATCAAATTGGACATAGAAATGAAGGGCTATAATCTAGGTACGTTCTTAGATGACTTGAGGCGGAGCGGAGGCGGTCGGAGGTGAAAATAATGATGAAAACACCAATTTTTCAAAATTTGAAACACCTAAAAAACTAATACACCGGTTCCCCGGTGGGCTTAGGTCGGTGCACCGGTGGCCAAGTTTGGGCATAGGTTGAACATGGACCTAAAAGGGCCTATATAAATAAATAATGAGCGATTCAAATCTTATTTCTTTTATGTTTTGGAGGATTATCTGAGGCTAGTAATAAGACGAATGGTGGTGCTATGAAGTAATCTAGGGCATGGGTAGATAGCCTAGAGTGTGTGTATGGATATGAATGCGGTCCTGTTACATAAGTATGTGGTCCAGGCATGATGATGCTCCCCGATAGTGCTCCGACGGGCCAAGTGGAGGGAATGGATGTTGAGCGACTCTGCAGGTTACGGGAGGACCAAAGCGTGAGTCCAATTAGGTAGTACGAGGACAATAGGCATTCCTGTAGGCTATGGGCGGTCCGGGGAAGTGAGTCCTATACACAATTGCGTGATGGTAGACAATAGGCGATCCTATAGAGCATGAGGTCGGACAAGGGAAGTGAGTCTGCACAAATATGATGCGATATGATTGGATATACATGATAGTTAGGTATGATGTGGCGACAGAACGTGTGGTGGTCGAGTGATAGACTCATATCTTGTTATAGTATTATTTTTGTAGTATATGCAGAGTAGAGTATGTGTCACTCACTAGACTTATGTAACGACCCGTATTTTTACGGATCGACAAGTTCGTCAAAATCTGGAATTTTAGCATTTTCAAGTCATTTCAGATTTTTAGGCAGATTTGTCTAAGTCCTAGGTCGTGAACGACCTAAGAGCTAAGTCGTGACCGAGTTAAGGAATTCGGCGAGTTAGGAGTTGAGTCGTAGTAGCTTAAGTCATAGGGTGTTGGAGCGACCTAAGGTAGTGGATGACTTAAGGGGTAGGTCGGCGACGACTTAAGGAAGCTGGGGTAATAGTGAATGACCTAAGTGATAAGTCGTGACCGACTTATAGGATTGGCGACCTAAGATAGTTAGGTTGTGGGCTTCTGGGTGAGTTAGCGACCTAAGGGGGATAGGTCGGCAACGACTTAAGGAGTTAGGAAATAGGTAGTTTAGCGACCTAGGGCATAGTTAGGTCGGTAGACGACCTAAGGAGATAAGTCGTAGCTGAGTTAAGTTAGCAGGTCGAAGTTAACTCGGCAAGTGTTAAGTCGGAGGCCCTGTTTAGTGTTGAGTTAGGTCGTAGGCGACCTAAGATAGTTAGGTCGCGAGTTTGCTAAGTCGTAGGTCGCGTGATGTTTTAGGTCGCGTGAAGACTTAAGGTGTTAGGTCGCATATTGTTAGGTCGCGATCTGTGTTAGGTCGGTAGGTGCTTGTGTGATAGGTTGTAGGTCGTAACCCTGTTGAGCTGTTAGATCGGAGACTCTGTTAGGTCGTGTGGGTTTTTAGGTCGGCAAAGCTTTAGGTCGGTGGGTGTTCTTAGGTCGTAGGTCGGAGGCGACCTAATTCCGAGGCTGCGACTTAAGGAATTTCTGCTATAAATAGAGGGGGTTGTTCTCACTTTTTGGGATCCGGATTTCGAAGCGACGAAGTGCTGCCATTTTTAGAGCTCGACTTCTACACTTCTTCACTTCTTTTCTCCACTCTAATCTAGTGCTTCCTTTCATCCAAATCAAAGATCAAGATTGAAGATTCAAAAGCTTAGATTGAAGATCTTCATCGTTTCGAGAGAGATTTCTTCGTTTGAAGCGGATTCGTGATAGATCAAGCTCGATCCTTCGCTGTCCAGATCTAAAGCGTGAAGATTTGTGGTTGTTTAGGTGATTTGGTGAGTGGTGATTATCTCTCACACGGATCCAAAGGAGTATATCGGATTGTTGGCTCGATTTGGTGTTAAAATAGTGATTTTCATGCATTTTCTTCATCCTAAGTGTAGATCCATTGTTCATGATGATGTTACATCCATTTTATCATATGTTAACCTATGCAAGTTCATTCATCAAGTTTGTAGGGATATAATTCATGTTTTCATGCTTAGTGGACTTTCAACTCTTTAATTACGAAAATGCCATTATTGTGATAATTGTCTATTTAGATCTTGTTTGAATGTTTGAATGCTTGGATTAATGTTTAATTTGATTGATTGCTATGAATTAGATGATTGATGGTTTGATTTAGACCAAAGGTGATTCAAAAGCTAAGGGAAAGGCTCTTGAATTGGGAAAGCTGCTCGTGGCATATGTAACGGGATGATGAAGCTCTTATGCATAGATTTGATGATGTGATGTTAAGATGAGGCTTTGCGAGGATGTGATGAAGCAAGGCAATCATGTGATGAAGACTTGGTCTAATCCAGACGGGATCATTCCAAGCATGTTGATAACTCGGTGATATGATTCGAGTTGAGGATAATGAACGGATATAAGAATAGTCGTCGAGGAGGATGACTAGGAGGCTTGGATAGCATCGTTGTTGAAGGTTCTAGCATGCTCTAAGCAAGAGTACGTTTGGGCAGATTCGATAGCCCCAACGGCCAACTGTTGATGGTCGAGTACTCTGGGCAGATTCGATAGTCCTAGGCACGGGTTGCGACGACGTGCGGGAGTTATGTCTAGAACCGGGGTTTCCATTAGCCCTTGATGGACGGCTGAAAGAATGTGCCGGTCATTCAATTAACGGTGATATCGAAGCAATGATAACAGTGATAGCCAGAGTCATGGATGTTTGGTTGTATCGTCATTCGGACTCAAGAGCGGTATTTTCTGGGTGCTTATCTGATTTAGGCCTTGGTACTTGGAAAACATCTCCCTGACTCGAATGATTATTACTTTACTTTAAATAGTATGCTCTGCTATGTTGCTTCTGCTTAGTGTGTGTCTGGGGGCTATCACTGTAGTAAGAGGTGGAGTGGGAGGGTTGTATTCCTATTCCTTTTCCTTTATGCTCTTTTGGTATGTTGTTAGTTAATTTACTGCTCACTAAGACTGTTGTCTGACTCAAGGCTTTATGTTTTAATTCTTATTGCCTTGGGCTGTTCGTCCATTTTTGGGACGGGCAGACTAGGTAGCAGGTGACAGGTGCTGTTCTCTTCTCACGATGCTGATATCGAAGACGAGCTAGAGGGTTGCATATTATCTTCTTATATGTACTGGATATTCCGCTGTTTTGTATTCTCTGAGAGATATGTAGTGAGGCTTGATGTATTGACTATTTGGATGTTTGTATTCAACTATTATGGAGTTTTATATGATGGCATTTTGTTCTGTAAAGCTTCACTATACATATGGTCTATTGTATTTTGTCCATGCGCTGTGAGTAATACGATAGATTCTGCTGTTTTAATTTATCTTGACAATCGTCCATGGTCGCCTGGCACACTTTACAGCGCACTATCTCTAGATTCGGTGCAGGGGTCATGGGCGGTCGTCACATTTGGTATCAGAGCATTGGTTAATCGATTTTACCCAACGCTCGCCGTCGTAACTACGTATGAGAGACGTAATTGTATTTTGATGGATGAATACTATATATAATATAGTAGTTTAGTTGAGTTTGAGTCCTTTATGCAGTTGTTTCTCTAGATGTTCTAATCATTTCTTTTTATAGATATTGAGAATGAGTCGAAGAGGGAGACCAGCTGCTAGGGAAGGCCGTGCTACTGAAGAGACTGCTGATTATGCAGCCATGTTCGAAGCTATGATGACTTCGATCATGAGAAGGATACCAGTTCCAGGGGCAGCAGTAGATGTTGGAGTTCAAGTCCAAACTCCGAAACCAGTGGATTTTGCTAAGTTGTGCAAGGATTACACTGCTCTTGGAGGAAAGGTTTTCTTGGGAACAGAATCAACTATTGAAGTCCAGAGATGGATCGATGCTTGTAGAAGGATCTTTGGTGATTTGGGAATTGAGGATGCAACTAAGAGGAAGTTGGCATCAAGGCAGCTTCAAGGGAGAGCCTCTGATTGGTGGAATTCTATTACCATCACTACTCCGGAGGAAGAGATTACTTGGGAGCAATTCCAAGTTAGGTTTGAAGCTAAGTTCATTTCTACAGCCCAGAAGTCTGTTCTGTTCAAGAAGTTTGTGGAGCTCAAGCAAGGTGGAAGACCAGTTCTTGAGTATGTTTCTGAGTTTGAAGCTTTGTCCAAATATGCCCGGTCGTATATTGAGTCTGCTTATTAGAAGAATGAGAAGTTTGTGACAGGCTTGGACAGTTATCTTGGGAGACAGTTGGTGGATCATTTGGACGATTCATTTGAGAAGCTTGTGGAGAAAGCTCTTAGGCATGAGAGTCTGTTTCCTAAGGAAGGATCTGTTGTTGCTGTGACCAGGGAAGAGTCTAAACCCCAGCAGGGTGGAAACAAGAAGAGGAAGCAGCAGCAGCAGAAGGGTAAGGATGGCCAGAAGAAGCCGAAAGGCGAGGTGACTTGCTACAATTGTCAGCAGAAGGGCCATTTCTCGAAGGATTGTAAGAATCCGAAGGTGCCAATGAAGTGTCACAACTGTGACAAGCCAGGGCACATCAGGAAGAATTGTCCAGAACCGAGGAATGACAAGCAGATTGTGCAAGCTTATGCTTTGGGAGCTGTTCCGTCGTCTTCGAAAGCTCCTACTGCTGAAGAGAAAGGAAAGAGTGTGGTTGTTCAAGGTACTCTTTTCCTATGTGGTGTTCCAGTTAGAGTCCTGTTTGATACTGGAGCGTCGCATTCGTTTGTTTGTAATGAACTCGTAGGCCGGTTAGATTTGAAGCCGGATATTGTTGATAGGCCATTGGTTGTGACTAATCCAGTTGGGGGTTCGTCTTGTTTGTGTATGTTATGCCGTGGTCTAGTTGTATCGAGTCATGGTTGCTCTTTTGTTTGTGATTGCTTTGTTCTGAACTTTGCGGGGTTCGGGATTATTTTGGGTATGGACTGGCTTAGGAGGTATGCGGCAAAGGTTGATTGCGAGAGGTTGGAAGTGACAGTCGAGAATGTGGAGGGGCGAAAGGTGGTGATACGATGTAAGCATGAAGAAGGCGTCTTCATGAGCTTCATGTATTCGCTGGTTGTTCCACGGGATGGACTGTCATCAGTGCCGATCGCTAATGGATTCGAGGATGTCTTTGACGAAGTCAAAGGGTTGCCGCCGCATAGAGAGATCGAGTTTCGTATAGATCTAGTTGAAGGAGCCAGACCTGTTCTGATGCCTCTTAGGCGGATGGCGCCTAGGGAACAGCAGGAGTTGAGGGTGCAGGTTGATGATCTTTTGCAGAAAGGATTCATTCGGCGTAGTGTGTCCAAGTGGGGTGCACCAGTTGTGTTTGCAACCAAGGCAGATGGGTCGTTGAGATTGTGCGTCGATTATCGTGAGCTGAATAAGGTGACTAAGAAGAACAAGTATCCATTGCCGAGAATAGATGACTTGTTTGATCAGCTTCACGAAGCTAAGGTGTTTTCTCAGATGGATTTGGCAACGGGATTTCACCAGTTGAGAGTAGCTAAGGATAGTGTGCCGAAGACTGCTTTTCGGACACCATCTGGTTTCTTTGAGTGGATGGTAATGCCGTTTGGATTGACTAATGCGCCAGCATATTTTGTGGATCTTATGAATAGAGTGTTCAGAGATCAGTTGAACAAGTTCATACTTGTGTTCGTGGATGATATTCTGATTTATTCCAGAACGGAGGAAGAGCACAAGACGCACTTGCATATTGTTTTGGAAATCTTACGGAAACATCAGCTGAAGGCTAAGTTTTCGAAGTGTCACTTCTGGAAGAGTGAAGTGAGGTTCTTAGGCCATGTGATTTCTGGAAATGGAATAGCGGTTGATCCCGCTAAGGTGGCAGCAATCCAGGATTGGGTTAGACCTAAGAATGCATCTGATGTGAGAAGTTTTCTTGGATTAGAAGGATATTATCGACGGTTTATCAAAGACTTCTCCAAGGTAGCTGCACCGTTAACAAGATTGACGAAAAAGAACCAAGTGTTCAGTTGGGATGCTAAGTGTGAGCAAGCTTTCGGAATCCTGAAAGAGAGATTGACGAGTGCTCCTGTTTTGACTATTCCAAGTGGGAATGATGAGATGGTGGTTTACACCGACGCATGTGGTACTGGACTTGGAGCAGTGCTGATGCAGAGGGATAAAGTTGTTGCGTATGCAAGTCGACAACTGAAGCCGCATGAAAGGAATTACCCGACTCATGATTTGGAGTTAGCGGCGATTGTATTTGCTCTGAAGATGTGGAGACATTATCTATTGGGAGTTCGATTTGAGTTGTTTACGGATCATAAGTCGTTGAAGTATCTTTTCTCCCAAAAGGATTTGAATCTTCGGCAGCAACATTGGCTAGAGTTTTTAGCATCATATGATTTTGGTATAGCTTATACTCCGGGAAAAGGTAACGCAGTGGCAGATGCGTTAAGTCGAAGACATGCAAGATTAGGAGCCATGTTTTCAGAATGGAAGAGTCTCGAGTATTTAGCTGGATTTGACTTCAGGCCTAGATGTGAATTGGAACCTGAGATGTTGGCAAACTTATCAATAAGACCTTCTCTTGTGGAAAGGATTGGCGAGAGCCAAAAGCGAGACGATAAGCTTGTCAAGATTATCCGTGAATTGGAATCTGGATTGGATCCAGAAAAGGATAAAGGATTCAAGGTCGATCGAGAGGGTTGGCTTCGAAAGCAAGGACGACTAGTCGTTCCCGATATAGATGAATTGAGGAGTGAAGTTCTGAAGGAAAGTCATCACTCGAAGTTGACAATTCATCCAGGTGGAAATAAGATGTATCGGGATATGAAGAGAACCTACTACTGGGAAGGCATGAAGAAGGATGTTGGAAATTTTATTTCCAAGTGTATGAACTGCCAGTTGGTAAAGGCTGAACAGAAAAAGCCAAGTGGATTACTTCAGCCATTAGAAGTTCCTACATGGAAGTGGGAGCAAATATCGATGGACTTTATTGATGGATTGCCTAGAACCAGAACGGGAAATGAAGGGATTTGGGTCATTATAGATCGCCTGACTAAGAGCGCGAGATTCATTCCTGTTCGATCGACTAGGACTGCATCAAAGTTGGCTGAGTTGTATGTTAAGTGGATAGTTCGATTCCATGGTATTCCGAAGAGTATAGTGAGCGATCGAGATCCATTGTTCACTAGTGGATTTTGGAAGAGCTTCCAGGAAGTTTTGGGAACCAAGTTGTGTTTGAGTACAGCTTATCACCCTCAAACAGATGGTCAGACCGAGAGAGTCAACCGAGTTTTGGAAGATCTCCTCAGAGCTTGTGTTTTGGATTTCGGAGGATCATTGAAAGATCACCTTCATTTGGTGGAGTTTGCGTACAACAACAGTTACCAGTCAAGCATTGGGATGGCACCGTATGAGGCATTGTATGGAAGACCGTGTAACTCTCCGACATGTTGGTTGGAAACTGGAGAAAAGCTGATACTTGGGCCAGAGATGATTCGGCAGACTTCAGATTGTATAGAGATCATTCGGCAACGAATGAAGGCATCCCAAGACCGTCAGAAGAGTTATGCTGATAAGCGTCGAAAGGATTTGGAATTTGACGTAGGAGATACAGTTTTTGTGAAGATTTCTCCACTGAAGAATGTTATTCGATTCGGGAAGAAAGGAAAATTGACTCCGAGATTTGTTGGACCATTCCCGATCATCGAGCGAATTGGAAAGCTCGCCTACAGATTGGAGTTACCGGAGAAGATGTCGGGTGTGCACAATGTTTTTCACGTATCATATCTACGGAAGTATGTGCACGACTCGAATACCGTGGTTTCTGTTGATAGCTATGAAGATTTCGAAGTTGATCTTGTTGGTAGAAGACCTCGTAAGCCGCTTCGTGTTGTTGAAACTGACACGAAACAACTCAGGAGGAAGGTAGTTAAGTTGCTCAAGATACAATGGAGTGATGATGATAACGACTGTACGTGGGAGGTGGAAGAGAGGATGAAGGCAGCTCATCCTGAACTCTTCAAGGTATGGCCCTAAGGTGTCGTGTCATCTCGCGATATTGTAACTTGTTCTAGTTCTAGAATTCTGTACGCTAAGTTAGAATTGGATGCATGGTTTGTTGATTGCTATGGATGGTAGGCGTACAGAATAGTTTTTGATTGCTTGGAATTTCGGGGGCGAAATTCCTAAGGGGGGGGGGGAGAATGTAACGACCCGTATTTTTACGGATCGACAAGTTCGTCAAAATCTGGAATTTTAGCATTTTCAAGTCATTTCAGATTTTTAGGCAGATTTGTCTAAGTCCTAGGTCGTGAACGACCTAAGAGCTAAGTCGTGACCGAGTTAAGGAATTCGGCGAGTTAGGAGTTGAGTCGTAGTAGCTTAAGTCGTAGGGTGTTGGAGCGACCTAAGGTAGTGGATGACTTAAGGGGTAGGTCGGCGACGATTTAAGGAAGCTGGGGTAATAGTGAATGACCTAAGTGATAAGTCATGACCGACTTATAGGATTGGCGACCTAAGATAGTTAGGTTGTGGGCTTCTGGGTGAGTTAGCGACCTAAGGGGGATAGGTCGGCAACGACTTAAGGAGTTAGGAAATAGGTAGTTTAGTGACCTAGGGCATAGTTAGGTCGGTAGACGACCTAAGGAGATAAGTCGTAGCTGGGTTAAGTTAGCAGGTCGAAGTTAACTCGGCAAGTGTTAAGTCGGAGGCCCTGTTTAGTGTTGAGTTAGGTCGTAGGCGACCTAAGATAGTTAGGTCGCGAGTTTGCTAAGTCGTAGGTCGCGTGATGTTTTAGGTCGCGTGGAGACTTAAGGTGTTAGGTCGCATATTGTTAGGTCGCGATCTGTGTTAGGTCGGTAGATGCTTGTGTGATAGGTTGTAGGTCGTAACCCTATTGAGCTGTTAGATCGGAGACTCTGTTAGGTCGTGTGGGTTTTTAGGTCGGCAAAGCTTTAGGTCGGTGGGTGTTCTTAGGTCGTAGGTCGGAGGCGACCTAATTCCGAGGCTGCGACTTAAGGAATTTCTGCTATAAATAGAGGGGGTTGTTCTCACTTTTTGGGATCCGGATTTCGAAGCGACGAAGTGCTGCCATTTTCAGAGCTCGACTTCTACACTTCTTCACTTCTTTTCTCCACTCTAATCTAGTGCTTCCTTTCATCCAAATCAAAGATCAAGATTGAAGATTCAAAAGCTTAGATTGAAGATCTTCATCGTTTCGAGAGAGATTTCTTCGTTTGAAGTGGATTCGTGATAGATCAAGGTCGATCCTTCGCTGTCCATATCTGAAGCGTGAAGATTTGTGGTTGTTTAGGTGATTTGGTGAGTGGTGATTATCTCTCACACGGATCCAAAGGAGTATATCGGATTGTTGGCTCGATTTGGTGTTAAAATAGTGATTTCATGCATTTTCTTCATCCTAAGTGTAGACCCATGTAGATCCATTGTTCATGATGATGTTACATCCATTTTATCATATCTTAACCTATGCAAGTTCATTCATCAAGTTTGTAGGGATATAATTCATGTTTTCATGCTTATTGGACTTTCAACTATTTAATTACGAAAATGCCATTATTGTGATAATTGTCTATTTAGATCTTGTTTGAATGTTTGAATGCTTGGATTAATGTTTGATTTGATTGATTGCTATGAATTAGATGATTGATGGTTTGATTTAGACCAAAGGTGATTCAAAAGCTAAGGGAAAGGCTCTTGAATTGGGAAAGCTGCTCGTGGCATATGTAGCGGGATGATGAAGCTCTTATGCATAGATTTGATGATGTGATGTTAAGATGAGTCTTTGAGAGGATGTGATGAAGCAAGGCAATCATGTGATGAAGACTTGGTCTAATCCAGACGGGATCATTCCAAGCATGTTGATAACTCGGTGATATGATTCGAGTTGAGGATAATGAACAGATATAAGAATAGTCGTCGAGGAGGATGACTAGGAGGCTTGGATAGCATCGTTGTTGAAGGTTCTAGCATGCTCTAAGCAAGAGTACGTTTGGGCAGATTCGATAGCCCCAACGGCCAACTGTTGATGGTCGAGTACTCTGGGCAGATTCGATAGTCCTAGGCACGGGTTGCGACGACGTGCGGGAGTTATGTCTAGAACCGGGGCTTCCATTAGCCCTTGACGGACGGCTGAAAGAATGTGCCGGTCATTCAATTAACGGTGATATCGAAGCAATGATAACAGTGATAGCCAGAGTCATGGATGTTTGGTTGTATCGTCATTCGGACTCAAGAGCGGTATTTTCTGGGTGCTTATCTGATTTAGGCCTTGGTACTTGGAAAACATCGCCCTTGACTCGAATGATTATTACTTTACTTTAAATAGTATGCTCTGCTATGTTGCTTCTGCTTAGTGTGTGTCTGGGGGCTATCACTGTAGTAAGAGGTGGAGTGGGAGGGTTGTATTCCTATTCCTTTTCCTTTATGCTCTTTTGGTATGTTGTTAGTTAATTTACTGCTCACTAAGACTGTTGTCTGACTCAAGGCTTTATGTTTTAATTCTTATTGCCTTGGGCTGTTCGTCCATTTTTGGGACGGGCAGACTAGGTAGCAGGTGACAGGTGTTGTTCTCTTCTCACGATGCTGATATCGAAGACGAGCTAGAGGGTTGCATATTATCTTCTTATATGTACTGGATATTCCGCTGTTTTGTATTCTCTGAGAGATATGTAGTGAGGCTTGATGTATTGACTATTTGGATGTTTGTATTCAACTATTATGGAGTTTTATATGATGGCATTTTGTTCTGTAAAGCTTCACTATACATATGTTCTATTGTATTTTGTCCATGCGCTATGAGTAATACGATAGATTCTGCTGTTTTAATTTATCTTGACAATCGTCCATGGTCGCTTGGCACACTTTACAGCGCACTATCTCTAGATTCGGTGCAGGGGTCATGGGCGGTCGTCACAACTTATGTCTGACACACTCCTATTTTTCCTTTTTGTACATATATCCAAGTTGATGAAGTCTAGTAATGAGAAGAGATTCATTTATGTATTGTATTTATGGTGTATATAGATGTTGTGCTTGGATTTGATTATTTGTATGGATTGGGTTGTACATGTATTATTCAAACATATGTATTCAACGTTATAGACATGTTGTGGTGATGTGACTATGGTATTTGTTTATGTATTATATTTTATTTCCTTTCTTTGTGAGATTTTGAAAATAGTTATTAGAGAGTATTAGTTAGAACTGTATCTGATATCTACCTTTGTCTATGTTGCTTATTTTATCTCAATCCTACCGACTTGTCCTTTCAATTCTTCGGTCGTTGACGTTGGCTCGAGGGGATCCAGAGTCAAAGAGGCAGGTTGTTACAACATTTGTTTCATAAATTGTTCGAAACTCATATATCTTTCCAATTGAAATGGTAATTTGATTAAGCTAATAGAAATTTTGCAAAGTCTTAACAGTAATGAAATCTCCATTAAGATGACTAATTTCGAAATGTTCAAAGATTCTCATTAAATAGGCGACATGAAAAATGATTATTCGCTTACTATCAAATAAACTTTCAATAACATCGAGTACATACTTTACCCAATTAACATTTATCCCAGTAAAGATTGCGTATAAAGCATGATAATTTTTCTCATAAATTTCATTTTAACCCCCAGTTCTTGGTTGTATGGTGCAGGCAATGATCTTATTGATTATTCATGCCCTAGGACGTAAGGACATGGTGCTATTTTCAATAATATCTTCTTTGAAAAACTGATGACTAATGGGATCTCGAGTAAAATTTCCAAAATTAGTCTCCAGAAGATTTTAGCCTTCACTACGACATTTGAGAATTTGGCTTAATAAAGGAAGAGGTGTGACTAATGGGATCGGTTGATTATTTTTGGAAAAAACCAAATAAATTTTTCCTAAGAATAAATATTTTTAAAAAGGACCATTACAGTCAACTGTTTATGGGTAGTCAGTCGATTATTTTGTGAGTTAGTCGATTATTCATTTGCAGTCAGTCGACTGTTCTTGATGACTCTAGAAAAAAATTGGTCGAGAGGAATCAGTTTAAAATAGGAACATTACAATCGACTATTTATGAACATTTAATCGACTGTTCTTATGTCCAATCGACTAATTTATCCCCATTAATCAACTAAATTTCTGATAATAAAGTTTTTTATAAGGCTTAGAAGAAACTGAAGAAAAGCAAATTTAATTATTGGTTTCTGATATAACACAAGTGGTTAAGTCCTGCAGACAAAAGATTAGTGGTTCGATCTATGACTGATGCAAAATTGCAATAATATTTATATTTGTCAAAATTTTGTTCTCTGGGTAAAAGTTTTGTGTATACCAAAAAATTTGTATGTTAACCGCTTAATTTCTTAAACATATTGGCATGTTAATTTAGTTCATTTAACGAGAAAATATTGAGTTCTCTTCTAAGTTATAAAACTGTGTGTTCCCATAAAGGTTTGGTACCAATTGAAAGAATGAAAGAATAAAAAATATGGCTAATACTACTAAACTAGATAATGGATCGTAATAAATGTAAAGTGAAGAAAATAAATAAATCGATCTCGCCAGAGATTCTATACTGATTCAAAGTTCCTATCTTACGTCCAGTCCTGAAGCACCTCTTTAATATTTCACTAAACAATTTCCTCACTCAACCCAGAGGAACAGGTGCTACATACTCTGCCTGATCTTCTTCAACATGACTTGTATTTTTTGTTTCAAATGAAACAGCTTGACAATAATGTATTCTTGATCAATACTGATTTTATCACTCTTGATCACTCGGCTATTTAGATACAATCAATCGACTGATCGTAACTATAAGATAAAAATAATTATCCTGAAAAAAATAAGCTATAAAATAGGCTATATCAGTTGATCGCTTAATCAAATCATTCGATTGATTCACAAACAGTCGACTGACTATTTGTAGGTAGCTTTTTAAATTCTAAACTAAGCTTTGCTTTGTAAAATGAAATGGTTCATGTTCAAAATACTTTATGTTATTAAAATAAGATCGATTGCGTGTGTGCATGTCTACCACTTTAGAGAGGTTTTACCCTTACACTTACATTGATTCCTTTATCAATCTTCTTTCCGAGTCTCCGTTGATTTTATCTTTTCATTATCCCATCTCTTTGAAGCTTTTACCCTTGAAATATGTGTATATCATAGAGATGATTTGTACAGTTGTCACTATCATAATATCAAAAGTAAGGTTCTAACACCGACCACATTCCCTCCATCTCTCTCAAACTTATTTCATTACTTCTCTCATTTGTTACAACTTATTTGAACCCTCTCTCTTAAATCTATCATAAAAAACTCAAATAAGTTTTAATAAATTCAATTAATCCCCGTAAATTCACCATAAATCTACTTGGACGATCTAGGGAGAATCACCTTTATCTAAAGTCCTTTGGAGGATAAATTGGTTACTAACAAATAGGTAAAGGCTTGGAAGAAGAAGATAAGAGTTTATATTTTTTTCTCGAGCTTGATTTAAGTGAGTAGCTTTAAACTTATAGCTTATAGCTACGTAAAGGTATATGCTTTGGTATGAAATGTTAATCAATCTTTTTATATTGAGTTTTTATTTAAATTGGGTTTGATTTGACATGGTTTTGGGTATTAAGGTAAGAGGGAATGACTTAATGTTGTATTAATGATAAAAAATATGGTTTATGTAAAAGTTAGTAAGCATTTAAAGGATTAGTAACTAGATGTCTTAGGGAAAGAGTGGGGTTGTCTTTAAGAAACATGCAGTTGAAGCTAAAATGAAATAATATTGACAAAAATGTATCGTTTAAATAAGTTAGTAAACATTGAAATGTATATCAGCTGGATATATGATTACTAGTAATTGATATATGAAGTATGAAGTCTACAAAACTATAGTTGAATGATATTAACCATTTAGCCATTTAAAGTCAAAGTAATGACATTTGTGGAAATAAATAGGAATACTAGAGATTTTAAACTTGATAGAATATTAATTTAACAATGAGATTAGTTAAAGATTTCATGATAAGAAGCGAACTAAATAAAGAAGCTAATAACCAACTTTATAAAGATAACCCCATAAACTAAAGCTCACACGAATTGAGATGTGCAAAGGTTAGGTGATGCATCGAAGTGGCAAAAGGGGTAGGGGCCAATTTGTGTTTTCACCATAGTGTTTACGCAACAATGTATGAGCATTGATGTGTATGTACCGATAGAGCTAAGAGTGTTCCCTAAGAGCAATTATGTAAATAGTTATGTAATTTAACGCTTGTAAATAATCTTGTTCAAAGTAAAGTATGCTTTTGGTTTTATTTTCTTTTATATGTGTTGTTATATAGGGATATAAGTAATGCTATTAATATTTTAAACGTTTATATGTAGAAAATTATTAGGAAAAGTATTTTATCAATTGCAATTGCGATTGTGTTTGTAATCATGAGTTTTGATCGATAATTAAATACTTATTCCTTAAATGTTACTAGTTAAGATATGTCAAAAAGTATATTGAAACATTCGTTGAGACTAGTGTATAATGCTCTCCATACAATAAACGGTGAATTACTCATGACAGGTAAGGATACTAAAGGGTTACGTACTTGTGATTGTTTTGACCAATCAAAGAATGACTCAATAAGAGTCTTCTATGGGTTAATACAACTAAGTCAAAATAGAATATCTCATTGTAATGATGTGACCTAGTCTTAAGAATCGTGGGACTATCGATCTTAAGTTGCTAGGTTGTATTTTGATTATGGTCGATCACATGGTATCACAATCATGTGATAACCATAATTCAGTATATGTCAAACTACAAGAAGTGAAACAATATTCAAGAGAGAATCCATCTCCTTCGTTGTAGAAGGTTGGTATCACCATAATTAGTAGTCAACTAAAAGTCAAAATATTTGGCTACAGCAAATCGGTTAATTGATAAAATATTATTGAATTGAACCAGGGATTTTCAAGTGGTCTACACAATTAACTACTGATATTAGTAGAGTTTTTGACCATTAACCGAACTCTAGATATTTTAGTGATACACTTATGACGAAAAGAAATCGAGCATAAAATATCGTTAAAATGTGCAACTTAATAAAGATTAGAAACTGGATTTCACCTAAATGAATTATAAACAACTGAACCTGTGCAGATACTATACTTCAGCAAAGTCCACACATGCTTTAGTATTTAAATTGTTTAAATATTGATTGAGAACCGAGTTCATACCAAAGAGTCGACACAACCTTGCAGTTAGCAAATTTCCGAGTTCGACCAATTTAAGATTAATTTATAAATGTTATAAATTAATAATAAAATTAACACAAATGTTGTGTTTAATATTTTTGGCATTTTAATTATTTATTTGAAGCCGTAAAATTATTTAAATCAATGTATAATTGTTATATATTGATTTAGTTAAGGTATAGGCTTAAATATATAAAATTATTAATTAATTTAATGTTAAATTAGTTAAGTCTGAAGTCCAGAAGCTCGGACTAGGGGAGGCCATACAATAGGAGAGGAGGAGGTGGGAGACTTGGTCTCTAGATATGGAGAAACAAGTGCATGATATTTGTTATCCGGTTGGCTATACATAGTCGCACTCTTCATGTTCTCCATACACAATCAAACCCTTGCCTCTATTGACCAAATTGGTTATGCCTTGTAGATGAAGTTATAGCCCATAGTCGAGGACAGAGAACAAGGAGTCTGGAGAGGAGATTACTAACAACCAATGTGTTAACAACTGGCAAGATTGTAAAAAGGTAAATTCTTCGTTTAACAATCTGATTCCTACATACATACATACATACATACACAACACACACAGATATATATATATATATATATATATATCTATGTGTGTGAGAGAGCTCCCTTCGTATATATTATCCCAAAATAAATATAAAGAATTTTTCAAAACTAAATTTAATTTTAAAAGAATTAAAATAACATATATGTATATAAATATATAAATGTTTTAGTTCAGGTTTAAAATAAAATAAATTGTTTTACTCATGATCTAGAGGTGTGTGTATAATAAGTTTTTAATTTTGAATTGAAATCAAAATTGCTTTATTCAGGTTTAAAAATTAATTTTTTTTCTCTCGAGTTATTTAAAAAATTATTTTTCGAGTTTTATAAATGTGTGTATATGTATTTATGACTTGTAATTTATATAAAAAATCTTATGCTCGTGGCTTTTAAATAAAAATAAAAAACATTTCATAATTTTGAAAGATCAAAACAATCCAAAATTTAAATTTTAAACAAAATATATCAATAATATATATACACATATATTTTAAATATATCCATGTTTAATATTTAAAGTTAATTTGAATTTATATACATACATATATATTTCATTCTAGAAATTTTATATATATATATATATATATATTAGTAAATATGCCAATGGCCGAACAATATAATCTTTTTATTTGAATAAACATACATACATACATACACACATACATATATACATATTTGTATGTATGCCTTTGACATCATTATTATTCCTTAACACTGTACCTAAGTATTAACTATAGACCTCAATGGTTAATTGAACATATATGACATTTATTCATTATGTATACCCTATGTTAGTCCATCGGATCTATTATGGTTATAATGTTTGCATTATGATTGCAAATATAATATAAATTAAAATATTAAATTAAATTAAATTAAACTAAACTAAAATAATAACATATATTATATTTAATAAAGATAATTTATAATTTATAAACATAAAAGCTTTAATACAAATCAACTAAATTAAAATTAAAACACCAAACTTCTTTATTAATAATCACTAATTTTGAACTTGTACAAAGATATTATTCATGTATACACAAAACAAGATCTACTGCAAATTAATAAATGGATTTTTATTTAAAATTTCCCATTTACCCCACTTCTTACACACCTAATCCAACAAACACATCAATGCAGGCACTATTATCTTTTGGAAATAGCAATGCAGACACTGTTGTGCTTCAGATACAGCAATGCATTTTTACTACTATGCTTTGGGCATAGTAGGCACTACTGTGCTTTGGGCGTAGCAGTGTGATTTCACTACTGTGCTTTGAGCGTAGTAGTGTGCTTACATTGTTGTGCTTCGGGCACCATACAAGCACTATTGTGCTAAACCACAACGGTGTTGCACTACCATGCTAGCGGCATCTCGGGTTGAACTTTGCATCACTCATGACCATAGCACAAAGACGTCTCAGACTCGATTTAGGGCAAGTCAAAGCAGACGATGGTAGGCTTGGTGCAGTCCAAAGGAATCAATGAAGCTAGAGGAAATCTAAGGAACGTTCCTTGATTCACATGGGAATGACTAGAATTTATGCTGTGTATACATGTGGTGAGCGAATACACACTATTTGGCGATTACATACGACTTTGGTTTGTTTGGTTAGGGGCAACCAAGGAGATACAATGCTAGTAAATGAAACCATTGTACCATGAGAGATGGCATGACATATGGACGTGACCCCATAGTAGGGATGGGGAGAGATTGGGATGCCACTCTATAATAGGTCATATACCGTCCATAGCATTGAGTGCTGCGATAGGATCTACATGATTCAATAGCACAGGGTGCTGACTTAGAGTTAACGATGTTAGTTAGCTCCATGGTAAGTCTCTCTGAGTAGGTAATGGAAATTCATCACAAGGATATCAGTGTAGATATTCAAACAGCATTAGTCTAGAGTATTACTCGTATACGATTTATACAGAGGCTCGATGTAGGAATGCTTGGATGTAGCATTGTGTATCGTTATACTTACTTTACAATGCTAGTTTAACCCGATTGAAAGAACTATGATGCTTTTGACTATGGAATGTAGTATTATGTCTACACTCATCTAATCATGTTGTTTATATCCTACACGGTTAGGATATGTGCTGCTTAACTTATGATATTTCCATATAGACCCCTTGCATGCTAGAATGTATATCAATATTTAACAACAACATCACGAGGCAAATTCCCATCATTAGTGTCCGACCCTCATATTCTCTCTTCTGTTCCCAATATGGAACTTTTGATTTACTCCAATGAATAGTCTGAGTGATAGATTTCTTATAGGGCACGCTAGTAAGAGAGCTGGGATTTTAGAGATATGGATATGTTTCTTATTTACTTATATTTAGCCCATATATGCCTATGTGGATCTGAAATTCTATTTGTATATGAGACAATGTACTGTGCTTACTGTATATATGTAGTATTCTGTATATGCAAAGTCTATGTAAATTAATTTATTTCTATTTTGATTTTGTTAGATTGATATCCATATCACACCACACACACACACACACACACACACACACACATATATATATATATATATGGGAAAGGATCGGCTATACCTCATTTCTGCTACACCTTTATTTCTCCCTGATTTCAACTGCACATTTTTATTTAAATAATATACTTTCTTTCTCTTCTCACCTCATTATATTATTAAATCGAAATGTGTGGTTGAAATCAAGGGGAATAGAGGTGTAGCAAGAATGAGGTGTAGCCGATCCTTCATATATATATATATATATCTTTGTTTGTGTGTATGTTTGATATATGTTATGCCTTCAAGCATTTGACTATCATTCCTTTGTGCATTGATTGTGCATTAGTATACTTGTCATATTATATATTGTCTTTTGCTCTAGTTTATGCATAGAGGTTATGTCAAAATTTAGAATTTAGTTTTTTTTAATTTACACGATGATATGCCTACTATGATATTCTAAAGCATACGTGTTGGCCATCATATATTTTGGAAGTCGCAAAAGGTAGGTCGTTGTACTTGGTATCAGAGCCCAAGGTTAAGTGAACTAGTAAGAACTAGGAAATGTTAAGAGTACATACTTGTATTTTTTTAATGTTATACAATATAGCCCCATATAACATGTTCACTTCAAATTACTATGGAAAAGTTACTAAATCTATCCCCATTTTAGGTTCGCTATTATGAGTGACAAAGGTGGTGGAGATATTAGAGTAGCGACAGCTAGAGGTGCACAGGTTGCTACTAATGAGGCTTTAAATACCTACATGGTTCCACCAGTATTTGCAAACCATAGCATGGTGTACACCTCTAACTATGGGTATTCTGACAGATGCGGTAGGGTTGGTATGACATCTATATTACTAGCACCGCCAACTATTGACTTCTCGAAGTTAAGTCAGGACATCCTTAGCGTGCTGTAAATCTTTTAATGGTATAGAGAATTTTGTGAATATACGGACATGGATCCATACTTGTGACCAGATATTTGGTGATACAAAGTTGGTGGGTACAGCCTGGGGGAGGATAACTTTTATTAGAATTGGGTCGGTCAGCAGGTGAAATGGGTAGATTTTGAAAAAATTCCTTAACTGGATCTTAGTAGGCCTATAAAGTCTATACACTAGATCCAATCTAGTTATTTTAAATAAAATCATATTTATTTGATTTTCTTAATTTAATTAATTGTTAACCAGGTTTTTAATCCAATAGAATTCAAAGGAAGATAGAACATCTACGACAAGTTGAAACATCTCAAGAATCAACCAAAAGGACCAGAAGGAAAAGAAGAGAAAGACCTAAGAACAAAAGATGCCAAAACAAGCTAAGGTTATGGATTACTAGCGATCCATCACTTATGGATCGCGCCTATGGATCACTCGTGATCCATAGGGCTTGCTTATGGACCCTCCAAACATCTTACATCATGATCCGATATCTTTTCTATGGACGTCTGCCAAGTTTCATGATGTTCCAAGCAAGCTAGTTCAAGAAGTGAGCTTCAGCTGATTCTAGTCATAGGTCAATGCAACCTGTATATGAATCACCATCAAAACAAGGCAACTAGTTACCAAATTCCATGGAGCGCATCTACAGAAGGCAAGGAGTGCAACCCAAAGGAAACGATCCAAAAATCTCCTAAGTACATGGATCGCTAGCGATCCATGCCCTACGGATCGCTAGTGATCCATCACTTTAAGTTGGATCATTGTGAAACTTTTGGAGCACCTTCGTATCATTATGTTTAGGTCTCTGGCAAAGCGGCCTAGCCCAATAACTCTCCAACCCCAATAAATACAATCCTACCTGCAACATAAAGAGATCTTCTAGATTGGCCCTGAAACTCTGCAGAAACTATTCTTCACTCTTCTCCTCCCACACAACAATCACCTAAGGGTTCACTATGATTCTCCAGTAACTCTTACACTTGTGACTTGATCTAACTTATGAGATTCAATCATATTGTAATCTGATTTCACTTGTAGCAGTAGTCAGTTAATAGAAAGTTATAAAGTGGAAGTAGGCTTCATTAACAACTGAACTAATATTAAAATCTTCTTGTTCCTTTACTTTTTCTGTGACCTACTATTGCTTCCTCTATTTTATTTGCCTTAATAAATAGGGATGGTGCTTTCACACTCAATTTAGGGCGTTGATCCACTTTTTGGGTTGACATTTTGGTGCTTCACTTAGAAACCAACTCAGGCTTAGATCTAGCTATCTGCTTTGGATCAGACAGGTTCAGAAGTTAGACCCTCAATGTCTGCTTAGGGAATTTGCTGTTGAGAATTAATGGCACCGAAAAGAAAGAGATTCATGAAGATCCATAGGAGCTGTAATATCTTGAGAGAAAACCAATCCTCAGCAAGGTGAAGTCAATGGCGCCAACACAGGAGATCGGATCTCGGGATCTTCTATCCTGGATGAAGTTGTCGCTAAAACTGAGTTAAACAAGATGGTTAATGAAATCAATCAAAAGATGGAGGATAGCCAAAAATCTCTTATGGAAAAACTAAATGCCCTCCTAACCTTGCAATCACTGGCTGCTCCGAGAACCATGCCAGAGCCTACGGCTGCCACGGAGCAGGAAAACTCTTCCGTTTCTGGTCTAAACAGGAGAAACGGAAATCAGCGGTAAAAAGGAGTAGTAGATGGAGTTGCAGGAATCACCATAGAAGGAAACGCAAGCACTCCACTAGCTGCAAAGAAGGCTGCCATGAACTTGAATCTAGGGACGAAAACGCCACAGGAAGATATAGTAGGGGATCTATCCGACTTCGAAGATTGTGAACAACTTGACGACGACTTGAAAGAAAATGCCAACGCACTCAATACCGGCAGAGTGGTCCAAACTGCCCCTATACGACCAACCGCAAGCCAATGGAACTCTGAGGGAGTGGATCTCTCGAAGACAGAAGAGCCTAGGATTCAGTCGACTTCCCAAGACCATTTGCAAAATCAAACACATGATATAGTCACTGACAGCCAACCCACGAATTATCGGACATCCGAGACATATATCGCGGACATGATCAAGTGCCTAATGTACGAAAGTAAGAATAGGAGAGACAGTGAATGTGAATCCACTCCAAGTCGGACTCCCTTCACCAATGACATTCTGAATGAAAGATATCCTAAAAAGTTCACTATGCCGACTATTCCATCCCACGATGGAACTAGATTCCCGAAACCTCACTTGTACAAGTACAATTGGTACATGGATGGAGCGAATGCTTCAAAAGCTGTTCGGTGTAGATGTTTACCAATCTTTTCGGAGGGAATTGCTTCCATGTGGTTCACTAGGCTCCCACCTAAATCCATCTCCACTTTCGGTGAATTTGCAACAAAGTTCCTTGATCAATTTAGGCTTCACACGGCACAACCGAAAGACGTGATGTCCTTATCGGGCCTATTCTAGGGATGAAATAAATCTTTGAAATCCATCATGAGTTGGTTTAACACCGCGGTCACGGAAGTAACCCAAACAAAGATATGGTCTTCATGACCCTGGTCCGCGCCATCCATCCCGACACTGAATTCGTAAAATGGATCAAGATGAAACAACCTACCACCATGAAGGACTTTAATCAGAAGGCGACCTAGTACTTGAGTTTGGAAGAGGCAAAGGAGCTAGAAGGAAAACCTACTAACCTACAACCGACCAACGTTGAGCAGAATGGAATGGCAATAAACCAAGACGCAAATACCTCCCGGTCTGCTGTGGGAAAGATGGGAATCAACAAAGGAAGAATCAGAATTCCAACAAGCGAAATAGAAGTAGCAAGCGGCTTAAAGGCTTGAGGCCCGAAGACTACACTCCAATCAATGATACTCCAGAGAACATCTTCCTCGCGACACAAGAGATGGAAGAGTACAAGAAGCCGCATAAAAAGGAAGCGACTGAACAACAAAAGCGTTCTAGAAAGTACCGGCACTTCCATGAAACACATGGTCACAACACGAATGAGTGCCGTCACTTAAAAAACCTGATTGAAAAACTAATTCGAGAAAATGAGTTTCAGCAATATGTAAGGAAAACACAAAATCCTGACCAGCCTGTAGCACCCCAAGCTCCAAGAGACCGGGAAAACCAAGTTGGAACTAACAAAGAAGGATCCAAATGAAACGATCAAAGACTCATTATCAGAACAATATCCGAAGGCCTCATCCTACGTAGAGGAGTTAGGGAGAAATGGAGTAATACGCAAGCTCACTAAGACACGCTCCGAAAGATTCGTGCTTCGCGATCGAAGATGGAAATCCTGCCAAGTAGCATTGAACCTTAAATGATGACATAATGTTCCGGAATTGAGACACTGAAGGAATAGAAGCTCCGTCCCTCGACCCCATGGCCGTGACGGTAGGGATCAGATCAGCCATGGTCCGACGTGTATTGGTGGACAGTGGCAGCTCTGTGAATATCATGTTCAAACACATATTTAACCAAATGAAGATCAGTATAAAGGACGTATCCACTTGCCGAATGAAGGTTCAGTGATTCATCGGTGAACCTAAGCAACCAGTTGGAACAATCGATTTACCCGTAGAACTGGGAGAAGATGACCGAAGAGTCGTCCTCATCCATACCTTTGTGATTGCAGATGAAATATCTGCCTACAATGCTTTCTTTGGTCGGCCCGCTTTGGTAGATTTCCGGATTGCTTTAGCTCAATGGTGTCTAACCATGAAATTTTCGATAGAGAATAGAGTTGGGGTGATCAAAGGAGACCACGGTGCCGCTAGAGAAAGCTACATCGCAGAACTACACGAGTCTAGAAGAAAAGAAAAGGGAAGAATGTGGGGTTAACTCTCCACATTCGTAAACTATCGAATAGAAAATACAGAGTTGCCCCTGGCTTGGGGACCATAGCCGATTCAAAAAGGCTTTAGACCCTAGAAAGAAGAGTTTAGGGAAGGAAAGGGCAACACCGGCAGAATTGACAGTATCAGTCCTAGTCGATATGGATGACCCAACACGGGTCCTGAAAATTGGATCACATCTTGGAAACAAGATGCGACTGGAACTCATCAAATTCCTTCGTGCCAACCTGGACGTATTCGCTTGGACACATTCTAATATGTGCTGGGTTTCGCTAAAGATTGCATGCCACACACTTAATATTGATCCCAAGTATACACTGGTGAAACAGAAGAGACGTAGCCTAGGACCCAAATGGTCCAAAGCACTGAGAGAAGAAGTAGATAAGCTGATGGCAAATCGTTTTATCCATGATGTAACTTACCCCGAATGGGTATCCAACCCGGTCTTGGTCCAGATGTCCAATGTAAAATGGTGAACTTGTATTGATTACTCGGACCTAAACAAGCTTGCCCAAAAGACAACTTTCCTCTGCTTAGAACCGACCAACTTGTGGATGGGACAGCTGGACATGAGCTACTATCATTTATGGATGCTTATTCAAGGTACAACCAGATCATGATGCATGAACCTGACCAGGAAAATACTAGTTTCATTACTGACCTGGGACTGTACTGCTACAAAGTGATGCCATTTGGCTTAAAGAATGCTTGGGAACCTACCAACGACTAGTGAACGCCATGTTTAAAGATCAGATCGGGAAGACTATGTAAGTTTATGAAGATGATATGTTGGTTAAATCGTGCATAGCTTCAAAATCACTTGGACAGCCTCGTCGAAATGTTTGAAATACTGCACAAATATGGAATGAAACTCATTCCACTTAAATGTCACTTCGGGGTAGCCTCTGGAAAGTTCTTGGGATTTATAGTAACTGCCAGAGGCATCAAAGCAAATCCCAAACAAATTACTGGTTTATGGGAAGTCGAGTCCCCGAGGAACAGGAAGGAGTTACAAAGCCTAAATGGAAAGGTTGCAACGCTAAGCCGGTTCATCTCAAAAGCAACCAACAAATGTATACCGTTCTTTGACGCGCTAAAGAAAGGTAACATCGAATGGAATAAAGATTATCAAACTACATTCGAAGAGTTATCGCGACATATGGAAACCCTGCCAATCCTATCCAAGCTGATAGATATAGAAGACTTGTACATCTACTTAGCAGTCTCGCCCTATACATTAAGTGTCGCGCTCATATGAGAAGAAGCTAAAATCCAGCGACCCGTATATTACTTCAGTAAAAGGTTCATTGGACACAAGAAGAACTATTAGAAATTGGAAAAACTGGCATATTGCCTCTTGATCGCATCCAAAAAGTTACGACCGTACTTCCAGGAATACCCGATCAAAGTGCTGACAAATCAACTCTTGAAGCAAGTATTATACCGCCCCGAGACCTTTGGACGTCTTATCAAATGGAACATCGAACTAAGTCAGTACGAAATCACATACCATCCTCAAAAGTCGATCAACGGGTTGGCGCTGGCAGATTTCATTGCCGAGTTTATAATACAAGATAACGATGAAGAAATTACCTCGGAAGGGAGACACGTTGGAAATTGTTCGTCGATGGTGCATCTAACAACTTCTGCTCGATGGTAGGAGTAGTGCTTGAAACTCCCGAATGACGATCCGTTTGCTATGCCTTGCGCTTGGAATTCCCTGCAACAAATAACGAAGCGGAATACGAAGTATAGATAGCCGGGCAGAAAGTTGTGGAGGAACTCGGGATAAAGTCTGTACATATCTTTAGTGACTTTCAGCTAGTCTGTACATATCTTTAGTGACTTTCAGCTAGTCTGTACATATCTCACCCCGTACCTATCTAAAGTGTAGGAACTGCTAAATGACTTCGAACATTACACCATAACTCATATCTTGATGGGAAAAAACATGAAGGCAGACTATTTAGCCAAACTGGCCAGTTCTGGAGAATCTCAGTCATTGGGACCGGTCCCAGTTAAAACGCTAACTACTCCAACCGTAAGCAAGATGGATATCAACTGGATCTTTGAGACAGCCGGAGAACCAGAAACGTGGATGACACCACTCAAAGACTACCTGCTCAGAGGAACACTCCCCATATACAAGAATCAATGGAAAATGCTCCTTCAAAAGGCACTGCGGTTTGTAGTATAGGATGGGATACTCTACCGAAGGGGATTCTTTACCCCCTTGCTCGGGTGTGTGACCAACAATGAAGCCCAAAGAATCCTCAGGAAAATTCATGAAGGCGACCGTGGAGATCACACTAGGGGGCAAACCTTCGTAAAGAAAGTTCTTCGATATGGGTATTTTTGGCCAACAGTAAACCGCGATGTAGTAGAGTATGCCTGATGGTGCGACCAATGCCAAAGATTTGGCAATATCAAAAGAACTCCTTTGACAGAGCTAATACAGATGGTCAGCTCGTGGCCATTCACGATCTGGGGAATCGATCAGATTGGTGTATTACCAATGGCCAAAGGAGGAGCCAAATATGCTATTGTTGTCGTTGACTATTTCACTAAAATGGACCGAAGTGGAACCGCTGGGCACTATTACCACAAAGAAAGTTATTAATTTTGTCACTAAAAACATTATCTGCAGGTTTGGAGTGCCACAAAAAATCATCATGGATAACGGTACTCAATTCGAAAGCGTTGATTTCAAAGAGTTTTTCAAACGCTTCTGCATCGAGAAAAGCTTTTCCACCATTGCACATCCGCAGGAAAACATGCAAGTGGAAGCAGGGAACAAGATCATCAAGTCCACCAAAAAGCAACTAACTAAAGCTAAAGGAAATTGAGTTAATGAACTTCTACTCACGCTATGGGCTTACAGGACAACACACAAATCTACAACCGGGCACTCCCCGTTCGCCCTGGCATATGGTTCAGAAGCAATTAGACCAATCGAGATAGAAGTCCCCTCTCACCGAATGCAAAACTTCAATTAAAGGCAAAACGAGCAGCTCTTACTTGAGTCGCTCGGTATGGCCAATGAGAAGAGAGAAGAAGCCGAGTAGAGGACTGCCGCTCACCAGAAAAGGGTCGCACAATATTTCAATTCCAATGTCCATAACCGTACTTTCGAAGTGGGAGACCTTGTCCTTAAACGGGTCTACCCTGTACCAGGAACATTCAGACCAAACTGGGAAGGGCCCTATGTGATCGGCCAAAAGCTACGGGATGGCACATTCAATTTACCAACTGTTGATGGAACCAAAATTCCTCGAACTTGGAATGACGAATCGTTGAATCGTTACTTTATCTAAGACTTTCTTATGTATTTCCTATTTCCTGCAAATAAGCCATCCCGAAATACCCGAGGCATTGTAAATGGGCATAACTTGCCTAACTTTTATTAACAAAATTGCTTTGCTTTCAAAACCGATAAAACTGTGTTTGCAAAAGCAAAATACTGAGTTGACGGGGTCAAATTGACTCTAAGCCATCCAGTCGTCGCTTAAGATAGTGGAACCATGCTCAAGTACACCCATGGAAGCAAATCGACTCAAACCATTGGATCGACGGAACTTGATCCCCGCCTTTTAAGATCCAGCGTTGCTCCAGTAACACCGGGAAGTCCCAAACCAAAGCCGTGCATTTCATAAGCCATGCACCGCTTCTTGGGTTGTGGAATCACGCCCAAGCAAATATAATTACTTAATTTGCGCATACTCATAAGCTGTGCATCACTTCTTGAGCCGTGGAACCTCGCTCTCGAAGAAGGAACTCCTCATGTTACTCGAAGATTGGTAACATCGAGAAATTCCAAACCATTCCAGATCGAAGGGTCATCGATCTTATAAGCCGTGCATTTCATAAGCCGGACACTCTCAAAATCCGCGCATGCTCAAAAGCCGCGTGTTTTGTAAGCCGCGCACTCTTAAAAAGCCACGTATTTCCTAAGCCGTGCACTCCTAAAAGCCGTGCATTCCACGCAAACAGTACTCGATGTTGCTCCGGCACCATCAGCAAACCATCAAGATCTTGTATGTACCGGTATTGTCCCGGCAACACCGAAAAACTCGTCTATTGCAGGACTAACAAGAATCCACTCCCACTATCAAAAGTAATTGATGTGAGTCCAGCAATATTGCACAACTAGAAATTGGAAAAGAATTTCGATTGTTGACCGACAAAATCCCTGGAGTCGAGACACTCGAGTCACAAGTTCCTGAAGATAGGAACAGTAAGGTAGATTCGACTACAGACATTCGAGGAATCGCATGGGTCAACCGATCATTTGTCAAGTGTTCAAAGAAAACAACCCTGTAAAGTAGGGGGCACACACACACCAACATTTAGTCAAAAGGAAAAATTCCACATGCTCGTTTCTCCAAACAAAGAATTTTAGCAATCACAACGAATATAGTTATAAAAGTTAAAAAAATGCATACGTAGTGCGTGAAATCACAGAAATAAAGGCATCGTATACCGCGAAACACGGAAAAACAATGTGAAGTGTAAAAATTGTAGAACAAGCAATTGTTCCATGTGCATATGTAAGTAGTGTAAAATCAAGTTACGTACATGAGAAATAAGGAAGAACACAGAAGAGATGACAGTTGAAACATTAATCTTTTCATTCCTTATAATATTTTCTATACAAAGTACAAAATGTGGGGGCCGTACCCACACAATATCAACTAACAAAAAGAAAAGTACATATGCTACAATAACAAAAGTAATAAGTGCAGACTCTACACTTGTACAAAATGCATGTCAAACAAATTGGAATGTCCCAATATCCGGCTCCACTATTACTCGAGTCTGTTAATATTTCTTTCCACCACTTCCTTTCCAACCTTTGGTCAAAAGTTTCTTCTTCTCGGAATCCCCGCCAGGAGTTGTGTCGCTGCCTGAAATATCAATTATTGCCTCCATTCCCATGTCTCCTCCTCGTTCTTCGACCCTCTCGGAGGACTCCCCCTTGGTCTTGCACTTCTAGGACTTGCGGGAACTCCTCGAAGACTTCCTATCCTCAATCTTTTCCCTCTTAACTACCACCATCTACTGTTCAGCTTTACTTAGCTAGCTAGCTTGGTCTATCAGCTCTCGAGCTTCAACTGCTGTTAAATCGCCCTCCAGAGATACGGAAGGGTCGTCCAAGCCATGTAACTCAGCAATCTTCTCGGATTTTTGCCCTGGTTGTGAGCCAGATACAAGTATGGTGATCGAAGCAGCTACAAAAACAAGCGTCCAAGCAGTCGAAATACTAGCGAGCTTCGAGACTGAAGAAATTGGTAGTTCTATGGGCAAGGAAGCCGGACCTATAAGATCAAAAATGAAAGCATTCAATTCATCTTATTTTTGCGGCGTGAGCTGAAAATTCTCAACCTCGGGAGAAACAAGAAGGTTACCTGCATCGGAAGTGTGACCGAGAATTCTGACCTTACACTCCCCACTGTCTCCTTCTTTGGATGGCCGCACGATCTTTGGCGAAGTTCCAAGATCACCCTAGGCTTTCGAAACAGCTGCTGAAGGGGCAAACAACAAAGCAGTACCGGCTGAACCTGGAATAGTTCCTGACTGATCACAAGGCAGCTTTGATGATTCATCAAGCCTAGAAATGAAAGGATTTTATAGCTCTTTAGTAGTTGCAGGTGTAGTAGCATCGATGGCCTCCTGCTCCCTCTCAATCAAATAATCTCTCGACCCTCTACTAAAGCCTTCTTCGACTCTTCGTTAATAGGCGTCCTCCAAATCTTGCTCGGTGTATACATCCCCATGTTTTTGGAAACGGGCCAGAACTTCTTCCCAAACCACAGCAAGAGTACGTGGGAAATTAGGGCTCAAATAGCCGAGGCTTCCCTGTTGGAGCAAGGAGTTAACTTAGAAATTCAAGATGGTTTCATCCATCTTCTCCATCTTCCTTTCGAAAGTATCTGCAGCTCCAAGTAGTCCGCCATCGCACCGACATTCTCAACATCAACTTGGGTCTTTTCAGCGTTAAGCTGCACGACTTTTTCCTGAAGCGAAGCAATCATTTGGGCCTGGTCAGAAATGGTCTTGTCACGGGATTCCACCATTCTCGCATAATCAGCGATTGTCTTTTAATGAGCTTCGACGGCCTCGTCATGACCGGTAATAGTTTTCTTTTGAGCTTCGATGGTCTCGTCTCGAATTTCAAGCTCCTTTTTCAGCTTAACTCCATCAACGTAGGCCTTCTTGATTTTGTCTCTGAACACGATCTCGATTTTAGTAAAGGCCTCTTTCAATTCCTTCAACAAGCCAGCGTTGCTCTTACTCTTTCGAATTGCAGCATCCCTCTCCTTTTTTAGTTGCTCAATTCTAAAGTCACATTCCGTTAACATCCTTTCATAATCATCATTTTCTGACTTGAAGGAAAGGATATCTTGGTAATTGTTATGGTTTTTACCGGCCAGTTGCTTACATAACTTCTCTCATCCTTCAGCTTGACCAAAATCACTTTGAATCGTCAGGATATGGGCCATGTAAGAATCTATACGGATCGGACGTAGGTCATTATCAAATTTAACTCCCTTTAGAAACCATCCAAGGAGCGTGGCCTTATGATTAAGA
Organism: Allium fistulosum; assembly: GCA_030737815.1. Taxonomy (NCBI): domain Eukaryota; kingdom Viridiplantae; phylum Streptophyta; class Magnoliopsida; order Asparagales; family Amaryllidaceae; genus Allium; species Allium fistulosum. The sequence goes on from CM060903.1 coordinate 1,182,757,863, forward strand.
GGACCAGACGGGAGAATATAAGCCGACCTCCTATAGGGGCATGAAGAACCAGAAGCAGGCACTATGTGAGTTGACGGAGTCTGGATTGATGGAGAGACTTGAACAATAGAAGTTAGAGCTTCAATTCCAACAAAGACTAGAGCCGGGGCAAATGCTTAGTGCTCGGAAAGATGAGAACCACGATCTACCTTCGATTTCTTGGATGGTTCTTCCCGATCGTCGGGAGTTTTCCTCTTCTCATAACCACTCCTATAAACTCTGCCTCGGTCTCTGTTGTCCCGACGATGAACTTCGGCTTTCGAATCTTTCCTCCTTCACTATTCCTCAATTTCCTGGGGCTGAAGTGGACTTAAAGTCCATCTTGACCTGTGTTATGCGTCTGTAAATTGTTCAAGGTCCTCATAAAGTCCACCACCTCTCATAGTACCTAATATATAAAATAAATGAAGAACTTTAGTGACAGAAAATGAACTCAAATAATTCATTGTGTACGTGACTCTAGTGAAATGTGTAACGTGTCATAGGCGGCCTAAAAGGACTTCACCAACCGGATCAAGAAGCTACCACAATGGGAATCAGGCTAACTCTAGACACATCATGATCGGGGTGAGAAGACAATCCCTCGAACTGGAAATCATCTCCCATGAGTTCATCGATGTTTACATAAACGTTGCCCAAGTCCCCAAAGATGATATCGGTTTCCTTAGACGGAGAACCGTGAAGTCATTTGGCTGTTAGGGGAGCATCTTTAGTAATAATCTCATGGAGAGGCGAATCCGGGAGAATAAGACCCATTCTTGGAGTTTCGTAGCATGGTTCGAAGTCTCCTTCACTGGAACTTGCATCAACTTCCTCATCAGTAGAGGTGGAATCATAGTTGTTGTTGCTCTCAATTTCACCCTCCTCCTTTTCCGTGATAACCGCAGCCTTGCCCTCACACTACTTAAAATCCTCTTCCCCCTCCTCCAGGATCGGGGGCATCCTAATCAGGCAACTGGCTCCGGTCGTAATGCATTTTCTTTCATGAATTTCTTCAGTTGATCCACCGAATGGACCTTCTTTTTCTGGTAGATCGCCCTCTTCGAAGTCGTGCGATGAAGAAGTGGAGCGTGTTCGAATCCTGGAATAGGAAGGAGATGGAACTTCAATGGCAAAGGCAGATCTCCCAGGATGTAACAACCCGTACCGAAGCAAATTCGCATTCGTTAGCAAATACTTGACCGATCTCTCTCTAACGTCTATAGCCTTCAGAGTTTGAAAGATGGGGTCAAGTGATGGATCTTTATTTAGCCTCGGAATAATTGCAGGGAGTATTCGGTCTATTAAAAACTCTACGCCATCATATTAAACCACAATGAGTAAAAGAGAAGACTTACCCCATGTCCTCCAAATGCGATTAAATCCATCAGGACGCCTAACGAAAAAATATTAGATCTTGAATTGGAACAGGTTACTCTAAAGCTGCAACACGATTTGGCAGTTTCTTTGAGCCTCGATGGTCACAAGGGACGGACATTCATCTCTCTTCTTGAAGGAGAGGAAATATCTCAACTCATCAAAGCTTAGGGCACGATTGAATATTTGCATAAATAAAACATGAAGACAAGTCAAAATTGAGTATTCGTTGGGGTGAATTTGAAATGGTACAATTTCCAAGTTCAGAAGGGTCTCTCTCAAGAAGTGATTGAAAGGGGGCACAGCTCCATTTGAGCACATGTACTGGCGGCGGTGGTGTACCTCGAAGATGGCATATGTGCAAACTTATTTTTCAATAGAAGGCATATGTCATTATCTGGAATGCCATGTTGTAGACAAATATTATGTAGAACTGTAGCGGTGAATACGGAGGAAGCTCTCTCCAGAGGGTTGAGTAAAACTCTAAATTTGGAGGAGTTCGATCTGCAATTGGACCAACTGAAACCAATTGAACTCATTCAGCTAGCGGTGCCGAAGAAGTAGGCGCTACTAAAACCTTTTGTGAAGGCATAGCCGATGTCGATTCGGCTTCTGAGAGTGCTAGATTTCCTCTACTGGATTTACAATGGGATGATGGTTGCTTCATTCTATACAACAGAACTTGTATCGAACGCAGTCAGGTAATTCTATTTATAACTAAAAGTCCCCCTACGCTTAACACTTGAATTCTGAAAAAAATATCATTGTATGCCGACTCATCAGATTTCAAGCATTGACTGGGGCAAGTGCAACGTGTTATCTATGTGGGATAGGCTCGGTGTCCTGAACACTACAAACACTCTATCCTGTGTAGATAGTTCACTCGCATCGAAGAAAGGAAAGAGCTTTTCGTATCATTCATGAAAGTTATTTCTCCTATACTTACCTATTACCGATCAACGATCGATAACGGATCCGTTGTTTGAAGCGACGCGGAAAGCTCTTCCTATTCCAGGTACACCGACTGTGCAATGGCAGGACTAATCCAAAGTGAGCAACTGTAGATCAATGGATTCGAATCGAGTACAAAATTCTCCCTAAGCTATTATCACTTCCTAGAAAAACCAAAATTAATCCGCAAGATTCCATGCCAGATTAACAGTGTAACTCGGCGCAAGTTAATTCTGACTCTATAGATGAAGATAGCAAAACATGTCAAGCACTAAGGCAAAATCTAGGCTTCATTCTGTGAAGAATTCAAGACTCGATTTACTATCTTCTTTCACAAAATTGCAATCAACTCGAATTCTCCATTGCATCCATCACCAACACAACTTCATCGCTAAATCACTAAATAAATGCAAAGTCCACGTCACCAACCTTAAGTCAAAAGGCGAATACTGTCGATCTCAAGTTGTTGGCGATCCAAGGTGGGCAGCGATGTAGGTAGGTGATGTTTAAGGCACCATGGGTTGGCTCGAGATGACGGCAAAGTCAAGTGGGGTTGGTGGTATAAAGCTTTGGCGGCGAATTGTCAACGGCGGTGATGGTGTGAAAAAATTTAGGGTTTGGTCGCGTTAGCTCGGCTCGCAAGAAGGAAGTAAAGTGATGAAGGGTCAGCACATACAAAATTAAATAATGGATTGAATGGAATTTTTTTTCTAAGTCCTTGGATCGCTAGCAATCCATGGACTATGGATCACTAGCGATCCATAGAATTGCAACCAATCTTCCCCAATCTCACCGAGCATGATTTACATGTTATTTGCAAGCATCTAGAAAGTTGTGGGGTCAAAACTGATCCATTGTTATGAGAAATGACAATTCACATTGAAACTCAACAGACGGTTGAATAGCCAAAGCCAAATTAACATGATAGCTTCAACATGATCAATTGAACCTCACTAAATGGAAACTCAAAAACAATTACTTCCAGAATTCGCCTTGTTTCCAACGAAGGCATACACTGGGAGGAAAATGTTAACCAGGTTTTTAACACAATAGAATTCAAAGGAAGATAAAACATCTACAACAAGTCGAAATATCTCAAGAATCAACCAAAAGGACCAGAAGGAAAAGAAGAGAAAGACTTAAAAAAAGAAAGATGCCAAAACGAGCTAAGGTTATGGATCAGTAGCGATCCATAGGGCTTGCTCATGGACCCTCCTAACTTGTTGCATCATGATCCAATATCTTTTCTTAGGACATCTGACTAGTTTCATGATATTCCAAGCAAGCTAGTTCAAGAAGTGAGCTTCAGCTGATTCCAGTCATAGGTTAATGCAACTCGTATACGAATCACCATCAAAACAAGGCAACTAGTTACCAAATTACGTGGAGCACATCTATAGAAGGCAAGGAATGCAACCCAAAGGAAACGATCCAAAAATCTTCGTGGTACATGGATCGTTAGCAATCCATGCCCTACAGATCGCTGGTGATCCATCACTTTAAGTTGGATCATTGTGAAACTTTTGAAGCACCTTCGTATCATTATGTTTAGGTCTCTGGAAAAGCAGCCTAGCCCAATAACTCTCCAACCCCTATAAATACAATCCTACCTGCAACATAAAGAGGATCTTTTGGACTGGCTGCTGAAACTCTGCAGAAACTATTCTTCACTCTTCTCCTCCCACACAACAGTCACCTTGGGGTTCACTGTGATTCTCCAGTAACTCTTGCACTTGTGACTTGATCTAACTTAGGAGGTTCAATCATATTGTAATCTGATTTCACTTGTAACAGCAGTCAGTTAATAGAAAGTTATAAATTGGAAGTAGGCTTCATTAACAGCCGAACCACTATAAAAATCTTCTTGTTCCTTTACTTTTTCTGCGACCTACTATTGCTTCTTCTATTTTATTTGCTTTAATAAATAGGGCTGGTGCTTTTAAACTAAATTCAGGGTGTTGATCCACTTTATGGGTTAACATTTTGGTGCTTCATTGAGAACCCAACTCAGGCTTAGATCTAGCTATCTACTTTAACATCCCCTATCTGGAGGTCCGAAGCTAAGCGCTACAGATGCAGCAGTCATCCATAGTATTAACTTCCGGTGACCAAATACGGTAATGCTAATGGTATCCATAATATCAGAAGCACTTGAATATGAAATAAAATCATCATAGATTAAAACATTTTTCTGATTATATTTCAAACCAACATTTTATATCCAAGTTACATAATCCCAAACGTTTCCCAGGTTTAGATCAAATATAATTATTACAAAATACGCCAAGAGCGATATATGAAGATGTCCCCTTGGTTGACCAGAGTACTAAATAGTCATAATTGACTTAATACAACATAGTGGAAATAAAAACATAACAACTCCTACATAGCTAACTTTAGCCTCTTGCTCGTATTCGGAAGCTTTATTCATCCACCTACTAAAACCTGAAAGTCCTCAACCCTCAACCTTCTCAAATCAATTATGAGCACCCGAGAGTTTAAGGGAAAAAACATAAACTTTGAGTCAGACATAAATCCTGGTGTGAAGAATACTATACATCTCGGTTATATTATTAAGTGAGACCACCCCGCTTAGCGGAACGGGGTTCCCCTCACTAATATCATTTTAAAACATACCTTTTGCAAATCTTAATCCGGCAACCAAAACTGGTTAAAACATCAATATCAATATCATAAAAGCATATAAATAAGATAACAAATGGACTATCTATCCGAACGATATATTTTTGTTTGGCTAACTACTAACCTTTGATTGACTTGGGCCTACCAGGCAAAATGTGACGCCCCACCTCTATACCCACGCTAACCAAGAACACTACGGTGTAGTGCTGTCAATTAGCACGGAGAATAAGGCTGTTGAGGAGCGACCATCCATGTAACTTCTTTGTGCGAGCACCGATATGTCAGATAGAATAGAATGCATATCTTTTAAGGAGGAAATCCGACATACCGATACAAACACAAAGCTATCACACGGTGGCTATATATAATCTTTGGAAACAAACATAGAAATAAACGTAACATAAATCAGTCACAGACAATTCATATCATAGAGGCGGAAATAGATATGAATATAACACATGAAAGTGTACATAAGAGTAGTGGTCAAATAAGATCCACAATAACACAAAAGAATAGATACAAGTGCAAGACAACAGAATATGTATACATCAAGGAGTCTCAATCTCAAATGTATACGACAAAAACTACTAAACTAGAGTAGTTAGCCAAAAGTCAGATGATGGCTCCAGATAGGAAGTCATGAGGAAGCACCTGTAAAATCTCAGTCTGACCCGAGTATTATTTAAGAAGAAAATAATAAACGGATCAGTCTAGCTATAATTATCAGATAAAATGAGATAGAATATGAGATATGATAATAGAACGTATGATAACAAAAAGGTGTCATACTATGATAAGTATACATTAGAAATCCCACAAAAGTCATACAATATCTCAATAATCTCAAAACAGAGAAAAGAACGTCATATTCTTAATTTAATTCACCAAGCCACAATAAAATGACATACTCATCAATGTCAATGGTAAAAGCTGGTGAAACATAAATTCCAGAAATCAATAATTAGAAATCCAGAAATCACAAGAAAAGGATGGCCAATCCCATAAACTGAACATCGACGCACCTAGAAAGGTTCGCCCCATGTAAAGTCTAGCATCGATACACCTAGAAAGACGTACCCCATGCAAAGTCGAACATCGACGCACCTAGAAAGATACGACCCATGCATAGACGAACATCATAAATAAACATCGACGCAACTAGAAAGATACGCCCCATGTAATGTCTAGCATCGATGCACCTAGAAAGATACACCCCATGCAAAGTCGAACATCGACGCACCTAGAAAGATACGACCCATGCATAGACGAACATCAACGCACCTAAATAGATATGCCCCATGCCCCGACTTATTGAGCCGATTGCTCCACAAAGTAAATAAACATCGACGCACCTAAATAGGTACGACCCATGCAAGAAATAAACATCGACGCACCTAAATAGATACGACCCATGCGAGAAGTGAGACGAAGCTCAATAAAATGAGGAACAGTCCTCCACGTGGACAAAGAGACATCGCACATTGCTAGTCTAAACCATAAAATGATCGTCATCGATCATAAAGAAGTGTCGATTACACTAAGCTAGTAAATATAAGGGTTTAGCTTCATGTCCCATAACCACTTGCTTAACTCAAATATTTACGAACAAACTGTAGATTTCCACTAGAAAATTGTCACAAGAGAGTTTCAATCGAACAAGTCCAAAAATTAACCGACGAAGTAAACGCAAGCGTTTCATACCACTTGTTTTGCTAAGCCGTTTAATTATATTTTCTCATACGAATGAGGTAAAGGTTTGTATATACTAGTAGATTGGAAAACAGTTTTATAAACGAGTTTGATATTGAAAATAGAGTTGAAATCGTTTTGATGAAAGAGTTTTGATATTTACTACTAGTATTGAAACCTTTATATTTTTAAAGTGACAAGTCATAGAAGTGATTGTAGAAACAATCAATTATAAAAGTTCACATTCGAAGACATGAATAAAATCCAAAGAAATCAATTCCCAAAACCATCAAAGTAAGAAATTCTGATTAATGTTTTTCAGATAAGATTTGCCTACGCAGAGTTGTACGGGGTTCGACCTCGTGAAGGCAAGCGACCTCGTGAAGCCAAACGACCTAAGAGGAAGGCGGGTCGAGCGACATTCTCAAAAATCCCGAGAAGAAGTCATCAATGAAGAAAATAAATGATAACGACGAATCGGATAACCTTGAATCGATAGAAATTGGAATCTCGAGATAAATAGGCAAAAGCAAGCAAAGTAGAGCCGCTCACAGGCACCAGACGTCTGAGGTAAATGCTCAGACATCTGCAGGAAGTTTCGGGAACTTCCTGAAGCAGACCCCAGACGTCTGAGCATACCTGCAGACGTCTGGTGTCAGGCTGAAACTGTTTTTCAGCCTAGTGGGAGAGCAAACTCCCCCACACTTTCACCCGATCAAGCAATGGACTTCGGGGCTCTTTGTCAATCGATAATACGGCCCTATAGGCTCCGATTCACAACCAAAAACATGTTCACAAATCAAAGAAAGGAGTTTCAAAGTTTTGACTTCAAAACATCAAATATTGAAACATTCGCCAAAGCAATTCAAATCAAAAGCAATTGAACATGAAATAGAGTTAGGAATTCATACCCAACATCAAGCATGGTTATAGTCATAGATGTGAGATAAAAAACTCACCTTTTAACCCAAACGAATGAAGAAGATGCTTGAAAGCAATGGCAATGGCAATCACTCTTCAATTCCAACTCAACAAGCTTGAATCAAAGCTTTAAAGAAGGACATTCCCAAAGTTAGGTTTAGGAATAAACTGAAATTGATAAGAGAATGAGTCGGAGAAGATGAAGAGGAGGCTTACCAATGGGTTCTCTTTGAATTTGGAGCAAGAACAAGAATTTGCAAGAGGAACTAGGGCATGGAGTTTTAATTTCCAATCTCTCCCACCATTTTTGCTTTGAAACTGAAAAGAGGAGGAAGTGAGGATGAATGGGGAGGGATGGTTCAGTTTGGAGGTTAAGTTGGCAAAGGGGGCTGAACCCAAAACCAAACCCAAAGTGCAAATGGTCAAATTTTTGACTAGCTCCAAACATATCAAAGTTTATACTCAAAAAGGTCGCAAACGGCATTTTGGACTCAATGGAAGTGGTCTCGAGTCCCAATTCGACTGTTTGCAAAAAGTAGCTTTTCAGACTTCAATCCGATTAACGATTCTATATTTAAGTAAAATATTTAAATATAAAATCGATAAATATGCGGGTTGTTACACAAAATAAACAAATAATCTAACTTCTGTTAGATGCTCCTCTTCTGGACTTACTTCTCCAGGGTCAACAGATCCTAATGGTTTTGCAGGCTCACCAATAACCTATTTTCTCTCTGTATATTCCTTTCTATGTGTAATATTATTTTAATCTTACCTGTGACAAAGCCCTACACACTAGAATTTTGGACTAAATTAACTAGGGGCTAATAGCTAATGTACAGGGCACAACCCTATACCAGTCTCATCTTGTATTCTAATATCTGATTCATTTTACTTAGAGTTATCTACCCATAAAATTTTCCTTGAAAACATTTTCTTTCGAATTGATTTAAACCTTCAAATCATTCTTTAAACAAAGAAAATATACTCTATGCTTTACTCAAATCACCTTGCCATGTTATATATAATTTACACAAAAACTTTGTTGATGAAAACATTTAACCTTTGAAAGTACCCCTTTTGAATTCATTGAAAGTACCCCTTTCGATACAAGTAAAACCTTAGGCATCCTTCTTTTAAAACTCTTTAAACACTGCCTTTTGGAAACATTGGAAAACCTTTCCTTTTAAACCTTTCGAAACCATTGGGGAACCACCTCTTCGAAACCTTCATTTAGACCTTTCGAAAGCACTAAAATCCTTTACAAACATCAAAACTTTCGAAAGAATTTGGGTTCAAGTAAAACATATGGAATAACCTTTCGAAACCGTTTAAAACCAATCAATTCGAAACCTTCCGAAAGCACTGCTTCGAAAGGAAAAAGGCGACAGCAAGGGGTTTCAACCCAGGTGAAAGCAATTTCTTAAAACAAAGACACAACCGTTTCTTTAAAATAGCTTAGCCCAGTCGAAAGCTAATTAAGTCGAAAACAAAGCATGTGCATTCTCTTTTAAACACAAAACCAAGCTTTAACCCCTTCGAAACCCCATGTTTCAACCTCATACCTCCCGCCTTAGTCCAATTCGCTGTGTACCAAGTATTGATACCATGCGCGTTGGCTTTGATGGAGATGGAAGCGGAAGTACTGGATCGAAAGCTGGTGCCGAAAGTAGCGAAACATGTAAAAAGCATGTATAAACTGGTTTTTAGCCTTTTAAAGCAATCTTTTCAATTAACCTGCCTTGTTTGTCAAAATATCATTGGTTGCTAATTTTCTTTTCTAAAAGAACTGCCAAAATTTCAAAAATAACTAATTAAATTATTTACAAACTACACCTTCTCCTTTTATAAATATATAAAACATTTAAGTCTCATACCTTAAATAATTTTATATGTTCATTAAAACACTTCAGAAAATTCTACAAAAATTCCTATAAATCACTTTTAATATGTTTTCCAACATATATAAATTTCAGACCCAAAACATATATTATTTAGCCGTAAATAATTTTAAACCCCAATAATCATTTTCTTTACTAGAAAATTAATATTAAATCCACATTAATTCAGAAAATTATGAAAATTGAATCTCATCTCTAAAATATCATTTCTCACCATATACTAAAATCATTAGGCATTTGGATGTCATATAATTGGTTTTTTAACCTAAAACATATCATAAAACCTATATGAATTATCATAAATCATCAACAAGCATATATCTCCATTTCTACAATAAAAAACATGACAAATAATTTGTAAAATAATTCGGATTTCATCATAAAATGAAAAACAAGAAAAATATGAGATGTACTCATTATTCACCTTTAGCTTTGAGATTAAGGATTTTAGATTTGATCTTGATTAAGTTGCTTAAACTTTTCCTCTTGAAATCTTCTTATCTTTTCTTGTTTTCCTAATGGTGGTCGGCCACTTACTTTGGTTTTAGTTTTGTGAATATAGAAATGAACATATAGAATATGGCTTAAGGGGTTTAGAGTATAAGAATATACTTATTCCTATATTGCCCTTGTCTACTTACCCAAACTTGATTCATTTTAGTTCCCTTGGTTTATTTGTTTAATGGGCATGACTACCCTTCCATTAATCACAAATCTCAATCCCTTAACTAATTAAATATCCTAAATATTGTTACTCAAAATTAGGTTCGTTACAAACTTCCCTCCTCAAAGAACTTCGTTCTTGAAATTACGATAAGGTACACAACCAAACAATCAAAAAGGTAAAACATACCATCAAACAGATCGAGATAAGCATCTCTAATCCTGCTCTTAGTCTCCCAAGCACAGTCTTTCTGATCGTTACTCCACTGGACTTTAACTAATCTGACTATCTTGTTCCTTAGCCTCTTCTTATCTCTCGCGACTATATGAACTGGCTTTCTAACTATAGTCAAATTCGGCTCTATTACTAAGTCCTTTAAAATTGTCGGTGCAATAGTAGTCTCTGAATCTCGAATATACTTCCTTAGATGAGAAACATGAAAAACATCGTGGACTCCTGCCAAATTGTTCGATGATTCTACTCTATATGCGAGTTTCCGGATTCTCTCTATAATAGGAAATGGTCCTACAAATCTCGATGCCAATATCCTTGATTTCCCGAATCAAATCACACCCTTCATCGGTGATACTTTAATGAAAACATGATTTCCAATAGAGGATTCTAAGTCTTTCCGTCTTCTATCTGCATAACTCTTCTACCTAGACTGGGCTTCCTTCATCCTAACCCGAATTAACTCAATCTTCTCTGCAGCTTCTCTAACTAAATCTGGACCAAGAACCAACCTATCCCCAGTCTCTAACCAATAAACTGGAGATTTGCATGGCCTTCCATACAAAGCTTCAAACGGTGTCATCCCTATACTAGCCTAATAACTGTTTTTATACGAAAACTCGACTAAGTATAGATGGTCTTCCCATGATCCCCCAAAATCTAACACACAAGCTCGTAAAAAATCCTCCAAGTCTTTGTTAACTCTTTCATTTGCCCATCAGTCTGTGGATGCTAAGCGGTACTCATCTTGAGCTTGGTTCCTAAAATCTCCTATAGACTCTTCTAGAACTCAATAGTGAACAATGAATCTTTGTCATTTACTATACTACTAGGAATTCCGTGTAGTCTAACTACATTCTTCATAAATAACTTAGCCAAAACAGGTGTCGCCTTAGTTGACTTAACTGGAATGAAATGGGCATAATTGGTCAGTCTATTCACTACGACCCATATACTTCCATTTCCTCTATTAGATCTTGGTAACCCGTCTGTAAAATCCATAGAAATAGAATCCTACTTCCATACTGGAATATCTAATAGCTGAAGTAACCCACTTGGCTTTTGATGTTCGGCCTTTACCTGTTGACAATTCAAATACTGCTTCACCCATAGGCCTACATCCCTCTTCATACCTTCCCAGAAGAAACTCCTCTTCATGTCCGGATACATCTTAGTTCCTCCCGGATGAATGGTGAACTTCGAACGATGGAATTCCTCCAAAACTTCCTTCCTAATGTTTCCTACATTCGGAACGCACAATCTCCCTTTCTTTCTCAACCACCCATTTTGGTCAATATTGAAATCCTTCAAGTCATCGCTTTCCGTTCCTTCCTTTAACCTTCTGACCAGTTCAACCAACACTGGATCCTCCTCCAGTTTAGAAGCAATCTTTTCGATCATCATCAATCAAGCTTCTAAACAAGACAACACAACAGATTCTCCACTAGACCGAGCCTCAGATCTCCACTAACTCTGCAAGTTGACAATGCTTCCAAATTGTTCCATTCAGCTATCATAGCCAACACTGCATTCTGATGTTTTCTGCTAAGTGCTTCTGCAACCTCATTGCTCTTTCCCGATGTGTACGCAATTCCAAAGTCATAAGCAGCTATAAATTCCAACCATCACTACTGTCTCATATTCAACTCCTTCTGAGAGAATAGATACTTCAGCGACTTATGATCCGTGTACAGCTCAAATCTTTCTCCCAAAAGATAATGTCTCCACACCTTCAATGCAAATATCACCGCAGATAATTCCAAATCATGCGTTGGATATGTAACCTCATGCGGTCTAAGCTGTCGAGAAGCATAGGCAATCACTTTACCTTTTTGCATTAACATAGCTTATAACCCAGTTTTACACGCGTCTGTATATACTACCAAATCCTGATTCCCTTCCAAAACAACCAACACAGGTGCATGAGTCAATAAGTGTTTCAGCTTCTAGAATGCCTCCTCACACTTATCAGTCCAAACAAACTTCACATCCTTTCGCGTTAGCTTAGTCATCGGTGCTACTATCTGCGAAAAATCCTTAATAAATCTTCGATAATTCCTAGCTAATCTAAGAAAACTCTTTATCTCAGTCGTTGTCTCGGGTCTCTTCCAATTATTCACCGCTTCAATCTTAGTCGGATCTACATATAACCCTTTCTCTGAGACTACATGACCAAGAAACTTCACTTCCTTCTTCCAGAAATGACACTTTGAAAATTTCACCATGAGCTAATGCTGCCTCAGCGTCTCAAGCACAACTCTAAGATGAACTTCATGCTCCCTTTCATCTCTAGAGTATATCAGAATATCATCTATAAACACCAACATGAACCTATCCAAGTGCTCTAGGAAAATTCGGTTCATCAAATTTACAAAGAATGATGGTGCATTAGTTAGTCCGAACGACATCACTAACCATTTATACGATCCATATCTAGTTTTAAACGCCATCAAAGGAATACTATCCTCTGCTACTCTAAGCTGTTGGAAACCTGTTGCTAAATCCAACTGAAAAATACCATGGCTCCACTCAAATGATCGAACGAATTGTCAGTTCTAGGCAACTGATGTTGATTCTTTATCGTCTTCTCAATCAACTTACGCTAATCGATACACAACCTTAACGATCTGTCCGGCTTCTTAGCAAACACTGCGACTGCTCCCCACGGCGAACTGCTTGGCCTAATAAAATTCTTGCCTTCCAAATCTACTAACTGCACCTTTAGCTCCCTCATCTTGGTAGGTGTCATCCTGCTTGGCGATCTACTCACTGGTTCTGCTCCTGGTACCAAATATATGTGAAAATTAATAGCTCATTTCGGTGGAAATCCCACTATAGGTTCAAAAACATCTGTGAATTCTCTAACCACGAAAACTCGATTCAACTCGTCTTTTACCTCCACAACACCCAACAAAGCATTCACCTCACAGCTAGGGTTTTCTACGGAATATACAATTTGATCACTACAGTTAAGGTGCCTAAGTGATACTTTCCTATCATGGCAAATATCCTAGCATTGTACTTACTTAACCAATCCATACCCAAAATAATTCCGAACCCTACGAAGTCAAACACATGCAAACTGCAAACAAAGGTATGACCTAACAAATCAAACTCTAGGTGGTCACACTTCATCCCAAGTGTCGCATACCCTCCTATCGTATTTGCAACCCTTGAGGAAGTAACTAAATATGAGGGTCCTAGGTTAAGCCGATCTACCAAACAACGAGATATAAAAGAATGCGATGCACCAGTATCAAACCGAACGCTAACTGACATACCATGAATCTGAAGCGCACCTCCCAACACAGCTTTTCCTTTTTCCTCTACTGTTGGCCTTGAGGTACCTGGCTCTAATGCATACACCTTACCCTTCCCATCCTTAGCAGGCTCTTTGCACTAGTTCTTGTAATGACCAATTTGATCGCAGCTGAAGCATCTAATATTCTTCTTCCCGATCACTTTCTTCACTTCTCCAGAACAACATTCATTCACAAAATGTCCTTTCTTATCGCACTTAAAGCAGACAACTTCTGAGTTTCCCTTCTTCATGGCTCCACCCTTCTGAGCTCCCTTCTTATGAAAGAACTTCCTTTTCTGACTCTGCCCCACCTGGACTTCCTTTGCCTTATTTCTCTTCAGAGAACTAAACATATCTTCGTTCCTCAAAGCCATTTCAACAACAACATCACAAGGATCTCTGATATGTGGTAACATTGCCCTAGCAAGCTCAGGCTTCAACCCCCTGATGAAGTTCTCATTCCTCTTAATATTAGCGTCAACCATAGCATAGCCATATCTTGCTAGCTCCTCAAACCTCCTCGCATACTCAAGCACAGTCATGTCTCCTTACTCCAACTCAGTAAACTTTCTGAGCAATGCAGACTTAGCAATCTCCGACATAAACCTATCCTCAAATCTCCTTTTGAACTCAACCCATGTCAAGGTCTCCTCATTCACTCCAACCGTCACACTATTCCACCAGTATAAAGCTACTCCTTGAAGCTGTTTCAAAGCAAGCCTTCTCTTCTGCTCGTCATTGAGCCCCAAATCTGCAAAGATTATCTCACAGTGCAGTAACCAGTTTTCTACTTCAATAGCGTATTCTGTTCCGTTGAATGGCTTTCCTCCCAGCCTAGCATAGTCTCTACTCAAAATAGCATAATTTTTGACTGCTGGAGCTTCCTGAACTCCTCCTCCAACTACTCCAGCAGCAACACCCACTTGCTTGACAAAGAACTAATACATTGCTCCCATGTCAACTTGCGGGACTCCAACACCCCCATTTCCAACTTGTGCCTGACCTTGGTTTCATCTAGTATTTAGTCTGGCATTTCCATTTGTTGTGGTGCTTCCCCCAAGGTTAACTCTTCCACTTCTAACATCCATATCTGTATTCAAGCCTCGTGAGATGCAGAAGAATAGCCTAAGAGAGATAGGAGAATATAGATATAGCCTATACTTATATATATTAAATACAAGTACATTACTATAGCGTTATCCCATACCCCAATCTTATCTTTAATTCCTTAGGATTATGTTTTCAAAAGTCCTTTTAGTTTAAATTTTTTCATAAACCTATGTTCTGATACCAAGTTGTAACAGACCCTATCCGGATCCTAGAAGCTAAGCGCGACATATGATGCAGTCATCCATAGTATTAACTTACGATGACCAAATATAGTAATGTTAATGGTATCCATAATATCAGAAGCACTTGAATACGAAATAAAATCATCACAGATTAAAACATTTTTCTGATTATATTTCAAAACCACATTTCATATCCAAGTTACATAATCCCAAACGTTTCCTAGGTTTAGATCAAATATAATTATTACAAAATATGCAAAGAGTGGCATATGAAGATGCCCCCTTGGTTGACCAGAGTACTAAATAGTCATAACTGACTTAATACAACACAGCGGAAATAAAAACATAACAACTCCTAGATAGCTAACTTTAGCCTCCTGCTCATCTTCGAAAGCTTAATTTATTCGTCCACCTAATAAAACCTGAAATTCCTTAACCCTCGGCTTACTAAAATCAATTTTGAGCACCCGAGAGTTTAAGGGGAAAAACATAAACTTCAAGCCAGACTTAAAGCCTGGTGTGAATAATACTATACATCTCGGTTATATGATATTAAGTGAGACCACACCGCTTAGCGGAAAGGGTTTTCCCTCACTGATATCCTTTTAAAACATATCTTTTGCAAATCTTAATCCTGCAACCAAAACTGGTTAAAACATCAATATTAATATCATGAAAGCATATAAATCAGGTAACAAATGTACTATATATCCGAACGATATAGTTTTATTTGGCTAACTACTAACCTTTGGCTAGCTCGAGCCAGCAGACAAATAAACAAATAATCTAATTTCTGTTAGATACTTCTCTTCTGGACAGTTTGTCCCTAACTTACTTCTCCAGGGTCAACTGATCCTAATGGTTTTGTGGGCTCACCAATAACCTATTTCTCTCTGTATATTCCTTTCTGTGTGTAACATTATTTTAATCTTACTTGTGACAAAGTCCTACACACTGGAATTTTGGACTAAATTAGCTAGGGGCTAATAGCTAATGTACAGGGTACGACCCTATACCAGTCCCATCTTGTATTCTAATATCTGAGTCATTTTACTTAGGGTTATCTACCCATAAAAATTCCTTGAAAACCCTTTCTTTCAAATTGATTTAAACCTTCAAATCATTATTTAAACAAAGAAAATATATTCTATGCTTTACTCAAATCACCTTGTCACGTTATATATACTTTACACAACACTTTGTTGATGAAAACATTTAACCTTTGCAAGTACCCCTTTTGAATCCATTGAAAGTACCCCTTTCAATACAAGTAAAACCTTAGGCATCCTTCTTTTAAAACTCTTTAAACATTGCCTTTTGAAAACATTGGAAAACCTTTCCTTTTAAACCTTTCGAAACCATTGGGGAACCACCTCTTCGAAACCTTCATTTAGACCTTTCGAAAGCACTAAAATCCTTTATAAACCTCAAAACTTTCGAAAGGATTTGGGTTCAAGTAAAACATGTGGAATAACCTTTCATAACCGTTTAAAACCAATCCATTCAAAAATTGAAACCCATCTCTAAAATATCATTTCTGATCATATACTAAAATAGCTAGGCATTTGGATGTCATATAATTGATTTTTCAACCTAAAACATATAATAAAACCTATATGAATTATGATAAATCATCAACACGTATATATATATCCATTTCTACATTTAGAAACATGGAAAATAACTTTGCAAAATATTCAAATTTCATCATAAAACCGAAAACAAGAAAAATATGAGATGTAGTCATTATTCACTTTTAGCTTTGAGATTAAGGTTTTTAGATTTGGTCTTGATTAAGTTGCTTAAACTTTTCCTCTTAAAATCTTCTTATCTTCTCTTGTTTTCCTAATGGTGGTCGGCCTCTTACTTTGGTTTTAGTTTTGTGAATATAGAATTGAACGTATAGAATATGGCTTAAGGTTTAGGGTATAAGAATATACTTATTCCTATATTGCCCTTGTCTACTTACCCTAACTTGATTCATTTTAATTTCCTTGGTTTATTTGTTTAATGGGCATGGCTACCCTTCTATTAATCACAAATCTCAATCTCCTAATCATTACATTATTTTATTTAATTTAACTAATTAAATATCCTAAATAATGTTACTCAAAATTAGGGTCGTTACATCTACTTTGGATCAGACAGGTTCAGAAGTTAAATCCTCAATGTCTGCTTAGAAAATTTTCTATTGAGAATCAATGGCACCAGGAAGAAAGAGAACTGCTTTAGGAAGATCCATAGGAGCTGTAATAGCTGGAGAGAAACCAATCCTTAGCAAGTTGAAGTCAATGGTGCCAACATAGGAGATCGGATGCCAGGATCGTCTATCCAGCATGAAGTTGTCACTTGAAGCGAGTTAAACAAGATGATTTACAATCAAAAGATGGAGGATAGTCAAAAAGCTCTTATAGAAAAACTAAATGCTTTCCTGACCTTGCAATCACTGGCTGCTCCGAGAACCATGCTAGAGGCTACGGCTTCCACGGAGTAGGAAAACTCTTCCGTTTCTGGCCTAAATAGGAAAAACAAAAGCAACAGCAAAATGGAGTAGTAGGTGGAGTTGTAGGAACCACCATAGTAATAAATGCAAGCATTCCACTAACTGCAAAGCAGCCCTCCATGAACTTTAATCTGGGGACAAAAACCCTACAGGATGATATTGCAGTGAATCCCTCCGACTTCGAAGATTGTGATCAACTTGACGACGACGACCTGAAAGAAATTACTAACGCACTCAATACCAGCAGAGAGGTCCAAACTACCCCTATACAACCAACCGCAAACTAATGGAACTCCAAGGGAGTGGCTCTCCCAAAGACAAGAGAGCCTAGACTTCAGTTCACTTACCAAGACCATTTGCAAAATCAAACACTTGGTATAGTAACTAACAGCCAACCCATGGATTATCAGACATCCGAGGCATATATCGCGGACATGATCAAGCACCTAATGGACAAAACTAAGAATAGGAGAGAGGATGAATGAGGATCCGCTTTAAGCCAGACTCCCTTCACTGATGACACTTTGAATGAACGATATCCTAAAAAGTTCACTATGCCATCCTACGATGGAACCAGAGACCCGAAACCTAACTTGTACAAGTACAGTTGGTACATGGATGGAGCGAATGCTTCAAAAGCTATTTGGTGTAGATGTCTTCCAATCTTTTTGGAGGGAATTGCTTTCATGTGGTTCACCAGGCTCCCACCTAAATCCATCTCCACTTTCGGTGAATTAGCAACAAAGTTCCTTAATCAGTTTAGGCTTCATACGGCATAACCAAAAGACGTAATGTCCTTACCTGGCTTATTCTAGGGATGAAATGAATTTTGAAATCCTTCATGAGTCGGTTTAACACCGCGGTCACTAAAGTAAGTAACCCAAACGAAGATATGGTCTTCATGGTCCTGGTTCCCGCCATTCATCCCGACACTGAATTCGGAAAATGGATCAAGATGAAACAACCTACCACCAGGAAGGACTTTAATCGGAAGGCGAGCCAGTACTTGAGATTGGAAGAGGCAGAGGAGCTAGAAGGAAAACAAGCTAACCTACAACCGACCAACGTTGGGCATAATGGTATGGCGGCAAACCAAGACACAAATACCTCCGGGACCGCTGCGGGAAAGGACAAGAATCAAAAAAGGAAGAATCAAAATTCCAACAAGCGAAATGGAAGTAGCTAGCGACTTAAAGGCTTGAGGCTCGAAGACTACACTCTAATCAATGATACTCCAGAGAACATCTACCTCGTAGCGCAAGGGACGGAAGAGTACAAGAAGCCACATAAAAAGGAAGCGACTGAACAACAAAAGCATTCTGGAAAGTATTAGCACTTCCATGAAACACATGGTCACAACTCAAATGAGTGCCATCACTTAAAAAACCTGATTGAAGAAATGATTCGGGAAAATAAGCTTCAGCAGTATGTAAGGAAACCACAAAATCCTGACTAGCTTGTAACACCCCAAGCTTCTAGACTAGGGAAACCAAGCAAGAACCAGTGAAGAAAGATCCAGATGGACTGACCAAAAACTCATTGTTAGAACAATATCTGGAGGACCTCATACCACGTAGAGGAGTTAGGGAGAAATGGAGCGATATGCAAGCTCACTAAGACACGCTCTGAAAGATTCATGCTTCGTGATTGAAGATGGAAATCCTACCAAGCAGTAGAGAACCTTGAACGATGACACAATGTTCTGGAATCGAGACACTAAAGGAATAGAAGCTCTGACCTTCAATTCTATGGTTATGATGGTAGGGATCAGACCAACCATGGTCCAGCATGTATTGATGTACAATGGCAGCTCTGTGAATATCATGTTCAAACACACATTTGACCAAACAAAGATTATTATAAAGGACGTATCTGCTTGCCGAACGAAGATCTAGGGAGTCACCGGTGAACCTAAGCAACCGGTCAGAACAACCGATTTACTCGTAGAACTAGGAGAAGATGACCGAAGAGTCATCCTCATCTAAACCTTTGTGATTGTAGATGAAATATCCGCCTACAATGCTTTCTTGGGTCAGCCTACTTTGCAAATTTCAGGATTACTTTAGCTCGGTGATGTTTTACCATGAAATTTTCGATAGAGAATGGAGTTCGGCTGATCAAAGGAGACCAAGGTACCACTAGAGAATGCTACATCCCAGAACTACGCGAGTCTAGAAGAAAAGAAAAGAGGAAGAATGTGTGGAGAACTCTCAACATTCGTGAACCTACCGAATAGCAACTACAGAGCCGCCCCTGGCTTGGGGACCATAGCCGGTTCGACAAGTCTTTGGACCCTAGAAAGATGAGTTCAAGGGAGAAACGGGCAGCACCGGTAGAATTGACGGTATTAGTCCCAGTTGATATGGATGACCCAACACGGGTCCTGAAAATTGGATCACATCTTGGAAGCAAGATGCGACCAGAACTCATCAAATTCCTTCGTGCCAACCTGGACGTATTCACTTGGACACATTTCGATATGTATGAGGTTTCGCTAGAATTGCATGCCACATACTTAATATTTATCCCAAGTATACACCAGTGAAACAGAAGAGACGTAGCCTAGGACCCAAATGGTCCAAAGCGCCGAGAGAAGAGGTGGATAAGCTGATGGCAAATGGTTTTATCCACGATGCAACTTACCCCGAATGGGTATCCAACCCGGTCTTGGTCAAGAAGTCCAATGGAAAATGGCGAACTTGTATTGATTACTCAGACCTGAACAAAGCTTTCCCAAAAGACAGCTTTCCTCTGCCAAGAATCGACCAACTTGTAGACAGGACAGCTGGACATGAGCAACTATCATTTATGGATGCTTGTTCAGGGTACAACCAGATCATGATGCATGAACTTGACCAGGAAAATACAAGTTTCTTTACTGATCTGGGACTGTACTGCAACAAAGTGATGTCATTTAGCTTAAAGAATGCTGGGGTAACCTACCAACGACTACTGAACGCCATGTTTAAACATCTGATCGGGAAGACTATGGAAGTTTATGCAGTCGATATGTTGGTTAAATCGTGCATAGCTTTAAATCACTTGGACAACCTCGCCGAAATGTTTGAAATACTCTGCAAATATGAAATGAAACTCAATCCACTTAAATGTCACTTTAGGGTAGCTTCTGGAAAGTTCTTGGGATTTATAGTAAGCGCCAGAGGCATCGAAGCAAATCTCGAACAAATTACCGCTTTACGGGAAGTCAAGGCCCGAGGAATAGGAAGGAGTTACAAAGTTTGAATGGAAAGGTTGCAGCACTAAGTCGGTTCATCTCTAAAGCAACTAACAAATGTATACCGTTTTTTGACATGCTAAAGAAGGGAAAGAAGAACATCGAATGGAATCAAGCTTGTCAAACTGCATTCGAAGAGCTGCTGTGACAAATGGGAACCCCACCAATCCTGTCCATGCCGGTAGACGGAGAAGACTTATACATCTGCTTATTAGTCTTGCCCCATGCATTCAATGCCGTGCTCATACGAGAAGTAGCTAAGAACTTGCGACCCGTATATTACATCGGTAAACGGTTCGCTGGGGTCGAGAAGAACTACCCAAAATTGGAAAAACTAGCATATTGCCTCTTGATCACATCCAGAAAGTTATGGTCGTACTTCCAGGCACACCCAATCAAAGTGCCGACAGATCAGCCACTACTAGAATCTTTTTGTTCCTTTACTTTTTCTACGATCTACTATTGCTTTTTCTATTTTATTTGCCTTAATAAATAGGGCTGGTGCTTTCACACTCAATCTAGGGTGTTGATCCACTTTTTGGGTTAACATTAATTAATGTTTGTTAATCAATTTAACATTTATATGTTATGAGTATATTGATGTGTATTCATGTGTATATAGTATGTGATATGCCACATAGCAAGTTTGTATAGTTACTGTATGCATAAGTGGATTTATGGATCTATATCTAGTACATATACATTGTAAACCCAAAAAATGGATCAACACCCTAGTTTGATTGTGAAAGAACCATCTCTGTTCATACAGAGCACTAATACATGTAATATGTATAGAAAAGAACAGTAAAAGAAAGGAGACAAGAGATTTTTATAGTGCTTCGCTGTTAATGAAGCCTACGTCCACTTTATAGTTTTATTATAGACTGATCACTATCACAAGAAGTGCTTAATTACAAGATTCTTGATTGTCCTTAGCTAAATTGGATCTCCATGATTAGAATCCACTGGAGAATCACAGCGAACCCCTTTGGAGATTGTTGTGAGGGAGGTAGGAAGTGAAGAAAGTTTCCAACAGAGCTTCAGCGACCAGTCCGGAGAAGATCCGGTTTATGTTGCAGATATGATGGTATTTATAGAGATCGAAAAGCTTCTAGGCTAAGCTCGCTTGTCAGTCACCTGCAGATGGACACAGGATGATCCAGTAGAGTTTAGCTCGCGACCCGAGCCAAAAGCATGGATCGCTAGCGATCCATGGTCTATAAATCGCTGGCGATCCATGAGCTTAGCTAGCATGCGAGCTAACTACTTACCTCCTCTCTTCATTGTGTTGCTATGTCAGGTCGCGAGAATTCCATGGCTTTGTATGGATCGCTAGCGCTCCATAATGTATGGATCACTAGCGATCCATACACTTAGCATATTTTTGGAATTTTGTCTTCTAGTCTCCTTTGCTCCCACATGCTGTAGCGGTTCAGCGACTCATTGATGAATTTCATGGATCGTTGGTGATCCATGATGTATGGATCGCTAGCGATCCATACACTTAATCTTTTTCTGGACTTTGATGCCTAGCATTCCCATTACCTTGTATCGACGTTCTTCACGTAGTCCCATTGCGCGTTGCTTTGTTTCGATGACAATTTCTTTTTATTCGCATTTGGCTGCTGATTGGACTGAACGGGCTTCGGTCCCTTGATTTAGTCAAACTCAATCGATGCTTTAGTAATATGACTCGGCTTCCTTTAACTTATTGCTTTAGCCTTTTCGGTTGAGTTTTGAGCCGTTCTGACTTCATCAAGTTGTTCTATTTCCTCTTGGATCCTGATAGGTTAAAAACCCGAATAGCATTTGCCCCCCCAGAGTACGTCTTCATTGGAAACAAGGCGTGCTTTGGAAGTTATCGCTTTTAGTATCTGTTTGTTGAATTCCAAGTAATCGTATTAGAGTTTTGTGGGTACATAGCAGGTTACACTGCTGGTCGCTTAGTTTTGGTCTTTACTGCTACTACTTGTCATACCGGATCAAACTTCTCTTCACAGTCCTCTGTATTCCTTGAAGTGGTAGGAGGATGTCACGGTGCAAATTTGGAGTCGACGATGGGCGATTCTATGGATCGCTGGCGATCCACAACAGATGGATCGCTGGCGACCTGAGCACTTAGAAATTTTTTTGCCTTTTTGGTTTTCAGTTGCCTATATATCCAGTTGAGCCAAGCTACCTGTTCACTTTCACGCGACCTGAACTCCTTCGTGCGATCTGAAGATTTCAAGTGACTCTAGCCTTGGATCCTTCGACTTGCAGCGATTCGATCCATACACTTTAGCGATTCGATCCAGTGTTTCTAGAGATTCGACTTTGTTCACCGCCTTAATTTCTTCCATGTTGTCACCGATCGAAACCCTAGCCTTGCTTGCATCTTGAATCACCTCCAACCTAACATTAGATCCCTACTGACCTGATTCTCAGCTCGCCAGTAGCTTGTCTTTGGTTTATTAATTTAAGTCTTCAACCAATTTCGTGTTTAGAGTTTAATCCAAGGCAGGTCTGCTATCATTGTGTTCGTTTAACGATTCAATGGCGAGATCGCATTTGTGATGTTGGTCTGGAGAAGTTTGAGTTGATTACGGCTTAATAGAGGAAGATAGTAAATCGAGTCTTGAGTTTTCTCCCAGAACAACATTCGGGTCTTGGCTTGGTGCTTGACACGTTTTGCTATCTTTGTCCATTAAGCCAGAATTGACTTATGCCAGGCTCCATAGCTGATACTGAACGACACATCGCGAATTAGTCCCGACTCTTTCGGAGGATTTGGACTTATCTTGCTTGCTTTTTGCATGCTCAGTGTCCCTGCAATGAGAAGAATTTTCCATGTCGCTTCGGATAACGGATCCGAATGCGTAAGTGTAGAGGAAGTAAAAACAAATGGAAACGATATGGGAAATCCTTTTCCACTATGAGCGAACTATCTACATGGGATAGAGTGTTTGTAGTGTTTTGGACGCCGAGCTCACCCCCAATAGATAACACCCTACACCTGCCCCGGTACATACTTGAACTTCTTTGTTTTGGCACGAATCAATATCTCTTCAGAATTCAAGTGTTGTAGGGGAAATTATTAGTTGAGAATATAATCACTTGACCGTTTTGAATGCGAGTTCCGTTGTTTTAGAATGAATCATCCATCTTCATGCCATAAATCGAGTGGAGGAAGCCCGGCACTTTCGACAGCCGAATCGTCATCCATCGCCCTTTCTCTTTCCACTTCACAGACATAATATGGCCAGTAGGTCCCGGTCGGCCCGATCTTGGATCGAACGCCCCTTAATTTTAGAGTTCTACTCAACCCGCTAGGGAGAGCTTATTCAGTGGTTTTTGCTAAAGTTCTGCACAATATCTGCATGCAACATGGTATACCAGAGGAGGATGTATGTCTGCCGAAGAAGAACGAGTTTGCTCACTGCCTCCTCCGGGATATACCACTTGTCATCGGTATATGTGTTTGAATGGAGCCGTGCCTCCCTTTAACAACTTTCTGGGAGAGACTCTTTCAAACTTAGGCATTGCCCCATTCTAGATTCATCCCAACGGTTATGCCATATTGACTTGCTTGCACATACTTTTCATGCGAACGTTCAACCGCGCCCCAAGCTTTGATGAGTTGCGGTACTTTTTGTCATTCAAGAGGAGAGATGAATATCCATCCTTGATCGTAATTGAAGCTCAAAGGAACCGAAAAATCATTTTGCGTCTATAGAGCAACTTGTCCCAGTTCAAGATGCAGTATTTCTTCGTTAGATGCCCCGAGGGGTTTAACCGTCTTTGGACGACAGAGGGTAAGTTCCTTTTCCTACTTATCGAGTTTTGACACGTTGATTTGGAATTTCTTATAAGTTATACACTTCTCGCAGTTATCCTAAGGCCAAATAGGGACGTGTCTCTTGATGAAGTTTTTCAGACCCTAAAGGCTATTGATGTTGAAGAAAGATCTATCAAGTTTTGTTGACCGATGAAAACTTGCTCCGATACGGATTACTGCATCTGGGGAGGTCCGATGTTAAAATTGAGGTCCCCTTTCCCGCTCGATCGAAGGTTTGGACACGATCTACTTCTTGTTATCGCGGTTCCGAAGAAGGCACTTCTCAAGAGAGAGAGGGCTTGTTTAAGGAATCAGTCGAAGAGAACCGTGAAGGAGGAGATGCTACTACGACCTGATTTAGCGGCCCGATCAGAATGCCTCCAATCCCGAAAGAAGGAGAAAAGGAGTTCCATCAGAGGGAAGGCAAGGCCGCAATGGGCTTAGAAAAAAAGGAAGGGGAACCCAAGAGTAGTAGCGATGAGTCTACCTCTAGCGATAACTTCTACACAGAATCCAACGATGGGGATTTGGAATCGTGCAACGAGACTCCGGGGATGAGTCCCGTCCTTCCGAGCACACCTCCTCTAGATGCGAGAGATAAAGACAATGCACCAGAAATAAAGAGCATCAGGATTCTCCAAGTAATGATGATGGCGCAGAGTTTGGAGATTTGAGTGATGTCTACGTCAATTTCGACGTGCTTATGAGGTAGGATTTCAAATTTGAGGAGGTGCAACCTCGTTTGAGCGGTATTACGTCTGAAGTTAGCTCGATTCCGCCTGCGACGACCCCCCGATCTGGTTCGTGACGATGCTTTAGGACTTCCCTCGAAACTCATTACACATCTCACTAGGATTACACTTGCTTTTGCACATCCTACTTATTTTATCCCCATTACTAAGATTTTCTATTTCTTCTTCATGTCAGGATAAATAGAGGATGTGGCCTTTATGATGACTTCGAAGAATTCACCGACTCCCAGCGCTGGTCTAAGCATCCTTTCGGCCGTTATCAGCCTCGAGAAATGAAGGAAGAGTACAGGAGAAGAAAGGATTTGGTGGCCGAGACCCATCGCCAGGATGAAAGAGAGCGGGGCCAGTCATACAAAGGTGGGTATGAGAAGAGGAGGTATTTTGATGAGAGGGAGGAGCCTTCGAAGAGATCAAAGTTCGAGCATCGTTCGCATTCATCGAAACATCAAACTTTTGCACCGACGCACTCCTCAGCGAGTCAAGAAATCCGCGTCACTTCTGCCCCTGTTCCACCTTCAACATGCATTCCACCATCTTCCGTCGGGCTTGCCCCTGGCGTTTCGGATCCACACCAGAGACTTGCCTATTTTCTTCCATCGGGTCCTCCCAAGCTTGAAGCAGTGATCCCCGGGTGGTTTTTGAGGGGAGTTAAGTTCGATCGCGATCTCCACCCAGTCCGTAGAGATTCTTACATGCCACAGCTTCAGGCTATTCAAAATGATTTAGACCAGGCCGAAGGGTGAGAAAAATTGTGCAAGCAACTGGCAGATACCAATTGCAATAACTACCAGGAAATCCTCTCTTTTGAGTTGGTGAATGATGATTTTGAAAGAGCATTGTCCGAACGCGATGCCAGGATTAAACGACTGGAGGAGGAGAAAGAAGCGGCGCTGCAAGAGAGCAAAAGGAACGCCAACTTGCTGAAATAAGTGAAAGAGGCTCATGGAAGAATTGAGATCGTCTATAGGGACTAGATAAAAAAGGCTCATGCCGAGGAGGCGACATTAAAAGAAGAAGTGACTGCTTGTAGCGCAATGATTGAAGCCCAAAAGAAAACTATCTCTGATCATGACCATATCGTTGAGGGTCACAACAAGACTATCTCTAATCAGGCTGCGATGATCGCTCGGTTGCAGGACCAAGTTGCGCAGCTTAGCGCTGACAAGTCTTGCGTTGAGGTTGAAAAGGCCACCGTTACGGCGGATTATCTGGCGCTTCAAAATGCTTTCGAGAGGAAGATGGAAAAGATGGTCTGGGAAGAAATCTTAACCCGCTTTCACGATAGAGGCAACGTCTAAACCGAGCGAGAGTTAGAAAACGCCTATCTTAACGAATAATCAAAGAAGGCATTGCTGGAGGGCCAGGAGATATTATTGATTGAGAGGGAGAAAGAAGCCGCCGATACCGCCATGACTGCGGCTGTCGAAGAACTTATGGAGCCTTTCGTTTTTGTCGTCAGCGAGACATCGGAACAGCCCCACAATCTACCAACAAGTTCTTGGCTTGGGGCTTCCCTTAGGTAATAGAACCATTTAAGGAGGGTGAAGGTAGTGAATTTGAAGTTGACGTTCTGGGCCACTCTTCTGGCGCAGGTAATCCTCCCGTTTCTCCCAAGTTTGGGAGCTTTCAGCTTACGTTGCAAGAGCATGAAGAATATAATGCTTTCATTTTTGATTTTATAGGTCCATCTACCCTTCCTATTGATGTGTTAACTTCCTAGGCGCTTGGACCTGCTGCTATTTCCATAGCCTCTGTTATCCCGCCCTTTGGCAAGGCTGTGACACCAAGAAATTGACTGGAAATCAAAGACAGTTCATCCCGGAAAATAGTTATACACATGTTCGATATGGATACTGGTAAATTTTTCCCAAGTCCGGATCGAGCTACAATTAACATGACATGACAATAAAAGATATGAAAGCCAACGTTACAAATTTCAAGTTAATCCGAGTTCATATGCTTAAGATATGATCGATGCAAGCCAAGAAAATCAACTCATTCGTATCCATCAGTCCATCTCCTTTGCATCGGTTTCGTTCGAATCCATCCGTGGAAATGCTCTGTTCGTATCCATCGGTTCACATCGGTTCGTTTCGTATCCATCTGTTTCGCGTCAATCCCTTTCATATCCACCACGCATACTCTACTTCGTATCCATTTTGCCTGATTCTGTTTCGTATCCATCACGTTTACACGGGTTCGTATCGATCGATCAACGTCGATTCACATCGATGCCAATTGTGCAGTTCGTATCGATCGATCAACAATCGATACGACTAGGCCATCCAACGATCGATACGAAGTAATACCTTCAATCGATACGAAACAAGCCAAACACCATCGATACGAAGTATCTACATGTGATCGATGTGAAACAGCTCCCAAGTCATCGATACGAAGCAACCTCATGCATCGATGCGAAATAGGGATGATTGCATCAATACGAAATTAATCCTTTAGGTCGATGCGAACAGAGCACCTAGAAGTGGAAGACTCGGTCACTCGGCATGAAAAGTGGATCGATCCTAAAGGATATGGCCCCGTCAACTAACATCATGTGCAGAACCGTCGATACGAAGTAATCGATACGAACACTATCGATACGAAGGCAGCAGTGTTTTGCAAATCCTAACTTGCATCGATCATAACTCAAAATCTACAAGTCCAAATGCCACCAAATTTTCATAGGAGCTTGCGTACATCTTCAGGAATGTTCATGATCGATCCCAACTCGATTGGACTAAATCCTGATCGATACGAATTGCGTACGTATCGATCACAAATCGACTCCAAACGGTTTAGGATCAATCGCGTGGGCCCACCCACATGAGAGAAGAGGTCTTCCGAGATCTGAGCGGGATATTTGCAGCCTACGCGTATAAATAGCAGCCCAGGACCTACTGAAAAAGGACTTTTTTTGGCTCCTCTACGTCCAGACTCTGCCGAAATTACCATTGTACTCGAATTTTACTGTTGTAACTCATTGTAACCAACAAGCAAAAATCAACAAAGTCAATCATTTCATAGTGGACGTAGGCCATACGCCGAACCACTCTAAATCTGTGTGTTTTTGTGTGTTTTTCTTGCTCATTATTGGTGTGTTTATTAGATTTTCCTTATTTTTCATTTATATTCTTCATTTTATCTCTTCAAACACATCCGAAGAGTGTTTTACCCAATTTTGGTATAAACACATTAGTGCTTTCACTAAGAGAACCCAGTTTTCCTCCTTCTCATTGGATCTACTGACGATATCGGATTGCAAGAATCCAAGGAAATGATCCAGATTTCAAGTCTAAAGTTCTTCCATCCTATTCAGATTTTCATCAAGTCTAGGAAAGAGCTTCGCTATCCATCATGGTTAACACTAGGACTACTTCAACAGCTGCAGATCTTGAAGGACGGGATAGATATAACCCCACGCAACTTCCTCTTGTCGATCAGAATGCTGCCAGACCTTCAGATCCGCAAGGCCCGGTCACCAGGGAAGAGTTTCAACTACTAATGCCAGAGCTTACTCAAAGCCGTCAATAGCTTACTCAGCAACTCCGTGCTAACGTAGAATTGACCAATCAGCTGAACCGCCAAAGACGAAGGAGATCCAGAAGGGATCAGGCTTCCTATTCATCCACTGAATGTTCATCCTCTTCTGACTTTAATCATAGATCCACGCGCCTCCGGCTGGACGGAAGTTACACACAAGCAACTGGGCATCAGCACCTTAGGCAACCGAGAGTTGGCCCGTCAACCAACCATCAGACTGGACCCTCCTCCCGAGGAGGTACTGTTCCTTATCATGTTAAAGACAACTGCACTGCCACCACTGCTACTGAATTGGGAGTTGATGTCCGAAACCGGACGGATCCGGTCCACCGACAACATAAACATACCCCTGAGCCTTATGTCCCCGAAGACACAAAATCAAGGAGGCGAAACATGGACCGTCGACTACAACCGGCCCATCCTCGCATTATGGAACCCGACCACACCTTGGCTCAGCATGCCTAGAACGTCCAGACGTCGACATCCCGACTATGATCCGTCAGATGATCCGAGAAAGCCAAGGCCTCACCAATGACGATGGGGGAATCTACCGGAGTCATACTCCTTTTACTAATGATATACTCTACGCTGAACCACCTCGGCGATTCATAATGCCAATTTGCATGTCTATGAAGGGAGCTCTGATCCCAATCAGCATATCTTAAAGTACGAATGGTTAATGAATGCTGCACGAGCCGATGATGCAGTTAAGTGCCGAAGTTTCTCGATTTCCCTAGGAGGCATAGCAACTATGTGGTTTACCCGTTTACCACCTCGGTCTATCTCGTGTTTTGATTAGTTGGCAACAAAGTTTGTTGAACAGTTCCGGATGTATGTCACAAGGCAGAAAGATGTTAACACTTTATCTAGCGTCACTCAAGCTCCTGGAGAGACACTTAGACGTTATTTGAAGAGGTTTCACGCTGCATGCGCTGAGATTAGTAATCCCAATGATACTCTATTCTGATGGCATTAACTAAAGGGATCGATCCCGATTCTAAATTCGGCAACTGGTTGGCCGGAAAACCTCCTGCGTCATTGGACCATTTCTGTTCCAAGGCAGCCTAGTTCTTGAGAAGGGAGGATGCGAAACAATCTAGGAAGAAGGATGACGTAGGACCTAGTGTGGCAGGAATCCAAAGTAATGTTGTTGTTAAACAAACCGGGGAGAGTTCCGGAAAGGTACAATTGAATATACAGAACAAACAGAATCAACAGAAAGGCGATGGGAATCAAAACAGGAAACGGGATCAGAATCGTGGGCCACGACGTAGGGCTCCTATGTTTGACAATTATACTCCTTTGAATATGTCATTGGAAAATGTGTACTTACAGACTTGTAATACCATTCAATATAAGAAACCTACTCCGAAACAATCATTAGAGAAATAGATTCAAACGGGGAAGTTTTGCAGATTTCATGATAGCTATGGCCATAACACGAACGAGTACCGTCATTTGCAGGATATCATTGAGAAGTTGATACGTGAAAGAAAGTTGGAGCAGTTTGTGTGGGCGCCGCAGTCTGGAGGAGAGGGCCCATCGAATCAGAACCGAATACTAAATCAGGCGAGACCAAAGGAACCCGCTTATACCGACGAGAGGTTAGTGATTAATACTGTAAGTGGTGGTCCTCATCCAGTAGACCGAAGCTGGAAGGAAATGGAGTCGTATGCCAGTTCTATTAGGCATGTGAGCTTCGAATGTTGTTGTAGTTTGGAAGATGGGGCTCCAGCCAAGCAACAAAAAACGATGACTGACGACATCGTATTTCGAGATAGAGATGCCGACAGGGTCGAAGCCCCAACCATTGATCCACTTGTCATATCAGCTCGGGTAGGTCCTGCTTGGAAGAAGAGGATCTTAGTAGACGGTGGAAGCTCAGTGAACATACTATTCAAGCGAGCCTATGATCAGATGAAAATGGAAACAAAGGATTTGAAGCCTTGTCAATCTCGCATTCATGGCTTCAACGGGAGTGCTACTATACCCACTGGAGTGGTGGAGCTGCCAGTGGAGTTGGAAATCGGAGAACACCGGAGAGTCCGGATATTACAATTTGTTGTATTGGACATAAATTCACCATACAATGCTTTCTTGGGCCGACTGGCCCTAGCTGAGTTCAGGGCTTCCATTGCCCTTTGGTGTCTGACTTTAAAATTCCCTACCGACAATGGGGTTGGAGTCGTTCAGGGAGACCAAGCTGCTGGACGAGCCTGTTATGTTGCTGAGCCGTGGGAGGCGCAGCGAAAAGAAAAAGGAAAGGGCATAGAGGAATCTCTCTGCATCCGCTTTGCTGAAAATTGACAGTTAACGCCTAGGCCTAGGCCCGGGCATCCCAACCAATTCCCAAGGAATCTTGACCCGAGAGATACAGAAAGTGAAGACGAAAGTAAAGACAGTCAAGCTTCCCGACCGAACTGACGATGGATGTTCCGATCGACGATAATGACGATTCTAAGCTAAGGCAACAAATGCAGGAGGAATTGGTTGAATTTCTATAGGAAAATCTCGATGTGTTTGCCTGGACACATTCTGACATGTGTGGAATTTCCCCAGACATTGCGAGCCATACATTGAATATTGACCCGCGGTATGTCTCGATCAAGCAGAAAAGGCGCGGTATGTCCCGATCAAGCAGAAAAGGCGCGGTATGGATCCAGAGAGATCTGTCGTCCTTAAGGAAGAGGTAGATAAGCTCAAATCGAACGGGTTTATTCGAGATGCATTATACCTGGAATGGGTGTCCAATCCTTTACTCGTCCGAAAGCCAAATAGGAAATGGAGAACATGTGTTGACTACTCAAACTTGAATAAAGCTTGCCCTAAAGACAGTTTTCCACTTCCCCGAATCGATCAGCTCGTAGACTCAACGGCTGGACATGAACTCTTATCCTTCATGGATGCGTATTTTGGCTACAACCAGATACCCATGCACTTGCTTGACCAGGAGCATACCAGCTTCGTAACCGATCTGGGACTTTACTGCTACAAAGTTATGCCTTTTGGACTCAAGAATGCTGGAGCAACTTATCAACGGTTATTTAATCGAATGTTCGCTAACCAGATCGAAAAAACCATGGAGGTATATGTGGATGACATGCTAGTGAAGTTGCGATTCTCCACTGATCATATCAAAGACCTGGAGTTAATTTTTAATATCCTCCGAGAATATAGAATGAAGCTCAACCCATTGAAATGTCACTTTGGGGTCGCATCCGAAAAATTCCTTGGGTTTATCATCAACGCTCGAGGAATCGAAGCCAATCCCGAAAAGATCTGGGCGATTAGAAACCTCGAGACTCCAAGAACTATAAAGCAAGTCCAAAGCCTCAATGGGAAAGTAGCAGCACTGTGCAGGTTCATTTCAAAATCCACTGACAAATGTATTCCCTTCTTCAATCTGATCCGAAAAGGGAAATGGAACTTTGAATGGACTATGGAATGTGAGGGCGCATTCAAAGCACTTGTTCAACATCTCTCTACACCACCCATTTTGTCAAAGCCTATTGATTACGAGAGATTGTACATCAACTTGGCGGTATCAGAAAACGCAATCAGCGCTGCCCTAGTTCGGGAGGAAGATCGGATACAACGGCCAGTATATTACATTAGTAAATGACTAACGAGAGTAGAGAGAAATTATCCGAAGCTGGAGAAGTTGGCTTATTTTCTTATCATTGCCTTAAGGAAGCTCCGTCCGTATTTCCAGGCTCATCCTATCACTGTCTACAACGACCAGCCGTTACGATAGGTCCTTACGCGGCCTGAGACGTATGGTAGGTTACTTAAGTGGAATATCGAGCTAAGTCAGTTTGACGTTACTTACACTCCAAGGCGAGCTATCCAAGGACAGGTCCTAACAGACTTCATCACTGAATTCACTATCCCGGAGGACTTGCCCGAAACTAGTGAATCTCCCAAGTATATCTGGAAGTTGCATACTGATGGTGCATCAAATGACCGTTGCTCAGGCGCCAGAGTTGTATTGGAAACTCCTGAAGGTCGATCTATATGTTATGCTTTAAAGTTCGATTTTCGTGCGACCAACAATGAAGCGGAATACAAAGCCTTACCTGCTGGATTAAGACTTGCCAGGTGTTTGCACCAAAAATGGTCACAAACCCCAAGTGTTGTGAAAGCACCAGTGTATGAATACAAATCAACAATATTCAAACATAAATATCAGATCTAAGCAAGCAAAGAACAATAATCCAGAAATAATGAACAGTGACACGCAATTTATAGTGGTTCGGCTATCTCCGGCCTACGTCCACTTCAAGGATTTTTATCTTTTATTGACGTTCTTCGCTGATTATAGATGATTACAGCAAATACAATGAATGAATCTGAATATGACAGCAATGGAAAGGAGTAGAGTTGAATCCGGCAGAGTCTGGACGTTGAATGGCTAAAAAGATCCCTTTTCTGTAGGCCTCAGGGGGCTATTTATAGGCGTAGGAGGCTGAGATCGCGCTCAAACTTCGGGAGATTCTTTCAGGCACGTGAGTGGGTCCACGTGCCTGGTCCCACCAAGTTTCAACTCCATATGGGATCGATTCGAAACAATTTCGTATCGATCAGAAATTGCTCCAATCGAGCTGAAAGTTGGCAGGATTGCTCTTTACCTTGTGTGGAAGCTACTGTGAAAATTTCGTTGCATTTGGATCAGGGATTTGTGAGATATGATCGATACGAGATTGTATTTTCGTGTGTGCTGCTCTGTTCGAATCATGGATTCATATCCATCGCTCCGAATCGACCTGGGCACGTGAGCGCGCAGTGACGTGGTGCGGAACTCTTGGATCTCTCCACCTTTTTTGCCGTGTCGAACGAGTCACTCGCATCTAGCGCCGACGTTTCGCCCATACCAACTCTTTATTCGCATCCACGTGCTTCTGTCTTTACTCGAAACAGTTATCGATTCGACGTAGTCCTCGTTCGCATCGATTATTATTGTCATGGATACGAAGAAGGACTTATGCGCTATCGATTCGAATAACTACGAACCACATGGATACGAACCAAGGCTCTGTAATCGATTCGAACCGGGTCTACCCCTGGTCGATACGAAATGTTTCGCCTACGATGGATACGAGATAAACTGATACGACGCTACCGCCTCTGGATCGATGCGAGGAGTCCAATACCGGATGGATTCGAACAACTCCGATTCGAACAAAGTTCTAGCATAGATTTGAATAGGTTGAGGCGACGTCGCTCAGATGGGTATGGAACTGATCGATTCGAACAAGCCAATGCGATGGTTTCCTGATGGATTCGAATATGATTGATTCGATGGATTCGAACACATCATCACCTTAGCTCGTCGATGGATACGAACAGCATGCCTATTTAACTTGTATCAATCATATCTCCCTCCTACGAACTCCGATTAAGCTGAAAATTGAAACGTTGGCTCTCACGGCTTTGCATGTCATGTCTTGTCAATTACAGCCCAATCCGGACTCGGACAAAATTCATCGATATCCATGATCATCCGGCAATGCATATTTAATATTCATGGTTGGTTAATATTGATTTCAGTTAATTTTTGGGTATCTCAGCTTTGCCAAAAAGTGGGATAACACTTTGCCCCCCAAAACATGCCTTTTGGTAAAAGGTGTGTTTTGATTAGTCTCAATTCGAATGTAGTAAGCTCAGGTTTTATTCGAATCTTATGATATTTTCAATCGAGTTCATGGCTGTTCGAAGCCGAAGCATTATCAATTTCTGCCAGTGGAAATTAAGCATGAAATTCTACAGTCTCTCCGGACTGTTGTCGATCACTCCGGACCCTTGCGAAGCCCATTCCAGACTTAGCGGTCGAATAGAAAGATCCTATTGCACTCCGGCGTTGCTTTCTATCCCTTGCACTCTGGCCCAGTCAGGGCGTGAAGCGATGTCTTGGCCATTCTGGGCCGATCGTAGCCTCTCCGGGCTCCTGCTGGATCCCATCCTGTCACTCTCCGGTGAAGGGGAAACAATGTTAAGTGGGTCGATCCTGTCGCTCTCCGGCGAAGCGACCCACTTCTTGCACTCCGGTTCAGTGTATCTGAACATTAAGCGATGTCTTGACCTGAATCGTCGGCCGATCATAGCCTATCCGGGCTCTTATCGAATCCTAATCGAATCACTCTCCGGTGAATAGGAAACGATGCTTAAGTGAGTCGATCCTGTCGCTCTCTGGCGAAGCAACTCACTTCTTGCACTCCGGAACCCGCCTCTCTGGGTAGGATCATAAAGCGATCATTTTTATATTGATATTTAATGTTTATCCTTTTACTCTCCGGTTAAAGGTTTATTTCAAGAAATTCAAATTTATTTATTAAATTCAGGTCCTAGATGTTCAATCTCAAACACCAGGAAATCTAGACATTGCCTCTCCGGGCAGATCGGTCTATCTCCATCTCAGAGCATGCCTAGGGATCTCTCCGGTTCCCGTACATGAGTAAGTGGGATAGCCGTTTATTCTAAAAGCAAATCTAATGAAATTATTTGGCCGAAGTCCAAATCTCGAACTTGGCCCTTGCCATCTTAATCAGTTGATGATGACTCGTGATCCCGATCCAGGATCGTTTCTGTTAGGGGGAGGCGGTAGTTGTTCAGGCCTTACCGCCGTTGCTCGTTCTCTGACATATTGTGGCAGTTTACCACTCCTGGCATATTCTTCCACCTCATCCTTCAGGTGGCGACATTCGTCGGTTGCGTGCCCATCCAGCTCATGGAAGAGGCAATATTTTCCGGTTCTACGGTCCCGCTCTGTGGGATCTCTCCTGGGTGGTTTTCGATAGGGGAGTTGCCCCTGAGTTTCAGTGTAAATCCTTTCTAGGCTTGCCGTCAAATCTGTGTATTGCCTGAATCTAGGCTCTCGGAATTTCTTCCGTTTATCAGGACCATCATGTGCGTCATCCTGCTTTCTCTTTCCTTTGTCTGCCCTGGACGGTTCCGTGGCGGTTCCTTCGCCTTGTGCAGCATTTACTTCCTGCCTCTCGGCTCGTGATTCTTCTAATCGAATGAATTTCTCGACTTCATGGTAAAATTCTCCAAGATCTTGTGGTGGATCTCTTGTCAACGAATCTTTGAATTCGGTGCCTTCTCCAACTCCTGCCACCGCCGCCATCAAAATCATCGATGGATCTGGGCGATCTACCGAAGCCACCGTTGCATTGAATCGCAGCAGAAAACCTTTTATGGACTCTCCGGTCCTTTGCTTTATCGAAGCTAAAGTCATCAGACTCTTGGGTCATGTAACATGGACCCTAAATTGTTCCATGAAGCAATCTACAAGCTCGCCCCATGTCCTGATCGATCCAGTCTTTAATTGCCTGAACCAAAGTGCAGCCAAGTCTGACAAAAATAAAGGAAAACATCGTGCCATCACTTCCTCGGATGCTCCCAGTATTTCCATGTGTCTAATGTATCTGGTAATGTGCATGGTCGGATCCGACTTCCCGTCATACGGATTCAGCGTCGGCAGTTTGAACTTTGGAGGGTTCCTTGCATTCCTGATATTTGGAGTGAACGGACTCCGACTGACTTCCTCCAATCCTCCGCTAGACAATCCTCCTCTCATGAGTCGTCGCACTAATCCATCCATCTTTTCATCTCCATCCTGGGGTTGCCCTCTTGGTCTTGAAGGGTATTCTGGTACATATTATTTGTGTGGCCCGTTAGCATCGGCGTTGGTTCCAGCCTGCTGAGCTCCATCTGTAGGCCTTCCAGCATCAGATCCTGAGGGTCTGCCCCCAAGTCCTTGTTGATTGACTTCTGGATCTGCAGTTTGACCTTCATTGATTTCCGCAATCCTGACTCCTTGTCCTGCACCTGCGGCTGCTGTAGTTGGCCCAACGTTTTGCACATTTGTTGCTCTCATTTGCTCAAAAAAATTCTGCAGCATCTCTTGTTGGCTCTTCATCATTTTTTCGTGCATCAGATTGGTCATGGTCTCCATTTCGTCTCTAGTGATGTAGATCGAAGCTGGTTCCTCTCCAGCACCAGAGGATGCCTCTTGACTTCCTCCTTGATGGCTTCTCTCGGCTCTTTGTCTTCTACTTGTTTGTCGAGTCATTGTCTTCAAATCTTCGAGTTTTCAAATCTGAACTTCGAATCTGGTGTAGCGGGTGCTAGTTCTTCTCGGTGAAAGCACCAAAGTGTTTGCACCAAAAAAGGTCACAAACTCCAAGTGTTGTGAAAGCACCAGTGTATGAATACAAATCAACAATATTCAAACACAAATATCAGATCTAAGCAAGCAAAGAACAACAATCCAGAAATAATGAACAGTGACACGCAATTTATAGTGGTTCGGCTATCTCCGGCCTACGTCCACTTCAAGGATTTTTATCTTTTATTGATGTTCTTCGCTGATTACAGATGATTACAGCAAATACAATGAATGAATCTGAATATGACAGCAATGGAAAGGAGTAGAGTTGAATCCGGTAGAGTCTGGACGTTGAATGGCCAAAAAGATCCCTTTTCTGTAGGCCTCAGGGGGCTATTTATAGGCGTAGGAGGCTGAGATCGCGCCCAAACTTCGGGAGATTCTTTCAGGCACGTGAGTGGGTCCACGCGCCTAGTCCCACCAAGTTTCAACTCCATCTGGGATCGATTCGAAACAATTTCGTATCGATCAGAAATTGCTCCAATCGAGCTGAAACTTGGCAGGATTGCTCTTTACCTTGTGTGGAAGCAACTGTGAAAATTTCGTTGCATTTGGATCAGGGATTTGTGAGATATGATCGATACGAGATTGTATTTTCGTGTGTGCTGCTCTGTTCGAATCCATGGATTCGTATCCATCGCTCCGAATCGACCTGGGCACGTGAGCGCGCAGTGACGTGGTGCGGAACTCTTGTATCTCTCCACCTTTTTTGCCGTGTCGAACGAGTCACTCACATCTAGCGCCGACGTTTCGCCCATACCAACTCTTTATTCGCATTCACGTGCTTCTGTCTTTACTCGAAACAGTTATCGATTCGACGTAGTCCTCGTTCGCATCGATTATTATTGTCATGGATACGAAGAAGGACTTATGCGCTATCGATTCGAATAACTACGAACCACATGGATACGAACCAAGGCTCTGTAATCGATTCGAACCGGGTCTACCCCTGGTCGATACGAAATGTTTCGCCTACGATGGATACGAGCTAAACTGATACGACGCTACCGCCTCTGGATCGATGCGAGGAGTCCAATACCGGATGGATTCGAACAACTCCGATTCGAACAAAGTTCTAGCATAGATTTGAATAGGTTGAGGCGACGTCGCTCAGATGGGTATGGAACTGATCGATTCGAACAAGCCAATGCGATGGTTTCCTGATGGATTCGAATATGATTGATTCGATGGATTCGAACACATCATCACCTTAGCTCGTCGATGGATACGAACAACATGCCTATTTAACTTGTATCAATCATATCTCCCTCCTACGAACTCCGATTAAGCTGAAAATTGAAACGTTGGCTCTCACGGCTTTGCATGTCATGTCTTGTCAATTATAGCCCAATCCGGACTCGGACAAAATTCATCGATATCCATGATCATCCTGCAATGCATATTTAATATTCATGGTTGGTTAATATTGATTTCAGTTAATTTTTGGGTATCTCAGCTTTGCCAAAAAGTGGGATAACACCAGGGATTTAAGAATTATTGCTCTGGAGATTTATTGTGATTCGCAGTTGGTATGCCAAGTTCGGGGGGAGTACCAGGCCAAAGACCGAAGGCTGTCTGCTTACCTAGCTCGGGTCCAGGAGATATTGAACCAGTTTGATTATTATGCCATTTATTGTATACCCCAAGAGCGCAATCAGAAAGCCGACTCATTAGCGAAGTTAGCTAGTACAGGTGAGGCACAACAAATGGGAATCGTTCCTGTGGAAACGTTATCTTCTCCGAGCATCGATCAAATGGAAACAGATTGGTTATTTGAGGTCATTCCCGATAAGGAGTCATGGATGACTCCGTTCAGAAACTATCTCGAGCATGGGAACTTGCCGGAGCACTGGAGTGAAAAGAGACAGGTTCTTCGAAAAGCTTCGCGGTTCACTATTCAGGTTGGAGTCATGTATAGGAGAGGGTACTTTGTTCCTTTACTTCGGTGTATCGCTCATGATGAAATCAAACGAGTATTGCTTGATGTGCACGAAGGAGAATGTGGCGATCACACCGGGGGGCAAGCTCTTGCCAAGAAATTGCTCCGATATGGATACTATTGGCCGACCGTAAATCGCGATTCATTGGATTACATCAAAAAATGTGACAAATGTCAAAAACATGCTCGAATTCCTAGAGCTCCACCTACCAAAATAACTCAGATGGTCAGTCCATGGCCGTTTGCAGTATGGGGGATTGATATTATTGGTTCTCTACCTCTAGCCAAAGGTGGTGCGAAGTACGCCATCGTCGCAGTTGATTACTTTACCAAGTGGGCGGAAGCTGAACCCCTCGCTACAATCACGACAAAGAAAGTGATCAACATTGTAGTGCGTAACATTATCTTTCGATTTGGTCTCCCACATGCCATCATCACTGACAATGGAACCCAATTCGATAGTGTTGAATTTAAGAACTTCTGTCAACGATTCCACATCTAGAAGAAGTTCTCCATAGTTGCACACCCTCAATCAAATGGACAGGTTGAAGCTGTTAATAAAGTTTTAAATTCTATTCTGAAGAAACAACTGGAAAAGGCCGGGGACAAATGGGTCGATGAACTTCATATGGCCCTATGGGCTTATCGAACAACCCACAAATCTGCAACCGGCCACACTCCATTCTCTCTATCCTACGGTTCAAAATCCGTTATTCCAATCGTGATGGAGGTGCCTTCTCATCATGTGACATATTATGATCCGAAGACAAATGCTATATTACTTGCCGAATCTTTGGATTTATTGGATGAGAAGTGTGAAGAGGCTGATTTGATGGCAGCCGCATACCGAAGTCGAGTCACCCGATTGTACAATGCCAAGGTCCAACCCCGAACCTTTGAACTCGGCGATCTCGTTCTCAAGAGAATTTACCTGGTCCCTTCACATATGAAGCCAATGTGGGAAAGGCCATATGTCATTGAACGAAAGCTTTGAGATGGCACATTCAAATTATCGACCGTTGATAGTCAACTGACTTTGCCATATTTTCTTATTTCAGCAATAAAATACAATCTCTTCGAGCCAAAGCTGTGATTTTTTGAAATACGTCATATGACCATCACTATGCACGGAGAGCTAAGTTCCATCATACAGTGGGATTTATTTAAATAGGGAGTGACTATGATACGACCGGTCACTCACTAAGTGAAACCCAAGCTCGGGGACAAGTCATCACACCGAAGCCAAAAAAGGTTTGATACACGACAATCCTCTAACTAACTCCAGATTCCCAGAGTGCGAACTGGAGTATAAACCTCTAAATGCGGTTTCAAAGAGGGTGGATCCGTCCACCTAACGACTTCGCTCGTACTTAACCAAGTTTGAGGAGGGTGGATCCGTCCACCTAACGACTTCGCTCGTACTAGCAGTTGGGCCCGAAGAGCTAGTCACAGGTGCGCCCCCACTCATGACAAATGGCAGATCAGCAAAGGGGCCACTATGATGACTGAGAAGTTCCTCCATCATCTGTTCATCGAAAGTAAGTGTGCTCCCTTGTACCCCATCCGTAGGTGCAGTAGCCGTTGTCGTGGTCTCTTTCGTTATGATAGCCTCCTGGTCGTGATGTAACTCTTGGGTTGCAGGAGGCATAGAAGATGTAGCTACTATCACTGAATAGAGACAAAGAAAAAGTTATTAGCGATTGCTTCAAGTAACGCTTCCCACATTGAATGAACTCAAGAGATGTTCAGAATACCTTCCTCAGAATGACTTGCAGGCGGAACTGGAACAGCTTCAATGATGTGCTCGTGAACTGGAGATAATCGCGGTTGATCAGGATTATAAGCAGGAACAGACTGAGGATCAACCGCAGATGTAGATTTAGGCTGAGTTGGCACGAGAATTTCAGAACCCGCATCATGGTGCTCAATACCAGAACCCTCTCCAGCTTTTGAAGGCTGAGTACCAAGTTTCTCCTTTTTGTATGTGATCGTAATATCATGGAGAACTTTTCTTTCATCTTCACTCAGCACCCGGTTCTCCAGTTCGAATTCATCAATTGCTTCAACTTGGTGTCTTGCCTTTTCGTCATCCACCAAGGGCCCTAGGCATTGTATAAGTGTGATGGATAGTTATCGAGCCAGGTTAAGTTTCGATGCTTCAAAACGTTGGTGTTGTATGTGATCAGAAGATCTTCAATATCGGCCTCTAACCTGGCCTCTGTAATCTTAACTTCATCCTCAACCCTGGCCTCAGCCTCCCGAATTTTAAGTGTTGTCGCGTCCCTTTCACCCCGGAGCACCATAGCTTGTTCACACACCTCCTGGGCTGCTTTGTTTGGATCGTCTTTTCTTTGACGATTTTGGAGAGTTTGGCTTTTAGCTCGTTAAGTTCCTTTAGCACAGCATCCCTTTCAACTGTAACAGTGGTGTTTCGATGGCCCATCTCCTCAACTAAAGCAAAATGCGTCTATCGCATCCTTTCCATTGATTGATTTGCCTCATCGGCTTTCTTAGTGGCCTCTATTTCCGACTTCCTAGAAGATTCAGCCTCATCGTTAAGCACTTGTATTATGCGGTCCTTCTGAGCGAGGTCAGCTTCTAATTTTTCGATTACTTTTGCCAGCTCAAAGGCCACCGCTGATGCTTTACCCGCAGTCTTCATCCACTCCCTATATTGGTTGTAAACATCGTGGATTTAATCATGCATAGTTTGTTCCGCCTCAACTGGGATTCTCTTTACATGCGGAGGGAAGATGAAGCCATCAAAACAGATGTTTGGGATATCTTTTTTCAACTGGGCGCATCTGATCGCTCCTTCTCCAGTGGGCTCGGTGACCGCTTGTTCAATGATAGTAGGAGTTTTAGCCTCGATTCTATGGCGCTATGAATCAGACCTGGGAGCTTGAGAAGACGGTTTTTGGAGTGGAAGCTCTAAGGATTGTTTCCCGTGACCGGAGGGTAGTGTTGGAGCTTGAGGAGTTGGTGAACGTGATCGGGATCGATGTCTGTTTCCTTATCTCTATCCCTCTCCCTCTCATAACGTTCCTGGCTGAAATAACTACGATCGCGGTCTCTATCAGCTTCCCTCCTACGAGACTCATAGTATGAACTGGATGACTGGCGTGCAGAGCGAAGGCTTCCTAACATAGATTCTCGCCTAGTCATCGTATCTGTAAAATAGAAAGAAAAGCAGAATCAGTAATCTCCAGAAATGAGTAACTTATGATTGGAAATCGTGTAGTGCCATAAAGTGTATGTATGCATGTGTTAAACCCCCCGACCAATCGAATATGTCGGCCATACTTGTAGGAAGAGACTCGCTTAAATCTAAGGCACTTTGAAGCCCTTCCAATCCGCAGTCGTGTTGGAGTGGCACATAGTCCGGAATTGGAATGTCGGCGAGCCCTTCGAAAGGATTCTCTATTTGCGAGGGAGGAGCCTCCAAAATTCTAACACTAGAGGCTGGTAGGGACACGACTATGGATTTCCATCTCGAAGACTTATGACGCTTATATGCTACTGCCTTGACTTTTCTCCTTCCCTCTAAATCCTAAAACTGTCAGGAGGCCCGACAACGGGTTCGTCGTCAATGGGTGTGTTTTCTTCATCGCCCTCCTCAGCTATTACGATCCCGGACACTCTATGTTTAGCCCATCTCGTCGGGGCCGCCCTAAGCGGTCCCTCAAGTCTTATGCTCTGGTTTGGATCGATTAGCCCAACAATTCTCAAGTTCCTATCGGTAAGCATCGAATCAATTTCTCTCATCTCGCCCGGCACTTCCTGAAGAATCCGTACTATTTCTTTAAAGTGAGCACCTTCAGGACGCGGAATTGCGGCTATAAAGGAAAGAAGATATTCAGTGTCAGTTATGACTATCTCGTTAGCTACTGGGAAAAGTCGCAACACTTACGTCTTACTAACCATCGACTAGCAAACCCCGGAGGACATCAGACGTAGAACCACTCCATCTTAAAGTAGCTGAGCCGGGTCCAAGATCCCGACACCACTTGGCAATTCCTGACTGCCTCTGGAAACGTGAATGAAGGATTGTCTCCCCGACTCTTGACATTAAACAAGTATCTGACTTCTTCCGGAGCTGGGGGCCGAAAGAGATGTTCCATGAAAACAATGAATATGCTGTTCAGCTGTGCATATCCATTTGGATGTAATTGCGACAGAGCGATTCTAAAGAAAGTTAACACTTCTCGAATATACTAGTTGAATGGAGGAAGTGTTCCCGCTGTGCACGAATGTCGATTAAAGGCTGTGAATCCTTCTGGGTAAGCGAGTGGCCTGTCATTTGGCCCAGGAAGTAGAACGTCGTCTAATGGTAGACCGTGTCTTAGGCATATTCTCCCCAACATATCTTCGGAGATATTGGATGGCATAGAATCTTGGGATTCATGATAAAATTTGCTCCTAGCAGCTCGTCCGGAGCTAGACCTATTACTTCGACTACAATGGCCGGCATCTCTATTATCGGAGAAGATGAACTTTGAGTTTCATGTTGTTGAGAACTCCCGGGTTCCATAACTAATCAACTC
The DNA here is from genome assembly GCA_030737815.1 of Allium fistulosum. Taxonomy (NCBI): domain Eukaryota; kingdom Viridiplantae; phylum Streptophyta; class Magnoliopsida; order Asparagales; family Amaryllidaceae; genus Allium; species Allium fistulosum. The sequence continues at coordinate 1,182,801,351 of CM060903.1, forward strand.
AGTAAAAACCATCATTAGATGATAAACAGCCCGTGTGTTCCCCAGTGTGAAGTGCGTGGATGCATTGTATAGTGCAGTGCTATATAATACTTAAGAAATTCTACAGAACTTGGAAAAATGACAGAATGACGATACTTCGAGATTCAACCGGAGTGACCATCATCGCTGACCATCTTGACCGTGCCTTCTAGACTTCAGTGAACGATCCAAGTTAAAGTTCGTCAGGTTTGTCAAGTTACAGTTCCATCGACGAGCTTCGAAGGACAGTCAAATATGTAATTTAAAAGTTAAGTCCAGTTATGCAAGGCGGAAGCTCATCGGGGTCGAATGTTCGATTATGCGAAGATATCGCATCCATCAAAGTTCTAAACTTGGATCGATCACCAGGAGCACGATCCATCTCGATCATGGGAAACAACATTTCGTATCGATCACTCAAAGGTTAGTTCGTATCGACCCTAAACCCTCCGTTTCGTGTCGATCGGCAGAAGCACCTTCGTATCGATTACAAGGTCCAAGGTTTTGTATCGATCACTCCGTATCGATACGAAGGCCCATCATCAATCGATACGAATAATACCTTCCATTGATACAAACTTCTTCATCATAAACAATCGATACGAGTACGTCCTTCGCGTCCATTACCCCTTCTTCTTCTTCCCTAAGCAGATAGCACTTCGTTTCTTCCTTCCTCGACCATGCTCCGACCCAACCTCGGCATTAACATCACCGGAATCGATCGTGGATTTGTAGGAATTGGCATAAAATCCAAGTCTAATTGTTCTAAGATGAATTATTTCAACTAATTACCTAGTTTGGTGGATCGGTTTGGAAAATTAATGAGTTAATTTGGTTTTGGAAACGAAGGCAGTTTTCTTCTTTCTCACGTGCTCTATCGGTACGAAGGCAAGTGTGAAAGTGATGGCAAGTAGGAAATTTGGCTAAGTCCAAAAAGCATTTATACGAACTCATGACCAGGAAAAAGACGATCCACCTCCCAAACATGTTAAACGGTGGGAACGTTCTCCTCTCTGATCGATGTGAAGAAGCCTTCTCCGTATCCATTCGTCATCGATCTTAGACAAAAGCTATTCGCATCCATCGGCAATCCATCAATGCGAAATGACGACTTCGTATCCATTACTCTGGGGTCCACTAGTACTCGTATCCATCGATACAAAGCATGTAAAAAAAAACCAACCAATCCATGTCGATCGCCATCGAGACGAAAAACAAATTTTCAACTTTTCACATCGATCCAGGAGAGGATCGATACGAAGAGACACTCTAAAACAACCATCAAGCGTTGTTACAACTTGAATTTCACACCGATTCCGGAGAGGATCGATACAGAATTCGATGCAAGAAAACTGACAATGACTCGTGATTGTATGAACGTTAACGGGAGTCAGGTTAATGTACATGCATGTATAAGGACTAATGCTCAATTTTCAAAACTCACAGGAATTGGATGCTCACCTGATGATAATTACAACAACAAACAAAAGTTTGCTATCATTCAACACTCAGTTACAACAGTGCATAGTACAACAATTGGCGGCCAACAATTCATTATTTATATTACTAAAGATCCATCAAACGCTACATCTTTTGACGAAAAGACAACAACCGGTCAACAAGTCAGGTAAAACTGTTCAGAATGAAGATTGCGGCTTTTCAAAGCATGTCATATTCTCACAAGTCGTACTTTGGGGGGAAAATGTTATCCCGCCTTTTGGCAAGGCCATGACACCAAGAAATTGACTGGAAATCAAAGATAGTTCATCCCGGAAAACAGTTATACACAGGTTCGCTATGAATAATGGTAAATTTTTCTCGAGTCCGGATCAAGCTACAATTAACATGACACATCAATCAAAGCTATGAAAGCCAACATTAAAAATTTCAAGTCAATCTGAGTTCATATGCTCAAGATATGATCGATGTAAGCAGAGAAATTCAGCTCATTCGTATCCATCTGTCCATCTCCTTCGCATCGGTTTCGTTCGAATCCATCCCGGGCAATGCTCTGTTCGTATCCATCGGTTCGCATCAGTTCGTTTCGTATCCATCTGTTTCGCATCGAACACTTTCGTATCCACCATGCCTACTCTACTTCGTATCCATTTTGCCTGGTTCTGTTTCGTATCCATCACGTTTACATGGGTTCGTATCGATCGATCAACGTCGATTCGCATCGATGCCAATTGTGCAGTTCGTATCAATCGATCAACAATCGATACGACAAGGCCATCCAACGATCGATACGAAGTAATATCTTCAATCGATACGAAGTATCTGCATGTGATCGATGTGAAACAGCTCCAAGTCATCGATACGAAGCAACCTCATGCATCGATGCGAAATAGGGATGAAAGCATCGATACGAAATGAATCCATCAGGTCGATGCGAACGGAGCACGTAGAAGTAGAAGACTCGGTCACTCGACATGAAAAGTGGATCGATTCTAAAGGTTAGCACCACGTCAACTAACATCTTGTGCACAACCATCGATACGAAGCAATCGATACGAACAGTATCAATATGAAGGCAGCACTGTTTTGCAAATCCTAACTTGCAGCGATCATAACTAAAATCTACAAGTCCAAATGCCACCAAATTTTCACAAGAGCTTGCGTACATCTTCAGGAATGTTCATGATCGATCCCGACTCGATTGGACTAAATCCTAATCGATACGAATTGCGTTCGTATCGATCATGAATCGACTCCAAACGGTCATAGATCGATCGTGTGGGCCCACCCACGTGAGAGAAGAGGTCTTCCGAGATCTGAGCGGGATATTTGCATCCTACGCCTATAAATAGCAGCCCAGGACCTACTGGAAAAGGACTTTTTTGGCTCCTCTACGTCTAGACTCTGCCGAAATCACCATTGTACTTGAATTTTACTGTTGTAACTCATTGTAAATAGCAAGAAAAAATCAATAAAGTCAATCATTTCATAGTGGGCGTAGGCCATGCGTCGAATAACTCTAAATCTGTGTGTTTCTGTGCGTTTTTCTTGCTCATTATTGGTATGTTTGTTAGATTTTCCTCTTTTTCCATTTATATTCTTCATTTTATCTCTTCAAACACATCTGAAGAGTGTTGTGCCCAATTTTGGTACAAACAACCTCCTTGCTCGATTCCATTCCTATTCCACTTTCCACATCTGTGTCTGGCTCGCAGCCGGGGCCGAAGTCCGAAAAGATAGCCGCGCTTCACGGCTTAGATGACCCTTCTGTAAGTTTGGAAAGTAACGTAATAGCGGCGGAAGTTAAGGAGTAGGAAGTTCAAACAGAGCAACCTCGTAAGACTCAACATGAATTGGTCGCTATCAAGAAGGAGAAGGTTGAAGCGATCAAATCCTCGATGAGCTCCCACAAATCACGGAAGTGCAAAGAGAAGGGAGAATCTTCTGAGAAGGCTGCGGAGCAAGAGGAGGATGTTGCCACTGAGGAATTCATTGACATTACTAGCAGCGACACCACTCCCGAGACGACGCAGAAACTGCAAAAAATGGGCGGAAAAGGCAGCGATGGAAGGAAGCGCCGAGGAGCTTTTGTGGAGACCGATCTTGTTTTGGTTCTTTTTGAGTCATTTTGTTCAAGTGCAGAGTCTGCACTTAGAGTTTTGTTATGGAGTCTGTATTTTCCTTTTGTTGGCCGGTGTTGTGTGGTTACGGCCCCCATGTTTTGACCCTGTATAAAGAAAATTATAAGCAATACATTGATATTTTTACTGTACCCTTATTTGTCTGTTCATATGTATCCTGTGCACTTGTGTTTGCTTTTGTTTTCACTTATCCAGTTCTTGTGATTACTGCCGAAATTTTTATTTGGAGTAACAACTCTTCATTTGGAGTAACATAACTTGTGAACTTATCGTTTTCAAGTATTTTTATTTAAGCGCACTTGTGAACTTATCATTTTCAAGCATTTTTATTTAATTGTCGATGTATGCCCCCAGTTCATAGGGCTGTTTACTTCAAACAATTGACAAATGACTGGTAACTTAGGGTTTAAATAGTCTGCACGTTAACACTCAAAATCACAGCTTGATTTTTCTTTTTTCATAAGTTTTGTGACTTGAGCACATAGTCCGAGTTCTTGCAACATTTTGGTAGGTATGCAACATATGCACATTTGAGATGTGCACATCACATAAGTTGACTGTGGGCAGGTACACGTTGTCAACGCTTTCTGTATTCTTTGGTGTTTCCTATCTTCGGGCAACGTGAGGGGTTTAAGTTTTTTAACAGTTAGTGCGCGGCTTATAAAATGCATGGATTTTCGTACTCCTCGGTGTTGCCTATCTTCGGACAACGTAAGGAGCGTATGTTTTCGAGGTTTGTGCGTGGCTTATGAGATGTGCGGCTTTCGGTACTCCTCGGCGTAGCCTATCTTCGGGCAACATGAGGAATTTAATTTTGGGCCTTCCCGATGTTTCCGGAGCAACACCAGTGTTTAGAAGGCAAGGACCGGATTCCACCGATCCAACGGTTTGAGTCGATTTGCTTCCGTCGACCCGGCGGGTAGTTATTATGAACACAGTTTTGTCGGTTCAAAGAGAGAATCAAATTTTATTAAGGAAAGCAGGGCAGATTTTTGCCTATTTACAATACCCCCGGCATCCCAGGATGGCTTATTTTGTGAAAAATAGAGAGTACATAAAGTAGTTTTCAAATGAAGTAACGGCGGAGTGATTCACTATTTCTCCCTGGGAATTTGGATTCTGTCGATGGTTGTTAACATGAAAGTTCTGTCTCTTAGATTTTGATTGATGACGTACGGTCCTTCCCAGTTTGGTCCAAAGGCCCTCGGAACGGGGCAGACTAGCTTGAGCATAAGATCTCCCACTTCGAATGTTTGGTTGTGAACTTTGGAATTGAAGTACCGTGCGACCTTTGTTTGGTGCGCGACGGCTCTCAACTCGGCTTCTACCCTTCTTTCATTGATCATATCTAGTGATTCGAGTAGGAGCTGCTCGTTTTGGTTTTGACTAAAATTTTGCCTTCGGTGTGAGGGGACTTCTAATTCAATAGGAATCATCGCTTCTGAGCCATGTGCTAGAGCGAAAGGGGCGTGGCCAGTTGCTGCCTTATGGGTAGTTCTATAAGCCCATAGTGCGAGTGGAAGTTCATCAACCCAATTTCCTTTTCCTTTAGTTAGCCGCTTCATGATGGTTGACTTGATGATCTTGTTTATTGCTTCCACCTACCTGTTTGCTTACGGATGAGCCACCGCGGAAAAGCTCTTCTCAATTCGAAAGCGCTTGCAGAAGTCTTTGAACTTGACGCTTTCAAATTGAGTTCAATTGTCAGTGATAATTCTCTGTGGCACACCAAACCTGCAAATAATGTTTTTAGTAACAAAATTAATGACTTTCTTTGTGGTTATGGTGGCTAGTGGTTCCACTTCGGCCCATTTTGTGAAATAATCTACGGCAACTATAGCATATTTGGCTCCTCCTTTTGCTATCAGTAGGACGCAAATCAAGTCTATTCCCCATATTGCGAATGGCCACGGGCTGACCATCTGCGTTAACTCTGTTGAAGGATTTTTTTTATTTTGTTGAATCTTTGGCACCGATCACACCTTCTGGCGTAGTCTGCAGCATCGCGGTTTATTGTTGGCCAGAAGTATCCGCACCGGAGGACTTTCTTTGCAAGGATTTCCCCCTAGTGTGGTCTTCGCATTTTTCTTTGTGCACTTCCTTTTGGATTCGTCAGGCTTCGTCATCGGACACACACCTAAGGAGGGGGGGAGGGTTTGAGAATCCCCTTCGGTAGAGTATTCCATCATGTATCATGAATTAGGGTGTTTTTCAAAGAAGATTTTTCCGTTGATTCCGGTCAATTGGAAGAGTCCCTGCAAGTAAATATTCCTTTATCGGTGTCATCTACATATTTGGTTTGACAGTGGTCTCAAGGATCCAGTTGACGTCCATTTCGTCTATGCTTGGGTTGACTAGAGTCTCAACTGGTGCTCGCCCCAATGACTGAGCTTCTCCGGAACTCACCAGTTTAGCCAAATAATCTGCTTTGGTGTTCTTCTCCTGTGGAATGTGATTTATGGTGTAGTGTTCAATGTCGCTTAGCAGTTCTTGTACTTGGGACGGGTAAGGGGCAAGATTCTCCGTACGAGCCTGGTATTCCCCTTTTACTTGACAAACGATCAGCTGGGAGTCGCTGTATATGTGAATAGATTTTATCTTGAGATCTTTCACAACATTCAGTCCTGCAATCAGTGCTTCGTATTCCGCTTCGTTGTTTGTAGCAGGGAATTCCAAGCACAAAGAATAGCTAATGGCTCATCCTTCGGGGGTTTCAAGGACTACTCCTGCCCCTAGAACAGAGGTTGTTAGATGTGCCGTTGACAAAGAGCTTCCATTGCGTGTCTACTTCCAGCTGAACTTCTGCTAATGCTTGCCCATTGATGGCTTTCCTTGGGTGGTATGTGATATCATATTGACCCAATTCTATATTCCACTTGAGAAGTCGTCCGGAAGTTTCCGGTCGGTATAACACTTACTTCAGGAACTGGTCAGTCAACATTTTAATTGGATGAGCCTAAAAGTATGGTCGTAACTTCCTAGACGCGATCAAGAGGCAATACGCTAGTTTTTCCAGTTTCGGGTAGTTTTTCTCTGCCTTAGTGAACCGCTTGCTAATGTAATACACGGGTCGCTGGATTTTTCTTCTCCATGCACAAGAGTGGTGCTTAATGCATGGTGTGAGATTGCTAAGTAAATGAATAGATCTTCTCCATCCACGGGCTTTGATAGGATTGGCGGAGCCTCCATGTGCCGCAATAGTTCTTCGAATGCTGTTTGATAAGCTTCACTCCATTCGAAGTTCTTCTTTCCTTTCTTTAGCACATCGAAGAATGGTATACACTTGTCGATAGCTTTCGAGATAAATCGACTTGGCGCTACAACTTTACAATTCAAACTTTATAGTTCCTTCTTATTCCTCAGAGCTTGGACTTCTCGTAGTGCTGTTATTTGTCCATGATTTGCTTCGATGCCCCTGGCACTTACAATGAATCCGAGGAATTTTCCGTAGGACACTCTGAAGCGAGACTTGAGTGGATTGAGTTTCATTCCATACTTTCAGAGTATTTCAAACATTTCAGCGAGGTTATCCAGGTGGGTAACAACTACTCGTGATATGACTAACATGTCGACCACATAAACCTCCATCGTTTTCCTGATCCGACGCTTGAACATGGTATTTACCAACCTTTGATAAGTTGCTCCTACATTCTTCAAACCAAATGGCATTACTCTGTAGCAGTATATATCCAGGTCGGTGGTGAAGCTGGTGTTTTCTTGATCGGGTTCAAGCATCAGGATTTGGTTGTACCCGGAGTATGCGCCCATGAATGATAGCAGCTCGTGTCCTGCCGTTCCGTCCACAAGTTGGTCTATTCTATGGAGAGGGAACCTGTCTTTTTGGCAAGCTTTTTTTAAGTCTGAGTAGTCGATATAGGTTCGCCACTTTCCATTGGACTTTTTGACTAAGACCGGATTAGATACCCACTCTGGATAAGTTGCATCACGGATGAAACCGTTGGCCATTAACTTGTCCACCTCTTCTCTTAGCGCCTTAGACCATTCAAGACCGAGGCTGCGCCTCTTTTGCTTTACTGGTGTGAACTTAGGGTCAATGTTGAGCATGTGACATGCGATTTCTGGAGACACCCCACACATATCGGAATGCGTCCAGGCGAACACATCCGAGTTGGCGTGAAGAAATTTAGTAAGCTTCATATGCATCTTGTTTCCAAGGTGCGATCCAATTTTCAAAACTTTAGTTGGGTCGTCCATGTCGACCGTGACAAACACCGTCAATTTTGCCAGTGCCACCCATTCCTCTCCTGAGCTCTTCTTTCTTGGGTCCAAAGCATTGTCGAATCGGCCATGGTCCCCAAGCCAGGGGCAACTCTGTAGTTTCTATTTAGAAGGTTCATGGAAGTGGAGAGTTCTCCCCACGTTCTTCCCTTTTTCCTTTCTACTGGATTCGCGTAATTTTGCAATGTAACATTCTCTGGCATCACACTAATCTCCTTTCACCGCTCTAATTCCATTTGCAGTAGGGAACTTCATGGTTAGACACCATTGGGCCAGAGCTATTCCAAAATCTGCTATAGCGAGCCGCCCCAAGAAGGCATTATATGCTGACATTTCATACACAATTACAAAAATCTGAATGAGGGTGACTCTTCGATCGCCATGTCTAAGATCCATTGGCAGGGCGATTGTTCACATAGGTTGCTTGGGCTTGCCAGTGAACCGTTGGATCTTTGTTTGGCATGCATACACGCTTTTCATGCCGATTTTCATCTGGTCAAAAGTACGTTTGAAAAGAATATTAACAGAGCTACCACTATACCCCAACACTCACCGAACAACAGCGGTACCGATTCCCACTATTACCACCATTGGATTAAGAATTAGGGCTTTGACCCCTTCGGTGTCCCAATTTCGAAACATTATGTCATCAATCAATACTTTCTGCAGCTTGGCTGGGGTTTCTTCTTCTAGTGCGAGACATGATTCCTTTGGAGCATGCTTCAATGAACTTGAATATCGCTCCATCTCTCCCCAACTTCTTTGCAAGGGGTGTTGTCCCCCAGATATTGTTCCAATAATGAGTCACTGGTCAGTTTGTTTGGACCCTTCCTCACTAGTTCCAACTTGATTCCTTCATTCCCTAGGGGGTTGAGCAGCCTTGGGACGATCAGGGCTCTGTGGATTTCTCACGTACTGTTGGAGCTTGTTTTCCCAAACCAACTCTTCAATGAAATTCTTCAGATGGTGGCATTCGTTCGTGTTATGTCCATGAGTCTCATCGAAGCGGCAGAACTATCCCGAGCATTTTTGCTGCTCGGTTGCTTCCTACCTAGGGAGCTTCTTATATTCTTCAGTCCTCTTTGTTGTAAGATAAATGTTTTTCGAAGTGTCGTTCAGAGGGGTATAATCTTCCTACCTGAACCCTTTAAGCCTTTTATTGCTGCCATTACTATTTCTTTTACTGGAGTCCTGATTTTTCCTCTTCTGATTCCCATCTTTCCTTGTGACTCCTTAAGCAGTTCCAGAATCATGTGCATTTTGATTCATTGGTACATCACTTTGTCTGATGTTCATCGTTTGCACACCAGTAGACTTTCTTTCCAGCTCCTACGCTTCCTCCAATCTTAAGTACTGACTCGCTTTACGATTGAAGCCTTTCCTCATGGTAAGCTGCTTTATTTTAATCCATTTCCCGAATTCAGTTTTGGGTGAATGGCACGGACTAACGCCATAAAAACCATGTCCTCATTGGGGTTGCTTACTTCCGTCACCGCGGTATTAAACCAGTTCATGAAAGATTTCAGCGATTCGTTGCATCCCTGGAACAATCCGGATATAGACATGACATCTTTTGGTTGCGTGGTATGGAGCTTGAATTGGTCGGGGAATCTTGTTGCTAATTGGTCAAAGGTAGAGATAGATCTTGGGGGAAGTCTGGTGAAACACATAGACGCAACTCCTTCTAGAAAGATCGGGAAACATCTGCAGCGAATAGCCTTTGAAGCATTGGCTTCGTCCATATACCAGCTATACTTATATAAATGGGGTTTTGGGTCCTTCGTCCCGTCATAGGATGAGATGGTTGGCATTGTGAATTTGTCTGGATATTTTTCATTTAAGATTTCATTCATAAAGGGAGTCTGACTTGGAGCAAACCCCCATTTATCATCTCTTCTGTTTTTACTCTCATCCATCAATCCTTTTATCATGTTTGCTATGTATGCCTCTGATGTCCGGTAATCCTAGGGACGGTAGTCGGTCACTACACCAAGTGTTTGGATTTGCAAACGGTCCTGGCCCATGGGTTGAAGCCTAGGCTCTCCTGTCTTCAGGAGAGCCACTCCCGCGTGATCCCGTTGGCTTGCAGTTGGCCTGATTGGGGCAATCTGGACATTCCTAGCATCATCGAACGCGTTGACATTCTCTTCCAATTGGTTGTCTTGCTCTCCATCTTCTGAATCGGAGAGATCCATGGCTATATCTTCTTGTGGGGTCTTAGCCCCTGATTTAAGTTCATACTTGGTTGCCTTGCCCGCGGGTGGAGTATTCACATTTCCTTCCACATTATGTCCCATGGTTCATGTTGTTACACTTTTTTGCGGTTGTTTCCCGTTTCTTCTGTTTAGACCGAAAATGGAAGAGTTTTCTTGTTCTATAGCAGCCACGGGTTCAGGCATAGTTCTTAGAGTAGGATTTGATTGTAGGGTTAGAAGAGCATTGAGCTTATCCATCAGAGCCTTCTGGCTACTTTCCATCTTTTGGTTGATTTCGTCCGCCATCTTATTCAACTCTTCCCCAGTAACGACTTTGTGTTGAGTGGAAGATGTTGGCGCCTGATTTCCTAAGTTAGCGCCATTTACTTCAGTGTGTTAAGGATTAACATCTTCTCCTGCTATCACTGCCCCTATGGATCTTCCAGAGGCAGTTCCTCTTCTTCTGGAGCCATGGATTCCAAGTGGTGGATTTTTCAGGCAAAGATTGGGGATCTAACTTATGGACTTATGGGATCCAAAGTAGATAGCTAGATCTGGATCCTGAGTTGGATTTCTCAGTGAAAGCACCAAAATGTTAACCCAAAAAATGGATTAACGCCCAGGTTTGATTGTGAAATCACCAGCCCTATTCGTACAGAGCACTAATGTAGGTAATATGTATAGAAAATAACAGTAAAAGAAATAAGACAAGAGATTTTTATAGTGGTTCGGTTGTTAATGAAGCCTACATCCACTTTATAGTTTCATTATAGACTGATCACTGCTACAAGAAGTATTTGATTACAAGATTCTTGATTGTACCTAGCTAAATTGGATCTCTAAGATTAGAATCCACTGGAGAATCACAGTGAACCCCATTAGAGATTGTTGTGAGGGAGGTAGGAATTGAAGAAAGTTTCCAGCAGAGCTTCAGGGACCAGTCCGAAGAAGATCCAGTTTATGTTACAGTTAGGATGGTATTTATAGAGATCGGAGAGCTTCTTGGCCAAGCTCGCTTGTAAGTCACTTGCGGATAGACATAGGACGATCCAGTAGAGTTTAGCTCGCGACCTGAGCCAAAAGTATGGATCGCTGGCGATCCATGAGCATAGCTCGCATGCGAGCTAACTACTTAGCTTCTTTCTTCATTGTGCTGCTATGTCAGGTCATGAGAATACCATGGCTTTGTATGGATCGCTAGCGATCCATACACTTAGCGTATTTTTGGCATTTTGTCTTCTAGGCTCCTTTGCTCCCACGTGCTATAGCTGTTCAGCGACTCACTGATGAAGTTCATGGATCGCTAGCGATCCATGATGTATGGATTGTAGCGATCCATACACTTAATCTTTTTCTGGACTTTGATGCCTGGCCCATTACCTTGTATCGACGTTATTCACGTAGCCCTGTTGCGCGTTGCTTTGTTTCAATGACAATTTACTTGTTATTCGCATTTGGCTGCTAATTGGACTGAACGGGTGCTGGTCCCTTGATTTAGTCAAACTCAATCGATGCTTTAGTAATATGACTTGGCTTCCTTTAACTTGTTGCTTTAGCCTTTTCGGTTGAGTTCCGAGTTGTTCTGACTTCATCAAGTCGTTCTGTCTCCTCTTGGATCCTAATGGGTTAAAAACCCGGATAACATACATTAACTATTTATATATGTGTTAATTGTCTCAAAACACTGGTTAATATATTTATAAAATATATAAATATAAATTTAGAATTTAGTTATATATAATAAAATATCTAATTTAATTTTGACTAAGTTAATAAATTTTAATTCAGGTTTTGTATTTAAAATATCTAATTATGCTTAGTAAAATATTTTAGATTAAAAACCAGATCTTAAAATTATAAGTTAAACTATCTTAAATTAAATTAAAATATGTATATTTATATAAAATTAATTACTACATCCAAAATTAATTATTTTTAATTTATATTTAATTATTTTAATTTATTTATTTAAAATACACAACACTATTTTAATATGTATATATATATTATATATATTACAAAAAAAGTTTTTTAAAATTATATATATGTAAAACATTAATCAGCCAGTAAGAATTTTTTTTAAATTTGAAAGCTAATTTTAACATATATTATTAATCATATAAAGTAATAATTAATTATTAATATAGATATAATTTAATTAAGTTCCGACTAGAAATTTTTTTCTAGAATTTAAACGGTAAAATTTATTTTAAATTAATTATATATATCTTAAATATGATTTTAAATGAATTTTCGGTTTTAGAATTAATAAATAATCATTATAATATATTTATAAATATTTGGAAATTGTGATATATATATTAAATATATATTGTTGAATTATAATGTTTACATATATATATTTGATTTTTGACTTTGTATTGAATAAATTATTTTATGTAAAATTGTTCTTTAATGAGATCTAATGAATTTATAATTAAGGGTAGACATTAACACATATATAAAATCGTTCTATTTGCCAACATATAACATATATACCGCAAATATTGAGTTTACCTACAAGAAAATTGTCTTAGGTTCACACGTTAATCTACCGGTCTCTTAGATCTTATGGATCTACATTACTGTTGTCTGTAATCGATGCATCACCACTGGATATTGCTGTTGCTCCTTGTGTTTGAGACAAATGATGTAAGAAAATGGTTGGTTAGGGAGAAGGTATGTGCGGCGAAAAATAGGAAGGAATGAGACAGAAGTTGTGAACTAAAGTTAATGGCTTGGATTTGAAATTATAGGGAGACCTAGGAGACTAAATCTCTACGTTTCTCTCCTACTAATTCAAACCGAGATCCATATCACTCTCCCTCCTTTTACCCCTTCTTTGGCTGGCCTATATTGGTTCCATAATGGACCAGCTAAACACTCAATCCTATTTGCAATTAATTATATTTAAATCATATTTAAATGTACATCGATATCGTATATCATTACGCATATCGATAGCTTATATATGCATCCAACTAATTACTAATAGCACCTAGAATATTTTATAAGCTACCCCATTTACTAAATACACCATATATTGAAGAATTACAATGAAAACTAATATTTCATATATATATAAATCAAAGCAGAGTATGGAATTAGGTTTTGTTATCCATGATTTAACTATAATCAAAGTGAAGTATCCACATTGAAATTTAATTGTATTCTCAAGTCGAGAGAACTGCGTAACATTGTCACTTTGAGATTTTTGGTTTGGCTTAGTTGTTATTAACCAATAGGAAACTCTCAATGATTCATTTCTTATTTATCTAACAGCTATGAATATGTAACCCTTGGTGCCCTAAAAAGCCATGAGTAATACATTATCCAACATTTGGAGTCCATTATCTACTCTGGTCTTAATAGATGTATCGATACCCTTTTTCAAAACATCTTAACCATGAATATTTAAAATAATATGTTAATATGTATCATGATTATTTACTCACGATTGCAACTATTTGCAACTACAGTCACATAACATTTTTTTAAGGGACTTTCTTATTTTCATACCTCAAATTAGTTACTTAAGTAATTATTTCACCATATAACAAAGTATATAATAGAAATCAAACATCATAATAATGAATAATATTGATTACAGAGTTAGATATATGTAACAAATTATATAATTTAGTCCAGAGTACACATCGTTCCCCAAATGTTAGGTGATGTATTACTCATAGCCGTTGGAGGAACCAAAGGGTTACGTACTAGTAGTTATTGGATGAATATTGAATGACTCACTCTAGAGTTTCCTATTGTTTAATATAACAAAGGTCAAAAAGGAAATCTCAAAGCAATGATGTTACATAGTTCTCTCGACCTGAGAATATTATTGAGCTTCAATATAGGTACTCCACTTTGATTATAGTTAAACACAGCATGGCAATCATCGAGCAAATGTAGTTGGGTCTGAGTTGAAGCATTGGACTATTTAATAGAGAATTCTTCTCCTCGATTGTATAAGGTTAGTATCAAGATCAATTGTAGTCAACTAAAAGTCAAAATATCTTATTAGAGCAGTATAATTAATAATAAATGTTATTATTGAACCAAAGACTTTGTTTTAAGGACTAACTGAGTTGAATGTGGATGATACTGGAATTTTGACCAAAACCAAATCCCATAAATCCTAAAGTTATATAATGTTGATGAGGAGAATTGGTGTAAATAATCGGTACTATGAGGCACCGCTTAAATTGTTTAATTGGATTTTAGTGATGAGAACTTCTATGCGATAAATTTGTTCAAACTACCACCCCACTAGCTAAGGTAACATATGAACATTAATGTGCGAATTGTTCGATATTATTCATTGACTGAATTTACACCTACGATTCGCATGAATGGGTTGTTGGTTTCTACAAAATACCACATGATTTAACTGATTTATAATTATTATATGTTAGCCCAAAAAATGGATCAACACTCTGGATTGAGTGTGAAAGCACCAGCCCTGTTCTTACATACATAGGCTTAGGATCGCTAGTGGCCCATAGCTTTTGGCTCGCTTTCGATCTAATGGCTTGAGATGATTCCAACCATCCTCTCTTTTGAAGCTTATGGCGATCTGGCAAAATGGTATGGATTTGAGATTGATTCGAGCTTATCGCTAGTGACCCATAGCTTTTGGCTCGCTTTCGATCTAATGGCTTAAGGTCTAGCGATTGATTCGAGCTGAATCTAGGAGATCCCATCAAACAAGGTGCACTCAAGGGTCATCTCCTCAAGGTATAAATCTCAATCTTGCAATTTTATAACATTCATATCCATATAACATTTTAAGTGTATATTAATTGTCTATATTTAACAATGTCATGATCATATTGAATAATTAATAATATAATATAGTTTTAAAACATAGTTTGATTAAAAAAGATTTCATTCTTTCTTTTTAGTTATAAATACATTTAAATTTATTTATTATTATTTTACTAATGTAGTGATTAATTTTATGATTTCAAATAATAGTTTATTAGTTTTAAATTTTAAAATATATTATTACATGTTTATAATACAAACATACATACATACATGCATACATGCATACATGTTATACTGCCTTTTGACCAGGCAGTATATCATAAAAGTTGGCTAAATGGCTTCTATGATCATCAAGGCAGGAAGCCCGACGGTTATCAGGCTCGGAAATCGATGATATTTGGAACTATGGACAATAGTTAGGCAGATTCAGACCGGGTCCCAATCAAGGTAAAATCAATACAAAGTGCAAGGAAGGCCCCATGAGGCTACAATTTAAATTTAAAGACAATTAGAGTATGTATGCTTGAGTTATGGGAAAATGAAGAATTTATAAGGATCGATCTAGAGCGATCCATAAAACAGCGTAAATGGACGAAGATCGATCAATATCTCAAAATATACAAAGCCAATGCACTTGAAACTTTCAGAGCTTCAATATATTGAAGAGTGGAGCCCATGAAAATGACGTATGACAAAACTCCCAAATCTTGGAAAGAGACGCCTATTGTTATTGGAACGATCGTACAAATCAGCCAAAACGATCCATAGTTTCATGGAAAATGCGATATCTCACAAACGGTAAGTCGGAATTGCATGAAATTTGGAGAGCGAGTAGCTTACATCATGGAGCACTATAACATCCCTCTACTTGGAGACCCAAAACTAACAGCGATGGATGCTGCAGTCATCCATAGTTTTTAATCCTCGATGACCAAATACGACGAAGTTAGATTCATTGATACACGGATACACATGAATATGGAAAAAATTTAAACTTCAAACAAATTCACATAGCATTTCAAAATATTTCCAATTCATTACATAATCCCTAACTCGCAAACCACATTTAGAGAAAATATATTTATTACATCATACGCCTAAGAGCGACATATGAAGATGCCCCCTTGGATGATCAGAGTATATACAGGCAATATAACAACTTTTCCTTTACAAACAACACAACGGAATTGAAAGAAAAGAGAACTCTAAATAGCTAGCATGCCTCCTGCACGTCTCTGGAAGTTTATTCGTCTTAAGAGGTACCTGAAAACCTCAACTCTCAAACTACTCAAAATCAATTGAGTACCCGAGAGTTTAAGGGGAAAACATAAACTTCGAGTCAGATGTAAAGCCTGGTATGAATAATTATCTACCATCTCAAGTCATTAGATATCTAGTGAGACCACGCCGCTTAGCGGAACGGATTTCCCCTCACTAGTATCTCAAAACCTTTTATAAAACGATATACTGTGCTCTTTCATCTACAATGGTTAAAACAATCCAAAACAATATAGTATGATGATATGCAAAACAGATGAATCAATTCTGGATTACCCGTCCCCATTCGTTTTAGACTATCTGTCTCAATTTTAGTTTCTAGGATTACTATTAACCTATTAGTTTTCATGGGCTGACTAATAACCAGTTAGACATTTAAGGACTCCCCTGTCCAATTACATAGTTTTCATGGCATCACTAAGAACCTATTGGTAACACCAATATCTTACTCTTATCCTAGTTTTAATGGGTTGACTAGGAACCTATTGGTAACCCCAATATCCTTTCTTCTTACCCTAGTGTTCTTGGACAGACTAGGAACCAATTGACATCTATCAATATTTCAATCCAGATATAGTTTTCATGGGCTAACTACAAACCTATTGGCCCCTGCCAGTACCAAATCATAATTTTCATGGGCTTACTACAAACCTATCTTTCTGACACCTTCCTGTATACATAGTTTTCATGGGCCAACTATGAACCTATTGGCCCTTGCCAATATCTTTTCCTATACACAGTTTTCATGGGCTTACTGAGAACCTATTGGCCCCTACTAATATCTTTCTTTTACATTTTAGCATCCTATATTCTGGTCTTCCTGACCTTCTGGATGCAATTCTACTCATTCAGGAGTTTAATCAATTTATATTAACTACTAGGTTAACCTAGCTGGTTCTTCTACCCTTTATCCCCAAAATGCAGTTATGTGTCCATTATAAAGTGGATATATTCATATTTAAAGAAGCAACATAACAACATAGCAATATCACTCATATAGATGATCCAACACGGGTCCTGAAAATTGGATCACATCTTGGAAGCAAGATGTGACTAGAACTCATCAAATTCCTTCGTGCCAACCTGGACGTATTCACTTGGACACATTCCGATATGTATGAGGTTTCGCTAGAATTGCATGCCACACACTTAATATTTATCCCAAGTATACACCAGTGAAACAGAAGAGACGTAGCCTAGGACCCAAATGGTCCAAAGCGCTGAGAGAAGAGGTGGATAAGCTGATGACAAATGGTTTTATCCACGATGCAACTTACCCCGAATGGGTATCCAACCCGGTCTTGGTCAAGAAGTCCAATGGAAAATGGCGAACTTGTATTGATTACTCAGACCTGAACAAAGCTTTCCCAAAAGACAGCTTTCCTCTGCCAAGAATTGACCAACTTGTAGACAGGACAGCTGGACATGAGCTACTATCATTTATGGATGCTTGTTCAGGGTACAACCAGATCATGATGCTTGAACCTGACCAGGAAAATACAAGTTTCTTTACTGATCTGGGACTGTACTGCAACAAAGTGATGTCATTTAGCTTAAAGAATGTTGGGGTAACCTACCAATGACTACTGAATGCCATGTTTAAACATCAGATCGGGAAGACTATGGAAGTTTATGCAGTCGATATGTTGGTTAAATCGTGCATAGCTTTAAATCACTTGGACAACCTCACCGAAATGTTTGAAATACTCTGAAAATATGAAATGAAACTCAATCCACTTAAATGTCACTTCAGGGTAGCCTCTGGAAAGTTCTTGGGATTTATAGTTAGCGCCGGAGGCATCGAAGCAAATCTCGAACAAATTACCGCTTTACGGGAAGTCGAGGCCCGAGGAATAGGAAGGAGTTACAAAGCTTGAATGGAAAGGTTGCAGCACTAAGCCGGTTCATCTCCAAAGCAACTAACAAATGTATACCATTTTTTGACATGCTAAAGAAGGGAAAGAAGAACATCAAATGGAATCAAGCTTGTCAAACTGCATTCGAAGAGCTGCTGTGACAAATGGGAACCCCACCAATCCTGTCCATGCCGGTAGACGGAGAAGACTTATACATCTGCTTATTAGTCTTGCCTCATGCATTTAGTGCCGTGCTCGTATGAGAAGTAGCTAAGATCTTGCGACCCGTATATTACATCGGTAAACGGTTCGCTGGGGTCGAGAAGAACTACCCAAAATTGGAAAAACTGGCATATGCCTCTTGATCACATCCAGAAAGTTATGGTCGTACTTCCAGGCACACCCAATCAAAGTGCCGACAGATCAGCCACTACTAGAAACTTTTTGTTCCTTTACTTTTTCTACGATCTACTATTGCTTTTTCTATTTTATTTGCCTTAATAAATAGGGCTGGTGCTTTCACACTCAATCTAGGGTGTTGATCCACTTTTTGGGTTAACATTAATTAATGTTTGTTAATCAATTTAACATTTATATGTTATGAGTATATTGATGTGTATTCATGTGTATATAGTATATGATATGCAACATAGCAAATTTGTATAGTTACTGTATGCATAAGTGGATTTATGGATCTATATCTAGTACGTATACATTGTAAACCCAAAAAATGGATCAACACCCTGGTTTGATTGTGAAAGAACCATCTCTGTTCATACAAAGCACTAATACAGGTAATATGTATAGAAAAGAACAGTAAAAGAAAGAAGACACGAGAATTTTTATAGTGGTTCGGCTGTTAATGAAGCCTACGTCCACTTTATAGTTTTATTATAGACTGATCACTATCACAAGAAGTGTTTGATTACAAGATTCTTGATTGTCCTTAGCTAAATTGGATCTCCAAGATTAGAATCCACTGGAGAATCACAGCGAACCCCTTTGGAGATTGTTGTGAGGGAGGTAGGAAGTGAAGAAAGTTTCCAACAGAGCTTCAGCGACCAGTCCGGAGAAGATCCGGTTTATGTTGCAGATATGATGGTATTTATAGAGATCGGAAAGCTTCTAGGCTAAGCTCGCTTGTCAGTCACCTGCAGATGGACACAGGATGATCCAGTAGAGTTTAGCTCGCGACCCAAGCCAAAAGCATGGATCGCTAGCGATCCATGGTCTATAGATCGCTGGCGATCCATGAGCTTAGCTAGCATGCGAGCTAACTACTTTGCTCCTCTCTTCATTGTGTTGCTATGTCAGGTCGCGAGAATTCCATGGCTTTGTATGGATCGCTAGCGATCCATACACTTAGCATATTTTTGGCATTTTGTCTTCTAGTCTCCTTTGCTCCCACGTGCTGTAGCGGTTCAGCGACTCACTGATGAATTTCATGGATCGCTGGTGATCCATGATGTATGGATCGCTAGCGATCCATACACTTAGTCTTTTTTTGGACTTTGATGCTTGGCATTCCCATTACCTTGTATCGACGTTCTTCACGTAGTCCCATTGCGCGTTGCTTTGTTTCGATGACAATTTACTTTTTATTCGCATTTGGCTGCTGATTGGACTGAATGGGCTTCAGTCCCTTGATTTAGTCAAACTCAATCAATGCTTTAGTAATATGACTCGGTTTCCTTTAACTTATTGCTTTAGCCTTTTCAGTTGAGTTCTGAGCAAGGTTTTAAATCTCCCCGAGATCAGCCGAGATGAAAATCCGAGATATTAGCCAAAATCCGAGATTTGGCAGCTTGGTTAGTTATAAGTCTTTTAAATATCGCCCGAGATAGCCGAGATATTTGCCCGAGATATTGGCCAAAATCCGAGATTTGAAACCTTGGTTCTGAGCCGTTCTGACTTCATCAAGTCGTTCTATTTCCTCTTGGATCTTGATAGGTTAAAAACCCAAATAGCATTTGCCCCCCCAGAGTACGTCTTCATTGGAAACAAGGCGTGCTTTGGAAGTTATCGCTTTTAGTATCTGTTGTCAAATTCCAAGTAATCGTATTAGAGTTTTGTGGGTACATAGCAGGTTACACTGCTGGTCGCTTAGTTTTGGTCTTTACAGCTACTACTTGTCATACCGGATCAAACTTCTCTTCACAGTCCTCAGTATTCCTTGAAGTGGTAGGAGGATGTCACGGTGCATATTTGGAGTCGACGATGGGTGATTCTATGGATCGCTGGCGATCCATAACAGATGGATCGCTGGCGACCTAAGCACTTAGAAATTTTTTAGCCTTTTTGGTTTTCAGTTGCCTATATATCCAGTTGAGCCAAGCTACATGTTCACTTTCACGCGACCTGAACTCCTTCGTGCGATCTGAAGATTTCAAGTGACTCTAGCCTTCGATCCTTCGACTTGCAGCGATTCGATCCATACACTTCAGCGATTGGATCCACTGTTTCTAGAGATTCGACTTTGTTCACCGCCTTAATTTCTTCCATGTTGTCACCGATCGAAACCCTAGCCTTGCTTGCGTCTTGAATCACCTCCAACCTACCATTAGATCCCTACTGACCTGATTCTCAGCTCGCCAGTAGCTTGTCTTTGGTTTATTAATTTACGTCTTCGACTAATTTCGTGTTTAGAGTTTAATCCAAGGCAGGTCTGCTATCATTGTGTTCATTTAACGATTCAATGGCGAGATCGCATTTGTGATGTTGGTCGTGAGAAGTTTTAGTTGATTACGGCTTAATAGAGGAAGATAGTAAATCGAGTCTTGAGTTTTCTCCCGGAACAACATTCGGGCCTTGGCCTGGTGCTTGACACGTTTTGCTATCTTTGTCCATTAAGCCAAAATTGACTTATGCCAAGCTCCATAGTTGATACTGAACGACACATCGCGAATTAGTCCCGACTCTTTCGGAGGATTCAGAGTTATCTTGCTTGCTTTTTGCATGCTCAGTGTCCCTGCAATGAAAAGAATTTTCCATGCCGCTTCGGATAACGGATCTGAATGGGTAAGTGTAGAGGAAGTAAAAACAAATGGAAACGATATGGGAAATACTATTCCTTTTCCACTATGAGTGAACTATCTACATGAGATAGAGCGTTTGTAGTGTTTTGGATGCCGAGCTCACCCCCAATAGATAACACCCTGCACCTGCCCCGGTACATACTTGAACTTTTTTGTTTTGGCACGAATCAATATCTCTTAAGAATTCAAGTGTTGTAGGGGAAATTATTAGTTTAGAATATAATCACTTGACCGTTTTGAATGTGAGTTCCGTTGTTTTAGAATGAATCATCCATCTTCGTGCCATAAATCGAGTGGAGGAAGCCCAGCACTTTCGACACTCGAGTTGTCGTCCATCGCCCTTTCTCTTTCCACTTCACAGACAGAATATGGCCAGTTGGTCCCGATAGGCCCGGTCTTGGATCGAACGCCCCTTAATTTTAGAGTTCTACTCAACCCGCTAGAGAGAGCTTATTCGGTGGTTTTTGCTAAAGTTCTGCACAATATCTGCGTGCAACATGGTATACCAGAGGAGGATGTATGTCTACCGAAGATGAACAAGTTTGCTCACTTCCTCCTCCGGGATATACCACTTGCCATCGGTATATGTGTCTGAATGGAGCTGTGCCTCCCTTTAACAACTTTATGGGCGAGACTCTTTCAAACTTAGGCATTTCCCCATTCCAGATTCATCCCAACAGTTATGCCATATTGACTTGCTTGCACATACTTTTCATGCGAACGTTCAACCGCGCCCCAAGCTTTGACGAGTTGCGGTACTTTTTGTCATTCAAGAGGAGAGATGAATATCCATCCTTGATCGTAATTGAAGCTCAAAGGAACCGAAAATCATTTTGCGTCTACAGAGCAACTTGTCCTAGTTCAAGATGCAGTATTTCTTCGTTAGATGCCCTGAGGGGTTTAACCGTCTTTGGACGACAGGGGTAAGTTCCTTTTCCTACTTATCGAGTTTTGACATGTTGTTTTGGAATTTCTAATAAGTTATACACTTCTCACAGTTATCCAAAGGCCAAATAGGGACGTGTCTCTTGATGAAGTTTTTCAGACCCTAAAGGCTTTTGATGTTGAAGAAAGATCTGTCAAGTTTTGTTGACCGATGAAAACTTGCTCCGATACGAATTACTGCATCCGGGGAGGTCCGATGTTAAAATTGAGGTCCCCTCTCCCGCTCGATCGAAGGTTTGAACATGATCTACTTCTTCTTCTCGCGGTTCCGAAGAAGGCGCTTCTCAAGAGAGAGAGGGCTTGTTTAAGGAATCAGTCGAAGAGAACCATGAAGGAGGAGATGCTACTGCGACCTGATTTAGCGGCCCGGTCAGAATGCCTCCGATCTCGAAAGAAGGAGAAAAGGAGTTCCATCAGAGGGAAGGCAAGGCCGCAATGGGCTTAGAAAAAAAGGAAGGGGAACTCAAGAGTAGTAGCGATGAGTCTACCTCTAGCGATAACTTCTACACAGAATCCAACGATGGGGATTTGAAATCGTGCAACGAGACTTCGGGGATAAGTCCTGTCCTTCCGAGCACACCTCCTCTAGATGCGAGAGATAAAGACAATGCACCAGAAATAAAGAGCATCAGGGTTCTCCAAGTAATGATGCTGGCGCGAAGTTTGGAGATTTGAGTGATGTCTACGTCGATTTCGGCGTGCTTATGAGGTAGGATTTAAAATTTGAGGAGGTGCTACCTTGTTTGAGCAGTATTACGTCTGAAGTTAGCCCGATTCCGCCTGCGACGTCCCCCCGAACTGGTTCGTGACGATGCTTTAGGACTTCCCTCGAAACTCATTACACATCTCACTAGGATTACACTTGCTTTTGCACATCCTACTTATTTTATCCCCATTACTAAGATTTTCTATTTCTTCTTCATGTCAGGATGAATAGAGGACGTGGCCTTTATGATGACTTCGAAGAAATCATCGACTCTCAGTGTTGGTCTAAGCATCCTTTCGGTCGTTATCAGCCTCGAGAAATGAAGGAAGAGTATAAGAGAAGAAAGGATTTGGTGGTCGAGACCAACGCCAGGATGAAAGAGAGCGGGGCCAGTCATACAAAGGCGGGTATGAGAAGAGGAGGTCTTTTGATGAGAGGGAGGAGCCTTCGAAGAGTTCAAAGTTTGAGCATCGTTCGCATTCATCGAAACATCAAACTTTTGCACCAACGCACTCCTCAGCGGGTCCAGAAATCCGCGTCACTTCTGCCCCTGTTCCGCCTTCAACATGCATTCCACCATCTTCCGTCGGGCTTGCCCCTGGCGTTTCAGATCCCCACCAGAGACTTGCCTATTTTCTTCCATCGGGTCCTCCCAAGCTTGAAGCAGTGATCCCCGGGTGGTTTTTGAGGGGAGTTAAGTTCGATCGCGATCTCTGTCCAGTCCGTAGAGATTCTTACATGCCACATCTTCAGGCTATTCAAAATGATTTAGACCAAGCCGAAGGGTGAGAAAAATTGTGCAAGCAGCTGGCAGATACCAATTGCAACAACTACCAGGAAATCCTCTCTTTTGAGTTGGTGAATGATGATTTTGAAAGAGCATTGTCCGAACGTGATGCCAGGATTAAACGACTGGAGGAGGAGAAAGAAGCGGCGCTACAAGAGAGCAAAAGGAATGATAACTTGCTGAAAGAAGTGAAAGAGGCTCATGGAAGAATTGAGATCGTCTATAGGGACTAGATAAAAAAGGCTCATGCCGAGGAGGCGACATTAAAAGAAGAAGTGACTGCTTGTAGCGCAACGATTGAAGCCCAAAAGAAAACTATCTCTGATCATGACCATATCGTTGAGGGGCACAACAAGACTATCTCTAATCAGGCTGCGATGATCGCTCGGTTGCAGGACCAAGTTGCGCAGCTTAGCGCTGACAAGTCTTGCGTTGAGGTCGAAAAGGCCACCGTTACGGCGGATTATCTGGAGCTTCAAAACGCTTTCGAGAGGAAGATGGAAAAGATGGATGAGACCATCCTGAATTTCTATGTCAATTCTCTACTTCATCAAGGGAGCCTTAGTTACTTGGGTCCAAGATTTGGCGCACTCTCGTCATGGTCTGGGAAGAAATCTTGACTCGCTTTCACAACAGAGGCAACGTCTACATCGAGCGAGAGTTAGAAAATGCCTATCTTAACGAATAATCAAAGAAGGCATTGCTGGAGGGCCAAGAGATATTATTGATTGAGAGGGAGAAAGAAGCCGCTGATACCGCCATGACTTCGACTGCCGAAGAACTTATGGAGCCTTTCGTTTTTGGCGTCAGCAAGACATCGGAACAGCCCCACAATCTACCAACAAGTTCTGGGCTTGGGGCTTCCCTCAGGTAATAGAACCATTTAAGGAGGGTGAAGGTAGTGAATATGAAGTTGACGTTCTGGTCCACTCTTCTGGCGCAGGTAATCCTCCCGTTTCTCCCAAGTTTGGGAGCTTTCAGCTTACGCTGCAAGAGCATGAAGAATTTAATGCTTTCATTTTTGATTTTATAGGTCCATCTACCCTTCCTGTTGATGTGCCAACTTCCTAGGCGCCTGGACCTGCTGCTATTTCCATAGCCTCTATTATCCCGCCTTTTGGCAAGGCTGTGACACCAAGAAATTGACTGGAAATCAAAGACAGTTCATCCCGGAAAACAGTTATACACATGTTCGATATGGATACTGGTAAATTTTTCCCAAGTCCGGATCGAGCTACAATTAACATGACATGACAATAAAAGCTATGAAAGCCAACGTTACAAATTTCAAGTTAATCCGAGTTCATATGCTTAAGATATGATCGATGCAAGCCAAGAAAATCAACTCATTCGTATCCATCAGTCCATCTCCTTTGCATCGGTTTTGTTCGAATCCATCCGTGGAAACGCTCTGTTCGTATCCATCGGTTCGCATCGGTTCATTTCGTATCCATCTGTTTTGTGTCAATCCCTTTCATATCTAGTACGCATACTCTACTTCGTATCCATTTTTCCTGGTTTTGTTTCCTATCCATCACGTTTACACGGGTTCGTATCGATCGATCAACGTCGATTCGCATCGATGCCAATTGTGCAGTTCGTATCGATCGATCAACAATCGATACGACTAGGCCATCCAACGATCGATACGAAGTAATATCTTCTATCGATACGAAACAAGCCAAACACCATCGATACGAAGTATCTGCATGTGATTGATGTGAAACAGCTCCCAAGTCATCGATACGAAGCAACCTCATGCATCGATGCGAAATAGGGATGAATGCATCGATACGAAATGAATCCATTAGGTCGATGCGAACAGAGCATGTAGAAGTGGAAGACTCGGTCACTCGGCATGAAAAGTGGATCGATCCTAAAGGATAGGGTCACGTCAACTAACATCATGTGCAGAACCACCGATACGAAGTAATCGATACGAACAGTATCGATACGAAGGCAGCAGTGTTTTGCAAATCCTAACTTGCATCGATCATAACTCAAAATCTACAAGTCCAAATGCCACCAAATTTTCATAGGAGCTTGCGTACATCTTCAGGAATGTTCATGATCGATCCCAACTCGATTGGACTAAATCCTGATCGATATGAATTGCGTTCGTATCAATCATGAATCGACTCCAAATGGTCCGGGATCGACCGCGTGGGCCCACCCACATGAGAGAAGAGGTCTTCCGAAATCTGAGCGGGATATTTTCAGCCTATGCCTATAAATAGCAGCCCAGGACCTACTGAAAAAGGACTTTTTTGGCTCCTCTACGTCCAGACTCTACCGAAATCACCATTGTACTCGAATTTTACTGTTGTAACTCATTGTAACCAGCAAGCAAAAATCAACAAAGTCAATCATTTCATAGTGGACGTAGGCCATACGCCGAACCACTCTAAATCTGTGTGTTTCTGTGTGTTTTTCTTGCTCATTATTGGTGTGTTTATTAGATTTTCCTTCTTTTCCATCTATATTCTTCATTTTATCTCTTCAAACACATCCGAAGAGTGTTGTACCCAATTTTAGTATAAACACATTGGTGCTTTCACTGAGAGAACCCAGTTTTTCTCCTGCTCATTGGATCTATTGACGATATCGGATTGCAAGAATCCAAGGAAAAGATCCAGATTTCAAGTCTAAAGTTCTTCCATCCTATTCAGATTTGCATCAAGTCTAGGAAAGAGCTTCGCTATCCATCATGGTTAACACTAGGACTACTTCAACAGCTACAGATCTTGAAGGACGGGATAGACATAACCCCGCGCAACTTCCTCCTGTCGATCAGAATGCTTCCGGACCTTTAGATCGTCAAGGCCCTGCCACCAGGGAAGAGTTTCAACTACTAATGCAAGAGCTTACTCAAAGCCATCAACAGCTTACTCAGCAACTCCGTGCTAACGTAGAATTGACCAATCAGCTGAACCATCAAAGACGAAGGAGATCTAGAAGGGATTAGGCTTCATATTCATCCACTGAAAGTTCAGCCTCTTCTGACTTTAAACATAGATCCACACGCCTCCGGCTGGACGGAAGTTACACACAAGCAACTGGGCATCAGCACACACTGAATCTTAGGCAACCGAGAGTTGGCCCGTCAACCAGCCATCAGACTGGACCCTCCTACCGAGGAGGTACTGTTCCTTATCATGTTACAGACAACTGCACTACCACCACTGCTACTGAATTGGGAGTTGATGTCCGAAACCGGACGGATACGGTCCACCGACAACATGAACATACCCCTGAGCCTTATGTCCCCGAAGACACAGAACCAAGGAGGCGAGACATGGACCGTCGACTGCGACCGGCCCATCCTCGCATTATGGAACCCGACCACACCTTGGCTCAGCATGCCCAGAACGTCCAGACGTCGACATCCCGACTATGATCCATCAGATGATCCGAGAAACCAAGGCCTAACCAATGACGACGGGGGAATCTACCGGAGTCATACTCCTTTTATTAATGATATACTCTACGTTGAACCACCTTGCCGATTCAGAATGCCAATTTGCATGTCTATGAAGGGAGCTCTGATCCCAATCAGCATATCTTAAAGTACGAATGGTTGATGAATGCTGCACGAGCCGATGATGCAGTTAAGTGCCGAAGTTTCTCAATTTCCCTAGGGGGCATAGCAACTATGTGGTTTACCCGTTTACCACCTCGGTCTATCTCGTGTTTTGATCAGTTGGCCACAAAGTTTGTTGAATAGTTCCGTATGCATGTCACAAGGCAGAAAGATGTTAACACCTTATCTAGCGTCACTCAAGCTCCTGGAGAGACACTTAGACGTTATTTGAAGAGGTTTCATGCTGCATGCGCTGAGATTAGTAATCCCAATGATACTCTATTCTGATGGCATTAACTAAAGGGATCGATCCCGATTCTAAATTCGGCAACTGGTTGGCTGGAAAACCTCCTGCGTCATTGGACCGTTTCTGTTCCAAGGTAGCCCAGTTCTTGAGAAGGGAGGATGCGAAACAGTCTAGGAAGAAGGATGACGTAGGACCTAGTGTGGAAGGAATCTAGAGTAATGTTGTTGTTAAACAAACCGGGGAGAGTTCCGGAAAGGTACAATTGAATATACAGAACAAACAGAATCAACAAAAAGGCGATGGGAATCAAAACAGGAAACGGGATCAGAATCGTGGGCCACGACGTAGGGCTCCTATGTTTGACAATTATACTCCTTTGAATATGTCATTGGAAAATGTGTACTTACAGACTTGTAATACCATTCAATATAAGAAACCTGCTCCGAAACAATCATTAGAGAAATAGATTCAAATGGGGAAGTTTTGCAGATTTCATGATAGCTATGGCCATAACACGAACGAGTGCCGTCATTTGCAGGATATCATTGAGAAGTTGATATGTGAAAGAAAGTTGGAGCAGTTTGTGCGGGCGCCGCAGTCTGGAGGAGAGGGCCCATCGAATCAGAACCGAATACCAAATCAGGCGAGACCGAAGGAACCCGCTCATACCGACGAGAGGTTAGTGATTAATACTGTTAGTGGTGGTCCTCATCCAGTAGACCGAAGCTGGAAGGAAATGGAGTCGTATGCCAGTTCTATTAGGCATGTGAGCTTTGAATGTTGTTGTAGTTTGGAAGATGGGGCTCCAGCCAAGCAACAAAAAACGATGACTGACGACATCGTATTTCGAGATAGAGATGCCGACAGGGTCGAAGCCCTAACCATTGATCCACTTGTCATATCAGCTTGGGTAGGTCCTGCTTGGATGAAGAGGATCTTAGTAGGCGGTGGAAGCTCAGTGAACATACTGTTCAAGCGAGCCTATGACCAGATGAAAATGGAAACAAAGGATTTGAAGCCTTGTCAATCTCGCATTAATGGCTTCAACGGGAGTGCTGCTGTACCCACTGGAGTGGTGGAACTGCCAGTGGAGTTGGAAATCGGAGAACCCCAGAGAGTCTGGATATTACAATTTCTTGTATTGGACATAAATTCACCATACAATGCTTTCTTGGGCCGACTGGCCCTAGCTGAGTTCAGGGCTTCCATTGCCCCTTAGTGTCTGACTTTAAAATTCCCTATCGACAATGGAGTTGGAGTCGTTCAGGGAGACCAAGCTGCTGGACGAGCCTATTATGTTGTTGAGCTATGGGAGGCGCAGCGAAAAGAAAAAGGAAAGGGCATAGAGGAATCTCTCTGCGTCCGCTTTGCTGAAATTGACAGTTAATGCCTAGGCCTAGGCCCGGGCATCCCAACCAATTCCTAAGGAATCTTGACCCAAGAGATACAGAAAGTAAAGATGAAACTAAACACAGTCAAGCTTCCCGACCGACTGACGATCGATGTTCCGATCGACGATAATGACGATTCTAAGCTAAGCCAACAAATGCAGGAGGAATTGGTTGAATTTCTCCAGGAAAATCTCGATGTGTTTTCCTGGACACATTCTGACATGTGTGGAATTTCCCCAGACATTACGAGCCACACATTGAATATTGACCCGCGGTATGTCCCGATCAAGCAGAAAAGGCGCGGTATGTCCCGATCAAGCAGAAAAGGCGCGGTATGGATCCAGAGAGATCTGTCGTCCTTCAGGAAGAGGTAGATAAGCTCAAATCGAACGGATTTATTCGAGATGCATTATACCCGAAATGGGTGTCCAATCCTGTACTCGTCTGAAAGCCAAATGGGAAATGGAGAACATGTGTTGACTACTCAAACTTGAATAAAGCTTGCCCTAAAGACAGTTTTCCACTTCCCCGAATCGATCAACTCGTAGACTCAACGGCTGGACATGAACTCTTATCCTTCATGGATGCGTATTTTGGCTACAACCAGATACCCATGCACTTGCCTGACCAGGAGCATACCAGCTTCGTAACCGATCTGGGACTTTACTGCTACAAAGTTATGCCTTTTGGACTCAAGAATGCTGGAGCAACTTATCAACGGTTATTTAATCGAATGTTCGCTAACCAGATCGAAAAAACCATGGAGGTATATGTAGATGACATGCTAGTGAAGTTGCGATTCTCCACTGATCATATCAAAGACCTGGAGTTAATTTTTAATATCCTCTGAGAATATAGAATGAAGCTCAACCCGTTGAAATGTCACTTTGGGGTCGCATCCGGAAAATTCCTTGGGTTTATCATCAACGCTCGAGGAATCGAAGCCAATCCCGAAAAGATCTGGGCGATTAGAAACCTCAAGACTCCAAGAACCATAAAGCAAGTCCAAAGCCTCAACGGGAAAGTAGCAGCACTGAGTAGGTTCATTTCAAAATCCACTAACAAATGTATTCCCTTCTTCGATTTGATCCGAAAAGGGAAATAGAACTTTGAATGGACTACGGAATGTGAGGGCGCATTCAAAGCACTGGTTCAACATCTCTCTACACCATCCATTCTGTCAAAGCCTATTGATCACGAGAGATTGTACATCAACTTGGCGGTATCAGAAAACGCAATCAGCGTTGCCCTAGTTCGGGAGGAAGATCGGATACAACAGCCAGTATATTACATTAGTAAATGACTAACGAGAGTAGAGAGAAATTATCCGAAGCTGGAGAAGTTGGCTTATTTTCTTATCATTGCCTTAAGGAAGCTCCGTCCGTATTTCCAGGCTCATCCTATCACTGTCTACACCGACCAGCCGTTACGACAGGTCCTTACGCGGCCTGAGACGTCTGGTAGGTTACTTAAGTGGAATATCGAGCTAAGTCAGTTTGACGTTACTTACACTCCAAGGCGAGCTATCCAAGGACAGGTCCTAACAGACTTCATCGCTGAATTCACTATCCCGGAGGACTTGCCCAAAACCAGTGAATCTCCCAAGTATATCTGGAAGTTGCATACTGATGGTGCATCAAATGACCGTTGCTCAGGCGCCGGAGTTGTATTGGAAACTCCTGAAGGTCGATCTATATGTTATGCTTTAAAGTTCGATTTTCGTGCGACCAACAATGAAGCTGAATACAAAGCCTTACTTGCTGGATTAAGACTTGCCAGGGATTTAAGAATTATTGCTCTGGAGATTTATTGTGATTCGCAGTTGGTAGTGTGCCAAGTTCGGGGGGAGTACCAGGCCAAAGACCGAAGGCTGGCTGCTTACCTAGCTCGGGTCCAGGAGATATTGAACCAGTTTGATTATTATGCCATTTATTGTATACCCCGAGAGCGCAATCAGAAAGCCGACTCATTAGCGAAGTTAGCTAGTACAGGTGAGGCACATCAAATGGGAATCGTTCCTATGGAAACGTTATCTTCCCGAGCATCGATCAAATGGAAACAGATTGGTTATTTGAGGTCATTCCCGATAAGGAGTCATGGATGACTCCGTTTAGAAACTATCTCGAGCATGGGAACTTGCCGGAGCGTTGGAGTGAAAAGAGACAGGTTCTTCGAAAAGCTTCGCGGTTCACTATTCAGGTTGGAGTCATGTATAGGAGAGGGTAATTTGTTCCTTTACTTCGGTGTATCGCTCATGATGAAATCAAACGAGTATTGCATGATGTGCACGAAGGAGAATGTGGCGATCACACCGGGGGGTAAGCTCTTGCCAAGAAATTGCTCCGATACGGATACTATTGGCCGACCGTAAATAGCGATTCATTGGATTACGTCAAAAAATGTGACAAATGTCAAAAACATGCTCGAATTCCTAGAGCTCCACCTACCGAAATAACTCAGATGGTCAGTCCATGGCCATTTGCAGTATGGGGGATTGATATTATTGGTTCTCTACCTCTAGCCAAAGGTGGTGCAAAGTACGCCATCGTCGCAGTTGATTACTTTACCAAGTGGGCGGAAGCTGAACCCCTCGCTACAATCACGACAAAGAAAGTGATCAACTTTATAGTGCGTAACATTATCTTTCGATTTGGTCTCCCACATGCCATCATCACCGACAATGGAACCCAATTCGATAGTGTTGAATTTAAGAACTTCTGTCAATGATTCCACATCTAGAAGAAGTTCTCCATAGTTGCACACCCTCAATCAAATGGATAGGTTGAAGCTGTTAATAAAGTTATAAATTCTATTCTGAAGAAACAACTGGAAAAGGCCGGGGACAAATGGGTCGATGAACTTCATATGGCCCTATGGGCTTATCGGACAACCCACAAATCTGCAACCGGCCACACTCCATTCTCTCTATCCTATGGTTCAAAATCCGTTATTCCAATCGTGATGGAGGTGCCTTCTCATCATGTGACATATTATGATCCGAAGACAAATGCTATATTACTTACCGAATCTTTGGATTTATTGGATGAGAAGTGTGAAGAGGCTGATTTGAGGGCAGCCGCATACCGAAGTCGAGTCACCCGATTGTACAATGCCAAGGTCCAACCCCGAACCTTTGAACTCGGCGATCTCGTCCTCAAGAGAATTTACCTGGTCCCTTCACATATGAAGCCAATGTG
Organism: Allium fistulosum; assembly: GCA_030737815.1. NCBI lineage: Eukaryota > Viridiplantae > Streptophyta > Magnoliopsida > Asparagales > Amaryllidaceae > Allium > Allium fistulosum. The sequence goes on from CM060903.1 coordinate 1,182,833,197, forward strand.
GGAAGGGCCATATGTCATTGAACGAAAGCTTTGAGATGGCACATTCAAATTATCGACCGTTGATAGTCTCCTTCTGCCAAGAGCCTGGATCAACGGAAGTCGACGTCGCTACTATACATAACAGGCTCTGTTTATTTATTCAGTCTATTTTTCATTTGCAATTTGTTTGTGCATTTCGAAATAAGAATTTGTAATAAGGCAACTGACTTTGCCATATTTTCTTATTTCAGCAATAAAATACAATCTCTTCGAGCCAGAGCTGTGATTTTTTGAAATACGTCATATGACCATCACTATGCACGGAGAGCTAAGTTCCATCATACAGTGGGATTTATTTATAGGGAGTGACTGTGATACGACCGGTCACTCACTAAGTGAAACCCGAGCTCGGGGACAAGTCATCACACCGAAGCCAAAAAAGATTTGATACACGACAATCCTCTAACTAACTCCAGATTCCCAGAGTGCGAACTGGAGTATAAACCTCTAAATGCGGTTTCAAAGAGGGTGGATCCGTCCACCTAACGACTTCGCTCGTACTTAACCAAGTTTGAGGAGGATGGATCTGTCCATCTAATGACCTCGCTTGTTAACTCAAGGTGGATGTGAGCTGACCATCCACGATCCTGATAGATTCGTCGTTCCCGGAGTGCGAACAAAATCCTAAAGCCTAAACAGATGTAACTAACCATCTATTGGCCGACTCCAGATTCCCGGAGTGTGAACTGGAGTATCAACATAAATACCAAGCGGGTGAAATTGACCACCCATCAACTAACTCCGGATTCCCAGAGTGCGAATCAGAGTATAAACATTAAATAACCCCGGATTCCCAGAGTGTGAACTGGAGTATAAACATCGACTAACTCTAAATCCCCAGAGTGTGGATTGGAGTATAAATGCAAGCTGGGTGTGACTAACCACCCACGAATCGATCTAAGTCCCCAGAGTGCGGATTGGAGTATAAACGCAAGCCGGGTGTGACTGACCACCCACGATCGATCTAAGTCCCCAGAGTGCGGACGAAGTTCTGAATATCAAACGGGCGTGACTGACCGCCCATAAAATAACTTAAGTCCCCGGAGCGCGGACGTATTTCAAAACCTTGTGCGGGTGCGACCGACCACCGATCTACAAGTGCAATCCTCAGAGTGTGGATGCGATCTCCAATAGACGAGCAAGTGTGATTTGACCACCTGAACTCGTCTCGTTTCAGTCTTGCTTCAGAAAAGTTAAGCTCGATGTATTAAAGGCAATCTACGATTGTTAACCAGTCTTTTAAACTTATCCCCGGAACTGGGGACATAACTTAAGTACCAGCCACTAATTAAAATAGTGCAATATCGAGATTCGACTTAACACTCGATCGCAACCCGAAGCCATAGCTCCGAAACTTAGCCACTAAACTCGGGTCCGATTTAAAGACTAAAACTCCACCAGTGTATTGAATGGAAGTTCGAGCGCTGAAGCACTTTAAACAAATGTACACAAACTAAGCTGAAGACAAAATAAAGTTTTATTTCAATTATTCTTTGGAAGAAAAAAAAGATAAGTACAAAATTATACCAAAAATCCTACTAGCGGGAGCCAAACCCACATCTATACACAGCCTACAAAAAGAAAGCAAAAGTAGATTCCTATCTATCTACCAAAAATGAGCCGAAAAGACATATCTATTCTTTCTTTTTTCTCGGCTTCTTCTTCGGCGTGGACCCGCTGGATTCGCCGCTTAGTTTCCTCTTCGAACACTTGCCTTTTGGCGGCTGATCTCCAGGTCAGGGCATTATGTTAACTTCCTCCTCTGAACTCACGTGAATAGGAATGCTTCCTGAAGGCGGAGTCGGAGGGATAGGATCAATGTTAGTAGGTGGAGGAGACACACTTGTATCAACGACCGTTCCTCTTAGGGAGATCATCCACAAAGGAGCTGGTCCAGGACCCGCCATTCCACCTCCAAAGCTACTGGCCTGCGCAGCTGCTTCCATCTCGGCGTTAATTTCGGCTATTATTTTCTCCTCACGAATTGTTTGAGCCTCGTTGGGAACGCTAGCAGTTGGGCCCGAAGAGCTAGTCACAGGTGCGCTCCCACTCATGACAAATGGAAGATCAGCAAAGGGGCCACTATGATGACCGAGAAGTTCCTCCATCATCTGTTCATCGAAAGTAAGTGTGCTCCCTTGTACCCCATCCGTAGGTGCAGTAGCCGTTGTCTCTTCCGTTATGATAGCCTCCTGGTTGTGATGTAACTCTTGGGTTGCAGGAGGCATAGAAGATGAAGCTCCTATCACTGAATAGTGACAAAGAAAAAGTTATTAGTGATTGCTTCAAGTAACGCTTCCCACACTGAATGAACTCAAGAGATGTTCAGGATATATACCTTCCTCAGAATGACTTGCAGGCGGAACTGGAACAGCTTCAATGATGTGCTTGTGAACTAGAGATAATCGCGGCTGATCAGGATTATAAGCAGGAACAGACTGAGGATCAACCGCAGATGTAGATTCAGGCTGGGTTAGCACGAGAATTTCAGAACCCGCATCATGGTGCTCAATACCAGAACCCTCTCCAGCTTCTGAAGGTTGAGTACCAAGTTTCTCCTTTTTGTATGTGATCGTAATATCATGGAGAACTTTTCTTTCATCTTCACTCAGCACCCGGTTCTCCAGTTCGAATTCATCAATTGCTTCAACTTGGTGTCTTGCCTTTTCATCATCCACCAAGCGACCCCAGGCATTGTATAAGTGTGATGGATAGTTATCGAGCCAGGTTAAGTTTCGATGCTTCAAAACGTTGGTGTTGTATGTGATCAGAAGATCTTCAATATTGGCCTCTAACCTGGCCTCTGCAATCTTAACTTCATCCTCAACCCTGGCCTCAGCCTCCCGAATTTTAAGTGTTGTCGCGTCCCTTTCACCCCGGAGCACCATAGCTTGTTCAAACACCTCCTGGGCTGATTTGTTTGCATCATCTTTTCTTTGACGATTTCGGAGAGTTTGGCTTTTAGCTCGTTAAGTTCCTTTAGCACAGCATCCCTTTCAACTGTAACAGTGGTGTTTCGGTGGCCCATCTCCTCAACTAAAGCGAAATGCGTCTATCGCATCCTTTCCATGGATTGATTTGCCTCATCGGCTTTCTTAGTGGCCTCTATTTCCGACTTCCTAGAAGATTCAGCCTCATCGTTAAGCACTTGTATTATGCGGTCCTTCTGAGAGAGGTCAGCTTCTAATTTTTCGATTACTTTTGCCCGCTTAAAGGCCACTGCTGATGCTTTACCCGCAGTCTTCATCCACTCCCTATATTGGTTGTAAACATCGTGGATTTAATCATGCATAGTTTGTTCCACCTCAACTGCGATTCTCTTTAAATGCAGAGGGAAGATGAAGCCATCAAAATAGATGTTTGGGATGTCTTTTTTCAACTGGGCGATTCTGATCGCTCCTTCTCCAGTGGGCTTGGTGGCCGCTTGTTCAATGATAGTAGGAGTTTTAACCTCGGTTCTATGGCGCTGTGAATCAGACCTAGGAGCTTGAGAAGACGGTTTTTGGAGTGGAAGTTCTAAGGGTTGTTTCCCGTGACCGGAGGGTAGTGTTGGAGCTTGAGGAGTTGGTGAACGTGATCGGGATCGATGTCTGTTTCCCTATCTCTATCCCTCTCCCTCTCATAACGTTCCTGGCTGAAATAACTACGATCGCGGTCTCTATCAGCTTCCCTCCTACGAGACTCATAGTATGAACTGGATGACCGGCGTGCAGAGCGAAGGCTTCTTAACATAGATTCTTGCCTAGTCATCGTATCTGTAAAATAGAAAGAAAAGCAGAATCAGTAATCTCCAGAAATGAGTAACTTATGTTTGGAAATCGTGTAGTGCCGTAAAGTGTATGTATGCATGTGTTAAACACCCCGACCAATCGAATATGTCGGCCACACTTGTAGGAATTAACTCGCTTAAATCTAAGGCACTTTGAAGCCCTTCCAATCCGCAGTCGTGTTGGAGTGACACATAGTCCGGAATTGGAATGTCGGCGAGCCCTTCGAAAGGATTCTCTATTTGCGAGGGAGGAGCCTCCAAAATTCTAACATTGGAGGCTGGCAGGGACACGACTATGGATTTCCATCTCGAAGACTTATGATGCTTATATGCTACTGCCTTGCCTTTTCTCCTTTCCTCTAAATCCTAAAAACTATCGGGAGGCCCGACAACGGGTTCGTCGTCAATGGGTGTGTTTTCTTCATCGCCCTCCTCAGCTATTACGATCCCGGACACTCTATGTTTAGCCTGTCTCGTCGGGGCCGCCCTAAGCGGTCCCTCAAGTCTTATGCTCTGGTTTGGATCGATTAGCCCAACAATTCTCAAGTCCCTATCGGTAAGCACCGAATCAATTTCTTTCATCTCGCCCGGCACTTCCTGAAGAATCCGTACTATTTCTTTAAAGTGAGCACCTTCGGGACGCGGAATTGCGGCTATAAAGGAAAGAAGATATTCAGTGTCAGTTATGACTATCTCGTTAGCTACTAGGAAAAGTCGCAACACTTACGTCTGACTAACCATCGACTAGCAAACCCTGAAGGACATCGGACGTAGAACCACTCCGTCTTAACGTAGCTAAGCCTGGTCCAGGATCCCGACACCACTTGGCAATTCCTGACTGCCTCTGGAAACGTGAATGAAGGATTGTCTCCCCGACTCTTGACATTAAACAAGTATCTGACTTCTTCCGGAGTTGGGGGCCGAAAGAGATGTTCCATGAAAACAATGAATATGCTGTTCAGCAGTGCATATCCATTTGGATGTAATTGCGACAGAGCGATTCTAAAGAAAGTTAACACTTCTCGAATATACTGGTTGAATGGAGGAAGTGTTCCCACTGTGCACGAATGTCGATTAAAGGCTCTGAATCCTTCTAGGTGAGCGAGTGGCCTGTCATTTGGCCCAGGAAGTAGAACGTCGTCTAATGGTAGACCGTGTCTTAGGCATATTCGCCCCAACATATCTTCGGAGATATTGGATGGCATAGAATCTTGGGGATTCATGATAAAATTTGCTCCTAGCAGCTCGTCCGGAGCTGGACCTATTACTTCAACTGCAATGGCCGACATCTCTATTATTGGAGAAGATGAACTTTGAGTTTCCTGCTGCTGAGAACTCCCAGGTTCCATAACTAATCAACTAAGTAAAAACCATCATTAGATGATAAACAGCCCGTGTGTTCCCCAGTGTGAAGTGCGTGGATGCATTGTGTAGTGCAGTGCTATATAATACTTAAGAAATTCTATAGAACTTGGAAAAATGTCAAAACGACGATACTTCGAGATTCAACCAGAGTGACCATCATCGTTGACCGTCTTGACCGTGCCTTCTAGACTTTAGTGAACGATCCAACTTAAAGTTCGTCTGGTTTGTCAAGTTACAGTTCCATCGACGAGCTTCGAGGACAGTCAAATATGTAGTTTAAAAGTTAAGTCCAGTTATGCAAGGCGGAAGCTCGTCGGGGTCGAATGTTCGATTATGCGAAGATTTTGCATCCATCAAAGTTCGAAACTTGGATCGATCACCAGGAGCACGATCCATATCGATCATGGGAAAAAACATTTCATATCGATCACTCAAAGGTTAGTTCATATCGACCCTAAACCCTCCGTTTCGTATCGATCGGCAGAAGCACCTTCGTATGGATCACAAGGTCCAAGGTTTCGTATCGATCACTCCGGATCGATATGAAGGCCCATCATCAATCGATATGAAATAATTCCTTCCATTGATACAAACTTCTTCATCATCCACAATCGATACGAGTACATCCTTCGTGTCCATTACCCCTTCTTCTTCTTCCCTAAGCAGATAGCACTTCGTTTCTTCCTTCCTCGACCATGCTCCGACCCAACCCCAGCATTAACATCACCGGAATCGATCGTGGATTTGTAGGAATTGGCATAAAATCCAAGTCTAATTGTTCTAAGATGAATTATTTCAACTAATTACCTAGTTTGGTGGATCAGTTTGGAAAATTAATGAGTTAATTTGGTTTTGGAAAGGCAGTTTTCTTCTTTCTCACGTGCTCTATCGGTACGAAGGCAAGTGTGAAAGTGATGGCAAGTAGGAAATTTGGCTAAGTCCAAAAAGCATTTATACGAACTCATGACCTGGAAAAAGATGATCCACCTCCCAAACATGTTAAACGTGGGAACGTTCTCCTCTCTGATCGATGCGAAGAAGCCTTCTACGTATCCATTCGTCATCGATCTTAGACAACAGCTATTCGCATCCATCGGCAATCCATCAATGCGAAATGATGACTTCATATCCATTACTCTTAGGTCCACTAGTACTCGTATCCATCGATACAAAGCATGTAAAAAAAACCAACCAATCCATGTCGATCGCCATCGAGACGAAAAACAAATTTTCAACTTTTCACATCGATCCAGGAGAGGATCGATACGAAGAGACACTCTAAAACAACCATCAAGCGTTGTTACAACTCGAATTTCACACCGATTCCGGAGAGGATCGATACAGAATTTGATGCAAGAAAACTGACAATGACTCGTGAACGTATGAACGTTAACGGGAGTCAGGTTAATGTACATGCATGTATAACGGACTAATGCTCAATTTTCAAAACTCACAGGAATTGGATGCTCACCTAATGACAATTACAACAACAAACAAAAGTTTGCTATCATTCAACACTCAGTTACAACAGTGCATAGTACAACAATTGGTGGCCAACAATTCATTATTTATATTACTAAAGATCCATCAAACGCTACATCTTTTGACGAAAAGACAACAACCGGTCAACAAGTCAGATAAAACTGTTCGGAATGAAGATTGCGGCTTTTCAAAGCACGTCATATTCTCACAAGTCGTACATTGGGGGGGAAATGTTATCCCGCCTTTTGGCAAGGCCATGACACCAAGAAATTGACTGGAAATCAAAGATAGTTCATCCCGGAAAACAGTTATACACAGGTTCGCTATGAATAATGGTAAATTTTGCCCGAGTCCGGATCAAGCTACAATTAACATGACACGGCAATCAAAGCTATGAAAGCCAACATTAAAAATTTCAAGTCAATCTGAGTTCATATGCTCAAGATATGATCGATGCAAGCAGAGAAATTCTGCTCATTCGTATCCATCAGTCCATCTCCTTCGCATCGGTTTCGTTCGAATCCATCCCGGGTAATGTTCTATTCGTATCCATCGGTTCGCATCAGTTCATTTCGTATCCATCTGTTTCGCATCGATCGCTTTCGTATCCACCATGCCTACTCTACTTCGTATCCATTTTGCCGGGTTCTATTTTGTATCCATCACGTTTACACGGGTTCGTATCGATCGATCAACGTCGATTCGCATCGATGCCAATTGTGCAGTTCGTATCAATCGATCAACAATCGATACGACTAGGCCATCCAACGATCGATACGAAGTAATATATTCTATCGATACGAAGTATCTGCATGTGATCAATGTGAAACAGCTCCAAGTCATCGATACGAAGCAACCTCATGCATCTATGCGAAATAGGGATGAAAGCATCGATACGAAATGAATCCATCAGGTCGATGTGAACAGAGCACGTAGAAGTGGAAGACTCGGTCACTCGACATGAAAAGTGGATCGATTCTAAAGGTTAGCACCACGTCAACTAACATCACGTGCAGAACCATCGATACGAAGCAATCGATACGAAGGCAGCACTGTTTTGCAAATCCTAACTTGCATCGATCATAACTAAAATCTACAAGTCCAAATGCCACCAAATTTTCACAAGAGCTTGTGTACATCTTCAGGAATGTTCATGATCGATCCCGACTCGATTGGAATAAATCCTAATCGATACGAATTGTGTTCGTATCGATCACGAATCGACTCCAAACGGTCATAGATCGATCGCGTGGGCCCACCCACGTGAGAGAAGAGGTCTTCCAAGATCTGAGCGGGATATTTGCAGCCTACGCCTATAAATAGCAGCCCAGGACCTATTGAAAAAGGACTTTTTTTGGCTCCTCTACGTCTAGACTCTGCCGAAATCACCATTGTACTCGAATTTTACTGTTGTAACTCGTTGTAAATAGCAAGCAAAAATCAATAAAGTCAATCATTTCATAGTGGGCATAGGCCATGCGCCGAACAACTCTAAATCTGTGTGTTTTTGTGTGTTTTTCTTGCTTATTATTGGTATGTTTGTTAGATTTTACTCTTTTTCCATTTATATTCTTCATTTTATCTCTTCAAACACATCTGAAGAGTGTTGTGCCCAATTTTGGTACAAACAGCCACCTTGCTCGATTCCATTCCTATTCCACTTTCCACATCTGTGTCTGGCTCGCAGCCGGGGCCGGAGTTCGAAAAGATAGCCGCGCTTCACGGCTTAGATGACCCTTTTGTAAGTTTGGAAAGTAACGTAACAGCGGTGGAAGTTAAGGAGTAGGAAGTTCAAACAGAGCAGCCTCGTAAGACTCAACATGAATTGGTCGCTATCAAGAAGGAGAAGGTTGAAGCGATCAAATCCTCGATGAGCTCCCACAAATCATGGAAGCGCAAAGAGAAGGGACAATCTTCTGAGAAGGTTGCGGAGCAAGAGGAGGATGTTGCCACTAAGGAATTCGTTGATATTACTAGCAGTGACACCACTCCCGAGACGAGGCAGAAACTGCAAAAAATGGGCAGAAAGGGCAGCGATGGAAGGAAGCGCCGAGGAGCTTTTGTGGAGACCGATCTTGTTTTCGTTCTTTTTGAGTCATTTTGTTCAAGTGCAGAGTCTGCACTTAGAGTTTTGTTGTGCAGTCTGTATTTTCCTTTTGTTGGCCGGTGTTGTGTGGGTACGGCCCCCATGTTTTGACCCTGTATAAAGAAAATTATAAGCAATACATTGATATTTTTACTGTACCCTTATTTGTCTGTTCATATGTATCCTGTGCACTTGTGTTTGCTTTTGTTTTCACTTATCCAGTTCTTGTGATTACTGCCGAAATTTTTATTTGGAGTAACAACTCTTCATTTGGAGTAACAGAACTTGTGAACTTATCGTTTTCAAGTGTTTTTATTTAAGCGCACTTGTGAACTTATCGTTTTCAAGCATTTTTATTTAAGTGTCGATGTATGCCCCCAGTTCATAGGGCTGTTTACTTCAAACAATTGACAAATGACCGGTAACTTAGGATTTAAATAGTCTACACGTTAACACTCGAAATCACAGCTTGATTTTTCTTTTTTCATTAGTTTTGTGACTTGAGCACATAGTCCGAGTTTTTGCAACATTTTGGTAGGTATGCAACATATGCACGTTTGAGATGTGCACATCACATAAGTTGACTGTGGGCAGGTACACGTTGTCAACGCTTAATGTAATAATCTATCATACTCCTGTTTGGTTGGAGTCGTCCCCATTGTTTTCGACAGTTGGAGGGGCTTGATTCTGGTTATTTCTATATGAATAAGTTCCCTGGCATTGCCAGGGCAATTTCGGGACTTGAAAGTGCGCGCGACTTATGGGATGCGTGGATTTTAGGATTGATATGTCCCGTCGATTTGGAACGGTTTTGGGGCTCCTCGGTGTTGCTTATATTCAGGCAACGTGAGGAGTTCATGCTTTAGGAGCATGATTTCACAGCTTCGGGAGTTAATGCGCAGCTTATGAAATGCACGGCTTTTGGGACTGATATGACCCATCGGTCCGAAATGGTTTTAGTGCTATCTGATGCTGCCTATCTTCGGGTAACGTGAGGAGTTTAAGTTTTAAGAGTCAATGCGTGACTTATGGAGTGTTTGGCTTTTCATGCTTCTCAGTGTTGCTTATCTTCGGGTAACGTGAGGAGTTGGTATTTTGAAGTTTAGTGTGTGGCTTAGGAAGTGCACGGCTTTTCGTACTTCTCGATGTTGCCTATCTTCGGGTAAAGTAAGGAGTGTAATTTTTAAGAGTTGGTGAGCGGCTTATGGGATGCGTGGATTTTATATTCCTCGACGTTGCCTATCTTCGGGCAACATGAGGAGTTTGTATTTTGAAATTTAGTGTGCGGCTTATGAAGTGCACGGCTTTCTGTATTCTTTGGTGTTTCCTATCTTCGGGCAGCGTGAGGGGTTTAAGTTTTTTAATAGTTAGTGCACGGCTTATAAAATACACGAATTTTCGTACTCCTCAGTGTTGCCTATCTTCGGACAATGTAAGGAGCGTATGTTTTCGAGGTTTGTGCGTGGCTTATGAGATGTGCGGCTTTCGGTACTCCTTGGCGTAGCCTATCTTCGGGCAACATGAGGAATTTAATTTTGGGCCTTCCCGATGTTTCTGGAGCAACACCAGTTTTTAGAAGGCAAGGAACGGGTTCCACCAATCCAACGATTTGAGTCGATTTGCTTCCATCGACCCGGCGGGTAGTTATTATGAACACAGTTTTGTCGGTTCAAAGAGCGAATCAAATTTTATTAAGGAAAGAAGGGCAGATTTTTGCCTATTTACAATACCCCCGGCATCCCAGGATTGCTTATTTGCTGAAAAATAGAGAGTACATAAAGTAGTTTTCAAATGAAGTAACGGCGGAGTGATTCACTATTTCTCCCTGGGAATTTGGATTCCATCGACGGTTGTTAGCATGAAAGTTCCGTCTCTTAGATTTTGATTGATGACGTACGGTCCTTCCCAGTTTGGTCCAAAGGCCCTCGGAACGGGGCAGACTAGCTTGAGCATAAGATCTCCCACTTCGAATGTTTGGTTGTGAACTTTGGAATTGAAGTACCGTGCGACCTTTTTTTGGTGCGCGGCGGCTCTCAACTTGGCTTCTACCCTTCTTTCATTGATCATATCTAGCGATTCGAGAGGATCTGCTCGTTTTGGTTTTGATTAAAATTTTGCCTTCGCTGTGAGGGGACTTCTAATTCAATAGGAATCATCGCTTCTGAGCCATGTGCTAGAGCGAAAGGGGTGTGGCCAGTTGCTGCCTTGTGGGTAGTTCTATAAGCCCATAGTGCGAGTGGAAGTTCATCAACCCAATTTCCTTTTCCTTTAGTTAGCCGCTTCATGATGGTAGACTTGATGATCTTGTTTATTGCTTCCACCTACCCATTTGCTTACGGATGAGCCACCGCGGAAAAGCTCTTCTCAATTCGGAAGCGCTTGCAGAAGTCTTTGAACTTGACGCTTTCAAATTGAGTTCAATTGTCAGTGATAATTTTCTGTGGCACACCAAACCTGCAAATAATGTTTTTAGTAACAAAATTAATGACTCTCTTTGTGGTTATGGTGGCCAGCGGTTCCACTTCGGCCCATTTTGTGAAATAATCTACGGCAACTATAGCATATTTGGCTCCTCCTTTTGCTATCAGTAGGACGCCAATCAAGTCAATTCCCCATATTGCGAATGGCCACGGGCTGACCATCTGCGTTAACTCTATTGAAGGATTTCTTTTGATTTTGTTGGATCTTTGGCACCGATCACACCTTCTGGCGTAGTTTGCAGCATCGCGGTTTATTGTTGGCCAGAAGTATCCGTACCGGATGACTTTCTTTGCAAGGATTTTACCCCTAGTGTGGTCTTCGCATTTTCCTTTGTGCACTTCCTTTCGGATTCGTCAGGCTTTGTCATCGGACACACACCTAAGGAGGGGGGGTCGAGAATCCCCTTCGGTAGAGTATTCCATCTTATATCATGAATTAGGGTGTTTTTCGAAGAAGCCTTTTCTGTTGATTCTGGTCAGTTGGAAGAGTCCCTGCAAGTAAATATTCCTTTATCGGTGTCATCTACATATTTGGTTTGACAGTGGTCTCGAGGATCCAGTTGACGTCCATTTCGTCTATGCTTGGGTTGGCTAGAGTCTCAGTTGGGGCTAGCCCCAATGACTGAGCTTCTCCGGAACTCGCCAGTTTAGCCAAATAATCTGCCTTGGTGTTCTGCTCCAATTGAATGTGATTTATGGTGTAGTGTTCAATGTCGCTTAGCAGTTCTTGCACTTGGGACAAGTAAGGGGCAAGATTCTCCATACGAGCCTGGTATTCCCCTTTTACTTGACAAACGACCAGCTGGGAGTCGCTGTATATGTGAATAGATTTTATCTTGAGCTCTTTCACAACATTCAGTCCTGCAATCAGTGCTTCGTATTCCGCTTCGTTGTTTGTAGCAGGGAATTCCAAGCACAAAGCATAGCTAATGGCTCATCCTTCGGGGTTTTCAAGGACTACTCCTACCCCCAGAACAGAGGTTGTTAGATGCGCCGTCGACAAAGAGCTTCCCTTGCGTGTCTACTTCCAGCTGAACTTCTTCTAATGCTTGCCCATTGATGGCTTTCCTTGGGTGGTATGTGATATCATATTGACCCAATTCCATATTCCACTTGAGAAGTCGTCCGGAAGTTTCCGGTCGGTATAACACTTACTTTAGGAGCTGGTCAGTCAACATTTTAATTGGATGAGCCTAAAAGTATGGTCGTAACATCCTGGACGCGATCAAGAGGCAATACGCTAGTTTTTCCAGTTTCGGGTAGTTTTTCTCTGCCTTAGTGAACCGCTTGCTAATGTAATACACGGGTCGCTGGATTTTTACTTCTCCACGCACCAGAGTGGTGCTCAATGCGTGGGGTGAGATTGCTAAGTAAATGAATAGATCTTCTCCATCCACGGGCTTTGATAGGATTGGCGGAGCCTCCATGTGTCGCAATAGTTCTTCGAATGCTGTTTGATAAGCTTCACTCCATTCGAAGTTCTTCTTTCCTTTCTTTAGCACATCGAAGAATGGTATACACTTGTCGATAGCTTTCGAGATAAATCGACTTAGCGCTACAACTTTACAATTCAAACTTTATAGTTCCTTCTTATTCCTCAGAGCTTGGACTTCTCATAGTGCTATTATTTGTCCATGATTTGCTTCGATGCCCCTGGCACTTACAATGAATCCGAGGAATTTTCCGAAGGACACTCCGAAGCGAGACTTGAGTGGATTGAGTTTCATTCCATACTTTCAGAGTATTTCAAACATTTCAGCGAGGTTATCCAAGTGGGTAATAGCTACTCGTGATTTGACTAACATGTCGACCACATAAACCTCCATCGTTTTCCCGATCTGACGCTAGAACATGGTATTTACCAACCTTTGATAAGTTGCTCCTACATTCTTCAAACCAAAATGCATTACACTGTAGTAGTATATGTCCAGGTCGGTGGTGAAGCTGGTGTTTTCTTGATCGGGTTCAAGCATCAGGATTTGGTTATACCCGGAGTATGCACCCATGAATGATAGCAGCTCGTGTCCTGCCGTTCCGTCCACAAGTTGGTCTATTCTATGGAGAGGGAACCTGTCTTTTTGGCAAGCCTTTTTTAAGTCTGAGTAGTCGATATAGGTTCGCCACTTTCCATTGGACTTTTTGACTAAGACCGGATTAGATACCCACTCTGGATAAGTTGCATCATGGATGAAACCGTTGGCCATTAACTTGTCCACCTCTTCTCTTAGCGCCTTAGACCATTCAAGACCGAGGTTGCGCCTCTTTTGCTTTACTGGTGTGAACTTAGGGTCAATGTTGAGCATGTGACATGCGATTTCTGGAGACACCCCACACATATCGGAATGCGTCCAAGCGAACACATCCGAGTTGGTGTGAAGAAATTTAGTAAGCTCCATATGCATCTTGTTTCCAAGGTGCGATCCAATTTTCAAAACTTTAGTTGGGTCGTCCATGTCGACCGGGACAAACACCGTCAATTTTGCCGGTGCCACCCATTCCTCCCCTGAGCTCTTCTTTCTTGGGTCCAAAGCATTGTCGAATCGGCCATGGTCCCCAAGCCAGGGGCAGCTCTGTAGTTTCTATTTAGAAGGTTCACGGAAGTGTAGAGTTCTCCCCACGTTCTTCCCTTTTTCCTTTCTTTTGGATTCGCGTAATTCTACAATGTAACATTCTCTGGCATCACACTGATCTCCTTTCACCACTCCAATTCCATTTGCAGTAGGGAACTTCATGGTTAGACACCATTGGGCCAGAGCTATTCCAAAATCTGCTATAGCGGGCCGCCCCAAGAAGGCATTATATGCTGACATTTCATACACAATTACAAAAATCTGAATGAGGGTGACTCTTCGATCGCCATGTCTAAGCTCCATTGGCAGGGCGATTGTTCACATAGGTTGCTTGGGCTTGCCAGTGAACCGTTGGATCTTTGTTTGCCATGCAGACACACTTTTCATGCCGATTTTCATCTGGTCAAAAGTACGTTTGAAAAGAATATTAACAGAGCTACCACTATACCGCAACACTCGCCGAACAACAGCGGTACCGATTCCCACTATTACCACCATTGGATTGAGAATTGGGGCTTTGACCCCTTCGGTGTCCCAATTTCGAAACATTATGTCATCACTCAATACTTTCTGCAGCTTGGTTGGGGTTTCGTCTTCTAATGCGAGACATGATTCCTTTGGAGCATGCTTCAACGAACTTGAATATTGCTGCATCTTTCCCCAACTTCTTTGCAAGGGGTGTTGTCCCCCAGATATTGTTCCAATAATGAGTCACTGGTCAGTTTGTTTGGACCCTTCCTCACTAGTTCCAACTTGATTCCTTCATTCCCTAGGGGGTTGAGCAGCCTTGGGTCGATCAGGGCTCTGTGGATTTCTCACGTACTGTTGGAGCTTGTTTTCCTAAACCAACTCTTCAATGAGATTCTTCAGATGGTGGCATTCGTTCGTGTTATGTCCATGAGTCTCATCGAAGCGGCAGAACTTTCCCGAGCATTTTTGCTGCTCGGTTGCTTCCTTCCTATTGAGCTTCTTATATTCTTCAATCCTCTTTGTTGTAAGATAAATGTTTTCCGAAGTGTCGTTTAGAGGGGTATAATCTTCCTACCTGAACCCTTTAAGCCTTTTATTGCTGCCATTACTATTTCTTTTACTGGAGTCCTGATTTTTCCTCTTCTGATTCCCATCTTTCCCTATGACTCCTTAAGCAGTTCCAGAATCATGTGCGTTTTGATTCATTGGTACATCACTTTGTCTGATGTTTATCGTTTGCACACCAGTAGACTTTCTTTCCATCTCCTACGCTTCCTCCAATCTTAAGTACTGACTCGCTTTACGATTGAAGCCTTTCCTCATGGTAAGCTGCTTTATTTTAATCCATTTCCCGAATTCAGTCTTCGGGTGAATGGCATGGACTAACGCCATAAAAACCATGTCCTCATTGGGGTTGCTTACTTCCGTCACTGCGGTATTAAACCGGTTCATGAAAGATTTCAGCAATTCGTTGCGTCCCTGGAACAATCCGGATAGAGACATGACATCTTTTAGTTGCGTGGTATGGAGCTTGAATTGGTCAGGGAATCTTGTTGCTAATTGGTCAAAGGTAGAGATAGATCTTGGGGGAAGTCTGGTGAAACACATAGACGCAACTCCTTCTAGAAAGATCGGGAAACATCTGCAGCGAATAGCCTTTGAAGCATTGGCTTCGTCCATATACCAGCTATACTTATATAAATGGGGTTTTGGGTCCTTCGTCCCGTCATAGGATGAGATGGTTGGCATTGTGAATTTGTCTGGATATTTTTCATTTAAGATTTCATTGGTAAAGGGAGTCTGACTTGGAGCAAACCCCCATTTATCATCTCTTCTGTTTTTACTCTCATCCATCAATCCTTTTATCATGTTTGCTATGTATGCCTCTGATGTCCGGTAATCCTGGGGACGGTAGTCGGTCACTACACCAACTGTTTGGATTTGCAAACGGTCCTGGCCCATGGGTTGAAGCCTAGGCTCTCCTGTCTTCAGGAGAGCCACTCCCACGGGATCCCGTTGGCTTGCAGTTGGCTTGATTGGGGCAATCTGTACATTCCTAGCATCATCGAACGCGTTGACATTCTCTTCCAATTGGTTGTCTTGCTCTCCATCTTCTGAATCGGAGAGATCCATGGCTATATCTTCTTGTGGGGTCTTAGCCCCTGATTTAAGTTCATACTTGGTTGCCTTGCCGCGGGTGGAGTATTCACATTTCCTTCCACATTATGTCCCATGGTTCCTGTTGTTACCCTTTTTTGCGGTTGTTTCCCGTTTCTTCTGGTTAGACCGAAAATGGAAGAGTTTTCTTGTTCTATAGCAGCCACGGGTTCAGGCATAGTTCTTAGTGTAGGATTTGATTGTAGGGTTAGAAGAGCGTTGAGCTTACCCATCAGAGCCTTCTGGCTACTTTCCATCTTTTGGTTGATTTCGTCAACCATCTTATTCAACTCTTCCCCAGTAACGACTTTGTGTTGACTGGAAGATGTTGGCACCTGATTTCCTAAGTTAGCGCCATTTACTTCAGTGTGTTAAGGATTAACATCTTCTCCCGCTATCACTGCCCCTATGGATCTTCCAGAGGCAGTTCCTCTTCTTTTGGAGCCATGGATTCCAAGTGGTGGATTTTTCAGGCAAAGATTGGGGATCTAACTTATGGACTTATGGAATCCAAAGTAGATAGCTAGATCTGGATCCTGAGTTGGATTTCTCAGTGAAAGCACCAAAATGTTAACCCAAAAAATGGATCAACGCCCTGGTTTGATTGTGAAATCACCAGCCCTATTCGTATAGAGCACTAATGTAGGTAATATGTATAGAAAAGAACAGTAAAAGAAAGGAGACAAGAGATTTTTATAGTGGTTCGACTGTTAATGAAGCCTACATCCACTTTATAGTTTCATTATAGACTGATCACTGCTACAAGAAGTGTTTGATTACAAGATTCTTGATTGTACCTAGCTAAATTGGATCTCCAAGATTAGAATCCATTGGAGAATCACAGTGAACCCCTTTAGAGATTGTTGTGAGGGAGGTAGGAAGTGAAGAAAGTTTCCAGCAGAGCTTCAGGGACCAGTCCGAAGAAGATCCAGTTTATGTTACAGTTAGGATGGTATTTATAGAGATCGGAGAGCTTCTGGGCCAAGCTCGCTTGTAAGTCACTTGCGGATAGACATAGGACGATCCAGTAGAGTTTAGCTCGCGACCTGAGCCAAAAGTATGGATCGCTGGCGATCCATGAGCATAGCTCGCATGCGAGCTAACTACTTAGCTTCTTTCTTCATTGTGCTACTATGTCAGGTCACGAGAATACCATGGCTTTGTATGGATCGCTAGCGATCCATACACTTAGTGTATTTTTGGCATTTTGTCTTCTAGGCTCCTTTGCTCCCACATGCTATAGCTGTTCAGCGACTCACTGATGAAGTTCATGGATCGCTGGCAATCCATGATGTATGGATCGCAGCGATCCATACACTTAATCCCACGTGCTATAGCTAATTGGACAGAACGGGCGCTGGTCCCTTGATTTAGTCAAACTCAATCGATGCTTTAGTAATATGACTTGGCTTCCTTTAACTTGTTGCTTTAGCCTTTTCGGTTGAGTTCCGAGTTGTTCTGACTTCATCAAGTCGTTCTGTCTCCTCTTGGATCCTGAAGGGTTAAAAACCCGGATAACATACATTAACTATTTATATATGTGTTAATTGTCTCAAAACACTGGTTAATATATTTATAAAATATATAAATATAAATATAAATTTAGAATTTAGTTATATATAATAAAATATCTAATTTAATTTTGACTAAGTTAATAAATTTTAATTCAGGTTTTGTATTTAAAATATCTAATTATGCTTAGTAAAATATTTTAGATTAAAAACCAGATCTTAAAATTATAAGTTAGACTATCTTAAATTAAATTAAAATATGTATATTTATATAAAATTAATTACTACATCCAAAATTAATTATTTTTAATTTATATTTAATTATTTTTAATTTATTTATTTAAAATACACAACACTATTTTAATATGTATATATATATATATTATATAACAAAATAAGTTTTTTAAAATTATATATATGTAAAACATTAATTAGCCAGTAAGATTTTTTTTAAATTTGAAAGCTAATTTTAACATATATCATTAATCATATAAATGTAATAATTAATTATTAATATAGATATAATTTAATTAAGTTCCGACTAGAAATTTTTTTCTAGAATTTAAAGGGTAAAAATTATTTTAAATTAATTATATATATCTTAAATATGATTTTAAATGAATTTTCGGTTTTAGAATTAATAAATAATCATTAAAATATATTTATAAATATTTGGAAATTTTGATATATATATTAAATATATATTGTTGAATTATAATGTTTACATATATATATTTGATTTTTGACTTTGTATTGAATAAATTATTTTATGTAAAATTGTTCTTTAATGAGATCTAATGAATTTATAATTAAGGGTAGACATTAACACATATATAAAATTGTTCTATTTGCCAACATATAACATATATACCGCAAATATTGAGTTTACCTACAAGAAAATTGCCTTAGGTTCACACCTTAATCTACCGGTCTCTTAGATCTTATGGATCTACATTACCGTTGTCTGTAATCGATGCATCACCACTGGATATTGCTGTTGCTCCTTGTGTTTGGGACAAATGGTGTCAGAAAATGGTTGGTTAGGGAGAAGGTATGTGCGGCGAAAAATAGGAAGGAATGAGGCAGAAGTTGTGAACTAAAGTTGATGGCTTGGATTTGAAATTATAGGGAGACCTAGGAGACTAAATCTCTACGTTTCTCTCCTACTAATTCAAACCGAGATCCATATCACTCTCACTCCTTTTACCCCTTCTTTGGCTGGCCTATATTGGTTCCATAATGGACCAGCTAAACACTCAATCCTATTTGCAATTAATTATATTTAAATCATATTTAAATGTACATCGATATCGTATATCGATGCGCATATCGATAGCTTATATATGCATCCAACTAATTACTAATAGCACCTAGAATATTTTATAAGCTACCCCATTTACTAAATACACCCTATTGAAGAATTACAATGAAAACTAATATTTCATATATATATATATATATATATATAAATCAAAGCAGAGTATGGAATTAGGTTTTGTTATCCATGATTTAACTATAATCAAAGTAAAGTATCCACATTGAAATTTAATTGTATTCTCAAGTCGAGAGAACTGCGTAACATTGTCACTTTGAGATTTTTGGTTTGGCTTAGTTGTTATTAACCAATAGGAAACTCTCAATAATTCATTTCTTAGTTATCCAACAACTATGAATATGTAACCCTTGGTGCCCTAAAAAGCCATGAGTAATACATTATCCAACATTTGGAGTCCATTATCTACTCTGGTCTTAATAGATGTATCGATACCCTTTTTCAAAACATCTTAACCATGACTATTTAAAATAATATGTTAATATGTATCATGATTATTTACTCACGATTGCAACTATTTGCAACTACAATCACATAACATTTTTTTAAGGGACTTTCTTATTTTCATACCTCAAATTAGTTACTTAAGTAATTATTTCACAATATAACAAAGTATATAATAGAAATCAAACATCATAATAATGAATAATATTGATTACAGAGTTAGATATATGTAACAAATTATATAATTTAGTCCAGAGTACGCAACGTTCCCCAAATGTTAGGTGATGTATTACTCATAGCCGTTGGAGGAACCAAAGGGTTACATACTAGTAGTTATTGGATGAATATTGAATGACTCACTCTAGAGTTTCCTATTGGTTAATATAACAAAGGTCAAAAAGGAAATCTCAAAGTAATGATGTTACATAGTTCTCTCGACCTGAGAATATTATTGATCTTCAATGTAGGTACTCCACTTTGTTTATAGTTAAACACAGCATGGCAATGATCGAGCAAATGTAGTTGGGTCTGAGTTGAAGCATTGGACTATTTAATAGAGAATTCTTCTCCTCGATTGTATAAGGTTAGTATCAAGATCAATTGTAGTCAACTAAAAGTAAAAATATCTTATTAGAGTAGTACAATTAATAATAAATGTTATTATTGAACCAAAGACTTTGTTTTTAAGGACTAACTGAGTTGAATGTGGATGATACTAGAATTTTGACCAAAACCATATCCCATAAATCCTAAAGTTATATAATGTTGATGAGGAGAATTGGTGTAAATAATCGGTACTATGAGGCACCGCTTAAATTGTTAAATTGGAATTTAGTGATGAGAACTTCTATGCGATAAATTTGTTCAAACTACCACCCCACTAGCTAAGGTAACATATGAACATTAATGTGTGAATTGTTCGATATTATTCATTGACTGAATTTACACCTACGATTCGCATGAATGGGTTGTTGGTTTCTACAAAATACCACATGATTTAACTGATTTATAATTATTATATGTTAGCCCAGAAAATGGATCTACACTCTGGATTGAGTGTGAAAGCACCAGCCCTGTTCTTACATACATAGGCTAAGGATCGCTAGCGACCCATAGCTTTTGGCTCGCTTTCGATCTAATGGCTTGAGATGATTCCAACCATCCTCTCTTTTAAAGCTTATGGCGATCTGGCAAAATGGTATGGATCGCTAGCGATTCATGTACTTAGTGGATTTCTAAACTTTGTCTTTCGAATCGCGTTTGTTATCTCATGTTGGTGTTCTTTATGTAATTTCGTAGTATGTTGCCTTATTTTGATGTCGATCCACATACTGGTTGCATTAAACTGCTGATTGAACTAAACGAATGCTTGCTTCTCCATTTAACTAGCTCGGAAGTCCATCAAACTTAGCCATTACCCTTAGAATACCTATTGGACCATGATGCAAGTGGATCCATGAATCTACGAGCCAACATTATGGAGCGCTGGCGATCCATAGATGATGAATCGCTAGTGATCCATCACCTTTGCGTGTTCTCGCTTTCCTTTCCTCTGATCTTTCTTGGTTAGTTGCTCTAGTCTTTTTGGTTGGTTCTTGAGCTATTCTGACTCGACCAAGCTGTTTCGACTTCCTTTGGATTCTGCTGGGTTAATAATCCGAATAACATTATAAATTAATTAATATTTATGAAATATTATTTATTTATTAAGTTGATGTATTGGGTGCTATTAGTTTTTCAAGATGCCATTATTAAATAATTGGGTGCATATATTAAAGGTATATATGTACGTAACGATATACAATATTGATCTATGCATTTAAGTACAATTTAAGTGATATTAATTACTAAATGAATCAGGGGTTTATATAAGCCCATATAGCCCAATAATATAGTCGGCCATGATAAAAGGGGGAAGGGGACTTTTTGGTTTAAATTCTAGATCTGGATCTAAGAATTGGTAAGAGAAGAAAGAGTAAAAGGATAACTCCTTCTCTACTTAAATCAAGCAATCCCCTCACTTGTGTCTTCTTGAAACCCTCCTCCCCTTGGCCACCATACCCAAGCTATCTACCTCACATAGTCATGCATTCATATAGCATATACATCAAAATAAACAAATTCGAGTGGTACTCTAGGCTGTTAAGGTCTAGCGATTGATTCGAGCTGAATCTAGGAGATCCCATCAAACAAGGTGCACTCAAGGGTCATCTCCTCAAGGTATAAATCTCAATCTTGCAATTTTATAACATTCATATCCATTAACATTTTAAGTGTATATTGATTGTCTATATTTAACAATGTCATGATCATATTGAATAATTAATAATATAATATAGTTTTAAAACATAGTTTGATTAAAAAAGATTTCATTCTTTCTTTTTAGTTATAAATACATTTAAATTTATTTATTATTATTTTACCAATGTAGTGATTAATTTTATGATTTCAAATAATAGTTTATTAGTTTTAAATTTTAAAATCTATTATTACATGTTTATAATACAAACATACATACATACATGCATATATGTTATACTGCCTTTTGACCAGGTAGTATATCATAAAAGTTGGCTAAATGACTTCTATGATCATCAAGGCAGGAAGCCCGACGGTTATCAGGCTCGGAAATCGATGATATTTGGAACTATGGACAATAATTAGGCAGATTCAGGCCGGGTCCCAATCAAGGTGCAATCAATACGAAGTGCAAGGAAGGCCCCATGAGGCTACAATTTAAATTTCAAGTCAATCAGAGTTCGTATGCTTGAGTTATGGGAAAATGAAGAATTTATAAGGATCGATCTAGAGCGATCCATAAAACAGCGTAAATCGACGAAGATCGATCAATATCTCAAAATATACAATGCCAATGCACTTGAAACTTTCAGAGCTTCAATATATTGAAGAGTGGAGCCCACGAAAATGACGTATGACAAAACTCCCAAATCTTGGAAAAAGATGCCGATTGTTATTGGAACGATCGTACAAATCAGCCAAAACGATCCATAGGTTCACGGAAAATGCGATATCTCACAAACGGTAAGTCGGAATTGCATGAAATTTGGAGAGCGAGTAGCTTACATCATGGAGCACTGTAACATCCCTCTACTTGGAGACCCAAAACTAACAGCGATGGATGCTGCAGTCATCCATAGTTATTAATCCTCGATGACCAAATACGACGAAGTTAGATTCATTGATACACAGATACACATGAATATGGAAAAAATTTAAACTTTAAACAAATTCACATAGCATTTCAAAATATTTCCAATTCATTACATAATCCCAAACTCGCAAACCACATTTAGAGAAAATATATTTATTACATCATACGCCTAAGAGCGACATATGAAGATGCCCCCTTGGATGATCAGAGTATATACAGGCAATATAACAACTTTTCCTTTACAAACAACACAACGGAATTGAAAGAAAAGAGAACTCTAAATAGCTAGCATGCCTCCTGCACGTCTTTGGAAGTTTGTTCGTCTTAAGAGGTACCTGAAAACCTCAACTCTCAAACTACTCAAAATCAATTGAGTAGCCGAGAGTTTAAGGGGAAAACATAAACTTCGAGTCAGACGTAAAGCCTGGTATGAATAATTATCTACCATCTCAAGTCATTTAGATATCTAGTGAGACCACGCCGCTTAGCGGAACGGATTTCCCCTCACTAGTATCTCAAAACCTTTTATAAAATGATATACTATGCTCCTTCATCTACAATGGTTAAAACAATCCAAAACAATATAGTATGATGATATGCAAAATAGATGAATCAATTCTGGATTACCCATCCCCATTCGTTTTAGATTATCTGTCTCAATGTTAGTTTCTAGGATTACTATTAACCTATTAGTTTTCATGGGCTGACTAATAACCAGTTAGACATTTAAGGACTCCCTGTCCAATTACATAGTTTTCATGGCATCACTAAGAACCTATTGGTAACACCAATATCTTACTCTTATCCTAGTTTTAATGGGTTGACTAGGAACCTATTGGTAACCCCAATATCCTTTCTTCTTACCCTAGTGTTCTTGGACAGACTAAGAACCTATTGACATCTATCAATATTTCAATCCAGATATAGTTTTCATGGGCTAACTACAAACCTATTGGCCCCTGCCAGTACCAAATCATAATTTTCATGGGCTTACTACGAACCTATCTTTCTGACATCTTCCTGTATACATAGTTTTCATGGGCCAACTATGAACCTATTGGCCCATACCAATATCTTTTCCTATACACAGTTTTCATGGGCTTACTGAGAACCTATTGGCCCCTACTAATATCTTTCTTTTACATTTTAGCATCCTATATTCTGGTCTTCCTGACCTTCTAGATGCAATTCTACTCATTCAGGAGCTTAATCAATTTATATTCACTACTGGGTTAACCTAGCTGGTTCTTCTACCCTTTATCCCCAAAATGCAGTTATGTGTCCATTATAAAGTGGATATATTCATATTTGAAGAAGCAACATAACAACATAGCAATATCACTCATGTGGGTTTAATATAAAACATGGTTAATTCCTTTAGCCTATTACTTTATCAAAGAAATTTTCTTCTCAAAACCATTATAAAAACTTCTTTAATATTGCCATGGGTTTTTTTCTTTTTTAAAAATAGAGTTTGGATTATAAAACCTTTTGATACCTTCGAAACTTAGCTTTCGACTTCATAGGATGACCTCCTTCGAAAGCATTCAAAACAACAGGCTCCTTCCCTTTATAATACTTTAAAAGCTACCTTTTGAAACCTTTCGAATACATTAAATTATTAGCATTTAACTTTAGAAGCTTAGCTTCAAAACCAGTTGAAAGTACCCCTTTCGACACCCTTGGAAATAACCCTTCTGAAATCATTGAAAGTACCCCTTTCGAAAGCATTAGGTTTATGCTTAAAACATAATTTGGGTAAAAGTGAATATTGGCGGAAGCAACTCTTTCGAAAACATCCTTTATCATATAAAAATATTGGGGAAACTTGATGGCGTCGGCACCATCTCTTTCGAAAGCATTTAACATCTGGGTAAAACATTAGAAGGTTAGCATCGAAACCCCTTTCGAACCTTTTGAAGGCTATAGGAAGTGGCTTGAACTTATAAAACAAAGTATCTTTCGACAGCATTGATGTCTTCAACATCATCGAAAGGTTAAAGAACGACATCGGGGTTTCGACTAGGTCGGAACCCCTTCTTTCAAAACATTCTTTTATAAACAAAGGAACCCGGTCAAATGCAAACTAAAGTTAATGGCAACCGTTTTGAAGCCCTTTTCAAATCCTCTTTCGAAATCAAACGCTTCGACTCTGTCGATGGCTAAATCATAGCAAAGAAAAACGCTTTTCTAAACAAACCAAGGTTTCGACTCCTTCAGAAGCCATGCTTTCGACACCTTACCTTTCTCCTTCCTTCAATCCACTACGTACCATCTTGGTGATACCTTATGTATTGGATTCCGCATAGTAGGTTTCGACTAAGGTAAAGGCGGAAGCTTCTGTGTCGAAAGGTGCTTTCTAAAGCAGGCGGAACCTATTTTCTGAGTAAACTTGGTTTAATTCTTTATAAAGTAAACTTTTCTCTAACTAACCTGCCACATGTCAACACCAGATTGATTGCCTTAACATTTTCAAATTCATTTTCAAAAATAACTGCCGCTAATCCAGATCTAAACCATGGTTAAGTTAATCAAATAAGCCCTTCCAAATTTTGAAAATAAGTCCCTCTTCTAAAATAATTTATTTTGCATAGCAAATCACTTTGGAGAAATCCCCAAAAATTCCATAAATTCACTTTAATCATGTTATCTAACATATCAAAATTCCAGACCCAAATTCTCAATATATTTTCCAAAATAAATTTATAAACCCAAATAACCATATTTTCCCTTGAAAATTCATAATAACCTTTCCATAGCTTGGAAAATTATCAAAATTGAAACCCAACTCCAAAATCATGTTTCTAATAACATAAAATTTTCTCATGGCATTTAAACATCATTAAGTCTCAATTTTGACCTGAAACCATGTAAAAACTCTTTTAAACAATCTTGTTTAAATCAAATAAATCATGAATCAAGCATATCATCATCAAATATATCATAAAAACAAATTTACCCTTAAATCCAAAAATATATGATTTAAAACAAAATAGAGATGGAATTATTATTCACCTTGATCAGGATAAGGAGATTGGATTGAGATTGATTTCCCCTAGGCTTGATTCTCTAACTTTTACTTTGAGTTCTTCTTGTTAATGGCCGGCATCTCTCTTGGGTTTTAATTTTTAAAATAACGTGAATGGGAAGAAAGAGGGTAGGAATGAAAATATATAAGGGTGGAAGCTATGGACGACAATTCCTAATATTCCTCTATTTAATTTGATTAACCAAAACCCATTCCTAAGCCCATGCCTCTATGCCTCTATGTAATTTGATTAACCAACATGAAGGGATTTGCATGGCCTTTACAAAGCTTCAAATGGCGCCATTCCTATACTAGTCTGGTAACTATTATTATAGGAAAACTCAATAAAATGCAGGTGATCCTCCCAAGATCCACCAAAGTCCAACACACAAGCTCTCAATAAATCCTCGAGCACCTTATTGACTCTCTCTGTCTGCCCATCCGTCTGAGGGTGATATGCAGTACTCATCCTGAGCTTAGTGCTTAACACATCCTGTAAACTCTTCCAGAATTCGATAGTAAATAAAGAATCTCTCTCACTGACTATGCTACTAGGAACTCCATGAAGCCTAACTATGTTCTTCATGAACAACTTCGCCAAAACTGGTGCCGTCCTGGTCGACATTACTAGAATGAAATGGGCACTCTTGGTCAACCTATCCATAATAACCCATATACTCTCATTTCCTCTACTTGACCTTGTCAACCCATCTATAAAATCCATGGATATCGAGTCTCATTTCCAAACTGGAATATCTAGGGGCTGAAGTAACCCAATCGGCTTCTGATGTTCGGCCTTCACTTGTTGACAGTTTACACACTTCCTAACCCACAAGCCAAGTTCTCTCTTTATGCCTTCCCAATAGAAGCTCCTTTTCATATCTTGATACATCTTGGTCCCTCTAGGATGAATCGTAAACTTGGATCGATGACATTCCTCAACAACTTCTCTTTTCAAGTTCTCCACATCTCGAACACATAATCATCCATTCTTTCTCAACCATCCTCTCTGGTAAAGACAAAAATCTTTCAAATCATCGGTCTCAGTTCCAACCTTAAGCCTTCTGATCCTCTCAGCTAATAATGGATTCTTCTTCTGTTTAGAAGCAATTCTTTCGATCAACACTGGTCGAACTTCTAAATAGGACAACATGGCAGTACTCTTACTAGAACTAGCGGTCGATCTTAACTGCACACCACAACTGGCCAAAGCTTCTAGATCCTTCCATTCTGCCAGCATAGCCAACACCACATTCTGATGTCTTCTGTTGAGAGCGTCTGCTTCCTTATTACCTTTCCCTGGTGTATACTCTATACCAAAATCATAAGCAGCCAAAAACACCAGCCACCTCTGTTGTCTCATATTCAAATCATTTTGAGAGGATAAGTATGTCAAAGACTTATAATCGGTATACAACTCAAATCTCTCCCCTAAGAGATAATGCCTCCAAATCATCAAGGCAAAAATCACCGCAGCCTACTCCAAGTCATGAGTAGGATATCTTACTTCGTGCGGTCTAAGCTGCCTAGATGCGTAAGCAATGACTTTTCCCTTCTGCATCAACACTGCTCCCAATCCCATCCCACACACATCTGTGTATACTACCAACCCTTGGTTTCCACCTGGAACTACTAACATTGGAGCATTGGTCAACAAATGCTTTAACTTAAGTAATGCTTCCTCACATTTGTCGGACCAAACGAACTTCAATTCCTTCCTGGTAAGCTTAGTCAAAGGCGCTGTTGTCCATGAGAAATCCTTGATGAATCTCTGGTAGTAGCCAGCAAGTCCAAGAAAACTTTTGATCTCGGTCACTGTCTCTGGTCTCTTCCAATTGTTCACAGCTTTGATCTTATCTAGATCGACTGACAATCCTTTCTTTGAAACCACATGACCAAGAAACTTAGCCTCTTTCTTCCAAAAATGACACTTGGAAAACTTCGTCTTTAGCTGATTCTGCCTCGGCGTTTCTAGCATAACTCTAAGATGATCTTCATGCTCTCTTTCATCCTTAGAGTATACCAAAATGTCATTTATAAACACTGACATGAATGCATCCAAATACTCTTGGAAGACTCGATTCATCAAATCCATAAAGAAAGCAGGTGCATTCGTCAACCCAAATGGCATCACTAGCCACTCATATTAACCATATCTAGTTCGAAATGCTTTCAAAGGAATACTATCCTCTGCCATTCTCAACTGATGGAACCCTATCGCCAAATCCAACTGGGAATACACTCTGGCTCCATGCAAATGATCAAACAGATCATCAATTCTCGACAAAGGATACTTATTCTTTATCGTCCTTTCATTCAGCTTACGATGGTCGATACACATCCTCAACGATCCATCTTGTTTCTCCACGAATACGGTGGCCGCTCCCCAAAGAGAACTGCTTGGTCTAATAAAATTCTTCCCTTCTAGATCCACTAGCCGCACCTTCAATTCCTTCATCTCAGTCGGTGTCATCCTACTAGGTGGTCTACTCACAGGTTCAGCTCCCGGCAGAAGATCTATCCGAAAATCAACAGCACGATCTCCCCATCCTGGCAGAATATCCTGGCGCCAAACCTTCTCAACCAATCCATACCCAAAATGATTCCTAAATCTACGAAATCGTAAACATAAAAACTGCATGCAAACTTATGACCTAACAAATCAAGTTCTAACTGGTCACATCTCATCCCCAGAGTTGCATACCCTCCTATTGGACTCACAACCCTTAAGGAAGTAACAAGGTATGTGGGTTCTAAGCATAACCTATCAACCAAACACCGGGGTGTAAATTAATGTGATGCATCGGTATCAAAAAGTATCCTAACTAGTATACTCTGAATCAAAAACATACCTTCCATCATAGTCTTTCCTTTGTCAGCTGCAGTAGGCTTAGCTGATGATCCAATAGCAAAAAAATTTCCCTTGTCCATCCTAGCTGGCTCTGGACATTGGTTCTTGTAATCCCTACTTGATCATGGTTAAAGCATTTCACATTCTTCTTATCTGCAGCCTTCTTTCCCTTGCCTGACCAACACTCACTTTCATAATGAACCTTCTTGTCACATTTATAGCAAACTAAATCAGCCTTTGCCTTCTTGGCAGCATCCCCTTTCTGGGCTCCCTTCTTCTTAAAGAACTTCCTCTTCTTTCCATGAGGACCTTGGGATTCAACTGTCTTCTCTCTAGTAGAAATAGCATGCATCTCTTCATGGCGAATGGCCATCTCCACAACCACATTACAAGGTTCTCGGATATGGGTCATGGTCATTCTAGCAAGCTCAGGTCTTAATCCTTGAATGAACCTTTCATTCCTTCTGACGTTAGTGTCAACCATAGCATATCCATATTGAGATAGCTCATCAAACTTAGCAGCATACTCGACCACTGACATTTCTCATTGAACTAGATCCAAGAACTTCCTCATTAATGCCGACTTAGCAACCTCAGACAGAAACATTTTCTCAAACCTTCTCCTGAAATCAGCCCTTATCAACTCTTCCTCTGGTACCCCGGCAGTTACACTATTCCAACAGCGAAGTACTACCCCTTGCGACTGTCTAGAGGATAGCCTTCTCTTTTTCCCATCATCCAAGCCTAGATCAGTACAGATCCTTTCACAACTCAGTAGCAAATTCTCAACCTCAATAGCATCCTCTATTCCAACAAACGGCTTTCTACCCAAACTGGTGTAGTCTCTGCTTAGCTTAGCATAGTAATTCCCAATTGGAGCCACAGGATTAGCTCCTCCAACAATACCGGCAACTCCAACTTGCAAAAGATTGGCCAACAACTGATACACCATCCTCGCATCTACTGGCGGATTTCCATCACCTGCATTGGCTTCAGCATTTAGATCAGCATTAGCCTATCGACCTTGGTTCCTCCTGGTATTAGATCGAGCATTACCATTTGTTGTGGTGCTTCCTCCACCTAGATTTCCTCTTCCGTTTCCTACTTCCATATCTTCTTTCTCATAAATCTGCATACGAGCCTTAGTAAGATACAAAAGAATGGTCTAAGAGAGAGGGGAATACATAATTATATATATATATATATATATCAAATACAAATACGTTTTATAGCGTTAACCCAAACCCCGATCATATTTTCAAATTCATTGGATTATGTTTCAAAAACCTTTAGGTTTAACTTTCTTTTAAAGTTTCATAAACCTATGCTCTGATACCAACTTGCAACATCCCCCTACTTGGAGACCTAAAACTAATGGCTATGGATGCTGTAGTCATCCATAGTTATTAATCCTCGGCGACCAAATATGGTGAAGTTAGATTCATTGATACACAGAAACACATGAATATGGAAAAATTTTAAACTTCAAACAAATTCACATAGCATTTCAAAATATTTCTAATTCATTACATAATCCCAAACTCGCAAACCACGTTCAAAGGAAATATATTTATTACAACATACGCCTAAGAGCGACATATGAAAATGCCCCATGGATGATCAGAGTATATACAGGCAATATACAACTTTGCCTTTACAAACAACATAGTGGAATCAAAACAAAAGAGAACTCTAAATAGCTATCATGCCTCCTGCATATCTCCGAAAGCTTATTCGTCTTAAGAGGTACCTGAAAACCTCAACTCTCAAACTACTCAAAATCAATTGAGCACCCGAGAGTTTAAGGGGAAAACATAAACTTCGAGTCAGACGTAAAGCCTGGTATGAATAATAATCTACCATCTCAAATAATTTAGATATCTAGTGAGACCACGTCGCTTAGCGGAACGGGTTTCCCCGCACTAGTATCTTAAAACCTTTTATAAAACCATATACTGTGCTCCTGCATCCATAATGGTTAAAACAATCCAAAATAGTATAATATGATGATATGCAAAACAAATGAATCAATTCTGGATTACCCATCCCCATTCGTTTTAGACTATCTGTCTTAATTATAGTTTCTAGGATTACTATTAACCTATTAGTTTTCATGGGCTGACTAATAACCAGTTAAACATTTAAGGACTCCCTGTCCAATTACATAGTTTTCATGGCATCACTAAGAACCTATTGGTAACACCAATATCTTACTCTTATCCTAGTTTTCATGGGTTGACTAGGAACCTATTGGTAACCCCAATATCCTTACTTCTTGCCCTAGTTTTCTTGGGCTGACTAGGAACCTATTAACATCTGTTAATATTTCAATCGAATATAGTTTTCATGGGCTAACTATAAAACTACTGGCCCCTTCCAGTATCAAATCATAGTTTTCATGGGCTTACTATGAACCTGTCTTTCTGACATCTTCTTGTATACATAGTTTTCATGGGCTCCTATGAACCTATTGGCCCCAGCCAATATCTTTTCCTATACACAGTTTTCATGGGCTTACTGAGAACCTATTGGCCCCTGCCAATATCTTTCTTTTATAGTTTAGCATCCTATATTCTTGTCTTCCTGACCTCCTGGATGCAATTCTACTCATTCAGGAGTTTAATCAATTTATATTCACTACTGGGTTAACCTAGCTGGTTCTTCTGCCTTTTATCCCCAAAATGCAGTTATAGGTCCATTATAAAGTGAATATATTCATATTCGAAGAGGCAATATAACAACATTGCAATACCACTCCTATGGGTTTAATATAAAACATGCTTAATTCCTTTAACCTATTACTTTATCAAAGAAAGCTTCTTCTCAAAACCATTATAAAAACTCCTTTAATTTTTCCATGCATTTTTTTCCTTTTTAAAAATAGAGTTTGGGTTATAAAACCTTTCGATACCTTCGAAACCTAGCTTTCGACTTCATAGGATGATCTCCTTCGAAAGCATTCAAAACAATAGGCTCCTGCCCTTTTTAATACTTTAAAAGCTACCTTTCAAAACCTTTCGAATACATTAAAATATTAGCATTTAACTTTAGAAGCTTAGCTTCGAAAACAGTTGAAAGTACCCCTTTTGATACCTTGGAAGTACCCTTCCAAAATCATTGAAAGTACCCCATTCGAAAGCATTGGGTTTAAACTTAAAACATAATTTGGGTCAAAGTGAATATAGGCGAAAGTAACTCTTTCGAAACCATCCTTTATCATATAAAAATATTAGGGAAACTTGATGGCGTCAGCACCATCTCTTTCGAAAGCATTTAACATCTGGGTAAAACATTAGAAGGTTGGTGTCGAAACCCTTTCGAAACCATTGCCTTCGAAACTCCTAACACCTTTCGAAAGCTATAGGAAGTGGCTTGAACTTATAAAACAAAATATCCTTTCAACGACATTGATGTCTTCAACACCATCGAAAGGTTAAAGAACGGTGGCAGGGTTTCGACTAGGTCGGAAGCCCTTCTTTCAAAACATTCTTTTATAAACAAAGGAACCCAGTCGAAAACAAACACAAATTAATGGAAATCCTTTCGAAGACCTTTTTAAATCCTCTTTCGAAATCAAATTCTTCGACTCTGCCGAAGGCTAAATCAAAACAAAGGCACGTTGATATGCACGTAAATGTGCATATTTTTACCACCATATTTAATCTATTTAAATTAAATAAATGATCATATTGGGTATTTTAACTTGTTTAAACAAAAATTCAGATTATTTGAAATTGTCACATATTCATCTTCATATAGGGGCAAAATGGTCATTTTTATGCATTTATTAAACTATGAAAAATTACTTGGAATTTTCTATGTTGTTTTATAGGAAATTTGGTGAATTTTACAAGTGGTTACATGATGATATATGCATGCATAAGAGTGAAGAGAACAAATGAAGATGGAAATAATTCAAAGTGGAGATAACGGAGGACCCCACCTACCCACCTACCTTAATGTACAAATTAGAGGCTAATGCACATGCTTATGGAATTAATGGCTTCATGTACACTTAAATGAAGATTATTTGAAGCTAACGATTATTTGGCCTCCATACTTCCTAAGAGGGTATTTTGGGCATTCCCCAAAAATATGAATTAGGGTTTAACACATGTATAAGTACCCCTTATGTTTCATGTAAAGCCTCCTCTCCTCTCCTTTAGTCTCTCTTTAGTTTAGTTTAGGCTCAAAAATAAATCAAGTTCTCTTCTTTCTTTTCATGGCTACTTAGCCATTTCTACTTCATGTAACTTTCCTTTTTTATGCAATGTAATTATTGTTTCCTTTTAATTACATGTTCATTTCCTTTTATGCTAGTAGTGTAGGTTTTCTTTTATGCAATTAGAATAGTTTTCTTTCATTTAGCTTTCATTTTGCTTTCTTTTTGCTTTCATGTTGCAAGCTACATTTGTTAATCAAATGACAAATATGAGAGGCTAAACCACTTCAATTTAGGGGTAATGAAGCTCTCTAATTATGTAGCTTCAACTATTTGTTAATTCATGCTCTCTTTTTGTGCTTAATGAAGAATAATTGAAGTGGTCTAATTGTTGTTTTTGCCTTGAATTTGATAGCCTATATTGTTGACACCAAATAGGCTATGCTTAAACAATCACTAACACTAATTGCCTCTTCATCAAAATATGATTATGGCAAAAGAAAGTGATTTGAAATTAAAATTTGATGGTCTATATTTCTAATCAATAGTTAATAGGCCATACTTAAAATAGATTTCATTTTCATTTTCATTGCCAAGTTTCATGAAAGTTAGTAAGTGATTTAAGGGGTGTGTCAAAGTTTGATGGCTTATGTTGGCTAACTAATAGCACAAATATGCCATACTTTTGATAGGCACATCAATTAAAGCACTAATGACCATAAAAGAGAGATCATGATTTCACATATATTGAACTACATGATCTAGAGAGTGGATTTATTCTCTAAATTGTCATTTAACTCTTATATTTGCATATCTTTTCTTTTAGTTAGTTAGTTCATTCTTTAATTCTCTAGCTTAACTTTCACTCGACTTTGGTTTAATTTGATTGAATAGATTTTTAAAATCATCAATTCCCTGCGGATCGACCCGTATTCGCCACGTACTACAAGTGTACACCGTGCGCTTGCGGTTATTTTTAATTTAAATTCGTTCAACGATTTTCTAATCCGATAGAAATTCCATCGACGAACAAGTTTTTGGCGCCGTTGCCGGGGAATTGTTTTGATTTTTAATTTCTATTCTTCGAATTATTTGTGTTTGATTTTAGTGTGTGTGTTGTGTTTAAAAAAAAATTTGTGTGTTTGTTTAGTGTTTGTGTGCATTTGTTTGTGTTCTTGTTGTTTTGCATTTTCATTTGCTCTTCTATTATTAAAAAAAACATTCACAATTTCAAAACAAAAACAAAAAAATTTTATTTTCATTTTCTTTTACAATTTGGCATCTACCTTTTCTTTTTACAATTTCCTTTTCTTTTCTTTTTTACATTTACATTGAAAAAAAATACACACTGTTAACTGTTCACTGTGCATTCTTTTCCCTGCACATCTTCATACAAGCGTCATTTCCTCACTTCAACTCAAACCATTTCACTCCTCTGCTATACCAAGACAACATATCACCACCTTCTCCATCCTCTGTTAACTACTTCTCTACTTCCCCATCAATTTGCCTACCCCTGTTCAGAATCACCTACACTACCACTACCACTTCAACAACAGCACCAGTTCCACCATCATACAACTCACTGTAGTTCCACCATCATACAAGCTTCAAACTGCCTCTGCACATATCACCTTCTTCCCAACAGAACCATACTCTGCACATACCCAACCATATTCTTCTCTGTCTTAACTTCTGTCCACTCTTCCAACTGCTACAAACAACTTCAAAACTGTTGTACACATTCCTGTATGCACATTACATACTGTGCACCACCTTCCACCACAACAACAATCGACAACACTCCGCCATCTTCCCTTTGCAAACACCCACCACTCCATCAACAGACTTCAACAGTATTGCACTGCACACCACCCACATTCACTTGTTGACTGTTCCACCAACACATTTTATTCACTGAATCACCGACACTACTTGCTACTAATCTACATCATTTCACCAACTAACTGCCACCAACGCCTCACTATATCCAACAAAGTCAGACCATACCACAAACAGTCACCAACTCTGTCCAAACTTCTCCTAATATAATGCAAACCAATCTCCTACCATATTTGTCGCCGAACCACCCTCCTCCGACCCACAAGTCCCAAAACCAATCAAACACCTCATTTAAACATCATCCCTGACCACCTACTAGCACCACTAACCCACTGAACTACTGCATACCTTGCCTGAATCATCCGCAGTGATACATCATCCTCCTTCACTTCAACTTCTTCCTTCCAAAACCGTCAACATTGTCATTCCTCCTTGCTTGCTGCCTGACCACCCCACGACTGTACTGCTTGCATCATCAACCACGCGACCTCCCTACTCCATTTATTTCTACTCCAACAACACCATTAGCCAGCAGTTTCAAATCAACTCCTCCACAAACATACAGCTACAACATCCCCTTCTATCTTCCTTTTGCCTGTCACAGTGCTCCAACAGCTGACATCACCACCATCTTCACTGCCTAACAACTTCCCCTTCAATTGACAGCAAACACCCCACTACGACCATCTATCCCTGTTTTCGCTGTCATCACTACCCCCAAACGATCACTTCTATAATCAAACCTTCAACAACCCTTCCACATACAACACTGCATATCCAAGCCTGCACTGACTCACCACCATTCCCACTGCTTCAGTCTTCATAATAGCACTACTGCCAGTCACCAACCCGTCAGACTTCATCAAACACTCCTCATCTCTAAAGTAAAACAGCCTTCACCACTTCAATACAAGGCTGCCACTTGATCATCCACCCACTGCCATTTCAACACTTCCAGCCACAACTTGCCTGAACGATACCATTCCTACTTCACCATATTACTCTGCCTCGACCACCAATACTAACCACCCTGCCTTCTTCCTTACACCACACCACTTCAAACAACAAAATATCTACTGCACAGAAAGCTACCTTAAATCGTTGAACTGCTGCAAAGCCTACCACCATCATCTTGTCCATCCCAAACCACTGTTGCCAAATTCATTTGAAAACCCCAACAGCAACTCCCATCGCTAGAACCAATCGAACTCCATTAGCAGCCCATCACGAAACTGACCACTCGAACAACCACGACCACTCCTTAACTGTTGTTCCCTGTATAAAGCGAACAACTCAAATCGAGAATCGCCAATCACCCAATTTAACCTCGCAAACACCCAGTACAGCCGCGAGGACCCAAACACACGTTATTTTGTTGTCGCGACTTGAAATTCGATTTAAAATTGTAGATTTGAGAATTTCGAGAATTTAAGCCTCTGAAGTTTGAAGTGCTGTGTGTTATCTCGTGAAACTTGAAGTTTTGATCGATTAAGGGAAGGCTATTTTATTTTGTTCAACAGTGGGCCGAGTTCGGTTTTAGGTCGAATCCATTTTTTTATTATTTGTGCTATCTTGTTTTGTTTTAATTCTTTTTTTTCCTCTCCTTTCCATCTTTTATAAAAAAAAGTGTTTTCCCGGTTTGTTTTTTTAGTTTTGTTTAATTTGTTTTGAGTTTCTAAAGTTGTTTTGGTTTTCAATAGTTTTAAGTTTCCTTTCCAAAACAAAAAAAAAATTCAAAAAAAACAAAGAGTCTCTTTAAAAAAAACGGGGGTTGTTTTGAATTTGTTTTGTTTTTCATTTATTTTAGTTTCTTCTTCGATATAAAAAAAACTGTATATATATCGTGTTTTTATTTTCAGGTTGCAAAAGCAGAAAAGGAAAGGAGCTGCTTGCTAAAAATAATTGCTTCGCTTTGCTTGCCAAAAAAAAACTTCTTGGTTGTTATATATATTGTTTTTATTTGCATTGCATTGTTGTTTTCCTGCATTTTATAAAAGAAAAATTCATAAAAAAAACCGAAAAAATCCATTCATAGTTGTATTGTTAATACACGTTTATTTTCTGCTTTTCATTTCATCCTAGATTTTGATTAATAATAACGATTAGACATCGATAACTTTTAATTGTATATTGACAAGTTGTCTTCTTTGAACAATTTAATTTCTTGGTGTCTAGGCTACAGCAGAGTAATAACCATTTATAAATATTACGGTGATTCGTAAATATTATAGTGGTTGTTCCTCTGAAGGTACTTAAACCTTCGGCTGCATTGCTACGGTGAATTGTGGTGCACCGATAACTCCTGCCCGTTACCTGGCCGAGAACTATCTTGTTGATTTAAGACAATTTGTGATTATACAATTTTGGGTTAACGTAGGATAAATCATTTGTAATTAACTTTGCATTCATTTAGCTGCATTAGTTCATGCATATTTAAAAAAAATTCAAAACTAAAAAAATTGTAAATATTCCCTTTCTTTTTCTTTGAATTTTTTTTCCTTTTCCTTCGAAATTTCAAAAATCCAAAAAAATTTAGAAAAACAAAAAAATCCAAAAAAATATAAAATCTTCTCAAAAAAGCCAAAAAATATTTGAAAATCCAAAAAAACAAAACAAAAATCAATTTTCCCTTTTGAAAAATAAATTCTTTTTGTAAATATTTTTCCTTGATAAAAAAAAACAAAAACATTCTTGAAAATGTCCGAGTTTCCCCACTTATTTGAATTTTACAATAGTTGTGAAAATCAATATAATCCATATGATTTCACTCCAAATTCGTATGAATATTTTAACAACAACTATTGTTTAAATGATTCGAATTTTGAACAACAAAATTTTCAAAATGATGACCAACCCTCGACTCTTGAAAATTGCATTTCATCTTTACTTGAATTCTCTACCCAACAAAATCAAGAGATAAATGATTTGTGTAATTCTTATTTGTGTAATAACTCGAGTCAAGGGTTTCAAAATTTGAATTCAATTCAAAATTCAAACGATTTCGATTATAACCCATGCCAATTCAATTTCGAACTCCAAAATGAATTTCAAACTCAAAATGGAAATGGAAACAACTTTTCAAACGAATTTGGCAATGGGAATAATCTTAACCACGTTACGATTAAAAATCTTTGTTCTCAACAATTTCAAAGTGAAAATCCTCATGTTAATAATTATAAATTGGATTTTGTTGAGCAAATGAACGAAATTTACAATGATCACATGAATTCGTTGTTTGAAACATATATGAAACAACGTGAAAAAGAAAATCAAATTCCAACGTGTGACGAGTCAAACAATAATCCATCCTTTACCCAAATCGACGATTCTCAAATAACAACTTTTAAAATTGAAAATAACGATCTTAACAAAGTTGTTGAAAATTTGGTGATTGACTTGGATTTCAATTCTTTTGAGGGTGAGAAACTCGATTTAAATTTCAATCTTCCTTATTCTGAAAATTTGAATACAACAACTTTGGATTTTGAACTTAAAATACGCAATGAAGTTGTTGATAATCCAACAAAGGAAGTCGAATTTAACAAACACGAGTTTTATGGACTTTTTGAAAACGAGTCGTTAAACTCTGATGGGGAAGATTTCGATCACCATTTTGACTTTGAAATCGATAATTTGAAAGAAGTTTTCAATGATAAACTTGAATTTCAATTTGGTGAAAATAAATGTGAATTTCAATCAATTGTTTTATCAACCCCAAAAATCATTGAAAACAAAACAACTCGTTCAGTTTTTAATAAAACAAAATTCGTTTTTCCAAATCGACAATCAACTTCGAAATCATTTATGGTTTGGTTTTTCGAGCTTAAACTGTGTCTCGTATACTTGACGAGACAAATGAATCGGTCTTTGGAAGACCGTTTCATTTACTTTTTGACGATATACTTTCTGATCTCGTGTAAATACCGTTAATTTTCATTTAAATAAAGGTCATGTTTTCATTTTTCTTCTTTCTCCTTCCACTTGGGTTGACTGTGGGGACACAGTCAAAATCAAGTGTAGGGGGAGACTCACCATTATTATTCAATTTTTCTTTCCAAAATAAAAAAAAATCTAAAAAAAACAAAAAAAAAGAATTTTTTTAAAAAACCATTTTGATTTATTTTTAAAGAAACACTATAAGATAAATATATGGTTTTGGTTTATTAAATTGAAATTTTTGAAAATTTATTCGTCTTAACAAAAATAAAAATGAAGTTTGATTACAAATATTGATGGTTTAACTAGCATATAGGAGGATTCATACGTGTTGATTATGAAATATCCTAATGGAAAATCTTTGTTTTAAAAAGTGGTTGATTTAAAGTAGAGGATATAACATTTTTTTTGTCTTCTAAGTTAAATGGTGCTAAGATGATTTTGCAAAACTCTCTCTTCGAAAAAAATACAAAAAAACAAAAATACAAAAAAAATACAAAAAATATATATTTCTTATATATATGTATATTTTTCTATTAACACCTACGGTCGACAGGTGTTCACACTTGCATGTACACTCGCCATGCTCTATACCCTTCTCACGTAAGCCCGAAAGGCGGTGCACGATCGGTATATCTAGCCTCAGTTTATCTGAGCTAGGTGTATATATATAAAAATTCTTTTTAATAACGCCTACAGTCAATAGGTGTTCACTCGCCACGCTCTGTATTCCCCTCACATCAGTCCGCAAGGAAGTGCATGGGTAATATATCTGGCCTCAGTTTATCTGAGTTAGGCATATGTAAATATTAATAAAATTTTCAAAAAAAATGGAGAGAGTAAGCAAATGAAATCCAAGCACTATTTCAACTTATTTGATTTGATTTGTTATTGAAATGAAATGAAATACCACTTTAATAAACTTTGATAATCAACTAAGGACCTATTTCATGGTTACACTTTGTTATCAACTGAAACAATGAGTTAAACTATTGTCTATTTGTTATGATAACGATTAAATGACTTAAATTTCAAGATAATGACCAAACCTATATTTAACTTATATGTTTTAATTTAAAAATAAATCCTTCATTGTAAATATTTTCAAAAACTCGCATTCATCTCTTTGTAAGTAAACCTTGCATTTTGTAAATATTTTCATTCTGCATTTGGATTTTGTGGGTAGTATTCGCTGAAAACCCTCACGAGACAACACTCGTTG
Organism: Allium fistulosum; assembly: GCA_030737815.1. Lineage (NCBI taxonomy): Eukaryota > Viridiplantae > Streptophyta > Magnoliopsida > Asparagales > Amaryllidaceae > Allium > Allium fistulosum. The sequence continues at coordinate 1,182,872,616 of CM060903.1, forward strand.
TCACGACCCGGCTTTCTACCACCAGAAAGACGTATCATGAATTAAGAAAGAAAGGGATAGAAGAAGAAAAGATAGAAAAGAAGAAAGAACAACACATCAGAATCTCACAGCGGAACGAATAAAATATAATATATCACATAAAATATTACATAGTATCATGTTACATTAGAGTTACACAACTTATACATCACAGAATAGACAGTTATAAACTTCTGTCTATTATACAACACAAGTACATCAGTACAATATAGACTAATACAAACACAGCGGAAACTCTATATATCTACTCGCTGAAGCCTCCTGCTTCACAGCTCCTCCAGAATTCGTCAAGACTATCCTGAATCCCTTGACTACTCAATACAATATTGAGTACCCAAGAGTTTAATAAAACAGAAAATAAACACTTGGGTCAGACATGGGTCTGGTGTGAGTAAACGGTTAGATTGCTTAACTTTGAAAACTTTTGAAAACAAAAGTATCACGTAAGACTTCCCACAAATAAACATGGGTAAGTTTTTACCTTACGCTAACTAAAACATTTGATAGGAAATCCGATTGTATTATAATAGGGTCTAGGGTTTTCAAGTAAAATACAGAAATAGCTGAAATGCTTACATCTCACATTCCAACATAGTTGGGCACAACTAATACGTACGGCACTTATTGGAGTTTGGATTCCATACAATGGCAGGGCTACTGGGGTACCGCCCGTCACAGTACGTGGCCTAGATCACCGTACCGAGGAGTACGCCCGCTCCCCTGCAACACAAAGCCGGAACCATCCCTTACTGGATAATCCCGAACAAGATAATCCCGTAGTTGGCGCGACCAACCACACACTAAGCCGAATAAAAGAAAAGGGACCTCTAGACAGGGATCTATCTTGCTCTCAGTGGGTGCTACCCACGAAACCTTGCTGCACCTCCCCTGTTTTAGCCATTCCCGGTTGATGAGGCTTGAGGTTACGATTACCTTTAATCAGAACATATCACTTAGAATGCTCATCGTCCGCCTGACGATGTGTTGAAAGCATTCAATCCATACAAGTTCGTTCCGGGTTCGAACGAAACCGAAGGCATTATCTCGTTACACTCGTTTTGAAATCACCCTCAGAGTTAACGACAATAACCCTTGCACTCTGAATCTTCATCTTCACTTGAGATTCACGACCTATCGTAAATTTGGATCAATGTGGTATTCGGGTCTCCAGACCTGGAATACCGGTATACGGAAACCCGATCCCGGTCTCATCGAAATCCAAAACGTATCTTTTAAGGCCAAGTTGTTTAAAGGTTTAAACATTTAAACTTATATTCTGAATGATATAAACAGATAGATAAATAACATTATCACAATAGATAATTCATATCAACATTCATCTCACAAAGCAGCATATATCATATATATATCAGAGACATACAAATCATCCAATATCAACCAATCACCCAATATCAAACATCCAGTATTAATCAATTATCTAAACAGAATTGATTTACTCTAATCAATTTAATTAACCTTTAATTAAATTAATTACTATCCTTTAATTACTTGGATTATCTTAATCCTGCTCACTATCATCAATTAATTACAAATTAATTAATTAAACATCTAAATGATCTTCCTTAATTAATCTCCTTTGATTAATTATCTTTAATTACATCAAGTAATTATCCTTAACCATATACAGTAATTAACCTTTAATTACTATCATTAATTACAATAATTAATGAACCTTCATTAATTAATTAACTATAATTAATTATATTAATCCTTAATTAATTACAATTAATTAATCATACTTAAATTAATTGCTTTTATTAATCAACCTTGATTAATTAATAATCCTCTAATTACTTCATTAATTAATTACCTTCTAGTTAATTAAATAATTAATCTTTAATTAACTACATTCCTTAATTAACCTTAATTAATTATAAACAGTAATTAACCATCTTTTAATTACTTACCTTAATTAATTACTCTCTTTTAATTAATTACCTTAACAAGACATTAATCACATTATAAATTAACCTTAACTCTTCAATTAATTAATTACTCTTTAATTAATTAACTTCAAATCAATTATATTAATTAATCCTTTAATTAATAACATCAAATGATTAACTCTTAATCACTTCCATTTAATTACTTCTATAAGTAATTATCCATTTTAATTAATTACATTGAATAATTATCTATTAATTACCTCACTAAATAATTACACTTAATAAAAACATAAGTGATTATCTTTCTAAAATTAATTACATTAATTAATAAATAAATTAATCATCACTCAATCTCTAATTCATTTATTTCTTAATTACATTTATTCCCACTAATTACTTTATTAAGTAATTATTCTTAATTACAACAAGTAATTAAGCTTTAATTAAATTTACTTATTTATTATCCTTAATTAAACTCAAATTATTTACTTAATTTAAAACCCATTTAAAAAAAATCAATCATATATTTAAAAATGTAATTTTACTTTAAAACAATTTAAACCCTAGATTTTTATTATACTTAAAATCTTTGAAAATGCTTTTCAAACATGTTTAATTAAATTAAACAATTATTTATCTTTGAAATAATTATCATGTCCTTTAAACTTATCTATTTAAAATATATTTGAAATCTAATTAAACATTACTTTAATTACTTTGGATATAACTTAACAACTTGAAACATGCTTATTTAAACTTGTTTAAATTTCTTAAAACTTATTAACAACTTCACCTTTAAACTTAACTAATTCAGCTAAAAAAATACCCGGGCCATACTCCAAAAATCCCGAGCCAAACCCTTTACAAAACTCGAACTCTCACGATCTTCCCCTGCTTCGATACAAACACGCATCATCTACGAGATTTACCCGAGAGCAATCCTTCTTCTCCAACCTTAAAACCACACAGACATCACCGAAGTGCACGCGTGCACGTGCACCATGCTCCGACCACCATCGATCAGCGCCGCAGCTTCCAACAAGTCAACGATGACCTCGACACTAATCACGATCACTTAGGTCGTTGATATCACTCTCGAATCGAAAACGAACCATCTCGACCAAACTGGAACCCATACCCCCATCTGAAAATCGACTCGTGCCACTGCCCTAAGCGATCAGAGGCCCAGATACCTCGTCCATAGCTGCGCCTCGACATCCTGCTTCTAAACCTCCACATGCGATCATCTCCGATGATCCACCGACGCCACACGAAGCTCAGCAACCAAGACACCCAATATCGAGTCGACGAACCCTAATTCGCCCCATCCTGGCCACCACGGTCATCATTAAAAATCCTCACTATTTTTCACGTGACCACCAGATCACCAACCACCTCCAGCCTTGGTCTCGCCACCATCATTACCTCCATTCGTCGTAAATCGACCACTATCCAAATTCTGATCAACTCAGAATATCACCATATTTCCAAACTATAAAATCATGATTATAACACCTAAATTCATTATTTTCCTATACACATTAGATCCAATAATCAAAAGTTGAAAATATCAAGTTTGATTTTTACCTTATTTGATTTTTCCTGTAATTTATAAATTTTCGAAATGAAATCTTAAAATAAATTTCTATAATCATTTTTAAAATTTACAATAACATATTAGAGTTCTTTTCCTTTTAAACATTATGGTCAAAAATCAATCCATTTGGAAGATAGTAATTTTTGTTGTTGAGATAGACTCTGTAATACAACAGAGAAGTAAACAGACATATACATATACATTTCATATTTATATATGCATACATTCACATCATAAACATATACAATCATATCCTACAGCAATTAATCACAAACATTTAAGCACTATCATAGGTTTTAAGAACTGTTTTTAATTTCAAATGTTTACTCACCAAAGTTTTTAAACAGAAAGATGAACATCATTTTCCAGGCATGCACCCAGATATATACACAGCACATTATATATATACATACATGCATTCATACACATAATCATAAGCAACCATATTCCCACACAATCCATCCTAAGCATCTGGTTATGATCATAGATTTTAAACTGTTTTTAAAATAAATTTACTCACCTTTTAATTCCAGAGACCAAAACAGAGCATATTTTCCAGGCTTTAAATTTTTGAATTCTGGCAAAAAAACTTTTAATTTCACTTTGTTGTTGAAATCCTTTGCATGCCTTTAATTTGAGTCTATAGCTTGAAATTGAAATTACTTGATGAAGCTTAAATCTTTGTTTTGCTGTAGCTTAATTCAGGTTTCATTTGATTTCCAGGTTTGATTATTATTGTTTTCAGGATTTGTGTGATTTTTCTTTTTAGAGGAAGATAGAAAAGATTGTGAGGAAGAAGATGTTCGAACTGAGAAATGAAGAAAACCAGATCTCTCTCTAACACATGATATTTTGTATCATTAAATTAATTTAATTCAATATTAAAGAAAATAAAATCTTGCCACTTGTTTATTTTATAAATTGGACAAATGTCCATGTACATCCATTTAGCTTACAAGTGTCTTTAATCATGTTAATATGTTTACGCATATTACTTAAGTGTTTTTAAATAAATTTTATTTAATTTAAATGTAAATATAAACTTACTTTTTAAGTTACTTAATTAATAAATGTTAATTTACCTTTAAAAGAATATATGTTAAAACTAATTATAAATATAAATAAATTCCTTATACATGTATTTTAAAATCTAGAACATTTATATAACCATTTAAAATTTAACACTTTAAAGAAAACTAGAATAAAACTTTGATTAAACCCTTTTTTTTTAAACTATCATATTTAAAATAAACAATTATCTTATATTTTGAAAACAATTGAATTAAACTTAAATTATCTTTTGAAAAATATTAATTTTAAAACAAAGCTTTAAATCACAATTCATACATATATATTACAAATTTGAAAATTCATCTTTAAAACAAAACAAAAAATATTTCCATTCACAATATATATCAAATATATATATTATAAATAGAATAAGATTTTATTAGCTTTAACAAACAAATCTTATTAATATTGCCAAATTAAGTATTTATTATTTACCTTTAAAAGATTAAATTAACCAATTTAAATTTAATTACATAGGATAACTATCAATCCAATTAAATTATCAATACAGATTATTAAATTTATATTACCCAAAAACCCGGGATATCACATTCCTCCCCCCTTAAAATAATTTCGTCCCCGAAATTAAAAACAAAGTTAATTTAATAATCCAGCAAAGATTTCAATCTCTAACAGCAAAGCATACCTATCATCCAATTACTAACAACCAAAGCAACCAATCAAACAATTAAACCTAACTAATTATCCTGATACAAATCAGAATAAATCTTACTAACACTATCTAGAGTTTCCCCGGATATAAATCACCGGGAGACCCGCTCTACAGAATCTAAACAAACTACACCCCATAATCCAGAGCTTCCCTTATCTCTAGATCCACTAATCTGAACAGAATATCAGATCACACCCAAGTCCAGCTCAAACTTCCAAATCCATCTGAACTGCAGATCCTATAACCAGCGATGAATCATACATGTACTCCCTCAGAGATACGTGAAATTCAATGAATTTCAGCTATCCAAACTGGCCATTCAATCCTGTAGATCAAAGAACTACTTCTCTCGAGAACACAGGAAAATCCAAAATACTTCAGTGCTAACTTCCAGACTTACTAAATCTTATAGCTCTTTAATTGGAGAAAAACCTAAACAATTTCCAATCTCCAACTCCGAATTCCAAACTCCTTGTCTCATATCTGCATAACTCACTAGACGATTCCTGGGCTACCTCATCTCTTCCTGATCAGCTTAACCTTCGCTGATGCTTCTTGAAACAATTCTGGACCAAGAACAAAATGATCTCTAGATCCTATCAACAAGATGATCCTTCCAAAATTTGCTGAAATCCAAACTTGAAAAATAGATATGACCAATCCATTTTAAAAATTTCTGAGCTGCTACACCAACTCTTCTTTCTCTAAGAACCATCCTACTACCAGACTAACCACCGGTATCGCTTCTGGAACCAAGTCGATACGGAACTCAACTCCAGATGCAGACAACTTCTACTTCCTTGAAGACATCCAGAAAAATCTCTGACTACTTCAGTAGCTCCTACTTCCATATGATAAACCTCAATCTCAAACAAAAGATTGCCCAAGATAAATTCCCAAACTAATCGCAAGTCACTTTTGCGATCCTACCTAGTTCGGATTCCAAAGAAACTATTCTCTCTTTACCAATTAAAATAGCCTTAAACTTTTTCAAACAAGGTTAACCCTTCAAGAAAGCCTTCACCATCTTCCCGGACTGTTGATAGAAGAACCACAAAGATTCCAGAATCATCGAAGAAACGAACCACACTGCTGCTTCCAAACTCTATCTCTGGGACACTGCTAAGCCAAAGACCTCCTCATCAACACACCAAACACTTCGAACTGCACTGCTACCACAGTTAACCAAAAGCTTCTAATCCAAAGGCTCCTCAAAACTAAAACCATCAACAAACCTCACAACGAACCTTTGAGATGGCAGACATCCCAAAAGAAACTCGGGCTCCCAACCAAACGCCAATATCTTACTCTTCTTAAGGGAACAATGAGACCATGTCCGAAGAACAACTAATCGACCTTAGTCCCATACTTCCAAACAGATAAAACTCTCTTACTCGATATCAAAGAATTCCTATACAGCCGAGTCTTTCCTATGGTAGACATCAACTGTTCCTCCAATACCTTCTTAATCTTGCTCCAAAAAGAACACCTCCTTTGGGAACATCCATAGATACTGTGTCTTATCACACAGCTACTCCTTCCTGAAGTCGCCAAGCTACCATCACTTACTTCTGCACAACTGATAGATCCAACTCTAGAAAATCTGCTCACCCGAGCACAAACAAGCTTACACTTCAATAATGGACTCCGAATCTTGAAAAAGATTTCCTTCAGAGATCCGAGAAATTCTTACACCATACTGCCAACTTACTCGAGACGTTATTGGGTCTACAGTCTCGATATATACTTCCAACCTCAAACATTCAAACTCCAACTATTGGTAATTGTGTTACACACACTACCACCTTATCTACCTTTATAACTTATATTGGAAAACCCGAACAGGTAACCCAATAAATAGGTAGAAATACATAAATATATATATTTAAAATGATTTTTTTTATATATATAGAAATTATTTCTGGGTAAAATTATTTCATCTACCTCTTTAAAACAATATTGTGTCCGTTGGCCTGGTTCAAGTGTTTAGAGATCCCTATCAATAACGTTAGCTACTCGTATTGACCAGAATCCATATACCACTCAACCGATCAATTAACACAATATAAAACCATTTTTATATAACTAACAATTACGCGCTCTCAAGATAGACACCACTTCAGAGCCTAGGTATTCACTCAACCTACTGCTCTGATACCAACTGTCACGACCCGGCTTTCTACCACCAGAAAGACGTATCATGAATTAAGAAAGAAAGGGATAGAAGAAGAAAAGATAGAAAAGAAGAAAGAACAACACATCAGAATCTCACAGCGGAACGAATAAAATATAATATATCACATAAAATATTACATAGTATCATGTTACATCAGAGTTACACAACTTATACATCACAGAATAGACAGTTATAAACTTCTGTCTATTATACAACACAAGTACATCAGTACAATACAGACTAATACAAACACAGCGGAAACTCTATATATCTACTCGCTGAAGCCTCCTGCTTCACAGCTCCTCCAGAATTCGTCAAGACTATCCTGAATCCCTTGACTACTCAATACAATATTGAGTACCCAAGAGTTTAATAAAACAGAAAATAAACACTTGGGTCAGACATGGGTCTAGTGTGAGTAAACGGTTAGATTGCTTAACTTTGAAAACTTTTGAAAACAAAAGTATCACGTAAGACTTCCCACAAATAAACATGGGTAAGTTTTTACCTTACGCTAACTAAAACATTTGATAGGAAATCCGATTGTATTATAATAGGGTCTAGGGTTTTCAAGTAAAATACAGAAATAGCTGAAATGCTTACATCTCACATTCCAACATAGTTGGGCACAACTAATACGTACGGCACTTATTGGAGTTTGGATTCCATACAATGGCAGGGCTACTGGGGTACCGCCCGTCACAGTACGTGGCCTAGATCACCGTACCGAGGAGTACGCCCGCTCCCCTGCAACACAAAGCCGGAACCATCCCTTACTGGATAATCCCGAACAAGATAATCCCGTAGTTGGCGCGACCAACCACACACTAAGCCGAATAAAAGAAAAGGGACCTCTAGACAGGGATCTATCTTGCTCTCAGTGGGTGCTACCCACGAAACCTTGCTGCACCTCCCCTGTTTTAGCCATTCCCGGTTGATGAGGCTTGAGGTTACGATTACCTTTAATCAGAACATATCACTTAGAATGCTCATCGTCCGCCTGACGATGTGTTGAAAGCATTCAATCCATACAAGTTCGTTCCGGGTTCGAACGAAACCGAAGGCATTATCTCGTTACACTCGTTTTGAAATCACCCTCAGAGTTAACGACAATAACCCTTGCACTCTGAATCTTCATCTTCACTTGAGATTCACGACCTATCGTAAATTTGGATCGATGTGGTATTCGGGTCTCCAGACCTGGAATACCGGTATACGGAAACCCGATCCCGGTCTCATCGAAATCCAAAACGTATCTTTTAAGGCCAAGTTGTTTAAAGGTTTAAACATTTAAACTTATATTCTGAATGATATAAACAGATAGATAAATAACATTATCACATTAGATAATTCATATCAACATTCATCTCACAAAGCAGCATATATCATATATATATCAGAGACATACAAATCATCCAATATCAACCAATCACCCAATATCAAACATCCAGTATTAATCAATTATCTAAACAGAATTGATTTACTCTAATCAATTTAATTAACCTTTAATTAAATTAATTACTATCCTTTAATTACTTGGATTATCTTAATCCTGCTCACTATCATCAATTAATTACAAATTAATTAATTAAACATCTAAATGATCTTCCTTAATTAATCTCCTTTGATTAATTATCTTTAATTACATCAAGTAATTATCCTTAACCATATACAGTAATTAACCTTTAATTACTATCATTAATTACAATAATTAATGAACCTTCATTAATTAATTAACTATAATTAATTATATTAATCCTTAATTAATTACAATTAATTAATCATACTTAAATTAATTGCTTTTATTAATCAACCTTGATTAATTAATAATCCTCTAATTACTTCATTAATTAATTACCTTCTAGTTAATTAAATAATTAATCTTTAATTAACTACATTCCTTAATTAACCTTAATTAATTATAAACAGTAATTAACCATCTTTTAATTACTTACCTTAATTAATTACTCTCTTTTAATTAATTACCTTAACAAGACATTAATCACATTATAAATTAACCTTAACTCTTCAATTAATTAATTACTCTTTAATTAATTAACTTCAAATCAATTATATTAATTAATCCTTTAATTAATAACATCAAATGATTAACTCTTAATCACTTCCATTTAATTACTTCTATAAGTAATTATCCATTTTAATTAATTACATTGAATAATTATCTATTAATTACCTCACTAAATAATTACACTTAATAAAAACATAAGTGATTATCTTTCTAAAATTAATTACATTAATTAATAAATAAATTAATCATCACTCAATCTCTAATTCATTTATTTCTTAATTACATTTATTCCCACTAATTACTTTATTAAGTAATTATTCTTAATTACAACAAGTAATTAAGCTTTAATTAAATTTACTTATTTATTATCCTTAATTAAACTCAAATTATTTACTTAATTTAAAACCCATTTAAAAAAAATCAATCATATATTTAAAAATGTAATTTTACTTTAAAACAATTTAAACCCTAGATTTTTATTATACTTAAAATCTTTGAAAATGCTTTTCAAACATGTTTAATTAAATTAAACAATTATTTATCTTTGAAATAATTATCATATCCTTTAAACTTATCTATTTAAAATATATTTGAAATCTAATTAAACATTACTTTAATTACTTTGGATATAACTTAACAACTTGAAACATGCTTATTTAAACTTGTTTAAATTTCTTAAAACTTATTAACAACTTCACCTTTAAACTTAACTAATTCAGCTAAAAAAAATACCCGGGCCATACTCCAAAAATCCCGAGCCAAACCCTTTACAAAACTCGAACTCTCACGATCTTCCCCTGCTTCGATACAAACACGCATCATCTACGAGATTTACCCGAGATCAATCCTTCTTCTCCAACCTTAAAACCACACAGACATCACCGAAGTGCACGCGTGCACGTGCACCATGCTCCGACCACCATCGATCAGCGCCGCAGCTTCCAACAAGTCAACGATGACCTCGACACTAATCACGATCACTTAGGTCGTTGATATCACTCTCGAATCGAAAACGAACCATCTCGACCAAACTGGAACCCATACCCCCATCTGAAAATCGACTCGTGCCACTGCCCTAAGCGATCAGAGGCCCAGATACCTCGTCCATAGCTGCGCCTCGACATCCTGCTTCTAAACCTCCACATGCGATCATCTCCGATGATCCACCGACGCCACACGAAGCTCAGCAACCAAGACACCCAATATCGAGTCGACGAACCCTAATTCGCCCCATCCTGGCCACCACGGTCATCATTAAAAATCCTCACTATTTTTCACGTGACCACCAGATCACCAACCACCTCCAGCCTTGGTCTCGCCACCATCATTACCTCCATTCGTCGTAAATCGACCACTATCCAAATTCTGATCAACTCAGAATATCACCATATTTCCAAACTATAAAATCATGATTATAACACCTAAATTCATTATTTTCCTATACACATTAGATCCAATAATCAAAAGTTGAAAATATCAAGTTTGATTTTTACCTTATTTGATTTTTCCTGTAATTTATAAATTTTCGAAATGAAATCTTAAAATAAATTTCTATAATCATTTTTAAAATTTACAATAACATATTAGAGTTCTTTTCCTTTTAAACATTATGGTCAAAAATCAATCCATTTGGAAGATAGTAATTTTTGTTGTTGAGATAGACTCTGTAATACAACAGAGAAGTAAACAGACATATACATATACATTTCATATTTATATATGCATACATTCACATCATAAACATATACAATCATATCCTACAGCAATTAATCACAAACATTTAAGCACTATCATAGGTTTTAAGAACTGTTTTTAATTTCAAATGTTTACTCACCAAAGTTTTTAAACAGAAAGATGAACATCATTTTCCAGGCATGCACCCAGATATATACACAGCACATTATATATATACATACATGCATTCATACACATAATCATAAGCAACCATATTCCCACACAATCCATCCTAAGCATCTGGTTATGATCATAGATTTTAAACTGTTTTTAAAATAAATTTACTCACCTTTTAATTCCAGAGACCAAAACAGAGCATATTTTCCAGGCTTTAAATTTTTGAATTCTGGCAAAAAAACTTTTAATTTCACTTTGTTGTTGAAATCCTTTGCATGCCTTTAATTTGAGTCTATAGCTTGAAATTGAAATTACTTGATGAAGCTTAAATCTTTGTTTTGCTGTAGCTTAATTCAGGTTTCATTTGATTTCCAGGTTTGATTATTATTGTTTTCAGGATTTGTGTGATTTTTCTTTTTAGAGGAAGATAGAAAAGATTGTGAGGAAGAAGATGTTCGAACTGAGAAATGAAGAAAACCAGATCTCTCTCTAACACATGATATTTTGTATCATTAAATTAATTTAATTCAATATTAAAGAAAATAAAATCTTGCCACTTGTTTATTTTATAAATTGGACAAATGTCCATGTACATCCATTTAGCTTACAAGTGTCTTTAATCATGTTAATATGTTTACACATATTACTTAAGTGTTTTTAAATAAATTTTATTTAATTTAAATGTAAATATAAACTTACTTTTTAAGTTACTTAATTAATAAATGTTAATTTACCTTTAAAAGAATATATGTTAAAACTAATTATAAATATAAATAAATTCCTTATACATGTATTTTAAAATCTAGAACATTTATATAACCATTTAAAATTTAACACTTTAAAGAAAACTAGAATAAAACTTTGATTAAACCCTTTTTTTTTTAAACTATCATATTTAAAATAAACAATTATCTTATATTTTGAAAACAATTGAATTAAACTTAAATTATCTTTTGAAAAATATTAATTTTAAAACAAAGCTTTAAATCACAATTCATACATATATATTACAAATTTGAAAATTCATCTTTAAAACAAAACAAAAAATATTTCCATTCACAATATATATCAAATATATATATTATAAATAGAATAAGATTTTATTAGCTTTAACAAACAAATCTTATTAATATTGCCAAATTAAGTATTTATTATTTACCTTTAAAAGATTAAATTAACCAATTTAAATTTAATTACATAGGATAATTATCAATCCAATTAAATTATCAATACAGATTATTAAATTTATATTACCCAAAAACCCGGGATATCACACTCGTCCTACTGAGGACACCCAAAGGTTTAACGGCTTGTTGCATACGCTCAATGCAATCGTGCTCCCTACGAAAATGGATTTATCTTAGTTTTCCTTTATTCGAGGACGAATAAAAAGATAAGTGTGGGGGTATTTGATGTGCACGTAAATGTGCATATTTTTACCACCATATTTAATCTATTTAAATTAAATAAATGATCATATTGGGTATTTTAACTTGTTTAAACCAAAATTCAGATTATTTGAAATTGTCACATATTCATCTTCATATAGGGGAAAAATGGTCATTTTTATGCATTTATTAAACTGTGAAAAATTACTAGGAATTTTCTATGTTGTTTTGTAGGAAATTTGGTGAATTTTACAAGTGGTTACATGATGATATATGCATGCATAAGAGTGAAGAGAACAAATGAAGATGGAAATAATTCAAAGTGAAGATAATGGAGGACCCCACCTATCCACCTACCTTAATGTACAAATTAGAGGCTAATGCACATTCTTATGGAATTAATGGCTTTATGTACACTTAAATGAAGATTATTTGAAGCTAATGATTACTTGGCCTCCACACTTCCTAAGAGGGTATTTTGGGCATTCCCCAAAAATATGAATTAGGGTTTAACACATGTATAAGTACCCCTTATGTTTCATGTAAAGCCTCCTCTCCTCTCCTTTAGTCTCTCTTTAGTTTAGTTTAGGCTCAAAAATAAATCAAGTTCTCTTCTTTCTTTTCATGGCTACTTAGCCATTTCTACTTCATGTAACTTTCCTTTTTTTATGCAATGTAATTATTGTTTCCTTTTAATTACATGTTCATTTCCTTTTATGCTAGTAGTGTAGATTTTCTTTTATGCAATTAGAATATTTTTCTTTCATTTAGCTTTCATTTTGCTTTCTTTTTGCTTTCATGTTGCAAGCTACATTTGTTAATCAAATAACAAATATGAGAGGCTAAACCACTTCAATTTAGGGGTAATGAAGCTCTCTAATTATGTAGCTTCAACTATTTGTTAATTCATGCTCTCTTTTTGTGCTTAATGAAGAATTATTGAAGTGGTCTAATTGTTGTTTTTGCCTTTAATTTGATAGCCTATATTGTTGACACCAAATAGGCTATGCTTAAACAATCACTAACACTAATTGCCTCTTCATCAAAATATGATTATGGTAAAAGAAAGTGATTTGAAATTAAAATTTGATGGTCTATATTTCTAATCAATAGTTAATAGGCCATACTTAAAATAGATTTCATTTTCATTTTCATTGTCAAGTTTCATGAAAGTTAGTAAGTGATTTAAGGGGTGTGTCAAAGTTTGATGGCTTATGTTGGCTAACTAATAGCACAAATATGCCATACTTATGATAGGCACATCAATTAAAGCACTAATGACCATAAAAAAGAGATCATGATTTCATATATGTTGAACTACATGATCTAGAGAGTGGATTTATTCTATAAATTATCATTTAACTCTTATATTTGCATATCTTTTCTTTTAGTTAGTTAGTTCATTCTTTAATTCTCTAGCTTAACTTTCACTCGACTTTGGTTTAATTTGATTGAATAGATTTTTAAAATCATCAATTCCCTGCGGATCGATCCGTATTCGCCACGTACTACAAGTGTACACCGTGCGCTTGCGGTTATTTTTAATTTAAATTCGTTCGACGGTTTTCTAATCCGATAGAAATTCCGTCGACGAACACACGCACTTTTCTTTTAAAAACAAACCAAGGTTTTGACTCCTTCGTGCTTTCGACACCTTACCTTCTGCCTTACTCCAATCCACTACGTACCATCTTGGTGATACCTTATGTATTGGTTTTGGCATAGTAGGTTTCGACTAAAATAAAGGCGGAAGCTTCTGTGTTGAAAGGTTCTTTCTAAAGCAGGCGGAACCTATTTTCTGAGTAAACCTGGTTTAGTTCTTTATAAAGTAAACTTTTCTCTAACCAACCTGCCACATGTCAACACCAGATTGGTTGCCTTAACTTTTTCAAATTATTTTTCAAAAATTACTGCCACCAATCCATATCTAAACCATGGTTAAGTTAATCAAATAAGCCCTTCCAATTTTTGCAAAGAAGTCCCTCTTCTAAAATAATTTATTTTGCATAGCAAATCACTTTGGAAAAATCCCCAAAAATTCCAGAAATTCATTTTAATCATGTTATCTAACATATCAAAATTCCAGACCCAAATTCTCAATTTATTTTCCAAAATATATTTATAATCCCAAATAACCATATTTTCCTTTGAAAATTCATAATAATCTTTCCATAGCTTGGAAAATTATCAAAATTGAAATCCTACTCCAAAATCATGTTTCTCATAACATAAAATTTTCCCATGGCATTTAAACATCATTAAGTCTTGGTATTGACCTAAAACCGTGCAAAAACTCTTTTAAACAATCTTGTTTAAATCAAATAAATCATGAATCAAGCATATCATCATCCAATATATCATATAAATGAATTTACCCTTAAATCCAAAAATATATGATTTAAAACAAAATAGAGATGGAATTATTATTCACCTTGATCTAATTAAGGAGATTGGATTGAGATTGATTTCCCCTAAGCTTGATCTCTAGCTTTTACTTTGAGTTCTTCTTGTTAATAACTGGCCTCTCTCTTGCGTTTTAATTTTTAAAATGACGCGAATGGGAAGAAAGAGGGTAGGAACGAAAATATATAAGGGCAGAAGCTATGGAAGATAATTCCTAATATGCCCTTATGTAATTTGATTAACCAAAACCCATTCCTAAGCCCATTAACTATTATATGAGGCTCGGCCTTAATTTATTATTTCAAGTCGCAATCCCCTTATCACTTAACATTTACATTGTTCTATTTAATTTATCTAATTAAATTTCCTGAATAATGTTATCAAAAATTAGGGGTGTTACAAGCACCACCATGATTGATTGCAACTCATAACTCCAAAATCTTTGAAAAAGAGGCCGATTGTTATTGGAATGATCATACACACTATGCCACAAAGTGAATCAAACAACAGTGATCACACTACGTAAGGTGGATTTTCTGTTATACCACTTTTTCACACAACACATGACAAAACCATTTGTTGTCTAAAGATTCCTTGAATCTTTCATATGTTGTCTAAATAGCCCATGAAATCTCTATGTATATGCTTGTTATTCAGACAACATTTTATTTGTCGTCTGATTGAAATTATCAAAAAATTGGTTTTGCCTGCGTATCAACCTTTTAGTTTCCCTCTCAATATTTTGTTCAATATTTTGTTGGATGCGTTATTTCCTTCTTTCTCACTCTCAAAATCGTTTATTTCCCTCTCACTCTCAAAACATATTCCAACGGATAAATTGAAAATGGCAATTCAACGCCTCTCTCTTCCCCCTTCCCTCTTTCGTCTAATTGCATCTCCTCCTTTCACCTCCATTTGTTTGAACATCTCGCTCCCCTTCACCTCGACAGAACCCTAAACCTTATTCATCCCATCTTCGAGCCGTCTTCTGGAATTAGGGTTTCCTAATTGAAATTGCCTGCTTCCCTTTATCAATTTTGATGGCAATCGAAGCAGCGGAACTTTTGCTAGACTTGTTCCAATTGGATAATTCGATTGATATATTGTAAGATTTATGCCCTTTTTGCTAGACTTTTGATTTTGCTTGAACTTGAATGATTATCAGCCGATGATGATAATGGGTTATTTATATAGGAATTGATTTCCTATATTTTTTAATATATGCTTCGGTTTACTTCGATTTCTTTTTTCTTTGATTGTGCTTTGCTTTGGTTTGATGGTGTTTTGCTCTGATTTCTGTTTGCTTTGATTTCTGTTTTCTTTGATTTCTATTTGCTAATTCGATTGTGTTGTCCTCTGTAATCATGGTTGTTCAAGGCTTGTCAAGGCAGTGCTAGTGCTAACTTTTAACTAGTGCCTAATATAACATGAATTAATTTCTGTATTTTGATGCATTGACTAAATTTTTAATCCCTATGTATATGTATACATATAAACATATATATGTACATGCTCACTTTGATGATATATACTTTCTTCCTATAACATTCTGGTTATCCCTTGATGCCTATGCACATGTTCATTTGTTGAGCCATCTTCTTTTGCTGACTGCACTTATTCATGTTTGCACTTGTATGCATTGATGTGTTGGTGCTCAACTTTGTGTAAACATTTTGGTGTGCAAGTGTGCATTTTCATGTATATACATACATATGTATGTATATATGTGTTAATGTTCTTATACTTGCTTCAACACTTATCTTTACACTTGAGTTTGAATTTTCTGATAATTTCTGAAATGCTTTTCTTGTTCTTTCTTGGCACTTGCAATTGAATTTTTGTGTTCTCTACACTTGCACTTCATTGTTTTGTTGGGTGCCCCTTGCTTATTTGTTGCCCCTTGCACTTGTGATTATTTCACTTAATTATCTGTATGTGTTTTCCTTGAACTGAAATGAAATGGTGCACTATTCTCCATGTATATACATGCATGCATATGTATGTATATGTTTGTGACTATGTAGTTGAATATGTTTATTTGCTATAGTATTTGCCTAAGCTTGTTTGATTGCAAGCTTGCAATTCATTTGCATGTATATGCCTTGTTCAAGGCAGTGCAAACTGCATTGTTCATGTGGCCTTGTTCATAGCCTGATTACCTTTCAGATCCTTGTATTTCTGAATGTTTTGAACTTCCATGTATATACATACATATATATGTATGTATACAAGTGTGAATGTTTGTGGTTGATGATTCTTTTGGATGTTGGAGTGATATATATCATGTGCTTGAACCATTTTGAGTATGTACATACAGGGCCGGTTTCATGTTATGGGTTTCCCAAGACGGTTAAAAGTTTTGTTACCCATTACAAAGCAGCTTATACACCAATTGATTGTGTTCAGTTAAAAGAATTGATCGTATGACACTTAAAACAATTGCATATTCATTCATCATAAATACCCAACGTTTATGTAAAAAGATAAACTTTTGAGAGTAATGCATAAAAAAATACCATTGTGTATATGTAGTTTGGTACATTGTTTATACAAGTAACTGTATTGATTGAATAAACGGATAAAATTTACTGAAAATTAGGTTTAAGGGATTCTCATTCTAGGGTAATAAGTTTCAAGAACATCACTTCTGAATAATTCTAAATAATTAGTTTCAAGGATAATTTATAGGAAAATATATTTATATAAATGGATAATGTATTTATAATTAAAAAAATGGATAATATAACTTCTTATCAATGAACTGGGTAAAATATAACTATTAATGAGAAGACCAACAAATAATATGTTGAAAGAGAAAAACACAAAGAAATTTAACACGATTTCACAAAATTTGTTTACCTTGGACCATAATTCAAAAGCTAGAACAATACTATAAATTTGATAATTTACTTCTATTCAATGGTTAACAACTTTACATAATGGAATTAAAAAAACAAAAAATGCTAGCCTAGCCTAGGAAGTTATGTCTGCTTAAACATAAATAGCTGTACTTCGCTCCTTATGCTTTATTGCTTTGTTCTTCCAAGAGCATCATTTCAAGCGAACCCGTTTTCTTCAAAATTTTATTTAAATTAATAACATTAAGGTATACAACTTTGTGAAAATAATAAAATCTAGATGGGACTATAAACACTTCATGCCATCATTGTGGTTTGCTCCAATTTGCAGCAGTGATTGGGAGATTATTTTTATGAAGGGATCTTAATATTTTTTCACCAGTGGTTACCCCTGACAAAGGGGTTGCCCTATTTCGCCGCCTTGCCTGCCTAGCCTTGAAACCGGCTCTATGTGCATATATACATGTATATACATATGTGTATATATGTATATTACTTGAGCTTTGAAGCTTGTTGTTTGGTTTGCTTGTGCTTGTACCAATGCATTGTTGGCTAAAACTCATATTGTTTTTCATGTGAATGTGCCTTGAGTCTGTATATTCACATGTACTTGTTCCGGTGCACTTCACCCTTGTTGCCTTTTACTGTGTATCCATTCTTGACCTTGTGTGTTGTTAGTGTTGAGATCTACATATGTACATGCAGCTTTGTGAATGTCTTGCATTTTTTGAAATGGTTTTAACTTTTGTTGTTGTGCTTCTTGTCTTTGTTTTACTGCCTGAATCATGTTGAACTCTGTTTTCCGATCCCTTTAAGCATGTTCATTGGTGCCTGTACACTGCGGTTGTGCTACTTTCCTTGTATATACATACATATGTATGTATACATGTGTGATATGTTGGCCTTTGTCAGTGAATGGTTGTGTGCATTGTTGGAGGACCCGAGTGACATTGGTTACATTATGTGCACCGGTAACTCAGGCTTGAGTGTGCATTTTTCTGGCTGCACTTGTATATTTCTGGTTGGAGCACCTGAGTGTGCCCCTGAGTTTGATTTTCTGGTTTGAGTTGCATTTCCTTGTGCACTTGAGTTGAGCCCGATGAGGCTAGGGCTTGATCTTGTGCACATTTGCACAGTGTTGAGCCTTCGGGCTTGACCTTCGCAATAGTCCGTGAGATTTAATCGATGTCCAGCCTTGTGATGTTCATAGTAATACATTGTGCATATCATAAGTTATCTGTGCACATATATATTTTTCTGGCCATGTCTAAAACATGAAGAGAAAACAAACCCATAAACTGAGGCAATATTAATATTCAAATTTTATTTTATTTTTGCAATTTAGGTTTGTTTCCTTTTCCATTTTACCGCGTTGTTTATTTGACAGGTATAAGAGATGGCTGGACACAAGCTGGAGCAAGCAAATGAAGATCAATATAAATAATAAACTCGAGTGAGTGTAAGTGAGTGCTAGTAAAAAAAATTATATATGAGAGTGTAGAGAAAAGTTGTATATATGAAAGTGATAGTGAAAGTTGTATTGTATTTGAAAATGTAAGAATAGTAAAAGTTGTATTCTATTTGAATTTGATTTGAAATAAAATATTTTTTTGAATAAAATTGTGGTTTATTATTTCATTTTGCAAATATAACATAAGTGTAATTGATATGCATATCAGTCAATATGTTGTCTAATAGAAAATTTTAGAAATGATACTATAACATCAGACAACGTATGGTTTTTTTCTTTTGATGTGTTAGTGCCTATCAGACGACGATGCATATCTGTGGTCTAATATGTAATGAGATGGCATGGAAATAGACAACAGATATGTATTCATTCAGACCATGGAACATATCTTCGTCTGATTCGTTTTTTCTCATAGTGACCAATCAGCCAGAACGATCCATAGTTTCACGGAAAATGCGATATCTCACAAACGGTACGTCGGAATTGCACGAAATTTGGAAAGAAAGTAGCATACATCATGGCGAACCAACATGATCGATCGCAGCTCAATTGGATGAAGCATAGAACGATCGCACTTAATTTACTATGACTCAACTCGACTCCTTGGAAAATGTGATATCTCACTTACGCTATGTCGAAATTGCATGAAATTGGAAGAGCAAGTAGCTTACATCATGGAGCACCCTACGATCGATCGCAACTCCATTGGAGCTCATATGAATGATCAGCCCCGATCGTTCCAATGGTGTGCAACCCATCCGAAAATTGGTGGCCCTGGTAGTACGGATCTGGAGGTTCTTCTGACGAAATTTCAGGCCGAATCATGCACGTCTTCACCTATAAATATAGCAGACTTAGCTCATTACAAAGGACTTTGTGGGCTGGTTGTCCTTCTTTTCTTATCTCTTCCACCATTATTTTTCTAAGGCAAAAAATACTGTACTTGTAATCATACAGTATAAATAAAAGATTATTGGAGTGGACATAGGCCGGAGTATGCCGAACCACTATAATACTTGCGTGTTCATTTACTTTTCTACAATCTATTATGTGATCTGTGAATCTATATTTCTCTGTTAGGATCTAAACATTGGATATTGGTGCTTTCACATACAACTGAGTGTTTGTGACCATTTTTGGCATAAACATTTTGGTGCTTTCTTTGAGAGAGCTAGCCCCCGCGAATTTGGAGTTCAGATTTGGAATCAACTAGAGAACTTAGAATTAGAGCAATGGTGAGACCATCAACAAGGAGACAAATAGCGAATAGGAGCCATCATGAAGGGAATCTGGAGGCTTCCTCAGGAGCTAATCAAACCTCAGTCTACATCACTAGAGACGAGATGGAAACGATGATAGATGCTATGTAGGAAAGGATGCTAAAGAGACAAGAGGAGATAATCCAAAATCTCCTCGAGTAGATGGGACAAGTAAAGCACAAAACCAAGGGAATGGAGTAGTAGGAAATGCTAGAAATATGGATCATGGAGTTGGAGCAATAGGAGCTGAGGAAAACCAGAATCAGGACCAAGGAAATGAAGCTAACATGATACAGGATGGAGTGGAACAGACGGTAGCGGCCCTTGACCAACCAAGAACGATCGGTGCCGATTGATCCGTACTTGAGGGAATGCCCCTGGGTCATGCTTGATCGATCCCAGGCAGGATACCGGGTAGTGCTAAGCAATATGTTGTCGATCGGAATGCGGAGGTACGTTCAGAAGAGCAGGTTATAGGATTCCCCCATGTACTCGAGGGGGGAGGTTGGAAATAATAATCGAAGGTTTGCGGAGATGATCAGATGGGCTATGAGAGGAGAATTGGTGAACAGAGATCTGGAGGATGTAAATAGAAGTCCCTTTGCTCCTAATATTAGGAATGCTAGGAATCCACCAGAATTCAAACTACCAACACTAGAAGTTTATGGTGGAAAGTCGGATCCAACTATGCATATGATGAGGTATATACGACACATGGAAGTATTAGAGGCATCGGAGGAAGTCATGGCACGGTGCTTCACCCTGTATTTAACGGATATAGCTGCACTGTGGTTCAGGCAGTTGGAAAGCAGTTCTATTAGGACATGGACAGAATTGGTCGAAAGGTATATAAGGCAGTTTAGGTTTCACATCTCGAGACCAAAAAATGTGATGAGTTTGGCAATACAGAAATAGAGGACCGGAGGGTCCCTGAGGAGTTTTCTAACACGATTTAATCCCACAGCGGCATCGGTGGATTGTCCAGATTCATCCATGGTTTTGATGGCAGCTGTATCTGGAATTGCTGATGGCATGGAGTTCAAGGATTCACTAGCGCGGATCCACCTATGGATCTCAGGTAGTTTTATCATGAAGCAGAAAGGTTCCTGCAGCAGGAAGACACATGAGCCAACAAACCGGAGGTGAATGCTGTGCAAAGTGGAGGATCATTAGGAGATGTAAACAAGAATGATAAAGGTAAACAAAAAATGGATGATGGCATTACTGTGTTGAAGAGGCAATGGGGAGAACCAAAATTCTCTTTTTATGCAAATTTAACTGAATCTCTGGAAATGATTTATTTGGATACTCGAGGATGCCTTCAGTATCGAAGGCTGGCAAGGAGGGAACCCTTCGAACACGAGCGGGCACCAGGAAAGCATTGCCTATTCCATGAGCTGGATGGGCACAATACAAATGACTGCAGGCCTTTCAAGGATATAGTTAAGGAAAATGCGAGGAGTGGTCAGTTGCAAAAATACGCGAGGACACGGGCTGTAGTGGTGGAACAGGAGTAGCCACCGTCCACCTCGAATGAAAATGGCACTAGATCAAGGCATCATCGTCAACTTGTCATCAATTGATTGGGATGGCATGGAATAAGTAATAAACTCTACAGTAGTATGGCTAAGTCACTTACACATGTACGGGATCGAGGATGGTCCCTAGGCATGCTCTGGGATGATGATGAACCGTAGAGCTTGGGTCTGTGAAATTTTGTTTTTTCTTGTTTACTTTGAACTCTGGTTTTTCTGATATTTTGGTTTATTAATTTTTGGTTATATGGACTCTTATTTTATATTTTGGAAAATGGACTTTGGAATGCTTAAATCTGGATTAATGTAATAAATGACACAGGTCGCGGTTGTAGCCCCGACCAGAGCGGGGCAATAACCGCAAGGCGCGAATCCCATCGCCGGGGAGTGGCAGGATGGATTCGTACATGGGTTAAGTCCTTGACTAGGGATCGAGGCTAGAGAAGGATATCCTATG
Organism: Allium fistulosum; assembly: GCA_030737815.1. Classification (NCBI taxonomy): domain Eukaryota; kingdom Viridiplantae; phylum Streptophyta; class Magnoliopsida; order Asparagales; family Amaryllidaceae; genus Allium; species Allium fistulosum. Next base: position 1,182,895,330 of record CM060903.1, read on the forward strand.
GATTAAGTCCTCGACTGTGGATCAAGGCCGGAGAAGGATACCACATGGATTAAGTCCTCGACTGGGGATCGAGGTCATAGAAGGATGCCCTATGGATTAAGTCCTCGATTGGGGATCGAGGACGGAGGAGGATACCCCAAATATCGTGCCATGTTCTAATCGGAGAGGCAGGACCCAAAAAAGCAAGAAGTAGGTCGCTTCATCGGAGAGTGACAGGATCGGCCTGCTTATCATTGTGCCATTCTTACCAGAGAGTGAGTGGAGTATAGCAAGAGCTCGAAGAAGCAATGATCGACCCGGAGAGGTCGAGGATTTGGATATGACCCAGAGCAGTCATGGATTCGAATATCAGCTTTGAATAGCAATGAATTTGGCTTTGGATGGATCTGGATTTGGATAAAATAATCCGAAGAGATCGCAGATTTGGTTAGTAAATTTAGAATGGATTTGGAATTGGATATTGACTGGGAACAGTCATTGAATTCGCTAACAATCCGGAGAGATCAAAGAATTGGATTGGTAACGGATTGGATTCTAGATTGGAATATTCAGCTATCAGTGGATTTTGGATTTTCAATTTATAGCAATTCAAAACACGCCTTTTGGTCAGGCAGTATATCATAAAATTTGGTTAAATGGCTTTTGTGATCATTAAGGCAGGAAGCCCGGGGAGACGGTTATCAGGCTAGGAAATCGATGATATTTGGAACTATGGACAATAGTTGGACGGATTCGGACCGGTCCCAATCAAGGTGAAATCAATATAAAGTGACAAGGAAGGCCCCATGAGGCTACGTTACAAATTTCAAGTCAATCGGAGTTCGTATGCTCGAGTTATGGACAAATGAAGAATTTATATGGATCGATCTAGAACGATCCATAAAACAGCGTAAATCGATGAAGATCGATCAATATCTCAAAATCTACAAAGACAATGCAATTAAAACATTCAAAGCATCAATATATTGAAGAGTAGATCCCACAAAAATGATCATATGACAAAACTCCCAAATCATGGAAAAAGAGGCCGATCGTTATTGGTACGATCGTACAAATCAGCCAGAACGATCCATAGTTTCACGGAAAATGCGATATCTCACAAACAGTAGGTCGGAATTGCACAAAATTTGGAGAGCAAGTATCTTACATCATGGAGCACGCCTTTGATTGATAGAAATTGAAAACTCCCAAATATTGGAAAAAGAGGCCGATCGTTATTGGAACGATCGTACAAATTAGCCAGAACGATCCACAATTTCACGGGAAATGCAATATCTCACAAATGGTATGTCAGAATTGCACGAAATTTGGAGAGCAAGTAGCTTACATCATGGGAAACCAAAATGATTGATCGCAGCTCAATTTGATGAAGCATGGAACAATCACACTTGATTTACTACGACTCAACTCGACTCTACAAAAAATGTGATATCTCACAAATGGTACGTTAGATTTGCACGAAATTTGAAGAGCAAATAGCTTACATCATGAATCACCCTCATGATCGATCACAGCTCTATTAGAGCTCATATGAATGATCCACATCGATCATTTCAATGGTGTGCGATCGATATGAAAATTGGTGGACCGGGTCGTGCAGATCTGGAGGTTCTTCTGACGAAATTTCAGCCCGATCCATGCACGTCTTCACCTATAAATACAGCAGACTTGGCTCATTGTAAAGGACTTTTTGGGCTAGTTCTCCTTCAACACTTCTTATCTCTTTCATCATTATTTTTCTAAGGTAGAAAACAACTGTATTAGTAATCTTATAGTTTAAATAATAGATTGCTAGAGTGGACGTACAAGAGTTTGCCGAACCACTATAATATTTGCGTGTTCATTTACTTTTCTACAATCTATTCTGTGATCTGTGAATCTATATTTCTCTATTTCGATCTAAATATTGAATATTGGTTCCTTCACATACAACACGGTGTTTGTGACCATTTTTGGCGGAAACATTTTGATGCTTTCTCTGAGAGAGCTAGCCCCTGCGAATTTGGAGTTCAGATTTGGAATCAACTAGAGAACTTGGAATTAGAGCAATGGTGAAACCATCAACAAGGAGACAAATAGCGGATAGGAGCCATAATGAAGCGAGTCAGAAGGCTTCCTTAGGAGCTAATCAAACCTCAGTCTACATCACCAAAGATGAGATAGAAATGATGATGGATTTATATAGGAAAGGATGGTAAAGAGATAAGAGGAGATGATCCAGAATCTCCTCGTGCAGATGGACAAGCTGGAGTACAAAACCAAAGAAATGGAGTAGTAGGAAACATTGGAAATATGGATCATAGAGTTGGAGCAATAGGAGCTGAGGAAAACTAGAATCAGGACCAAGGAAACGAAGTTAACAGGATGCATGATCGAGTGGAACAGCTGGGAGTGGCCCCTGACCAACCAAAAATGATCGGGGCCGATCGTTCCAGAACGATCGATGCCGATCGATCCATACTATGGGGCATGCCCCCGGGTCACGCTGGATCGTTCCAAGACATGATACCGGGCAGTGCTGAGCAGTATGTTGTCCATCGGAATGCAAAGGTACGTTCAGAGGAGTAGGTTCCAGGACTCCCTCGTGTACTCGGGGGGTAGGTTGGAAATAATAATCGAAGGTTTGTGGAGATGATCAAACGGGCTATGAGAGGAGGATTAGTGAACAGAGATATGGAAGATGTAAATAGAAGTCCCATTGCTCCTAATATTAGGAATGCTAGGAATCCACCAGAATTCAAACTACCAACACTAGAAGTTTATGATGAAAGGTCGGATCCAACTATGCATATGATGAGGTATATACGGCACATGGAAGTATTGGGGGTATTGAAGGAAGTTATGGCATGGTGCTTCCTCTTGTATTCAATGGATATAGTTGCACTATGGTTCAAGCAGTTGGAAAGAAGTTCTATTGGCACATGGACGGAATTGGTCAAAAGGTTTATGAGGTAGTTTAGGGTACACATCTCGAGACCAAAAAATGTGATGAGTTTGGCAACACTGAAACAGAGCACCGGAGAGTCCCCGAGGAGTTCTCTAACATGATTTAATGCCATGGTGGCATCGGTGGATCGTCCAGATCCGTCCATGGTTTTGATGGTAGCTGTATCTGGAATCGCTGGTGGCATGGAGTTTAAGAATTCACTAGTGCTGGATCCACTTATGGATCTCGAGAGTTTTATTAGGAGGCAAAAAGGTTCCTATGGCAGGAAGACGCACTAGCCAATAAACCGAAGGTGAGTGCTGTGCAAAGTGGAGGATCATTAGAAGATGTAAATAAGAATGGTAAAGGAAAACAAATAATGGATGATGGCATTCATGTGTCGAAGAGGCAATGGAGAGAACCAAAATTATCTTCTAATGTGGATTGAACTGAATCTCTAGAAACGATTTATTTGGATACTCGAAGACACCTTCAGTATCGAAGGCTGGCAAAGAGGGAACCCTCCGAACATGAGCAGGCATCAGGAAATCATTGACTATTTTGTAATCTTGATGGGAACAATACAAACGACTGCAGGCATTTAAAGGATATAGTGGAGGAACATGTAAGGAGTGGTCAGTTGCAATAATACGTGAGGACAGTGGCTACGGCAGTGGAACAGGAGCAGCCACCGTCCACCTCGAATGAAAATGGCACTAGATCAAGGCATCATCATCAACTTGTCATCAATTGATTGGAATGGCATGGAATAAGTAATAAACTCCACAGTAGTACGTCTAAGTCACTTAGATATGTACGGGATCGAGGACAGTCCCTAGGCATGCATTGAGATGATGATGAACCGTAGTACTCGAGTTTGTGAAATTTTTTTTTCCTGTTTACTTTGAACTATGGTTTTTCTGATATTTTGGTTTATTAGTTTTTGGTTGTATGGACTCTTATTTTATATTTTGTCAAATGGACTTTGGAATGCTTAAATCTGGATTAATGTAATAAATGACACAGGTCGCGGTTGTAGCCCCAACTAGAGAGACGGGGCAATAACCGCAAGGCATGAGTCCCTTCTTCGGAGAGCGATAGGATGGATTCATACATGGGTTAAGTCCTCGATTGGGGATCGAGGCTGGAGAAGGATACCCCACAGATTAAGTTCTCGACTGGAGATCGACCCCGGAGAAGGATACCCCATGGATTAATTCCTCGACTGGGGATCGAGGCCGGAGAAGGATACCCCATAGGTTAAGTCCTCGACTAGGGATTGAGGCCGAAGGAGGATACCCCATATATCACGTTATGTCCAGACCGGAGAGACGAGACTGGAAAAAGCAAGAAGTAGGCCGCTTCGTCGAAGAGCGACAGGATTGGCCTACTTGTCACTGTGCCTTTCTTGCCAGAGTGCGAGTGGAGTATATCAAGAGCTCAAAGAAACTATGATCGACCGAGAGAGGTCATGGATTTGGATATGGACCCAGAGCGGTCCCCGATTTGGCTAACAACTCGGAGAGGTCATGGATTCGAATATCAGCTTCGAACAACAATGAATTTGGCTTTGGACGGATACATATTTGCATAAAATGATCCAGAGAGATCGGGGATTTGGTTAGTGAATTTGGAATGGATTTGGAATTGGATATCGACTCAGAACAGTCATGGATTTTGCTAACGATCTGAAGAGATCAAGGAATTGGATTGGCAACGGATTGGATTTTGGATTGGAATATGGCTATCAATGGATTATGGATTTCGGATTTTTATAGCAATTCAAAACAAGCCTTCCTACTGCAAGGCATGTTTTGGGGGGCAAATGTTATACCGCCTTTTGACCAAGCAGTATATCCTAAAAGTTGGCTAAATGGCTTCTATGATCATCAAGGCAGGAAGCCCGGAGATACGGTTATCAGGCTCAAAAATCGATGATATTTGGAACTATAGGCAATAGTTAGGTGGATTTAGACCGGGTCCCAATCAAGGTGAAATTAATATAAAGTGACAAGGAAGAGCCCATAAGGCTACATTTCAAATTTCAAGTCAATCGGAGTTTGTATGCTCGAGTTATGGACAAATAAGAATTTGTATAGATCGATCTAGAATAATCCGTAAAACAGCATAAATTGATGAAGATCGATCAGTATCTCAAAATCTACAAAGCCAATGCACTTGAAACTTTCAAAGCATCAATATATTGAAGAGTGGAGCCAACAAAAACGATCACATGACAAAAATCCCTAATCTTGGAAAACAAGGCCGACCGTTATTGGAATGATCGTACAAATCAACCAGAACGATCCATAGTTTCACGAAAAATGCGATATCTCACAAACGGTAAGTCAGAATTGCACAAAATTTGAAGAACAAGTAGCTTGCATCATGGAGCACCCCCATGATCGATTGAAACTCCAAAATCCTTAATATTGGAAAAATAGGTCTATCGTTATTGGAACGATCGTACAAATCAGCCAGATTGATCCATAGTTTCACGGAAAAATGCGATATATCACTACGGTACGTCGAAATTGCATGAAATTTGGAGAGAAAGTATATTACATCATGAGGAACCTACATGATTGATCAAAGCTTAATTGGATGAAGCATGGAACGATCGCACTTGATTTACTACGACTCGACTCCATGAAAATTGCGACATCTCACAAATGGTACGTCAGAATTGCACGAAATTTTGAGAGCAAGTAGCTTACATCATGGAGCACCCCCATGATCAATCGCAGCTCCATTGGAGCTCATATGAATGATTTCCTTCGATCATTCCAATGGTGTGTGATCGATCCAAAAATTAGTGGACCGGGTCGTACGGATATGGAGGTTCTTCTGGCAAAATTCCAGCCTGATCCATGCACCTATTCACTAATAAATACAGCGGATTTGGTTCATTGCAAAGGAATGTTTGGGCTAGTTCTCCTTTATCACTTCTTATCTCTTCCACGGTATTTTTCTAAGGCAAAAAACAACTGTACTTGTAATCTTACAATATAAATATTTGCGTGGACGTAGACCAAAGTTTGCCAAACCACTATAAAACTTGCATGTTCATTTAATTTTCTACAATCTATTCTATGATCTGTGAATCTATATTTCTCTGTTTGGATCTAAATATTGGATATTGGTGCTTTCACATACAATAATGTTTGTGACCATTTTTGGCGCAAACAATACATGTATTAAATTAACTTCAAAATGCTTTCGGCAAAAACATTGGTTGTAATCAAATTTAACAATATATATATATATATAATTTTTTAATTATTTAAAACAATTCCTTTTAATAATAATAATACTATATATATACACATATATAAATCTATTTATAAACAGATTTATAAATAAAAAATAAATTGTGACGGTGGAGAATAATATATATTATTATTTTTATATTTGTTTTATAATATATATATACATATATTATAGTCTATTTTTATATTTTTTAAACAATTTCATATATATGTGTGTGTGTATAAATTATTTCGATAGTAAAATTAATTGCATATAAATATACATATTGATTTTAAGTAAAGATAATTAATTTAATTAGTACCAAGATCCGATTTTGAATTTTCGAATTATTTACCTAGTCTTTGTCAGATATTTTGAAACAAAATTTGAACTTTAAATCTCACCGACTTAGCCAAATATCTAAACTAGATTTATTTTTTAAAATTTAGTATAAACAATTTCGAACTTATACATGCACACACACACATACACAAAAAGCTTTGAGACAGTCAATGTACATATAAATAGTGAATGTAAATACGATGTAGATGTAAATCCCAACATCTATATACATATACGTTAACTATGCATACATTGCTATATTGCACATGCACATCATATACACATGAGTATATACTGATATCTCAAAACTATATTAAAATTAAATTAATTAAATAACATTAATCAAGAGAAATAAATAAAATTTTATTTAAATTCACTAGGTAGGATTTACTATAACCTATTAGATCATAGACCCACTATGGGCGAAGTAGGAAATTTTTTCCCAATTCACCCATTTCAGACCGACTAGGTTTCCATAAGGATATGGCCCAACACTGAAAGACCATACTAGTAGTCACATTCCTATGGGAGCTACATTCAAAAATCTTGTAGAGATGGAACTCAAGTATGAGAGTATGCACACGGTTACTAGGGTTAAGTTGGCGAAGGTGTAGGTAAGACTGAGTTTGTGGCCAAGAGGAGGGAAATTGGAATAACAAAAGGCGAAAGGTACATAGATTGGAAGTCCATTGCTAAAGGTACAACTTCAAAGGGCACCGGGTAAAGGACTATAGATTAAATTTGGGTGCCACCAAGTGCTTCAATTGTGACTACCCGGGGCATTTGAAGAGAAATTGTAAGGCACCATGTATGGGTGGACCTCTAATGAAGAATTATGCTTTAACCATGGTTCTTAGTACCTATAACGACCTGTATTTTACATATTAAAGGATCATAAAATATATATTTTTAATTTATATGAGGTTGTATGACTCTATAACTTTGGAAAATTCTTGCTAGTGACATCCTATATTTAGAAATTTTTCTAGACGATTTTATCCCTAAAAGCTTATGACGGCTATAGCTTCTAATAGAAACAGAATTAGCGTCCAAACCCACTTCCATTGGAATGATATGGTGGATTCCCTATCTGCAGAGTGATCATAATAGCGATTTCTACTTTTTATCTAGAGGATACGGCTGTTTGAAGATTGACAATTTTTGGAGTAGCTTAGTAGGTAATTAATGAGATTTGGAGCAAGCCCACTAACCCATTTCGGGTTTGGAGGCTATAATAGGCTGAACCATCATCCCCAAATTATTTTTACCACTTCTCAAGTAGATCTAAGCTCTCATTAACTCATTCTACATCCAAAACCTTTTCTTTTTTCCACCAAATCAAGTCTAAATCATAGATTAAGGGTAGATTAGCAAGGGGATTCATTAGAGATTTTCAAATCTACATTTTAGGAAAGAAAATTTAGGGTTTGGCTGTTGATTTTCGAACTTGCCTCGATTTACATGTAAAACTTAGATATTTTTAGCCTTTGGTGAGTGATTTATCATCTCTTACCTTACTATATACGTAAATGTAAGTTTTAACATGTTTTGGATCCATTTTTAAAGTTAAAAATAAATTTTAATGTTGTTTTAAAGCTCAACCTATAGTAAAAATGTCAATACATGGATTTTTGGTGTTATAAACATGTTATTTGGATATGTGTTTGCCTTGATATATGTTAGGCTATGTTGTAGACACCTTGTATGATGATTGTGTAATTTACATGTTTGAATGTTGTTTGGTGCATATATGGTGTTTATTTGTATGGTTGTATGGTTGAAAACATTCATCGCAGCGAACTAGAGGTAGGAACCGTGAGATCCGGACTTCGACGGATAGGCTCTAGAGCATGTGGAGTTGTATCGTTGCATAAGCAATCATGAGGGTCGAAGTGTTAAGTGTAGCGATGGAATCGGCGTGATGTTGATGTGTTAAAGGAGCTACATATTTTGGTTTGGTGTGGTTGGTCTAGTGGAAGCATTGTCCGATGGTTGTCTTCAGGAATGGAAAGTGTTGGTTCAAATCTATGTTGGCTCGGTAGTGAAAGACCGGACAAGAAATGCTTTTCGGTATGCATAGGTTCGATGAAAGAGGACCAGACAAGAAATCTTGTCAAGTGGTCAATTTGATTCGGCAGTGGAGGACCAGATAGGAAATTCTGTCTGGTAGTTACTTGGTTTGGTGGTTGGAGTACTGAACAAGAATTCTTGTCTAGTAGTGGATGTCCGGTGATGGTTATCCAACTGCAACTGTCTGGTAGTAGAGATGCCGACCATGACACGAGATGAAGTTTTGGGGTGTTGGCTTTAGCTTGTCACGGAGGGGCTTCGAGGTGATATTTGGGGTTTGCTTGGTGGTTTTGGGAGCTAGTTTGGAGTAGGGATGGATACTCCAGGATAGCTCAAGATGACTTTGGGATGGCAACCAATGAACTGCGATGACTTTGACGACTCGATGTAGCGAGTGATTATGGCATCTAGTGATAAACCAAAAGGACGAGTTTTGCATAATAGCTCTTAAAGTAGAACATGAGTTTGTGGTGCTCATGTGTAGGATAGAGTAGAATGTGTGTACCCAGGATAGTCTGCAGCACCCGTGTGTTTGGACGTCTACATGTGTCCACTCCTTAGCTATCTATGTGTGCATGAGTTAAGCATATATAAGGTAGTTCTACTATCCATGCATGTGCTAAGGGTTTGATGGATGACTCTATGGTTATGATGCTCATTATTGGGACAGGGTAGTCTGCGTGTACCCATATTTTAGACATTTGCATGTGTCCGGTCCTTTTCCATATGCATGGGCTATGAGTTAAGAATCTGTGAGAGTTATCATATATTTGAAGCACTTGAGTGAGAGATGCGAGGTTGTGTGATGGATGTTATGTTTGTTGTGTGCTTAAGATGCTATGTGATACCCCTATACCCTATATTTTCCACCTGTGATAGTAGTTTAGCGTATACTGTGTGCTAACTCATTAGATGCAGGGACATGTCAGGTATGGATATTCATACCCTATACCCTTATTCACTATATAAGATTTTTTATTGTATTTTTTAGATGATGTATCGCTCAGACCAGACTGTGGTCTGACCTAAAGTTTTATGCTTTGTTTCTTATTATCTCGAGTACTCCTAAGTGAGTAGATTATGGATAATAGGTCTGGATAGTGCTTGGAGCTGTGCGAATTACGAGCAGGAGGCTGCACTTTCATATATCATACTTTGAAGCTTACTATCACTTATATTCCACTGTGTAGTACTGTTGAGCTATACCAATACTTGTATTGTCTTAGAGACATTTTCAGAGTTTATTTGGAGATTTGGAATGTATAAACTCTAGTATTTCAGTTTTTAGGTAAACCAATTGCACTCTGATGTTCTTAGTTATGGTTCATTTGGTTATATCATTGTCTCGTCTATTTTACATCTATGTTATTATATTATATTTTGTCTGTGCTCTATGAGATGTTCAATAGGTTTTGTACTAAGATTTTTGTTACTTTACACCCTTGGCTACCATCCTGCATCGGTCATGTACCTTCTTAGTGCACTATACATATTTATTAGGTACTGGAGATGTAGGGCGGTCATCGCATTTTGTATCAGAGCTTAAGTCGCATAGATGACCTAATTTGATACTTGGATCTATTAGAGATAAGGAAGGAGCAATCGGCTTAGAATGGATTGAGCGATATATGAGAGAAAGCGCTTATTAAATTTTGGTTTTCAAAACTATATAGTGTACATGTATAATATATAAGTCGCATTGCATTCATGGACACCAATTATCCCTTTTAAAGAGACTAATCATTCTTATTAAGACTTTTAAGTATGAGCTGGCTAATAAGGAATGCTGCTAGGAACTCCATTTCTGGAGTTGAGGAGTGGACGAGATCCGAGGGCTGCTAACCCTGACTTGTAGAACATGTTCACTGAGTTGGTGCAAAACATGGTTCAAAATGCCCAAGTGCTGCGGCTTTTGATAGTGGTGCTTCAGTGCAAGCGTTGAGGGCTGACTTTGCCAAACTGAACAAGGATTACTCTACTCAGGAAGGCAAAGCATTCCTCGAAATGGAATCAACCATCAAAGTGTGGGATTGGTTGGACACCAGCGAACACATCTTTAAGGATACGGAGTTGGAGGATGCAATAAAGTGGAAGCTGGCCTCTAGACAGCTTCAAGGACGAGCTATGGGATGGTGGAATGCCATCAAGGTTGCTACTTTCGAGGACCATATTACTTGGGAGAATTTTAAGGCGATGTTTAAAGAGATGTGTATACCAGCTGCTTAGAAGTTGGTGCTCTTCCGAAGTTTGCTGACCTGAGACAGGGGATATGTCTGTGTTGGAGTACATGGCCGAATTCAATATGTTGTCGAAGTATGGTCTTTTATCGATATTCCACTCAAGAAGAACAACAAATTTATCACGGGCTTGGATGATTATCTTGGAGAGAAGCTAGTAGGGCATATCAATGAGACCTTTGAAAGGCTAGTGGAAAAGGCTCTTCGATATGAGAGTCCATATCCTGAGCCCAAGTCGGTTGTTGCTCCCATGGATGAGCTAAAGCTACAAGCTGGCGGGAGGAGGCAAGAGGAAGTTAAACAAAAACAACAACAACAAGCAGCTTTAGAAGGGTGACTAGAAAAAGTGCGAGTGGAAGCCTACTTGCTATAATTATGGAGAGAATGGCCATCTTAGCAATGGTTGTAGAAACGAGAAGAAAGGATGTTTTAACTGCAACAAGCCGGGGCATATGAAGAAGGATTGTCCAGAACCACCAAGGAATAAGCAGGTTATGTCTGTTTACACTTTGAACGTTGTTCCAGCTTCGTCAAGTGCTCCATCGATGAAGGGGAAAGGGAGAAGCCTCGTTATACAGGGTATGCTTTCTATTTCTAGTACACCCATACTTGTTTTATTCGGTACATGGACTTCACATTCCTTCGTATCTAGTGATTTGGTAGATATACTGGGATTGAAACCCAAGACAGTTGACTGACCCTTGATTGTGAAAAACCTTGTTGGGGGATGGATTAGCCTTTGCATGGTTTGTCAAGACTTAGCTTTATCGAGTTATGGATGTTTTTTTGCATGTGATTGCTTTGTTTTAGCTTTTGTTGGGTTCGATGTTATTCTAGGGATGGACTGGCTACAGAGGTATGGAGCAGTGGTGGATTGCGAGAGGCCATTGGATATGATAGGGATGGATGATGGGTGTAGGTTAGAGGTAGACTTCCTACCTAACAATGAGGTGATAGTTAGCTTTCTGTACTCACTCAAGATCCCACACGATGAGTTATCATCTATGGTTAAAGCGAGGGATTATCCAGACATATTCGAGGAGGTAATCAGATTACCACCACAAAGGGAGATAGAGTTCCGTGGAGATTTGGTGAAGGATGCCAAACCAATTATTATGCCATTAAGGCATATGGAACTGAAAGAGCAGAGGGAACTATAGAGGCAAGTGAATGACATATTGCGATGAGGTTTCATTTGACGGATTATATTAATATGGGGAGCACCTGTAGTGTTCGCCACAAAGGCAGATAGCTCTTTGAGATTGTGTATAGACTACTGTGAGATGAGTAAGGTGACGAAGAAGAAGTATCCATTCCCATGTATTGATGACTTGTTCGATCATCTCCATAGTGATAGGGTGTTCTCTTAGTTCGACCTTGCGACAAGGTTTCATCCATTGAGAGTGGTGAAGGAGAGTGTGGTTATTATAGTATTTCATACGTCGTCTAGATTCTATGAGTGGTTGGCTCTACTGTTCGGGCTAACCAACGCACCGACATACTTTGTTCATCTTATAAATCGTGTTTTCAAGGATCAACTAAATAACTTTGTACTTGTGTTCGTGGACAATATCCTTGTTTATTCAAGGACAGAAGAAGAACACAAGAGGCATTTGAGGATTGTGATCGATGTATTGAGGAAGCACCGATTGAAGGCAAAGTTTTTGAAGTGTAACTTCTTGAGGAGGGAAGTGCGATTTTTGGGTCAAGTTATTTCTAAGCAGGGTATTGCTCTAGATCCTGTGAAGGTAGCAGCAGTACAGGACTGGGATCGACCCAATACCGCTACCTGTGTAGTTAATGCCCCGCTATTACCCTGCTATAATCCTACTATATCTCATAGAAGATTTCTGCCGCTATGATTTTTCCATATAGCCCCAAATATAGCCTTTCCTCTTTAAGCCCCGCGATTTCCGCTATATCTCGTTATTCCCGCTATATTCCACTACTTCTGTTATATCTTCTTTAAACGAAATGAATTGAAAAATGACATTTATACATTATAAAAATTATGAAATTAGTTTATTTAATTGAATTTTTAATATATTTTCAGAAATGAAAATACTTTAATGTTCTACTAAATTCAATTATGTTATATAATAGTTTTACGTTTATTTACAGTATATTTGCACATGTTTTTATTTAAAATTATTTATGTATTACTTATAATTCAATTGAATGTTAATTTTTCATTTAATTACCATTAATATATTTGTAAAAACATTAAGTACGAGTTTTATATGCTATTTTAGAGGCATCTGCTATATCCCACTATATCCTCACCGTCTCCCCGCTATGACTTTTTGCACCTCCGCCGCATTGGATCTGCCAAGCGCTTTAACTGCACAGACCGCTACAGACATGAGAAGATTCTTGGCTTGGCGGGATACTGTAGACATTTTTATCAAGGACTTCTATAAGGTAGCAGCCATTAACCAACTTGATGAAGAAGAATCAAACTTTTATTTAGGATGCGAAGTGCAAGCATATGTTTGTAAGTCTAAAGGAGAGGTTGACAAGCGCACCGGTGTTAGTCATTCCAAGCAAGAATGAGGAGCTGACAGTATACACAGATGCTTGTGGTACTGGACTAGGTAAGGTATTGATGTAGAGGGGAAAGGTTGTTGCTTACGCTAGTCGACAACTAAAACTGCATGAGAAGAAGTATCCAACTCACGATTTGGAGTTGGCAACAATAGTATTTGCCTTGAAGATATAGAGGCATTATTTTCTTGGGGAGAGGTTCGAATTGTATACGAACCACAAGTCATTGAAGTTTCTATTCTCCCAAAAGGACCTTAACCTTTGTTAGCAGCGATGGTTAGAGTTCCTAGCATTTTACAACTTTGGCATTTCCTACACCCCTGTTAAGGAAAATACGGTCGCTGATGCTTTGAGTAGGAGACATGCTAGCTTGGGAGCGATGTTTCTAGAGTGGAAGTAGTTGGGGTTTATTGTCGGCTATGATTTTAGACCTCGATGTGAGCTAGGGTCGAAAGTGTTGACTAGCCTGACGATCAGACCTACCTTGATTGAGCATATCGGTGCTAGTCAGAAGTGAGATGCTAAACTATTGGAGATTATGGTGAAGATAGAGGAAGGAGTAGAGTCTGACGAGATGAAGCAGTAAGGGTTCGACCGTGATAGTTGGCTCCGTAAGGATAAGAGATTGTTTATTCCTGATTTCGATAGGTTTAGGGATGTGGTGCTGCGAGAGTGCCATCATTTGAGATTGACTATACATCTCGGTGGCAATAAATTACACCATGATACAAGAAAGTCATTTTATTAGGAAGGGATGATGCGGGATGTTAGGGCATTCATCTCGAAGTGCATGAACTGTCAGTTGTTAAAGGCAGAGGAGAAGAAGTTGAGTAGTTTGCTACAACCACTCGAGATTCCTGAGTGGAAATGGGAACAAGTGCCTATGGACTTCATCGATGGATTGCCAAGGACCAGAGGACAGTACTATAGCATTTGGGTCATAGTCGATAGATTGACAAAGAGTGCTAGGTTTATGCCCAAAAAGTCTAGTAGAATGGCATCCAAATTGGCCCAGCTGTATGTGAAGTGGGTTGTGCAATTCCATGGTGTGCCGAAGAGCATTGTGATCAATCAAGACCCTTTTTTCACTAGTGTGTTTTGGAAGAGCTTACAAGAGGCATTAGGGAAGGAGCTGTATCTCAGTATAGCTTATCACCCATAAACATATGGGTAGACTAAGAGGTTAAATCATATCTTGGAGGATCTCTTGCGAGCTTGCATTCTCGATTTTGGTGGCTCGTGGGACAATCATTTGCACTTAGTAGAGTTCACATACAACAACATTTGTCGGTCCATCATCGGGATGGCACCATTTGAGGCGTTATATGGCCGACCGTGCAACGCTCCTTCATGTTGGTGGAAAGTAGGTGAAAAACTAATACTTGGGCCAGATTTGAGTAAAGATACTTCAAAGAAGATCAAGACCATTCGACAATGAATGAAAGCTGCTCAGGATAGACGGAAGAGCTATACTGATAGGAGAAGACGTGATTTAAAGTTCTCCATCGATGATATGGTGTTTGTCAAGATCACTACGCTAAAGAATGCTATTTGATTCGGTACTAAAGGGAAGTTAGGGTCGAGATTTGTTGGTCCCTTTTCGATACTTAAGAGGATTGGGGACCTAACTTACAGAGTCGACTTACCTCAGAAGATGGAGAACATGCACAGCGTGTTACATTTCTCTCATTTATAGAAGTTTGTCCATGGATGAGGCGTGATAGTTAAACCGAATCGGCCTGATGATATCGAGATTGAACAAAAAGCATTGAGACCTCATAGGCCTGTTCGTATCATAGATGTGATACAAAGCAACTTAAGAGGAAGACGGTAGAGCCAGTGAAGGTTCAGTGGAGTGAGAGCGAAGACGATTGTATTATGAGACCGAGGGGAGCATGAGCGCTGCTTATCTGGAGCTCTTTACTTGGTGAGACTTTTGTTTATTGCATTTACCTTCACTATCGATATTGCATAAGACGGATTAGTATCCTGATGCAAAGGTAGGCATAGATATCATTACCTGCTTTATGTATGCATGTTTGATGTTTGATATGTTTGCTAACGGATGTTAGGCATGCGGGGTAGCTATGTTTGATTTTACCTTGATTATGTTGGAGATTTCATGGTAAAATTCCTAAAGGGGTGAAGAGTGTAACGACCCGTATTTTACGTATCGGAGGATCATAAATATTATTTTTAAATTGATATGAGGTCATATGACCTATAACTTTGGAAAATGCTTACTAGTGATATTTCCTATATTTAGAATTTTTCCAAATGATTTTATCCTTGAAAACTTATAATGATTATAACTTTTGATAGAAGCTGAATTAGCATCCGAGACTACTACCGCTGAAAAGATATGATGGTTTCAATTTTCGTAAAGTGGTCACAATAGGGATTTAGACTTTCTAGTTAGGAGATATGGCTGTTTGAAGACTGTCAGTTTTTGGAGCAGCTTAGTGGATAATTAGTAAGGTTTGGGGCAAGCCCACTAACCCATTTTGGGTTTGAAGGCTATAATAGGTTGAACCATCATCCCCAAATCATTATTACCACTTCTCAATTAGATCTAAGCTCCCATTAACTCATTCTACATCCAAAACCTTCAATTTTCTCTTCCAAATTAAGTCTAAATCCTAGACTAAAGATAGATTAGTAAGGGGATTCATTAGAGATCTTCAAATCTATTGGGGAAGAAACTTGGGGCTTGGCTGATGATTTTTGGATTTGCATGCAAAACTTATGTTTTTGTGGATTTAATGAGTTATTTATCACCTCTCGCCTTACTATATATGTATCTATAGGTTTTAACATGTTTTGTATCCCCTTTTAAAGTCAAAATTAAGTTTTAATGCTATTTCAAAGCGCAACCTATAGAAAAAGGTCAATGAATGGATTTTTGGTGTTCTAGACATGTTATTTGGATATGTGTTTGCCTTGATATATGTTAGGCTATGTGGTAGACACCTTGCATGATGATTTCAATGAATGATTTTGTAATTTACAAGTTTAATTATTGTTTAGTGCATGTATGGTGTTTGTTTGTATGCCTATATGGTTGAAAACGCTCATCAGAGCGAATTATAGGTAGGAACCATGAGATTTGGACTTCGATGAATAGGCTTTAAAGCTTGTGGATTCATATCTTTGCATAAGCGATGCATAAGGATCGAAGTGTTGAGTATAGTGATGGAATCGACACAATGTTGATGTGTTAAAGGAGCTATAGGTTTTGGTTCGGCATGGTTGGTCTGATGGAAGCATTGTCCGGTGGTTGGCTTTAGGAATGGAAAGTGTTGGTTTGGATCTAAGTTGGCTCAACAATGGAAGACCAAACAAGAAATCTTGTTTAGTATGCTTGGGTTCGATGATAGAGGGCTGGACAAGGAATCCTTTTAGGTGGTTAGTTCGGTTCGGCAGTGGAGGACTGGATAGGTTTTCATGTTCGGTAGTTACTTGGTCTGGTGGTTAAAGTACCAGACAAGAATTCGTGTTGGATGATGGATGTGCGATGATGGTTGTTTGGCTACAATTGTCTTGTGGTGGGGATGCCGAACAGGACATGGGATGAAGTTTTGGGATGTTGGCTTCTGTTTGGCATGGAGAGACTTCAAGGAAATACTTGAGTTTTTCTTGGTGGTTTTGGGTGCTAGTTTGGACTAGGGATGGATGGCTGTAGGATAGCTTAAGATGACTTTGGGATATCAAGCAATGAAATGCGATGACGAGTTGATGCGGCGATTGATTATGGCATCTAATGATGGACCGAAAGGACAAGTTCTGCATGATAGCTCGTTGAGTAGACATGAGCTTGTGATGCTCGTGAGTGGGATAGGATAGCCTATGTGTACCCAGGGTAGTCTGCGTGTACCCATGTGTTTGGATGTCTACATGTGTCCAGTCCTTAGCCATCTGTGTGGACATGAGTTATGCATCTGTGAGGTTGTTCTACTATCGATACTTGTGCTAAGGGATTGATGGATGAATATATGGTTGTGATGCTCGTTGTTGGAATAGGGTAGTCTGCATGTACCTATATTTTGGACATCTGCGTGTATCCAATCCTTTGCCATTAGCATGGGCAATGAGTTAAGCATCTGTGAGAGTTATCGTATATCTAAAGCACTTGAGTGAGAGATACGAGGTTGTATGATTGATGTTATGTTTGATGTATGCTTGAGATGCTATATGATACCCATGTACCCCCATATTTTCCACTTATGATAGTAGTTTAGCAAATATTATGTTGTATGCTACCTTTTTGGATGTAGGGACATGTCAGGTATGGCTATTCATACCTTATACCCCTATTTACTATATATTATTTTTGAGATGATGCATCTCCCAGACCAGACTTTTGTCTGACTTGAGGTTTTATGCTTTACTTCTTATTATCTCAGATTCTCTTAAATTAGTGGATTAGGGATAACAGGTCTGTATAGCACATGGAGCTGTACGAAGTACGAGCAGGAGGCTGCGCTTTCATATATCATACTTTAGAGCTTACTATTGCTTATATTTTGCTATGCAGTGTTGTGAGCTATACAGTACTTGTATTGTCTTAGAGACACTTTTAGAGTTTATTTTGGAGATTTGGGATGTATAAACGATACTATTTCATTTTTTGTGTAATCCGTGAATCTATTGCACTCTGATGTTCTTACTTATGGTTCATTTGATTATATCCTACCTCACCTGCTTTACATCTATGTTATTATATTATATTTTTTGTGTGTTGTGAGATGTTTTATAGGTATTGTGCTTGGATTTTTGTTACTTTACCCCTTTGCTACCATCCTGCATTGGCCAGGAACCTACTCAGTGCACTATATAGATTTATTGAGTACCGAAGGTGTAGGACGGTCGTCACAGTACTAGTAAGCTGCCTACTCGGTCGAAAGGCAAAGCCATCTTAGAAGGTATAATTCTTATTTTCGATATGCATATCCATGTATTGTTTGATACTAGATCTTCACGTTCATTTATTCCCATTAATTTGGTTGATAATTTACATTTAGTACCTTATATTATTTATTTACCTCATATTGTGTCTAATCCTATGGGGGTTCAACAAGTCTTAGTATTATTTGTCATGATATTTGTCTAGCTGCTTATGGATCATGGTTTTCTTGTGATGCATTGTTTTGAATTTTCCAGTTACAAGCCTATACTAGGGATGGACTGGATAAGTCTTCATGACATAGTCCTTAATTGCGAAGGACAATTAATGAGTTTAAGGGATAGTAGTGGGAAAGAGCTTGAGATGCATTATGAGCTATGGAGTACTATGATGAGCAGTTATTTATATTCTCTAGACATTTTATAGGACAAGTTATTACCTATTCCTAATGTATGCGAGTATTATTATGTTTCCAAGGAAGCGGTAGGGTTGCCTCTTAATAAGGAGATTGAGTTTTTGATTGAGGTAGAGAAGGATGCCTAATCTGTGGTTATGTTCACCAAGCATATGGCACCTTAAGAGCGGCAAAAACTTGAGGTTCAGACCCGGTATCTATTAAAGGAGACTTTTATAAGGAACAATACCTCAGAATGTGGTGCATCTGTTCTCTTTGTCACCAATCCTGATGGGTTGCAACGATTTTCATCAACTATAGAAAGTTGAATAAGCTGACCATCGATACTTTAATCCATTCATACTAAATTACAACGTAATATCGTCGAGCTCCTTATTATATAAGGATTGCCAAAGTTAACTTAGAAAAGGTTATGTATTCGGCTTTTGGAATAAAGAGCTCTTCTTTTAAAGGTAAAACCTTAAAAAAGAAACATAAGGCTAAGCATGGGAAGAGTTCCAGTGAAAAAGGTGAATGTAATTATTGTCACAAAATGTGTACTAGAGGTGCAACTATTAGGACTAGTTCAAGACACTAAAGGAGAAGAAGGAATCTGATTCCTCTTCTAAAGGTATTTTTATAGGTTTTTATATAAGTTCTACTTCTTGAGTTTTTGTTACTGGATCCGAAGCTCACATCCGTAGTTGTTTACAAGGACTTAGATGTAGAAGAGATGTAGAAAGTGGAACCATGGAACTTCGTGTTACAGATGGTGCTACTATACTTGCCATAACAGTGGGAGAGAATCATATGAAGCTTGCTAATGTATATGTTTTAGTTTTGAATAATTGCTTTTACATATGCCAAACTTTTATATGGTATTTTTTCTGTTTCTAAAGATAGATATCGTTTTTAATAATAATATTATGAGTATTTGATTTGCAAATAAGGCTGTGTGTTATGGTATATTGAATGAAGGCATTTATGTTATTAACTATAATAATGTGTTCGTTGCAAATACCATTAATGCATCTAAAGTTAATGGTCGTTATTTTTGGCATTATAAACTAGGTTGTATTAGTGAGAATTGACCGCACGAGTTGAGAAACGAAGGTTACTCACTTTATTTAATTTAGAATCATTTGATACTTTTGAGTAATGTCTAAAAGGTAAAACCTCAAGTACCCCTTCAATGGGAGCAACGTATAGTTGATGAACTCTTGAGGCTCATACATAAAGATCCATGTTACCTATTCATTTTGGCTACAAAAGGCGAAACGACATACTTTATTGCATGTAATAATGATTACTCTGGATATGGACATATATATCTTATTAAAAAAATTGAAGGTCCATGAGAAATTTGTTCTATTTGAAACGAAAGTAGAAAACCAAAAGTCGGATAAAATAAAAATATATTAATATAAATGAGGTGATGAGTATTTTGGATATGAACTCCAATAATACCTAACTGAAAATGAGATCATATCTCAAAGTCACTCATCCTTATACCTAGTAAAAAAATGGTGTTTCCAAAAGGAGAAATTAAACATTGTTAGATAGGTTCGATCCATGATGAGTGAAGTTTAGTTACCTTTTTCAGTTTGGGGATATGCACTAATGCTTCACATATGTTTAATGTTGTTCCATCTAAATCAGTATCTTCGACACCATACGAGCTATGAACTAGGAAGAAAGTTCACCTTAGTTATCTTAAGATACGGGATGGTCCTACCTATTTAAGAACATAAGTCCATTTATTTTCGAAAATAGATCTATATTGTGTAAGTTTATAGGGTATCCCAGAGGTTGCCATGGTAATATATTTTGTCAAACAAAGGAACAAAAGACTATTGTTTTAAGACATGCCACCTTCTTAGAGAAGGAATTTCTATCCAGGAAAACTACTAGTGATGCGATATATTTGGATGAGATCCGAGTAACTAACGTGGATATAGATCATGTAGATGAAACAAATTTACCTTCACCCTAAAAGACACAACCTATTAGAAGATCTAACTGGAAATCTCATCCACTAGAGAGGTACTCTATTTTTCTCGCTAATGTAGAGATGAGGAATGTATCACACATGATAATGATGCCCTCAGTTATCGAAAAGCCTTAGGAAGTTATGACTCTACCCTATGGCTTGATACAATGATCCAAAATTGATTCCATGTAAACCAAGTATTGACTTTGGAGGATGTACCTGAGGGGTAAAACTCATAGGCTACAAGTGGATATTCAAGAAGAAGACTGGCCCAGATGGAAAAGCTGAGACTTACAAAGCTAGACTAATGGTTAAGGGATTTTATCAAATTCAAGGTGTTAACTATAATGAAACCTTTTCACCAATTGCGATGCTTAAATCCATTTGGATCCTGCTAGAAATAGTCACCTATTTTGATTACAAAATATGACAAATGGATGTGAAAATTACCTTTCTAAATGGTGATTTTAAAGAAACATTTAACATGTCACAACCAAAGAGTTTTGAGGTCAGTAGGAGCGAAAATAAATCTTTTTGGTTTTTTAGATCAATTTATGGTCTCTAGCAAGCATAAAGGAGTTGAAACAAGTGTTTTGATAAAGTAGTCAAACAAATTTGTTTTATTCAAAAAACAAAGGTAGTATGTGCCTACAAAAGGGAAAAGAGAGGAGTAATGACATTTATAGTACTATATATAGATGATTTGTGACTAATTGGAAATGATGTTCTCGTGCTACTATCAGTAAAAGCATGGTTATCTACATAATTCATGATGAAGGATTAGATGAAGCATCCTATATACTTTATATTGGGATCTATGAAGATAGATCTAAAAGGATATTGGAATTATCCTAGTCTACTATACTAAAAAGTTTAAATATGGAAAAATCCGAGCGATGAAATGTTTCTTTACGACACGAAATTGTCCTTTGTAGAAGGACTTTTAATCTATGGATGAGAAGCAAGAGCTTGTGAAACAAATTCACTATTCTTTGATAATAGGTTCCATTATGTATACTATACAATGTACATGACCTAAAATTTCCTATTCCCTTGGCATAGTGAGAAGCCAGTTTAATCTTGGTGAAAACAATTGGACATATGTAAAGAATTTTATTAAGTATTTGCGAAATACTAAATGTGACGACCCGTAACTTTGGATATTTGAAATTGGAATATTTAATTAATTTTAAATATTTAAGAGTTGATTTTTAACTTGAATTTCAAATATCAGTATTTATGGGATAATTACTTATTGGATTTAATTATCGGGTTTCAGTTTTCGTAGTGATTAGAGTTGTTGTGTGAGCGTACGGTAGGTAAACACGCCTAAATCTGTATCGAGGATTTAGATATAATATATTGTTGACTAGTCAAAGTCATGGCTGTCATCTTTAGTTAAAACGTACATATTTCTTTGCCTTTCCCTACACGCCATCGTTCATCCTTTACTTCGTTAAATCGAGTTTAACAAAACATTCTGTTCCCCTCTTCGGTCCATTTTCACAAAATTGTTCTCAAATCATAGGAGATAATCATCGACCTCTCCCTTTTCAAATTAAAACAAATCGTGCTTCAATAAAATGGTCGTAACTAAATCGAGACCTAGGTCAAGAACACCGATACCCTTCATCTCTTCTTCCGTTGAGAGCGCCTTCAGTTCATGTTCGAACGAAGGGATATTCGTTTGAATCGAAAGCTCGTTCGAACCAATCGAAGTCAGGCTCGTCGATTTCCTTTCGCGATTATCTAGGGAGAAGGCGACGTCGCCGTGAGCAAAATGGAGGGGATCGAATTGTTCATGGGGGAAATGGCGATCGAGTTCTGTGTGGGATTGTCATCGTCTGGTCAGGATGGGGCGTTCGATTTCGAGCTCGCGTTAGCATTTAGGGTTTCGGTCGCGAAGCTGTCAGGGTTGCACGAGTTCGTCAGTGGGTCGCCTGCGAGGCAGAGTAGACCGAGCTCGGGTGGATTGGAAGCTAGGGTTCGTACGCAAGGTGGTGACCTTTGCGACTTTGCACGCGTGCGAGTTGCTGTTGGGGTTGTCAGAGGTATAGCTTCGTTTTGTTTATTTATTTTATAAGGAATATATAGATTATATATATATATATGTATAATACATCTATTTACTGTTTGGGAATTAAGAATATGCAGGAAACCAATATATATATTATCACAGTAAGACATGTTTTATTTTAAAATATGTATATAGTTAAACTGCAGCAATATCTTTTCTAAGCAGCCTGTTCTTAATTTAAATATATATATATATATGGAAATAGGAAATTATTTTAATATAGATAAAGTTTGGGAATTTGAATAAACAGAGATGATAATATAAATATATACACATATACTTTTTTTCCATTTACTAGTTAAAACTTTAAATGATGGAGATTAATTTATTAAATTAACTAATTTAATTATTTTGGTTACTAAGAAATTTTTAAGGGAAAATATTAGTTTAAATTTAAATTATTAGATTAAAAATTTATTACATGGAAATTGATTTATTAAATTAATTAAATATTAATAAACCATAAAATTGTTTATACAAGGTCTGAAATCAAGAAAACAAGCTGGTTGGAATGGATTACAAACTGCAAACTCAAAAGGTGAGTTAATCTCACTCATCTAGGTTATTACTAAATTTAAATGGTTAAATTTAAATAATTGGTTGAATAGTTGAATTGATTGGATGTGATATGATATATATAATAATAGTGTATATATATATATATATATATATATATTGGAGCTATTGATTTCCCGCATTATATAGTGGATGAGACCGTATGCGCCGCATAATAGCAGATAATATTTTATTAATCCCATATACCGCGATATTCCACCTCGAAGTGGAATTGGTATTGTGCTAACATCTGTGGATGCAGGGAAACAGGTTGGAGGGATCCAACTGGATTCCTCAAAATTATTTAGATTGTTTTATATTCTGTGTTATGAATATTGGATATTCTGTGGTGAATTATAGTGATAATTGGAATATTGAATGTCATGGTTTGCTTGAATATTCAGTACCCTAAATTACCAAAATATATAGAAGTGGATTTTGAAAGGAAAATAAGGAATGGATTTTCAAGTAAACAAATTTTAAAGAATTTGAATAAATTTAAGAACAAAATTTGAAAAGAATAAAAGTTATTTCAAAATTCAAATAAATATAGAAAAAGGGAATTTTGAATAAGCAGAGAAATAATGAATATTAAGCTTAAGCAATATTATTTAAAAGAATAAAGAATTTATTTTAATTCAAGGTTTGAATTTAATTAAAAAGAAAAGAGAAGGGATTTGGGAAATCTGAAATTGATATTCTCAGTTTAAAGGGATTTTTCAATCATAATAAAGAAATGAAATTTAAAGTTAAAGGATTTTGAAATAAACAGAGTAAGTAAAGAAATTTATTTGAAAGTAAAGTAAATCAGAAATCAATTTGGAAATTGATTTAAGTGTAAAAACGGGATTTTTAAAAGAGAAGTGAGACTTTTGAATTTATAAACTGGGTTTATAAAGGTGAAGAAATATATCAGTGGATATTTGGTAGAATAAATTCACGGTGGGAATTTATTATAGAAATGGGTAAATTTGTTTAAAAATAAATAGTGGTTTATTTTGAAGGATGTGAAAGAAAAGTGTATTTCCCTGAATAGCCAAGTACGTTTTCAAAGTAAACTTTTAAGTATAAGCTAAAGGTTTAAAAAGTTGATTTAAAGTATGTTTTGGAAAAATCTATTATTTTCAAATGTTTAAAACTTTAAAGTAAGTATTTTTCAAATCTATTTTAATAGTAATTATTTAAAGATGGTTTGGTATTATGTTTTAAATGATAAAAGAATCTAGTTTTATATTTTATTAAGTAGCTTTATTTTAAATATTCTTAAAGTATATACCTTTGGATAAAGTATTAAAGTAGTTTTAATTTAATGTTTTAAAGTATATTTTATAATAAAGTGTTTCTAAATTATTTAAAAATCTAATGTTTTTGGTACTTGGTGATTTCAGTGGAAATAGGAATATTTGGAAAATTTATTCCATGAGAGAAGGACGGTTTGAAATTGTTTTCAAAGGATTGAAAATGGAAATATATCTTGCGAAGATGTTTTGAGGTTAATAAATAATTTGGAAAATTATTTATTGTTTGATGGATGTTTGTGAATGTTAATTGATAGTTAAATAACCGACTATCAATATTGGCCAATGCGTTGATCGTTTCGAAGAGACCGGGATCGGGAGTTATTTCCCGAAAACCACTTCGATCTGGTTTGTACGTTTTCGTAGGGAAACGAGTTTGGAATCGAAGATGGAGTAGCGAAGTGCAAGGGCTAGTCGCTACTAATCCTGAGGATATTTCCAAAATGGATGTAGTAGGAGTAGTGCCTTCGGTTTCGTTCGAACCCGGAACGAACTTGTATGGATGAATGCTTCCGGAACATCGTCAGCGGACGATGGGCATTCTAAGGGATTTGTTCTATAAAGGTAACGCTTAGCCTCAAGCCTCATCAACCGGGAATGACTGAAAATCAGGGGTTATGCAGCAAGGCTTCATGGGTCGCACCCACTTGAGAGTAAGGTCATCCCTGTCTAGATATCCCTTTTTATTTTCGGCTTAGTGGTGCGGTTACTGATCACAACCGTGGGGTGACTTTATTCGGAATTATCCAGTAAGCGATAGTTTTTGCCTTGTGTTGCAGGGGACTTAGGGTGGGTCCTCGGTACTGTGATCTAGGCCACGTACTGTGACAGGTGGTACCCCAGTGCCTAGTCAGTAGTTGGAAATCCATTCTCCCTACGTGCCTTTACGGTTTTGTTTGTATACCTATTAGCTGGAATTTAATCATGTAACAATTTCAGCTGTTTGAATACGTATTTGTATATAGACACTACTATAATATTAGAGGATTTTGATAAAAAGTGTTTTGGCTATCGTAAGGTAAAAACCCGACATGTTTATTTGTGGCGTGGTCTTACGAGATGCTTTTGATTTCAAAGGGTTTGGAAAACTTTAATAATCCAATTGAGTGTGTTTTCTCACGCTGGTTTTCCAGACTGACTCGGGTGTTATTTTATTATAATGCTCGGGTCAGACCGAGTATTTTAGGATACAGGATATGGTGATGTGGAGCTCAGGAGACGAGCTGGATGGCGAGATGTATCACTCGTATTTGTTGTATATTCCGCTGTGTTGTGAGCACCGTGTATTCTGTTGTGGGACAAGTTATTATAACTGTCCTGAGTTGTGATGTGATTTGTATTGTACTCTGATGTATACTCTGATGATGTAATGTATAAACAGATGTATTCTCTTTGTGTAAAGATCATTTATTATCTATTATATTGTATTCCGCTGCGATGGTTAGATTCTGTTATTGTTTTATTTTCTTCTTCTACCTCTTCTTCTTTAACCCAAATAGTTCATATTTCCGTTCTTCTTGAGTTCATTAATGGAGATTAATGTCAATTCAAGGGGTACGGGTTTGCGGGCTGTTACAATGGTATTAGAGCTTGGGCTAGCGATAACCTTGGCTCTGGTAGGGATTACTCATTGAAAAAGAGTCTATAGTACTCTAGAATGAGTTGAGTGTATTAATAGATATGAGCACATATTTGTTAGTGAATATAAAATGGTTTTATATTGTGTTGGTTGGTTTATTTAGTGGTTTATGGATTCTGGTCAATACGAGTAATTAACGTGATTGATAGGGATCTCTAAACACTTGAATAGAACAATTCGACACAGTATTGTTTTAAATAGGGTAAATGAAATAAATTTTACCCAAATTATTTTTGTATATAAAAGGTATAATTTTTGTAAATTGTTATAGTATTTGGATGCTTGGTTGTTAAGGAGGGATGTTATTTAATCATTAACACTATTGTGAGGAAAATTTAATATGAAATGGAAAATTTTAACTAAACGCCAGGAAATAAATTCATATACTAAAGAAATTTGTAATGTGGTATATAATTTGAAATAGGATTCTTGAGAAATATTTGAAATTGGAATGAGATAAAATTTCCAGAGTAACATTTGAATATAAATTGAAAGGATTTGGAATTTGAAATTTTGAGAAAATTTAATTCCTTTGAGTTTAAAAATGGTTTTCAAAAGGTTTTGAAGAAAAAAATAGTGATATTATTTTAGAAATATTTTGAATTGGATTGGAAATCTGGTGTGGTTTGGGATTTAAAAATATTTAAAATGCTTTTGATTGGGATAAAAGCACTAAACTCTCTTCAGTCGCTGGAAAATAATTCCGATGATGATCACGACATCATCGGTGTTCATTTTCGAGTTTCCAAGAGAGGAATTGCTACCTGGATGTTTTGGATTAGTGTTTGTTTGCAAACTGGGTTTTTGTTTTGAAATTCAAAGAAATAGTTGGTTATACCAAAGGATTTTGGATAATTGATTTCAAGGTGAATTTGAAATTTTGGGAAATTACTTAAACTCTGGAGGTTAATTAAAAATGTTTATGGAATAATAAAAATATATATTTGACTAAATAAAGTGTATAATCTTGAGTTAAAAAGTAAAATGTGAATGGGCTTGATTTTAAATAGATGAAAGTAAGGATATAAATAAATTTGTGACTTATAAAATTTAGAAGTGGAATAAATAAGCCAAATAAAATTGTTTGTATTTTGGGAAATGAATAAAAATCCAAAACTTAAATTATAAAATAGATTGAGCTCAAGTAAAATAGTTAAAGTGATTTTTGTAAGATAAAAATCAAATATTGAATTAAAATGGAGAAATAAACTAAGTTTGGAATAAATTAGTGAATGGAATATGGAAATGGAATTTGAATTGGTTAAATGGAAGTTGAATTGTGGGTTAACAATGAAATTTGCAATGAGCTTGAGTTATAAATATAAATTCAACTTGGAATTAAATATGACTTGAAGATGTTTGGTATTGGATTACAAGAGAAATGATGTGAGTTGCAAATAAAATCCAATATGAATATAAGTGGGTTAAATATGTGTTTGAATATTACTTTGACAAATTAAGAATGTGAATTAAATTTCAAATGGATTGAATTAATGGTATACAAGCATGGAAGGTTGTCGAGCTTGTATAAAATGGCTTTGAATGGAAATTTGTTGAGAGCAATTGAAATAAATGTCGAAGCCTTAAAATTGTTTATGAAAATTGTTTAGTATGCATTGTTTATAGAATTCATGTTCTAAGCTATATAAATATAAGTGAAATGTGGAAAATTGTATATATTTGGCACTTACATGTTTAAATTGAGTAAGTACAGGTACCGGGAAGCCGTTTGGCTGGATTTGGGTGTGCAAAATGCTAAAATAAATAAGTCGCTTGCTAAAATGCTAAATAAGGTACGCCTGCGTAATACAAATAGGAAATATGAACTGTTTTTCTGTTTTCCGACCGTGTGGGTCGATGTATATATATTTATATCTTTTGTCAAATTGCAAAAGCTCCTCCGTACAAAGGAGGTTCTGCCAAAATTTTCTGAAAATTTTCGGAGTTAGAAAATTTTTGAAAATTTTCACTATCGACTAATGGTTTAAAATGGGAATTTGAGATAAAGGTAAATAAAAATTTAATATTCAGAATTTGCAGACAAATTGAAGTCAAGTAAAATTTGAAAATGAAAATCTAAATGAAAATTTAGAAATAAAGGTATTGAGATTTGGAATGAATTAGTAAATTGAAGCAAATTGAAATTCATATGGAATTGGAGTTCGATTTGAATGTAAACTTCAGTAGTGAAAATAAATATAGGAAATATATATATCGGACTTAAGAAATGAAGAATAAAATTCTTAAGTAAATTGGTATTTGGAATATACTAAGTAATTTAGGAATGGAAGAATATATTAAGTAAATAATTGAATGAAGATTAAAACTGTAAGTTGTGAAATGGGATAATTGTGGATAAGTGAATAAAAATCAAATGAATGTGAATAAAAGAGAATTGATATAGCTGATAATCAATTGAAATTAATACGTAGGATGTACGTATATTGTTTTATTCGCATAGTGATTTGATCCGGATTCGAGCACAGAATTTTGAGGTAATTATACCAATCCGAGTTAGGATTTTTCACTCGATTTTCAACGGCGAACCTGGATATGGATTGTTGATTGGTTCTGGAAATTCTCTATCATAGTTGGTGACTATGCAAGGAGAATAACGGTTTCTGATCAAGAAACTAGATCTGAGTCCGCACTAGGAAGTCGGGTGGACGATACTAGTTCGGAAATGAAATTGTGTGATCGAGTGAGCGATCGAATTTGGAATTGCGTACGGATGATATATGTGCATCGTACGGGCTTAAGAAAAGCAAATATTGAAAATGTGTAAAAGCAGTGAATAAAATAATTTTAAATTTTGAAATTGGATAGTATTGCTAAGTAGGGTATACAGGTGTTTAAAGAGAAAAAAAAAAGAATTGGGATTTTTGATTTCCGAAGATAAATTGTATTGCTCGACAAAAAGGTAAGTATTTAAATTTCTGTATGAAATTTAATTGGGTTTTGATCTAGCCACTTGGCTTTGTTTTCTTTTTGGATTTAGGAGGCTGCAGAGCCATTTTGTAGTTGTACCGAGCTAGCCGCACAAAGGAGACGCTGGCAAAAAATTTCGAAAATTTAAGGAGCTAGAAAAATTTTGAGAAAATTTTGATAATTCAAAATTTGGCTTCAAACTTAAATTTGAATTGATAAGTAAATAATGTTATTAGGAACTATAAAAGGGTTGGGAAGCTAATAAAATTGATAGCGTGTCTTTAATAAAAAGATTGTTTTGGTAAGTTATTAAAACTATTTTGGGTTGAGGAAATAGTTAATGGGTTATAGATCATTCCTAACTAGTAATTTCGGGGATGAAATTCTTTTAAGAGGGGAGGAATGTGACGACCCGTAACTTTGGATATTTGAAATTGGAATATTTAATTAATTTTAAATATTTAAGAGTTGATTTTTAACTTGAATTTCAAATATCAGTATTTATGGGATAATTACTTATTGGATTTAATTATCGGGTTTCAGTTTTCGTAGTGATTAGAGTTGTTGTGTGAGCGTACGGTAGGTAAACACGCCTAAATCTATATCGAGGATTTGAATATAATATATTGTTGACTAGTCAAAGTCATGGCTGTCATCTTTAGTTAAAACGTACATATTTCTTTGCCTTTCCCTACACGCCATCGTTCATCCTTTACTTCGTTAAATCGAGTTTAACAAAACATTTCGTTCCCCTCTTCGGTCCATTTTCACAAAATTGTTCTCAAATCATAGGAGATAATCACCGGCCTCTCCCTTTTCAAATTAAAACAAATCGTGCTTCAATAAAATGGCCGTAACTAAATCGAGACCTAGGTCAAGAACACCGATACCCTTCGTCTCTTCTTCCGTTGAGAGCGCCTTCAGTTCATGTTCGAACGAAGGGATATTCGTTTGAATCGAAAGCTCGTTCGAACCAATCGAAGTCAGGCTCATCGATTTCCTTTCACGACTGTCTAGGGAGAAGGCGACGTCGCCGTGAGCAAAATGGAGGGGATCGAATTATTCATGGGGGAAATGGCGATCGAGTTTTGTGTGGGATTGTCGTCGTCTGGTCATGATGGGGCGTTCGATTTCAAGCTCGCGTTAGCATTTAGGGTTTCGGTCGCGAAGCTGTCAGGGTTGCGCGAGTTCGTCAGTGGGTCGCCTGTGAGGCAGAGTAGACCGAGCTCGGGTGGATTGGAAGCTAGGGTTCTTACGCAAGGTGGTGACCTTTGCGACTTTGCATGCGTGCGAGTTGCTATTGGGGTTGTCAGAGGTATAGCTTCGTTTTGTTCATTTATTTTATAAGGAATATATAGATTATATATATGTATAATACATCTATTTACTGTTTGGGAATTAAGAATATGCAGGAAACCAATATATATATTATCACAGTAAGACATGTTTTATTTTAAAATATGTATATAGTTAAACTACAGCAATATCATTTCTAAGCAGCCTGTTCTTAATTTAAATGTATATATGGAAATAGGAAATTATTTTAATATAGATAAAGTTTGGGAATTTGAATAAACAGAGATGATAATATAAATATATACACATATACTTTTTTTTCATTTACTAGTTAAAATTTTAAATGATGGAGATTAATTTGTTAAATTAACTAATTTAATTATTTTGGTTACTAAGAAATTTTTAAGGGAAAATATTAGTTTAAATTTAAATTATTAGATTAAAAATTTATTACATGGAAATTGATTTATTAAATTAATTAAATATTAATAAACCATAAAATTGTTTATACAAGGTCTGAAATTAAGAAAACAAGCTGGTTGGAATGGATTACAAACTGCAAACTCAAAAGGTGAGTTAATCTCACTCATCTGGGTTATTACTAAATTTAAATGGTTAAATTTAAATAATTGGTTGAATGGTTGAATTGATTGGATGTGATATGATATATATAATAGTAGTATATATGTATATATTGGAGCTATTGATTTCCCGCATTATATAGCGGATGAGACCCTATGCGCCGCATGATAGCGGATGATATTTTATTAATCCCATATACCGTGATATTCCACCTCGAAGTGGAATTGGTATTGTGCTAACATCTGTGGATGCAGGGAAACAGGTTGGAGGGATCCAACTGGATTCCTCAAAATTATTTATATTGTTTTATATTCTGTGTTATGAATATTGGATATTCTGTGGTGAATTATAGTGATAATTGGAATATTGAATGTCATGGTTTGCTTGAATATTCAGTACCCTAAATTACCAAAATATATAGAAGTGGATTTTGAAAGGAAAATAAGGAATGGATTTTCAAGTAAACAAATTTTAAAGAATTTGAACAAATTAAAGAACAAAATTTGAAAAGAATAAAAGTGATTTCAAAATTCAAATAAATATAGAAAAAGGGAATTTTGAATAAGCAGAGAAATAACGAATATTAAGCTTAAGCAATATTATTTAAAAGAATAAAGAATTTATTTTAATTCAAGGTTTGAATTTAATTAAAAAGAAAAGAGAAGGGATTTGGGAAATCTGAAATTTGTATTCTCAGTTTAAAGGGATTTTTCAATCATAATAAAGAAATGAAATTTAAAGTTAAAGGATTTTGAAATAAACAGAGTAAGTAAGGAAATTTATTTGAAAGTAAAGTAAATCAGAAATCAATTTGGAAATTGGTTTAAGTGTTAAAACGGGATTTTTAAAAGAGAAGTGAGACTTTTGAATTTATAAACTGGGTTTATAAAAGTGAAGAAATATATCAGTGGATATTTGGAAGAATAAATTCACGGTGGGAATTTATTATAGAAATGGGTAAATTTGTTTAAAAATAAATAGTGGTTTATTTTGAAGGATGTGAAAGAAAAGTGTATTTCCCTGAATAGCCAAGTACGTTTTCAAAGTAAACTTTTAAGTATAAGCTAAAGGTTTAAAAAGTTGATTTAAAGTATGTTTTGGAAAAATCTATTATTTTTAAATGTTTAAAACTTTAAAGTAAGTATTTTTCAAATCTATTTTAATAGTAATTATTTAAAGATGGTTTGGTATTATGTTTTAAATGATAAAAGAATCTAGTTTTATATTTTATTAAGTAGCTTTATTTTAAATATTCTTAAAGTATATACCTTTGGATAAAGTATTAAAGTAGTTTTAATTTAATGTTTTAAACTATATTTTATAATAAAGTGTTTCTAAATTATTTAAAAATCTAATGTTTTTGGTACTTGGTGATTTCAGTGGAAATAGGAATATTTGGAAAATTTATTCCATGAGAGAAGGACGGTTTGAAATTGTTTTCAAAGGATTGAAAATGGAAATATATCTTGCGAAGATGTTTTGAGGTTAATAAATAATTTGGAAAATTATTTATTGTTTGATGGATGTTTGTGAATGTTAATTGATAGTTAAATAACCAACTATCAATATTGGCCAATGCGTTGATCGTTTCGAAGGGACCGGGATCGGGAGTTATTTCCCGAAAACCACTTCGATCCGGTTTGTACATTTTCGTAGGGAAATGAGTTTGGAATCGAAGATGGAGCAGTGAAGTGCAAGGGCTAGTCGCTACTAATCCTGAGGATATTTCCAAAATGGATGTAGTAGGAGTAGTGCCTTCGGTTTCGTTCGAACCCGGAACGAACTTGTATGGATGAATGCTTCCGGAACATCGTGAGCGGACGATGGGCATTCTAAGGGATATGTTCTATAAAGGTAACGCTTAGCCTCAAGCCTCATCAACCGGGAATGACTGAAAATCAGGGGTTATGCAGCAAGGCTTCGTGGGTCGCACCCACTTGAGAGTAAGGTCATCTCTGTCTAGATGTCCCTTTTTATTTTCGGCTTAGTGGTGCGGTTGCTGATCACAACCGTGGGGTGATTTTATTCGGAATTATCCAGTAAGGGATAGTTTCGGCCTTGTGTTGCAGGGGACTTAGGGTGGGTCCTCGGTACTGTGACCTAGGCCACGTACTGTGACAGGTGGTACCCTAGTGCCTAGTCATTAGTTGGAAATCCATTCTCCCTACGTGCCTTTACGGTTTTGTTTGTATACCTATAAGCTGGAATTTAATCATGTAACAATTTCAGCTATTTGAATAAGTATTTGTATATAGACAGTACTATAATATTAGAGGATTTTGATAAAAAGTGTTTTGGCTATCGTAAGGTAAAAACCCGACATGTTTATTTGTGGCGTGGTCTTACAAGATGCTTTTGATTTCAAAGGGTTTGGAAAACTTTAATAATCCAATTGAGTGTGTTTTCTCACGCTGGTTTTCTAGACTGACTCGGGTGTTATTTTATTATAATGCTCGAGTCAGACCGAGTATTTTAGGATACAGGATATGGTGCTGTGGAGCTCAGGAGACGAGCTGGATGGCGAGACGTATCACTCGTATTTGTTGTATATTCCGTTGTGTTGTGAGCACCGTGTATTCTGTTGTGGGACAAGTTATTATAATTGTCCTGAGTTGTGATGTGATTTGTATTGTACTCTGATGATGTAATGTATAAACAGATGTATTCTCTTTGTGTAAAGATCATTTATTATCTATTATATTTTATTCCGCTGCGATGGTAAGATTCTATTGTTGTTTTATTTTCTTCTTCTACCTCTTCTTCTTTAACCCAAATAGTTCGTATTTCCGTTCTTCTTGAGTTCATTAATGGAGATTAATGTCAATTCAAGGGGTACGGGTTTGCGGGCTGTTACACTAAAGGCTTGTTTCTAGTATATAGAAACAATGAGCTCCGTATGAAGGGGTAATCTGATTCAAGCTTCTAATGTGATATTGATGATAGGAAGTCAGTTTCAAGGTTTTTATTTACTATTGATCTAAGGGTTATCAGTTGGAAGTGTTCCAAGCAAGAGATCATGGCAGATTCCACTATGGAGACCGAGCACATCGCCTTGAACGATGCTGCTAACGAATCAAAATGGATATGCAAATTTATAAAAGAGCTGGTTGTTGTTCCAATGACTAAGAGTCCAATAATAGTTTATTGCAACAACAATGCCAAAATATCAATGGCTAAGGAGCCAATAGATCATAAAAAGTAAAGACATATTCTTCGCAAGTATTACATGTAATGCGGTTTATCAATGACAAAGAAATCTTTGTTGAAAGAGGAGGCATTAATGAAAACATTGCAGACCCAGAGCGAAGGACAAGGAAGGGTAGTTGCGAAACCATGGGTCACTATTAATATGCCTTAAAAGCTGAAATTTATAAATGAATTCTGATAGTTGTCCTAAAATAAAAGGAAAAGTTTTAGAAATTTGAAAATATACCATGTATTAGACATCATGGACGTTAACCCATTGACAAAATCTCGATTACATCGGATGTGGCTCAATTTGTTTTGAAAAGTTAAAATCAAATACTTTTGGAAAAAAAAATTCGATAATCTTTGATTTTTAAATGTAAAATAATTTTGTAAAACTTCTGAAAAGTAAAGTTATATTTTAAAATTTTCCCACAATTTCAAATTTTTAATTGAAAAATATTTTGAACAAAAAAGGGAAAATTTCTGATGGCACATGCTTAGCATAGGGGAAAGTCGACGGGTTAGAAAATATGAATTTTACTGTGCAGTAGAGTGGCAATATGTAAAACATAGAGAGTAATAAGGGAAAAGCTTTTTTGGCCTTGGAATTTCAGTTTTCATACCTTATTGATAAGGGAACAAAACTTTTTTTGAAATAACTCTATTTTAAGATTTTAAAAAATAAATTTTGTTTATGTGTGGAAAAGTTGAAAAAAGAATCTTGAGCAAAAGAGAAGGTTCCAAAGTATAACGGAGGGAGCATAACAGAAGAATGGAAATATGGAATTCTCCATCTAAATCCTTTTTCAGTCATAAGAATATAGGTTTAGAAAACTGGATTTTTAAAATTTTGGATGTCAGAAATGGTATGCTAGGTATCGGATGTTCGGGATTGGACGAGAAATTGGTTGAACCATACTTCTATTTGTAGAAGTGTGGAAAAATTTGGATGCGAACATAAAAATTTTGATTTTTCATACTTGCATACATATAGAACTGCCACCATATATTGGTTG
Organism: Allium fistulosum; assembly: GCA_030737815.1. NCBI lineage: Eukaryota > Viridiplantae > Streptophyta > Magnoliopsida > Asparagales > Amaryllidaceae > Allium > Allium fistulosum. The sequence continues at coordinate 1,182,930,565 of CM060903.1, forward strand.
TTTGCACCATATTTTCAAGATTTTTTTTCAAAGAATGCATTCATCTAGGAGGCATCGATTTAGTGTTATTCTGCATATATCATATGTGTTGTGATACATTATGCACTTGTACAAGATTGACTGCAAAAATTGGTTGGATAGCTTAAGATGGTTGCACATTATGTTACATGATTTAGTTCCTGGGGAATTTCAGGGATGAAATTCTTTTAAGGAAGGAAGATGTAACACCCCATAAATTGAACGATAATTAATTAAAAGGAAATTTATTAATAATTATTATAGCTGAAAATGGAATTTTTACAAACGTTAGAATTTGGCTACAAAACTTGTTTCGTTGGGTTCGTGGCGATTTTTTGATCAATTTTCATATATAAAGTTTTACGATCAGTGTTCAAATGAAAAAGTTATTAACGTCTGAAGATTTTGGATCGGAAATAATTATATATGTAGTTAAGAAAATAAATATAATTAATTAACGTTAATAAAAGTTAACGGATACTTAACATCTAAGAAAAATTAACGTTAATCAGATCAAAAGGAAATAGTATGAAATAACGTTTAGAAGGAAAGAAATGGTCACTTAACAAAACAAAGCAACTAGTCGACTCCTTATTGGGACCGGCAGCCGGTGGTTTTTAACGATCGACCGGTCGTAGGCTGGCAGTAGTGTATTGAACCTAAGCCAAATGACCCAGATTTAATATAATATAATCTAACGGTTGACATCGATTCAAACCCTATAAATACAGGCTTATCCCCTCACTTTTCTTCTCATATTTTCTGAAGCAATGGCGAAGCTCTACCATTTTCTTTGATCTACAAATTCTGAAATCTATACAAACTACAATATATGTATATATATAAGTGGAGAATAGCAGAGAATAGTAGAGAAGAAGAATAGGGTCGAATCGAATTGCCAAAGCCAAGGTAGATTTTAAATCTAAATCCAAATCTAAATTAAATTCAATCTCTTCTTGGATCTAAATTTATAATAAATATGTATATGCTTCGATAGAAAGAAAGAGGGTCAAACAAGAATAACATGATTTTGATCTGAAGATTTAGAAGCTTAGAGGCGAGTGGGAATTATATATTTTTATATTATATTGGATTTATATCATTGTAAATCTATTCCATGTATGCATAAATGTAAATTTCGGAGTTGTAAGCTTAAATATACACATGTAATGAATTTGAGAACCGTGCCTACATATTCTATGAATTTTCTACTTTGATTGGATAATGTATATAGTTGAATTTGGAAGATAAGGGTGAAAGTAGTCCCCAAATTTATGAGATAATTTGTCTATGATATTATATAATAATTCCAGGTTTGTTGGTTGAATGATATATATTAGTAAACGTGAATTGGAAGTCATTATAAATTAGACTGGGATTTACGTAGTATTTTAATTTATTGGAATGAAGTGTATTGCAATGTAAATTTCTATAAATTATCCAGTTTTATAATCGTTTGAAAAACAAGGAATATGCCTAAAAGAAAACGATGTACAAAATAAGGGTGTTTACCGTATTCTGTACCGTCTATTTCAATAAGAATAGAAAAGATGACTCCTTATAATTCCAAACATAACACAAGTCCTCTTTTAGATAATTTATGAAAAATTACAATGTTTATGTTTTCTTTTGAGAAGAAGTAATTCCAATGCATTAAAATGCATATTTCTCCAAGCATAAATCAAAGTATTGTAAGTAGTGATGATAATAGTAATTTAATTGGGAACCTAGTATATGCGATTTAAGATAAGTCAGAAAATAAAAAATAAGGGAATAAATATAAATAAAGCAATGAGGAATTAAGAAGTTATAATAATCAAAGATGGTAGTTAATAGTTGAAAAGAGACAGTAAGCTATATTATCTAATAGTGTTAAATGGAAATTAAGCAGTAAAAGATATTTAATCTATCAAATATGAAGTAAGTAGTAAATGACACTAAATGACATTAATGAAACAAGAAGTAAATAATGTTAAAATAACTAAATATTAACAGTTGAATATAGGAGGCGTAGTAACTAAATAAATTCATATAGCCTCAAGTATGTGTTTATGGCGGTTGTGAATTATTGAATCTAGTCGATAACTTAGATTAATTAAAAATGACCCAATCATTAGTATGCGTTGGAATGCGAGGTCAATAGTATGGCACAATAGAAGTCTGCCCTTCGAAAGGGGCTACCGACGATTGTGTATACATTGTACTGATGTGAGACATCTCAAACTATAGGACCCGTGGGATTAGATATATGTGTATAGGTAAAGGGAATATACCAAGTAGGGTTCACCTCGGTTTGAAGTGTTAAAGGGCCAAGTTGGGTCTGCTTCGATCCTTTTAGGTGGTACGTGTTACATAACTAAGTGGGCATTTACTTGATTGCATTAGGCAATCTAAATGGAATGGTGAGTGTAGGCTCGGCTCTATGTCAACAAGTTGGGTACCATATATGTGAGGAGTAGGGCTGTACACATAGGTCGAGAGCATCGTCAGTCCTGGGAAAAGTCGGTAAAAAGACTTGGGTTACGCCTAAACTGACTACACCCATTACGAGTATAGATCACGTTTAGGACATGCACTGCCTCACAATTGTTTGTTAGAAAGCAAGGCTGGATAACCCTTAGTTAAGGTCTTTCAAGTGAATAGGATAGTCAGAGGAGCCGAGTCCTCAATAATCAGTGGAGTTGAGTTTATGATTAGTCCGAGGAATGGAGTTCTCAATACGAAGCGGCTAGATAAGTCTTTAAGACAAATAGAAATGGCTAAATAGTTGTAATGCCATTATTAGGCACTAATAGGAAGATCCTAGGTGTATGCGGACAATTTGGTCTAGAGCTTGTGGTGGATACCTAGCGCGATGAAGAGTTATGGATACTAGCAAGGAATGTATCTTGGTCCGAAGGGGGACTGTGGTACTTATATACATACATACAGAAATATATATATATATATAGTTATACTATACCTCGAGAAGGTAGGGCATATCGTATGCGTACATGAAGTCAAGACAACTAAGTAAAGCCAGTAAACATAACACGTAATGGAAAGCAATCGGCATAAATTAGTGTTATGTATAAAGTACGTAATTTACCGGTCATCGGAACGTTGTTCTAACTCCTCCTCATTACAACCCACATGATAGATTTAGAGAAATATGTACTGGTACAAGACAAGAATGGTGGAAGGATAGATTTCCTTACGCATGCTCAGTACTGACAAGGGTATTAGACATCAGTGGTATTAGCTTTGGTCAGTAATTATATGTTTTTACTATAGTTACTATTCCACTATGAGTAATTATCGATATTTCTCTGATATAATTTGTTTATTTATAAGATACCAACACCAGCGATCCGTACTCTAGTGGACTTGGATTTTTGATTTAGCGAAAATTCAGGCCCACTAATGTGTGGGTTGTTACAGCACTGAAAAATGAATTGTTGTTTCAAGATTCACCACGTTCTTACCAAAGGAATTTCTTCCTAGAGTAATTAGTAATAGTGCGACGAACTTGGATGCAATCCAAGTCTCTAACATGTATAGATGATACAAAATTAACCAAGCCTAAAGGAACACAACTTATAAGAATGTCAAATAGAAAATCTTTCATATTGAAGAGAAACAACGAGTTTCTTATCAATATTGAGAAAATGGATTGTTAGTTATGACAATATCACCAATTATCGATAAGCCATGGAGGGTATAGACTTTGCCACATGGAGCGATTCTTTAAATCCAAAATGGATTCCAAGCACATTGAAAAAATTTAGTTTTTGAAACTGTACCAAAAAAGATATGATCCATCGATCGCAAGTGAGTCTTCGAGAAGAGGATCAATGCGGTTGGAAATATATAAAACAAGGTTGATGGGCAATGACCTCGTCGATTTCAAATGTTGAAATTAATGAAGTAATCTTGTTGGTCAATATTCCTAAGTCCATTCAGATTCTACTTACAAATTATCGCATAATATGACTATGAGTTTGGACGACACTGAAGCAGAATATCTAAATAATGATTTATAAGAGACTGTTTTCATACCATATCCAAAGTGTCTCAAAGTCAGTGTGAGTGATAACAAAGCTTGTGGACTTTTAGAATATAATCTTAAACAAGCATCTAGATGTTGAGTAAGTATTTTGATATAGAAATCAAATAGTTTAGTTTCAGTCATAACGTAGAGGAAGCATGTGTCTATAAGAAAGAAAATAAACAGTACTAAGGCATTTTTTACACTATAAGTAAACCATGTGCTATAGTTTAATAATGTCACGCCTGTGTTAAAATTAGTTAAAGCTTGGATATTTAATTTTCGATGAAGGATTTGAAAAAATGGCATTTATACTCTATATAAGAGAATGTTAGGATTGCCCAATCGATATACACGAACACTATATTAAGATGTTTAATACAGATCATATGAAATGGAATCCTCTACTTGGCAATAGGAATGATCATATATGCTACATTATGTACTAGATCGGAATTCGTTTATACACTTCGTGTAGTGAGCGAATATCAAATTTGAGTTAAAATCTCTTGATGGTAGCTAAAGTATTCTCGAGTATTTATGAAATACTACAGAAATTTTTATGAAAACAACGAACTCCTTATGAAGGAGTGTTCAGACTTGAACTTCATAAGTGACATCAAATATAGTAATTCAATCTTAGATTCATGTTTACCCTTGATAAATGGGTTTTAAGTTTTCAGATGCAATTATAAAGGCTAGGTACATCACCTTAAGTAATGCTGCAATGAAAGTTGTATATGTGTCTAAATTTATAAGAAAGCAAGGGATGGTTCCCACCATTGAGAAACCAATAATATATTGTGATAGTAATGATGTAGTGTAGATTGCGGTAGGAACTAATAGCTTGATAAGAGGTTGAGATATGTTCTCTGCAATTCTCATGTAATAAACAATTTACTAGTGATGGAGAAATATAATCGAAAAGTAAATATGAAATAATAATCTTACCGATCCACTCACTAACGTCCTTTCTATTTTGTTTAGGAAATTGGTGGAGAGTATGGTCACGAGTCATCATTATTGGCCCCAAGTACAAGTACGAGATCGATAGAGTTAAGGGTGTGCCCATAGTGGCAATTGTGTAATTTAATTACAAAACCTGACTATTATAGCGAATCCTGTTTGAAATGAAGTAATCTTTTATTTTTAGTTTTTATTGTATATATTGTTATATTAATAAATAATTAATGTTTTAAATACATTAAATATATACAAGTAGAATATCCTTAGGAAAAGTATTTAATCGATTGTAGTTACAAATGTGTTCGTAATCATGTGTACTGAATCATATAAAATAAATACTCGTCCTTAATATTCCTAGTCAAGTTGTATTAAGAACATGACATCGATATATCAGTTGAGACTAGTGTACATAACGCTCTCCATAAGATGTTGGTGAAATACTCATGACCGTTAGGACCACCAAGGAGTTACATGTATGTAGTTATTTGGAACAATTATAGAGCGACTAACCGGGAGTATTATATAAGTTAAAATTCAAATAGAAGATCTCACGTGACAATGTGCAGTAGTCTTTTCACTTGAGAATATCGTGAATCTTAAGTGTCTAAACTATACATTGATTATGGTTAATCACACAACAACGATGGTCATGTTATGGCCATTGTTGGGTATAAGTTAAGCCACTTGAAGTGAAACACTATTCAAGAGAGAATTTGTCTCCTTCGAATAGAATGTTAGTATCACCATAATTGGTAGTTAACGTATAGTCAAAGTCTTTGGCCAAGCGAATCGATTAGTCAATAATTGTTATCGGATAGAACCATGGACTTTAATATTGGACTTCGCAATTAAATACAGATACTATCATAGTTTTGACCATTAAACAAGCTCTATATATCTAAGTGATATAGTGATGAACAGAGAAAAAACATGCATAATATATCATTGCTTAAGGGTGACGCTTTAAAAGATGGTGTAATGACCCAGAATTATAAAGTTTTCGAATAAGAATATTTATATTAAAATTTGATTCGAATGTGATAAATAATAAGAAAATAAATTTTCAATAAAACAACTCGATTTTTAATGACTTATTTTTATTTCCATGTATAGGATCTTTCCATAATTTGTAATCACAAAAATATTTAAATTATCTTTTGACGTATTTTTCAGAAAACGATGGTATTCTTGGAATTTTATAGAATAAGTTAACCAGTGTATTTTATTGTTCTTTGAGATCCTGTCACATTGTTGTACACGATCGTATTTTTGTTTTGTCATTCGCGAGTCATATGCGAACGAAATGTTGTGTAGTGGGATGTCAGAAATTGCATAATAAACCAAACTCAATACTTGATTTCTCAACCCGCTTGAATTTTCTTTTCCTCTTTCACTTTTCCTTTTATCACTTCCTGTAAACAAAAGAAAGTAAGCATCCACCTTTCAAAATACATGATCAAATCAAATACTCAACGAAAAATTATAAAGTTGGATTCTTTGAGTTTGTAGTGATGAGATCTGCAGATCCATATAAGACTTGGCAAGTGCAGTCAAAGTCTGGGTAGGGGTCGATGGTGGAAGAGAACTAGGGTTTGGGTTTGCTCAAGATTTAGGCGGATTTGAGGAATTAGAGTGCACGGTTGTATTTATCTTGGCGAGGAGCGCCTTATGGCCGAAAACGGGGAAGTGTGATCCATCCTTAGAGGCGATGTTCATGTAGCCGATGGAGGAATGTCCAGTTTACGTTTTTCCTGGTGATGTCGAGCCTTCTGTGGTGGGGATGGTCGTAGAGAGGGAGTGAAGAGAGACACATTGGTGAACGTGGTGGTTGATTTCATCGACCGGTTAGAGAGAGCATTGGATGAGAGAAGGTGTGGCCATGGGTTTTGATATAGGTGTATGACTGTATCTGTTGGTCATGAGATTAAGAGAAGGGGGAAGATGATTATATAGGTTAATTAATTGTTAATGAAGTAATTAATGTTAATTAATTATATTTTAATATCATAATCTTATAAATTGAATAACTTTTGCATACAAGGTCCAATCGAGACGTAATCTTTTGCGTTGTACTCGTAGAAGCGATATCTTCTTGATGGAACTAATTTCATTGAGTTTGGAGAAAGTAGAATTTTGATCTAAAATCGAACGCCATTCAATTTTAGATCAAACAAGAATGCTTAAGCATGAACTGAAATTTTGGTGAGTTATCTCACCTATGGATGAACAATATATGATATATAGTAGATATAAATTATTGTTTTTATGTCTGACTGATTTATTGGTCTGGGTTGGTTTAGTTTCCGCTTTGAAAAGCGAATGACATTTAAAATGAAATATAGGGAATTTTGTAGAGGAATCTGGATTCCTCATTACTATAGTTTTTAATTTTAGTTATACTTATTGTATAAGTTCTTGAATGCTAAAAGTTTGGCGGTTGGCCATATTGGATATGACATTGATATATCCAATATAGTTGGACCTTTTTGGTGATAAAGGTAGTAATAGCACTTGTTAATTGCTATGGTAGCTCTAAGCCTCATTATAGTATTTTAAAATACTATTGTTTGCTATTTTGATTAGAAAATGGTTTTGATTCAGAAAATGATTTTTAAATGTGAATTTTTGAAATTTTCGATGGTATTTTGTTTAGAAATGGTTTTCAAACTACTCTATTTTACTTTTTGTTTAGTCTTTTCTAATTTATATGGATATGTTTTAAAAGTATATTGGGAAGTATTTATTTTACTGAAAATTTATGATAATAATAAATGTTTATTTGAAAGGAAAATAAAGTGGGGATTTACCATTTATGATAAAGTTGTTCTGTATTAAAATAAGAAAGAAATATTTGGTATAAATACTTGTGAAATGTTTTATATCAAATGTTGTATAAAAAAGATAGAATTATAAATTGTATTTTATAAATAAAGGACTATATTTATAAATGTTATTTTATAAAAGAGAAATGATAACATTTTGAGGAATTGGAATAATAAATCACATTTGTGAATTTATAGTGATATATGGAATGATCGTTCTATGGAAATATATGAGATTTATGTTTAGAAGATTTATAAAAAAGAATTTTATAAATATAAAAGAAATTAATAGAAAAGAGTTTATAAATAGTAAAGAGTTTTATAGAAGAAGTTTTATAGATAAATTTGGAGATTTATGAAAGGAGTATTATAGATGATATTTTATAAAAGAACTTGTAGATATAAAAGTGTGATGACCCACCTCCTCGACCCTCAGAAATTGACACTAATACATCCTTAGTATTCACATGTCGCAAACCCAAGTGCGGAGAGGCAGATTATCATGGGGTAAAAGAAAATAAAGGTAAAAGACAAATAAAATAGAATCTCACATTATATTCAACATTTAATTATACATATGTGTAGTACATGCAATTACTCCAAATTGCTCCATCATAGTTATACTAAGTACTAATCCAGCCAAGATAGTATAACTGTCTATCCTCACAAGTACGGGTAGATACATAACACATAATACAGCGAAAATAGAAATATATGGCTATCTACATATGACCTAAAATGCTCCATGCTACCTAACTACTTGACTGACCGAAAAATAGGGCACCCAGAGTTTAAGGGAATAAGAAATAAACACTGGGCCAGTCATGGGAGTGGTGTGAGAAACTCAAAATACGGATATTTGAAAAAAAAGGTATCTCATAAGACCACACCACACATAAACACGGAATAGATTTTTACCTAATGATAACTAAAATCTTTACTATGCAAAAATAGAGATATTATTTTTAATGACATTCTTTGAAAACACATTTTAAGTAAACTTATATAATCTTAGCCGAAATTGTTACATTGATTAAATTCCAACATAATAGGTTCTACAATCAAGTCCGAAGGCACTTATTGGAGAATGGATTTCCATACAATGGTAGGTAAGGAACTACCTTCCGTACGGTAAATCTCTAGTGGGATGTACCGAGGATCAACACCTTTGAAACCTCTGACCCTGGCAAGACCGGCCTACCCGTAGACCCATCTGGTGGCGGATAGAACCGAATATGACACTATCCTAGTCGTAAGAGACCTGTCCAGGGTCCCTTAGCATACACAACATACTCGACATATAGAGAGAGTAATCTAGAAAGGTGATGACCATACCCTAATGATTGCGAACCACATAGCCTTACGGCATGCTATGTTTAAGCCATTTCCAGGTGATAAGGCCCAAGTTAATGATTACCTTTAACATAGCACATTCTACTTTGAATGCCATATTGCCAATTCTATCACACACTATTGATTTCCATAAATGTATAACCTCTGAACTCGTATGTCTCAGAGAAAGATGTTAAGTGTAAGAGAGTTACTTCCTACACCACCAAACAGATGTACGTTTGTAAAAATCAATGTACTTGTATTTTAAAAATACAATGTCAAACATTCATCTATACAAGTTGTCCAGTAACAGGACAAAGCAAAGGAACTCTCCTACTACGTCCTGTCGGGAATCACCCCTGGGATTAGTAGCGAGTAGCCCTTCATCTAAGGTCAAATGAAGATACTACTGCCATATATATATGATATGGGAAATTTCCACCGAGGGTTAGTGATAAGCAGCCATATATTCCATCTTCTTATTTATTATCATTCCATGTCTTCACCTTCGAACGCGTAAATTAGTTCGAAGTGGTTTTTAGATTGGAATCACCCAAATCCGATCTCGGTTCCTTCGAACCAATCATTGATAAAAAATGTTAAGTTTGAAGGTGATTATCGTTTCATTTATTAATATCTTATATCAAATAAATTATCTCTTTTAGAGTTATAAATCTTCAAGTCATATTCTTTTCCAATATATACGGAATCATTATACCTCTCTTTAACTTTGGAAATACCAAAATCAAAATCATTTCTCATAAATCACATTGCAAAACCTTATCGAGTAAAATACTTAATTATTTATTTGAAAACATTTATAAAATATTTGGAAAATAATAATTAAGTTTAAAGCCATATTTCAAAAGTTATTAAAAGTGCTGCAAAAGTGGTGCGAATTGTGCTTTTAAGGCTTATTTGATCAAAACAACTTTTCTATCATTTAGAAATTCATTTTTATAACTCAAATCTCTTTTAAAACATTTTAATATATTTATAGAATTTATTCCATATTTTTAAAGAATTAAAAATATTAATTTTAAAGAATTTATCGCTTTGGTATCCGAACTGCCAAAGCACGACTATTTTGAAAACTTGGTTTTCTCTTTTTTCAAACTACTTAACGAAATTTTGATCTTTTTCTTTTGTTTGAAAACTATAATTATAAGATTTCGGAAAATTATTATTCTAAAGAATTCCGACTCTGAATCCATCGTATAAACAGATTTGAACTATTATGGTGTGAAATCGCGAACAACCGTTATGCGACATGTCTATTTTTGACTCGATTTTGATAACTAGTCAAAACTTCACCAAATTGGGTTTTAATGTTTATAAAACATTTATCAACCATTTTAAAAAGGTTTAACAATCTTATTTCATCTATTAAAAGAAAGTGATTTTGCTTTGTGATATTTGACGAATATTAAACGTGAATTGTTTACACATCCAAACAAACATATTATCATATCCAAACATGGTTCATAATCATCACAACCAAGCATAGCCAAACATATATATCATCCATTATATCATAATATAAATAGAGTTCCTCACTTTAGATTCAATCAAACTGACTATAGCTCCGCTATTCGGAAAATTTAGCTTGCTAAGCTTGCACTAAAGGTCCTAGATGTGCTTGGCCTTCGCCTTTGGTGGTAGGGTGCTCACAGCCTTACTTGGAAGAGGGGAAAGGCTTGGCCTTTGGTGGTAGGAGGTGGTGGTCATGGGTTTCAAGAGGGAAGGGGTGATTTTGGCTTTGGTTTTAGAGGTGTTTGATACTATATACTTACTATATAATTTTAATTTCAAAGAGGCCATAAAAGTGGAGTATAAAGAAGTGAAAAAGCTTAGGAAGTTATGAATAAATAAAGTGAAGATGGATGGTGGTATTTATAGGAAAATAAGGGAATAAAAATATCAGGATATTTATGTGCACACACATCACCATTTCATCACCACCACACCCTCCTCCCACCTCATCATCCATGGCCGAACATCCCCATATGTGTGTATCCATGTGCTTGTACTTAAGGTGTAACGACCCGTAAATTTCAACTGTTTTAATAACGTAATTAGTTGAAATTTGGTAAAATTTTAAACGATAAAATTTTGAAATAAAAATTTATAATTTGGAATACGTCTAGTTAAACATAGCGACTGGTAAATTTTCGTCCGAAAATATGAAAGTTTATTTCGCGCGTAAATTCACTTCAATTTAATCAGTTAAAAAGCGATGAAAATAAAATGTTTCCGAAACCTAAATATTTTTACATAGAAAAATTCTAAACCATCTTCTGAGCAAGATGTTAGTTTGTCGTTTTTCCAAATTCGGACATCTTTGGCTCCGTCGATCTTATTTTTCAGTGTTTTTCTTGCACTTTCCGCGAATAGAAAATTCAAAATTTTATAATTCAATCGTACCACCAATATCTATATACCGTTTTGATCGTCTCGTCGCGCTGATCCCTACGGTATATTAAATTATCAAATTCGGAGACCGATGCACGGTGAAACCGCGATACGATTAACCGCATTGGTTCCGTATTTTGGCCTTTTAAGTTGTAATGTCCTTTTGTTTTCCTCATGACCGTTCGTTGCCTACGGTGTTAAAACCAATAGCCACATGTCATAAATTTTCTTAGGATTCAACATGCATGGCTTTATTTCTCCAACAATCATATTTATTAATTTGTCTTCTCGAGTTCCTCCTTTTCCTTTACTCCTTCACGTTTGAAAATGAAAGGAACCCTACACTCTTTATTTTGCATGCGTTCCCTCTATTCACCACCACTCCACTATCGAACCCGAATTCACCCATCTTCTCACTGTCCTCCGCCTGCTCATCTCCCATCACCTTCACCCGACCCCGCCACCATCTACCGAGCCCAGCTTTCCTCCCTTGGCCGCAAACAGTCATCCCACCGATCCCCTTATTCTCATCCACCTACGAACCTACCCGACCTCACACCCATGTTCCGTCTCCAATATCACTCCATCTCCACTACCCGATGCCGATACAACCTGCTCCATCTCTCCCCAAGACGTCCGCCTTCATCCACTTGCCTGGTAGCAGCCAACAGTCCCTTGCCGAGCATAGCAGCCAGATCCGACCCCACGTCAACTGCCACCCCAGCCTTCGACCTGAAGCCGAACACTTTCCCCTAAAACAGCAACCGCCTGACCGAGCTCCGACAATGTCGAGCACCTTCTCAACTTCACCCGCCACCTTCCGCACTCCACGCCGAACGCCTAGCAACCCGCCGCCATATCAGCCTCGACCTGGATCCAAGCACGTGACCGCCTGCCTCCTTTCTCTCTTGCCGACCTCGCCTCGGCTACAACCCGCAACCTACCTTCCACTGGAGCCGCCGAGAGCCATCTTCTTGCTCTCCCCCTCAGCTTGACTTCGTTCTTCACTGCTTTGTCCTCCTCGTGCCTTGGCCGTGCTTTTCTATTGGTTTTAAGGTATTATTTACATAAGCTTCTTATATGTTACAGTATATATTTATTCTTATAGTTATAATTTATACATTTTATGTTATATATTGTTTTTAAGATATAACTGTATAGTATTGTATATATATTTATATATAGGTATTATATTAAAGTGTGTTTTCAGATTTATTTGCAGTAAAGAATCTTGTTCATACATAAAGTTATAATCTGTCTTTTTGTTAGAATATTAAGTTATAAAAGTTTACTTAAGTTATGGAAGTTGTTTAAATATATTCATATATGAATTTGTTTATATATACACTTGAGTTTGGTTGGAGTTTTGAAGATACATATTTCTATTTAAATTGTTGTACATAAAGTTGCGTGTATACTCCACTTTCTGGAATTATTTTAAGCTTAATAAATAAGTTTTATTTCTTGACATGAGTTACAGCACTATATATATATATTTATTTTTGTATTATAGAGTGTTGGTCTGCATGCAACTAGTCCAATCGGTACACATCTGTTTTTTTTATGATAATTTCTAGAATATTAATCAAAGTCATTGGATAGAAATACAAACTGAATTCATATATCAACCTTCTAGCAAAGCTGCAAGGATTAAGACAAATCTAACTCTCTTATATGCATAAACCAGCTTCATAATTTTCTAAAGCTGTTTTTAACAGTGAATTCATCAGAGAAACGCAGTCCGTTAAGTTGAGTATGTAGTTAGCTCTCCTATAAGTCAGAAACTCACTCAGCGCTTCCCTTCTCTTTTGTGTGTGCCAGACAGCCGAAACTAATGTTTCAGTCAGAAATTTCAAACTCCAATCTAATTTTCCATAATAACATCAAAATGCTAATAACCTAAGTCGTTTTCTAAACAGTAGTATCAGAAACACTTTAATTAGTTTTGTGATGGTCGGCATTTATGTGAGTTTATAAAGTTTTGTGTAGTTCTTTAATAGTAGTATATACATGTAAGTTCTTTGATGCATTCCAAATAGTATATTGACTTTAATTAGAAGACGTGTATACATTATTTTAAAGGTATATATGTGTATCGCATATGTATTATATTATGCTTACGGTATAAAGTTTTAAAGTTGCTATAAGTATGCCTATCCATTTATATGTTCGGCAACATATATGTTTGTATAATAATATGTTTTGGTAACGTATTGGTATGTATATATATCTATATAATATGTTTTATGTACATTTATATTAGTTGTTGTTGGGCTTATATGAGATTTTATTATATGCTAGCTTATAGAGTTGATAAAGTTATATTTAAACCAGTATGTATATTTATATTTTGAAATTTTGTTTTGAAACTGTCTTACTTTTATAGTGATGCTCGAGTATGTTATAATATTATATATATTCACTTTACCAAATATCTTCATCAATCCGGTTTGATTTGATTTCCTCCATTCAAACTATCAGATTTGTTCGTCGAATCGTATCCCTCTAGCTTTCATTTGGAATTCGTGCTTAGATATTTCAGTGTCCGTATCAGTGTGCGTATCTGTGTCGTCGACTATTCATCTCTAGCCTCGAAAGGTGAGCAATCACTCACGATTAACGTTCTTTTATTTATTAAATTTGATTTCAATTGAAATATGCAACCGTTAGTTATTTACACTGTTATATCTGTTATTACCTGAATCAGTTCACCTGTGACATCTGACACCATTATCTGCTATTTATACAATGATAATCCAGTTTAGTTGATAAATAATTGATTGTTGATGTTTATGTTGGACGTTAATTTGTTAATGTTAAGTGATTAATAGTATGCAGAATTGAAATTGATATAGGATAGTTAACAATTTTAAAACTGATTTATATGATAAATCTGATTAGTTGAATATGAGCCCTTTTAATTGTTAAATTAATTGACATGTAGAATAGTGATAATTACACTTTGAACCATCGACGTATATTGGATTAATTGTTGTAGGGTAAAATTGAAATTTAATGACTAGTGAAGAACCGTATAAATAATTAGTGGAATAATCTTTAATCTGCATGAAATGATAGTGTAAATTCTAGAATTAATTATATTAATTCGTACAAATAACAATGCGAATTAATACGATTATTTCGGGATTATTTAAATTGATTATTGGATTGTTATTGTTTGTTGTTATTGCTTGTTTATTTACTTTGACACCGTCCCAGTTATCACACTGCAAGTTCCCTTTGCTATGCTTTGATTTTGAATTGTATTGGAATCGGGTTGAAATGATAAATACCCAAATTGAACTTTGACCTAGGATAGGAAATTAAATAAAACCCGATTGGTCAATAATTTGATTGAAAAAAATAAAACGAAGATTTTATTTGAATAAATAATATGGTTTTGAAATGAAGTTGAAATTTGAATTTTTAATGAAAGGAAAATGTTAATATTTAATAATCTGAAACAAAATATTAACAATGTAATTGATAAAAGAATGTTGTTAAATTTGAGAAATGATTGAATTAAGTTTGAAATTATAAATAAGTTTGAAATTATTAAACTTTGAAATTATTTAATAATTAAGTTTTGAATTATTTAATAATTAAATAAGATTGAATTATTTAATGATTAAATTAAATTAAATTTGTGAATAAGTGAATTTTATTTCGTAAATAATTGAAATTGAGTTTCTTTATTAATTAAGTTTGGAAAATCATTTAAGTAAGTAAATAAGTGAAATTGAATTTCTTTTTCAAGAAATAAAAATGTGATTTATTGAAATTAATGTAAGACTAGAAATTTAAAGAATTTGGTTTGATGAATTTAATTTAATCAAATTTGTAAGTTTTGATATAATGAAGTTGAATTTAAATAATGGGTTTAATGAATTGGAAATTTAATAGAAATTGTTTTGAATGGAAATTTACTTAATGAATATTGAATGAAATCGATAAATGAATTTAAATTTGATTTGAATGTTAATTTAAATTAATTTAAATGATTTCGGAATGAAACTTATATACGAACTTGAATCAATATTTGAATTGTTTTAAAAAGAGATTGAAATTGAATTATAAGATTTTGAAATGGTAATTTGGAAGTTTTGAAACGAAAATTTTGGAAATTGATTTCGAAAGACAAATGAAATGTTGATTTACAAATTCTAATTGAAATTGAATTTGATTTGGTTTGGAAATATATAAACGACCAATCGGTGAAATAATTACGGAAGTTATTAAAGAGACCGGGATCGGATATGGACATACTCTCTGTCGATACCGAAAACCACTTTAATAACTAACATACGCGGAGTGTGATCCAGAATGAAGTGGTTGGAATGATGTACGTGATGACTGAAGAAAGAGAACGATAATGGATAGCCTTGACACTTGTGTCAAATTGGAAATGACTAAAACAGGAGCCGTGTCGGGCCAATGGAGGATTAGCTACCTCAAGTGGACACACTTCTTCGAACTACTCATTACTTGTTGTCGATTGTTGCACCCTTGATTTTGGGAGTGTTGTTTCACGGTGTTGCGGGCGCTGCGGCGTTGCGTTCTCACCAGTCCGGATCAGGCAAACGGTAGTATCACTACCTTGGGTATTGCCTCATGTGCCTTGTCATACTTGTATTCCCTATTCGCGACCACTACGAATTTGTTTTGTACCTTTAGTATATGGATTGCCCTCTGGTGACTTCCGATTTTGGGGAAACTACGGTCTTGTATATGCTTTTGGGAATAAAAATGTGTTAAGGGTGGAATGGGCCATGACTTAACACTATTTTTATATCTTTATATTACTGATAGACATTATCTACTTATCGTACACTACTACCTAGTAGATAGTTTAACGGATCCTTAAAGGATGGTTATTCCAAACATCCTTTGAGTTACTTGTATTTCAATTGCTATTTCACTTGAGTTGGATTTATTAATATAAGAATGTTAATCCTGACTCGAGTGTCTTGTGTTTTTTCTTTACGCTCGGGTCAGACTGAGTGATCCAGTATTCGAGACTCACCTTTGAAGTTGGAGCTTGCTTGAAGATCCAGCCATCTATTCTGCTTTCAGTATTCGATGATTCCAGTGA
Source organism: Allium fistulosum (assembly GCA_030737815.1). Classification (NCBI taxonomy): domain Eukaryota; kingdom Viridiplantae; phylum Streptophyta; class Magnoliopsida; order Asparagales; family Amaryllidaceae; genus Allium; species Allium fistulosum. The sequence continues at coordinate 1,182,947,234 of CM060903.1, forward strand.
TGTATTCTGATTTGTATTTGATGTATCGTATTACTCTTCCGTTGTATCTATTCTAACTCTGATGTAACTTATACATTTATATAGTAGCTTCATGAACTACTATCTCTTTTATTTCCGTTGCATTTATTACTCTGTGTCTGTGATCTGTGATTATTTATTACTGTATATGTTCAGTTTTGCCAAATTTAAATTAACAACGCGGTATTTTGAGCAATTCAACTCCGGCATGAGTGTCTACCTATACACTTATAATGGATGCGAATGGTCCAAAATACTGGGTCGTTACAGTTGGTATCAAAGCTTTGGTAGCTCTAGGCAAAACTCAACATATAGGGTAAATGTATTTACAGAATCACTCTCATTCGAGTTTCAATCTCTTCCTTTTGACTCGATTCCTTTGCATTTTGGAACATTCCCTACGGTTCCAAAAATCCAATCGTGTCCCTCACTATTCGCCTTCTCATTCCGGAGTATCCCATAACTCCACCTTGAATGATCTTTATAATGAATTTGCTGTCACGCCAAACTTCGAATGATTTGTAAAGGGGTGAAACTCCTTTACAATAGGCATTGATTTACCGGAGATTTCCGCATCCTCGGTTTACGATGCTATCTATTTCCTGCTATACCTGAATTCTATTTCTTGAGATCGAATGTAGATTTGCCTCGAAATTCTGCATCGATCTTATTCTTGAAGTTACGGTCGGCCCGGTTAAGGTTGCCCGCGATTTATATAAACTTATCAATCTTCCTACTTGTTATTAAATCATCATATCTTTGTTTCGAACTTATCTTCGAATCAAAATTCTCTTTGATTGGAGTCCATCAAATTTGAATCTCTATTCTTGTTGAAATTCATTCCTGTATCGTCGAGCCAAGAAATGTATTTGTAAATTTATATTAAATGTTTTATATATTGTGTTGTTTGAGTTGTTGAAGTGATTTTGGTTTCCGATCGATTCGTCTGATCAGCGCTATCGATAGGATCTCCAAAACGCTTGAGCAGAGCAAACTGACACAATATTGTTTTCAAATTTGGTAAATAAAATAGTTTTGTATGATTATATTATTTAAGTCTAAATTTTTGCTGAAATAAAAATGTTAATGAATCGGTTGTTCGAAATGTTAAAATTTAATTTTCATTTATTGTTTTATAAATCATTGACTATTACATAATATAAATAAATGAATTTATAAAATTTGGTCATAATTTGATTTGGACTTTGAAATGAATGTAAATCAAGAATTTGAGAATTTAATAACCGATGATTTCAAACTGTGATTTGAAAATTTTAAAGTGTATAATATTTAAATATTTTCAAAATAAAAGAATCAGTTTAAAGAATTTAAAGGTTTAAATCAGTGCTCTTCTCTTTGTCGCTGGAAAATAATTTCGGTGATGGCGGCCGCATCATCGACATTCATTTTCGAGTTTCGAAGTGGAGAAACCATTTTGTAGCTTTGCTACAGTTTTGTTTGGAAAATATATTTAATATGAATTTCTTAAGTATATTTTGATTTACATATATATAGGTATCTTATTTTAAAATTTAATTCGATTTGATATAAATATATTATATATATCTCCAAATTGTTTAAAGTTAATCGGAAATCTAATTCTTAAATTTTGTTAAAGGATGTTTTTAATTAAATAAAACCAAAAATTTGGAATAAATATTTAAACTTGAATAATTGAATTGGAAAAATTTTATTTGTATATTGTTCAACTGCATTTCAATACAACTTACCTAAATCATTCAGAAGTTGAATATGTAATTGGATAATATATAAGATGAATTGTATTTATAAATAAAATTTGAGTGTCTATAATAAATGTTATACACTAAATTTCGATTATAAAGATGTTAATAGAGTTAGATAGGATAATAAGTAAACTCAGTTAATAATGAAATAAATTTGTTTTGAAAGAATTAATAAATTGAAATTTGATCAACATATGAAAATACCTTGAATTTAAAAGAAATTAATAGATGTAAATTAATTTAAATCGAAACTTTTATGTTTTAAATTAATTTATATGGTTTAAATATATGTAATAAGATATATTTAGTGAAATAAACTTAATAAGAATTAGGAATAAAGAAGAATTTAAATTGCTGAAAAAAAAACGATTATAATAAAAGACTATTCAAATTTATGGTTTTAGAAATTGTAAATTGAAGATAATTGGAAAATAAGATAATGGATTTAGAAATAGTTGAGATTTATTTTAGTGAAATCAAATGGATTAAATCAATTATTAAATATCAATTAAATTAAATTTGAATATTATATGGTTTAAATTAATTGTTATTTTGTATTTCAAATCTGTTTTCTTTCTGGTTGTTTCTATTCTTCAACCTCGTTCCTTTTCGGGGACGAAAAGTTTTGAGTGGGGGAGAGTGTAACGACCCATAAATTTCAACTGTTTTAATAACGTAATTAGTTGAAATTTGGTAAAATTTTAAACGATAAAATTTTGAAATAAAAATTTATAATTTGGAATACGTCTAGTTAAACATAGCGACTGGTAAATTTTCGTCCGAAAATATGAAAGTTTATTTCGCGCGTAAATTCACTTCAATTTAATCAGTTAAAAAGCGATGAAAATAAAATGTTTCCGAAACCTAAATATTTTTACATAGAAAAATTCTAAACCATCTTCTGAGCAAGATGTTAGTTTGTCGTTTTTCCAAATTCGGACATCTTTGGCTCCGTCGATCTTATTTTTCAGTGTTTTTCTTGCACTTTCCGCGAATAGAAAATTCGAAATTTTATAATTCAATTGTACCACCAATATCTGTATACCGTTTTGATCGTCTCGTCGCGCTGATCTCTATGGTATATTAAATTATCAAATTCAGAGACCGATGCACGGTGAAACCGCGATACGATTAACCGCATTGGTTCCGTATTTTGGCCTTTTAAGTTGTAATGTCCTTTTGTTTTCCTTATGACCGTTCGTTGACTACGGTGTTAAAACCAATAGCCACATGTCATAAATTTTCTTAGGATTCAACATGCATGGCTTTATTTCTCCAACAATCATATTTATTAATTTGTCTTCTCGAGTTCCTCCTTTTCCTTTACTCCTTCACGTTTGAAAATGAAAGGAACCCTGCACTCTTTATTTTGCATGCGTTCCCTCTATTCACCACCACTCCACTATCGAACCCGAACTCAACCATCTTCCCACAGTCCTCCGCCTGCTCATCTCCCATCACCTTCACCCGACCCCGCCACCATCTACCGAGCCCAGCTTTCCTCCCCTGGCCGCAAACAGTCATCCCACCGATCCCCTTATTCTCATCCACCTGCGAACCTACCCGGCCTCACACCCATGTTCCGTCTCCAATATCACTCCATCTCCACTACCCGATGCCGATACAACCTGCTCCATCTCTCCCCAAGACGTCCGCCTTCATCCACTTGCCTGGTAGCAGCCAACAGTCCCTTGCCGAGCATAGCAGCCAGATCCGACCCCACGTCAACTGCCACCCCAGCCTTCAACCTGAAGCCGAACACTTTCCCCTAAAACAGCAGCCGCCTGACCGAGCTCCGACAATGTCGAGCACCTTCTCAACTTCACCCGCCACCTTCCGCACTCCACGCCGAACGCCTAGCAACCCACCGCCATATCAGCCTCGACCTGGATCTAAGCACGTGACCGCCTGCCTCCTTTCTCTCTTGCCGACCTCGCCTCGGCTACAACCCGCAACCTACCTTCCACTGGAGCCGCCGCGAGCCATCTTCTTGCTCTCCCCCTCAGCTTGACTTCGTTCTTCACTGCTTTGTCCTCCTCGTGCCTTGGCCGTGCTTTTCTATTGGTTTTAAGGTATTATTTACATAAGCTTCTTATATGTTACAGTATATATTTATTCTTATAGTTATAATTTATACATTTTATGTTATATATTGTTTTTAAGATATAACTGTATAGTATTGTATATATATTTATATATAGGTATTATATTAAAGTGTGTTTTCAGATTTATTTGCAGTAAAGAATCTTGTTCATACATAAAGTTATTATCTGTCTGTCTGTTAGAATATTAAGTTATAAAAGTTTACTTAAGTTATGGAAGTTGTTTAAATATATTCATAAATGAATTTGTTTATATATATATACTTGAGTTTGGTTGGGGTTTTGAAGATACATATTTCTATTTAAATTGTTGTACATAAAGTTGCGTGTATACTCCACTTTCTGGAATTATTTTAAGCTTAATAGATAAGTTTTATTTCTTGACATGAGTTACAGCACTATATATATATATATATATTTTTGTATTATAGAGTGTTGGTCTACATGCAACTAGTCCAATCGGTACACATCTGTTTTGTTTTTTTATGATAATTGCTAGAATATTAATCAAAGTCATTGGATAGAAATACAAACTGAATTCATATATCAACCTTCCAGCAAAGCTGCAAGGATTAAGACAAAGCTAACTCTCTTATATGCATAAACCAGCTTCATAATTTTCTAAAGCTATTTTTAACAGTGAATTCATCAGAGAAACGCAGTCTGTTAAGTTGAGTATGTAGTTAGCTCTCCTATAAGTCAGAAACTCACTCAGCGCTTCCCTTCTCTTTTGTGTGTGCCAAACAGCCGAAACTAATATTTCAGTCAGAAATTTCAAACTCCAATCTAATTTTCCATAATAACATCAAAATGCTAATAACCTAAGTCATTTTCTAAACAGTAGTATCAGAACCACTTTAATTAGTTTTATGATGGTCGGCATTTATGTGAGTTTATAAAGTTTTGTGTAGTTCTTTAATAGTAGTATATACATGTAAGTTCTTTGATGCATTCCAAATAGTATATTGACTTTAATTAGAAGACGTGTATACATTATTTTAAAGGTATATATGTATATCGCATATGTATTATATTATGCTTACGGTATAAAGTTTTAAAGTTGCTATAAGTATGCCTATCCATTTATATGTTCAGCAACATATATGTTTGTATAATAATATGTTTTGGTAATGTATTGGTATGTTTATATATCTATATAATATGTTTTATGTACATTTATATTAGTTGTTGTTGGGCTTATATGAGATTTTATTATATGCTAGCTTATAGAGTTGATAAAGTTATATTTAAACCAGTATGTATATTTATATTTTGAAATTTTGTTTTGAAACTGTCTTACTTTTATAGTGATGCTCGAGTATGTTATAATATTATATATATTCACTTTACCAAATATCTTCATCAATCCGGTTTGATTTGATTTCCTCCATTCAAACTATCAGATTTGTTCGTCGAATCGTATCCCTCTAGCTTTCATTTGGAATTCGTGCTTAGATATTTCAGTGTCCGTATCAGTGTGCGTATCTGTGTCGTCGACTATTCATCTCTAGCCTCGAAAGGTGAGCAATCACTCACGATTAACGTTCTTTTATTTATTAAATTTGATTTCAATTGAAATATGCAACCGTTAGTTATTTACACTGTTATATCTGTTATTACCTGAATCAGTTCACCTGTGACATCTGACACCATTATCTGCTATTTATACAATGATAATCCAGTTTAGTTGATAAATAATTGATTGTTGATGTTTATGTTGGACGTTAATTTGTTAATGTTAAGTGATTAATAGTATGCAGAACTGAAATTGATATAGGATAGTTAACAATTTTAAAACTGATTTATATGATAAATCTGATTAGTTGAATATAACCCCTTTTAATTGTTAAATTAATTGACATGTAGAATAGTGATAATTACACTTTGAACCATCGACGTATATTGGATTAATTGTTGTAGGGTAAAATTGAAATTTAATGACTAGTGAAGAACCGTATAAATAATTAGTGGAATAATCTTTAATCTGCATGAAATGATAGTGTAGATTCTAGAATTAATTATATTAATTCGTACAAATAACAATGCGAATTAATACTATTATTTCAGGATTATTTAAATTGATTATTGGATTGTTATTGTTTGTTGTTATTGCTTGTTTATTTACTTTGACACCATCCCAATTATCACACTGCAAGTTCCCTTTGCTATGCTTTGATTTTGAATTGAATTGGAATCGGGTTGAAATGATAAATACCCAAATTGAACTTTGACCTAGGATAGGAAATTAAATAAAACCCGATTGGTCAATAATTTGATTAAAAAAAATAAAACGAAGATTTTATTGGAATAAATAATATGGTTTTGAAATGAAGTTGAAATTTGAATTTTTAATGAAAGGAAAATGTTAATATTTAATAATCTGAAACAAAATATTAACAATGTAATTGATAAAAGAATGTTATTAAATTTGAGAAATGATTGAATTAAGTTTGAAATTATAAATAAGTTTGAAATTATTAAACTTTGAAATTATTTAATAATTAAGTTTTGAATTATTTAATAATTAAATAAGATTGAATTATTTAATGATTAAATTAAATTGAATTTGTGAATAAGTGAATTTTATTTCGTAAATAATTGAAATTGAGTTTCTTTATTAATTAAGTTTGGAAAATCATTTAAGTAAGTAAATAAGTGAAATTGAATTTCTTTATCAAGAAATAAAAATGTGATTTATTGAAATTAATGTAAGACTAGAAATTTAAAGAATTTGGTTTGATGAATTTAATTTAATCAAATTTGTAAGTTTTGATATAATGAAGTTGAATTTAAATAATGGGTTTAATGAATTGGAAATTTAATAGAAATTGTTTTGAATGGAAATTTCTTAATGAATATTGAACGAAATCGATAAATGAATTTAAATTTGATTTGAATGTTAATTTAAATTAATTTAAATGATTTCGGAATGAAACTTATATACGAACTTGAATCAATATTTGAATTGTTTTAAAAAGAGATTGAAATTGAATTATAAGATTTTGAAATGGTAATTTGGAAGTTTTGAAACGAAAATTTTGGAAATTGATTTCGAAAGACAAATGAAATGTTGATTTACAAATTCTAATTGAAATTGAATTTGATTTGGTTTGGAAATATATAAACGACCAATTGGTGAAATAATTACGGAAGTTATTAAAGAGACCGGGATCGGATATGGACATACTCTCTGTCGATACCGAAAACCACTTTAATGACTAACATACGCGGAGTGTGATCCAGAATGAAGTGGTTGGAATGATGTACGTGATGACTGAAGAAAGAGAACGATAATGGATAGCCTTGACACTTGTGTCAAATTGGAAATGACTAAAACAGGAGCCTTGCCGGGCCAATGGAGGATTAGCTACCTCAAGTGGACACACTTCTTCGAACTACTCATTACTTGTTGTCGATTGGTGCACCCTTGATTTTGGGAGTGTTGTTTCACGGTGTTGCGGGCGCTGCGGCGTTGCGTTCTCACCAGTCCGGATCAGGCAAACGGTAGTATCACTACCTTGGGTATTGCCTCATGTGCCTTGTCATACTTGTATTCCCTATTCGCGACTACTACGAATTTGTTTTGTACCTTTAGTATATGGATTGCCCTCTGGTGACTTCCGATTTTGGGGAAACTACGGTCTTGTATATGCTTTTGGGAATAAAAATGTGTTAAGGGTGGAATGGGCCATGACTTAACACTATTTTGATATCTTTATATTACTGATAGACGTTATCTACTTATCGTACACTACTACCTAGTAGATAGTTTAACGGATCCTTAAAGGATGGTTATTCCAAACATCCTTTGAGTTACTTGTATTTCAATTGCTATTTCACTTGAGTTGGATTTATTAATATAAGAATGTTAATCCTGACTCGAGTGTCTTGTGTTTTTGCTTTACGCTCGGGTCAAACTGAGTGATCCAGTATTCGAGACTCACCTTTGAAGTTGGAGCTTGCTTGAAGATCCAGCCATCTATTCTGCTTTCAGTATTTGATGATTCCAGTGATGTATTCTGATTTGTATTTGATGTATCGTATTACTCTTCCGTTGTATCTGTTCTAACTCTGATGTAACTTATACATTTATATAGTAGCTTCATGAACTACTATCTCTTTTATTTCCGCTGCATTTATTACTCTGTGTCTGTGATCTGTGATTATTTATTACTGTATATGTTCAGTTTTTCCAAATTTAAATTAACAACGCGGTATTTTGAGCAATTCAACTCCGGCATGAGTGTCTACCTATACACTTATAATGGATGCGAATGGTCCAAAATACTGGGTCGTTACATAAGGTGTAAGAGGTTGACTTTGGTTTACTTAAGGTTGAAGTTTTAGGAAAATATCTTAGATATTTTGTAATATATATATATGTGTGTGTATGTATAAGTATATTTGTATGTATATATGTGTTCATATGACATGTATGTGCATGTATTTCTATGTGCACATGTATATGTTCATATGTATATCACAATGATCCACAATGTTGCACAACTTTTTTACGTTGAATCGTTACGTATTCCGATATCAATTTCGGTCATATTTGTACTTCTTATTTAATATATATATATATATATTTTTGTAAACAAGGTTTGAAAATAATATTTCTATCATTATATAATAATTAAAAGGGCTTATTTAATAATTAAAATAATTATTAAATCGTTTAAACTCAATTTAAATTCAAAAATCATTTATTCCAAAATAGTGATATCATTGACGATCCATAAAGGGATTTAAACTTCAAAAATAAAATAAATTATTTTATTACATATTCTTACTCATATATATAAATGAGTGTATGTATCCAGCTCCGTGCATGATGTTGGATGGTCTAGGAGCTGTTTATTAATAAAATGGTTTTCGGTCATTTTATCGATATATCTACCAAAGTATATATATTTATCTTGGCAGAACTAGGGTTTGGATTTACTTGTGATTTAGGCGGTGTTGGAGTAATTAGAGTGCACGGTTGTATTTATCTTGGCGAGGAGCACCTTGTGGCCGAAAATGAGGAGGTGCGATCCATCCCTGGGTGGTGCGATGTTCATGTGGCCGATAAGGGAATGTCTAAGTTGCATTTTCCCTGGTGATGTTGGGTCTTCTATTGTGGGGATGGTCACGGAGAGGGAGTGGAATGAGACACGTTGGTGAAGGCGATTGTCGATTTTGTCGACCGAAGAGAGAGAATGGGATGAGAAAAGGTGCGCCATGGGTTTAGATACAGGTGTATCACTGTATCTGTTATGCACAAGATTAAGAGAAAGGGGAAGATGATTATATAGGGTAATTAATTGTTAACGAAGTAATTAGTGTTAATTAATTATATTTTAATCTCATAATTATATAAATTGAATAATTTTTGCATACAAGGTCCAATCGAGATGCGGTGTTTTGCGTTGTGGTCATAGGAGCGATACCTATGCACTAGAACTGATTTCATCAAATTTGGAGCAAGTGAAATTTTGAGTTAAAATCGAATGCCGTTCAATTTTAGATCAAACCGGAATGCTTAAGCATCAACTGGAATTTTGTTGAGTTATCGCATCTTTGGATGAATAGTATATGATATATAGTAGATATAAATTATTATTTTTGTCTTTAATTGATTTATTGGTTTGGTTTAGTTGAATTTCCGCTTTGAAAAGCGAATGACATTAAAATAAAATACAGAGAATTTTATAGTGGAATCAGGATTCCTCATTACTATTTTTTAATTTTAGTTATATACTTATTGTATAAGTTGTTGAATGCTAAAAGTTTGGCAGTTGGTCATATTGGATATGACATTGATATATGTTAAAAGTTGGACCTTTTTGGTGATAAAGGTAGTAATAGCACTTGTTAAGTGTTAGGTAGTTCTAAGCCTTATTATAGTATTTTGAAATACTATTGTTTGCTCTTTTGATTCGGAAAATGATTTTTAAAGGTGAATTTTTGAAATTTTCGATGGTATTTTGTTTAGAAATGGTTTTCAAACTCCTCTATTTTACTTCAACTTGTTTAGTCTTTTATAATTTATATGGATATATTTTAAAAGTATTTAGGAAGTATTTATTTTACTGAAAAGTTATTATAATGATAAATGTTTATTTTAAAGGAAAATAAAGGAGGATTTATCATTTATGATAAAGTGATTCTGTTTTAAAAGAAGATAAAAATATTTTATTGTAAATACTTATGAAGCGTTTTATATAAAATATGTATAAAAAAGATGGATTTATAAATGGTATTTTATAAATAAAGGAATATATTTATAAATGTTATTTTATAAAAGAGAAATGATACCATTTTGAGGAATTGGAATAATAAATCACATTTGTGAATTTATAGTGATTTATGGAATTATTGTTTTATGGAAAGTATATGAGATTTATATTCAGAAGATTTATAAAAAAGAAGTTTTATAACATAAAAGAAATTGATAGAAAAGAGTTTTGTAAATGTAAAAACTTTTATACAGGAGGTTTTATAGATAAATTTGGAGATTTATAAAAGGAGTTTTATAAATGATATTTTATAAAAGGAGTTCATAAATATAATAGAGTTATAGAAATAGAAAGGAGTTTTATAATAAATTTTATAAAAAGGATTTATAAAGAGAATTATTATAAATTGAATGAGACTCGATTTTCGCAAGTGATCATTATAAATTATGGTGGTATGGGAAGTATTCTTTTCATACCTAACACAAAAAAGAGAAAATTGGTTTGGGTTTTATTGTTACTTATATTTTAAATGACATTTGTTTAACCCGAATGTAATAACCCTGTATTTTTCAAATATTTTTTTTTAATTGATTTTTCCAGATTCAAAAGCTTTATTTATGAAAAGAATAAATTTTGTTATTTTAAATATAAACTTTGACTTTGATGTGGATTAGAATTCTAAATATGACTAAATTTAATATTTCCTGAAAATGTGAATTTTGGTCAATAGTCAAACTTTGACTTTTAAGTTTAAATTTTTAATAGTTTGAAATTATAAATTTTATCTTTTATTATGAAAATAGATTTAATAACTTGAACACTACTTTTCGTTTCGTTGAAAACGGAGTTAAAATGTAAAAGTTATGTACATTTCAATTTTTAGTATAATTTGTTTATTTGTGCAATTTTGCCTATTTTAAATTTTTTAAAATCATATTTTCTTTCTTATATTTTGTTTTAATATGTGTTAATATGTTTTTTATGTATATTTTGTCTTTTTATGTATTTAAATTGATAATAGTATTTTTCCAAAATTTATTGTATTTATTTTTCATTTTTAAAGGGTGTTTTCCTATTTTCTGCTATTTTCTTCATTAAAAATTATATGTAAATTAAATTTTAAATATTTATTTTGTGAATATATTTTTATTTTATATATTATTTATGTTTAAAAATATATTGCAAGCTCATATGATTTTTCTAAAATTTTTTCTATTCAATTTCAAAATTTTCTAGTCTAGTTCACTGTTTAACTATTTTCCTTAATTCTACTTTATATAATCAATAATTATTATATATATTTTTATATTTTATCAAATTTTCGAATTTTTAACTGGAATTTCTGTTATTATCAGAAATATAAACTTATAAAAATGAATTAAAGAAATTTGAAAGGCCTTAAACTTTCTATCTTCCTAAGGCCCTTTTATTTTCTAACCCTTCTACTTTTTAACCTAACTTTTCATTCAATTGGCAACATCTCCTCATTTCTTCAGCCGCCACTTTTTTTTTCTCTCATTCACGAAATTCCAAAGCTCCTAAACCCTAAAAAAAATATGGCTTCCATTCTCCTCTTATCTTCTTCCTTTATCTCTTCTTTACTTCACAATTTCCATTGATTTTGCCTTCCTCCTCTTCTAGCTTTGCTTTGCCTCTACCACCTTCATCTCCACCATCCTCTCCACCTTCAGCCCCACCACCATCTACAGCAGCACCTCCTCCTCCTCCACTGACCATGACAAGCCATGCCCATCCATTTAAGTTAGCACCACAAAATTGCACAAAAACCCTTCCAAACAATGCCTAAACCACATATGCTTCACCACCACCTTCATCTATCACCTTGGCCACCCCTAGAACCACCACCACCAGCAACTACATGACCTTTGGCTGCTGCTGCACCATCACCTTCCACTGTCCAGACCTGTACCATGCATGGCTGAGCCAAGCAATGACCAAGTCGAGCCTTGTTGTGACCAAAACTTCACCTATTTGCCTTGTCCATTGATATTCTTCATGTTGCATCTCCTACCCTTCACATAACTTCATGTTTCCATGCTTAGGTGTGCTAAACCTGACCTATATGATGCTAACCTGAGCCCAAACACATCATGGCTGAGCACTTGATCCCCTATGGTCAAGCATTTGAATGGTAAAGGCAAAGTCTTGTCTTTATTGCTTTGTATTTCAATTTGTTCAACATTGTTTTATGTTAAGTATATTCATGTGCTATATTGTTTTGTCTTGTTTGGGTATTGTTTACAAGATGATATCTTGGCTATTTTCTCCACTCAAATCAAAGGTCGTGCCTTCTGGATCCGTTGTGTCATTCTAATTGATATCTCCAGCATAAAAAGGTGAGTTATTCTCACCAGACAATATGTACCTATATAACTAGCTAGTAAATTGACACCCTGCGAATCTGTAGAAATATATTATCAAGTTTTATATGCTTATATTATTATCATATGATGTTCACACCTGTTATTATACCTGTTATATCATATGTTACTGTTATTTAATGTTATTCTGTTATTTATATCTGTTATCACCATTGCAAGTTCCCTGTAGATTAGAATCACTATGGGTTGAAATGATACATACCCGAACGGACTTTAGAATAGGGAAAAATTGTTATGTGCTGAAATGATAGGCCTGAACGATTTTTATTTAAAATTATTTTAACTTGGGATTGCGGGTTTGAAATGATAGAACCCGGATTTTTCTTTTTTTTTAACTGCGGATTGAAATGATACATATCCGTATCACTTGACCTAAGTTAGAAAATTATATACAGGCCCGTGGTTATTTTATAAAGTGTTTTGGATATTTTTAAGTATTTTAAAAATTATAAATTTATGAAATTTGATTTAAATAGATTTTGAAATGTTTTAAAATAAAGAAATTATGATTTTTCTATGTGTTAAAAATGTAATTAATGAATGGTTTAACTGGATTTTTGAAATATAACTTAAGTTGGAAATTTGGAATTTTGGTTAAAAGTGATATTTAGGTTATATAAATAAAATGGATATTAAATTTTATTTGGAAATGGTAAATATGATAATTTGATTAAATTTGAATTTAAGTGATTTATTAAAGTATTATTGATTTTTCTATGAATTTAAGTGGTTAAATAAATGAATGTTTAAAAGTGATCTTTTAAAATATAACTTGACTTGGAAATGTGAAATTTGGTTTTAATTAAAGGTTTAAGTTAATTAAATAAAATTGGAAATTTAATTAAATTTGTGAAATGGTAATTTAAATTTGAAGTGTTAAGTTATTTGTTGAAATGTGAAGAATTGGAAACTTTTACACTTAAATTTATTAAGTAAATTGTTGAAAATTGGATTTAATTATAAGAAATTTATTGTGAAAAAGATACATGTTAAATGATATGTAAATGAACATTTTAAATGTTAAAATATGATTTTTAAAATGTTTATGTGTTTTAAATTGAAGTTATTTAATTGCTGGAAATACACTAACACCTGAAATCTACTTTTAATAGCATTCAGAAATGCTATAGATTCTGTTTTGAACTAAAATTGTGTAAAAAGAGCTATTACAGCATTTCTGAAATGCTGTAGTTGCTGTAATTGAACTTATAGGCTAATATTGAACTCAGGCCTATTATAGCATTCTCTGGAAATGCTATAGTGGTCTGCAGTCTTTGCTGAAACCAAATTTAACCCTTGTTTTGAAATCTGAACTACCGCAGCACTTCTGAAATGCTGTCTTTTCTGTTTTGAACTATAATTCAACTAAAACTGAGTTTTAACAGCTGTTTTAAGTGCTGTCTTTGCTGAATTAAAAATGTTTCAAATATAACTTATAGCAGTTGTTTTTAAATGCTGTGAAATGCTGAAATTTTAATAATTAGGGTTTTTGACTTAGTAAACGAACTCAGAATGGTTTGAAACTTTGGAAATTGAATACTTGATTTGAAAATATAATAATTACACTTTTAAAAGGTTTAAATGAATTATTTTGATTGGAATATAAACTATTTAAAGGTGATTTGAAATGATAGTAAATGAACGATATCTTTGAATTTAAAAGGTATTTAAAGTTGAATATTTGGATTTGAACTGATAGGATATTTTATTTTATTAAAATGATTTGAAATGAAGTTTTGTAAGGATATGATATTTTATTATATTAAAATGATTTGAAATGAAGTTTTGAAATTATATGAAAATTTAAATATATGGAAATGGTTTGGAATTGATTTAATCTTTATTTTGATAAAGATATGGTTTGAAATGATATTTTATTTTGAAGTAAAGTATTGTTTTTAAAAGTTATAACCACGGGTTATAATAACGTTGGGTTGTTAAAGAGACCGGGATCGGATATGGACATACTCTCTGTCGATACCGAAAACCACTTTGACAACCGTGTACGCGGTGGAGATTCCAGAATGAAGTAGGATGGTGGCGACGTTCTTAAGGTATGTTACGTAGACCCAACTCCCATGAGTTGGCATAAGGTGGCTAAAACAGGAGCGATCTCGGACCAGTGAGGTAGCACCTCTTCTCGGACACATTTCTTCGATATTATACTCTTACTTGTGATTGATTAGATGGCCATCCTCCGATTTGGGAGTGTTGTTCGAGGTGGAACGGTAGTGGCTGCTATGCGTATCCATCAGTCCGTGTGCGTAATTGGTATATCTACCCTGGCATTGCCTAGTTGTGCCGTGTCACCTACCATATCGAGCTTTACTACGATTATGATTTTAAGATCCGACCGCGTTAATGTTCTCCATCCCCTTAACGCTATTTTCTATATGATTATACTTTACTTATTTAGACACTATTATAATATCGAATATTACTACATAGTAGATAGTTTAACGGATCCTTAGAGGATGGGCGGTCCCAAGCATCTTCTAAGTTACTTGTACCTTTATTACAGTTCACTTGAGTTGGTTTACATTATATAAGTATATATTGTCCTGACTCGAGTGTTTTGTGTTTTGCTTTACGCTCGGGTCAGTCTGAGTTATTCACAGATTTGGATTTCCACTCTCTTGGAGATTTGAATCGCTGGAGATTATCTGCTTGTCATGTCCTATCTATTTCAGTTCCGTTGTTCTACTCAGCTTGTACTTGGTTATTTTATTGAGACTTTTGTTGTACTCTATTTCTTCTGTTGTATCTTATGTAACTCTGATATATTTATATAGTAGCTTCATGAACTACTATTTCTTTTACTTCCGCTGCATTATTTACTCAGTGTCTGTGATCTGTGATTATATTTATTTACTGTATATTCTGAGATTTGCCAAATTTTATTTACAACGCGGTATTTTGAGCAATTCAACTCCGGCATGAGTGTCTACCTATACACTTATAATGGATGCGAATGGTTGAAAATATCGGGTTGTTACACCGAATAAGTATGGTTTTGGAAGTGAAATCTTTCTTAAGGTTTTGTGAATATACTTATACCATTGAGATAAGTATATGGATACATGTTCTAAGTATTGAAAGTTAGTGGTTTGTGAATATACTTATACCGATGAGATAAATATATGGATATTTTCCCAAGCTATGAAAGAGTATAAATGAGTAGTGATTGAGTGATGTACTTGTGTATATCTTTTGTACAAGTATTTTAATACAAGAATTTACAAAGTGATTTTTATTTAATGAAAGATTTAATTGAAGGGGCTTAGTGGTTCCTTTGTGCTTAACCATGCTTCGTTAAATCTCTTTTTGAATTGTTTGTTTATTTGATAGATAAATAACCGACTATCAAATGTTGGCCAGTTTTGAAAATTATTGTCGTTGGTTCGGAGAGACCGGGATCATATATATTATCTGAAAACCACTTCGAACCAGCATAAACGTTCAAATTGGAGTCATCTTGAAGATGATGGAATTGAAGACGGAGTTCTGTGAAGTGAAAGGGCTACTTGCTACAAAACCTGAGGATGTAGTAGAAGTAGTACTTTTGGTTTGTTCATATCCCGAACAACTTGTATGGATGAATGCTGGCAATGCATTGTTGCTTGGAAGGCAGTGTTAGCATTCCAGGTGGGATTGCTATATAAAAGGTAAACTGTAGCTTCAAGCCTCATACCCAGTAATGACTAAAACATGGAATATGCTTAAGGGCTATGTGATTCGCTACCATTAGTGTATGGTCATCACCCGATCTTGATCGATATTGACCCATTTATGTATGCTTGTGACTAGGTATTGTGGTTGGTCAGCAACCGTGGTGATGACATATTCGGTACTATCCAGTAAGAGGAAGGTCGGTCCTGATTTGCTGGGGGTCCATGTGAGGCCCTCGATGCATTTTTCAAGCGGTGTAGTATGGCAACGGTACCCCAGTACCCTTGTCATTGTATGAAATCCATTCTTCGATAAGTGCCTTACGGACTTAGTTGTGCCCAAATATAATGGAATGTGAGATGCAAGCATTCCAGCTATGTTATATGTTTAATTTAAACCCCAGACATTATTATAATATCGCTGGATTTTCTATTAAAAATGGTTTGGTTATCACAGGGTAAACACCCATCTGTGTTTATGTGTAGCGTGGTCTTACGAGATACCTTTATTTTGAAAGGTTTTATAACATTAGCAATCCATATGATTTGTGTTTCTCACGCTGGATTACCAGACTTATCCAGATGTTATTTCTTATAATGCTTGGGTCATCCCGATCATATTTCCAGATTTAGTAATGGATGCTTTGGAGCTCAGGAGACAAGATGGATGCCTCCAAGACGTATTCATGTATATTTTATTTTCGCTACATTTGTTGTTTTATATCCATTAGCATTTGTGAGGACATGTTGTTATAACTGTCCAGGATGGCGATAGGTTAGTTTACTCCGATTGATGTATGTATATTACAGTTTTCTTTTATAAAGATTTGTTGCATATTATATTATACTCGTCACAATGTGAGTTCACACGTTGGAGCAACACAACCATAACTTTCAGTTTTCGACCGAAAATAATTTATTGAATAATTTATAAAAGTTATAAGTTATTATTGTGGAGAAATTAATATAATGGATAAAGTAATTGATTTATTATAATATCATTATAGAGCTAAAAAATTAATTAATAAAATATGTAATTGTTATATATTTATTTAATTGTCTATATAAATCAAAAAATATTTAATATTTAATAAATATTTTATGATGGTTGAAACTATTGATATTGGTTAATAATTAGAGGCTTCCATATTAATGATAGATAAATGATTTATTATTTAATTGGGTTGTGAACCTAATTAATAAATAAAGTTTGGCTTAGTGGAAATATATTAAGGAGGTAAGCATCTAATGTTATAAATAGATCCATAGAGCTTCCATTTAGATACACAGAATTTTATTCCCTCTCTTCAAAAATAAACTATATCTTGATGGTGGACTTTGTAGCTCCATCGTTGAGTTAGAGAAATGTTCCCTTCGAGGCAAAATTGATTGTTTAAGGTGTTAATGACCGACACAATTATCGAGGGAACTTCAAATTTTTAATTAAAAATTGAATTATATTAAGAAAAATCAAAATAACTTCTTAATAAACAATTGTTTTATATAATTACATTTTATAATTTAATTTCTATTAAAATTTTGATTAATAAAAAAGGGTTGTGTTGTTCATACATCATGCATCCAGATGTCTTGGTATGTGCATCTAGATATCTTAGCCGGCCATCAAGTTTACACCCCAGTTGATGTGAAACAACGATTGGACACCAAGGAAGCAGGTGGTAGCTCAGGCTGTAAGCTGTGACTAGCTGGGATGTCAACAACTTAGGGATTTAAAAGGTAATTGAATTTTTGTGAAAGTTATTGCATGAGAAATCAACGACTGCGATGGGAGCAGGTGACGCGGTGGAGATAGCGATGGAAATTTGTTGTAGTGGTTGATGCATCACGAGTTGGCGATAGTTGATTATCATAGTAGAGGACAACTAAAGATAAAGTTTGAAGGGGATAAGGTATACGAATTTATGTGTTTATTATTTTATAAATTTACATTTTAACCCTCGATTTTCAAACACATATCTCTCTCACGTATGTACATCGTTTTAAATGCAACCATTGTCTTTGGGTTTATATTAAAATTCTGGCCACAATGGTATTATTTAACTATATATCATATAGTTACATATGACATTATGTTTAGATATTGATATACATACATATACATGCATACATACACACATACATACATATTATAGCTTGTTATTCAGATATTTATAATTAACACTGCTAATCAAAATTAATATACTAAGAAATTATTTGTTTGATTCGAATATTTGATATTTGAATTAATACGAATTATAGTCATTTATATTTTTAACATCAATTTAATAAGCATTGAATTTGAAAATGTGATATTCGAATTTATATTAAATTATTTATTAGTTATTATCATTTAGGTATTAATTATTAATATATATATATATATATATCATTATATAAAAAATATTATTATCAAATTTACTTTTGAGTAAATGTTATTAATGTTATTTAACTTGATAGTGAATTATCTCGTGGGACACTTTTAACAAATAATAACATTATATATCATAATAATGTTTTTAATGGATTAATATAATAATATGACATAAAATTCAGATCAAAATCATCCAACAAAAACATTAACTATGATTTATTGTAAGTAGAGAAATAAATGGAAATATAAGGTATTTACTTCCACCATAAATAGACCCAATGGGTCTCACACTCTTTACACTAACTCTAATCAAATCAAAATAAAAGGGTTCTCCTCTTCACCTCCTCCATTAAATCACTTCAAGCTAGGCCTTGCAAACCATATCTAGAATCGAAAAGGAGATTATGTTTATCGATCTACAAATTATAATGTGTAAATTAGGCAACATTATCGAGGTAATTCCTTATGTGCACGTAAATGTGCATATTTTTACATTCATATTTATTCTATTTTTATTTAAATAAGTCATAATTGGGTATTTTTACATGTTTAAAACCAAATTTCAAATATGCTTTCAAGTCATCATTCATGCGTCAATGTGGGGGTAAAATAGTAATTTTGTGCATGAATTAATTTTGAGAATATTTATTTGCACATTTTCTTTTTAATTATAGGAATTTTGGACGGAAAGTTGAAGGTGTCTCATGGAAATATGCATGCACAAGGATGGAAAAAAGGGAATGAAGATGGAAATAGTTCAAATTCATGCATCATGGAGGACCCCACCTCCCCACTTACTTTAACCTACAATTAGGAGCTTATGCACAAGTTAGTGGAGGTTAAAGTTTCATGCATACTTGATGACAGATTAATTAGAGACTAATGATTACTTGGTGGCCACACTTCCTAAAGGGTATTTTGGAAAGCCCCCTAAATATGGATTAGGATTTTGTGCATGTATAAATAGCCCTCTTATGTTCATGTAAATGATCTTCCTTTTTAATTACTTAGGATATTAGAATGCAAGTTGTAGCTTCAAATCAAATGAGAAATAAAATGGCTTCCAAAGCCTCTTTCTTTTTCCACATGCTCTTTTCTTTTGTGTTCATGTTTATTTACATGCTTTCTTCATTCTCATGTTAGTAGATTAGTTTTCTCTTTGATGCACTTAGTTTAATTTTATTTTATCCGAGTAGTTTAGTTCTTTTTTATTTTTTCATTAGCTCTTACCTTCCTTGCTTTTGTTTAAATGTTGAAATTTACATGTTTTGATTTGATAACACAAATGAGTAGCTAAACCCCTTCAATTTAGGGGTAATGAAGCTCTCCAAAAGTATGTAAATTCAACATATCTTGTCATTTATGATCTCTTTTTAATGCTTGATGAAAAAAAATGTTGATGTAAGTTTATAAAAGGGAATTTGATAGCCTACGTTGTAATCACAAATGGGCTATGCTTACTCCACATAAACACAATTACATCATCATTTTACAAATTTATTTTTGATTGTGAAATTAAAGTAGAAACAAAATTTTATGATCTATGTTACTAAATACAATAGTAAATAGATCATACTTAAAATAGCTTTTGCTTTGACTACATTTTCATTGAAATTGATAAGTGGTTTTATGTGTTGTATTATAGTTTAATGGTTTAAGTTATGCTAATTATTGACATAAATAAACCATACTTATGATAAATACATCACTAATTCCATTTAAGATCAAAATAGAGAGATCATAGATTATTTGTGTGTTGATTTACAAAAATATGAGAACGGATTTGCCTCTAAATTGTTTTCTAATCTCATATTTTCAATCACCTTTGTTCTAGCATTTTGTTTTATATTTTTAGCTAATCACAACTTGAAATCTTGGTTTTATTTGATTGAATAGAAATTTTTAAATCTAAACATTTCCCTATGGATCAACCCGTACTCGCCACGTACTAAAATTGTACGCCGTGCGCTTGTAGTTATTTTTAAATTTAAATTTTTCGACTATTTTCTAATCCGATAGGAAATTGGCCGATAAACAAATTTTTGGCACTGTTGCCTGGGAATAGTCTTGATTTTAATTTCTATTCTTCGAATTTTTTGTTGTTTGACTTTTATTGTGTGTTAATTTTGTGTGTGGATTGAATTTTAAAAAAATATTTTTGTGTTGTCTGTTTGTGTGATTTTTGTTTTCATTTGATTTGTGTGCTTGTTTATTGTTTTTGCATTTGCATTTTTATTTTTAAAAAAGCACATCACAATTTCATTTCTGAAAAAAAATTCCACTTCATTTTTGCAATTGCATTTTCTTTTTACAATTTTTTTTTCTATTTCACAATTTCTTTTTACAAACTTATTAACCATTACATATACACCATCTTAAAATCACCAACCCTTTCTGACATCACAGCCTGCACAGTGCCATACTGCACTTACCTCAGGCCAGACCCCCCTCTGCTACAGCTATCTCCAAACAGTGCACATTGCACATTGCCAAACATTACATCCATTTTCTCTGCACCTGACCACCACACTGTGCAACTATGCACTTGTGCACTTCAATCCCATATCACAGTTCTTCATTCACATCTGCTTCCATTATCCTACCCTACTGCAATCACCAGACTACATAACAGTCGCCACACCTCCTCTGTCAGAACAAGTCCCACTGCCTCAAACCATACATACAAACTCTTCCACCTGACCATCAACAACACCCCCTACAAACTCACAAACACTTCTTCAACATTTCCACAAAATTCACTTCCATCGAACAATTCTCCAAACCATTCACCACTGCCTACTCGACCATATCACTTCCTTGCTGCAATAGCCCTCCCAAACAATTGCTACACCATCAACTATTGCTTCTGTCATTGTTGTCAAACCACCACTGACCAACTTAGTCAACCATCAATCTACCTACTTGCCTTTTGCATACAAACCACCTAACAACATCATTATACTCTTGCATCACCACCATCTTCAACTTGCATCACAACAAGCTTCACCTTGCCCATACTTAACATACCCACCACTTCTTTATTCAAATGTCAACTACCCAGTAAATACATCTCATTACACTATCATCGCTGCCCTGCCAAACCTCTGACCACATCAAAATCCACATTTGCCATTTCTGTTATTTCTCATAATATACCACCTCTGTCGACTTACAACTACACTGCCATCAACCTTCCCTGAACCACCTCTGCTTGCACACTTCTGTGCATCTGCTTCCATCAAATCAGCGCCATACCACAACTTCCTTACTGCCATACAAAACCAGCATCCACTGCCACATACAACTCCTTCTGCTACTATCACATCATACAACACATAACATCCCTACTCACCTGACAGTTCAACTCCCCACCAACATCCACTAGCATACACCTGACCACCTCCACAACTCACTATCTTCTTACAGACCATAGCATACCACAACACCACTACATCCTTTCTCCATCATCACTGCTACATACCTTCAAACCATCCACTGCAAACTTCTGCATTCCTCCACCACCGCAGAACCATCACTGCCTACCACCAGAACCCTTCAGTCGTATCAATTCTTCCAACATCCCACTACACTGCCTGTCTGTCCTACCATTAGTCTACACCATCAATCACCGTGACACTTCACCTCCCTCTGCTAATTACTACAACCTCCCTCTGCCAATACAAACTCCTCCATCACCACACCCGGCAACTCAATCGCGACCAAAAACCATTTGAAACAAACTAAAATCAATGCCTGAACCTCAAACAAAATTGCACATCTCTCTACCTCAAATC
The DNA here is from genome assembly GCA_030737815.1 of Allium fistulosum. Classification (NCBI taxonomy): domain Eukaryota; kingdom Viridiplantae; phylum Streptophyta; class Magnoliopsida; order Asparagales; family Amaryllidaceae; genus Allium; species Allium fistulosum. Next base: position 1,182,969,555 of record CM060903.1, read on the forward strand.
GAGACCTCCTACTTCTGAAACCATCCACTGCTCTACAACGCCATTAGCAACAAGCAAGCTTCAATTGCCCAAAACCCACAACACACAAAATCGCAATCGCCTGAACTAGGAATCCGAAGCGAAGTAAGGCCAACGTGATTTCGTGATTTCAATTTTTTTTTGAAGAGAAAAATTAATTTTGTTTAAATTGTTTTATTTCATTTTTTTGTTATTCAATCTTGTAAAAAAAAATTGGGTTGAGTTAGATTGTCTTATGTAACGATCCGTAAATTTTAACAGTTTTAATAACGTAATTAGTTGAAATTTTGTGAAATTTTAAACGATAAAATTTTTAAATAAAAATTTGATATTTGGAATGCGTCTAGTTAAACATAGCAACTAGTAAATTTTCATCCGAAAATATGAAAGTTTATTTTGCGCGTAAATTTACTTCAATTTAATCAGTTAAAAGCGATGAAAATAAAATGTTTTCGAAACCTAAATATTTTTACATAGAAAAATTCTAAATCATCTTCTGAGCAAGACGTTATTTTTTGTTTTTCCAAATTCGGACTTCTTTAGCTCCGTCGATCTTATTTTTCTGCGTTTTGCTGCATTTTTCGCTAGTAGAAAATTCAAATTTTTATAATTCAATCACACCACTGATATTTGTGTACGGTTTTGATCGTCTCGTCGTGCTGATCTCCACGGTATATTTAATTATGTGTTTTGAACTCCGGTGCATGGTGGAATCTGTGAAACAATAACCATATCGATTCTGTATTTTGTCTTTTGAGTTTTGTGACCTTTCAAATTGTCAACCGTATGAGGAATTGGATAGCCACTTGCCTTTTTCTATTCCCAGAATTCAAGCTGTGATTTATCTATTCCCTATGCCATTTATTTGTTGGTTCATTCATCTTCTTTTGCCCTTCATTTCCTTTCGGTCCATAGAAATCATGTTTATATTACATTAAAGTTTTGCTGCCAGAGCCTGTTCGTTTATCTTTCATAAATTACTTGCCCTCTTTTCAAAGAAACCTCTAACCTGCTCATCCAAACTCTTCCACCTTTCGGTCGAAGTCACATGCCTCCATAGCAGCAACTTCACGTCAGTCTCCCCCTGTTCGCCGAACCTCCCACCACCTTTTCCATCACTTTCCTATCCCACCCAACCGACCCCGAGCCTTCCCTTCTAGCATTCGGCCTCCATCCAGCCTTCGCTGCCTCTCCGACCTACTTAGACACCTGACCTCGTCCCCTCACCCGAGTGCATCTCCACCATAGCAGCCAAATGCCATCGTCCTCCACCTTTCACGTGTTAGATCTCCACCAAGCGACCACCAACGCTCCGACAAACCCAGGCCCGCATACATCTCCGTTTTGCTCGGCCACCATTTCATTCGAACCATCCCATCGTGACCTTACTTCCTCCGCGTCGCAGCACCCAGGCCAAGCCTTCCCTTCCGCCTGCTTCCACCTTGTCTCCCCTTTCTCGGCTAATGATTTAACAAGGTGAATATTTGTAATGAATATTGTTTTATATGTATATGTATATTTGTCTGAAGTCTCCATCTTTCTGTTTGCCCTTAGCTTTATATTGTCGGTTTTCATATATATAAATATATTGTTTACTAAGTATATTTATATATTGCAGTATTTTAGATTTTTAAAAAGTAGTATACACTTCATATTAACTAAATATATAGTAGTTTATAAATTTTACTTTCTGGTTTATTGTATAAGCTTATATTGGCTTTACTGATAGATTCGAATGTGTATATTATATAGGTTACAGAATTTTTATACGAGTCTACAGTGTGCTATATTTTTTATACCGTTTCTCTAAGATAGTGTATTTAGCTTCATACGTGATACATATTTCCAACCTCATCATATAAAGCATCGGTTTTAAATATATATAAGTATATATAGCTGTTGCATGATAAATGTTATACTAGTAAAGTGAATTTGGGGTTTGCTTGTGCTTGATATATATACACGTATACCTTATATATTGTAGTATATTATGTTATCGATTTATATATATGTATATATATATATATTCTGTTTTGTAAGTATAAAGTTTATATATTAGTTATTACACATCAGCTTTTGTTTAGCTATATATATGTATCTGTTAAGTTATATAAGTAGAAAATGTTTATGTTATGCTAATGATAGTTGTGAACTGTGGATATATTGGAATTGTTAGGATCCAATAAACTAAGATGTGTGAACTTTAGGTGTATATAAAGCTATAAAAGTATATATCACAGTTCGCTTATATTATTTAGTTAGAATACTATGTTTGCATCTTTATATTTCGTTATATATGGTCTGCACATATTTAAGTGGGTTGTATATATCAGTTACTTTTTATATATCTTATATAAGTAGTTTGTATGTATTATTATATATATATATTTTTTTTTGATTGCTTCCAAACGTGATTAAGTTTTGTAAACAGTTTTATTTATATACCGTGTTTTAAAATAGGTACGTTTCTATGTATTACTCTTATATATATTTTTTGTACAAGTTTGGTATGTTGCGTGAGTTATATACTTTCATACTAAGTCCTTTACGCATGAGTATATACTGGTTAGTTTATTGGTTTATATATATGGATCTATATGTATAGATTTGTATACGTTATAATAATATAAAATATTTTATTTGTTTGTACAGTTTATATTGATATTTTATATGCCAAATTTGATCCTATAGTTTATGTATATTTTACGTTAAAACACTTATTTTAAATGTTAAAATTCTATATTGATTTTGAGAAAATGTATAACGATACGATTTATATTTCGTTTTAACGTATGTCAAATTGATTCTAATTGTTTCGTCGGTCCTTCATTATCAGTTTTGTTCTTCTAATTCGTGCTAATCTACCTTTGCCTTGGGATTCGTGCTTGGATTCGTCGCTCATTTCTTTGTCGAATCTACCTAGCATCGAAAGGTGAGCAATCACTCACGATTAATGTTCTTTTATGTATTAAATCTGATTTCAATTGAAACGACAATTGAAATATGCAACTGTTAGTTATTTACACTGATCTGTTATTACCTGAATCAGTTCACCTGTGACATCTGACACCATTATCTGCTATTTATACAATGATAATCCAGTTTAGTTGATAAATGATTGATTGTTGATGTTTATATTGGACGTTAAATTGTTAATGTTAAAGTGATAAATAATATGCAATTGAATTGATATATGATAGTTAACGATTTAAATTGGATCTATATGTTGAATTTGATTAGTTAAAATTCGTATAATGTGACCCCTTTAATGTTAAATTAATTGACACGTAGGATTTGGTTAATTACACCTTGAACCGTGAATGTAGGTTGTTTAAATTGATGATGGATGAAATTGTAATAGATGACAAGTGAAAAACCGTAATGTAATAATCTTTAATCTACATGAAATGATAGTGTAGATTCTAGAAATAATTATATTAATTTACACAAACAACAATGTGAATTAATACGATTATTTCGGGATTATTTAAATTGATTATTGGATTGTTATTGATTGTTGTTATTGCTTGTTTATTTACTTTGACACCATCCCAGTTATCACACTGCAAGTTCCATTTTCTATGCTTTGATTTTGAATTGAATTGGAATCGGGTTGAAATGATAAATACCCAAATTAAACTTTGACCTAGGATAGAGAATTAAATAAAAACCCGATTGGTCAATAATTTGATTTAAAAATAAAATGAAGATTTTATTTGAATAAATAATATGGTTTTGAAATGAAGTTGGAAATTGAATTTTGATGAAATTTAAATGTGAATATTTAATAATCTAAAACAAAATATTAAATAAGAAATTGGTGAAAGAATGTTGTTTAATTTAAGAAATGATTGAATTAAGTTTTGAAATTATTTAATAATATAACGAGATTGAATTATTTAATAATTAAATGAAATTGAATCCATTGATAATTAAAATTGAACTTTTTAATTAGTGAAATTTAGTTCTTTATTAATTGAGCTTTGAAATTGTAACTAAGCAAATGAATATGTGGAATTGAATTTCTTTATCAAGAAATCCAAATGTGATTTTTGAAATTAATGTAAGACTTGTAATTTAAAGGGTTGATTTGTCGAAGCTAATTTAATTAAATTTGAAGTTTTAATATAATGGAGTTGAACTTAAGTAATTGATTTAAATGAATTGGAAATTAAATAGAAATTGTTTTGAATGATAAATTTACTTAATGAATATTGAATGAAATCGATAAATGAAGTTAAATTGATTAGAATGTTAAATTTATTAATGTAAATGTTTTCGAAATGAAACTTATATACGAACTTGAATCAATATTTGAATTGTTTAAATAGAAATTGAAATTGAATTATAAGACTTTGAAATGGCAATTTGGAAGTTTTGAAACGTAAATTATGGAAATTGTTTTAGAAAGACAAATGAAATGTTGGTTTACAAACTCTGATTGAAATTGAAATTGATTTGGTTTTGAATTATATAAATGACCAATCGGTGTAATAATTAAGAAAGTTATTAAAGAGACCGGAATCGGTTAGGGACATACTCACTGTCTAAACCGAAAACCACTTTAATAACTATACGCGGAGTGTGATCCAGAATGAAGTGGTTGGAATGATGTACGTGATGACTGAAGAAAGAGAACGATAATGATTAGCCTTGACACTTGTGTCAAATTAGAAATGACTAAAACAGGAGCCGTGCCGGGCCAAATGGGGGCTAGCTACCTCGAGCGAACACACTTCTTCGAAAACTACTCATTACTTGTTGTCGATTGGTGCACCCTTGATTTGGGAGTGTTGTTTCGCGGTGTTGCGATCGCTGCGACGATGCATTCTCACCAGTCCGGATCAGGCAAACGGTAGTTTCACTACCTTGGGTATTGCCTCATGTGCCTTGTCATACTTGTATCCCTATACGCGACCACTATGATTTGTTTTGTGTTATACCTATGGAGTACTCCCTGATATCCCACTAGTTTACGGTGGAGTTTACAGTGCTGTATATACTATAACGCTTATATAAAATGTGTTAAGGGGGATAATGGTAACGCATTAACACTATTTTGATATCTTATATTACTGATAGGCATTATCTACTTATCGTACACTTCTACATAGTAGATAGTTTAATGGATCCTTAAAGGATGGTTATTCCAAACATCCTTTGAGTTACTTGTATTTCAATTGCTATTTCACTTGAGTTGGATTTATTGATATAAGAATGTTAATCCTGACTCGAGTGTTTTGTGTTTTGTTTTACGCTCGGGTCAGACTGAGTGTACCAGTATTCGAGACTCACCTTTGAAGTTGGAGCTTTGCTTGAAGATCCATCCATCTATTCTGCTTTCAGTATTCGATGATTCCAGTGATGTATTCTGATTTGTATCTGATGTATCGTATTACTCTTCCGTTGTATCTGGTTTAACTCTGATGTAACTTATACATTTATATAGTAGCTTCATGAACTACTATCCCTTTTATTTCCGTTGCATTTATTACTCTGTGTCTGTGATCTGTGATTATTTATTTACTGTATATGTTCAGTTTTGCCAAATTTAAATTAACAACGCAGTATTTTGAATTATTCAAGTCCGACATGTGCGGATGCGAATGGTCCAAAATATCGGGTCGTTACATATTAAGTTTCTTTTTGCCTAAAAAAAGAAAAAAAATACTCTTTTAATTACTTTGTTTAAGTTTCTTTTGTTTACTTTGTTTTAAAAGAAAAAAATGTGCTTTCTTTTGTTTACTTTGTTTTGTTTAATTTGTTTTTGTTTTGTTTTTTTTAATTTATATTTTTTGTTTAATTTTTTTTATCCTTAAAAAAATTAAATCTTAAATTCGTTCTGTTTTAATTTCCATCCTTATATATATATATATATATTGTATATATCTTGTTCGAAATTTCAGGTTGCTAAAGCATAAAATCAAGAGGAATTGCTTGCTTATAAAAAAATCACCGCTAAAAAATAAATTGTTAATAATTCTGCACACTCTGGTATCGTGCTTTCATCTCTAGTTTTATTTTAATTGCATTGTTGGTTGCTTGCATTTGCATTTATATAAAAAAAATTAAAAATTTAAAAACAAATACAACTTTCATTGTACTTGCATTGTTAAAATTACGTTTAATTTCTGCTTTGCATTCATCTCGTCTTATTTTCTTTTTTTAGGGGCAATACTCAAATCCACATAAGGTGGGGGATTTCGTCACCCCTTCCTTGGCCCACAAATCGCATTTCATCGTAGAATTTGACTAATAATAATGATTAGACAATTGACTTAAGGGAGTCACAAGCTCATCTAGGGCTTAATTGTACCTTGACAGTTCTTTGAACAATTTTATTTCTTGGTGTCTAGGCTACGGCAGAGCAATAACCATTTATAAATATTATGGTGATTCATAAATATTATAGTGGTTGTTTCTCTGAAGGTACTTAAACCTTCGGTTGCATTGCTACGGTGATTCGTGGTGCACCGATAACTCCTGCCCGTTATCTGGCAAAGAAATATATTGTTGATTTAAGACAAAGTGTGATTATACAATTTTGGGGTAGGAGCTACTAAGGACAGCAAATTTGTAATTAAGTCCTTTGCATTCATTTTGTTGCATTAGTTCATGCATATATAAAAAAAGAAAAAAATCCAAAATCCAAAACCAAAAAAATTGTAAATTTAACTTAACTTAGTTTTTTTAATCAAACAAAATCCTTTTAAATCCTTTCCTTTGAAAATTTTCAACCAAAATAAAAAATCCAAAGAAAATCTTAAGTTTCTTTTTTGAAAAACAAAAATCCAAGAAATATATATATATATATAGTCTTTTCAAAAACAAAAAAAATTAAAACTTTGAAAATTCAAAACCAAAAACAAAAATCAAGTTCCCATTTTGCATTTTCTAAAAGAAAAACAAAAATTCCTTTTGGTAAATATTTGAAAATTTGAAAATTCAAAAACAAAAAAAGGTATACAAAAACAAATACATATAAAAAAATTGAAAAGCCAAAAAAAGAAAACAAAAATCAAACTTCTCTTTTGAAAAATAAATTTCTCTTGGTAAATATTTTTCCTCCTTTTAAAAACAAAATATAATAAAAAGCAACAAAAAACAATTTTTCACTTCATCTTCCAAATCTTGTTTCATTCTCTAAAATTCGATTATAATTTCTTTCTCTTCTCAACTTTTAATTGTGCATGAGTACTTGGACTCGTGACACAACAACGAACACTTAGACTCGTAATTCAACAACTAATCGTTTAACTCGAACAAACGATCCTCTTGAAATGGCAAACGAGAACGCCCCTCGAACTCTTATGGATAGAATCTTTCCCGATAGAGTTTCTATTCCATCTTGCATCATGGTACCCGTTCCAATGGGTAACCATTTTGAAATTCACTCGAACCATATTACTCTTCCAAAATTTGGCAATTTTGAACACGATGACCCATACATTTTCTTGACGAAATTCGAACAAGTTTGCGCAACCATGAAACTCCAACAACTTTCTGATGACGGAATCAAACTTAGATTAATTCCATTCGCTCTTACAGATTATGCTGAAAAATGGTTGTACAGCTTACCATCTAACCCGATTAAAACTTAGGAAGAATTTGTGAAAGTTTTCTTAAAAAAATTCTACCCCTTGGAGAAAACATCCAAAATCCAAAACGGAATCGTAAAATTTCATCAATTCAGGGGAGAACCATTCGAAAAACATTTTGAAAGATTTAAACAGCTTTTGATAAAATGTCTACACCGTAACTTCGAAAAATGGACGCTTTGCCAAATCTTACACGATGGACTCCAAAACAGCTCACGAACCATGCTCGAATCAATGTGCCAAGGCAACTTTCTCGCCCAACATCACGATAATGCTTGGCAATTTCTTGAAAACCTAGCCGAAAACTCATCCTAATGGGAACGTTCAAACGAAAAATCAATTTACTCACGATCGAGAGCACACTCGATAGGATCATTTTTGGCCTTGGAGGCTAAAATTGACGCAATGATTAATAAATTCGACAATGTTTTCTCATCAAACCAAATGAACCAAGCTTCCCAACCCAGGTGTTACAAATGCAACGATCCGAATTATATAGCTGATCAGTGCCTTAATTCTGTCGAACAACTCAACGCTTTCAACAAGGTTAAAAATGACATGTTTTCTCCAACATACAATCCTGGTTCGAGAAATCATCCGAATTTTGCTTGGAACCAAAACAATCCCAACACAAATGTGGTTCATCCCAATTTTCAAGCATTCCCGAATAATGCTTCGAATCCTCCCTTTCAGCCCAATCATTTTCAACCAAACTTTGCGGGTCCTTCTCAAAATCAACCGCAACAATCAAATTGTCAACCAAATCATGCTCCCTCTTCCCAAGACGATAAACGTTTAAATTCACTTGAAAAAAAGTCTTGAAACCTTGGCTAAAGCAACCACTCAAAGCCTCCAATCAAATAATAACTTGCAAATTTTGTTGACCTCATATATGCAAAACACAAGCCAATCTATCGTAAAACTTGAAATGCAAATGAGTCAACTAGCCACGTTTGCAAGTGAATGCGAACGAGGCACATTCTCAAGCCAACCTATTCCAAATCCCAGAAACCAAAATGATGATTCGAATCAAGCCCATGTTGTTCAAGATAGTAACGTAACCCAATTAAATGCAATCACAACTCTGCGCTTTGGTAAACAAATCGATAATCAAGTCGTTAATCCAAACGATTTACCGAAAACCCCTCTCGACGCTTCTAAAACAATGAATGAATCTGAACAGAATGTGGAGCCAAATATCGAATCGAATGCCAATCAAAATTATTCTTCTACTCAAGTAGACCTGCCTACCGAGTATCGTGTTCCATTTCCACATCGTCTTCAACCAAAGAAACACTTGGACGAAATGAAAAGGATGTTGGAAATTTTTAAACAAGTGAAACTTAATATCCCGCTTCTTGACATCGTTCAGCAAGTCTCAACTTACGCTAAATTTCTTAAGGACATGTGTACCCAAAAGAGACACACTCAAGTGCCCAAAAAAGTCTTCTTAGCGGCCAGTTTGAGTGAAGTCTTATCCCAATCTATGCCCGTTAAATACAAAGATCCTGGCTGCCCTACGATTTCATGTACAATTGGAGACAGGACGATTAACAAATGCTTGATAAACTTAGGTGCGAGTATCAATTTGATTCCATACTCTGTGTATGAACAATTAGGCTTAAATGAGCTCAAACCAACAAAGGTCAAGCTTCAATTCGCTGATTGTTCCATTAAGAAGCCCATAGGAGAAATTGAGGACGTGCTCATTACAGTAGGGGCAATTCATATTCCCCGTTGATTTTATCGTTCTCAGAACACAACCTGTGACCAATCCTGCGAGTTAAATCCTTTTGGTATTGTGCCGACCATTCTTAGCCACCTCAAATGCCTTAATCAATTGTCGCAGCGGTTTGATGAAAATCTCTTTTGGAAACATGACTTTGGATCTTAACATTTTCTATCATGAAAACCAATCAAATGAACCTCATGACCAAACGTTGGAAGTTAGTGCTATCTACGAAAACTTCGAAAACGAGATGATTGAGCTTAACGATGAACGTGAAGCCGAGTACGAAAGATCGATTCACGAAATCCCCAACGAGATTGAATACACGCTCCCCTTTGAATCACTTCCAGTCGAGTCTGAATCTCAACTTAATATTTTGATCGAGCAACCCCCGAGGTTGGACCTTAAGCCCCTTCCTGATTACCTTAAGTACGCATACTTAGGTGACAACGAAACATTTCCCATCATAATTTCTGCGACTCTCCCTCTGGATCAAGAAACTTCTTTACTTTCAATCCTTTCGAAAAACAAGGAAGCAATTGGATGATCGATCACTGATATAAAGGGAATTAGTCTCGCTCTTGTTCAACATCGCATCCATTTGATTAACGATGCCAAGCCTGTTCGTGACGTGCAACGAAGGCTTAACCTAAAAATGAAAGATGTGGTGCGTGATGAAATTTTTAAACTTCTCGACAATGGTATCATATACCCAAACTCTAATAGTTCATGGGTTAGCCCAATTCATGTTGTACCGAAAAAGTATGGACTTACCGTTGTCAAGAACGATTCTAATGAACTTATTCCAACTCGTACTCAAATGAGTTGACGTGTTTGCATTGACTATCGAAAATTAAATGTCGCAACACGTAAGGATCACTTCCCTCTTCCTTTTATCGACCAAATGCTCGAACGTTTAACCAGTCACAAATTCTATTGCTTCCTTGATGGTTATTCCGGCTATAACCAAATTCCAATTGCTTCCGAAGATCTAGGGAAAACAACTTTCACGTGTCCCTTTGGCACTTTTGCGTATCGACGTATGCCCTTTGGCCTTTGCAATGCTCCTGCTACGATTCAAAGATGCATGGTCACAATCTTTCCTGATATGATCGAACGTTTTCTTGAAGTGTTTATGGATGATTTTTCAATCTTTGGAAACCCTTTTTCTGAGTGTTTACACCATCTTGAACTTATTCTTAAACGATGCAAGGATAAACACTTAACGCTAAATTGGAAAAAATGCCACTTTATGGTCACTCAAGGCATAGTCCTTGGACATGTCATTTCAAATAAAGGCACTGAGGTAAATAAAGCAAAAATCGATGTCATTGCAAATCTACCCAATCCCAAATCTGTTAAGGACATTTGCTCTTTCCTTGGACATGCGGGTTTTTATCGACGCTTTGTGAAAGACTTTAGTAAGATTGCTCGACCTCTTACAACTCTTCTGGGAAAAGACGTTCCTTTCGACTTTAACTTTGATTGTATCTTTGCTTTTGAACGTCGAAAAAATGAACTGGTTTCTGCTCCTGTAATTTGCTCGCTGAGTTGGGATCTTTCATTTGAAATAATGTGTGATACTTCGAACTTTGCATTTGGTGCTGTCTTAGGACAATGCATCAACAAGACCCTTCACGTTATCCACTATGTTAGTATGACTCTGAACGGTGCTCAACTTAACTACACAACTACTAAAAAAGAGCTTCTAGCGGTAGTTTTTGCTCTCGAAATTTTTTGGCAATACTTGATAGGGTCACACATTACTGTTTACACTGACCATTCCGCTCTTCGATATCTTTTCGCTAAAAAGGATGCTAAGTCTCACTTAATTCGTTGAATCATTTTACTACAAGAATTTGATCTTATAATCAAGGACAAAAAAGGACCTGATAATGACATAGCCGATCACTTGTCTCGTCTTCCCAACGCACCATCACCTTTACCAATCAATGAAAACTTTCCCGATGAACAACTTCTTTTTGTTTCTGTCAATCCATGCCAACATAGAGAACTATTTAGTCACTAAAGAAACTCCTTCGTTTTGGTCAAAACAAGATAAATATAAATTTCTTTCCCAATTCAAGTACTTCTATTGGGATGATCCATACTTGTTTAAGAATTGTTCCGACCAAATCATTCGATGTTGCATCCCGGATAATGAAATAAGGAGTGTTCTTTCATTTTTGCCATGATCAAGCGTGCGGTGGACATTTCAATCCTCAAAAAACTACTGAAAAGGTGCTTCAATGTGGTTTCTATTGGCCTACTCTTTTCAAAGACTCATTCGAATTTTGTAAAACTTGCGATCGATGCCAAATGCTTGGAATAATTTCTCGATGAAATAAGATGCCTCTAAACCCCATTCTTACGATCGAAATCTTTGATGTTTGGGGTATCGACTTTATGGGACCTTTTCCCAATTCTTTTGGAAATTTCTATATTCTTCTCACTGTTGATTACATCTCGAAATGGGTCGAAGTGGTTCTGTGTAAAACCAACGACCATAGAATTGTTTTGAAATTCCTTAAAGAAAACATCTTTTCGAGGTTTGGACACGACCACAGAATTGTTGTGAAATTCCTTAAACAAAACATCTTTTCGAGGTTTGGAACACCTTGCACAATAATAGTGATAACGGAACCCATTTTTGCAATCGTTCATTTGAAACTTTAATGAAGAAATACTCGATAACCCACAAGTTGTCCACTCCATATCATCCTCAAACCTGTGGCCAAGTTGAAGTTTCAAATCGTCAAATAAAACAAATCTTGGAGAAAACTGTTAATAAAAATCGTAAAGATTGGTCTCAGAAATTAACCGACGTGCTTTGGGCTTACCATTCCGCTTTTAAAACTAATCTTGGGATGTCCACTTTTTGTTTAGTTTATGGAAAAGCTTGCCATTTACCTGTTGAAATCGAACATAAAGCATTATGGGCAATAAAGAACTTAACTTTGATCTCGAGAAAGCCGGTGAAAACAGAAAATTGCAAATCAACGAACTAGAAGAAATTAGGAACGATGCGTATGAAAATGAGAAAATTTACAAAGAAAGAACAAAAGTTTTTCATGACAAGTCAATCCTAAGAAAAACTTTTTCACCAAACCAGAAAGTTCTTTTATATGACTCTAGACTTCATTTATTCCCTGGGAAACTAAAATCGAGATGGACCGGACCATTTGTGGTACGAACTGTTTTTCCACACGGTGCCATAGAAATACAAAACCCTAGGGATGGATCGATTTTCAAAGTCAATGGTCATCGTTTGAAATCGTTCTTTGAGTTGCTGTGTGATCAAGAGGAGGAGCTCATGATTCTTCATGAGCCATGCTACGTCTAGTAAGAAATGATAACCCTCTTTTGTAAATATGTACATATTTTTTCCCGTTACACTCATTATATCATGCATTGACTATGGAGACATAGTCAAGATCAAATGTGGGGGGGGGAGTCTCATCTTCACTTTGATTTTTCATGGTTTGCATTTTCTTTCCAAAACTCAAAATTTCTTAAAAAAAATCTCGAAACAAATTTTACTTTTAGCATCTTGATTTATTTTTGAAGAAACACCATAGGATAAGTACAAGTTTTGGTTATTAAATTAAAATATTTAAAAATTTATTTGTCTTAATAAAAATAAAAATAAAGTTTGATTACAAGTAACTATGGTTGAACTAGTATATAGGAAGGTTCATGGGTGATAATTATGAAGTATATCCTAATTGAAATCTTTGTTTAATAAGTGGTTGATTTACAGTAAAGGCGATAACATTTTAACTCTTTTAAGTTAAGTAATGTCAAGATGATATTGTAAATCTCTCTCTTTATAAAAAAATTAAAAAAAGTATATATGTATATATTTTATTAACACCTAGAGTCATGTGTTCACACGCAAGTATGTACACTCGCCATGCTCTATACCGTTCTCACGTAAGCCCGAAAGGCAGTGCGTGATCGGTATATTTTGCCTCGGTTTATCTGAGTTTGGTGTATGTATATAAAAAAATTCTTTCACTAATAACGCCTATAGTCGATAGGTGTACATACTTGTGTGTACACTCGTCATGCTTTGTATTCCCCTCGCGTAAGCCCGAAAGACAGTGCATGGGTCATATATCCAGCCTCAATTTTCTAAGTTAGGCATATGTAAATATTGTTAATATCAATAAAATTTTCAAATAAAGAGAGAGTAAGCAATTGAAATCCAAGCATTATTTTCACTTATTTGATTTGACTTGTTATTCAAAAGAAATGAAAATACCACTTTGAAAAACTTAGATTATCAACTAAGGATCCATTTCATAGTTGCACTATGTTATCAACCGAAACAACTAGCCAAACTAGGGTCTAATTGTGATGACTACTTAATTTTTGTTTGAAGTTTGACGAGTAAAAGGACTTAAATTTCTTGATAATGACCAGAACTTATATTTAACTTATTCATGTCGATTTGAAAGTAAATTCTTCATTTGTAAATATTTTCAAAAACTTGCATCCATCTCTTTGTAAATAAATCATGTATTTAGAAATTTCTCATGCTGCATTTGGATTTTGTGGGTAGTATCCGCTAAAAACCCTCAGGAGACAATACTCGTCCTACTAGGAACACCTAAAAGTTTAACGGCTTGTTGCATATGCTCAATGCAATCGTGTTTCCTACGAAAACGGATTTATCTTAGTTTTTTTTATTTGAGGATGAATAAAAAGATAAGTGTAGGGGTATTTGATGTGCACGTAAATGTGCATATTTTTACATCCATATTTAATCTATTTTTATTTAAATAAATATCATAATTGGGTATTTTTAAAAACCAAATTCCAAATATGCTTTCAAGTCATCATACATACATCAATGTAGGGGTAAAATAGTAATTTTGTGCATGAATTAATTTTGAGAATATTTATTTGCACATTTTCTTTTAATTATAGGAATTTTGGATGGAAATTTGAAGGTGTCTCATGGAAATATGCATGCACAAGGATGGAAACAAGGGAATGAAGATGGAAATAATTCAAACTCATGCATCATGGAGGACTCCACCTATCCACTTATCTTAATATACAATTAGGAGCTAATGCACAAGTTAGTGGAGGTTAAAGTTTCATGCATACTTGATGATGGATTAATTAGAGACTAATGATTACTTGGTGGCCACACTTCTAAAGGGTATTTTCGGAAGCCCCCTAAAATATGGATTAAGATTTTGTGCATGTATAAATAGCCCTCTTATGTTCATGTAAATGATCTTCCTTTTTAATTACTTAGGATATTAGAATGCAAGTTGTAGCTTCAAATCAAATGAGAAATAAAATTGCTTCCTAAGCCTTTTTCTTTTTCTACATGCTCTTTTATTTTGTGTTCATTTTTATTTACATGCTTTCTTCATTCTCATGTTAGTAGATTAGCTTTCTCTTTTATGCACTTAGTTTAATTATTTTTTATGCAAGTAGTTTAGTTCTTTTTTCTACTTTCATTAGCTCTTACTTTCCTTGTTTTTGTTTAAATGTTGAAATTTACATGTGTTGATTTGATAACACAAATAAGTAGCTAAACCCCTTCAATTTAGGGGTAATGAAGCTCTCTAAAAGTATGTAAATTCAACATATCTTGTCATTTATGATCTCTTTTTAATGCTTTATGAAAGTAAATGTTGATGTAAGTTTATAAAAAGGAATTTGATAGCCTATGTTGTAATCACAAATGGGCTATGTTTACTCCACATAAACACAATTTAAATCATCATTTTACTAATTGATTTTTTATTGTGGAATTAAAGTAGAAACAAATTTGATGATCTATGTTAATAAATACAATAGTAAAAAGATCATACTTAAAATAGCTTTTGCTTTGACTTCATTTTCATTGAAATTGATAACTGGTTTTATGTGTTGTATTATAGTTTGATGGTTTAAGTTACGTTAATTAATAACATAAATAAACCATACTTATAATAAATACATCACAAATTCCATTTAAGATCAAAATAGAGAGACCATAAATTATTTGTGTGTTGATTTACAAAAATATGAGAGTGGATTTGACTCTAAATTGTTTTCTAATCTCATATTTTCAATCACCTTTGTTCTAGCTGTTTGTTTTACATTTTTAGCTAATCACAACTTCAAATCTTGGTTTAATTTGATTGAATAGAAAATTTAAATCTAAACAATTCACTACGGATCGACCCGTACTTGTCACGTACTAAAATTGTACGCCACGCGCTTGCGGTTATTTTTAAATTTAAATTTTTCGGCTATTTTCTAATCCGATAGGAAATTGGCCGATAAACAATTCCTAAACATAGTTTTAAGTATGTAATCTCACCTTATTAGGTATATTTTATTTTCAACCACAAATATATAAAATCTAATTTCTATAAATATACATACATATTTATATATACATAGATAAATTAATTTAATGTACTTATTATACAGTTTATGTATACTAAAGAGAGAATTAGTGAGAAGGACAAACTTTAGAAAAAAATTAGACTGAAGGACACCAAGTTTCATTTTTGGGCTCACAGACAAACTTTGAAGAAAAAAAAATAGATTGAAGGTCAATACTAGTTATAACTAGCATTATATTCAGTTTTTACACTATACAAAATGCTAGTTATAACTAGCATTATATTCAGTTTTACACTGTACAAAATGCTAGCTATAATTAGCATTATACTTCAGCCTAATTATTTTTAAAGATTTTTCTTCAGCCCAAAAATAAAACTTGTTGTCCTTTAGCCTAATCTTTTTTCAAAGTTTTTCCTTGTGCTTAATTTCCACTATATTAAATGTGTGTGTGTAATATTAAATATATACACTATTATATATTCATATATAATTATATGTAACTATAAAATTAATTTTGATTTAAAACCGAAATTATTATATATGTATATGTGTGTGTGTATATATGTGTATATATATATATATGTTTGTTACAATATATGTAAATTATAAAGGTGAATACACTACATGTTACATGGGCATTATTGTAATCTTCATTTTGTATGACAAGTCTATAAATAGAGCTTCATTGTATTGTATGTTTACACCAGTAGGGAATAAAATATCTCCTCTCTCTTCCTCTATTGGCTTCTTATCTTCTTATAGTTTATAACACGTTATCAGCACGATCTTTGAATTAAAATTATAGGTATAAAGTTGTGATAATTTAGAAGATCGGATCCATCCTTTTTATGTAGATCTATCTCTTACTCTTATTCAATTAGTGAAATCAGGTATTACTAGTGAGATTACTTATTTTACATTTCTTCTAATTGAAATCAATATTGTTTATTTTTTCAAAATTTGTATTTGATCGATAATTCATTTTGAATTGATTCAAAATTTCTAACAAGTGGTATTAGAGCCACTCATCATTGATTCCATTTAGAATTTTAATTTTTTATATTTGAGTAAGTTCTGAATGGACTTTGTTTATAAGTCAGTGAATTCATGTAATATCTTACTCAAATTATAGGTCTACTTGATCTATGTATAAAGAATTTTTTTGTATGATAATTTTGGTTTTGGTCTAGCACCAAAGTTGTTATTCCTAACTAAAAGTTGAAATGGTATTTTTATAGAAAGATAGATCTAAATGATCTTTATATGGTTTATAAAATAAAGTATAATTTTGAAATGATTTTATTTCAAAGAAATAATCTTATTTTCCTAAATTTTGGAAATAACTTACATTGATTTGAAGATCTACATGTTTGTTCTGATTTATTTGGTATAGAATCATGGAATAAATTTTTTTATAAGAAATAATTTGGATATGGGATGTATAGTTATTTTTATTTATGTTTATGAATGGTATGGACAGATCTACATAATTTAGAATCATTTATGTAAGAGAATATAAAATTCGGGTTCTATGATTATATTATTTTCTCAATTTTTGATGGAGCTATATATATAAGAGGTGTTTTGTTTATTTTAGAAATTTTGATTATTGAGAGATAAAGTTTCTCTTTAAGATGTTCATTTTAATTTTATTATCACTACAAGGGAAATAGGCTATTCCAACGGCTCCCAGCCGTTGGCGGCCGTTGGGAGCCGTTGGAAATAGCGTTGGAATAGCGTACCACGCCTTCCAACGGAAGCAACGGGGAATTTCCAACGGCTACCAACGGCATAAAACCATTGGTAGCCGTTAGAAACCGTTGCAATAAACTGACCAATAAGCCGTTGGTAGCCGTTGCTAATCTGGGTGAATTTTTTTTTATAGCAGCACGCGATTCACCTTCCAGCCACACACAATCAATTTATATCAATTTCCATTCCATTTCCACTCCATTTCACATATATATCACATATTCAACACATTATACCACAAACAATATAAACAACCAAAAATCAACATCAAACATTACATATTCAAGTCCAACTCCATATTCAAACATTACAACCAAACCCTCACCAACTCCATATTCAAGTCAATATATACAATGCAAACACTTAAACCTCACCACCTCAAAGTCAATACATACACAATAACCATCAAACACAATCCTCACCACCTCAAAGTCAATATATACAATAACCAACCACAAAACAATAATCATCATACCTCTCAAGCATCATCATCACCTCCGGAAGCACCAGACGACGAAGGGAAGGAACCATGCCTCTGCGCGTACTCCGCTAAACGTTGATTCAGCTGCTCCATTTGTATAGCGCGAAGATGGTCCTGCTCTTGCAACTGCTCAACCATGGTTCTAAGCACTTTTATTTCAGCTTTGTCACACGCCTTTTGAGCTGCCCGAACCTGCAAATAGAATATGAGATGTTCACATTTGTATTATAATCATTTTCTTAAGCAATGTATATTTTAAAATATAGAAACGTAAATGACGTGATCTTAAGCAATGCATATACCATAAATAAATGCATATTTTTATTACAATATATAGGTTAACTTATTAAATATATAGGTTAACTCAACTAGAAATCATCATATGTATAGTGTATCTATATGTTAATTTATTAAATATAATATTGCAATGTTTATAAGATTACCGCTTGGTTTCCATAGCCATAGCGCCTATTCCGCTGCGTCGGATCCATAATAACGTCGAAAATATTATCTTCCTCCTCTACCGTCAACTCATCGCGATCCGATTCTGAAAGCAGCTCTGCCCGTGCCTCCTGAAACTTTGCCTAAAATAAAAAACAATTACAGGTTAAAATTAGTATAATAGGATTTAAACATATCGATATTAATAAAATAAGTTTTAAAATATGCATACATATGCAGCCGTCGCCTTATCATCACCATCCCACTGATATGTAATATTGCCAGCATTGTATGTTTGTCTTGATGCGTGGGTGCGGGTAAATACCTCCATCATAGACACGCGACGTCCAACCGATCTTTCCTGCAATAAATAATTTATATATTTTAATTTTTCATAGCTAATTACCGAACTAATTAATATACAAAATGTAATAACGGTTTAGATAAATTTACCAAGTCCTCACGGTGATGCTGAAAAGACTTGGATCCGCCACGATGCGTTACAGGATTCCTACTTTTATTGGCAGAGTTCCTCTCCGACTCCATCTGCAATTTTATAAATTGAATATTATATTTATACTAATTGCGAAATAATTAACTATATATTAGGTAGAACATTTACCTTGAACTCGTCGGTCTCCCACCACCTCATCCAAGAATCCCATATGGAAGCGCCCATCCAGTTCGGTTTCTTCCCCGATTTTTTAAGAGCTGACATTACCTCCCTGTAATTTTTGGCGACCTTCGAATTCCAGTGGCGCTGAACCATGACGACATCGGCCTCCGCCAAGTCCACTTGCCCATGTACAAAGAGAAAACATTACTAAGTGTTCATTTATACTTATTCATATAGTAAAGTAGTATATATAAACTCACCAGAAAATCCTACCATATGGCCTCCCTGACATGGTCAGGGATCTTACTCCACTTAGGCCAGCAATCTGTCATCCTGCTCATATATGATTGCTTGGAAATGCCAAGCACAACTCCTGAGGGCTCCAAATCAAATCCCCTGTGTTAAATAAAACAAAGCTTTAGACAAGTATATATATATGTATGAACAAATTTATATTGTTATCATTTTAATTTTGATACTTACGCTCCATCAGCCTTCGGCTGCAAATATACAAGTGGTCGAGCCGGAGGCTCACCACTACTCTCGCCGGCCGAGCGAGAAGAGCTACCACTACTCCCATTTCTCTTCTTTGATACATCCAGCTCCGATCAATAAAATAATTGACCATTTTTCCTACTGTAAAACCTATGATCAATAGTAAAAAAACTATTAATCAAATTCGATAAACACATTTTAGATTTTACTGTTTTTTATAATCCATTTTCGTTTATATACAAAGTTATATTTCTTGCTATTTTGTTTACATTTTTGTACCTTTTGTGATGGTCGGTTATCCTACTTCCCATTACAAACACAATAGTAATTACATTTCTTAAATCATATCTTTATAAACGATTTCCCAAAATTTCGGCAGCACTTCCCCCGTGTTCCTTGTATCGTACACAATGCATGTACACAAGGAACAAAAAGGAAATGCCATCGAAATTTTGTGAACCGTTTATAACGATATGATTTACGAAACGTAATTACTTTATAGTGTTTGTAACTTGTCCAATACAGGGACAAATCCAACAGATATTGTATCAGATGAATATGAATATCCGTTTTGCAATAAAAACGAATATTCATACAACGATCATATACAACACCTGTCAGACGGGGCCAAAAATTCACTAAGGGATTTAAATTTGGTTTTTATGTTACCGTTTTATTAAATATATAAAATAAAGCATATTATGCATTATTATATGAATTATATTCTACTATTTTACTAAATATATATATAGTAAATTATATGATTTTTACTATTTCACAAAATATATAATTCATGTTCGTAAAATAGTCCACTAATTCATGTTTGTCTAACATTTTACAAAACATACACAAAATAATTTAAATCAATCCTAACTAATCTAATGCTAATTCACATGCGCATTTATACTAAATTATAAACATATTTACATATGTGCATAATATATACATACACAAACAATTTGGACATTTGGATGACAATAATTGTAATTAGCATTTAGTTTGGTGTAATAAACAAGCAATATGCCATTGGATACAAATATAACAGCAAATTAACACAAAATTAGAAAAAATAAAAATTGTAGGGTTTTAGGAAAACCTGATTTTGGAGACTTCTAGGGATGGAGAGAGGATGTTGGCGTTGAGTGATGGCGTTGGAGCAGCTGTTGGTTGCGTGGGGAAGGTTGGAGCAAGAAAAGAGGAGGGGAGGAGTAGGGTTTTGGTGGAATTGGGGAAGAAGAGAATAATGTTTTGGTCTCTGTCTGTTGCAGGTATACGCAAATTTCCAACGGTTACCAACGGCCGCAAACGGCGTTATTTCCAACGGTTATCAACGGCTACCAATGGCAAGTTAAAAAATAACGAGCCGTTGGTAGCCGTTGGAAAATGCCGTTGGCGGCCGTTAGAAAGCCTTCGTGGCTATATACTGTATTTCTAGTAGTGTATTGAGTAATATTGAACCTAGATCTGAGATGAAATTGTGTTCTTTAAGTATTGTTTGTTTAATTGATTCATATATTTGTAGTAAAATCATTTTGTTGTGACAATAGACTAAATAAAGGTTAATAACATTTATTTTTATCATAAATGAATTAAATATGGTTGTTATGGTAATAAATTAAATTCTTCATTATTATAAATGCACTAAATGCATCGGTTATAGTAAATTAAATGATGTTTTATCTTTATATATTTGGAATAAGAACAGACATATGGTTTATTATTTGATGTGTTTATTTTGATAAACAATGTTTGATATAATGGAATAACTAAATAAGTTTGAACAATAATCGAAAGTTGTGTAATTTAAAGTCTGAGAGTTAAAGTCTTGAATTATGAAAAAAAAAATATTGGTAGAGCTTCTAAACTAGAAGTTTGTAAAAAAATGTAAAAATAATAATTAAGAACCTAAAGTTCATCACAAATTAATGAACTTGAAGCTTTTCATGAATTAGAAACTCGAAGCTTTCTTGAAACTTTATGAAATGATAAGATTGTAATTCTTGGATAAACAAACCATCATTATCATATAAGATAATAATAGTGCATTCAATAGATTTCAAAAATCTCCAAATGAGTTATACGTTACTTTACATCTTTACATTTACATATTATATTGACCAAATATCAAGAACACATTGTGTTGTATGACATTTCAAACATCCTCCGGATTGAAAATTAATTATTATTTTATCTTTTGGAAAGGGACATTCATTATTTATAAAGTATGAACTCAAATGATGTTTCAGTTCATATTTCTCCTATTTCATTTCAGTTTATCTGTTTAAGTTAGTTTAAATTGGTATTCTCCATTGTTTACTTCCAATTATGGAAAAGTATATGTGGTTAATTTATAAGTTTTGTGCAATACAAAGCCTAATTTCATTTCAATATGTGTAGTTTCAATTTAATTATTATATTTGTTGCTTTCTCATTGATATCTAATATAACTCAAACTTGAAGTTTGAGTGCATACTATAAAAAAATAGTAGATCTGATTTTTACTAATCATACTATATTGTAAAACTTGAAGTTTTGATAAAAAAAATTTGTGTGCATTTGCCTAGCTATTTAGTTGAAGAAATACATTTTAATATTCTCCAGAAGAGATAACCCATATGCTACAATATTTATGTTTATGGATGTGTGTGTATTAATCTCTTGAAGAGAAGTTCTAGAGTTTTATTTTTAATTATATTGCAAAATCCAACATCCCAGAAGAGATGTTATAGAAATTTCATTTTTGTTAAATTACAATTCCTTAAAAAGGAAAACTATATCCCTGAAGGAACATCATATGAAACTCTAGAAATAGTGACAATAATTTATCTCCAAAAGAGATATTATATAGCAATACTACACTCTAGAAGTAGTGGTTTTATCTTTCACATGAAACTTTTATTTAGCGCATCTAATTTTGTTACTGTATTCAAATTTTGATATGATTTTTCAAAAGTAGTTACAACAAAAACCTCTAGTAGGGATATTTTATGCTACTGTGAATGTAGTAATTATGCAAGTTATGTTGAAAATGATATTGGGTATTGACATGACATTCCAAAAGTAGTGTATATAAAGTATCTCTAGAAGAGATATGTAACAATTCAAAAGAGGTGATGGTAAATATCTCTAGAAGGGATTTATAAAATATCTCTAAAGGAGAAAATATATACTACCATAATACTCTACAAGTAGACTATTGACTAATTTTACTATCACGCTCCAAAAGTGGTGTTTATAAAAATAACTCTAGAAGAGATATTATATCTACATATAACACTCTAAAAGCATTGCCTATGATATAGCACTTTCAAAAAGTGACGTGGCAATAAATGACCCAAAGAATTTGTCGATCAAAATATAACCTGTAGTAATGGATAAAACATACATTTACAAAATTTAGTTGCCTATTGTCATGGATCCATAGCTCCATTAGAATAATTTACGAAAAATAGTGACCTATAATTTATTACTTTTCAAAACTTACTATGAATTGAATATCATATGCATAACTATGAACTGAAGAAATATCTTTAGATATTCTCCTGAAGTGATAATCTAAATGTCATACCATAATTTTCACGAAAGCTATAAATACGGCCTTGAAGAGATTTGTATGTGTAACTAATATAATTGCATATTTATATAACATTTCAAGCATCAAGAAGATACCCTTTTTCTATTGTATATATATATATATATATATAATATATATATATCTTTTATTAAACTCTCCAGAAGGGATGTCTATATCTAATACGAACTATATATTATTCTCTGATAAATAATTAAAAATAATGTTCAGAAGAGATATTTGAAATATAATTGAAGAATAAACCTTAACAACTAGAAGTTGTATATATAATTTATTTGAATCAAAAGTTCAACATGGTTTGGATCAAAAACCATCAAGTTATATTTGGATTATTAATACGAAGGACTTTGTTCTTTAGCATATTCGAATTAAAATATGCATAAATTCTCAATTATATTATACATCCGCATAGATTCATATATTTAAGTGGACAAAGTTGAATTTTTTTCTTCAGAATATCCAAATTCATACTTAATTTTGATACAGGAAATAAACTAAAAGTTTGTAATTTAAAATCCTTAAGGTATAAACAAAGGATTTTGATTAATTAAAACGTGAAACTTGAAGTTATATGAAATATTGCAAGTTTTTATGAATTATAAAACCAGAAGCTTTGATATTATTACTAAGAAAAGTTTGACTTCAATATTAAACTATGAAACACTGACAAAATTATAAGATTTGGTCTTGAAATTCTCATTATTGATAAGTCAAACGTAACTAGAAGTTACAATATATTTAATAACTAGAAGTTATGACATATCAAATAATTTGATGTTATTATTGGTAAGTCAAACTTGATGCATATGTATTTTCAAACCAGACATTTTGAACATTATCATGCGGTATTTAAGGATTCATATTGACATCGATTGATAAACGAAAATTAATAGTTTGGATCCTTGTAATAGGATTTGCTTAAATCACTAACTCAAATGGAAAAGAATGTACAAATCTATAATATGCATATATAATATGTGGAGGCACGTTTATATCCATATATGCAGATATTTAACTAACAACCTGAAGATTGTTTGACTAAATAGATATGAGCTCATCTTATAGATTATGCAAAAAAATTATTAGTGATTTAAAATTCAATCAACATAAATGCTGAATGACCTCCATGCATGTATTCAAATGATCTATATAGTAATTAAATTCCCCTAATTGGTTAGATCATTGAATGAGAACAAACTCTAAAAGTAGCAATATCACTTGAATGCATCTTATCAACTGATAAAGGAATTATCCTCCTATATGTAATATGTATGATGTATTTGCTAGTAGCAGTATCATAATGGATCAAAATGAGAATCCAAAGACGATAATTATTCAATATGACAATGTTCGTCAACATTGAGGGGGAGGATAAAAGAGATACATGTTCATTTTGATTATCAATGTCAAATATTTGTTAACATATACAATGTTGCAAAATATTAAGTAACTTGAATAACTATAAGATAACATCCCTAGTAAACTTGCTCCAATATAATTTGAAATCCCTAAAGAATCAAAAAGATATAAACCACATCTGAAGTGTGGTGGAGAAGTCAGTTTGAAATATTTTTGGAGTTAGTAATAAAGATGTCAAATAAAGGAGGTGGGTGTTCTTAAAAAAAACATCGAATGGTGCTTTGGAAGAGACCGATGACATAATAATCAAGTAACCCTTTAAGTGGCTTAGATACCTAAAACTTGATAAATAAAGTGATCTCAATGAAGTATGTTTGGAACTGACAAAAAATAATCATCGATGATAAATTTGTAAATAATACAGCGCTTATGTTTATGAATAAATCAAAGATCTTGAATTAGAGAAAAAAAGTGGTTGACCATCATGAAATCTTTCCTAAATGAGAAATGTGGATCTATAGTCTACAAAATATAATTAGAAATATAAAGTGGCAAAAGCCCACTGAAATTACTCAAGCATATATAGTATCAGCAATATGTTAAGTGTCATAGGCATGATAATTTTAGAGATAGTTGAATCGTTTGAAGTGTTGAAAGTGTTTGAAACACTTAAAATACCCGATGGTATAAAAATTAGTTAAATCATACTAAATGATATAAATATACAAGTTCCTAAAGAATATATATAGCTTTGATGGTTTTAAAGAATGCAAAGCACAAGGAGCGTCGATTACAACCTTCTTTTAAGTATTGTTGTAATGAAAATCTTGATGTACTTCACGATGAGTAGATTACTTCTTGCTTTTAAGTATTGTTGTAATGAAACTCTTAATATCCATCAAAGATGTAGTTGCAGTATGCAAAACTGATTTGAAGCACCAAAATGAAAGCATATGAAGTGTTTTTCATAAAATTAGCACTAGAAATGCATAAAATGCAGATAATATTTGGAAGAAACAATCTTGGAAAAACCGATTGTATCAAAGGGATATATATATATATATACATATGTATGTATAATAGAATGGTGATAATAATAAATGGTTTGATTGAGGAACTAAATATTCTTTTGATAGGAAAACATGCTTGAAGCATGCAAATGCACGTGAGATAGCTAAATGAATGTTCATTATATATTGATCGTGAATCTGTACTCTTTTTCCTCCATGTTGGTTTTTTCCCTATTGGGTTTTTCCCTAGCAAGATTTTTGATGAGACAACTATTTATAAATGATAAACATCTAAAGGAGGGAAAATAGAATTATTATCTACTGATTTTAATTCCCTTGACGCTTGTCTAAGCTATGCTACACATATATGGATCTGAAGTATTTGTAGCTGATTTCAATTATCAAGGCATGTATTCAAACTTAAAGGAAAATAAATAAAATCAGGAGAAGCATATATAAGTATATCATAATGTTCTTTTTTTTCTTAACTAAGATTTTTCCCACTATGTTTTTCTTAGGAATGTTTTAACGAGGCATTATCATGATTTAGAAGTATCAAACTCCTTTTAATGCAATAAACTATTAAAATATGTCATACTATATCGTACTCCTTTTCCTTCATTAAGATTTTTTCTACCGGGTTTTCCTTATTACGGTTTTAACGAGACATTATTCTAATCCAGAAGTATCAAATTTTCTTCAATAAAATAAGATATTAAAATATGTCATTGTACCCTTTTTCCTCCACTACAATTTTTCCCATTGGGTTTTTCTTAGTAAGATTGTAACGAGGCATTACATTGATCTAGAAGTATCAACCTTCATTTGATGTAATAAGATATTAAAATGTCATACTATGATGTACTCTTTTTCCTTCACTAAGATTTTTCTCATTGCGTTTTTCTTAGTAAGGTTTTAATGAGACACTATTTTGGTCCAGTAGTATCAAACTTTTCAAAAGGACATATCATCTTTAATATGATATCTTTAACTTTACAAGTTGCACTCTTTTCCTTGTTCAAGGTTTTTCTCATTGGGTTTTTCTAACAGAGGTTTTTAATGAGGCAATAAACAATATCTATATCGACTGAATAGATATATGTAAGCAAGATAATAATGAGGGGGAGCAATCACCATATATGTTTCAAAAGAGACAACTTCAAGTCACCATATGAGCATAGAAGATTTTGAAGATGCATATTCAGAGGGGAGTGTTATAATATATGTAAATTATAAGGGTGAATATGCTAAATATTACATGCGCATTATTGTAGTCTTCATTTTGTATGACAAGTCTATAAATAGAGCTCCGTTGTATTGTATGTTTATACCTGCAGTGAATAAAATATCTCATCTCTCTTCCTCTAATGGCTTCTTATATTCTTATGGTTTACAACATTATTTATTTATTTTAGTTAATTAAATATGTGTAAATTTAAATATAAATCTATACCTATATATAATATGTAATATATATACATACATACATACATATATATATATATATATATATATATATAAAATATTGTATACTTACAGAGAAAAATGGAAATTGATTATAAAATCCGAAATTAGTTTATACACACGCACATATACAAAAACGTATGTATATATTTCGACGAAATGTGTATATATATACATATAAATCTGCCAATGGATACTCGAAAAACCTCAAATTCATCAGCATCTGAAATGAAAAGAGGATAAATATACGATATTCGTAAAAAGGGATATGGATGCGGATATAAGGCATCCGCATCCAAAAATTATCCGTCTGGTTTTTGTTAAGATTATAGTTTATATTATGTTATTATAGTACAATTAAAGATACGTATTAATTGTTTTATTAAGTTAATAGTTTATATTATATGCATTTACTGCATATTAACCGCTCAAAACTATTTCTTATCATCATATTTCTTTCTTTTTTCGTACTTTTATAATCAATGTTATTGGAAAAAAAATTGTGTTAAATAAAAGTTCTCTATTAATGTTTCTTGATTTATCGATCGTTAGTAGATAAGATAATTATATGATATCCATCTGTATCTGTAGATGCAAATGTCTGATATCCTAAAATGATTTCAGATGCAGATATGGTACTATCTGCATCCAAAAGTATCCATTGAGTGTGTGTGGGCTAGGATTAATAGCCCCCTTATTTAGCACCATTTTGTAGCCTATTGATATCACCCACAAGCTTCTATTTGAATATTTATTCTTCTTTCTTGTCACATGGACAACTATTTAAATATAAACGTGTGGCTAATATCAATGGGCTATTGTTCCAAACTATATACACACACATATACATACATACATATATAGATATATGTATGTATGTATATGTATGGTTTGTAAAATTCGCCATTTAACGAAAAATAAATTCTTAAAAGTTGAACCTAAATAATAATATATGTTTTATATATTAATATTTATTTTATTAATTTAAATATTATTGTCATTTAAATTTCAAATTAAAAGAGATCCGGTAGAATTAGTGATGGCAATGGGGCAGGTCTAGGGTCTAAATCCGGTACACCCGCTCCTGTTTTGACACACCAAGACCCGCCCCATCGGGTCATCGGGGCGGGTAGACCCATGATTCGTTCTTAAGAGCTCCAGGTCTAAAGTCGAGTTAGGGTTTGACTGACCCGTCCCAACCCGACCCGACCCGCACTATGAGATCTTATAAAATCACTTAGTTAGTATAACGATGATTTGTTAATCCTTTTATACATAACCGGTTATAATATGGATATTCTAATGTTTCATTCAATAAGTTATATGATTATTATGATATTAAGTTGTATCACTAATAATTATATAATAACATATGCATGTTTTCTTGAACCGTTATTATACACCTCATTTTTATTACTTACTTATCATTGCAAACACATTGATATCTATATTTAATGTATCATTTAGTGACAATCCCTCGTACAAATAAAATAAATAAATATATGTACATTAATACATATGTAAAGCCTCACCGGGTCTTGGGGTGGGGCGGGTGACCCATATGGGTTCCAGGTATGGGGCAAAGGTACAGACCCGCATCGGGTCTACAGGACGGATCTGGGGCATGGTTTAGAAAACTCGAGACGGGTTTGAGGCATAAAAAACCCACCCCAACCCGCCTTAAGTAGAATCTATTTTGACCATAGATTTATAATTAGTCAAATTTATTTAAAAAACCTATTATATGGTTATAAATATCCATCATATATTATATTAATTAATCAACACCTTGAAAAATAATTTGACTTTAACGTACATATATACATACAAATATATTAGGTCGAAATTAATTAATTACACACACACACAGATATATATATATATATGTGTGTGTGTGTGTGTGTGTGTCAATAACTGGCAGTTTGTGCATATATATGATATTTAATATTGCATATTACAAGATAAATTATATATATAGTATTGCTTTGTCACATTCACACAATGCTAAACAATATAAATGTTGAGTATATTGATACTCATGTTTAAATAATTAAATTTATTAATAAAACTAATTTTCAAATCAAATAAAATTGAATTTATACTAAATATGATTTAATATAATTTGCACATTTGTTCATATGAAATTGGTAATCCAACTGGCTGAAATCCCCTGATTTTTGAACAGTCTAGAAAGAAAACATAGACCGTACCTTGAAATCATCTTCTTCCGCAAAAACTGTTTCTGCCCTAATGAAAAATGAGAAAACCGTCCGGGTTGTTCTAGCAAAATTTTTGTTCATAATAGCACAAAATTGATTTTTAGGTAAATCTAATAAAAGAAAATTTCCTTAAATCAACCCTGAAATCCCGTTGTTTTGATTAGGTTGAATTACTTCCCACTCACAGATATTTTCACATACGTTGGTTTGTTGATCGCATTAAAGAAGTTCAACGATGAGTTTGATGTTGCTGCAAGTGTTAAACATGGATATAGGATTAATAATTAGTCTATATGTTTAATGTTAAAACATTCCGCTGTGTTTCATTTAACCATTATCATATAGTTTCATGTTCTAGATTCTACGTTGTATGTCATTTCTATTTAATCGACGATGAGGATTCCACTTAAAACTTCTTAGAAATCAACCTCCGTTTCCATTACCAAATATTGGAGTGAACCGATTACTTCATACACTTCCAAAGTGTATTTAGGCCACCTAGGAGGGAAAGGTTCATCAATCCATTCTTAAAACGGACAACGGATTGGAAATTATACGCATCCGAAAAGTTCTCGACCAACATTGCCATTGATTTTAGCAACTTGTATCCAAGCTACAAAATCACATTGATGGTAATTTCTATTGTTCGTGCACTTGGTTTCGAAACTCTTGTTGTTCCATTTTACAGTGTATAATTGAATTTTTGTTGTTGATTTGTAGTAGATTTTGGGTGTAATTTGTAAGGATTTTACAAAATATAATCGTTAGACTTATCCAAGTTTCTTAAACTTGGTTATATACTTACCAAAGTTTCAAAAACTCGATAAGTCTATGCTGCCCGGTATTGCTTTTAGGGTAAGACCCCCAAAAGCTATTCCGATAGTATGCTCTTGAGACTAAACATGATAACATGCAAGAATGATGAATCTTTGGTTAAACCAAATAAACCTACCAAACCAGTTTATTTCGATTAATTTGGTTTGGTTTGTTTGATTT
Source organism: Allium fistulosum (assembly GCA_030737815.1). NCBI lineage: Eukaryota > Viridiplantae > Streptophyta > Magnoliopsida > Asparagales > Amaryllidaceae > Allium > Allium fistulosum. Next base: position 1,182,999,682 of record CM060903.1, read on the forward strand.
TAATACCAAATAGGTTTATATCCGACCTGTAAAAAAATTAGTTCAATTATTGATTTAAATTACTATTAAAATGCATAATAATAATAAATAAGAATACGTTAAGCCTATGTTTATGTTTTATTTTGTAGCATAAAGAATATTTCAAATATAAAAATATGAATCATTTTTAGTTAAGTTAAACCGAATAATCCTATTTCGGTTTTTAATTTTCACTTTTATTAGTTTTAATTGGATTCAACAATTTTCATCATTGGATCAACCAAACTCTCGTTCCTAATTTTACACAAGTTTCAAAAAGCAAATAACTAGTTAAAGTCTAAAGCACATTCCTTTACTTTGTATTACCAAGAGGGGATCAAGAACATTGAATCTACTTGATAGTTTGCATTCTGTTCAGTAATATTCAAAAAGATTTATATTTAGTAAATAAAATGTATTTAAACGCATCCAACGTCACTGTCTTTGTGGTTGGACGCTCCGACTTTTGTTTATGAGGTTTTAGAGTTGAATTCCACGTAGTGCTTGATTTTAACAATAGGACGTATGCTGATATATGATATGGTATATACTAAGTAAAACTTTAGTTTGAAATAAAAAATATTGGAAGATAGATATCTCTCATGCTCATTGGTTGTTTTCTTTTTTTGTTAGAATGCGATCATATATACAGTATTGAGTTTACAACACAAGACATTACATTCGGTTATGAGACACCAACAGTTTTGCCCAGCATCCACAAAATCAAAGAAAACTCGATCATGAACAATGCATGCAGCCATGTCCTGTCCACTACAAATCCGAATACTGTTATTCCTGCTTTGTTGTTCTCCAAATACGTAACTGCAGTATATCACAAAATGTTCAAACAAAAAACAATTAAAAAATTATCATTCATACAGAGCTTGGTAGCAGTAAAGCCTATAATCATCCACGTAATTGACTTCGTCTGGATTTTGGAGAAAAAAAGGCATGTTATAGGATATAGTTATGCATATTCTATAATGAGCTCGGAAACTATATCTGGTTTACCAAATTAGTCAAAAAAGAAGTATTTTATTAACAAAACAAAAGCTTTCAATACATGAAACTAGTGTGCTAAAAAGAGTAGTTTTAGCTGCTTTAGAAATTAAACTATACAGAGACAAATTTTCAATATAAGCTCCTCCAAAAAACTACTGAACAAAACAGACTGGTTATCAGACTCGTTATTATTACAGGCTGGTCTGAGCCCAATCAGCAACTTCAAACTGCCAGGAACTTATATCATGCACATCCTTATGAACATTACGCATACATGTATTGTATATTACTTTCTCTCTACATGCGAAACTACTAGTTGTGCATTGCGAGCATGCACAACTTATAGTTACATTCAATAGACGACATTTCTAAAATTGCTGAGTTGTCGCTGATTGGGCTCAAACCAGCATATTTTGATACCAAGTTTGCAAATCGGTCGGTTTTGTTAAATAGTTTTTGGAAGCAGTTTATATTGAAATTTTGTCCAACTATATAATACGATAGCCAATGAGAATACTCACCTAGCGATTGCCTTTTTTGGAATGAAATAGTATTGAACTGAGCAGAAACAAGCTTAGAGTCATCCAATTCATCATCATCATCGACGTCGTCGTCGTCTTCAGTCCCAGATTGAGCTTCCGGATATACACCATTAGATTGTCTATGTTCCAATGAGCGTTCCTCCACATCTTCGTCAAAAGAATCAATGGTGGCACATACATGCCACGTGGCAGCATGGCTTGTGATCGCTTGTGCCTTATGTGTTATTTTTGCTGCATTCCGTAGACACATCAGGAATCCTGTCACCAGTCCTATAGAACACAGCTGCACAAATTTACCAAAATATAATTCACTTAGAGGGTCTTTTCAATTGTTTAGATATAGGTTTGTATATGTGTATGTATGTGTGTGCATGGTAAGGATCTGGCTCTCCCTTACTTTTGCTATACTTCAAATCCCCTGATTTTAACCACTTCTTCCGATTTAAATAATATAATTTCTCTCTCTTGTTATTTCAGCAGAGAGAAACTATATTATTTAATACGGAACATGTGGTTGAAATCAAAGGGGATTTGAGATGTTACAAAAATAAATAAGAGCCGAGCATATATATATATATATATATATATATATATATATATATATATATACACACACACACATATATATTGCAAAGTTTAATGGCATTCTTATTTTTCGCACCCTAAATGCATAACTTCCACAACTGGATTCATCAAGTAAATGGATAAGAATGAAAAATGTCACATGCAAGAGAGATAAATTTTGTCTTTATTCACTTTTGTTTCTCTACGCATGCGCATGTGTTTGTATAAAGCAAAGGTTAGAAAGTCAGATTTGTACACTGTTTTATTTTTGAAATAGATTTGGTTTATGGTTAGTTTAATTTAGAACATCTATGATCAACTACCTAAATATTGCGACAAAGATCAGAAAATGACTATCAACTTACACGTTCACATGACACGTTTAGCCAGCAGTTGTTGTCTACATTGAACTAGATAAACTGAACTAGCTAACATCTAATATATAATTTTGTACCAACATGGTTGTTTTCTTCCTTTTTTTTAAAAAATTACCCAAAAAATCGAACTTCGCTTAGAGACCATGGGGATGTCAGCTTCGGAGCTTGAATAGTATAAACATAATGTAATCCAAAACATTGTAAATTAATCATTGGACAGTACTCTCACTATCTAAAATGCTAGCCAAACATAGCAAATTTTTTAACATGTGACCATAATTAATGTAGTTAACTTGTGTGTTAACTTATCCAATCCTTTAGCTAACTCATGCCATTAACTTCTGGAATAATTGCTCCATTGTGGATGCTCTTATAATACATAATATTTTGCCAAATTAACTTTTCCACTTTTAAGCTTTTGAAAGCAAAAGAGGTTTAAAGTCATAACAAAAGCAATTTCGTTTTTGGTAGCGGAAAGAACACTAAATTGCATGCAAATTATATATAACTGAAATCGAAAAAGAAAAAAAAATTGAATACATACTCCAAGATCTCCAGCATTAGACCAGTTAACAACAGCACTGGGTCGAGTGATCAGAAAAAGAACCACGAATTGACTTCCAGTAACAAGCACAACGATGCTAACTATGAAAGATCTGTATCGATGACTTATTATTTTCAGTTGCTTTCTGATGTTTAAATGCTCTCTCAGAACTGCACCCACGTCTGGTCCATGCTGAAACGTAGCTGCAAAGTCTTCAAGCCGTAGGATTTGAAGAAAGCAGTTGAGTCTAAAAAGCACGCACATGAAGAAGAAGATGGCAGTTCTGTAAATCCATGATGCTAGCTCTAGAATGCAGGTTACTGCTTCAGTTGCTGCAGAGCTATGAAATGAACAGAGTCTTAAATTGTTTGTTTTAGTTATGTTGAATGCTATTAAAAGACAAATACATATCATTAAAGAATTCATCATCCAAGTAGAATTAAACCAGAAAACATCACATTTGCATTATCATTACACTCTCTATGCAGTTTTGTCACTTTGTTTATGAATAATATTGCTAATTTGACATGTGTGAATGATTCGTTGTCATCGAGAAAGTATCTAACTCTCGATCTACCCAGTTTTTCCATTGCGTTTATCATTATCTAAATTTGTGACTTTATTTCTTTTTTCTTAACCTACTTTAGAAAAAAATGAATTTATAACTTTGAACATTGCAGAATTTTAACAACTATATAAGATAACTATTTTTGTGTTACCAATCAATTTCCCATTAAGGTTTAAATACAAGAAATAACCTAAGGATAGTGATAAATACATTTTCCTGTAATCCTCCTACTCTCCTTCTAATCACATCATCAATGTTTTTTTAGTCAAAAGGAGCGCAAAACTGTTGTTTATTTCTGGGGGAATTTTCCGCCTTGGGAAAACTAGCATAGTCCAAAGGAGAATGGGTTGTGAAAAGAAGAAGAGAAAAGGATTGCATTCATCACTTTTTAAGTAAATATATATTTAATGATTTGAAACCAATATCCATAACCGATATGGACCACGATTAACCAACTAAAGCATTCTACCAAACTGAACAGACTTAACCGCTTAACCAAGTCTGTGATTGAGCTCATAACTAAGTTGATAACTTAGTTCATAACTAGGTTCATAATCGAGCGCAAAACTACAAGACCTATAATCGAACCTATAACTAAGCCCATGATCAAACCCATAAACAAATCTATGAACAAATCATGTTGAGTTGAATGCTCAATTCTTTAAATAAGTCTGTAACCGAATCCATAGCCGAGCTCATAACCGATCTCATAACTAGGCTCATTGTTGAACCAATACCTGAATTCACAACCAAGCCCATACATAACCTAGCACTTAACCAGGTAATAACAGAACCTATAACTGAACTTGTAATAAAACTCACACATGCATGTGCTTGTGAAGGCATATATAATTGTAGTTTCCGTCTTTAGTAATGCTAAATGGTGGAGTGGCGAAAACTAGAAAAAAACTACAATAAAACACTTAAACTTCATGTAAAAGAGCAATTAAACAATAAAAAATAAGATGTGGTCAAAGTTATTACAAAGTAGTGGCATCCATGTAAATGGTTTGCGTAAAGAAAAAAAAGGTGCAAGATATTAACCATATCGAACTGACTCATGTCCATTCCAATTTCCAAAACAAATAGAGAAGAGTGAAAATCGAAAACCATAAAATTACACAAATGAAAAGCTGATACAGTTAGAAACTCGTGTTGAAGGGAACACATTTATCATTTTGTTTTCCTTTTACATAACCATTAGCTATCAGTATAACAAATAAAGTAGGGATGTTAGTAGACGAACATGCTATTTTGCATCAAAAGTGATCAACAACATTCGGTATCCTATTGATGTGAATCATCCCATACATAATGGGATGTCCATGGTATACAATTTTCTTTTTCTGCTTAACGTCGTGTGTGTATTGCCGTACCTTATTCACTTGATAAAGGTTCCAACGTATTGCAATAACCGTTGGTGAAATTGTAAGATTTTTGACAATGCGATCAAAGATCTTGGGTTCGATATCCTGAGGTGTCAATTACCAACTTTCAAAAAATACATATAGAAAAACAATGTATTACCCCATAAATCTCCAGTAACCGGTGGGAGCTCTTTCCTCTCCCGACAAATACAAGAAAAGCTTATACCCTGCTTCAGCAATAAAACAAGGCAGGACGAAGAAGGAGAGAATACGAAACGAACGGTTCAACTGAATCGAGTAATTTCTCCTGACACGGTCGCTCTCTCCAACCAACTTATCGAGAAACAAGAATCTCCGTAACCCGTATCGGTGCACAAAGTTCGTCAAACAAACAAAAGAAATCGTAGAAGCAGAAGTCAAGGATAGCTGAACAAGAAGGTCGTATGCACGAACTGTGGGATCCTTGTATGACATGAAGAAATGAGACAAGATGGGTACCACAATGGATAGAAGAAGGAAGATGGACCAGGAGAAAAGCATGTTCCATGTATCTGATTGGTCGACACATAGGTAACGTAGCCATGAACGGAAGTTTTTGAGCTCGTCTTGAGCATGGGAGAGGGAACGTTGATATGATGCTTTTTTTGGCAAGGTGGAGGAGGATGTTAATGGTTCCTTTATCGTTACTTCTCCCTTTGCCATTGTTGATTTATTAATCCAATTTCATGTTATCAGGAGAAAAAAATTGTGGTTTTTTTTGTTTGTTTTGTGTTTATGTTGAACATGTGGAGAAGAACAGAAAACGGAGGGAAATGGATATTAGATAGAAAATGCACATAATTAGTAAAAGGATTGAAATCTATCATGCCCAACTTGATGCCGATTTATCTAGGGCTTCTACCTTAATATATACTTTTTTTCCTATATATTTCAAGGACAAATCATACTCTTTTATCGGCAATCCTTTACATCACAATTTAAATGTCTACATTTACAGCTAAAATTTTGAATTTAATTTCAACATAAAATATAGGTCCAAATTTCGAATTCACCTTAAAGTTGATAATCGCGATCACCGCTGTTTTCTCTATCACGTCTGAATCTTCTACAAAACCGGAAAAGATCTCGGGGTTATGAGCAACTAGGGCAGTTAACCCATTTGAAAGAGGAAGAATACGATACAACTGAACATCGATTGGCCACTTTACCACGGCATAAATCTTTTGAACTTGTTTCTGAACATCACCCATTGTAGTGACATTTTCTTGGTTTAGGTGATTTTATCCAATTTTTTCTGAGGAATTCCAGTGTGCTGCTGCCAGAGCATCTCCAGCGGGAAGCCCACTTTTGGCATGAGGACGTGAAAAAAAAAAGCGGGGACAGATCCCACTTTTCCAGCAGCTACAGTTCTATCCAATCAATAACCATGCCCTTTATTTTTTTATTATAAAAAAACTGTTTTTTGAAATCCGATTAAGGCTAAAAAACAGGTTTCAGAAATCCATTTAGAAATTTTTGTTGTTAAGACGGTGGAAAGAAATATTTAGAAATTTAAATGGTTTTTCTTATAAATTGTATATGTTTAAATCAAGCAAAAAAAATAATTTTTTATTTTTTAAGTGATATTAAGATTTGTATATTTGTAAAGAATATTTTGAATTTGTAAAAAAAATTTAATTTAAGATCCTATCTTTAAAAGCATTTTGAATTTGTAAAGCATGTTTAATTGTTAGATCCATAAATTTGTAAAAGAAGTTTAATATTAGAACCTTCGAACGAAGCTTTTAAAATGTCTAATGTGACCTTCTAAATTTCTAAATACGTTAAGGATTATATTGGCATTTGTATAATTGTATTTGTCACGTTCCTGTGCCCAGTGCTCTATTCAGCCGCAGTAGATGCTTCAATATTTATCTTCTCCAAACCATCTATCACAGAAAAAATTACGAAGATGAGCTAATTAGAAAAAAAAGGTAAACAAAAATCGAACCAACTCCTTCAGATGTAACATTATCTTGGAAATCGCAAACGCCAGGATTCAAGAAATTCAAAACTTCCAAGCTAAAAAATGATTGAAATCAACAAAATCGAACCACCTTTTCGAAACAGGATTAAAGAAATTCGGAACTTCCAAGCTCAAAAATGCTTGAAATCAAGAAGAAAAGGGAGGAGTAATCTGACTTCCAGGTTCAGCTTTTCGTGATCTATTCTAAGATATGTTGTATACCTGGCTTTTGGTATGATATATTCACTAGAGTCACGGCAGAACATCTCAATAATCTCTGATTCCAAGGTCAATTTTATAAACTCTAAATTTATAAATTTAATATGATATTTAGATACTTCTGTTTTGACGTATATAATGAACAAATCTGGGTACATGAATTTTATGACTATAATTTAGATTCTTTATCTCACACATACACTATACATTTAGGTGCTTCTGTATTGCTGTCAATTGTCTCTGCCGAAGTTGAAAATTATCATATGAAACTACACCAAAAGTCTTTATACTCTACCTTTAACCAAATTTTCATTTGCTACAGACGTATTACATAAATAATAGGTGCACGGTGCACCTATTATTCAAGATCTATATCTATATATAGATGTATATTCAAGATCTATATCTATATATACATAACTAACATGAAAAAAAAAAAATTATTTACATACTTTTTTTTACTATTTTTATATATTTGAATTGAATATGATGTAACTACTAACTCATTCAGCCATCAGTCAGGGCTTGGATAAGGCAGTTATATATGGATGTTCTTCTATATGTTACCTCATATATCAAATAAGCATTTTGGTTGATTGTACTTCACTCTATTGTTTTTGAATTTTGATCACTTTGGACTACTTAGCTTGATTCTTACTATTGACCTATTATAATCCCTCAATTTGAGATTCCTAGAAGCTAGAATAACAATTAACAAAAAATGAAACGAAACACTTTTTTTTTGTGCATTTAATTGTTGGTAGGCTGTCCTTGAAAATTTATGCATTTTTGCTATAGAGCATGAGATGACAATGGCAGTTGCATGTTTTCAATGTCCGACTTGAGATAGCTAATTAAATTTAAGTAAAACTATGAACACTATTCAAAATATATGGATTTTGATGGATAAGATAAAAGTACGCATGCATACTAAAATAAACTTAAGGAGTCAGATGTTTTTTTCTACATATCAATAATTGAACATATAATTCTGACGAAGGTGGTTCACATTCAAAAGGAAAGAAATGTGGTCAGTTAGTGATGATTCTCTGTATTTGACAATTTACATGAAAGAAGTTTCCTTCATTACATACATAGAATCATTATACCAGTTACAAAGATGCCCTTAAATAGCTATATAAATAGCATATCATTTTCTTAAAGCTACTCATAAATATTAGAAGATTAGTCATATATTATGCATCTCCTGAACTACTAAAGTTACATTGAAGCATAAAAGCAACAACTATCGCTTTCTATTGCTCTGTTGATTTAGCAATCAAAATTATATTTATATGTGTGTGTATAATTTCAAAATGAAAAACACAGAGAACACTAAAGAAAAAAAACTATTAGTAAGTGCATGCTCTTTTGATTAGCCCCCTTTTGCCATTGATTCAATCTAAAGTTTGTTGTTGCTATATTTATTAAGTTCAATCCTACAGCGAATAAAATTATATAAGACTTTCTACTATTGTGTGTAGCCTGTTTGTCAAAAATAAGCTTAAGTTTGTGTAAAATACTCAACTATGTTTACATTAGCATTTAGCAATACAAAAAATCTCTGTTATGAATTAAGCAAATTAGGTATAGAAGAGGACATGCTTGGAACCTTTCAGCTGGACAGAGTAGTAGTTCCCTTCTCACACATAAAGCTATTAGTTTCCTATTTACGAAAATATCCATATGACATTTAATAAAAAGTTAAAGATATTTTTGTCAAATGTTTTTCCTACGTTCACCGTAAATGTCAAGTTCAAAATAAGCCAAAATCCCTCTCCATTGTTGTTCTTCGTTTTGAGGCTTTTCAGTTTCTTTTTGTCCTTGACATTATAATTTTCTACCGATCTTCTACCAGTATCTTCCTCAACCTCTCGATTTTCATTTTTACTGTCCACATGTGTGAGGGGGCAATAGCTGCAGTGAGTCTGTTTGTTAAAATTTGTGGCGATGTTTTATAGATGGACAAGGCAGGAATAAAGTATGATTCTAAGTTTTAATGATGGTGATAGAAAATAACCACACTTTCGGCTTGAGGTTAGTTCATATGCTGATTTTGCTCCTTTCATTTATTAGAATTTTATAATTAGGGTTTGAAATTATTTTGATTGTTCAAGTTTTGTTTTTTATGCGCAGACTATTGTTACTAATTGTGAAATCTGCAAAAACCATACCAAAGACCTAAGTTAGTTTAATCCATTTACAATTTCTATGAACTGGGTCAACAAACCTGAAATCCCTTTTTTGTATTTATTTCTATGTATTATTCTTCTCAATTTTTTGTTAGTGGCGGAAATTATGGGTATATGGAATAGCCTGCATGGGAAATGCACTTCAAATAGAATGTTGTTTTCATGCATGAGATTTATTTTTAGCAATTGTTTCTCTGCGGGCTAAAATTGATGAGTTAATGTTTTGGTATTGAATAACAGATATCAAAAAATTAAGGTGCTAATGTTTTGGTGTTAAATAAGAGGTATCAGAAAATTTGGGCTGACATTTGATGCTGGATAGAGAAAGAATGTAGAAGAGTTCGTTTATCTCCAGTGTAGGTTGCTTAAAGGCATTATAATTTTTTGGTACAAGCTTTAATTTTATTTTAGTTTTGGTATGCTATCTTATTTAATGATGACTATTATGTTTACGGAAGTATTAACTTTCTTGCCACGAATTTAATGATGACTATTATGTTTACGGAAATATTAACTTTCTTGCTACGAAAATTCAAGTTTCTGAATATTTGTCTCTGTTTGCTAGGATTGATTAAATTAGAATCAATTACAGGCAAGTTGAACAACTGCTTCTTTTCTGTTATCTGTATGTCTTTTTTCTCTCTAAACAATTTAAACAAATTGATATTATATTAGCAAACAAAAAAATGCAGTTAAATATAATGATCTTCTTGAATGGTGAGTATATCCATATACTTATCATTGTTGCAAATGTTCCTTATTCACATGTGTCAAAACTTTGGAGTTGTTAATCTTAATAGCATTAATATTATTGACACTGATAAGTATTCAAAGTCTGATCAATTATTCTATCTAAGGAAAGTAGATTTATATCAATTATTAATTTTTGTTTTTTTGGGTTACTTTCTAAAATTAAGTGTGATTTTCATGTTTTCCAAAATATTGTCATTTGTGAAAGTGATGAATGGTTAAAGTTGGGATCCAATACATGCAAACTTGTATGCATAATGCATTATTTATGGTTCATGACAAAAAGTAGAAGCTGCGAGAAACAAAGATTAATCTATGCTCTATTATCACAGATGTTGGCATCCTCTCCCTAGATATATTCCTTCCCACGAGTGCATTCCACCTACCATTAATATATTATGAAGTAAATAAATGCTAATTGTTGAGAATAATTAAGGGTGGGTTATATATAGAATATTAACTGAGAAACCTTGAGAATAAATAAGGGTGGTTATGATACGCATACCACTACTCATGCAAGGCCTAAAAGGACAATAGACAAAGGCTGACAGTTTGTTACAAAATACCACTAATGGGTAGACATGTATTTTTCTTTATTTTTCTTTATTGCAATTTCTGTTACGGTAGAGATTCCTGTTAAAAATGTTGTTTTAGTGCATGGCTCAATATGAAGCCACGTAGGCAGACAGTTAAAGCAGCTGCTATATATGTACCTTGTGAGAAATGAAAGCGATATAGAAAAATTTATCTCAAAACTTCCTATTCTCTGCCGTCTTCCCTACTATCTTCTTCTACATCTTATCTGTGCTTCTACATTTTCTCTACATCTAAGCAAACCGTATCAGGTTACGCGTAGAAGGAAAGCATTAATAAGAAATAAATGATAAAATAGTTAAGGATGGTTATATATAGAGTAAACAGTACTACTAAGGAGATTGAATTTATTTGGTTTTCATTTTAAGATGAGATGAATCAACCAGATATTAACGAAGTTACAACAAGAAATACTATAACAATTTTTTTTCTATTTTGGCATTATTGTGTATAGTTTATGTTTCTCTTTGGCAAACATGGATGACTGAAATGCTTGAGGGATTGGGTAGAACATACATAAGTGGTATAGCAAATTTAACATATTATTAATAATCAAATGTATGAACTTGATGAACAAAGAATAGACGTAAATTTGGGTCTAGAGTTATTTAAAAAAAAAGTATAACGAATTAGGGTATTTTTTAGTGTACATGGGTAATATCAAGACGGAGGTAATACTCAGTGTTATGTGGTGTGAACATAAACACTCTAAATTGTAGTAAATAATAGACCCGCTATTGTTATATCATTTAAACCAAAAAACAAAATAGAAGATCAAATGGTTCATATGCTTTCTCCTTTTTATAATTATATCATGTTTACCTATTGGTGAATTGTCAAAGTTAATCCATAATAAGAATCGAATACAAAAACAATGTTTTAATGAAAAATACATATTATCAGGTTCTAATTTTACCGCTCATTAGTAACCGTGATAATTAATGACAAGTTATGTTTTTTTTTCTACCTCAATATTAAGGCAAGTGCTTTGCACAATAAAGATATATTAGTTAAAGAAAACTAGAAATTTTTACAATTATAAATTTTCTATCTTCATGGTAATATAATATACATATAACAAACTACGTAATGAATTTTCTCACGAAAAAAAAGAAAAGAAAAAATATAACGTAATTAAGATTTAGAAGACGCAAAACTTTTGAATGTTGCTATATTAGCTTATGAATATGCAATAAGTGGTTCTTGGCTACAATAGTGGCAAGAGATATTTATTTATGGACTCTATTTATGAGTAAGAAACTATTTAAATTGATAATGATATATGTTGTATCAAATTATTATCTCGGTTTTCTTTTTGTTTTTATCTCCTTTTTTCTTTTTATGCTTCTAAGGCTGCAATAAAATGAAGTTACCTAACATATATGTTGTGTTAAGCTGTGTAGTTAATGCCCCGCTATTATCCCGCTATAACCTTAATATATCTCATAGCGGATTTCTGCCGCTATGATTTTTCCATATAGCCCCAATATATAGCCTTTCCGCTTTAAGCCCCGCTATTTCCGCTATATTCCGTTATTCTCGCTATATTCCGCGATTTCCGCTATATCTTCTTTAATAAAATGAATTGAAAATTTGCATTTATACATTACAAAAATTATGAAACTAATTTATTTGATTTAATTTTTAATATATTTTCAGAAATGAACATACTCTAATATTCTACTAAATTTAATTATGTTATATAACAGTTTTACGTTTATTTAAATTATATTCGCACATGTTTTTATTTAAAATTATTTATGTATTAATTATAATTCAATTGAATGATAATTTTTCATTTAATTACCATTTATATATTTGTAAAAACATTAAGTACGAGTTTTATACGCTATTTTAGAGCCATCCGCTATATCCCGCTATATCCTTGCTGTATTCCCGCTATTACTTTTTGCACCTCCACCGCTTTGAATCTGCCGAGCGCTTTAACTGCACAGGTGTTAAGTATCATTTATGTATACAAAATAAAATGATTTTACTATCAATTTTCTTTGCACACGTCCGTTGGATGTGTCAATAATACCAGTAATTATAAAAAAGGGTTTTGAAAACCATTTAGCCATAAATGGGTTTTAGAAACTTGTTTATAAAACCACTCTTGTAAAAAAAGGGGCAAACTCAAACTTTTTTCCTCTCCCACGTTCAAATTGTCGTTGCTGTAGCATGGGGAAAGAAAGAAAAAAAGAATAATCGTTATTTTTGGGCCAATTCCTCCTGCTGGAGATGCTCTCATTGGCAAAAAAAAAATTTGTCTGCCCTTGTAATTTATTTATTAAACATCAATTGTTTTGCCTAAACATATTAATATCTGTTTATTCAAAAGGGCAAACACATGGAGATTTTAGAAGGGCTATCGATCATGAATGTGATCCACAACTTACGTTTTTTGCGATTAGATCTCTGTTAGACTGGGTTATAAATATGTTCAAATCACATATACAAGTACCACATGTAGACAATATAGTAAACAACACAAATACACACAATTTTTGGTAGTACTTCATACCAGAAGATGTTATAAGATATATATCGGTTTGGTGAAGCGGGTTTGGGTATTTTTCTTTTATAGGTTTGATAGCTGTTTGTTTTTGATTGGCTTCATGTGATTATAAAAGCTTGTATTGCGTTTCTCCTGTAACTGAGAAAAAACAGAAATAATATACTCTTTTGTTTTTCACATGGTATCAGAGCCATGGCGATCAACTTAAATTCTTCGATCTAGATAATTAGAGATCTAAAGGAAAGAAATGGCTGTTGGCGGAGAAGAATCGGAACAGAGCAACCAGAGAAGTCTAAATCAAGGAAATTGGTTTAGCGATCCTTTCTTCTTAGCGTCATCTGGTAATTCGAATACCTCGCTAGTATCTGTTGCGTTTAATGGAGATAACTACATCAACTGGTCAAAGAATATCAAACGAGCTTTAGGTGCTAAAAACAAATTGGGTTTTATTGATGGATCTTTGTTAAAACCTAGATCTACAGAGCCTTCTTATCAACAGTGGGTTCGATGTGACTTCATGATAATAGGTTGGATTTTAAGTTCCATGAAACCTGAGATCTCTGAGAATTTCAGTCTTGTAAATTCTGCCCAAGATCTGTGGAATGAAATCAAAGAAAGATTTGGACAAACTAATGGACCACAAGTGTACCAACTCAAGAAAGAATTGGAAGGTCTTAGACAACAAAATCAGAACATTTTGCAATATTACAACAAGATGAAGAATCTATGGGATAAATTGAAAGAATTAAGAAGTTTTCCTAGTTGTGATTGTGGTGTTTTAAATAAATGTTCATGTGATTTTCTGAAGAAACTTGGGCAATTTGAGTCAGAAGAAAAGGTGATGCAGTTTTTGCTTGGGTTGAATTCTGGATTTGACAATACTATTACAAATATATTAGCCATGGATCCTATTCCCACTGTAAATAGGACTTTTTCTATTCTTCAACAAGTTGAGAAACAAAAGGAGATCAGTGGAATGGCCGATGGAAATACAGAAGTTAGTGCTTTTCTCTCTTAAAAATTTCAGAAAAATTTAAATCAAGGAGGTTCTTCTAAGTTTTCTGGACAAAATGATGGTGTAAGAAAAGACTGGAAGAAAGACAAAAGTGATAAAATCTGTGAACACTGCAAGTTGAAAGGCCATTCAAAGGATCAGTGCTTCAAGATTATTGGATATCCAGAATGGTGGAAGAATCCAAACAAAAGGACTGGGGGAAATGAAAAGGTTGTTGCTCATGCAAATATTGGGATTTCTGACTCACCGTTGGATTGCAACGTTGAAGAAGCCTCAAGCTCACATGTGCAGATTGATCCTTCTATGATGGATAATATTTGTAATCAAATCTTGAAGGCCATGGCAGCAAAGCAGAGTTCTGAATCAGCTTATGGGAGTGCGGGTAACTGTTTTAAGTTGCATATATCTGCAAGTATGATTTATAATGATAGTTGGATTATAGACTCTGGTGCTACTGATCACATGACATATGATGATAGTATGCTTAAAAATAGAAAGAAATTAAAAAGGCCTATGTTGGTTTACTTGCCTGATGGATCAAACAAGCATGTGAATGAAATAGGTGATATTTTTTTAGACACTGGCATGATTTTAAAGGATGTTATGTTGATTAAAGGGTTTAAATATAACCTTTTATCAGTAGGAAAGCTCATTAAGGACAACAATGTGTCTTTAATTTTCAACTCAGATGAATGTTATTTATAGGACCTTTCAACTAAACAATGCGTTGCCTCTGGAAAAAAGGTTGGACAGCTATATTTGTTAAAGTTGGGAGGTACTTCTGAAGATTCTTGCTATGAAGCTAATTGTAAATTCACGAATACAGTGATATTTGATAAAGGTAGAATAAATAAAGTTGCTTTAATTCATGCTAGAATTGGTCATGCTTCTATAAGTAGGATGTTGCATATTGATGATAATGAATATAAAAAGGTAGGAAGTTTTGATTGTAATGTTTGCCATCAATCAAAATTTCATAAAATACCTTTCTCTGTAAGTAATAACAAAGCTTCAAGTATTTTTGAATTAGTACATTTTGATCTTTGGGGTCCTTTTCGAATTTGTAGCATGAATGGAGCTTCTTATTTCTTAACTGTTCTAGATGATCATAGTAGAACCACCTGGACTTTCTTACTGCATAATAAAAATCAGGTTTTCAAAACCATTACAGATTTTTTTTCTTTGATAGAAAATCAATTTCAGAAAAGTATTAAGAAAATTAGATCTGATAATGGTACCGAGATCATTAACAAAGAATGCAGAGAATTTTTCTCTAGCAAAGGAGTTGTACATCAAAGAAGTGTTGCTGGTGTACCTCAACAAAATGGACGTGTTGAAAGAAAACATAGACACTTGACTGAAATGGCTAGAGCCTTAAGAATTCATGCCAATTTACCAAAGAAATTCTGGGGTGAGTGTATTTTGACTGCAACGTATTTAATTAATAAAATACCTACCCCTATCCTTGAATGGAAAACTCCCTATGAGGTTTTAACTGGACAAAAACCAACTTATGATCATTTGAAAGTTTTTGGGTGTCAGTGTTTTGTTCAAAATGAAGACAACAGGAAGGATAAGTTTGATTCTAAGGGTAATAGATGTGTTTTTATTGGATACCCTTATAATCAAAAAGGATACAAGGTTTATGATCTACACACACAAAAGGTGACAGTTGCTAGGCATATAAATTTCCAAGAAAATATTTTTCCTTTTGCAAATCAGTCAGAGACAGAAGAGATGTCTAGTATTCCTATTGAAATGACCCTCCTATTTCCACAATAATTTCATTAGTGATTTTTTTTTAGAGATGATATATAGATATATCATCCATTACAAATATATTTCCCGGGGTCATTTTCTTTCTCTAATAAACAAAATATATCCAGGATCTTTCACAATATAAAAATATTGTTTTAATTCTAAATCATTTTTAACATACATATATGAAGATATCTATGTTATATTCTACTTGAATCAGAGCATGATAATAAGTAGAAATCCTTTTAAATCTATTAAAATGTGATAAATTCCCTTTTAAAAAGATTGCTTATTGTATCCTGATTTTTGACTATATTGTCCACTGGAAATATGTACTTTAGGCTGTTATTACAACTAAGAGATGATCAAGCAATAATCAGTGGAAAGCAAGCTTATAATATAGATGATTGTCTTAAAGTCTGGATAGTATCCAACTCAGGTTAAAAGAAAGTGGATCATAAGTGAACACAAGAAACATCTAGGCGTAATGGAAACGCGCCTAACTTATACATGAGAGGTCACGAGTTCGAGTACTATGCTGGTCGGTTCAAACACAATTTTTGTTTTTCTTTTTATTTTCTCCTGTGTGGTTTGGAATCTGATACTTACCTATATCTGCCCATATATACTCAATTTTTACTTATAATCTATCATACAAAACAATACTTCTTGCTTTATTATTTTTGAAATCCTTTCCTACAACTGTTCTAGGAATTTATACTTATATTTTTGCCCAATATCAACATGTACACAGATATACATGTACATGTCAGTGTCTTTGTTCATTTTCCAGAAAACTGAGCTCAAATGTTCCCTTGCTTCATTGATTTGAAGTGAAACGTTTGGCCTGACCTATGGTCTAACCATGTGGTTAATCTGGTCATTCTTTTGTTTGCATTTTACAACCCAGAATATACACAAAACATTGATACCTCTCCTTTTCAAAAACATATTTATATATATATTTGTATGAATCAGATACCTTGTGATCAGATATATATCATTCTTCCTAACCATAATTCTCTTTTAAAAATACATCTTCAGAGTATATACACTTTTTCTTGCATTTGGTCATATATCAATATCATGAATTGAAAACATAGCAGTTTAATCCTTTTCTGGGTTTTCCCAATATAATTTTCTACATATCTATTTTTTTTTGAAAGGACTCAGGATTGACTGAAATCATCATAAAATGATTATGCTTATAAAATCCAGGTTTTTCCCTCTAAATCAAAACAACTTTAGCAAATAGGTTTTCAAATCAGTTTAACATCAATCTCCTTAATACATACCAAATCAGAAATAACCAGAAACAACACAGCATATGTCTCTTACAAGTTCTTCCTACTTAATACATTTAGATAGCCATATCAATCAGGGAATACATGCATGAATTAACACATTCTAGCTTTTATTTCTAATTATCTTAGCATCCTCTATTCCATATCTTTTTAATCTTGCTTACTTAGCTCCATCACAACCTGCAAAAGCATTAGTGGCTGCCCCATTATAAATGAGACACCCCCATGTGCCATGAGCAATAAGGGTCAGATCTATGATCTGGTGTGAGCATTTCTAACATATCCATGATATTAAGCTAAGGATACAGCATAAATATACTTTGCATACTTGACAGGTATTATCATATACAATACATAAGAGCAAACATGTGCATTAAAACAACTTTCATCTGGAACTACTAAGGTTGCCTTTTTCTTCTTCTTGTAAATTCCTGGCCTCATCTGCTATAAGGAATCAAAGGGACACATTGCCATGAACTAATTAACATCATGGCACAAAGATCTCAGGACTTAAACAAGCCATGTGCCAACTTGTCTACTTCAAATAGGACAAGCATTCCAGCAGCCTTCTTGGCACAAAATCCTTAGTTATATTACTAAGTGTATTTATGTTCATTCTATCAATGATAGCTAGGTGTACAAACCACCTGTACACATGAAGCATACTAGTTACCTTGCAGACATAATATTGCAAGCAAGTTAAAGGTTACTTTCTAGAGGTATAACACCCCAGTCATTCCATCTCACATTATTTAGCATATAAACACCCTATTCAAGCATATACCAGAATGTTTGCAACTGAGAATGAATGCATGGCTCTATTGGGTTTATTTTGATTTTGCAAGCAACTATGTTTTGCCAGATTTTTAATCTTGTTTAAACATAGTTTTTAGGCTTGTAAATTTCTGTTTGGTTTTGGGCTCAGCACTTATAGAGAAAGACTCCATTGCACCCTTAACCAATTATTTCAAGCCTCAGCACCATACCAATGTATATGCAGCTCATAGTTTTCTTTTTTTCATTCTTTGTCTTAAGCCATGATTCAGACTAGTTACAAATACTCTATTATATGTTCTTTAAGGTTTTAGTATAACATACAGAGATGAAAATAGAACAACAAAGTTATACATCCAGCATAGCAGATCATATCTCATCAAGCATTCATGAAACCATCAGTAGCCAACATAGTTTGTAAATCAAAACATGCAAAATATAGCATATAAAAGCTTGGCTGCCTAATCCCAGGTCTTAATGCCATGTATATGAGTGAGGATACTCACCTAAATGCTTACACAAGCTTAATCCAGAAAACCCCTCAAATCTTTAGCCTTATCTTCCTCTTCTTCCTTAGGTTAATTAATTAGTGAGAGAGCAGTTTTCTGGTTAGGCTCTTGGTTTAAATAAGGGTTCTATCTAGGGTTTTGGGTGATGCAAAATCCCTATTTTAGCCCAGACCAGAATCATGCATTTGGCATTGCATATTCCCTCCCTCCTAACCCTTAATGTCCCGGCCAATATTTTAAAACAAGGCTAAATTGTGCCCATTTTCTTTTCTTTTCAGAAAGTGATTACTTTATGTATTTTTATTATACTTACCTCAAACATGATAATGGTGTGACTTTCTATTTTCTGCCTATGTACATTTGCTTTCTTGCACTTTGGTTCTTACTATTTTAGTGATTCCTTTATTAATTTTCTGCTCAAATAATATCTGGATATATATATACATTTATACAACTATGGGTGTTAATTTAACTTTAACCTTTTATTTGCAGAAAACATGTGCATACTTATGTGCATTTCTACACCTATTATTCAAATAAAATTTCACTTATTCATTATAAATCAATGTTCTCTTCTGTCTTAATTTTCAGACAAGTAATATATATGCGTATATATATATATATATACACACACATCCTCAGGAATTTTTAATATTCATGTCTAGGCCTATATTTCCTTTATTTAAAACATTTTATCTAAATGTTTTCCTTCCTTGTTTTATCATTCAGGAATTCTGGATTTTCTCTTAGTGCCATAACTAGTGTGCACGTGCACACATGCACACAACCTTGCACCACTGAAAATCCCACCTATACAATAATTCTGATTTTCCCCCAGAATTTTAATCATTTATTTAAAAGAATTTTCCTCAAAATCTTGGGGTATTACAATCACCCCTTCTTTTAGGAATTGTGCCCTCACAATTTGCAACATATTCTTTGAGTACTTCTACTTTCTTAGGGAAAAATTATTCAAATATGCATGAGCAAATCAATTAGTCACTGTCTATCATACATATTAAACTTTCTTAGTAATCTAAGAATTTACCTTTTAAATTTGCAAAGAGCCTAGGGTAATCCATCCTGATTTTATCCTCTAGCTCCCAAGTACAATCACTAGGATCTATACTCCATTGAATCTTTACAAGCTTCAATGTCTTGTTTCTTAATTTCTTTTCTTCCCTTGCCACAATTCCCACTGGCTCTTTCTCATAGATTAGATCTGGATTAATCTGAACTTCAGTAGGCTTTTCTAAGATTTCCTCCTTGTCATGTACCCATCTCCTTAGTTGTGACACATGAAACACATTGTGCATTGCACTCATCTTCTCTGGAAGCTCCAGCTTATAGGCTAGTGAGCCTATCCTCTCCAAAATCTTGTATGGTCCAACATATCTGGGTCTGAGTTTCCCCTGCTTGCCAAATCTCAAGACTTTCTTCATTGGTGAAACCTTAATGAAGACATAATCACCTACTTTGAATTCCACTGACTTCCTCTTTGCATCAGCATACTTCTTTTGCCTATCTTGAGCTACTGCCATCCTCTTTCTCACCAGTCCTATTTTCTCTGTGATGTCCTTGACATATTCTGGCCCTAGGATAGCTTTCTCTCCTGCCTCAGCCCAACACATAGGTGATAGACATGGCTTTCCATATAGGTCTTCAAAGGGTGCCATTCCAATTGTACTTTGGTGGCTATTATTGTATGTGAACTCAGCCAAATGGAGGTGGTCCTCCCAATTTCCTCCAAAGTCTAACACACATGCTCTAAGCAAATCCTCTAAAATCTTGTTTACCACTTCTGTTTGCCCATCTGATTGGGGGTGATAAGCAGTGCTTAGGCACAATTCACTCCCCATAGCTTCTTGGAAGCTCTTCCAGAATCTTGAAGTGAAGATTGTATCCCTATCACTCACTATAGTTTTAGGAACACCATGCAATTTTACCACTTCTCTCATAAAAGTTTGGGCTAACCTAGGTGCATTTCTGTCTGCTTTCACTGGTATGAAGTGGGCTACTTTAGTCAGCCTATCTACAATCACCCAAATACTTGTATTTCCCCTCTTGGATCTAGGAAGACCATCTATGAAATCCATAGATATGTCTTCCCACTTCCACTGTGGTATGCTAAGTGGCTGCAACAACCCTGAAGGTCTTTGGGTCTCAGCTTTTATTTGTTGACAAACCATGCACTTAGCAACATATCTAGCTACATTAGACTTCATTCCCTTCCACCAATAGTCCCTTTTTAAGTTTTGGTACATCTTGGTGCTGCCTGGATGTATGGAATATTTGCTCCTATGGTACTCATTAAGGATTTCTTCTTTCAATTCTATGATGTTTGGGACACATATCCTACCCTTGTACCTTAAGTATCCTTTTACATCAATGTGATAATCCTTCACTTCCTCCTTCTTTAATAGGAGAGACCTCTTTTCTGCTAAGTCTTGATCTTCTTCTTGCATCTTTGCCACCTTCAAGGCCAAATTTGATTGTAAAGTAATTAAACTTAACCTTCCTTTACTCCTTTCTTCCTCAATTATCTCCATACTTATCCCACTGCTCTCATCTATTTCCAAATCAGTAAGTATGGTCAAGTCTCTAAACTCCTCCATCATCAACATGGCCACTTTTGCATGCTGCCTACTCAATGCATCTGCCACTTTATTAGCCTTGCCTGGTGTATAAAGTATATCTAAGTCATAAGCAGCAAGAAATTCAACCCATCTGTGTTGTCTCATATTTAAATCTTTCTGTGAAAAGAGATACTTTAAGGCCTTGTGATCAGTGTATAAAATGAACTTTGCACCTAATAAGTAATGCCTCCAAAGCTTCAAGGCATAAACTACTGCTGCCAACTCAAGATCATGAGTTGCATATCTAGTTTCATGGGGTTTTAGTTATCTAGATGCATAGGCTATGACCTGATCTTGCTGCATCAACACAGCCCCTAGCCCTGACCCACATGCATCTGTATATACAACTAATCCCTCATTGCCTTCTGGTACTCTCAACACTGGTGATTTTACCAAAGCCTCCTTGATCTGGGTGAAAGCTTGTTCACACTTATCAGTCCATATAAACTTTTGGTTCTTCCTAGTCAGGTTAGTGAGTGGCATTGCTATTTTAGAAAATCCTTGTATGAATCTCCTATAGTATCCTGCCATCCCCATGAATGACCTAACTTCACTAACATTGTTAGGCTTCTTCCATGCTTGGATTGCTACTATCTTATTGGGGTTTACAGAAATTCCTCTAGCAGAGACAACATGTCCAAGAAAGTGTACTTCCTCCTGCCAGAACACACACTTAGAGAACTTTGCTTTCAAATCTTTTTCTCTTAATCTAGATAAGACCAAATGTAAGTGGTTCTCATGTTCCTCTATTGTTTTAGAGTAGATTAGAATGTCATCTATAAAAATCAGAACAAACTTGTCCAAGTAATCTCTGAATATCCTATTCATTAGGTCTACAAAGTAAGAAGGGGCATTTGTTAGCCCAAATGGCATAACCAGAAACTCATACAAACCATATCTTGTGTTGAATGCTGTATATTTAACACTTGATTCCTCAACCTTCATCTGATGAAATCCAGATGCCAAGTCTAGCCTAGAAAACACTTTAGCTCCACTGAGTTGATCAAAGAGATCATCTATCCTGGGTAATGGGTATTTGTTTTTGATGGTTACTTTGTTTAATTCTCTATAATCTATACACATTCTTAAAGTACCATCATGCTTTTTAACAAATACTACAGGAGCACCCCAGCATGAATTACTTGGCCTTATAAACCCCTTGGCTTCTAATTCTTCCAGCTGGTTCTTTAGCTCTTTTAATTCACTTGGCCCCATCCTTGTAGGCTTTTTGATAACTGGGCTAGCCCCAGGCATAAGGTTAATCTGGAATTCAACAGGTCTATGGTGTGAGACACCTTTTACTTCCCCAAATACATCCAAGTATTCTTTAACTATGGGGATTTCATTAATAGCTGTTTCCTTGGGATTATTTTCTAATTCAATTAAATGATTTAGACTGTTTTCTTTGATAGGTTCACATAGAATTGTAACCCTTTGGCCTTTAGAATTTTGTAGTGAAATGGTGGATGCATCTAGGTCAATTATGGCTTTGAATTGTCTTAGCCAATCTGCCCCTAATATAACTCCTATATTTGGGAAATTTAGAACATATAAATTGGAAACAAATGTGTTTCCCCCTATGTTCAAATTCACATCCACACAAACCATATCTAATACACTAGAACTTCCTAAAGGGCTTTGTATTAACAGAGGTATTTCAGCCAAATTGCAGTTCATTTTCAACCTTTTAACTATTTCATGGGGAATGAGTGAGTGGGTTGCCCCGGTATCATATATTACAGCTAAAGGTATGGTACAAATAAATAGTGTACCTTCCACTTGCCCATGGTTTTCAGCATTAGCCTCAATTATGGCCTTGCCCCTACCTTCCAGGTTTGCCACTTTCCCTTGTTGCTTGTATTCTGGGCAATTTCTTTTCATATGCCCTTCCTTCCCACATAGAAAGCATTTGAAAGCTCCCCCTTTAAGCTCTGGGCATCTTGGCTTAATATGGCCTTCTTTCCCACAATGGTTGCAAACTATTTTTCTTTTGGCTTCATTGGGCTTTGCATCTACTGCCTTCTTACCATCTGCCTCTCCTTTCTTCTTATCATAAGGATGGTACTTCCCTTTGTTCTTCTTGTTTCTATTGTTTTTGAAGCTCCTAAACTTATCTCTTTCCTTGTCATGCTGCTCAATCTTCAGAGCCAAATCTATCACTTGATCAAAAGTTCTGTCAGCATAAGGTAATATAGCCCTGCTAAGCCCTGGGTTCAATCCCTTGATGTATCTATCATTTTTGGATGCTTCATCAGCTACTAACATTGCCCCATAGGTTGACAATCCCTCAAACTTCTGGGTGTATTCTGTGACATTCATAGTCCCCTGTCTAAGTTTGATGAACTCCTCAAGTAAAGTGGTTTTTGCTGAGGCTGGAACAAACCTTGCCTCTAACATCTCCTTAAATTGATTCCAATTAATATCATTTTCATTCCGGCCAGCTATGATCACCTCCCACCAACTCAAAGCTGCACCTTTTAATTGCCTTGAGGCCACTTGCCTCTTCCTTTGGTCATCTAGCTGCATATCAGTGAAGATCCTCTCTAATGTCCTCAGCCATGCTTGAATCTCCATTACACTTTCAGTTCCTTCAAAGCTCTTGCCTCCCAAGTTGGTATAAGTCTTCACTAACTTGGAGAGCTCCTCATATGGGTTCTCAGGTCTGTGCCCAATTCCATCTCTCAAAACTCTCACAAATTCCTGCATGTCAAGCATTTGTGGTGTGCTAGATCCTCCTTGATGATGAGACCCTCTTCCTACCATATTTCTAAAAGTATATGTATTTCATCTTATTAGTTTATAACACTTAGCTTTAATTTTAAATTGGTTGTATCTTTCCTATTTAGTCATTGTGTATGTCACATGCACACACATACATACATTCAGGGAATACTTATAAACAGTCAAATATACAAACAAACCTAGTATAAACATAAGCATACAAACATTTTGCTATGTTAATTAAAACATAGCTCTGATACCAAATGAAATGACCCTCCTATTTCCACAATAATTTCATTAGTGATTTTTTTTTAGAGATGATATATAGATATATCATCCATTACAAATATATTTCCCGGGGTCATTTTCTTTCTCTAATAAACAAAATATATCCAGGATCTTTCACAATATAAAAATATTGTTTTAATTCTAAATCATTTTTAACATACATATATGAAGATATCTATGTTATATTCTACTTGAATCAGAGCATGATAATAAGTAGAAATCCTTTTAAATCTATTAAAATGTGATAAATTCCCTTTTAAAAAGATTGCTTATTGTATCCTGATTTTTGACTATATTGTCCACTGGAAATATGTACTTTAGGCTATTTTACAACTAAGAGATGATCAAGCAATAATCAGTGGAAAGCAAGCTTATAATATAGATGATTGTCTTAAAGTCTGGATAGTATCCAACTCAGGTTAAAAGAAAGTGGATCATAAGTGAACACAAGCAACATCTAGGCGTAATGGAAACGCGCCTAACTTATACATGAGAGGTCACGAGTTCGAGTACTATGCTGGTCGGTTCAAACACAATTTTTGTTTTTCTTTTTATTTTCTCCTGTGTGGTTTGGAATCTGATACTTACCTATATCTGCCCATATATACTCAATTTTTACTTATAATCTATCATACAAAACAATACTTCTTGCTTTATTATTTTTGAAATCCTTTCCTACAACTGTTCTAGGAATTTATACTTATATTTTTGCCCAATATCAACATGTACACAGATATACATGTACATGTCAGTGTCTTTGTTCATTTTCCAGAAAACTGAGCTCAAATGTTCCCTTGCTTCATTGATTTGAAGTGAAACGTTTGGCCTGACCTATGGTCTAACCATGTGGTTAATCTGGCCATTCTTTTGTTTGCATTTTACAACCCAGAATATACACAAAACATTGATACCTCTCCTTTTCAAAAACATATTTATATATATATTTGTATGAATCAGATACCTTGTGATCAGATATATATCATTCTTCCTAACCATAATTCTCTTTTAAAAATACATCTTCAGAGTATATACACTTTTTCTTGCATTTGGTCATATATCAATATCATGAATTGAAAACATAGCAGTTTAATCCTTTTCTGGGTTTTCCCAATATAATTTTCTACATATCTATTTTTTTTTTGAAAGGACTCAGGATTGACTGAAATCATCATAAAATGATTATGCTTATAAAATCCAGGTTTTTCCCTCTAAATCAAAACAACTTTAGCAAATAGGTTTTCAAATCAGTTTAACATCAATCTCCTTAATACATACCAAATCAGAAATAACCAGAAACAACACAGCATATGTCTCTTACAAGTTCTTCCTACTTAATACATTTAGATAGCCATATCAATCAGGGAATACATGCATGAATTAACACATTCTAGCTTTTATTTCTAATTATCTTAGCATCCTCTATTCCATATCTTTTTAATCTTGCTTACTTAGCTCCATCACAACCTGCAAAAGCATTAGTGGCTGCCCCATTATAAATGAGACACCCCCATGTGCCATGAGCAATAAGGGTCAGATCTATGATCTGGTGTGAGCATTTCTAACATATCCATGATATTAAGCTAAGGATACAGCATAAATATACTTTGCATACTTGACAGGTATTATCATATACAATACATAAGAGCAAACATGTGCATTAAAACAACTTTCATCTGGAACTACTAAGGTTGCCTTTTTCTTCTTCTTGTAAATTCCTGGCCTCATCTGCTATAAGGAATCAAAGGGACACATTGCCATGAACTAATTAACATCATGGCACAAAGATCTCAGGACTTAAACAAGCCATGTGCCAACTTGTCTACTTCAAATAGGACAAGCATTCCAGCAGCCTTCTTGGCACAAAATCCTTAGTTATATTACTAAGTGTATTTATGTTCATTCTATCAATGATAGCTAGGTGTACAAACCACCTGTACACATGAAGCATACTAGTTACCTTGCAGACATAATATTGCAAGCAAGTTAAAGGTTACTTTCTGGAGGTATAACACCCCAGTCATTCCATCTCACATTATTTAGCATATAAACACCCTATTCAAGCATATACCAGAATGTTTGCAACTGAGAATGAATGCATGGCTCTATTGGGTTTATTTTGATTTTGCAAGCAACTATGTTTTGCCAGATTTTTAATCTTGTTTAAACATAGTTTTTAGGCTTGTAAATTTCTGTTTGGTTTTGGGCTCAGCACTTATAGAGAAAGACTCCATTGCACCCTTAACCAATTATTTCAAGCCTCAGCACCATACCAATGTATATGCAGCTCATAGTTTTCTTTTTTTCATTCTTTGTCTTAAGCCATGATTCAGACTAGTTACAAATACTCTATTATATGTTCTTTAAGGTTTTAGTATAACATACAGAGATGAAAATAGAACAACAAAGTTATACATTCAGCATAGCAGATCATATCTCATCAAGCATTCATGAAACCATCAGTAGCCAACATAGTTTGTAAATCAAAACATGCAAAATATAGCATATAAAAGCTTGGCTGCCTAATCCCAGGTCTTAATGCCATGTATATGAGTGAGGATACTCACCTAAATGCTTACACAAGCTTAATCCAGAAAACCCCTCAAATCTTTAGCCTTATCTTCCTCTTCTTCCTTAGGTTAATTAATTAGTGAGAGAGCAGTTTTCTGGTTAGGCTCTTGGTTTAAATAAGGGTTCTATCTAGGGTTTTGGGTGATGCAAAATCCCTATTTTAGCCCAGACCAGAATTATGCATTTGGCATTGCATATTCCCTCCCTCCTAACCCTTAATGTCCCGGCCAATATTTTAAAACAAGGCTAAATTGTGCCCATTTTCTTTTCTTTTCAGAAAGTGATTACTTTATGTATTTTTATTATACTTACCTCAAACATGATAATGGTGTGACTTTCTATTTTCTGCCTATGTACATTTGCTTTCTTGCACTTTGGTTCTTACTATTTTAGTGATTCCTTTATTAATTTTCTGCTCAAATAATATCTGGATATATATATACATTTATACAACTATGGGTGTTAATTTAACTTTAACCTTTTATTTGCAGAAAACATGTGCATAATTATGTGCATTTCTACACCTATTATTCAAATAAAATTTCACTTATTCATTATAAATCAATGTTCTCTTCTGTCTTAATTTTCAGACAAGTAATATATATGCGTATATATAGATATATATATATATACACACATCCTCAGGAATTTTTAATATTCATGTCTAGGCCTATATTTCCTTTATTTAAAACATTTTATCTAAATGTTTTCCTTCCTTGTTTTATCATTCAGGAATTCTGGATTTTCTCTTAGTGCCATAACTAGTGTGCACGTGCACACATGCACACAACCTTGCACCACTGAAAATCCCACCTATACAATAATTCTGATTTTCCCCCAGAATTTTAATCATTTATTTAAAAGAATTTTCCTCAAAATCTTGGGGTATTACACCTATCATCTTAGGTGATAATGATAAATATATTGAAACCTCGGAAATTTTAGAAATAAACAATTTGGATAATGTTATGCATGAGAATAACCAGGACACACCAACTGTTGCTATTCAAAGAAGGCAGTCCACCAGAAATGTTAAAGCCCCTCTAAAATTTCAAGATTATGACTGTAGTCTTCCTGGCCATTCTTTTAAGGACATTTCAAATAATGTTGTTTCTGATCCCAGTTTTAAACCTTTCATTGCAAATGTAATGCAATGTTTTGAACCTTCTTCGTACAATTCTGCAAAGAATCATCCTGAGTGGGTTGAATCAATGAATCAAGAGATAGAAGCTTTGGAAAGAAATATGACTTGGGAAATCACTGAATTACCAAAAGGTAAAAAGGCCATAGGATCAAAATGGGTATATAAAACGAAGTTGCTTCCTGATGGAAAAATAGATAAACTGAAAAGTAGAGTGGTTGCTATTGGATATCAACAAGTTCCTGGAAAAGACTTCAAAGATACTTTCTCCCCTGTGGCTAAATTAGCTTCTGTCAGAATTGTCATAGCCTTAGCTAATATCAGAAAATGGCCACTTTTTCAAGTTGATATAAATAATGCTTTTCTTCATGGATACATTGATGAAGAACTTTACATGAAGCCCCCTCCTGGATATCATAAATGCAAAGCTGGTCAGGTTTGCAAACTAAAGAAATCACTATATGGTCTTAAACAAGCTTCAAGACAGTGGAACAAAGAATTATGCAAGTTTTTAAAATCCTGTGGTTTCTGTCAAGCTGTTGAAGACTACTCATTATTCACAAGACGCTTGAATGATGAGTTGATTATAATTCTGATCTATGTTGATGATATGCTTTTGACAGGGACATGTCAAAAGCAAATAGATGAAATAAAGGAAAAGTTGGATAAAACTTTTACTATTAAAGATCTTGGCACATTGAAGTATTTTTTGGGTATTGAAATTATGAGAACTTTAAATGGAATTTTTTTGTCTCAAAAGAAATATATCAATGATATAATTAAATCTCTGGATTTCGATTCTACCAAAGTGGTTTTAACTCCTTTACCTACTGGTTTAAAGCTCTCTACCGATGATGGAGAAATTATAAAAGATCCAGAAACCTATAGAAGTTTGATTGGAAGACTTTTATATTTAGGTATTACAAGACCAGACTTGTCCTATTCGGTTCAGCACCTATCTCAGTTTTTAAGTTGCCCCAGAGAACCTCATTTGCAAGCTGCTTTTCATATTGTGAATTATTTAAAGGGAACTTCTGACTTTGGTTTGTTCTATCAATCAGACTCG
The DNA here is from genome assembly GCA_030737815.1 of Allium fistulosum. NCBI lineage: Eukaryota > Viridiplantae > Streptophyta > Magnoliopsida > Asparagales > Amaryllidaceae > Allium > Allium fistulosum. Next base: position 1,183,028,722 of record CM060903.1, read on the forward strand.
GCTCTAATTTTAAATGGTTATTCTGATGCGGATTGGAGTAGCTGTAGATTTTCCAGCAGATCTCTCAGTGCATATTGTATTTACTTAGGGAACAATTTAATTTCATGGAAGACAAAGAAGCAGAAAACTGTGAGCAAATCATCTGCAGAGGCTGAGTATAGAAGTATGTCATCAACAGCTAGTGAACTTGTTTGGATAGCTGGAATTTTGGAGCATTTGCAAGTGTGTATACCAAAACCTGTTAAGATGTTTTGTGATAATAAATCTGCGGAATTTCTTGCACATAATCCTGCTTTTCATGAGAGGACTAAGCATATTAAACGAGACTATCATTATGTCAGAGAGCAAGTTGAAGAAGGATTCTTAACTACTGTTCATGTTTCAAGCAAATTACAACATGCTGATCTTCTTACCAAATCTCTAACAGTGAAGCAACATCAAGATTTATGCTGCAAGCTTGGCCTTGTCTCGCAAGTCCAACTTGAGGGGGGTGTATAAGATATATATCGGTTTGGTGAAGCGGGTTTGGGTATTTTTCTTTTATAGGTTTGACAGCTGTTTGTTTTTGATTGGCTTCATGTGATTATAAAAGCCTGTATTGCGTTTCTCCTGTAACTGAGAAAAAACAGAAATAATATACTCTTTTGTTTTTCACAGATGTCTACTTCCGTTATAGCTTATAGCTTATTTCCTTATGGATCTCATCTACAATATTGAAATACAAACTATAATGATCTATAAGTCAAAAGAAAAGCAATATGTAGCTTTTAGGATTCTATTTGGTAGTAGTTAGAATAGTTCTGTTTGGTAGTTTTATGAGCAGAAAACCGATCCTTGTTATTTTTGCGTTTGGGGTATTATAGGCATCATGTACATTGAATTCTGTTCGATATTCACTGGAAAATAGCTAGTTTCCATAAATGTATGCTTAAATCGCGTCGATATGCTTCGATCGGCAGGTTTTCTTTGGCACCGGATATATTGGCGATGTTACATTTCAAAGAGATAGGAAGGAAGAACCTTGTTAGTGTTGATTACCAAACCATTTTCACAGTTTAGTAGTATTTTTGTCTATACGAACCGTGAAAATGGTTTAGTGCTAGACACTTAACCAAATATCCAAAAATTGTTTAATTAAAGTCAAGTAACAAAAGAAAAAAAAGAATATTTGACCAAACCATGATCACCGAACACATTTCACGGCTCGGCAGCAATTTGTTCGATATTGGACAATGAATTATGACCGGTACTAGTCGGTTCAAATATCTCTTTTTCCTTCATTTGTTCTAGCTATTTCTCAACTTATTCATCTCTTGGTCATACCTGCTCGATTGTTTCTTGGTAGATTACTACGACCCTTCTAAATGTCAGTCTTTCTCTCGATGTCCTTTTGTCTTTGATCGATCATACGAAAAATTGTTCACAACACTCGTCCCTTGAAACATAACTACGTGAATACTATTGGACCAAGTCTGTTTTATGGTGGATAGTTTAGCGTAAATTTTTTAAAAAAATCCCTTGATAGATCTTTGTTGGGCTTATATAAATAATTATTTTTTATTAAATCCTATTTAAAGTTTCAAATTATTATTTTGGATCTATATTGCATTTTATAAAGTATTAACTTATGTATATTTTGAAATATATTGAGATAAGAAATGTAAAATAATGTATATAATTGTACTAAACATGTGTATAACTACATATGTATACATATAGTTATTGGGATTTATAACCAATGTATACACACATATAGTATATAATATACTATACATATGTATATGAGGTCCTTTATATACATATCATATGTGTGTGTACATATTTTAAATGTAATTATATATATATATATATGTGTGTGTGTGTGTGTGTGTGTATATCCACACGATTTATATACATATAAACACAATATATATTATATAAATATATATTATCTATAATTGGGCCAAATACATATACTGGAGAAATTTTTTACTTATACTTGCGAATAATTTATATTTAAATCTTTGTGAATATATATAATATATTATAAATAAAATATATTTAATTAAATTTCAAAATATACATATGTACATACATATATATTCAAATCTTATTTAAATAATGTCCACTAAGTCAAATAAATATTATATTAAATATAATTACATAATTTAATAATTTAAATTATATTTAAAAAATGGTTGAAAACTAATTTTATAAATATAAATATAATATGTAATAATAATGTACATAGTTAACATTAATTTAATTATATATATATAGTTTACATTACTATTATTAAACCAAAAATAATTTTTTATTAAAATAAAATGGGTTGGAAATATATTTGTAAATCGCACCATTGGCCGAGTGCCTATCCATACATTATTGGAATATGCTGTCCGGTTTCTTTTTATCTTCATCAAGTTTCTTAACCTCTTCAAGTTCTAACAAGCGTTAATAACACTATCTTTACGAACTAACAACTCTCTATTTTTCATATTATCATTCGATTGTTTCTAGTTCACTTAATTTTATATTCTAGTAATCCTTTTTCTTGTATATTTGATATATATGTACATTTATTTTCTTTAATTAAAACATATATATACATAATTTGTAAAATCAAAAATAAAATTAATTAAATATATATAATATGTTTTATATTATGTACTAATTATATTTAAATAAACTTTATTACAATTAAATTAAAGAGGGAATTAGAAAGAAGGTCAAACTTTAGGAAATAATTAGACTGAAAGACACCAAGTTTCATTTTTGGGTTGAAGGACAAACTTTAGAAAAAAATTAGGTTGAAGGACAATGCTAGTTATAACTAGCATTATATTCAGTTTACCAAAATGCTAGTTATAACTATCATTATATTCAGTTTTACACTATACAAAATGCTAGTTATAAGTAGTGTTGTCCTTCAGCCTAATTTTTTTTTAAAGTTTGTCCTTCAACCCAAAAATGAAACTTGTCGTCCTTCAGCCTAATTTTTTTTTCAAAGTTTGTTCTTATGCCAATTTTCCACTAAATTAAATCTATCTTGGCCATTGGCCAAAAAGAGTTTTTTTCATTAATTTATAATCCGATTTAAATTAAATGTATATGTATAATTGAATATTAATTAAATAATAAAATATAAAATTACATTCAAGGCCCAAAAAATAGATAAGGTGTTATCGATAAATTTTCCCCAGTCTTGGAATTGACTCAAATCGGATAAAAATGATGAATAAATAGATCAAGAAGCTTAAGAAAGATCAAGATTGGAGACTCGATGATTTGGCCAAGTAAGAATTAACTACAATCGATTGGTATCAAATAGTTTGCTTGTTGTGATTTGCACCACTTACTCTCGTGTGAATCAAAGCTTAAAGCAGGAGGAGTATAGGAGCTATGATGTGACATGGATCAATGTCGATCCATATCAATCGACACTGAACGATTGTGAGTTCAAGATGTAAGTGCTCAAGAGCTAAAGACCTTAAACTAAGAGAAAATATGAAGTAAAATGGGATAAGTAGTTAACCAAATCTGTCGGTACCGATCCATATGGATTGGTACTGAATGACTCAATCATTGGAAATCATCACTTTTGACTTGTTCTTTGTGACTAGAATCTAGGGTATGGATATTTACTTGTTCAAATTCATACTTTTAGCTATGATGGAGGAATTCACCTATAAATAGAGAACATTCATCAACTAGAAATGGACTTTTTGTCCAATTTGAGATCTAACCTTTGTATTTCGAGATTCTATTGTAAATTGAGTGTTTTAGAAAGAAGTAATCGATAAAAACAACTAAGTGGACGTAGGCCAAAGATTTCGCCGAACCACTATAAAATATTATGTATCTTTTCTCTATTTCTCTTTGATGTCTTACTTTTTACATTTACTTACCATGATTCTATCAATTTAGGGTGTTAGCCTAGAAAAAAGGCTAACATTTTTTGTGCTTTCATTGAGAAGAATTTAGATCTAATTGTTGAAGATGAAGAAGCCAACTATAAGGAAAGTTATAGCCGAAGGGAATCAACCGGAGCATGGGGCAACCAGAAGGTATCCTCTAGTTCAAATCAACCTTCAATCTTTGTGACTAGAGATGAGATGTAAGGAATGATGACAAACATACAAATGATGTTGTTAGCTCGATAGAAAGAGATGTTGAATAGCCTTTTCCAACACATGGAGCGACAAAGAGCACCTGGAGTTACTAGAAATCAAGACCAGAGAAGGTCAGAAAATAGTGATGTTGGAATAGAAGCATGGAGGCACAAGATGGAATAAGTTCAACTCAACCCTCAGCTTCCACAATCAATTGGTATCGATCGATCCGGACTGATCGGTACCAATCCATTTGGACAACTAGGCAAAATTGATTTGGATCCCAAACAAGGAAGAGTGCATTAGGGAAATGAATTTGAGTCTAGGAACCAAGATCGAAATGCAAAATTATAGCTACATGGAGAAAGAACCAAAAGTTCCCCACGGGAAAGGGAGGCATGAGGAAGTCTTGGATCAGAGGCATATTGAGCCTCAAAGATTTCAACTGAATCAAAAAGATCGTATAGCTGAGATTGTACGACTAGCAATTCGAGGTGGAGCCCCAAGTCGAAGTTTGAAGGATGTGAATCGAAACTCCTTCGCCCTAAACATTTGATATGTAAGGAATCCACATGATTTCAAGCTACCTATGTTGGAATTGTATGATGAAGGGACTGGTCCTACAGTTCATTTGATGAGATACATCCAACGCATGCGGGTGTTGGAAGTTTTGGAAGAAGTGATGGGATGTTGCTTTCCAATGTCCTTAACTGATTTACCTACCATACAATTTTTCCAGCTCGATAATGGATCCATTATTGCATGGATAGAACTAGTTGAAAGATTCATAAGCTAGTTTAAGGGTTATATTGTTCGACCAAGGAATGTGATAGCACTTTCAAAAGTGAAGCAGAGGGTGAAGGAAGATTTAACATGGCAACCTCTATTGTTTAGAAACCAGATACATCAATTGTTCTTATGGTGCTGGTTGTAGGAGTCGCTAGTAAGACCGAGTTTAAGAAGGCATTGGAAGTGGATCTGCTAGTGGATCTAGTAGATTTCTATTATCAAGTTGAAAGATATTTGCATCAAGAAGACGCAAAAGCTGGGAATGTCGAAGAAATGCTTTGAAGGATGAAGGACCATCCAAGGTAGAACTGGAAAATGCAACGAAAATAGAAAGGAAGGCTAATGATAGTTTCGAAGATCCCATGCATCTGAAGAGGTACCGAAGTTTATCTCCTACACCGACTTAATCGAAACCTAGAGAGGATTTATTTGAATATTAAGGGGTTGATTCAATGCAGGAAACCTTATAAGAGAGAGCCCAAGGAATGAGAGAGAAAGTTTGGGAAATACTACATATTCCATGAGCTAGATGGATATGAGACAAACGAGTGCATATACACGGGGGATCTAGATTCAAAACAACTGATTGCTGCAGTATGCAAGGACTTTAACCATAGCACAAATAGCAGTGGTGCCACGGGTGAAACCACCAACTATTGTGGATGGCCCCAGTCGCAACCGAGGATATGGTAGAGCATGGTTATCTCATGAGCGAGATGGATTGGAATTAGGGTTATTTTTCCATTTTAGTTTTCTTTTGCTTTGATTAAACCATAAATGTTTACCATCGGGCAAGTTACATATGTACATGACCTCGATCGATCCCATAGGCATGTTCTGAGTTAAAGCCTGAGAGTAATCCTTGATTGGACTATTTGCTTAGATTTATGTTTGATGCACTTTGCTTTAGCTTCTGTGAATAATCTGTTGATTGATATTTAGCCATGAACTCATTTGAACATGATATTTGATCTTAACATTATTGTGGGGTACTGATGGAATTTGGTTATCCTTTATATTTGATTCATAGACTAATTGATTATGGTTCTCTCGATCGGAGAGATGGGATGATGAACCGTGAAATACAAGTCTCCTCGCTGGAGAGTGAGTGGGTGGGCTTATACAGGATAACGAGTCCTCTTACCGAAAAGTTTGTGGAAGGACTCGTCTTAAACTATGAGCCTTCTCGCCGCAGAGTAAGTGGATGTGCCCAATTAGATTACAGTTGTCTAATCTGAAGAGGTTATAATTTAACGTCAAGATATGAAGACTTTTTTATTTAGATTGACTTGGTTATGAATATTGAATTATCAATAAACATTATTAGTTGATCTGGTTGGACTCACTTATAATGGGTTGATGGGGGATTCTAGACGATTTATAAGTAATGCTTTAACTTGATGCAACGCTTCAACTTAATATATTGGTACTAAATATATGTTTGCTTTCTAATGAAATTTTGTTCTAGTTGGACTTGCTTGTGATGGGATGTTGAGAGATATCAACTTAATTCCAAGCAATGCCCTGACTAGGATTGCATGATAACGTGATATGTGATTTGTTTATGATATATGAATCCCAAGATAATGAGGGAAGATGATGATTCATAATTGATGTTTAGGCAAGGATACAAATCCTTAACCTTGATGGGTCTAGAATGACCTCTGATTTGTAGGTGAGTCCGAGAGAACTGGACGCATTAATCTGGTAGATAACCTAAAGACATAACTAATAATTTGTCAACATCAATACATGTTCTTAATCAATGCATGCTTTGCATCCATAGAAGCATGCTTTGGGAAGCAAGTGTTATTGGAAGTTCTTTTGCAGTCTTGGAATCGACTCAAATCATAGAAACTAGACTACAAAATGATGAAGGAATAGATCAAAAAGCTTGGGAAAGATCAAGATTAGAGATTCAATGATTTGGCCAAGTAAGGATAACTACCATTGATCAATATTGACCAGTATGGGTTGGTACCGAATGGTTTGCTTGTTGTCATTTACATCGCATACTCATGTGTGACTCAATGCTTGAAGCCGAAGGAGGATAGGAGCTATGATGTGTCGTGGATTGATGCTGATCCATATCGATTGGCAACAAACGATTGTAAGTTTAATATGTAAGTGCTTAAGAGATGAAGACCTTAAACTAAGAGCAAATATGAAGAAAAATGGGAGAAGCCGCCAACCAAATTCGTCGGTAACAAGGTTTAAACTTGGATTTTGGTCACATTTCGTCTTGGAAATTATAGAATTCTGGTCTCGTATCGAGGGAGATATCGGATGACATGAGTGCATCTCAGACGTCCATCTTGGATTTACATCTCGAACATAAAGTTCATTTTGGGGACATCACGGGGTATATGTTATCTCTAAATTAATTTGCTTGCACAAAAATATCTATAAATACTACATAAAAAATTAATTTTCGCTTGATTTGCGTTTTCATTATTTCTGCACCAAACCATCCAACTTCACCTCTAATTTATTTAAATCATCTCATGATCCAAATTTATAGTAAACACATAAAATTTAGAAATTTCATAAATTGCACCTCTCTTACCAAATTCAATCCAATTGCATATAGTAAAGTTTCCCTAGTTGTCAAACAAATCAAATCAACATGAAATCACAATCGATCCTCTTTCTAATTGAATCTGGTCAGCTCTTAATCGAATCTAATCATATTATATTTTCAAAATCAATCAAACACTAACAAAATTTATCATATGAAGTAAGATACAAAAATAACATTCAATTATGGATGGGAGAGATGGAGGGATTTACCCATTGATTTTTCTCAATCCATTTTAAATTCGAATAATTCTTTTCTTCTCTCTAAGTAACTTTCATCCTATTATGTAGGTCTCTTATCAAATGACAAATAATATGGAAATGAAGGAAATGAGGCTTTTATGGCTCATGAAATTTTTTTTATTATAAAATTAAATTTTCAAATCTCATCGAAACAAAAACCAATTCACCAGAAAGTATTTCTAGTAATCCTCTTTATATCAGGATGCAACTGGACAAATTTATGTAAAATCCTAATTAGTTATAGTGTAATCGATTATATCTCAAGCAACGTGCATCCAAAAATGATTTGGCTTGCATCGTTGCATTCACTGATGTCAAACCCCTTATTTCGACCGGTCGCATGTATATATAAATATTTGATATGCTATTTATCACATAATTTTAATTTTCATCCAAATTTAAATAGGTACAAAAAAATATTAATATCGGCTGAGATATTGGAATCTGATCTCGATCGAGATATCGTTTGAGATACTGTGATCTCGACCGATGTATGGGAAATGAGATTTTAGCCAAAATTTTGTGTTTTGTTTCACATGAACTTCTCTTTGGGATCTGGACCAAGATATCAGCTTAGATTGCAAGGTTTGATACAATGGTTGGTACTGATCCATATGGATCGGTAATGAACATCCAATCATTGGAAAACGTCCATTTTGACTTGTTCTTTATGGTTAGACTTTCAGATCTGGATGTTTACTTGTTCAAATTTGTTCCGCCGACTATGGTAGAGGAATTCACCTAGAAATAAAGAACCTTCATCAAATAAAAAAGGGCTTTTTGGCCAATCCAAGATCTAACCTTTGTATTTCGAGAGTCCATTGTAAATTGAGTGTTCTAGAAAGAAGTAATCAATAGAAATAATTAATTGGACATAGACCGAAGATTACGTTGAACCATTATAAAATATTATGTCTCTCTTCATATTTTCTTTTTGATTTCTTACTTTATACATTTATTTACCACAATCACGTCAATTTGGTGTGTTAGCCTAGAAAAGAGGCTAACATAAGAGTTAGGGAAAATGATGTAGATCTAAAATAAAAGTTCGCCTATTTTTAACCCGCTTATTCATCACACGTTGATTCGAGAGTCTCCTATTGGAATCGATATTCCACTCGCTTAAATTTGAAACACTCATAGGAACACACCGAAGAAGGAAGTTTTGTGTTTGGAAATGTTAAAGAAGGGGATTCTCGTGGAGAAGAGAGCATGAAAACTAGTGAGAATAAATGAAGTGAAGGCTTTCTGTGATGCCCTAGCCCAGTACATATGATATTAAAGGGAGGTAATCGTCTGAAATCATGGAGTAAAGGATATGATAGGTGCGATCTCTCATATCTCTTCCCTTGTGTCAGCATAGATATGTGACAATCAAATATCTAAACTGTTTCCAAACACGTATCTCATCTATGAAAGAATTTGTGGTATGCCCTAGGAGTAATTATGCAATTTGTTATATATATCTAACCTTTTAATCAATCTTGTTCATAATAAAATTTATTTGGTGTTTTTTTTCTTTTATATACTTTACTATATTGTGATATAAATAATTAAGTAACTAATTTAAAGTGTATAAATAAGAAAATCCTTAAATAAAATGTTATGCGGTTGTAGTTGCAAGTTGTTAACCCCCTTTTTAGCAAAGCAGATTTCAACTGGACTTAGAAGATTCAAATGAGGACAAAACGACTTGAAAATTGGCATGAACTCTTAGATGGAGCAAAGAAACATCTCAAAAAAAATTCAACCAAAAATAGGCTAACCACACATGTCGGTATCGACATGAAGAGAGGTAAACTGACATGTTTTTGACAACTCCATAGATGTTGTGACTTCTTGGGACACCTCCATATGGGATTAGAAGAGTACTACAATAGAGTACAAGTTATTTCGAGCTAAGTAAAAAAATCGCTACTGACCTCTTAGGCAAAAAGGCTGATACCGGGCTGTTTTAGAGAGAAGTTGTAATCGATTCGTTTTGGACGACCAACGATTAATGGAAACAAAACGAGGAAACTTAAAATCAAGTAGCATAAAGAATGCAAAAGTGTTCGACAAGTTTGGAGCAATACAAAAATGTATTTGCCGACATGTTTAAACACCTAGGTGGTGTTGGCATCAAAATTGACCACCAACACCCAATTACAAGCGAAAGCACCAATATCCAATCACAGATAGAGTATATGTAGAGAGTATAATATGAAGAATAGCCAAAATTAAAATGAAAGCAGTAAAAAAAGACAAGATATATAGTGGTTCGGCTAACTCCGGCCTACGTCCACTCCAGAAGAATCCTTTTTATTATACTGAAATTTGATTACAGTTACAATTCGGAATTTTTGAAACAAAAATGGCAGAGTCGCCTTTAAGTCGAAGATGTAGAGAAACAGAATGAGAATCCCCCTTTCTGAAGCCACGCCTGCTGTATTTATAGGTGAAATCTCGGCTATAGCGCCTCCTCACCTACATGGGCCCGCCATCACGACCGTCGAGCCCAACTCATCCAAGTACGTCGACCTGAAGTAGACAACACGTCGACCCGGAGAAAAATCAGTGCAAATCCGAAGCAAACCTGTGGATGGCCCGAAGTAAGACGAATGCCGACCCCAAGTAACATGAATGCCGACCCCATCCAAACTCCTCAATGCCGACCGGTGTGCTGACCCAAAGTCAATCCCAAAGCAGCACCCAAAATAACCCGAAGTAATCCCATCGCCGACCCCTAGCTAAAGCAATGCCGACCCCAAGCTCCATCTCCTTATGCCGACCCCTATGTCCAATGTCGACTCGAAGTTTTCCTGATGCCGACCTTAAGTAAAATGAATGCCGACCCCATCCAAACTCCTCAATGCCGACCCGGGTGTTGACCCGAGGTCATTCCCAACATAGCACCCAAAACGAACCAAAGTAATCCCATAGCGACCCCTAGCTAAAGCAATGCCGACCCCAAGCTCCATCTCCTTATGCCGACCCCTGTGTCCAATGCCGACCCGAAGTTTCTTGATGCCGACCCCAAGTATGGGCTATGCCAACCCCACGTAAATGCCGACCCCTAGTTCAATGTCGATCCAAAGTGAAGTTTGAAGTTAAGCCCGTGCCGACCCGAAGTAGAACCCGAAGCAGAACCCGAAGCAACACCAATGCCGACCCGAAGCTGAACCCGAAGCAATGCCAATGCCAACCCGACCGAAGTACATCCTATTATGACCCGAAGTAAACACTTTCCTGACCCGAAGCAAACCACATGGTGACTCGAAGCAACCCCTTGGCTGACCCAAAGCAACCCGACCTTTCCCGAAATCCATATTCCAAGTACCCGGCATCGTTTATCCATCGACTGTGCTAAATCCTGACTTCATATTCATATTTATCATCTATAATTGATCATCCAACCACCTATTCGAACCAAACCCATAATATTCCAGCCTTGATAACCGAGCAGTCCATTGAGTTAAATCCGCGTGTATACGGCCTTGCCAAAAGGCAGGTCAACAGGTGGGTCCCAAGATTTTTCACACTACTTCGGGCCGATATTTGGACTGCCCTAGGTGGATTTCTGGCCCAACATAACTGTTTCCCCTATAAATACAAGTCATAGAGAAACCAAAACAAGATCTGAATTCTTTGACCGTGGAGACTCTACCATTTCTTCACCTCTAATCTCTCCTCCAATAGAGTCACCTAGAAAACAACTATTTGCTGTTCTAGGACTTAGATCAGCAAATTCTTAGTACTAGTGACTCCTAAAGACTCTAGAAACATCAATGTAAATCTAAGATCCATTAGATTGTGGTCAGATATAAGAAAACTAGTTGTAATCCAGAGAGAGAACAACTAATAAACAGATTGAAGTGGACATAGGCCGAAGATTACGCCTAACCACTATAAAAATTGTGTTTATTTTTATTGCTTTTCTATTTATTTAATCTGAACTGGTGCTCTCATCTGATTTTTGGGTATTGATCCATTTTTCATGTTAATATTTTAGTGCTTTCACTAAGAACAAAGCTAGATCTGAAAACCTGAAGCTTGAATCTCAGATTTGGAGAAGATGAAGAAGCCTAATACTAGATCTAAAACCGGAGCAAATCAACCAAAGCCTTGGGATAGCCAGAAGGTGCCCTCAAATTCTCATCAATTCATCTACATGACCAAGGAAGAGATGGAGAGAATAATGAAGGAGATGTAGGACGGGATGATAACTAGACAATAAGAGATGCTGGAAGGATTTTTTCCAAAGGATGGTACAACAAGGAACCAATGCAGGAGCATCTGGAGTTAGAGTGGAGTAAGCTGGAACAATGCCCCTACGAACAGATCAACCGATACTCGGGGGAAATGTTAGAACGAAAGCCAGAATGTCAGGAATTGATAATGTTAGAGCTAGGAACGTGAATCTGAATGATCAAAGATCGGAGGAATATGTGCCAAAGCTTCCTCGAAGAGGTGGAGGATAGAATGGGACCAGAGGTACAGGTCAGAATGGTAATGCATGGTTTGAGGAGTACGTGCCAGAGTACGTGTCGAGATTCCCCTACAGGAACAAGGAGGTAGAATGCAGTTTGTGGTTTGGGACTTCCGTTGGATGGCAGAGGGAAACAAAAACCTAATGGTGATGGCTAGGAATCGAAACGGCTAAGGAGGGGACCAAAGTTCTCTTCTTACGTTGAGTTGATAGAGACCTCCGAGAGGATCTATTTAGAAACTAGAGGGCACATCCTCTATCAGAAGCTGGCTAGGCAAGAACCTATTGATCAGGAGAAAAGATCCGGAAACTACTGCATCTTTCATGAGCTGGAAGGGCATGAAGTGAACGAGCGCAGGCACCTTCGCGACTTGATAGAAGAACTGGTTTGGAGTAATCAGCTTCTATAGTACGTGGAGAACTGAACTGCAATGATGCGGACAGAGCAACCACCATCTACAACACACACATTCAGATACAACCAGGGATCTAGTCCAAGACTTGGAATCCCATGATCGGGATGATCGGGGGTCAGTTCGACTCTCGCACTCTGCTTTTTCTTACTTTGGATAATTAGGACAATAATAAACCTATACCACTTAGATGTGCACAAAACATAGATTGGTCCCTAGTCACTCTCTAAGTCGGATGTCTGGGATGATTGCTTAGGATAATAATAACCTAAGACCACTTAGACATGAACAAAACCTAGATTTTTCCTTAGTCATGCTCTAATTCAAATGTTTATAATGATTGCTTAGGATAATAATAACCTCGAATCGCTTACACATGTACGAACCTAGATTGGTCCCTAAGCACGCCCTGAGTCGGATGTTTGGGATGGATAATTAGGATTTCTGCTTATTTGCTTTGATTTGGATATTTGAATTTTGAAGTTCTACGGGAGAGTGATGACTGATTTTGATCGGCTTAGAGTCTCGTTCAAAGAGACGGGACCGGAGTGCAGGGTGCAAATCTCCCCTCGGAGAGCAAGCTGATGGACTTGTACGATATTGATCGCTTTAAGTCTCGTCCGGAGAGATAGGACCGGAGTGCAGCATGCAAGTCCCCTCACTGAAGAGCGAGCGGATGGACTTATATGATATTGATTGCTTTAAGTCCTGACCGGAGAGATAAGACCGGAGTGCAAGAAGTAAGTCACCTTGTCGAAGAGTGAGTGGATGGGATTTCTCGTCATTGAGTCCCCTTGCCGGAGAGTGAGTGGATTAGGCTTAGCAAGGACCCGGAGAAATCAAGGGTTGGTCCCCTTACCGGAGAGTGAGTGGATGGGCCTACTCGATCATTGGGACCCTTGTCGGAGAGCAAGCGGATCCGACTCAGCAAGTGACCACCAAAGAGATTGAACCTCAGAGTGGATGAAGAACGGTTCGAAGAATCAAGTCCTAGGTTGGAAGATAAATGGTCTGGCAAGACCATGCCCCAGAGTGGATGCAGGTTGGATAAATGAATGCCTTGCAATTGGAGGAAGATAAGTCCTGGACGAGCACGACATGACCTGGACTGTAACACCCCGTAAAATGAACCACAAATAAATTAAGTAAATTAAATTAAATAGGATAAGGGTTGGATATGGGAATTTTATAAAAGTTAGAATTTGACCATGGAAGTTATTCCGTTGCGTTCGTGATGAAATTCGAATCTATTTCCATATATAATATGTTTAAAACGGAGCTCAAAAAAAGAAGTTATGAGCATTTGAAGTTTTCATATTTAAATTAATTTAGTTTAAATTCAAACTCAAATGAGAAATAAAATTTAGGATTTAAATTTCAAAAATTAGATTGGGGTTAAGTAAACGCTTAAATAATGTTAAATGTTAAAAAGTTAATTAGGGAATAAAACATTTTGCCAATGGAAAGTAAAATAAATGCCCTAAATAAGATAGCGATCGACCTGAATAAGTCAACCGGTCGACCGTAGCGGTCGATCGGTCGCTCAAGGACAGTCGACCGCTTAGCAACGGAAGTTGCTAGTGGCAGCTAGGGTTTTATGCTATGTTCTGTTCGATTGTGCGCTCCAAATTTACCCATTTCCTACCTACTTCCATCCTACGGTTCTAGTGCGTTTCAACTCCTATAAATAAGACCCTATTCTCTGCACTTTTATTCATATTATTTTGGGGAATACAACGAAACCCTGCCATTGCTATCTCTCTAATAAGATTTGGAAACTCCGTAGAAAATTCAGTTAAGGATTTAACTTATTTCTTCCTCCAGTCTATTCTTATCATATTCTTCACCAATCGTTCTGAATCTAATGAATATATATACCTCTTCCCTATTGTGTGTGTGTGTGTATATATCAAAAGAGAGATTTTGAAAGATCGAAAGGCTGCAAATCCAATTGAGTAAAGCTAAGGTTAATTTGTGAGTGGAAACATTAGTATTTCATTTCAGCAATTTTTTAGTGTATTTCTTTTGGATTTGAATATGCCTTAGGGATTTTGGGATTTCGAAAATATGATAGATAAAATCCCCCAAAATTCCTTTTTAATTCGGTATGTCAATTCTATACTTAGATTACCAATTATTTACATTAATTTGATGGAATTGTTTTGTCTAAGTAACCTTTGATAATTTTATAGTATATACCGCTTCTCCATCCTCTTTGGTTTAAATTATGATCCTTCAATAAAATAAGGGGTTTAGATTAGGAATTCTATTTGTAGTTACAGAACTTATTCTTATCTGTTTCTTTGTAAAAGAAGAGTTGAATAGAATATGAGGTTTGGATTGCAATTCTTATTGTTTAAGATATTCCATTGAATTGGTGTAATAAATTGAGTTTCTACTTTATTTACAAATCTATTATTATGGTTTTGATTATGAATATTTATTCCCTATTTTGGACATTTGAATTCGTTAAAACCTTGGGAAATTGAAGAAAAAGGACTTGTAATAATAATTGGTTAAGGAATTGACATTTAACACTAGTTTAGATTGTAAAATCCGTGCGTTTAGAACTTATTAAGCATGAATATTTATTTATTTCTATTTACGTAAATAACGTATAACTATTGCATATATGGCATAGTTAACTAGGCACTTATTTACATTTATTTTCCACCATTATGAAGGTAATTGATTTGAGGTGAAAATAAGAGGAAACTCTTATATAGCCAATTTATTATTTTAAGGCGTAATAAGGAAGGTTCCTTATAAGGCCTTATTTATGAAACGATGAGATGAGTGTGTATATATATGTGGAGAGTAATTGATTTGTGGCTAAGTCATAGGGATGCGAGGTCAATAGCGTTACATGACGGAAGTCTGCCTTTCACTTTGAGGCTACCAGCAGTTGTGTACACTTTTATTGATGTGAGATATCCTTATGGTAAATATCTGTAATGACGCGAGTTTAGTTCCAAATTCTATAGGGGAAATCTGCCCAGCTAATCTGGCTACCAGTTCCTACGAATAGTGGGCTAATATAGGACGTCATTATGGGTATGGGCCATAAGACGAAGGGCCTGCTTCGGGGTTGATGTATTAAGCGGTTGGACCTGCCTTTTCCCTAGATGAATTATTAAATGGCCAAGGGGTTATGCTAGGTGGTATCTCTACAGGGGTCCGCTTTTGGAATTAGGTATTAAATGACGAGGTCTGCCTATTTTCCACTTGGAAGAATTAAGTGGCCTATGAGATTCCATATGATGTCAGCTAGATAGTACCATTGAGGAGCACACTTTTGGAATTAGACCTTAATTGATGGGTTCTGCCCATTTTCCGCTGGAAAGTATTAAGTGACTTGGATACCGTGTAACGACCCTAATTTTGATTAACATTACTTAGGACATTTAATTAGTTAAATTAAATGAAATAATGAAATGGTTAAGGGTTGAGATTTGTGTTAATAGAGGTAGCCATGCCAATTTAAAACAATGAGCTAAGGGAAACTAAAATGAAATAGGTAAGGCAAATAGATAATGAGAAAAGTAGGAATAAGACATGTTCTAATACCCTAAACCCTTCATGCCCATTCATTTTACACGTTCAAAACAAAAATCAAACACTAGAGGCCGGCCACCATTAGACAAAGC
This sequence comes from Allium fistulosum, assembly GCA_030737815.1. Lineage (NCBI taxonomy): Eukaryota > Viridiplantae > Streptophyta > Magnoliopsida > Asparagales > Amaryllidaceae > Allium > Allium fistulosum. The sequence continues at coordinate 1,183,044,950 of CM060903.1, forward strand.
TAGAAGAAGAAAAGCTAAAGATCAAGAAGAAGATTAATCAAATACATTCTCAAATCTCAACTCCTAAATCACAAGCTAAAGGTGAATAATATGTTACATCTCATATTTTTAATGTTTTTGGTTTCTAGGTCAGATTCGAATACTTTTGCAAAGTATATTGCCATTTTTTTTGTTAAAATGGATATATATGCTTGTTGATGATTTATGCTATTTCATATGGATTTTATGATAAGTTTTAATGTGAAAACCCTATTAGATGACATCCAAATGCCTTGCAATTTTAATATAATGTCAAAAATGATATTATTGAGATGTGTTTCAAATTTTATAATTTTTTGAATTAATGTGGATTTATTATTAATTATCTAGTGAAGAAAATGGTTAATTAGGTTTAAAATTAATTACTGCCAATTTATATTGTTTTCGGGTCAGAAATTAATACATGTTAGAAAACATATTAAAAGTGATTTATGGGAATTTTTATAGAATTTTCGTAAGTGTTTAATAAGTATATAAAATTATTTAAGGTATGAGACTAAAATGTTTTATATATTTATAAAAGGAAAAGGAGCACTTTGTAAAGATTTTAGATTATCTACTTTTGAAATTTCGGCAGCACTTTTATAAAAGAATTTAGAAAAGGAATTAGCAACCAATCATATGTTGACAAACAAAGCAGGTTAGTTGAAAAGGAATTACTTTTTAAAGTTAAAAATCAGTTTTACCATGCACTTTCGGCACCTACCTTTCGACTAGGTACTTCCACTTCCATCTCCATTGAAACCAATGCGTATGGTATCAAAGACTTGGTACGTAGTGAATTAGATATAGATGAAAGGTATATAATCGAAACAAGGGGTTCCGAAGAGGTCGAAACCTTACTTTGCTTTTAAAAGGAAATGTGTCTGCTTTGCTTTCGAAAAGAATGCTTTCGACTTAAATAGCTTTCGACTTGGTTAAATGGTTTTAAAGAATGGTTTCGAAAGAGGTTGCGCCTTTTGATTTATAAAGAAGCTTTTGAAGGGGTCGAAACCTCTTTGTTGCCGCATCTTACCTTTCGAAGCAATGCCTTCGAAAGGGTTTCTTTATTTTAAAACCTAAGCCACTTCTCCAATGCTTTCGAAGGGATTGGTTCTGACACCATCCACTTCTTTTACTTAGAAAATTGCTTTCGAAAGAGTCTTTCGACTTAGTTGTTTTGGGACCCTTTGTTCTATTGAAAGTTAAACCCAAAGGTTTTGAATGGAATAGTTTTAAATGGTTTCGAAAGGTTGTTCCACATGTTTAACTTTAACCCAAATGCTTTCAAAAGGTTTGATTTATGTAAAGAACTTAATGCTTTCGAAAGGTATAAGAGAAATGTTCTGAAGAGGTGATTCCCCAATGTTTTCGAAAGGTTTTAAATGGAAGGTTTCCAATGGTTTCAAAAGGCATATTTAAAGTGTTTTGAAAAGAAGATTTCCGAGGTTTTATAAAGCTTTCGAAAGAGATGATTCAATGTTTTCGAAAGGTTTAATGTAAATGGTTTCGAAAGGGGTACTTTCAGTTGTTTCGAAAGGGGTACTTACAAAGGTTTCGAATGTTTTTATCAACAAATATTTTGTGTAAAGTATATATAACATGGCAAAGTGATTTAAGTAAAGCATATAATATTTTCCTTGTTTAAGTATGATTTAAAAAGGGTTAAATCATTTAGAAAGAAAGGTTTTCATGGAAAATTTTAAAGGTAGATGACCCTAAGTAAAATGACTCGGATATTAAAATACCAGATGGGACTGATATAGGGTCACGCCCTATACTTTAGCTAGTAGCCCCTAGCTAATATAAGTCTAAAATTATAGTATGTAGGGCTTTATCACAGGCAAGACTAAAATGATGTTATACACAGAAAGGAATATATAGAGTAGAGATAGGTTATTGGTGAACCCACAAAACCATTAGGATCAGTTGACCTTGGGAGAAGTAAGTTAGGGACAGACCTTCCAAAAGAGTATCTAACAGAAGTTAGATTATTTAATTATTTTGTCTGGTAGGCCCGAGTCAGCTAAAGGTTAGTAGTTAGCCAAAAAACTATAGTGTTCAGACAGATAGTCCATTTATTACCTGATTTATATGCATACATGATATTGCTACTATTGTTTTAACCAGTTTGGTTGGAGGATTTTGATTTTCAAAAGATATGTTTTAAAAAGGGATATGAGTGTGGGGAAACTCATTCTGCTAAGCGGCGTGGTCTCACTTAATATTAGTAAACCAAGATATATATTATTATTCACACCAGACTTTATGTCTGACTCGAAGTTTATGTTTTTCTCCTTAAACTCTCGGGTGCTCAAAATTTATTTAAGTAGGTTGAGGTTGAGGATTTAGATGTTTTAGTAGGTGGACGAATAAAGCTTCCAGAGATGAGCAGGAGGCTGATGCTAGCTATATTTAGGAGTTGTTTTGTTTTATTTCCGCTGTGTTGTATTAAGTCTGATACGACTATTTAGTACTCTGGTCAACCAAGGGGGCATCTTCATATGTCGCTCTTAGCGTATTTATGTAATAATTATATTTGAACTGAACCTGGGAAACGATTAGGATTATGTAATTGGATATGAAACATGTTTTGTGAAATGTAATCAGAAAAGTTGTTTTTGAATCTGTGATTTTGTTTCATATTCATGTGCTTCTGATATTATGGATACCATTAACATTTCTGTATTTTGTCGTCGAAAGTTAATAATATAGATGACTGCAGTATCTGTAGTGCTTAGCTTTAGGCCTCAAGATATGGGATGTTACAACTTGGTATCAGAGCATAGATTTATGAAAAACTTTAAGCTAAAATGATTTTTGAAAACATAATCATAAGGAATTAGAGTAAGATCGGGGTATGGGATAACGCTATAGTAACGTACTTGTATTTGCTATATATAAGTATACGCTTTATCTCTATTCTCCCATCTCTCTTAGGCTATTCTTCTGTATCTTACGAAGACTCGAATGCAGATATGGATACTAGAAGTGGAAGAGTTAACCTTGGTGGGGTAAGCACCACAACAAATGGAAATGCCAGACCAAATACGAGGAAGAACCCAGGTCGGGCACAAGGTGGAAATGTGGGTGCTGGAGTACCGCAAGTAGACATGGGAGCGATGTATCAGTTCTTTGTAAACATGATTCAAGCGGGAGTTACTACTGGAGTAGTTAGAGGAGGAAATCAAGAAGCTCCGGTGGTCAACAACTATGCTGTTTGAGTAGAAATTATGCTCGGTCGGGAGGAAAGCCGTTTACTGGCACTGAAGAAGCAATCGAAGTAGAGAACTGGTTACTTCATTGCAAGAGGATTTTCGCTGATCTGGGACTCAATGATAAGTAGAAGAGAAGGCTTGCTTCTAGACAGCTACAAGGAGCTGCACTGTATTGGTGGAACAATGTTACTACTGGAGTTAATGAGGAGACCATGACTTGGGTTGAGTTCAAAAGGAGATTCGAAGAGAGATTTATGTCGAAGATCGCTAAATCCACTATGCTCAGGAAGTTTGCTGAGTTGGAGCAAGGGGATATGACTTTGCTAGAGTATGCAATGAGGTTTGAGGAGCTAGCGAGATATGGCTATGCTACTGTTGATACTGTTATTAAGAGAAACGAGAAGTTCATTCGGGGGTTGAAGCCTAAGCTTGCTAAGGCCACATTACTGCATATCAGGGATCCATGAGATGTTGTAGTGGAAATGGCTTTAAGGAATGAAGATATGCTTGCTTTTCTGGAAAGGAATAAGGCAAAGGAAGTTCAAGGAGGGCAAAGTCAGAAGAGAAAGTTTTGCCATAAGAAAGAAGCTCAGAAGGGTGGAGCTGCTAAGAAGGGAAAGGCAGAGGTTTTCTGCTATAAATGTGATAAGAAAGGGCATCTCTCAAATGAATGTCGCTCAGGGGATGGAAAGAAGGTGATCGGGAAGAAGAATATTAGATGCTTCAACTGCGATAAAATTGGACATTACAAGAACCAGTGTAAAGAGCTAGCCAAGGATGGAATGGGCAAGGTGTTTGCATTGGAACCAGCTACCTCGAAGCCAACAGCAGAGGGAAAGGGAAAGGTTGTGTTGGGAGGTACGCTTATGATACAAGGTATGTCAGTTAGCGCTCTATTTGATACCGGTGCATCACATTTCTTTTGTATCTCATTGTTTGGTAGATAAGCTTAACCTAGAACCCTCATACCTAGTTATTCCTTAAGGGTTGCAAATCCGATAGGAGGGTTCGTGACACCTGGGATGAAGTGTGACCACCTAGAGTTTGAATTGTTAGGTCATACCTTTGTTTGTAGTTTGCATGTGTTTGACTTCGTAGGGTTCGAAATTATTTTGGGTATGGATTGGTTAAATAAATACGATGCAAGGATATTTTGCCATGATAGGAAAATATCACGTAGACACCCTGATTGTGGTGATCGGATAATATACTCCGTAGAAAATCCTAGTTTTGAGGTTAATGCTTTGTTGGGTGTTGTGGAGGTAGAAGACGAGTTGAGTCGAGTTTTCGTTGTTAGAGAATTCGCAGATGTCTTTGAACCTGTAGTGGGATTGCTGCCGAAACGAGCCATTGAGTTTCAGATAGATTTGGTACCAGGAGCAGAACCGATGAGTAGACCGCTAAGCAGAATGACACCTACCGAGATGAGGGAGTTAAAGGTGCAATTAGTGGATTTAGAAGGCAAGAATTTTATCAGACCAAGTAGTTCGCCTAGGGGAGCAGCCATAGTGTTTTCTAAGAAATCGGATGGATCGTTAAGGTTATGTATCGATTATCGTAAGTTGAATGAGAAAACGTTAAAGATATCGATATCCCAAACATCCTTTGAGTTATTGATGCATTTCACTTGTACATTTCACTCGAGTTGATTTACTTACATAAGAATGTTAATCCTGACTCGAGTGTTTTGTTTTTGCTTTATGCTCGGGTCAGCCTGAGTATCACAACATTCGAGATTCATATTTTGGAGCTGGAGACTGGTTGGAGATCTATCTGTAACGACCCAAAATTTTTGGTGATTTTTATTTATTTAATTAATAGAAATTTTGTGAAATTTTAAACAATAAAATTTGAAATTAAAAATTTAATATTTGGAATACGTCTATTTTAACATAGCAACTGGTAAATTTTCATCTGATATTATTGAAGTTTATTTTATTGTGTAATTTTATTTCAATTCAAATCAGTTAAAAATTGATGATAATAAAACGTTTTCCAAACTTGAATATTTTTATATAATAAAATTCTAAATCATCTTTTGAGTAAGTCATCATCTTTCGTTTTTCAAAACTTGGACTTCTGTTGCTCCGTTTATCTTATTTCTGTTAGAATAGCAGCATTTCTGGTACCGGTTATCGACTTTTGATCGGATGACCGTACCACCGATATCTGTGTACCGTTTTGATCGTCTCGTCGTGCTGATCTCTACGGTATATTCAATTCTTTGATTTGAAGTCCGGTACACAACGAAAGCCATAAAATGTATGCCGTATCGGTACTCAACTCTTAACCTTTTGGGTTTTTTCTGTCCATCTATCAACTGTGGATCTAAAGTAGCCTATTGCTTTTCAAATCCCTGAATTCATGCTTTACGTTTTCAATTCCCATTGGTCCAATTTATAAGGCTACACCTCTTCCTTCAGTTGCCTTTGACTGGTACCACGCCCTGTCCATTGTAGTTCCATTTTCTTCACTTGACAGCTGTTTACAAAGGAAGGTCTAAGGCCACGTATGTTGAAGCCTGTCCATTTCCTTTGTATTCAATTTCCTTCATCTTTTTAATTTTCATTTAGTTCACTTTAATTGCAAACTGTGAAAGGCCACAATCATCTCCTCTCCCATTTTTCGTTCGCCTGTTCTCACCTGCCTCTCTGCTCTCATCACCTCCGAACATCATAAATGGTCGAGCCACCCCATCTAACTCCACTCCTACCTCATCCCCGCAACCACCTTTCCCAAGTGACAAGCACAGCTCCAACCAAACACCTTCCATCCCATAGCTTGCCTCCAAGCCACCTCAAGCTACTAGCGTGCCTTCATCCCCTCCATCTCCCGGACAATCTTACGCAGCCCTTCGCCTCGTTCCCTAGCCGCAACGTTTTCTTCCCCTTGGACTCATCGCGCAGCAGCTCCTCTGCAATTTTCCTTCATCGCTGCAGCATATATGTCCATATATATGTGTATATTGGAATTGGTATGCTCTCGTATAAACTATTTTTTTATGTACTATACACATAAATTGTTTTATATTTATAGTTGGAGTTTATCTATGTGTATATATGATTAGTTTATAAATTTTATTTTTGTTTTATTAACTACTTGCTGTTATTTTTGACCGTGTATTATAATATATAAGTGATATATATATATTATATATGAAGTTATCGTACGTATATATATGCCAGTTCTATTATATTTTAGTATATTTAGTTCTTGTATGTATGTATTCTATATCATATATGTTAATGTATATATAAATTTGTTTTCCAAGTCTTATACGTATAAAGGGTACGGCAGTTTACATACTAGTCTATATGCAAAGTTGAACTCTGTTTTATATATATTTTATAATATTATATTGATTATATAAAGGTTGTTTGTAAACTTATGTACGTTACTGTATATCTAAATGCATAGGTATATACTAAGTTGTATATTTGTTATAATACATAAAGGTTTATATTTCAGTATAACATATGTATATATCTATATTTAACTTGTTTAAATCTCTGATTTTGCATCATAATCTATATACGTATATAGATACTTTACCAAGTATTTTAATTTATTCAATTGTTCTTAGCCGTATAGGCTATGTAATCTGGGCTTATGCTAGCATATGTGTGTTATATATTGGGTAAGTTTATATATATAGTTTTGATAATATATACAATGTTTATATTGTTTGTATGTTGCTATGCGAAGGTGTTTGAGGTCTGGCTTACAAGTTCATATAAGCAAGTTTTAAGTATAGTTGTTTATAATATACTAGTGCGTATTGAGTTTGTATTAGTCTATAATACATTAGTTATATTATTTGTTGGATTTTATAGATCTTCATATATGTTATAGCCGGTTTATGGTTTTAGTATATAAGTTATATTGGGAAGTCTGGTTATATATATATACACCATATTAAACTATACAAGTTTTAATAGCTATAAAAATATATGTTAATTGTACAGTTATGAGCTTTTCGTATATATTAACTATTTCACTGTATATAAGTTGTAAATGAAATGTATGTTATAGTAGGTTATGTTATAAATAGTTACAGTTATATTATAAAGTATGAATCATAATAGGGTTATATAGGTTACTATATAACTTATACTTGTATGTTGTTGGGTCTGCATATATATATTTTGTATTGCGTGAATGTTTATAAGGGTCTGCATAGATTTATAATAGGTCTGCATACATTTGAGTAACATGAATGTAGTGGGTGGCATATATATAAATAGTTTACATATATTTGTTTTTATATATAAATATACTATTTTGGACTTAAGTTGGTTTCGTCAATACTAAATTTATAACCAATATTGTTTTAATTATAACATATAATTTATTTTACATGTATGACTTTAGTATTTGAGTTTTAGTTAAAAACAATGGATTTTGAAATTCCTATATATATTTAATTTAATATATATTTGAATTTAGAATTTGATTATATATATATAGTTATATATATAAATTCACCTATATCATTTATCTTCACCAATCCAGTTCTGATTTGATTTCGTCAATTCCTTATCTATCAGCTTTGACCATCGTGCACGTCATCTTCATCGAATCATGTCTGTCTAGCGTACTGCTTTGGAATTCATAGCTCGTTTCATTGCCAAATTTCTCTAGCCTCGAAAGGTGAGTAATCACTCACGATTTAGCGTTCTTATATTTATTAAATTTGATTTCAATTGAAATGACAATTGAAATATGCTGCTGTAGTTATTTAAATTGTTATATATGCTATTATCTGTAACTGTTCACCTGTGGGATATGACACCATATCCTGTTGTTTATATTATATTGTTATTGATGATATATGCCTGTGTTGTATTTTATATTATCTGTTATCACTCTGCAAGTTCCCTGTTAGTATAGAAATCACTATGGGTTGAAATGATACATAACCGAACGAACTTTAGAATAGGAGAAAATTGTTATGGGTTGAAATGATAAACCCAAGCGATTTTCATTTGAATTGAAATTGGGATTACGGGTTGAAATGATATCTACCCGTATATATTTAGACTACGGATTGAAATGATAAATATCCGTATCACTTAACCATATGATCGATATATATACAGACACCGTTGGTCCATACATATAAATATTTTGAAAATAAATTCTATGGATTTGGGAAGAAATATATGGGTTAAATAAATGTTGATTCTTAAATTATTATATATAAATGGTAATGATATTTATATAGATTTAATTATAATATTAAATTTAATTAAGATTGATTGAATACATATAATATGGTTAAGTACTTATACCTATATTTCAAAAAAATAGATTTTGGTAATAATTTGAACAAATTAAGGTTGGGAAGATAATTTGAATTTAGTTGAAATTGTATTCATTAAAGAATTTTATTTAATTAAACCGATTTGCAATTTCTTGAAATTGAGACTTATGATATGATTTATAACTTGAGTTTGATTTAAATAATTTAATGAATATTTCTTGTTTAAATAAATTTAAGGAAATATTTGGTAAAAATGAAATTTAAGGCTAGTTAAATGATTTTGAATTAATTAAGTGAATATTCCCTAATTAAATAATAATAAAGTTAAATCAAGAGCTATATGAAACTGTTAAATTTAACTTTGAAATGTTGAATATTAAAGCTTTGAAATATATTGAAAAATTAAATGGTATATTTAGAACTGAATTGAATTGATGAATGGAGCTTGAATAAATTTGAATTTGGAATTTGAAGTTGATTTGAATCGATTTGCGAGACTTGAGAAAATTATAAATACTTTGCTTTATAAATTATTTAACCTCTATATATACTATTTGTAAAATAGATATATTTGAAATGAAATGATATTTGGGTTTTGAAGTATAAATTTAAATTGAAATGACCACGGTGTTATAATGTATATTTCCACCTTGTAGATAGTTCTGAAGATCCTTAGAGGATGGTTATCCCAAACATCCTTTAAGTTACTTGTATTTCAGTTGATATTTCACTTGAGTTGGATTTATTTATATAAGAATGTTAATCCTGACTCGAGTGTTTTGTGTTTTGCTTTACGCTCGGGTCAGACCGAGTGATACAACATTTGAGACTCACCTTTGGAGTTTGGAGCTTCCTTTGGAGATCCAACTATCGCCTCAGCTCTCAGCTCTTCTAGTTGATCTGTTCAGAGAAGTCATCTGTTGTACTGGAGACTTCACTGCATTTGAGATATTCTGTTGTATTTTATTTCTAACTCTGATGTTTATATAGTAGCTTCATGAACTACTATTTTATCTATTCCGTTGCGTATTATTGTATTACTCTGTGTCTATGATTCTGTGATTGATTTATTTACTGTATATACTGAGTTTTGCCAAATTTAAATTAACAATCTGATATTTTGAATTATTCAAGTCAGACATGTGTGGATTTATTGTCGATTTGAATGGTCCAAAACAGCGGGTCGTTACAGTTGGTATCAGAGCTTTGGCTCTGGGAAAAACTTAGCATATATAGTAAATTTATTTACAGAATCACTTTCGTTCGAGTTTGAATCTCTTCCTTTTGACTCGATTTCCGTTGAACTTTGGAACGTTCCCTACGGTTTCAAAATTCATCTTGTCTCTCCCTATTTGTATTCTTTTGATTCTGGAGTATCCCATAACTCCACTTCGAATGATCTCTATAAGAATAGGATCCCACCAATCTTTGAATGATTTGTGAATTGGTGAAACTCCTTCACAATCGGCATTGATTCATCGGAGATTTCTATATCTTTGGTTTAGATGCCGCTATCTCTTGCGATCGAATGTTGATTTTTCTTGGAATTCTGCATCGATCTTATTCTTGAAGTCACGGTTGACCCGGTTAAGGTCGCCCGCGATTTATATAAGTGTATCCGACTACTGTTTTGTAATTAATTATCTCATTTTCGTCCAAACTTATCTTCGAATCATAATCCTATTTGATTAGAGTCCCTCTAAGTTGAATTTCTATCTTTGTTTTGAAATCCATTCTTGAACCATCCTTTGAAAAATCAGGCTTGTTTATATTTTAGAAATTGTTTTATATATCAAAATTATTATATTCTATATATAAAAGTGAAATGTTTTCGATAAAGATTATAAACCCTTTTAAAATAAGAATTTGAGGTTTCGAAAGGATTTGTAATTTTGAAAAAAAACTATATAAGAAATTTGATTTATCTAAAAATGATTTATAACTGAAGGATTTTAAATTTGAAATTCGAGAATTGAACTCCGGTATTTTGAAATTGGTTTTAAGATTTTGAAATATATAATAATAATATGATATTTTCCGAATAAGAAATGTTTCAAATGATTTTAATGAGTTTCGAAGAAATTTCAAAAGAAGTTTGAGTAAATAGAAGTCCAGAACTCACTTATGTCGCTAGAAAATAATTTCGGTGATGAGTGCACGCATCATCGACATTGATTTTCGAGTTTCAAAGTGGGGGATAGGCCACTTCAATAGCTTTGCTATGCGAGTGATTTTGCGAAACCAATTTTGATTTCAAATTCCGAAGTAAGATTTGATATTCGAAAGATATATGTATATATATATATATTTTAAATGATTTGAAATGAGCCGGTGTTCAGTCCTCGAGTTTTGGATTTGATATAACCCTATCTATTAAAATTGATTTACTGATTTGTTGCTGATTTCCAACTCTTGAATTTTAAAATGATTTCTTCAACTATTTTGAAGGTTCGAGCACTTCCAAATCAAGGTTAACTTTTCAAAGCTTAGAAATTTTGAAAAGTATTTTGATAAAGTATATAAGTTTGTTTTGAATGTTTAAGTATGTAGTAATACGATTTAAATAAGTTGAAACTGTTTTGTTAAGTAAATGAATAAGGCAATTTTAAAATTTTCTGATATGAAATTTAGATTTGAAATGCTTTGAAAAGAATTTGGTCTTCAAAATATTTCGAATAAAATGTAGTTTAAATGTTTTAACTTAGTAACATCTTTATGAAACTATATATTTAACAAGTTGGAATAAATATATAAGTTGTACATATGCTATTTATTCGCAAAATTAATTTGATCCAAGTTTGAGTACACAAGTTCGTGGTGAATTACACCATTTCGTGTTAGGATTTTTTTCATTCGATTCTTGATGGCGAATGTTTGATATGGATTTTGGGCTTGATTCTAGAATTCTCTATCGTAGTATATGGCTATGCAAGGAGACTGATGGCTTCTAGTCGAGAAACCATATCGAAATCCGCATTAGGGAAGTCGAATGGACAATACTAGTTCAAAAGCGAACTTGTGTGATCGAGCGAGCGATCAAATGTGATTTTGCGAAATGATGACGTATGTACATCTTATATTCTAATATCATTGATATATTTTGATGCTGAAATTGAAAGCTGTCGAGTTAGAATATCTTTGCTTACTAAAAGAAAATTTCCAATTTAAATTACAAAGATATATAACCCATAAAAGCAAAGATATTCAATCTCATATGGCTCTTAATACAGCGAAATTTATTTTTGAAAATTTTGATCCTTATATAAGATGGACCTTAGGTAAATATAAGATGATTTTGAAAACCATTTGATTTTGGAAATGAATTGGTTGACTTAAATTATTGATTTGGAAATTTGGATTTATTTTCAAAATCTATTATTTTGGAAACTTTGAAGCTAAAGATAATTAATTTGTGAAGAAATAATTTGGTGAAATTGTATATGATTTTGAAGTTGAACTGATATTGAAACAAATTGAATTTGAGAACCTTATGTTACTAAAAACTTGATTTGGGAGTTGTCGAACTTATATAAAATTGATTTGTATGAGTATGAAATTGAATTCGAAAACTATAGATTTGAAAAGGTACTCAATTTGAAAGTGAAATCTTATATAATTGAAGTCTATATAAGTATGATTTGATATACTATTGATTTTGGAAAGTATTTGATTTGAAAATTAAATCTTATATATAATGGATTTTATATAAGTACGATATTTGAAAGTGATTTGAAAAGGTACTATATGATACATATTTTCGAAGTAAAGATATGGAAAGTTCCTTCTGCTTGATATCCGATTTGTGGCCACATCTTGGATTCATTCTATCGATATTATTCTCTCTGATTTTGGTTTTCCGGATATGATACTCGAGTGTCCTTCGAATTCCATGGCGTTACCCATGGTCTTATTTTTCTCTCGTGACTGCATAGCGCAACTGCCTGGCTGAGTCTTGCCTAGGGGTACGGATTGTTTCCTGGGGGATCCAGGCGTAACCATTGTGTATCCTGCAATCTGTGTAGGTCGCGAATAGTAGCGCAAATGCTTGGCTGAGTCTTGCCTGGGGGTACGGATTGTTTCCTGGGGGATCCAGGCGTAACCATTGTGTATCTTGCATTCTACTAGTCATCATGGCGTAACTCGCAGGGCTGAGAAAGCTTACGGATATGGATTGTTTCCTGGGGGAACCAGGCGTAACCATTGTGTATCTACGAACCATGGTTCGACAAAGGTTTTGGTTGTTTGTTTTGTTTAGATTGTACTTTCCATATCTGTTTTTAAAAGGTTTTCCAGTATTTTCACTGGGTGTTGAAACAAGTCTACTAAGTACCTGGAGAATTCTAGCTTTGCGCCTGATCAACGCACTGCCAGAGTCTGCAGGAACGAGGATAAACTTGTTGAGACATTGAGTTATAAAAGTATTTTCGAAAGGAAATTTGTTTCGTTATAAAGGCAATTTATTATAAAAGTATTTTTAACAAAGGAATTCTATATTAATATTTGATATTGAAATTCTTATGGCTTAAATTAATTATTCGTGCCCGATACCATTCTTTTGAATCTACCTCATCTGCTCAGCTTTATTTATTCACCTATATCCTGTTTTCTGAATCCACCTCCTTTACTTGTTGACTATATCCTTTTTAAATCTAGTTTATTTATATACTACATGGTTTGATAGAAAATTTTAGTGTTATAAATATTTTGAGAGTTTTAATTAAATACAACATATTTAAAGAAATGATTATTGATTTATTTATAATATTTGAAAAGTATCTTGAGATAATTTTTTTTATAAATCATGAATTATAGATTTAATGTTTTCGATAACTTCTTTGTAAAAATAGGTAATAATGTAAATAACTATTTTCAAATAGTTTCCATATATTTATAAAGGTGTTATTTAAACATATAAATGATATTTAAAAAGGAAGCAAGAAATTTTACAAATGGGTTTTGGAAGATATTAAAGTATTAAAGATAATTGAATTGCAAATGAAGTTTTCAAATAAATATTTCAAGTAAAATTTATATAGTTTAAATTAATTGTTTATCCTTGTCTTTTAATCTATCTTTTCTATCTGGTTGGTTCTATTCTCCTACCTCCTTCCTTTTCGGGGACGAAAAGTTTGAGTGGGGAAGAGTGTAACGACCCAAAATTTTTAGTGATTTTTATTTATTTAATTAATAGAAATTTTGTGAAATTTTAAACAATAAAATTTGAAATTAAAAATTTAATATTTGGAATACGTCTATTTTAACATAGCAACTGGTAAATTTTCATCTGATATTATTGAAGTTTATTTTATTGTGTAATTTTATTTCAATTCAAATCAGTTAAAAATTGATGATAATAAAACGTTTTCCAAACTTGAATATTTTTATATAATAAAATTCTAAATCATCTTTTGAGTAAGTCATCATCTTTCGTTTTTCAAAACTTGGACTTCTGTTGCTCCGTTTATCTTATTTCTGTTAGAATAGCAGCATTTCTGGTACCGGTTATCGACTTTTGATCGGATGACCGTACCACCGATATCTGTGTACCGTTTTGATCGTCTCGTCGCGCTGATCTCTACGGTATATTCAATTCTTTGATTTGAAGTCCGGTACACGACGGAAGCCATAAAATGTACGCCGTATCGGTACTCAACTCTTAACCTTTTGGGTTTTGTCTGTCCATCTATCAACTGTGGATCTAAAGTAGCCTGTTGCTTTTCAAATCCCTGAATTCATGCTTTACGTTTTCAATTCCCATTGGTCCAATTTATAAGGCTACACCTCTTCCTTCAGTTGCCTTTGACTGGTACCACGCCCTGTCCATTGCAGTTCCATTTTCTTCACTTGACAGCTGTTTACAAAGGAAGGTCTAAGGCCACGTATGTTGAAGCCTGTCCATTTCCTTTGTATTCAATTTCCTTCATCTTTTTAATTTTCATTTAGTTCACTTTAATTGCAAAGTGCAAACTGTGAAAGGCCACAATCATCTCCTCTCCCATTTTTCGTTCACCTGTTCTCACCTTTCTCTCTGCTCTCATCACCTCCGAACATCATAAATGGTCGAGCCACCCCATCTAACTCCACTCCTACCTCATCCCCGCAACCACCTTTCCCAAGTGACAAGCACAGCTCCAACCAAACACCTTCCATCCCATAGCTTGCCTCCAAGCCACCTCAAGCTACTAGCGTGCCTTCATCCCCTCCATCTCCCGGACAATCTTACGCAGCCCTTCGCCTCGTTCCCTAGCCGCAACGTTTTCTTCCCCTTGGACTCATCGCGCAGCAGCTCCTCTGCAATTTTCCTTCATCGCTGCAGCATATATGTCCATATATATGTGTATATTGGAATTGGTATGCTCTCGTATAAACTGTTTTTTTATGTACTATACACATAAATTGTTTTATATTTATAGTTGGAGTTTATCTATGTGTATATATGATTAGTTTATAAATTTTATTTTTGTTTTATTAACTACTTGCTGTTATTTTTGTACCGTGTATTATAATATATAAGTGATATATAAATTATATATGAAGTTATCGTACGTATATATATGCCAGTTCTATTATATTTTAGTATATTTAGTTCTTATATGTATGTATTCTATATAATATATGTTAATGTATATATAAATTTGTTTTCCAAGTCTTATACGTATAAAGGGTACGGCGGTTTACATACTAGTCTATATGCAAAGTTGAACTCTGTTTTATATATATTTTATAATATTATATTGATTATATAAAGGTTGTTTGTAAACTTATGTACGTTACTGTATATCTAAATGCATAGGTATATACTAAGTTGTATATTTGTTATAATACATAAAGGTTTATATTTCAGTATAACATACGTATATATCTATATTTAACTTGTTTAAATCTCTGATTTTGCATCATAATCTATATACGTATATAGATACTTTACCAAGTATTTTAATTTATTCAATTGTTCTTAGCCGTATAGGCTATGTAATCTGGGCTTATGCTAGCATATGTGTGTTATATATTGGGTAAGTTTATATATATAGTTTTGATAATATATACAATGTTTATATTGTTTGTATGTTGCTATGCGAAGGTGTTTGAGGTCTGGCTTACAAGTTTATATAAGCAAGTTTTAAGTATAGTTGTTTATAATATACTAGTGCGTATTGAGTTTGTATTAGTCTATAATACATTAGTTATATTATTTGTTGGATTTTATAGATCTTCATATATGTTATAGCCGGTTTATGGTTTTAGTATATAATTTACATTGGGAAGTCTGGTTATATATATACCATATTAAACTATACAAGTTTTAATAGCTATAAAAATATATGTTAATTGTACAGTTATGAGCTTTTCGTATATATTAACTATTTCATTGTATATAAGTTGTAAATGAAATGTATGTTATTGTAGGTTATGTTATAAATAGTTACAGTTATATTATAAAGTATGAATCATAATAGGGTTATATAGGTTACTATATAACTTATACTTGTATGTTGTTGGGTCTGCATATATATATTTTGTATTGCGTGAATGTTTATAACGGGTCTGCATAGATTTATAATAGGTCTGCATACATTTGAGTAACATGAATGTAGTGGGTGGCATATATATAAATAGTTTACATACATTTTTTTTTATATATAAATATACTATTTTGGACTTAAGTTGGTTTCGTCAATACTAAATTTATAACCAATATTGTTTTAATTATAACATATAATTTATTTTACATGTATGACTTTAGTATTTGAGTTTTAGTTAAAAACAATGGATTTTGAAATTCCTATATATATTTAATTTAATATATATTTGAATTTAGAATTTGATTATATATATAGTTATATATATAAATTCACCTATATCATTTATCTTCACCAATCCAGTTCTGATTTGATTTCGTCAATTCCTTATCTATCAGCTTTGACCATCGTGCACGTCTTCTTCACCGAATCATGTCCGTCTAGCGTACTGCTTTGGAATTCATAGCTCGTTTCATTGCCAAATTTCTCTAGCCTCGAAAGGTGAGTAATCACTCACGATTTAGCGTTCTTATATTTATTAAATTTGATTTCAATTGAAATGACAATTGAAATATGCTGCTGTAGTTATTTAAATTGTTATATATGCTATTATCTGTAACTGTTCACCTGTGGGATATGACACCATATCCTGTTATTTATATTATATTGTTATTGATGATATATGCCTGTGTTGTATTTTATATTATCTGTTATCACTCTGCAAGTTCCCTGTTAGTATAGAAATCACTATGGGTTGAAATGATACATACCCGAACGAACTTTAGAATAGGAGAAAATTGTTATGGGTTGAAATGATAAACCCAAGCGATTTTCATTTGAATTGAAATTGGGATTACGGGTTGAAATGATATCTACCCGTATATATTTAGACTACGGATTGAAATGATAAATATCCGTATCACTTAACCATATGATCGATATATATACAGACACCGTTGGTCCATATATATAAATATTTTGAAAATAAATTCTATGGATTTGGGAAGAAATATATGGGTTAAATAAATGTTGATTCTTAAATTATTATATATAAATGGTAATGATATTTATATAGATTTAACTATAATATTAAATTTAATTAAGATTGATTGAATACATATAATATGGTTAAGTACTTATACCTATATTTCAAAAAAATAGATTTTGGTAATAATTTGAACAAATTAAGGTTGGGAAGATAATTTGAATTTAGTTGAAATTGTATTCATTAAAGAATTTTATTTAATTAAACCGATTTGCAATTTCTTGAAATTGAGACTTATGATATGATTTATAACTTGAGTTTGATTTAAATAATTTAATGAATATTTCTTGTTTAAATAAATTTAAGGAAATATTTGGTAAAAATGAAATTTAAGGCTAGTTAAATGATTTTGAATTTATTAAGTGAATATTCCCTAATTAAATAATAATAAAGTTAAATCAAGAGCTATATGAAACTGTTAAATTTAACTTTGAAATGTTGAATATTAAAGCTTTGAAATATATTGAAAAATTAAATGGTATATTTAGAACTGAATTGAATTGATGAATGGAGCTTGAATAAATTTGAATTTGGAATTTGAAGTTGATTTGAATCGATTTGCGAGACTTGAGAAAATTATAAATACTTTGCTTTATAAATTATTTAACCTCTATATATACTATTTGTAAAATAGATATATTTGAAATGAAATGATATTTGGGTTTTGAAGTATAAATTTAAATTGAAATGACCACGGTGTTATAATGTATATTTCCACCTTGTAGATAGTTCTGAAGATCCTTAGAGGATGGTTATCCCAAACATCCTTTAAGTTACTTGTATTTCAGTTGATATTTCACTTGAGTTGGATTTATTTATATAAGAATGTTAATCCTGACTCGAGTGTTTTGTGTTTTGCTTTACGCTCGGGTCAGACCGAGTGATACAGCATTTGAGACTCACCTTTGGAGTTTGGAGCTTCCTTTGGAGATCCAACTATCGCCTCAGCTCTCAGCTCTTCTAGTTGATCTGTTCAGAGAAGTCATCTGTTGTACTGGAGACTTCACTGCATTTGAGATATTCTGTTGTATTCTATTTCTAACTCTGATGTTTATATAGTAGCTTCATGAACTACTATTTTATCTATTCCGCTGCGTATTATTGTATTACTCTGTGTCTGTAATTCTGTGATTGATTTATTTACTGTATATATTGAGTTTTGCCAAATTTAAATTAACAATCTGATATTTTGAATTATTCAAGTCAGACATGTGTGGATTTATTGTCGATTTGAATGGTCCAAAACAGCGGGTCATTACACTATCTATCTATCTATTTAGCAATTTCAGTCATTTCTATTATTTCTGTTCAGATATTTGTCATTTGCTTATGCATTAGCAAACCTCTATGTATTTGGATTTTTGTTGTATTGCTTTAGACTTTGATGTTTATGTAGTAGCTTCATGAACTACTATGTTTATCTATTCCGCTGCGTGATGTTGTAATATTCTGTGTCTGTGATTCTGTAATTGATTCTTATTTACCCAAAATTTATATAATAATCTGTTGGTTTGAACAATTCAAGTCAGACATGTGTGGTTTATTGTCGATTTGAATGGTTCGAAATAACGGGTCGTTGCAGTTGGTATTAGAGCTTTGGTTTTGATAAACCTTAGCCTATGAGGTAAAAGCTTATTAGAGATAGGGTAGTAATACCCTAAAATGAGTAGAATCAATTACAGAATCATCCTTCCTTTCAAGCCTATCTTCTTAGTTAGAGTTCTCTTTGATTAGGTTTCCTTTAAAATTTGAATCTCTATCTTTGTTCTAAAATCCATTCTTGAATCATCATATGAGAGAGTGTATTTGTTAGTGTTATACAAATTGTTTTATATTGTGTTGTTTATTTTGTTAATTAGGATTATATTATCTATATAAAAGTATTATTTTTGAAAATTTATATCGTTAATTTTGATGTGTAGTTTGTCTGAGGTGATAATGTTCGAGTATTATTATTTATTGTCATTGAGGAAATGTTTATAAATCTAGATTTAAGTGTATAACATGTTAATATGTATGAATTGATTTATAAATAAACTGAATAGTAAAAAGAAGAATATTATTTAAGTAAATGACAAATGACCTTAGGTGAAAAAGTTAAATGAAATAATTCCAATTGAAATTGAAAGTAAATATTAACGAAATGTTTAATGGATAATTTTAATAGTAAAGAGAGACACATTTGAGTGAATGAATAAAGAACTTGAGTTGTAAAAATGAAATTCAATTTTAATCGAAATGGAATTAATGATTGAACAATGAGATAGATTTTAACTTAAGAAAAGTTAAATGAATTGAATTAATGAAATAAGTTAATAAAATGAATTAATTGAATAAAATAATAAAGAAAATTTATAAATCGGATATAGTTGGAATGTTGTTTAGTAGCGTAATGAATTAAAATCAAACTTAAGAACTGTTAATAAAATAATTAACAAAATGAGTTAAATGAAATAAATTTGATTTGAAACGAAATGAATTTAAATATAAAAATGAAGTGAATGTTAACCAATTGAATGAATAATGAATGGTATGAAAGGTAAATTTAAATAAAATCAATTTTAATAATTGAATGAAAGTCAATTGGGTTTATGAGAAAGCAAAATTACAAAGAATGTCTTTAAATAAAAATTTGTAACTTTTGAAATAATTAAACTTGAATAAAGTAGTGTAAATATTGTAATCTAAGTGTAAATTAAGTTGTGACGACCGCCCATGACTCCTGCACCGAATCTAGAGAAAGTGCGCTGTAAAGTGTGCCAGGCGACCATGGACGATTGTCAAGGTAAATTAAAACAACAGAATCTATCGTATTGCTCACAGTGCATGGACAAAATACAATAGAACATATGTATAGTGAAGCTTTACAGAACAAAATGCCATCATATAAAACTCCATAATAGTTGAATACAAGCATCCAAATAGTCAATACATCAAGCCTCACTACATATCTCTCAGAGAATACAAAACAGCGGAACATCCAGTACATATAATAAGAAGATAATATGCAACCCTCCAGCTCGTCTTCGATATCAGCATCGTGAAAAGAAAACAGCACCTGTCACCTGTTACCTAGTCTGCCCGTCCCAAAAATGGACGAACAGCCCAAGGCAATAAGAATTAAAACATAAAGCCTTGAGTCAGATAACAGTCTTAGTGAGCAGTAAATTAACTAACAACATACCATAAGAGCATAAAGGAAAAGGAATAGGAATACAACCCTCCCACTCCAACCTCATTCTACAGTGATAGCCCCCAGACACACACTAAGCAGAAGCAAACATAGCAGAACATACAATTTAAAGTAAAGCTACTATCACTCGAGTCATGGGCGATGTTTTCCAAGTACCAAGGCCTAAATCAGATAAGCACCCAGAAAATACCGCTCTTGAGTCCGAATGACGATACAACCAAACATCCATGACTCTGGCTATCACCGTTATCATTGCTTCGATATCACCGTTAATTGAATGACTGGCACATTCTTTCAGCCGTCCGTCAAGGGCTAATGGAAACCCCGGTTCTAGACATAACTCCCGCACGTCGTCGCAACCCGTGCCTAGGACTATCGAATCTGCCCAGAGTACTCGACCATCAACAGTTAGTCGTTGGGACTATCGAATCTGCCCAAACGTACTCTTGCTTAGAGCATGCTAGAACCTTCAACAACGATGCTATCCAAACCTCCTAGTCATCCTCCTCGACGACTATTCACATATCCATTCATTATCCTCAACTCGAATCATATCACCGAGTTATCAACGTGCTTGGAATGATCCCGTCTGGATTAGACCAAGTCTTCATCGCATGATTGCCTCGCTTCATCATATCCTCGCAAAGCCTCATCTCAACATCACATCATCAAATCTATGCATAAGAGCTTCATCATTCCGCTACATATGCCACGAGCAGCTTTCCCAATCCAAGAGCCTTTCCCTTAGCTTTTGAATCATCTTCGATCTAAATCTAATCATCAATCATCTAGTTCATAACAATCAATCAAATCAAACATCAATCCAAGCAATCAAGCATTCAAATATGGTCTAAGTAGATAATTATAACAATAATGGCATTTTCGTAATTAAAGAGTTGAAAGTCCAATAAGCATGAAAACATGGATTATATCTCTACAAACTTGATGAATGAACTTGCATAGGTTAACATATGATAAAATGGATGTAACATCATCATGAACAATGGATCTATATGGATCTACACTTAGGATGAAGAAAATGCATGGAAATCACTATTTTAACACCAAATCGAGCCAACAATCCGATATACTCCTTTGGATCCGTGTGAGAGATAATCACCACTCACCAAATCACCAAAACAACCTCAAATCAACACGCTTCAGATCTGGACAACGAAGGATCAAGCTTGATCTATCACGAATCCTCTTCAAACGAAGAAATCTCACTTGACAAGATGAAGATCTTCAACTTTAGCTCTTGAATCTTCAATCTTGATCTTCGATTTGGATGAAAGGAATCACTAGATTAGAGTGGAGAAAAGAAGTGAAGAAGTGTAGAAGTCGAGCTCTCAAAATGGCAGCACTTCGTCGCTTCAAAATCCGGATCCCAAAAATGAAGCCAACCCCCTCTATTTATAGCTGAAAACCGCTCCTAGGTCGCTCATCTCCATAGGTCGTCCACGACCTAACTGCTACGACCTACGACCTAGCACCCCAGACTCAACGACCTAACCAGATGCGCATCCAAGCACCCAGCGACCTAACAGCCTAACGACTTAAGAGAATGCGACTTAGAACAACTACGCACCCAAGCACTCAACGACCTACGACCTAACGATGACATCTGCGACCTAACAGCTCAGGCGCTTCAACGACTTAAAGGCTTACGACTTAACACATGGCAAAACCCAGCGACCTAACAACTCACGCGACCTAACACTTATGCAAAACCCAGCGACCTAAAACTCACGCGACCTAACACTTATGCGACCTATCTCCTTAGGTCGCTAACACGGTATAACTCTTTAGGTCGCTAACACGCTAACTCCTTAGGTCGCTAACACGCTAACTCCTTAGGTCGCTAACACGCTAACTCCTTAGGTCGCTAACACGCTAACTCCTTAGGTCGCTAACACGCTAACTCCTTAGGTCGTTGCCCCTATAAGTCGTCTACGACTTAAATGTTACCAACTCCTAGGTCGCTCAACCAACCTAAACTGCCAAACGACCTAACCACTTCATACTTAAGTTGCACACGACATAAGCTAACCTACAACTTAGCTTTTAGGTCGATCCACCTCCCCAGGTTGCTGACTACGACCTAACTTCCTAAGACCACGACTTATCACCTAGGTCGCTCTCGACCTAGGACTTAGAAAAATCTGCCTAAAATCTGAAATGTCTTGAAAAAAATGCTAAATTCCAGATTTTGACGAACTTGTCGATCCGTAAAAATACGGGTCGTTACATAAGTGTTATAATAAAAGGACTACACTTAGTTAATAATTAAGAGAGGAATTCTTTTAAGTGGCTGAATGTGAACTTATGAAGTAAACTAAATTATAAACCATATCTTGTAAACTGTTGTAAATTAAATCGGAAAATAGGTGATTAGAATTATAAGGAATTTTTATAAATTAAGTGTAGCTCAGTAAACTTGTATAAAGCTGTCTAAAAGAACAAGAGTTTTAAAGAAAATATGAAAATGAAATTTTAAATTAAGTTGTAAAGAAACTTAAGTATAGACGTAAGAGTTGTATAACTTGAAATTTAAGAGAAATAGAACTTAAAACCAAATCTAAAATTGTTAAACATTTTAGGTAAGCAAAACAAAACTTGAATTTGTGATGCTAAATGAAATATATCTTAACTAAAGTAAGAATGAAAGTGATTGTGATTTAAAAGTTATAACGTCAATACAAAAATGGAATATGAATGTTATGATTTAAATGTTTGAAAACGTAGAAGTCAAAGTTTTAGAACTTACAGATCTGATAAATATAAGTAAAACAAAATTTAAAATTGGTTGAATATGAATGTTAAGAATAGAAAGTTTGAAGTTAAATTATGAAATAAAAATTTAACTTAAGTAGAGTTATTGGAAATGAATAAATGAAATAAGCTAATGAAGTGAATTTATGAAATGAGTTAAATGGATTTTAATTTAAAAGAAAAAAGGGGAACTTAGGTCGTAAATTTAAATTGAATATATCAAGTGTAAAAAAAATGAATGTAAAGCAATTGAAACAGCTGAATAGAATATAAACTAAATTGAAATGGAGTTAATTAGAATAATAATGATAAATGATGTTAATAAGTAATGAAAATGTATAATGTTAACATTTGAAAATAAAATTTATATGATTTTGAATTAATTTTTTGTATCTGGTACTATGCATTTAGATTCTATCTTATCATTCTGTTTTCTTATATTCTACTGACTCTTTCCTTTTCGGGGACAAAAAGTTTTGAGTGGGGGAGAATGTAACGACCCATATTTTAACCTGTTAGAATTTATTAAATTTAATAAAATTTCTGAATAAAGATGGGTAGAAATAAATTTAATGATATATTAATGTAAACTCATTGGATATGAATTTAAAATGAATTGTTAAATGACAATTGTGATATAAGGAGTGGGTAACAATTATTGGAATGTGATTCAATGATATTAATCTGTAGGTAATAATTAACAGCAACTAAATAATAAGGGTCAATGTGAATAAATAATAAAATGAATGCTATTTAATAGGAGAAAACTAAATTTATTTATTAAATTTTATATGATAAGTTGACCTCTAATAAGAAAACATTTAATGAGAGAAGTTGATAAGAAACATTTATTTGATAATTAATGTGTATATTTGTTGTATGAAATAAACTAATAAATGTTGGAATATATAAAATGTAAAGAAAATAGTGGTTGAATTATTTGTGTTCATTTAGAAACTTAATATTGAGCTTATTACAATTGAAATTAAAATAAAGAGAAATTAATGGTAAATTAATGCAATATGAGCATCATCCATTTGTGTTAAATTAGATTTAAACATCCTAACAGAAACAAAACAAGTTGTGAAATAATAATAATAATAAATGAACGTTTTTAGTGTAATTTTATAAGAATAGAAGACTTGAATTCAAAAAAAAGTTACATATGTTAAATAGCGGAAATAGTCAGTACAAAGTGATTGTAATAGTAAATGTTGAATATCATTAAATTGAAGTTGAATGATTTGACATTTTTTATGAATAATGCAAACTAAATTTATTGTTGTGGAATTTGAAATTTATTTCAGTTTCATATTTAATTTACAATCATTTATATTCAAACAAAAAATGTTAGTTTTGAAAATGTAATTATTCAAATCTGATTCAAGTGTGTAACCAACATTCAAATGGAAAATTTCGTGAGAAGTCAACTTTTGGTCAAACTTAGTCAAATTTTGAATTTTAGTTGAAAATTTAAAAGTTCTAAAATTTAAATTTTATCTTGGAAAAAATTTAGACTTAATTCAAAGAAGGATTCCACTTTTCGTTTCGTCAAAGTCGGACTTATAGAACTGTAAATATGCAATTACAGTGAAAAACTCGCATAAATGTACAGTGTATTCCCTTGTACATGTATATATTGCATCTCCTATTATAATTCTAGTGTTATTCTCCTTACATTGACTCTTGGGTTTTCCACTTTGGCTATTGGGCTTCCTAATGATTATTAGGCTTCCTAGGGATACTAATGGACACTTGGAAACTAAAGGGCCTCACCCATTCACCTATAGACACTTCTGATGAAACAAAGTACGTACAATCTTCCTCACTTCCTCATTTCTTCTCTCTAAAAAAGCTTCTATGTATTCTTCTCCTTCCCCTCTCTCGTCTCCCCTTGCCTAAATTCCTAACCTAAAACTCCAATCTCCTCTCCTCTCTCCTCTCCTTTCCCTCTCCTCTCCTCTCCTTCCTCTCTCTTTCTTCCCCGTTTTCATTACAATAGAACTTCTTCATTTATAATATAAATAATGTCATTCTTTTTTTTCAAACCATTTATTTTTCTGGTAGCTTCAACTTTCTTTTAGATCGGTTCTTCAAATTCCATAAGTTGCTATGCCAAAAACTCAAATCTTTTCAAAGTGTTTTTGTACTTAGATTTTCAACTCAGAAAACATCTCTGTTTGTTTTGACCATAACTTCCTCGAGACTGAAGCTTTTTGAGTGATTCATTTTTTAAAAGTGGAGAGAAAAGAATTTGCACCAACTTTCTAGTTAATCACTTTTACAAATTCAGTAATATTCTAGTCCAAATCTTTTCTTAAAGACGACTTATTATCAGGTATGGTTTTGGTGAAATCGACGATCATTCGAAGTCAACCACCACCACCTATCCACTTTGGTAGAGCACTACACCTCTTTGCAAGCATAGAATGAACACTATGCTCCCTCTTCTATTCCCCCTCTATTCAAAAAAAAGAAAAAGAAAAGAAGAAACATATTTGTTGCAAGCTTGTTCGTATCATTGCTTTGTTTAAATCTTGGATTGCTTTGGACCTTGTTTTTACTTTGGATTTGGATTTGGATTTGTTTAGCTTATGATCTCCACTCCGTATTCATTTGTGTTGTTACCACCTTCGTAGCCACGAAAGGTGAGAAATCACTCACGATTAACATGGTTATGATTAGTGAATTGATGGCAATTGAAATGTCATTGAAATGTTAGTTTTAGCTAGGAATTTTGTTAGTATTTTTTTTATATATTGATATGATGTTCCCTTTTGACATATAATTTGACACATAGATAATGTGTTAGTTTGTCACATATATGATATGTTGATTTACAAGATATGTTATTTGTTGCTATGTGATATGCTATGAAACATGTATGGTTATTGTTATGTTATTTTATTTCTTAAATCACATTTCAAGTTCCCTTTTTATATATGTCATGTTATTATTATTTCAATCACATTGCAAGTTCCCTTAGATGTTAGGAAAATCACTATGGGTTGAAATGATACATACCCGAACGATTATATATATTAGGAAAGTGTTGACTTGTGATGCGAGTTGAAATGATATATACCCAGAAAATTTAATAATTTTGGGTTGAAATGATAAATACCCGAATCACTTGACACTTGGATAGAAAACTATATACGGACACCGTTGGTTGATTTTTAAAGTAATTTTTGAAATTTTGAAATATGTTTGATTTAATAAAAATTGATTTTTAAATTTAATTTAAAGATTTATTTTAAATATATATATAAACTTTAATTTTAAAAAATTATATGTTTTGAAGTTTTACATTTATAAGTTAATAATAAGTCTCAAAAAGGTAAATTATAAGATTTTTAACTTATAACTTTATTATTTTAAAATTTAATTTAATAAAATTTAACAAAATAAAAATTTAATTTAACATAAGTTAATAAAATAAGATTTAATTTAACAAAAATTTAATTTAATAAAAATATAAAATATGTTTTAAAATTATTTAAAATTTAAATCAATATAAATAAAATAGATTTTTGCAATAACTTTAACAAATAAGGATTTGGAAAGGTAATTAAGATTAAATTGTAATTTAAAGATTTGTTTCAAATAAGATGTGATTTAAACTTATTTTTTTATGAGATTTTCAAAGGATATAATTTTAAATTGTAATAACTTGATTTGATTAAAATTGTTAAGTAAATTGTTTCAAAATTAAATATAATTGAAGTTAAATATTTAATTACTGATTTAAATTGTAACTTGGGATTTAAATTATGAAAATGTTTTATAATATGACCACGGTGTGAATTAAGCATTTGGTTGTTAAAGAAACCGGGATCAGATATTGTCATACTCTCTGCCAATACCGAAAATCACTTTAACAACTGTGTACGTGGTGGAGAAATCCAGAACGAAGTAGGATGGTTTGGCGGACGCTACTGGAATAAAGTAAGAGAACGATGATGGATAGCCTTGACTTTCGGGTCATAATTAAAATGACTAAAACAGGAGCTATACTAGGCCAAGTGGGGTCGCTCCCCCTATCGAACACGCTTCTTCGAAACCATATATATTACTTTGTGATTTGATTGGTGCGCACCTTTGATTATGGGAGTGTGTCTTGAGGTGGGCGGTAGTTGCCGCTATGCGTTACCACCAGCCCGGGAGTGCAAAATGGTAGAATCCTACCCTGGGCATTGCCTCGCATGCCTTTTTATATTTATCCTGATCGAGCCCACTGCGACTTTTGTTTGTATCGTACCTATGGAGTCCTCCCTGAGTATACCACTAGTTTACGTGGAGCTTATTGTACTGTATAGACTATGATATTTATATAAAAATGTGTTAAGGGGGATATGGGTAATGCCTTAATGCTATTTTAATACTTTACTTTATGATAGACATTATATATGTAGCGTATTGTATTATATATGTAGATAGTTTGACGGATCCTCAAAGGAAGGAAATCCCAAACATCCTTGAGTTATTGATGCATTTCACTTGTACATTTCACTTGAGTTGATTTACTTACATAAGAATGTTAATCCTGACTCGAGTGTTTTATTTTTGCTTTATGCTCGGGTCAGCCTGAGTATTATAGCATTCGAGTTTCATCTTTTGGAGATGGAGACTGGTTAGAGATCTATCTATATATATATTTAGCTATTTCAGTCATTTCTATTATTTATGTTCAGACATATGTCATTTTCTTATGTATTAGCAAACCTCTATGTATTTGGATTTCTGTTGTATTGCTTTAGACTTTGATGTTTGTGTAGTAGCTTCATGAACTACTATGTTTATCTATTCCGATGCGTGATGTTGTAATATTCTATGTTTGTGATTCTGTGATTGATTCTTATTTACCCTAATTTATATAAAAATATGTTGTTTTGAACAATTCAAGTCAGACATGTGTGGTTTATTGTCGATTTGAATGGTTTGAAATAGCGGGTTGTTACATTTATCGTCCATGATATTGATATATATATATATATATATATGTATATATATATTTATTTATGTATGTATGTATGTATGTGTGTGTGTCACATTAGACAATTTTGCATAATTAAAATCAATTATTAATATTAATGGATTTAGTTTCAATTGAAGAAAGGTTTGACATTAAAAGTTACATAATTACATGAGATCTATTTTATAAATTTGAATTAAGGTAACACATGTATATTTCCATGTAAAATTACTATTTTAACGTTTTGGAATCATAACAACATATAATTGGGAACATGGTATATGTATTTAAATACATACATCCATATAAATACACACAACCCTATATATATATATATATATGTTTGTGTGTGTGTGTAAATAAGTGGGATTTAAAAGTAAATAATCTAGGTTAACTTTTAATTAAAAAGGAAGTTAGAGTTTAGAATTTTTTAATTTTTTTAAACTATTAAGCTTAGAAAAGGAGACAAAATATAGTTAGCTTGCATAAAATTCCATTTATGAACGTTTGATAAAAAAAGTCATTCTTACATGAACAATTTGTTTGTATCCAAATTAACCATATAATTATAGAAATCAATATTCAAAGAATATTAAATAAGTAGCATAAACAATTCATTTACGATTGTGTACGTAAGTTTTATAAAAGTTTAAAATAGATTTAAATCAAAATTAACTTTCAAATTTCCTATTTTTAAACAAAACAACCAAAACAAAAAAAAGAAATCAGACAAGCTAGGAATATATAAATTCTGATAAGAATAAACAAATCCAAACATTACATAGAATAACAAAAAATTAACAAAGGTGAAAAAGAATTCAAAAATATCAATTTGAGATGAAAATAACTTAAAAAGGGAGAAGAACATATGTAGATCAGAAATAATACAATTCAATAGTCATACATTCAATTGAGATGGAAGAGGATATTGATTTATACATTACAAGATGATCAATTGGATACATAATGAATCTTATAAAATCCAAACATATGAATGACGAAACATAGAAATAAATTAATTGAAAATTACTTTGGATGTTGCCTGCAAATCGCACCTTGAAACGATGAATCAAAAGCTCCTAAACTCAATAGAATCAACCTTCGGAATTTGCAAGAATCAAGAGATAAGAACCATCCCTTTTTTATTTTGTTTGATTTTGATATTGAAAAGCCACATATATATAGTATATGTTTTACTTTTTATTAAACTATATATTTATTAATATACGACAGATTTCAACTTGCATAAAAACATAATATATACATAAACTATAGATATATTACAAAACCGTACACTTGTAGATTTTATTTGTATACACAATAAGCAATTTACTTTATTATAACATTATAAATATAACAGATTAATACCTATTTATATAAAACGTCTTGTATTATATATAAAATAATATATCACATATAAACTTACTGTACTAGATATAAAGCATATATACCTTTATATGTGTAACCCAAATCAACAGCCACTGCTCTTAAATTATGACTAATAGATGAAATGCTTATACAATCTGTATGTAAAATAATACATAAATTTAAACTCATATAGCTTCATAACCCAGAAAACACATGCGTATATTAGTACTTGTATATACCTTTTGAAAACCAATACCTTTTTAAAACCAATACATATATATATATATACACGTATATACTTTAATTAACATTGGATATATAAAATAAAACAAGGACTGTCATATATATAAGTTCTATTATAACACGTTTTTAAGAAATATACACACTCATAAAATCAAAATATTTATATATAACAGGCCTATATTACTAGTTATGTACTCGTACAGATAACAGGTTTATGTTATCTTTGCAGATTATAAATTTTGTACAACCAACATACGTATGTATTCAACTAATATAAGTAACTACACATAATATAATACTAACTCAACTTATATTATAAACTTTATAAAAAAAATCAGACCAACACTTATATATAGACTAATATATCATATGTGAAAATATATACCACTCGTTATATGTGCAGGATATAAGCAAACTTATAATAATCACTTATATATAATGTATAACAAAACTCATAGGTAATCTAATATATGCATATATATAGACTGCTGCTATTTTAAAAATCAGAGAAAACATAAATATATATACCTTCCCATATATATGTTCAAGGCGGAGAGAGAGTTGTAAGTAAGATGCAAAGGAGGGAAGTGGGCCACGGCATGGTGGATGGGGTCTTCGGTCACGGTGGTTGTTGGTGGAGAGGGGCGACCATGGTGGAAACGTCGGTTCAAGGAGGTGGAGATGACTTTGGGTCGAGTGCGTGAGGGGAGTGGAGGCCGAGCTGGGAAGAAAGGACGAGGAGGAGGGATGAGGTCGTGAGCGAAGACGCCGAGAGGGTAGGAAGAGTTCGACAAAGAGAGGACGCGAGCATTGGCGCAAATCTGGAAGCAAAGTGGACATTGCATTTTTTTCTTTTATTTTTTTGGTGGCAGAGGAGATGAGTTGTCTAGGCTTTGGAAATTATATTTTTCCATGAATTCAAAAGGAAGTAGGTTACATGGAAAAGAGAGCGCCAGCTGCTTACATTAATGTATATTTTCAATGCTGGCACGTTTCAAGATGTGAAGAAAATGAACAGGCTAAAGAAGAAAAGAAAAGTAGCACTTGAAAATAAATTTACAGAACAAAAGTTAACGTAAGAATTGAAAAAAAACAACAAAATTTTGAACCCGACGTATGCAAAAGTCAGTAAATAATAAATCAATAAGATGGAAAGCTAAAAAAAAAAATTCAAAAGGTCACAGAAATTAAAAGTCACAAAACCAGAACCGATACGGTTATCTATTCCACGGATTCCGCTGTGTATCGGACTTCAAAATAAAGAATCAAATATACCGCAGAGATCAGCACAACGAGACGATCAAAATGGTATACAGATATTAGTGGTACGGTCTAATTATAAAAATTCGAAATTTCTACTAGCGGAAAATGCAGCAAAAACGCAGAAAAATAAGATCGACGGAGCTAAAGAAGTCCGAATTTGGAAAAACGAAAAATGACGCCTTGCTCAGAAGATGGTTTAGAATTTTCTATGTAAAAATATTCAGGTTTCGAAAACGTTTTATTTTCATCGCTTTTTAACTGATTAAATTGAAGTAAATTTATGCACGAAATAAACTTTCATATTTTTGGATGAAAATTTACCAATTGCTATGTTTAACTAGACGTATTTAAAATATTAAATTTATTTTTCAAAATTTTATTGTTTAAAATTTCATAAAATTTCAACTAATTACGTTATTAAAACGGTTAAAATTTACGGGTCGTTACACTCTCCCCCACTCAAAACTTTTCATCCTCGAAAAGGAAGGAGGTAGAAGAATAGAAACAACCAGAAGAAAATAGATTCGAATTACAAAACAAAACAATTAATTTAAACCATATAAATTTTAATTTAAATTAATTAATATTCAATAATTGGTTTAAATTTAAGGTATTTCCATAAGTTGATCTAATTCAATTTTGTTAATTCTTTCAGAACAAAATTTATTATATTCATCTCATTCAATTAACTTATTATCCTATCATCTTTATTAGCATTTTTTTTATATAATTAAAATCTAAGTGTATAACATTTATTATAAACACTCAAATTTTATTTATAAAATCATTTTATATTGTATATTATCCAATTACATTTTAACTTCTTAATAATTTAGGTAAGTTATATTGAAATGCAATTTAGTACTATACAAATAAAATTTTCAAATTCAATTATTTCAAGTTTAAATACTTATTCAAAATTTAGCTTTATTTATAATTGAAAACATCTTTTAACATGATTTTTAAGAATTAAATTTCCGTTTAATTTCAAACCCTTTAGAAATAATTATGTATATACTATATATATTAAATCAAATTAAATTTAAAATAATATACACATATATATATACATAAATCAAGTCATACTTAAGAAATTCAAATCAAAATATTTTTCCAAAACAAAACCGTAGCAAAGCTACAGAATGGTCTCTTCACTTCGAAACTCGAAAATGAATGTCGATGATGCGGCCGTCATCACCGAAATTATTTTCCCGCGACAAAGAGAAGAGCACTGATTTAAACATTTTACATTCTTTGAAATGATTTCTATTTGAAAATATTTTAAATACTATACACTTTAAAACTTAAAAACCAAGTTGATATCACCAAAAATTTAAATTATCAAATTCTTGATTTAAATACATTTCAAATTTCAAATTGCATTATAACCAAGTTTATAACTTCATTTATTTATATTGCAATAGTCAATTGTTTACAAAACAATACATGAAAATCAAATATTATCATTTCTAACAACTAATTCAGTTAACAATTCAATTTCAGTATATTTATACTTATATATATAGTAAAATCATACAAGCTTTATTTTATTTTCTAAATTTGAAAGCAATATTGTGTCAGCTTGCTCTGCTCAAGTGTTTTGGGAATCCTATCGATAGCGTTGATCAGACGAATCGATCGGAAACCCAAATCAACATCAACAACTCAAACAACACAGCATATATTAAAACATTTATACATATTAGTTTATAAATACATTTCTTTGCTCGACGATACAGGAATGAATTTTCAAATAAGGATAGGGTTTCAAATTTGATGGACTCAAATCGAAGAGAAATTTGATTCGAAGATAAGTTCGAAACAAAGATATGATGATTAATAACAAAGTAGGAAGATTGATAAATTTATATAAATCGCGGGCAACCTTAACCGGGTCAACCGTGACTTCAAAAATAAGATCAATGTAGAATTCCAAGGCAAATCGACATTGATCTCAAGAGATAGAATTCGGCATAACCAAAGATGTCAGCATCTAAACCGAGGATATATAAATCTCCGGTGAATCGATGCTATCGTAAAAGAGTTTTACCCCATTACAAATCAATTTGAGATTGGCGGGACCGCCAACTCATTATAAAGATCATTCGAAGTGGAGTTATGTGATACTCCAGAATTCAGAAGAATACGAATAGTGAGGGACAAGAATGAATTTTGGAACCGCAGGGAATGTTCCAAAATTCAAAGGAATCGAGTCAAAAAGGACGAGATTGAAACTCGCATGAGAGTGATTCTGTAAATACATTTACCCTATATGCTAAGTTTTGCCTAGAGCTACCAAAGCTCTGATACCAACTGTAACGGGACGTCGCCAGTGGGGTAACGCCCACCGTAGCATACAGTTGTACCTGTGTTCTGCCTTTACGGCCAGCCTCTCAACTGCACCAACCCCGAAGGGACATGTAGGAGTAAGAGTTATCCGCTTGCTACCAAACCAAATGCGAGAACCCCCTATCATGCTGCACCCGCCAAGTGCATAAGCAGGCACACATGTCGGACTTGAATAATTCAAAATACCGAATTGTTAATTAAATTTGGCAAAACTGAGCATATACAGTAAATAAAATAATCACAGACACAGAGTAATAAATGCAGCGGAAACAAAAGATAGTAGTTCATGAAGCTACTATATACATATCATAGTTAAATAAGGTACAACAGATGTCTCGAATACAATAGTCAAATACAAGAATTAGAATACAACCATTGGAATCAACTGGATATCTGAAAGCTGGATAGATAGCTGGATCTCCAAGCGAAGCTCCAACTCCAAAGGTGAGTCTCGAATACTAGTACACTCAGTCTGACCCGAGCGTAAAGCAAAACACAAAACACTCGAGTCAGGATTAACATTCTTATATCAATAAATCCAACTCAAGTGAAATAGCAACTGAAATACAATTAAGTAACTCAAAGGATGTTTGGAATAACCATCCTTTAAGGATCCGTTAAACTATCTACTATGTAGTAGTGTACGGTAAATAGATAATGCCTATCAGTAATATAAAATATCAAAATAATGTTAAGGTGTTACCATTATCCCCCTTAACACATTTTATATAAGCGTTATAGTCTATACAGCACTGTAAACTCCACCGTAAACTAGTGGGCTATCAGGGAGTACTCCATAGGTATAACACAAAACAAATCGTAGTGGTCGCGTATATAGGGATACAAGTATGACAAGGCACATGAGGCAATACCCAAGGTAGTGAAACTACCGTTTTCCTGATCCGGACTGGTGAGAACGCATCGCTGCAGCGACCGCAACACCGCGAAACAACACTCCCAAATCAAGGGTGCACCAATCGACAACAAGTAATGAGTAGTTTTCGAAGAAGTGTGTTCGCTCGAGGTAGCTGACCCCATTTGGCCCGACACGACTCCTGTTTTAGTCATTTCCAATTTGACACAAGTGTCAAGGCTATCCATTATCGTTCTCTTTCTTCAGTCGTCACATACATCATTCCAACCACTTCATTCTGGATCACACTCCGCGTATAGTTATTAAAGTAGTTTTCGGTTTAGACAGTGAGTATGTCCCTAACCGATTCCGGTCTCTTTAATAACTTTCGTAATTATTATACCGATTGGTCGTTTATATATTTCAAAAAACCAAATCAATTACAATTTCAATTAGAATTTGTAAACCAACATTTCATTTGTCTTTCCAAAACAATTTCCATAATTTACATTTCAAAACTTCCAAATTCATAATTTCAAAATCTTATAATTCAATTTCAATTTCTTTTTAAAACAATTCAAGTATTGATTCAAGTTCGGATACAAGTTTCATTTCGAAATCATTTGAATTAATTTAATTTAACATTCAAATCAATTTAAATTCATTGATCAAATTTCATTCAATATTCATTAAGTAAATTTGTCATTCAAACAATCTCTATTTAATTTCCAATTCATTAAATCAATTACTTAAGTTCAACTTCATTATATCAAAACTTCAATTTGAATTAAATTAAATTTGTCAAATCAAATTCTTTAAATTACAAGTCTTACATTAATTTCAATAAATCACATTTTTATTTCTTATTAAATAAATCCAATTTCATTTATTTATTTACTTAATTTCAAATTTCAAAACTTAATAATTAAATTTTAAACAACATTCTTTCATCAACTACTATGTTAATATTTTGTTTCGGATTATTTCATATTAACAATTTCCTTTCAAAAATTCAAATTCCAACTTCATTTTAAAACCTTATTATTTATTCAAATAAAATCTTTATTTTATTTTGAAATCAAATATTGAGCAATCGAGTTTTATTTAATTCTCTATCCTAGGTCAAAGTTTAATTTGGGTATTTATCATTTCAACCCGATTCCAAACCAATTCAAAATCAAAGCATAGCAAAGGGAACTTGCCGTGCGATAACTGGGATGGTGTCAAAGTAAATAAACAAGCAATAATAACAACCAATATTAATCCAATAATCAATTCAAATAATCCCGAAATAATCGTATTAATTCACATTGTTGTTTGTGTAAATTAATATAATTATTTCTAGAATCTACACTATCATTTCATGTAGATTAAAGATTATTACACTTATTATTCTATGCAATTCTACACTTGATATCAATTATTCAATTTCATACTTCATAAAATAATACAACATAAATTCAAATGGTTCAAGGGTAATTAACTATTTTTCTATGTGTCAAATAATTAAACATTTAAGGGGTTATATTATACAAATTTAACTAATCAAATTCAACACATATGTCGATTCAAATTTTTAACTATCCTATGTCAAATTCAATTGCATAATATTTATCACTTTATACATTACAATTTAACATCCAATATAAACAACAATCAATCAATCCATTATCAATCAAACTGTATTATCATCGCATAAATAATTACAGATAATGGTGTCATATGTCATGGATGAACAGATACAGGTAATAGCATATATAACAGTGTAAATAACCAACAACAACATATTTCAATTGTCGTTTCAATTGAAATAAAATTTAATAAATAAAAGAACATTAATCGTGAGTGATTGCTCACCTTTCGAGGTTAGAGATGGACGAGAATGGAAAGAATCGCGAATCCAAGCACGAATTTCAAAGTAAAGCAAAATCGGCACGAATACGATGACAAAGCTGAAAATGGGAATCGAAGAACCATTAGAATCAGTTCGATATAAGTTAAAACGAAATGTAAATTATACAGATATACACTTTCTCAAATCAATATAAAGTTTAAAACACATACAAATGTATAACTTTAAAAAAATCAATATTTTTATAATATATATATGTATTTTAAAACAATACTTATATATTCCAATTCAATATATATACATAATCTATGTTCATAAACTATTAAAAACCGGGATATTAAACCCAAAACAATATATAAACTAACACATACACTAAAATATAATACATGCGAAATCATACTGTAACTGACATATGTACTTTATATATGTACACTCATACTGTACAAAGAACATATACAGACCCTATATATTATAAGTTGAAATCCAAATATATCTAAATCAAAATATCTATGTATATTTAAAGCTACCACAACATCACTCACTGTCATAAATACTGCAAACTATAACTATACCGTTACATATATATCAGATGATATAGCTTACATACACCTTATATGCTTTATATTTATAACCCGTATTTAAGCTTGGCATACATACTTATCTACCTTACAAAGAAACAGTTCTATAATTTATATATATGAACCCTTTCAAATTATAAACATAGATTCAAAATAAAATTTAAAACATATCTTACTTCAAAATATATTATACTGCTATATATTTTAAAACAAAAGCTGCTGTGCGAAACATATCACAGCAAACACCCCTCTAATATTCCCATACATAAAACTTATACATCTTTTAAAAAAATGCAGTCATACACATATACAAAACAACATATTATAAGCACTATATATGGCCACATATATATAGTATATGTTTTACTTATTTTTTTTTAAAACTATATATTTATTAATATACGACATATTTCAACTTGCATAACAACATAATATATACATAAACTATAGATATATTACAAAACCGTACAATTGTAGATTTTATTTGTATACACAATAAGCAATTTACTTTATTATAACATTATAAATACAACAGATCAATACCTATTTATATAAAACGTCTTGTATTATATATAAAATAATATATCACATATAAACTTACTGTACTAGATATAAAGCATATATACCTTTATATGTGTAACCCAAATCAACAGCCACTGCTCTTAAATTATGACTAATAGATGAAATGCTTATACAATCTGTATGTAAAATATTACATAAATTTAAACTCATATAGCTTCATAACCCAGAAAACACATGCATATATTAGTACTTGTATATACCTTTTGAAAACCAATACCTTTTTAAAACCAATACATATATATATACACGTATAGACTTTAATTAACATTGGATATATAAAATAAAACAAGGACTGTCATATATATAAGTTCTATTATAACACGTTTTTAAGAAATATACACACTCATAAAATCAAAATATTTATATATAACAGGCCTATATTACTAGTTATGTACTCGTACAGATAACAGGTTTATGTTATCTTTGCAGATTATAAATTTTGTACAACCAACATACGTATGTATTCAACTAATATAAGTAACTACACATAATATAATACTAACTCAACCTATATTATAAAC
The DNA here is from genome assembly GCA_030737815.1 of Allium fistulosum. Lineage (NCBI taxonomy): Eukaryota > Viridiplantae > Streptophyta > Magnoliopsida > Asparagales > Amaryllidaceae > Allium > Allium fistulosum. Next base: position 1,183,082,563 of record CM060903.1, read on the forward strand.
TTTATAAAAAAAATCAGACCAACACTTATATATAGACTAATATATCATATGTGAAAATATATACCACTCGTTATATGTGCAGGATATAAGCAAACTTATAATAATAACTTATATATAATGTATAACAAAACTCATAGGTAATCTAATATATGCATTGTTAACCCGCCTTTTGGCAAGGCCGCGGACAGACGGATTTAACTTAAACAACTTCACAACTATCGAGACTAAAGTATGATGGGATGGTTCGGCATTAGAAGGAGTGTTCGGCATAAATCTTGTTCGGCACTGGGCGAGCATTCGGCATAGAGAGTTAGACGTTCGGCATTGGATGGAGCGCTCGGCATTAACCAACGTTCGGCATCTGGAGACGTTAGACATTGGATGGAGCGCTCGGCATTAACCAACGTTCGGCATCTGGAGACGTTCGACAATGGATGGAGCGCTCGGCATTAACCAATGTTCGGCATCTGGAGACGTTCGGCATTGGATGAATCGTTCGGCATCAAGGAGACGTTCGGCATTGGATGGATCGTTTGGCATCAAGGAGCGTTCGGCATTGGATGGATCGTTTAGCATCAAGGAGCGTTCGGCATTGGATGGGTCGTTCGACATACCTCACCTCGCTCGACATTGCATCTCGCACCTCCATACTCCGCACCTCCATACCTCGCACCTCCATATCTCGCACCTCCATACTCCGCACCTCCATATCTCGCACCTCCATACTCCGCACCTCCATACCTCGCACCTCCATATCTCGCACCTCCATACTCCGCACCTCCATACCTCGCACCTCCATATCTCGCACATCCATACTCCGCACCTCCATACCTCGCACCTCCATATCTCGTACCTCCATACTCCGCACCTCCATACCTCGCACCTCCCAACGTTCGACATGAGGAGATCGTTCGGCATTCACACCTTGTTCGGCATCTATGGTTCGGCATATGGAGACCACACCATTTGGGCTGAGGTACTCGGCTACCAGGCCCACCAGGGAAGTCCAACCCATCTTTGTCTATAAATAGAGAGGCAGGGGCACAATAAAAGGGGATCTTCTTTCTGCTCTCTTACTTTCTCTTTTCGAAGGCTAAGGCAACTCTGCCATTTTGTAACTGTAATCGATTATTACAGCAATAAAAAGCAAACTTCTGGAGTGGATGTAGGCCGGAGTTAGCCGAACCACTATAAAATCTGTTGTTCTTTACTGCTTTCATTTCAGTTTTAACTGTTCTTCACATTATTACTCTCTACATACATCCTATCTCTGAGCTGTGATTGGTATTTGGTGCTTTCATCTGGATTTTGGGGTTAGTGACCAATTTTGGCGCTAACACTTTGGTGCTTTCACCGAGAGCGCAAACACTTGGGAATTTTGGAGCTAGGAACTTGGATTCTAGAAAGCAATGGCCAGACCACCAACGAAGAGGCAAGCAGTGGAAAGGAGCAATCAGGAAGGAAGTCAAGCGGCATCTTCTGGAGCTGGAGAGGGTCATGCATCCATCTACATAACTCGGGACGAGATGCAAGTGATGATGAATTCTATGCAAGAACAGATGATGAAACGGCAAGAGGAGATGATGCAGGCTCTTCTTAGGCAATTTGGACAACCAGGAACTGCAGGTGCTCAAGATCATGGAGCTGGACCAGAGGAACTCAACCAATGGACAGATGGAGTGAATCAGCAGGGGGCAGCTCCCAATCAACAAACAATTAACAATCTGGATGGACCTAGACTCGGGGGCACGCCACCAGGAGTACGTGATGAAGAATATGTGCCAGAATTTCCTCGGGGACTAGGGGGGCAGTCTGGATTAGTTGGAAACGCTAGATTGGCTGATATTATCAGGCGGACTATTCGCGGAGGTCTGACGAACAGAGATTCAGAGGGAGTTAACAAAAGTCCGTTTACCCGGAACATCAAGACAGCTAGGAATCCGTCCGATTTCAAACTACCCACTCTGGAAGTATACAACGGGAAGACGGATCCCACCGACCACTTGATGAGATACACTAGGCATATGGAAGTGCTGGGGGCAACGGAGGAGGTTATGGCCCGATGTTTCCCCCTGTACTTGACTGAAATTGCTGCTATGTGGTTCAGACAGCTGGAGGATGGATCCATTGGAACATGGACAGAACTGGTGGACAAGTTCTTAAGTCAATTTCGAGTTCACATAAAAAGGCCAAAGAACGTGATGACACTAACATCAGTCAAACAGGGGGCAGATGAATCGCTCAGGACATTCTTAACTCGATTGAATGCGGCAGTTGCTTCGGTGGATCGGCCAGATCCATCAATGGTTCTGATGGCTGCAGTATCAGGAGTCAGAGATAATTCGGAGTTCAAAGTATCATTGGTATGGGACCCACCGTTGGATATTGGGGAATTCTTTCCTGAAGCTGAAAGATTTCTTCGACAAGAGGATGCATGTTTGGACATGAGGTCGCAGGAAGTAAACATGACCAAGGATGGAAGATTACTCGGCGAAAGTTTAGGTGGGGACAACGATAAAGGGAAAAGGAAGCGCTGGGGAGAACCAAAGTTCTCCACTTACACAGGATTGAACGCAACGTTGGAGCGGATTTTCTTAGATACTCGAGATCGTCTTCCCTATCAAAGGCCATCAAGGAGGGAACCCACAGAACGTGAAAGGGCATCAGGAAGGCACTGTCTCTTTCATGACCTGGACGGGCATGATACTAACAGCTGCCGACATCTAAAGGATATAATCGAGGAGCATATAAGGAATGGTCAGTTGCGACAGTATGTCGGAACTTGGAATGCGGCGGTGGAACATGAACAGCCTCCGCCTACCTTGAACGACGAGGGCGCGAGGCCTAGGAATGGTGACCGATTGGTCATCAACTAATCTTGATGGTTTGGAATAAGTAACAAACTCCGGGCAAACGGTTAAATCACTTACTCATGTACGGGGTCGGAGATAACCCTCAGGCATGCTCTGAGATGATGGCTTACCGAAACGCCCGGGTTTGTGAAATCTGTTTTTTCCTTTGACTTGGACATTTGTTTTTTCTGGTTTGGTTTTGGAGTTTGGTTTGAACTCCCTGTTTTTTCTCGTTTTTCTGGTTTGGATTCTGGTTTGAATGTTTGTTTTTCGGATTGGATTTTGGTTGGATTTTCCCTGGATTTTGGCTTAAAGGTCGTCGAGTATGGACTATGCTCGACAAGGGTCCGGAGCGACCAGGATTCGGCTTAGGACTTAAGCCACGGCATTACTTGCGTCCAGGGACACTGGGCCACGATCGTCAAGTGTGGATTGCGCTTGGCAAGAACCCGGAGAGGTTAGCTCAACGCCCAGGGACACTGGGCCACGGTCGTCAGGTGTGGATTGCGCTTGGCAAGAACCCGGAGAGGTTATCTTAACGTCCAGGGACACTGGACCACGGTCATCAGGTGTGGCTTGCGCTTGGCAAGAGCCCGGAGAGGTTATGGATTTGGATATCGACCCGAAGAGGTCCTAAAGTCCCCTATTGGTTATGGATGAAACATGGACTTTGGATACTGGACTTGAGGCTATTCAAAACACACCTTTCAAAGCAAGGCATGTTTTGGGGGGCAAGTGTTAACCCGCCTTTTGGCAAGGCCGCGGACAGACGGATTTAACTTAAACAACTTCACAACTATCGAGACTAAAGTATGATGGGATGGTTCGGCATTAGAAGGAGTGTTCGGCATAAATCTTGTTTGGCACTGGGCGAGCATTCGGCATAGAGAGTTAGACGTTCGGCATTGGATGGAGCGTTCGGCATTAACCAACGTTCGGCATCTGGAGACGTTAGACATTGGATGGAGCGCTCGGCATTAACCAACGTTCGGCATCTGGAGACGTTCGACAATGGATGGAGCGCTCGGCATTAACCAACGTTCGGCATCTGGAGACGTTCGGCATTGGATGGATCGTTCGGCATCAAGGAGCGTTCGGCATTGGATGGATCGTTCGGCATCAAGGAGCATTCGGCATTGGATGGGTCGTTCGGCATACCTCACCTCGCTTGACATTGCATCTCGCACCTCCATACTCCGCACCTCCATACCTCGCACCTCCATATCTCGCACCTCCATACTCCGCACCTCCATATCTCGCACCTCCATACTCCGCACCTCCATACCTCGCACCTCCATATCTCGCACCTCCATACTCCGCACCTCCATACCTCGCACCTCCATATCTCGCACCTCCATACTCCGCACCTCCATACCTCGCACCTCCATATCTCGCACCTCCATACTCCGCACCTCCATACCTCGCACCTCCATATCTCGTACCTCCATACTTCGCACCTCCATACCTCGCACCTCCCAACGTTCGACATGAGGAGATCGTTCGGCATTCACACCTTGTTCGGCATCTATGGTTCGGCATATGGAGACCACACCATTTGGGCTGAGGTACTTGGCTACCAGGCCCACCAGGGAAGTCCAACCCATCTTTGTCTATAAATAGAGAGGCAGAGGCACAATAAAAGGGGATCTTCTTTCTGCTCTCTTACTTTCTCTTTTCGAAGGCTAAGGCAACTCTGCCATTTTGTAACTGTAATCGATTATTACAGCAATAAAAAGCAAACTTCTGGAGTGGACGTAGGCCGGAGTTAGCCGAACCACTATAAAATCTGTTGTTCTTTACTGCTTTCATTTCAGTTTTAACTGTTCTTCACATTATTACTCTCTACATACATCCTATCTCTGAGCTGTGATTGGTATTTGGTGCTTTCATCTGGATTTTGGGGTTAGTGACCAATTTTGGCGCTAACATGCATATATATAGACTACTGCTATTTTAAAAATCAGAGAAAACATAAATATATATACCTTCCCATATATATGTTCAAGGCGGAGAGAGAGAGAGAGTTGTAAGTAAGATGCAAAGAAGGGAAGTGGGCCACGGCATGGTGGATGGGGTCTTCGGTCACGGTGGCTGTGGGCGAAGAGGGGCGACCATGGTGGAAACGTCGGTTCAAGGAGGTGGAGTTGGCTTTGGGTCGAGTGTGTGAGGGGAGTGGAGGCCGAGCTGGGAAGAAAGGACGAGGAGGAGGTGGAGGGATGAGGTCGTGAGCGAAGACGCCGAGAGGGTAGGAAGAGTTCGGCAAAGAGAGGACGCGAGGATTGGCGCAAATCTGGAAGCAAAGTGGACATTGCATTTTTTTTCTTTTATTTTTTTGGTGGCAGAGGAGATGAGTTGTCTAGGCTTTGGAAATTATATTTTGCCATGAATTAAAAAGGAAGTAGGTTACATGGAAAAGTGAGCACCAGCTGCTTACATTAATGTATATTTTCAATGCTGGCACGTTTCAAGATGTGAAGAAAATGAACAGGCTAAAGAAGAAAAGAAAAGTAGCACCTGAAAATAAATTTTCAGAACAAAAGTTAACGTAAGAATTGAAAAAAAAACAACAAAATTTTGAACCCGACGTATGCAAAAGTCAGTAAATAATAAATCAATAAGATGGAAAGCTAAAAAAAAATTCAAAAGGTCACAGAAATTAAAAGTCACAAAACCGGAACCGATACGGTTATCTATTCCACGGATTCCGCTGTGTATCGGACTTCAAAATAAAGAATTAAATATACCGCAGAGATCAGCACAACGAGACGATCAAAACGGTATACAGATATTAGTGGTACGGTCTAATTATAAAAATTTGAAATTTCTACTAGCGGAAAATGCAGCAAAAACGCAGAAAAATAAGATCGATGGAGCTAAAGAAGTCCGAATTTGGAAAAACGAAAAATGACGTCTTGCTCAGAAGATGATTTAGAATTTTCTATGTAAAAATATTCAGGTTTCGAAAACGTTTTATTTTCATCGCTTTTTAACTGATTAAATTGAAGTAAATTTACGCACGAAATAAACTTTCATATTTTCGGATGAAAATTTACCGGTTGCTATGTTTAACTAGACATATTTCAAATATTAAATTTATTTTTCAAAATTTTATTGTTTAAAATTTCATAAAATTTCAACTAATTACGTTATTAAAACGGTTAAAATTTACGTGTCGTTACAGTATCACAACATTATTATCATATAACAATGTCACAGGATTCTCAACATTTGGAATATCCCCTAGCATATATACTTCTTTTATCGCAATGTTGTTCAAGGTGATGCACTTAGCCTTTGATTGAATCAACCACTACTTATTGTTTGAAACATTTTCAACTTAAAGTTCTTAACTTAAGATTGAACAAGTACTTAGGATTGAAACACATTACTTGATATTACTTACAAAGTTCGAGTCCGTGCACTAATTCATAAGGAGTTTGTTATTTCTATAAATAATTCTTTAGTATTTCTTACATACTCGAGAATGTTCTCGATTTTCATGTAGTAATCTTAATTCGGATACTTTCTCTATATACCAAATACATAAGGGAAGTGTAATATTGTAGGCAACATATCATGTACGATAATTCCTGTTGCCAACACATAAGGAACCCATCTTACATGCTCCATATTAAACATTTTTAATATCATGTCTATGTATATCATTTGAGACAATCCTAATATCATTTTATACTAATTATAAAAGTTGTCATTTTCAAATCTAATGTCGAGTGCTAAACAACCACATTAACATGATTTTAACATAAGTGCATCGTTAGAAATCATAAATTAGTCGTTCACTTATAGTTTTAGAAATATTTTGTACCTATTAATATTCTTTCTTACAAACACACATTTCCTCTGCATTTTGACTGAAAATCAAACTGTTTGATTTCTTTGTCAAAATACTTGCTTAACAATAATGCTAATCGAATAATACTTTCATATCACTCTTTGGATCATATCCAATAAACCACATACTTAGAATTACTCCCATTGAATTCAAGATACTTTGGTTATTAAGCGCAAACATCACATTCTAAATCATTAGTTAGAATTTCTACTTCATATATTAAAAATCAAAATCTTATCAAGTTATAGTTTTGTGAGTAAAATCCTAATTAACTTAAGTACAATGAATGAAAAATCTATTACGTTAATTTTAACAATTGAAACTTACGTTGTTGTTATTTTGAACATAGCTTACTATATTCCAACTACATTGGTCTTTTCCTCAAAAGCACTTATGCATCCGATGGATTATATCCTTTTGTGTACAACCATTAAAATCATATTTTGAGTTAATATACGTGGAATGCATTTTGGATCCACACATCACACCCTATGGTAGGGTCTATTCTCCTACTGGTTTATTGACAACCAAGGATTCTTTGCTCAACATTGATAAGAAATCAAAGTTTATCTTCAACGTGCAAGAAATCCTTTTAGACATTCTAATTAGTTGTGTCCATTTAGGTTTGTTTGGTTTCTTTCCATCCTTTGTAATCAGTTTTATCTATGTATTGTATCCAAATCAATTTTACTATCTATAATTTCTGAAAGAAATTCGTTCATTATGAAGCATGTGTTTCTTGAAATAACATTTGTTTCTCAGTGCAACGGAATAAGTATTCATGAACATTTTATGAGTTACCTATATGTATGATAAAAATGATTTAGTTTAGGTTTACGAACTTATGTTCATAACGTAAATTGGTCAATCAACATTGATCAGTCCCAAATTGCTTTGGGGTGGTCCACACAATGTAACGACCCCAAATTTTCTATATATTTAAATTAATAATTAATTGTATTTTTGAATAAAGTTTGTGAAATAAATCGATGGAGTGATGCGAGTTTCCCCAAATCCAAATAAATTTGGTATAAATCATTTAAACTTTTAAATATTGTATATATATGTATATGAGTGAATTTGAAAATAATAAATATATAGATATATATTTGACTTGAATTTTAAATTGTAAATAAATGGCTTAAAAATATAAGTAATTTGGATTTACAAGGTTAATAATGATTTGAGTTATAAAAAAAATAGAAATTTACTTATTACAAAGTAAACACAATTAGACGAATTCCATCAACATATTAAAATAGAAGTTAATTTTAGTTTAAAGTAATGAGATAAAGTAAAAGCAAGCTTGTATAGGAAGAACTAAATACATAAGTTAAGTTGATAACAACTAAAACAACATTGTAAACAAAATATAAGTATGAAGACAAAAGTAAGTAAATAAACAAAATTTAATCAAGGCAAAGTAACAAGAGCTTGTAAACAAATTTGAAGACATACATTTATTAGTATCTTCTTTAGTACACTACACAATTATCTCTACAGCCGAGTAAAACCAGAACAAAGTTAAAGAAAGAAAAATTATTACATTGTACAAGCTGATTAATGAAGCCACCAGATCATGCTTATGCCTTGTACAAATGAAGAAAAATAAAAATGAGTTTGTACAGCCGAGTTAAAGTAATAACTTGCAAATGAAACATAAAGGATCATTTCATTAAAGGCCTTCACCTTAGTACACAACTTGTTTCTACATCAGCCACCATTTTTAAAGCAAAAGAAAATCTCTGATCCTACTTTATATAAACAAATAATATTACTTTGTACAAAGGAATATCACCACCTTGTACCAAATATTATGACCAACAAACTCATTCTTTTATCAAACTCCTCAATTTATTTTACTTCGTTCACCATTTCAACTGAGAAAACCAAAGTATAATATCACTTTAACTTAAACAATAATTCAACTTAACCATCAAGAATCAAAGAGGAAGTCTTCAGCTTGCAATGTCATTGTCTGTTCAAAACATAAAGTTCTGTTCTTCTTCTTGTTCTAGGTGAGTAACTCCCAAAATCTAAATGGTTTGAATATATTTATCTGTTGCTTGTGAAGTCTGAGACTTAAGCTACTTTGTTTATGCATACATTTGGATTTTCTCTATGTTATAAATATGTGTACGTGTATATGCTTGTATATATTGGAAGTCACCTCTGTTTCCTTGGTTCAGAGCATCAAAGCTTGATCAAGAACCGACAAATCAAATCTTTTGATCATTGTTAGACTTAAAGATTTAAATTTATTAGGTTGAGTATTTATAAAGTAGAGTTCAAAATTTATTTTTATTTTTAGTAAGACAAGTTTAAAGATAGCTCGGAACATCATTGTACAGATGAATTGGTTTATACGTGATAAAATCAAATGCAATAGATTGTTGAATCAAATATATAATTTAAATCACCATTGAAAAATATGATTTTTAAAACAAGAATTTTGATTTTTCATTAAATATGTAAAGAGCGGTTTTGAGTTGAACTGGAAATGGTTTTCCTCCAATTTCCGGCGAGATGATGAACTGGAGGGGCCTGGATTTCGTGTGAAGATAGAGGGGAGTACGACGAGTTTGGGAAAAATAGTTGGAGGTGGCCATGGCTACGGTGGCGACAGCGGCACGGTGTTGAAGTTTTTAACCCTAGCTTTAACGAGAGGTCGCGTTTTTGATTCATTCTTCCTCCATGGAGCATCGAGTGACGCGTGATTGTGAGTGATAGTAGAGGGAGTGTGGACGAAGGGATGGCCAAAGTTTCGTGATGTTCGGTGGTCGGAGCTCGGAGAACGTGGCGATGACAGGTATGGGAGGCGGTGGGGTCGAATGTTTCCAGGTTTTGTTTCCTGGTACTTGTATCGAGCTCGATATGCTCGATTTTGTTTGGATGATTTGATCATCGATCTGATGATGGAAATGGGTCTGAGTGAAGATAGCCGATGTGGGAGGATGATCATCGATGATCGGAGGGAGCTCCGGTGAGCGTGCACGTGCACAGTGGCGCGTGTGTATGTTAGCAGTCTGATCGATGGTTGAAACTCGAGTGCGTACTCGGGTTATTTCGAGTTGTGACTCGAAGTGGAAGGGGAGTTGGTCTCGAAGCAAGTACAGGGAATCTCGAGTGAAAAAGAATGTTCCAGTTTTTAACCTGGAAACTTGTTTTCTCTGTTTTAAAGATTTTAAACTTAATTTAAATTTTTAGAGTAAGTGTTAAAGTAAGTTTTAAAGTGTTATCAAAAAGGGCAATGTTTTGAAATACACTTTAATATTAATTAAATCATTAATAAAGAAATGAATTATCTAGGGAATAATTAAAGGGTGAAAATGATTTAATTTATAAGATAATTAAGAAAGGATAATTTATTTAATTAATGATTCAGATTAATTTATAAAAGTAATTAAGAAATGTTATTAGTTAATAAAGACAATTAACTAGGGATTATTAAGTAATTAAATGAATGTGATTAATTTTGATAGTTAATTAGATTAATAAATTAAATAATCAATTATAAATTGATTTAAATATAATTACTTAATGAAAGTAATTAAGGATAAATTAATTATTGTAATTTGGATATTTTGATTAATTAGAGTTAATTAAATTAGTTTAATTAACTTAAGAAAATAATTGGATAAGTGAATTTACTTAGTAAAATTTATGGACATCATTAATTTTAGGTTAATTAATTTATTATTAATGGTTAATTAATAAATGATTAGAGAATAATTAATCAAAATGAGTTGTAATTTATTAATGTTAATTAACCAAAATTAGTAATTTATTCATAGAATTTAAATCTGATTTAAATTAATCCGACAATTAACTGACCTCACTTATGAATGTTTGGATTTCGTTGAATGACTTGATTGTTTGATATCCCTAATATGTGATGCTTTGTGATACATCCTGATCTATGTTGTGATCTGTAGTTTACTCATCTGTATATTATCTGTGATCTGTGAATGAACGATAAGCGTTGTTCTTATACCGCTTATCAACTATATCCTGTATTTTGATCTGTGATGATTCATTGTGTTGCACTATTGTGTTAAACCCCTGGACTACACCTTTACACACACAATATGGGTTTCACGTGGAAATCGGTTAAGTCACAGATAATTTAAATTTGATGTTTTTGAAATTGAAAATTTTAATTTCAATTGATTTTGAAATTGGAAATTTGGGTTCAAAGTTAAAAACTTTTGAAATGGAATTTCAAATATAAAAGTTATTTTGAATAACTTAATCGAGTTTTGAAATTTAAATAATTTGATTTGAATTCAAGTTTGAAATTGAATTCTATGATTCGAAACTAGGAATTTAAGATGTTGTACAAGTTATATGAATTTAAACCATTTAAAAGTAAAATTTTGGGAATTTGAATTTAACCCAAGGATTTCAACCCGTATGAATGAATCCGATTTTCTGAAATAAAACTGTTTGTTTTCAAATGATAAAAGCTTTCAGATAAGAAATGAAATTCCAATTTAGTTAAAGGAGTTTCAAGTTTGAATTGAAAATGATTTTCCAAGTTATGAAATGAAACTGTTCGAAAGCTATGAGTTGAATCTGTTATTTTCAACAGATTTAAAATGATGATTTGTATAAACCATTGAAATGGAATTGTTTTGAAAGCTATAAGTTAAATCTTTGATTTAAAGATTTAATGAGTTAATCAAATTGAAATGGGAAATTAATTTGGGAACATCTATGAATAAATCTTTTGTTTAAAAGATTAAAGTGTGGAAATTGTTAAACCGTTGAAGGTTGTTAAAATGAATCTTTTTGTTTAAAGATTTGAAAATGGTAATCTGTTAAACCATTTGAAGAAAGATTTTGGGTAATAAGTTGTGACTTAATTGAAATCTCAGTATCCATATGTTTTTAAAGATTGCGCTCGTTATTCAGTTTAGCCGGGAGAGGACCTTTGTGTCATATAACCCGTTCTGAATAATGGTACGTCGATATGGATAGCATTTGAAGACCGGTGGTGAAGACCGGATATTTTCGAAAACGAAAGGACAACTCGTCGAATGTCTCTGCATCGACTGGTCCCCGATATAGAGATTTTAGCACCCTTTATGATGGAAAGTCCGGACGTGATTAGAAAATTATCCGGATTTGCAAGGGCTTCTTCGGAAGTGCCTTCGGTTCTGTTCGAACCCGGAACAGACTTGTATGGTTACATGTCTGACATTACACTTTGAGATATAAAGCAGATTTCTTTCAAATACATTTCTGTTTGGTGGCAGAGAATTTATTCTCTTAGCTTAACACCCTTCTCTGAGACGTACGAGCTCAGAGGTTATGTAGTTGAAATTTATCAGCGATATACTCCCAATTTGGTAATGTGGCATGCTGAGTGTTGCTGTGTGATGATCAGTGTTTGATCATTTGTGATATGATCATTTGTTTGATCATTTATCTTTGTGATCATAGGTTGATCATATGTTGACCCAAAGCGTGGCTTTTTGAAAAAAAGCTTAGCTTTGTGGACGAGACTTCGTCAGACCTCACTCCCCGGAAATGGTCGAAACAGGAATGTTGCGGCAAGGTTATGAGGGTCGCGCCCTTTAGGGTATGTCATTTCCTTCTGCAAAAGGGTGGTATTATGGTATGGAGCCCTGATACTTACTCATGTGGACACACTTTATTTATGATGTGTGATGTTGGATACCGAGCGCTCGGATAAAGGTCCCAAAGGACCGGGGGATGGCATAGTCGTGAGTTACTTGTTACAGGAGTAACCCGGCCTTGTTTGGCAGAGAGCAGTTTGTCTCTCGGGACGTCCAGCCAGAGGCGATCCCATTCGGCAGGAGGAAAGGAAGTTCCTTAGCCTGAACATTTGTTGGAAAATCCAAAGAAACAATACGAACCTTTACGATTGCAATTGTATAACCTGCTATGGAATGTGGCGGTAACCTGCTATTGAACATAGTAGCTATAGTAGGCATAAGTGCGGAATGCCTATGCTGGCTAAGATTAATATTATACTTTCGAAATGTTTCTGCACTATGCACTAATAATAATAATCCAATGATTTGCGTAGTAAGCATCTTTGACTATCATAAGGAGAAATCTCCTCCGATTCTGCGTTTGCATGGTGTGTGTGTGCGGGAGGCCTTATGGTAGTTTCATTTTCCAAAAAGCATTGCGGATTTCAATGTTTTAAATTCTTTTGTTAATTGTTTAAAGATAAACTATTTTTGTTGCTCACACCAGTCCCACGACTGACTCGGAGTTTATTGTTCCTTTCCTAAACTCTGGGTGCTCATAATTTTCTACACGAGCAGTCTAGAATTGGGGTTTTCAGATATTCAGGTTAGTAGATTATCTAGAGCTAGTCAGTCTTTGGACGAATGACTTTGCTTTCCGCTAGCTATGGATTGGAGCATTCTATTGGCGATATTCTATCCGCTGCTGTTGTTATCGTTTTCTTTCCGCTGCTATTTCTTGTATCACATCTCTGATGTATATAGATATTCATTGTATCATCATTGTATCTGGATATTGTATCAGATGTTGTATATCTATATTCTTTTTCTTTTCCGCTGTGTTGTTTACTTAATATTGTTATAAGCTCCGACGAATCGGATTTGAACGGTCGAATCTATGGCATTCTAGTACAATGTGAAGTACGGATGTCGATTTTCGAGCGGGCAAAATCCGATATCGTTACACATAAGATCCTTAGTGGGTAAATATTATGTACAGCCTCTCGACTCACACTATCAATCAACTCTATGACCTATGCAGAGTTTTTTCATTAACTCTTATCTTGTATAATTTTGTAAACTTTGTTTTAGACAAAATTTAACTTAACCTTATGTACTTACTATTAAGTACTCGACCTTACGTAAAGAAGTTAACTCAACTTCACTCACTAAAATCGTACTTTGTTCAACAAAGTTTGATCACTCCTTATCGGTACATCATTATGTATTATAGAGAGACGTGAGTTTTGGGATTGAATCCTTATTCATTTTTAGGTACTTTTGGAACCATTTTCCTATTTACTCGCCTATTCGATCCAATCGAATTTTCTTATTTCCTTTACACATTACGTTATATACTTTTGTATTATATTTAATGAACTTATTATAAAGACATTACTTATGTATCAAATACACATATTCATTCTATGTTAATTCATTTGTGAATTAAATGAAGCATGTGGAACTATTTTTAGTATCATTGGTCCTTTTGGACTGCATACATCTTTATGTATCAATTTGAAGAGTTCACCAACTTTAGTGTTGCTCCTACTAAGAAGGTGCTTTGTCATTAATTCCAAAATAAATATAACAAAGTATAGATACTTCTATGTTATTAGCTAATGCAACAAATACAGTTATTCTAATAGATTTATTTCATAATGAATACTCAAAACATTCATAACAAAATAAAACTTTATTCACTTTCAGTCAATATCGAAAATAATAATTATTTCATAAACAATATTTAGTATGTTTATGAATTTTTTTTTCATATCTTGAATCATCCACCGATAAGTATTATATGGAATGCTCTTAATATTTCCGCTATTACTATAATAGCATACGAAATAAGAAGTTATATTCAACTAGTTATTATAGGCTATTTATTTCTTTTACTGTAAATAATTAAAGTCAAAAGTTTTCGATTAAATATCTTAAACTCATAGAAAAAAACAATTTTCTATACGAAAAATACAATTGGAATAAAAATTACATTTCTCATTCCATATTAAGTATCTACTTTCATTTTGTATAATTCTAGTTTTCGATATCACTTCATGAAACAAAGTCAACTAATCACTCTCTTTATCCCAACTATGCCTAAGTTACATCCACTCTTATACATTCGCTTTCCTTTTCTAAATGATCAAACCATTTAAAGGGTGTAATCAATCAAATTGAATACATGTTTTAACATTAAGCTTTAGCTATTATTTCCAATAAACCGATTTTAGTGAAATTCCGTACATTACGAACTGTGATCATTCATCGTATAACATTTATATGTGGTCAAATATGGATCAAATATCTATATTCTTGTATTGCTTAAGGGTTAATAACTCATTAAAACACTACAAAGTCTTAGGAAAATAAGTACTTAAGCAATCAAGTTACAAATGTGTTTAGTAGTCTATGGTTAGGCTATTGCACGGGTCTTGAAGCAACAACATGCCATAAGATTTAAGGTAAGTATATTTTATATTCTTTGTCAATCTTTAATCTTGTTCATTTGTATATCTTAACCAAGAAACATTTTATCAATTTTATTAGATGCACAAATTAATCGATATAGATTATTTTAACTTTATATAGCAAATGTTCTTACAACATTAAAAAGGTTAAGTGTTACAATTTCATTTTTCCTATAAGGCTTCCACTAAATTTTTACGTTTCTTAAAACCTTAAAAAATGGAAATCATTTGACTTCTCTAGTGGGTGTTAAGGCTCGCTTGCCTTGGCATTCTGACCATGCGGAATAACAAATCATAGACCCAAAAGCGATGGATAACACATTATCGGTTGTATCAAATACAACTCCTAACCCATGGTCTTTCTCATTGACCTTGAGGAGTATTAATAAATTGAAAGAGATTATTCACTCACACCTAACATTTCACAATGAACTTAGCATAATGCATGTACCTTAAGGAATATCAACAAATATGTGCATGTATCTTACCTTGTCTAGTTAGTATATTAATAGTACTACACATAACATCTGTAGCTCAGGAATATCAACAACTGATAAGTATACAAGTAATCTATTAATATATAAATGGTAGAGGACAACTTTTATATTATAGATTCATAATCTTTAATATATTTAATTGAATGATATTGATTTAGGGAATAATGTATTTATTTAGACATATTTGAAGTCATTGTATACATAGTATACATATGTATTTACTCATTAAATCTAATTTAGGTTTCGTTCCAGTTCCACTTAATTTTGTACCTATATAGTTATATAAGTATTAATTTATTTATAACTTTTATAATTAAATTTACTTATATAACATATGCCTGCATCTTATTAATTAAATCTTATTTAACCAATTTTAAATTTATTAATTAAATTATATTTAGTTTATTTATTTAATTAGTTAACATTTAAATTAATTGAATTTAAATTTCAACTATTAAATGTTACTTCATTCTTCTTTAAAAATTTAATGATGAACATGGACTATAACATTTATAGCAATCATGTAAATATATCATTATAAATGTACATTATTTATTAATTAACTTTTAATTAATTTAATTAATTAAAATAATTAATTAAAGTAACATTAATTGGATTCAAAATAATTTCTTCATGTACCTTAAACATTTTAAGATAAATATACACATATCATTATATATGTTTTAATTTAATTAATTAACTTAATTAATTATTTACTTATTTATTCATTTAATTCGATTAAATAACTAATTAAGATAAAAGAATTTTGAAATTAACATATTAACATTCAAACCAAGTTCAAATTTTTATAACATTTACAATACGTCATATTTTAAACTTGACCTTTAAATTTATTTATTTTTTCAAATTTTCGAAACATATTTTGAAAATTTAGCCCAAGGCCCAAAATCAATGTAAGCCTTTATGTTAGGGATAACCTTTAGGCTTACTTCATCCTTCGAGTCATACCAGTAGTCGGTAGGGTAGAGTACTTGATCACCGAAACCCAATCCTTCGACACTATCTTTCTAGACACCCTACTAAACGAGTATGATTTAATTAGTTAGCCCTAACATTGCTAATTTAGATCATATAAACTATTTGGCTCTAATATCATTGTTTTAACTAGGCCTATCGAAAAAGGGTTGAATGGGTGAATACTAAAATTTTCTTCCCATTTTGGTCTTAGTTAAGCCTTTGAAGCCTAAATGGATTTTAGATCCAATCTAAAATGTTTTAAATAAAATCTTAATTTAATTCAATTATGTTTAAAAGGTTTTTTTACTTGTTTAGGTAACGTGCATGTGCTACAGATAAATGTACATAGTTAATGGAAACTTTTGACCCAAAAAATGAACCAACACCCTGGTTGAGTTTGAAAGCACCAGCCCTGTTCTGACAGAGCAATATCACAGATAACAGATATAGAAAAAGAACAGTAAAAGAAAGAAGACAGAGAATTTTTATAGTGGTTCGGTTGTTAATGAAGCCTACGTCTACTTTATAGTTTTATTATCGACTGATAGCTGTTATAAGGGATATTTGATTACAAGGTTTTGATTATCTTGAAGTAAGTTGAATCCCCAGAGTTTGAATCCACTAGAGAATCATAGTAAATTCCTTTGGAGATTGTTGTGAGGGAGGTAAAGAGTGAAGAATAGTTCCACCAGAGCTTCAACAACCAATCCAAAGAAGGTCCAATTTATGTTGTAGGTAGGATGGTATTTATATGGATCGAAGAGCTTTTGGGCCAGGCCACTTCATCATTAGCTCGCAGATAGGTAGGAAACAACCCAGGGAGGGTTTGGCTCGCAAAACGAGACAAGAACATGGCATGGTCTATGTGTCGCTAGC
This sequence comes from Allium fistulosum, assembly GCA_030737815.1. Taxonomy (NCBI): domain Eukaryota; kingdom Viridiplantae; phylum Streptophyta; class Magnoliopsida; order Asparagales; family Amaryllidaceae; genus Allium; species Allium fistulosum. The sequence goes on from CM060903.1 coordinate 1,183,099,813, forward strand.
GACCTATAGACTTAGCTCGTTTGTGAGCCAATGTCTTGGCCTTTTTTTGTAGTATTCCTTAGCTAGCTCGTTTGAAGGTTTGAGGTGAGGCATGGGTCACTGATGATTCAAGCACTTAAGATTTTTCTAGAGTTTGGAATTGGAGATGTTTCCATAGTCTTTTATCGTAGTTGTTTCATTTTGATAGTAGTTCACTAGCTGTTTGCACTCAACTACTGATTGGTTTGTAAGATGCCGGTCCCTTTGTTTAATCGATCTTGGTTGTTGTCTCAGTAATATAGCTTGGCTATCATTCACTCCTTGCCTTAGCCTTTCTGGTTAGGTTCTAATCCATCCCGATGTTATGAGATTGTTCTACTTTCTAGTGGGTCATGCTGGGTTAAAAACCCGGATAACGTTTGCCCTCCAGAGTACATCTTCGTTGGAAAAAAGGCATGCTCTGGAAGTTATCGATTATAGTATCTACTTACTGGGTTCCAAATAATCGCATTAGAGTCTCGCGGACGCGTAGTAAGTTACGCTGTTGGCCACCTAGTTTTGGTCTCGACTGCTACTGCTTGTCGTAATGAATCCAATTTCTCTCCATAGCTTCTTGGGGTACTTTGAAGTAATGGGTAAGTGTCGAGGCTTTCATGCAAATTTGGCTTTGGCTTTTTAGCCATCTGTTGAATTTTCAGTGTGAAACATCGGAGTCCACCTCAAGATGTTGTTTTCAACTGGCCGACTTCTGATAGCTGTTTGGTTTTTTTGATTTCGATCTGAATTTCAATTCCTGGTATTGACGATGCAATCTTTGATTCGTAGTTTATGCAAGGGTTTAGGTTGGTAAGTGGGTGCATGATGTAGGCTTGGAGTTGCCCCATATGGTTTTAATTCGACCGGCGGTGAAGCTAAGTTCGTCTCGAACGATTGTACCCCATTCTAGAGCGAAGTCTTGCTCTTTGTCTTTAGCTTTTTCTTCTTGAGGATTTGGTTAAGTTCCTATCGATGTTCTTGAGTTCCAATGCGACAATTTATTCCAAAATCGGATATATTGGATGATTCAACCGTATCGCTCTTCCTATTTCTGTATTCCAGTGATCCTGAAAAGAAAAGCTTCCCACATCGCTTTGGACAGTGGCTCCGTTATCGATCGTTGATCGATAACGGGTAAGTGTGGAAGAGATAATTTTAAAGGAAGATATGGATTGTTTTTCAAATGCATGCAAGCTAGCGACACTGGATTGTTTGTTCACAGTATTCAGGATACTGGACTCTTCTCATGTAGATAGCACACTGCATCTGCCCCGGTCAACGCTCAGGACCCGATTGGTTAATATACGTTGACTTCCTTTGGATTCCAGGCGTTGGTTATACGAGGATATTATTTAAAGTAAAACATACCTGACAAGGTTGAATGCCAAGTTTTGTTGTTGAAAATGATTTTTCGGTCATCCAATCTTTAGTCAGGTGGAGGTTCTTCCACTCCTCCAAAAGCTGGGTCCTTCACAACATAGGATTCTCTTATTATTCCTATTATATTGGGAGGACTGATTGTAGTTAAATTACGAGGCACAGTTGCTCTTGTAGAGTTGTAGTTGAAGTTCAATCAGGCACAGTTTTAGCCTTCGGAAACTAGCACATGAGCTGTTCGATTACAATTATCCTTCTCTTGCGTTTTTTGAAATTTGACGCACACCAGCCTCTGTCTTCGGGATTATTAGCTTAATTGCTTGATTCCGAACATTTCGTTTTCTCGTAGTTGCACTCCTTGTGCTCATATGTAGCATACTCATTTAATTTAATTCTATACATGTAAGTAATACTTCTGCAGTCATTTCGACATATTCTATTTCATGGCTTTGTTCAGAACTATGAAGTAGCTTGGTCTAGCCAGTTCTGTAGCTAATCCCTACTTATGCTCAATTGAGTTAGTTTCAACAAAGGGTTGGTGTAAATGCCTTAGTCCGTAGGGCTGATTACTTTGACTACCGAGCCAACATGTTTTGGGAGACTAGGTTTTCTAAGCAATAAGTTCGATTGCCTCAATTTGATTGACACGATAACTCCTTTCTTCGGGAATTAGAGACTTTTTTGCTTGATCCCAAGATCTGAGTTTTGTGATGATGTCGGCATGTATTAAAAAGATGCATTTCTGGCATCTTTTGCTAAAGCAAATTCTTTTAGTCCTACGTTGAGATCCTAATCATGTGTTCATTTCTATCTTTGGAAACTCATACACAGATGACTCAACTTTGTAGATTTTTCCTTGATGTTGTGAATCTTCAAATAGCATGACCAAACTTCGGGTAATGGCATTATCTTGCAAGTTGGAACCAAATGATCTAGTTAGATCGTAAGTAGGTCATCGATCCTTCTCGTCATCGCCAGACTATGAGCAACATTGGATTTCTAAACATTAAATCCTTCATTTCCTTTATTGGTGATTTTGTTGCCAGAATGCTCTATTTTGTAATACAGAACCATTATATAACCAACCTCGCGGTTATTCACGTTTGAACTTTTGAAACATTTCTTTCAATCAAGTATCTATGCTTCTATCCCTTCTTGAGGGACTAGCTATTTCGAATGCCTGTATTTGGGCGATTGTGAGAGATGAAAATCTGTGGGGTGAATTGCTCAATTGCCCCTAGTCTGGCTCTCAATCTTATTCTGGAATGAGGACGTTCGAGGATTTTATTTTCGACCTTCCATGATCGCTCCCGCTTGTTCTTGGCCATGCATTCTCTTCTTGGTTGTTGATGTTGTCGTGAAAGTTTTGTTCATATGTCAACTCCTGTCTTTGAGAATTGATAACCTAGCTGTTTGGTTCCAAGCAACATTTCCTCAAGGCTGCCTATCTTTCGGCTGTGTCTAAATTCTTTCTAAGTTGAAATTTAGGAAATTTGGTTGTGCACCAACTTTCATCCCTAGAAACTAGTACATGAGTAATTCAATCTTGGGATTTCCTTTCAACGCTGGTTTATTCATGTGCAGTGGCTGATTCCTATGATGAAAGGTCAACCCATTCGGCTGACCTTTGAAAGGATATGTCTTCCGGTCGCTGCCTGTCATTGAGCAATAGTAGTTTTATAAAGAGAAGGTAAAAACTAAGTTGAGGACTGGATATGTCTTCTGGTTGTTGCATGTCATTAGGCAATAGTAGTTTTTTGAAGAGAAGGTAGAAACTCAGTTGAGGACCAACTTCTATCTCCCAAAGCTAGTGCATCGATGGTTCACTGCGATGAGTGTTTCTCATCAGCCCCATAGATTAAAGTTTTTCTGGCATTGCCAGGGCAATACCGTTACTTAGTGAGTAGAATGTTTCCTGGAGTTGTCGGGGGCAACACCGGTACTTATGAAATAGATGTTTCCTAGCATTGCTGGGGCAACACTTGTACTTAGGAAACATAAAATTTTCCCGGTGTTGCCAAGGCAACACCAGTACATAAAAGATAAAAGAAGGCCTTGGCATTAGCGAGGCAACACCGACACTCAGGAGTTTGGGTTTGATTTACCCTATCGATTCGGCGGTGCTCTTAATCTAGTTGGGTACTATTTTCGGCCTTCGAAAACTAGCACTTTGATGGTTGGATTGTAGGAGTATTTTCTTAGTGCTGCCTGTCTTATGGGAAGTGTTAAAGTCATGTTGGTGATGGTCTTTAACGGTTTGCACTTCTTTTGCCGATTTTAAGTTGGAACTAGTGGAATAGGGGGCGGTTGAAACCCACTCATCGGTTCATGGTGTTTGCATTCTAGTCTACATTCTGGGAACTTAGTGTCATTCTGTGAGCGATTGACTCATGCTCGATTCATGTTCATACTTCGGTCCGTGCTCCGGGGGCTTAGAGTTCTTTCGTAGGCGGCCGCACTTTCGCTAAGTTGTTTGTACTTCAGTTCGTAGTCGAGGACTGGGAGATTTCTGTGAATCGTTTATACTCTAGCCCGCGCTCCGAGGACTTTGAGTACTCTAGTCCACGCTCCAGGGACTTAGAGATTTTTCTGAATCGTTTATACTCTAGTCCGCGCTCCAGGGATTTAGAGTACTATAGTCCACGCTCCGGGGACTTGGAGATTTTTGTGAATCGTTTATACTCTAGTCCGTGCTCCGGGGACTTAGAGATTTTTGTCAATTGTTTATACTCTAGTCCATGCTCCAGGGACTTAGAGTACTCTAGTCCATGCTCCGGGGACTTAGAGATTTTTGTCAATCGTTTATACTCTAGTCCGCGCTTCGGGGACTTAGAGATTTTTGTAAATCGTTTATACTCTAGTCCGCGCTCCGGGGACTTAGAGTACTCTAGTCCACGCTCCGGGGACTTAGAGATTTTTGTAAATCATTTATACTCTAGTCCGCGCTACGGGGACTTAGAGTAATCTAGTCCGTGCTCCGGGGACTTAGAGATTTTTGTAAATCATTTATACTCTAGTCCGCGCTCCGGGGACTTAGAGCCAGTTTGGTGATAGTTGAATCATTCATCTGATCCTATAGAGTTGAGTAGATTCCCTTTAACCCAATGTGGTGGTTTTCTCAGCGTTGTTTAATTTCGGGATGCACCATGTTCTCTAACAATAAGAGTCCCAAGCGTTTCCGTTGCCTAGCTTTGTTTATAGCCGTCAAGTGTTACCCTTGGAGATGCAAGGCAGTTGCTTAACCAATTTTATAGTTATTCTTATTCATGAAAAATCAAATTTCCTCCAACCTGTTTCTGTTATGTTCTGATGACTACCTGCTTAACCCTTAATTTCCAGGTGCCAAATTTTAGGTTCTTATAGAAAATCTGAAATTGAGGAGCAAGCTATCACATTGTCGCCGGTGTGACCACGTTCATTCCTATACTGATCATGGACCAGTAGAGTTTGGTAGTGTTTGTCTTGAATCCGTGGCATTTAACCTTGCTTGTTTCAGGCCATATGCATTATGCTAGGCTGATAGCATTATTGCGGATATCAACCTTATTTATTGATCCCAATCTTCGGGAATCAATGGTTTAGCTGCTCGATTTCGAACGTTCTCTCCTTGCCGTGGTCTGTCTTCGAATAACAGCTGGTTTTCAGCAAGTTAGGGTTTAAGACCTCAGTCGAGCACCTACTTCTGTTCTTTGGAAACTGGTGCGTTGATGATTTGATTCTGGAACAGCCTTCCATCGTCGTCTATCTCTGGACGACGGTAAGTTCCTCCTTTAATTGCAAGTTGGAGCGATCTTTTATCCTGACCATGTGTTAATGTGTTTTGTGCCCCTCAGTCCACAGTGATGATTATTCTGAACAATTGATGTGAGACTTGACGTTTTGGGTGGCTCCTTGGAGGCCCCCAGTCAAAGGTATGTCGCAGCTCCTATCTCTGGGAACTCGTGACTTGGATGCCTTGAATTTCGACATTTTGTACATTAACTTTGGTCAAAAAGCCGAATTCTTTGTCAACTTCTTAGTTTGTGAGCTTTGCGGTACTACCGAAGTAATGTCGGTTCTTTCGGGTAGCGGGATTTGATCCCTGTTAATCGAAGTGCCCGACTTTTGAGAGTACGCGGCTCATGAAATTCCTCTGTGTTTTCTATCTTCGTGCAACATGAGGGGTTTGTGTTTTGAAAGTTAGTGCATGGCTAATTGGATGCACGACTTTTGGTTTTCTTTGGTGTTGCCTATCTTCGGGAAAAGTGGGGAGTTTAAGCTCTTTAAGAGTTAGTGCGTGGCATTCGAAATTTGTGGCTTTCTGTGCTCCTCGGTGTTGTCTATCTTTATGCAATGTGAGGAGCGTACGTTTTAGGAGTTAGTGCGCAGCTTATGAAATGCGCGCTTTTAGTGCTCTTCGACGCTGCCTATCTCCGGGCAACGTAAGGAGTGTAAGTTTTGATGCTCCTCGGCGTTGCCTATCTCCGGGTAACGCAAGGAGTTAGTTTTTTTAGTGCTCCTCGGCATTGCATATCTCTGGGCAACGCGAGGAGATAGTTTTTGATGTGTGGCTTACGAGATGCGCGACTTTTAGTGCTCCTTGGCGTTGCCTATCTCCGGGCAACGAAAGGAGTGTAAGTTTTGATGCTCCTCGGCGTTGCCTATCTCCAGGCAATGCGAGGAGTTAGTTTTTTAGTGCTCCTCGACGTTTCCTATCTCCGGGCAACAAGAGGAGTTAGTTTTTGATGCACGGCTTACGAGATCCGCGGCTTTTGGTGCTCCTTGGCGTTGCCTATCTTCGGGCAATGCAAGGAGTGTAAGTTTTAATGCTCCTCGGCGTTGTCTATCTTCGGACAACGTTAGAAGTTAATCTTTTAGTGCTCCTCGGCGTTGCCTATCTCCGGGCAACGCGAGCAGTTAGTATTTGATGCGTGGCTTACGAGATGCGTGGCTTTTGGTGTTCCTTGGCGTTGCCTATCTCCGGGCAACGCAAGGAGTGTAAGTTTTGATGCTCCTCGGTGTTGCCTATCTCCAGGCAACGCGAGGAGTTAGTCTTTGATGGTCCTCGACGTTGCCTATCTCTGGGCAACGCGAGGAGTTAGTTTTTGATGCTCCTCGGCGTTGCCTATCTCCGGGCAATGCGAGAAGTTAATCTTTCAGTGCTCCTCAGCATTTCCTATCTTCGGGAAATGCGAGGAGTTTAAGTTTTGGGCCTTCCCAATGTTGCCAAGGCAACATTGGTTTTCGGAAGGCAAGGATTGTGTTCCGCCGATCCAATGGTTTAAGTCGATTTGCTTCCGTCGACCCAGCGGGTATTTACTATGAACACGGCTTCATTGGTTCAAGAAGCAAGGCATGGCTTACGGGATGCGCCCAATGGTTTGGGCCTTCCTGGTGCTGGAGGAGTGATACCAGTTCATAGAAGGTAAGGATCTAGTTTTCCCATCAATGCGGCGGTTTGACTTCACTGGAATGCGGCTTCATCAGTTCTAGGAGACAATTAGTTTTTAGATCAGGTAGTTGTGGCTTGGACGATCCTCCCGTATTTCAGGAAGATGTGCTTGTCCAAACAAATGAGATTGCCATAGCGGAGAGGTCTACGACCAATCGCATGGAGATTGTTATGAAGAAAGAGCTTATGGGAGTTCGGGGCAAGACTCTCAGTGTTTGGTCCAAACTGCCTCTAGAGAATTGGTCTTTAACTAGCATACGGTCTAAGAGGAAGAGGAATTGGTCACCAAGAGCGGTAAAATAGTAGGTTGAAAGAAGTGGGCAAGTATTATGCTAGTATTTCATTTGTTGCACCAACTAGGTCATTAAGTCCGCGGTTGTCAGAATGCCAGAATTTTTGATCGGGCATAATAGAATTGTGGTATGATTAGTCTCGGCATTTCTTATGGCTATTCAAGTGTATGCGGTGCCCCCCATGCCACAGGGTTGTTGGCGTGCTTGAACTGTATCCATGGTCTCTCCATAACTCGATCGTTTGGTTGCCCCCAGTCCAGTGTTAGCGGTTCTTCCGAGTTCTATGTGTTGGCTTGATTCAAGTCATCCTTTGATTAACCACAAGGTCAGCTGAGTTTTGGCTTAGTTCCTTTGAGCGACTTTGAAGCCCTAAGGTTCAGCACTGTTTGTTTCATCGGTCGTTTAATTATACTGAGTGACTGATATGATTGTCGATTTGTGGCCCTGGAGCATGGCTTCGTTGACTCTAGGGGGTTTGGATTAGATGACTACTGATCTTCCAGTTCACCTTCATGGATATCAGTCGTACATAAATTTCGTTGATCTACCAATTTGCCCCTACGACGCTTTAGTTCGTGAAAGACCTTTACGTTCGCGAAGGGTTTTTAGGATCAGATGACCGCTGATCTACTGGTTTACCTTCATGATGCTTTAGTTTGTGAAAGACTTTCACGTTTGCGAAGGTTTTCTTTGGATCAGATGATCGTTGATCTACCTATTTACCTTCACTATGCTTTAGTTCGTGAAAGACCTTCACGTTTGCGAAGGGTTTTTTGTGGTCGGATATCCGGCGACCAGACGTCCTTGGACTAATAATTTATCGATTCCGAGAGGAGTTTTGGGTTGTGTGTATGATGGCCCGGCGGTCTTAAAGCAATGATTCATCGGCTTCAAGAGGAATTTTTCGAATTCAGCTTGAGGGAACATAGTTTTATCGATTCCTATAGGCTAAGGTGTTAGATCTGTTTGTTCGACGATCCTTTGGATAAGACTTCTCGACGCCACCAACAACATCCATTCTCAGAAGGAGGATTGACATGACTCGTCGAGGGCATAGAAGCATTTCTTTCGCCATGTTGTCTACAATACCCCTATTGTCCCAGTACAGCTCATTTGGAAAAGGAGAGTAGACAAGGATGAATGAGAAGGCATCGCTTTAGGTTGCTGTCCCATTTCTTAGTTGCTAACTAGTTGTAGTGTTTTTTTATAATCATCCTTTCATCTGATTTCGTCAGTTAGTTAGGGCGCTTTTCTGCTGGGTCTTAGTAACCTTGCTTGGGCAGAAGGTTCCTGAGGTCCTCTAGCTCCTTCACCGTTTGGTATGTTCTTTGGCACACTGTCGGGTTTGCCTTCTTCTAATTGCACTACTTTTAGTCTTTAGAACCGGTTTGCCTTCCCATAGAATTCTTCCAGGGTAACAGGTTGTTTCATCCTTTAATGATTCCTGAGGGCCTTGCAACAGACTACATCCATCGCCCTCGCTTCATCTATATGCTCGTCATACCTGTAAAGAAGCAATTTTGAATCAGTTGTACAATTGTATAAAAGGCATAGTTGGCCTGATAAACTTCTTTTGATATTTTGCATGTTGAATGGCTTCAGTGAATGGGTTTCGATTAGGGAAGATGCTCTAATCATTGTCAGATCAGTCTGTTTTCAAGTTATGGCTATTTATGATGCTGGAGAATGATATATGCATGATTGTCTATGCTTGAATGATTGGAAATGTGGATTGAATGACCGGGATCAGTGACGGTCCTAAAAAATTTCAAACTAAGTGAGATCGGTCTACGGTGACAAAGAAGGCCCATAAGGTTGCATCCCAAATTTGAAGGTATTCGGAGTTTGCAAGTTCTAGTTATGGACAAAAGAAGATGGATCGACATCAATGAATTGGTGGAATTTTACTTGGAGTCCGACTCGAGAAAATTTTCCATTTGCTTGGAGTCAGCCCATGATTCGCTTGGAGTCACAGAATTTGAAGTGCTGGGTTGGTGACAAACGTTGCTTGGAGCCATTTGCCTGTTTGCTTGGAGAAAATCTTGGTTTTACCCGAGTCTGATTCAAGACCAGAATTTCCTAGGTTTACTTCGGGTCAAATGGGTGATTACACGAGTTTGACTTCGAGTTAGGACTTCTAGAATATGCTTCGAGTCAAATAGTTGATTACCCGAATTCGACTTTGAACCAACCCTGAAATGAGTTTTTCAACGACCATTTTGACGATTTTTGATGATTTTCGACGACGACCACTCGTGATTCGACGATGGGAGCTCCATGATGGGATCGAAAGTCGGCCAGTTGGGAGTGGTTATAATATACCATGGGAGCTTGGCATTGTAATTGATCTCGTTTCGTATCATATCTTCTTGGTCCTCCGACCTCTAGGAATACCGTTTGAGTAGCAGTTCCTCATCCATTGCTTGGCACTGTGCTACAACACGGGTTTTAGAGCTTCTTCTAGCATTTTGCACGTTGGCATTTTCATCTAATTTATCTTCCTTAAATTGTTTGTTATCTTCAGAGCCGGAGAGAGCCATCGTTATAGACTTCCGTGGGGTATTCACTCCTAAGTTCGGATTTGTCACCGGCGCTTTTGCAGTACGTGGAGTGTTAACGTTTTCTTCCATCATGATTCTTGGAGCTTCGCCCATTGCTTCCTTTCGATCATATCCCCTTCGAACGACCCAGACGGCGGTCTCGCTGGCCGGTCAATGAGTCAGGGTCCAGTGGCGAAGCGCTCTGGTTTGGGGATTCGGGGGCAACGCCCTCGAGGTTCACTGTATATGTAAAAACATCATGAACCGAGCTAACTTTATGGATCGCTAGCGATCCATAGCTTCTGGCTCGATAGCGACCTGGCAAAATAGTATGGATCGCTGGCGATCAAAAGTAAATGGATCGTTAGCGATCCATGTACTTAATTGATTTTAGTACTTTGTCTTCTGGAGTTTATGGCGGTCTGGTGAAAAAGTATGGATGGCTAGCGACCCATAGTGCATGGATCACTAGCGACCCATGTGCTTAAGTGATTTTTGAGCTTTGCCTTTAAGATCACGTCTACTATCTCATGTTGATGTTCTCCGTCACCTTAGCATGTGTTTTCTTGCTTTTTCTCCGATCCTTCTTGGTTGGTTTTTCTGTTCTCAACAGCAAACCTTCTAAGCAAAGATTGAGGATCTAACTTTTGAACCTATCTGTTCTAAAGTAGATAGCTAGATCTAAGCCTGAGTTGGGTTCTCAGTGAAAGCACCAAAATATTGACCCAAAAATGGACCAACACCTTGGTTTGAGTTAGAAAGCACCAACCCTGTTCTGATAGAGCAATATCACAGATAACAGATATAGAAAAAGAACAGTAAAAGAAAGAAGACAGAGAATTTTTATAGTGGTTCGGCTGTTAATGAAGCCTATGTCCACTTTATAGTTTTATTATAGACTGATTGCTATTACAAGAGACATTTGATTACAAGGCTTTGATTATCTTGAAGTAAGTTGAATCCCTAGAATTGGAATCCACTGGGGAATCATAGTGAATTCCTTTGGAGGTTGTTATGAGGGAGGAAGAGAGTGAAGAATAGTTCCACCAGAGCTTCAGCAACCAGTCCGGAGAAGGTCCAGTTTATGTTGCAGGTAGGATGGTATTTATATGGATCGGAGAGCTTATGGACCAGGCCACTTCATTATCAGCCCGAAGGTAGGTAGGAAACGACCTAGGGAGGGTTTGGCTTGCAAAACGAGAAAAGAACATGGGTCGCGAGCGACCCATGGTTTATGGGTCGCTGGCGACCCATGGCCTATGGGTCGCTGGCGACCCATGGCCTATGTGTCGCTAGCGACCCATGGACTTGGCTCGTTTGCGAGCCAATGTCTTGGCCTCATTTTGTATTATTCCTTTGCTAGCTCGTTTGAAGGTTTGAGGGAAGGCATGGGTCGCTGATGATCCAAGCTCTTAGGATTTTTCTGGAGTTTGGAATTGGAGATGTTTCCATAGTCTTTTTTCGTAGTCATTTCATTTTAATAGTAGTTCACTAGCTATTTGCACTCAACTGTTGATTGGGCTGTAAGAAGGCTGGTCCCTTGGTTTAATCGATCTCGGTTGTTGTCTCAATAATATAGCTTGGCTATCGTTCACCCCTTACCTTAGCCTTTCTGGTTAGGTTCTAAGCCATCCTGATGTTACGAGATTGTTCTGCTTTCTAGTGGGTCCTGTTGGGTTAAAAACCCGGATAACAGAAACATATGTAGGTATTGGGATTTACATCGCAATAGACTCATTTCCCTTTTACATATGTTTTTGGCGTCCATGAGAATATCTTAATTTTATATGTATATGTATATATCACATTAGGTAATTTTATGTAATTAAATTCCAAAATTAATATTAATGAATTTGGTTTCAATTGAAGAAAAGTTTAACTATATATATACATACACATACATGCATACATACATACATACATACATACATACATACATACATACATACATACATACATACATACATACATACATACATATATATATATATCCAAGTGTAATTAAAATCCAAAATTAATATTAATGAATTTGGTTTCAATTAAAGAAAGATTTGACACTAAAAGTTACGTAATCACGTAAGATCTATTTTATAAATTTGAATTAAGGTAACACATCTATATTTCCATATATATGTAAAATTACAATTTTAACATTTTATAACTAGAACACCATATAATTATGAACATGGTATTTTATAACATATATATATGTGTGTGTGTGTGTGTTTATGCATACACATATATATGTAAATAAGTGGGATTTAAAAGTAAACAATCTAGGTTAACTTTTAATTAAAAAGGAAGCTAGAGTTTAGATTTTTTTTTAAAACTATTAAACTTAGAAAACGAGACAAAATATAATTTGCTAAAAAGTCGATTTATAAATGTTCGACTAAAAAAATTTCATCCTTACATAAATGTTTGTATCCAAATTAATCATATTATTATAGAACTAAATCTTCAAAGAATAATAAATAATTAGCATAAAAATTCATTTACAATTGCATGGTAAGTATTATAAAGTAAAAAAAGATCTAAATCAATATTAACTTTCCAATTTTCTTTAGAAAAACAAAATCACTAAAGCAAAAAAGGAATTGGACGAGTTAGGCATGTGTAAATTCATGATAAGAATAAATAGATCTAAACATTATATTGAATAGTAACAAATTAAAAAATGTGACAAAGAATTCAAACATATCAATTTGAGATGAAGATAAATTAAAAAGGGGGAAGAACATATATAGGTCATAAATAAAACAATTCAATAGTCATATATTCAATTGAGATGGAGGAGGATATTGATGTATATATTATAAGATGATCAGTTGGACACATAATAAATCTCAATACAAACATATGAATGATGAGACATATAAATAAATTAATTGAAATTTAACTTTGATCATGCCTGTAATCACATCTTGAAACAATGAATCAAAAGCTTCTATACTCAATAGAATCAATCTACGGAATTTGCAAGAATCAAGAGATGAGAACCAACCTTTCTTTTTATTTTATTTTGGAATTTAATCATTGGAAGCCATTAAAATTCGCCCATAAGGAAAGAATGAATGCGAACTGTCTGTAGAGCCTTGCAAAATGAATACGAGAGAATATGTTTTAAAAGAAACATTGAAACCTTTCAATTCCCTCCTTTAAAACTTTCTCTATTTAATTCCAATCTAAATCTCATTAACTCCTCTTCCTTTCTTTATTATTTATGACAAGACATAATAGGTGCCATATGGCCCTCAAAAATTTCCAAAATCGCTTAGCATTTAATCTATTTAAATCCAATTTAAGCGTTTCATCGAATCATATATCAATATACGCATTTATAATTTTATCTATGCACTTTATTAAATATTAATGCTATTCAAACAATTCAAATTAATTTTTTTAATAATTAATATTTCACATAAATTAATTATTTTAATTTATTTAAAAACCCACTTAGTATTTATTCTATTTAAGTCCAATTTTAATATTATACCGACATCATATATCGATACATGCGTTTATGACTTTTATATACGTGCTTTATTAAATATTTATAGAATTCAAACAAATCAAATAAAATTTAATAATTAATATTTCATAAATATTAATTTATTTTATTAGTTTACAACAATTATAAATTAATTAATCGTGTTGTTCATTCAGAGTATTAATCATTTCGGTTGTGCAACTCAAATCCTGTGGTATGATATTTTGGCTCAATTTATTGCTTAGACATCTTTTGGTAAAATTTAATTTTGCTTATTGTAGGCTGTAACCGGTAGTAACAATTATTTACACCAATGCTCTTTATCAAAGCTATATCACATTAGGACTTATGGAATTTGGTTTCAATCAAAAGCTTAACATCGTCCATATGAAATTTTGCAAGTTTAAATACAAAATCCTCGATTCAATAACAATAATTATTATTAATCGTATTGCTCTAGCTTAAGACTTTGATTTTTAGTAGACTATAGTTGACCGAGATATTAAAATCATATAACTGAGAAGATGAATTCTCTAATGAATAGTGTTTCATTTTCAATGCTTTAGCTCAGACCCAACTATAGTCGTTAGATGAAAGACATGCCATGATTTAGCTAGAATTGGACCAGCTCATAGTGGATGAAATTGGTGAATTTCATAATTTTTTACCATTTTGGATCTTTATTGGGCCTATGAAGTCTAATTTATTTATAACATTTCTAAATTTCTTTCAAATAAAATAATTATTTTATTTAAATTCATAAATTGATTTTATATTATTTAATTAATGTTATATTATATATATGTATGCGCACGCATATGTAGCATATCAATCCGTTCAAGGTATAACATGTTCATGTATATATGCTAAGATTTACACCGCAATGGGCACATTAGCTCATATAATATACAAATATATTATCCAAATGTATGTTTATATACTTCAATTTATATATAAAAATTGTGACAAATGTATATATATATATAAACTATATTTTTATTTAAATAATTATATATATAACCATATGTTTACAATTGTATATATTTGTAACTATATAAGTATATATAAATTATTTATATTTTTTTTCCATAAAGCCGAATATATATATATTATTTTTATTTTAAATATATAAACATATATATATATTAAACACTTATATATATGTATAAATAAGATAATAATAAATATATATTAAAAATTTTAAGATACACAAATATATATGTATTAAATATATATATACACACACTTGGTCATGCTCACGGTTCAGATAATTCTTTAAAAAAAATATAAAATATATTTTATTATAAATATATGTATGATTATTATTATTTAAAAATTAGTAAAAATTTATTTTGAAACATAATTTTGAATTTTTGTGAAATTGTGTGTGATAGTTTGTAATTTGAATATTTAATATATAATATATTAATCAAAAATCAATTTTAAAATCAATTTTAATAATTCTCAACAAATAATTAAATATTTTAAATTAAATTTTTATTTTTATTTTTCCATTGAGAGTATGTTAAGTGTTAATTTAACTTTATAAAATATAAAACATAATTTAGTATATATATATGTGTGTGTGTGTATGTATTCATATAATTTATTTATATAATTAATTGATTTAAATAATATTTAAATAGTAATATATGTATATGTGTGTGTGTGTGACAAAATATTTTTATTTCTGCTGAAAATATTATAACTATGAAACTTTATATATATATAATTATATAATCATATTTTATATATTGTAAGATGTAGTATTTAAATTATAAAGTGTATATATAATTAAATATTGTATATTAAATAATTAAAAATAAAAAAATTGTTTTTCTATTTCAAGCCGTGCATCTTAAAAGTATATATACGACAAATTTTTTTAATATAAAAGTATATGTATGTAACGACCCGACTTTTTGACCCTCGAATGTCGACACTAAATACTTCCACAGTATTCGTGTGCCATGCACCCAAGTTCCGAAAAGACAGATAGTTAGCGCAAAATAAAAAAAGAAAAGAATAAGAAAGATAGAACACAACATCATAATCTTACAATGGGATGATAATATATAATATCAAAGAACAATACACAGGGTTACTCCGAATACAGAAATTTCAGAATTATAAAACCTAAGTACTATCATCGGCCTGGACAGTTATAACTGCCTGTCCTCGTAATGGTAATACAAACATAATACAATACAACATAAATAGAATTAGATAGATAACGGAAACCTCCAGCTCATCTCCTGAACTCTGAAGCGTCCAAAGTAAAACCTGCTTTACTCAGCCTACTCGAAAGAGTACACGAGGAAATTAAGAAAAACAAAAAACCATGTGTCAAACATAAGTCTGGTATGGGAAAACTAAAGATACATGCAACATGTAACGGTAATTATTGAGACCGTGTTGATCATCGTAACGGTTTTTCCTTCAAGGAGAACAACTATTGTGACGACCGCCCATGACCCCCGCACTGGACCTAGAGATAGTGCGCTGTAAAGTATGCCAGGCAGCCATGGACGATTGCCAGGGTAAATTAAAACAGCAGAATCTATCGTATAACTCACAGCGCATGGATAAAATACAATAGATTATATATAGTGAAGCTTCACAGAATAGAATGTCATCATATAAAACTTCATAATAGTTGAATACAAACATCTGAATAGTCAATACATCAAGCCTCACTACATATAACTCAGAGAATATACAAGCAGCGGAACATCCAGTACATATAGTAAGAAAATAATATGCAAGCCTCCAGCTCGTCTTCGACATCAGCATCGTCGGAAGCAAGAACATCACCTGTCACCTGCTACCTAGTCTGCCCGTCCCAAAATGGACGAACAGCCCAAGGCAATAAGAGTCAAAACATAAAGCCTTGAGTCAGACAACAGTCTTAGTGAGCGGTAAATTAACTAACAACATACCAAAAGAGCATAAAGGAAAAGGAATAGGAATATAACCCTCCCACTCCACCTCTTTCTACAGTGATAGCCCCCAGACACACACTAAGCAGAGCAAACATAGCAAAGCATACAATTTAAAGTAAAGCAATTATCACTCGAGTCAAGGGCAATGTTTTCCAAGTACAAACCCCCAAGGCCTAAACCAAGATCAGATAAGCACCCAGAAAATACCGCTCTTGAGACCGAATGACGATACATCCAAACATCCATGACTTTGGCTATCACTGTTATCGTTGCTTCGATATCATCGTTAATTGAATGACCGTCTCATTCTTTCATCCGTCCGTCAAGGGCTAATGGAAACCCCGGTTCTAGACATAACTCTGCACGTCGTCGAAACCCGTGCCTAGGACTATCGAATCTGCCCAGAGTACTTGACTACCAATCAATAGCCTTCAGGGACTATCGAATCTGCCCAACGTACTCTTGCTTTGAGCATGCTAGAACCTTCAACAACGATGAGATCTCAGCCTTCTAGTCATCCTCCTCGACGACTATTTCCATACTAGCTCAAGCGCCTCTCGAGCAAACCATTATCCTCAAACTCGAACCATATCACCGAGTTATCAACATGCTTGGAATGATCCCGTCTGGATTAGACCAAGACTATCTCATATCATGCCTTGCTTCATCACATCCTAGCAAAGCCTCATCTCAACATCATCATCATCAAATCTATCCATATGAGTTTCAACATCCGCCTCATATGCCACGAGCAGCTTTTCCAATTCAAGAGCCTTTCACTTAGCTTTTGAATCATCTTCGACCATCTTGTCTAAATCAAATCATCAATCAACTAATTCATAAAAATCAACCAAGTCAAACATTAATCCAAGTAATCAAGCATTCAAATATGATCTAATGAACAATTATAACAATAATGGCAATTTCGTAAATAAAGAGTCTAAAGTCTAACAAGCATGAAAACATGAGCAATATATCTATAATCTTGATGAATGAACTTGCATAGGTTAACATGTAGTAATGGATGTCAAATCTTCATGAACAATGGATCTATACTCAAGTTTACAAAAATGCATGAAAATCACTACTTTACACAAATCAAGCCAACGATCCGATATACTCCTTTGGATCCGTGTGAGAGATAATCACCACTCACCAAATCACCTAAACACCACAAAAGCAACACACTTCAGATCTGGACAGCGAAGGATCTAACTCGATCTATCACAAATCCGCTTCAAACGAAGAAATCTCTCTTTGATGGATGTAGATCTTCAATCTAAGCTCGTGAATCTTCAATTCGATCTTCGATTTGGATGGAAGGAAGCACAAGATTAAAGTGGAGAAAAGAAGTGAAGAAGTGTAGAACTCGAGCTCTCAAAATGGCAGCACTTCATCGCTTCGAAATCTGGATCCCAAAAATGAAGAAAAACCCTCCTATTTATAGGCTGATTTTCCCTTAGGTCGTTCGCTCTTAGGTCGTCCATGACCTAAAAACCCCACGACCTAAAAACCCACGACCTAACAACCCACGACCTAACAACCCAACAGTTCTGCGCATCCACGCGACCTACGACCTAACCCAGATCTGCGCATCCACGACCTACGACCTAACACATGCGCGCCTCTACGACCTAACGACCTAACACATGCGCGCTTCTTCGACCTAACACACACGCGCTTCCTCGCGACCTACGACCTAACACACACGCAAGCTCACGACTTAACACCTTAGGTCGTCTAACGACCTAACTACGCTAACTCGCTAACTAATATGTCGTTGCCGCTAACTCTTAGGTCGTTAACTACTAGGTCGCTACTTCCTTAGGTCGCTAACTCCTATAGGTCGCTCCAATTCTTAGGTCGCCAACTTCCTATAGGTCGCTAACTCCTATAGGTCGCTCCAATTCTTAGGTCGCCAACTTCCTATAGGTCGCTAACCACTAGGTCGCTAACTACTATAGGTCGCTAACTACTATAGGTCGCTCCCACCTGTAGGTCGCTAACTCTTAGGTCGCTCCAACCTCTTAAGTCGCTCATCCGACCTAACCTACCCCACGACCTAGCCACCACACGACTCATCTCCTATACGACCTATCCCCAAAATCCTTAGGTCGCCAACTTCCTTAGGTCGCTCCACCTTCTTAGGTCGTCTACTCCGACCTAACTACTATACGACCTAGGACTTAGACTATGGATGACTTATCAACAATGCAACCTAATGATAACTGTTTTACGATGTTTCGATCCATAAAAATACGGGTCGTTACATTCTCTCCCCCTTAGGAATTTCGCCCCCGAAATTCCAAACAAATAGAGCAATCAAAAGACTATTCTGCATGCCTACCATCCATAGAAATCAACAAACCATGCATCCAATTCTAGCTTAGCATGCAGAATTCTAAAACTAGAACAAGTTACAATGTCGTTAGATGACACGACACCTTAGGGCCATACCTTGAAGAGTTCAGGATGAGCTGCCTTCATCCTCTCTTCCACCTCCCATGTACAGTCGTTATCATCATCACTCCATTGTATCTTGAGCAACCTAACTACCTTCCTCCTAAGCTGTTTCGTGTCGGTTTCCACAACATGAAGCGGCTTACGAGGTCTCTTATCGACTGGATCAACTTCGAAATCTTCACAGCTATCAGCAGAAACCACTGTATTCGAGTCGTGCACATACTTCCATAGATACGATACATGAAAAACATTGTGCACACCCGACATCTTCTCTGGTAACTCCAATCTGTAGGCGAGCTTTCCAATTCGCTCGATGATCGGGAATGGTCCGACAAATCTCGGAGTCAATTTTCCTTTCTTCCCGAATCGAATAACATTCTTCAGCGGAGAAATCTTCACAAAAACCATATCACCTACATCGAATTCCAAATCCTTACGACGCTTATCGGCATAACTTTTCTGTCGGTCTTGGGCTGCCTTCATTCGTTGCCGAATGATCTCTATGCAATCCGAAGTCTGTCGAATCATCTCTGGCCCAAGTATCAACTTTTCTCCTATTTCTATCCAACATATCGGAGAGTTACACGGTCTTCCATACAATGCCTCATACGGTGCCATACCAATGCTGGACTGGTAACTGTTATTATACGAAAATTCCACCAAATGAAGGTGATCTTCCCATGATCCTCCGAAATCTAAAACGCAAGCTCTAAGGAGATCTTCCAAAACTCGGTTGACTCTCTCGGTCTGACCATCTGTTTGAGGGTGATAAGCTGTACTCAAACACAACTCGGTTCCCAAAACTTCCTGGAAGCTCTTCCAAAATCCACTAGTGAACAATGGATCTCGATCGCTCACTATACTTTTCGGAATACCATGGAATCGGACTATCCACTTAACATACAACTCAGCCAACTTTGATGCAGTCCTAGTTGATCGAACAAGAATGAATCTTGCACTCTTAGTCAGACGATCTACGATGACCCAAATCCCTTCATTTCCCGTTCTTGTTCTAGGTAGCCCATCAATAAAATCCATCGATATTTGCTCCCACTTCCATGTAGGAACTTCTAATGGCTGAAGCAATCCACTGGGCTTCTTCTGCTCGGCTTTTACCAACTGGCAGTTCATACACTTGGAAATAAAATTTCCAACATCCTTCTTCATACCTTCCCAGTAATAGGTTCTCTTCATATCCCGATACATCTTATTTCCACCTGGATGAATTGTCAACTTCGAGTGATGACTTTCCTTCAGAACTTCATTTCTCAATTCATCTATATCGGGAACAACTAGTCGTCCTTGCTTCCGAAGCCAACCTCCTCGATCGACCTCGAATCCTTTATCCTTTTCTGGTTCCAATCCAGATTCCAAATCACGTATAATCTTGACAAGCTTATCATCTCGCTTTTGGCTCTCGCCAATTCTTTCCACAAGAGTCGGTCTTATCGATAAGTTTGCCAACATTTCAGGTTCCAATTCACATCTGGGCCTGAAGTCAAATCCAGCTAAATACTCAAGTCTCTTCCATTCTGAAAACATGGCTCCTAATCCTGCATGTCTTCGACTTAACGCATCTGCCACTGCGTTACCCTTTCCCGGAGTATAGGCTATACCAAAATCATATGATGCTAAAAACTCTAGCCATCGTTGCTGCCGAAGATTCAAATCCTTTTGGGAGAAGAGATACTTCAACGACTTATGATCTGTAAACAACTCGAATCGTACTCCCAATAGATAATGTCTCCACATCTTCAGAGCAAATACAATCGCCGCTAACTCTAAATCATGAGTCGGGTAATTCCTTTCATGCGGCTTCAGTTGTCGACTTGCATACGCAACAACTTTACTCTTCTGCATCAGCACTGCTCCAAGTCCAGTACCACATGCGTCGGTGTAAACCACCATCTCATCATTCCTACTTGGAATAGTCAAAACAGGAGCACTCGTCAATCGCTCTTTCAGGATTCCGAAAGCTTGCTCACACTTAGCATCCCATCTAAATACTTGATTCTTTTTCATCAATCCTATCAATGGTGCAGCCACCTTGGAGAAGTCTTTGATAAATCGACGATAGTATCCTGCTAATCCAAGAAAACTTCTCACATCCGATGCATTCTTAGGTCTAACCCAATCCTGGATTGCTGCCACCTTAGCGGGATCAACCGCTATTCCATTTCTAGAAATAATATGGCCTAAGAATCTCACTTCACTCTTCCATAAGTGACACTTCGAAAACTTAGCCTTCAGCTGATGTTTCCGTAAGATTTCCAAAACAATACGCAAGTGCGTCTTGTGCTCTTCTTCAGTTCTGGAATAAATCAGAATATCATCCACGAACACTAGCACGAACTTGCTCAACTGATCTCTGAACACTCTATTCATAAGATCCACAAAATATGCTGGCGCATTAGTCAATCCAAACGGCATTACCAGCCACTCAAAGAAACCTGATGGTGTCCAAAAAGCAGTCTTCGGCACACTATCCTTAGCCACTCTTAACTGGTGAAATCCTGTTGCCAAATCCATCTGAGAAAACACCTTAGCTTCGTGAAGCTGATCAAACAAGTCATCTATTCTCGACAATGGATACTTGTTCTTCTTAGTCACCTAATTCAGCTCACGATAATCCACACACAACCTCAACGACCCATCCGCCTTGGTTGCGAACACAACTGGTGCACCCCATTCGGACACACTACGCCGAATGAATCCTTTCTGCAAAAGATCATCAACCTGCACCCTCAACTCCTGCTGTTCCCTAGGCGCCATTCGCCTAAGAGGCATCACAACGGGTCTGGCTCCTTCAACTAGATCTATACGAAACTCGATCTCTCTATGCGGCGGTAACCCTTTGACCTCGTCAAAGACATCCTCAAATCCATTAGCGATTGGCACAGATGACAGTCCATCCCGTGGAACAACCAGCGAATACATGAAGCTCATGAAGACGCCTTCTTTATGCTTACATCGTATCACAATCTTTCGCCCCTCCACATTCTCGACTATCACCTCCAACCTTTCACAATCAACCTTTGCCGCATACTTCCTAAGCCAGTCCATACCCAAAATAATTCCGAACCCCGCAAAGTTCAGAACAAAACAATCACAAACAAAAGAGCAATCATGACTCGATACAATCAGACCATGGCATAGCATACACAAACAAGACGAACCCCCAACTGGATTAGTCACAACCAATGGCCTATCAACAATATCTGGTTCTAAACCCAACCGGCCTACAAGTTCATTACAAACAAACGAATGCGACGCCCCAGTGTCAAACAATACTCTAATTGGAACACCACAAATGGAAAGAGTACCTTGAACCACCACACTCTTTCCTTTCTCTTCAGCGGTAGGAGCTTTCGAAGATGATGGAACAGCTCCCAAAGCATAAGCTTGCACAATCTGCTTGTCCTTCCGCGGTTCTGGACAATTCCTCTTGACATGCCCCGGCTTGTCACAGTTGTGGCACTTCACCTTCGGATTCTTGCAATCCCTGGAGAAATGGCCCTTCTGCTGACAATTGTAGCAGGTCACTTCGCCCTTTGGCCTCTTCTGGTCATCCTTACCCTTTTGCTGCTGCTGCTTCCTCTTCTTGTTTCAACCCTGCTGTGGTTTAGATTCTTCCTTGGTCACAGCAACAACAGACCTTTCCTTAGGAAACAGATTCTCATGCCTGAGAAATTTCTCCACAAGCTTCTCAAATGAATCGTCCAAATGATCCACCAACTGCCTCCCAAGATAACTGTCCAAGCTATTACAAACTTCTCATTCTTCTGATAAGGAGATTTAATATACGACCGGGCATACTTGGACAAAGCTTCAAACTCAGAAACATACTCAAGAACTGGTCTTCCATTTTGCTTGAGCTCCACAAACTTCTTGAACAGAACAGACTTCTGAGCTGTAGAAATGAACTTAGCTTCAAATCTGCCTTGGAATTGCTCCCAAGTAATTTCTTCCTCCGGAGTATCAATGGTGATAGAATTCCACCAATCAGAAGCTCTCCCTTGAAGCTGTCTTGATGCTAGCTTCCTTTTAGTTGCATCCTCAATTCCCAAATCACCAAAGATCCTTCTACAAGCATCTATCCACCTCTGGACTTCAATGGTTGATTCTGTTCCTAAGAAAACCTTCCCTCCAAGAGCAGTATAATCTTTACACAGCTTAGCAAAATCCACTGGTTTTGGAGTTTGGACTTGAACTCCAACATCTACTGATGGCCCTGGAGCTGGCATCCTTCTCATGATCGAAGTCATTATAGCTTCGAACATAGCAACATAATCAGCAGCCCCCTCAACAGCACGGCCTTCCCTAGCAACTGGTCTCCCTCTTCGACTCATTCTCAATATCTATAAAAAGGAATGATTAATACACCTTGAGAAACAACTGCATAAGGAATTCAAATCCTTCTAAGCTACTATATTATATATAGTAATAATCCATCAAAATACAATTACGTCTCTCATACGTAGTCACGTCAGCGAGCGTTGGGTAAAATCGATTAACCAAGCTCTAATACCAAATGTGACGACCGCCCATGACCCCCGCACTGGACCTAGAGATAGTGCGCTGTAAAGTATGCCAGGAAGCCATGGACGATTGCCAGGGTAAATTAAAACAGCAGAATCTATCGTATAAATCACAGCGCATGGATAAAATACAATAGAATATATATATATATATATAGTGAAGCTTCACAGAATAGAATGTCATCATATAAAACTTCATAATAGTTGAATACAAACATCTGAATAGTCAATACATCAAGCCTCAATACATATCACTCAGAGAATATACAAGCAGCGGAACATCCAGTACATATAGTAAGAAAATAATATGCAAGCCTCCAGCTCGTCTTCGACATCAGCATCATCGGAAGCAAGAACAGCACCTGTCACCTGCTACCTAGTCTGCCCGTCCCAAAATGGACGAACAGCCCAAGGCAATAAGAGTTAAAACATAAAGCCTTGAGTCAGACAACAGTCTTAGTGAGCGGTAAATTAACTAACAACATACCAAAAGAGCATAAAGGAAAAGGAATAGGAATATAACCCTCCCACTCCACCTCTTTCTACAGTGATAGCCCCCAGACGCACACTAAGTAGAGCAAACATAGCAAAGCATACAATTTAAAGTAAAGCAATTATCACTCGAGTCAAGGGCGATGTTTTCCAAGTACAAACCCCCAAGGCCTAAACCAAGATCAGATAAGCACCCAGAAAATACCGCTCTTGAGACCGAATGACGATACATCCAAACATCCATGACTCTGGCTATCACTGTTATCGTTGCTTCGATATCATCGTTAATTGAATGACCGTCTCATTCTTTCATCCGTCCGTCAAGGGCTAATGGAAACCCCGGTTCTAGACATAACTCTGCACGTCGTCGAAACCCGTGCCTAGGACTATCGAATCTGCCCAAAGTACTTGACTACCAATCAGTAGCCTTCAGGGACTATCGAATCTGCCCAACGTACTCTTTCTTTGAGCATGCTAGAACCTTCAACAACGATGAGATCTCAGCCTTTTAGTCATCCTCCTCGACGACTATTTCCATACTAGCTCAAGCGCCTCTCGAGCAAACCATTATCCTCAAACTCGAACCATATCACCGAGTTATCAACATGCTTGGAATGATCCCGTCTGGATTAGACCAAGACTATCTCATATCATGCCTTGCTTCATCACATCCTAGCAAAGCCTCATCTCAACATCATCATCATCAAATCTATCCATATGAGTTTCAACATCCGCCTCATATGCCACGAGCAGCTTTTCCAATTCAAGAGCCTTTCACTTAGCTTTTGAATCATCTTCGACCATCTTGTCTAAATCAAATCATCAATCAACTAATTCATAACAATCAACCAAGTCAAACATTAATCCAAGTAATCAAGCATTCAAATATGATCTAATGAACAATTATAACAATAATGGCAATTTCGTAAATAAAGAGTCTAAAGTCTAAGAAGCATGAAAACATGAGCAATATCTCTATAATCTTGATGAATGAACTTGCATAGGTTAACGTGTAGTAATGGATGTCAAATCTTCATGAACAATGGATCTATACTCAAGTTTACAAAAATGCATGAAAATCACTACTTTACACAAATCAAGCCAACGATCCGATATACTCCTTTAGATCTGTGTGAGAGATAATCACCACTCACCAAATCACCTAAACACCACAAAAGCAACACACTTCAGATCTGGACAGCGAAGGATCTAACTTGATATATCACAAATCCGCTTCAAACGAAGAAATCTCTCTTTGATGGATGTAGATCTTCAATCTAAGCTCGTGAATCTTCAATTCGATCTTCGATTTGGATGGAAGGAAGCACAAGATTAAAGTGGAGAAAAGAAGTGAAGAAGTGTAGAACTTGAGCTCTCAAAATGATAGCACTTCGTCGCTTCGAAATCCGGATCCCAAAAATGAAGAAAAACCCTCCTATTTATAGGCTGATTTTCCCTTAGGTCGTTCGCTCTAAGGTCGTCCACGACCTAAAAACCCCACGACCTAAAAACCCACGACCTAACAACCCACGACCTAACAACCCAACAGTTCTGAGCATCCACGCGACCTATGACCTAACCCAGATCTGCGCATCCACGACCTACGACCTAACACATGCGCGCCTCTACAACCTAACACATGCGCACTTCTTCGACCTAACACACACGCGCTTCCTCGTGACCTACGACCTAACACACACGCAAGCTCACGACTTAACACCTTAGGTCGTCTAACGACCTAACTACGCTAACTCGCTAACTAATATGTCGTTGCCGCTAACTCTTAGGTCGTTAACTACTAGGTCGCTACTTCCTTAGGTCGCTAACTCCTATAGGTCGCTCCAATTCTTAGGTCGCCAACTTCCTATAGGTCGCTAACTCCTATAGGTCACTCCAATTCTTAGGTCGCCAACTTCCTATAGGTCGCTAACCACTAGGTCGCTAACTACTATAGGTCGCTAACTACTATAGGTTGCTCCCACCTGTAGGTCGCTAACTCTTAGGTCGCTCCAACCTCTTAAGTCGCTCATCCGACCTAACCTACCGCACGACCTAAGCCACCACACGACTCATCTCCTATACGACCTATCCCCAAAATCCTTAGGTCGCCAACTTCCTTAGGTCGCTCCACCTTCTTAGGTCGTCTACTCCGACCTAATTACTATACGACCTAGGACTTAGACTATGGATGACTTATCAACAGTGCAACCTAATGATAACTGTTTTACGATGTTTCGATCCGTAAAAATACGGGTCGTTACAACTATTTATTAAGTTAATATAGTGGTATAATAGATAATGTTTAGGGTGTAAAATATAAATCATCTCAAATAGCTATGTTACTTGCATCTCAGAACACAACAATATTAGAATTACATCTAAAATCGCTCAGTTACATTTGTATATGGATTTTTCTATGGAGACACCTCTAGTAAAATGAAGCAAATCTCCATGCACAAGGATAAGAAACTACCTGACGAGCATCGTATATGTTTAGATAAAATATACCATAAGGTAAACACAAACGACCCACACTCGAACATAAACATGAACCACATGGAACCAAATATTATCAACTCCCATGGCAACATCGATAAGCGAGCTCTAGATTTGGAGTTGATAATACCTGATGCGGGGCAGTTGAACCCTAGGTCATGCATCCTACTCTATCTTTAGCCATTTCCGATGTTGAGGTCACGTTCGACATCTCTCACACGAGTCTTCATCCTCAAACATGGATCTCCACAAGGATCCCAACATAAGTCGTCCGACGAATGCTAACGCTAACCTCTCCCATGAACTTAACCTTAGGATAGACAGTTCAACTTTGTAGCATTCCACTTCACAGCCTCTTCTAAAACATAGAACTCGTATACTAGTTTTGAAGGGGTGTTCGGTAAGTAAAACACTTACCAATCCTGGTCTCTTCAAAACCAATTTGATGAATTCTGGTAAACTCGATTCTGATTCTTTTAGAACTAAGCGAACTATATAAAGAGGTGGACTCGTCGGGGGATCTCGTGTATATAAGTTCTTAAAGCTTGAAACATTTCATATGAACGCTCCTCGCCAGGGATTCTCAAAGCATATGAAGCCGTATGCTTTTAGAAACATCCTAAGTTAATAATTGGTCAAGTCCAATAGTCTACCAATCAACTATCTAGTAAAAAAACAATCATTTATAGAAATCAAGTTTCCTATACTTAACACATTTCCGACATTCCAACTTATACTATCCCTAGTCAAGAGTGAAGCCAGGTAAATTAGAGCACTGGTTGCATATCAAAGCCTTGCCTAGGCACTTCGTTCTTCACTCTCACAGGTTGATAAGTCCACCTCGTCGGCTTTTAATGTTAAGTATAATATTAATGACTTTCAATAAACGAGTAAGTAATAAATAAGACTAATACATTTCCTACATTCCAACTTAAATATTCCTCGGTCAAGAGGAAAGTCGGCAGGTTAGAGCATTATTGCCTTTATCCCTACTCGAACATCAATCTTAACTCTCATAGATAGAGAAGTCTACCTCACTTGGCTTTTAGTGTTAAGCATGGTTAATCACTTTTCAAACAAGTAATGAAACAAATAACGGTTTAGCCACTAAGCAATTCCTAACGCCTTTTGAAATCATTTGTTTCCACTTTTAAATGCCTTTTAGAAATGATATATATATATGCATGTATAGTAATTTATTTATAAAACTTGATATTTAATTAAACAATTTAAAAGATAAGATATTAATAAACTACTTATCTACTTTTCTAAAAACTATATATACTTAAAAATGCTTTAAAATACTTTAAAATACTTATAATAGGTTTTAAACATTTATTCAAAATGCTACTTTAAAAATAACAAGTTTATAATATATTTAAAAGCTTGGAAAAACCATGTTTTCTATGTATTTAAAAATAAACTCACTTCTTTAAAAGCTCATAACTAATTCTTAAAATTACTTAAAAATCTCAAACTAGTTTTAAAACACTCTTATCAGTTAGTAAATACTTGTAAAAAGTATGAATAAAATACTTAAATTTAAATATATTTTCAAACCTTTAAAATCCAAAACAAAGGCTGAAATGTGGTAGTTTTGCACAAGTGGAAATATGATCACTTTTTAATATGTTACTCAAATTTTCAACATCCAAAATTTTTTTGGCAGTAAACATATGTATAAAACATCACAAATATTGCAAGAAACTCCTACGGATATCTCTACAAAGCTCCATAGAAATTACCGAACACAAGGCAATTCCTAAGTGCATCTATAGCGACTATCGCTATAAGAGCACTTTCAAATCTAAGTCCACTTTAAATCTATGTTCAATTACAACTATGTTCTTTTTTTAAGGCTTTGACATAAGTTATACAAGTCCATACATATGGATTACATATGTCATTTGCTTTCAACGCAAGTATCGAAAGAATATTACAAATATATATTAATTTTACAACATATATCGATATCGTTTAATCACAAGCACATATACATAACATATGTTCATTCAAGGTGGTGAGTTAGCTCACCATTAAGCAAGTTCAAGCAACTTCTTCCTTGCAAACACTAACTTCCTAACTTCACCCTTTGTATTTCGCACTAGCCCATGCTTAAAAGCCCAAATAATGCTTATGGCCAAAGATTATGGGGTGAGATGTGCTTTGATTTTTCCAAATCCAAGTTGGTTTAAGGTGTTGTGATGATGTCCTACGGGTCTAGTCCAAGTTTGAGTTGATTTGGAGTTGTTTTGGAATTTATTTTCTTAGGAAATTTACGAAAAAAGAGTGAAATAGTGATAACTTTTTATGTAAAAATTGCAAAATGGATTTAAGGGATATGCCTATAACAACCCGCATATTTTACGATTTTATATTTAAATATTTTATTTAAATATAGCGTCGTTATTCAGATTTAAGTCCAAAAAGCTACTTTTTGCAAATGGTCGAATTAGGACTCGGGACCACTTTCATTGAATCCAAAATGGCGTTTGCGACTTTTTTGAGTATAAGCTTCGATATGTTTGGAGTAAGTTGAATTTTGCTATTTTCTAGTGGGATTTTGGGTTTGGGTTCACCCAACTCATTCTATACCTTAACTCAGCCCTCTCCTCTCCATTCATTCTCATTTCATTTCTTTTTCTTTAGCACAACTGAAAATGGGGGAAGAGAAGAGGAATTAGAAATTCCAAGCCCAAGATTCAATTGCAAACTCCAATTCTTGCTCCAAATTCCAAAAGAAGCTAAGGTAAGCTCCATCTTCATCTTCTCCATCTCTTCTCCTCTTTAATTTCAGAAAATTCCTAAACCCTAATTTAGGAAATACTTGTTTTGATCTTAGATTGAAGCTTGTAGAGTTGAAGTGGAGAGTGATTGATCTTTTCTTTGTGTTGAGCTTCTTATCATTTGTTTTTGAGTTAAAAGGTGAGATTTTTGAACTCACATCTAAGCCTATAGCTATTTTCGTTGTTGGGTAATAATTCCTAACATCAATTCATGTTCATTTGTGTTCGATTTGGATCGATTTGGTGAATTGTCCAATTTTTGGTTTTGGAATCCAATTTTGTGAAAAATCCAATCTTTGATGTTTGAACACATTAGCGGAGTGTTTCGGAGGGCCATATGAGGCTGGCTTATCGCTTGACGTAAGTCCTAGGCCATGGTCGCTCGGTCGCCGCTCCCGTTATGTTTTTTCGCATTTTCCCCAATTGGGGCTAGGCTGATTCTACTCTGGTAGCAGGTTCAGTCGACTGAACCAATAGGTCAGTCAACTGAACCAGACCCCATGAATTTGCCTGGGTCTGTATCAGTCGACTGACCTTCTATGTCAGTCGACTGACTCCGGGGCAGAAAACTGCGTACCCCTGTGTCAGTCGACTGACTCTGGGGCAGAAAACTGCGTACCCCTATGTCAGTCGACTGACCTGGAAACATAAAGTTTCCAAGCTCTGGGCCAATCGACTGACCCACTGGTTCAGTCGACTGACCTGCTTGTCTCAGCTCTATTTGTTGTTTTGCCTTGGTTTTCCAATTTCGATCGATTCGTGTCGATCCAATCAGTTGTTATCACATTTTCGACTTTGATGATTCCTTTTTGATTTCATGCACGGGTTTTTATAAAATGATCTTTTTAAATTGTATTAAAAGCTCGTTTCTCCGATTTATAATTTCTATTTAAAACACACAATTTTGCACTCCGAGCGAAGAGGGAGGAGAATTAAATGATTAGATAAAACGCGTGCTATGAACACGTGCGTTCATCTTTTCAGTTAATTCCTAATCTATTCGTTTGATCGTTTTGACCTTCAGGTCTGGTTTACCGATGATATGAGGTGAACTTTGTACTGCTTTGAGTGTGAAATTGACTAACGGTTAGTAAACCGTTTAGTGCAAACGTGTGGTATGGGACTCACATTAACATTTTTCGGGTTCCTTTCTGAGAGTTGTGACACATTCCGCCAGTTAGTGGTGTCCAGTACTGCGCCTCCGGACCTTCGCCACAATGGTTTGTTGCCTTCGGGGTTTGTTGCCTTCAGGTTTTAGCCTTCGAGGTTTGTTGCCTTCGGGTATGTTGCCTTCGGGCTTGTACCTTCGGGTTTGTGCCTTCAGGTTTGTTGCCCTATAGTATCGCTTTTGGAGTTGGTCATTCGTCACCGCTCGAGTGATATTGGGTTTGTTGCCTTCGGGTTTGTGGATCCTTGTAATACAGTACTAAGCTCGAGCATCTTTTGTTTCTTTGATTATTATATTTCCCTAGTGCATCACCCTTCGGTGTAGGTTCTTTGAACCACATGATATATAGCGATTACCTTGTGGAAACTTGTGTACCTTTGTTGGTATTTGTTATTTGCCTTTTGGCTTGTTTTGGGATATGTATGTCCTTCGTTTATTTGAGTTGTCTATGATATGAGGCTTGTTTTGATTCATCTTATGTTAGATGATTTGGATATCTCTTTTGGAGATAATTGTGGTACTTTAGGATTTTGTATGTTCATTATCATTAGCATATCTAACTGATTTGTTTAGCTAGACTGGCCCGTGTATTTTTATACTCGGGTCAGACCGAGATGTTTCAGGTTAGGTACTTTGGACTTAGCCTCTTTTGCTTCCGCATGAACTATTCCGCTAGCTCCTTTTTGTCATAGCTTTTTATGTAGTCCTTTTTGTCTGTAACTCTAATATATACACTATTGACTCGTCTGTATATTGTGGTTTGCTTTACCACTTGACATGTATCATTTTGTAAACTCTGTAATGTATCTGTATATGTAAATGCATGTGGTGATCTTCTGTTCTGTGATGTGTATTACATTTGAGTTGTTGTATTTTCTTCTGATAGATCCTTCAGCCACCTATGGCTTTGTATTAAGTATTTATTGTAGACGTCGATCCATTTAAGTAAGAAGTGACATTGTCGGCGTATTCAATAGATAGTTAAGACATGGTTATAGATGGTCGCTCCTATCCAGCTCTATTCTTTGTATTAGCAAACGGTGTTACCTAGTAATACTCTTTGCTAATGTGGGTCTCAGAGTGGGGCGTTACAGCTCGGTATCAGAGCTGAGTCCAGAACAAAATATGATAAACATAGAACAAAAACCCATATTATGGTACATTAAAGTGTTGTACGAATGTTACAAATCTTTGAATCACCGTGCCTTTGGGGTAGATAGAATTTTGGGAATACATCTAGGAATGCATTTTATTCCGTAATATTCCATATTTGAATTAATGATATCTACCTTGTGAATAATTTTTTCTTATCTTATCTTTCAGCTAATGGCCGGAAGAGGCAGTGGACGACACACGGATGCTGGGCAATCCAGTGGCTCACATCCGGATGGCGTTTATATATCTGCCGATTAGTTCTTGGAGGTGTTTAGGAGCACTCAGCCTCTAGCTCCTATTCGAGTATCTCCTCCACGCAAGTCTGCCTTTGCACGCCTATGCAGTGATTTTTCTCATCTTGGTGGAAAGCCATTCAAAGGCTCCGAGTCCGTTCTTGAGGTCCAAGCTTGGATTCGCACATGCGAACGTATCTTCTCTCGCATGGATCTTTCTGACCATGATCGAGTTCTTGTAACTTCTAGCTTATTGCAAGAGTGTGCCCTTGATTGGTACGAACTTCTTATAGCTGAACTTGATGAGTCTGTTCTCTCTTGGACTCAGTTTCGGGAACGATTTGAACTCAAATTCGTTCCTGAATCTGAGAAAATTTTATTAGCCCATCGCTTCCTTGAGTTGAAGCAAGGGAAGTCTTCCATTTCTGAATATGTTACATCATTCGAGGCCCTATCTAAGTATGATCTTGAATTCATTAGCACTTCTTATAAGAAGAATCTGAAGTTTGTCTCCGGTCTTAAGAAATATCTTAAGAAGTCTTTGATGCTCCAGCTTAAGCTTTCTTTTGAGGAGTTGGTTGACTCGGCACTTCATCTCGAAGCCATCGAGAAGGAGTGTGATAGTGGTGATGATATTGAGGTTCGCAAGAACCCCAATAAGAAGGAGTTTCCATTTCATAAGCAGGGATTTCTTCCTTCCAAGAAGAAGAAGCCTATTGAATCTGGTTCTAACGCTCAATCTGCTGGAACACCTTCCATTCAGAAGTGTTTCAATTGTGGTTCTCCTGATCATATGATTCGAGCTTGTCCTAAGCCTCTCTTCTGCCGATATTGCAAGAAGGAAGGTCATCATGTTTCCTCCTGCCATATCGTTCCTAATGCCAAGTCTGGCAAGATTTATGTTGCTAAGGCTTCTGGAGGTTCTTCTCAGCCCGGAGGTATATCTCCATCTATTTTGGAAGGTTCTATTTTGTTTCATGACCGTAGTATTCGAGTTCTTTTCGATACGGGTGCTTCGCATTCGTTCGTACAGAAAAAGCTCGTCGATGATTTGTCTTTGGATTTTCCTTGTATGATTACTTCGTTGAGGATTGCGAATCCTATTAGGGGATCTGCAACCCTTAGCATGCTTTGTGATGATGTTGAGATTGTTTTATGTGGCTTTTCTTTTCATGCGAATCTGCACGTTATCTCTTATTTGGGTTTCGATATGATTTTGGGTATGGACTGGCTAGTGAGATACGATGCCAGGATTATTTGTTCTGAAAGAATTTTACATCTTCGACATCCGGATTCGTCTATTCAGCTGTCACTTGTTCTTCGAAATGTGGATGATTCCAAAATGGCTTTATATTCTCTTGACTCACGAGATGATGATGATATATCTCGTAATCCTATTGTTTGTGATTTCTCTGATGTTTTTGAGCCGGTTTCGGGTTTGCCACCCAAGCGGGCGATCGAGTTCCGCATTGATCTTATTCCAAGCGCGAAGCCAGTTGGTCGTCCTCCCACACGGATGTCTACCAAAGAAA
This sequence comes from Allium fistulosum, assembly GCA_030737815.1. Taxonomy (NCBI): domain Eukaryota; kingdom Viridiplantae; phylum Streptophyta; class Magnoliopsida; order Asparagales; family Amaryllidaceae; genus Allium; species Allium fistulosum. The sequence continues at coordinate 1,183,132,764 of CM060903.1, forward strand.
ATGAGGAACTCAAGAAGCAGCTTTTAGAGCTTGAGTCTAAGCAGTTGATTCAGTCTAGTTTTTCACTGTGGGGTACCGCGGTCGTCTTCGTGAAGAAGTCCGTTGGAACTCTTAGGCTTTGCATCGACTATCGCAAGCTTAACGAGTTGACCATCAAGAATAGGTATCCTTTGCCTAGAATCGATGATATGTTCGATCTATTGAGTGGCGCTATGGTCTTCTCTCAGCTCGACCTTGCCATTGGTTTTCATCAGCTCCGAGTCGCGGAAGATAGCATACCTCTTACAGCTTCCCGCACTCGGTATGGTTCTTTCGAGTGGCTCGTTATGCCGTTCGGTTTGACGAACGCTCCGGCTTTCTTTGTTGATCTTATGAATCGAGTATTCCAGGAATATCTCGATAAGGTCATCCTTGTGTTCATTGACGACATTCTTGTTTATTCTAAATCTGAAGCCGAGCATGCTAATCACTTAAGAATTGTCTTGAGTATTCTTCGTAACCATCAGCTTAAAGCCAAATTCTCCAAGTGCCAATTTTGGGAGAATGAGGTTAAGTTCTTAGGCCATGTTGTATCTTCCGACGGCATTTCGGTCGATCCCTCAAAGATCGAAGATATCCAAAATTGGAAGAGGCCTGAGAATGTTCATGAGATTCGTAGTTTCCTTGGATTGGCGGGTTATTACTGTCGGTTCATTAAGGATTTCTCCCGTCTTGTGCTTCCTCTCACCAGCCTTACTCGGAAAGGCATTCGTTATATTTGGTCCGACAAGTGTGAATCTTCCTTTCTGACATTGAAGGAACTTCTCACTAATGCTCCTATTCTAGTGGTTCCCAAGGGGAATCATGATCTTGTTGTCTACACCGATGCTTGTGGTAGTGGTCTCGGTGCCGTGCTTATGCAGAAGGATCGGGTAGTTGCTTATGCTTCTAGGCAACTACATCCGAATGAAGTTCGTTATGCCACTCATGATCTTGAGTTAGCCGCCATTGTCTTCGCCTTGAAGATTTGGCGACATTATTTATTAGGCGAACGCTTCATTATCTATACCGATCATAAATCCTTGAAGTATTTGTTCACTCAGAAGGAACTCAATATGAGGCAACAGCGTTGGCTCGAGTTTCTTGCCTCCTATGACTTTGATATCTGATATACCCCTGGTAAGGGTAATCGTGTTGCTGATGCACTTAGTCGCAGACATTCAGCTGTCGTTTCTATGATGCTTGCCGAATGGGATATTCTTGAGACTCTATCTTTTTGTGATATTCGTGATCGAGCTCCATCCTCTGATTCTCCGATAGTATTATTCAGTTTGGAAGCTCGACCCTCTTTGTTGGATCGTATTGCCGAAGCTCAGCGGCGTGATCTTGATCTTGAGCATCTTATTCAGCTTTGTGAGACTTAATCTCGTGATGAGGCGTTGTGGGATTTCAGCATTGATTTTCATGGGTGTCTTCGCAAGAAGGACCGTCTTGTTGTGCCTTCTAATTCTGCACTTAGGCATGACATTCTGGATGACTGTCATCGTTCTATGTATACCATTCATCCTGGCAGTAGTAAGATGTATGCCGATATGCATCCCCTTTATTATTGGGAAGGCATGAAGCGCGATGTGGCAAGTTATGTGAGTAATCGCATGACTTGTCAACGTATTAAAGTCGAACATCAGCGCCCTTCTGGTCTCCTTCAGCCTCTAGAGATTCCATTGTGGAAATGGGATCAGATTTCGATGGATTTCATTGATGGCCTACCTCGTACGAGATCAGGCCATTGTAGCATTTGGGTTATTGTCGATCGCCTCACCAAGTCAGCTCATTTTATTCCTATTAAATCTAGTAGGACCGCTTCTCTTTTGGCTAAGTTATTTATCAAGGAAATCGTGAGACTTCACGGTGTTCCTAGTTCGATTGTGAGTGACCGTGATCCTTTATTCACCAGTCATTTCTGGAAGATTCTTCAGCAAGCTTTGGGAACAAAGCTTAATTTCAGCACAGCTTATCATCCACAGTCTGATGGACAGACTGAATGGGTGAATCGTATCTTAGAGGATCTCCCCCGTATTTGTATTATTGATTTCGGAGGTAGTTGGGAGGATCATCTACCCCTTGTAGAGTTCTCCTATAACAATAGTTTTCAGTCCAGTATCGATATGGCTCCTTTCGAAGCCTTATCCGAAAGGCCATGTCGATCACCTTTTTGTTGGTTGGAATCCGAAGAGAAGCTTATTCTGCCCGGAGTTTGTTCATGATTCTTCTGAGAAGATTGTCCTTATTCGTCAGAGAATGAAAGAGGCACAAAGCCGCCAGAAATCCTATGCGGATAACCGTAGGAAGCCTCTCGAGTTCTCGGTTGGTGATCTTGTCTTTATTCGTGTTTCTCCTTTGAAAGGGGTTATGCGCTTCAGTGTGACAGGGAAATTGGCTCCTCGCTTTGTAGGACCATTTCCTATTACTGAACGTATTGGCCCTATGGCTTATAGAGTTTCACTTCCAGCTCATCTATCCGGAGTTCACAACCTGTTTCACGTCTCTCAGCTTCAGAAGTGTCTTCGAGAATCTGATTCTGTTATTGACTCTCCTGATTTGCAAGGGCTTGAGATCTCACCAGATTTATCTATTGTACAGCAGCCTATTCGCGTACTTGCCACGGAGGTGAGACACCTTCGGAACAAGGACGTGCCTCTCGTTAAAGTTCAATGGTCCACTAATCCCAATGACTATACTTCGGAAACCAGAGAGTTTATCGAGCGATCCTATCCGGATTTCTATCTTTGCTTTGCAATGGTGAGAATATCTTTTTATCTTAAGCTTATTTCTCTTGCCTTCTTGGTTGTAAGTATGTAGTTGTTGCAAATTCGTCTCTAGGAATTGCGTGGACGCAATTTTGATAAGGAGGGGAGATCTGTAATAACCCGCATACTTTATGATTTTATATTTAAATATTTTATTTAAATATAGCGTCGTTAGTCGGATTTAAGTCCGAAAAGCTACTTTTTGCAAACGGTCGAATTACGACTCGGGACCACTTCCATTGAGTCCAAAATGACGTTTTCGACTTTTTTGAGTATAAGCTTCGATATGTTTGGAGTAAGTTGAATTTTGCTATTTTCTAGTGGGCTTTTGGGTTTGTGTTCACCCAACTCATTCTATACCTTAACTCAGCTCTCTCCTCTCCATTCATTCTCATTTCATTTCTTTTTCTTTAGCACAACTGAAAATGGGGGAAGAGAAGAGGAATTAGAAATTCTAAGCCCTAGATTCAATTGCAAACTCCAATTCTTGCTCCAAATTCCAAAAGAAGCTTAGGTAAGCTCCATCTTCATCTTCTCCATCTCTTCTCCTCTTTAATTTCAAAAAATTCCTAAACCCTAATTTAAGAAATACTTGTTTTGATCTTAGATTGAAGCTTGTAGAGTTGAAGTGGAGAGTGATTGATCTTTTCTTTGTGTTGAGCTTCATATCATTTGTTTTTGAGTTAAAAGGTGAGATTTTTGAACTCACATCTAAGCCTATAGCTTTTGTCGTTGTTGGGTAAGAATTCCTAGCATCAATTCATGTTCATTTGTGTTCGATTTGGATCGATTTGGTGAATTGTCAAATTTTTGGTTTTGGAATCCAATTTTGTGAAAAATCCAATCTTTGATGTTTGAACACGTTAGCGGAGTGTTTCGGAGGGCCATACGAGGCTGGGTTATCTCTTGACGTAAGTCCTAGGCCATGGTCGCTCGGTCGTCGCTCCCGTTACATGTTTTTGCATTTGCCCCAATTGGGGCTAGGCTGATTCTGCTCTGGTAGCAGGTTCAGTCGACTGAACCAGTAGGTCAGTTGATTGAACCAGACCCCAGGAATTTGCATGGGTCTGTATCAGTCGACTGACCTTCTGTGTCAGTCGACTGACTCTGGGGCAGAAAACTGCGTACCCCTGTGTCAGTCGACTGACACTCTAGGTCAGTCGACTGACCTGGAAACATAAAGTTTCCAGGCTCTGGGCCAGTCGACTGACCCACTGGTTCAGTCGACTGACCTGCTTGTCTCAGTCCTATTTGTTGTTTTGCCTTGGTTTTCCAATTTCGATCGATTTGTGTCGATCCAATCAGTTGTTATCACATTTTCGACTTTGATGATTCCTTTTTGATTTCGTGCACGTGTTTTAATAAAATGATCTTTTTAAATTGTATTAAAAGCTCGTTTCTCCGATTTATAATTTCTATTTAAAAAACACAATTTTGCACTCCGAGCGAAGAGGGAGGAGAATTAAATGATTAGATAAAACGCGTGCTATGAACACGTGCGTTCATCTTTTCAGTTAATTCCTAATCTATTCGTTTGATCGTTTTGACCTTCAGGTCTGGTTTACCGATGATATGAGGTGAACTTTGTACTGCTTTGAGTGTGAAATTAACTAACGGTTAGTAAACCGTTTAGTGCGAACGTGTGGTATGGGACTTACGTTAACATTTTTTGGGTTCCTTTCTGAGAGTTGTGACACATTCCGCCAGTTAGTGGTGTCCAGTACCGGGCCTCCGGACCTTCGCCACTACGGTTTGTTGCCTTCGGGGTTTGTTGCCTTCGGGTTTGAGCCTTCAGGGTTTGTTGCCTTTAGGTATGTTGCCTTCGGGCTTGCACCTTCGGGTTTGTGCCTTCGGGTTTGTTGCCCTATAGTATCGCTTTTGGAGTTGGTCATTCGTCACCGCTCGAGTGATATTGGGTTTGTTGCCTTCGGGTTTGTGGATCCTTGTTATACAGTACCGAGCTCGAGCAACTTTTGTTTCTTTGATTATTATATTTCCCTAGTGCATCGCCCTTCGGTGTAGGTTCTTTGAACCACACGATATATATCGATTACCTTGTGGAAACTTGTGTACCTTTGTTGGTATTTGTTATTTGCCTTTTGGCTTGTTTTGGGATATGTATGTCCTTCGTTTATTTGAGTTGCATATGATATGAGGCTTGTTTTGATTCATCTTATGTTAGATGATTTGGATATCTCTTTTGGAGATAATTGTGGTACTTTAGGATTTTGTATGTTCATTATCATTAGCATATCTAACTGATTTGTTTAGCTAGACTGACCCGTGTATTTTTATACTCGGGTCAGACCAAGATGTTTTAGGTTGGGTACTTTGGACTTAGCCTCTTTTGCTTCCGCATGAACTATTCCGCTAGCTCCTTTTTGTCATAGCTTTTTGTGTAGTCCTTTTTGTTCGTAACTCTGATATATACTCTATTGACTCGTCTGTATATTGTAGTTTGCTTTACCACTTGACATGTATCATTTTGTTAACTCTGTAATGTATCTGTATATGTGTAAATGCATGTGGTGATCTTCAGTTCTGTGATGTGTATTACATTTGAGTTGTTGTATTTTCTTCTGATAGATCCTTCAGCCACCTATGGCTTTGTATTAAGTATTTATTGGAGATGTCGATCCATTTAAGTTAGAAGTGGCATTGTCGGCGTATTTAATAGATAGTTAAGAGGGGGTTATAGATGGTCGCTCATATCCAGCTCTATTCTCCGTTTTAGTAGACGGTGTTACCTAGTAATACTCTTTGCTAATGTGGGTCTCAGAGTGGGGCGTTACAATGCCCCTCCTTTTATAGACTTCATATGGTGCTCCTTAACCTTTCTCTCACCCTCATCATATTATGGAAGGCTCACCCCTCCACACGCCCATCACTTCTCCGTTACACCTCTTACCTTTAGCAAATAGTTAAACTACCCCTTATATACAAATATCTCTTATCCATTAGAAACTTCTAGAATGTTCTAATTACTCCATAAAGGATGTGTGTTAATTAGTCTCTAATGTGTTCATATGTTCATTAGCTTAGTAAAGAAGAGTTCGAACAACTTATATCGATTAAAAAGTTGTTTATCAATAAATCGATTTTCGGTCACATTATCGATATTTCTTCAAAGTATATATTTTTGTAAACAAATTTCAAAAAAATATTTCTTATCATTATTCATTAATTAAATGATGTTTAACAAGGTTATTGACCACATTTATAATACTTAACTATATTTCAAAACGTTATGATATTCAAAGACGAAGTGTTCAAAATTATGAGTCGCTACATTCTCCCCCACTTAGAACATTTCTTCTTTGAAATTCAAACAAGAATGGTAAGCAAAGAAGATAGAAGAAACCATATATATATAGAGTACTGCTAAAATTATATACAAACTAAACTGCAAACCAAATGCATACTAAGTGTGCAATGACCCACTTTTTCGTACAGTTTAAGCGAACAATAAACTACACATGATCCACTCAAATTGAACGGAATGAAGGATAATTAGGTAAAAAGAAGAAGAAAGAAGATAAAATGAAAACCAAACAACACATAATCTCACAACGGAATGAATAATCTATAATATACAACAAATATTTACACAAAAACAAACTATAAATATGTATATACAGACATCAATCAGAGTATACTAACCTATTTCAACCAGATAGTTATAACAACTTGTCCTCACAATTGTTGATAAATACAATCAATAGACAACACATCGGAAAAATAACCATACACGTGAATACGCCTCTAGGCCTCTAGCTCGTCTCCTGAAGCTCCAAGCATCCAAACTAAATCTGCAATATGCTTGGTCTGACCCGAGCATTATAATAAAATAACACCCGAGTCTGGAAAAACAGCATGAGAAAAACACACCCAACTGGATTTTTAAGTTATAAAAACCTTTGAAAATAAAAGTTTCTCGTAAGACTACACCACACAATAACATGGACAGATTTTTACCTTACAATAACCAATAAAATTTTTATAGAAAATTTATTGATATTATAATATCTAGGGGTCAAAGTAAAATATGAATATAGCTGAAATGCTTGCATCTCACGTTTTAGCATAGTTGGGCACAACTAACCCCGTATAGTGCTTATTGGAGAATACATTCCATACAATGACTGGGCTACTGGGGTACCGCTCGTCACGGTGCATCTCTAGATAAAATAACACCGAGGACCTAGCCAGGATCCCTTGCCAATACAGATTCGATCTACCATTTACTAGATAGTACCGAATATGAACACCTCTTCGTAAATGGGCCCCGAAGCATACAAATGAGAGATAATATCGACTCTAAATGGGGATGACCATACCCTACTTAGGAGCAACCCACTTAGCCCTACTACATCTCCCATGTTTCAGTTATTCCCAGTTAATGAGGCTTGAGGCTATGTTTTACCTTTTACATAGCACATCCCACTTGGAATGCTAACACTGCCCTTCAGGAAATAATGCAATGTCAGCACACATCTATACAAGTTTGTTCTAGGACTGAATGAAACACTTGAGAGCTTCGTCTTCAATTCCATCACCTTCAAGATGTCTTCACTTCAAAACACTTGATTTGGATCAAAGTGGTTTTTGGATAACATATCCGATCCCGGCCTCTTCGAACCAACATTCGATAATTTCCGGTAAACTCAACAACCGTTCTTTAGGAAATAAACTGTCAAAGATAAGAGCAAAGATCGCCTTCTAATCTTTAGTGGACAGATTTCCTTATCACTTTTCCTATGAGAAAGAAAAGAGATTTATATGCATAATAAAACATCATTGGAGATGACTGTGCCATATAACTCACGTGTTTCTCCTAGATATTTCCAAACTTACATTTTTGGGTCCAAAATCGATAATTGGTTATTTAACTATCGAATAACAAACACTTAAATCAGGGATCTACTTCCATAAGGAAAACCAACATTAGTTAAACACATAACTAACCACTAGCCCCTTAGTTAATCTTTTTATTAATTAAGTTCGCTTTGTAAATATTTGTATCAAAATCCATTTACAAAGACAAATATCCACAAATCTTTATATTTCAATACTTGGAAAAATATCCATATACTTATCTCAACGATATAAGTATATTCACCAAACACTAAGGAAGAAAAGTGAGGACTTGGTTAGTAAATTGATTAAAAATGACATGCAAATCACAATTCGAAGAATTAAGTTGAAGGCGCTTACCACAGCCAAGAAAGAAGAGGAGGAGGTAGTGAAGAGGCTGGGTCTATCGATAGCAATCAAGGAATTTCATGCTCAGACGAAGCCGCCATGATTTTGCTCCGTCTTTCCTTTTAGATCTGATAGGGTTCTGTAAGTCGAGAATGTTATTTTTGGTATATTCGAATTGTAAAGTTGTTTATGTCGGTTAGTGGTTCAGTGTAGCTGCTTGTAGTCAACCGATGTGCATGCTTGGGCCACAAAGCCCATAATAAAAACGTTTACCCAGTTTCAAAAAAGAAGAAGGAAGATTCCCTTTTTATACAATTCTAAATCATTTATAAACTCCGTTATAAATTTCTAAAATCATTTATAAACTATTTTATAAAGCTCAGGAGCCATTTATAAAACTCTTTTATACATTGCAAAAATCATTTATGACCCCTTTATAAATCCATAAAACCTTTTATAAACTCCTTTTATAAATCTATAAACCCATTTCTAAAATTCTTTTATAAATTTCTAAAACCATTTATAAAATTCATTTTACCTTGTAAATAATCTTCCTTTAAGTTTTCCAAACCCTATTATATGATAAGATTCCTCTTATAAAACCAAAATTTGTTTATAGAACTTTATTTATAAATCTCGAAATCATTTATAAATAAATTCTAATCATTTACTTAAAGACACTATTATATAGTAATAACTATAAATAATAAACATTATAAACAATATAATTTTTAACTTTAAAACATCTTAGAATAATAATTAAGAATTTCAAATACATTGTAAATAAAACACTAATAATCAATTTTTTCAACATTAATATAAATAATATTAATTTTCTATCAAAACAACATTAATAAATCAATATTATTAAATTCAACCCATATTAATTACTTAAAAGATTAACCTTCAATAATATTAAAATATTAATAAATAATTTTAAAACAACATTAAGTATAAATAAAAATCTTTAAAATAATATTAAATTAAAAAATGTTGAAACAATATTAAACAAAAAACCTTAAAAACAATATTAAATATAAGTACATAATTTTAAAAAAATATTAATATAAATAAATAACTTAAAACAATTTTAATATAAATAAATAACTTAAAACAATTTTAAATGACTTAGAAAAGGCAGATAATAAGGTTGGAGTAAAATAGAAATTAAATCCTTATAAACATAATATTTTCGAAACCAGATTTCAAATTTAAAATCATTTCCTGTCTCAAAAACCAACTTCAACTCAATTGGCAATTTATAGTATTTTAAAAATACTAATTTAAAGCCAATAGCTACCAAACGCTTAACCAATATCGATATTGATTTTCTACCACTACAGGGTTTATGTTTTGAGCATATAACGATGTCATAATCAATAAAGCCAACAAACAGGTTTAATATCCAAAAATTCATATAACAGTAATTTTATTGGAAATAAATCAACAATATCGTGGAATTCCGTTGGATCCCTCCAACCTGTCCCCCTACATCACAACTCATATATATCACACTTACACACACATATAAATAAAATCAACAGTGGTGAGGAATCCTATTGGATCCCTCCAACCTGTCCCCTTGCATCACAACTCATATAATTATATAATATGGGCCATTCGCTCTAGGGGCGGGATAAACCCAAACCAACTGATAAAACAGTCAATCATCCAAACATTCATTCAACAATTTTTATCAACTATATAATATTACTAGTTAACCAAAAAGGCGAGTTTAACTCAGTGAAATTGCTATTGTCGCCGAGGCGATCTGGTTTGGAACTAAAATCGAATGACGTCCAATTTTAGCTCAAATTTCAACTGTCTCCAAATTCATCCAAACTAGTTTCATCGTGAAGCTTTCGTCGTTTCGAGCGCAACGCAAAAATCCACGTCTCGATTGGAGCTCGAATGAGAGAGTTATAATATTTTTAAGTTATCGATTTATATTTTTTAATTTAAATTTAAATCACATTATTAATTTAAGCTAGTTTCCATAATTAATATAATTAATCCTCCTTCCACTCAAATTCCTCTTTCTCGCTTTTAGAATTCTTCCCTTACCATGGTCGCGCCTCTTCTCTCTCCTTTATCTCCCTCATCCTCCTACCATTCACCAATCCGTCACCACTGTATTACTTCTCTTCGAAGCCTCCATCACCACAACCCGCCAAAGTTGAACCCGAACACCCACTAGCAAATGTGACACCACCTTCACCCTTGTCCGTACCCAAAGTCGGACCTTTACCCTCCAACTGTAGCTTGCCAAAACCCTTCCATAGATGTTAAACTCCACCCTAAGCCCGAATCCATCATCCAATCTTCAAATCAAAGCCTTAAGTTTCCTCAATCCTAAACCCTAGATTCCATACAAGCAAAGAGCTTCATTGTTAACTCATGCACACCATAAACATGACTGAACACCCTCTGCTTCACTCCAAAAGATAATCTCAGCATTTGTAAACAAAAGATTACAACTTTGTGATTTTTCGATTTTTATTTTATTTGTTATGAATTTTTTGAATATGTAGATTTAAGATCTGACATTCTATTCCCTAATAGAACATTACGGTGAGAAAAATAAAAGAAGAGGAGGAGAGTATTTTTTTGTTAAGTGTTGTATGGTATATATATAATGTGATAATATTGGTATCGCGCCACATAGATTTTATTTCACATACAAACTCTGATTGATAAAACAAAAATACGATCGCGGTCAGAACAGTGAGGCGATTCCAAATCAATAATAATATACACTAGTTATTGGATTCAAAAAAAATCACAAAACAATGCTATTTGACGATAATACGTCAAACAAAAATTCAAACATTTTCTTATTTAAAAGTTATGGAAAAATCCAATAAAATAAATTAAAAATACGTTAATAAAAATTGAGTCGTAAAAATAATAATTTATCTGAACCATTTATAACTGCAACTAAAGTAACAATTAAAACACCTTTATTATTTTATTACAGTAAAATGAGTTAAATAAGCTGATTAAATTAATCGAATTAATATTCAATTATAAACCCAGTCATTTGAAACACTATTTAAATAATAATTCAATTAATTTGAATAATCACTATATTTGAATTCCAATTATTAACTTTAATTAAATCACTATATTCGGAATTTCAAATGATTAAACTTTTTAAACCAACATTTAATATTTAAATCAATTAAATATTTCAATATTAAATAACTAAAATTCCGGGTCGTTACATTCTTCTCCCCTTAAAAGAATTTCGTCCCCGAAATTACTATGGTATGAAAAATATCTCACAACCCTTCAACTTTTCAAGACTAATTAGTTGAAATAGATTACCAAATTCTTTTAAGCCTTTAACTTCCTTCACCGAAACTAACTAATATCATTCCAAGTTATAACCCCAAAAATCAAATTTTAGTTATCAATTTTTTTCAAAATTCCTCAAATATTTTCTAACTCTTAAATTTATGGAAAATTTCGCCAGTGTCTCCTTTATGCGGCTCGATCAAGAAAATTTACAATATATATAAAATCACAAATATACATCTCATCTTTAAGGATGAGGAGTCCCGTAAGGAAAAATATAAAAATACAATATGTAATCCGATATGTGTACCTTTTATTAGCATTAGCAAGCATATACAATCAATATAATATGAAAGCGAGCTCCAAATGCGAAGCATACGCCATTTGCACCTACTAATCACTCAACAACCAATGAGTACATGTATAGGGAAAGTAGTATCAATATGTAACATGTACTAATACAGTAACTATATGCAAATGTAACAAATGTAACAAGAGAAACCATCAAACAAGTAATACCATTCAATTAATTCATAACCATATAAATTTTCATTTTCTAATTTCAATATTTAATTTATTTATCCCACACGATGTACATATATCATCTGTACGCAATATCAAATTTGATCGCTCGCTTGATCATACAATTTCACTTTCGAACTAGTATCGTTCACACGACCACTTTAGTGCGGACTCAGAACCGATTCCTCGATTAGAAATCGCCATTCTCCTTGCATAGCCATATACTATGATAGAGAATCCCAGAATCAATCAAAAATCCAAATCTAGTGTTCGCCGTGAAGAATCGTGTAAAAAATTCCAAATCGGATCAATGTAAATCATATTGAAATTATGTGCTCGAATCTAGATCAAACCGTTATGCGAATAAAATAATATACTTACAACTTACGTATTTATTTCAATTGGCTTCTTATTATATCCTATTCTTTTATTTACATTCATTTATTCATAACCTAGCATATTTCTTTCAGTACTAATATCACTCAAGAACCATTCCATCAAACCATTACTTAAGTTTATTATAAACATTTTCTTTAATACTATTAATGTTTATTATCACTTCAATACTTAAGTTCATATCCATTTTAAATCACAATCAATTTCATTTCCAAAAATTATCTCTTTTAACTTAGGTTAAATTTCTTTTAAAAATTTATTTTATTTAACTTAATTTAAGTTAAATTTCATTTCCAATTTGCTTTTCCTAACAATTTATATTCAGTAAATCTAAAAAAGATTTGCTTTAACTTACTAATTCCCAAAATTTATAAGTTATAAAACTTATTTTCTCATATTTTCATAAAATACCTAAATGAAAATTTCCAAAGTTTTGAACACCCTGTTCTTATATCAAATTATTTTGAAACAATACTATAATTATTTTCTTTGTATTTCAAATCATACTTTTGAATTTTTAACTAAAATTAGTTTTACCAAAACAAAACTCCAATGGTAGCAATTCCTCTCTTGGAAACGAGAAAATGAATGTCGATGATGCTGCAGTCATTATTGAAATTATTTTCCATCGACCGAAGTGAGTTCAGTGCTTTCTATCTTTTTTAAATCCCTTTAAACTATTTCCAATCAAATTATTTTCAAAATAATACTATAATTATTCTTCAAACTTTTGAAATTTTTTTCTTCAAAATCAACTTAATTTAAATTCTCAAATTCTCAGCTTTTAAATCCTTTTATTTACAAATCATATTTATAATTCCCCTTATATGTAATTTCACTATGGTTATATAAAACCATTTCTTAATTCTTTATTTTGTTTACATTACCACTTTTATTAAAACACAAACTACAAACAACAAATGATAATAATCAAATATTATCATTCACTAACAACCAAACACACCATATATACTATAATAATTTCTAAAAACTTATTCCTTTACATATAAAATATAATCTAGGTAAAATTATTTCATTTACCCGGATTCAAACAATACTATCTAGATTTGCTCTATTCAAGTGTTTAGAGATCCCTATCAATAAAGTTAATTACTCGTATTACCAGAATCCATAAGCCACTCTACAGATCAACCAACACAATATAAAGCATTTTTACATCACTAACAAATACACGCTCATATATGTATACACTCAAACTCATTCTAGGGTGTTACTAACCCTTTCTCTAATGAGTACCCTACCAAAGCCAAGGTTCTCGCTTAACCTTCAGCTCTGATACCACATTGTAACGACCTACTTTTCCAAACAGTTTAAGCGGACTATAAACCATACATGATCCACTCAAATTGAATGGAATGACGGATAGTTAGGGAAAAAGAAGAAGAAAGAAGATAAGAAGAAAACCAAACAACACAGAATCTCACAGCGGAACGAATAATCTATAATATACAACACATCTTTACACAATAGCAAATTGTAATTTATGCATCAATCAGAGTATACTAACCTATTTCAACTGGACAGTTATAACAATCTATCCTCACAATTGCTGGTAAATACAATCAACAGACAACACAGCGGAAAAATAACCATATACGGGAATATGTCTCTAGGTCTCCAGCTCGTCTCCTGAAGCTCCAAGCATCCAAACTAAATCTGTAATATGCTCGGTCTGACCCGAGCATTATAATAAAATAACACCTGAGTCAGTCTGGAAAATCAGCGTGAGAAAAACACACCCAATTGGATTTTTAAGTTATAAAAACCTTTGACAATAAAAGTATCTCGTAAACCCATACCACACATAAGCACAGATGGGTTTTTACCTTACGATAACCAAAATATTTTTTTATAGAAAATCCACTGATATTATAATAATGTCTAGGGTTTAAAGTACAATATGAATATAGCTGAAATGCTTGCATCTTACGTTTCAGCATAGTTGGGCACAACTAAGTCCATACAGCGCGTATTGGAGAATAGATTCCAAACAATGACTGGGCTACTTGGGTATCGCCCATCACGGTGCATCTCTAGATAAAATAACACTGAGGACCTCGCCAGGATCCCTTGCCAACACAGAACCGACCTACCCTTTACTGGATAGTATAGAATATGATCACCCTTCCGTAAATGAGCCTCGAAACATACAAATGAGAGATAATATCGACTCTAGATGGGGATGATCATACCCTACTTAGGAGCGACCCACTTAGCCATGTTGCATCTCCCATGTTTTAGTCATTCCCGATTGATGAGGCTTGAGGCTACGTTTTACCTTTCATATAGCACTTCCCACTTGGAATGCTAACAATGCCCTCCAGGCAACAATGCAATGCCAGCACTCATCCATACAAGTTCATTCTAGGACTGAATGAAATGCTTGAGAGCACCATCTTCAATTCCATCACCTTTAAGATGTCTTCACTTCGAAACGCTTGAGTTGGATCGAAATGATTATTGGATAACATATACGATTCTCGTCTCTTCGAAACAACATTCGATAATTTTCGGTAAACTCAACCCCAGTTCTATAGGAAATAAACTACCAAAGATAATAGCAGAGATCACCTTCTAACCGTTAGTGGATGGATTTCCTTATCATTTGTCCTAGGAGAACGAAACGAGATTTATACGCACAGAACAATATCATCGGAGATGACTGTGCCATATAACTCATGTGTTTCTCCTAGATATTTCCAAAGTTACATTTTTGGGTCCAAATTCGATAGCCGGTTATTTAACTATCGAATAACAAACACCTCAAATCAGGGATTTAATTCCATAAGGAAAACCAACATTGGTTAAACACATAAGTTACCACTTGCCTCTTACTTAATCTTTTTATTAATTAAGTTCACTTTGTAAATACTTGTATCAAAATCCTTTTACAAAGATATATATATCCACAAATCCTTATATTTCAACACTTGGAAAAATATCCATATACTTATCTCAACGGTATAAGTATATTCACCAAACACCGAGGATATTCCCTTTTTATACAATTCTAAATCATGTATAAACTTCGTTATAAATTTCTAAAATCATTTCTAAACTATTTTATAAATCTCAGGAACCATTTATAAAACTCTTTTATACATTCCAAAAATCATTTATGACCCTTTTATAAATCCATAAAACCTTTTATAAACTCCTTTTATAAATCTATAATCCCATTTCTAAAATTCTTTTATAAATACTAAAACCATTTATAAAATTCTTTTTACCTTGTAAATAATCATCCTTCAAATTTTCCAAACCCTATTATAAGATTCCTCTTATAAAACCTAAATCCGTTTATAAAACCCTATTTATAAATCTCGAAATCATTTATAAATAAATTCTAATCATTTACTTAAAGGCACTATTATAAAATAATAATTACAAAAAAATAATAATTTTTAACTTTAAAACATCTTAGAATAATAATTAAGAATTTCAAATACATTATAAATAAAACATTAATAATTAATTTTTTCACCATTAATATAAATAATAATAATTTTTTTCAAAACAGCATTAATAAATCAATATTATTAATTTCAACCCATATTAATTACTTAAAAGATTAACCTTCCAAAATATTAAAATATTAATAAATAACTTTAAAACAACATTAAGTATAAATAAAAATAATCTTGAAACAATATTAAATATAAAAATCTTAAAAACAATAGTAAATATATATAAATAACTTTAAAACAATATTAATATAAATAAATAACTTAAAACAATTTTAAAATAAATAAATAACTGAAAACAATTTAAATGACTTAGAAAAGTAAGGTAATAAGGTTGGAGTAAAATAGATATTAAATCCTTTTGAACAAAACATTTCGGAAACCCAATTTCAAAATTAAAATCATTTCTTGTCTCAAAAACCAACTTCAACTTAATTGGCAACTTATAGTATTTAAAAATACTAATTTAAAGCCAATAGCAACCAAATGCTTAACCAATATCGATATTGATTTTCTACCACTACAGGGTTTAAGTTTTGAGCATATAATGATGTCATAATCAATAAAGCCAACAAACAGGTTTAATAACCAAAAATTCATATAACAATAATTTTATAGGAAATAAATCAACAATATCGAGGAATCCCGTTGGATCCCTCCAACCCGTCCTTCTGCATCACAACTCATATATATCATACTTACACACACACATATAAATAAAATCAACAGTGGTGAGGGATCCTATTGGATCCCTCCAACCTATCCCCTTGCATCACAACTCATATAATTATATAATATGGGCCATCCACTCCATGGGTGGGAATAAATCCAAACCAACTGATAAAATAGTCAATCATCCAAACATTCATTCAATAATTTTTATCAACTATATAATATTACTAGTTAACCAAAAAGGTAAGTTTAACTCACCGAAATTTCTGTTGTCATCGAGGCGATCTGGTTTGGAACTAAAATAGAACGACGCCCGATTTTAGCCCAAATTTCAACGATCTCCAAATTCGTCCAAACCAGTTTCATCACGAAGCTTTCGTCGTTATGAGTGCAACGTAAAAATCCGCATTTCGATTGGACCTCGAATGAGAGAGTTATAATATTCTTTAGCCATCGATTTATATATTTTAATTTAAACTTAAATCACATTATTAATTTAAGCTACTTACCATAATTAATACAATTAATCCTTCTTCCACTCAAATTCCTCTTTCCCGCTTTCAGAATTCATCCCTTACCATGGCCGTGCCTCTTCTCTCTCCTTTATCTCCCTCATCCTTCCACCGTTCACCAATCCAACACTGCTGTACGACTTCTGTTCGAAGCCTCCATCACCACGGCCCAACAAAGTTGAACCCAAACACCCACCAGCAAATGTGACACCACACTCACCCTTGTACGTAACCGAAGTCGAACCTCTCCCTCTTCAACCGCAGCCTCCCAAAACCCTTCTGTAGATGCTAAACTTCACCATAAGCCCGGATCCATCATCCGATCTTAAAATTAAAGCCTAAAATTTCCTCAATCCTAAACCCTAGTTACCATACAAGTAAAGAGCTTCACTATTAACTCATGCACACCCCAAACATGGCCGAAAAACCTCCACTTCACTCCAGAAGATAGATCTCAGCATTTGCAAACAAAAGATTCCAACATTGTGATTTTTCGATTTTTATTTTATTTGTTTTGGATTTTTTGAATATGTAGATCTAAGATCTGACATTTTTTTCCCTAATAGAACAGTACGGTGAGAAAAATAAAAGAAGAGGAGGAGAGTGTTTTTTTGTTAATTGTTGCATGGTATATATATATATATATAATGTGATAATATCGGTATTGCACCACAAAGATTTTATTTTTCGTACGAACTTCGATTGATAAAACAAACATACGATCGCGCTCAGAATAGTGAGGCAATTCCAAATCAATAATAATATACACTGGTTATTGGATTCAAAAAAATCACAAAAACAGTGCTATTTGATGATAAAACATCAAATGGAAATTTAAATATATTCTAAACTAAAAAGTAAGGATATATCCAATAAAATAAATTAAAAATACATCAATAAAAATAGAGTCGTAAAAATAATGATTTATTTTTCGATAATTTATTTGAACCATTTGTAACTATAAATAAATTAACAACCTAAAACACCTTTATTATTTTATTATAATAAATGAGTTAAATAAGCCAATTAAATTAATCGAATTGATATTCGATTATAAACCCAGTCATTTGAAACACTATTCAAATATAAATCCTCCAATTCAATTAATTTGAATAATCACTATATTTGAATTCCAATTATTAACTTTAATTTAATCACTATATTTGGAATTTCAAATTATTCAACTTTTGAAACCAACATTTTAATATTTAAATCAATTAAATATTTTGAAATTATATGACTAAAATCCGGGTCATTACAAAGTGACTCCACCTCAAGCGGTGAGTACACTACAAAAGATATACGATACTAAGATAAGAAGGAACCCCTAGTCTATAAGCAACTCTGGATAGAACTATCTCAAACCGTCCTTCGTCTTCTTTGTACAATCCCGAGCAACCTCGCTCTACTGCACATTAACTAACCTATCAAAGAATCAAGCATATGCCAATACTCAATAACATTCACACTCACTAGCAAACATGACCCATGGTTTGTCTAGGTTCAAAACTCTCTTATCACCCAAGAATGATAAATAATATGTTAAGCATACCTTATGCTCAACAGCCTCAAGTTATTGCTTAGACGATTATTCATGCCACTTTATAATAAATCGAAGTGTCAGTCCTCAAACTCTTCATAAGCCAATATAACATACAAATGCATTAAAGGCCGTATAATGCACATGAATCATCCGTACATAATATTTGATCTAATCACTTGCTCGATCACATAGATTTCACTTCCAAACTAGTGTAGATCACTTGACCTCTTTAATGCGGACTCTGAATTGGTTCCTTGATTAGAAACCTAAATTCTCCTTGCATAGCCATATACTATAATAGAAAACATCGGGATCGTATCATGAATTTGTATCAAGTGTTCACCATCAAGAATCGAGTGAAAAATTCTTGTTCGGACCGATGCAAATCACCTCGAAATCATATACCTGAATATTGAATCAAGAATAGTTATGCGAATAAAACGATCTATGTACATCTTACATACTATTGGTTTCTTAACTACACCACTTATTTTTCACACTCATTTATCTAAATAGTATGCCATTCAATACTATAATCATTTATGAATCATTTCATAAAAACATAACTTCAAGTTTAAAAACCCTTTATAACTTAAGTTCATACTCGTATAATGCTCTACTACATCCTAAGAGCATATACCAAAAATCAAATTCATTCTACTTAACAAGGATGTATAACAATTTAAGAGTTACAAAAACTCAACTTTCGTATTCTTACACAAAGACTTAGCTTCAACTTCTATACCAATTCGGAAATTTCCAACTATCCAAAATATCCAAAAATTCCATCTCATTTTAACAAATGAAAACTATCAAACAACATATCATAACATGATGGACATACCATACTGTCATGATGCATAGGATACATGTGTCCATAAAATAACTCAACAAAATTCTAATTATTTATTAAACCCACTTTTCTACAAAGAGAAAATAGAAAAGATTTCATAATTATTTAGGTTATGCCACTACTCATCTAACCTAGCATACTTACAATTCTTTTCCAAATAGAGATCTTATTTTAAAATCTATATCAAACTATTTTATATTTTTTCTCTACTTTCATTAAGGAAAACTTTAGAACTAAACTTCGGGTTTTATTTAAATCATTTCAAAATCATAATATATACATATACCTATTGTATATCAAATTATACTTTCAAGATTAAATCAAAATCTATTTTACTAAAACAACTCTGTAGTATCCCCCACTTTGAAATCCAAAACTAAACATCGATGATGCTGCAGTTATCACCAGAATTATTTTTAAGCGATAGAAGTGAGTTCAGTGTCCCCGAATCATTCTTTTGGCACTGAACCAAAATCATTTCAAAGCGGTATCAAATACTTTGTATATTAATACTAAATATCATAATGTTAATTTCATAAACCAATTTCCCAAATATATATTTTGCAACCTATAGAAGATATATGTACAGATCGAGTAACACAAAAGTGACACTATGGAAATGGGTCCTACCAATTCGTACCATATATTCCCTTACTAAGAGCAAAAATTCCTATGAGAAGTGTTTACCAACCGAACACATCTCTTTTCCATTTTTAGTCACTTTCGAGCCACTCGAACTAGGTAACATAAAAATAATTTATTCCCAAATTGAGTCGTCGACTCTAAGAGCAACCTAGAACTCGAACATATCTTAAAACTCCATTCAGAATATTAGTATTCACAAATAATTTTGAATAATGCTACTATTACTTTCCAAAATCTCATAAAACAATTTCAAAGATATCAGGATTTAAGTTCTCATATTCGTTAAATCCTCTATGTTATAAACCATAATTTTTTATAAACCAGACTTATATAAAATCACTTTCTTATATAAAAAAATTCACAAATATTTGTTTCTAAAATATTTTGTCTTTCCTTTAGATCATACTAAACATCTTGTACTAAATTTAGCTGCTAACCCAACATTATCACCGAATGTCTTCTAGTCAAACTGTGAAACTCAATTCATAAGTTGTTCATTTCCATGTATCTACACACTATCTATCTGATCTATGCGGTAAAAGGTAAGCTACTCACAAATTTATGGTGTACAAACAACAATAGCAAACAAAAATCAATGTTCCTAACATGCCGAGCATGACTAAACAATCATCAAGGTTACGAGATGTAAAATTATGCGAAGCACTAATATCCAACCAAACATGAATAAAAAAGCCATAAACAGATAGTATACGCTCAAGAATCAGCTTCCCCTTCTCAGCTACAGAAAAAGCAAAGACCCTATGTCGTTCCCCTTTCTTGAGCATAGGACAATCTCTAGCAAAATGGCCAAGCGGATGGCAATTGTAACAACCCTTCGGTGCAAACTGTGCATCAAGCTTCAGTGCCTCTACGATCAGTGCTTTCACTATCTACGCTCTAGCCACTTGCCCTCCTTTACCCAACCTACATTTACTTGAAAAGTGGCCCTCCTTCCTACACTTGTAGATAAAGAGGTTGGATCCTTACTTTAACGACTGAAACTTACGATTTTTGTTACTAATTGGTGCTGATACAGACGGCTTTAGAGATGAGCCCTCAAACCGAAAAACCATACCTATAGTATGCTTGAACGCTCCCTGGATATGATCTGTCATGTTTTTACATACCATGTTGTACAAACTAATCCAAGCTTGAACCTCGATGATAGTCTTGGTGCCGTTGAACCTCTTTCTTCCCAGCACCTCAAACTCGTGCCATATTGAAGCAAAGTCTTTCCTTGGTCGAACCTACAGCACTTCTTCTACTACATTTCCCTCAGCATTAAAAGCCCTGGTACCCACAATTCTTACTACCTAATCAAAGCAAAACTTCTTTAGGACTAAATGATAGATCTATTCCAAAGAAAGAGTTACAAAGAAAGAGATATCCTTAAGGAACAATTTAAAAGTCTATTTTTGAAAATACAAATACGCTCTCATAGGTATAATACACTCGACTCATTCTAGGATGTCGCTTACCCTATCTTAATGAGCTATACCCAACCAAAGCCAAGGTGTTTGCTCAACCTACGGTCAGATACTAAATGTAAGGACTTGACTTTTCGACCCTCGAATGTCTACACTAAATACTTCCACGATATTCGTGTGTCGCACACCTAAGTTTTGGAAAGGCAGATAGTTAGGGTAAATAAATAAATAAATAAAGAATAGAAAAATAAAGAATGAACACAACATTAGAATTTCATAGCGGAACGATAATATAAAATATTAAAAGAATAGTACAAAGGGTTACTCTGAATATAGAAATTTCAAAGTTATAAAACCAAAGTACTATCATCAGCCTAGACAGTTATAACTGCCCATCCACATAATGTTGATACATACATACATACATACATACATACATAATACAATGCAACATAAACAGAAATTGATGGATAATGGAAGCCTCCAGCTCGTCTCCTAAACTCTGAAGCATCCAAAGTAAAACCTACTTTACTAGCCGACTCGAAAGAGTACATAAGGAATTTAGAAAAACAAAAAACCATGTGTAAGACATAAGTCTGGTACGAGAAAACTCAAGATACATGCAACATGTAACAGTAACTATTGAGACCGTACGGATCGCCATAATGGTTTTCCCCTCAAAGAAACCAACCATTTATTGAGTTAATACAGCGGTATAGTAGATAATGTCAAGGGTGTAGAATATAAATCATCTCAAATAGCCGTGTTGCTTGCATCTCACAACATAATAATATTAGAAGTACATCAAAAACTGCTAAGGTATGCTCATATATGGATTTTTCCATGGAGACACCTCCAGTAAAATGAAGCAGATCTCCATGCACAAGGATCAAAAACTACCTTCCGAGTGTCATATATCTCTAGATAAAATATACCAGAAGGTAAACACAAACGGCCTACTCCCGAACATAAACACGAACCACGTGGAACCAAATATCATCAACTCCCATGCACAACATTGATAAGCATACTTCAGATTTGGAGTTGATAATACCTTGACGTGGGTCACTAAACCTATAACGATCCACTTTTCTATACAGTTTAAGCGAACAATCAACCACACATGACCCACTCAAATGTGAACAGAAAGGCGGATAGTTAGGGAAAAGAAAGAAGAAAGAAGATAAGAAGAAAACTAAACAACATAGAATCTCATAGTGGAACGAATAATCTATAATATACAACAAATCTTTACATAAAGAAAAATGCAATACACATGCACTAATCAGAGTACACTAACCTATTTCAGCCCGGACAGTTATAACGACCCATCCTTACAATTGCTGATAAATACAACCAACATACAACACAGTGGAACATAAAGAAATACGTAGATACGTCTTGGACCTCCAGCTTGTCTTCTGAAGCTCTAAAGCATCAAAACTAAATTTGTAATATGCTCGGTCTGACCTGAGAATTATAATAAAATAACACCCGAGTCAGTTTGGAAAACCAACGTGAGAAAACCCAGTTGGAATTTAATGTATATCAAAAACCTTTTCAAAATAAAGATATCTTGTAAGACCATACCGCACATAAACAAGGATGGGTTTTTGCCTTATGATAACCAAGGTACTTTTTATAGAAAATTCAGTGATATTATAATAATGTCCAAGGATTCAAATACATACCAAAATAGTTGAAATTGATACCATATTAAATTCTAGCATACTAGACTCTAAAATCAAAAACCGTAAAGGAACGTGCTGGAGATGGATTCCATACTATGGCAAGGTAAGGGACTACCTTCCAATGGTACACCGATGGAAAATGCACCGGAGTCTGACAAGAACTTCTTGTAACCCTGCTATATAGAGTCGGCTGCCCCTTTAACATTGCGAACCGAATTACCTCATACCATTATGACACCGAGGCCTTATACTACCATGGTGTTTGCGTGCAAAACAACTCGAATATGGACAATCTAGAATGGGATGGCTGTTCTTAATGGTAGCTAACCACATAGCTCTGCTGCGTACCCTGTTTTTTCCATTTCCCGGTTTGTGAGGTCACATCTTTACCTTTTCATATAGCACTTCCCACTTGGAATGCTAATACTGTCCTCCAAGAAAAAATGCAATGCCAGCATTCAGCCATACAAGTTCATTCTAGGACTGAAAGAAACACTTGAGAGCTCCATCTTCAAGGTGTCTTCACTTTGAAATGTCTGAGTTGGATCGAAGTGGTTTTCGTATAATAGATCCGATCCCGGTCTCTTCGAAACAACTTTCTATAATTTTCGGTAAACTCAACCCCGGTTCTTTAGGAAATAAACAGTCAAAGATAAGAACGAAGATCACCTCCTAACCGTTAGTGGACGTATTTCCTTATCATTTGTCCTAGGAGAATGAAACCAGATTTATACACACAATACAGCATCATCGGAGATGACTGTACCATATAACTCACGTATTTCTCCTAGATATTTCTAGAGTTACGTTTTGGTCCATATTTGATAGTCGGTTATTTAACTATTAAAAAACACACATCCAAATTAGGGATTTATTTCAAAAGGGAAAACCAACATTGGTTAAGCACATAAGTAACCACCAACCTCCTTTTAATTAATCTTTTCATTAATTAAAATCACTTGTAAATTACTTGCATAACAATACTTTTACAAAGATATATTCACAAATCCCTATATTTTCAATCCTTGGAAAATATCTCAACGGTATAAGTATGTTTTCCAAAACGGAGGAAGATTTCCTTTTTACAAAATTCTAAACCATTTATAGATTCCTTTATAAACTTCTAAAACCCGTTTATAAACTATCTTATAAACCTCTAAAAAAAACCATTTATAAATGTCTCTAAATCATTTATAAACTCTTTGTAAATCTATACAACTAATTATAAAACTCCTTTTATAAATCTACCAACCCATTTCTAAAATTCTTTTATAGATATCTAACCACTTATAAAACTCCCTTACCTAATCTTCCTTAAGTCTTCAAACCATTTTATAAACTCCTCTTATAAAACCTAGGTCCATTTATAAAACCCTATTTATAAGTCTCGAAAACATTTATAAATAAATAAAAATCTTTTATTTCAAAACACTATTATATAATAATGATTATTAACAATAAACATTATAAATAAATAAGTATTATTAACTTCAAAACATCTTAAAAATAATAATTAATAATTTCAAAACATCATTAAATAAACAATAATAATTAACCTTTACCATTATTATAAATAATAATAATTTACTTCCAAAACATTATCAATAAATCATTATTATTAATTTTAAATCATATTAATTATTTAAATAATTAACTTTTCAAAATATTAAATAACTTTTAAAATAATATTAATTATAAATAAATAACTTTAAAATAATTTCAAATATAAATAAATAACTTTTAAAATAATATTAAATATAAATGAATAACTTTTAAAACAATATTATATAAATAAATGGCTTTTAAAAAAAATATTAACTAATTTTTAAAAAAAATATTAAATATAAATAAATAACTTTAAAACAAAAATATTTTTGGATCCACATTTCAGATTCAAAATCATTTACTGTCTCAAAACTAACTTCAACTTAAATGACAATTTATAGTATTTTTAAAATACTAATTTGGGACCAAAAGCTACCCAACGTTTAACCAGTATCGATTATTGATTTCCTACCACTACAGTGTCTAAGTTTGAACATATAATAATTTCATAAACCATAGCGTCCACACTCAGGTTTCATATCCAATAATTCATATGATAGGAATATTATTGAAATTAAAATCAAAAATGGCGAGGAATCCTGTTGGATCCCTCCAACCTGTCCCCTGCATCACATCTCATATATATCAGCACATATATATATAAATAAAATCAACAATGGTAAGGAATCCTATTGGATCCCTCCAACCTGTTCCCCTGCATCATATTTCAGTATATAATTATATAATATAGGTCGTCTACTACTAGAAAAACATATATTATAACAACCCAAAATTTAACCCGTAATAATTAATTCGTTAATTAATAGATAATAAAATAACTTTGTGAACTTAGTAGAATTAAGCCACGGGAGTTGCACCATTGTGTCTGTGATAATTTTCTAATCAATTTCCATATATAGAACGTCAGAAACCGAGCTAATATGAGCACGGTATGAGACAAACAAGAAAACGAAAAGAATATATATATATATATATATATATATATATATATGGCCAGGTCGACCTGGGCAAGGGGGCGGTCGACCGCCCAGTCGACAAGCCTCAAGTGAAGGAACGAAGAATCGTTCCTTCATTCCAGTATGTTCCAATGAATCTTTTGCACGTCATTTGCATCCTTTATTTCAATCTGGTCCTTCCAGTTTTGCATCCGATGGCTCCTATTCAGCCTATGACGTGGATGCATCCTATTCAATCTCCAAATCCAGCGGTCCGATTCTACCTCTATAAATAGACCCCTAGACCTAACACTTTTTCTCATTTTAGGTTTTCTCCAATTTGGTTCACCTTTCTAGGAAGGACCCTAAACGGAATAATTTTTCCAAAGGAGAAAATCGTTATAAATTAAATTATTTCACAACATCAAGTGGATCCGGGAAGACCAAAGGAAGAGCTTAGGACCGGAGGTGAGTGATAGTAATTATTTTAAGATTTTTTTAAGTAATTTAAAATAATAGGGTTTCCAATAGTTGTAGTTTTACTACGATTTTTGGAATAGCCTTTTTCAGTAGTTATTTACAATTTTTAGAATTATTTTCAGTCTATTTCCTTTCAGCTATTCCTTTCAGTAATTTTAGTATTATTTCTATTAATTATAATTTATTACTGTTAAGCATAGCTTTTTATTGATTTATAGTATTTAATTTTATTTACTATTATTTATTTCTTATTTACATCTTTTTCGACGTTTTGGATTTTGTGCAAGCGTCTATTCTCTTCATCCCCCTTTTCTTCGCATATGAATTAGAATAAATTAAACGCAAATATGGATTTTATAAGTAAGAATATTGAATGAAGAAAATGTAAATTATAAAGACTGTAATAAATAATGTAATTGGACTGAAATTACGTCGAATTATAATTAGAATTGGACTAATTAAAGATAATTGACATAGTTATAACTTAGAATTATAACTAAATGGAGTAAAAGATGAAAGAAGCTTATTTTCACACTTAGACCTTGGGTTAAGTGATAAGCATGATTATAACGTAGGTTATAATAAGAAAAAGAACAGAATAAGGCTTATCTTAAGACTTAGGATAAATTAATAAGCACAGATAGTAGAGAAAAGTGTAAAGGCTTATTTAAATAATTTACCTAAGTTAATAAGCAAAGATGAAAGTAGGACCTATACCAAATAGCATTCCCCAGGGCATGCTTATGCTAAGAATGGTAGTAATTGGTCAAATAGAAGTCCAAATCACGGGGGATTTGGATAAGGGGTGCAACTATATATTGTTTGAATGAAGGGCCAGTACCAACATCATTTCCCTTATAGATTCTATGGACACACGGTGATCTCACGTTAACCTGAAGTGGGATGAGGGGCACACTTATGCTGGATGTTGAGGTAATTAGAAGACCCAATAGGTGGAGCAAAAGGTAGCATAGGCATGGTGGAAGTTACGCGTGCGACTTTCATTAGGGTGCTCAGTAATAGCTATGAGTTCCAAGCGCTTAGTATAAGTGTCTTTAGTAGACACCATTGCCTTCTGTGTAGGGAGCTATATATGTCGTTCGGATCCACAGTAGTTGCTCTGTGCATCTTCCGTAGATACCATTGGCTGCTGTGTAGGGAGTTATATGGCGGCTGGTTCGCAGTAAGGTCTATGGAGTAGCAGGCCAATCAAAAAGGGTAGAATTAGGGTCACACCCTAATTACAGGATTATGAATTCAGCCTAATTAAATCGGAACAAGTGCAAGCAATCAAAGTTAACCTATCTTGAGCAACATTAAATCGTATTTATTTCCTGTTTATCTCTTTTCTATTTCCTTTGTTATCCTTATTTATGCTAGAACTATTGTAGAGTCTATTACTTTTATCTTGCTTAAAGACTCTAGTAATTACTATCATTCACCAGACTTTTAGTCTGACCCACTCCTCTATTTCTCCCTTTTTCCCCCTTAATAAAACAAGGGAGAAGCTAGTAGATTGCTGCAGCTTGGAGTTCTTCTCGGAGGAGATTTCTTCTATGTACTTCTTTTATTTTCAGTTTTTGTTCTTGTATGCACTAGTTTATTTATGAGGGATATTACGTACTCTGATTTTGAGACTATGAATTTTTATTTCATAAGACATGACGAGTTTTGAGATATGGATGTTGTATTTGGCATTTGACTTATTTATGATTTAATTATGAAGCTTTATTTTAATTAAATACTTATTTAGTTTCCGCTGTTTTTACCTATTTTAGTCTTGTCAATCTTAGTCTCTGTTAGTTTCAGTTATACCTACAATGCACCACGCCTTTTAATGTGTCCTTTTGGGTATACTAAGCGATGTGGGGGTGTTTCATGTATATATATATATATATATATATATATATAAGTTCATCTGCTCTAGGGGCGGAAATAAATCCAAACCAACTGATAAAAATAGTAAATCGTCCAAATATCCCATCAATAATTTTTACCGACTATATGACATACTGGTTAACCAGAAATGTGTGTTTAACTCACCAAAATTTTCCAGTTGTCGCCGTAGCATTTTTGTTCCATCCGAATTCGAACGACGTTTGAATTCAGCGTAAAATTAGCTAGCTCCAAACGTCACTAATCCAAATCCATAATGTAGTATTCACCGAGACGATCCCAACGCAGCTCATCGCGTTTGATTCGGACCTAAAACAAATTAGTTATTTAATTTACAACATTCAATAATTAAATAATTAAAATATTCCTTAGTCACATCATTAGGAAAATAATTAACCTTAATTAAGTTAATAAAACCTCCTTAATCCCCTTCTTCCTCATTCAAACCGATCCCAGGCGCCATTTTTCTTCACCTCGTCGCCACCGACGGAGCCCACCATAGCCCATTGCACTTTGACCATGAGCAGTCCCATCCACGAGCTTCCCTCCACCGCCAGCCTCACCTCCCATTCGCCGTCGTTTGCCAGAAAATTATACCCAAACACCAAGCCGTTCATGGTGAATTTTGGCCACCATGCATTACCATAGACCATGAAACTTCACCATGACATCGCTCTCCCTCCTCTCGACCCATTTCCTTTAGGCACCATCACCTGAAAGTTCACCAATTCGCCAGAATCGACGAAAACTCAAACCACGTTCATCTCAAAACTGTGGCTACCACACGATGATTACAATGATCCAACCTTTGATAGCTTTACTACGTCATCGCGAACATTTTGTTAGTTGGTGACTTCGCCTGAAACGGCATTGATTGGCTCCAAGGGATGTAAATCATTGGATTGGGAGACGATTTAAATTCGAAAATTTTTCAACCAATTTTCCTATGATATAACGCGATTTTATAAAGAAGATGGTACGGCTTTGAATGTGGGCAAGGGTATGGCTGAGGCATGTCATAGGTGTGGTGTGGTATGGGAAGTCTGTGTGTGTGTATATATATTGGAAAATATCTGGCTCAATGCACTTAATAATCTCGAACTCCAAACAAGGCATGCCGCCTGGCGTTCTATACTAAATACCCTTATTCCGAACATAATGGAACTAGTCTCGAGACCTAATTCGATCATTTACAGAAGATAGCTTTCCAAACCCAATTAGATTATATAAACTTCTGTGATTAGTTTCTAAGCATTTCGAGCGAGCTCGACCAAATGATTTGTCCAATCGTCATGAAATACGTTAACATACAATAATACACTATTATGGATCCAATGGAATTGGTTTTGTCAAAATCTGAGACAATGCCTTAGAAGGTTATTTTCACTTGTTATTTAAAACGAGTTATTACTAAAACGACTTTAACCACCTTTAGTTACCTTTTAAATTCTAATTTAAAAGTATATTATCTTCATTCTTATTTATATTAAATTCAATTAAGATTTTAAAATCATTTTCATTAACATTAAATTCCAAATTCAATTATTTAAACATCCCAATTATTTAAATTTATTATTCAAATAAATCTCTGTTTTTGAAATTTAAGCTATTTGACTTATAAAACTAATATCTCAATATTTAAAACCAATTAAATATTCCAATTTCAAATGACTAAAATTTTGGGTCGTTACAAAACCCCAAGTTGTGCATCTTACTCTGTCTTTAGTCATTTCTGATGTTGAGGTCATGTTTGGCATCACTTACACGAGTCTTCATCCTCGAACATGGATCTCCACAAGGATACCAGCATAAGTCGTCCGACGAATGCTAATGTTGACCTCTCCTTTGGACTTAACCTTAGGATAGATAGTTCAATCTATAGCATTCCACTTCACAACCGCTTCCAAAACATAGAACTTGTATACTAGTTTTGAAATGGTATTCCGTAAGTAAAACACATACAAATCCTTATCTCTTCAAAACTAATTAGATGAATTCCAGTAAACTCAATTTCGATTCTTTTAGAAGTAAGCGAACTATATAAAGAGGAGTCCCCCCGGGGGATCTCGTATACATAAGTTCTTAAAGCTAGAGATGTTTCATATGAATGCTCCTCCTCGAAGGTTCTCAAAGTATACGAATCAGTGAAGCTTTTAGACATTTCCTAAGTTAATAATTGGTCAAGTTTGATAGTCGACTAATCGACTATCTAGTAAAAAACAATCAATTTATAAAAATCAAGGTTCTTATACTTAACACGTTTTCGATATTCCAACTTATACTATCCCTCGGTAAAGAGTGAAACTAGTTAAGTTAGAACACTTGTTGCATATCAAATCCTTACATAGGCACTTCGTTCTTGACTCTCACAAATAGACAAGTCAACCTCATCGGCTTGTAGTGTTAAGTATAATATTAATGACTTTTCATAAACGAGCAAGTAAACAACAAGACTAACACGTTTTTAACATTCTAACTTAACTATTCCTTGGTCAAGAGCAAAGTTGGTAGGTCAAAGCAATATTACTTTTATCCATACTCGAACATCAATCTTAACTCTCATAAATAAAGAAGTCTACCTTGCTTGGCTTTTAGTGTCAATCATAGTTAATTATTTTTTAAACAAGTAATGAAACAAATAACGATTTAGCCACTAAGAAATTTCTAATCCCTTTTGAAATCATTTGTTTCCACTATTAAAACCCTTTTAGAAATGATATATATATATATATCTGTGTGTGTATGTATATGTATGTATAGTAATTTATTTATAAAACTAGATATTTAATAAAACAATTTAAAGATAAGATATTTTCATAAGATATTAATAAATTACTTAACTACTTTTCTAAAAACTATATATACTTAAAAATGATTTTAAAATACTCATAATAGGTTTTAAAACATTTAATCAAAATATTAATTTAAAATAACAAATTTATAAAATATTTAAAAGCTTGGAAAAACCATGTTTTCTATGTATTTAAACATAAATTCTCTTCTTTAAAAATTCATAACTAATTCCTAAATATACTTAAAAATATCAAAACATTTTTAAAACGCTCTTGTATGAGTTATAAAACACTTGTAAAAAGAATGAAACGAAATACTTAAATTTAAATATATTTTCAAACCTTTAAAATCCAAAATAAAGGCTAAAACAGGGCACTTTTGCACAAGTGGAAATATGATCACTTTTCAATATGTTACTCAACTTTTCAACATCCAAACTTTTTATGGAAGTACGAATATGTATAAAACATCACAAATATAGTGAGAAAAGCTTAAGGATCTTTCTATAAAGTTCGTTTAAAATTTCCGAACACAAGGAAATTCGTAAGTCCATCTATGGCGACTGTCGCTATAAGAGCACTTTCAAATCTAAGTCCACTCCAAACCTATGTTCAACTACAACATATGTGTTTTGTTTCAAGGCTATACCAAAACTCATACAAGTCCATTCAAGTTTATACATATAGATTACATATGATATTTGCTTTTAAAGCAATAATTGAAAGAATATTACAAACATATATCAATATTACAATATATATCAATATCATTCAATCACAAAGAAATAATTAATCACAAGCATGGATAGACAATATATTTTCATTCAATGTGGTGAGTTAGCTGTTCCTTAAGCAATTAAACAAGCAAGTTCAAGCAACCACTTCCCACCTCTTCCTTGGAAACAATAACTTCCTACCTTCACCCTTTGTATTTTGCACTAGCCTAGGCTTAAAAGCCCAAATAATGCTCATGACCCAAGATTATAGGGTGAGACCTGCTTTGATTTTTCCACTCCAAGTTGGTATAAGGTGTTCTGATGATGTCTTAAGACTTTAGTCCAAGTTTGAGTTGATTTTATGTTGTTTTGTAATTTATTTTCTTAGGAGATTTATAAAGAGAAAGAGTGAAAGAGTGATAACTTTTTGTGTAAAATTTGTGAAGTGGATTCAAGGATTATGCTCCTTCTTTTTATAGGCTTCATATAGTGCTCTTTAACCTAGCTCTCACCCTACCAACATGCCATGGAAGGCTCACCTATAACATCCCCTATCTAGAGGCCCAAAGCATAGCGCTACTGATGCTGCAGTCATCCATAGTATTAACTTCCGACGACTAAATATGGCTATGTTAATAGTATCCATAATATCAGAAGCACTTGAATATGAAACAAAACATAGATTTCAAAAAAACATCTTTTCATATTACATTTTCAAAACACATGTTTCACATTCAATTTACATAATCCCATGATAGTTTCCCAGGTTCAGATAAAATATACTTATTACAAAAATATGCCAAGAGCGACATATGATGATGCCCACTTGGTTGACCAGAGTACTACATAGACATAACTGTCTTTAATACAACACAACGGAAAATAAAACAAAACAGCAACTTCTATTTAGCTATCCGTCAACCACCTACTTGTTTCTGAAAACTTTATTCGTCAACCTACTAAAACCTCAACCCTCAGTCTACTCAAATCAATTTTTGAGCACCCATGAGTTTAAGGGGAAAACATAAACTTCGAGCCAAACATAAAGCCTAGTGTGAATAATACTATACATCTCGGATATACGATATTAAGTTAGACCACGCGGCTTAGCGGAATGGGTTTCCCCTCACTAATATCCTTTTTAAAACATATCTTTTGCAAATCAAAATCCTACAACCAAAACTATTTAAAACTGTAAATCATTTTACGTAAACTTACATATCAGGTAACAAATGGACTATCTGTCTAAACACTATAGTTTTTTTTCGCTAACAACTAACCTTTGGCTGACTCGGGCCTACCAGACAATATAACAAAATAATTTAACATCTGTTATACACACCTCTTTGGGATGGTCTGCCCTTAACTATCTGTTAAATACTTCTCTTCTGGACGGTCTGTCCCTAACTTAACATCTCCCAGGATCACCTGATCCTAATGGTTTTGCGGGCTCACCAATAACCTATCTGTATATAAACATATATTCCCTTCTATGTGTAATCATAATTTTAGTCTTACTTGTGACAAAGCCCTACACACTAGAATTTTGGACTAAATTAGCTGGGGCCAATAGCTAATGTATAGGACGCGACCCTATACCAGTCCCATCTGGTATTCTAATATCTGAGTCATTTTACTTAGGGATACCTTCCTAAAATTTACCTTGAAAATCTTTTCATCTGAAATAGATTTAAAACCTTTTAAACTAAACTTAAACAAGGAATTATATAGTCCCTATGCTTTACTGAAAATCACCTTGCCATGTTATATATATACTTTACTCAAACCTTTGTTGATGAAAACATTTAACTTTTGAATGTAGCCCTTTCGAATCATTTGAAAGCACCACTTTTGATACCAAGCAAAACCCTCTATTCAACCTAGGCCAAAAGGCCAAAACCTTCCTTTCGAAACCATTCATAGTAACCATTCAAAACCATTAAAAACCTTCCTTTCAAAATCTTTAAAACCTTAGACGTCTTTCTTTTATAACACTTTGAAACTGCCTTTAGAAAATGTTGCAAAACCTTTCATTTCAATCTTTCGAAACCATTGGAGAACTACCCCTTAGAAACTTTCTTTAAACCTTCTGAAAGCATTAGGGAAGCACCCCCTTAAAACCATCATTTAAAACCTTTTGAAAGCATCAAACCTTTTTAAATAGCAAACCTTTCGAAAGTAATTGGGTTCAATTTAAACATGTGGAAAACACCTTTCAGAACCATTCAATAATTACCCCTTCGAAACCTTTGAAAACCGTTTCGGTCGAAACCATTTGGATTATGCTTTCAAGTAGAGCAAAAGGATTTGAAACCCATTAAAGTTTAAAGCATTCCTTTCGAAAGCTATTCTTAAGTAAAGAAGTGATGGTGTCGAAACCTTACTTCTGAAAGCATTGGAGAAGTGGCCAGGTTTAAAAACAAAGTATACCTTCCGAAACCATTGACTTCGAAAGGTAAGAAAAGCGGCAGCTAAAGGGCTTTGACCGAGTCAAAAGCCTATATTTAAAAACAAAGGCACAACTTCTTTAAAACCATTTCTTTAAACCATTTAACCCATTCGGAAGCTAACCAAGTCGAAAGCAACATAGTCGAAAGCAACATAGTCAAAAGCAAAGCAAGCACAATTTTCACTTTAAAACAAAGCAACGCTTCGACCCCTTTGGAACCCCTGGGCTTCGACCTCTTACCTTCCATATCCTTTCCAATTCGCTACGCACCAAGTCTTT
The DNA here is from genome assembly GCA_030737815.1 of Allium fistulosum. Taxonomy (NCBI): domain Eukaryota; kingdom Viridiplantae; phylum Streptophyta; class Magnoliopsida; order Asparagales; family Amaryllidaceae; genus Allium; species Allium fistulosum. The sequence goes on from CM060903.1 coordinate 1,183,166,911, forward strand.
GATGCCATGCACATTGGTTTCGGTAGTGACTGAGGGGAAGGGACTTAGTCGAAAGCCCATCTGTGTCGGAAGCAAGGTGCCGAAAGTGGCGAAACAGGCTAAAAACAAGTAAATTTTGTCTTTAACTAAAAAGAGAAATACTTTTTGACTAACCTTCTATGTTTGTTAAAATCTTGTTGGTTGCTAATTATTATTTTCTAAAAGCACTGCTATAATTCCAAAAATAACAATTAAATTTATTTTATAAAATACCCCTTCTCCTATTATAAATATATAAAACATTTAAGTCCCATACCTTACATAATTTTATATATTCATTAAAACACATAGGAAAATTCTACAAAAATTACAGAAAATCATTTTCAATATGTTTTCTAACATATATAAATTCCATCCCCAAATAAATAATTATTTAACCGTAATTAATTTATTACCCAAATAATCATTTTCTATAATAGAAAATTTATCTAAAATCCACCATAATTCAGAAAATTATGAAAATTTAAACCCATCTCTAAAATATCATTTCTGATCTGAATCTAAAATCGCAAGCCATTTGGATGTCATCTAGTAGGGTTTTCATATCAAAACATATCATAAAATCTATATTAACAAGCATAAATCATCAACAAGCATATATACACATTTAATCATTCAAACACATAACATAAACTTGCAAAACAATTCGAATTTAACTTAAAACCGAAAATAATTTAAAGGATGAGGTGTAGTCATTATTCACCTTAGCTTGAGATTAAGGATTTGAGGTTTGATTAGCTTTTGATTTGATTAATCTTCCTCCTTAGGTTTTTCTTCCTCTAGTTCTCTAAAAATGGTGGCTGGCCTCTAGGTTTTAAATTTGCAAATGAGAGTGAATAATGGAATACACGGCTAAGGGGTTTAAGGTTTAGGGTATAAGGAGTTTCCTTGTTTCCATTTTGCCTCTGCTTACTTCCTAACCCTATATCTATTTTATTTCATGTTATCTCATTTTGATTTACTCATTAACATGGCACGGCTACCCCTATTAATCACAAATCTCAATCCATTAATCACCTTACATTATTTTATTTAATTTAGCTAATTAAATATCCTAAATAATGTTGCTAAAAATATGGAGTATTACAATCTCCCCTCCTTAAAGAATTTCGTCCTCGAAATTATGATAAGGCACACAACAAAACAATCAAAAGTAAAGCACACCATCAAACAAATCAGGATAAGTGTGTCTAATCCTGCTCTTAGTCTCCCAAGTATAATCACTCCACTATACCTTCACTAATCTGACTGCCTTGTTCCTCAACTTCTTCTCATCTCTCGCGAATATGCGGATAGGCTTCCTAACTATAGTCATGTATGGTTCCACTACTAAATCTTCTAACACAGTCGGTGCCATAGTAGTGTCTGGATCCCTAACACACTTCCACAGATGAGATATATGGAAAACATCGTGGACTCCTGCCAAACTACTCGGTAACTATACTCTATATGTGAGTTTCCCGATCCACTCTAAAATAGAAAACGGTCGTACGAATCTCGGTGCTAACTTCCTTGTCTTCCCGAGGCTGATAACACCTTTCATCGGCAATACTTTGACGAAAACATGATCTCCAACAGAGAACTCTAAATCTTTCCGTTTTGTTTCTGCATAGCTCTTCTGCCTAGACTGAGCTTCCTTCATTCTCTCCCCTATCAGCTCAATCTTTTTTGCTGCTTCTTTTACCAAATCGGGACCAAGGACTAATCTGTCTCCGGTCTCTAACCAACATACGAGAGATTTGCATGGTCTTCCATACAAAGCCTCAAACGGTGCCATCCCTATACTAGTCTAATAACTATTGCTATATGAAAACTCGACTAGGTGTAGATGGTCTTCCCATGATCCCCCGAAGTCTAATACACAAGCTCTTAACAAGTCTTCCAAGATCTTGTTAACTCTTTCTGTTTGCCCATCTGTGTGCGGATGGTAAGCAGTACTCATCTTGAGCTTGGTTCCTAAACTTTCCTGTAGGCTCTTCCAGAATTCGCTAGTAAATAAAGAATCTCTATCACTAACAATACTACTAGGAATTCCATGAAGTCTAACTACATTCTTCATAAATAACTTAGCCAATAAAGGTGCCGTCCTATTTGACTTAACAGGAATGAAATGGGCACTCTTGGTCAGTCCACTATGACTCATATACTTTCATTTCCTCTGCTAGATCTCGGCAACCCGTCTATGAAATCCATAGAAATAGAATCCCATTTCCAAATCGAAATATCTAATGGCTGAAGCAACCCACTTGGCTTCTGATGCTCAGCTTTCACCTGCTGACAGTTCAAGCACTGTTTCACCCATAAGCCAAAATCCCTCTTCATTCCTTCCCAGAAGAAACTTCTCTTCATATCTTGATACATCTTCGTTCCTCCTGGATGAATAGTGAACTTCAAACGATGACATTCCTTTAATACTTCCTTCCTTATGTTTCCAACATCTAGGACACATAATCTACCTCTCTTTCTCAACCACCCACTTTGGTCAAGACTGAAATCCTTCAAGTCATCGCTCTCTATTTCATCCTTTAATTTCCTAATCCTTTCAGCTAACACTGGATCTTCTTCCTATTTAGAAGCAATCTTCTCAATCAATACCGGTCAGACTTCTAAACAAGATAACATAGCAGATTCTCCACCAGACCCAGCCTCGGATCTCCACTGCACTCTGCAAGTCGACAATGCTTCCAAGTCTTCACATTCTGCTATCATAGCCAACACCGCATTCTGATGCTTCCTACTAAGCGCATCTGCCCCCTTGTTGAATTTCCCTGGTGTGTACTCTATTCCAAAATAATAAGCGGCTAAAAACTCTAACCACCTCTGCTATATCATGTTTAATTCCTTTTGAGAGAACACGTACTTCAACGACTTATGATCCATATAAAGCTTAAACCTCTCTCCCAAATGGTATCTCCACACCTTCAAAGCAAAAATAATTGCAGCTAACTCCAAGTCATGCGTTGGATATCTAACCTCATGCGACCTAAGCTGTCTAGAATCATAGGCAATCACTTTACCTTTCTGCAATAGTACAGCTCCTAATCCAGTGCCACACACATCTGTATAAACTACCAAATCCATATTCCCCTTCGGAACAACTAACAAAGGTGCATGGGTCAACAAGTGTTTCAAGCTCTGGAATGCTTCCTTACACTTATCGGTCCACACAAACTTTACATCCTTTCGCGTTAGCTTGGTCATTGGTGTTGCTATCCGCGAAAAATCCTTTATAAACCTTCGATAATATCCAACCAATCCGATAAAACTTCTTATCTCAGTTACCGTTTCTGGTCTCTTTCAATTATTGATAGCTTGGATCTTATCTGGATCGACTAACAACCCTTTCTTCAAAACCACGTGACCAAGAAATTTCACTTCCTTCTTTCAAAAATGGCACTTCGAATGCCTTTAGCTGATGCTGCCTTAGCATCTCAAGAACAACTCTAAGATGAACTTCATGCTCCTTCTTTTCCTTAGAGTATATCGGAATATCATTTATGAAAACCAACACGAACCTATCCAAGTTCTCTCGAAAAATCCGGTTCATCAAATCCACAAAGAATGTCGTGCATTAGCGAGTCCTAACGGTATAGCTTACCATTCGTAACCTTGTTCTAAATGCCGTCAAAGGATATTATCTTCTACAACTCTAGATGAAAACCAGTTTCTAAGTCTAACTGAGAAAATATCCTAGCTCCACTCAAATGATCGAACAAATCGTCAATCTTAGGCAATAGATATCGATTCTTTATTGTTTTCTCATTCAACTTACGATCATCGATACATAGCCTAAAGATCCATCCGGCTTCTTAGCAAATACTGCGGCTGCTCCCCAAGGCGAACTACTCGGTCTGATGAAACTCTTGCCTTCCAAATCTACCAACCGAGCCTTCAACTCCCTCATCTCTATAGGTATCATTCGGCTTGGCGGTCTACTTACTGGTTCTGCTCCATGCACCAAATCTATCCGAAACTCAATGGCTCGTTTCGGTGGCAATCCTCGGCTCAAGGACTTCTGTGAATTCTCTAACTACGAAAACACGATTCAACTCATCCTCTAACTCCACAACACCCAACAAAGCATTCATCTCACAGCTAGGGTTTTCTACGGTATAAACTATCCAATCAGTATAGTTCGGGTGTCTATGTGATATTTTCCTATCCTGGCAAAGTATCCTAGCATCATATTCACTCAACCAATCCATACCCAATATAATTCCGAACCTTACAAAGTCAAATTTATGCAAACTACAAACAAAGGTATGACCTAACAATTCGAACTCTAAGTGGTCACACTTCATCCCAAGTGTCGCATACCCTTCTATCGGATTTACAACTCTTAAGGAAGTAACTAAATATGTGGGTTCTAGGTTAAGCTTATCTATCAAACATCAGGATATAAAAGAATGTGATGCACTAGTATCAAACAAAATGCTAATAGACATACGATTTATCTGAAGCGTACCTCCCAAAACTGCCTTTCCTTTCGCCTGCAATATCGGCTTTGAAGTAGCAGGCTCCAATGCAAATACTTGGCCTTTATCTCCTTTACCTGACTCTTTGCACTGGTTCTTGTAGTGCCCAACTTGATCACAGTTGAAACATCTAACTCCTTTCTTCTCAGCAGCCTTCTTTCCTTTGCCTGTCCGGCACTCATGAGAATAATGGCATTTCTTATCACACTTGTAACCGACCACTTCAGACTTCCCCTTTTTTGATGCTACACCTTTCTGAGCACCCTTCTTATGAAAGAACTTTCTCTTCTGACCTTGCCCAACCTGGACCTCCTTCTCCTTCTTCTTCTCCAAACAAGAAAGCATCTCTTCATGTCTTAACGTCATCGCCACTACCACATCACAAGGATCTTTGGTATGCGGTAAAGTAGCCCTAGCCAACTCGGGCTTCAACCCCTGAATAAACTTCTCATTCCTTTTCAAAACTGTATCAACAGTGGCATACCTACATCTAGCTAACTCTTCAAACCTGCTAGCATACTCGAAAACAGTCATTTCTCCTTGTTCTAACTCAGCAAACTTTCGGATCAAAACAGACTGTGCCATCACCGACATGAACCTCTCCTAGAACCTTCTCCTAAACTTAGCCCATGTCATCTCCTCTACATTTACTCCATCAGTCACACTATTCCACCAAAATAAGGCTGCTCCTTGAAGTTGTCTTGAGGCAAGCCTCCTCTTCTGCTCGCCATTGAGCCCTAAATCAGCAAATATTCTTTTATAGTACATCCACCAATTCTTCTCCTCTATAGCATCCTCAGTTCCGATAGGCGGCTTCCCTCCAAGCCTAGCATAGCCTCTACTCAAGTTAGCATAATGGTTGACAACTGAAGCTTCCTAAACTCCTCATGTAGCATTTCCTCCAACAACCCCAGAGGCAATCCCACCTTGCACCATGATCACAAAAAACTGATACGTTGCTCCCATATCAACTTGTGGGACTCCAGCACCAACATTCTTTGCTTGAGCCTGACTTTGAGTCCTCCTTATATTGGATCGGACATTTCCATTAGTGGTGGTGTTGTCCCCTCCTATGTTAGCTCTGCCTCTTCTAGCATCCATATCTGTATTCAAGCCTCGTGAGATACAGAAGAATAGCCTAAACAGAGATAGGAGAATAGAGATATAGCGTATACTTATATATATATAACAAATACAAGTATGTTACTATAATGTTATCCCATACCCCGATCTTACTCTAATTCCTAAGGATTATGTTTTAAAAAAAATCATTTTTAGTTAAAGTATTCCATAAACCTATGCTCTGATACCAAGTTGTAACATCCCCTATCTAGAGGCCCAAATCTAAGCGCTACAGATGCTGCATTCATCCATAGTATTAACTTCCGGTGACTAAATACGGCTATGTTAATGGTACTCATAATATCAAAAGCACATGAATATGAAACAAAACACAATTTTCAAAAAAACATATTTTCATATTACATTTTCAAAACACATGTTTCACATTCAATTTACATAACCCCATGATCGTTTCCCAGGTTTAGTTAAAATATACTTATTACATAAATACGCCAAGAGCGACATATAACGATGCCCCCTTGGTTGACCAGAGTACTACATAGACATAACTATCCTAAATACAACACAGCGGAAAACAAAACAAAACAGCAACTCCTATATAGCTACCCGTCAGCCACCAGCTCATCTCCGAAAGCTTTATTCGTCAACCTACTAAAACCTGTAAAACCTCAACCCTCAGCCTACTCAAATCAATTTTTGAGCACCCAAGATTTTAAGGGGAAAGCATAAACTTTGAGTCAGACATAAAGCCTGGTGTGAATAGTACAATACATCTCGGATATACGATAATAAGTGAGACCATGCCGCTTAGCGAAATGGGTATCCCCTCACTTATATCCTTTTTAAAACATAAATTTTGCAAATCAAAATCCTGCAACCAAAACTGGTTAAAATTATAAAGCATTTTATGTAAACTTACATATTGTTAACCCGCCTTTTGGAAAGGCTGTAGACAGGCGGGTTTAACTAAATTGATTGTTCGGATATTAATGCTGGAATACAACAAGTTTGACTCAACTTGATGGAAAGACTACCTATCACGGACGATAAAAATGATTATGAAGCTGGGATTCGGCATAGTCGATGGACAGAAGACGTTGGATATTTGAAATGCGAGTTTCGACAAAAGTCGAGTTATCGTGAGTTTCCTGGAGTTTGCTTCGAGTCGTACTTGGACTTGCTTTGAGTTTTTGAGTGGATCGCTTCGGGTCAGGCAGAGCCCTGCTTTGAGTCACTTGGGGCCGGTGTATATTTCAAAGGGATCGGTGCTTTAGTGCTTCGGGTCAGCATCCTACAAACTTTGGGTCGGTGGAGTAAAAGGAGTGGTATGCATTTTGGAGGGATCGGCTATTGCAGAGGGGTCAGCATAAGTTAAGAGCTCATCATCAAAATGGGGTCGGCTATACTATCTCCTTGGGTCGGCATTCCATATGTAGGTCGGTGAGCTAAGGGATCGACATTAGAAGGAGGACTCGGGTCGATAGCGTATTCTCCCCGGGTTAGTCCGCTCATTTCTTTTGGTCGGCACAAGAGTAGGGATCGGTATATTGAATATGGTCGACTGCTTCAGGTCATTGAACTCCCAACTTCGGGTCAGTGAGACGAGGACTTTGGGTCGGCTAAAGGGGATCAGTGTCTTGAAGGAGTGGGATCGGCACTGAGTTACTCCGACTCCAAACATGTTTTACTCCGGGTCACAGGCGAGTTTGCTCCGGGTCACATCTACGTTCACTTCGAGTCATTCCCAGGGCAACATTGGATCGGCGTATTCCGAGCTCGGGGTCAGCGGTGATGATGAATTTGGGTTCGGCTATGGTCTTAATGGGCCCGAAACACTCATGAAGCCCAGTAACTCGGATTTTGCCTATAAATACAGCAGGTGGGGCCTCAGAAAAGGGATCTTCATTTTATTTCCCTTCTTCTTCTCCATTAAGGCTACTCTACCATTATTGTTTTGAAAACTTTAGATTGTACCTATAATTGATTCTCACATCAATAAAAAGGAAATTTCTGGAGTGACCAATTTTGGCGCTAACATTTTGGTGCTTTCACAGAGAAAGCTAGCACTCAGGGACTCTGAAGCTTAGATTTTGGATTTAAGACTTAGGAACTCGGATTCTGGAAGCTATGGCAAAGCAATCAACTAGGAGACAGAGGACGGAAAGGAGTCAGCAAGAATTAAGTCAGGAGGCTTCCTTCAGAGCTAACCAAACCTCAATCTATATTACTAGAGACAAGATGGAAACAATGCTGAAGAGGCAAGAGGACATGATACAGAACCTACTCTGACAGGTTGGACAAGTTGGAGTGAAAATTCAAGGGAATGGACCAACCACAGCTGCTAGCAATGCAGAGCCAGGAGTCGGAGCTGCAGAAATTTCTAGAGGTCAGATTCATAACCAGAATGGAGAGATTGAAGGAAATCAGCAAAGACCTAGGGGCAGACCCCCTGGATTGGATACTGGAAGGACTGTGAATGAAGCTCAGCGAGCTGGGGCCAACGTGAACCTGAATGAGCAATATGAGGAGTACTACCCAGAGTATCCTCTAGGACATGAGGGGCATGGTGGAGATGCAAACAGGGGACCACCCCCGGATGGAGACGAGGGGATGGTTAGATTAATAAGAAGGATTATGAGAGGAGGACTACCGAGCAGAGACTTGGAGGAAGTCAGTCAGAGTCCGTTCACTCCGAATATCAGAAATGCAAGGAACCCTCCAGAATTCAAATTACCAACATTAGAGGCCTATGATGGGAAGTCGGACCCGACCATGCATGTAACCAGATACATCAGACATATGGAAGTGCTGGGGGCATCTAAAGAGGTGATGGTGAGATGTTTCCCTTTATACTTGACAGGTTTGGCTGCGCTCTGGTTCAGGCAGCTAGAGAATGGATTGATCAGGACATGAGGCGAGCTAGTGGAACGCTTCATGAAATAGTTCAAGGTCCACGTGACATGACCCAAGAATGTAATGACACAGGCATCGATGAAGCAGAGGACATGAGAGTCCATGTGGGGTTTTCTAATGCGGTTCAATGCAGCTGTAGCTTCGGTAGATCGCCCGGATCCATCAATGATTTTGATTGCAGCGGTAGCAGGGATTGCAGAAGGCACTAAGTTTAAGGATTCATTGGAAAGGGATCCACCACAGGATCTTGGAGAGTTCTATCATGAGGCAGAAAGATTCATTCGGTTAGAGGATTCATGCGCTGAAAGGCAAGAGATAAACGCCGTGCAAGGCGGACGAACGTCTGGGGAAGGACGTGGGATGGATAAAGGAAAGCGCAAGCTGGACGATGGATATGGTGGTTCTAACAAACAGAGGAGAGGTCGGGAACCCAAATTTGCGACGTACGCGGACTTGACAGATAATCTGGAATGGATTTATTTGGACACACGGGGACAGCTCCCCTATCGAAAACCACCCAGGAGGGGTCCTACTGAATGGGAATGCTGGAGTGGAAAGTACTGCCTATTCCATGAGCTGGAAGGGCACGCCATGGATGAATGCCGCCACTTGAAGGATGTGGTGGAGGAACATGTTATAAGTGGTATAATACCATAGTATGTGAAGGACTGCACAAGAGCGGTAGAGCACGAGCAGATACCGCTTGGACCAAATAGGAACGACCCTGGATTAGGGCCACGACTCGTCATCCGCTGATCGTGATGGCAAGGGCCGAGTTCAGGATTTGGACTCCAGTCATCGAATAATATTTTTGGATTTTGTTTTAAAAAATAAAGCAGCTATGCCACTTACACATTATGGGGAACCAGAGCGATCCCTAGGCAAGCTCTGAGATGGTATAGGCTGCTCTGCCCGGAGAGGCCGCACTTAGTTTTTCTGTTTTTCTTATTAGACATTTGGACCTTGGATTTAATAAACGAATTTGGACCTTATGGAATAAATCCCTAACCGGAGAGTCATGGGACGGATATTGGAAGTCAGTTGGAAATTAACCGCTTTATGTTCAGGGACACTGAACCGGAGTGTAGGGAGCGATGCTGCTTGCTGAAGAGCGACATGATCGGCTCGCTCGTCGTTGTTTCCCCTTCACTGGAGAGTGACAAGATGGGATCCAGCAAGAGCTCGGAGAGGCTATATCGGTCTAGGACATAGACCATGGCATCACTTAATATTTAGGGATACTGAACCAGAGTGCAGGGAGCGACGCTGCTTCGCCGGAGAGCGACAGGATCGGCTCGCTCAATGTTGTTTCCCCTTTACCGGAGAGTGGCAGGATGGGTTCCAGTAAGAGCCTGGAGAGGCTGATATCGGTCCAGGAGGATTGGGACATCGCTTAATGTTCAGGGACACTGAACCAGAGTGTAAGGTATAGGTTGCTTCGCCGGAGCGCGATAGGATTTTCCTATTCAATCGTTAAGTTTGGATCGAGCTTAACAAGGGTCCGAAGAGGCCGTCAGCGATCCAAAGAGATCGTAGGATTTGATTATTGACTTCCAAGGTGTGATATGGATTCGGATAATGGCTTCAAACAGCTATGGATTTGGCTAAGGACTCGGTGAGGTTCCGGTTTTGGATTATAGGACCTGGAGAGGTTCAGGCTTTGAATTTGGACCCGGCGAGGTCCCGGGTTTGGATTACAGTGCCCGAAGAGGCCTCGGACTTGGATAAAACGATCTGGAGAAGTCATGAATTCAGTTAATTGATTCGGAATGGATTTAGAATGACTCGGAACAGTAGCGGATTTGGCTGTTGGATTTGGAGCTGTTCAAAACACACCTTCCTATCGCAAGGCATGTTTTGGGGGGCAAATGTTAACCCACCTTTTCGCAAGGCCGTAGACAGGCGGGTTTAACTAAATCGATTGTTCGGATATTGAGGCTGGAATACAACAGGTTTGACTCGACTTGATGGAAAGATGACCAATCACGGACGATAAACATGATTATGAAGCCAGGATTTGGCATAGTCAATGGACAGAAGACATGGGATATTTGAAATACGAGTTTCGACAAAAGTCGAGTTGTCGCGAGCTGTGCAGTCAATTCCCCGATATTGCCTTGATATATCCCCGATATATCCCGTAGCGGACTTTTGGGGCAACGATATTCCAATAAAGCGGCCCAATATAGCGGATCCACTATTATCCTCGATATCGTGGTAATAATCTGTTATATCCTCGATTTTGTTGCCCAGCTATATCCCCCTTTCTTATAAATAAGCATTTTGCTTGATGTCTTGCTTTTAAGTTTTATGGTAACTTCAAAGTTGATGTAATAATGATATACGCTGTTGGTTATTATAACTAGTTCTAACTTTTTAAGTGTCAACTTTGTTTAACTTTACTTTATTATAACTTATATTGCTTGGTGGGAAATAATAAGTAATACCTTTTCCTCTTTTTAATGTAGAATGTTCATCATTCCTCTTTTTAAAGTTGTCCGCTATATCCCCGATATATCTCCGCTACAACTTTTCGCACCTCAAACGCTATGGAGCGGCAGGGCGCTTTAACTGCACAGGTCGCGATTTTCCTGGAGTTTGCTTCGAGTCATACTTGGACTTGCTTTGGGTTTTTGAGTGGATCGCTTCGGGTCAGGGAGTGCTCTGCTTCAAGTCACTCGGGGCCGGTGTATATTTCAAAGGGATCGGTGCTTTAGTGCTTCGGGTCAGCATCCTCCAAACTTCAGGTCGGTGGAGTAAAAGGAGCGGTATGCATTTTTTAGGGATCGACTATTGTAGAGGGGTCGACATAAGTTAAGAGCTCATTATCAAAATGGGGTTGGCTATACTATCTCCTCGGGTCGGCATTCCATTTGTAGGTCGGTGAGCTAAGGGATCGACATCAGAAGGAGGACTCGAGTCGGCAGCGTATTCTTCCCGGTCGGTCAGCTCATTTCTTCGGGTCGACACAAGAGTATGGGTCGGTATATTGAATATGGCCGGCTGCTTCAGGTCATTGAACTCCCAACTTCGGGTCGGTGAGGCGAGGACTTCGGGTCGGCTAAAGGGGATCGGTGTCTTGAAGGAGTGGGATCGACACTGAGTTACTTCGAGTCCAAACATGTTTTACTTCGAGTCACAGGCGAGTTTGCTCCGGGTCACATCTATGTTCACTTCGAGTCATTCCCAGGGCAATATTGGATCGGTGTATTCTGAGCTCGGGGTCGGCGGTGATGATGGATTTGGGTTCGGCTATGGTCTTAATGGGCCCGGAACACTCAGGATGCCCATCAACTCGGATTTTGCCTATAAATACAGCAGGTGGGGCCTCAGAAAAGGGATATTCATTATGTTTCCCTTCTTCTTCTCCATTAAGGCTACTCTACCATTATTGTTTTGAAAACTCCGGATTGTAACTGTAATTGATTCTCACATCAATAAAAAGGAAATTTTTGGAGTGGACGTAGGCCAGAGTCAACCGAACCACTATAAATCCTTTGTTATTACCGCTTTCTTTTGAATTTTTACTGCTTTTCATATTTATACTCTCTACATACACTCTATCTATTATCTGTGACTGTGAATTGGTGCTTTCAACAGCGTTTGGGTGCTAGTGACCAATTTTGGCGCTAACACATATCAGGTCATAGATGGACTATCTGTCCGAACACTATAGTTTTGTTTGTTTAACTACTAACCTTTGGCTGACTCGAGCCTACCAAACAATATAACAAAATAATCTAACATATGTTAGACACACCTCTTTTGGACGGTCTGTCCTTAACTATCTGTTAAATACTTCTCTTCTGGACGGTTTGTCCCTGACTTAACGTCTCCCAGGGTCACCTGATCCGAATGGTTTTGCAGGCTCACCAATAACCTATTTGTATACAAACATATATTCCCTTCTCTGTGTAATCATAATTTTAGTCTTACCTGTGACAAAGCCCCACACATTGGAATTTTGGACTAAATTAGCTAGGGCCAGTAGCTAATGTAAAAGGCGCGACCCTATACCAATCCCATCTGGTATTCTAACATCTGAGTCATTTTACTTAGGGATACCTTCCCAAAATTTTCCTTGAAAACCTTTTCATTTGAAATCGATTTAAAACCTTTTAAACCAAACTTAAACAAGGAAATTATATAGTCCATATGCTTTACTCAAAATCACCTTGCTATGTTATATATATAATTTACTCAAACCTTTGTTGATGAAAACATTTAACTTTTGAAAGTACCCCTTTTGAATCATTTGAAAGAACCTCTTTCGAAACCAAGTAAAACCCTTTATTTAACCTAGGCCAAAACCTTCCTTTCGAAACCATTCATAGTAACCTTTCGAAACCATTAAAAATTTTCCCTTTGAAAGCTTTAAAACCTTAGACATCTTTCTTTTATAACACTTTGGAACTGCCTTTAGAAAACATTGCAAAACCTTTCCTTTCAATCTTTCGAAACCATTGGAGAACCACCCCTTAGAAACTTTCTTTAAACCTTCCAAAAGCATTGGGGAAGCACCCCTTCGAAACCATCATGTAAAACATTTTGAAAGCATCAAACCTTTGTAAACAACAAACCTTTCGAAAGAAATTGGGTTCAATTTAAACATGTGAAAATCACCTTTCGAAACCATTCAAAAATTACCCCTTCAAAACCTTTGAAAACCGTTTCGGTCGAAACCATTTGGATTGTGCCTTCAAGTAGAGCAAAAGGATTGAAACCCATTAAAGTCGAAAACATTCCTTTCGAAAGCTATTTTGAAGTAAAGAAGTGATGGTGTCAAAACCTTACTTCCGAAAGCACTGGAGAAGTGGCCAGGTTTAAAAACAAAGTATACCATCCGAAATCATTGACTTCGAAAGGTAAGAAAAGCGACAGCTAAAGGGCTTCGACTTAGTCGAAAGCCTATATTTAAAAACAAAGGCGCAACCTCTTTAAAACCATTTGATCCTGTCGGAAGCCAACCAAGTCAAAAGCAAAGCAGACACATTTTTCACTTTAAAACAAAGCAGTGCTTCGACCCCTTCGAAACCCTTGGGTTTCGACCTCATACCTTCCACCTCCTTTCCAAATCGCTGCGCACCAAGTCTTTGATGCCATGCACATTGGTTTCGATAGTGATTGAGGTGAAGGGACTAAGTCGAAAGCCATCTGTTCCGGAAGCAAGGTGCCGAAAGTGGCGATACGAGCTAAAAACAAGTAAATTTGTCTAACTAAAAAGAGGAATACTTTTTGACTAACCTGCTATGTTTGTCAAAATCTTATTGGTTGCTAGTTATTCTTTTCTAAAAGCATTGCCATAATTCCAGAAATAAAAATTAAATTTATTTTATAAAATACCCCTTCTCCTTTTATAAATATATAAAACATTTAAAACACATACCTTAAATAATTTTATATATTCATTAACACACTTAGGAAAATTCTACAAAAATTACAGAAAATCATTTTCAATATGTTTTCTAACATATATAAATTCCAACCCCAAATAAATAATTATTTAACCGTAATTAATTTATAACCCGAATAATCATTTTCTACACTAGAAAATTTATATAAAATCCACCATAATTCAGAAAATTATAAAAATTTAAACTCATTCTAAAATATCATTTTTGATCTAAATCTAATATCGCAAGGCATTTGGATGTCATTTAATAGGGTTTTCATATCAAAACATATCATAAAATCTATATGAACAAGCATAAATCATCAACAAGCATATATACACATTTAATCATTCAAACACATAACATAAACTTGCAAAACACTTCGGATTTAACTTAAAACCGAAAACAATTAAAAGAATGAGATGTAGTCATTATTCACCTTAGCTTGAGATTAAGAATTTGAGGTTTGATTAGCTTTTGATTTGATTAATCTTCCTCCTTAGCTTTTTCTTCCTTTAGTTCTCTAAAAATGGTGGCCCGCCTCTAGTTTTTTAATTTGAAAATGAGAGTGAATAATGGAATACACGGCTAAGGGGTTTAAGGTTTAGGGTATAAGGATATTCCTTGTTCCCATTTTTTCCCGCCTACTTCCTAACCCTTTATCTATTTTATTTCATGTTATCTCATTTTGATTTACTCATTAACATGACATGGCTACCCCTATTAATCACAAATCTCAATCCATTAATCACCTTACATTATTTTATTTTATTTATCTAATTAAATATCCTAAATAATGTTGCTAAAAATATGAGGTATTACATCACCTCTCCACATGCCCATCACTTCTCTTTTACACCTCCTACCTTTAGCAAATGACTAAACTATCCTTACATACAAATACCTCTTATCCATTAGAAGCTTCTAAAATGTTCTAATTACTCCATGAAGAAAAGTTTATTAATTAGTCCTTAATGTGCTCATATATTCATTAGCTTAGTACAAAAGAGTTCAAACAACCTATCTTGATTAAAAAGCTGTTTATTGATAAAACGATTTTCGGTCACATTATCGATATTTCTTCGAAGTATATATTTTTGTAAACAAACAAAAACATGTTTCTTATCATTATTAATTAATTAAGTGATGTTTAACAAGGTTATAAAACCACATTTATAACACTTAACTATATTTCAAAATGTTACGATATTTGAAGGCGAAATGTTGGAAATTATGGGTCGCTACAATATATAAACGTACAACCGAGGAGACGAATCCTCACTTGAATAGCGTTTCACTTCCAATACTTCCACTCGACCCAACTATAGTCAGTTGATGGAAGTTGTGCCACAATTTGACTATAATCAAAGTGGAGCTTTCATATTGAAGATCAACAGTATTCTCAAGTCGAGAGAACTTGTAAACTAGTCAAACCGATATTTTCTATTTGACCTTAGTTACATTAACCAATAGAAAACTATCAAGTGAGTCATTCCATATTTATCCAATAACCATTAGTATGTAATCCTTTATTGGCCCAAGCAGTCATGAGTAATATACTTCCCAACATTTGGAGAGCGCTACGTACTTTCGTCTTAACAGATGCATCGATATGAAGTCTTGATACATCTTGACTAGGAATATTTAAAACGGTATGTTTATTTTATTGTGATAAATCCCTCATTGTTACAACGCATTGTAACTACTATCACAAAACATACTATTTATGGATTTTCTATTAAATATACTTTTAATTAAATTACTCAATTAATATAACATACTATATCAAGTATATAATAGAAATAAAACACCTTTTATTTCGAACAAGATCGGTTGTCGAGTTAGATATGTAACAAATTACATAATTACACTTCGGGTAACTCTATCATATTTAACTATAATCAAAGTGGGGTGTCCACATTGAAGTTCCACAGTATTCTCAAGTCAAGGGAACTGTGTAACATCGCCACTTCAATTTTTTCTATTTGATGTAGTTATTTTAAGATAGTTTGTCATTCAATAGTTCTCCAATAACTATGTGGTTCCTCCAACAGGTAGGAGTAATACACTACCCAAATTTGGAGAGCTTACGTACTCTAGTCTCAACTGATGAATAGATATCCTTTCTCGAAACATCTCCACTTGGAATATTTAAAACAATATGTCATTTTTCAACATGACAAAGTTCTCATGATTAAAATACATTGTAATTACTATCACATGACATATAATTTAATGATTTCTATCTAATATACTTTAAATTACTTAATTAATCACATCACAATATAACAAGTGTATAAAAGAATGAAAATACCTTTTATTTTGAACAAGATTTGTTATCGACTTAGATATACATAACAAATTACATAATTGCCCCTATAGCATATCCCTAACTCTATCAAGTAAAAGGTGGTTAATATTCTCCCTTTTCTCCCTCTATAAATACCAGTGCATACTCACTCCTTTTCTGCTTGATGGTTCATCCCCATGCCTCCATTATCTCTAATTGACCACACCACCTGAGGCTGAACCTCATTTGACCCAAAAAAAACATCCAAATACAATTCAAAAGTGGAAGAAAGCGTCTTCTTGCAAATTTGAGTGGAGGATTAAAGATCTTAGGAGTTAATTCCTGATCCAGGTGTTACAAATGGCAAGATCAACTAGGTAACAATCAAGTTTTATTTTAATCTATATGCTTATGTCCTATGCACCTATATATATACAATACCGCCATTTATTTAATATTTTTGCAATTAAAATATAATTCATCTGTATTAATTCGAAAATTATAACGTATTGAAATTATATATGGATTACATACATACACACATACATATATACGTATGTACATACATGCATACACACACATGATATAAATTATGGCCACACGAAAAATATACTTTTGTATAAATTGTTTTAAAGTTAGAATTAATTATAACATAGTATAATATAATTTTATATGAATTAAATAATTTTTGGGTATTTTAATACACACACACACACATACACCTTTTAGTTTTCGGCCTAAAATATATGAAAAATTATATTTTCTAACAGCTTTTTTAAAAACAAAATTCTATGCCTAAAATGATATTATTATTATTTAACAATTATATTATTTATTATATATAAATTTATAACTAATATATATAGGCTGAAATTAATATTGTAAATATACATATATTGTAAACTGAATATATTTGAATCAGTCATTATTAAATATTTATTTTAATATTTTGAATTTTAAAACAATTTGAAAAAAGTCTTATTTAATTTAAATTCAAATATATTGTATTTTGACTTATCCAAAATTGGATTTGAATTAAAAGAAATTTAAATATTGAATTTTAGTTTAAATTTATATATTTTACTTAGTCAAATAATTTTTAATAAATTTAATTATATATATACACACACATACATACACACACACATATATGGAAATATATAGTATATGCATATACATGTCTAAACTATATATACGCGGTGCTAATAATATGTATACAAACCATATACATATATTTAGTATATTTAAGCGCACACACACACACACATATATATACATATTTAACCATTTATATTTCCTTGATGTATATGAATTTATAATACATATATAAGTATAATATATATGCATACACAATTGTATATACATATATTATACTTATATATACACACACACAGTCAAGGACTATTGCTTAATTGTATATACATATATATTATACTTATATATACACACACACAGTCAAGGACCATTAGCTTAAGTGATAAGATCTCTAAATTGTGGTTCTATACGTCGTAGGTTCGATCCCCCTAAGAACTAAAGTGAGTGCTCTGCTTTAATTAAGTATTACTCCAGTTATCAAATACACATACATGTACTCATTATTATCGTATTATTATGTTACTTTAGGAATATATGTGATATGTTCAAAATATACAACATATAAATAAATAAATATTAACATTTCAAAATAAAATAAGATATTATTTTAAAATGTAGACTGGATCAAATGCTAACTAATAGTTTACATAGGCTCATTAAGATCCAAATATGGACATTTTTTGAAATCTATCCATTTCACCCACTACCAATCACGCCAGTTTCAACAATGGCATTAGAGACCAATTGGTCCATGCAAATTAATTAGTCAACATTTAGAGTCAGCTAATAAACTTATCTGACTAATGGGTGTCTGAAATAGAAGTGTCTAGGATTGGGGTTGGATAAAAAGTATTCTCTCCATCTTTGCTCCAAGCCTGGCTCAGTGGGTGGAGTAAGTCATAAATGTTGACCCAAATAAATGAGCGAGATTTTTTTAAGGCCTGAGGGCTAATTTCAAATTTGAACTTCAAAATTTTAATATATTTGAAATTTAAAGTTAAGTTTAAAATATAAAAGGTGTAACGACCAAGAATTTAATAGCTATTCAAACAGATATTTAATTATATTTTTAAATAATAAATAAATGAATTTTTGTTTGAAAATAAAACTATTATAAATAATAACTAATGATAATAAAATCATTTTCAAGATTTATTTACCAATATATATAGTTCATACAGAAATAAAAATATGACCAGAAATTATTTTCCGAAATAATGATTTTCATTGGATAAAATTTCTCTAAAATGTCATAACACTATTGTAAACACACATGCACAGACTACCAACTATCTTAACATGATGAATACATGTATATATGCATGTAATATTTTCTCACTTAAGTATATACACATATAAGATAAAAGAAGATTTTTTTATTAAAAGTATATATATATTAACATATAAAAATATCTTTTTCAACACATAGCACAAGAGGATATGGCATGAATAGTTGCATAAGAGGGGGGATACATGTGGTTGACAGAAACGAGGGGGGAGGAATGGAGATGCATGCATACATATATATTTAACTCAAGCACTTTATATATTTTTAAATATTTTCCTAAGCCGATAAATACCCCTTAACTCTCATATTTCTCATTTTACAATCTCCTTCTCTACTTTAAATTTCCTAAAAGCTTAAGAATACATATCCATGACCTTTCTTCATGTTCTCTAATTTGAGAAAAACCACTTCTTTTCCACTTAAAAACATTTCTACACACACTACAACACCTCCTCTTCCAAAATACAAGCACCATCCACCACTAACCTACATGATCGAGCCCAAACTCTACATGGCCGGGCCCAAACTCCACTTGGCCGAGCCCAATCTTGGAGCTTAGCCACTCAACGACTCCATTTTTGCAAGTTACGATAAAGTTCTAGCTTATATTCAAGTCGCATGAGGATATCGGCCAGCATCAAGACTAAGAGCGAGTTTGGGAAAGACTAGAGTTAAACCGACAGTCCAATGATACTTTCACTATCGAGACATTGGATGGAGGGGCACTGCCAATTGGATGTTAGATTGTTTGCAGTAGAGCACGGCCACTTAACTCTTTAGAAATCTTTCGATTAGTTGAGGGGGGCTATGTGGGTCCATAGCCATGAGGGGAAAGGGACATACCAACTAGAATATCTGTATTGTAAGCCTAATGAAGCAATCCTTTACAGATATAGAAAATCCCCATCTGAGTTCCATACGTGGTAGACCTTGTTGGTGGGACTCAAATAGTAGCAAAACGATTACGTAGTCCTCAAGGTACGCACTGGGTGGTACATAGTGCATGTTCGAGCACTGGTATAGACTTGTGCGGATGCAATTTACATTTTCGTAGTAAGTAAAGGAGCATCTGTACTGTATGTCTTACGAAGTGGTCCTTTACAGATGTAGTTACAGAACGCTCTTGAAGCAAGACGATGGAGTCCTTTTCGAAGAGGATACGAAAGGTACCATGGGTGGTACCTATGACCAATATGGTCATTGGGCATATAGCTACATATATGTATATATTAGTTATTAGGGTTTTATCTACTATGGAGTAGATGGGCACGGTTCACGAGCAGAGGTGAGAGTATTGTAACCTAATGAATCTAATATAAGAATAAATGGAAATAAAATGGTATATGTAGAATTAAGCCTAGAAGTATATAATTTATTCATTCACCAGAACATTTGTTCTGACCCCCTCCTCATAACATCCTACAGGTTAGGAAGATGTTAGAGACTTCTCAGCTTTATGACACTTGCTTAGAAAGTGTTATTATCTGGGCGAGTATTTACTTACCATTATATTTTAGTTAATTCCGCTGTAAGATAATTAATTGGGCTCTGATATATTTACCTTTGCCTATTTGCAGGATACCAATTACCCAACTCGGGTTTCAGTGGGCTTGGTTTTTAGCATTCTTACGAAAAATCCGGACCGCTAGAATTCGGGTTGTTACATTTGGTATCAGAGCCTAGGTTTAGATTCCTAAGTAGATAGTGAGTGAACGTATTTGTATTTTAGTATATATATACACTCTTAAAACCCCAAAGAGAAGTCCATTCTTTTAAGTAAATCAATAGTTGGAGAAAGTTTGGAAAACAATTCAGTATATCAAAACTTGGAACGAGGAAATTCCAAAAGCCAAAAGACCTTATATGGCAAAGATTTTTGGATTCAGTAAGGGATATTTGGAAAGGTGAAAGCAAATTTTAAAAAGCCACTTTTTAGTCTAGCCCAGTAATTAAACTCTTAGGAATTTGAAAAGTTTTGAAAGATTTTCATGTTCTAACTTTATAAGTTTACAGCATTATGATTTTATTGGTTTAAATAGGGGAAAAAAATTTAAAAGCATTTTTGAATTTAGGAGTAGAGATATACAGTTAGAAAAAATATAGGTATTATTGACTTTAATTAAAAACTAGTATTTTGGGCTGTAGTGACGATGTTTTACGCAACATCTGTCTTAGCCGAGTAGAAACGTACTTTGAAATCCTTATTTAAGTACGAAAAGGTTTATAAGTACGTAAAAATAATTTTTCTGGCTGTTAAAAAAATGTTAAGTTTTTTTTGGGTTAAACGATTTAAGTGGCTGATGCAAGCTTATGGACATTAATGTAAGTTTAATTGAAGTATAGAAGACGTGAAGACTCTACTTAGAGGATGGAAAGCGAACAGAGATATTTAGCCAAAGTCGTAACCGTGACTCAAACAGCCGGTAGTGGGTAGAATTTGTGTAGGCTTCGATTAGTCAAGGGGAGGCGGACGAGACGAAAAAATAATAATAAAACAAATAAATATAGCACAGACCGACCAGGTCGACCAAGCGGTCGACCGAGCGGTCGACCGGTGGCTTGCAAATTGCACGCGTAAATATGCGTGCCTTGCTCCTCTCCTGCTCATTTTTGCTCCCCTTCGTCATTTTTGCTTCCTCCCCAAAGACAGCAGCCGCACCCAAAAATCCTCCCTTCCAACCACCCCAATTCCTCCAAAACTCCACCATTTAACTCGCCATTAGTACCAAATCAAAGCGCATCATGAGATCTACTCGGATCCATACTACGTTATCAAAGATATGAGAGTTTTTCACCATGCCTCCAAGACCCTCTTTAGTTCACCTCTTTCCCCACCTCACACCACAGGAGATAGCTTGGTGTTATAGTGATAGGCGTATAGTACAGTCTTACTCTGATACAGCCGCATACCAATTTCTACAAGTAAGTGCGGTGAAGTTTACTAATTTTCTAGGCATGCATTTAGAGCAGCTCTTCTTGGACACAGGGCTGCGACAGATTCTTAGCCATGAGACATTCGAGCAGCAAGCGTATCCCAGGTTAGTACGTCTTTTTGAAGCTAATTTACGTACTAGCGATGAGGATGAGGAGTTGGCCTTCTAGTCGGAGGTCAAAGGAGTTAGGATAGTTTTCACCGAGTCTCAGTTGGCTAGTATTTTAGATATCAGAGGGCATGGCTTAGAGGTAGGGCAAATAGAGATGACGGACATGGCCGTCTTGCAACAGATTCTTTTAGATCCCCAGCACCCTGACTGGAGCACTGAACAGTTGACCCCGTTAGCTAGGTTAGTTATATGCATTCTGCAGCATAACCTTTTCCCCAAGACGGGGAGTTTTGATCAGATATACCCTATTATGAGGCGGGCTACCTACGCTATATTTGGAGGATTGCATGTGAACTGGGCTAGGACGATTATGGCCCAGTATATGACAGTGACCAGACTTCACCGATCCACTATGATTTACTATCACCTTTGTACACGGGTCTTCAGATGGGCCGGGGTGGAGATGGAGAGAGACTTATAGTGAGCAGGCCCATGCCATGATAGATTCATCCACTCTAAGGAGGATGCACATAGGATTGGCCCAGATTCAGGCTCCGCGGGAGGAGCACGAGCACGAGCAGCAGCCATCACCACAGCCCTTACCGCATTGGCAGGCACCCCATTACTTTCATGAGCATCAGCACTTTCCCGCGCCACCGTTTGGAGGTGACGTAGGACATACCGAGTCGCCATGGCCCGCTTGGGCATCAGAGCCTACGACGCAGAGTACGTTAGGATATGGACATGGATATGGATCTTGGGGAGAGGGAGCAGGAACCTCTCAGCCCCCTCGACCGATGAGCTACGAGGATCAGTTTAGGACCCTTGCCGAGAGGCAAGAGCGGCTCGCTAGGGAGTACGCAGAGATTCTTCAAGGGCAGCAGGAGATGATTAGGAGGCATGATGAGTTAGCTAGCTCTCAACGTGATGTTGAGGCGAGCACTAAGCGGTAGGAGGAGCGCCTTAGCTGCTTGGATTCCTTTTTGAGTGCTTTCCCGTGTCAGGGCAGACAGGAGCATAGGCCCCCTAGCCCAAGATGATGGCTATGTTAGCCTACATATGTCATCTATTTAGTATTGTATTGTAGTAGGGTTTATTTTCTCTCTTTAGTTATAAAATTTGTACTCATAAGTATGCATTTAAAATTATATGGTAGTAAATCAGTATCGATGCTTTTTCTCTTTATTTTTGTGATATTCACAAGTGGAAAATATGGACATAAGAACGTTATAAGAATAACAAAAAGGAAAACAACAAATTAAAGAGGCGACGAAAATGTCAGCTAAAGATTTAAAAAGCTATTTTCTTATGTAAACCATGCTTGGGAAAAATTAAAAAGGGATTTTTATAAGATAACAACCCAAAATTCCAAGTATGGGGAAAGATGTACTAAAAAAGAAAATCGGAGAAAAATGAAGTTTCTCCGTTTTCTGTCTTCTTTCTAACATAAGAACTCGAATTCAGAAAATTAGATTTTTCTGAAATTCGAATATTAAAATTTGTGTGTTAGGATTTGGACGAAAAATTGGTTGAACTACACCCCTATTTAATAGGAGTGTGGGAAAAATTGGGTGAAAAATATTTTAATTTTTCAATTGCATTCATATAGAAATTGCAAGTATATTTAGGTTGCGTGCATCATGTTTTAAAACTAAACTTTTAAAATAAAAAGCATTCATATAGGAGGTACCGCTTAGAGATTTATGTACATGCATATACTTTGTCTTGAAAAACACTTTTGCACGAAAGCACGGATAGTTGCAAAAATTGGATGAACACAAAATGGTTGCAAATAATGCGAGAGATTACATAATTTTTTTTACCCTTGTCAAATTTCGGGGACGAAATTTCCCAAGGGTGGGAGAATGTAACACCCAACATTTTTATATAGTTAAAATTTAATGTATGACGATAAATAATGAAAATAAATAATTTTGGAATTATCGAAATATGGCTCCGGAACTTGTACCATTATGTCCAGGGCAATTTTCTGGTCAGTTTCCATATATAACTTGTCTAAAACTGAACTAATATGAAGGAGTTAAGCATGAAACAAAATAAGTGATCGAGTTGGAAAAAATATAAAATGTAATAAATAACACAGATATGGGCCGACCAGGAGGCAACCCAATGGACGCAACGGCCGACCGCTTGCTAAGGGCGGTCGACCACCCGGTCGACCCGCATGCAATCTGGACGAAAATTCATCTAGATTTATACCATGACGTGTTTTCTCCTTTTTGTGCAATCTGAGCCATATGTTCTTCAATCCCATGGCTCCAAACGACCCTGTGACGTGGTGGCTCTAGGTTCAATCCAAGAATCCGACGGTCTGAGATCCCCAAGCTCCAATATAAATAGGACCTTAGGCCTAACTATCTTCTCACAATTATATTTTCCCCCTTGGGTTCATTGCCTAAGGCTAAACCCTAAATAGAAAATAATTTCTAGGGAGAAGATCTTCTAAAATAAAGTATTATACACATTAGAAGAAGGGGATCCAAAAGGACTGGGGAACCAAGCGGAGCACAAGCAAAGCTAAGGACGACAGGTGAACGGATTTATTTATATATCTCTTAAGTTTAAGATATATTATCGTTAGATTCCCATTTAGAAAATTTTATTCATTAATTGATCATAATAATTAAATTAGGCTAAACTATAAGAAAACTTGCAGTTTATTTACAGTATTTAAACATAAATTTCTATGCCGTATTTACATCTTTTGTTCTACGTTTTGGATTTTTATGCAAACGATAGTTTTCTTCCATCCCTTCTTTTCTTTCTTCACATATGGATAAGAATAGGTAAAACACGAATATGGATTATATAAATAAGAAAACTGAAAATAAAGAAAATAGATGTAAAATAATAAAAGTTGAGAGATAAAATTTTTGTAAAAGTTGCATTGAAACGGGAAAAGTTAATTTGGGGGTGATTATTAGATTAATTGGTTGGTTAGAAGATGGGATACATTTGCATAATTTAATAGCTAAAAGATAACGATAAACGCAACTGCCAGAATAAAAGAAATAAAAGGGAGAAATTAGTGTAAAATAGAGAAACCACTATATTTTGCACTACTCCAGAATAGTAAAAGAGATACCTTGCAGTTACGGATTATTGTTTAAAATATTATTCTACATTAAAATATGAAAATGGATTATATAGTCTTTATAACCAACCGAATAAAATAGAATTACTTCCTAAAATATCAGACGATAAAGTAAAGTATGATTTGGAACAACAAAATGATTAATTTAAGAATTTGAGGCTATGAAAAAATTTAAGGAACCTAAATCTGCATTTACTGCGCAGGCTATTTAACTAGGAAATTATTATGATAAGTGGATCATGTAATATTAGGGAATTAAAGAAAATTCTATATCGTAATAAAAGAACGTCGACTAGGCAAGAAATGCTTGTAATTGTATAACGGATTATAAAAGAAGAAAAAGTAACAATTCCAAGTAGAATTATAGCATAGGCTATAATTATGAAATAAGAACGGAAAAGCTTATCGTGAAACTTAAAACAAATTGGTAAGTGATGATAGTAGAGAATAATGATAGAAGCTTATTTAAACAACTTATATTAAGTTAATAAGTAAATAAAACATAAATAATAAAAGAGGCTTATTTATATATTAAGTTAAATAAGCAAGATAGTAAATGTGGCTCATACTAACAACATTCCTTATTAGATGGGGGGCAAGAATATGTTAATTAAATTAAAATAGGTAACCAATAGAATAAGAAAGAAAACTAAATGCAATTTAAAAGATTTGACTTAGGGTCTAATATAAGAATCGGAATGCGTTTGGAGCAGCCCAAAGGATGAAGCGCCTAACGAAGCAGTTCATCACGGATTTCAATAATGTAAGAGCACGTCCAACTTATTGATTTTGGGCTAGAGGGAAGTGTGAGACTTCAATGGGACGTGAGGATACTCTAGGATGCCCTCTGGATA
The DNA here is from genome assembly GCA_030737815.1 of Allium fistulosum. Taxonomy (NCBI): domain Eukaryota; kingdom Viridiplantae; phylum Streptophyta; class Magnoliopsida; order Asparagales; family Amaryllidaceae; genus Allium; species Allium fistulosum. The sequence goes on from CM060903.1 coordinate 1,183,192,500, forward strand.
AGTCTAACGAAGCTGCATCCCCGGAGGCAGGTCTGTAGGTGTTCCATCAAAAGAGTATGCCTTGACTACAATTGCATTGTAGGCCTAACGAAGCAGATCCTTTGTAGGCTGTCAGAAGGGCTTGGTGTTCGGAGTAGGGTATTCGTATGTCCAGTACTTGCAAGTAAGGTTAAGGATAGTCGCATGCGGATATCGGCTGGCATCAAGACTAAGAGCGAGTTCGGGAAAGACTAGAGTTAAAACCGACAGTCCAATGATACTTTCACTATCGAGACATTGGATGGAGGGGCATCGCCAATTGGATGTTAGATTGTTTGCAGTAGGGAACGGCCACTTAACTCTTTAAAATTCTTTCGATTAGTTGGGGGGGTGGCTGCGTGGGGCCATAGCCACGAGGAGGAAGGGATAGACCAACTAGAATATCTGTATTGTAAGCCTAACGCAGCAATCCTTTACAGATATAGAAAATCCCCGACTGAGTTCCGTACAAGGTAGACCTTGTTGGGAGGACTCAGATAGTAGATAGAATGATTACATAGTCCTCAATGTACACACTGGGTTGTACATTGTGGATGTCCGAGCACTGGTATAGACTAGTGCATATGTAATTTACATTTTCATAGTAAGTAGAGGAGCATCTGTACTGTAGGTCTTACGAAGTGGTCCTTTACAGATGTAGTTAAGGAACGCTCTCGAAGCTAGATGATGGAGTCCTTTTCGAAGAGGATACGAAAGGCACCATGGGTGGTACCTAGGACCAATATGGTCATTGGGCATATAGCTACATATATGTATATATTAGTTATTAGGTTTTTATCTACTATGGAGTAGATGGGCATAGTTCACGAGCAGAGGTGAGAGTATTGTAACCTAATGAATCTAGTATAAGAATAAATGGAAATAGAATGGTATATGTAGAATTAAGCCTAGTAGTATATAATTTATTCATTCACCAGATCTTTTGTTCTAACCCCCTCCGCGTAACATCCTACAGGTTAGGTAGATGGTAGAGACTTCTCAGCTTTATGACACTTGCTTAGAAAGTGTTATTATTTGGGTGAGTATTTACTTACTAGTATATTTTAGTCAATTCCGCTATGAGATAACTAATTGAGCTCTGATATATTTATCTTTTCCTATTTACAGGATACCAGATACCCAACTCGGGTTTCAATGGGCTTGGTTTTTAGCATTCTTGCGAAAAATCCGGACCGTTGGAATTCGGGTTGTTACAGAGATACCTAATTGGAAGTGTGAGATGATATCAATGGATTTTATCGATGGTTTACCCAACTAGAAAAGGAAATGAAGGAGTATGGATTATCGTGGGTCGGCTAGTGAAGAGCGCACATTTTATTCCGGTAAAACCAACAAGGACTCCAGCTTCCTTAGCCGAAATTTTTATGAGAGAGATTGTCAAGTTGCGTGGAGTTCCAGTGAGTATTATAAATGATCGAGACCCTATATCTACTAGTCAATTTTGAGAAGCATTGCAAAAAAACTCTATAAACAAAGTTGAGCCTAAGCACAGCATACCACCCCCAAACAGACGGAGAGAGTGAATCAGATTCTACAGGTTCTCTTGAGAGCGTGTATTCTGGATTTTGGTGGATCATGGGAGGATCATTTGCATTTAGTTGAGTTCTCCTATAACAATGGTTTCTGGGCGAGCATCGGCATTGCACCTTATGAATCCCTATACGGAAGACCATGCAAGTCATCGACATGTTGGGTTGAGAGGGGAGATAGACTAGTACTTGGGCCGGACATGATCCAAGAAGCTACTGAAAAAGTTGCTGTGATTGATAAAAGAATAAAGGAAGCCCAAGATTGCCAAAAGAGTTATGAAGATAAAAGGCGGAGGGATTTGTAATTTGTGGCGGGATACTTGGTGTTCATAAAGATTTCACCAATAAGAGGAGCTGTTAGATTTGGAAAAGCTAGAAAGTTAGCTCCAAGGTATATTGGACCTTTCCGTATTCTTGAGAGGATCGGATCGCTTGCTTATAAGGTTGAGTTGCCAGAAAGATTGGTCAGTGTTCATAAGGTGTTCCATGTGTCTCATTTGAGAAAATATGTTCATGACCCATCCTTAATTATGGAGCCATCGGTTCAAGAGGAATTGGAGATAGAACCAACTCTGAAAATGGTTAGACATCCAGTTTATGTTGTGGATCAGGATGAAAAGAGATTGCGTAATAAGGTGGTGCGACTAGTCAAGATTCAGTGGACTGAGGATCTAAGAGACTGCACTTGGGAGACTGTGGATCATATGAAAGAAGCCTATCCCGAGTTGATGTTAGGATAGCTAGTTGTTTATTTGTTGTATGTATAGTGTATGCATGTTTACTATGGATGATTAGTGTATGTCTTTGTATGTATTTTATGATATGAATATATAGCTTCTTGCGTAGTTTGAATTATCTCCTTGTTTGCTAATTTCTAGACGAAATTCTTTTAAGCAAGGAGAGTGTAACGACCCAGAATTTAGTCGCCATTTAAGTGGATATTTAATTATATTTTTAAATAATAAATAAATGAATTTTTATTAACAAATAAATCTATTTTAAATAATAACTAATGATAATAAAATCATTTTCAAGTTTTGTTTACCAATATATATAGTTCATAGAGAAATAGAAAATGTGACCGGAAATTATTTTTCGAGATTATGACTTTTCATTGGTTAAAAATTGTCTAAAATGTCATAACACTATTGTAAAAATACATGCACACACTACCAACTATCTTAACATGATTAATATTTGTAAATATGCATGTACATATTTGCTCACATAAGTATATAAACATATAAGATAAAAGAAGATTTTATTAATTAAAAGTATATATATATATATTAACATATAAAAATATCCTTTTCAATACATAGTACAAGAGGATATGGCGTGAATAGTTGCATGAGAGAGGGGAGGGGGGTACATGTGGTGGATGGAAATGAGGAGGGGGGGGGTAAAGGATATGCATGCATACATATATATTTAACACAAGTACTTTATATATTTTTAAATATTTTCCTAAGCCTATAAATGCCACTTAACTCTCATATTTCTCGTTTTACAATCTCCTTCTCTACTTAAAATTTCCTAAAAGCTTAAGCTAACATATCCATAGCCTCTCTTCATATTTTCTAATTTGAGAAAAACCACTTCTTTTCCACTTAAAAACACTTCAACACATAGTACAACACCTCCTCTTCCAAAATACAAGCACCATCCTACCCTAGCCTAAATGGTCGAGCCCAAACTCTACATGGCTGAGCCCAAACTCCACTTGGCCAAGCCCAATCTTGGTGCTTAGCCACTCAACAACTCCATTTTTGCAAGTTAAGACCAAGTTCTAGCTTATATTCAAGTTTTAGCAAAAGTTCGCCTTGAATTAGTAAAGTTTCGATGAGTAAAACTCTTGTTTTTGGAAAAGAAAACAACTTCATTTTGATGAACTATATGCTGTGAAAATACAGTGTTTGTTGTGTTGAAATATCATGTTGTTTTAATGGCATATGATTATAAGTTTGTGGTTGAGCTTGGAATTGTGATTTGGATGTTAAATGATATGTTTTGGATATGGATATGTGAATGGTTGGTTATGAGATGATGTTAGTTTGTTTATGAAACAAAACCAAGTGTATGTGATGTAAATGTTGTGAAGTTAGCACCTTGGAAAGTCGTAAAAGACTTGAGATTCGATTTGAAAACAAAAGCTTGTTTTTTTTCTAGTTTTGGATTTAGTAAATGTTTTCCAAGTTTTCACCTTTTGTTTAAGTTTCAAAGCTCTTCCACTGTGTTTCAAAACCATGTAGTAGCTAGAGTTAAAGTGAGGTTTTCACCTAGAAAACAATTCTAGCGAACTGCGCTCATAGCGATAATCGCTATGGATGTAGTTCGGAAAATTTCACGATTTCAAGTTTTAATGTGTTTTCTTTTGGATTGTTTTTTAGAACTCATTTCAAATTAAAGAAGTAAGTAAAAGGTTAAGCTTTTGTTATTTAATAATTTATTTAATTTATTAATTAGGGTAATTGTTATTTAATTAATTAATTAAGCGATTATGTTAAGTAATTAAAGTTTAAGAATTTATTGACTAAGTTAATTATTTTTAAGTATGGAAGTTTTAATATGTAATTAATGATGATAAAAAGTAATTGACTTAGTCAAGTTTAATTAATTAATTAAATTAAATTATTTATTAATTATTGTTAATTAGAGTAAATCATTTATTTAATTATGGTCAAATAAAAAGGGGTAATTATCTACTTAATTATTACTTAATTATAGTTCAATTGCAAATTAATGATATTTAATTCAAGTTAATTACAATTTTATTTTTGATTAATTTTTATTTAATTAGGGTTTAATTTTGACTTAACCAAGCTTAATCAAGGTTTAATTATTATTTAGATAAATTAAGACCTAACTTGGATAAATTAGGGTTATTTATGATTTAAATTTTGATTTAATTAAGATTAATTAAAGTTTAATTAAGTTGAGGTTTATTTATTTTTAAGTTCTTTCAAAACTCTATCAGTTATTTATTATTAACCAACTTTCTTGTTTAGTAAATTTTTTTAAACCAAAGAATCTCTTGTTCGTGCTATTAAGTAGCCAAATGAGTTAAAGTAGTGGTAATAAAACATTGACACGTTTTATTGAAAGTAAGTTGACTTGTACTTATCACAAATACTACGCTTTGGGAACGTGATGAAATACAAGGGAGTTGGTTTCGATAAGCGGGTCATGATAATCTAAGCGCATGGAACATATGTTCATATGTAAATCTTTACACCCTTATAGTGGAATGTTCCACTATAAACAACTTGAACCTTTAAAATTATCGAACGTTGGTTTGGAGAAACTGGGATCGAATAAAGGTTGTTATCCGAAAACCACGTCGAACCAACATAAGCGTTCAAATTGGAAATAGTGAGGGCCAGGTCCAAGATGAAGACTTTGAAGTGCAAGGACTATTTGCTACTAACCCTAAAGGTGATTCCAAAATGGATGTAGTGGAAGTAGTGCCTTCGGTTTGTTCATCTCTTGAACAACTTGTATGGATGAATGCTGGCATTGTGTCAACATTTATAAGGCAATGTTAGTATTCCAAGTGGCAGTGCTGTAGTAAAGTTAAACGTAGCCTCAAGCCTCACTAATCGGAAATGACTAAAATAGCGTATATGTAGCTAAGCTAAGTAGGTCACTCCCATTAGGGTAAGGTCACTCCAATCTAGAGTCCCTAATATCAACTCATGTATGCTTCGGTACGGTTGCTGATCCTAACCAAGGGGTGATCTTATTCGGTACTATCCAACAAGGAGTAGGCCGGTCTTGTTTTGGCAGGGGATCCCGACGAGGTCATTGGGTATTATTTTATCTATAGATGCACCGTGATGGGCAGTACTACAGTAGCCTAGTCATTGTATGGAATCCATTCTTCAATAAGTGCCGTAAATATATTGAAATGAGAGATGCAAGCATTTCAGCTATGTTCAATTTTACTTGAAAACCCTAAACATTATCATAATATCATTGGATTTCTATATAAAGTGTTTTGGTTATCATAAATTAAAAACCCATCTGTTTTTAAATGCGGCGTGGTATTATGAGATATCTTTGATTTTCAAAGCATTTTATAAAAAATTAAAAATTAAGTTGATTTGAGTTTACACACACCTAACCCATGTCTGACCTTGAGTTTTATTATCTTTTCCTAAAACTCTTGGGTACTCAAATTTGTATGAGTAGCCAAGTGATCTGGGTTTCTCACGAAAGCATTTTGAAGAAGTTGAGCATATGGCTTCACCGTTAGCTAATTATATTCTATTCCATTATATATGTATGTATGATTTATATATTTTGTATGGGAAGGTAGTTATAACTGTCCAGTTGAAGGTTGTAATGTAATGACTCTGATGTATTATTATTATTGTGGAAAATGACTATGTAATATCCTATTTTAGTGTAGTTTCTTCTTATCTTTCGTTTTCTTCTACCCTTAATGACTCGTCTTTCAAAGTAAAAAAGGCGGTTCGTTACAAAAGAATTTTATAAATGTTATAAAATAAATTAAAAAAATTAAATTTATTACGAGAAATTAATTTTAATAATTTTTGAAATTTTATTGAAAACTTTTTACTTAATATGATTAATTAATTAATTAATTTATATATATATATAACTATAAAAGTTATATTCTTAAATTGCTTAAGGTAAATAAAGTAAAATTTAGATAAAATGCATATATATATAACTATAATGGTTATAGTTGAGTAATTTAAGATGTTTTAAATTTTCTCAAAATTATTTTGAGAAATTAAATTGCATAAATTTCAACATTCATTGAATACTCAATTAAAATGTTTAATTATATAAGTACTAATTGAAAATTTAATACACACACACACACACACTGATTGTAACATCCTGCCGTTTTGGACCATTCAAATCGACAATAAAACCAAACATGTCAGACTTGAATAATTCAAAACAACAGATTGTTAATAAAACTTGGGGCAAATAAAATCAATCACAGAATCACAGACACAGAATATCAGAATAACTCGCAGAGGAATAAAATAAACATAGTAGTTCATGAAGCTACTAGATACAAAGTCTCAAAACTAATACATAATACCAAAGTCTGAAACCAATACATTTGGAAATTCAAGGTACATAAGTTCTCTACTAAAAAAGCAAAAGCTGAGTGGAAATAACTGGAATAGAAATATCAGGTAGATAGCTAAATCTCCGGCGGATCTCTAGCTCTAAAAGATGAAACCAAAGCTGTGAAACTCAGGTTGACCCAAGCGTAAAGCAAAACACAAAACACTCGAGTCAGGACATACATACTTATAAAATTTAAATCAACTCAAGTGAACTGTAAAAGAAATGCATCAATAACTTAAAGGAAGCTTGGGATCGCCCATCCTCTAAGGATCCTTTAAACTATCTACTATGTAGTAATATACGCTATTATAATAATGTCTAAAGTAAAGTAAACTATTAAAATAGCGTTAAGGCGTTACCCATATCCCCTTTAACACATTTTATAATGGCGATAGTCTATATAGTACTGTTACTCCCCGTAAACTGGAGCCACTAGAGGATACCACATAGGTACGACATAAAACAAACTTGTAGAAGGCACGCTGGGGTAGTTGACATGGCACAACTAGGAAAGGCCAGGGTAGATATACCAATTACACTTTCGGACTGTTGGTAACGCATAGCCGCAACTACCGCCCAACTCGATCCACACTCCCGAATCAAAGGTGCGCACCAAATCAATCACAAAGTAATAGAATGGCTCACGATGAAGTGTGTCCGATCGGAGGAGCTACCTCCTTGGCCCGTCAATTGCTCCTGTTTTAGCCACCTTATGCTAACTCATGGGAGTTAGGTCCACGTATGTATGCCTTTAGGATCGTCGCTACCATCCTGCTTCATTCTGGAATCTCCACCGCGTACACAGTTGTTAAAGTGGTTTTCGGTATCGACAAAGAGTATGCCCGTATCCTATCCCGGTCTCTTTAACAACCAATCGTCATTATAACCCGTGGTTATTAAATTTCAAATGGTATATTTTTCATATAAAACATATTTCTTTCAAAACCATATAAATTCCATATCATTATTCTTTAAAATATTATTCATTTTTCCAAAGTCGTACACTTCCAAATTCATTTAATTATAACCCCTTTGAAACGTAAAAATTTAGAAATCATAGCAGCTTAAAAATGTAACCTTTAGAACCATAACATTCGGAACTATACCCATTAGAGAATTTTGTAGCATTCAGGAAATGTCACTTTTCAGAAAATGCAGCAGTACAGAAATGCTATGTAAGAATTCGTAGCAGTGCAGAAATGCTACTGTAAGAATTCGCAATGGTGCAGAATTGTTACTGTAAGAATCCGCAGCAGTGCAGAATTGTTACAGTAAGGAAATCGCAACAGTTTTGAATTGTTACCGTAAGAAATCGCAGCAGTTTTGAATTGTTACCATAATACTTCCTACTACAATAGTTTATATAATCAAATAGTACATATATTTATAGTTTTTATTTTAGTCATTATATCATTCCTATTATATTACTCTAATTTTATTTATTTGGTCATTAAAGAAACCACACCTTTAGTTAAATAACTTTGTTACTATAATGTTAAATTTTAAAGCTGAAATTCTTATGCTAGGTTAAAAGTACGTTATTAACTTACACTTTATTTTCCTTTCAGTAAATAACATTTATCATTTTTATCACCCAAGTTACACCATTTACATTAGTTAAAACTTACATGTCAAATGTAAGTTTTAACTTGCATTTTTCTTTCTTCTCAAAAACCATTTATCATTTTTAATCACTATTACATGAATTAAAACTTACAATTTATAGGTTAGAAGAAAATACCATTATTAAGTCAAATCGGATTATTAAATTTCAATTAACCTTCATTCTGTAAATTAGATTCCAAAATTTACATTTCCAACTATTTATTTCTTATAAAAAATTTAACTCATGTAAACAAATTCACAGAAATTATTACATTAAATTTTAGTTGAGATTCACATATAGAAATCCACAATACATAATAATTTTTAGAAAATCATTTTAAATCAACCACGGAGTCTGTATAAAATTCTCTACCCTAGGGTCAAGTAAATATGGACATATATATCATTTCAATCCGCAATTTATTAATTTTCCGGGTTTTATATCAATTCAAACTCGCAATTTATTAATTTTTCGGGTTTTATATCATTTCAAACCCGCAATCCCAAGTCAAATAAAATTGCTCAGGCCTATCATTTCAGCCTATAATAATTTTCCTTAATCTAAAGATCATTCGGGCATGTATCATTTCAACCCATAGTGAAGGAACTTGCAGTGTGAGAACATAATATTAAATAAACATAACAATATTCAATATATCACGGCATATGATCATCACAGGTAAAATATGATATGAAATAATATAATATAAACATAGGTGAAATTCTCAACTTGCATATACAAATCCATACAATTCCATTATCATCAATTCACCAAAATATAAGTACGTTGTCAAGAGTGATTGCTCACCTTTATTTGGTTAGAGAAGTGATTCAAAATGCAACACAACGACTACGACAAGCACAACAAATTACGGACAAGCTTGAGTGAAAGTAGAATCCAAATCCGACGCTATGCAAAATAAAATAAATTCCATACGTAAACAAATAATTCACATTGAAAAATAATAATAGAAAAATATATATTTGTAAACATGTGAAGAGGGCTTGTCTAGGGGTGCATAGGCTCGGTCATAGGCTAGTTTTGTTTGGGTTTGGGTTCGGCCATAGGGATTTGGGCTAGACTAGGGTTCGGCCATAGGAGTTTTGGCTAGGTTAGGCTAGGTTTTGGTGAAGGTGGTTCGGTCTAGGGTTAGGGTTTTGGTTGTGGAGGGCTCGGCCTAGGGATTAGGTGATGGAGGAGGCCAAGGCAAGGCAAAGGGAAGGGGTTGAGGAAGTTTGGCTATGGGGTTTTGGTTGGAGGAGGGGAGGTAGAGGCCGAAAATTGTGAAGAAGAAGAAGAAGGGAAAAGGAAAGAGGAGAAGTGGTTTTGGTTAGGGTTTGTGGTTGGAGGAAGAGGAGACAGTGTGGTGATGAGCATGGCCAAATTTTTTTTTTTGGGAAGGAGGAGGAAAAATTGTAGAGAAAAGGAGGGAGAAAGTCTAGGTTTTTGAGGAGGAAGATGAAGAAGAAACTTACATTGCTTTTTTTCTGTGGAGGCACAAATGACAATGAGACATCTAGCAAAACCCTAGGATATTATTTAGGCATCTCAACAGGTGGCTTCTCATCTACTAAAGGAATTCCTAGCCCATTAGTACAAGCTGAAAGTCACAATGTAAATAAGGTGAATTTTAAGAGAAAATAACTACGTGTAATACGCCAAAAATTATAAGTTTTTGAGAAGTAGATACCAAAATTTTTCAAAACGGAAAACAAGGGAAATATTAGAATTAAATTCATCTTCATAAAAAAAAGTAAAAGCTAAAAATTCAAAATTTAAAATTTTCACAAAAAGCCAAACTTTGACCAAAGTTGACAAAAATTTGAAATTTAAGAAAAGTCCTTATTTTATTAAATTTGGAAGAACATTTCACATCAAAACTCAAAATTATACATTAAAAATTCCCAATTTATCAAATTTAAAATAATTATATTCAAAATTTCAAATGAATTTTCATTTAAAATATTTTCAAAATTTGCGGGTTGTTACACTCTCCCCCACTCAAAACTTTACGTCCTCGAAAAGGAATGAGACACAGAAAATAAAGAAGGATAAGGTAGGATAACGAATAATACCTGGAACAAACAATTCCGGATTCGAAGCACGAATGCTATCTTCCGTTTCCCAAGTACAATCCCGATCATCAGTGCTTCATTGCACTTTGACTTGGTTGATAGATTTTCTTCGAAGCTGCTTCGTACCTCTATCGATAATACGAAGTTGCTTCCTCTCGATTGTAAGGTTTGGCTCAACTTCCAAAATCTCGAGAGCAGAAGGCTGGACAATCAAAGATGGATCATGAAGATACCGACGAAGATGCGAAACATGGAACACATTATGCACTCCAGAAAGTTTCGCAGGCAATTCCAAACGATAAGCTAAGGAACCAATTCTCTCTAAGATGAGAAAAGGACCAATAAACCTAGGAGCGAGCTTCCCTCTCCGTCCAAACCGAATCACATTTCTTAATGGAGAGACCTTAAGGAAAACCTGATCACCAACAGAAAACTCCAAACTCCTCCTAAACCAGTCAGCATACTTCTTCTGTCTATCTTGAGCAATCCTCATCCTTCTCCTAATCTCCTCAACCTTCTCAAATGCTTCTAGAATCATATCAGGACCAAGAACCAAATGATTACCGAATTCAATCCAGCAAGACGGAGATTTGCAAGGGTGTCCATAAAGAGCAGCAAATGGAGCCATAGCGATACTAGCCTGAATTATAAGAGATGGAATAAGATAAACAAATGTTTAAGACAACCTTAAACAGATATTTGATATTATGCCTGATAACTATTGTTATAGGTGAATTCAACGAGATGGAGATGATCTTCCCAAGATCCTCCATAATCAATAACACAGGCACGGAGAAGATCTTCTAAAATCCGATTTACCCTTTCCGTTTGACCGTCGGCCTGCGGATGGTAAGCAGTGCTCAGATTCAGACGAGTACCTAAAGATTCCTGAAAAGCTTTCCAAAACTGACCGGTAAAGATGGGGTCTCTATCGCAAACAATACTGATCGGAACACCATGAAGACGAACAATCTCTCTCATATAAATCTCAGCTAAACTCGAAGCAGAACGATTGGACCTAACCGGAATGAAATGAGCTGACTTGGTCAATCTATCCACAGTTACCCAAATACTCTCATTAACTCTCCTAGTCCTCGGTACTCCATCAATAAAATCCATAGAAACTTATTCCCATTTCCAATTGGGAACCTCAAGGGGTTGCAATAATCCAGCGGTCTTTTGATGATCAGCCTTAACCTGCAGACAAGTTGCACATCTACTAACAAAAAGGGAGATATCACGCTTCATACCACTCCATCAATACAGCTTCTTCATATCATGGTACATCTTCATCACACCTGGATGAATAGAAAGTCTAGACCGATAATTTTCCCAAAGTTACTTTTGCCTCAATCCATCGACATTCGGGACACAAATCCGATTATTAATCCTCAAAATCCCTTTATCATCGATCTGAGCTCCACTTCCATCTTGGCTATTACCACCAACCATGCTACGAACATTTTCATTAATAAGCCTAAGCATCTCATCCTCATCTTGCTTAGCAATAATACGATCCATAAGTGGAGAAGAAACAACATCGCCTTCTTTCGACTCAAAGCATCGGCTACAACATTAGCTTTCCCGGGGGTATAGTTGATGTCGAGGTCATAAGAAGCTAGAAACTCAAGCCACCTAACTTGCCTCAGATTCAAGTCCTTCTGGGTGAAAATATATTTCAAAGACTTATGATCCATAAAGAGCTCAAACTTAGTTCCCAATAGATGATGTCTCTAAAGTTTCAAAGAAAAAACTACGACAAGCAATTCCAAATCATAGGCTGCATAATTGGCTTCATGAGTCTTCAACTAACGACCGACATAAGCGATAACCTTCCCATCCTACATCAAAACGGCTCCCAAACCTTCACGACTAGCATCGGTGTATACCGTTAATCCCTCACTTCCATTTGGAATGGTAAGAACTGGTGCGGAAGTAAGCTTGCGCTTCAACTCATTGAATGCAGCTTCACACTTATCATTCCATCTAAACTTAGCATTCTTATGAGTTAGGGCGGTGAGAGGTGCAGCAATTCGAGCAAAATTCTCAATGAATCTCCGATAATAACCGGCATGGCCCAGAAAACTACGGTATCAGATGGAGTCCTAGGAATTTCCCAATCTTGAAACAAATAGGGAAGAATAAGAACTACAGAGAAAGAGATAGAATAATTAAATTCACAAAAGAAAGAAGAGAAGATAGACCTACATTGATCGCAACGATCTTAACTGGATCAACAGAAACTCCATCACCAGAAACTATATGTCCAAGAAATCGGACTTCGTCTTTCCAAAAATGGCATTTCGAGAATTTGGCTTTCAACTGATGACTCCTAAGGGTCTTCAAAACAAAATTAAAATGGGTTTCATGTTCCACCTTAGACTTAGAGAAAACAAGAATATTATCGACGAAGACTAGAACAAACTTATTAAGAACATCACAGAAAACCCGGTTCATAAGGTCGACAAAGAAGGCTGGGGCATTAGTTAAACCAAAAGGCATAACTAACCATTCAAAGAAACCATCCTCGGAACGGAAAGCAGTTTTGGGAATACTTTCCTCGGCAATTCTGAGCTGTGGAAACCGGTGGCTAGATCAAGCTGAGAGAATACAGTAGCTTCATAAAGCTGATCGATCATATCATTAATATGAGGCATTGGATATCTGTTTTTCATAGTGAGCTTGTTCAGCTCCCTATAATCAACACACATCCTCAAAGAACCATCAGACTTAGTGACAAAAACCACTGTTGCTCCCCATTCGGAATGACTGGGTCTGATCAAACATTTGGAGAACAAGTCTTCAATTTGCTTCCTAAACTCAACCTTCTCACGGGGTTCCATTCTTCTGGGAGGAAGAACTACAGGTCGAGCTCCAGGAATGAGGTCTATATGGAATTCAATTTCCTGTTTAGGAGGTAAAGAAGTGACTTCACCAAACACATTGGAATAGAGTTTGACCATAGGATTAGAATCAAGATCACTAGGGGAAGAATAAAGAGAATAGATAAAACTGCCTGCATACTCCTGAGGCATAGGCACTGAATCACCAAGGGCTTACCAAAATCATCAACAAGAGAAACAGTCTGGGTTTTACAAGAGATAACAACTTCATGCATCTTCAACCAATCTCCTCCAAGCAACATGTCAAAAGCATCGAAACCAAGAACATAGAAATCACCAGAAAAGCGATGGTCGGAAAAGAAGAGTTTCACATTGTTACAAATCCTACTAAGGTTTGCGGGACCACCAATCGGATTAGTAACAAACAATGGTTCGGTTGCAAACAGACATGGCAGAGGAGAAAGATAAAAGACAATATTCAACTAGAATGGAAATCCTAATCAAAGAATTCTATTAAACAAGGTGGATTCAAAAAGAAGGGAAATTCTAAGAAAAGGAATTTGATTTTGAAATAAGAAAATTTTATATCCAAAATAATCCTTGAAAAATCATTTGAAAATCATTTGAAAACCATTTTATACTTGAAAATACGTTCTCTCGCAAAGAATGATTCTAAGATTGATTTTACTCATTCTAGGGTATTTCTACCCTATCTCTAATGAGTTTTTTCCCCGTAGGCTAAGGTTTGCCTAAAACCTGGCTCTGATACCAACTGTAACATCCCACCGTTTTGGACCATTCAAATCGACAATAAAACCACACATGTCAGACTTGAATAATTCAAAACAACAGATTGTTAATAAAATTTGGGGCAAATAAAATCAATCACAGAATCACAGACACAGAATATCAGAATAACTCACAGCGGAATAAAATAAACATAGTAGTTCATGAAGCTACTAGATACAAAGTCTCAAAACTAATACATAACACTAAAGTCTGAAACCAATACATTTGGAAATTCAAGGTACATAAGTTCTCTACTACAAAAGCAAAAGCTGAGTGGAAATAACTGGAATAGAAATATCAGGTAGAAAGCTAAATCTTCGGCGGATCTCTAGCTCCAAAAGATGAAACCAAAGCTGTGAAACTCATGCTGACCCGAGCGTTGAGCAAAACACAAAATACTCGAGTCAGGACATATATGCTTATAAAATGTAAATCAACTCAAGTGAACTGTAAAAGAAATGCATCAATAACTTAAAGGATGCTTGGGATCGCCCATCCTCTAAGGATCCGTTAAACTATCTACTATGTAGTAATATATGCTATTATAATAATGTCTAAAGTAAACTATTAAAATAGCATTAAGGCGTTACCCATATCCCCCTTAACACATTTTATAATGCCAATAGTCTATAAAGTACCATAACTCACCGTAAACTGGAGCCGCCAAAGGATACCACATAGGTACGACATAAAACAAACTCGTAGAAGGCGCGCTAGGGTAGGTGACATGGCACAACTAGGCAACGATAGGGTAGATATACCAATTACACTTTCGGATTGTTGGTAACGCATAGCCGCAATTACCGCCCAACTCGATCCACACTCCCGAATCAAAGGTGCGCACCAAATCAATCACAAAGTAATAGAATGGCTAACGATGAAGTGTGTCCGATCGGAGGAGCTACCTCCTTGGCCCGTCAATTACTTCTGTTTTAGCCACCTTATGCTAACTCACGGGAATTAGGTCCACGTATGTATACCTTTAGGATCGTCACCACCATCCAACTTCATTTTGGAATCTCCACCGCGTACACAGTTGTTAAAGTTGTTTTCGATATCGACAGAGAGTATGCCCATATCCGATTCCGGCCCCTTTAACAACCAATCGTTATTATAACCCGTGGTTATTCAATTTCAAATGGTTTATTTTTCATTTCAAACATATTCCTTTCAAAACCATATAAATTCCATATCATTATTCTTTAAAATATTATTCATTTTTCCAAAGTCATACACTTCCAAATTCATTTAATTATAACCCCTTTGAAACGTAAAAATTTAGAAATCATAGCACCTTAAAATTGTAACCTTTAGAACCATAACATTCGGAACTATACCCTTTAAAGAATTTTATAGCATTCAGGAAATGTCACTTCAGAAAACGCAGCAGTACAGAAATGCTATGTAAGAATTCGCAGCAGTGCAGAAATGCTACTGTAAGAATTCGCAACGGTGTAGAATTGTTACTGTAAGAATCCACAGCAGTGCAGAATTGTTACAGTAAGGAAATCGCAGTAGTTTTGAATTGTTACCGTAAGAAATCGCAGCAGTTTTGAATTGTTACCATAATACTTCCTACTACAATAGATTATATAATCAAATAGTACATATATTTACAGTTTTTATTATAGTCATTATATCATTCCTATTATATTACTCTAATTTTAGCTATTTGGTCATTAAATAAACCACACCTTTAGTTAAATAACTTTGTTACTATAATGCTAAATTTTAAAGCTGAAATCCTTATGCTAAGTTAAAAGTACGTTATTAACTTACACTTTATTCTCCTTTCAGTAAATAACATTTATCATTTTTAGCACCCAAGTTACACCATTTACATTAGTTAAAACTTACATGTCAAATTTACGTTTTAACTTACATTTTTCTTTCTTCTCAAAAACTATTTATCATTTTTAATCACTATTACATGAATTAAAACTTACAGCTTATAGGTTAGAATAAAATACCATTATTAAGTCAAATCGGATTATTAAATTTCAATTAACCTTCATTCTGTAAATTAGATTCTGGAATTTACATTTCCAACTATTTATTTCTTATAAAAATTTTAACTCATGTAAACAAATTCACAGAAATTATTACATTAAATTTTAGTTGAAATTCATATATAAAAATCCACAATACTTAATAATTCTTAGAAAATCATTTTAAATCAACCACGGAGTCTATATAAAATTCTTTACCCTAGGGTCAAGTAAATACAGACATATATCATTTCAATCCACAATTTATTAATTTTCCGGGTTTTATATCATTCAAACCCATAATTTATTAATTTTTTGGGTTTTATAGCATTTCAAACCCGCAATCCCAAATCAAATAAAATTGCCCAGGCCTATCATTTCAGCACATAATAATTTTCCTTAATCTAAAGATCATTCGGGTATGTATCATTTCAACCCATAGTGAAGGAACTTGCAGTGTGAGAACAGAATATTAAATAAACATAACAATATTCAATATATCATGGCATATGATCATAACAGGTAAAATATGACACGAAATAACATAATATAAACATAGGTGAAATTCTCAACTTGCATATACAAAGCCATACAATTCCATTGTCATCAATTCACCAAAATATAAGTACGTTGTCAAGAGTGATTACTCACCTTTCGTTGGTTAGAGAAGTGATTCAAAATGCAACACAACGACTACAACAAGCACAACAAATTACGGACAAGCTTGAGTGAGGAGAATCCAAATCTGACGCTTTGCAAAATAAAATAAATTCCATACGTAAAAAAATAATTCACATAGAAAAATAAAAATAGAAAATTATATATTTGTAAACATGTGAAGAGGGCTTGTCTAAGGGTGCATAGGCTCGGCCATAGGCTAGTTTTGTTTGGGTTCGGCCATATGGGTTTGGGCTAGGCTATGGTTCGGCCATAGGAGTTTTGGCTAGGTTAGGCTAGGTTTTGGTGAAGGGGGTTCGGCCTAGGGTTAGGGTTTTGGTTGTGGAGGGCTCGGCCTAGGGATTAGGTGATGGAGGAAGTTGTCACGGCCTAGGCAAGGCAAGGTGAAGGGTTTGAGGAAGTTCGGCTATGGGGTTTTGGTTGGAGGAGGGGAGGTAGAGGCCGAAAATTGTGAAGAAGAAGAAGTGGAAAAGGAAAGAGGAGAAGTGGTTTGGGCTAGGGTTTGTGGTTGGAGGAAGAAGAGATGGTGTGGTGATGTGCATGGCCGAAATTATTTTTTGGGGAAGGAGGAGGAAAAATTGTAGAGGAAAGGAGGGAGAAAGTCTAGGGTTTTGAGGAGGAAGATGAAGAAGAAACTTACATTGCTTTTTTTTCTATGGAGGCACAAATGACAATGAGACATCTAGCAAAACCCTTGGATATTATATAGGCATCTCAACAGGTGGCTTCTCATCTACTAAAGGAATTCCTAGCCCATTAGTACAAGTCCAAAGTCACATTGTAAATAAGATGAATGTTAAGAGAAAATAACTACGTGTAATACGCCAAAAATTGTAAGTTTTTGAGAAGTAGAAACCAAAATTTTTCACAACGGAAAACAAGGAAAATGTTAGAATTTAATTCATCTTCATAAAAAACGTAAAAGTTAAAAATTCAAATTTTAAAATTTTCGTAGAAAGTCAAACTTTAACCAAAGTTGACAAAAATTTGAAATTTAAGAATAGTCCTTATTTTTTTAAATTTGGAAGAACATTTCAAATTAAAACTCAAAATTATACATTAAAAATTCCC
Source organism: Allium fistulosum (assembly GCA_030737815.1). NCBI lineage: Eukaryota > Viridiplantae > Streptophyta > Magnoliopsida > Asparagales > Amaryllidaceae > Allium > Allium fistulosum. The sequence continues at coordinate 1,183,210,230 of CM060903.1, forward strand.
AATTTATCAAATTTAAAATAATTATATTCAAAATTTCAAATGAATTTTCATTTAAAATATTTTCAAAATTTGCGGGTTGTTACACTAATATATATATATATATATATATATAACTATAAAGGTTATAGTTAATATTCTTCTTAAATAGTTTTAGACGAATAAAATAAAATTTATGAAATTTTAAATTATATATAATTATTATTTTAATCAAATTAAGAACTAAAATTAATTAAAATCGTTTAATTAATAAGATACATGTAAATATTATATAAGTTAAATATACATATAAATATTATGTAAGTTAACTAAACTATAATAGTTATAAATAAATTGAACTTACATAATGATATGTAAGATTAAATATAAGTGGAACTAAAATAATGCAAAATAGATTTTTGGAATAAATACAAACGCATGGTATGTATATCATGATATCGATCGTGTTTGACATTTGTAGCATAAGGTATTTTATACTAGTTACATTATTCCTCAAATTGATATAACTTTAAGAAATATTAATGATTATGAATCTTTTATATACAATTATCCTCTATCATTTATATATTTATAGATTACTTGCATACGCATTTGTTGTTTAGTAAACATAAGCTAGAGTTGTTATGTGTAGTACTATTAATAAATTGCTAGACGATGCAAGGTAAATGCTTGTATTTATTGAGCAAACTCAAAGTATGAGCGTCTATACTTTAGCCACCGATAAATGATAGATAAGAGCGAATAATCTCTTTTGATTTCTTGATCAAACTCAAGGTCAAGATTAAGATTAGGGCAAGGACCATGGATGGGAGCTATATATGATATAACCGATAAAGTATTATCCATCACTTGTAGGGCTATGATTTGTGGAGCAAACTCAAAGTTAAAATCCAAAGTTAAGTGAGTCCTAACACTCATTAGAGAAATCAAAAGATTTCTATATTCCTCTTAGGTTTTTGATAAATATAAAAGTCTAGTGGGATCTTTATTAGAATAAGGAAATGATAACATTTGACCATTGTTGTACCGTAAGAACATATGCTATATAAAGTTAAAATAGTCTACTTTAATAAATTTGAGCAACTACTATAATGGGTAAATTTGGTTTTCAGTTAAAATATATAAGTGAACTAAATTAAGATTGATAAAGAAATATAAAATATACATACAAGTAAATCTTTTGGCACGTTGTCACTTCAAGACCCATGTAAGAGCCAAGTTATACAACTACTAAATACATTCGTACCTTGGTCACCTAAGTGATTATTTTTTCAAGACCGTGTATTGTCTTCTATGAGTTTTGAAATCTAAAGCAATATGAGAATATGTATATTTGATACATATCCGAGCACATACAAAAGTTATTTGGTGAATAGTTGCATTCGTAATATACGAATCTCAATGAAATTAGTTCATCCAAAATGAGTAAGTAAAACATAATGCAAGATTACGTGTTCAATACAATTGAATATAATGAGAATCTTGTTGTGTTGAAAACAACAAAAAACCCAGGACTCTACATTCACCTAGGAGTCTGATCATTGAAATGTCAGTTTTAATCAGTTTACTCAATATTCTTAAAAATGAATGTAAATTTTCATAATTAAAACTATTAAATTAAATAAGATTTTGAAATTTAATATTGGAAGAAATTAAAATTTACGATTTATTAATGAGAAAAATAGTTAGAATATAATTTAATGTTATTGTTTGAAGGTAATTGACAACTATTTTAAGGAAATTTCAATTAATTGAAATAATTGTAAAGTTAATTTGGTTATAATTGTTAATAAGGAATAAAAAAATTGTTAGAATCAATTGTTAAAAATTTAATGTAATTAAATATTGATGTTAATATTATTTAAGATGATAACTGTAGAATAAGAATGTAATAAAATGTAAACTAGTGTTAAATGAATTCATATGGTATTGGATGATTGAATAATAAGAGTGTAAATCGAAATAAAAGAATTTAATCGAAAATTAAAATATAATTAACTGGGTTTTATTACAGTTGTAATTGAACGCTGAATTTAGTGTAATACTTAAATATTGGATATAACATGGAAAATTTATTTTAAAAGATTTTACATTTCTATGAAACCAAGAATGATAAAATAATAAGCGGCTAAAAACTCTAACCACCTCTGTTATCTCATGTTTAATTCCTTTTGAGAGAAGAAGTACTTCAATGACTTATGATCCGTATAAAGCTCAAACCTCTCTCCCAAATGGTAGTATCTCCACACCTTCAAAGCAAAAAAAATTGCAGCTAACTCCAAGTCATGCGTTGGATATCTAACCTCATGCGACCTAAGCTGTCTAGAATCATAGGCAATCACTTTACCTTTCTGCAATAGTACAGCTCCTAATCCAGTACCACACGCATTTGTATAAACTACCAAATCCAGATTCCCCTCCGGAACCACTAACACAGGTGCATGGGTCAACAAGTGTTTCAAGCTTTGGAATGCTTCCTTACACTTATCGATCCACACAAACTTTACATCCTTTCGCGTTAGCTTGGTCATTGGTGTTGCTATCCGCGAAAAATCCTTTATAAACCTTCGATAATATCCAGCCAATTCGATAAAACTTCTTATCTCAGTTACCGTTTCTAGTCTCTTTCAATTATTGACAGCTTGGATCTTATCTGGATCGACTGACAACCCTTTCTTCAAAACCACGTGACCAAGAAATTTCACTTCCTTCTTCCAAAAATGGCACTTCGAATGCCTTTAGCTGATGCTGCCTCAATATCTCAAGCACAACTCTAAGATGAACTTCATGCTCCTTCTTTTCCTTAGAGTATATCGGAATATCATTTATGAAAACCAACACGAACCTATCCAAGTGCTCTCGAAAAATCCGGTACATCAAATCCATAAAGAATGTCGTGCATTAGCGAGTCCTAACGGTATAGCTTACCATTCGTAACCTTGTTCTAAATGCCATCAAATGATATTATCTTCTACAACTCTAGATGAAAACCAGTTTCTAAGTCTAACTGAGAAAATATCCTGGCTCCACTCAAATGATCGAACAAATCGTCAATCTTAGGCAAGAGATATCGATTCTTTATCGTATTCTCATTCAACTTACGATCATCGATACGTAGCCTTAAAGATCCATCCGGCTTCTTAGCAAATACTGCGGCTGCTCCCCAAGGTGAACTACTCGGTTTGATGAAACTCTTGCCTTCCAAATCTACCAACCGAGCCTTCAACTCCCTCATCTCTATAGGTATCATCCGGCTTGGCGGTCTACTTACTGGTTCTGCTCCATGCACAAAATCTATCTGAAACTCAATGGCTCGTTTCGGTGGCAATCCTACTACCGGCTCAAGGACTTCTATGAATTCTCTAACTACGAAAACACGATTCAACTCATCCTCTAACTCCACAACACCCAACAAAGCATTCATCTCACAGCTAGGGTTTTCTACGGTATAAACTATCCAATCAGTATAGTCCGGGTGGCTAAGTGATATTTTCCTATCCTAGCAAAGTATCCTAGCATCATATTCACTCAACCAATCCATACCCAATATAATTCCGAACCTTACAAAGTCAAATTTATGCAAACTACAAACAAAGGTATGACCTAACAATTCGAACTCTAAGTGGTCACACTTCATCCCAAGTGTCGCATACCCTTCTATCGGATTTGCAACTTTTAAGGAAGTAACTAAATATGTGGGTTCTAGGTTAAGCTTATCTATCAAACATCAGGATATAAAATAATGTGATGCACCAGTATCAAACAAAACGCTAAAAAACATACAATTTATCTAAAGCGTACCTCCCAAAACTGCCTTTCCTTTCGCCTGCAATATCGGCTTCGAAGTAGCAGGCTCCGATGCAAATACTTGGCCTTTATCTCCTTTACCTGGCTCTTTGCACTGGTTCTTGTAGTGCCCAACTTGATCACAGTTGAAACATCTAACTCCTTTCTTCTCAGCAGCCTTCTTTCCTTTGCCTGTCCGGCACTCATGAGCATAATGGCATTTCTTATCACACTTGTAACCGACCACTTCAGACTTCCCCTTCTTTGATGCTACACCTTTCTGAGCACCCTTCTTTTGAAAGAACTTTCTCTTCTGACCTTGCCCAACCTGGACCTCCTTCTCCTTCTTCTTCTCCAAACAAGCAAGCATCTCTTCATGTCTTAACGTCATCGCCACTACCACATCACAAGGATCTTTGGTATGCGGTAAAGTAGCCCTAGCCAACTCGGGCTTCAACCCCTGAATAAACTTCTCATTCCTTTTCAAAACTGTATCAATAGTGGCATACCTACATCTAGCTAACTCTTCAAACCTGCTAGCATACTCCAAAACAGTCATTTCTCCTTGTTCTAACTCAGCAAACTTTCGGATCAAAACAGACTGTTCCATCACCGACATGAACCTCTCCTAGAACCTTCTCCTAAACTTAGCCCATGTCATCTCCTCTATATTTACTCCATCAGTCACACTATTCCACCAAAATAAGGCTGCTCCTTGAAGTTGTCTTGAGGCAAGCCTCCTCTTCTGCTCGTCATTGAGCCCTAAATCAGCAAATATCCTTTTATAGTACATCCACCAATTCTTCTCCTCTATAGCATCCTCAGTTCCGATAAGCGGCTTCCCTCCAAGCCTAGCATAGCCTCTACTCAAGTTAGCATAATGGTTGACAACTGAAGCTTCCTGAACTCCTCATGTAGCATTTCCTCCAACAACCCCAAAGGCAATCCCACCTTGCACCATGTTCACAAAAAACTTATACGTTGCTCCCATATCCACTTGTGGGACTCCAGCACCAACATTCTCAGCTTGAGCCTGACTTTGAGTCCTCCTTATATTGGGTCGGGCATTTCCATTAGTGGTGGTGTTGTCCCCTCCTACGTTAACTCTGCCTCTTCTAGCATCCATATCTGTATTCAAGCCTCGTGAGATACAAAAGATTAGCCTAAACAGAGATAGGAGAATAGAGATATAGCGTATACATATATATATAGCAAATACAAGTACGTTACTATAATGTTATCCCATACCCCGATCTTACTCTAATTCCTAAGGATTATGTTTTAAAAAAAAATCATTTTTAGTTAAAGTATTCCATAAACCTATGCTTTGATACCAAGTTGTAACATCCCCTATCTAGAGGCCCAAATCTAAGCGCTACAGATGCTGTACTCATCCATAGTATTAACTTCCGGCGACTAAATACGGCTATGTTAATGGTATTCATAATATCAAAAGCACTTGAATATGAAACAAAACACAATTTTCAAAAAAACATATTTTCATATTACATTTTCAAAACACATGTTTCACATTCAATTTACATAACCCTATGATTGTTTCCCAGGTTTAGATAAAATATACTTATTACATAAATACGCCAAGGTTGACCAGAGTACTACATAGACATAACTGTCTTAAATACAACACAGCGGAAAACAAAACAAAACAGCAACTCCTATATACCTACCCGTCAGCCACCAGCTCATCTCCGGAAGCTTTAATCGTCAACCTACTAAAACCTGTAAAACCTTAACCCTCAGCCTACTCAAATCAATTTTTGAGCACCCAAGATTATAAGGGGAAAGCATAAACTTCGAGTCAGACATAAAGCCTGGTGTGAATAGTATAATACATCTCGGATATACGATAATAAGTGAGACCACGCCGCTTAGCGAAACGGGTGTCCCCTCACTTATATCCTTTTTAAAACATAACTTTTGCAAATCAAAATCCTGCAACCAAAACTTGTTAAAATTGTAAAGCATTTTATGTAAGCTTACATATTGTTAACTCGCCTTTTGGAAAGGCCGTAGACAAGCAGGTTTAACTAAATTGATTGTTCGGATATTAATGCTGGAATACAACAAGTTTGACTCGACTTGATGGAAAGACAACCAATCACGGACGATAAACATGATTATGAAGCCGGGATTCGGCATAGTCGATGGACAAAAGACGTTGGATATTTGAAATATGAGTTTCGACAAAAGTCGAGTTATCGCGAGTTTCCTGGAGTTTGCTACGAGTCGTACTTGGACTTGCTTTGGGTTTTGAGTGGATCGCTTTGGGTCAGGCAGAGCCCTGCTTCGATTCACTCGGGGCCGATGTATATTTCAAAGGGATCGGTGCTATAGTGTTTCGGGTCAGCATCCTACAAACTTCGGGTCGGTGGAGTAAAAGGAGCGGTATGCATTTTGGAGGGATCGACTATTGCAGAGGGGTCGGCATAAGTTAAGAGCTCATCATCAAAATGGGGTCGGCTATACTATCTCCTCGGGTCGGCATTCCATTTGTAGGTCGGTGAGCTAAGGGATCGACATCAGAAGGAGGACTCGGGTTGACAGCGTATTCTCCCTGGGTTGGTTCGCTCATTTCTTTTGGTCGGCACAAGAGTATGGATCGGTATATTGAATATGGTCGGCTGCTTCAGCTCATTGAACTCCCAACTTCGGGTCAGTGAGACGAGGACTTTGGGTCGGCTAAAGGGGATCAGTGTCTTGAAGAAGTGGGATCGGCACAGAGTTACTCTGAGTCCAAACATGTTTTACTTCGGGTCACAGGCGAGTTTGCTCCGGGTCACATCTACGTTCACTTCGAGTCATTCCCAGGGCAACATTGGATCGGCGTATTCCGAGCTCGGGGTCAGCGGTGATGATGGACTTGGGTTCGGCTATGGTCTTAATGAGCCCGAAACACTCATGAAGCCCAGTAACTCAGATTTTGCCTATAAATACAACAGGCGGGGCCTCAGAAAAGGGATCTTCATTTTATTTCCCTTCTTCTTCTCCATTAAGGCTACTCTACCATTATTGTTTTGAAAACTCTAGATTGTAACTGTAATTGATTCTCACATCAATAAAAAGGAAATTTATGGAGTGCACGTAGGCTAGAGTCAGCCGAACCACTATAAATCCATTATTATTACTGCTTTCTTTTTAAATTTTACTACTTTTCATATTTATACTCTCTACATACACTCTATCTGTTATCTGTGACTATGAATTGGTGCTTTCAACGGCGTTTGGATGTTAGTGACCAATTTTGGCGCTAACATTTTGGTACTTTCACAGAGAAAGCTAGCACTCAGGGACTCTTAAGCTTAGATTTTGGATTTAAGACTTAGGAACCCGGATTCTGGAAGCTATGGCAAAGCAATCAACTAGGAGACAGAGGACGGAAAGGAGTCAGCAAGAATTAAGTCAGGAGGCTTCCTTCAGAGCTAACCAAACCTCAATCTATATTACTAGAGACAAGATGGAAACAATGCTGAAGAGGAAAGAGGACATGATACAGAACCTACTCCGACAGGTTGGACAAGTTGGAGTGCAAATTCAAGGGAATGGACCAACCACAGCTGCTAGCAATGCAGAGCCAGGAGTCGGAGCTGCAGAAATTTCTAGAGGTCAGATTCATAACCAGAATGGAGAGATTGAAGGAAATCAGCAAAGGCCTGGAGGCAGACCCCATGGATTGGATACTGGAAGGACTGTGAATGAAGCTCAGCGAGTTGGGGCCAACGTGAACCTGAATGAGCAATATGAGGAGTACTACCCAGAGTATCCTCTAGGACATGAGGGGCAGGGTGAAGATGCAAACAGGGGACCACCCCTGGATGGAAACTAGGGGATGGTTAGATTAATAAGAAGGATTATGAGAGGAGGACTATCGAGCAGAGACTTGGAGGAAGTCAGTCAGAGTCCGTTCACTCCGAATATCAGAAATGCAACAAACCCTCCAGAATTCAAATTGCCAACATTAGAGGCCTACGATGGGAAGTCGGACCCGACCATGCATGTAACCAGATACATCAGACATATGGAAGTGCTGGGGGCATCTGAGGAGGTGATGGTGAGATGTTTCCCTTTATACTTGACAGATTTGGCTGCGCTCTGGTTCAGGAAGCTAGAGAATGGATTGATCAGGACATGGGGCGAGCTAGTGGAACGCTTCATGAAATAGTTCAAGGTCCACGTGACGTGACCCAAGAATGTAATGACACAAGCATCGATGAAGCAGAGGACAGGAGAGTCCATGTGGGGTTTTCTAATGCGGTTCAATGCAGCTGTAGCTTCGGTAGATCGCCCGGATCCATCAATGATTTTGATGGCAGCGGTAGCAGGGATTGCAGAAGGCACTACGTTTAAGGATTCATTGGAAAGGGATCCACCATAGGATCTTGGAGAGTTCTATCATGAGGCAGAAAGATTCATTCGGTTAGAGGATTCATGCGCTGAAAGGCAAGAGATAAACGCCATGCAAGGCGGAGGAACGTCTGGGGAAGGACGTAGGATGGATAAAGGAAAGCTTAAGCTGGACGATGGATATGGTGGTTCTAACAAACAGAGGAGAGGTCGGGAACCCAAATTCGCGACATACGCGGACTTGACAGATAATCTGGAATGGATTTATTTGGACACACAGAGGCAGCTCCCTTATCGAAAACCACCCAGGAGGGGTCCTACTGAACGGGAATGCTGGAGTGGAAAGTACTGCCTATTCCATGAGCTGGAAGGGCACGCCACGGATGAATGCCGCCACTTGAAGGACGTGGTGGAGGAACATGTTAGAAGTGGTAGAATACCATGTGAAGGACTGCACAAGAGCGGTAGAGCACGAGCAGATACCGCTTGGACCAAACAGGAACGACCCTGGATTAGGGTCACGACTCGTCATCCGCTAATCGTGATGGCAAGGGCCGAGTTCAGGATTTAGACTCCAGTGATCGAATAATATTTTTGGATTTTGTTTTAAAAAATAAAGCAGCTATGCCACATACACATTATGGGGAACCAGAGCGATCCCTAAGCAAGCTCTCAGATGGTATAGGCTGCTCTGCCCGGAGAGGCCGCACTTAGTTTTTCTGTTTTTCTTATTAGACATTTGGACCTTGTATTTAATAAACTAATTTGGACTTTATGGAATAAATCCCTAACCGGAGAGTCACGGGATGGATATTGGAGGTCAGTTGGAAATTAACCGCTTTTGTTCAGGGACACTGAACCGGAGTGCAGGGAGCGACGCTGCTTGCTGAAGAACGACAGGACCGGCTCGCTCGTCATTGTTTCCCCTTCATTGGAGAGTGACAGGATGGGATCCAGCAAGAGCTCGAAGAGGCTATAATCGGTCTAGGACATAGGCCATGGCATCACTTAATATTCAGGAATACTGAACTGGAGTGCAAGGAGTGATGCTGCTTCGCCGTAGAGCGACAGGATCGGCTCACTCAATGTTGTTACCCCTTTACCGGAGAGTGGCAGGATGGGTTCCAGTAAGAGCCTGGAGAGATTGATATCGGTCCAGGAGGATTGGGACATCGCTTAATGTTCAGGGACACTGAATCGGAGTGTAAGGGATAGGTTGCTTCGCCGGAGCGCGATAGGATTTTCCTATTCATTCGTTAAGTTTGGATCGAGCTTAACAAGGGTCCGGAGAGGCCGTCAGCGATCCAAAGATATCGTAGGATTTGATTATTGACTTCCAAGGTGTCATATGGATTCGGATAATGGCTTCAAACAGCTACGGATTTGGCTAAGGACTCGGTGAGGTTCCGGTTTTGGATTATAGGACCTGGAGAGGTTCAGGCTTTGAATTTGGACCCGACGAGGTCCCGGGTTTGGATTACAGTGCCCAAAGAGGCCTCGGACTTGGATAAAACAATCTGGAGAAGTCATGAATTCAGTTAATTGATTTGGAATGGACTTAGAACTGGATAACGACTCGGAACAGTAGCGGATTAGGCTGTTGGATTTGGAGCTGTTCAAAACACACCTTCCTATCGCAAGGCATGTTTTGGGGGTCCAATGTTAACCCGCATTTTCGCAAGGCCGTAGACAGGCGGGTTTAACTAAATCGATTGTTCGGATATTGAGGCTGGAATAGAACAGGTTTGACTCGACTTGATGGAAAGACGACCAATCACGGACGATAAACATGATTATGAAGCCGGGATTTGGCATAGTCAATGGACATAAGATGTGGGATATTTGAAATACGAGTTTCGACAAAAGTCGAGTTGTCGTGAGCTGTGCAGTCAATTCCTCGATATTGCCCTGATATATCCTCGATATATCCCATAGCGGACTTTTGGGGCAACGATATTCCGATAATGCGGCCCAATATAGCGGATCTGCTATTATCCCCGATATTGTGGCAATAATCCGCTATATCCTCGATTTTGTTGCCCAGCTATATCCCCCTTTCCTATAAATAAGCATTTTGCTTGATGTCTTGCTTTTAAGTTTTATGGTAACTTCAAAGTTTATGTAACAATGATATACGCTGTTGGTTATTATAACTAGTTCTAACTTTTTAAGTGTCAACTTTGTTTAACTTTACTTTATTATAACTTGTTTTGCTTGGTGGGAAATAATAAGTAATACCTTTTCCTCTTTTTAATGTAGAATGTTCATCATTCCTCTTTTTAAAGTTGTCCGCTATATCCTCGATATATCTCCGCTATAACTTTTCGCACCTCAAACGCTATGGAGCGGCAGGGCGCTTTAACTGCACAGGTCGCGAGTTCCCTGGAGTTTGCTTCGATTTCGCTTCGAGTCATACTTGGACTTGCTTTGGGTTTTTGAGTGGATCGCTTCGGGTCAGGCAGAGCCTTGCTTCAAGTCACTCGGGGCCGGTGTATATTTCAAAGGGATCGGTGCTTTAGTGCTTCGGGTCAGCATCCTCCAAACTTAAGGTCGGTGGAGTAAAAGGAGCGGTATGCATTTTTGAGGGATCTACTATTGTAGAGGGGTTGTCATAAGTTAAGAGCTCATCATCAAAATGGGGTTGGCTATACTATCTCCTCGGGTCGGCATTCCATTTGTAGGTCGGTGAGCTAAGGGATCGGCATTAGAAGGAGGACTCGAGTCGACAACGTATTCTCCCCGGGTCGGTCATCTCATTTCTTCGGGTCGACACAAGAGTAGGGGTCGGTATATTGAATATGGTCGGCTGCTTCAGGTCATTGAACTCCTAACTTTGGGTCGGTGAGACGAGGACTTCGGGTTGGCTAAAGGGGATCGGTGTCTTGAAGGAGTGGGATTAACACTGAGTTACTCCGAGTCCAAACATGTTTTACTTCGAGTCACAGGCGAGTTTGCTCCGGGTCACATCTATGTTCACTTCGAGTCATTCCCAAGGTAACATTGGATCGGTGTATTCCGAGCTCGAGGTCGGCAGTGATGATGGATTTGGGTTCGGCTATGGTCTTAATGGGCTCGGAACACTCAAGATGCCTAGTAACTCGGATTTTGCCTATAAATACAACAGGTGGGGCCTCAGAAAATGGATATTCATTCTGTTTCCCTTCTTCTTCTCCATTAAGGCTACTCTACCATTATTGTTTTGAAAACTCCAAATTGTAACTGTAATTGATTCTCACATCAATAAAAAGGATATTTCTGGAGTGGACGTAGGCCAGAGTCAGCCGAACCACTATAAATCCTTTGTTATTACTGCATTCTTTTTAATTTTTACTGCTTTTCATATTTATACTCTCTACATTCACTCTATCTATTACCTGTGACTATGTATTGGTGCTTTCAACGGCGTTTGGGTGCTAGTGACCAATTTTGGCGCTAACACATATCATGTCACAGATGGACTATCTGTCCGAACACTATAGTTTTGTTTGTCTAACTACTAACCTTTGACTGACTCGAGCCTACCAGACAATATAACAAAATAATCTAACATATGTTAGACACACCTCTTCTGGATGGTCAGTCCTTAACTATCTGTTAAATACTTCTCTTCTGGACGGTCTGTCCCTGACTTAACATCTCCTAGGGTCACCTGATCCTAATGGTTTTGCGGGCTCACCAATAACCTATTTGTACACAAACATATATTCCCTTCTGTGTGTAATCATAATTTTAGTCTTACCTGTGACAAAGCCCTACACATTGGAATTTTGGACTAAATTAGCTAGGGCCAGTAGCTAATGTATATGGCGCGACCCTATACTAATCCCATCAGGTATTCTAACATCTGAGTCATTTTACTTAGGGATACCTTCCCGAAATTTTCCTTGAAAACCTTTTCATTTGAAATCGATTTAAAACCTTTTAAACCAAACTTAAACAAGGAAATTATATAGTCCATATACTTTACTCAAAATCACCTTGCCATGTTATATATATAATTTACTCAAACCTTTGTGGATGAAAACATTTAACTTTTGAAAGTACCCCTTTTGAATCATTTGAAAGAACCTCTTTCGAAACCAAGTAAAACCCTTTATTCAACCTAGGCCAAAAGGCCAAAACCTTCCTTTCGAAACCATTCATAGTAACCTTTCGAAACTATTAAAAAATTTCCCTTCGAAAGCTTTAAAACCTTAGACATCTTTCTTTTATAACACTTTGAAACTGCCTTTAGAAAACATTGCAAAACCTTTCCTTTCAATCTTTCAAAACCATTGGAGAACCACCCCTTAGAAACTTTCTTTAAACCTTCCGAAAGCATTGGGGAAGCACCCCTTCGAAACCATCATTTAAAACATTTTGAAGGCATCAAACCTTTGTAAACAGCAAACCTTTCGAAAGCAATTGGGTTCAATTTAAACATGTGGAAATCACCTTTCGAAACCATTCAAAAATTACCCCTTCAAAACCTTTGAAAACCGTTTCGGTCGAAACCATTTGGATTATGCCTTCAAGTAGAGCAAAAGGATCTGAAATCCATTAAAGTCGAAAACATTCCTTTCGAAAGCTATTCTTAAGTAAAGAAGTGATGGTGTCAAAGCCTTACTTCCGAAAGCATTGGAGAAGTGGCCAGGTTTAAAAATAAAGTATACCATCCGAAACCATTGACTTCGAAAGGTAAGAAAAGCGACAGCTAAAGGGCTTCGACTTAGTTGAAAGCCTATATTTAAAAACAAAGGCGCAACCTCTTTAAAACCATTTCTCTAAACCAATTGATCCTGTCGAAAGCCAACCAAGTCGAAAGCAATAGAGTCGAAAGTAAAGCAGACACATTTTTCACTTTAAAACAAAGCAGCGCTTCGACCCTTTCGGAACCCCTGGGTTTTGACCTCATACCTTCCACCTCCTTTCCAATTCGCTGCGCACCAAGTCTTTGATGCCATGCACATTGGTTTCGATAGTGATCGAGGTGAAGGGACTAAGTCGAAAGCCATCTGTGCCGAAAGTGGCGATACGGGCTAAAAACAAGTAAATTTTGTCTAACTAAAAACAGGAATACTTTTTGACTAACCAGCTATGTCTGTCAAAATCTTGTTGGTTGCTAGTTATTCTTTTCTAAAAGCATTACCATAATTCCAGAAATAAAAATTAAATTTATTTTATAAAATACCCCTTCTCCTTTTATAAATATATAAAACATTTAAAACCCATACCTTAAATAATTTTATATATTCATTAACACACTTAGGAAAATTCTACAAAAATTACAGAAAATCATTTTCAATAAGTTTTCTAACATATATAAATTCCAGCCCCAAATAAATAATTATTTAACCGTAATTAATTTATAACTCAAATAATCATTTTCTACACTAGAAAATTTATATAAAATCCACCATAATTCAGAAAATTATAAAAATTTAAACCCATTTCTAAAATATCATTTATGATCTAAATCTAATATCGCAAGGCATTTGGATGTCATTTAATATGGTTTTCATATCAAAACATATCATAAAATCTATATGAACAAGCATAAATCATCAACAAGCATATATACACATTTAATCATTCAAACACATAACATAAACTTGCAAAACACTTCAGATTTAACTTAAAACCGAAAAAAATTAAAAGAATGAGATGTAGTCATTATTCACCTTAGCTTGAGATTAAGGATTTGAGGTTTGATTAGCTTTTGATTTGATTAATCTTCCTCCTTAGCTTTTTCTTCCTTTAGTTCTCTAAAAATGGTGGCCCGCCTCTAGGTTTTTAATTTGCAAATGAGAGTGAATAATGGAATACACGGCTAAGGAGTTTAAGGTTTAGGGTATAAGAATATTCCTTGTTCCCATTTTTCCCCGCCTACTTCCTAACCCTTTATCTATTTTATTTCATGTTATCTCATTTTGATTTACTCATTAACATGGCAAGGCTACCCCTATTAATCACAAATCATAATCCATTAATCACCTTACATTATTTTATTTTATTTATCTAATTAAATATCCTAAATAATGTTGCTAAAAATATGAGGTATTACATCACCTCTCCACATGCCCATAACTTCTCTTTTACACCTCCTACCTTTAGCAAATGACGAAACTATCCTTACATACAAATACCTCTTATCCATTAGAAGCTTCTAAAATGTTCTAATTACTCCATGAAGAAAAGTTTATTAATTAGTCCTTAATGTGTTCATATATTCATTAGCTTAGTACAAAAGAGTTCAAACAACTTATCTCGATTAAAAAGCTGTTTATTGATAAAACGATTTTCGGTCACATTATCGATATTTCTTCGAAGTATATATTTTTGTAAACAAACAAAAACATGTTTCTTATCATTATTAATTAATTAAGTGATGTTTAACAAGGTTATAAAACCACATTTATAACACTTAACTATATTTCAAAATGTTACGAAATTCGAAGGCGAAATGTTGGAAATTATGGGTCGCTACAATATATAAACGTTCAACCGAGGAGATGAATCCTCGCTTGAATAGCGTTTCACTTCCAATACTTCCACTTGACCCAACTATAGTCAGTTGATGGAATTTGTGCCACAATTTTACTATAATCAAAGTGGAGCTTTCATATTGAAGATCAACAGTATTCTCAAGTCGAGAGAACTTGTAAACTAGTCAAACCGATATTTTCTATTTGACCTTAGTTACATTAACCAATAGAAAACTATCAAGTGAGTCATTCCATATTTATCCAATAACCATTAGTACGTAATCCTTTATTGGCCTAAGCAGTCATGAGTAATATACTGCCCAACATTTGGAGAGCGCTACGTACTCTAGTCTTAACGGATGCATCGATATCCAGTCTTGATACATCTTGACTAGGAATATTTAAAACGGTATGTTTATTTTATTGTGATAAATCACTCATGGTTACAACGCATTGTAACTACTATCACAAAACATACTATTTATGGATTTTCTATTAAATATACTTTTAATTAAATTACTCAATTAATATAACATACTATACCAAGTATATAATAGAAATAAAACACCTTTTATTTCGAACAAGATCGGTTGTCGAGTTAGATATGTAACAAATTACATAATCACACTTAGGGTAACTCTATCAGATTTAACTATAATCAAAGTGGGGTGTCCACATTGAAGTTCCACAGTATTCTCAAGTCGAGGGAACTGTGTAACATCGCCACTTCAATTTTTTCTATTTGACGTATTTATTTTAATATAGTTAGTCATTCAATAGTTCTCCAATAACTATGTGGTTCCTCCAACAGCCAGGAGTAATACACTGCCCAACATTTGGAGAGCTTATGTACTCTAGTCTCAACTGATGAATAGATATCCTTTCTCGAAACATCTCGACTGGGAATATTTAAAACAATATGTCATTTTTCAACATGACAAAGTTCTCATGATTAAAATACATTGTAATTACTATCACATGACATATAATTTAATGATTTCTATCTAATATACTTTAAATTACTTAATTAATCACATCACAATATAACAAATATTTAAAAGAATGAAAACACCTTTTATTTTGAACAAGATTGGTTATCGACTTAGATATACGTAACAAATTACATAATTGCCCCTAGAGCATATCCCTAACTCTATCAAGTAAAAGGTGGTTAATATTCTCCCTTTTCTCCCTTTATAAATACCAGTGCATACTCACTCCTTTTCTACTTGATGGTTCATCCCCTTGCCTCCATTATCTCTAATTGACCACACCAGCTGAGGCCGAACCTCATTTGACCAAAAAAAAATCCAAATACAATTCAAAAGTGGAAGAAAGCATCTTCTTGCAAATTTGAGTGGAGGATTAAAGATCTTAGGAGTCAATTCCTGATCCAGGTGTTACAAATGGCAAGATCAACTAGGTAACAATCAAGTTTTATTTTAATCTATATGCTTATGTCCTATGCACCTATATATATACAATACCGCCATTTATTTAATATTTTTGCAATTAAAATATAATTCATCTGTATTAATTCGAAAATTATAACGTATTGAAATTATATATGGATTACACACATACATACATACGTATGTACATACATGCATACACACACATGATATAAATTATGGCCACACAAAAAATATACTTTTGTATAAATTGTTTTAAAGTTAGAATTAATTATAACATAATATAACATAATTTTATATAAATTAAATAATTTTTGGGTATTTTAATATACACACACACACATACACCTTTTAGTTTTCGGCCTAAAATATATGAAAAATTATATTTGCTCACAGATTTTTTTAAAACAAAATTCTATGCCCAAAATGATATTATTATTATTTAACAATTATATTATTTATTATATATAAATTTATAACTAATATATATAGGCTAAAATTAATATTGTAAATATACATATATTGTAAACCGAATATATTTGAATCAGTCATTATTAGATATTTATTTTAATATTTTGAATTTTAAAATAATTTGAAAAAGTCTTATTTAATTTAAATTCAAATATATTGTATTTTGACTTAGCCAAAATTGGATTTGAATTAAGAGAAATTTAAATATTGAATTTTAGTTTAAATTAATATATTTTACTTAGTCAAATAATTTTTAATAAATTTAATTATATATATACACACATATACATACACACACACATATATGGCAATATATAGTATATGCATATACATGTCTAAACTATATATATGCGGTACTAATAATATGTATACAAACCATATATATATATTTAGTATATTTAAGCGCGCACACACACACATATATATACATACTTAACCATTTATATTTCCGTGATGTATATGAATTTATAATACATATATAAGTATAATATATATGCATACACAATTGTATATACATATATTATACTTATATATATACACACACACAGTCAAGGACCATTGCTTAATTGTATATACATATATATTATACTTATATACACACACACATAATCAAGGACCATTAGCTTAAGTGATAAGATCTCTAAATTGTGGTTCTAGACGTCGTAGGTTCGATCCCCCTAAGCACTAAAGTGAGTGCTCTACTTTAATTAAGTATCACTCCAGTTATCAAATACACATACATGTACTCATTATTATCGTATTATTATGTTACTTTGGGAATATATGTGATATGTTCAAAATATACAACATATAAATAAATAAATATTAACATTTAAAAATAAAATAAGATATTATTTTAAAATGTAGACTGGATCTAATGCTAACTAATAGTATACATAGGCTCATTAAGATCCAAATATGGACATTTTTTGAAAACTATCCATTTCACCCACTACCAATCAGGCCAGTTTCAACAATGGTATTAGAGACCAATTGGTCCATGCAAATTAATTAGTCAACATTTAGAGTCAGCTAATAAACTTATCTGACTAATGGGTGTCTGAAATAGAAGTGTCTAGGATTGGGGTTGGATAAAAAGTATTCTCCCCTTCTTGGCTCCTAGCCTGGCTCAATGGGTGGAGTAAGTCATAAATGTTTACCCAAATAAATGACCTAGATTTTATTAAGGCCAGAGGGATAATTTCAAATTTGAACTTCAAAATTTTAATATATTTGAAATTTAAAGTTAAGTTTAAAATATAAAAGGTGTAACGACCAAGAATTTAATAGCTATTCAAACAGATATTTAATTATATTTTTAAATAATAAATAAATGAATTTTTGTTAGAAAATTAAACTATTATAAATAATAACTAATGATAATAAAATCAATTTCAAGTTTTATTTACCAATATATATAGTTCATACAGAAATAGAAAATATGATCAGAAATTATTTTCCGAAATACTGATTTTCATTGGTTAAAAGTTCTCTAAAATGTCATAACACTATTGTAAACACACATGCACAGACTACCAACTATCTTAACATGATGAATACATGTATATATGCATGTAATATTTGCTCACTTAAGTATATAAACATATAAGATAAAAGAATATTTTTTTATTAAAAGTATATATATATATATTAACATATAAAAATATCTTTTTCAACACATAGCACAAGAGGATATGGCATGAATAGTTGCATAAGAGGGGGGGTACATGTGGTTGACAGAAACGAGGGGGGAGGAATGTAGATGCATGCATACATATATATTTACCTCAAGCACTTTATATATTTTTAAATATTTCCCTAAGCCGATAAATACCCCTTAACTCACATATTTCTCATTTTACAATCTCCTTCTCTACTTTAAATTTCCTAAAAGCTTAAGAATACATATCCATGGCCTCTCTTCATGTTCTCTAATTTGAGAAAAACCACTTCTTTTCCACTTAAAAACACTTCTACACACACTACAACACCTCCTCTTCCAAAATACAAGCACCATCCACCACTAACCTACATGATCGAGCCCAAACTCTACATGGCCGGGGCCAAACTCCACTTGGCCGAGCCCAATCTTGGTGCTTAGCCACTCAACGACTCCATTTTTGCAAGTTACGACCATGTTCTAGCTTATATTCAAGTCGCATGTGGATATCGGCCAGCATCAACGCTAAGAGCGAGTTTGGGAAAGACTAGAGTTAAAACTGATAGTCCAATGATACTTTCACTATCGAGACATTGGATGGAGGGGCACCGCCAATTGGATGTTAGATTGTTTGTAGTAGAGCACAACCACTTAACTCTTTAGAAGTCTTTCGATTAGTTGAGGGGGGATTTGTGGGGCCATAGCACGAGGGGAAAGGGACAGACCAACTAGAATATCTGTATTGTAAGCCTAACGAAGCAATCCTTTACAGATATAGAAAATCCCCATCTGAGTTCCGTACATGGTAGACCTTGTTGGTGGGACTCAGATAGTAGCAAAACGATTACGTAGTCCTCAACGTACGCACTGGGTGGTACAAAGTGGATGTTTAAGCACTGGTATAGACTAGTGCGAATGCAATTTACATTTTCATAGTAAGTAAAGGAGCATCTGTACTGTATGTCTTACGAAGTGGTCCTTTACAAATGTAGTTACAGAACGCTCTCGAAGCTAGACGATGGAGTCCTTTTCGAAGAGGATACGAAAGGTACCATGGGTGGTACCTAAGACCAATATGGTCATTGGGCATATAGCTACATATATGTATATATTAGTTATTAGGGTTTTATCTACTATGGAGTAGATGGGCACGGTTCACCAGCAGAGGTGAGAGTATTGTAACCTAATGAATCTAATATAGGAATAAATGGAAATAAAATGGTATATGTAGAATTAAGCCTATAAGTATATAATTTATTCATTCACCAGAACATTTGTTCTGACCCCCTCCTCATAACATCCTACAGGTTAGGAAGATGGCAGAGACTTCTCAGCTTTATGACACTTGCTTAGAAAGTGTTATTATCTGGGTGAGTATTTACTTACCATTATATTTTAGTTAATTCCACTGTGAGATAATTAATTGGGCTCTGATATATTTACCTTTTCCTATTTGCAGGATACCAGATACCCAACTCGGGTTTCAGTGGGCTTGGTTTTTAGCATTCTTACGAAAAATCCGGACCGCTGGAATTCGGGTTGTTACATTTGGTATCAGAGCCTAGGTTTAGATTCCTAAGTAGATAGTGAGTGAACGTATTTGTAATTTAGTATATATATACACACTCTTAAAACCCCAAAGAGAAGTCCATTCTTTTAAGTAAATCAATAGTTGGAGAATGTTTGAAAAACAATTCAGTATATCAAAACTTGGAACGAGGAAATTCCAAAAGACCTCATATGGCAAAGATTTTTGGATTCAGTAAGGGATATTTGGAAAGGTGAAAGCAAATTTTAAAAAGCCACTTTTTAGTCTAGCCCAGTAATTAAACTCTTAGGAATTTGAAAAGTTTTGAAAGATTTTCATGTTCTAACTTTATAAGTTTACAACATTATGATTTTATTGGTTTAAATAGGGGAAAAAAAATTTAAAAGCATTTTTGAATTTGGGAGTAGAGATATACAGTTAGAAAAAAATATAGGTATTATTGACTTTAATTAAAAACTACTATTTTGGGCTGTAGTGACGATGTTTTACGCAACATCTATCTTAGCCGAGTAGAAACGTACTTTGAAATCCTTATTTAAGTACGAAAAGGTTTATAAGTACGTAAAAATAATTTTTTTGGCTGTTAAAAAAATGTTAAGTTTTTTTTGGGTTAGACGATTTAAGTTGCTGGAGCAAGCTTATGGACATTAATTTAAGTTTAATTGAAGTATAGAAGACGTCAAGACTCCACTTGGAGGGTGGAAAGCGAACATAGATATTTAGCCAAAGTCGTAACCGCGACTCAAACAGCCGGTAGTGGGTAGAATTTGCGTAGGCTTCGATTAGTCAAGGGGAGGCGGACGAGACGAAAAAAATAATAATAAAACAAATAAATATAGCACAGACCGACCAGGTCGACCAAGCGGTCGACCGAGCTGTCGACCGGTGGCTTGCAAATGGCACGCGTAAATACACGTGCTTTGCTCCTCTCCTGCTCATTTTTGCTCCCCTTCGTCATTTTTGCTTCCTCCCCGAAGACAGCAGCCGCACCCAAAAATCCTCCCTTCCACCCACCCAAATTCCTCCAAAACTCCACCGTTTAACTCGTCGTTAGTACCAAATCAAAGCACGTCACGAGATCTACTCGGATCCATACTACGTTACCGAAGATATGAGAGTTTTTCACCATGCCTCCAAGACCCTCTTTAGTTCACCTCTTTCCCCACCTCACACCACAGGAGATAGCTTGGTGTTATAGTGATAGGCGTATAGTACAGTCTTACTCTAATACAGCCGCATACCAATCTCTACAAGGAAGGGCGGTGAAGTTTACTGATTTTCTAGGCACGCATTTAGAGCAGCTCTTATTGGACACAGGGCTGCGACAGATTCTTAGTCATGAGACGTTCGAGCAGCGAGCGTATCCCAGGTTAGTACGTCTTTTTGAAGCTAACTTACGTACTAGCGATGAGGATGAGGAGTTGGCCTTCTAGTCGGAGGTCAAAGGAGTTAGTATAGTTTTCACCGAGTCTCAGTAGGCTAGTATTTTAGATATCAGAGGGCATGGCTTAGAGGTAGGGTAGATAGAGATGACAGACATGGCCGTCTTGCAACAGATTCTTTTAGATCCCCGGCACCCTGACTGGAGCACTGGACAGTTGACCCTGTTAGCTAGGTTAGTTATCTACATTCTACAACATAACCTTTTCCCCAAGACAGGGAGTCGTGATCAGATATACCCTATTGTGAGGCGGGCTACCTACGCCATATTTGGAGGATTACAGGTGAACTGGGCTAGGACGATTATGGCCCAGTATATGACAGTGACCGGACTTCATCGATCCACTATGATTTACTATCACCTTTGTACACGGGTCTTCAGGTGGGCTGGGGTGGAGATGGAGAGAGACTTATAGTGAGCAGGCCCACCCCATGATAGATTCATCCACTCTGAGGAGGATGCACATAGGATTGGCCCAGATTCAGGCTCCGCAAGAGGAGCACGAGCACGAGCAACAGCCATCACCACAGCCCTTACCGCATTGGCAGGCACCCCATTACTTTCATGAGCATCATCACTTTCCCGCGCCACCGTTTGGAGGTGACGTAGGACATACCGAGTCGCCATGGCCCGCTTGGGCATCAGAGCCTACGACGCAGAGTACCTGGGATATGGACATGGATATGGATCTTGGGGAGAGGGAGCAGGACCCTCTCAGCCCCCTCCACCGATGAGCTACGAGGATTAGTTTAGGACCCTTGCCGAGAGGCAAGAGCGGCTCGCTAGGGAGTACGCAGAGATTCTTCAAGGGTAGCAGGAGATGATTAGGAGGCATGATGAGTTAGCTAGCTCTCAGCGTGAGGTTGAGGCGAGCACTAGGCGGTAGGAGGAGCGCCTTAGCTGCTTGGATTCCTTTTTGAGAGCTTTCCCATGTCAGGGCAGACAGGGGCATAGGCCCCCTATCCCAAGATGATGGCTATGTTAGCCTACATATGTCATCTATTTAGTATTGTATTGTAATAGGGTTTATTTTCTCTCTTTAGTTATAAAATTTGTACTCATAAGTATGCATTTAAAATTCTATGGTAGTAAATCAGTATCGATGCTTTTTCTCTTTATTTTTGTGATATTCACAAGTGGAAAATATGGACATAAGAACGTTATAAGAATAACAAAAAGGAAAACAACAAATTAAAGAGGCGACGGAAACGTCAGCTATTTTCTTATGTAAACCATGCTTGGGAAAAATTAAAAAGGGATTTTTATAAGATAGCAACCCAAAATTCCAAGTATGGGGAAAGATGTACGAAAAAAAGAAAATCGAAGAAAAATGTAGTTTCTCCATTTTCTGTCTTCTTTCTAACATAAGAACTCGAATTCAGAAAATTAGATTTTTCTGAAATTCGAATATTAAAAGTTGTGTGTTAGGATTTGGACGAAAAATTGGTTGAACTACACCCCTATTTAATAGGAGTGTGGAAAAAATTGGGTGAAAAATATTTTAAATTTTCAATTGCATTCATATAGAAATTACAAGTATATTTAGGTTGTGTGCATCATGTTTTAAAACTAAACTTTTAAAATAAAAAGCATTCATATAGGAGGTA
Source organism: Allium fistulosum (assembly GCA_030737815.1). Classification (NCBI taxonomy): domain Eukaryota; kingdom Viridiplantae; phylum Streptophyta; class Magnoliopsida; order Asparagales; family Amaryllidaceae; genus Allium; species Allium fistulosum. Next base: position 1,183,232,979 of record CM060903.1, read on the forward strand.
CCGCTTAGAGATTTATGTACATGCATATACTTTGTCTTGAAAAACACTTTTGCACGAAAGCACGGATAGTTGCAAAAAATGGATGAACACAAAATGGTTGCAAATAATGCGAGAGATTACATAATTTTTTTACCCTTGTCAAATTTCAGGGACGAAATTTCCCAAGGGTGGGAGAATGTAACACCCCACATTTTTATATAGTTAAAATGTAATGTATGACGATAAATAATGAAAATAAATAATTTTGGAATTATCGAAATATGGCTCCGGAACTTGTACCATTATGTCAAGGGCAATTTTCTGATCAGTTTCCATATATAACTTGTCTAAAACTGAACTAATATGAAGGAGTTAAGCACGAAACAAAATAAGCGATCGAGCTGGAAAATATATAAAATGTAATAAATAACACAGATATGGGCCGACCAGGAGGTCGACCCAATGGACGCAACGGCCGACCGTTTGCTAAGGGCGGTCGACCGCCCGGTCGACCCGTGCGCAATCTGGACAAAAATTCGTCCAGATTTATACCATGACGTGTTTTCTCCTTTTTGTGCAATCTGAGCCATACGTTCTTCAATCCCATGGCTCCAAACGACCGTGTGACGTGGTGGCTCCAGGTTCAATCCAAGAATCCGACGGTCTGAGATCCCCAAGCTCCAATATAAATAGGACCTTAGGCCTAACTATCTTCTCACAATTAGATTTTCCCCCATGGGTTCATTGCCTAAGGCTAAACCCTAAATAGAAAATAATTTCTAGGGAGAAGATCTCTAAAATAAAGTATTATACACATTGGAAGAAGGGGATCCAGAAGGACTAGGGAACCAAGCGAAGCACAAGCAAAGCTAAGGACGACAGGAGAGTGGATTTATTTATATATCTTTTAAGTTTAAGATATATTATCGTTAGATTCCCATTTAGAAAATTTTATTCATTAATTGATCATAATAATTAAATTAGGCTAAACTATAAGAAAACTTGCAGTTAATTTACAGTATTTAAACATTAATTTCTATGCCTTATTTACATCTTTTGTTCTACATTTTGGAATTTTATGCAAACGATAGTTTTCTTCTATCCCTTCTTTTCTTTCTTCGCGTATGGATAAGAATAGGTAAAACATGAATATGGATTATATAAATAAGAAAACTGAAATGAAAGAAAATAGATGCAAAATAATAAAAGTTGAGAGATAAAATTTCTGTAAAAATTGCATTGAAAAGGGAAAAGTTAATTTGGGGGTGATTATTAGATTAATTGGTTGGTTAGAAGATGGGATACATTTGCATAATTTAATAGCTAAAAGATAATGATAAATGCAACTGCCAGAATAAAAGAAATAAATGGGAGAAATTAGTGTAAAATAGAGAAACCACTATATTTTGCATTACTCCAAAATAGTAAAAGAGACACCTTGCAGTTACGGATTATTGTTTAAAGTATTATTCTACATTAAAATATGAAAATGGATTATATAGTCTTTATAACCAACCGAATAAAATAGAATTACTTCCTAAAATATCAGACGATAAAGTAAAGTATGATTTGGAACAACAAAATTATTAATTTAAGAATTTGAGGCTATGAAAAAATTTAAGGAACCTAAATCTGCATTTACTGCGCAGGCTATTTAACTAGGAAATTATTATGATAAGTGGATCATGTAATATTAGGGAATTAAAGAAAATTCTATATCATAATAAAAGAACGCCGACTAGGCAAGAAATGCTTGTAATTGTATAATGGATTATAAAAGAAGAAAAAGTAACAATTCCAAGTAGAATTATAGCATAGGTTATAATTATGAAATAAGAACGGAAAAGCTTATCGTGAAACTTAAAACAAATTGGTAAGTGATGATAGTAGAGAATAATGATAGAAGCTTATTTAAAAAACTTGTATTAAGTTAATAAGTAAATATAACATAAATAATAAAAGAGGCTTATTTATATATTAAGTTAAATAAGCAAGATAGTAAATGTGGCTCATACTAACAGCATTCCTTATTAGATGGGGGCAAGAATATGTTAATTAAATTAAAATAGGTAACCAATAGAATAAGAAAGCAAACTAAATGCAATTTAAAAGATTTGACTTAGGGTCTAATAAAAGAATCGGAATGCGTTTGGAGCATCCCAAAGGATGAAGCGCCTAACGAAGCAGTTCATCATGGATTTCAAAAATGGAAGAGCACGTCCAACTTATTGATTTTGGGCTAGAGGGAAGTGCGAGACTTCAATGGGACGTGAGGATACTCCAGGATGCCCTCTGGATAAGTCTAACGAAGCTGCATCCCCGGAGGCAGGTCTGTAGGTGTTCCATCAAAAGAGTATGCCTTGACTGCATTTGCATTGTAGGCCTAACGAAGCAGATCCTTTGTAGGCTGTCAGAAGGGCTTGTTGTTCGGAGTAGGGTATTCGTATGTCCAGTACTTGCAAGTAAGGTTAAGGATAGTCGCATGCGGATATCGGCCAGCATCAAGACTAAGAGCGAGTTCGGGAAAGACTAGAGTTAAAATCGACAGTCCAATGATACTTTCACTATCGAGACATTGGATGGAGGGGTACCGCCAATTGGATGTTAGATTGTTTGCAGTAGGGCACGACCACTTAACTCTTTAGAATTCTTTCGATTAGTTGAGGGGGGCTGCGTGGGGCCATAGCCACGAGGAGAAAGGGACAGACCAACTAGAATATCTGTATTGTATGTCTAACGAAGCAATCCTTTACAGATATAGAAAATCCCCGACTGAGTTCCGTACAAGGTAGACCTTGTTGGCAGGACTCAGATAGTAGATAGAATGATTACATAGTCCTCAATGTACGCACTGGGTTGTACATTGTGTATGTCCGAGCATTGGTATAGACTAGTGCAGATGCAATTTACATTTTCGTAGTAAGTAGAGGAGCATCTGTACTGTAGGTCTTATGAAGTGGTCCTTTATAGATGTAGTTACGGAACGCTCTCGAAGCTAGACGATGGAGTCCTTTTCGAAGAGGATACGAAAGGTACCATGGGTGGTACCTAGGACCAATATGGTCATTGGGCATATAGCTACATATATGTATATATTAGTTATTAGGTTTTTATCTACTATGGAGTAGATGGGCATAGTTCACGAGCAGAGGTGAGAGTATTGTAACCTAATGAATCTAGTATAAGAATAAATGGAAATAAAATGGTATATGTAGAATTAAGCCTAGAAGTATATAATTTATTCATTCACCAGATCTTTTGTTCTGACCCCCTCCTCGTAACATCCTACAGGTTAGGTAGATGGTAGAGACTTCTCAGCTTTATGACACTTGCTTAGAAAGTGTTATTATTTGGGTGAGTATTTACTTACTAGTATATTTTAGTCAATTCCGCTATGAGATAACTAATTGAGCTCTGATATATTTATCTTTTCCTATTTACAGGATACCAGATACCCAACTCGGGTTTCAATGGGCTTGGTTTTTAGCATTCTTGCGAAAAATCCGAACCGTTGGAATTCGGGTTGTTACAGAGATACCTAATTGGAAGTGTGAGATGATATCAATGGATTTTATCGATGGTTTACCCAACTAGAAAAGGAAATGACGGAGTATGGATTATCGTGGGTCGGCTAATGAAGAGCGCACATTTTATTCCGGTAAAACCAACAAGGACTCCAGCTTCCTTAGCCGAAATTTTTATGAGAGAGATTGTCAGGTAGCGTGGAGTTCCAGTGAGTATTATAAATGATCGAGACCCTATATTTACTAGTCAATTTTGAGAAGCATTGCAAAAAAACTCAATAAAAAAAGTTGAGCCTAAGCACAACATACCACCCCCAAACAGACGGAGAGAGTGAATCGGATTCTACAGGTTCTCTTGAGAGCGTGTATTCTGGATTTTGGTGGATCATCGGAGGATCATTTGCATTTAGTTGAGTTCTCCTACAACAATGGTTTCTGGGCGAGCATCAGCATTGCACCTTATGAATCCCTATACGGAAGACCGTGCAAGTCACCAGCATGTTGGCTTGAGAGGGGAGATAGACTAGTACTTGGGCCGGACATGATCCGAGAAGCTACTGAAAAAGTTGCTGTGATTGAGAAAAGAATAAAGGAAGCCCAAGATCGCCAAAAGAGTTATGCAGATAAAAGGCGGAGGGATTTGTAATTTGTGGCGGGATACTTGGTGTTCATAAAGATTTCACCAATAAGAGGAGCTGTTAGATTTGGAAAAGCTAGAAAGTTAGTTACAAGGTATATTGGACCTTTCCGTATTCTTGAGAGGATCAGATCGCTTGCTTATAAGGTTGAGTTGCCAGAAAGATTGGTCAGTGTTCATAAGGTGTTCCACGTGTCTCATTTGAGAAAATATGTTCATGATCCATCCTTAATTGTGGAGCCATCGGTTCAAGAGGAATTGGAGATAGAACCAACTCTGACAATGGTTAGACATCCAGTTTATGTTGTGGATCAGGATGAAAAGAGATTGCGTAATAAGGGTGTGACTAGTCAAGATTCAGTGGACTGAGGATCCAAGAGACTACACTTGGGAGACTGTGGATCATATGAAAGAAGCCTATCCCGAGTTGATGTTAGGATAGCTAGTTGTCTATTTGTTGTATGTATAGTGTATGCATGTTTACTATGGATGATTAGTGTATGTCTTTGTATGTATTTTATGATATGAATATATAGCTTTTCGCGTAGTTTGAATTATCTCCTTGTTTGCTAATTTCTAGACGAAATTCTTTTAAGGGGGGAGAGTGTAATGACCTAGAATTTAATCGCTATTTAAATGGATATTTAATTATATTTTTAAATAATAAATAAATGAATTTTTATTAACAAATAAATCTATTTTAAATAATAACTAATGATAATAAAATCATTTTCAAGTTTTGTTTACCAATATATATAGTTCATAGAGAAATAGAAAATGTGACCGGAAATTATTTTTCGAGATATTGACTTTTCATTGGTTAAAAGTTGTCTAAAATGTCATAACACTATTGTAAACATACATGCACACACTACCAACTATCTTAACATGATTAATATATGTATATATGCATGTACATATTTGCTTACATAAGTATATAAACATATAAGATAAAAGAAGATTTTATTTATTAAAAGTACATATATATATATATATATATTAACATATAAAAATATCTTTTTCAACACATAGTACAAGAGGATATGGCGTGAATAGTTGCATGAGAGAGGGGAAGGGGGTACATGTGGTGGATGGAAATGAGGAGGGGGGTAATGGATATGCATGCATACATATATATTTAACACAAGTACTTTATATATTTTTAAATATTTTCCTAAACCTATAAATGCCACTTAACTCTCATGTTTCTCATTTTACAATCTCCTTCTCTACTTAAAATTTCCTAAAAGCTTAAGCTAACATATCCATAGCCTCTCTTCATATTTTCTAATTTGAGAAAAACCACTTCTTTTCCACTTAAAAACACTTCTACACATAGTACAACACCTCCTCTTCCAAAATACAAGCACCATCCTACACTATCCTACATGATCGAGCCCAAACTCTACATGGCCGAGCCCAAACTCCACTTGGCCAAGGCCAATCTTGGTGCTTAGCCACTCAACGACTCCATTTTTGCAAGTTAAGACCAAGTTCTAGCTTATATTCAAGTTTTAGCAAAAATTCGCCTTGAATTAGTAAAGTTTCGATGAGTAAAACTCTTGTTTTTGGAAAAGAAAACAACTTCATTTTGATGAACTATATGCTGTGAAAATACAATGTTTGTTGTATTGAAGTATCATGTTGTTTTAATGGCATATGATTATAAGTTTGTGGTTGAGCTTGGAATTGTGATTTGGATGTTAAACGATATGTTTTGGATATGGATATGTGAATGGTTGGTTATGATATGATGTTAGTGTGTTTATGAAACAAAACCAAGTGTATGTGATGTAAATGTTGTGAAGTTAGCACCTTGGAAAGTCGTAAAAGACTTGAGATTCGATTTAAAAACAAAAGCTTGTTTTTTTCTAGTTTTGGATTTAGTAAATGTTTTCCAAGTTTTCACCTTTTGTTTAAGTTTCAAAGCTCTTCCATTGTGTTTCAAAACCATGTAGTAGCTAGAGTTAAAGTGAGGTTTTCACCTAGAAAACAATTCTAGCGAACTGCGCTCATAGTGATAAATTACAAGGGAGTTGGTTTCGATAAGCGGGTCATGATAATCTAAGCGCATGGAACATATGTTCATATGTAAATCTTTACACCCTTATAGTGGAATGTTCCACTATAAACAACTTGACCCTTTAAAATTATCGAACGTTGGTTTGGAGAAACTGGGATCGAATAACGGTTGTTATCCGAAAACCACTTCGAACCAACATAAGCGTTCAAATTGGAAATAGTGAGGGCCAGGTCCAAGATGAAGACTTTGAAGTGCAAGGACTATTTGCTACTAACCCTAAAGGTGATTCCAAAATGAATGTAGTGGAAGTAGTGCCTTCGGTTCGTTCATCTCCTAAACGACTTGTATGGACGAATGCTGGCATTGTGTCAACATTTGTAAGGCAATGTTAGTATTCCAAGTGGCAGTGTTGTAGTAAAGGTAAACGTAGCCTCAAGCCTCACCAACCGGAAATGACTAAAATAATGTATATGCAGCTAAGCTGAGTGGGTCACTCCCATTAGGGTAAGGTCACTCCTATCTAGAGTCCCTATTATCAACTCATGTATGCTTCGGTACGGTTGTTAATCCTAACCAAGGGGTGATCTTATTCGGTACTATCCAACAAAGAGTAGGCCGGTTTTGTTTTGGCAGGGGATCCCGACGAGGTCCTTGGTATTATTTTATCTATAGATGCACCGTGATGGGCGGTACTGCAGTAGCCCAGTCATTGTATGGAATCCATTCTTCAATAAGTGCCGTAAATATATTGAAATGCGAGATGCAAGCATTTCAGCTATGTTCAATTTTACTTGAAAACCCTAAACATTATCATAATATCATGGGATTTCTATATAAAGTGTTTTGGTTATCGTAAATTAAAAACCCATCTGTTTGTATATGCGGCGTGGTATTACGAGATATCTTTGATTTTCAAAGCATTTTATAAAAAATTAAAAATTAAGTTGATTTGAGTTTACACACACCAAACCCATGTCTGACCTTGAGTTTTATTATCTTTTCCTAAAACTCTTGGGTACTGAAATTTGTATGAGTAGCCAAGTGATCTGGGTTTCTCACGAAAGCATTTTGAAGAAGCTGGGCATCTAGCTTCACCGGTAGCTAATTATATTCAATTCCATTGTATATGTATGTATGATGTATATATTTTGTATGAGAAGGTAGTTATAACTGTTCAGTTGAAGGTTGTAATGTAATGACTCTGATGTATTATTATTATTGTGGAAAATGACTATGTAATCTCCTATATTAATGTAGTTTCTTCTTATCTTTCGTTTTCTTCTTCCCTTAATGACTTGTCTTTCAAAGTAAAAAAGGCGGTTCGTTACAAAAGAATTTTATAAATGTTATAAAATAAATTAAAAAAATTAAATTTATTCTGAGAAATTAATTTTAATAATTTTTGAAATTTTATTGAAAAATATTTAATTAATATGATTAATTAATTAATTTTATATATATATATATAACTATAAAAGTTATATTCTTAAATTTCTTAAGGTAAATAAAGTAAAACTTAGATAAAATGCATATATATATATAACTATAATGGTTATAGTTGAGTAATTTAAGATGTTTTAAATTTTCTCAAAATTATTTTGAGAAATTAAATTGAATAAATTTCAACATTCATTGAATACTCAATTAAAATGTTTAATTATATAAGTACTAATTGAAAATTTAATACACACACACTGATTGTAACATCCTGCCATTTTGGACCATTCAAATCGACAATAAAACCACACATTTCAGACTTGAATAATTCAAAACAACAGATTGTTAATAAAATTTGGGGCAAATAAAATCAATCACAGAATCACAGACACAAAATATCAGAATAACTCGCAGCGGAATAAAATAAACATAGTAGTTCATGAAGCTATTAGATACAAAGTCTCAAAACTATTACATAATACCAAAGTCTGAAACCAATACATTTGAAAATTCAAGGTACATAAGTTCTCTACTAAAAAATCAAAAGCTGAGTGGAAATAACTAGAATAGAAATATCAGGTAGACAGCTAAATCTCCGGTGGATCTCTAGCTCTAAAAGATGAAACCAAAGCTGTGAAACTCAGGTTGACCCGAGCATAAAGCAAAACACAAAACACTCGAGTCAGGACATACATACTTATAAAATGTAAATCAACTCAAGTGAACTGTAAAAGAAATGCATCAATAACTTAAAGGATGCTTGGGATCGCCCATCCTATAAGGATCCTTTAAACTATCTACTATGTAGTAATATACGATATTATAATAATGTCTAAAGTAAAGTAAACTATTAAAATAGCGTTAAGGCGTTACCCATATCCCTCTTAACACATTTTATAATGGCGATAGTCTATACAGTACCGTTACTCCCCGTAAACTGGAGCCGCCAAAGGATACCACATAGGTACGACATAAAACAAACTTGTAGAAGGCACGCGAGGGTAGGTGACATGGCACAACTAAGCAAGGCCAGGGTAGATATACCAATTACACATTCGGATTGTTTGTAACACATAGCCGCAACTACCGCCCAACTCGATCCACACTCCCGAATCAAAGGTGCGCACCAAATCAATCACAAAGTAATAGAATGGCTCACGATGAAGTGTGTCCGATCGGAGGAGCTATCTCCTTGGCCCGTCAATTGCTCCTGTTTTAGCCACCTTATGCTAACTCACGGGAGTTAGGTCCACGTATGTATACCTTTAGGATCGTCACCACCATCCTGCTTCATTCTGGAATCTCCACCGCATACACAGTTGTTAAAGTGGTTTTCGGTATTGACAGAGAGTATGCCCGTATCCGATCTCGGTCTCTTTAACAACCAATCGTCATTATAACCCATGGTTATTAAATTTCAAATGGTATATTTTTCATATCAAACATATTCCTTTCAAAACCATATAAATTCCATATCATTATTCTTTAAAATATTATTCATTTTTCCAAAGTCGTACACTTCCAAATTCATTTAATTATAACCCCTTTGAAACGTAAAAATTTAGAAATCATAGTACCTTAAAAATGTAACCTTTAGAACCATAACATTCAGAACTATACCCTTTAGAGAATTTTGTAGCATTCAGGAAATGTCACTTTTCAGAAAACGCAGCAGTACAGAAATGCTATGTAAGAATTCATAGCAGTGCAGAAATGGTACTGTAAGAATTCGCAACGGTGCAGAATTGTTACTGTAAGAATCCACAGCAGTGCAGAATTGTTACAGTAAGGAAATCGCAGCAGTTTTGAATTGTTACCCTAAGAAATCGCAGCAGTTTTGAATTGTTACCATAATACTTCCTACTATAATAGTTTATATAATCAAATAGTACATATATTTACAGTTTTTATTATAGTCATTATATCATTCCTATTAATTACTCTAATTTAGCTATTTGGTCATTAAAGAAACCACACCTTTAGTTAAATAACTTTGTTACTATAATATTAAATTTTAAAGCTGAAATCCTTATGCTAGGTTAAAAGTACATTATTAACTTACACTTTATTTTCCTTTCAGTAAATAACATTTATCATTTTTATCACCCAAGTTACACCATTTACATTGGTTAAAACTTACATGTCAAATGTACGTTTTAACTTACATTTTTCTTTCTTCTCAAAAACCATTTATCATTTTTAATCACTATTACATGAATTAAAACTTATAATTTATAGGTTAGAATAAAATACCATTATTAAGTCAAATCGAATTATTAAATTTCAATTAACCTTCATTCTGTAAATTAGATTCCAAAATTTACATTTCCAACTATTTATTTCTTATAAAAAATTTAACTCATGTAAACAAATTAACAGAAATTATTACATTAAATTTTAGTTGAGATTCATATATAGAAATCCACAATACATAATAATTTTTAGAAAATCATTTTAAATCAACCACGGAGTCTGTATAAAATTCTCTACCCTAGGGTCAAGTAAATACGGACATATATCATTTCAATCCGCAATTTATTAATTTTCCGGGTTTTATATCAATTCAAACTCGCAATTTATTAATTTTTCAGGTTTTATATCATTTCATACCCACAATCCCAAGTCAAATAAAATTGCTCAGGCCTATCATTTCAGCCCATAATAATCTTCTTTAATCTAAAGATCATTCGGGTATGTATCATTTCAACCCATAGTGAAGGTACTTGCAGTGTGAGAACAGAATATTAAATAAACATAACAATATTCAATATATCATGGCATATGATCATCACATGTAAAATATGATATGAAATAATATAATATAAACATAGGTGAAATTCTTAACTTGCATATACAAATCCATACAATTCCATTATCATCAATTCACCAAAATATAAGTACGTTGTCAAGAGTGCTTACTCACCTTTATTTGGTTAGAGAAGTGATTCAAAATGCAACACAACGACTACGACAAGCACAACAAATTACGGACAAGCTTGAGTGAAAAGAGAATCCAAATCCGACGCTATGCAAAATAAAATAAATTCCATACGTAAACAAATAATTCACATAGAAAAATAAAAATAGAAAAATATATATTTGTAAACATGTGAAGAGGGCTTGTCTAGGGGTGCATAGGCTCGGTCATAGGCTAGTTTTGTTTGGGTTTGGGTTCGGCCATAGGGGTTTAGGCTAGGGTTCGGCCATAGGAGTTTTGGCTAGGTTAGGCTAGGTTTTGGTGAAGGGGGTTTGGCCTAGGGTTAGGGTTTTGGTTGTGGAGGGCTCGGCCTAGGGATTAGGTGATGGAGGAGGCCAAGGCAAGGCAAGGGGAAGGGGTTGAGGAAGTTCGGCTATGGGGTTTTTGTTGGAGGAGGGGAGGTAGAGGCCGAAAATTGTGAAGAAGAAGAAGAAGAAGGGGAAAAGGAAAGGGGAGAAGTGGTTTTGGTTAGGGTTTGTGGTTGGAGGAAGAGGAGATGGTGTGGTGATGAGCATGGGAAAAAAAAATTTGGGGAAGGAGGAGGAAAAATTGTTGAGGAAAGGAGGGAGAAAGTCTAGGTTTTTGAGGAGGAAGATGAAGAAGAAACTTACATTGCTTTTTTTCTGTGGAGGCACAAATGACAATGAGACATCTAGCAAAACCTTAGGATATTATTTAGGCATCTCAACAGGTGGCTTCTCATCTACTAAAGGAATTCCTAGCCCATTAGTACAAGCCCAAAGTCACAATGTAAATAAGATGAATGTTAAGAGAAAATAACTACGTGTAATACGCCAAAAATTGTAAGTTTTTGAGAAGTAGATACCAAAATTTTTCAAAACGGAAAACAAGGAAAATATTAGAATTATATTCACCTTCATAAAAAAAAGTAAAAGTTAAAAATTCAAAATTTAAAATTTTCACAAAAAGCCAAACTTTGACCAAAGTTGACAAAAATTTGAAATTTAAGAAAAGTCCTTATTTTATTAAATTTGGAAGAACATTTCACATCAAAACTCAAAATTATACATTAAAAATTCCCAATTTATCAAATTTAAAATAATTATATTCAAAATTTCAAATGAATTTTCATTTAAAATATTTTCAAAATTTGCGGGTTGTTACACTCTCCCCCACTCAAAACTTTACGTCCTCGAAAAGGAATGAGACACAGAAAATAAAGAAGGATAAGGTAGGATAACGAATAATACCTGGAACAAACAATTCTGGATTCGAAGCACGAATTCTCTCTTCAGTTTCCCAAGTACAATCCCGATCATCAGTGCTTCATTGCACTTTGACTTGGTTGACAGATTTTCTTCGAAGCTGCTTCGTACCTCTATCGATAATACGAAGTGGCTTCCTCTCGATAGTAAGGTTTGGCTCAACTTCCAAACTCTGGAGAGCAGAAGGCTGGACAATCAAAGATGGATCATGAAGATACCGACAAAGATGCGAAACAAGGAACACATTATGCACTCCAGAAAGTTTCTCAGGCAATTCCAAACGATAAGCTAAGTAACCAATTCTCTCTTAGATGCGAAAAGGACCAATAAACCTAGGAGCGAGCTTCCCTCTCCGTCCAAACCGAATCACATTTCTTAATGGAGAGACCTTAAGGAAAACCTGATCACCAACAGAAAACTCCAAACTCCTCCTACACCAGTCAGCATACTTCTTCTGTCTATCTTGAGCAATCCTCATCCTTCTCTTAATCTCCTCAACCTTCTCAGATGCTTCTAGAATCATATCAGGACCAAGAACCAAATGATTACCGAATTCAATCCAGCAAGACGGAGATTTGCAAGGGCGTCCATAAAGAGCAGCAAATGGAGCCATAGCGATACTAGCCTGAATTATAAGAGATGGAATAAGATAAACAAATGTTTAAGACAACCTTAAACAGATATTTGATATTATGCCTGATAACTATTGTTATAGGTGAATTCAACGAGATGGAGATGATCTACCCAAGATCCTCCATAATCAATAACACAGGCACGGAGAAGATCTTCTAAAATCCGATTTACCCTTTCCGTTTGACCGTCGGCCTGCGGATGGTAAGCAGTGCTCAGATTCAGACGAGTACCTAAAGATTCCTGAAAAGCTTTCCAAAACTGACTGGTAAAGATGGGGTCTCTATCGCAAACAATACTGATCGGAACACCATGAAGACGAACAATCTCTCTCATATAAATCTCAGCTAAACTCGAAGCAGAACGATTGGACCTAACCGGAATGAAATGAGCTGACTTGGTCAATCTATCCACAGTTACCCAAATACTCTCATTACCTCTCCTAGTCCTCGGTAATCCATAGAAACTTATTCCCATTTCCAATTGGGAACCTCAAGGGGTTGCAATAATCCAAGGGTCTTCTGATGATCAGCCTTAACCTGTTGACAAGTTGCACATCTACTAACAAAAAGGGAGATATCACGCTTCATACCACTCCATCAATACAGCTTCTTCATATCATGGTACCTCTTCGTCACACCTGGATGAATAGAATGTCTAGACCGATGATTTTCCCGAAGTAACTTTTGCCTCAATCCATCGACATTCGGGACACAAATCCGATTATTAATCCTCAAAATCCCTTTATCATCGATCTGCGCTCCACTTCCATCTTGACTATTACCACCAACCCTGCTACGAACATTTTCCTTAATAAGCCTAAGCATCTCATCCTCATCTTTCTTAGCAATAATACGATCCATAAGAGGAGAAGAAACAACAAGCTGACACAACATCGCCTTCTTTCGACTCAAAGCATCGGCTACAACATTAGCTTTCCTGGGGGTATAGTTGATGTCTAGGTCATAAGAAGCTAGAAACTCAAGCCACCTAACTTGCCTCAGATTCAAGTCCTTCTGGGTGAAAATATATTTCAAAGACTTATGATCCGTAAAGAGCTCAAACTTAGTTCCCAATAGATGATGTCTCCAAAGTTTCAAAGAAAAAACTACGGCAAGCAATTCCAAAGCATAGGCTGCAAAATTGGCTTCATGAGTCTTCAACTAACGACCGGCATAAGCGATAACCTTCCCATCCTACATCAGAACGGCTCCCAAACCTTCACGACTAGCATCAGTGTATACCGTTAATCCCTCATTTCCATTTGGAATGGTAAGAACTGGTGCGGAAATAAGCTTGCGCTTCAACTCATTGAATGCAGCTTCACACTTATCATTCCATCTAAACTTAGCATTCTTACGAGTTAGAGCGGTGAGAGGTGCAGCAATCCGAGCAAAATTCTCAATGAATCTCCGATAATAACCGGCATGGCCCAGAAAACTACGGTATCAGATGGAGTCCTAGGAATTTCCCAATCCTGAAACAAATAGGGAAGAATAAGAACTACAGAGAAAGAGATAGAATAATTAAATTCACCAAAGAAAGAAGAGAAGATAGACCTACATTGATCGCAACGATCTTAACTGGATCAACAGAAACTCCATCACCAGAAACAATATATCCAAGAAATCGGACTTCGTCTTTCCAAAAATGGCATTTCGAGAATTTGGCTTTCAATTGATGAGTCCTAAGGGTCTTCAGAACAAAATTCAAATGGGTTTCATGATCCACCTTAGACTTAGAGAAAACAAGAATATCATCGACGAAGACTAGAACAAACTTATTAAAAACAACACAGAAAACCCGGTTCATAAGGTCGACAAAGAAGGCTGGGGCATTAGTTAAACCAAAAGGCATAACTAACCATTCAAAGAAACCATCCTTGGAACGGAAAGCAGTTTTGTGAATACTTTCCTCGGCAATTCTGAGCTGTGGAAACCGGTGGCAAGATCAAGCTGAGAGAATACAGTAGCTCCATAAAGTTGATCGATCATATCATTAATACGAGGCATTGGATATCTGTTTTTCATAGTGAGCTTGTTCAGCTCCCTATAATCAACACACATCCTCAAAGAGCCATCAGACTTAGTGACAAAAACCACTGCTGCTCCCCATTCGGAATGACTGGGTCTGATCAAACATTTGGAGAACAAGTCTTCAATTTGCTTCCTCAACTCAACCTTCTCACGGGGTGCCATTCTTCTAGGAGGAAGAACTACAGGTCGAGCTCTAGGAATGAGGTCTATACGGAATTCAATTTCCCGTTTAGGAGGTAAAGAAGTGACTTCACCAAACTCATCGGAATAGAGTTTGACCATAGGATTAGAATCAAAATCACTAGGGGAAGAATCAAGAGAATAGATAAAAATGCCTGCATACTCCTGAGGCATAGGCACTGAATCACCAAGAGCTAACCAAAATCATCAACAAGAGAAATAGTCTGGGTTTTACAAGAGATAACAACTTCATGCATCTTCAACCTATCTCCTCCAAGCAACATGTCAAAAGCATCGAAACCAAGAACATAGAAATCTCCAGAAAAGCGATGGTCGGATAAGAAGAGTTTCACATTGTTACAAATCCTACTAAGGTTTGCGGGACCACCAATCAGATTAGTAACACAGAAAAGTTCGGTTGCAAACAGACATGGCAGAGGAGAAAGACAAAAGACAAGGTTCAACTAGAATGGAAATCCTAATCAAAGAATTCTATTAAACAAGGTGGATTCGAAAAGAAGGGAAATTCTAAGAAAAGGAATTTGATTTTGAAATAAGAAAATTTTATATCCAAAATAATCCTTGAAAAATCATTTGAAAACCATTTTATACTTGAAAATACGTTCTCTCGCAAAGAATGATTCTAAGATTGATTTTACTCATTCTAGGGTATTTCTACCCTATCTCTAATGAGTTTTTTCCCCGTAGGCTAAGGTTTGCCGAAAACCTGGCTCTGATACCAACTGTAACATCCCGCCGTTTTGGACCATTCAAATCGACAATAAAACCACACATGTCAGACTTGAATAATTCAAAACAACAGATTGTTAATAAAATTTGGGGCAAATAAAATCAATCACAGAATCACAGACATAGAATATCAGAATAACTCGCAGTGGAATAAAATAAACATAGTAGTTCATGAAGCTACTAGATACAAAGTCTCAAAACTAATACATAACACCAAAGTCTGAAACCAATACATTTGCAAATTCAAGGTACATAAGTTCTCTACTACAAAAGCAAAAGCTGAGAGGAAATAACTTGAATAGAAATATCAGGTAGAAAGCTAAATCTCCGGCGGATCTCTAGCTCCAAAAGATGAAACCAAAGTTGTGAAACTCAGGCTGACCCGAGCGTAAAGCAAAACACAAAACACTCGAGTCAGGACATACATGCTTATAAAATGCAAATCAACTCAAGTGAACTGTAAAAGAAATGCATCAATAACTTAAAGGATGCTTGGGATCGCCCATCCTCTAAGGATCCATTAAACTATCTACTATGTAGTAATATACGCTATTATAATAATGTCTAAAGTAAAGTAAACTATTAAAATAGCGTTAAGGCGTTACCCATATCCCCCTTAACACATTTTATAATGCCAATAGTCTATAAAGTACCATAACTCCCCGTAAACTGGAGCCGCCAGAGGATACCACATAGGTACGACATAAAACAAACTCGTAGAAGGCGCGCTAGGGTAGGTGACATGGCACTACTAGGCAAGGCCAGGGTAGATATACCAATTACACTTTCGGATTGTTGGTAACGCATAGCCGCAATTACCGCCCAACTCGATCCACACTCCCGAATCAAAGGTGCGCACCAAATCAATCACAAAATAATAGAATGGCTAACGATGAAGTGTGTCCGATCGGAGGAGCTACCTCCTTGGCCCGTCAATTGCTCCTGTTTTATCCACCTTATGCTAACTCACGGGAGTTAGGTCCACGTATGTATACCTTTAGGATCGTCGCCACCATCCGACTTCATTTTGGAATCTCTACCGCGTACACAGTTGTTAAAGTGGTTTTCGGTATCGACAGAGAGTATGCCCATATCCGATCCCAGTCTCTTTTACAACCAATCATTATTATAACCCGTGGTTATTCAATTTCAAATGGTTTATTTTTCATATCAAACATATTCCTTTCAAAACCATATAAATTCCATATCATTATTCTTTAAAATATTATTCATTTTTCTAAAGTCGTACACTTCCAAATTCATTTAATTATAACCCCTTTGAAACGTAAAAATTTAGAAATCATAGCACCTTAAAAATGTAACCTTTAGAACCATAACATTCGGAACTATATCCTTTAGAGAATTTTATAGCATTCAAGAAATGTCACTTTTCAGAAAACGCAGCAGTACAGAAATGCTATGTAAGAATTCGCAGCAGTGCAGAAATGCTACTATAGGAATTCGCAACGGTGCAGAATTGTTACTGTAAGAATCCACAGCAGTGCAGAATTGTTACAGTAAGGAAATCGTAGTAGTTTTGAATTATTACCATAAGAAATCGCAACAGTTTTGAATTGTTACCATGATACTTCCTACTACAATAGTTTATATAATCAAATAGTACATATATTTATAGTTTTTATTATAGTCATTATATCATTCCTATTATATTACTATAATTTTAGCTATTTGGTCATTAAAGAAACCACACCTTTAGTTAAATAACTTTGTTACTATAATGTTCAATTTTAAAGCTGAAATCCTTATGCTAAGTTAAAAGTACGTTATTAACTTACACTTTATTTTCCTTTCAGTAAATAACATTTATCATTTTTATCACCCAAGTTACACCATTTACATTAGTTAAAACTTACATGTCAAATTTACGTTTTAACTTACATTTTTCTTTCTTCTCAAAAACCATTTATCATTTTTAATCACTATTACATGAATTAAAACTTACAGTTTATAGGTTAGAATAAAATACCATTATTAAGTCAAATCGGATTATTAAATTTCAATTAACCTTCATTCTGTAAATTAGATTCCAAAATTTACATTTCCAACTATTTATTTCTTATAAAAAATTTAACTCATGTAAACAAATTCATAGAAATTATTACATTAAATTTTAGTTGAGATTCATATATAGAAATCCACAATACATAATAATTTTTAGAAAATCATTTTAAATCAACCACAGAGTCTGTATAAAATTCTCTACCCTAGGGTCAAGTAAATACAGACATATATCATTTCAATCCATAATTTATTACTTTTCCGAGTTTTATATCATTCAAACCCGCAATTTATTAATTTTCTGGGTTTTATATCATTTCGAACCCGCAATCCCAAGTCAAATAAAATTGCTCAGGCCTATCATTTCAGCACATAACAATTTTCCTTAATCTAAATATCATTCGGGTATGTATCATTTCAACCCATAGTGAAGGAACTTGCAGTGTGTGAACAGAATATTAAATAAACATAACAATATTCAATATATCATGGCATATGATCATAACAGGTAAAATATGACATGAAATAACATAATATAAACATAGGTGAAATTCTCAACTTGCATATACAAATCCATACAATTCCATTGTCATCAATTCAACAAAATATAAGTACGTTGTCAAGAGTGATTACTCACCTTTCTTTGGTTAGAGAAGTGATTCAAAACGCAACACAACGACTATGACAAGCACAACAAATTACGGACAAGCTTGAGTGAGGAGAATCCAAATCCGACGCTTTGCAAAATAAAATAAATTCCATACGTAAAAAAATAATTCACATAGAAAAATAAAAATAGAAAATTATATATATGTAAACATGTGAAGAGGGCTTGTCTAAGGGTGCATAGGCTCGGTCATAGGCTAGTTTTGTTTGGGTTTGGGTTCATCCATAGGGGTTTGGGCTAGGCTAGGGTTCGACCATAGGAGTTTTGGCTAGGTTAGGCTAGGTTTTGGTGAAAGGGGTTCGGCCTAGGGTTAGGGTTTTGGTTGTGGAGGGCTCGGCCTAGGGATTAGGTGATGGAGGAGGTTGTCACGGCCAAGGCAAGACAAGGGGAAGGGGTTGAGGAAGTTCGACAATTGGGTTTTGGTTGGAGGAGGGGAGGTAGAGGCCGAAAATTGTGAAGAAGAAGAAGTGGAAAAGGAAAGAGGAGAAGTGGTTTGGGTTAGGGTTTGTGGTTGGAGGAAGAGGAGATGGTGTGGTGATGAGCATGGCCGAAATTATTTTTTGGGGAAGGGGGAGGAAAAATTGTAGAGGAAAGGAGGGAGAAAGTCTAGGGTTTTGAGAAGGAAGATGAAGAAGAAACTTACATTGCTTTTTTTTCTATGGAGGCACAAATGACAATGAGACATCTAGAAAAACCCTTGGATATTATATAGGTATCTCAATAGGTGGCTTCTCATCTACTAAAGGAATTTCTATCCCATTAGTACAAGCCCAAAGTCACAATGTAAATAAGATGAATGTTAAGAGAAAATAACTACGTGTAATACGCCAAAAATTGTAAGTTTTTGAGAAGTAGAAAGCAAAATTTTTCAAAACGGAAAATAAGGAAAATGTTAGAATTAAATTCATCTTCCTAAAAAAAAGTAAAAGTTAAAAATCCAAATTTTAAAATTTTCACAGAAAGTCAAACTTTGACCAAAGTTGACAAAAATTTGAAATTTAAGAAAAGTCCTTATTTTTTTAAATTTGGAAGAACATTTCAAATCAAAACTCAAAATTATACATTAAAAATTCCCAATTTATCAAATTTCAAATAATTATATTCAAAATTTCAAATGAATTTTCATTTAAAATATTTCTAAAATTAGCGGGTTGTTACACTAATATATATATATATATAACTATAAAGGTTATAGTTAATATTCTTCTTAAATAGTTTTAGACGAATAAAATAAAATTTATGAAATTTTAAATTATATATAATTAATTTTTTAATCAAATTAAGAACTAAAATTAATTAAAATCGTCTAATTAATAAGATACATGTAAATATTATATAAGTTAAATATACATATAAATATTATGTAAGTTAACTAAACTATAATAGTTATAAATAAATTGAACTTATATAATGATATGTAAGATTAAATATAAGTGGAACCAAAATAATGCAAAATAGATTTTTAGAATAAAAACAAATGCATGGTATGTATATCATGATATCAAATGTGTTTGACATTTGTAGCATAAGGTATTTTATATCAGTTACATTATTTCTCAAATTGATATAACTTTAAGAAATATTAATTATTATGAATCTTTTATATACAATTATCCTCTATCATTTATATATTTATAGATTACTTGCATACGCATTTGTTGTTTAGTAAACATAAGCTAGAGTTATTATGTGTAGTACTATTAATAAATTGCTAGACGATGCAAGATAAATGCTTGTATTTATTGAGCAAACTCAAAGTATGAGCGTCTACTTTAGCCACCGATAAATGATAGATAAGAGCGAATAATCTCTTTTGATTTCTTGATCAAACTCAAGGTCAAGATTGAGATTAGGGCAAGGACCATGGATGGGAGCTATATATGATATAACCGATAAAGTATTATCCATCACTTGTAGGGCTATGATTTGTGGAGCGAACTCAAAGTTAAAATCCTAAGTTAAGTGAGTCCTAACACTCATTAAAGAAATCAAAAGATTTCTATTTTCCTCTTAGGTTTTTGATAAATATAAAAGTCTAGTGGGATCTTTATTAGAATAATGAAATGATAACATTTGACCATTGTAGTATTGTAAGAACATATGCTATATAAAGTTAAAATAGTCTACTTTAATAAATTTAAGCAACTACCATAATGGATAAATTTGGTTTTCAGTTAAAATATACAAGTGAACTAAATTAAGATTGATAAAGAAATATAAAATATACATACAAGTAAATCTTTTGGCACGTTGCCACTTCAAGACCCATGTAAGAGCCAAGTTATACAACTACTAAATACATTCGTACCTTGGTCACCTATGTGTTTATTTTTTCAAGACCGTGTATTGTCTTCTATGAGTTTTGAAATCTAAAGCAATATGAGAATATGTATATTTGATACATATCCAAGCACATACAAAAGTTATTTGGTGAATAGTTGCATTCGTAATATACGGATCTCAATGAAATTAGTTCATCCAAAATGAGTAAGTAAAACATAATCCAAGATTACGTGTTCAATACAATTGAATATAAGAGAATCTTGTTGTGTTGAAAACAACAATAAACCCAGGACTCTACATTCACCTAAAAGTCTGATCATTGAAATGTCAGTTTTAATCACTTTACTTAATATTCTTAAAAATGAATGTAAATTTTCATAATTAAAACTATTAAATTAAATAAGATTTTGAAATTTAATATTGGAAGAAATTAAATTTTATGATTTATTAATGAGAAAAACAGTTAGAATATAATTTAATGTTATTGTTTGAAGGTAATTGACAACTATTTTAAGGAAATTTCAATTAATTGAAATAATTGTAAAGTTAATTTGGTTATAATTGTTAATAAGGAATAAAAAAATCGTTAGAATCAATTGTTAAAAATTTAATGTAATTAAATATTGCTGTTAATATTATTTAAGATGATAACTGTAGAATAAGAATGTAATAAAATGTAAACTAGTATTAAGTGAATTCATATGGTATTGGATGATTGAATAATAAGAGTGTAAATCGAAATAAAAGAATTTAATCGAAAATTAAAATATAATTAACTGGGTTTTATTATAGTTGTAATTGAACGCTAATTTAGTGTAATACTTAAATATTGGATTTAACATGGAAAATTTATTTTAAAAGATTTTACATTTCTATGAAACCAAGAATGATAAAATAGTTAACCTTTAAATTTGAATTTAAAAGCGATTAAATCAATTTAATAATAATCAATTTAATTAACGTGAAAATTATCCATTTTGGCAACCATCTCGGATTTCGACGAAACTAGTTTCATCGGATCCGTAATAGTGAATTATTACAGGATTTCAAATTTCGTAGCGATCGGACTTATCGTTTGATCATGCGAGCTCGAAACACGTGGGAATCGATTAAATGGATTTAAATGAATATAATCTAATTTTAAAAGCTAATTTCTATATACATGGAATTAGGGTTTGAAACTAGTTCCATTGAGTTTAAAAATATCGAAAACTTATATTTTGATATATGGGATGACCTACTTTCGTTTCGGGAACGAAACGGGCTTTTCGGGTCGTTGTTATCGTTTCGACCCAATTCGATCTGTCCACTCGTTCTTATCCATCTGTCTCTATATATATTGATTTCTCTTGAAACCCTAGCTGTCTGTTCCTTATTTCTGTACGTATTTGTTCAGTCATCTCCTTCCTTCCTTCCCAATGTCGGACAATTTCAATCAAAACCCAAATTTCAAATTCAAAATTAGATCGAAAATTCAAACTCCTCCAAACCAATCGAATAATATATCGTTGGAAAGCTCTCTACGACCACTTATTTTGGTGGTTGATCAATGGCGGGGAAGCCTCGATCCAAGGGCGCTATCGTGTGGAGATTGACGTGGGAAGTTCATCTGAGTTGTTCGTTTGGAAAAATGATGGTAAGATCGGCGTAAATATTTCAATAAGGGTTTGAAATATAGTTGCGGCGACTGGATTTTTATAACGGCGATCGACGACGTGGGGAGACGTGGGAGGTCGAAGGACGTTGAGTAGGTGGAGGCGGTTCCGTTGGAGGTGGTGGGCTTGGTCGCGACAGGCTGTGGGCAGCGTGGCAACGAGTTGAACAAAGGCGGCATGGTAGGATCGTGTTGTGGCGTGCATGATCGAGGTAGGGGAAGGTAGAGTTATTTACAAATTTGCCCCCTTTTTTTAATTTTAATTTAAATTTTAAATGTTCTAAGTCGTATAACTTTTTCATACGAGCTCGGATTTGGACGCGGTTTTCTCCGTTGCGATCATATCGAAATTCCGAACAATATGGAATAGGTTTGATTGAATTCTGAGACAATTGGATTTTTGGGCTTTAATTGGATTTTTAATCGACGATAAATCAAAGGTGAGTGATTTAACCCACTCACGAATACTAAATCATCTTATGTTAGTTAAATTAAATTTATGATGTGATTAGAAATTTATTGATTGCTGATTGGTATTTGAAATTGTCATTTAAATTTAATTTGAATTTATATTGAATTAAATTGCCATTTAAATTAATATTGAATTTAACTTGTTAGTTAAATGCCTGATAATGATAACAGTTAATTGTTGTGATTTATTGGTTGATTTGAATGATTATTATGATGGATGCTTAACTATTGACATTTTGGATGATTTGATATTATGTTTATTTTATATGTTGGATAGCACACTGCAAGTTCCCTTAGTTATTGTTAGGAAAATCAATATGGGTTGAAATGATACATACCCGAACGATCTTATACATTAAAGAAAAATCGTTATGGGTTGAAATGATAAACCTGAGCGATTTTATGGATTTGGAAAATTGTGATTCCGGATACGGGTTGGAATGATATATATCCGAAAATTTAAATTTATTGTGGATTGAAATGGTATATATCTGTATCACTTGACCATAGGGTAGAAAATTTTAAACGGACACCGTTGTTCGGTTTTAAATTATTTTCTAAAATTATAAAGTACGTTTGATTTAAGAAATTTGATTTTTAAATTTAATTTAATGATTTTATCTAAAACTTATATTTGGAAAATAAACTATTTTGTATGTTTAAAGTTTAAATTTATAAGTAATATATGATTTTAAATGTAATTTTAAGATTTAACTTATAATTTTATTTAGTTTTAAATATATAATATCAATAATTTAAAAATATAACTTAATAAAATATTTAATATAGTTATAAAATAATAAATTTAGTGTAATTTAATATAATAGATTTAGTTTTATTTAATATAATAAATTTAGTCTTAATTTAATATAATAAATATGGTTTTAATTTAATATATCAAATATATATTTTATACAATAACTTTAATAAATAAAAATTTAATATAATAAAATAAGATTTAATAAAATATATAACATAGTTTTAAAAATTTATTTAGAAATTTAATTTAATATAATGAATATAGATTTTATAATAACTTAATAAATAAAAGGTTTTGTAAAAGATTTTAGAATATTTGTAAAAGGTTTTGTAAGGAATTTATAAAAGTTTTGTAAGAGAGTTTATAATGGATTTTATAAAAGGATTTTTATAAAAGATTTTTATAAATAATTTTATAATAGTTTTATAAAGTAGTTATTAAGGTTTTAAAGGATTTGATAAAGGGGTTTTATCAAAGAACTTGTGTAAATGGATTTGGAAGCGTTTTAAAGGAATTTGCGTTGAAGTTTATGAAAAGGGAAAGAGTTGTAAATTGTTTGGAATTTATAAATAGCTTTTTAAATGGTTCTAAAGCATATAAATAGTTTGTAAATGGTTTAAGAGAGATTTATAAATTATTTTCGAAATTGATTGAAAGAAATCTTCCTCGCATTTATGAATATATTTAAACTTTTGGAATAAGTATATGGATATCTTGATATGAAAGTATGAACTCTTTTCTGGATTTATTATATAAATGTTTTATATAATGACCATGGTGTGAAATAAGCGTTTTGTTGTTTAAGAGACCGGTGTCAGATATTGCCATACTCTCTACCAATTCTGAAACCACTTTAACAACTGTGCACGTGGTGGAGAATCCAGAATGAAGTAAGATGGTTTGGTGAACGCTACTGGAATGAAGTAAGAGAACGATGATGGATAGCCTTGACTTTCGGGTCATAATTAAAATTACTAAAACAGGAATATACCGGGCCAAGTGGGGTCGCTCCCCTTATCAAGCATGCTTCTTCGAAACCACATATACTACTTTGTGATTTGATTGGTGGTCACCCCCGATTTGATTTTGGGAGTGTGTTTCGAGGTGGGCGGTAGTAGCTGCTATGCGTTACCAACGGTTTGGGAGTGCAAATGGTAGAATCCTACCCTAGACATTGCCTCGCATGCCTTGTCATATTTATCCTGATCGAGCCCACTACGACTTTGGTTTGTATCGTACCTATGGAGTGCTCCCTAAGTAAACCACCAGTTTGGTGGAGCTTACAGTATCTGTATAGACTACGGTATTTATATAAAAATGTGTTAAGGGAGATATGGATAACGCCTTTATGCTATTTTAATACTTTACTTTACTGTAGACATATTATAATAGTGTATTGTATTATATATGTAGATAGTTTAATGGATCCTTAGGAAATGGAATCCCGAACATCTCTTAAGTTATTGCACGCATGTTAGACACTGGATATGAGATGTAAAATCCCGTAAACATCTCTGAAGCTGTTACACTCATATTTCCTTATTTTCATTTAACTTACATAAGATCTTTTAGTTATGACTTGAGTGTTTTGTCTTTTCATTACGCTCGGGTCAGCCTGAGCATTTCAGTGTTGAAGACCTTATTTCTGGAGGACGAAGACGGAGGTTAGTAATATATTATTATTATTATTATTCCACTGTATCATGTTGTTCCGCTGCATTATTTATTTATTCCTACTATATGTATAACTCTGATTTGTATTGCAAAAGTGTAATCAAATGTTATTTGTAAAACAGCTTCATGAACTGTTTATTTGATTATTATATTTTGTCATTCCGCTGTGAGATTCTGTGTTTTGTTTTTCTTTATTTTCTCTTATTTTCTTATTTACCTCATTAACTATCCTCCCTTTTGATTGGTTTGAATTAGACATATGTGGTTTATTTTCGATTTAAACCGTTCAAAAAGGTGGGTCCTTACAGTTGGTATCAGAGCTTTGGTTTAGCGATAACCTTAGCTTTGTGGGGTTTGACTCATTAGAGATAGGGTAGTAATACCTTAGAATGAGTTGTTTGAGCATATATATATGAGCGAGCGTATTTGTTAGTGTTATTAAAAAAATGGTTTTATATTGTGTTAATTTGTTCTGTTTAGTATTTATAAATTCTGATCGGTATATAGGACGCTATGGCATCGATAGGGAGTACTAAACACTTAATAGGGCAAACCAACACAATATTGTTTTTGAAATGTAGGTAAATGAAATAATTTTACCTAGTATTATATTTTGTATATAAATGAATAATTTTATAAATGGATATAGTTGTATGTGATATGTTTGTTTGTTAGGAAGTGAAATTTTATTAATATTGGTTGCAAAAATAGGATTTACAAATAAAGTAAATATAAATTGGAAATTTGAGAACTTAAGTCCGGGGTTTTGAAATTGTTTTTCAAAGATTTTTGGAATATAATATTAGTATTATTTGGAAGTATTTTCGGATATAAATATTTTCAATGCGATTTGAATAAATGTTTTAAAAGAATTTTAAAAGGAAAATAAGTTATGTACTCCCCTCCTCTATTGTTGGAAATAATTTCAGTGATGACGGCCGCATCATCGACATTCATTTTCATGTCTCAAAGTGGAGGAGACCACTATAGTAGCTTTGCTACACAGTTGTTTAGTGAAACAAATTTTGTTTTTAAATTTCTATGTATGATTTGATATATATAAAAAAGATATGAATATATATATATATTATTTCAAAATGATTTGAAATGGAACCCGGTATTTTAGTTCTTAAGTTTTCCATAAATTAGGGATTTCAGTTATTGTAATGAAATGAAAACTTAACTATTTTAATAAGTTGTAAAATTTCAAATTGAAAACTGAAATTAAAAGCTAAATGTTAATGAAAATCTAAAGAAATTGGAGATTTGTAACTTGTAAATTAAAAGATAATGAAAATTAAGATGATTTAAATTATTGAATATTTTTTTTAACTAAAATGAATAAGATAATTTGTATAACACTTAATTACATTCTAAAAGATATATATAAAACTTACCAGAAATGTTTAAAAGTTGTAATGTTAAATATGAATATGTAATAGAATATTATACAAGTAAAAGCTTAGTAACGAAAATGTTTCAAGATGAACATATGTTTATAAATAAAAATTTAAGATGTATAAGAGTATTATAAACTTAAGTTAATGTTTTGAATTTATTTATAATTAAAGTGAATAGTAAAATTTAATACTATGAAAAGTAAAAGATTATAACTTCAGAAAATGTTAACATGATTCAGAAATAGATTTAATATTCAATAATACTATATATAAAAGAAATAAATGTGAATGAAAAAAAAGAAATAAAAGTAGAGAAACTCAAGTATGAATTGATTCACTAATGAATATTAATCTTAATTGGAAGTCCAGTTATATAAGTAAATGAATGTGAATTAAACTGCAAGGAAACTTATATAATATTTTAAGAATTGATCTATTGATGTTCTAAATAATTGAATGGAAAATAATATATGTAAGTAAATGAATGTAATTAATG
Source organism: Allium fistulosum (assembly GCA_030737815.1). Taxonomy (NCBI): domain Eukaryota; kingdom Viridiplantae; phylum Streptophyta; class Magnoliopsida; order Asparagales; family Amaryllidaceae; genus Allium; species Allium fistulosum. The sequence goes on from CM060903.1 coordinate 1,183,259,802, forward strand.
GGAAAATGATATTGTATTTATGAATGAAAATAAATGAACAGTAAATGGTGTAAAAGGGAAACCAATCGAATAAACTAAAATAACATTTAAATTCTGCATTGTTTGGCTAATGGGAAGTTTGGGAAAGGATACTTCAAATTGTTTACGGTTGTATGAATAATCTATTAAGTAATTATCGAAGGCTGTTGAGCGTAGGGTACACTTGATAGTTTATTTATCACCCTTGTACGATTAAAAGTTTATGAGCCTGAACAAACCATTAGTATTGGTTGCTATGGATGTATGATGGATTCTTTGGTTGCATACGATGGTTGTACTATTTTGTTTGCATATGACTATTGTTATGTTGTGTTGTTTGTATTATTAATGGGAACAACTAAAATATTGTTCTTTCACATAATTTTAACTCTTTTGGATTATATAAGTGAAATACATGTTTATGGAAGTAATAGCTACTACTTTTGGTTTCATAAATAAAGTTGTTTGCCCGACAAATAAGTAGGTTTTCGGATTACGGTTTTGCAACGATATTTTATTATTTTTCCCATGGTTTGGGATGTTTTATTATTGAAATATGATATATATTAGAATTATTGATATTATTATTTTTCCGGACCTATCCGTATAAAGGAGACTCTGCCGAAATTTTTCGTAAATTTAGGACTTAGAAATTTTTTGTGATAGTTGAGTTATTTTCAAATTCTTATTAAACAAAATTATGTAAATTAATTGTTTATAAATTATTATTCTAAATAAAATTATATCGAGTTTCTTAATTCCTTCTTGTTCCTTTTCGAGGATGAAAAGTTTGAGTGCGGGAGAGTGTAACGACCTGTAAATTTTGATAATTAAAACTATTAGATTAAATAAGATTTTGAAATTTAATATTGGGAGAAATTGAAATTTATGATTTATTAATGAGAAAAACAGTTAGAATATAATTTAATGTTATTGTTTGAAGGTAATTGACAACTATTTTAAGGAAATTTCAATTAATTGAAATAATTGTAAAGTTAATTTGGTTATAATTGTTAATGAGGAATAAAATAATCGTTAGAATCAATTGTTCAAAATTTAATGTAATTAAATATTACTGTTAATATGATTTAAGATGATAACTGTAGAATAAGAATGTAATAAAATGTAAACAAGTGTTAAATGAATTCATATGGTATTGGATGATTGAATAATAAGAGTGTAAATCGAAATAAAAGAATTTAATCGAAAATTAAAATATAATTAACTGGGTTTTATTACAGTTGTAATTGAATGCTGAATTTAGTGTAATATTTAAATATTAGATTTAACATGGAAAATTTATTTTAAAAGATTTTAAATTTCTATGAAATCAAAAATGATAAAATGGTTAACCTTTAAATTTGAATTTAAAAGCGATTAAATCAATTTAATAATAATCTATTTAATTAACGTGAAAATTAGCCATTTTGGCCACCGTCTCGGATTTCGATGAAACCAGTTTCATCGGATCCATAATAGTGAATTATTTCAGGATTTCAAGTTTCGTAGTTATCGGACTTATCATTTGATCGTGCAAGCTCGAAACGCGTGGGAATCGATTAAAAGGGTTTAAATGAATATATCTGATTTTAAAAGCTAATTATACAATGAAATTAGGGTTTGAAACTAGTTCAATTGAGTTTAAAAATATCGAAAACTTATATATTGATATATGGGATGACCTACTTTCGTTTCGGGAACGAAACGAGCTTTTCGGGTCGTTGTTATCGTTTCGACCCAATTCGATCTATCCACTCGTTCTTATCCATCTGTCTATATATATATATTGATTTCTCCTGAAATCCTAGCTCTCTGTTCCATATTTCTGTACGTATCTGTTCAACCATCTCCTTCTTTCCTTCCAATTGTCAGACAATTTCAATCAAAACCCTAATTTCAAATTCAAAATCAAATCGAAAATTCAAACTCCTCAAAACCAATCGAATAATATATTGTCGGAAAGTTCTCGATGAGCGTAATCTATGTCTGCTGTTCATTTTTGCAGTCGAGTTTTGTTTTGGCCAGAATTTGATGAAACATTCTCGGCCATCTATTTTGGTGGTTGATCAACGGCGGTGATGCCTTAATCCAAGGGCGCTATCGTGTGGAGATTAACGTGGGGAGTTCATCTGAGTTGTTCATTTGGAAAAATGATGGTTAGATTGGCGTGAAAATTTTGATTAGGGTTTGAAATATGGTGGTGGCGGCTGTATTTTTACGGCGTCGATCGACGACGTGGGGAGATGTGGGAGGCCGAGAGACGTTGAGCAGGTGGAGGCGGTTCCGTTGGAGGTGCTGGGCTTGGTCGCGACTGGCTGTGGGCTGCGCGATAGCAAGTTGAACGAAGGAGGCATGGTAGGATCGTGTTGTGGCGTGCGTGATCGAGGTAGGGGAAGGTAGAGTTATTTACAAATTTTCCCCCTTTGTTTTTAATTTAAATTTAAATTTTAAATGTTCTAACTCATATAACTTTTTCATACGAGCTCAGATTTGGATGCGGTTTTTTCCATTGCGATCGTATCGAAATTCCGGACAATATGAGACTGGTGTAGTTGAATTCTAAGACTATTGGATTTTTGGGCTTTAATTGGATTTTTAATCGATGATAAATCAAAGGTGAGTGATTTAACCCACTCATGAACACAAAATCATCTTATTTTGGTTAAATTAAATTTATGATGTGATTAGAAATTTACTGATTACTATTTGGTTTTCTAAATTGTCATTTAAATTTAATTTGAATTTATATTGAATTAAATTTCCATTTAAAATATATTGAATTTAAATTGTTAGTTAAATACCTGATAATGATAACCAGTGAATTTTTGTATTTATTGGTTGATTTGAATGATGAATATGTTGGATGCTTAACTGTTGAGATTTCGGATGATTTGATGTTGTTTGTTTTATATATTGGTTAGCACACAGCAAGTTCCTTTAGTTATTGTTAGGAAAATCACTATGGGTTGAAATGATACATACCCGAACGATCAAAAATCGTTATGGGTTAAAATGATAAACCCGAGCGATTTTATGGATTTGGAAAATTATGATTCGGGATATAGGTTGAAATGACATATATCCGGAAATTTAAATTTATTGCGGGTTGAAATGATATATAACCGTATCACTTGACCATAGAGTTGAAAATTTTATACGGACACCGTTGGTTGGTTTTAAATTATTTTCTAAAACTATAAAGTATGTTTGATTTAAGAAATTTGACTTTCAAATTTAATTTAATGATTTTATCTAAAACTTATATTTGGAAAATAAACTATTTTATATGTTTAAAGTTGTAAAATGAATTATTTAGCTTTAAATATTTATTTTTAAATACAGTTGTAAAATAATAAATTTAATCTAATTTAATTTAATAAATTTAGTTTTATTTAATATAATAAATTTAGTTTTATTTAATATAATAAATTTAGTCTTAATTTAATATAATAAATTTAGTCTTAATTTAATATAATAAATTTAGTCTTAATTTAATATAATAAATTTTGTTTTAATTTAATATAAAATAAGGTTTTAATTTAATATAACAAATATAGATTTTATACAATAACTTTAATAAATAAAATTTAATATAATAAAATAAGATTTAATAAAATATATAACATGGTTTTAAAGATTTATTTAGAAATTTAATTTAATATAATGAATATAGATTTTATGATAACTTAATAAATAAAAGATTTTGTAAAAGATTTTAGAATCTTTGTAAAATGTTTTGTAAGGAATTTATAAAAGTTTTGTAAGAGATTTTATAATGGATTTTATAAAAGGATTTTTATAAAGATTTTTATAAAGGATTTTATAATAGTTTTATAAAGTCGTTATAAAGGTTTTAGAGGATTTTATAAAGGGGTTTTGTCAAAGAACTTGTGTAAATGGATTTAGAAGCGTTTTAAAGAAATTTGCGTTGAAGTTTATGAAATGGGAAAGAGTTGTAAACCGTTTGGAATTTATAAATAGCTTTATAATTGGTTCTAAAGCATATAAATAGTTTATAAATGGTTTAAGGGAGATTTATAAATTATTTTCGAAATTGATTGAAAGAAATTTTCCTCGCATTTATGAATATATTTATACTTTTGGAATAAGTATATGGATATCTTGATATGAAAGTATGAACTGTTTTCTTGATTTATTATATAAATGTTTTATAAAATGACCACGGTGTGCAATAAGCATATGCTTGTTTAAGAGACCGGGGTCAGATATTTTCATACTCTTTACTAATTTCGAAACCACTTTAACAACTGTGCACATGGTGGAGAATCCAGAATGAAGTAGGATGGTTTGGCGAACGCTACTGGAATGATGTTAGAGAACGATGATGGATAGCCTTGACTTTCGAGTCATAATTAAAATGACTAAAATAGGATCTATACCGGGCCAAGTGGGGTCGCTCCCCTATCGAGCATGCTTCTTCGAAACCATATCTATTACTTTGTGATTTGATTAGTGGCCACCCCCGATTTGATTATGGGAGTGTGTTTCGAGGTGGGCGGTAGTAGCTGCTATGCGTTACCACCAGTCCGGGAGTGCAAAATGGTAGAATCCTACCCTGGGCATTGCCTCGTGTGCCTTGTCATATTTATCCTGATCGAGCCCACTACGACTTTGGTTTGTATCGTACCTATGGAGTGCTCTCTGAGTAAACCACCGGTTTAGTGGAGCTTACAGTATCTGTATAGACTACGGTATTTATATAAAAATGTGTTAATGGGGATATTGGTAATGCCTTAACGTTATTTTAATACTTTACTTTACTGCAGACATATTATAATAGCGTATTGTATTATATATGTAGATAGTTTAACGGATCCTTAGGAGATGGAATCCCGAACATCTCTTAAGTTATTGCACGCACGTTAGACAGTGGATAGGAGATGTAAAATCCTATAAACATCTTTGAAGCCGTTACACTCATATTTACTTTTTGATTTAACTTACATAAGATCTTTTAGTTTTGACTCGAGTGTTTTGTCTTTTCATTACGCTCGGGTCAGTCTGAGCATTTCAATGTTGAAGACCTTATTTCTAGAGGACGAAGACGGAGTTTAGTATTATTATATTATTATTATTATTATTCCACTATATCATGTTGTTCCGCTGCATTATTTATTTATTCCTTCTGTATGTATAACTCTAATTTGTATTGCAAAAGTGTAATCAAATGTTATTTGTAAAACAGCTTCATGAACTGTTTATTTGATTATTATATTTTGTCAATCCACTATGAGATTATGTGTTTTTTTTCTCTTTATTTTCACTTATTTTCTTATTTACCCCATTAACAATCCTCCATTTTGAATGGTTTGAATTAGACAGATGTGGTTTATTGTTGATTTAAACCGTCCAAAAAGGCGGGTCGTTACAAATGTTAAGGATGTCCGTATGCACTGTGGTAATGTTTTCGGTGTAGTCTGTAGTAAGGTCCTCCTTTTGAATGATTCGGCCATTTGGAAAGAAAAGGAAAGCGATTATATGAGAGTGGATTTAACTTAGCCATGGTTGGGATGGGGTGAGTGAATGATCACCTCTACTTCATATATAGACATTTAAAATGAAAATTGCATATAATACTAGTAGATACTGAACATGAAATGAGAAATGTGTTTCTCTTCCTAATGTATTTTCTTATATAGAAAATTGTTTTTTGTGAGAGTTATTACTTTGGGTTTAAGATATCCGATCTAAAATTCTCGACTGTAAACTGGTTACAATGGATGAAATAAACTGCCCATGACAAGTGCTTGAATGGAGCTTCGTATATTATGCATTGCTATTGTAATGACGGAAATAGTGGGAGCAGACTATATGATTTATTAATGGATGCATCAAGTTGTGAAAGATTACTTTCGCACAGAGACCAAATATTAGTTATGAAATAATAATTATTTTCAATATTGACTGAAAATAAATATAGTTTTAATCTAATAAAAATATTACGAATATTCATTATAAGATAAGTCTATTATAATAATTGAACCTGTTTCCATAAGAAAATATATAAGTGTCTAAAAAATTTACAATTATTTTGGAATTATGGACTAAACAATATCGTTTAGAAATAATTTTTTAATCATATGATGAATCATATAGTACTAGTGAATCATATCTCAAACGATTAAGGGCAAAGCATCCATTCAGTGGGAGTGAAAAAGAGTTAATGAACTCTTCAGATTGATATATACAAGTATATGTTGTTCAAGGTCTAATGTGTAGGTTGCAGAATTATGGATCTTAATGCTAATTAAACATTAGAGAGGGGGTGAATAGTTTTTTCTAACTTATGTAAATCAATTTTCTTTTAAGATTAATATTAAATCATAGATTAACAACTCATAATTATACTAATAATCAATCACAGATGCAATTGCAGATAAAAATAGAAGTAATAATGTAAAGTAAGAGTTAGAGAGATGACACTAAGGATTTTATACTGGTTCAGATTTCTCCTACATCCAGTCCTGTACAATTTCTTGTAATATTTCTTTTCAAATGCTAATCTATAACCGGGTAGAAGTCAAACCCAAATACAATATCGATTTCAAATCTATGAGACAGTACCTCATGTATCCTAAGTCCGGGGTAAATCAATTGATTTGACTGGGAAATAAGAATGTCCACTAGATTTGAATGGGCTACCAAGCACACCTACTTGATTTGAATGGGCTATAAACACACCTAAGCAAATACAAATAGAGTTGATAGTTTTTCCTAAGACAAATTCTTGTACTTTGGATACAATGGATCTTATATCCTCTTGGATAGCACTTTGATTTTTGAAATGAGGGAGAGATGTTTCCTAAATAGTAAGAAAGCAGTATTGAATCAATACAATGAAGTATGAATTGATTCTATATGATTTTAAAGAGAATAAAGTATTTTTTTAAGAGAATTTCCAAGACAGTGAGGAGTGGGAAGAAAGTAAGCAATTAGTTATGAAAAAATTTGTTTGCACTCCTCTTTATCTAGTAAATTAATACATGTGTCCATTCATGAAGAGTTATGTCAAATAGGCACTCTTTATTCAAAATTTGAAAAAACCATTTGGCGGCATGTATATCGACATATCTCATATATGTATATCAACATATGCTAGTTAAAAATGAAAATTATATTCTTTAAAATGTTTTGAAAATTCCTATACTTTAAAACATTTTGAACATAGATTTTTAAATATTTTTAAACTTAAAAAATATTTATAAATATTTTAAATATATTTTTGAATTTAAAATAATTTAAAAATATCAAAGATTAGAAATTGGAGATAGAGATCATAGATTTCTATCAAGGACTTTAACAATATTTACTAATAACTCTATATACTAAATTATAACCTTGAGATCTTCATTTCTTTAGCTTTAAACTCATGAGTCTTTGTATCTTTATCTTGAGTCTTTACACTGTACAGTCTTCGATTTAGCAACTATGTAATATTCTACACTGTATACTATATAACTTGGAAAAACATTAGTATCTATATTATATATGATTGTATATGGTTATTATCGTCAAAATAAATAATTGAGGTATTAATAATCTCCCCTTACAACAATTGAATATTCATGTATATAAAATATAATATAACTCCTCATAAGTTAAATAACTCCCACTAGATATATACAGATGTATATTTTATATTTTTCTCCCCCTTTATCATCAACAAAATAGGGTGAAAAAAATATAAATCCCCCTAAATATACTAGAATGCTAAGTAATATGGATTTAACTATATGGCATATATTAATGATGATGGATATTAAAAACGTTAAATAAGACAAACCAAATTTTATTAAGTAAATATAACTCAAACTATTTATTTGATTAATACCAAATATGAATATTGGATACTATAATCATTAAAAATAATAATAGGAATAAACTCCTAAGTATGATGATATATACATCAAAATCAATGCCTAATGTATTAAAAACAATGTAAACTAGATGATATATGTAAAATATAAATTCAATGATGAGAGTATGGAAAACAATTCAGTATGACATAAATGATATTATTATATAATCTTAAGCATCCAAATTTGAAAAATAAATTTATATATAAATATTTACTTAACAAACCATATTAATTATGAAATTTAGTCATAGTCTAATCACAATATTTGATAAGTGTAACTATTTATATAATCAAATTTATGTTTAATAAACTTCTAAAGTAAATATTATTTATTCTTATACATTGTTTATTTTTAGAAATACATGATAATCTATAATATTCTTTTAGCCTAATATGAAAAGTATAAGTGAGATACGTAGAGTTAAAAAATATCACTAAAAAAGCATCATATAAGTTTAAAAATAAAAAGAACCTGGGAATGACAGTAAGATGGTTGATCATATGTTTCAATTCCATTGCCATCTGGAAAATTTTCTTTTTCGGAGAATAACAGGATATGATTGATCATATAAAAGGTCTCCATCATTTTTTCATCTTTCTCATTTTATTGTATGCAGTGCTTGAAAGAATAGAATATATTTTTATTGGTATTCATACTATGTAGGATCTGTATAGTTAGTCTTTCAGAAATCAAACCCAATATCTTTAAGAGTTTATGACCATGAATGTTTGAAAAAGCATAAATGATTACATATAATGAAATACGTAATAAAAAAATGACATATTCTACTAAAACTTTTATTTTCAAATTTTGATTTAACCCAAGCAGAGTTCTAAAATTCATTTATAACACTATTATGTGTGAGATAATGTGACTCTAACATATAACATAATGTATTTTGTGTCTCCTTTGTTATTTAAATTACAAGTGTATTAATGAATTACATGTGTAAAGACACTTGGCATCATGCATGTATACAATGATCTTCCTAAAGGACAGGTGTAATGACACATGTCATTTTGCATATGTGTTACTATCTATTTATATGACAAGTGTCATATAATCTGGTTGTAACGACCCGGAAATTTTAATGATTTTTAATAACGTAATTAACTAAATTTTTCTTGAAATTAAATAATAAAATTTTAAAAATGAAAATTTGATATTTCGTATGCGTCTATTGAAGCATAGCAAGTGGCAGATTTTCATTGGAAAATATTAAAGTTGTTTGTTTGTGAAATTTAAAATTTAAAATTTAAATCAGTTAAAATTTGATGAAAATAAAATAATTTTGAAATCTGAATATTTTTATATAATAAATATGTAAATCATTTTCTGAGTGAGACGTCGTATTTCATTTCGCCAAATTTGGACTGCTATAGCCCCGTTTATCTTATTTCCGGCGAATTAGCAGCAGTTTGGTAGCAAATTTCGAGTTTTGACAGGATGGTCGTATCTCTAATATCCGTGTACCATTCTTTTTGTCTCGTCATGCTGATCTCCGCAGTATATTCAATTGTGTATTTCGGCATCCGGTGCATGATGAAATCTGCGAAACGGTTATCCGTTTCGGTACCTGTTTTAAGCTTTTGGTTTTCCCCGTGTCCTTTTATTTTCTTACCTGACTGAAATTAAGAGCCATTTGCTTTTATTATATTCCAGAATTCAATACCTGACTTCCACTATTCCCCATTACAATATTTATTTTAGTATGTTGATCACTTTCTCTCTGTTGACTCTCCCCTTCTTCTTCGTTTCTGCCATGCTTATAATAATAATAAAAAAAATTGATTTGCATTCCTTTTACTTTACCTAAAGCAAAGCAACATGCTCGTATCTATTTTTTGTTAGAAGCTGCTCGTTCGACCATTCCTTTCGACAGCTTGCCGTTACCACTGAACGTCGCCAGCTCACGTCTCTCTCCTCCCCTTTATTTCCTAAAACCCATTACCAACCGAAGCCCACTATTCCCTATGCCTCAACGCCTCCACACCTTGCAGCCCTATCTCCCCTCCAAACTTCCACCACCGCATCACATCAACGACCAATGACCTCGCCACCGAACTGACCTGCCATCCATTTCTCTCCATGTGCGGCCACTGCTCCAACCAACTTCACCGTTCTTCACCGAACCCTCATCACCCGTCGCCTTCCTTTGCTGCCGGCCCCGCCTCGGATTAACTCACAGCTACCTGGATTCGCCTCATCAGCCAGTCCATCACCTCTGTCCTCCGAGCCCGCCGCCTTATCATGTCCTTCCACCACTCTCTGCCTGACATCGCATACCCCATCTCCTTGCTGTCTTCCCCATGCCTTGTAAACCCGAACCTATTCCCACTTCAACTCCAACATCCACTTGTGCCGCCAAAACTCTCCAACCCAACCTGCTTGTCTTCCCACCTCCAGTCCGCCCTCCTTACTGTATGCAACCTTCCCTTCTTATGTTTTCATTATAATATGTAAATTTATGTTAATATATTATGGTCAAAGTGTGTATATATATATATTTCTACTTTATGTTCTATTCTATGTTTAAGGTGTTAGTTAAATTTATGTTAATATCCTTAAATAGATTTTTTTTATAACTTTAAAATATATATATTATGTTTAGATGTTTATTTGAAGAATTTTGGAAAATATGGATTTTAATAAACATTGATTTCTAAATTTTAATAGAATATTTTATTTTTAAATATGTGTTTTAATATATAATATATAGATATAGATTTTTTTTAATATAATATATAGATATTTTGATTTTCAAATTATGTATGGATTTTTTTCTTTTATATATATGACATATAGACATTGTGATTTTAATATATGTGTTTTTATTAAATAATGATTTTAGAAATATAATATGAAGATTTTATTTTATAGGTGAGTAAATTTTAGATTTTTAAAAATTATATATTTTGTTCCAGTTTATATCAAGCTAATTTTGATTTGTTTTCATCAATTCCAAGCTATCAACTTTATTCGTCGAATTCGTGTTCATCGTGTCGTGCTTTGGATTTTGTGCTTGGATTCGTCGCATCTTGTTTTTGGTATTTTTCTAGCCACAAAAGATGAGTGATCACTCACGATTAACATTCTTATATTTAGTAAATTTAATTCGCATGAAATGACGATTGAAATATGTTGTTAAATTTAAATTGTAGTTATTTAATTGTTAAATATGATCTGTTATTATTTGCATTAGTTCACCGATGCTAATTGATAATATTGGCAACAATAACCTGTTAGTATGTGTATATCATATTTAATTTGACATTTTTGATCATATTTGCCATTGATATACCATGTTATTTATGCTGTTATTTTATTTGTTCTCACGCTGCAAGTTCCCTGTTAGTTTAGGAATTCCCTATGGGTTGAAATGATACTATAGATTAGGAAAAATCATTATGGGTTGAAATGATAAACCCAATCGATTTTATTGATTTTGAAATTTTAGGATTACGGATTGAAATGATATAAACCCGTAAATTTAAATGATTGCGGATTGAAATGATAAATATCTATATCACTTGACCATAGGATAGAAAATTATATACAGACACTGTGGTCTATTTTTGAAAAATTATTTCCTGAATTTTTAAAAGGAAATATACAGGTTTTAATAAATATTGATTATAAATACAATATAAAGATATTTTAATTTTAATATATGGGTAAAATTTATATTTTAAAGTATATGTTTTGGAAATTTTAAAATTCAAGTTAAGTTTTAAAATGTAATTTATAAAATTTTACTTATAACTTTATTATTTTTAATATATAAAAGAAGATTTAAAATATATTTAATAATAATAAGATTTAATTTAATAATAATTTAATATAATTTAATATAATTTAATTTAATATAATTTAATTTAATTAGTATATATATAATATATTTAAAATTTATATTAATATTTTAAAATAGATTTTGTTATAACTTTAATAAATAGAGGTTGGAAGGATAAATTAAAGTTGACTTGACATTTAAACTGGTTAATAATTGAATTTAAATAAGAATTGATTTGTAATTTAATTTAAATAAGAGTTTATCTGAACTTATTGATTTTAAGATTTTAAGATGTGATTTTATAACTAAATAACTTGATTTTTGATAAGAGTGATTTAATGAATATTTCAAAATTAAATTAAATTGAAATTGAATATTTAATATTGATTTAAATTTGTAATTTGTGATTTTATTTAAATATTTATAAAAAGGTGATTAAGTGAATAATGTCAAATTAAATAAAATTAAAGTTGAATTTTGAAATATAAATGGAATGTATCAAATTGAGTTATTATGAATTGTTTGAATATTAAACTTTGAAACCTATTGAATTGGGAGTGGTTATATTTGAAATTCAAACCTGGATTTGAAATCGATATAAATTAAAAATGGTTTAATGAGAATTTGAATTGATTTGTGAAATTGGAAGAAACAATTCTAATTTGAAATTATTTTTGATATAAATTCTTTTTAATATATATATATATATATATATATATTATTTTTAATATATAAACTATTTTATTCTATAACCTATTTTTAAATATAGCTATTTTTAATTTATAACTTTTTCAATATATAAAATATTTTCAAGATTTAAATGTTTAAGTTGGAACTATTATGATTTAGATTTAATGGATTTAAATGCGAATATTTTGATATGATAGTTCAACCCATTTTGTGGTTATTATTTCAAAAGCGATATGATTTCGAAAGTGATATGACAATAAAATGTATATGATATTTCGATATGAATTATGAAATCTTTGAAATATAAAATGACCACGGTGTGAAATAAGCGTTTGGTTGTTAAAGAGACCGGGATCGGATATTGTCATACTCTCTGCCAATACCGAAAACCACTTTAACAACTGTGTACGTGGTGGAGAATCCAGAATGAAGTAGGATGGTTTGGCGACATTTATATGAGGTATGAAAACAACCCTGACTCCCGCGAGTCAGCTTGATATGACTAAAACAGGAGCCACGCCGGGCCAAGTGAGGTCGCACCTCCGATCGAGCATGCTTCTTCGATACCATTCTATTACTTTGTGATTTGATTGGGTGCACCTTTGATTATGGGAGTGTGTCTCGAGTTGGACGGTAGTAGCTGCTATGCATTGCCACCAGTCCGAATCTGCAAAACGTTAATATCCTACCCTGGGCATTGCCTCGCGTGCCTTGTCACATGCCTTATCGCGCCCTCTACGAGTTTGGTTTGTGTCGTACCTATGGAGTGCTCCCTGATAGCCCACCGGTTTGGTGGAGTTTACAGTACTGTATAAACTACGGCATTTATAAAAAAATGTGTTAAGGGGGATATGGGTAACGCCTTAATGCTATTTTAATAGTTTACTTTACTATAGACATTATATATGTAGCGTATTATACTATGTATGTAGATAGTTCCACGGATCCTTAAAGGATGGGTATCCTAAACATCCTTTAAGTTATTTGCATTTCACTTGGACATTACACTTGAGTTGATTTATTTGCATAAGAATGTTAATGAAACGACCCGCCTTTCAGTCCACAGAAAGACGCATCATTTTTAAGAAAGAAAGGGATAGAAAAGAGAAAAGATAGAAAAGAAGGAACGAAACAACATCAGAATCTCACAGCAGAACGAATAAATTATATTAATCACATAAGATATTACATAGTATCATATATATCAGAGATACACAGCTTATACATCACAAATTAGACAGTTATAAAGGCCTGTCTATCAATACAACTCAGAGATACAGACACAAACACTAGCATAGCGGAACCATAATATATCTACACGCGGAAGCCTCCTGCTTCAAATCTCCTCCAGAATTCGTCAAAGCTAACCTGAATCCCTTGGCTACTTGTAAAAATTTGAGTACCCAAGAGTTTAAGAAAACAGAAATAAACTCCGGGTCACACATGGGTCTGGTGTGAGTAAACGGTTAAGTTGTTTAACTTGAAAAACCTTTTAAAACAAAAGGTATCTCGTAAGACTTCCCGCACATAAACACGGAAAAGTTTTTACCTTACGATAACCAGAACATTGATAGGAAATCTAGTAATATTATAATAGTGTCTAGGGTTTTCAAGTAAATAATCACATAGCTGAAATTGTTACATCTATTAAATTCCAGCATATATAGGTTTACAATCAAATCCGAGGGCACTTATTGGAGATTGGATTCCATACAATGGCAGGGCTACTGGGGTACCGCCTGTCACAGTACGTGGCCTAGATCAACATACCGAGGATCGCTCCCAATCCCCTGCAACCAAAGCCGGAGCTACCCCTTACTGGATAGTCCGAATAAGACAACCCCGCGGTTATAGCTAGCAACTGCCCACACAGCCGAATAAAAAGGGACTCTAGACAGGGGAAAATCTTATCCTACTTGGGTGCTACCCACTTAACCTTGCATGCACCTTCCCTTGTTTTAGCCATTCCCAGTTGATGAGGCTTGAGGCTACGATTACCTGTATAGAACACATCTATCTTAGAATGCTCATCGTCCTCCCGATGATGTTCTGAAAGCATTCAATCCATACAAGTTCGTTCCGGGTTCGAACGAAACCGAAGGCATTATCTCGTTACACTCATTTTGGAATCACCCTCAGAGTTAATGTGATAACCCGGATTTTGGAATACCTGTTAATTGATAATTAACTGGGTTAATTAATAGAAATACTGATAAATCAGGGAATAAATATTTATTTGCTAATCTATTGATATAATCATTTAATTGGAAAAAAAAATTATTATTTTCAAATAAATTGGATTTGAATTTGAATTAGAATATTGAAATACAAAAGATAGAGATATATCTTAAATATATTTGGATTTGAGAATATATTTTATTTAGAATATAGATTGTTTTATATTATTTTTTAAAAAAAAAGAATTTATTTATACATGTATTTATTAATTAGGAAATTAATTATAAAAAGCTTTTTAAAAACATTTAAGAATATTTATGCATGTAAGTTACATGTGTTAAGATTTAAACCTCTCTAAATAACATGTGTAATTAGATTAACAAGCCTAAATGACAAATGTTTATTTTTCTTACAAGTGTCACTTATTATTTTATTTTCTTTTATATTTTTCATAAATCCTAATTTAGTCTATATATACATCTTTTCCTTTTTCTTAAATTCTTTTCATATTCTTCATTTTCATTACAAAGAAAACTCAAATCTGTAAACGTTCCTCAATTAGATCAAAAACTCAACCCTGTAAAACAAATCATAAATTCAAATCAAAACCTATAACACTAGAACCAGTAAACAAATCAAAGGAAGCAACCAACTATCAATCATCTTTACAGTTTGAAAACCTGAAGCAAATCAAATGATCAAAGCAGATTGAACTCAAAAATCAGATCAATTCAGGATCAAACATCAAGTAAATCGAACAAGCTTCAGATTTAGGCAAGACAGTCCAGATCAGAGTTCTTTTCCTCTGTTCCCTGTTCAAGCTAAAGGTGAGTAAACAACTTTTAAAATCTGTTACATCTTGATTAGCATGTGATAATCTTTGAAGTATGGTGTGAAATATGCTTTGCGTGATGGTGTAAATATGATTTCATGTATATATGAATGGTGATATGGGTGTGCATGTCTGGGAACAGATATATTTGCCTCTGTTCTTGATTACAGATTTCAAAACCTATTCAAAATCTAAAATTTCTTCCTCTAATCCTTTTTAGGCTTTAAGATAAACAAAATATGTTTGTAAAATCAAGATCTAAGTTTTAAAAATATTTTTGAGTAAAATTAGTTAGAGTTTTCGGGAAATTTGAGTTTATAGTAAAAATTTCAAAGGCATGTCAAAAATTCGAACTCCATGATTTATTGTTTCATTTCCATAATCTAATTTGTTTCCGAAAACCATGATTTTTAAAAACAAAATCAAGAATTTAAGTTTAGTATTGATTGAGAATTCTTGGGTTGAACGGAATTCATGTTTGGAGTGAATTCTGGCGATTGGTGAGAAATGAGAGGTTGTGATCATGGCTGGAGGTAGTGTGAAGATTTTCGATCGTGGGAAAAATAGTGGTAGAATTTCTCGATGGTCGTGGTGGCCGTACAATGGTGATCTAGGGTTTGTGGAGCTGCTTTGTATGTCGAGGTAGTCGAGGCTCGTACGATGTCAATTGATCATCGGAGGTGATCGGACTGGAGGGGAACGACGTATTGGGGTGCGGCAAAGCTTGGGTCGAAGTTGCGTAGTCATCGGTGATCGGTGGAGGTGATTCGAGGCATTTTTCAGATGATCGTTTTGGGTTCCAGGCGCTCGAATTTGCTCGAGTTTGATTGGCCGTGTCGTTCATCGATCTGGGTGGATAGAATTGTCAGCGTAGTCGTCGTGGATGTGTGGGTGATGGCGAAGTTGGTCGGAAGTGGTTGGTCCAGGGGTGCACGTGCACGCGTGTATGTACGATATTTGAAGGTTTTGGGTAATCGGGGAAGATGAAGTTTACTCGGGTCAGACTCGTAGTCGTTGAGGGTTTGACTCGAAGAAGAAAAGGAAAGTGGTTGGCTCGAAGAGAACTCGGGGTTTCAGCTGTTTTGCTCGGGTTTTATTTTCAGGAACGTGAGTGCTTACTTGTTTCAGATTTAACTTAAAATCTTAAGTTAATAGATTAATGATAGTTAATTTCCAGAGTTTATTAAATAAGGTTTTAAATGATAATTCAGAAGTTAATTGATTTATCTTTTAAATTAATAAATTGATGGATAATTATGGATTAATTAAATTAATTATTTAATGATTAAATAAATTAAGTAATTAAGGGTTATAAATTAATTAGAGATTAATTAATTATTAAGGATTAATTAATGTAAGAAATTAGAGATTAATTACTTAAATGAAAATTTCTTAATGTAAGTAATTAAGGATTAATTTGACAAAGGTTAATTAATTTAATTTGTAATTAAAAGATTAATATAATTAGTTAAAAGAACAACTAATAAATGTAAGTAATTAAAGGATCATTAATTGATAAGAGTAATTAAGGGTGGATAAATGTGAAGGGATAAAGAATAAGTAATTTATGTAATTAATTGAAGGTTAATTACTTAATGTAATTAACGAATAATTAATCAGAGATGATTAATTAAGATGGATAATTAAGGGATGATTTATTAATTGGTTTGAAATTAATTAACGTTAAGTATGCAAGATTTAAAGGTAATTAAAGTAATTAATTTAATTCATGGATGGTTAATTAAATTGATTAGAAATGGTGTGGATGATTAATCTTGCTTATGGATGATTAAATTGTATTGAATACCTTTGATTGTTATTGACTCTGGCATGTACTTTGTAATGTCTGTGATATGAAATGTTTTTGTTTGAACTATGATAAATATGAGTTATTTATCTGTAATGGAATTGTTGTGGGAATATGACATTCTGAAGTAAAATTGAATTGTTGAAATTTAAACAACTTGTCTTAGGAAGATGATATTTAATTCGAAGAGACCGGAATCGGATATCAGCAATATCCGGAACCACTTCGATTAGAAATCTATAGTTCTTTATAGATTTGACATAGGCTAGTTTGGGATAATATGGATCATTTAAACTAAGTTGGATACTTAGATATTGTCATTAAAAATAAGTGTTGACTATATAAGTTGATTACTTATAGTAAAGTACGAGTTACCCGGGTTTTAATAAGTTCTATGAATTGGAATTTCATGTTAGATGAGTTTACTCACGCTGGTTTCCAGCCTGACCCGGGTGTTACTTTGATGTAATGCTCGGGTCAGACCGAGTATTACAGATTTCCAGGTAAGGACGTTCTGGAGTTCAGGAGGCGAGCTGGATGGCAGGAATGTATGGAGTGTATTCCGCTGTGATATATTATAGTTGTCCGAGACATGTTAATTCTAACTGTCTAGTATATTTGTGAATGTTGTAACTCTGATGTATAAAAATGTAATTAACAAATACAGGTTTTCTTTGTATAAATGCTATTATTTGTTATTATATTTAATCCGCTGCGAATGTGAGATGTTGTGTTTTCTGTTCTTCTTTCTTCTTTCTGTTTCTTTCTTCTATCTCTTTTCTTTTTCTCCTAACTATCTGGAATTTTCGGGTTCGAAAATTCCGGGTCGTTACAGTTGGTATCAGAGCAAAGGTTAAGCGAGAACCTTGACTCTGTTGGGATTACTCGTTAAGGATAGGGTCAATGGTACCCTAGAACGAGTTGAGTGTATATATTTATATGAGAGCGTAATTGTTATTTTCTTATATAAAGATTTTAAATGATTTTATAAGAATATCTTTTGATATATATATAAAATGATATTTCTTTCTAATAAATATTAAGGTAATTGGTTGTTAAAATATTGGAATTAAATTAAGTGGTAATAGAAATACAACCAAATTAAAATTGAATGAAGATAAGTTGAAATGGATCCAAATTGAAATTAAAATCTTGAATTTGTAGAAATAATTAAAGATAATAATGAATTGGTTTCCAGATATGATAATCTTGGTTATTATCATAGATGGTTGATAATGAAATATTGTAAATGATTAAGCAAAATAAAATGTTTTAGGGAAATAAAACATTTAGGTAAATATGACTTATAAATTGGAATTAAAGATAATTTAAAAATTGTAAATCTAAAGTTCAGAGAAAAAAAAAAACCTGAAATTTTTTTAAAAGAAATTTGTTGTGAATTAAAACCAAAGGTGGTTTAAAAATTTAAGGTATAACTTGGTATGTAAAGAAAATGTATATATGAGGATATACATAATATCAAAGATGATTCGAAATAACTCTTAATGTTGAGTTTTAAATTGGAATATGATATGAAAACCCAAAGTGATAAGTTTTTGAACTTATAAGTGGGAATATTATTAATATAAGGTTTAAAATTTGAATGGGAATTCAAATTGGGTCTAGTTGACTAAATTAAATTGAATTTAACTTAAGGTAAGTTAAATGAGTTTAGAATGAACAACTTGAATTGGGAATTTCAAGATGAAATTGAAAATTTAACTTGGAAAGTTAAAAATGGTGAATTTGATTAGTTTAAATGAATGAAGAAATGGATTGTGATAATATATCCATTATAGAGATAAATGAAAATTAAACCTTAATTTGAAATTAAGGATATGGAATCCCTTTTAAACTTAAGATTTGAATATTAAGAATTGAATTTGTAACTTAAAATTGTTTAAGAATCAGTTTCAAAGTTGGAAGATAAAATTGGGCAATAAATTGAATTTTGAAGATAAAATTTCTTTGAACTTTTAATTTGAACTTTAAAATAAGTTAAGTAATGATAATTTAAAAAGTAATTTTGGATTTTGGATCCAGAATTAATTGGTTTAAAGGTTGATTTGATTTAAAGGTAAGGGTTAATTTGACTTAAGTGATTAAATCAATATTTAAAATATTTAACTCAAATTTATATAATTCGAGATGGTTTTAAGTTGAGATTTAAATTTAATTAGTTCAAATTGGATTTGATTTGAATTAATTTGGAATTTGATTAAAGTTGAATAAGTTTAAAAATCAAATGGAATTTGATTTGAATTTGGAAAGGAATTAAGGTTAATTCAACTTGAATTGGGATTAAATCAATTTCAATGGAAATTGTGGTATTGAATCAATTTAAATGGAAGTGGAATCTAAATTAAATTGATGAGAAATCAATTGGAAATGAAAATTTGGAAATTTAACAGTTTGACTCTGGATTATTTTCAAAATAAATTGTTTTAATACAAATATATTTTCCAAACTATTTACTATACAATCTTTCTTCTTAAACCCCAAACTATCTTATAGTTATTTTACAATTATTTTGAAACTGTCTTATAAACTCATTACTGTTTTTCAGTTACTTATATCTAAACACTATTTAAAAACTATTTTGCAATTATCTAACTATTTTATAACTACTTAACTATTTTATAGCTATTTTACAAACTAATAACTATTTTTCAACTACTTATCTATTTTAAACTTTTTCAAGCTATTTTTAAATTTAAATTGGTCAGAGTTCAAACTGTTTGTAATTGAAGTAATAACTCAATTGGAAATGGAAGCAATTGAGAATAAGTGAATGAATTAAAGGAAATCTGAATAGAAAAGAGAATTGATTTGGCTAATAACCAATAAAGATAAATACGTAGGATATACGTATATTATTCTATTCGCATAGTGATTTGATCCAGATTCGAACATAGAATTTCGAGATAGTATTATCGATCCGAGTTAGGATTTCCCGCTCGATTTTCGATGGCGAACCTGGATATGGATTTTTGATTGGTTCTGGATATTCTCTATCATGGCTACGACTATGCAAGGAGAATGACGGTTTCTGATCAAGAAACCAAATCTGAGTCCGCACTAGGAAGTCGGGTGGACGATACTAGTTCGGAAATGAAATTGTGTGATCGATTGAGCGATCAGATTGATATTGCGTACGGATGATATGTGTACATCGTACGAGTTTGAATGAAATTGATATTGAAAATTTTAATAAGGATTTTGAAATGGTTTTGAAATGAAAAGTATATTTGTAAAATATAATGGAATTGGATATTTCTTTGATTGAAATTTACTTTATGGGAGGTAAGTAAATGGTAAATAACTTTATAAAGAAATTAAACTTGAATATTTGATTTGACAATAAATAAAGTTATATTTTGTAATATGATAAATTTCCCTTATCTGACCTAGCCAGAATAAAAAGGGTTTTGAAATATTTGAAGTATAAAAGAGGTTTTATACAAGTTTGAAATGATCCAAAGATTTTCAAAGTTATATATATCTATATCTATATATATAAAGGATCTTATGAGAATGATTTTGGAAAAAGGTCTTGGGAACCTATGAATTTGGAAAAGGCTTTTGATTTTTGGGAAAATCAATTTTGGATTTTGGAAAGCCTAGTTTGAGAATTATCGATTTTGGTAATCGATTTTGTGTAAAGGAGATTTTGATAAATCATAAAGGGTATGATTTGAAGATACTATAAGTATATAGTATAAAGTATTTTGAAAATAGCTCTGGGGAAAAAGGCGCTTCCTTGAAATGAACTTCTCAGGAGTACCACAGGGTGGTACTGCCTTGAGCCCCAAGGGGGGTTTCTAAAGTTGATCCTGTGAGGAGTCCGGACAAACTAGTTCCTGAGGATTATTTGTGTAGCGAAAGTCGAGGGGCTGGTGCCCACAGAGGCATTTGGGTTATGCTGTGACGACAGTTTAACTCGATGTCTCTGCGATCTACTGCAGACCATAGCGAAAGTCATGTGTGCCGCTGAGAGCCAACTGTCTACGTTTGATTTTATATCGGTAGACTGTGACACTATGGTAACATAGCGAAAGTCGTGTGTGCCGCTGAGAGCCAACAGTCTGCGTTTGATTTTATATCGGTAGACTGCGACCTATGTGGGATAAGTTTCATTATTTGGCAGCGAAATTCGGTGGCGCTGATGCCTACAGTTATATGGGTTTGTGCTGTGATAGCAACGTAAGGCCCGGGTATAACTGCGATCTGTAGCGGGTTCCATGGCGTAATCGAGGAGCGCGGAGACCTACAGTTATCTGTGGATTTTGCCGGGACGGCAACGTAACCATCGGGTTAACTGCGACCATGGATGGGAGTGATGATTTCCAGAGCATTCTCACCAAAGATATTTCCTCGATTTCAAAAATGTTTTTGATATTTTCAATAAAAAAAAATTTCAAAGTATTTTCACTGGATGTTGAAAACGGGTCTGCCAGGCACTTATAGATTTTCAGTCCTACGTCTGATCAACGTATGACCGAATTTCTGTGAGAACAAGGATTGACTTGTTGAAACATCGAGTTATAAAAGTATTTTTATAAAAACTATTTTTGTAATATTATATAGATTTTAAAGTATTTAAAAAAAATTTATAAAGGGAATTTATAATTTAAAATGTTCAAAGAGTAATTTAACTAATAATAAGCATAGAAATAAATTCCAGCTTCGTTTCTTTTCGAGGACGAAAAGTTTTAAAGGGGGGAGGAATGTGATAACCCGGATTTTGGAATACCTGTTAATTGATAATTAACTGGGTTAATTAATAGAAATACTGATAAATCAGGGAATAAATATTTATTTGCTAATCTATTGATATAATCATTTAATTGGAAAAAAAAATTATTATTTTCAAATAAATTGGATTTGAATTTGAATTAGAATATTGAAATACAAAAGATAGAGATATATCTTAAATATATTTGGATTTGAGAATATATTTTATTTAGAATATAGATTGTTTTATATTATTTTTTTAAAAAAAAAGAATTTATTTATACATGTATTTATTAATTAGGAAATTAATTATAAAAAGCTTTTTAAAAACATTTAAGAATATTTATGCATGTAAGTTACATGTGTTAAGATTTAACATCTCTAAATAACATGTGTAATTAGATTAACAAGCCTAAATGACAAATGTTTATTTTTCTTACAAGTGTCACTTATTATTTTATTTTCTTTTATATTTTTCATAAATCCTAATTTAGTCTATATATACATCTTTTCCTTTTTCTTAAATTCTCTTCATATTCTTCATTTTCATTACAAAGAAAACTCAAATCTGTAAACGTTCCTCAATTAGATCAAAAACTCAACCCTGTAAAACAAATCATAAATTCAAATCAAAACCTATAACACTAGAACCAGTAAACAAATCAAAGGAAGCAACCAACTATCAATCATCTTTACAGTTTGAAAACCTGAAGAAAATCAAATGATCAAAGCAGATTGAACTCAAAAATCAGATCAATTCAGGATCAAACATCAAGTAAATCGAACAAGCTTCAGATTTAGGCAAGACAGTCCAGATCAGAGTTCTTTTCCTCTGTTCCCTGTTCAAGCTAAAGGTGAGTAAACAACTTTTAAAATCTATTACATCTTGATTAGCATGTGATAATCTTTGAAGTATGGTGTGAAATATGCTTTGCGTGATGGTGTAAATATGATTTCATGTATATATGAATGGTGATATGGGTGTGCATGTCTGGGAACAGATATATTTGCCTCTGTTCTTGATTACAGATTTCAAAACCTATTCAAAATCTAAAATTTCTTCCTCTAATCCTTTTTAGGCTTTAAGATAAACAAAATATGTTTGTAAAATCAAGATCTAAGTTTTAAAAATATTTTTGAGTAAAATTAGTTAGAGTTTTCGGGAAATTTGAGTTTATAGTAAAAATTTCAAAGGCATGTCAAAAATTCGAACTCCATGATTTATTGTTTCATTTCCATAATCTAATTTGTTTCCGAAAACCATGATTTTTAAAAACAAAATCAAGAATTTAAGTTTAGTATTGATTGAGAATTCTTGGGTTGAACGGAATTCATGTTTGGAGTGAATTCTGGCGATTGGTGAGAAATGAGAGGTCGTGATCATGGCTGGAGGTAGTGTGAAGATTTTCGATCGTGGGAAAAATAGTGGTAGAATTTCTCGATGGTCGTGGTGGCCGTACAATGGTGATCTAGGGTTTGTGGAGCTGCTTTGTATGTCGAGGTAGTCGAGGCTCGTACGATGTCAATTGATCATCGGAGGTGATCGGACTGGAGGGGAACGACGTATCGGGGTGCGGCAAAGCTTGGGTCGAAGTTGCGTAGTCATCGGTGATCGGTGGAGGTGATTCGAGGCGTTTTTCAGATGATCGTTTTGGGTTCCAGGCGCTCGAATTTGCTCGAGTTTGATTGGCCGCGTCGTTCATCGATCTGGGTGGATAGAATTGTCAGCGTAGTCGTCGTGGATGTGTGGGTGATGGCGAAGTTGGTCGGAAGTGGTTGGTCCAGGGGTGCACGTGCACGCGTGTATGTACGATATTTGAAGGTTTTGGGTAATCGGGGAAGATGAAGTTTACTCGGGTCAGACTCGTAGTCGTTGAGGGTTTGACTCGAAGAAGAAAAGGAAAGTGGTTGGCTCGAAGAGAACTCGGGGTTTCAGCTGTTTTGCTCGGGTTTTATTTTCAGGAACGTGAGTGCTTACTTGTTTCAGATTTAACTTAAAATCTTAAGTTAATAGATTAATGATAGTTAATTTCCAGAGTTTATTAAATAAGGTTTTAAATGATAATTCAGAAGTTAATTGATTTATCTTTTAAATTAATAAATTGATGGATAATTATGGATTAATTAAATTAATTATTTAATGATTAAATAAATTAAGTAATTAAGGGTTATAAATTAATTAGAGATTAATTAATTATTAAGGATTAATTAATGTAAGAAATTAGAGATTAATTACTTAAATGAAAATTTCTTAATGTAAGTAATTAAGGATTAATTTGACAAAGGTTAATTAATTTAATTTGTAATTAAAAGATTAATATAATTAGTTAAAAGAACAACTAATAAATGTAAGTAATTAAAGGATCATTAATTGATAAGAGTAATTAAGGGTGGATAAATGTGAAGGGATAAAGAATAAGTAATTTATGTAATTAATTGAAGGTTAATTACTTAATGTAATTAACGAATAATTAATCAGAGATGATTAATTAAGATGGATAATTAAGGGATGATTTATTAATTGGTTTGAAATTAATTAACGTTAAGTATGCAAGATTTAAAGGTAATTAAAGTAATTAATTTAATTCATGGGTGGTTAATTAAATTGATTAGAAATGGTGTGGATGATTAATCTTGCTTATGGATGATTAAATTGTATTGAATACCTTTGATTGTTATTGACTCTGGCATGTACTTTGTAATGTCTGTGATATGAAATGTTTTTGTTTGAACTATGATAAATATGAGTTATTTATCTGTAATGGAATTGTTGTGGGAATATGACATTCTGAAGTAAAATTGAATTGTTGAAATTTAAACAACTTGTCTTAGGAAGATGATATTTAATTCGAAGAGACCGGAATCGGATATCAGCAATATCCGGAACCACTTCGATTAGAAATCTATAGTTCTTTATAGATTTGACATAGGCCAGTTTGGGATAATATGGATCATTTAAACTAAGTTGGATACTTAGATATTGTCATTAAAAATAAGTGTTGACTATATAAGTTGATTACTTATAGTAAAGTACGAGTTACCCGGGTTTTAATAAGTTCTATGAATTGGAATTTCATGTTAGATGAGTTTACTCACGCTGGTTTCCAGCCTGACCCGGGTGTTACTTTGATGTAATGCTCGGGTCAGACCGAGTATTACAGATTTCCAGGTAAGGACGTTCTGGAGTTCAGGAGGCGAGCTGGATGGCAGGAATGTATGGAGTGTATTCCGCTGTGATATATTATAGTTGTCCGAGACATGTTAATTCTAACTGTCTAGTATATTTGTGAATGTTGTAACTCTGATGTATAAAAATGTAATTAACAAATACAGGTTTTCTTTGTATAAATGCTATTATTTGTTATTATATTTAATCCGCTGCGAATGTGAGATGTTGTGTTTTCTGTTCTTCTTTCTTCTTTCTGTTTCTTTCTTCTATCTCTTTTCTTTTTCTCCTAACTATCTGGAATTTTCGGGTTCGAAAATTCCGGGTCGTTACAGTTAATGACAATAACCCTTGCACTCTGAAACTCCATCTCGATCTTCACTTTGAGATTCCACGACCTATCGTTTAACTTGGATCGATGTGGTATACGGATAATCAAATTTGATATCCGATCCCGGTCTCATCGAAATCCAAACGTATCTTAAAGACCAAGTTGTTTTAAAGTTAAACAATTTAATTCAATTCAATACTTGAATTCACACAGCATTAACACAGATAAATATCACACATTTATCACAGCCATATCCAATATCATAGATTATCATACAATAGATATTAATCAATCCAGACAATCTACTTAAACAATCATCCACAAGTAAGAATTATTAATCCATATCAAAATTAAATTAAATTAATTTCTTAAGAGTTAATCACCTAATCCTGCTTAATCAATCATTAATTAATTACAAACCATTTAATTAATTAATCACTCCTTAATCACCTTATAAACCAATTAATTAATCTTTAACCATAGATTAATTATTCTTTAACAATTAATTAATAGACTTTAATTATAAATTGATATCCCTTAATAACAAATTAATCAATCCTTAATTACTAGTTGATTAATCCTTAATTACCATTTGATTAATCCTTAATTACCATTTGATTAATCCTTAATTACCATTTAATTAATCCTTAATCACCATTTGATTAACCTCTAATTACTAATTAATTAATCTTTAATTACTAAATTAATTAATCTCTAATCATTAATTAATCAATCTTAATTACTTAATTAATAATCCTTAATTACAATTAATTAACCTTTACTTAATTAATTATAACCCTCAATTTTAAATTAATTAATTATACTTAAATTTTCTTGATTAACTTAATTAATCTCAAATCAACAAAACCTTAATTATTCTTAAGATAAAACATTATCTTATTAATGCCTTAATTATCATTAAAACATCTTATCTTAATAATTAACTTTACTTTCTTAATTAGATCATTTAATTAAGTTTTGAAATAAAATAAACCTTTAACTTTTATCATCACTTAATTATATTTATGAAAAATTAAGTTTAAAATATCTTGTAGTTTAACTTAACAAACTTAAGTTGACAAACATATAATTTCTTAATCCAAGGTTTAAGTAAACATTTAAAAAGAAAATAATTTATTTAAGAAAAGATTTAAAACAAATTCTATTTTAATTTTTCAAAACTTTGCTTTCAAAACATGATCTAAATCTTTGCTTTAGGTCAAACCCGATCCTTACTCGAGACTGGCTTCGAGTTTTCTTCATCTTCTTCTTATATTTTTTTAAGTTTTAAATTAAAAATGAGTTATAAAGTTAAAAACTGTTAACATTCATTAACACTCCCGCGAACACGAGACGAACTCGAGATGAACCCGAGTCAAAACGCTCCTACCCCGAAACCTTACTCGAGTCAAAACCACTACCCAAACAACTGACACCACCCAACCCCTGTGCACATGCACCGGCCATCGCCGACATTCCAGCCTCCATGATCACCTCCGACACGTCGCCTTCTACCCACACTTGCCACCTGACCACCCAGAAATGCCAATCAACCTCGAAGATGAAATCGAGCTACCTCGATCAAAAAGGTACAGCAACCATCGCCAGGAAAATCGCCTCGAACTCCCAATGCCGACCACCAAAATCCCTACACCTTGCCGACCCTCCACACCGTCATTACCCAAAGCCTCAAGCCACTCGATCACTCAGAGACAATGCAGCAATCAAAAACCCAACCTCGACCAAACATAGGGTTTAAACCCTAAAATCATGTCGTCCGGCCACCTCATCGATCGAGAACACCTTCGATCATTTTTGCTATGACCACCCATCATCATTCCACCTCCAGTCGAAACCTTGACCACCATAGTCCCTCCGTCCACCAGAATTTTCTCAAAAACCAATTTCTGGTCATCACCAAAATACACACTCGATACAATACTAAAAATCGTGATTCAGTTCTTAAAAATCATGAATTAAGACAGTGATTCAGATTATCTAAGTAGATCAAAGGATTATGCTACTTGAATTAAACATGTTTGTAAATTTTTACTGTAATTCTTGATTTCCAGATGATATATATACCAAACATATTTAAAACTATTTTTAAATCCTAGTTTATGTTTAAACAAACTTAAATTGTTTGAAAACTAGAACCTAACAGAGAACAGAAGAAGAGATTTTGGAATTTTTATCAAATCTAAACTCTGTAACATGGAACAGAGATACACATAGATATATCAGACATGCATACTTCAATACATTCATATACTCAGAGATATCACTTATATGTACACATGCAAAGCATAGTTCATTTCAGCAGATCACATGCAACAGATTTTTACTTAATTAAGCTTTTTAAAAAGGATGTTTACTCGCCAGTTTGAACAGAGAAAGGTTTCTTTCTTGTTTCCTGAATTTGATTTTTGATCTAAAGCTTAATTGTTGATTTGCTTGTTTAAGTTGAATTGCTCAGGATGAAGTTGAATTTGAAACTGCTACTTGAATTGCTAGCTTGCTGTTTGATTCTTTTTCAGGTTGAAGTTGTTGAGTTGAAAACTTGAAACAAGTTATTATTGTTTTGATTTTTCATTTTGATTTTAGGTTTTTAGTTTTTAATTTTAGAAGAAGAGAGGAAAGATGTTTGAACTGAAAGAAATAAACAGGTTTCTCAAATTACTTATTTATTAAAAATTAATTTTTTTTAAATAATAAATGTTGCCACTTGTTAATTCAAATTATACAAATGTCAATGCATAAATTACTTAACTTACAAATGTTAAATACATGGATTATTATGTTTAAACCCTTATTCTAAAAAGTACTTATATTTTTATATTAGTTATGTAATATGTTTATTTTTATTTATATATTTACAAACTATTTTAATTCATGAGATATTTAAAAAGAAAGAATATTTTAAATATATATATATATACATATATATAAACCATTTTAGTTTTAAGTAATTTAAAAAGAAAGCATTTTAACCCTTTTTATTAAATCATGTTTTAAACTTAAAATATTTATCTTGTGTTTTGAAAATAATGATTAACTTTTAAATAGCTTTTGAAAGGTGTTATATTGAATTCAAACAAATCTTCCAATCACAATATATATATATATACATATATATATATTATAATTAGACAACATATTTATATTAACTTTGAAAAGAATAAAATTTGCCAACTCAAATTATTATAAAAGAAAATTATTAAATTGTTATTGCCCAAAATTCCGGGTCATCATAGTTAATCCTGACTCAAGTGTTTTGTGTTTTGCTTTATGCTCGGGTCAGACTGAGTGCCACAGCATTTGAGACTTACCTTTGGAGTTTGGAGTTTGCTTGAAGATCTGTCTTGTATCTATTCAGCTTTCAGGTATTTCCAGTTGTTTATGCTCAGACTTGTCATCTGCTTATGTATTGAGACTTCTATGTATTGGGATTTCTATTGTATTTTGTTTCAAACTTTGATGTTCTGTAGTAGCTTCATGAACTACTATTTATTTATTCCGCTGCTTATTGTTATATTACTCTAAGCATGTGATTCTGTGATTGATTTATTTACTGTATATGCTAAGTTTTGCCAAATATAAATTAACAATCTGTTGTTTTGAGCAATTCAACTCTGACATGTGTGGATTATTGTCGATTTGAATGGTTTGAAATGGCGGGTCGTTATATGTGGTATCAGAGCTCTGGTTTAGGCAAAACTTAGCATATGGAGTAAAAACTCATTAGAGATAGGGTAGTAATACCCTAGAATGAGTAAAATTAATTACAGAATCATCTTCGTTCGAGCCTGAAATTCTTCGTTAGGATCCTCCTTAATTATAATTTCTTTTGAATTTTGGAACTATCTCTTTGTTCTAAAATCCATTCTTGTCTTTTCCTGTTCGTGTTCTTTTGATACTGGAGCATCCCGTAGCTCTATTTCTGTTGATCTCTGTAATAAATTTGTGCTCATATTGCAACCTCAATTAGCAATGTCATCCTTATGTGTGACTCATTCCATCGGCGGTCCCGCCAACCTTGGTATGATTTGTAAAGGGGTGAAACTCCTTTACAACAAGCATCGATTTACCGGAGATTTCCATGTCCTTAGTTTTGATGCTGTTATCTCTTGCAAAGCCTGCATTGTTTCTTTAGTAGACGACTAGGGTAATTCTCTTGTGATCGAATGTCGAATGCCTCAGTATTATGCAGGCAGTTTTATCTTTTCACTTGATCCTCAGCCTAGTGATCTTGACTTCCCCGATGGTCAGGGATTATCCTGATGTTTTGGTGAAGTCACTCCTCCACCTCATAAGCAGGAAATTGAATTCCGCATCGGTCTTATTCCTGAAGTCTCAGTTGACCCGGTTAAGGTCGCCGCGATTTATATAAGTCTATCCGTCTTTCCTCTTTTGTAATTTAATTACCTTATCTCCCTTCGTGCCTATCATCTTGGTTTGAACTCTTGGATTAAGGCCCCTCTAATTTGAATCTCTATCTTTGTTCTAAATCCATTCTTGGATCATCGTATGAGAGATCGTATTTGTAATTGATATAAAATGTTTTATATTGTATTGTTTGAGTTGTTAAGTTTGAATTTTGGGTTTCGATTGGTTCGTCTGGCCAACGCTATCGATGGGAATTCCAAAACACTTAAACAGAACAAACTAACACAATATTGTTTTTGAAATTAGTAAGTGAAATAATTTTATGTATGACTATATTTTATATATAAAGGTATAATTTTCTGAAATTAGATAGTTAAATGAATTGGTTGTTAGAAGTAATAGTACTAGATTATCATTTATTGTTTTGTCAACATTTCTAAACCATTAACTATTGTTGTATGTTTGAAGGAGATGGAATTTTATAAACATGGTTTACAAATCTGATTTGCAAATGAAATGAATTTAAATTAAGGATTTAAGAATTAAATTTTCGTTGCTTTTTCAAATTTTGGAGTTTTGGAAAATATATTATTTGACCTTTCAAATTATTTTAAAGGAAGTAAGCATGTACTCTCCTCTTTTGTCGCTGGAAAATAATTTCGGTGATGACTGCAACATCATCGACATTCATTTTCGAGTCTCAAAGTGGGGGAGACCACGTAGCAGCTTTGCTACACTTTTGTTTTGGAAAATGGATTTGATTTGAATTTCTTGAATATGTTTGATGTATAAAATATATATATGTGTATATTTATTTCAAAATAGTTTGAAGTGAAACCGAAAATTTAACTCTTAAGTTTTATGTTAAGTGATAGTTTTCAATTATTGAAATGAAGCAAATTTTTTGAATAATTGGAGTATCTAAAATGAGAAATGGAATTGAAACAACTTGAAATAGTTGAACTAGGATAAATTTAATTTGTATAATACTCAATTGCAATCTAAAACATACATAGCTTACCTGAAATATTCAAAAGTTAAAATGTTAATATGAATATGTAACAGAAGGTTATACAAGAGAAACTTAAGTAATAAAAATTTTCAAACTAAATTTTGCTCAATAGAAATATTGTAAATAAAAGGTAAATTTGTATAGTGTTCAATTA
This sequence comes from Allium fistulosum, assembly GCA_030737815.1. Classification (NCBI taxonomy): domain Eukaryota; kingdom Viridiplantae; phylum Streptophyta; class Magnoliopsida; order Asparagales; family Amaryllidaceae; genus Allium; species Allium fistulosum. The sequence continues at coordinate 1,183,290,780 of CM060903.1, forward strand.
CACTTAGAAACGTTAATAAAACTTACCTGGAAAAGTTTGAATGTAATTGCATAGTATACAATATAAATGTAGGTAATAAGATGTCCAAAATGAAATTTATATGGTTTTAAATTAATTGTTGTAACTGGTACTATGTATTTCGAACCTATCTTTCCTTTCTGTTGCTTCTATTCTCTTATCTCGTTCCTTTTCGGGGATGAAAAGTTTTGAGTGGGGGAGAGTGTAACGACTCGAAAATTTTAACGATTTTTAATAACTTAATTAACTAAATTTTTCTTGAAATTAAATAATAAAATTTTAGAAATGAAAATTTGATATTTGGTATGCGTCTATTGAAGCATAGCAAGTGGCAGATTTTCATTGGAAAAATATGAAAGTTGTTTGTTTGTGAAATTTAAAATTTAAAATTTAAAATTTAAATCAATTAAAATTTAATGGAAAAAAAACAATTTTGAAATATGAATATTTTTATATAATAAATATGTAAATCATTTACTGAGTGAGACGTCGTATTTCGTTTCACCAAATTTGGACTGCTATAGCCCCGTTTATCTTATTTCCAACGAATTAGCAGCACTTTGGTAGCGAATATTGAGTTTTGATAGGATGGTCGTATCTCTAATACATGTGTACCATTATGTTCATCACGTCGTGTTGATCTACGCAGTATATTCAATTGTGTATTTCGGCATCCGGTGTACGGCGAAATCTACGAAACGGTTATCCATTTCAGTACTCCTTTTAAGCTTTTGGTTTTCCCCGTGTCCTTTTATCTTCTTACCCGACTTAAATTAAGAGCCATTTGCTTTTATTATATTCCGGAATTCAATACCTGACTTTCACTATTCCTCATTGCAATATTTATTTTGGTACATTGATTCACTTTCTCTTTGTTGACTCTCCCCTTCTTCTTTGTTTCCACCATGCTTATAATAATAATAATAATTTTGATTTTCATTCCTTTTATTTTACTGAAGCAAACCAACATGCTCGTATCTATTTTTTGTGAGAAGCTACTCGTTCGACCATTCCTTCCGATAGCATGCCATTACCATCAAACGCCGCCAGCTCACGTCTCTCTCCTCCCTTTTATTTGCTGAAACCCATAACCAACCAAAGCCCACTCTTCCCTATGCCTCAACGCCTCCACACCTTACAGCCCTATCTCCCCTTCAAAATCCCACCACCACATCACATCAGTGACTAGCGACCTCGCCACCGAACTGACCTGTCATCCGCTTCTCCCCATGTGCGGCCACTGCTCCAACCAACTTCACCGTGCTCCGCCGAACCCTCATCACCCGCTGCCTTCCTTTGCTCCAGCCCTCCGCCTTCAACCGGCCCCGCCTTGGATTAACTTGCAGCTACCTGGATCCGCCACATCAGCCAGTCCATCACCTCTGTCCTCCGAGCCCGCCGCCTTATCATGTCCTTCCACTACTTTCTGCCATCGCATACCCCATCTCCTTGTTGTCTTCCCTACGCATTGTCAACTCGAACCCATTCTCACTTCAACTCCAACATCCACTTGTGCCGCCAAAACCCTCCAACCCTGCATGCTTGTCTTCCCACCTCCAGTCCGCCCTCCTCACTATATGCAACCTTCCCTTCTTATGTTTCCATTATAATATGTAAATTAATGTTAATATATTATGGTTCTACTTTGTGTTATGTTCTATGTTTAAGGTGTTAGTTAAGTTTATGTTAATATCCTTAAATAGATTATTTTATAACTTTAAAATATATATATTATGTTTAGATGTTTATTTGAAGAATTTTGGAAAATATGGATTTTAATAAACTTTGATTTCTAAATTTTAATAGAAGATTTTATTTTTAAATATGTGTTTTAATATGTGTATATATATATTTAAATATAATATATATAGATAATTTGATTTTTAAATTATGTATGGATTTTTTATATATATGATATATAGACATTGTGATTTTAATATATGCATTTTTATTAAATAATGATTTTTGAAATATAATATGAAGATTTTATTTTATAGGTGAGGAAATTTTAGATTTTTAAAAATTATATATTTTGTTTCAGTTTATATCAAGCTGGTTTTGATTTGTTTTCATCAATTCCAAGCTATCAACTTTATTTGTCGAATTCGTGTTCATCATGCCGTGTTTTGAAATTTGTGCTTAGATTCGTCGCATCTTGTTCTTGGTATTTTTTAGCTACAAAAGGTAAGCGATCACTCACGATTAACATTCTTATATTTAGTAAATTTAATTCTCATGAAATAACGATTGAGATATGTTGTTAAATTTAAATTGTTAGTTATTTAACTATTAAATATGATTTTTTATTATTTGCATTAGTTCACTGATGCTAATTGACAATACTGACACCAATAACCTGTTAGTATGTGTATATCATATTTAATTTGACAATTTTGATCATATTTGCCATTGATATACCATGTTATTTATGATGTTATTTTATTTGTTCTCACGCTGCAAGTTCCCTGTTAGTTTAGGAATTTCCTATAGGTTGAAATGATACATACCCGAATGATATTATAGATTAGGGAAAATCGTTATGGGTTGAAATGATAAATCCAAGGGATATTATTGATTTTGAAATTTTGGGATTGTGGGTTGAAATGATATATACCCGTAAATTTAAATTATTGCAGATTGAAATGATAAATATCTGTATCACTTGACCATAGGATAGAAAATTATATACGGACACTGTTGGTCTATTTTTAAAAAATGATTTCCTGAATTTTTAAAAGGAAATATACAGGTTTTAACAAATATTGATTTATAAATATAATATAAAGATATTTTAATTTTAATATATGGGTAAATTTTAGATTTGAAAGTATATGTTTTGGAAATTTTAAAATTATAAGTTAAGTTTTAAAATGTAATTTATAAAATTTTACTTATAACTTCATTATTTTTAATATATAAAAGAAGATTTAAAATGGATTTAATAATAATAAGATTTAATTTAATAATTATAAATAATTTAATATAATTTAATCTAATTTAATTTAATAGAATTTAATTTAATTAGTATATATATAATATATTTTAAATATATATTTAAAGTTTATATTAATATTTTAAAATAAATTTTGTAATAACTTTAATAAATAGAGGTTAGAAGGATAAATTAAAGTTGACTTGACATTTAAATTGGTTAATAATTGAATTTAAATAAGAATTGATTTGTAATTTAATTTAAATAAGAATTGATTTGTAATTTAATTTAAATAAGAGTTTATTTGAACTTATTGATTTTAAGATTTTAAGATATGATTTTATAACTTAATAACTTGATTTTTGATGAGAGTGATTTAATGAATATTTCAAAATTAAATTAAATTGAAATTGAATATTTAATATTGATTTAAAATTTTAATTTGAGATTTTATTTATATATTTATAAAAAGGTGATTAAGCGAATAATGTCAAATTAAATAAAAATAAAGTTGAATTTTGAAATATAAATGGAATGTATCAAATTGAGTTATTATGAATTGTTTGAATAATAAACTTTGAAACCTATTGAATTGGGAGTGGTTTAAATTTGAAGTTCAAACTTGGATTTGAAATCGATATAAATTAAAAATGATTTAATGAGAATTTGAATTGATTTGTGAAATTGGAAGAAACAATTCTAATTTGAAATTATTTTCGATATAAATTCTTTTTAATATATATTCCCTTTTTAATATATAACCTATTTTTAAATATAACTATTTTTAATTTATAACTATTTCAATGTATAAACTATTTTCAAGATTTAACTATTTAAGTTGGAACTGTTATGATTTCGATTTAATCGATTTAAATGCGAATATTTTGATATGATAGTTCAACCCATTTTGTGGTTATGATTTCAAAAGTGAATATGATTTCGAAAGTGATATGACAATGAAATGTATATGATATTTCGATATGAATTATGAAATCTTTGAAAAATAAAATGACCACGGTGTGAAATAAGCGTTTGGTTGTTAAAGAGACCGAGATCGAATATTTTCATACTCTTTGCCAATACCGAAAACCAATTTAACAACTGTGTATGTGATGGAGAATCCAGAACGAAGTAGGATGGTTTGGTGATGTCTATATGAGGTATCAATGTAGCCCTGACTCCCGCGAGTCAGCTTGATGTGACTAAAACAGGAGCCACGCCGGGCCAAGTGAGGTCGCACCTCCGATCGAGCATGCTTCTTCGATACCATTCTATTACTTTGTGATTCCGATCGAGCTTGCTTCTTCGATACCATTCTATTACTTCTTCGATACCATTCTATTACTTTGGGTGCACCTTTGATGATGGGGGTGTGTCTCGAGGTGGGCGGTAGTAGCTGCTATGCGTTACCACCAGTCCGGATCTAAAAAACGGTAGTATCCTACCCTGGGCAGTGCCTCGCGTGCCTTATCACATGCCTTATCATGCCCTCTATGAGTTTGGTTTGTGTCGTACCTATGGAGTGCTCCCCGATAGCCCACTGGTTTGGTGGAGTTTACAGTACTTTATAGACTACGGAATTTAAAAAAAAATTGTTAAGGGGGATATGGGTAACGCCTTAACGCTATTTTAATAGTTTACTTTACTATAGACATTATATATGTAGCGTATTATACTATGTATGTAGATAGTTCCACGGATCCTTAAAGGATGGGTATCCTAAGCATCCTTTAAGTTATTTGCATTTCACTTGGACATTTCACTTGAGTTGATTGACTTGCATAACATTGTTAATCCTGACTCGAGTGTTTTGTGTTTTGCTTTATGCTCAGGTCAGACTGAGTGTCACAGCATTTGAGACTCGCCTTTGGAGTTTGGAGTTTGCTTGAAGATCTGCCTTGTATCTATTCAGCTTTCAGTTATGTAAGGACCTGCAAATCCGTACCCCTTTGAGTCGACAATATTTCACCTCATCTCTATTCAAATTGGACGAAAATACGAATCTTTAGGGTAAAAGAAAAGATAGAGGAAGAAATAGAAACAACACAAAATCTCACAATCGCAGCGAAATAAAATATAATATATAATAACCAATTTTATACAAAGTATCTGTAACTATTTTATATTTACAACCATCATAGTATAACGATTAATACATCAAACTGGATAGTTATATAACCTGTCCTCACACAGCGGAATATAAGCCAAGTACGTAGATATGTCTCTGTCATCTAGATCGCCTCCTGAGCTCCATAGCATTCTATCCTGAATCTGTAATACTCGATCTGACCCGAGCATTATAATAAAATAACACCCGAGTCAGTCTGGAAAACCAGCGTGAGAAAAACACTCTCAGTTTGAATTATTAACTTTTATCAAAATCCTTTTTAAACAAAGGTATCTCGTAAGACCACGTCACACATAAACACGACGGTTTTTTCCTTATGATAACCACAACATTTTTATCAAATCCGTCTGATATTATAATAGTGTCTATAGAAAGTAAATAGAAAATAGCTGAAATGCTTGCATCTCACGTTTCAGCATAGTCGGGCACAATCAAAACCGTACGGCGCTTATTGGAGAATGGATTACATCGAATGAGTGGGCCACTGGGGTACCGCCCACCACAGTATACCTCTAGAACAATGTACCGAGGACCATCGCCGAGATCTCCTGCTCACAAGACCGGCCTACCCCTAACCTAGATAGACCGAATATGTTATCACCCCGGGTGTTCCCACCCTTACCATCGAGCGCTTCTACTTTCATGTATACCCATAACTAAGATAAATAGGGTTTCCGAGGACATCTAGAAAGGTGATAACATACCCTACTTGGGTGCAACCCATTTAACCTTGCTGCATCTCCCCTGTTTTAGTCATTCCAGTTGATGAGGTTTGAGGCTAAGTGTTACCTTTCAAGAACAATTTTACTTAGAATGCTCATCGTCCTCCAATGACGATGTTCTGATAGCATTCATCCATACAAGTTGTCTTGGGTCTGGACAAACCGAATCACCGTCTTCATCATCTTTACGGTATTCATTCGTAACGTTCAAACCGGATCGAAGTGGTTTTCGGATAATTAAATCTGATGCTGGTCTCTTCGAAATGATTAACGAAATTGGCCAATATTGATAGTCAGTTATACAACTACCAATAAAACATCCATAAGCAGTCACTAGGCCTTATTTTATAAATCTCCAAAATATTTATTCCAAAACATCTTCACCAAGATATATATTCAATCTCTTTCAATATTTCTATATTTGAAAACAAATTCAACACTTGTATCCATAACAGGATATTTTACCATTTCAATACTTAGAAATATTTCCAACTTCTATTTTTACAACACTTAGGAAATATTTCTATTCCAATCATTTCCCACTAAAATATTTCCAAAACCTTCCTTTCGATACTTAGGAATATTTATACATAAAATCTCCAAAATCATTTTAATATCTAACTTGGAAATATTTCATACTTATCGTAAGTCTTCGAAATTTTTAATAAATTCTTCTTACGATTTCCAAACCGATTATACTTATTTATAATCCCATCCACCATTTATAACTCCTTTAAAAAGAATTCAAAAACTTTCCGAAGTTATCACATCTAAACATCGGAAAATTTTCTTAAGTCTCTAACATTCCATTTTTTAAGATTTCTCTTATAAAATTACTTTATTTAATTAAAACATGTTTCCTCATCTCGAGAGAATTTTATAAATAAATCTTCAATCATTCAAACTATATGTGTGTATATATATATATATAATGAGCATTTTTAAAGAATAGTAATTTATATTATTTTTAAAATATGTTTAAGTTATTATTTAAGATATTGAAAACACTATTATAACATCAATAACTCATTTTTATATGAACACATAAATTTCCAAAGCTGAATTTAAAAGTTAGAATTTATTAAATAAATACTTAACATTTTAAAATCTACTTACCGACGTATCCCAATCCCAACTAGTTTAAAATTCCATAGTTTTTAAATAATAAAATTTTCCTTTTAAAACAAACTTAATTCTTAAAATCTCAAATATATTTTTAAAAATCTCAATAACCAATTCAACTAATAAATTCCTCTCGATTTCCATCACATCGCTTCCATTCCAATTTCCTTAACTATTTTCACTTTCAAAAATAGTATTTACTATTTTTCTCACCCTATTTCCATGTACTAATGTAACGATCCCGATTTAAAGACGAATTTAATTTTGTAATTAAAATTTAATTTTTGGATTAAATTATGGATTTGTTTGGATTTTTCAAATTTAATAAAATGTATTTACTTATTTGTTTTTGAATTTGATTTGAAACTCAAAGTTAAATATTTTCAATTGAATTGAATTATAAAATCAACACATTAGCTAGTAAATGAACAAAAGGAAATCTATATACCAATGAAAATCTAAGTACATACAAAATATAAAGTAAATACTAAAAACAAATGTAAGAGAAAATAAAATACATAGAAACATGAAACATTTGCGTACAAAACAAACTGCACAAGTAAATATAACAAGTGTAGCCTGGAAGCTATCAAACCTGATGTTAGCTGATACAAATCAAGTATCAGGTCTGAGAAAACATAAACAAAGCCTGTAAAAGTGTTTATATTCAAAGCAAAGAAAACTGTATAAACATAATTAAATAACATAAGTTGTGAACAAGAGAGGAAGCAAGCAAGTTAAAAGTCATCTCAGTGGATAAAAGAATGAAAATATATATAACATCTACAACATAAAACTGCAAACATACGAAAATGATAAAATCAAATGGATTTTTAATATAGGAAAAAGTACACTAGTACAAGCTTATACAACCAAAATAGGATTTGCATTTAATGCCCATCTCCTCAGCACGAACTGGTTTCATCTCAGCTGAAATGTAAACTTCATTTCAGTTTATAACATAATGTCTTTAGTCAACAAAAGAAGAAACATCTCTGACTAAAAGGAGTAAGCCTATGCTTGATAGCCTTCCCCTATACACACTGTCCTCTCTATATCTATATGTATATGTCTTCTTCATATATACATTCATATCAGTTCTTGTTCGTTCAAACCAAATAAAAGCAACTAATTCAAATATCCTTCAAGTTCAAAGTAAAACCCAACAAAGAACAGGAAACTAAAAAAGAAAAGAAGACATCACTATATATTTCAAAGTTGAAAACAAATTACTGAAGAAAGAAAAAGAGGAGAAGGATCAAACTGTGGCTGCTAAACAAATTTAGTCTCTGTTTTCAAACATTTCCAGGTGAGTAACTAATTTAATTCAACTAAGAATGTATCTGTTTATTGCTTATGAAGTTGAGTCTGCAGTTGCTATGTATGTATATATATACATGAATTTTTCCTTTGCGAATAAATATATACAAGTACATATGCCTGCTCATATGAAAACTCTCTGTTTCTTTAGTTTCAGAGCATCCAACTTGATCAAAACCCAAATATCAAATCACTTGATCTCTGATTAAGCTAAAGGCTTCAAATACAAAATGTTGTTTGTTCATAAACCAAAGTAGAAAAGATTGTTTTAGCAAAATAAATTCAAGTGGAGGTCTGAAGTTTCATAGTTCTGAGGAAAATATATATACATGGAAAATTCGAGTATAACAATTTGTTGAATCGAATATATAAATAGAATCATCAGAGAAAACTATTATTTTTAGAACAAAAGTTTTGATTTTTCAATTTGTAGGTTAAGAGCAGTTTACAGTAGAAGAAAAACTTCATTTTCACAACTTTAAGATAATTGAATCAATTTAAATTGTTGGAACTTAAATTGAAGCAAGTATAACCACCCATAATCTCGGGAAAAATGTAAAAATTATTTTCTATTGCATGGAATTAGGACACGAGATCAATTTAGGGCTTGAGTTCCAGTTTTTGTCCATGTCTGTAAAGTGTCGAGTTCATCTTCATCACGTGATCGAGTGTCACGAGATTGTTGGTGGTGGAAGAGGAGCGTGATGTCGTCAGGTGGGCAAAGTTTGAGCACCTCCGGTGGCTTATGCGGCGGTCGCGTGACGTTTTTTTTAGTTGATGGCCAAGTTACAGTTTTTCGAGCAAAAGGGTTATTTTTCGATTCGAATTTTCTTGAGGTGATTCGAGTTTGATTTTCATGTCTACGCGTAATTTGGACTTGTTCGACGACGTGGGTTCGGCTGGAATTGATCGCTGGCGAAGTGCATGTGCACGGTGCACTTATGTGCCTGGGTGGTTGTGATGTTGGGGAAGAAGGGAGCTTCTCGGGTTGGAGCTCGGGATGAACGCGTGAGCGACTCGAAGTTTTCATTTATTGTCTCGGGGAAAATGAATGATGGGTTGCTCGAAGTTGCTGGCTTGTTGACTTGAAGCAAGAATAGGGTGACTCGGGTTTAGATGTAGAAACAGGTTTTAAACAGAAACCTGTTGTTCTGTTTTAAATTTTAAATTGAATTCAAAAGTTAAGTTTTTAAATAAACTTTTTGAATCTTAAGCTTTTAAAATGAATTGACATTATAACTCAAGAGTATAGAATCCAGGTTTCAAAAGCAAGTTTAAAACAAAGTTTTAAATCAAAGTTTCATAGCTAAATTAAATCAAGTGTTTTGATATGAATTAAAATAAATATTTGAATTAGATTTTGATTTAAGTTCTTTTATGAAAAGAATTTCCAATGAAAAGTTAAATAATTGGTGTTCACTTGAATTGGCGAGTTAAAATGAAATGTATGTTAAAACTTAAATTTCAAATAAAAATTTAAGTAAATTAGTTGGGACTTTTCTTATATGGGTTTATAAATTGATATTTAAATTTGGTTAATGTTAAATATCAAATCTTAAATTTAAAATGGAAATTGAATCTAAATTTGAAATGTAATGTTTAAATCCACTTTAATGAAGTCATTAATAAAGAAATAGATTACCTTAGAGATAATTAAGGAAATTAAGTGATTTAACTAATAAGATAATCAAGAATAAATTATTTAATTTATAAATTAATGATTTAGATTAATTTATAATTAGAGATTAATTAAAAGTAATTCAGGATTAATTACTTATTCTAATTTATTTTGGATATTTTGATTAATTAAAGTTAATTAATTAAGGACAATTAAATTAAGATAATTTATTGGTTAAATTAATTAAGGATAAGTAATTACTTAATTAATTAGGGGTAATTACTAAATGAAAGTAATTGAAAGTAAATTACTTAAGGGAAGTAATAAAAATTCATCACTTAAGAAAATTAATTAAAGGATTAATTGATAATCCAAGTTTAATTAATAAAAATGGTTTATAATTAATTAATGATTAATTAACCAAGATTTGTAGTTTATTCATAAGTAATTAATCTGGTATAAATTAATTATAATCAGATATTAATTGATCTTACTTATGAATATTTGGATTCTATTGAGTGCTTTGAATTATTTGATATCCCTGATATATGATGCTTTGTGATACATCCTGATTTATATTGTGATCTGTAGTTTACTTACCTGTGAATATATCTGTGATCTGTGAATGAACGATAAGCGGGATAGTTAATACCGCTTATCAAATTATATTTCTGTATTCTGATCTGTGATGGTTGTATGTTGTTGCACTATTGTGTGTGAAACCCCCGGACTACACCTTTACACACACAAATATGGATTTCACGTGGAAATTGGTTAAGTCACAGATAATGTAAATTTGATGTTTTTGAAATTGAAATTTTAATTTCAAATGATTTTGAAATTTGAAATTTGGGTTTAAAGTGAAAAGCTTTTGAAATAGAATTTCAAAGATAAAAGTTATTTTGAATAACTTAATCGAGTTTTGAAAATTTAACTAATTTGATTTTAATTTGAATTCAAGTTGGAAATTGAATCCTATGATTTGAAACTAGGGATTGAAAATGTTATAAATGTGTTTATCTGAATTTAAACCATTTAAAAGTAAAATTTTGAGAATTTGAATTTAACCCAAGAACCTTAACTCGTATGAATAAATCAGATTTTCTGAAATGAAACTGTTTGTTTTAAAAGAATAAAAGCTTTCAGATAAGCAATGAAATTCCAGTTTAATTAAAGGAATTTCAATATTGAATTGAAAAATGGTTTTCCAAGTTATGAATGAATTGTTTTGAAAAGCTATGATTTGAATCTGTTATCTTTAACGGATTTAAAATGGTGATTTATTTAAACCATTTGAAATGGAATTGTTTTGAAAGCTATAAGTTAAATCTTTGATTTAAAGGTTTAACGAGTTAATCAAATTGAAATGGAAATTAATTTGGAAAATCTGTGAATGAATCTCTTGTTTAAAGGATTAAAGTGTGGAAACTGTTTAAACCGTAAAGGTTGAATCTTTTTGTTTAAAGATTTAAAATGGTAATTTGTTAAACCATTTGAAAAGGAAGTTTGGGTTTAAGCTGTGATTTAATTGAAATCCCATATCCATATGTTTTTAAATATTACGCTCACTATTCGGTTTAGCCGGGAGAGGACCTTTGGGTCGTATAACCCATTCCGAATATGTGATACGTCGATATGGATAGCATTTGAAGACCGGTGTTGAAGACCGGATATTTTTGAAAACGGAAGGATTACCGTCGAGTTACTCTGCATCGGCTGATCCCCGATATAGAGGTTTTATCATCCTTAGTGACGGGAAGTCCGGACGTGATTGGAAATTATCCGGATTTGCAAGGGCTTCGTGAGAAGTGCCTTCGGTTCTGTTCGAACCCGGAACAGACTTGTATGGATTGTATGTCTGACATTACACTTTGAGATATAAAGCCGATTTCTTTCAAATACATTTCTGTTGGTGGCGGAGAATTTATTCTCTTAGCTTAACACCCTTCTCTGAGACGTATGAGCTCAGAGGTTATGTAGTTGAAATTTATCAGCGATATATCCCAATTTGGTAATGTGACATGCTGAGTGTTGCTGTGTGATGATCAGTGTTTGATCATTTGTGATATGATCATTTGTTTGATCATTTATCTTTGTGATCATAGGTTGATCATCTGTTGACCCAAAGCGTGGCTTTTTGAAAAAGCGTAGCTTTGTGGACGAGACTTCGTCAGGGCCTCACAACCCGGAAATGGTCGAAACAGGAATGTTGCAGCAAGGTTATGAGGGTCGCGCCCTTTAGGGTATGTCATTTCCTTCTGGAAAAGGGTGGTGTCATGGTATGGAGCCCAGATACTTACTCATGTGGATACACTTTATTATGTGTGATGTTGGTTATCGAGGCCTCGGATAAAGGTCCCAAAGGACCGGGGGGTGGCATATTCGTGAGTTACCTGTTACAGGGGTAACCCGGCCTTGTTTGGCAGAGAGCAGTTTGTCTCTCGGGACGTCCCGCCAGAGGCGATCCCATGCGGCGGAAGGAAGTTCCTTAGCCTGACCATTTGTTGGAAATCCATTTCTTCAATACGGAACTTGTACGGTTTTAGTTGTAGAACCTGCCATTTACGTACGGTGGTCACCATTGTTTAGATGGTAGCTATAGTAGGCATACGATACTGGTCGTATGTTGGCTAAGATTAATATTATACTTTCGAAATGTTTTTCTACACTATGCACTAATGATAATATCCAATGATTTGCGTAGTAAGCATGTTTGACTATCATAAGAAGAAATCTCCTCCAATTCTGCGTTTGCATTGTGTGTGTGGTGGGAGGTCTTATGGTAGTTTCATTTTCCAAAAGCATTGCGGATTTCAATGTTTAAAACCTTTTGTGTTTGTTTAAAGATAAACTGTTTTTGTTGCTCACACCAGTCCCATGACTGATCCGGAGTTTATTGTTCCCTTCCTAAACTCTGGGTGCTCATAATTTTCCACACGAGCAGTCTAGAGTTGGGTTTCTTTTCAGATATTCAGGTTTAGTAGATTATCTGGAGCTAGTTCATTCATCGGAGTTGCTTATCTTGGAGTTGTGGATTCATTCTTGTCTGAAGATCATTTTGGAGTTATCACTTCTATTGATATTGTTCCGCTGCTGTTGTTATCTTTTCTTTTCCGCTGCTATTTCTTGTATCATATCTCTGATGTATATTGATATTCATTGTATCACTCTGTTGTATCAGATATTGTATATCAATGTATTATTCTTTTCTTCCGCTGTGTTATTTACTTAATTGTGTTATAGCTCCGACGAATCGGATTTGAACGGTCGAGTCTACGGCATTCTAGTACAATGTAAAGTACGGATGTTGATTTTCGAGCGGGCAAAACCCGAGTCGTTACAACTAATATAAATTCACCCTATGAATTTATACTTTCCAATTTAACACCCTGATATCGTTTTCCTTTATATTATAAACATCGTTTATGAATTTATAAAGTCCTTTGAGTTTTACTTGTTTATAACACAAATCTTATTTATAAAGTCCCATTATATAAACTTATTTCTTGTAAATTCCATTTACTCTTCCAATCTATTTTTAACATCGATTTTAACTCCTCTCATATTCCCGGACGCCATTTATAAACCCTTTTATATAAGTCATTTTTAAAATCTCTATTTAAAAATTCACGATAGTTAAGTATACCCAAAAATCAATTACATTTTCTAATTAATTTTTTTTTAAATAACTCCAATTCCAATATATATATATTCTTATATCAAATCCTCTTTAATTCCATAAATTTAAAAAAAATTATAGTTTTAAATTATCAACAATCAGCCAGTGCTACAATAACATCCAATAATTCCAATCACCACAATAATCTATATGGATTATGCTCTACAATTTATATATCACTATATATGGAATATAAACATCATATTTGAGGAATCCAGTTGGATCCCTCCAACCCGTTTGCCTGCATTCACAGATGTTAATCAATATAAAAATAATACCAATCCCACTTCGAGGGGGATATCGTGGTTTATAGGGTCATCCGCTATTATGTGGGTGCATAGGGTCTCATCCGCTATAATGTGCGGGAATATCACTCCAAGTACTAATATATATATATATATATATATATATATATAGACACACACACACACTACTATATATATAATATAGCATCCAACAAATAATAATTTTGTAAATTCCAATAGCATCCAATAATTAATTTTTTAACTATTATAAATTTATTCTAGCAATCCAAAAAGAGTGAGATTTTACTCACATTTATTTTTATTTGTCCAACTAATCTTGTTGCGTAGATTTCACAGCTACGAACCCAACTCGATTTTTTTCCAGATTTTGTATCTCGTATGCAATTTAATTAAATTAAATTAGCTATCAAATTTTAATTTTAATTTAACTAACTATATAATTAAATTAGTTACATGGATTATACCTTCCCACTGCTCGCGGCAAAACTCTAGAAACGACGAACCAAACCCCCGACAGTCGCAAATTCATCCATCCACTTGTAACCACGCCTTCGCTCAAAAACTGTCGTCGATACCCCTCCTCAAAACCCCTAAAACCCTACTGCTCGAACTAGGATTCCAGGAGACTTCACCGAAGCCACTGCCTCGCTCGCCAAAGCCCCCCCCCCCCACTTCATCGCCAAATCCAACCTCGGCCTCGAATCGACTGAGCTGACCACCCCTAAACTCCACCGCACGCGACTTCGAAAACTCCCCAGGCCACCGACGTCGGCGAACATCGCCCCGCCTTCACAAAAATGCCCTTACCCTCCTCTTGCCACGTCGTCGCTCCACCCTTGCCAAACCCAAAATGGGAACGATGCGCCACCCCCTCCGGCCTTACACCTCAGGCCACCGCGACTACGAGCCTTCCATTGGCGATTTGCGATGATTCCTTTCTGTGTATCGCACATGCCAACGCGATCCAATCGCGTGAAATATATATATATTTTTAAAAGAGGAACGAATTGAATATGGTTTCCTGTTTTCTTCTTCTTCGAATTCGATTTGGAACAAAACGTCTAAAAGAGGAGCGCGCTTCTTTTATATTATTTTTTTCGAATGATTTTCGTGTGAACTACACCAAATCAGTGATTTTGCAACAGTTTATATCTGTTAATTACTAACACTTATAAATGCTACAAACTCATAATAGTAAAAAAGTGTTAGGATACCTGAAAAGTGTTGGTGAAAATAAATACTTTTCTGAATAAACTTTGCAACACAAATAAGTGTTACGGTAGTAGGTAAAAATGTGAATAATTTATTAACAAGAGGAGTCTTCTGTAAATTAAACATATGGGTTCTCTTCTCACGCTTACCCATTCTCAAACATATTTCGGCCGCATAAAATTTAATTTAGGGTTTCCTTCTCCTCGCCAAAATCAACGTCGATTTCAACTACTTCCTAACATCAACGACAACTTCATCCCCTTCCCAATATCAAACGCGTCTTCAACCACTTCAACCACTTCAACATCGATTCCGACTTCAATCACTTTAACATCAATGTCGATGTTGACTTCAACCACTTCGTTGATAGCTTAGGTGGCTGGATTGACATATCGCGAACATTGTTCCTGTGGTAGTTGACTGGATCGACAATTCTGGATTGTATTAGCTAATCAGCGTCGACGATTTTGGATTGACATATAATTCTTCAAGCTCGATATCAATAGTAAGTTTCTTTTCTTTCTGTATGCTATTTTATTAGTTTATTTCAGATTTGTGAGCGCAATTTTTCCAAGTCTATCGTTGCTTGGTACCGTCATTTGGGGAATTGATTTAGTAAGTATTGAACTTTTAAATACTTAAAATCTGCATTGATGTAGATTTATTTAAAAGTTGTATCCTAGCTAGAATTGGATTTGAGGTTATTATTTCATTCTATTTTATTATGGGATAGTATTAATTAAATTTAGGTTTTCTTCTATTTTATATGATTGCTTAATGCATAATTTTGCATTCTAGTTATTTTAGTCGATTATTTTAGCTATTGTTTGTACTAATGGGTTTATATTAGTAGGTTTACAATTGATGAATACTTAGTTGTTACTTGTACAAGTGGGTTTATAATGGATAACATAAGTCAAATAGATCTTAAGTATGGACATGCAAGTCTAAAAGTTGCTTTGGATCCACTTAGTTCTTACCATTTTCGAAGTGACAGGGGCGCATGGGAATTGATGAAATGGAAATGAATTTAATAAAGCTCAGTATAGCATGTGGTTAAACTTAGTGATATAAATAGAAATTTGTATAATATGATTTGGGAAGATCCGCAACAATAGGCACATATTCTATTATGATATGCATGTTTGAGTAGAACTGGAGCTCAATATAGGAAATTTACAGAAGCTTAATATAGGCAATTAATATAATTTGTATAATGTACTTCAAATCATTATGATATCATTTAGAGTTTCTCCCTTAAATTGTCAAATAACAGGAGCACAGATTCTAGAAAGCAATGCCACAAGTTCAATTTCAATTCTCTAATTTGGTTAGGGATTTTAATCTATTTGAATTTTTTAGAAACTTGCTACTTTATCAATTCTCTAATTTGGTTATTGAGGAATAATATTATTTTGATGAATAACTGCAAATTCCATGGATATAACAATAGAAGATTGGCAGAATACTGCATCTTAGAAAAGTAGTTACTTAATTTTGGACGGACATGTAATGAGGTGCTTTTGCTACCATTTTCGTTATCCACATGTATTTGTAATACAATAGGAAAATTTGGTGGATTTTAGATGAGACCAATCTGACGGGTCAGTCTTTAGTTGCCAATGCTAAGTTGATTTAGTAAAATGTGGTTAGTTTAGGGTAGGTAACTTGGTATGTATAACTTATTCCAGTCCATATGTTTTTGTAGTTAGTTACCTCAGTCTTCATATCACGGTAAGGTTGGTTTTGGGCATATCCTCTTTCTCGTTTTTCAAAGTTACAGGTCTTATATTTTTCCTCTCTATAGATGGTGGATTTTTGAATTAATATACCGATGATGCTTTTTTCAGTAACCTTATTGTCATTATACATAATATGTTGAACAATGAGATTTACTGTACTTTCCTACCATATATATTTGATTTGTTTTTGAGTTTTGTACTACCTTAATATCATCATTCACATCACAGTTTCTTCTTAGTATGCCAAGCTTAATTCAATTATATAAATGGTTTATGTTACATGATGAAATTTAAATTGAAGCTAAAGTTTTAAGAGCTGGGAAATCGGTTGGCAAAGACAACCAAAAAAATTATAACACAAGCATGTTATATTAAATATTTAGGTGCATCTTGTAGTCTATAACCATATTCATCTATTTGAAAGTTGCATGCTTGAGTAGAGGACACTCTCTATTTTAAAAGTGAATTTTTAACAATTCTATTGAATAGTTGGTGTGTTAATTATTAATATGGTGAACAATTGATTATGAAGATACTTTCACGAAGCTACAGGAAGCATTCACAAATAAAAAGAACATTATGGATGGAAACAAAAGTGGTGGAAAAGCAAGTGGAAGGATTGCAAAAGGTGGTACAGCTCAAGGAGGGTCTAACATTTATAAGATTATCAAGGTAGATATGTTTGTAGGTTATATGCGTTCTTTCAACCTTTACTTGTATATTTAAGTACATTTGGAAATATCTATAGGTTATACTAAACAATCATCTGAGCTGAACAATACTAAAAAAGCGTGGGAGAACCGTATTAATTAGCATAAATAAGTTGATTAAGAAAAAAAGGAGTAGCAATTAACTTGTAAAATATAATATTTGGCACGTGTTGATTAAATTTTATTTGTCAAATGTGTAAATCAACCGACTCTCTTGGGGATGGTAAATCAATACTATGTCTTTTCAAAAGTTAACATTAGATAATCATAATACAACAACCAAATATTTCAAGTGTTGTTAAGATAATTAATAATTTGAACCAGATACCATATTACTAACTTTAGTTATGCCATTAGTTACAGTATGATATAACCTTTTAACCTTGCTATGCTTATTATTCACATTGCTGCTTGTGACTAGCTAGTTGTCTTTTGTGCCACATCGTTATTTTTATCATTATATACAGCGGAATTTCGAACGAATTCAGATCTCTTTTATATTGCAGATGATCATGGAGCGGCAATTTCAGCCTGTTATTATTTTTAGTTTATGTAGAAGGGAGTGTGAGCAACATGCTATGTCAATGTCAATGAACACAATGTAAATCTCTTTTGTTCATTCATCTATCATATCATAATATGTCCAGATGAGAGCTGGCCATCGTGGTAAGGATGAGCGTGGCATATGTGTGATAATGATTGCTGAGAAGGTATATTATATAGACCCACGTATATTTAACTTACATGGAAATATGTGCTATCAAAGTTGGTTGGTAAAGTATTATATTAAAATATAAATATGATGGAAATTTGTGATGGAAATATTTTTGTTTTGTTTTTTGTTTTTTTTTTGTTTATATACTTCAACGTTCTCCCAATATCCAAACAATACTGTCTACTTAGAACAACAAATACAACCTCACCCACCATAAAATTGCACATATTTCTCCTAACTTATTCTAAGTATTGTTAAAATTATAAAAACTACTGCATCTTCTTCTTTCCTATAATTTTTTAGTTTGTAGGGGTTTTTTAAGTTGATATTTAAAGTTGCTCGAAGAAGTTAGATGGAAATGGATACACTCAAAGGATGGTTTTGGGGAAACCAGCTCCTTTGGTCAGTACATTTAGACTGAGCTATTACTCAATATTGAATCTATTGAGTCAGGCAGAGGGTCAATTTACAGCTAAACATGTCATCAAACATTCATTTCACATTGTGTTCATGAAGTATTGATACTTCTCATTATGGATTATAGACCAGTATGACATTTCTCGTTGTGTTCATGAAGTATTGATACTTTATTGTGTTAGTTTGTTACCAATATCACTACTCTCATATAGTATTGGTAATGTCAACAATGTCATCTTTCTATATTTTCCACCATATTCATAGGGAAATTGACTTCATGAGGGACACGAATCTTCCTTCAAAAGGTTTTCCTCATCCTCTCACTATAACTTTCAAAATTAGAGAACATTATCTAAAAAAATTATATAAATCCTCAAATTCATGTTGGGCTTCTATTCAACATCTAGCATCTCAGGCACAAATTGGATTAGTTGCGGAGTTGGGATTGTGAGTTACGTGCGAGTGTCAAGTGAGAATTTTTATCTCACAAACCTACGGTAATCAAAAGAATTCATATAGATGAGTTAAGTTGATGTATGAGTGCATCAGGGCATCTGGTTCGACCTTATATATTATGGTCAACTCTGGCCTTTATCGCTTCACTGCGTGATTATACACACACACACACCATGTTTTCTTTATTTCAAATAATTGCATACTCACTTTCTTTGCATTATCTCACATGTAACATGGTCTTTAAGTAGAATGGTTGTGAATTAGTGCTTGAATATCTTGCTGAGTGCAGGGGTTGTGTGCTAGGTGAGTGAATATATATATATATATATATATATATATATATATATATATATATATATATATATATATACACACATATACACACACGTGTATGTGTGGTGCAACTTAAGGGATAAAGTGGGATGTTGTGAGTCCATGAGCAATTGTTAAACATGGAATATTGCAAGTTTATTTTTACATTGAACTTGAAACTTATATATGTTAATATATTAAATAAAAGAAGAACTAGATGATACATACATACATATATATATATATATATATATATATATATATAATTTTATGTAATATATGAGTGTCGGTGTGTATGCACCTCGCAAAGTTGTATGTGCTTCATTCTTTTCTTGCGTGCATGCGTGTGTAGTTGAACGGATGTGCATTGATCCGTGTGTACATATATTGGTATGGTTGTTGCTAAAAGGCGGGTGAATCCTGCTTAAGTAAATTTGGTCCATTCCTATAGGTGCAGTTGGATTTGTGTAAGTATATAAATATTTGTATGAGTGTGAGACAGTGAGATGTGTGGTGGCTGCGTGCATTGATGTTGCGTGAGCTGCTGCATGAAGTAATAGTGAAGTCTGTTTATATTTGTCAAAAATATGTGAGGGTGTGTTTGTGCTCCATCCCTGTGTAATGCTTCGTTACATTTTTGCCCATGAATTGGATATTTGTCAGCTTGCATTCCTAAAGGAATTCTTATATTTCCCTAATATTGAGCATGTCAGTTCAATTTATTCTATATTTTATACAATGAAAGCTAAGTCTCAATTAATAGTAATTTTGATCTTTGAATTCTCATTTGACATATTGAATGTAGGCACTTGTGGAGGAAGAGGAAGAAAAACGGAAGTTGGAATGTAGCGGTAACGAGGAAGAAAACACATATGACCTTGACGACGACCCATCTCTAATGTTTTTGGCTCCGATAGAAAGAAAAACTATTGTTGTGCAATTAGCCCCACTTCCTCTGCAAAACAAGTAAAGTTGATGCAAGCTTCAAAAGCAATTGCCGATAAGAATAAAAAGGAAGATTTTCATCAAGGGTCATCGGAATTACAAAACCAAGTGGCAAATCAGTAGTAAAACTTTATCTACTTTTTTGTAATTTGGATATGGTATTGTGGTATTTTGAAATTGAAAAGTTTGTAGCTCATATTATAGTATTATCTAAATATGATATTGTTTATTTAAGATATGGAAGCATTTTAGACTTCATATTGAATTGATATGATGAATTAAATATGTGATATGGATATCATAATTGATGTGATATTATATTCATTTGTTTTAAGAATTTAATATTAATTGTGCATAAAATAGGGTAAAACATAATTTCAATTAGTAATGCATATAAGTGTTACCAATATTTTGGATAACAACGCTTATCTACGTTACAAACCTAAATGATAAGCAAAGCAATTTATGTGTAACAACACATATATGTGTTACTAAATAATCATTTTTCAACACTTATAAGCGTTACCGTATATTTCTGTACCAACACTTATAAGTGTTACCATATATTTATGTACCAACACTTATAAGCGTTACCGTATATTTGGGTGCCAACACTTATAAGTGTTAGTAATACGTATGTTCGTAACACTTATAAGTGTTACAAATTTGACCGCTCCATTCCTCACAGTCCATTAGTAACACTTAAAAAGTGTTACTGAAATTATTTGTAACACTTATAAATGTTAGGATTTGCCTGTTTTGGTGTAGTGGGCCTTACACCTCAGGCCACCGCGACTACGAGCCTTCCATTGGTGATTTGCGATGATTCCTTTCTGTGTATCGCACCTGCCAACGCGATCCAATCGCGTGAAATATATATATATATATATATATATATATATATATATATATATATATATATATTTAAAAGAGGAACGAATTGAATTTGGTTTCCTGTTTTCTTCTTCTTCGAATTCGATTTGGAACAGAACGTCTGAAAGAGGAGCGCGCTTCTTTTATATTATTTTTTTCGAATGATTTTCGTGTGAATTTGTTTTGAAATGAAAAGAGTGGCTCAATTTGATTTTGAACAGAGAGGGGAAAAGACGTGATTTAAGATGGATGGTAGCGTATTTCAGAAGGTAAAGAACTTTGATTTGATTTTTATATAATTTTATTTAATTATAAAATTCTCGTTTTAACAACTTAAAATTTGATCTCCCATCGAGGCGTGCCGCTAGGCGTTTATAATGTTATACCCCTATTCCGAACGCAATGAAAAAGGTTTCAAGTCCTAATTCGATCGTATGGAGAAGACAACTTTTTGAACCAAATTATTATATTGAATTTCAATATTAATTTCAACGCGTTTCCATTCCATACGATCAAACGATAACTCCAAACACTATGAAATTTGAAATCCAATAATAATACAATATTACGGATCTAATGGAACTGGTTTCGTCGAAATCCGAGACTGTGCCTCGGAAGGCTATTTTTAAATGTTAATTTAAACAAGCTATTTTTAAAATTGAACAAATCACTTTTAAATTCAATTTTAAAACTTTTATTATCTTCATTATTGTTAATATAAATTTTACAAACCTTTAAATTATTTTTATCGAGCTTAAAACTCAAGATAAGACTTGTCAAAATATGACCCAACCTATTCACCCTACTTATAAATGGGTTAGGTCAACCCATTTATGGATATTATTAAATGGGTTATGGGTTGGGTTGACCCATTTTTAAAAGGGTTATAAATGGGTAACACATTTACCCATTTATTAAAAACATTAAATTTTAATATAAATTTGAAAAATAAGAATTTTGAACATACATTGTAAGTTTTCATGGAGACTGACAGTTGTACTTAGAAAATAACAGGCTACCGCATCCCTATATTTGAATTCCGCCTAGTGCAGAAGCCGCTATTTTTTTTGTTCAGATTGAAATAACTCATTCGTTATAACTCGAAATCAGGCGAGACTTCGACCGATGAACTCCCACCTAAATTACGGACAGTATGGAACACTCGGATACTTCATCGTGTGAATGCACACTGTAGTTCTCCAAGGGGACAGATAATTGTACTTAGAATATAATAGGCTACCACATCCCCATATTTGAACTCTGCCTAGTGCAGAAGCCGCTATTTTTTTTGTTCGGCCTGCAATAACTCCTTTATTCTAACTCGGAATCAGGCGGGGTTTCGACCGATTAACTTCCACATAAATTACGGACAGACAGTATGGACCACTCGGATACTTCACCGTGTGAACGCACACTGTAGTTCTCCAATGGGACTGACAGTTGTACTTAGAAAATAACAGGCTACTACATCCCCATATTTGAACTCCGCCTAGTGCAGAAGCCGCTATTTTTTTTTGTTCGGACTACAATAACTCCTTCGTTCTAACTCAGAATCAGGCGAGACTTCGACCGATTAACTCCCACCTAAATTACGGACAGTATGGAACACTCGGATACTTCATCGTGTGAACGCACACTGTAGTTCTTCAAAGGGACTGACAGTTGTACTTAGAAAATAACAGGCTACCACATCCACATTTTCGAACTCTGCCTAGTGTAGAAGCCGCTATTTTTTTTTTCCGACTGCAATAACTCCTTCGTTATAACTTAGAATCAAGCGGGACTTCGACCGATTAACTCCCACCTAAATTATGGACAGTATGGAACACTCGGATACTTTATCGTGTGAACCACACTATAGTACTCCAAGGGGACTGACAGTTGTACTTAGAAAATAATAAGCTACCGCATCCCCATATTTGAATTTTGATGAAAATTAGAATTTTAAATTTTTATCGGAACTCAAAACATAAAAATTAGAATTAGAATTATTTTATATTTATTTATTTTTTATTAGTCAAATTAAATTTAAATCTTTAAATGGGTTAAATAGGTAACCCGCTTATTAAGTGGGTCGGGTCATAAATGGGTAAAAAAGAATGGGTCATAAATGGGTTAGGTCAAACTCGACCCAACCCATTTTGACCCAACCCAACCCGTTTGACAGGCCTACTCAAGATACAGTAATTTAACCAAATTCCAATTATTAGATTTAAAAATTAAATTATCCAATAAACCGCTATATTTAAATCCTGAATTTATTTTATAAATAAAAACCCAAATTTTCATATTCAAAACCAATCTATAGTTCAAATTCAGTATTTAAAACCATTTAAATATTCAAAATCGACCAACGAGAAATCTGGGTCGTTACAAGTTATTTCAGTTATTTCCAGTTGTTTATGCTCAAACTTGTCATCTGCTTATGTATTGAGACTTCTATGTATTGGGATTTCTATTGTATTTTGTTTCAAATTCTGATGTTCTGTAGTAGCTTCATGAACCACTATTTATTTATTCCGCTGCTTAATTTTATATTACTCTGTGTCTGTGATTCTGTGATTGATTTATTTACTGCATATGCTAAGTTTTGCCAAATATAAATTAACAATCCATTGTTTTGAGCAATTCAGGTTTGATATGTGTGGATTATTGTCGATTTGAATGGTTCGAAATGGCGGGTCATTAAAGTGGTGCATTCTCATTGATAGAAGGAATTCTATAGATAGAAGTATGTTTAATTAATTTCATGAAGCCATAAAGTTAATATATCATCATAAATTTAGTCAAAAAGAAGTAAAATCATCATTACAAAAGTTGAAATCATGGAAGAAGGTATGTTATTCTATTTAGCATAGTCATGATAAATGATTAGTGGAATGCTATTAGAAAGTAAACACTTTATAAAAGTTATTAGGGATGAAGTATGACCAATCATGAAGAGGCATGACCGTTAAAAAAATTAAAAATGAAAAGCACAACTTGGCAATTGAAGTGTCTATTCAAATTTAACAAAAATAAAATAAAAGGTTTCATTGACTTAAAGTGCTCGGAATTTTTATGTAGTTATATATACTAATTATATTTTGGAAAATAATTTTTATGTTAAAAAATTTGTTTTAAAGGACATATAAAGTTCAAAATTGCAATGACCCACCTCAAAAATATGGTTGTTGTAATCTCTAAGTGTCCGTATTTTTTAAAATAATAAAATAGTTAACTTTCCAATTTTGACATGAATTTTTTACATAAGTAGTTTAGGTATATGTTATCAGATAAAAAAATTCATGTAAAAATATTTATTTTATAATTTTTGAGATTTTCCAAAAAATTACTGCGTTTAACATGCCTGTTTGATATTTAAGAGAGTAGTCAGTTTTGTACGAAAATCTAGAAAATGTTAAATTATTTAAAATGCTTTTAGATTTTTTATATAGTTAAATATATTAATCGTTATTTGGAATATATTTTTATGATTGAAAAGGACTTAATTTGAAGGCCATAAAAATTCAAATATTGTCTCCAAATTCTTAAACTATAGCCGTTGTAATTTATTAAGTGTATGTTCTTCAAAAATAATAAAATAGATAGAATTCATATTTGGACTCCAAATTTTTTTACAAAGATAAGTATATCTATCTTATACTCGTGTAAATAATTTCATTTAAAATTTATTAATTTATAGTTTCTGAGATTTAAAACATACTACTGCATTTAATATTTTCTACCCTATTTTCAAAGTGTATAGTCAGTTTTGTAAAAGTTCTACAAAATTTAAAAATTAATATTTTGCTTTGAAATCTTTTCTGGACTTTTAATACATAATATTAATTATAATAAAAATATAATTTTTTAATAGATAAATATTTAGAGTATTCTATAGATAAAATCATAAGGCATTTCAAAAATCAAAGTGTCTTTTCAGTTTGAAAACTAACCATTATTTTTAGTGCGAAAACTTGTTTTCTACTTATTTAAACCATTTTGGTTATTTGGAACCTAGAAGAAGAACTAAAATGGCTTTCTACTTAAAGAAACCATTAAAAAGTAATATATAAAAATTAAATAAAGTTTCAAGATTACCGACATTGCTGACATCCTCTATTCCAATATTATCGTTTATCTATATAAAGGTGTCTTTAAGCATATATATTTGCATTGTTGCTCTTCATTTCTCTTGATCTTCCATCATGTCTTTTGAGCATCCACTATCTAAAATCCATTTGTCCTTCTTGATTTGTGATGTATGACTATCAAGTGTCTATTCACCATCAACCATATAACATACTTGTTCCTGCAATTCAACATTATACCTTCCCAAAATATCAAGCTACTTTTCAAAATAATTGTTTCTAATCTAATTGAAAATAACATATTAGTTTCACAATTTTTTTCCATAAAAGTGTTAAAGAGTACTAACAATATTACTTTCCATTTATACTTTTCAAAAATCAAATTATGAGTTTTTGAAAACCTTGCTCTGATACCAAATGTGGGTTGCGGAATTATGGATCTTAAGGCTAATTAAACACTAAAGGGGGTGAATAGTGTTTTCTAGCTTATGTAAATCTTTTAAATTTTCTTTCAACATTATATTAAATTATATATTAACAACACAGAATTATACTGATAATTAGTCACGAATGCAATCGTAGATAAAAATAAAAGCAATAAAGTAAAGTAAGAGTTAGAGAGATGACACCAGGGATTTTTACTGGTTCAGATTTTTCCTACATCCAGTTCCATACAATTGCTTATGTAGATTTCTTTTCAAATGTCAATCTTTAATCGGGTAGAAGGCAAACCCAAATACAATCTCGATTTTAAGGCTACGAGACACACCCTCTTGTATTCCGAGTCTAAGGTAAACTCACTTGATTTGACCGAGCTACAAGCACAACCATTAGATTTGAACGGGCTTCTAAGCACACCCACTTGATTTTAATGGGCTACAAGCACACCCAAGCAAACACAAATAGATTTGATAGTTTTTCTAATGTCAAATTCTTGTACTTTGATATAATGGATCCTATAGCCTCTTGGATAGCACTTTGATTCTTGAAATGTGAGAGAGAGATGTTTCTAAAATAGTAAAAAAGTAGCATTGAATCAATACAAAGAAGTATGAATTGATTCTATATGATTTTGAAGAGAATAGAGTATATTTTTCAAGAGAATTTTCAATACAGGGAAGAGTGGGAAGAAAGTAAGTAATTAGTTGTGAAAAAATTCGTTTGCACTCCCCTTTATATAGTAAATTAATATATGTGCCTATTCGTGAAGAGTTGTATCGAATAGACACTCTTCCGTTCAAAATTTGAAAAAAAACCATTTAGCGGCATGTATGTTGACATATCACATATATGTATGTCAACATATGCTAGTTAAAAATGAAAATTATATCCTTTAAAAAAATTTGAAAATTCTTATACTTCAAAACATTTTGAACATAGATTTTTAAATATTTTTGAATTTTATATATTTTTGATTTTAAAATATATTTTTGATTTTAAAATAATTTTAAAATATCAAAGATTACAAATTAGAGCTAGAGATCATAAATTGCGATCAAGGACTTTAACAGTATTTACTAATGACTCTATACACTAAATTATAACCTTGAGATCTTCATTTCTTTGTCTTTGAACTCATAAGTCTTCATATCTTTGTCTTGAGTCTTTATATTGTACAGTCCTTGATCAACACGTGTGTAATATTCTGCACTATATACTATATAACTTGGCAAAATATTAGTATCTATATTTTACATGGTTGCATATGGTTGTTGTCATCAAAATCAATAACTGAGGTATTAATATAATGATACCAAAATAGATCCACTTACTTTGTTAAATTTACTTATGAATTATCATAGACATAAACATGTGTATTTAATACACGATAATTATGTTTATGATAAATTCATAGAATATTAAATGGAGGTAAAAAAACATAACTTGCAAAAGGAAATAATATAATTTGATTTGACTGAACGAGTGAGTATATTGAAACGAGTTCCAAATGTAACTAAAGCTCAATAAGATTCAATCTTAAAGTCATTCCTCCATATAATACATTATGATGTAAGGAGTAATCAGATGTTGGACAAAGTACTATTGATAATTAGCGAAGTTGAGTTAACTTCTTTCTATAAGGGCATTTACTTAAAAGTAAGTACATATGTTAAATTTAATTTCATTTAAAGCATAGTTTACAAGATCATATAAGATATAAATTAATATGAAACTACTATTTTAAATAGTTAAAGATGCACGGCTGACTAATTTATGTTATAAACATTAGTTTCGTAATCCCAAAACTAATTCAATTTTATGTAAGTATAAAGGAAATTCATATAATGTTTCTAAATGCCTATTCTATATTATTGAGAAACAATTGTTGTTTCAAGAAACACCATCGTCATGACAAAGAATTTTCTTTTGAAA
Organism: Allium fistulosum; assembly: GCA_030737815.1. Lineage (NCBI taxonomy): Eukaryota > Viridiplantae > Streptophyta > Magnoliopsida > Asparagales > Amaryllidaceae > Allium > Allium fistulosum. The sequence goes on from CM060903.1 coordinate 1,183,318,413, forward strand.
TTAGTGGTAGTACAATGGACTTGGATACAATCCAAAGACTAGAACATAGAAATTGATTGTGTCGAATGAAATAAATTTAACCAGACTTAAAATGGACATGACTCATTAGAATGTTTAATTATAATTCTCACACATTAAAAAGAAACCATGAGTTTCATATCAATGTCGAGAAAAAGAGTTGTTAGCAATAAAAAATTCCTCAGTTATCAATAAGCCATGAATAGTATAGACTATGCCATATGGCGTGATGCTTTAAATACAGAATGGATTCCAAGTACATTATCAAAATGTGATTTTGATAACTATACCCGAAGGGATATGATCTATCGGCCACAAGTGTATCTTCAAGAATATTAGTGAAGGTGGAATTATATAAAGTAGTGTTGATCAGAAATGACTTCATTGATATCAAATGTTTAATTTTGCTATCAAGTTGTTGAAGTTCATTCGCATTCTACACGTAATTATCACACAATTTATTTTAAGTTTTGTCGCACTAATTTGAAATAAAACTTCTAAATAATGATTTTGAAGAGGCTTCACATAACAACAAAAATGTCTTGAAATCAGTGGGAGAGATAACAAGATTTGTCTGTATTGGATATAATCAAAGAGTGGTTACATCAATGGTGTCCGATAAGCATCAGACGTGAACGTGTATTTTGACAGTAATATCAAATAATTGATTTTCGATCAAAATGCTGAGTAATCGTGTGTCTATAATAAAGAATATTAACATGTACTAAAATATTTTTAAAACTATAAGTAAACAATACACTACTAATTGTTAATGATGGACCCTTGCTGAAATAAGTTTTAGTTTGGTTATTTAGTTCTTGATATAGGATTTGAAAATGACATCTTTTATAATCAGTATAAAAGGATGTATGAATTGTCCTAAATGATATACATAGACACAATATTAAAATGTTTAATGTAGAGCATATGAGATGAATTCCTTGTGCATTGGCGGTAGGAATAATCATATATGCTATGTTGTCTACAATATCACATTCCGCTTATGTACTTTGTACATTGAGCGAATATCAAATCCGAATTAAGATCACTAAAAGGTAGTTAAGAGTATTTTTGAGTATTAAAAAATACTAGAGAATTGTTTATGGAAACAACAAACTCCTTACGAAGGAGTGTTTGGACTCGAACTTAATAAGTGATATCACATATAGTATGTCAATCCTAAATTCATGTTCAACCTCAGTTAAGGAGATTTTAGTTGGAAATGTTCCAAATGAAATATTATGGTTGATTCAACTAAAAAGCTAAGTACATCGCCTTGAATAGCACCATAATAGAAGTAGTATGTGTGTGTGTGTGTGTGTGTCTGTCTATCTGTATGTGTGTGTAAATTTGTATCTAAGCTATGGGTGATTCCTAATGTTTAGAATCCAATAACATTATTTGTGATAACAATGTCGCGATATAGATCGTGAAAGAACCTAGGGCTCAAAGAAGTCAAGAAACATACTCTGAAAGTTCCACATGATAAAGCAGTTTATTAGCGACGGAGACGTGTTGTTTGACACAGTGGATAATAAAGACAATATAGCAGACTCATTCACAATGGGATTAGGTCGAGCAATTCAGAATAAACCGATAAAAGGAATGGGATTGAGAATTCATAAGTGGCCCCAAGTGCAAGTGGGAGACTGAGAGAGTTGGTGGTATTTTCTAAGGGCAGTTAGGCAATTTATTTTATATATCTATCCATTTAATAATCTTGTTCATAATAAAATTTATTTCGTGTTTGTTTTCTCTTATATACTTGTTACATTATGATATAAATAATCAAGTAATTAATTTAAATTATATAAATAAGAAAATTATAGATAAATTTTATGCAATTGTAGTTGCAAATAGTTGCAATCATGAGTAATTAATAATAATATAAAATAACATTTTGTCATAAATATTCCTGGTCAAGACATTTCAAGAAAGAATATTGATACATCCGTTGGGACCAGAGTATGTAACGCTCTCCAAATGTTGGGTCTAAGTTGAAGCATAGGAAGTGAAGCACTATTCAATATAGAATTTGTCTTCACATTTGTATGAGGTTAGTATCACGGTTAACTATATTCAACTCAAAATCAAAATCTCTGACCAGAGTAGAACGGTTAATAATAAATGTTATTATTGAATCATGGACTTGTAATTAGGTTAAACAATTGAATGAGTACAATATGGAAGTTTTGACTTATACCAAACTCTATATATCCTAAAAGTGATATAGTGTTATGAAGAGAACATGTGTATATTACATTGTCACTTAACTGTACCGCTTAAGATGATCTAAAATTTGTTTTACCAAAAAGATCTATAGTCGATGAATTTAGCTAAACTGTCATGATACCTACTAAGATGATATGTGAACGTTAATATTGGAATTGTTAAATATTAATCAATGATTGAATTCACACTTGCGAGTCACAAAACCGCATAAGTGAATTTTCTGTAATACCACACGATTTAGTTAGTTTATATTAAGTGGTATAAATTAAGTAAATTAAATAATATTTAATAAATGTTAATTTATTTTCTGTTAGGGTGTTTTAAGTAAATAGAATGGCTTCCGTTTAATTTTTAATTCCATTAGTAATTTTGGATGTATATATAAATGTTATATTTGGATATATCGACATATTTTTTAAACGGGCATTATATATAAATAATGCTAAATGGGCTAAGAGATATTCCGAACTATGAATAGGACATGGTATGGCCAACCATGAAAGGGGAGAATATGAGTGGATTTGGTTTGAATTGATATGGGAGACTGAGTAAAAAGCAGTAGATATTTCTTCCTTTCTCCCTTTATAAATACCAAAGCATACCCACTCCTTTTCTACTTAATGCTTCATCCCGTTGTCTCCATTATCTCTAGCTATCCCACCCCAAAAGGTTGAACCTCATTTGACCTAAACAACGCCCAAATACTATTCAAAAGTGGTAGCATTCGTCTTGATGCAAATTAGAGTAGATGATTGAAGATCCTAGGAGTCAATTCCATATCAAAGTGTTATGAACGGCAAGATCAACTAGGTAATAATCCAATTTTATTTTAATTTATATGCTTATGTCCCTAACATCTGTATATATATAATATTGCCATTCATTTAATATTTAGAAATTAAAATATAATTCATTTGTATTAATTTGAAAATTATAGCTTATTGGAATTGTATATAGATAATATATGTGCAATATACATTTAGTCCATATGAAAGTATACTTTTGTATAAATTATCTAAAGTTAGAACTGATTTTAACATATATGTAATCTTATTTAAATTAAATAATTTTTGGTTATTATAATATATATATTTATATATATACATGTTTTTGTTTACGACCTAGAATAAAAAGATTATATTTGCTCATGGGTTTCTTACAAAAAAATTCTGTCTCGAAAATAATTTTATTACCATTTAATAAGTATGTTAGTTATTATATATAAATTTATACTGTAGATATATATATATATGTATATATATATGTATATGTTAGTTATTATATATATATATATATATAGACATAGCTTCAACTCAGCGTACTTCCTGTGAGTTATTGATGTCCACGGATTATTATAGTTCATATATTTTAAACATGAATGAAGATTGGTTGCCGCATTTGTTATATTATATTCATGGCGGTCGAATTATTGTAAGTTTGAAATCTACAGTTACAGGTATGCAAGTATTTTATTTACTTCAGCAGTGAATCCAGATAGTCAATCTCATCCCAATTGGGAAAAGAACGATAATTTCCACTTTCAAATAATTGTAAAAGTATTCTGATCTCAAAGATTTGGAAGATTAACTACTTTAATTTTTGACATTGATGGGTTGCCCTTACAACAAAGGCATTCAAAACTGACAATACAGTTTCAAACATTCGTTATAGGCAGGAGAAGATTGCGTTATGATTTCGAGATCTGGCATACTCAAATAACTCCAACAACGCCACTCACAAAGTACTTCAACATCAGATAAGAAACCATGAACCAATACTTTGGTTTTCTCATCGCAGTTCAGAGTTCATATCTAAGTGGTGGAGGGAGTCACCGATTGGTTTACAAACGCGATTATTTGGGAAGTTCGAGGCAGGTGATGTCAGCGGTGCGAATAGTTACAAAGAATGAATGGGCCTATGCCATTCTATCCAAACTACTACAAGAGCTTGTTATTTTTAATTGGAAAGGCAGAAATAGCTGACATGAGAGACATGCACAAGAAGTTCATGCATAGAATGTTATGTATTAAATATGTATAAGTTATGTATTATTTGTTTCATATTGTTATATGTATTACTAGATGAAAGTAACTCAACATGAGTTGAGTTGTATGTTATTGTGTCGTGTGTATTGTAATATGTTTGGATAAGCAATAAAAATGAACCGATTTAAAATAGAGGAAATCAGGGAAAATGAAAAACTTTGAATAAAATTTAGACTGAAGGACATAAAGTTTTATTTTTAGGCTGAAAGACAAATGCTAGTTATAATTAGCATTATATTCAACTTTTACACTATCAAAAATGCTAGTTATATCTAGCATTATATTCAGTTTTACACTATACAAAATGCTAGTTATAACTAGCATTGTTCTTCAGCCTAAAAAATAAACTTGTTGTCCTCCGGCCTAAAATTTTTCTAAGTTTGTCTCTGTGTCTATTTTCCTGTTTAAAAAATTATTTGAATTAGTCGTCATTAGGTATTTGTTTAATATTTTGAATTTTAAAACATTTTAAAATAGTCCCATTTGATTTAAAATTTAAATTTAAATATTTTGACTTAGTCAAAATTGGATTTGAGTTAAGAAAAATTTAAATATAAAATTTTAATTCAAATTAATATGTTTTACTTAGTCAAATCACTACAATAAAATACCCTTTTTACAACAGGCAATGTCCGTTGTAATATGGGTTTCGCAACGGGCAAGCGCCCGTCTTATTAGGCGATGTTATAGTAGATTCAATAGTTTTGACAACGTTTATAACTGTTGTAAAAGGTCGTTGTAATAAAAAAATTTACAACGGTCTATGGCCGTTGCAAAAGACTCTTTGAAAACAATTAATGCCTGTTGTAAATATGTAACATTTCTCTAAAGTACAGATATTGCAATGTGTTGTGCCTATTGTAGTAGACTATAATACAAGTGGCATAGCCCGTTGTAATAGCACTTTTCTACAATAGGCATTGACCGTCGCAATATTCCCTTTTGACAAGAGACCGGCCATTGTAAAAGCTCCTATTACGACAAGCGTTGACCGTTGCAAAATTAATACAAAATTTTAAAAAATAACAGCAGCATCCAAGCAGTTCATCCATAATTAATAATTTAACGACTTATAAATATTATAAAAAAAACAACCAAAATCACATACAAAAAGACTAAATAAAGCCACATTCACAGAATTCCCACACATTCCAAAAGGTTAGATAAGTTTACATTGATATAGTTCTAACATACACATAACACATAACAACTAGTTACATAACAACCAGTTACAAATATCAAGTTCTAAGTACTATCACCTAACCCATAAACTATGTACATACATATTAGGCCAAGGAGATGAAGTCTTTGTGTCATGTGAGGGTTGATTCAACAGCCTCTTTAATAATGAACATCTCTGAATTCGGCCTAAATAAAAAAGCTTCCAGTTCCACCGCTACATTCACCATACCTTACAAGCGTCTGGTCCAAGCTTTACAAAGTGTACTGAAGTATCAGGATCAATGCTTGCTATCGTCCCTTCTGCAACTACGTTCTTCTGCCAACTCAATAGCTTGCACTTCTTTTTCACCAAACCATCCGAAGGAGTATCCTGATTTTGCTCATCTTGAACCCACATATTGTTACTCCTGCTGTGTGGCTATAAGCAAATAAAAAACAATTGGTTTGGATGCAAGCTAACTAATAGTACAAATTTTGCGAGGAAATTAAAGTGAATGCTGTCAGCATTCTAATATTGACAATCAAACTGTTTTTATTTTAAACCCGTGTGTTTAAAGATTAATACATTAATTATTTAAAAAATAAAATTTAAGTATATGGATACGAAAGTAAATAAAAAGGGAAAACAAGATAATGCAAAAACCTGGTGTCCAAAAATTTGACAATAGCGCAGGCACCCATGCAAATAGTTATTAAAACACACTATGTAATCCTTATGCTAAATTTTGATATTGAAAGTCAAGTCTACTGATCATCTGCCTTCGTTCAACCAAACTAAGCCTCACCTCACCATTTTGATTGTAGATAGGACTAAGCCTACAGGCCAACACACGCATGACAAAGTATATAAACCCATGCATAAATCAAAGAATGGCAGCACACAACTCAACATACAAAAACTGAGGCTCAATTGCAATACAGTAACAAATATTACACTCCAATCCAGTGTCATGTAGTTTGAAAAATCAATTAATAGAAGCCCAAAACAAAATGACAACTACGATTTTCATAAGGTAATATCACTTAGTGGATAGTAAAACACAATTTCCTACAGAAACAAAAAATTTCACTATGTATGATGATCTATACAGGGATAAGTAGGAAGTACAGTGGCTCTGTATCTATTAACGGTTGCTCTATCTAAAAGGTTTCAGGGAAAAAATTTGTTGCTCTGCACAAAATCCTACTTCTGTACCCATTCAAGAACATATACATTTGTTTACAACTATATATAACTAAGAAAATCGATATAATTAAAAATCCTAACCTGTTGCTGCAAGGTTATTAGTACTCTACCAATCATGAAAATTCACTGAGACATAGCTCACAATCAAGGCTCATGTTATGTTCAATCAAAACGGTTAAATTGAAAATGTTTATATACCTTTTTTCTTGCTTGCCACAAATTTGTACAAAGTCAAAGAAAAAGGAAAAGGAGGTTATTTTGTTATGAAATGATAACAGAACACAAATTTAGTTTTGGTATTTTTCAACCTAAGTATAAAAAATTCTATGATCTTACTAAAAAGAACAAAATATAAATAAGAGACATAAAGTAAAACAAATACGACACAACCATGACCCACCAGTTAATGAATTGTGGTTAGTATGCCAACCACACCATGATGATACCGATCCTGAATCATCCAAGCTATCATAGCTTGTACAGACCACACTTATATCACTTATACACTCACGAGAGTAGCTCTCTCACTCATCCTATTCTCACACTGACTTAGCATATCACACGTACCTATTGTCCTGAGCTAGAATAGAAAATGAAAAGGTTTCCTATTTATCAACTCAGTTACTTTATACAAGTACACTTCTTAACAAAACAGACATGGCATAGAATAAATAAAGGTAAACGTTTCTCAAAATTACATTGTTCATAAATATTTTTCATGTTCAAAATTACATTGAGAAAAGAACGTAAGAATAATAGGTCCAAAATAAATATTGTATATGGAATCTATTTTTATGTCAATTGCTTCAACATTAATAACATAGCTAATAATGTTTTAACTTTAATAATTGTGCAATTCAGAACTCTAATCTCTTCATAGAATATTTTAATTGTAAGCATAGCATCAAGTTCAACATGATTTTTTAAATGACAAACCGATAGGTTATCGCATGTCAATTTTGTTTAAACCCCTACAGACACATCTTTCATTTTGACTGTTATAATTACATACAAATACATACGGCTTAAATCCATCAGGTGCTACAACATATGGGGCAGTAAAATTTATCCTCCATTGGACCAGAGACAGTGGACATCTAAAACATTTATGTTATCGTCAAATCAATAGGTTGACTACCCATGGATATGATAAAACTGGGTACTAATAACTGACTTAGAACATCACACTGGGTACTACCAATACTGACAGTGGGCTTCTAAAACAAATCCCTCACCAATAACTAATACACACCTATTGTCAGTGGACATTCAGAAGAACTCACACTGACTTAGCACATCACACTGGGTACTGCCAGTACTGACATTCAGTTTTGTTTTAAAACAAATTATAGTTTGTGAGCTATAGTTGTTTAAACTTATTACTAATAACTGCGGAATCAGAAGAACTCGTGTTTACTTTAACAATTGGATTTGTTTGGGTACCAAAGGTACAAAAAAATATAAACGAATAATTTGTACTACTTGCTAATGGACTTAGTAACAAACTAACAAAATGACAAGGTTTTGAACAACCAAGAAAGAGAATTCAAATATGCAAAAAATTCATATAATGTTAAAAACATATATTAAACTTAACAAAAGGAGGTATAATAGTACATATATTCTAACCTGAGGCGTTTGAGCACAAGGAATCTCCATATCCGCCACATTATCATTTCTTCTTCCATTCGCGTTCTATAAAAAGTACAAGAGATGACTTGGTAATTCATAAGCACATATCACATATTCATTAACAATAGCTAATTAACTATAAACTTATCGTTATGAACAAATTAGCCAGCTCTTCTACACTAGCCTCCAAACGAGCTACTTGGTTTTCCAATTCACTCACCTTTTTCGAATTACTTGAATAAATACCAATTTGAGATGGTACAACACCAAAACCTAGTCCTCTCACTCTTCCCCTATGTTCATTTCCAAAAAACTTTGACAGTCCATCTCCACTTACCAATGTTGTTCCCTGAGAGCTCTGAGCACTACTATTGTGCTCTTTTATCTTAGCCTACAAATTAAAATAGATCATTTCAACCATAATAAAACATATCATTTCAAGTGTAATACATCATGTTGTATAAAATACTGAAAATTAGTTAACAAATAATGTTTGAAGGAAATGATGTGTATGTTTTTCAAAATAGCTTTATTACGTGTAAATTATGATAATAATAAAAAATACTTACAATGCAATCGGCAACAACAAAATTCGGTGGGTCTCCATTTTTCTTGGTGTGGGCTTTGTACCACAACTCGTTTCTGCTAATATCCGATATTCCACTTTCCTTTTTCTGCAAATAATAATAATAAGAAGAAGAACCAAAGAAAAAATAATAATCGATGTAAACTGACATACATTTCTTACTATATCTTCTACCAGTCTTGCATAACCCTTTCTACTCATTGTGTGTGGAATTTTATTCTTATCTCTCAATGCTTTGATTTTTTTCTAGTTTCCTACATAAGAGAAATTCATTAATAAACTATCATTTAACTTTTAATTTATATGAATAAAATACAACTTATTGCCTCAAATTTCTCCGACAATTTTTACTTCACAAAGTCATTCCATCCTTGAACATTTTCTATAGTGTCTGGTTTTAGCATGGCTAATCTAGAGGAAGAATCGGGACAAGTAGACGCTACTTTAATAGCAGAAACAAACCTTGACTTTGACTCTCTCCATCATACTCCCAACATCTTAAGCGACAAATCCTTGTTTGCCTCATCCACCGTGAATTTTGACTACACAACAGAAACCAAATTGTTATACTGGTTACATCAAAAACCAAATAGTAGAATTGTATCAAGTGGAACTACCAAGTGACCATTAGTGAAGATGACTAACGAGTATATATATATATATAGAGACATAAATAATGTTAATTTTTTTCTTCAATATTTGCCTAAAATATCAAGTAACGAGTGACCATTTCAGTTTCTAAATGATGAAAATGTTGTTTGTATTCTGATTGAATATTTATTTTTTGACCATAACTTATCATTTTGGCACTGTTACCATTCATAATATATGAATTATTTAATAATACAAATTACAGAAATTTTTTGAAACATAAACACACAAATATTCAATAATTATATTGTAAACTTTTGCAAAACTTTTTTTTGTATCAGTCCCTACTCAAACCAAACTAGAGTTGCATTATTCTACATAAAAATCAAAATTTATCTATCTGTTGCTAGAAATCAAAACCAAAATTTTGAAATAAAAATATATGAATTTGCCAAATTCTACATAGAAATGCTACAGTGTCTCAGATAGATTATTGCGATAAAAGCTTATCAAAATTTATCTAAAATCATGGTATTAGTATATCGTTTAAATTTTACCCAATGATAAAGGAGAGAAATTACGTAACTGTATTTATTTTTGTTATGGGGTTTGAGTTTTTTTTACTTCTCCTAACAATTTTAAATTTTTCCCCATTAGTTATCCTAAACTGAAATCAATTAAACAGCCCATTTATTTTTTCCTACATCACTTTACTTGTTGTCTAATCTAACATCTGAATAGACTTAAGTCTACTGGAATAACCAGTTCAGTTTCTAACATTTTCTTATTTCAAATAAAAAAAGAAGTCAGGTGTAAGATGTTAATTTTTTCATACCTGAATACAAGTCCATAAATCTCTCTTTAAGTCCTTGTCGACATTTTTCCAGTCTGAAATAGTCAAAGGTACCATCTCCCTTGCTAAGGTACCAAGATAAGATGATAAGTGTTTAGAGTTGGAACCTATTGGTTGACCTCGTTCATTGAATTCAACTTCAGCCTTCTCATTCGGCGTCAAAGAGAATGTTTTCATCGTCATATTTCCTCTTTTTTTCCTTGTCGTCTCTTGTTGAATACCATCATTAGAATCTGGGTTGTTCAGGGCATCCATGGCGTTGAGTGGGTCTGTGTTTATGGGAGTAATATTTGGAGAGTCGGTTGAATTAGGACCAGGATTGAGATTTGGAGACTGAATATTGTCAGGTGGAGGTTGCATTTTGTCAGGTGGAGGCTGCATTTCAGTACGCTTCCAAGGGGATCTTCTAACATTACTGTTTAAACTTTGAAGAGTACGAGCAACTTCAACATCAGCACCTATTGTTTCATTGATTTTTACACCACCAGTCTTATCTTTTGCACGTAAAGCTGCAACTGCAGCTAGAGATTGCCTCTTTGAATGTCTGGTTGCTACCCTTGATATCTGAAATTAGCAAACTCTTGTCATTGAAATTAGCTAAAGTTATCGATGAGAACTAGAAACCGGAAATTACTATATAAGTGAGTAGATTTTTTACAACTATTGCATGCATTAAAACAGCAAGTATATACACACTACTTTTCAATTGCATGCTATTGACCGTGGAACAAAAATTGCAACTCAAGCAAGTATATACACAGCAAGTATATACACACTACTTATCAATTGCATGCTACATATACAACTCAATATGCAACAATAGGTCATACTACAATAGCAGTAACAAAATTGCAAGCTATTGACTGTTGGACCATGAGGAAAAAAGATGTTCATTGGTTATCAATTGATTTCTCTCAAAAGTCGCCTAAATTTATCTACAACATCCCCAGTTTGAGCTTCATAAAATTCAACAGATATTGACTGTTGGACCTTGAGGAAAAAAGATATTCATTGGTTATCAATTGGGATACCCCATTTTGATCATCTTTCAGCTGTAGGTGACCTCCTTAACACTACTTTATACATGCAAGTCGACATTTTTGTCGAACTATGTTTATTCCAAACCACCAAAAACTAGTTCATTGTAGGGTATTTCACTCTAATTCCATTCATAATAGTTTAAAACTTAAATTGTTCTTAACCATATACTGCCCAATAGTCAGTTTCATGATTTCCTACTATGTTAACTGACTATATATGCCCTTTTACTTCTCTTGTTTTTGGCAATAGCTCCGGTACAAATTTGTTATTCTGAATAATGGGGGACGTCGTATAGTTATTCTAAGAGCAGTAGCATTAGATGGGGTAGCTTGTAGGAAAAACACACACACACATTTAAGTAAAGGCATGAATAAACACACACACAGAGTTAAGTAAAGGCATGTAATCCAAATAATAGGTTTTAATTGCTTCAGGAAGAAAAATCGTCTGATGATAAGGTGTGTATGCATGAATATATTAAGGGAGTGAAGAAAAAGCAAAGTCTGGAGATAATTTTAGGCTAGCAATTGGGCTTGGGCTTTGTAATTTGTTTATAAATAGAATATATGTTGCTGTGAACATGTTAGTTTCTTAATGTTATTCAGTTGATGTTAAATTTGAACGATCTTCATGTTTACTTTATGATATATATATATATATATATATATATATATATATATAAACACCAAAAGTATCTTCCATATATTAGGCAAGTCTCTGCCCTATTTGATTCAAAAAGTATCAAAGATGTTAGTTTACTAATGTTTATTCCAAAAGTATCAAAGATAGTTAGCTACTGTAACTAGACAGCTAATTAATCATCTATTATTATCCACTAACCACAATAGACTACTATAGCTAGACAGCTAAAAATAGGAAGTCGTTCTTACATGGATGCAATGAATGTTTAGCCATGAATGGGAAAGATAATAAACAGCTAATTAAAAAAATTTGCAGCAGTAGGGTATGTGAAATGCAAATATAGGATAATTATATTTTACCTCACCTTGATCTTGCTCCATTTTACCCATTGATGCTTCAACTATCTTCTACTAAAGGAGAAACCGAGAAAAAATCATAGTATATGCAAATAATTAGAAATCATACTAATTAGTCATTATAGTAAAATATAAAAATCCTAATATAAAATCGCCATACTTTGCAAAAGAATGTTCATTATTTTTCCTAATTTTATAAATCGAAATTGATGGTTAACTAATATAACTATGCATATAACTATGTATATGTACACTCTTTACGAATATAACTATGTATAACACAAATATCAATAAAGGATGTTTATATCATACCAAAATTCCATCACAATCCTTCCTTATATAACATTCATCCCCATTATCGACATCTCTATCATCAAGTAGTGACTCATCTACCGGTTTGCTAGTTGACTCATCCTCCTCATCATAGTTTTCCAACTCATGAAAACCTCTAGGGGTGCTCTTAGCACAACATACCAATTTGAAAAACTACTTTTTCTACAAAAAAACACTTGTAGCGCTTGCGTTGCTAAGATGAAAGGGTCGCTTGCAAATTGATTTTGGAATTGATGTAAATTGACTAACGTAAATCCATCTTTGACCTTAACTCCATGATCAATATTTGCCCAATCACACTTAAACAAGGCAATTTGAAACTGGCGATAGTCTAACAACAAAATGTCATGCAAAACCCCATAATATATTATTTTCTCAATAGACCCATCTATGCGAACAGTACTTGCCTCAATGGAAACACCACTATTTTGTGGAGACTTATCGTAGTCTTTTGTATGAAAACGCCGACCATTAATTATATAACCAGTATAAGAAATTACTTGACGGCGAGGTCCATATGAAAGCCAATTTATTAGTTTGCTAACATCAGATGTTTTTCTATCATCTTTAACCTAGAAAAGCATAATGTTATTTATAAAGAATAATCTCAATAACATATACTTTTACCCGCCAATATTTTTTTCAACATGCATTACATCTAAATTGTGACGCAAAGGAAGTACCAAAAAAATCAAAAATGGAGTATAACTAATTAATAATAAAATATTGATTACATAGATAGAAAAGAAGAGGCAATTTTGTTTCTAATTACATTTTACCTGCCAATAAGGCAAATCAAAGAAAATAGACTTCTTCTTCCACATTTGACTTCCTTTTTTCTTCTCATCTCCCATTTTCCATTTCCTTTTTTCTTTCTCTTTCTCTTTATCTTTCTCGTCCTCCTTTGGTTTTTTTCCCCATTTATTACAAATATCTTTAACAATATTAAGGACTTGAGAACTGGTTTGTACTGGAGGCCTTTGCCTATTCTCTATGGTTCTATCAAATAATTTTTTTCGTTGGCGATACTCATGGTTAGGATCAAGGAATCGCCTATGGCCTAAATATGCACACTTCTTACTAAATGGTAGCCATATTGAGCATGTATTAACACCACAAACAGGACATGCCCTCTTACCATTTATGGTGCAACCTGCTAAATTTCCATAAGCTAGGAAATCATTTATCGTCCACATCAGAATAGCATTTAAGCTAAATTCGCTGCGAGTGTCTACATCATACACCTTCACCCCTTTATCCCATAATTTTTTCAAATCTTCAATAAGTGGTTGTAGATACACACCAATATCATTCCCTGGTTGTCGTGGTCTAGGAATTAATAAAATAACATCATATTATGTTTATGCATACAAAGCCATGGAGTGAAGTTGTACGCGACAATAAATACTGGCTAACAATTATATGTACAGTTCCAATCACCAAAGGGGTTAAAGCCATCACTTACAAGGCCAAGCCTTAAATTTCGTGGATCAAATGCAAAGGAAGGATACTGTAACGACCCGTAAATTTTAGTGGTTTTATTTATATATTTAATTGGAATTTTGTGAAATTATAAATAATAATATTTTGAAATAAAAATTTAATATTTGGAATACATCTGTTTAAACATAGCAACTGGTAAATTTTCATCTGATAATATGGAAGTTTATTTATTGTGTAATTTTATTTCAATTCAAATCAGTTAATATCAGATGATAATAAAATGTTTTCCAAACCCGAATATTTTTATATAATAAATTTGTAAATCATCTTCTGAGTGAGATGTCATATTTCGTTTCGTAAAATTTGGATTTCTCTAGCCCCGTTTATCTTATTTTCTGACTAATTAGTAGTATTTTCGGTACCGATTATCGACTTTTGATAGGTTAATCGTACTACCGATATCTGTATACCGTTTTGATCGTCTCGTCATGCTGATCTCAACAATATATTCATTGGTGTGTTTCGGAATCCAGGAGACGGCGAAATCAACGGAACGATTCCCGTATCGGTTCCGCAGATTTGACCTTTGGGTTTTCGGTTACCATTCATTATACACTGCGTTATACCAATAGCCATTGTCTTTTTATATCCCTGAAAATCAGTTCTAACTTTTGATTATCCTCACTTTCATTTTTATATGCCGGTTCCTTCCACTTCTCTTCTCGTTCTCATTTTTTCTTTCTTCTGTTACACAAAATTACACTGTAAGTTCTCTTCCTTCCTCTTCTTTACCCTTGTTCGTGTGCCCCTCCTCCTTTTTGGCAACCAACCTTGCCATTCCTCCACCATCACCCACTCTCTAGCCGCATCGCCCGACCATCACTTCACCGCTTCCTCACCGCCACCCAGATCCTCCATGGCCGAGGCCCCAGCAGCTCCTATACCCAATCACCATCTCCACCCATAACCGAGCATCCATCCTCCACAATCCAGACCCGTGACGCGCGGCCAAGCCTCCAACATCCCTGTTTCCCCACGTTCCATGATCAGCCACCACATCTCGCCGTTCCACCTCACGCCAACCACGGCCTGACACACAACCCAAACTCCCCGCCCATGCCTCGCCACCTCTGCAAACCCGACCCTACCTCGGCATCACCTCCGCATCCACCACCGTCTTCGACAGCACCCCTCCTCCTCTGGCCGAACTTCTCATCCGCCTCTCCTCTTTTATATTATGAGGTGACATTTATGTATATTGTCCTTTTCTTTGTCTCTATTGCTAACAAAAATATACAAATCCATATATATAAGTTTATTTAAAGGTTTGAAAGCTATGTATGTTATGTCTGTCTCATATTGGTATAGTCTATCATTATATTAGTTTATATCGATATTTGCTTATGTATAATGTTTTACTGTATTATATATATGCAGTTATTATAAGGTATATATATGATGTGAGTTACTTATGTTTTCCCTGTATCAATCTATGTTCTAGGGTATATATATAATTGCTTTCGTATCTATGAATATAAGTATATATATGCTGCCTATATGTGTTTTAAAATATTAAATATATAGGGTATATATCATATTAGATGTGAAGGTACATTTAAAGAAGTACTTATGTTGATGTATTCATTGTTTTTATAGCAGTGGTAGATTGTCACAACAATACATATAGGCTTAACAGTACATATTGTATAAGAGAGGTTGTACAATGAAGTACTAAAACATTTTTCTAATCATGTCCCTGTTGTATATATATAAAGCTTAGGCCAGTATATATTGATGTCTTAATAAATATTGATCTTAAGGAATTATACGTATGTATATATATTAGTGTTTTTGTTATGAATATATATATAGGAAATGATGGAGGAATTTATCTAGCGTATTGATTATTATTTGTTTAAAAATTATTTTTAGGTGAATGTTAATGTATTTATATATATTAGCTCAATTCCAGTTGCGTTTAAAGTATAAAAATTTAAAGAGTAAATATGTTGGCATGCAGGTAATATTGGGTATGTATGTTGATAGGCGTATGTGTATTTGGATCAAATGTTTTAAATATGCTTGGATAATGTAGTAATACTAGATGTAGGTATATATAAATCGATTTTATAAAGTATTGATTCTATATAAGTAACTTTGCATACTTTCATTTGAATGTAGTAAAGTAAGTTATGTGGATCTATATAATAAACAGTGATTTGATAATAAATATATATATTTTGTTTTAACCATATGTTTTAGATTTGAAATTGTAGAAAATTCATATATATGTAATATATCTTGTTTCATGGATCACGTGCCATTTTGACTGACATTCTCAATATCAAATCTATCACAGCAAGCTCCCAACTTGTCGCTATCCCGCTCGCTTGATCTATATGCTTGTCTTTGTCTATTCGCTTCCGTTCTTTCTGAAGTCTCTAGCCTCGAAAGGTGAGCAATCACTCACGATTAACGTTCTTATATTTATTAAATTTGATTTCAATTGAAACGTCAATTGAAATATGTTGCTGTTAGTTATTCACATTGTTATATATATGTCATTATCTGTATCTGTTCACATGTGACATCTGACACCATTATCTGTTATTTATATTGATGATATATTGCCTGTTACCATTGTTATTTTATTATCATATCTGTTATCACTCTGCAAGTTCCCTGTTAGTATAGAATCACTATGGGTTGAAATGATACATACCCGAACGATCTTGTAGAATAGGAGAAAATCGTTATGGGTTGAAATGATAAACCCAAGCGGTTTTCAATTAATTGAATTTGGGATTGCGGGTTGAAAAGATATATACCCGTATATATATTTTAAATTGCGGATTGAAATGATAAATATCCGTATCACTTGACCATAGGATAGAAAATTATATACAGGCACCGTTGGTCTATATATAAATGTTTTGAAAATGATTTCTTTGGTTTTGAAAAGAAATATATGGTTTTGATAAATATTGATTTTAAAGATTCGTTAAAGTTGATTTAATAAAATTGATAAATAATATGTTTAAGTATTTATTTAATATCTATATTTTCAAATATAGAATTTATAATGATTTGAAATTGATTGAAATTATATTTATTTAAGAATTATACTTAAATAAGTTTGATTTGAAATGTATTGAATTTGAAATTTAAAGAAGTGTTTTACAACTTGAAATTTGAAAAGATGACTTAAATGGATATTTCAAACTTATATATATTTAAATGGGATATTTTGTTTATTTAAATTTGTAAATTGAAATTGTATTTAAATGTTATGGAAATGATTAAGTTAATATTTCAAAACTAAATAATTGTAAAGTGAATCTGATATGTATATAAATTTATCGAATTTAGTTTTGAAATGTTGAATATTTAAAGCTTTGAAATATATTAAAATTGAAATGACTTATTTTATGGTTCAGATATGTATTTGAAATCGATAATTTGAAATGGTTTATTTAGAAGCTGAATCGAGTTGAAACTGATGATTTGAGATTTGATTAAATTAAATTTTTGGAATTCGAGTTAATTTGAATCGATTTGTGAAATTTTGAGGAAACTATTTTATTTTATAAAGAAATTTTAAATTATATTTAAAACTATTGATACTTTACTTTATAAATTATTTTAATATAAACTATTTTAATATAAATCATTTTTAATATAAATTATTTTATTTTAAACTATTTTTAACTTATAACTATTTATATAAACTATTTTATTTATAAATTATTTTATTATATATACTGATTTTAATATCTAAACTGTTTAAAAGGAAAGTGTTATGATTTCCAAAATACTATGATTTCAAAGCTGTGATTTCCAATGTGTTTTGATTTTTAAAAGACTATGATTTCGAAAGCGTTGTAACTTTGGGAAGTGATATGATTTTGAAAATGGATATATTTGAAGTGAAAATGATATCGTATTAAATTGGGTTTTGAAATGATAATGATATTTTGGTTTTGAAGTATAAACTATTTTGAAATGACCATGGTGTTATAATAACGATTGGTTGTTAAAGAGACCGGGATCGGATATGGACATACTCTCTGTCGATATCGAAAACCACTTTGACAACTGTGTACGCGATGGAGTTTCCAGAATGAAGTAGGATGGTGGCGACGATCCTAAGGTATATACGTGGACCCAACTCCCGTGAGTTGGCATAAGGTGGCTAAAATAGGAGCGATCTCAGACCAGTGAGGTAGCACCTCTTCTCGGACACATTTCTTCGATTCCATTCTATTACTTTTTGATTTTGGTGGCCACCCTTCAATTTGGGAGTGTTGTTCGAGGTGGACGGTAGTGGCTGCTATTCGCTCCATCAGTCCGTGTGCGTAATTGGTATATCTACCCTGACATTGCCTTGTGTGTCGTGTCACCTACCATATCGAGCTTTACTACGATTATGATTTAAAGATCCGACCGCGTTAAGGTTCTCCATCCCCTTAACGCTATTTTCTATATGATTATACTTTACTGATTAGACACTACTGTATATAGCGTATATTACTACATAGTAGATAGTTTAATGGATCCTTAGAGGATGGTTATCCTAAACATCCTTTGAGTTACTTGTATTTCAGTTGATATTTCACTTGAGTTGGATTTATTGATATAAGAATGTTAATCCTGACTCGAGTGTTTTGTGTTTTGCTTTACGCTCGGGTCAGATTGAGTGATACAGTATTTGAAACTTAACTTTGGAGTTGGAGCTTCGCTTGGAGATTCAGCTATCTATCCTGCTTCCAGTTATTCAGTTGATTCCAGTGATGTATTCAGATCTTGTATTTGACTATTGTATTGAGACATCTATGTATTCGAGACTTTTGTTGTATCCTGTTTAACTCTGTTATATATATATATATATATAGTAGCTTCATGAACTACTATTCTTTTGTTTCCGCTGCATTATTGTTATATTACTCTGTGTCTGTGATCTGTAATTATTTTATTTACTGTATATGCTGAGTTTTGCCAATTTTTATTTACAATCCATTGTTTTGAATTATTCAAGTCCGACATGTGTGGATTTATTGTCGATTTGAATGGTTGAAAATATCGGGTTGTTACAGATACATCCTATCAATTGTAGCCCATTAGAAAGAATCTACTGGATGATGTAATTTACCATCTTCACTCTTATGATTGCTATGCCATCTTAATTACTCTGATGTTTCTGAGGACATAAACATTCTTTTCAATCTTGGTATTATTGGAAAGTATCTCAAGACCTTTGTAGGTATTTTGGTTTGCTGTCCATCTTCCTTTGTCTTGTTTATTTTCCAACGAGATTTTCCACGTTTTGGACAAAAATCACTATGTGCAAGCTTTTTCTTAAATAGACAACAATCATTTACACATGCATGTATTTGTCTATAGCCTAAACCAAATGATTTAATCAGCTTTTTTGTTGCATACGTCGAATCAGGAAGTGTGTTTTCTATAGGAAACATATCTTTGAGAAGTTTAAGAAGTTCCGTAAATGTTGTGTCAGATACACCATTTCGAGCCTTGTGCTTGTAAAGAAGTATTGTAGCTGACAACTTTGTGTGGCTTGCACAACTAGGGTACAAAGGAATTTCATAGTTTTCTATCATCTCCTTAATCCCTACCCCATGTTTTACATTAGCATGATCTTCCATCTCGTCATTACATATTTGTGTGTCTAAGTACATTCTATATGTATTCGTCACTTCGTCGCCATCATTTTCTAAAGGGCGTGCTTCCCCATGAAAAATCCATACATCATATGTTGGGTCAATTCCAGAACAAACCAAGTGTGATATAACTTCCCTTGGCGATTAGCGGATGAGATTCCTACATTTTAAATAAGGGAAAATAATTTTTTCTGGATTTCCCTTCCTTTCTGCATGCCTATATAAAAAAATTGGAACAACTTGCTTGTATTCTTCTGACATTCTATGAAACATGAAGAGATCAATAATCGACCCTAATAATTACAAGTATAAAACCGATAATCAAAATTGACAAAACCTTGGTAGGTGGATCCATGCTTTGTCCATCTTGATAATCCTCTGATGTTAGAACCTACTGAAAAGACGTTATACCCAACAAAAATATGAGTCTTTCTCATGATGGAATATCTCTTTAGGTATTCCTCCAATCATATGTATTTATGAATGATACTCTTACTAAACTATTATTACCACCAAGGTAGCAATGAACCAAAGAATTACACAAGG
Source organism: Allium fistulosum (assembly GCA_030737815.1). NCBI lineage: Eukaryota > Viridiplantae > Streptophyta > Magnoliopsida > Asparagales > Amaryllidaceae > Allium > Allium fistulosum. The sequence continues at coordinate 1,183,338,777 of CM060903.1, forward strand.
AAGCAAGCTAAATTATTTTAGCAAGAGGGTACAATACAAATAAAACAGCAAAAGAACTGCAACATTATGAGGTAAGGAATACATAGTTGCAACATAAGGTGTGTACATAGGGAATTATAACTACATGTAAAATGGCCTCCCACTTATGACAATACAAATCAAGTCAGGCTTTTGAAAAAAAAAAGACCAAAATATCTTTAGGTTGAGTTTTCTTGTCTACAAATTGTCATTAATTATCTTATATGAGCTAATTTTTAGAAATAAATTATAAAAAATTAAACATATACTACACCAGAAAAGACTTTTGTTAGCGTTGAAAAAACGCTACCATAACTTATGGTAGCGTTTTAGAGAATGCTGCTATACGATATGCAACTAAAAGTCTAAAACTTTTTGTTGCGTTGTAGTAAACGCTACCAAAAGTCACATTTAAATGCAACTATAGGTATTTTCTGTAGGATTTAAAAAATGCTACCAAAAGTCACTTTTAAATGCAGCTATAGGTTTTTTCTGTAGGGTTAAAAAAATGCTACCATAAGTCTTCATTTTTTGGTTTATACCATTTCCAACAATCGCTTATATACTATTCATATTAAAACGAACGATCAATCGCATAATTTTCATATATTCAAACAAACAATTAAATCACATAATTAGCATATACAAACAATCAATCATATGATCATCATATTCAAATAATTGCAAAAACATGCTAATCTCACAATCAAATATAATATCCATAATCAATTCGATAGTAGTTTTTCAACAAAATAAGTCACATACTACAAGCATTCACAGACAAGTTTCCACAAATGGTACTAACAAAATACGACAACATATATAACAATTAAATTCATGTTCGTTGCTTGATTACCAATAGTTCTTTGTTGTCGACAGTCTTCGCTTCTCCAACCGGAACCCACTCCGGCCTCCATTAACAACTAACTACCCCAACTGTTTATCCTCATTCAATCCACCTGCATCAACCACTCTTTCATTTTCATTTCAAACCACCGACTTCAGCCTCTATAATCAACAACTACTCCATAACAGCCTACAAAACACCAAGCTTCACAACAAACCAACCTTCTCCTATTCTTTCAACAGCAATTCCCCCTTACCATCCAAAACTTCTTCTATTCGTCATCCACCAGACTCTATCAAACTCCAACAGACCTCTCCCATTCCTCCCCTCAAATCACAACTCCTTCGGCTTCCTCGACCATCTTCAACACAACACACCTTTCGTTCCATTTCTTTCACTACCAAACACTACAATCACCTTCACAGCAAACATTCACCAGAAAAAAAAACCTGTTGCCCTTAAACTCATTGCCTCTACCACACCCAGCTACAACCTTTGCTTCAGTACAACCCTGCACTCCCCTCTGCCTTGTGCTGCTACTCCTTTTACTTATGAAAATGATTTCTAAATTTTCATGATTTTGTGTGACCTTTTTTTTCCTGCATACTTAATCTCCTCCCTTAAGAGTTTAGAGTGCTTTCATGTCAGGCTAAAACAAACAAATAGTTACCTGAGGAGTTACTTGAATCATAAATAAGAAATAAGAATCATAAATAAGAAAGACGGAACTGTTAGAAATAAGAATTAATTGGAGAAGAAATTATCAAGGGATAGCTACAATACAGAAAGTTTCTACGTAAACCAATTTCTATAGATGTTAGCAAAAACCAACCACATTTTAAAACCTGTTTGGAACTTTATGCTAGTCTTTCACTTCGCTTTGCATTATAAAAGTATCCTATGCATTGCATTATGCGTGTATATGCAACTTTTAATCAGCATTTGTGGGCAAAGTATAACTGAATTTTTTTACACATGCTAGTAAGTATGACTTTATACAAGACACTGAAAAAGACATGTATATAAGCACTTTATATACTTACATGTTCAAAATTTGGACCTGTGCTACATCTTGAAGTGGTGGGGTTAGGTATATTAAGATGGAAACAAACTATATTGTATATGATATATTTTACATTGCTTTCATAATGTTGTGTGAATATCATGATGGTTGCAAAGATCATGCTAATTAATAAAAATAATGTTGGAGTTGAATTTGAATTCTTCTCACTTTGTTATCTTTAGTGAAGCAGTGGCCCCTTTGTTGAGATATGTGGATACTGAAAGATATGAGCATTGAGAAACAATTACATTTTAAGTTTTATACATTGGATGTAAGAAAAGTTGTTCAAGGAATAGGAATAAGCAAAAGCTATAGCCATCAAGTGAATCAATCCAACTTCAAACCTACGCATGATCTGCACTTGATACTCTGCTGTGCTAAAAAAGTACCGTCTTCTTAAAAACAAAGTCATTAGCTTCCCAAAGTATTTGAACAGTAGTCAAGGAGGAATGTGTAGAAACGAGATTTAATTCTTACATTAAAAACTTGATAGCGAATTACATATTCCAACAATCCGACAGTGTAAGTATGTTTCTGCTATCTAACATACATTCCTAACCTTGCAAGTGTATAAATGCATAAGTTTGGATATCGCTGTATGATCATCCCTGCTAACCAAAAAAAGAAAAACATCACAATCCAGTACTGAGTAATTAAAAGACTAAATGCTCTTATCTGAGTTATTTCTTTCATATCAATTTATAAAAGTGTGTTATTATAAAAAGATAAGAAATAAATCAATGAGGAAATTATTGATCATTGCTGTACCCACTAACTTGATAGGAATTAAAGCTCACCATATTTTTCGGTCATTTAATCCCAATATATACAATCAGAATGTGTATCCCACAGTAGACATTGCTGTTGCCACCTCAGATTGTCCTTATTACAGACTGTCAGTTACTGAGAGCAATATATTTGCTACCATTTACAAATTACAAATGTTTTTGGTTTTCAGTTTTATAAGTTGGTATATTTCTTGCAGATGCAGCAGGAAATTCACTCATGTTGCCGTTTAATTTTCTATTAACTTATGTTGAAATGGAAAGTATTGTGTTACATATAAAACATTCAAATTATTTTTTTAAGAGCCATATATTTTTGAAATGGAAAGTATCTTGTTTTCCCCTTTTGTTTATGAAAATGTCTTAATGCACCGAAATCCCTACTCAAGATACCATTATGGGGAAACTACAACATTCAAGTAAGAAAGAATAGTATCACGTAGAGTATAAGAGAAGTGCAGAGAAAAGTAATAGAAATACCTGACCAAGCATTGTAGCTTCTGCTTTAATTCCACCCACTCCCCAGCCAGCAACGTCTAACTCATCAACCATAGTTGTGTGTGAGTCTATACCAACCACACTATCAGGGCAAAGCAGCCCTTCCTTGTTAAAAACAACCTTTCCCAAGTATTCAAGATTAACCTGCAACAAACAACTTGTTATTTTATCATTGCAAATCATCTGTAAAATAGTTATTTCAATTTTCTTCTAGAAGTATATAGAAGAAAACTATTGTTACTTATACATTACTTTTGGAGAAATACATCGTTGGTGCAAAAGTGACAACTGAATATGTAATTATTATTTTCAATCTTTTTTTGTAACGACCCGACTTCCTATGCCCAGAAAGTCGCATCATTATGAAGAAAGAAAGGGGTAGAAAATAGAAAAGAAGAGAAGAAAGAAAGAAACAACAACAATGATCTCACAGCGGAACGAATAAATTATATTAATAACATAAACTATTACATAGTATACAACAATTTACAGAGTTACACAGCATATACATCACTTACTAGACAGTTATAAACATCTGTCTAGACATTACAACTCAAATACAAGACAAGACACTATCACAGATATCAACACAGCGGAATACTATATCTACGAACGCCGAAGCCTCCTGCTCCATTGCTCCTCCAGAATATTCGTCAAAGCTAAACCTGAATCCCTTGGCTACTCGTAAAAATTTGAGTACCCAAGAGTTTATAAAACAGAAATAAACACTTGGGTCAGACATGGGTCTGGTGTGAGTAACAGGTTAAACTTGCTTAACTTCAAAACCTTTAGAAAGAAAAGGTATCACGTAAGACTCCCCACAAATAAACATGGGTAAGTTTTTACCTTACGCTAACCAAAACATTTGATAGGAAATCTGATTTTATTATAATAGGGTCTAGGGTTTTCAAGTAAAATATAGAAATAGCTGAAATGCTTACATCTCACATTCCAACATAGTTGGGCACAACTAATACGTACGGCACTTATTGGAGTTTGGATTCCATACAATGGCAGGGCTACTGGGGTACCGCCCGTCACAGTACGTGGCCTAGATCACCGTACCGAGGAGTACGCCCGCTCCCCTGCAACACAAAGCCAGAACCATCCCTTACTGGATAATTCCGAACAAGATAACCCCGTAGTTGGCGCGACCAACCACACACTAAGCCGAATAAAAAGAAAAGGGACCTCTAGACAGGGATCTATCTTGCTCTCAGTGGGTGCTACCCACGAAGCCTTGCTGCACCTCCCCTGTTTTAGCCATTCCCGGTTGATGAGGCTTGAGGTTACGATTACCTTTAATCAGAACATATCACTTAGAATGCTCATCGTCCGCCTGACGATGTGCTGAAAGCATTCAATCCATACAAGTTCGTTCCGGGTTCGAACGAAACCGAAGGCATTATCTCGTTACACTCGTTTTGGAATCACCCTCAGAGTTAACGACAATAACCCTTGCACTCTGAATCTTCATCTTCACTTGAGATTCACGACCTATCGTAAATTTGGATCGATGTGGTATTCGGGTCTCCAGACCTGGAATCCCGGTATACGGAAACCCGATCCCGGTCTCATCGAAATCCAAAACGTATCTTTTAAGGGCCAAGTTGTTTTAAGGTTAAAACAATTCAATTCTTATCTATATACACAAAGATAGATAATTCAATAGATAATCTACATTATCATCCCAAACAGATAATTCACATTATCATTATAATTCAACCAAACATCCATATCATATATCAATCATATCTCATTAGAGATATCAAACAATGAAATACATTCAATCTCATTCATCCATCCTTAAGCAATGATTTATCATCTAATTAATTTAAAGTGAATTAAACTAATTACTTCATTCTATAAATCCTGCTTACTTAATTATTAATTAAACCAATTAATTATTCATTACTCTAAGTATCCATCTTAATTAATCATTCCTGATTAATAATCCTTTAATTACTTTAAGTAATTAATACTTAATTAATTTCACAAATTAATTATCTTAAACCATTCAGTAATTAATCTTTAATTACTTCATTAATTAATTAATTATACTTAATTATCTTAATCCTTAATTAATTACAATTAATTACTTACTTTAATCACTTATTATTTATTAATTAATCAATTCTTAATTACATCATTAATTTTATTAATTAATGATCCTTAATTACTCTTAATTAATTATCTTATTTAAATTAATTACATTTAATAATTAATTAGTCACATTTATTAATCACCTTTGATTAATCTCATTTAGTAATTAACTTCCCTCAATTACTCCACTTCATAAATTAATTACTCCTTTAATTAATCCTTTGATTTATTTATTCAAAGTAATTAACTCAAATTACTTTCATTATTAAATCTCCTATAATTAATTACATCCAGTAATTACCTTTAATTACTTCCTAAGTAATTACACTTCATTAATTACATTTAAGTAATTCTACTTAACCAATTTCATTTTGATTAATAAATCTAATTGATTATTAAAATTAATCATATTAATCAATTATTTAATAATCCCTAATTAATGATCTCTCATTAATTATTAACAATTCTTTTATTTAAGTAATTAAACTTAAATCAACCATTATTAATTACAAATTAATTAATTCTTAATTACCCATCAATTAATTTCTAATTACTAAATTAATTTACTTAATAAATCTTAAATCACTTAAATAATTAATTTCTAATCATTTATTAAAAATCTATATTTATCTAAATAAATGATTCTTAATTCCAAATTAATTAAACCTTAATTAATTAACTTATAATCCTAATTATTTAATTCATTAACACTAAACCATTTATTAATTAAATTATCAAATTATTCTTAATTTACTTTATTAATTTAATGACTCCTATATCATTCAACCTTAATCACTTCCTAAATTAAAGTATTAACCTTAACTGCTTTAATTTATTATTAACAAGGCTTTAAAACATTTAACTTTACAATCTTCCTTTTTATTTATTTTAAATTAAAGATTTAAAATAAATTACAATTTAACTTTAACCAATTTAAATCAAATTTTACAAACTCTTTTTAAATTCTAATGTTAAAGAACACTTAACATTTAAAAGATTTTAAACCAATTTATTTAAATTCAAAATCTTTTTAAAAATATACTTTTAATAATTCAAATTTTGTTAAAACATTATAAATTTTATAAACTTATTTTACTTCAACTAAATATAAATCTAGATTTGAATCCATACCTTTAAAATTTTGATTTAGAACCTGTTTTAAATCCTGCTCTACCCTTTTTAAACCCATTTTAACTTTTAAAACACTGTTAGGCTTTAAAACTGCAACATCACAACTTACCCGAGCCATATATCAAAATACCCGAGCCAAAACCCTGTTTTCCCGAGTACTCCTTCGAGTTTTCTTCTTCCCCTTTTATTTTAAACTTTGTTATAATAAAAAAAACTTAAAAACAGTATAACCCACGAGTCTCCCCTTCGAATTCCCGAGCCAAGTCCACATTTCCACGAGCACGACTTCGAGCTAACTCATCAACCTACTCGAGAACATCTGCTTCTTCCCCAATCTCAAACCCAGACATTACTGCTACTTTGTGCACGTGCACAGGCGACTCGATCGCCTCCGACTACCCATGCCATCGCCGTCATGTCGTCTATAATACCCACTCGTGATCCCAATTACCAGAACTACGAACAACCTCATCAATCAAAATCGAGCATTAATGATTCAACTGAAACACAGACTCGACCAAACTGGAATCGCCTCGTGTCGCCGCCAACGTTCATCTGAAGCCACGCGAGTCTACCCAGAGCAACGCCTCCGATTTTAGCTTCGATCCCACCACCCCTTAACTATTCCGATGAACTCTCGACAACACAGCACCACGTTTCCTATATTGACCCAAAATTAGGTTTATAGAAAATCTCGATCAATTCCCATCGCCACAGTGATTAAATCATCATTCTGACAATTTTCCCAACCTCTACGATCGTTCCACTTCCTCCTCTAAAGACCACGACCCTCCAGATTACATTGATCGCCCGAATTTGATCATTTTCCAGTTTTAGTTCATACAAGGATATCTCAACATTTAAAAATCTAAAAATCTTGATTTTTCTTCTAAAAATCATAACTAAGTTTAGAGATTCAGTTTATACTCCTGGATTTCTAATTTAACATATTTGAATTTTTATATAAAACCAAACTTCCCTGTTCCTTTTTATTTACAGAGTAAATTTCCCTTTTATTTTAACTAAATAAAATTCTAAACACTAACCCATGATTAAACAATCGAATGTTGTTTAAATCCAAAGTTTTAACAGAGATTATATCAATAGGAATTTAAATTGTTGAACATGATTCTGGCTTCTAACAGTAAACAGGTAAGAACAGGTTCAACAGCAACATGCATCTAGACATCCAAATATATATACAGAAATTCAATCATGTACATACACACAATAATATTTATTCCAGAAACTTATATGCAAACAGATATTCCTATACTTAAGTTTGAGAAGGATGTTACTCACTTGTTTGAAAGAACAGAATACAGGCTTGTTTATGTAAACAGAGGGTCATATAACATATTTAAACCCATTCATATAAATTCATATTAAGAACTTCAATACAAGCAATATCATCACATGCAAGCATATATCATATACTTAAGTTTTTAAAAATGAAAGTTACTCACCAGAAAATGATGAACAAATCTTAAATTTGAACCTGCTTTGAAAATCCTTTAAATGCTTTTAAACTGAGATGCCTTTGCTCTTTAAAACTTTTAAACTTGAATATTTGATGTGCTTTGAAAACTTGAATTCTAGCTTTAGTTTGAAATTTTCTCAGTTGCATGCAGACTATACTTTTGATTTCCAGATTTGAAAAAGAGATTGCAGGCTTCCAGATTTTGAAAAGGATGCAGGCTGAAACTTCGATTTAGTTGTATTTTGGAAAATGGGTTACAGGCTTATGATTTTGATAATCTCTGGTTTGAGGAAGATTTAGTTGCAGATTATTGAGATGAGGGATTTTATTACTGATTGTTTATGAGAAATTTGTTTTTGAGAGGAAACGATTTCAGGTTTGTTTCTTTCTTCTTCTTTTTTTTCAGTTTAGATCTGAGTTTACTTAATTTTCTTTGCTTTTGAATTTGTCAAAGAAATGGATAGAGAAAAGTATATGTATTTAGGCTGAAAATCATTTAGTAAAAATAAAAGAAGATTAAATCTAAAAATGCCACTTGTTTTAGAATTCAACACTTGTCATATATCTTTGTTCACAACTTAACACATGTTATTTTGAGTCTTAATATGATAACACTTGTATTTTAAGTAATTAATACTTATTTTTAAAATGTTAATAAAGGCTTTTATACTTAAATTATAAATTTACAAATACTTATTTATATACAAAGATAATTTTTTAAAGAAATAAAACCAATTATATATATAAATAAAAGCTTATACAAATATCAAAAAAATCCAGATATTTAAAATATTACCCCTTTTTGAATTTCAAAATTAATTTAAATTCAAATTCAAATTATATTTAAAAATCCAATTTAAAGTCAATTTAAAACAACACATTCAATTTGAAATAATAATCTTATTATAATTATTGTTTGAAATAACAAATTTATCAATTTTAAAATAATTTATAAAAGAGATTATAAATTACTACTATTACTAAATGAATTAACATATCATATGTAAATTAAATACAAACCAAAGCTTTTCTATTTACAATATATACAAATATATATACATTATAAATAGAAATCAATTTATTAGGTTTTAAAAGATAAAATTCACTAATTAAATATTTATTTAATTAGATTATTAAACCAATTCAAATTTTATTATCAAAGATTATCAGATCAATTTAATTATTTAAACAGATTATTAAATTGATATTGTCCAAAATTCCGGGATATCACATTTTTTAGGTCCAAAGAAATAAGAGTTTGCTTGTAAATTTGAGAAAGTATGCACTGTATCCACCACACATTTTTTGCTAATAAACTATTAGTAGCTTTTTGTTAATATTAAATTATAGACAACATCGATAGCCAAAACCTAGGGATGAATTTTTGTCAAATTCTAGCTAATAGGAATAAGAGCGTAAGATTTTGTTATTGTTGTACATCCTATTACTTATATTTATATAAAGTGGAAAAAATTTGATGTGGATTCATGTCAAATATTAAGGTACATGGAAAAAAAATTGTTGGTATTCTTGCGTCTTTTTGTGACTCATGCATTTATTTACAGCCCAGATTCTAAATAGCATACCAATGGATTAATTTTATTTGAATCACCACCAAGATTGTTCACGGAATCTCATATGACAGCAAGATCAACAACCGTTGCAACTCCTATGAAATCCTATTAACCAAAAAATAAATATTAAATCAAAACTAGTTAGGATTTTGATCAGATAAAGAAAAATTCTTTGAGGTGTTTTTTGGTCAGTATCAAACAACAGGGTTAATTCAATTAAGCAATCAACAACAGAAATAAATATTACCGGTGATATGTCTAGTTTTGTACACTTGCAAGGGACAGTCATAAGACTATGAATATTTGAAAAAATTATCATTTTAGGATGTTCAAAACACTCTTATTTAATGGTTTTTAATTATGTGCATATAATTTATAAGGGAAACTTATTTGTGCTTATGATCATTACTGAATTCCGATAACTTATTCAACATAACATAGGAACAATCAAATCCTTTTGTACTTTGAATGATACCAGATATGACAAGACTGAATTCACAGTAGATTGGCCACCTCTGTATTTGTTCAATTGCAAAGAATCTTCATCCATATCTATGGATAACACGTAACCAAATCCATTATCCAAATATAGCCACTGATTGCCTTTTGCTATATTTTTTTTATAGGTTTATTATAGTAACTTTCTTCAATTGTTTGGAAAATTGAAAATAAAAGGAATAATCTTTCCCACTATTTCTTTCGGTTCTCCTTTTATTTTATGACTGATGAAATTTGAACATAAAAAAGTGTATCAGTGTAATAGGAAAAAACAACTATACTTGGCACTACTAATATCACTCTAAATCTAGCAATCCTTTCACGGAAAAAATTAATGCTAATATCACTCAAAATATATAACTACATTACTCAAGACTTGATTCATACATAACACTCAAAATGATCAAATACATGTCAAAAGAATATATTATGATTTCACTTGAAAACTTATTGCAAATTGTTAACAGATTGAATTAGAATTATTTAATCACCGATCGATCCATCTAGTGAAATATTAACAGACCCTGACTGCAAGGGAATAACAGATTGAAGTCAAACCAAAGCACATTTAACTACTATACATCCATATTGAATAGGGATTCCAATAAATTAACAAGTTTAGACAAAAGATATCCTTCGATCTAATTGTATCAACAAACATAGTGTTTTGCTTCTCCATAACATTTGTCATAATGGTTCTATTCAAATCTAATGAAATCATGTAGAACTACACATAGGTAGACTTAGATCAACTAAGTACGTCAACCATAAAAATAGAATACAAAATCAATTGTTTTGTCAAGCTTAAATTACAAAGAATTGAAGCATACAGTTTGCAACCACAATACAGAAATTCAAAACTTATCATACCTAAAGCAAAACTCAAGCAGGCTTGAACTGTATTTCAATTTGCTTTGGAGTAGTATTCTCCCAATCTAAATTCTTCTCCACATCTTCCTGCTTCACTTGAAATCCATCACAATTTTTTATCATTGATTCAAGCAGTATCCTTATCGAATAAGGAAGACAATTCACTCACAAAACTAGCAATTGCACCTATGTGTTTTTGTATGGGCTCAACGAGCCTTTGCACACGTACATTTTTTTCCAGAAACAGGCTCCTTCAGAAAAATACAAATAATGTATATTCACATATAGTCTTTACTGGTTCATAATCTGTAACGACCCGTGAATTTCGTTAACTAAGTTTGTCATAATTTCCATAATTTATAGTAATATGAATGTTAGGAATTAGATGTAGCAATTGAAATTAAAAGTTAACAAATATATATATATATATATATTTTTAAATGAAATTCCAATTCAATAAAATAATGTAAATGTTACGATTTGATCTTTAAATAGAATATGAGAAACAAGAGTAAGTATTGAATAATATGTTATTTATTTATGGTATTGAATAAAAATTGGTAAGCCAATTGTAATTAATGGTAATAATGTGATATAAGCTAATAAATTAGATTTCAATGCAACACCCATTAATGAATGTAATTGAAATAGGATTTAGGTAAATGTATACTAGGTTATAAATCAAAAAGAAGGAAACAAACGTATATATCGAATTGATTAATGAATAAATATACATTGAACAGTAATTGAATGTACAGTTAATGGAAATTGTATAAAATCAATAATGATAATTAGTTGTGCCTTATGGATAATTAATTCCATAACGGAAAGAGTAAATGTATTCATTTGAATATAAAATTGCAATTGGGTAGGGATTGTTAAGTAACAATGTTAATGCAAGGTAAGGGATGCTAAATTAAAGTCAATAATAATGAATAGTGATTAATTCAAAATTTGTAACATATATTTTAAATTACCTGCTTATTTGTTAATAGAATTAGAATTTGTAATAAGTGATAATAAAATAAATGAAGGTTACACTAATGGGAAATGAAATAACGTTCATTAAATGTTGAGTAATCATAGGGTCATATTTATTAAAAGCGTTACTTTAATAATGTGGATTAATTGAGAAATTAATACCAGAAGCATGTAAAGTAATAACTAAAAGGGAAATACGTTATAAATTGATTTTACCTAAATTTAAGTGTAAGTTAAAGGTTGAATTTGGAACTTATCCATTTAATTTGAAACTTATTAGGATAAAATCGGATTCAATTTATAATGAGGGTTTATTTTAAGAAATTGAAATAAATTCTTTAATGAGAGAATTAAGCTACTTTAAACTGACGGGAATTTGTTTAAAGAATTACAAATTAATAAGTAAATCAAAAGGGTAAAATTTATGAATTATAGAATTTGAACCTTTAATAGTGAGTTAATTTATTTAGATTATAATAGTTGAATTTATTGCAAACGAATGAACTCAAATATGTAATTATTACTGTAATTTAAAATTTTAGTTGAAAATGGGAAATATTTATGTGATAATTTTAAATCCAATGGTACGCTCTTCTATTTGGAATTATGAATGAAATAATTATAGGTAAATTCAATTTAATAGAAATTTTGGGAACTAAAATTTATAATTTTGAATATAATGAAAATTTAAGATAGGGCATTTCAAATCAATTGATAAATTATTTTCTCTAGATTGACGTTTAAATTTTGTTTAAATAATTGCAAATGATTGAGAAGTATAAAGGTGATAGATTGTCAATTCTATAATTGAAATATAAAATTCGATTTAATTAATTTAATTTAATTTATTTAATTAATATAAAATTTGCCTTTTTGGTCACATACTCGGATTTCGATGAAACTTGTTTCATCGGATCCGTAACGGTGAATTATAATAGTGTTTCAAGTTTCGTAGCGATCGGACTTGTCGTTTGATCGTACGGACTCGAAACGCCTTGAAATTTATGCAATTGAAATCAATTGAAATCAATTTGGAAAATATTGTTTTTAGCATAACTTCTTCATACGATGGAATTTGAACCTGAAACCTTTTCCATTGAGTTTAAAATATTTTAAAACATCTATTTTGATATATGGGTTTACCCAATTTCGTTCCGGGGTCAGAACGGGCTTTTTGGACCGCGTTGGCGTTAGCGCGTACACCTGTTTTATCCATCTATTCTATTTTCAACATTCTCTATAAATATCTTGTTATAAACCCTAGCCTCCCTAATCTTCATTTGTCTGTACGTACAATTCATCTTCTTCTTAGCTCCTCATTCCAATGGCAGACAAAACCTAATTCCCAAATTCCAAAATCTAATTTCAAAAAAAAAATCGAGATTTACGCGCTTCGGGTCGCGCTTCGGGTTTCAAGGGGAAAAACCTTGAAGCTACTTCGGGTCACGAAGAAAATGACTCGGGTCTCCGGGTCGTTTTGGCAAAAACTCAGAGCAAGCATCGGGTATTTGAGGCGGCGGACCGGGTTGAACTCGAAGTCGACTCAGGACCAGAATTTTCCAATCTTCAAATTTTCATAACTTTTGCATACGGACTCGGATTTGAACGCAGTTTCTTTAGTTAGGATCGTACTGAAATTCCAGATCTTTTGACGCTAGTTTGGACGAATTCTGAGACTGCAAAATTTTGGGTTTAAATTGAATTTAAATTCAAAAGGTGAGTGTTTTAACCCACTCACAACTTCTAAGATTTCTTATGTTTGTTAAATTAAATTTTGATGTGATTTAAAATTTATCTATGATTGTTTGGGCATATATTTAATCATCATCTCAGTTAGATAACATTTAGTTAAATTTAATTGTTATTTAATTTTATTATTGCATAAAATTTGCGAGTTAAATTTATTTATTATTGCATATAAACTGCCAGTTGAACAGTTACTAATTTTTATTGAATATAAACTATTTGTTGATGCCTGTTATATTTTATATGCTTATATTGATGTTTTGTTTAAATTGGATGATGATTGTAATAAATGGTTGTTTATTGATATTTGGATGAATGGATGCTATATTTTATATTGTATAAACTGCAAGTTATTATGCATTTTTATTTTATTCGGGATTGCGGTTTGAAATGATATATAACCGTAATTTTATTTTAAATTGCGGATTGAAATGATAAATATCCGTATCACTTGACCATAGGATAGAAAATTATATACAGGTACCGTGGTCTATATATAAAATATTTTAAGGGATTTTCTATGGTTTGGAAAGAAATATACGGTTTAATAAATATTAAATTTTGATATTATATAAATATTATTTTATATATGGTTAAATTCTAAAATTTAAGCTATGTATGACTTGATGATGTTTTAAGTTTGATTTACGAATATTTCAAGTTTGAGCTTTATTTAAGTGATATTGAATTTATTAAAGGACAAATTTTCAAAAGAGGCTGTTTTTCAAAACCATTTGCACAAATAGGCCAAGTTGAAAACAATTTGCAGATATAGGCCAGTTTTGCCACCTCAGCGATGAGGTGGCATTTTTTTTTAAAAAATAACACGGGGCGCATTTGTGAAATGCGCCCCTGGTAATTTACACTGGCGCATCTGCCAAATGCGCTAGTGTAAATTATTATCTCTAAACCAGAGAGCTGAAAGCAGTACCCTCTCATTATTTTCACTCAAACTAAAACATTCTTTTCCAACATCCAATTCCGAACCTATCTTTCACTCAGCTCAAAAATTGATCATCTACTTAAAATCACAAAATATACAAGGATTACTAGTCGGATTACTTCTATCAGCTATTTGGCATCAATTTGAAGGTAAAATTATATTTTAAACTCAAACCCTAGCTCAATTTGGGGTATTTTCATATTCTACTTTTCACATGTCCATTCTCTCATTTTTATGCTTTATTATGTCATTAGTATTTTTGTAGTAATTGATTGTTCTAAAATTCTTGTGTAGTATGTCAGATTTCATCCCAATTATTTGCTACTTTGATGGAAAATTGACTATAAAAGAAAACAATACACCGGTATATGTTGGTGGTAAACAAAAAGGTTCAAAGGTTAAAAAAATTTGCTCCTATCATGAACTAAAAGAAACGGTGTATAGGGTGACAAAAATTAATTCACAAGAGTATGATGTAAGATTAGTAAGCAAGTGGGTTACTGATTCTGGATCTTCTACTATCGACGTAAATGATGATGAAGATGTCGATGCTATGTTTTCCGTTAATATGAAAGTGATTGAAGTATTTATAATAAAAGAGGAGTTGAGACATATTGAAGATGCAATTACCACTAATTTGAACCAACATTCTACTCAAATTCTTGGTACTATTCCGAGTTATCCTTATCAGAGCAATCCAAGTCCAGTATTTCCTACTTGTGTGAATACAAAGTAAGTAATTTTGTTAAAGTTTTATATTCGAGTAGTTGAAATTTATAACGTTTTGATCTCATACTATTTTTTTCACAGTGCTACGGTACATCCGGGTGGATCAAGCTCTAGATTGGCAAATGGTCAATTTTTACACTTCGTTCCTTCAAATGCTAGAGGGGGTAATAATGATGATGGAGGTCGTAGTTCACCGCATATAGATAGTATGCAAATTGCTTCAATGGATAATGATATGTCATGGATGGATAATATGGAAGTTAATAATGAAGCGCTAGAGTTTGAAATTAATCATGAGAACGAAATTGAAAATAATGAAGCATCTTTGGTGGAAGAAGAAGATGATGATAACGATGAACATATGGAATTTGAGATGCCTTTGACGGATGATTTATGTACTGCGAAAATTATGGCAGCATCGTTGATTGAAAATGTAACTCCTATTAGAGATGTTTTTACCTCAGAATGTGTTGATTCTGGTTTTCAAGTGGGAATGCAATTTCAAACAAAGGAAATACTTATTCAGCAGTTAAGCTAGTGGTCCATTAAGAATTCTGTTTCTTTTAAACCCATAAAATCCCGCAAAACAGAATACACTGCGATTTGTAGTGTTGATAAAAATTGCCATTGGAGAATACATGCAATAATCCCTAAAAAATCATTGATGGGGTGGTGGGAAATTAGAAAATATGATGGCAATCATACTTGTGTTAATCCGATTATTAATTCAAATCATAAACAAGCTACAAGCAGGTTTATTGCTAATAAAATACTTCCTTTTGTGAAATCGGATTTGGCAGATGCGCCAGTGTAAATTACCAGGGGCGCATTTCACAAATGCGCCCCGTGTTATTTTTTTTTAAAAAAAATGCCACCTCATCGCTGAGGTGGCAAAACTGGCCTATATCTGCAAATTGTTTTCAACTTGGCCTATTTGTGCAAATGGTTTTGAAAAACAGCCTCTTTTGAAAATTTGTCCTTTATTAAATAAATATTTCTAAACTAAATAATAGTAAATTGAATTAAGGTATATATAAGATTATCATATTTGGTTGGGAATTTTGGAATATTTAAAGACTTGAAATATATCAAAATTGAAATGTTTTATTGAAATTAAGGTATTATTGTTTTTCAAAGTATTTGTTTTCGAAATTGTTATAACTTTGAAAGTAATATGGTTTGAAAATGAATTTATTTGAAATAGAATTTATTTAAGAATTATCTTTAAATATATTGATTTGAAACCGATTGAAATTTTGAGATTAAGAATATGACTTCATTATGTGATTTGGGTTTAAGATGGTTTTAAAGAATATTTCAAGTTTTATAATTAAAAGTAAGAATAGTGATTAAAAATTTGGATTTTATTTAAATGATATATTATTGAATTTGGTTTTTAAGTATATACTATTTTGAAGTAAATGATATGTTTTGAAATAGCAATAATAATTTGGTTTTAAAGTATATACTATTTTGAAGTAAAGGATATGGTTTGAAATGGCAATAATATTTTGGTTTTTGATGTATATACTATTTTGAAATAAAGAATATGTTTTGAAAGGGCAATGATTGTGTTTTTAAAAGTATATAGATTTTTTTAAAATGACCACGGTGTTATAATAACGATTGGTTGTTAAAGAGACCGGGATCGGATATGGACATACTCTCTGTCGATACCGAAAACCACTTTGACAACTGTGTACGCGGTGGAGTTTCCAGAATGAAGTAGGATGGTGGCGACGATCCTAAGGTATGTTACGTGGACCCAACTCCCGTGAGTTGGCATAAGGTGGCTAAAACAGGAGCGATCTCGGACCAGTGAGGTAGCACCTCTTCTCGGACACATTTCTTCGATATTATACTCTTACTTGTGATTGATTAGATGGCCATCCTCCGATTTGGGAGTGTTGTTCGAGGTGGAACGGTAGTGGCTGCTATGCGTATCCATCAGTCCGTGTGCGTAATTGGTATATCTACCCTGGCATTGCCTAGTTGTGCTGTGTCACCTACCATATCGAGCTTTACTACGATTATGATTTTAAGATCCGACCGCGTTAAGGTTCTCCATCCCCTTAACGCTATTTTCTATATGATTATACTTTACTGATTAGACACTACTGTATATAGCGAATATTACTACATAGTAGATAGTTTAACGGATCCTTAAGAGATGTGAATCCCGAACATTTCTTAAGTTACTGCACTCACGTTAGACACTGGATAGGAGATGTCAAACCCCGTAAACATCTCTGACGCCGTTTACACTCATATTTATTTCATTGATTTAACTTACATAAGATCTTTTAGTTCTGACTCGAGTGTTTTGTTCTTTCAATTCGCTCGGGTCAGCCTGAGCATTTCAGGATTTGAAGGCCCTATTTCTGGAGGACGAAGACGAAGATTTTATTACTACTATTTTTTATATATTCTACTACACCATTGTATTCCGCTGCATTTATTATCATTCTCTGGTATGTGTAACTCTGATATGTATTGTATAAGTATAATCAAATGTTTTGTAAAACAGCTTCATGAACTGTTATTTGATTATTATATTTTATCGTTCCGCTGCAAGATTCTATTTTGTTTCTTTTATTTCTCCACTTTTTTTCTTATTTACCCCATAACAATCCGCTCTTCTGTATGGTTTAAGTTGGCACGTGTGTCTGCTTAAGCGTACAAAAAGGTGGGATGTTACATAATCTGAATCATCTCGATTAGTAGATCTACTGAGAATAGAAGAACATGAAGAAGAAATAAAGTTATAGTTGAAACCTAGGCAGAGTCGGTCTATTGAGAAGCTTTTCGATGCTAGTGAGATGACGATTTAGGGTTTGTGACTAAGAAGGGGATGACACTTGTCGATGCTGGTGAGTCGGTCTATTACAGCCAGGTAGATCGACAACGAATGATTACAGTGAAGTTTTTGGGTGCCTGGGTAAATCGACGATTTAAGGTTTCTGGTGCATTAGAGATTTATGATGATTTGATAAGGAGTAGATCAACGAAGTGGTTTTTGGAGGTGGATTAAGGAGATGGTGATTTATGGTTTTCTGAGAGCGTTGTGAAGTGGAAGTAAAAGAAATGAAAATTAACCGGTAGTTTGAGAAATTTTCATGAAAATTTTAAGCGGGGTCTGCAAAATTTAACCCTAGCACTTCCTCCAAGCCTACAGTAGCATTTAGCTTACAAACGCTACCAATATTTGCAACTAAAAGTAGATTTTCTTGTAGTGATATTTGAATCAGGTTTCATATTGATGCAGCATAAATATTCACTTTCACTATACTCAATTTCGTATGCATGTCCAGATCACTTGCACTATACTTAAATTCGCTTGAATCAAATTAAAACTAAATTGGATTTCAGTTAAACTCACTTGTACTAATAATCTCAAAACTAATGAGGGCAATATGTGTTAGAGTAAATTGGTTAAAGCTTTTCTTTTTCTTTTCTATGTGCATGCATATTGTTGGTAAAATATTTGCACTAATCAATCTCTTTTCCAACTGCGTAGACACTATCCACTATGTGGCACTAATGTTGTTGTATGCAAGTCTGTAGAAGGTAAATGTACTTCCTAACAATGTACACATGCTAAAATTAATTAAATTAACCAATTTTGTGAGTTTAAATTTCAATGAGTACATGAATACCTTCGCCTTGTTTTTTAAACTTTAACAATTATCTTCTTTTTGAAAATTTAATTTGAAACTTATGGTTATAACATGAGCTGAAAACACCTAAAGGTTTGAGATTGAAAAACTGCAAATGCCGACTATAGATTGTAACATGAGCTGAAAATATTTGGTTATATATAAAACAAACAAAACTCTTGAGATGTTAGAGGGGCAGTAAGTGGATGATGTGTGAGGACATGTTACCATTATTTCTATGTATAGAAAGATAGAAGCATTATTATACCCGGTTAAATAATTTCATTTCAACTTCAAAAATGGTATCACAAAGCTTCGTATGGAATTAATTAATAATTATTAGTAAGCATACAAACAAGCCCTGACTACATACGCTGCTCAACATTGATTTTCATCCAAATCTAATCAAATCACAAGCCCTAACTAACTGCAATTTAAAATAACATAGAACAAAGATATTGAAGTAAGATAACTCTTCGCTTTTCACCAATTTCGACCCCTAATTGAATCACCAAATTCAACCCTTAATTTAATCACCGATTTTGCCTGATTTTTTCGATTTCACCAAGCTTTTCACCGCCTTGGAATTCGTTTACGACCCAGATTTGGACTACAAAGATAAGTTCGGTTTGGATTTCGTCTACCCTAGTTAGGAGAAAGAAGAAAACATAAGGGTATATAATTTAAGTGGTTAAGGGGGAGGATACGAAGCGGGGTAGAGGAAAAATTTTCACCTAGCGCGTTGTGAAATTTTCAAAAACGAAAAGTACTTTAACACGTAGAAAAATGGACTCCTATGTTGTTTGTAAATTTTTTTTTTTGTTAACAAACACATGTTGAAAAATACTCATGAATATAAGAAAATATTTATGTCAAAACTATAATAAATATATTATTCTATTAATAAAATTATTGTAAAGTGTTATCTAACAAAACTACTTAAATTATTTCGTGAACACAATGTTTCACATAACACAAATTTCTCAATTTTGAATTTTTTTAGAATAGTTAGTTTTTAATATGATTAATTGTTAAAACATTCTCATTCTATTTTATTTTGAAAAACTTTGTATATAATTACGTACTAATAACTAGAAAGTGAAATTAAGTCTGTTAAAGTACTGGTTAAACCTCCCACGACATCTAAAATATTCGAAGATAATGATAATCGGTTAAGAGTTGTCGAAAATTGGTATCTATTACAACTGGTAAACTAAAAATGTTGTAAAATGTAACTCTTACAATTAGAATAAAAAAATTGTTAAAATTGACATATATTACAATGGGCAAAAGAATGTAGTTGTAATAGGCATCGATTACAATGGGCAGTGAGGAATGAAAACTGGTATCTATATTACAACGGGCAGAAAACCATTGTAATAGGCATATTTTACAATGGGAAAATATAAAACGTTGTAATAGGAGTATGTTACAACGGTCAATTGAAAAGCTTGTTGAAAAGTGGTATTTGTTACAATGGACCATAAAAAACTGTTGTAATAGCTTACTATTACAACGGACAATTATTGCCCGTTGTAAAAGGGCATTGTAATAGGGTATTTTTGTTGTAGTGAATATTTTTTTAATAAATTTAATTTATTATATTTATATACTATTTATATATTATCATTTTAATCATACATACATATAGAAATATATATATATATACACATATACATACATATGTGTATGTGTGTGCACGCGCGCGCTTATATATATATTTAAGTGGCAATATATAGTTTATATATAGGCGGTACTAATAATATGTGTCTACAAACCATTTACATGTATCTTAGTATACACACACATAGGCATTTATACTCCCTTGATACGTATATGAATTTGTCATATATTATGATATATATATGTATATACAATAGATATAAATCCTAATATAATTTGACCCCCGGCTCCAGCGATCGAAATATCAGAGGGAGTTTACCGTCCGAGAACTCAAATAAATGGGGTCGGAAGGAGCGATCTCTTTTATACACTACTTTGGGCCAACATGGATACATTCATTACTTGGATACATCTAAAATAATACGTCTTTCATCTCGATGCATGGTAACGTACATGAGTTATAGACTTGAATAATATAGTAGTAGAGACATAGATAAAGTTTCCCAACTAATAGAATCAGAGTGAAATAAAAATGATTAAATTTATATCGTATCTAAAATTTCTGATACATTATCTCATACCTATACAATATCACCACATCATATCGATCAATATAATGACATTTCAGTATATGTACAAATAGTGTAATTACTCGCCATCGTCATCTACTCCAACTCCTTATCATAGCCTACAAGCATATTCGGTTGTATAATTGACCGGTAAAACAACCTCAGTCTGACCCAAGGTTGTTAAACAAATAACATACCCCGAGACAGACAAGAAATCTAGATGTGAGTGTAACCGAGCTCAAATAATAATATAATGAGTGTGATAGGTTTAAATATAACTCTACTCGGTTATAAACACAATTATCAATATAGTCAACGCTCATAAATAACTTCAAATAAGCTCAGTAATCAAAACCATCGTTAAAAATTGATTTCCAAAAATGGTTTTCTTTCCAATCATTTCCACAAATCACTTCAAAATGGATTTCCAAATCATTTCTATAGAATTACTGAATTTATGAAAGTACTATATATTTCGTAATCATATACCAGAGGTCTTCTTTTCAAACGATGTCAAAATACTAGTTTTATATATAAATAATTTATCAAAACCAGTTTTACCAAATCTAGTATAAACCAATCTTTGCTAATAATTTATCAATAAATTTCCCAATTTGTATAAAACCAATCATTGGATTATACTTTCCAAATCAATTTACAAATCTGATTTATCCCAAAACAACTTTTCAAAACATTGGTCAAGATAATATTTCCCTTTTCTTTATTTAAAATTGCTACTTTTCAATTATGGAAATAAGTTCCAAAATATTCGATAAAACAAGATTTTGAAATACAGTACGGTTTCACTAAATCTAGTTTATATAAATATCATCATAAGGTGAATGCTCATAAAAATAGATCATAACAGATTATACCAAACCATAATATTACTCATCTGCAGTCGACGCCTAAGAAAGGAACCTTTTAATCCAACCCCTGTGATCCAGGCTTGGGCATTACCTTTGAGCAATATCAAAAGCAACAATATCCAAACGGATTATAAAACAAGTAGCAATCCTTTTTAAAATGGTAAAATCATCAAAACTATTTCCAAATGGGGAAATATCATAAAATCAATACTTTATTTTTTTAAAATTGGGAATTTTCAATAGTAGAAATACTATCAAAACACCTCTGGTTTATTTTATATAAAATTCGTAAAACAATCTTTCGAATAATTCTCCATAATTCCTTTTATAGAAAAGCTTGTATAAATAAACCATTCAACCTTTATGGTTTAAATTCAAATTCAAGCTATTTCTAAAATAAATCAATCTTTATTTTATAAAAAGCTTTTCTACTTCAAAATCCAAATAAAAACATTCATACGGGATTTTACATTCAGCTTCAATTTAAATCTCTTTAATTTCTATTTAAAATAATAATAAATTAAATTTAACTTAATTTCAATTCAAAACTAATTCAAATAAAATTTCTTTGGTATAAAAATCCCATTAAATTTATTTGTTTTGATTTTATAAACCAAAGAAAAATCATTTCAAATAATATTTACACTTATTTTCTTTAATAAAAATATTAGATTTTCTTCACAAATATATTCAATTTTTCCAATATCTAAATAAATTCAGAAGTGGAAATTAATATGAATAATTCATTTTAATTTATTTTTTACTATTCAAAACAATCAATATCATGGTATACTATTCAACCATATATAATTCAATCCAGACAACCATTAATCAAACAACCAACCATCAAACATCTACTAACAATAATCAAGGCTGCAAGCTGTGACAACCCGCACTCAGCACCTTTTGATTCCGACAATAAACCACACATGTCCGACCCAGAGTGCACCGGTTGCAGATAATCATGAGAAAAAAAAGAGAGGGTGAGAAGAAAGAGAGAAGAAAGAAGAAGAGAAGAGAAGAAAAAGAGAGAAGCAGAACCAAAAAAAATACAGAATCTCACATCGCAGTGGAATAACATATAATATTGATCAATAATCTTTTCAAAGAGAAACTGCAATATACATAAATCAATATCAGAGTACACAATAAATAATCATCAGCTTGGACAGTTATAATAACCTATCCTCATAAATGCTGATGATTTACAACAACAACAATGCAATGCAATGAAATGCAGCGGAATAATAAATAGATACGTGTATATGACATGAAGATCCCCAGCTCCCCTGCTAAAGCTTCAAAAGCACCAAATTTGAACTTGTAAATATACTCGGTCTGACCCGAGCATTGAAAGGGAAGAACGCCCGGATCAGTCTGGTAAACCAGCGTGAGAAAACACACCTCAACTGAATTTATAAAGTTATCAAAACTTTTCCTTTATCAAAACAAAAGGTATCCCATAAAACCGAGTCACAAATAAATACCGACAAGGTTTTACCTTACGATAACTGTGACGACCGCCCATGACCCCTGCACCGAATCTAGAGATAGTGCGCTGTAAAGTGTGCCAGGCGACCATGGACGATTGTCAGGGTAGATCAAAATAACAACAGAATCTATCGTATTACTCACAGCGCATGGACAAAATACAATAGAACATATATATAGTGAAGCTTCACAGAATAGAATCTCATCAATAAAACTTCATTATAGTTGAATACAAACATCTGAATAGTCAATACAACAAGCCTCACTACATATCACTCAGAGAATACAAAGCAGCGGAACATCCAGTACATATAGTAAGAAGTAATATGCAATACTCCAGCTCGTCTTCGTCATCAGCATCGTGGAAAGCAAGAGCAGCACCTATCACCTGCTACCTAGTCTGCCCGTCCCAAAATGGACGAACATCCCAAGGCAATAAGAGTTAAAACATAAAGCCTTGAGTCAGACAACAGTCTTAGTGAGCAGTAAATTAACTAACAACATACCAAAAGAGCATAAAGGAAAAGGAATAGGAATACAACCCTCCCACTCCAACCTCTTTCTACAGTAATAGCCCCCAGACACACACTAAGCAGAAGCAAACATAGCAGAACATACAATTTGAAATAAAGTAATTATCACTCGAGTCAAGGGCGATGTTTTCCAAGTACAAACCCCAAGGCCTAAACCAAGATCAGATAAGCACCCAGAAAGTACCGCTCTTGAGACCGAATGACTATACATCCAAACATCCATGACTCTGGCTATCACTGTTATCATTGCTTCGATATCACCGTTAATTGAATGACCGGCACATTCTTTCAGCCGTCCGTCAAGGGCAAATGGAAACCCCGGTTCTAGACATAACTCCCGCACGTCATCATGACCCGTGCCTAGGACTATCGAATCTGCCCAGAGTACTTGACTACCAATCCGTAGCCTTCAGGGACTATCGAATCTGCCCAACGTACTCTTGCTTTGAGCATACTAGAACCTTCAACAACGATGAGATCTCAGCCTTCTAGTCATCCTCCTCGACGACTATTTCCATACTAGCTCAAGCGCCTCTCGAGCATCCATTATCCTCAAACTCGAACCATATCACCGAGTTATCAACATGCTTGGAATGATCCCGTCTGGATTAGACCAAGACTATCTCATATCATGCTTCGCTTCATCACATCCTCGCAAAGTCTCATCTCAACATCATTGAATCTATGCATAAGAGCTTCATCATCCGCTACATATGCCACAAGCAGCTTTTCCCAATTCAAGAACCTTTCTCTTAGCTTTTGAATCATCTTTGGTCTAAATCAAATCATCAATCATCTAATTCATAGCAATCAATCAAGTCAAACATTAATCCAAGCAATCAAGCATTCAAATATGATCTAAGTAGACAATTATCACAACAATGGCAATTTCGTAATTAAAGAGTTGAAAGTCTAATAAGCATGAAAACATGAACAATATCTCTATAATCTTGATGAATGGACTTGCATAGGTTAACACTTAGTAAAATGGTTGTCAAATCATTATGAACAATGGATCTATATGGATCTACACTTAGGATGAAGAAAATGTATGGAAATCACTATTTTAACACCAAATCGAGCCAACAATCCGATATACTCCTTTGGATCCGTGTGAGAGATAATCACCACTCACCAAATCACCTAAACAACCCCAAATCAACACGCTTCAGATCTGGACAGCGAAGGATCAATCTCGATCTATCACCAATCCGCTTCAAACGATGAAATCTCTCTTCGAAGAATGTAGATCTTCAATCTAAGATCTTCGATCTTCGATTTGATCTTCAATATGGATGGAAGGAATCACTAGATTAGAGTGGAGAAAAGAAGTGAAGAAGTGTAGAAGTCGAGCTCTCAAAATGGCAGCACTTCGTCGTTTCGAAATCCGGATCCCAAAAAATGGAGCAAAACCCTCCTATTTATAACTGAAATTTCTTTAAGTCGTCCGCCTTCATGAGTCGTTTACGACTCATCAGAACACCACGACTCATGACTCAACAGACCCTAATCTCTACGACTTACGACTTAACTCCCCTAAGTCGTCTACGAATTAACGCGCCCAGCAACCTACGACTTAAGCCCATGCGCACTCACGACTAACCGGACCTACCTGTCTTTGACTTAATGCGCGCGCGACTTAACAGATCTACCAGTCTACGACTCAACACATTGCACGACTTAACAGAGTCTCCGACTTAACACCCCAGACGACCTACGACTTAACTGCTATGCCAACCTACGACTTAGCTAACCTCCTTAAGTCGCTTACGAGTTAACAACTCTCACGACCTAACAGGTGATACGACTTACGACATGACTAAGACGCAACCTAACAATGGTTCCGACCTAACGACTTAATAACCCTGCGACCCAACTGGGTTACGACTTAACCAGGCTACGCCTTAACCTCCTTAGGTCGTCACCGACCTACCCCTTGGGTCCTTAACTCGCCAAAACTCCTAAGTCGTTAGCTCTTACCTCTTAGGTCGTGCTATCCCTTAGGTCGTCTATGACCTAAACCTATCCAGTCTACTAGGTCGCCAGCTTCTATGAGTCATCCCATTCCTTAGGTCGCTCACAACATCTGATAGGTCGCTCACGACCTAACTACGATAACACCTTAGGTTGCTAACTACACTTCCTTAGGTCGCCTTAACCTCTTAAGTCGGTCACGACTTATCACTTAGGTCGTTTACGACCTAGGACTTGAACAAAAATTCTGCCTAAAGTCTGAAATGACTTAACAACGCTAAGAATTCCAGATTTTGACGAACTTTTCGATCCGTAAAAATACGGGTCGTTACATTCTCTCCCCCTTAGGAATTTCGCCCCCGAAATTCCAAACAACAAAGCAATCAAGGGCTATTCTGCACGCCTACCATCCATAGCAATCAACAAACCATGCATCCAATTCTAGCTTAGCATGCAGAATTCTAAAACCAGAACAAGTTACAATATCGTGAGATGACACGACACCTTAGGGCCATACCTTGAAGAGTTCAGGATGAGCTGCCTTCATCCTCTCTTCCACCTCCCACGTACAGTCGTTATCATCATCACTCCATTGTATCTTGAGTAACTTAACTACCTTCCTCCTAAACTGTTTCGTGTTAGTTTCCACAACACGAAGCGGCTTACGAGGTCTCCTATCAACTGGATCAACTTCGAAGTCTTCACAACTATCAGCAGAAACCACTGTATTCGAGTCGTGCACATACTTCTGTAGATACGATACATGAAAAACATTGTGCACACTCGACATCTTCTCCGGTAACTCCAATCTATAGGCGAGCTTTCCAATTCGCTCGATAATCGGGAATGGTCCAACAAATCTCGGAGTCAATTTTCCTTTCTTCCCGAATCGAATAACATTCTTCAGTGGAGAAATCTTCACAAAAACCATATCTCCTACGTCGAATTCCAAATCCTTTCGACGCTTATCGGCATAACTCTTCTGACGGTCTTGGGCTGCCTTCATTCGTTGCCGAATGATCTCTATGCAATCCGAAGTCTGTCGAATCATCTCTGGCCCAAGTATCAACTTTTCTCCAGTTTCTAACCAACATGTCGGTGAGTTACACGGTCTTCCATACAATGCCTCATACGGTGCCATACCAATGCTTGAATGGTAACTGTTGTTGTATGCAAATTCCACCAAATGAAGATGATCTTCCCACGATCCTCCGAAATCAAAAACACAAGCTCTGAGGAGATCTTCCAAAACTCGGTTGACTCTCTCGGTCTGACCATCTGTTTGAGGGTGATAAGCTGTACTCAAACACAACTCGGTTCCCAAAACTTCCTGGAAGCTCCTCCAAAATCCACTAGTGAACAATGGGTCTCGATCGCTCACTATACTCTTCGGAATACCATGGAATCGAACTATCCACTTAACATACAACTCAGCCAACTTTGATGCAGTACTAGTCGATCGAACAGGAATGAATCTTGCGCTCTTAGTTAGACGATCTACGATGACCCAAATTCCTTCATTTCCCGTTCTTGTTCTAGGTAATCCATCAATAAAATCCATCGATATCTGCTCCCACTTCCATGTAGGAACTTCTAATGGCTGAAGCAATCCGCTTGGCTTCCTTTGTTCGGCTTTTACTAACTGGCAGTTCATACACTTGGAAATAAAATTTCCAACATCCTTCTTCATGCCTTCCCAGTAGTAGGTTCTCTTCATATCCCGATACATCTTATTTCCACCTGGATGAATTGTCAGCTTCGAGTGATGACTTTCCTTCAGAACTTCACTCCTCAATTCATCTATATCGGGAACAACTAGTCATCCTTGCTTCCGAAGCCAACCCTCTCGATCGACCTCGAATCCTTTATCCTTTTCTGGATCCAATCCAGATACCAAATCACAGATAATCTTGACAAGCTTATCGTCTCGCTTTTGGCTCTCGCCAATCCATTCCACAAGAGAAGGTCTTATTGATAAGTTTGCCAACATCTCAGGTTCCAATTCGCATCTAGGCCTGAAGTCAAATCCAGCTAAATACTCGAGATTCTTCCATTCTGAAAACATGGCTCCCAATCCTGCATGTCTTCGACTTAACGCATCTGCCACTGCGTTACCTTTTCCCGGAGTATAAGCTATACCGAAATCATATGATGCTAAAAACTCTAGCCAACGTTGCTGCCGAAGATTCAAATCCTTTTGGGAGAAAAGATACTTCAACGACTTATGATATGTAAACAACTCGAATCGAACTCCCAGTAGATAATGTCTCCACATCTTCAGAGCAAATACAATCGCCGCTAACTCCAAATCATGAGTCGGGTAATTCCTTTCATGCGGCTTCAGTTGTCGACTTGCATACGCAACAACTTTATCCTTCTGCATTAGCACTGCTCCAAGTCCAGTACCACATGCGTCGGTGTAAACCACCATCTCATCATTCCCACTTGGAATGGTCAAAACAGGAGCACTCGTCAATCGCTCTTTCAGGATTCCGAAAGCTTGCTCACACTTATCATCCCATCTGAACACTTGGTTCTTCTTCGTCAATCCTATCAACGGTGCAGCTACTTTGGAGAAGTCTTTGATAAACCGTCGATAATATCCTGCCAATCCAAGAAAACTTCTCACATCCGATGCATTCTTAGGTCTAACCCAATCCTGGATTGCTGCCACCTTAGCGGGATCAACCGCTATTCCATTTCCAGAGATAACATGGCCTAAGAACCTCACTTCACTCTTCCAGAAGTGACACTTTGAAAACTTAGCCTTCAGCTGATGTTTCCGCAAGACTTCCAAAACAATACGCAAGTGCGTCTTGTGCTCTTCTACAGTTCTGGAATAAATCAGAATATCATCCACAAACACAAGTACAAACTTGTTTAACTGATCCCTGAACACTCTATTCATAAGATCCACAAAATATGCTAGCGCGTTAGTCAATCCAAACGGCATTACCATCCACTCAAAGAAACCGGATGGTGTTCGAAAAGCAGTCTTCGGCACACTATCCTTAGCCACTCTCAAATGGTGAAATCCCGTTGCCAAATCTATCTGAGAAAACACCTTGGCTTCGTGAAGCTGATCAAACAAGTCATCTATTCTCGGCAATGGATACTTGTTCTTCTTAGTCACCTTATTCAGCTCACGATAATCCACACACAATCTCAACGACCCATCTGCCTTGGTTGCAAACACAACTGGTGCACCCCACTCGGACACACTACGCCGAATGAATCCTTTCTGCAAAAGATCATCAACTTGCACCCTCAACTCTTGCTGTTCCCTAGGCGCCATCCGCCCAAGAGGCATCACAACAGGTCTGGCTCCTTCAACTAGATCTATACGAAACTCGATCTCTCTATGCGGCGGTACCCCTTTGACTTCGTCAAAGACATCCTCGAATCTATTCGCGATTGGCACTAATGAGAGTCCATCCCGTGGAACAACTAGCGAATACATGAAGCTCATGAAGACGCCTTCTTCATGCTTACATCGTATCACAATCTTTCGCCCCTCCACATTCTCGACTATCACTTCCAGCCTCTCACAATCAACCTTTGCCGCATACCTCCTAAGCCAGTCCATACCCAAAATAATTCCGAACCCCGCAAAGTTCAGAACAAAACAATCACAAACAAAAGAGCAACCATGACTCGATACAATCAGACCACGGCATAACATACACAAACAAGACGAACCCCCAACTGGATTAGTCACAACCAATGGCCTATTAACGATATCCGGTTCCAAACCTAACCGGCCTACGAGTTCACTACAAACAAACGAATGCGACGCTCCAGTATCAAACAGAACTCTAACTGGAACACCACATAGTAAAAGAGTACCTTGAACCACCACACTCTTTCCCTTCTCTTCAGCGGTAGGAGCTTTTGAAGACGACGGAACAGCTCCCAAAGCATAAGCTTGCACAATCTGCTTGTCCTTCCGCGGTTCTGGACAATTATTCCTGAAATGCCCCGGCTTGTCACAGTTGTGACACTTCATCGGTGCCTTCGGATTCTTACAATCCTTCGAGAAATGGCCCTTCTGCTGACAATTGTAGCAAGTCACTTTGCCTTTCGACTTCTTCTGGCCATCCTTACCCTTCTGCTGCTGCTGCTTCCTCTTCTTGTTTCCACCCTGCTGGGGTTTAGACTCTTCCCTGGTCACGGCAACAACAGATCCTTCCTTAGGAAACAGACTCTCATGCCTGAGAGCTTTCTCCACAAGCTTCTCAAATGAATCGTCCAAATGATCCACCAGCTGTCTCCTAAGATAACTGTCCAAGCCTGTCACAAACTTCTTATTCTTCTGATAAGAAGATTCTATATATGACCGGGCATACTTGGACAAAGCTTCAAACTCAGAAACATAATCAAGAACTGGTCTTCCACCTTGCTTGAGCTCCACAAACTTCTTGAACAGAACAGACTTCTGAGCGGTAGAAATGAACTTAGCTTCAAATCTGGCTTGGAATTGCTCCCAAGTAATCTCTTCCTCCGGAGTATTGATGGTAATAGAGTTCCACCAATCAGAGGCTCTCCCTTGAAGCTGTCTTGATGCCAACTTCCTCTTAGTTGCATCCTCAATTCCCAAATCACTAAAGACCCTTCTACAAGCATCTATCCATCTCTGGACTTCAATGGTTGATTCTGTTCCCAAGAAAACCTTCCCTCCAAGAGCAGTATAATCTTTGCACAACTTAGCAAAATCCACGGGTTTTGGAGTTTGGACTTGAACCCCAACATCAACTGCTGCCCCCGGGACTGGTATCCTTCTCATGATCGAAGTCATCATAGCTTCGAACATAGCTGCATAATCAGCAGCCCCCTCAGTAGCACGGCCTTCCCTAGCAGCTGGTCTCCCTCTTCGACTCATTCTCAATATCTATAAAAAGGAATGGTCAGAACATCTTGAGAAACAACTGCTTAAAGGACTCAAAATCTACTAAGCTACTATATTATATATAGTAATCATCCATCAAAATACAATTACGTCTCTCATACGTAGTTATGTCAGCGAGCGTTGGGTAAAATCGATTAACCAATGCTCTGATACCAAATGTGACGACCGCCCATGACCCCTGCACCGAATCTAGAGATAGTGCGCTGTAAAGTGTGCCAGGCGACCATGGACGATTGTCAGCGTAGATCAAAATAACAACAGAATCTATCGTATTACTCACAGCGCATGGACAAAATACAATAGAACATATATATAGTGAAGCTTCACAGAATAGAATATCATCAATAAAACTTCATTATAGTTGAATACAAACATCTGAATAGTCAATACAACAAGCCTCACTACATATCACTCAGAGAATACAAAGCAGCGGAACATCCAGTACATATAGTAAGAAGTAATATGCAATACTCCAGCTCGTCTTCGTCATCAGCATCGTGGAAAGCAAGAGCAGCACCTGTCACCTGCTACCTAGTCTGCCCGTCCCAAAATGGACGAACAGCCCAAGGCAATAAGAGTTAAAACATAAAGCCTTGAGTCAGACAACAGTCTTAGTGAGCAGTAAATTAACTAACAACATACCAAAAGAGCATAAAGGAAAAGGAATAGGAATACAACCCTCCCACTCCAACCTCTTTCTACAGTAATAGCCCCCAGACACACACTAAGCAGAAGCAAACATAGCAGAACATACAATTTGAAATAAAGTAATTATCACTCGAGTCAAGGGCGATGTTTTCCAAGTACAAACCCCCAAGGCCTAAACCAAGATCAGATAAGCACCCAAAAAGTACCGCTCTTGAGACCGAATGACTATACATCCAAACATCCATGACTCTGGCTATCACTGTTATCATTGCTTCGATATCACCGTTAATTGAATGACCGGCACATTCTTTCAGCCGTCCGTCAAGGGCTAATGGAAACCCCGGTTCTAGACATAACTCCCGCACGTCATCGTGACCCGTGCCTAGGACTATCGAATCTGCCCAGAGTACTTGACTACCAATCCGTAGCCTTCAGGGACTATCGAATCTGCCCAACGTACTCTTGCTTTGAGCATGCTAGAACCTTCAACAACGATGAGATCTCAGCCTTCTAGTCATCCTCCTCAACGACTATTTCCATACTAGCTCAAGCGCCTCTCGAGCATCCATTATCCTCAAACTCGAACCATATCACCGAGTTATCAACATGCTTGGAATGATCCCGTCTGGATTAGACCAAGACTATCTCATATCATGCTTCGCTTCATCACATCCTCGCAAAGTCTCATCTCAACATCATCGAATCTATGCATAAGAGCTTCATCATCCGCTACATATGCCACAAGCAGCTTTTCCCAATTCAAGAGCCTTTCTCTTAGCTTTTGAATCATCTTTGGTCTAAATCAAATCATCAATCATCTCATTCATAGCAATCAATCAAGTCAAACATTAATCCAAGCAATCAAGCATTCAAATATGATCTAAGTAGACAATTATCACAACAATGGCAATTTCGTAATTAAAGAGCTGAAAGTCTAATAAGCATGAAAACATGAACAATATCTCTATAATCTTGATGAATGAACTTGCATAGGTTAACACTTAGTAAAATGGTTGTCAAATCATTATGAACAATGGATCTATATGGATCTACACTTAGGATGAAGAAAATGTATGGAAATCACTATTTTAACACCAAATCGAGCCAACAATCCGATATACTCCTTTGGATCCGTGTGAGAGATAATCACCACTCACCAAATCACCTAAACAACCCCAAATCAACACGCTTCAGATCTGGACAGCGAAGGATCAATCTCGATCTATCACCAATCCGCTTCAAACGATGAAATCTCTCTTCGAAGAATGTAGATCTTCAATCTAAGCTCTTCGATCTTCGATTTGATCTTCAATATGGATGGAAGGAATCACTAGATTAGAGTGGAGAAAAGAAGTGAAGAAGTGTAGAATTCGAGCTCTCAAAATGGTAGCACTTCGTCGCTTCGACATCCGGATCCCAAAAAATGGAGCAAAACCCTCCTATTTATAACTGAAATTTCCTTAAGTCGTCCGCCTTCATGAGTCGTTTACGACTCATCAGAACACCACGACTCACGACTCAACAGACCCTAATCTCTACAACTTACGACTTAACTCCCCTAAGTCGTCTACGACTTAACTCCCCTAAGTCGTCTACGACTTAACGCGCCCAGCAACCTACGACTTAAGCCCATGCGCACTCACGACTAACCGGACCTACCTGTCTTCGACTTAATGCGCGCACGACTTAACAGATCTACCAGTCTACGACTCAACACATTGCGCGACTTAACAGAGTCTCCGACTTAACACCCCAGATGACCTACGACTTAACTGCTATGCCAACATACGACTTAGCTAACCTCCTTAAGTCGCTTACGAGTTAACAACTCTCGCGACCTAACAGGTGCTACGACTTACGACATGACTAAGACGCAACCTAACAATGGTTCCGACCTAACGACTTAATAACCCTGCGACCCAACTGGGTTACGACTTAACCAGGCTACGCCTTAACCTCCTTAGGTCGTCACCGACCTACCCCTTGGGTCCTTAACTCGCCAAAACTCCTAAGTCGTTATCTCTTACCTCTTAGGTCGTGCTATCCCTTAGGTCGTCTATGACCTAAACCTATCCAGTCTACTAGGTCGCCAGCTTCTATGAGTCATCCCATTCCTTAGGTCGCTCACAACATCTGATAGGTCGCTCACGACCTAACTACGATAACACCTTAGGTTGCTAACTACACTTCCTTAGGTCGCATTAACCTCTTAAGTCGGTCACGACTTATCACTTAGGTCGTTTACGACCTAGGACTTGAACAAAAATTCTACCTAAAGTCTGAAATTACTTAACAACGCTAAGAATTCCAGATTTTGACGAACTTTTCGATCCATAAAAATACGGGTCGTTACAATAACCAAAACATCTCATATCAAATTCTCTTATATTATAATAGTGTCTATTGCACAAAAATAATAGATTAAATAGCTGAAATTGTTACCATTATTAACTTCCGGCAATACTAGGCTCTACAAACAAAACCGCAAGTTCGTAGTGGATTTTGGATTCCATACAAATGACTAGGTGAAGGGACTACCTTTCTGAAAACTCGGTACACCTCTAGAGGGATGTACCTAGGGTCCAGATACTGGGCTCCTAAACCAACACAAGACCGGCCTATACCTTCCTGGATAGTACCGAATATGTCATCACTCCGGTCGTTACCAACCTAAAACCCATGGCCACAAGCGTACACAACAATAATCAGATACACGACGTCATAGCATGCAAAGATATATCTAGAAGAGTGATTACATATCCTAATAGGAGCGACCCATTTTAGCCTTGCTGCTTCTATCCCTGTTTCAGTCATTTTCTGAGGAGTGAGGCCAAAGAGGTATCGATTACCTTTCACATATCACATATCAAAAATCACATATCACATCATCTTTGAATGCCACATTGCCATTTCCGTTGACTACTAATTGCCTTTCACAAAAATACAACCCTTGAGCTCGTACGTCTCAAGGAAGGGTGTTAAGCTAAGAGAAGTTGCCTTCTCCGCCACCATTGATGTACGTTTTAAAAACCAATGTACGTAATCATAGAAATGTAATGTCAGACATTCGTCCATACGAGTTGTCCAGGAATAGGACAAACTGAAAGTACTTTCCTACCACATCCTATCGGGAAGCATTAGATATTTCATAACGAAGAGACTACTGCTACTATATGTATATTGGGATTTTAACCCCAAATGATCAATAAGCAGTCCTTCACTATGAAAATCCTAAATATCAATATCATCGACCAACCTGCACAATCGTCGCATAAATGTTGGTCCGAAGTGGTTTTCATATAAATCTGATCCTGGTCTCTTCGCACCAACAACGCAAAAGCGTTTCTCAACCTCACACAGAAACTAAGTCTCATAGACTTATCACATCTCCAACTTTCAACTTGCTATCCTTCGGCCAAGAAGGAAGCTCGATAGATTGGAGTAATCACTCCGCACTATACGAATCAACATTCTCAACACAAACGATAATCAAGCCTACATAGTCGGTTACGTACTAATTGTACGACTAATTAGTTTCCATATCAAGTTGAGGAACTAAAATGGCCAATTTTGATAGTCGGTTATTTAACTATCAAAGCAACAAACAAAATCTAGTACTTAAGTAATCACTGGGCCTGATTTCATTAATTCTTTATTAATCAAACCACTTTCCAATTATTCACTTCAAAATATCTTTAAAAAGATAATATTCAAAACCATTTCACTTATTGGATATTTGGAAAACATTCCCATATACTTATTTTAATAATAAGTAAATTTACAAATCATCTTATTTTAAACCCACTTAAACTCCATTTTATAATATCATTTTCCAAAATATTCATTTTATATAAAGGATTATTCACTGTCCAAAATCATGAATATTATTCCTTTACCAAATTCATTCTTCTACACATTTAATTTAAAGGATTATTCACTGTCCAAAATCGTGAATATAACTCCTTTAATAAACTTTCATTTTTAACTTATCAAATTAAATTGATTTCAGATTTATAAACAATGTTTATAAATTCCATTTATATTTTCTAAATTTCCATATACAAAATTCCTTTACTAACAAATTCCATTTATATCTCATTTATAAGTCAAAATCCAATTATAAGTTAATTACTTATAAATCTCTTATTTACAAATTCATTTCTTTCAAATCTTATTATTTATAAAATCCATTATAAATTCATTTC
Organism: Allium fistulosum; assembly: GCA_030737815.1. Taxonomy (NCBI): domain Eukaryota; kingdom Viridiplantae; phylum Streptophyta; class Magnoliopsida; order Asparagales; family Amaryllidaceae; genus Allium; species Allium fistulosum. Next base: position 1,183,374,517 of record CM060903.1, read on the forward strand.
TAAATTTCAATTGCAAATCCATATATAAATTTGATTAAAATTCCATTTCTAATATTTATAAAACACCGTTTATAATTCCATTACTTTAATTTATAAAATATCAATTTTATAAATCTTATATATAAACCATTTATAATAAATTCAAAATTCTCATTTTAACTTATTTTACAAAATAGTTAACTCCATATTTCGAAAATCATATTTTGATTATATTTCACAAAACCATAATTTTTATAACATAAAATTATAACTTTTATATATTTAAAATAAATCCATTTCTTTAACAATTCAAAAATTATTAAAAACACATATATCTCCAAAATCACTTTAAAATCTCTTTTAAATTGAAATCATCATTTTTATATTTTAAATTTCCGAAATATGGCTCAATGCTGCAAAAGCGCTAAATAAGGGAATTCACATTAATTATACCAATCACGGCATCCAAACATCATATATCACATGATAACGGCATATATAACAATATTTGTCAATAAAAATCAATATAGTAGGGAATCCAGTTGGATCCCTCCAACCTGTCACCTGCAACAAATATACATATGAGAAAATATGTACAATGTCCGCTTTGAGGCAGACGTGCGTACAAAGGGTCATCTGCTCATACACGGGAACGTATAGGGTCTCATCCACTAAAATATGCGGGAATATATCCAAACCAATCAATATATATATATAATATATCATATATCATCCAAACAATCATCTATCATCATAAATAAAATTTATTCTCGCTTATATAAAAATATAAGCAAGTCAGAAAGAGTGAGTTGTACTCACTTTGATTGCAGTTGTCGTAATAACGATTTATTCCGATTAAAATTAAACGAGCATTTAATTTTAATCAAAATTTCTACTAGCTCAAATAAATCCCAATCCAGCACTAAAATGTAGTGCTTATTAATACGAACCCAACACAATTCGTTTCGTGCGAAACAGACCTCGTATGAAGAAGTTATGGATTAATAACATTCGACGATTAACAATGTAATTATATTAATTTGCACAAACAACAATGTGAATTAGTACGATTATTTCGAGATTATTTGAATTAATTATTGGATTGTTATTAATGTCTGCTATTGCTTGTTTATTTACTTTGACACCATCCTAGTTATCACACTACAAGTTCCCTTTGCTATGCTTTGATTTTGAATTGAATTGGAATCGGGTTGAAATGATAAATACCCAAATTAAACTTTGACCTAGGATAGAGAATTAAATAAAACCCGATTGGTCAATAATTTGATTTAAAAATAAAATAAAGATTTTATTTGAATAAATGATAAGGTTTTGAAATGAAGTTGGAATTTGAAATTTTATGAAAGGAAAATGTTATTATTTAAATCTAAAACAAAATATTAACAAAGTAATTGATGAAAGAACGTTGTTTAATTTAAGAAATGATTGAATTAAGTTATGAAATTATTTAATAATTAAGTTTGAAATTATTTAATAATTAAGTTTGAAATTATTTAATAATTAAGTTTTTGAAATTATTTAATAATTAAATAAGATTGAATTATTTAATAATTAAATGAAATTGAATTCTTGATATGTGAAATTGAACTTCGTAATAAGTGGAATTGAACTTCTTTAATAAGTAAAGTTGAGTTATGAAATAATTAAGTTTTGAAATTTGTAATTAAGTAAATAAATAAATGAAATTGGATTTCTTTAACAAGAAATGAAAATGTGATATTTTTGAAATTAATGTAAGACTTGTAATTTAAAGAACTTGATTTGACGAATTTAATTTAATTAAATTTGTAAGTTTGATATAATGGAGTTGAACTTAAGTAATTGATTTAATGAATTAGAAATTTAATAAAAATTGTTTGAATGACAAATTTACTTAATGGATATTGAATAAAATCGATCAATGAATTTAAATTGATTTGAATGTTAAATTAAATTAATTTAAATGAGTTCGGAATGAAACTTATATACGAATTTAAATGAATACTTGAATTGTTTTAAATCAAACATTTAATTTGAATTATTAGATTTTGAAATGGTAATTTGGAAGTTTTGAAACGTAAATTTTGGAAATTGGTTTAGAAAGAGAAATGAAATGTTGGTTTACAAATTCTAATTGAAATTGTAATTGATTTGGTTTTTGAAATATATAAACGACCAATCGGTGTAATAATTACGTAAGTTATTAAAGAGACCGGAATCGGTTAGGGACATACTCACTGTCTAAACCGAAAACCACTTTAATAACTATACGCGGAGTGTGATCCAGAATGAAGTGGTTGGAATGATGTACGTGATGACTGAAGAAAGAGAACGATAATGGATAGCCTTGACACTTGTGTCAAATTGGAAATGACTAAAACAGGAGCCGTGCTGGGCCAAATGGGGGTTAGCTACCTCGAGCGAACATACTTCTTCGAAAACTACTCATTACTTGTTGTCGATTGGTGCACCCTTGATTTTGGGAGTGTTGTTTCGTGGTGTTGCGATCGCTGCGGCGATGCGTTCTCACCAGTCCGGATCAGGCAAACGGTAGTTTCACTACCTTGGGTATTGCCTCATGTGCCTTGTCATACTTGTATCCCTATATACGCGACCACTACGATTTGTTTTGTGTTATACCTATGGAGTACTCCTTGATATCCCACTAGTTTACGGTGGAGTTTACAGTGCTGTATAGACTATAACGCTTATATAAAAATGTGTTAAGGGGAATAATGGTAACGCCTTAACACTATTTTGATACTTTATATTACTGATAGACATTATTTACTTATCGTACACTACTACATAGTAGATAGTTTAATGGATCCTTAATGGATGGTTATTCCAAACATCCTTTGAGTTACTTGTATTTCGATTGCTATTTCACTTGAGTTGGATTCATTGATATAAGAATGTTAATCCTGACTCGAGTGTTTTGTGTTTTGCTTTACGCTCGGGTCAGACTGAGTGTACCAGTATTCGAGACTCACCCTTGGAGTTGGAGCTTCGCTTGGAGATCCAGCTATCTATCCAGCTTTCAGATATCCAGTTGATTCCAGTGATTGTATTCTGATTCTTGTATTTGACTATTGTATTCGAGACATCTGTTGTACTTATTTAACTCTGATATGTATATAGTAGCTTCATGAACTACTATCTTTTGTTTCCGCTGCATTTATTACTTTGTGTCTGTGATCTGTGATTATTTATTTACTGTATATGCTGAGTTTTGCCAAATTTAATTAACAATTCGGTATTTTGAATTATTCAAGTCTGACATGTGTGTCTGCCTATGCACTTGGCGGGTGCAGCATGATAGGGGGTTCTCGCATTTGGTTTGGTAGCAAGCGGATGACTCTTACTCCTACATGTCCCTGCGGGGTTGGTGCAGTCGAGAGGCTGGATGTAAAGGCAAAACACAGGTACAGCTGTATGCTACGGTGGGCGTTACCCCACTGGCGCGTCCCGTTACAGTTGGTATCAGAGCTTTGGTAGCTCTAGGCAAAACTTAACATATAGGGTAAATGTATTTACAGAATCACTCTCATTCGAGTTTCAATCTCTTCCTTTTGACTCAATTCCTTTGAATTTTTGGAACGTTCCCTGCTGTTCCAAAATTCATTAGTGTCCCTCATTATTCGCCTTCCTTCAATTCTGGATCATCCTATAACTCCACTTCGAATGACCTTATATTGAATCGGCGGTCTCGCCAATCTTCGAATTATTTATAAAGTGTGAACTCCTTTATAATGGACATCGATTTACCGGAGATTCTGTATCCTCAGTTTACGATGCTATCTATCTCCTGCTATACCTGAATTCTATTTCTCGAGATCGGATGTTGATTTACCTTAGAATTCAGCATCGATCTTATTATTGAAGTCACGGTCGATCCTGTTAAGGTTGCCGTAAATTAAATAAGCTTATCCATCTCCCGATCCTGTTAATCGAACTATCTTATCTTCTGTTTCAAACTTATTATAGAAAAAAAAATTCTCTTTGATTTGAGTCCATCAAAATTGAATCTCTATCCTTGCTTTGAATCCATTCTTGTATCGTCGAGTGAGGAAGTGTATTTGTAAATTTATATTAAAATGTTTTATATATGTTATGTTGTTTGAGTTGTTGATGTTGATTTGGGTTTCCGATCTATTTGTCTGATCAACGCTATCGATAGGATTTCCAAAACACTTGAGCAGAGCAAGCTGACACAATATCGTTTTCAAATTTGGTAAACAAAATAGTTTTGTATGATTATATTATATATAAATATAAGTTTTCTGAAATTAAATTGTTAATGAATTTGTTGTCAGAAATAATAATATTTGATTTTCATTTATTGTTTTGTAAACCATTGATTATTGCATAATATAAATAAATGAATTTATGAAACTTGGTTATAATTTGATTTGGGATTTGAAAGGAATTTAAATAAAGAATTTGAGAATTTAATTTCTGGTGATTTCAAACTTTGATTTGAAAGTTTTAAAGTGTATAGTATTTAAAATATTTTCGAAAATAAATCGTTTTCAAAGAATTTTAAAATGTTGAAACCAGTGCTCTTCTCTTTGTCGTTGGAAAATAATTTCGGTGATGGCGGCCGCATCATCGACATTCATTTTCGAGTTTCGAAGTGGAGAGAGTATTCTGTAGCTTTGCTACGGTTTTGTTTTGAAAAAAATGTTTTGATTTGAATTTCTTCAGTATAATTTGATTATATATATATGGGTATCTTATTTTAAAAATTTAATTTGATTTGATATAAATATATAGATATCTCTAAATTGTTTGAAGTAAATCGGAGATTTAAATTCTTAAATTTTAGGTTAAAGATGATTTAAATTATAAACTGAAGTCAAAATTCTTGGATACATATTTAACTTGAAATAACTGGATTGTAAAAAAAAATTATGTGTATAATACTCAATTTCATTTCAATATAACTTACCTAAATTATTCAGAAGTTAAAAAAAAGTAATTGGATAATGTACAATAAAAAAAATGTCTTTATAAATAAAATTTGAGTATTTATAATAAATGTTATACACTAAATTTTGATTATAAAGATGTTAATAGAGTTAGATAGGATAATAAGTAATTGAATAATAGATGAGACAAATGAATTTGTTTTGAAAGAATTAATAAATTGGAATTTGACCAACTTATGAAAATACCTTGAATTTAAAAGCAATTAGTGAATATAAATTAAATTAAATCGAAACTTTTATGGTTTAAATTAATTTATATGGGTTAAATATATGTGATAAGATATATTAAGTAGAATAAATTTAACAATAATTTGGAATAAAAAAAGAATTTAAAATTGTTGAAGAAAAAATATGATTAGAACAAAAGACTATTCAAATTTATGGTTTTAGAAATTGTAAATTTAAGATAATTGGATAGTAAGATAATGAATTTAGAAATAGTTGAGATTGATTTTAGTGAAATCAAATGGATTAAATTAATGATTGAATATCAATTAATTTAAATTTGAATTTATATGGTTTAAATTAATTGTTATTTTGTATTTCAAATCTGTTTTTTTTTCTGGTTGTTTATATTCTCCTATCTCCTTCCTTTTCGGGGACGAAAAGTTTTGAGTGGGGGAGAGTGTAACGACCCGTAAATTTTAACTGTTTTAATATCGTAATTAGTTGAAATTTTATGAAATTTTAAACGATAAAATTTTGAAATATAAATTTGATATTTGGAATGCGTTTAGTAAAACATAGCAATTGGTAAATTTTCGTCCGAAAATATGGAAGTTTATTTCGTGCGTAAATTTACTTCAATTTAATCAGTTAAAAAGCGATTAAAATAAAACATTTTCGAAACCTAAATATTTTTACATAGAAAAATTCTAAATCATCCTCTAAGCAAGACGTCATTTTTCGTTTTTCCAAATTCGGACTTCTTTGGCTCCGTCGGTCTTATTTTTCGTCGTTTTTGCTGCATTTTCCGCTGGTAGAAAATTCGAATTTTTATAATTAAATCGAACTGCTAATATCTGTATACCGTTTTGATCGTCTCGTCGGGCTGATCTCTACGGTATATTCAAATATTAATTTTGATGTCCGATGCGCGATGAAATCTGTGGAACCGTTAACCGTACCGGTGCACGTTTTAAACTTTTGAGTTTCCATTCATACGTGTATCGTTAAATCAAGTAGTCACTAGCCTTTTTATATTCCTTGATATTAGTATCAAACTTTTACAATTCCCTGGATGCTTTTATTTTGGTTGCTTTTATTGTTCTCTCGGTTTGTGGAAACAAAATTTATAACAAAGAGAACGTGAATGGCTATTCAAGTTCTCTCCCTTTTTCAATTTCCTTTTCAATCACCTGTAGCTCATTTTTCTTCCTCCCCCTTCTATGCTCGGCCTGCCCAAACAGTTCGGCCACCACAAGATTCAATAACTGCCTCAGCTTGTCACTATAGAGCCTCTTCCCTTGAACCCTTGCTCCGCATATCTCGCTTCCGGACCTTCCCTGTTCTTCTCCCACCGAAACCCACCTCGCCTGATGTCAACTCAAGGCCGAAGCCTCACTTGACCGAACCTCATCTCCACCGTTGCTTCCAGTCCACCTTCCTATGCTCTACCGGCCTTCACCACCAGCACGCGCCTCTCCACACCAGATCCGACCACACAGCCTGCATATCACAGGCACAACCACCTAACATTCCACCGAGATCCGCCATCGTTCAACTCGCCCACACCTCCGGCCTTTCCCGTGCTCTGTTCGCCCATCGCGTCCGCCTCCAGCCTGCCTTCATTCATCTGCTCTCCGTCTTCCATCTGAACTCGAGTTTTTATGGTATGGTTAGTTACGTATATATTATACTATGCAATATCTTTGCTTATTACATGTTGCATATATATGGAAGGAATACTGCATTACATTCTATTTTACTAATGTGTATATAGGTTTATTTTTAAAAAATCAGTCAGTTTGTCTATATATTTTGTTTTTAGATTTCGGTTATAAACAGGTGTGTGTCAATATATGTTTTAAAGTAATACTGATGTATATTATATTGTTGGTTATAGATAAAGTATATGTTATAATTTATCTACTTTCGGCCAGGCCCATGAATCGCGGGTAGTAATACGTGCACCCATCTGTCTGTTTGTATATAAATATATATATTTTATTAAAAAAATTTGTTGATACTGTTATTTTATTTTATAAGAAGTATAGCTGAGTCGGTATATTTAGATTTAAAGTATAGGATTTTGGGTTGACTGGAGATAAAGTAAGTTATGGATCTGGGTCTAATATATGTTATATTTTGGTTAAGAAAATTAAATTACTGGTTTGCATATAAATTCGCTTAAGGTTGGATTTCATATAGTTGGTTATAACCATAGTTTACATTGTTTTATCTACATTTAGTTTGGAAATAAATTCGTGCAGCATATGCACATATACATAGCATACGTTAGTATATTTATATTAGTTTTCCTATGACTTGTTGGTTTTTTATATACAGTAATAAAGTAGGTCGGTTTGAGTAAATATATAGGCATATATATCTTCTGTATATTATTATGGTGTATAATCTTTTTAGTTTCGGTAGGTTGGGTTTTAATGTATAAAGTTATCTTTATTTTTTTTTTATTGATTTTGTATATACTTAAAAACATTTTGATTTTTTTTATAAATATACATATAGATTTCTTTTTTTTTGATATTAAAGTTAAACTTTTGATTTGAAATTAACTATGTATATTTTCGTTTCCACTTATATCAAGAAAATTGGTTGGTTTAACCGATATCAAGTCATCAGCTTCGTTTACATCAATCTATAGCTTATCTTGATTTGTTTCCATCGATTTCAGATGTAATTTCGCTTTGCCTTGCTCGTGCCTGAATCTTGGTGCATGCCCGTACCATAATCAGTTATCGTTATCTCCTCTAGCCTCAAAAGATGAGCAATCACTCACGATTAATGTTCTTTTATTTATTAAATTTGATTTCAATTGAAACAACAATTGAAATGTGCTGTTGTTGGTTGTTTACACTCTTATATATGTTATTACCTGTATCAGTTCACCTGTGACATCTGACACCATTACCTAGTACTTATATGATGATAATCAAGTTTGGTTGATAGATGATTGATTGATTGATATTGATATTGGACGTTAAAATTGTTAATGAAGGAAGTGATAAAGATATGAAATTGAATTTGACGTAGGATAGTTAGCGACTTGAAATTGATTTATATGTTGAATTTAATTAGACAAATTTGTATAATATGACCCCTTTAAATGTTAAATTTAATTGACACGTAGAAAAATAGTTAATTACCCTTGAACCATTTGAATTTATGTTGTATTAATTGATGAAGTATGAAATTGAATAATTGATGTCAACTGTAGAATTGCATAGAATAATAAGTGTAATAATCTTTAATCTACACGAAATGATAGTGTAGATTCTAGAAATAATTATATTAATTTGCACAAACAACAATGTGAATTAGTACAATTATTTTGGGATTATTTGAATTAATTATTGGATTGTTATTGATGTCTGCTATTGCTTGTTTACTTACTTTGACACCATCCCAGTTATCACACTGCAAGTTCCCTTTGCTATGCTTTGATTTTGAATTGAATTGGAATCGGGTTGAAATGATAAATACCCAAATTAAACTTTGACCTAGGATAGAGAATTAAATAAAACTCGATTGGTCAATAATTTGATTTAAAAATAAAATAAAGATTTTATTTGAATAAATGATAAGGTTTTGAAATGAAGTTGGAATTTGAAATTTTATGAAAGGAAAATGTTAATATTTAAATCTGAAACAAAATATTAACAAAGTAATTGATGAAAGAACGTTGTTTAATTTAAGAAATGATTGAATTAAGTTATGAAATTATTTAATAATTAAGTTTGAAATTATTTAATAATTAAGTTTGAAATTATTTAATAATTAAGTTTTTGAAATTATTTAATAATTAAATGAAATTGAATTATTTAATAATTAAATGAAATTGAATTCTTGATATGTGAAATTGAACTTCGTAATAAGTGGAATTGAACTTCTTTAATAAGTAAAAATGAGTTATGAAATAATTAAGTTTTGAAATTTGTAATTAAGTAAATAAATAAATGAAATTGGATTTCTTTAACAAGAAATGAAAATGTGATATTTTTGAAATTAATGTAAGACTTGTAATTTAAAGAACTTGATTTGACGAATTTAATCAAATTTGTAAGTTTGATATAATGGAGTTGAACTTAAGTAATTGATTTAATGAATTGGAAATTTAATAAAAATTGTTTGAATGACAAATTTACTTAATGGATATTGAATAAAATCGATCAATGAATTTAAATTGATTTGAACGTTAAATTAAATTAATTTAAATGATTTCGGAATGAAACTTATATACGAATTTAAATGAATACTTGAATTGTTTTAAATCAAACATTTAATTTGAATTATTAGATTTTGAAATGGTAATTTGGAAGTTTTGAAACGTAAATTTTGGAAATTGGTTTAGAAAGAGAAATGAAATGTTGGTTTACAAATTCTAATTGAAATTGTAATTGATTTGGTTTTTGAATTATATAAACGACCAATCGGTGTAATAATTACGTAAGTTATTAAAGAGACCGGAATCGGTTAGGGACATACTCACTGTCTAAACCGAAAACCACTTTAATAACTATACGCGGAGTGTGATCCAGAATGAAGTGGTTGGAATGATGTACGTGATGACTGAAGAAAGAGAACGATAATGGATAGCCTTGACACTTGTGTCAAATTGGAAATGACTAAAACAGGAGCCGTGCTGGGCCAAATGGGGGTTAGCTACCTCGAGCGAACATACTTCTTCGAAAACTACTCATTACGTGTTGTCGATTGGTGCACCCTTGATTTTGGGAGTGTTGTTTCGCGGTGTTGCGATCGCTGCGGCGATGCGTTCTCACCAGTCCGGATCAGGCAAACGGTAGTTTCACTACCTTGGGTATTGCCTCATGTGCCTTGTCATACTTGTATCCCTATATACGCGACCACTACGATTTGTTTTGTGTTATACCTATGGAGTACTCCTTGATATCCCACTAGTTTACGGTGGAGTTTACAGTGCTGTATAGACTATAACGCTTATATAAAAATGTGTTAAGGGGAATAATGGTAACGCCTTAACACTATTTTGATACTTTATATTACTGATAGACATTATTTACTTATCGTACACTACTACATAGTAGATAGTTTAATGGATCCTTAATGGATGGTTATTCCAAACATCCTTTGAGTTACTTGTATTTCGATTGCTATTTCACTTGAGTTGGATTCATTGATATAAGAATGTTAATCCTGACTCGAGTGTTTTGTGTTTTTCTTTACGCTCGGGTCAGACTGAGTGTACCAGTATTCGAGACTCACCCTTGGAGTTGGAGCTTCGCTTGGAGATCCAGCTATCTATCCAGCTTTCAGATATCCAGTTGATTCCAGTGATTGTATTCTGATTCTTGTATTTGACTATTGTATTCGAGACATCTGTTGTACTTATTTAACTCTGATATGTATATAGTAGCTTCATGAACTACTATCTTTTGTTTCCGCTGCATTTATTACTTTGTGTCTGTGATCTGTGATTATTTATTTACTGTATATGCTGAGTTTTGCCAAATTTAAATTAACAATTCGGTATTTTGAATTATTCAAGTCTGACATGTGTGTCTGCCTATGCACTTGGCGGGTGCAGCATGATAGGGGGTTCTCGCATTTGGTTTGGTAGCAAGCGGATGACTCTTACTCCTACATGTCCCTGCGGGGTTGGTGCAGTCGAGAGGCTGGATGTAAAGGCAAAACACAGGTACAGCTGTATGCTACGGTGGGCGTTACCCCACTGGCGCGTCCCGTTACAGTTGGTATCAGAGCTTTGGTAGCTCTAGGCAAAACTTAACATATAGGGTAAATGTATTTACAGAATCACTCTCATTCGAGTTTCAATCTCTTCCTTTTGACTCAATTCCTTTGAATTTTTGGAACGTTCCCTGCTGTTCCAAAATTCATTAGTGTCCCTCATTATTCGCCTTCCTTCAATTCTGGATCATCCTATAACTCCACTTCGAATGACCTTATATTGAATCGGCGGTCTCGCCAATCTTCGAATTATTTATAAAGTGTGAACTCCTTTATAATGGACATCGATTTACCAGAGATTCTGTATCCTCAGTTTACGATGCTATGGATGGTAGGCGTACAGAATATACACGGAGTGTGATCCAGAATGAAGTGGTTGGAATGATGTACGTGATGACTGAAGAAAGAGAACGATAATGGATAGCCTTGACACTTGTGTCAAATTGGAAATGACTAAAACAGGAGCCGTGCCGGGCCAAATGGGGGTTAGCTACCTCGAGCGAACATACTTCTTCGAAAACTAATCATTACTTGTTGTCGATTGGTGCACCCTTGATTTTGGGAGTGTTGTTTCGCGGTGTTGCGATCGCTGCGGCGATGCGTTCTCACCAGTCCGGATCAGGCAAACGGTAGTTTCACTACCTTGGGTATTGCCTCATGTGCCTTGTCATACTTGTATCCCTATATATGCGACCACTACGATTTGTTTTGTGTTATACCTATGGAGTACTCCCTGATATCCCACTAGTTTACGGTGGAGTTTACAGTGCTGTATAGACTATAACGCTTATATAAAAATGTGTTAAGGGGAATAATGGTAACGCCTTAACACTATTTTGATACTTTATATTACTGATAGACATTATCTACTTATCGTACACTACTACATAGTAGATAGTTTAACGGATCCTTAAAGGATGGTTATTCCAAATATCCTTTGAGTTACTTGTATTTCGATTGCTATTTCACTTGAGTTGGATTTATTGATATAAGAATGTTAATCCTGACTCGAGTGTTTTGTGTCTTGCTTTACGCTCGGGTCAGACTGAGTGTACCAGTATTCGAGACTCACCTTTGGAGTTGGAGCTTCGCTTGGAGATCCAGCTATCTATCCAGCTTTCAGATATCCAGTTAATTCCAGTGATTGTATTCTGATTCTTGTATTTGACTATTGTATTCGAGACATCTGTTGTACTTATTTAACTCTGATATGTATATAGTAGCTTCATGAACTACTATCTTTTTTTTCCGCTGTATTTATTACTCTGTGTCTGTGATCTGTGATTATTTATTTACTGTATATGCTGAGTTTTGCTAAATTTAAATTAACAATTCGGTATTTTGAATTATTCAAGTCCGACATGTGCGGATGCGAATAGTCCAAAATAGCGGGTCGTTATATTTCAGCAATAATTTTTCTTTGTTTCTAGAAAATAGGGACCAGATTTACAATGAAACTTTGACAGGGACCCGCTTTACAATATGAAAGTATGATAGGGATGCCTCCCTAATTTCCACTTTAAAATATACGTACAGTCATAAATAAATTTCTACTCACATCATAAATTAAATTTAACAAACATAAGAAATTTTAGAAGTTGTGAGTGGGTTAAAACGCTCACCTTTGAATTTAAATTGATTTAAAATCAAATTTAAATCCAAAATTCAAACAGTCGCGGAATTCATCCAAACTAGCATCAAAATGTCCGGAATTTCAATACGATCCTAGCGCAAGGAACCATGCTTAAATCCGACCTCGTACGAAGAAGTTATGCGAGTTAGAACAAGTTCGAAATTAATTTAAATAAAATAAAAAAATAAATAAACAAAAGAGGATGACTCAATTGGCCACGTCAACAGCAGAACCCGTACCTCCGTTCTATCGTTTGCGACCCGATTACACGCACACACTCTAGCAGCGCCGCTCCCCCACGCCGATGATCGAATGCCATGCTAGAGTCCTGCCGACCACGACTCCACTTCGCCGATGACCCACCAGCCTCGCGATCGCCAAAATCGCCACAAGCCGCCATTCAACTGAAACCCTAACTGAATTACGTGCGATGATCTAACCGTCCATCGATCCAATGAACAGCACAGATGCACTCCACTCATTCCGCTCCACGTGACTGTACTGACGATTCGACGATCTGTCGATGTCCATCACGACACAAAGGACGACCGAGATTCATTCGCCGGTTTTTGGACGAACAGTGATTCAAATCGAGGAACGAATCATAGAATTGAGATGCGCTTGTTGAGAGCTTCAAACGGTATATAATTCGATATAGTTTGAAGAGATTTGATTTTGAAGTTGAAATTTGATTTGAAATTGAATTGGGAATTTGGTTTTGGTTTGTCTGCCATTGGAATGAGGAGTTGAGTAGGAAATGTACGTACAGACGAATGACAATGAGGAATGGCTAGGGTTTATAACAAGGAATTTATAGGCGGATCAGAAAATGAGAGAACGAATCATATTTGATTTGGATTAGAACGATAAACGACCCGAAAAGCCCGTTCTGTCTCTGGAACAAAAATGGGTAATCCCGTATATCAAAACATATGTTTTTCGTATATTCAAAATCAATGGAACAGGTTTAAAGGCCAAATTTAATCGTATGAAGAAGTTATGGTAAAATCAATTTATTTCAAATTGATTTCAATTGATTTCAATTAAATTGATTTCAATGCGTTTCGAGCCCGTACGATCAAACGACAAGTCCGATCGTTACAAAACTTGAAATCCTAAAATAATTCACCGTTACGGATCCGATGAAACTAGTTTCGTCGAAATCCGAGTCAGTGGCCAAAATGGCTATTTTCACATTAATTAATTAAATTAATTAAATCACTTTTCGATTCAATATTTAATAATTTACAATTTCTATCATGTAACGACCCGTATTTTTACGGATCGACAAGTTCGTCAAAATCTGGAATTTTAGCATTTTTAAGTCATTTACAAGTTCGTCAAAACCGCTTCGTGTTGTTGAAACCGACACGAAACAGCTTAGGAGGAAGGTAGTTAAGTTGCTCAAGATACAATGGAGTGATGATGATAACGACTGTACGTGGGAGGTGGAAGAGAGGATGAAGGCAGCTCATCCTGAACTCTTCAAGGTATGGCCCTAAGGTGTCGTGTCATCTCGCGATATTGTAACTTGTTCTAATTTTAGAATTCTGTACGCTAAGTTAGAATTGGATGCATGGTTTGTTGATTGCTATGGATGGTAGGCGTACAGAATAGTTTTTGATTGCTTGGAATTTCAGGGGCGAAATTCCTAAGGGGGAGAGAATGTAACGACCCGTATTTTTACGGATCGACAAGTTCGTCAAAATCTGGAATTTTAGCATTTTTAAGTCATTTCAGATTTTTAGGCAGATTTGTCTAAGTCCTAGGTCGTGAACGACCTAAGAGCTAAGTCGTGACCGAGTTAAGGAATTCGGCGAGTTAGTGTTAGGTCGTGGGTTAGTTGGAGCGACCTATAGAATAATGCAACCTAGGATTTAGTTAAGTATTAGGTCGACAGGGCGAGTTAACGACCTAAAGAACTGACCGACTTAAGGATATGGCGACTCAAGGGTAGGCAGACCTAGTGGAGTAAGCGACCTAGTGGTTACTGGGTTAGTGTGGTTAGGTCGGCAACGACTTAGAGCGTATAGAAGTTAGGTCGGTTGGACGAGTTAGTGGGTTGACCGACTTATGATTGTAGACGACTTAAGGTTAGAGTTAGGTCGTAGTGACCGGGTTAAGGGATAGGTCGCTATGTGTTAGGTCGTCTGGTAGCTTGGTTGGTTAGGTCGTAAGCGACCTAAGGGTTAAGTTGTTACCAAGTTAAGTCGACTAGGTGGGTTAGCGACCTAAGGAGTTAACGTGTTGGCGACCTTAAGAGTTAGCCTATGTATTAAGTCGTAGACGACTTAGGGGTTGAGTCGTAACCCAGTAGTTTGTTAAGTCGTAGAAGTACAGATCTGTTAAGTCGTATCTTCTGCCAAGTTATAAGTCGTGACTATTGGTAAGTCGCTAGAGGCGCATGAGTCTTAAGTCGTAGGGGATTTGGGTTTTGTTGAGTCGTAGGCGCGCATGCTATAAGTCGTGACCGACTTAGGAGATAGCAGTTGTTAGGTCGCGGATGCTTCTGGTTAAGTCGTAGGATGGCAAAGCTTTAGGTCGTAGGTCGGCATAGTGTTAAGTCGGCAGCGACTTAAGAAGATAGCCGAGTTACGACTTAGGGTATTTTCTGCTATAAATAGGAGAGCTTCTCTTCATTTTTTGGGATCCGGATTTTGAAGCGACGAAGTGCTGCCATTTTGAGAGCTCGACTTCTACACTTCTTCACTTCTTTTCTCCACTCTAATCTAGTGCTTCCATCCATCCAAGTTGAAGATCAAATTGAAGATTCAAGAGCTTAGATTGAAGATCTTCATCTTTTCAAGAGAGATTTCTTCGTTTGAAGCGGATTCGTGATAGATCAAGCTTGATCCTTCGCTGTCCAGATCTGAAGCGTGTTGATTTGGGTTTGTTTAGGTGATTTGGTGAGTGGTGATTATCTCTCACACGGATCCAAAGGAGTATATCGGATTGTTGGCTCGATTTGGTGTTAAAATAGTGATTTCCATGCATTTTCTTCATCCAAAGTGTAGATCCATATAGATCCATTGTTCATGATGATGTTACATCCATTTTATCATATGATAACCTATGCAAGTTGATTCATCAAGTTTGTAGAGATATAATCCATGTTTTCATGCTTATTGGACTTTCAACTCTTTAATTACGAAAATGCCATTATTGTTATAATTGTCTACTTAGATCATTTTTGAATGCTTGATTGTTTGGATTGATGTTTGATTTGATTGATTGTTATGAACTAGATGATTGATGATTAGATTTAGACCGAAGACGATTCAAAAGCTAAGGGAAAGGCTCTTGAATTGGGAAAGCTGCTCGTGGCATATGTAGCGGGATGATGAAGCTCTTATGCATAGATTTGATGATGTGATGATGAGATGAGGCTTTGCGAGGATGTAATGAAGCGAGGCAATCATGTGATGAAGACTTGGTCTAATCCAGACGGGATCATTCCAAGCATGTTGATAACTCGGTGATATGATTCGAGTTGAGGATAATGAATGGATATGAGAATAGTCGTCGAGGAGGATGACTAGGAGGCCTGGATAGCATCGTTGTTGAAGGTTCTAGCATGCTCTAAGCAAGAGTACGTTTGGGCAGATTCGATAGTCCCAACGGCCAACTGTTGATGGTCGAGTACCCTGGGCAGATTCGATAGTCCTAGGCACGGGCTGCGACGACGTGCGGGAGTTATGTCTAGAACCGGGGTTTTCATTAGCCCTTGACGGACGGCTGAAAGAATGTGCCGGTCATTCAATTAACGGTGATATCGAAGCAATGATAACAGTGATAGCCAGAGTCATGGATGTTTGGTTGTATCGTCATTCGGACTCAAGAGCGGTATTTTCTGGGTGCTTATCTGATTTAGGCCTTGGTACTTGGAAAACATCGCCCTTGACTCGAGTGATAGTAGCTTTACTTTAAATTGTATGCTCTGCTATGTTTGCTTCTGCTTAGTGTGTGTCTGGGGGCTATCACTGTAGAATGAGGTTGGAGTGGGAGGGTTGTATTCCTATTCCTTTTCCTTTATGCTCTTTTGGTATGTTGTTAGTTAATTTACTGCTCACTAAGACTGTTGTCTGACTCAAGGCTTTATGTTTTAATTCTTATTGCCTTGGGCTGTTCGTCCATTTTTGGGACGGGCAGACTAGGTAGCAGGTGACAGGTGTTGTTCTCTTCTCACGATGCTGATGTCGAAGACGAGCTAGAGGGTTGCTTATTATCTTCTTATATGTACTGGATATTCCGCTGTTTTGTATTCTCTGAGAGATATGTAGTGAGGCTTGATGTATTGACTATTTGGATGCTTGTACTCAACTATTATGGAGTTTTATATGATGTCATTTTGTTCTGTAAAGCTTCACTATACATATGTTCTATTGTATTTTGTCCATGCGCTGTGAGTAATACGATAGATTCTGTTGTTTTAAATCTTACCTTGACAATCGTCCATGGTCGCCTGGCACACTTTACAGCGCTTTATCTCTAGATTCGGTGCAGGGGTCATGGGCGGTCGTCACATTTGGTATCAGAGCATTGGTTAATCGATTTTACCCAACGCTCGCTGAAGTAACCCCGTATGAGAGACGTAATTGTATTTTGATGGATGATTACTATATATAATATAGTAGCTTAGTAGGGTTTGAGTCCTTTATGCAGTTGTTTCTCTAGATGTTCTAATCATTCCTTTTTATAGATATTGAGAATGAGTCGAAGAGGGAGACCAGCTGCTAGGGAAGGCCGTGCTACTGAAGAGACTGCTGATTATGCAACCATGTTCAAAGCTATGATGACTTCGATCATGAGGAGAATACCAGTTCCGGGGGCGGCAGTTGATGTTGGAGTTCAAGTCCAAACTCCGAAACCAGTGGATTTTGCTAAGCTGTGCAAGGATTATACTGCTCTTGGAGGGAAGGTTTTCTTGGGAACAGAATATACCATTGAGGTCCAGAGGTGGATAGATGCTTGTAGAAGGATCTTTGGTGATTTGGGAATTGATGATGCAACTAAGAGGAAGTTGGCATCGAGGCAGCTTCAAGGGAGAGCCTCTGATTGGTGGAACTCTATTACCATCACTACTCCGGAAGAAGAGATAACTTGGGAGCAATTCCAAGTCAGATTTGAAGCTAAGTTCATTTCTACAGCTCAGAAGTCTGTTCTGTTCAAGAAGTTCGTGGAGCTCAAGCAGGGTGGGAGATCTGTTCTTGAGTATGTTTCTGAGTTTGAAGCTTTGTCCAAATATGCCCGGTCATATATTGAGTCTGCTTATCAGAAGAATGAGAAGTTTGTGACTGGCTTGGATAGTTATCTTGGGAGACAGTTGGTGGATCATTTGGACGATTCATTTGAGAAGCTTGTGGAGAAAGCTCTTAGGCATGAGAGTCTGTTCCCTAAGGAAGGACCTGTTGTTGCTGTTACCAAGGGAGAGTCTAAACCACAGCAGGGTGGAAACCAGAAGAGGAAGCAGCAGCAGCAGAAGGGTAAGGATGGCCAGAAGAAGCCGAAAGGCGAGGTAATTTGCTACAATTGTCAGCAGAAGGGCCATTTCTCTAAGGATTGTAAGAATCCGAAGGCACCGATGAAGTGTCACAACTGTGACAAGCCGGGGCATTTCAGGAAGAATTGTCCAGAACCAAGGAAGGACAGGCAGATTGTGCAAGCCTATGCTTTAGGAGCTGTTCCGTCGTCTTCGAAAGCTCCTACTGCTGAAGAGAAGGGAAAGAGTGTGGTTGTTCAAGGTACTCTTTTCCTATGTGGTGTTCCAGTTAGAGTTCTGTTTGATATTGGAGCGTCGCATTCGTTTGTTTGTAATGAACTCGTAGGCCGGTTAGGTTTGGCACCGGATATTGTTGATAGGCCATTGGTTGTGACTAATCCAGTTGGGGGTTCGTCTTGTTTGTGTATGTTATGCCGTGGTCTAGTTGTGTCGAGTCATGGTTGCTCTTTTGTTTGTGATTGCTTTGTTCTGAACTTTGCGGGGTTCGGAATTATCTTGGGTATGGACTGGCTTAGGAAGTATGCGGCTAAGGTTGATTGTGAGAGGCTGGAGGTGACAGTCGAGAATGTAGAGGGGCGAAAGATTGTGATACGATGTAAGCATGAGGAAGGCGTCTTCATGAGCTTCATGTATTCGCTAGTTGTTCCACGGGATGGACTGTCTTTAGTGCCAATCGCAAATGGATTCGAGGATGTCTTTGACGAAGTCAAAGGGTTGCCGCCGCATAGAGAGATCGAGTTTCGAATAGATCTAGTTGAAGGAGCCAGACCTGTTGTGATGCCTCTTAGGCGGATGGCGCCTAGGGAACAGCAGGAGTTGAGGGTGCAAGTTGATGACCTTTTACAGAAAGGATTCATTCGGCGTAGTGTGTCCGAGTGGGGTGCACCAGTTGTGTTTGCAACCAAGGCAGATGGGTCGTTGAGATTGTGCGTCGATTATCGTGAGCTGAATAAGGTGACTAAGAAGAACAAGTATCCATTGCCGAGAATAGATGACTTGTTTGATCAGCTTCACGAAGCTAAGGTGTTTTCTCAGATGGATTTGGCAACGGGATTTCACCAGTTGAGAGTGGCTAAGGATAGTGTGCTGAAGACTGCTTTTAGGACACCATCTGGTTTCTTTGAGTGGCTGGTAATGCCGTTTGGATTGACTAACGCGCCAGCATATTTTGTGGATCTTATGAATAGAGTGTTCAGAGATCAGTTGAACAAGTTCGTACTTGTGTTCGTGGATGATATTCTGATTTATTCCAGAACGGAAGAGGAGCACAAGACGCACTTGCGTATGGTTTTGGAGATCTTACGGAAACATCAGCTGAAGGCTAAGTTTTCGAAGTGTCACTTCTGGAAGAGTGAAGTGAGGTTCTTAGGCCATGTGATTTCTGGAAATGGAATAGCGGTTGATCCCGCTAAGGTGGCAGCAATCCAGGATTGGGTTAGACCTAAGAATGCATCTGATGTGAGAAGTTTTCTTGGATTAGCAGGATATTATCGACGGTTTATCAAAGACTTCTCCAAGGTAGCTGCACCGTTAACATGATTGACGAAAAAGAACCAAGTGTTCAGTTGGGATGCTAAGTGTGAGCAAGCTTTCGGAATCCTGAAAGAGAGATTGACGAGTGCTCCTGTTTTGACTATTCCAAGTGGGAATGATGAGATGGTGGTTTACACCGACGCATGTGGTACTGGACTTGGAGCAGTGCTGATGCAGAAGGATAAAGTTGTTGCATATGCCAGTCGACAATTGAAGCCGCATGAAAGGAATTACCCGACTCATGATTTGGAGTTAGCGGCGATTGTATTTGCTCTGAAGATGTGGAGACATTATCTGTTGGGAGTTCGATTCGAGTTGTTTACGGATCATAAGTCGTTGAAGTATCTTTTCTCCCAAAAGGATTTGAATCTTCGGCAGCAACGTTGGCTAGAGTTTTTAGCATCATATGATTTTGGTATAGCTTATACTCCGGGAAAAGGTAACGCAGTGGCAGATGCGTTAAGTCGAAGACATGCAGGATTGGGAGCCATGTTTTCAAAATGGAAGAGTCTCGAGTATTTAGCTGGATTTGACTTCAGGCCTAGATGTGAATTGGAACCTGAGATGTTGGCAAACTTATCGATAAGACCTTCTCTTGTGGAAAGAATTGGCAAGAGCCAAAAGCGAGATGATAAGCTTGTCAAGATTATCCATGATTTGGAATCTGGATTGGAGCCAGAAAAGGATAAAGGATTCGAGGTCGATAGAGAAGGTTGGCTTCGAAAGCAAGAACGACTAGTTGTTCCCGATATAGATGAATTGAGGAGTGAAGTTCTGAAGGAAAGTCATCACTCGAAGTTGACAATTCATCCAGGTGGAAATAAGATGTATCGGGATATGAAGAGAACCTACTATTGGGAAGGTATGAAGAAGGATGTTGGAAATTTTATTTCCAAATGTATGAACTGCCAGTTGGTAAAATCCGAACAGAAGAAGCCAAGTGGATTGCTTCAACCATTAGAAGTTCCTACATGGAAGTGGGAACAAGTGTCGATGGATTTTATCGATGGATTGCCTAGAACCAGAACGGGAAATGAAGGAATTTGGGTCATTGTGGATCGTCTGACTAAGAGTGCTAGATTCATTCCTGTTCGATCGACTAGGACTGCATCAAAGTTGGCTGAGTTGTATGTTAAGTGGATAGTTCGTTTCCATGGTATTCCGAAGAGTATAGTGAGCGATCGAGACCCATTGTTCACTAGTGGATTTTGGAAGAGCTTCCAGGAAGTCTTGGGAACCGAGTTGTGTTTGAGTACAGCTTATCATCCCCAAACAGATGGTCAGACCGAGAGAGTCAACCGAGTTTTGGAAGATCTTCTTAGAGCTTGTGTTTTGGATTTCGGAGGATCATGGGAAGATCACCTTCATTTGGTGGAGTTTGCGTACAACAACAGTTACCAGTCAAGCATTGGTATGGCACCGTATGAGGCGTTGTATGGAAGACCGTGTAACTCTCCGACATGTTGGTTGGAAACTGGAGAGAAGCTGATGCTTGGGCCAGAGATGATTCGTCAGACTTCAGATTGTATAGAAATCATTCGGCAACGAATGAAGGCAGCCCAAGACCGTCAAAAGAGTTATGCTGATAAGCGTCGAAAGGATTTGGAATTCGACGTAGGAGATATGGTTTTTGTGAAGATTTCTCCACTGAAGAATGTTATACGATTCGGGAAGAAAGGAAAATTGACTCCGAGATTTGTTGGACCATTCCCGATCATCGAGCGAATTGGAAAGCTCGCCTATAGGTTGGAGTTACCTGAGAAGATGTCGGGTGTGCACAATGTTTTTCATGTATCATATCTACGGAAGTATGTGCACGACTCGAATACAGTGGTTTCTGCTGATAGCTGTGAAGACTTCGAAGTTGATCCAGTCGATAGAAGACCTCGTAAACCGCTTCGTGTTGTTGAAACCAACACGAAACAGCTTAGGAGGAAGGTAGTTAAGTTGCTCAAGATACAATGGAGTGATGATGATAACGACTGTACGTGGGAGGTGGAAGAGAGGATGAAGGAAGCTCATCCTGAACTCTTCAAGGTATGGCCCTAAGGTGTCGTGTCATCTTGCGATATTGTAACTTGTTCTAATTTTAGAATTCTGTACGCTAAGTTAGAATTGGATGCATGGTTTGTTGATTGCTATGGATGGTAGGCGTACAGAATAGTTTTTGATTGCTTGGAATTTCGGGGGCGAAATTCCTAAGGGGGAGAGAATGTAACGACCCGTATTTTTACGGATCGACAAGTTCGTCAAAATCTGGAATTTTAGCATTTTTAAGTCATTTCAGATTTTTAGGCAGATTTGTCTAAGTCCTAGGTCGTGAACGACCTAAGAGCTAAGTCGTGACCGAGTTAAGGAATTCGGCGAGTTAGTGTTAGGTCGTGGGTTAGTTGGAGCGACCTATAGAATTATGCAACCTAGGATTTAGTTAAGTATTAGGTCGACAGGGCGAGTTAACGACCTAAAGAACTGACCGACTTAAGGATATGGCGACTCAAGGGTAGGAAGACCTAGTGGAGTAAGCGACCTAGTGGTTACTGGGTTAGTGTGGTTAGGTCGGCAACGACTTAGAGCGTATAGAAGTTAGGTCGGTTGGACGAGTTAGTGGGTTGACCGACTTATGATTGTAGACGACTTAAGGTTAGAGTTAGGTCGTAGTGACCGGGTTAAGGGATAGGTCGCTATGTGTTAGGTCGTCTGGTAGCTTGGTTGGTTAGGTCGTAAGCGACCTAAGGGTTAAGTTGTTACCAAGTTAAGTCGACTGGGTGGGTTAGCGACCTAAGGAGTTAACGTGTTGGCGACCTTAAGAGTTAGCCTATGTATTAAGTCGTAGACGACTTAGGGGTTGAGTCGTAACCCAGTAGTTTGTTAAGTCGTAGAAGTACAGATCTGTTAAGTCGTATCTTCTGCCAAGTTATAAGTCGTGACTAGTGGTAAGTCGCTAGAGGCGCATGAGTCTTAAGTCGTAGGGGATTTGGGTTTTGTTGAGTCGTAGGCGCGCATGCTATAAGTCGTGACCGACTTAGGAGATAGCAGTTGTTAGGTCGCGGATGCTTCTGGTTAAGTCGTAGGATGGCAAAGCTTTAGGTCGTAGGTCGGCATAGTGTTAAGTCGGCAGCGACTTAAGAAGATAGCCGAGTTACGACTTAGGGTATTTTCTGCTATAAATAGGAGAGCTTCTCTTCATTTTTTGGGATCCGGATTTTGAAGCGACGAAGTGCTGCCATTTTGAGAGCTCGACTTCTACACTTCTTCACTTCTTTTCTCCACTCTAATCTAGTGCTTCCATCCATCCAAGTTGAAGATCAAATTGAAGATTCAAGAGCTTAGATTGAAGATCTTCATCTTTTCAAGAGAGATTTCTTCGTTTGAAGCGGATTCGTGATAGATCAAGCTTGATCCTTCGCTGTCCAGATCTGAAGCGTGTTGATTTGGGTTTGTTTAGGTGATTTGGTGAGTGGTGATTATCTCTCACACGGATCCAAAGGAGTATATCGGATTGTTGGCTCGATTTGGTGTTAAAATAGTGATTTCCATGCATTTTCTTCATCCAAAGTGTAGATCCATATAGATCCATTGTTCATGATGATGTTACATCCATTTTATCATATGATAACCTATGCAAGTTGATTCATCAAGTTTGTAGAGATATAATCCATGTTTTCATGCTTATTGGACTTTCAACTCTTTAATTACGAAAATGCCATTATTGTTATAATTGTCTACTTAGATCATTTTTGAATGCTTGATTGTTTGGATTGATGTTTGATTTGATTGATTGTTATGAACTAGATGATTGATGATTAGATTTAGACCGAAGACGATTCAAAAGCTAAGGGAAAGGCTCTTGAATTGGGAAAGCTGCTCGTGGCATATGTAGCGGGATGATGAAGCTCTTATGCATAGATTTGATGATGTGATGATGAGATGAGGCTTTGCGAGGATGTAATGAAGCGAGGAAATCATGTGATGAAGACTTGGTCTAATCCAGACGGGATCATTCCAAGCATGTTGATAACTCGGTGATATGATTCGAGTTGAGGATAATGAATGGATATGAGAATAGTCGTCGAGGAGGATGACTAGGAGGCCTGGATAGCATCGTTGTTGAAGGTTCTAGCATGCTCTAAGCAAGAGTACGTTTAGGCAGATTCGATAGTCCCAACGGCCAACTGTTGATGGTCGAGTACCCTGGGCAGATTCGATAGTCCTAGGCACGGGCTGCGACGACGTGCGGGAGTTATGTCTAGAACCGGGGTTTTCATTAGCCCTTGACGGACGGCTGAAAGAATGTGCCGGTCATTCAATTAACGGTGATATCGAAGCAATGATAACAGTGATAGCCAGAGTCATGGATGTTTGGTTGTATCGTCATTCGGACTCAAGAGCGGTATTTTCTGGGTGCTTATCTGATTTAGGCCTTGGTACTTGGAAAACATCGCCCTTGACTCGAGTGATAGTAGCTTTACTTTAAATTGTCTGCTCTGCTATGTTTGCTTCTGCTTAGTGTGTGTCTGGGGGCTATCACTGTAGAATGAGGTTGGAGTGGGAGGGTTGTATTCCTATTCCTTTTCCTTTATGCTCTTTTGGTATGTTGTTAGTTAATTTACTGCTCACTAAGACTGTTGTCTGACTCAAGGCTTTATGTTTTAATTCTTATTGCCTTGGGCTGTTCGTCCATTTTTGGGACGGGCAGACTAGGTAGCAGGTGACAGGTGCTGTTCTCTTCTCACGATGCTGATGTCGAAGACGAGCTAGAGGGTTGCTTATTATCTTCTTATATGTACTGGATATTCCGCTGTTTTGTATTCTCTGAGAGATATGTAGTGAGGCTTGATGTATTGACTATTTGGATGCTTGTACTCAACTATTATGGAGTTTTATATGATGTCATTTTGTTCTGTAAAGCTTCACTATACATATGTTCTATTGTATTTTGTCCATGCGCTGTGAGTAATACGATAGATTCTGTTGTTTTAAATCTTACCTTGACAATCGTCCATGGTCGCCTGGCACACTTTACAGCGCTTTATCTCTAGATTCAGTGCAGGGGTCATGGGCGGTCGTCACATATCATTTTTGATTTCTTAATCACTTACAATAGTTTAAAGAAATTTAGATGTTAATTTAAAGTTAAATAATCCATCAATTCCAGTGTTTAATTTCAATTTCATTAGATTCAGAAATTATAACTTCAATTTTCAATAATTACCTTTAACTGACCTTTCATCCTATTATTCAATCCATTATTATCAAATAGATAAAATTAACATTGGTTCATGATTTATTACATTAATATTCTCAAATCTCCATCTTTATCTCCATTAACGTAATATTTAAATATTAAATTTCATTTATTTGCAATTAATCCAATTATTATAATTTGAATTCCAATAAATTAATAAACCTTGATTTCCATTCTTTTTACTCAACCAATTGTCATATTATGAATAAAATTAGCATTATTTCCAAATATTAACTTAATTTACATTAACATAATATTTAATTACATTTATTGAAATTTATCTCCAATTTAAATTAACATGCTAAATAAATAGGTAATATACAATAATTGTTACCGTTGACTTTTAAATTACACCTATAAGTTATTATTAACAAACAGATGTTACAATTGCTTACATAACACTGCTTCTTATCCAATTATCATTTATCATGTTATTTCATACATTAATCCAATATTTACATTTTGCTTTGCTTTCATTTAATTTATAGCCAAGTATAACAATTTACATTATTACATTTATTTACTTACACTCAATTTATAACCAAGTTATAACATTTACATTATTTCAAATTATTGGAATTTCATTCAAATTGTTAATAATTAACTTTAATTAACATTGTTACTTTTTCATTTTTGTTATTATTTCCTTATTAATTAACAAATTTTATTTCTTTCGGTATTTAATTTCCAAAATCTTATTAAATCAACAAATTTAATTATCGAAATTTACGGGCCGTTACAATAATTCTGAAATAATTATATGATTCAAATACTTCTTTATTTTCTAATGCATTATTTTGTTATGAAATCAAATGCCAATATTATAGTTTTATCTTATAACGAACATTCATAAGATTCACATTGGAATAAAATTATCTCTATTTGAGTCAATACTGAAAAAAAATTATTATTTCATAAATAATATTTGGTATGTTTACAAAAACCATTTTTCATAATTTGATGCATCTGCAAAAGAAGTGTTATATGGTATGTTCCCATTATTTCCACCATTAGAATAACACCGTACGAAATGTTAAACTACATTCAACCACTCATTGCGGAATTTTATTTCATTCACCATAACTAGTTTACAGTCATGAGTTTAAATCAATTATCTTGAGCTCGAAGAAATAACTTTAATAGAAAATAATTTTTTATATGAAAATACATCTGGAATAGAAATCCCATTTCTGATTCTATATTAAGTATCTTTTAGTATTTTACACAATTTCCGTTTTCGATGTCTCTTCATGAAGCAAAAGTGACCATTCACTTTCTTCATCCCAACGGTGCTTAAGTTACATCCACTCTTATACATTCACATTCCTTTCCAAAATGGCCTGACTATTCAAAGGAGATCCTTATTATAGTCAATTATATTAGATACATGATTTTGCATTATGTTTATTTGCTTATTTCCATTGAACCAATTTCATTTAAGTGTGCATTACAAACTATGACCGTTCACCATATAACATTTTTATGTGATTGGATATTGATCAAATATCCATATTCTTGTACTGCTATTAGATTTAGACACTCATAGAAGACAATAAACGATCTCATATAAATAAATAATTAAGCGACCAAGGCACGAATGTTTTAATGGTTGTATAAATTTGCTCTTGCGTGGATCTTGAAGTGACAACATGTCAAAAGATTTATAGGTAAGTATATTTTATATTTTTATGTTCATCTTAATTCGGTCCATTTATATATTTTAACTGATAAACATTTTATCAATTATTTTGTTTGCACAAATTTATCGTAATAGATTATTTGAACTAGTATAGCATATATTTCCTACAATATTAGAAAAGTTAAATGTATTCATTTCTTTTTTCTAATAAGGCTCCCGCTAGAATTTTATGTTTCTCAAAACCTTTAGAGAAAACATAGAAATCTTTCGATTTCTCTAGTGGGTATTAGGACTCACTTTCCTTGGATTCTAACCTTAAGGAAAGCTCAACAATCATAGGCCCACATTCGATGGATAACACCTTGTCGGTTGTATCAAATACAACTTCTAACCTATGGTCTTTGTCCTAATCCTATTTCGACCTTGAGGAAATCTCAATAAATCGAAAGAGATTATTCACACGTACCCACCATTTCGCAATAGCCTAAGTATAATGCAGTACCTTGAGGAAAGCTCAACAAATACGTGCATGTATCTTACCTTGTTTATTCAATATATTAATAGTACTATACATAACATTAGGAAAGCTCAACAACTGAAGAGTATGCAAGTAATCTATTAATATATAAATTGTAGAGGATAACTTAAATTTAAGATTCATAATCTTTAATATATATTTTGACTGATATCGATTTTGGGAACAATGTATCTCTTGTGAAAAATCATATGATTCAAGTGTCGGTCGCATTTTAAATCATGGTGTACGTGCAATACATATGTACTTGTTCCTTAAACCTAAATTGGTTTTATTACAATTCCACTTAAGTTTAATACATTAATATAGTATAAGTTTAATTAATATATAAAATTTTATAATTTAATTAACTTATATAATAATCATATATATATTATTATTAATTAAATCTTATTTAGTTAAAATATTAGCTTATTAATTTAGTTAACAAATTAATTAAATTAAAAAACTGGTAAAATTATTTTAAAATTTCGAAAAAAATATTTTATTCATCTTAAATAATTTAAATGAATATTGACTATAACATTAATGGTTTATACACATTTATAATTATATAAATATATTGACTTATTAATTAACTTATAATTAATATATATTTATCAAATAAACATTCATTTAAATAAAACATTTTTAATCGAATTATGTCATAATAAATTTGAAAATAATAACATTTTAAGATATATATACACATATCTCAATATATGTGTTTATTTTATTTAATTAGCTTTTAATTAATTTTTTAATTAATTAATTAAATTATTAAATTATTTTTGAAAAATATTAATCTATTTTCAAAATAATTTTGGAAAATATTTTATAACTTTTATAAATTTATTTTGTATTTTAAATTCAACTTTTAAATTCAAATATATTTTAAATTTCCAAACTAAAAATTAAAAAATTAGCCCAAGGCCCGAAATCAATTTTGGCATTTATATTGGGGATAATCTATGGCTTACATCATCCTATGGACCAAACCAGTAGCCATGAAGAGTATAGTGCTTGCTTAACCAAACTCATCCTTTGACACTACCTTTCTAAACATCCTACTAAATGGATATGCTATAAATAAATAGCCATAATATTTCTAATTTAAGTCGCATAAACCATTGGACTATGATACGATTAAATGAACCAGGCTAGTCAGACGTAGGTGAAATATGTAGATTTCAATTATTATTATTGCCTATTTTGGATCTGTTATGCCTATGAAGTCTAAAGGGTTTATTACATCCAATCTAATATTGCATTATATAAAATTTTATTTTATTTCATTTGGAGTTTTAATTTAAATTTAAATATATTATAACGAATGTATTAAATACACTCATATATGTATAGTGCGAGTGCAACAAATAAGCATTGTATATAGTTAATGTGTATGTATATAAGTGTTGGGATTTACACTACAACAGACACATTTGCTAATATATACCTTTGTTGTCCATAGTTTTATTTTATATAAATTAACAATTGTATTTATATGTGTGTGTGAGTGTGTATGCATATACATACACACACACACACATATATATGTTAAAATTAATTTTGACCATTTCATATTTGAAATCTAAAATTAACAGTTTTGAATATAATTTTAACTTAGGAAGGATTTAAGATTAAATTTGTGATTTTACACAAAAGTAGGCCATTTCATGGACATTGGGTTGAAACAATTAATATCTATATGCATGTATGAATAATTACAGATTATATTTAGATTTAAAATAACATACACCACACATAAATACACACACTTTGTAATCTATTTTTTAAATTTAAAGCAGCAAACTAAAATCTAGCTTTAACTTAAGAGGGATTCAAAGGATTTATGATGTTTTGCACATTCCACTTATGTTTTGTAATTAAAACAACTATTAAACAAATGTAAACAAGAACCAAATGAATTATATTAAAGACAAAAAATATGTGAAACATGTATTTAGTCCCCAAGTAATTTCAAATAATTAACATAAATAGTTTATGTTTGTGTATATAGTGAGTTACAAAATACACCAATTATTGAAATTAGTTTATGTTACACCTGATATTCCAAGAACAAGTTCATAGGGAAATTTCCATCATGTGTAATTAGAAGTCACCGTGTCATGTTTTGAGAGGCCTTCATATGTTAACGGAAGTCGTCATGCTTAATCTAAGCCATCACGTATAATTGAAGCCATCGTGCATAAGAAAGCCTTGTGTAACGACCCGGAAATTTTAACGGTTTTAATAACGTAATTAACTGAATTTTTGTGAAATTTTAAGTGATTGAATTTGGGAATGAAAATTTAATATTTGGTATGCGTCTATTTAAACGTAGCAAATGTCAGATTTTCATTAGATAATATGGTCGTTTATTTTGTTGTGTAATTTTATTTCAATTCAAATCAGTTAATTAGATGAAAAATAAAATATTTTTCAAATTTGAATATTTTATATAATAAATTTGTAAATCATCTTCTGAGTGAGATGTCATATTTCGTTTCACCAAATTTGGACTTCTCTCGCCCCATTTATCTTATTTCCGACGAATTTGCAGCAGTTTAACAGCGAAATATCGACTTTTGATAGGATGATCGCATTACTGATATCCGTGTACCATTCTGTTCGTCTCGTCGTGCTGATCTCTGTAATATATTCACATGTGTGTTTCGATGTCCGGTACGCGGCGAAACCGCGAAACAGCTAACCGTATCGGTACTGGTGCAGTTGCTGAGATGCACATGCGATAATGACAGAGCATAGTGAATGCAAGGAGAAGTGGGAAGTTTGGAGTCTATGGCGAAGAAGGCTAGAAATGTTTGGACTGCGAAGCAAATGGTCAGTAAATGCTGGTAGAAGGACATTTCGATTCAAGTGAGTATAACTTTCTACCTTGGTTTATAGTGAGCGTATTTTGCTTTGTTTGGATGATTTTAATTTCATATGAGTTATAATAAGTTGTTATCTGCTATTATGTTGAAGTTTAAACCTTTTGAATTACTCGTTCCTTCGTTATCCACCGTATAACATCATTAGCCATTGGCTTTTAATAATTCAAAAAATAATCAACGTTTGACTTTTAATATTCCAAACGTATTCCCCGGTTCATTTTCTCCGCCCATTTGTCTTACTAGCTCTTTGCTTTGTGCCTGTTCACTTGGAAAACAAAATTTAATTATTATATATAGAGTTATAAAGCTGTAAATTAGTGGAGCCAGCTCGTTCTTCTTCCCTTCCCCTTAAATTCTTTCTCCCTATGAACTTTTATTTCCTTCGAGCCGAAGCTTCTCATCACCGAAGCCCTTCCCCGTCAATCTACACGTCCATTAACCGCCACGTCCTTCCATCCCCGCGAAATCCCGCCTTCAACCATCTACACAATCCATTCTTCCGCCTTGAACATTCCCACGTCATGACTACAACCGACCCAACCTCCCCTTGATGGTGCCACACGCCTCATCCTCCGCTTCCTCTTTAACCTCCGCCCATTCGCTCCCTGATCCGTGCTTCCATTTTCATGCAGCAGTTCGGCCCCTCTTTCTTTGCCGCAAGCCACCATTATTCCCCTGGCCGCAAACAATCAACTCACCATCAAAATTTTCTTCCTCCGCTCGGCCCTGACCCCATACACTGTCACCTTTCGTCTACTTTCATATCTATGTAAGTGTGAATATTTTGTTATATATATAAGATATTTATAGTTACAGCCTCCATTGTTCAAAACTATACATCTATTCATAATAACATTTATTTTAGTGTATATATATATATATATGTTATAATAATAATTTTTATAATAAGGTATGTTTATTTATATCTGTGTTTACAGATTCATTTGCAGAATAGAGGTCATTTTCTTCCGTATATTGTTTTATATATTTTGGAATTTTATGTGTTTTGAGAAAAAAGAAAAACTGCTGTCAAAATATTCGATAGAAAAAAAAGGAAGTACATATATTATATAAGCTATATATATCTACCTGTTTGCTCAGAATTGCATAAACCAACTGGTTGAGTATTGAATGTTATGTTTTAAAGGTATTATGTTTGCTTATTTAAATATTGGAGGATATAAAGTTATATGTATATTTGCTTTCTGAAAATCTTACAGCAAGCTATCTCTAAATGTATATAAGCCGCATGCATTTATATATTTGTGTGCAGTACAATTTGCATACAACTGTTTATAGTCTGATGTATATATAGAATATATAAATATAATATAAGTCTTGGGCAATATTGAATTTTAGGTATTGGTTTAAAGATAATGTCTGTATATGTATATAAGTCCATATAGATATATTAGACCTTGAAATATTTATATGTGTTTACTATATAGATGTTACAGTATAACTATCATATGATTTAGTGTTATAAATAATATGTTATATATATATATATATATATATCTTTGTGTTTATGTCAGTTCATATATATGTTGTAGTTTTTGAGACATATTTTGCTCGTTCTTATGTCACAGTATTTATATATATTTTAAATCTTTATTTATTGTTTAAACATTGCTTTAAAAGTATAATATATATGGATTTTGATTTTTAGGAATGAATATAGATTTAAAATGAGAAGTTTGCATAGGTTATATACGATCTGTTTGATTTTATAAATATGAATTTATATAAGTGATAATATGGCAGTGTGTATATGTGCATATGTTGATCAGTATAGATTGTGAATATAATGTGTATAAGTATTTTACATTTTTATGAGTATATATATATGCATTGATTTAAAAATATAATATGTATATATGTTTGATTTTAATGTATGTGAGTTTGTATATGTTTATATATTAATTCATATATATGAGTTTTAGGTCAGTTTTTATATTTGTTAAATATATATATATAGGTCATGCTAGTATTTTGAAATATATATATATGATATGTTATGTTAATATTTTGAAAGGAATAATATATAATATATATAAGTATTTCGCATTTTAAATCAGTATATATATATATAAGTATTGATTTAAATTATGATATGTGTATTGTTCCATCAATCTCTAGCTATTAATTTGCCTTGTTTCGCCGTTGTTTAGATTTACAACAGCAGTTCCAACCTTGTCACTGCCCCGCTTGTTCGATCTGTTTGCTTGTCTGTGTCTACTCGCTTCCATTCTCGTTCATCTCTAGCGTCGAAAGGTGAGCAATCACTCGCGATTAACATTCTTATATTTATTAAATTTGATTTCATTTGAAACGACAATTGAAATATGCTGCTAAATTGAACTGTTAATTATATAATTGATGTATATGATATGCCATCATCTGTAACTGTGCACCTGTGATATCTGTGTGACGACCTGGAATTCTGGATATTTGAAATGAGAATATTTAATTGATATTAAATATTTAAAAGTTAATGTTTAACTTGAATTTCAAATATCATTATGAATTTGGGAATTAAAATATTAAATTTAATTATTGAAGTTGAGTAAAATATTTAATCTTCAGTTTTAAGCCGGTTAAAAATATTTCAAAGGCTTGGAAAATTTATATTTATAATACTGGAGATAATAGAAGTTTTTTGAGTTTGAAAGTGTTTTGTTCAGTTTTAAATTATATCGTTTAAATCGATATTTAAAAATAGTCTTCCGGGGCACAGTCTCGGAATTCGACGAAACCAGTTCCATTGGATCCGTAATATTGTATTATTATCGGATTTCAAATTTCGGAGCGTTTGGACGTATCGTGTGATCGTACGATAGATAAACGCGCTGAAATTTATATCGAAAATCCAATTTAATAACTGGATCCAAAAAGCTATCTTCTCCATACGATCGAATTAGAACTCGAAACCTTGTCCATCGCATTCGAAATAGGGATATAACATTATAAACGCCTTGTGGCACGCCTCAATAGAAGGTCGAGATTTTAAGCCGTTTAAATCGAGATATTTGAAAATTAAATTAAATTTATATATAATGTCAAATTCAAGCACTTCATTGCAGCCGAAATTCCATCAAATCGGTCTCTTTTTTTGATATGTACTTGACCCTTGCCTTTTCTAACACTCTTTCCTCTTTTATTCTCGCCCTTGTTCATTTTGCAAAAGATTCAGCCGAGAAAATAAATACAAAATTAATGGCCGAAGCCTGAGAGAGTTGAAATCGATCCTCAAACAAATTCTATCGTTCAAATAATTTAATGGCCGTAGTTTTCTCGTTGATTTATTTCTCTTCCTCAATTCGATTTCTCTTTTTCAAAATAAAAGGGGCCGAGCCTCCTTCCATTAAATCAACGTATTCCCCTCTTTTTCACTTCGAAATCAAAATCCACATAACCAAAACTATACTTCTCCTTCCACCCCTTCATTCAAATTCGTTCAAATCAGAAGAAAAAAATATAGGTCGCGATTTTCGATTGCGTTGAGGAGGAGCCGGCTAGGGCATCTTGAAGCGACTCGGTTCGAGCACAACTAGGACACGGTTTTGGGGAAGCAAGTCATGATGGTCGCGAAGGGGATTTAAGGCAACGCAAGGGCGGAGGAAGCAAGGCGAGCGCGTGTGGTTTCTGGCGAGTTCGGGATCGTGCTCAGTCGTGTGTCGAACTCGATGGCAGCACAGTGGCGACGCGTGCTAACGGTAGTGAGGTATCCTCGATTTAATTTTATTTTCAATTAAACTTAATTTATAAACATGTGTATATGTTAAACAGAAAAAAATATAAGTATAAATCTATATATTACTGTTTAATTTTAAATAAGCTTTATTTTTACGAAAATTTGGTAGTCAATATATATATATATATATATATAAGTACTCAGAAAATTTATATATACATGTATGAAGATTAACAGTAAAATAGTAAGTATATATATGAATATATATTGTAAAAGCAGAAGATTTATATATATATATATATATATATATGAATATGTAAAGTTAGATTTTTAAAATCTATATAGTTTATTTTGGAAATTAATTAGATATATATATACACATTTCTAACTTACTAGTTTATTTTTAAATAATGGATTTAGTGATAAATTTATTCAATTTACTTATTTAATTTGTTTTAGCTACTAACAGATCTTTAAAGGGAAATTTAGTTTAAACAAAATAATTAGTTAATTAAATTTATTGAATGGTAGTTAATTTTTCAATTGGTTCAAATGTTAATAAAATCCTATAAATTGTTTATCCAAGGTCAGAATCGGAAAACCAAGACAATAATGAAGTGGATTGCAAATAAAAAACAAAGGTGAGTTAATCTCACTCATCTGGGTTGTTATTTAAATTTAAATGGTTAAATTTAAATTATTGGTTGAATGATTGAATTGACTGGATGTGATATATAATAGTATATATATATATATATATATATATATATATATTGGAGCGATTGATTTCCCGCATTATATAGCGGATGAGACCCTATGTGCCGCATAATAGCGGATGATATTTTATAAACCCATATACCGCGATATTCCACCTCGAAGTGGAATTGGTATTGTGCTAACATCTGTGGATGCAGGGAAACAGGTTGGAGGGATCCAACTGGATTCCTCAAAATATTTAGATTGTTTAATATTCTATGATATGATTTAATTGATAATCTGTGATAGATTACATTGATAATTGGAATGTTGAATGTTATGTTTGATTGGATATATTTGGACATTCTGAGTTATCAAAAATGTATAGATTTGGATTTTAACAGAAAATAAAAAGAGAGAATTTGTAAGTAAAATGATTATAGAGAATTTGGGATAAATTAAAGAATGAATGGGAAAAGAATATAAGTGATTTTAAAATCCTAATAAATAAATTCCGAGTATGGGAAAAGGGGATTTTGAGCAAACAGAGAAATAATGTAAATTTAAACTTAAGTGATATTATTTAAAGTAATAAAGAATTTACTTTAAAATTCAAGGTTTAAATTTATTTAAAAAAGGATAAAGAAGGAATTTGGAAAAAAAATACGAAATTGGTATTTTTAGATAAAAAGGTTTTAAAATCGGAAGTTAATAGGGTTTGAAATAAATTGAGTAAGTAAAGGGATTTATTTCAAAATGGAGAAATTTGGAAATCAATTTGAAATTGATTTAAGTGTATAAAAGTGGATTTTAAAAGAGAAGTGAGACTTTGGAATTTATAAACTAGGTTTATAAAGTGAAGTAAAATATCAATGGATATTTGGAAACATAAATTCAAGGTGGGAATTTATTAAAGGAATGGGTAAATTTGTTTAAAAATAAATAGTGATTTATTTTTAAAGATGTGAAAGAGAAGCGTATTTCCCTGGATAGCCAAGTACGTTTTCAAAACAAATTTTAAAATATAAGTTAAAAGTTTTAATGTTGTTTTAAAAAGCATGTTTTAGGAAATTTATTATTAAATGTTTAGATTTTAAAGTAAGTATTTCTCAAATTTTAATGTAGTAGTAATTATTTAAAGGTGACTCCAAATTTTGTTTTAAAGGGTTAAAAAATTTAGATTTATATTTTATAAATTAGCTTCATTTTAAATATTCTTAAAGTATATATTTCTGAATAAGTATTAAAGTAGTTTTTAACTTAAATGTCTTAAAGGATATTTTAAAATAAAGAGTTTTAAATTATTTTAAAAATCTAAAGTTTTTGTACTTGATGTTCCAGTGGAAATAAATATTTGGGAATTTATTCCATAAAAGGAGTATGGTTATGAAACTATTTTCAAAAGGGTTGAAAATGGAAATATATCTTGCGAAGATATTTGTGAGGTAAATAAATAATTTGGAAAATTATTTATTGTTTGATGGATGTTTGTGAATGCTAATTGATAGTTAAATAACCGACTATCAATATTGGCCAATGCGCTAATCGTTTCGAAGAGACCGAGATCGGGATTTACTTCCTGAAAACCACTTCAATCCGGTTGGTACGTTTTCGTGGAAAAAAGAGTTCGGAATCGAAGATGGTGCAGTGAAGTGCAAGGGCTAATCGCTACTAATCCTGAGGATGATTCCAAAATGGATGTAGTAGGAATAGTGCCTTCGGATCCGTTCGAACTCGGAACGGACTTGTATGGATGAATGCTTTCGGAACATCGTCAGGTGGACGGTGGGCATTCTAAGTGATACATTCTAAAAAGGTAACGCTTAGCCTCGAGCCTCATCAACCAGGAATGACTGAAAATCAAGGGTTATGCAGCAAGGCTATATGGGTAGCACCCAGGGTGAGATCATCCCTGTCTAGATGTCCCTTTTTATTTCGGCTGTGTGGCGGTTGGTCACGCCAACCGTGGGGTGATCTTACTCGATATTACCCTTAGGTAGTTCCGGTCTTGTGTTGCAGGGGATCGGGCATTGTAACAACCCGCATATTTTAAAGTTTTGAATATTTAAATATAGAATCGTTAATCGGATTAAAGTCCAAAAAGCTACCTTTTGCAAACAGTCGAATTGGGACTCGAGACCACTTCCATTGAGTCCAAAATGGCGTTTGTGACCTTTTTAAGTATAAACATCGATATATTTGGAGTAAGTTGAATTTTGTTATTTTCTATTGGGCTTTGGGTTTGGGTTTCACCCCAACTCTTTCTATAACCTAGTTCAGCCCTCTCCTCTCCTCTTCACTTCATTTCTATTTTCTCTAACACTTAAGCAAAACTGAAAATGGGGAGAGGAATGAGAAATTAGAAAACTTCAAGCCCTAGTTTTCAATTGCAAAACCAAATTCTTGCTCCAAATTCAAAGAGAAGCTTTGTTAAGTATCTCCTCCTTCTTCTCCAACTCATTCTCTCTTTAATTTCTGAAATTTCCTAAACCTAACTTAGGAAATGTTCCTTTTTTGAACTTAGATTCTAGTTTCTTGAGTTGAAGTGGTAGTATGGTTGATCTCCATTTACTTTCAAGCTTCTCCTCCTTCATTTTTGGGTTTAAAGGTGAGTTTTTGAACTCACCTCTATTTCTATAGATATTGTTGTTGTAGGGTATGAATTCCTAACACAAATTCATGTTCATTTGCTTTCGATTTGGATTGAATTGGTGAATTGTTAAATTTTTGGTTTTTGGAATCCAATTTGCTAAAAATCCAACCTTTGATGTTTGAACACGTTAGTGGAGCGTTTCGGAGGGAAATACAAGGCTGGGTTGTCGAAAGGCGTAAATCCTCAGTCGAAGTTGCTCAATTCGTCGCTTCTATCGTGTATCGAACTTGCCCCAAAGTGGGCCAGACTGACCCAGAACATGAAAAATGTTCGTCACCAGACGTCTGCAGGGAAGCTCAGACGTCTGGAGTTTGTTTCAGCGAACTTCCTGAAACTTACTGCAGATGTCTGAGTATATACTGCAGACGTCTGGAGGTTGTTATTGCCTCTACAAAATTGATTATTTTGTTTTGATTTCCAATTTTTATCGATTCGTGATTTCCGATTTGTCGTTATCGTTTATTACCTTCTCTAATGACTTCTTATTCGGGATTTTGGTGGTTATCCATTTTGATGGATTCGATATCGAATTTATCTGGATTTGATTCACGTCCTCGTATGTGAATTTTTGATGGTTGATTGTTTCTACAATCATTTCTGTGACTTGTCACTTTAAATTACAAAGGTTTCTATACTAGTAGTAAATATTCAAACTCTTTTACTAAAATGATTTCAACTCTATTTTTAATACAAAGCTCGTTTATAAAACCGTTTTCTAATCTATTAGTATATACAAACCTTTACCTCACTCGTATGAGAAAATCTAATTAAATGGCTTAGCAAAACAAGTGGTATGAAATGCTTGCGTTTACTTCGTCGGTTAATTCTTGGACTTGTTCGATTGAACTCTTGTGACAATTTTTGAGTGGGAATCTACAATTTGTTCGTAAATATTTAAGTTAAGCTAGTGGTTATGGGACATGAAGCTAAACTCATATATTTACTAGCTTAGTGTAATCAACACTTTTTGTTGATCGATGATGATCATTTTGTGATTTAGACTAGCGATGTGCGATGTCTATTTGTCTGCGAGGGAGACTAAACCCCGTTTTGTGGAACTTCGGTTCAATTTGGCGAGGTAGCGAGCCGTGGTCTTCGGACCGTTTGTGGAGCTTCGGCTCAAAATTTATGGTTAGCAACCATGGAATAGCGTTCCGTTTGTGATACACGTGTTGGTGAGTTTTCATGCTCCCGTTTGTGATAGGCCTCCCCCTTTTTTGATTTCTGGATTTCTAATTGATGACTTCTTGAATTTGTGTTTCACCAACTTTTTCGATTGACATTAATATTTTTGTCAATATTTGTAGTTTGGTGAATAAAATAAAGAATATGATATTCTTTTTGGTGCTTTGAGATTTATGAGATGTTGTATGATTTTGTCGTTGTTTATATCATATTTGTTCTAATGTGACAATATCGTTATCATACGTTCTTATTGTATCTCTGCTTATATCTCATTCCTTTATCTGATATTTATAGCTAGACTGATCCGTTTATTATTTTCTTATTAAATAATATTCCGGTCAGATCGAGATGTTATAGGTGCTTCTGCTTGACTCCTTATCTGGGATCATCCTCTGACTTTTGCCTAACTACATTACATTTTTAGTTTTTGTTGTTATACATTCGAGATATAGACTCCATGATGTATACTTATTCTTTTGTCTAGCACTTGTATCTATTCTTTTGTGATATTGTGGATTTTATATGACCACTACTCTGATGTACACCTTTTTGTGTTATATATTCATATCTGTTTCCGCCTTTGTGATATGAATGTATGTGACTAATTTGTGTTATGCTTATTTCTATATTTGTTTCCGAAGGCCTCATAGCCACTGTGTGGTAGCTTTGAGTTTGTATCGGTGTGTCGGATTTCCTCTTGAAATGAAATGCATGTTACACTTTCTGACATATTGGTGCTCGTCCAAAGTAATTACACAGATGGTCGCTCCTCAACAGCCTTATTCTTCGTGCTAGTCGACGGCATTACCCAGTAGTGTTCTTGGTTAGCGCGAGTATAGAGGTGGGGCATCACAGCTTGGTATCAGAGCCAAACTTTGGAACAATATGGAATAATCTAGCAAGGATCATTGTCCTAAGTCTTCCTTAGGAATCGTGCCATAGGATTTAATTCGAGTCTTCGTACCGTTCTATCCTATTTCTTCTTATGATGCCTTGTTTTATCAATCAAGTTTGTTTGATATTCATTCTGAGATTAATCTTTTTTCTCTTTTCTTTCTTTCTTAAAGAAAAGAAATGGTTAGACCTGGTCGTCCCAGCGCCGGTCAATCTAGTGCTACTCCCCAGGATGGAGTATTTATGTCTGCTCAGCAACTTCTTGATCTTGAAAGAAATGCTCAAGCCGTCGGACCTATTCCTGAACCCACTCACCCTAAATCTGGGTTTGCACGCTTGTGCAGTGACTACACTAATTTGGGTGGAAAGCCATTCAAAGGTTCCGAGAGCATTATAGAAGTCCAAGCTTGGCTTCGAACATGCGACCGCATCTTTTCTCGCATGAATCTTATTGATCTTCATCGAGTCCAAGTGGCTTCTAGTATGCTCCAAGAAAGAGCATTAGACTGGTACGAGCTTCTGATCTCCGAAATTATTGAAGCGGACCTTACTTGGGATTAATTCCGGGAAAGGTTCGAGTTGAAATTCGTGCCGGAAGCTGAGAAAGTATCTTTAGCTTGACGATTTATCGACCTTGTTCAAGGTGAATCTTCCGTGACCGACTACGTCGCTTCTTTCGAATCTCTCTCAAAATATGGGGTTGAATACATTAATACCCCATTGAAGAAAAACCAGAGATTTGTTTATGGCTTGAACAAGAGCCTCAAAAAGCCATTACTTCTGAAATTAGAAGTTTCTTTTGATCAACTTGTTGATATTGCTCTTCGTCTCGAAGAGGCGGATAAAGATAGTGATGCTGAGGTCAAACCAAACATCAACAAGAAGAGACCTTTTAAATTCAAGCCTAATCCCAATAAAAAGGGGAAGCAAGCAACACCGGTAGCAAATACTCCTACATCTCATCGGGGAGAATGCTACAATTGTGGTTCTAAGGACCACTATGTAAACAAGTGCCCGAAGTCTCTTTCTTGCCGCTATTGCAAGAGTTCGGGACATGCTATCTCTTCGTGTCCCAAACTTCAGGGCAAGAAGGAGGGCAAGCTAAATGTCGTATAAGCCCCGGCTAACACTTCTCGTGGTCAAGGTATTTCTCATTCTATCCTTGATGGCATTATTATATTTCGTAATCTTCCTATTCGAGTTCTTTTTTATACGGGTGCATCTCACTCTTTTATATCAAAAGAACTTGTCGATGCTTTGTCTTTGAATGTTATTGGCTTGATGACTTCTTTGAGAATTGCGAATCCAGTCGATGGATCCGCAACACTCAGTTTATTGTGTAAAGATGTCGAAATTATTTTATATGATTACTCTTTCCATGCCGATTTGCATGTTATGCGTTACCTTGGTTTCAGAATGATTTTGGGAATGGATTGGCTTAACCATTATGAAGCCCATATCCTATGTCTTGAGCGGACTATATATCTTTGGCATCCTCAATCTGTTAAGCAGATTTCTCTTGTTCTGAAAGATTCAGATTCCAATTCGAAAGCATCCTTGTATTCTCTAAATCCTCATGATGACGATAATGATGATGAGGAAGGTGTCATTTCTCTCATTCACATTGTTCGTGAATTTTTCGACATATTTGAGCCCATTCTAGGATTACCACCTAAGCGAGAGATTGAGTTCCGAATTAATCTAATCCCTGGAGCTCAACCTATTACTCGTCCTCCTTATCATATGTCCAATAAAGAAAATGAGGAGACGCGCAAACAATTATCCGAATTGGAGGCGAAGCAATTTATTCAATCTAGTTCCTCTCCATGGGGAGCTTCAGCTATATTTGTGAAGAATTCTGATGGTACACTTAGGCTTTGCGTTGACTACCGCAAGCTTAACGATCTCACCATCAAGAATAAATATCCCTTGCCGTGGATTGATGATTTATTCGATCAGCTTAGTGGTGCTAAAGTCTTTTCACAGTTAGACTTAGCAACTGGTTTTCATCAGCTTTGTATTGCAGAGGATAGCATTCCTTTGACATCGTTCCGTACTCGTTATGGATCTTATGAATGGCTTGTTATACCATTTGGTTTGACGAATGCTCCAGCGTATTTCGTTGACCTTATGAATCGAGTTTTCAAAGACTTCCTCGATCGATTTGTTCTCATCTTTATAGATGATATTCTTATTTATTCTAAAACTGAGGAAGAGCATGAAAATCATCTTCGGATTGTATTGGAAACTCTTTGGAGCAACCAATTAAAAGCAAAATTTTCTAAATGCCATTTTTGGCAATCTCGTGTGAAATTTTTAGGACATATCATTTCTGAATCCAGAATTTCCGTGGATCCTTCAAAGGTTGAAGCGATTCAAAATTGGAAGAGACCGGAGAGTGTGACGGAAATTCGTAGCTTTCTTGGATTGGCAGGCTATTACCGTCGGTTCATAAAAGACTTTTCCAAGATTTCCGTACCTCTCACTAGTTTGATAAAGAAGGGAGCTAAATACATTTGGTCGGACAAATGTGAAGCTTCATTTCAAAAATTAAAAGAACTCCTTTCCGATGCTCCTATTCTTGTGATTCCCGATGGGAACCAAGATTTTATTGTTTATACCGATGCTAGTCGTATTGGTTTGGGAGCCGTTCTTATGCAAAGGGAACATGTTATCGCTTATGCTTTTAGGCAACTAAAGCCTGCCGAAACTAGATATGCCACTCATGATTTATAGCTCGTGGCTATTGTTTTCGCCCTTAGAATTTGGAGTCATTATCTTTTGGGAGAGAAATTTGTTCTCTACACCGATCACAAATCTTTGAAGTGTTTATTTTCTCAAAAGAACTTAACTTGCGTCAACAGCGTTAGCTCGAGTTTCTTGCATCTTATGATCTTGATATTCTTTATACTCCCGGAAAAGGAAATCTTATTGCCGATGCCCTTAGTCGTAAGCAACAAGCGGTTGTTTCTTTGATGATATCCGAGTGGAATGATCTTGCGACTTTATCCACTTGTGAGATTCAAGATCAAGAAGCCGATTTATGCTCATCTCTTGTTTTATGTAGCCTTGAAGCTCATCCTTCTCTTTTAGACTGCATTCTTGAAGCTCAAAAGCATGATCCCGAATTGGTTCTTCTTAGCCAAAGTTGTACGGATAAAATTGATATTGAAGGTTTGAAAGCCTTTGATATTGATGCTCGTGGCGGTGTTCGAAAATTTGGTAGACTTATTGTGCCAAATATTAATGATCTTCGTAAAGATATTGTAGAAGATTCCCATCGTTCTAAATTTACCATTCATCCCGGTAGTAGTAAAATGTACGCGGATATGAAGCGACTTTATTATTGGGAGGGAATAAAATATGATATTGCTAACTTTATTAAGCGTTGCATGACTTTCCAACTTGTTAAGGCCGAGCATCAAAGGCCCGGTGGGTTATTGCAACCATTGGAAATTCCAATATGGAAGTGGGACCAAATTTCCATGGACTTTATCGACGGTCTTCCCCGTTCTCGTTCGGGCCATGATAGCCTATGGGTGATAGTAGATAGACTTACGAAATACGTCCATTTTATTCCCGTTCGGTCCAATTGGATCGTACCTATTTTGGCCAAACTCTTTGTCAAGGAAATCGTTAGATTGCATGGAGTTCCTACTTCTATTATTAGCGATCGTGATCCATTGTTTACTAGTGGATTCTGGAAAGGTCTTCAAAAAGCTTTGGGAACAAAGCTTAATTTTAGCACCGCTTATCATCCTCAGTCCGATGGACAAACCGAGCATGCGAATCAAACTCTTGAAGATCTTCTTCATGCATGTGTTCTTGATTTTGGTGGAAGTTGGGAAGATCATATTTCTCTTGTTGAATTTTCCTATAATAATAGCTTCCAATCTAGCATTGGTATGGCACCTTTCGAGGCATTATACGGAAGGCCATGCCGATCTCCTTCGTGTTGGCTTGAGGCCGGTGAGAAGCTGGTTTTAGGTCCAGATTTTATTCGTAATGCCACAGAAAAGATTGACCTTATTCGACATAGGATGAAAGAAGCTCAAAGTAGACAAAAATCCTATGCCGATAATCGAAGAAGGAAATTAGAATTTTCTGTGGGAGATTCTGTGTTTGTTCGTGTTTCACCTATGAAGGGTGTTGTGCGTTTCAGTCGATCGGGAAAATTAACATCTCGATATACTGGCCCATTCCCCATCACCGAACGCATTGGTTCTGTGGCTTATCACCTTTTATTACCGGCTCAATTCTCTGCTATTCATGATGTTATAACGTCTCTCAACTACGGAAATACCTTCGAGATTCCGATTCCACTCTTAAGCCCGGCGTTATTGAAGTAATTGAAGTCTCGCCTAATTTAACTTATGAGCAACATCCCATCCGTATTATTGCTACGGAGGTTAAACGCCTTCGAAATAAAGATGTTCCTCTTGTGAAAGTTCAATGGTCCTCAAATCCTAAGGATTCCTCTTGGGAATCTAGAGAATTCATCGAGCGAACACATCCGGACTTGCTCTCTCGTACTCCTTAAGGTGAACTTTTTATTTCAAATTTCTTCTTTTTGTGTTGATATGCTTTTGTTGTTGTTACTTCTTATTTATTTCTTAAAGATTGCGAGGACGCAATTTCTTTAAGGAGGGGAGTCTGTAACAACCCGCATATTTTAAAGTTTTGAATATTTAAATATTTTATTTAAATATAGAATCGTTAATCGGATTAAAGTCTGAAAAGCTACTTTTCGCAAACAGTCGAATTGGGACTCGAGACCACTTCCATTGAGTCCAAAATGGCGTTTGTGACCTTTTTAAGTATAAACAACGATATATTTGGAGTAAGTTGAATTTTGCTATTTTCTATTGGGCTTTGGGTTTGGGTTTCACTCCAACTCTTTCTATAACCTAGTTCAGCCCTCTCCTCTTCACTTCATTTCTATTTTCTCTAACACTTAAGCAAAACTGAAAATGGAGAGAGGAATGAGAAATTAGAAAACTTCAAGCCCTAGTTTTCAATTGCAAAACCAAATTCTTGCTCCAAATTCAAAGAGAAGCTTTGGTAAGTATCTCCTCCTTCTTCTCCAACTCATTCTCTCTTTAATTTCAGAAATTTCCTAAACCTAACTTAGGAAATGTTCTTTTTTTGAACTTAGATTCTATTTTCTTGAGTTGAAGTGGTAGTGTGGTTGATCTCCATTTACTTTCAAGCTTCTCCTCCTTCATTTTTGGGTTTAAAGGTGAGTCTTTGAACTCACCTCTATTTCTATAGATATTGTTGTTGTTGGGTATGAATTCCTAACACAAATTCATGTTCATTTGCTTTTGATTTGGATTGAATTGGTGAATTGTTAAATTTTTGGTTTTTGGAATCCAATTTGCTAAAAATCCAACCTTTGATGTTTGAACACGTTAGTGGAGCGTTTCGGAGGGCCATACAAGGCTGGGTTGTCGAAAGGCGTAAATCCTCAGTCGAAGTTGCTCAATTCGTCGTTTCCCTCGTGTATCGAACTTGCCCCAAAAGGGGCCAGACTGACCCAGAACATGAAAAATGTTCGTCACCAGACGTCTGCAGAGAAGCTCAGACGTCTAGAGTTTG
The DNA here is from genome assembly GCA_030737815.1 of Allium fistulosum. Classification (NCBI taxonomy): domain Eukaryota; kingdom Viridiplantae; phylum Streptophyta; class Magnoliopsida; order Asparagales; family Amaryllidaceae; genus Allium; species Allium fistulosum. Next base: position 1,183,419,078 of record CM060903.1, read on the forward strand.
TTTCAGCGAACTTCCTGAAACTTACTGCAGACGTCTGAGTATATACTACAGACGTCTGGAGTATGTTATTGCCTCTACAAAATTGATTATTTTGTTTTGATTTCCAATTTTTATCGATTCGTGATTTCCGATTTGTCGTTATCGTTTATTACCTTCTCTGATGACTTCTTATTCAGGATTTTTGTGGTTATCCATTTTGATGGATTCAGTATCGAATTTATTTGGATTTGATTCACGTCCTCGTATGTGAATTTTTGATGGTTGATTGTTTCTACAATCATTTCTGTGACTTGTCACTTTAAATTACAAAGGTTTCTATACTAGTAGTAAATATTCAAACTCTTTTACTAAAATGATTTCAACTCTATTTTTAATACAAAGCTCGTTTATAAAACCGTTTTCTAATCTATTAGTATATACAAACCTTTACCTCACTCGTATGAGAAAATCTAAACGGCTTAGCAAAACAAGTGGTATGAAACGCTTGTGTTTACTTCGTCGGTTAATTCTTGGACTTGTTCGATTGAACTCTTGTGACAATTTTCGAGTGGGAATCTACAATTTGTTCGTAAATATTTAAGTTAAGCTAGTGGTTATGGGACATGAAGCTAAACTCATATATTTACTAGCTTAGTGTAATCGACACTTTTTGTTGATCAATGATGATCATTTTGTGATTTAGACTAGCGATGTGCGATGTCTATTTGTCTACGAGGGAGACTAAACCTCGTTTTGTGGAACTTCGGTTCAATTTGGCGGGGTAGCGACCCGTGGTCTTCGGACCGTTTGTGGAGCTTCGGCTCAAAATTTATGGTTAGCAACCATGGAATAGCGTTCCGTTTGTGATACACGTGTTGGTGAGTTTTCATGCTCCCGTTTGTAATAGGCCTCCCCCTTTTCTGATTTCTGGATTTCTAATTGATGACTTCTAGAATTTGTGTTTCACCAACTTTTTCGATTGACATTAATATTTTTGTCAATATTTGTAGTTTGGTGAATAAAATAAAGAATATGATATTCTTTTTGGTGATTTGAGATTTATGAGATGTTGTATGATTTTGTCGTATATCATATTTGTTCTAATGTGACAATATCGTTATCATACGTTCTTATTGTATCTCTGCTTATATCTCATTCCTTTATCTGATATTTATAGCTAGACTGATCCGTTTATTATTTTCTTATTAAATAATATTCCGGTCAGATCGAGATGTTATAGGTGCTTCTGCTTGACTCCTTATCTGGGATCATCCTCTGACTTTTGCCTAACTACATTACATTTGTAGTTTTTGTTGTTATACATTCGAGATATAGACTCCATGATGTATACTTATTCTTTCGTCTAGCACTTGTATCTATTCTTTTGTGATATTGTGGATCTTATATGACCACTACTCTGATGTACACCTTTTTGTGTTATATATTCATATCTATTTCCGCCTTTGTGATATGAATGTCTATGACCGATTTGTGTTATGCTTATTTCTATATTTGTTTCTGAAGGCCTCATAGCCACTGTGTGGTAGCTTTGAGTTTGTATCGGTGTGTTGGATTTCCTCTTGAAATGAAATGCATGTTACACTATCTGACATATCGGTGCTCGCCCAAAGTAATTACACAGATGGTCGCTCCTTAACAGCTTATTATTCGTGCTAGTCGACGGCATTACCCAGTAGTGTTCTTGGCTAGTGCGAGTATAGAGGTGGGGCGTCACAGGCGTGGTCCTCGGTACGCTGATCTAGACCAGGTACTGTGACAGGTGGTACCCCAGTGCCTAGTCATTAGTTGGAAATCCATTCTCCTTACGTGCCTTTATGATTTTGTTTGTATACTTATTAGCTGGAATTTAACAGATGTAACAATTTCGGCTATTTGAATAAGTATTTGTATATAGACACTATTATAATATCAGAGGATTTTGATAAAAAGTGTTTTGGCTATTGTAAGGTAAAAACCTGACATGTTTTTTTGTGGCGTGGTCTTACGAGATGCTTTTGTTTTCAAAGGGTTTGGAAAACTTTAATAATCCAATTGAGTGTGTTTTCTCACGCTGGTTTTCCAGACTGACTCAGGTGTTATTTTATTATAATTCTCGGGTCAGACCGAGTATTACAGATACAGGATAGGATGCTATAAAGCTCAGGAGACGAGCTGGATGGCGAGACGTATCACTCGTATTTGATGTATTCCGCTGTGTTTCATATGATGTATAGTCGATTTTGTGAGGACAAGTGATTATAACTGTCCTGAGTTGTGATGTTGATTGTGTTGTACTCTGATGTTGTATTCTGATGATGTATATATATAAACAGATATAATTTCTTTTCTGTAAAGATTAGTTATTATCTATTATATTTTATTCCGCTGCGATGTAAGATTCTGTTGTGTTGTTTTCTTTTCTTCTACCTCCTTCTTCTTCTAATCCTGATGGTTCGATTTTTCGGGTATGAAAAATTGGGTTGTCACAATCTGACACCATAACCTGTCATTTATATTATGATTTAACTTGTTATTGATGATATATGCCTATTGTTGATATATTATATTATTATCATAACTGTTCTCACTCTGCAAGTTCTCTGTTAATTTAGAATTCCCTATGGGTTGAAATGATACATACCCGAACGATCTTATAGTATAGGGAAAAATCGTTATGGGTTGAAATGATAAACCCAAGCAATTTTCATTGACTTTGAATTTTTGGGATTGCGGGTTTGGAATGATATATACCCGTAAATATTTAAATTGTGGATTGAAATGATAAATATCCATATCACTTGACCATAGGATAAAAAAATATATATGTAACGACCCGTAAATTTCAACTGTTTTAATAACGTAATTAGTTGAAATTTTGTGAAATTTTAAAACGATAAAATTTTGAAATATAAATTTGATATTTGGAATGCGTCTAGTTAAACATAGCAACTGGTAAATTTTCGTCCGAAAATACGAAAGTTTATTTCGCGCGTAAATTTACTTCAATTTAATCAGTTAAAAAGCAATGAAAATAAAATGTTTCGGAACCTAAATATTTTTACATAGAAAAGTTCTAAACCATCTTCTGAGCAAGATGTCAGTTTGTCGTTTTTCCAAATTCGGACATCTTTGGCTCCGTCGATCTTATTTTTCAGCGGTTTCTTGCATTTTCCGCTATTAGAAATTTCGAATTTTTATAATTCAATCATACCACTGATATCTTTATACCGTTTTGATCGCCTCGTCGTGCCGACCTCAACAGTGTATTCTTTTGTGTGTTTCGAAGCTCGGTATTTCGAGAAAACCGTTAAACAGTCAACCGTATCGGTACCCGTTCGAGTCTATTTGTGTTCCATGACCATTCAAATCTTCCCCAGCTGAAATTCAACGGTAATTTGCTTTTATTATTTCATTAATTCGCGTGCCGTGACACACTCTATTCCCAACATTCAAAATTTAATTTGGCCTTTATTATTCCTGCCGTTCAAAATTTGGATCTCTGCAATTTAGTTTTGAAGAACCCAAAGGTTACAACATAAAGGGGCATATATATCTTTTGCCTACAGGTTCTCCATCTCGTTTTCCTTTCTTCCACAAATCACGTTTCATTTTCTTTTCTTCTTTCATTTTTCACTGTTCAAGTTCAAAAAAAAACGAAAATAAAAAAAAAACAACCTCCTCTCTGCATCATTTCCCTGTCCGCCCTTCACCATTTAAAACTCCTCTGCCCCAATCATCAACCCCCTTAAATCCCTTCTAAGCAACCAACAGCCATGCCAAACACCCGAGCATCACCTCCCATCCGCCACACCTTGCCGAACCGATTCCTTCCTGTCGCCTATCTCGACCGATCTCCACTGCCTATCGCCGAAGCTCACCAGCCGAGCAACCCTCTTGTCTCGTGCAACCACGCCACGGCAGCCTCCGTCTCCACCCTTGCTCTTTTTCTCGGTCACGACAACCGCCCAGCCGCTCTTTTTCTCCTCCGCGTCGACCTCCTCAACCCGAGCCTCATCTCCATCAGCCGCCTCCTCTCCTTTCTTTTTGTCACGCCTCCGACCACCCTTCCTTGTCCCCTCGCTATTCTCCGTCCTGTGCTCCTCTGGTAAGTATAAATTGTATAACAACTTCTACATGTATACATAGTTTGGTATACATGGGTTTCCGTGCCTGCTTTGTCATATTTGGATGCCGATGTATATGTATAGGTTGGTTTATAAATATATACGTCTTCAAAGTTTATACCTATCCTATTTTCATATATATATTTTGTTGTAAAGTTTATATACATAGGTAGCTCGTAAGATATATTGAATAGGTCTGCATGTAGATGTATCTTGTAAAGGTCAGCTTGTCTGCATGTGTACATAACAGTTGATTTCGATTCCGATTCCTTTATATATAAATTTTGATTTTTAATATATGTATAATGGAAGGTTGATATGTGCAGTGGATATATTATATATATATATATAAGTAATTGTTTTAATTTATACTGCAGACTTATTCATTTTGCTTTAAAAATTTATGCCTCATATATGCGTTCGTTACTTTGTTTATATAATAAATCGGAGTCTGTTATATATTAGCCTATATACAGCCTGTACTAGTGACACATATTGCTTTAAATATTTGTTGATGTACCTAGTCTATATGTTAGTTTATACGTATAGTATACCTAAGTTCGGGTTTAATAAATAGGCAGAGATTTATTTAATTTTGTTTAGATTTAGTATTTATTTCAAATCATATAGTACGTATATGTGTTAGATTTAAACAATGGGTTTGATTTAAACGATGATTTTGAAATGCCTATATTTAAATATGTGTTCGAAAATTTAAAACTATGATTTTTATAATTACTTATATATAGTTAGACATATAAGTTCATTTATACTATCTATCTTCATAAATCCGATTCTGATTCGTTATCGATTTCTGTTATCAGCTTCGTTCATCGAATTCGTGCAAATCTAGCATTGTTTTGGATTCGAAGCTCGTTTTCTTGTCTAATCTATCTAGCCTCGAAAGGTGAGCACTCACTCACGATTAACGTTCTTTTATTTATTAAATTTGATTTCAATTGAAACGACAATTGAAATATGCTACAGTTAGTTATTTACATTGTTTTATATGCTATTACCTGTATCAGTTCACATATGACATCTGACATCTTTATCTGTTAATTATTTATGCGATGATAATACAGTTTGGCTGATAATTGATTGATTGTTGATGTTTATATTGGACGTTAAATTGTTAGTGTTAAATGATAAATAGTATGCCAGATTGAAATGGATATAGGATAGTTAGCGATTTTTAGAACTGATTTATATGTTAAATTTGATTAGTTGAATATGACCCCTTTTAATTGTTAAATTAATTGACATGTAGAATAGTGATAATTACACTTTGAACCATCGAACGTATATTTGATTAATTGTTGTAGTGTTAAAATTGAAATCGAATGACAATCGAAGAACCGTATAAATATTAGTGTAATAATCTTTAATCTACATGAAATGATAGTGTAGATTCTAGAAATAATTATATTAATTTGTACGAATAACAATGCGAATTAATACGGTTATTTCAGGATTATTTGAATTGATTATTGGATTGTTATTGTTTGTTGTTATTGCTTGTTTATTTACTTTGACACCATCCCAGTTATCACACTGCAAGTTCCCTTTGTTATGCTTTGATTTTGAATTGAATTGGAATCGGGTTGAAATGATAAATACCCAAATTGAACTTTGACCTAGGATAGAGAATTAAATAAACCCGATTGGTCAATAATTTGATTTAAAATATAATAAAGATTTTATTTGAATAAATGATAAGGTTTTGAAATGAAGTTGGAATTTGAATTTTTATGAAAGGAAAATGTTAATATTTAATAATATGAAACAAAATATTAACAAATGTAATTGATGAAAGAATGTTGTTTAATTTGAGAAATGATTGAATTAAGTTTGAAATTAAAATTAAGTTTGAAATTATTAAACTTTGAAATTATTTAATAATTAAGTTTTAAATTATTTAATAATTAAATAAGATTGAATGATTTAATGATCAAATTGAATTGAATTCTTTAATAAGAGAAATTGAACTTTTGAATAATTGAATTTACTTCGTAAATAATTGAAATTGAGTTTCTTTATTAATTAAGTTTTGGAAAATTATTTAAGTAAGTAAATAAGTGAAATGGAATTTCTTTAACAAGAAATGAAAATGTGATATTTTTGGAATTAATGTAAGACTTATAATTGAAAGAATTGATTTGACGAATTTAGTTTAATTCAAAATTGTAAATTTTGATTTAATGAAGTTGAACTTAAGAATTGATTTAATGAATTGGAAATTTAATAGAAATTGTTTTGAATGACAAAGTAACTTAACGAATATTGAATGAAATCGATAAATGAGTTTAAATTGATTTGAATGTTAAATAAAATTTATTTAAATGATTTCGGAATGGAACTTATATACGTACTTGAATCAATATTTGAATCGTTTTAAATAAATTTGAAATTGTATTATAAGATTTTGAAATGGTAATTTGGAAGTTTTGAAACGAAAATTTTGGAAATTGATATCGAAAGACAAACGAAATGTTGATTTATAAACTCTGATTGAAATTGAAATTGATTTGGTTTTGAAATATATTAAACGACCAATCGGTGTAATAATCACGAAAGTTATTAAATAGACCGGAATCGGTTATGGATATACTCTCTATCTAAACCGAAAACCACTTTAATAACTATACGCGGAGTGTGATCCAGAATGAAGTGGTTGGAATGATGTACGTGATGACTGAAGAAAGAGAACGATGATGGATAGCCTTGACACTTGTGTCAAATTGGAAATGACTAAAACAGGAGCCGTGCCGGGCCAATGGAGGATTAGCTACCTCAAGTGGACACACTTCTTCGAACTACTCATTACTTGTTGTCGATTGGTGCACCCTTGATTTTGGGAGTGTTGTTTCACGGTGTTGCGGGCGCTGCGGCGTTGCGTTCTCACCAGTCCGGATCAGGCAAACGGTAGTACCACTACCTTGGGTATTGCCTCATGTGCCTTGTCATACTTGTATTCCCTATTCGCGACCACTACGAATTTGTTTTGTACCTTTAGTATATGGATTGCCCTCTGGTGACTTCCGGTTTTGGGGAAACTACGGTCTTGTATATGCTTTTGGGAATAAAATGTGTTAAGGGTGGAATGGGCCATGACTTAACACTATTTTGATATCTTATTATTACTGATAGACATTATCTACTTATCGTACACTACTACATAGTAGATAGTTTAACGGATCCTTAAAGGATGGTTATTCCAAAGATTCTTTGAGTTACTTGTATTTCCATTGCTATTTCACTTGAGTTGGATTTATTGATATAAGAATGTTAATCCTGACTCGAGTGTCTTGTGTTTTTGCTTTACGCTCGGGTCAGACTGAGTGATCCAGTATTCGAGACTCACCTTTGGAGTTGGAGCTTTGCTTGAAGATCCAGCCATCTATTCTGCTTTCAGTATTTGATGATTCCAGTGATGTATTCTGATTTGTATCTGATGTATCGTATTACTCTACCGTTGTATTTGGTTTAACTCTGATGTAACTTATACATTTATATAGTAGCTTCATGAACTACTATCTCTTTTATTTCCGCTGCATTTATTACTCTGTGTCTGTGATCTGTGATTATTTATTTACTGTATATGTTCAGTTTTGCCAAATTTAAATTAACAACGCGGTATTTTGAGCAATTCAATTCCGGCATGAGTGTCTACCTATACACTTATAATGGATGCGAATGGTCCAAAATAGCGGGTCGTTATAGTTGGTATCAGAGCTTTGGTAGCTCTAGGGAAAACTTAGCATATAGGGTAAATGTATTTACAGAATCACTCTCATTCGAGTTTCAATCTCTTCCTTTTGATTCGATTCCTTTTAAATTTGGAACGTTCCTTCGGTTCCGAAATTCATTCGTGTCCTTCACTATTCATCTTCTTTCAATTCTGGAGCACCTCAAAACTCCATTTTGAATGATATCTATAACAGATCGGCGGTCTCGCCAACATTCGAATGATTCGTAAAGGAGCAAAACTCCTTTATAATAGGCATTGATTTACCGGAGATTTCTGTATCCTCGGTTTACGATGCTATCTATCTCCTGCTATACCGGAATTCTATTTCTTGAGATCGAATGTCGATTTACCTCGGAATTCCACATCGATCTTATTCTTGAAGTCACTGTCGACCCGGTTAAGGTTGCCCGCGATTTATATAAATTTATCAATCTTCCTACTTTGTTATTAATCATCATATCTTTGTTTCGAACTTATCTTCGAATCAAATTTCTCTTTGATTTGAGTCCATCAAATTTGAAACCCTATCCTTATTTTGAAAATTCATTCCTGTATCGTCGAGCAAAGAAATGTATTTGCAAACTAATATATATAAATGCTTTAGAACATATTGTGTTGTTTGAGTTGTTGATGTTGATTTGGTTTTCCGATCGATTCGTCTGATCAACGCTATCGATAGGATTTCCAAAACACTTGAGCAGAGCAAACTGACACAATATCGTTCTCAAAATTTGATAAATAAAATAAAAGTTTTGTATGATTATATTATATATAAATATAAGTTTTCTGAAATTAAATTGTTAATGAATTTGTTGTCTGAAATAATAATATTTGATTTTCATTTATTGTTTTGTAAACCATTGACTATTGCATAACATAAATAAATGAATTTATAAACTTGGTTATTGATTGGAATTTGAAATGAATTTAATTCAGAAATTTGAGAATTTATTAGTTTCCGGTGATTTCGAACTTTGGTTTTTAAAATTTTAAAGTATATATTATTGAAGTATTTTCGAATAAAAATAGTTTTCAAAGAATTTTTAAAATGTTGAAATCAGTGCTCTTCTCTTTGTCGCTGGAAAATAATTTCGGTGATGGCGGCCGCATCATCGACATTCATCTTCGAGTTTCGAAGTGGAGATACTATTCTGTAGCCTTGCTACGGTTTTGTTTTGAAAAATATTTTGATTTGAATTTCTTCAGTATAATTTGATTTATATATATAGGTATCTTATTTTAAAATTTAATTTGATTTGATATAAATATATTATATATATATCTCTAAATTGTTTAAAGTTAATCGGAAATTTAATTCTTAAAATCATGTTAAAAGATGTTTTCAATTATAAATAAAGCTAAATTTTGGATAAATATTTAAACTTGAAATAATTGAATTTGAAAATTTTATTTGTATAGTACAAATTGCTTTTCACAATAACTTACCTAAATTATTCAGAAGTTAAAATACAATTGGATAATATACAATATAAAATGATTTTATAAATAAATTTTTATTGTTTATAATAAATGTTATACACTTATATTTTGATTATACAAAAATGCTAATAAAAGATGATAGAATAATAAGTTAATTGAATAATAGATGAGACAAATAAATTTGTTTTGAAAGAATTAATAAATTGAAATTTGATCAACATATGAAAATACCTTGAATTTAAAAGAAATTAATAGATGTAAATTAATTTAAATCGAAACTTTTATGTTTTTAATTAATTTATATGGTTTAAATATATGTAATAAGATATATTAAGTGAAATAAACTTAATAGTAATTTGGAATAAAGAAGAATTTAAAATTGTTGAAGAAAATATGATTATAATAAAAGACTATTCAAATTTATGGTTTTAGAAATTGTAAATTAAAGAAAATGGGATAATAAGATAATGAATTTAGAAATAGTTGAGATTGATTTTAGTGAAATCAAATGGATTAAATCAATTATTGAATATCAATTAATTTAAATTTGAATTTATATGGTTTAAATTAATTGTTATTTTTTATTTAAAATCTGTTTTTCTTTCTGGTTGTTTCTATTCTCCTACCTCGTTCCTTTTCGGGGACGAAAAGTTTTGAGTGGGGGAGAGTGTAACGACCCGTAAATTTCAACTGTTTTAATAACATAATTAGTTGAAATTTTATGAAATTTTAAAACGATAAAATTTTGAAATATAAATTTGATATTTGGAATGCGTCTAGTTAAACATAGCAACTGGTAAATTTTCGTCCGAAAATACGAAAGTTTATTTCACGCGTAAATTTACTTCAATTTAATCAGTTAAAAAGCAATGAAAATAAAATGTTTCGGAACCTAAATATTTTTACATAGAAAAATTCTAAACCATCTTCTGAGCAAGATGTCAGTTTGTCGTTTTTCCAAATTCGGACATCTTTGGCTCCGTCGATCTTATTTTTCAGCGGTTTCTTGTATTTTCCGCTATTAGAAATTTTGAATTTTTATAATTCAATCATACCACTGATATCTTTATACCGTTTTGATCGCCTCGTCGTGCCGACCTCAACAGTGTATTCATTTGTGTGTTTCGAAGCCCGGTATGTCGAGAAAATCGTTAAACAGTCAACCGTATCGGTACCCGTTCGAGTCTATTTGTGTTCCATGACTATTCAAATCTTCCCCAGCTGAAATTCAACGGTAATTTGCTTTTATTATTTCATTAATTCGCGTGCCGTGACACACTCTATTCCCAAAATTCAAAATTTAATTTGGCCTTTATTATTCCTGCCGTTCAAAATTTGGATCTCTGCAATTTAGTTTTGAAGAACCCAAAGGTTACAGCATAAAGGGGCATATATATCTTTTGCCTACAGGTTCTCCATCTCGTTTTCCTTTCTTCCACAAATCACGTTTCATTTTCTTTTCTTCTTTCATTTTTCACTGTTCAAGTTCAAAAAAAAAAACAAAAAAAAACGAAATTAAAAAAAACAAACAACCTCCTCTCTGCATCATTTCCCTGTCCGCCCTTCACCATTTAAAACTCCTCCGCCCCAGTCATCAACACCCTTAACTCCCTTCTAAGCAACCAACAGCCATGCCAAACACCCGAGCATCACCTCCCATCGGCCACACCTTGCTGAACCGATTCCTCCCTGTCGCCTATCTCGACCGATCTCCACTTCCTATCGCCGAAGCTCACCAGCCGAGCAAACCTCTTGTCTCGTGCAACCACGCCACGGCAGCCTCCGTCTCCACCCTTGCTCTTTTTCCCGGCCACGACAACCGCCCAGCCGCTCTTTTTCTCCTCCGCGTCGACCTCCTCAACCCGAGCCTCATCTCCATCAGCCGCCTCCTCTCCTTTCTTTTTGTCACGCCTCCGACCACCCTTCCTTGTCCCCTCGCTATTCTCCGTCCTGTGCTCCTCTGGTAAGTATAAATTGTATAACAACTTCTACATGTATACATAGTTTGGTATACATGGGTTTCCGTGCCTGCTTTGTCATATTTGGATGCCGATGTAAATGTATAGGTTGGTTTATAAATATATACGTCTTCAAAGTTTATACCTATCCTATTTTCATATATATATTTTGTTGTAAAGTTTATATACATAGGTAGCTCGTAAGATATATTGAATAGGTCTGCATGTAGATGTATCTTGTAAAGGTCAGCTTGTTTGCATGTGTACATAACAGTTGATTTCGATTCCGATTCCTTTAGATATATAAATTTTGATTTTTAATATATGTATAATGGAAGGTTGATATGTGCAGTGGATATATTATATATATATATATATAAGTAATTGTTTTAATTTATACTGCAGACTTATTCATTTTGCTTTAAAAATTTATGCCTCATATATATGTTCGTTACTTTGTTTATATAATAAATCGGAGTCTGTTATATATTAGCCTATATACAGCCTGTACTAGTGACACATATTGCTTTAAATATTTGTTGATGTACCTAGTCTATATGTTAGTTTATACGTATAGTATACCTAAGTTCGGGTTTAATAAATGGGCAGAGATTTATTTAATTTTGTTTAGATTTAGTATTTATTTCAAATCATATAGTACGTATATGTGTTAGATTTAAACAATGGGTTTGATTTAAACGATGATTTTGAAATGCCTATATTTAAATATGTGTTCGAAAATTTAAAACTATGATTTTTATAATTACTTATATATAGTTAGACATATAAGTTCATTTATACTATCTATCTTCATAAATCTGTTTCTGATTCGTTATCGATTTCTGTTATCAGCTTCGTTCATCAAATTCGTGCAAATCTAGCATTGTTTTGGATTCGAAGCTCGTTTTCTTGTCTAATCTATCTAGCCTCGAAAGGTGAGCACTCACTCACGATTAACGTTCTTTTATTTATTAAATTTGATTTCAATTGAAACGACAATTGAAATATGCTGCAGTTAGTTACTTACACTGTTTTATATGCTATTACCTGTATCAGTTCACATATGACATCTGACATCTTTATCTGTTAATTATTTATGCGATGATAATACAGTTTGGCTGATAATTGATTGATTGTTGATGTTTATATTGGACGTTAAATTGTTAGTGTTAAATGATAAATAGTATGCCAGATTGAAATGGATATAGGATAGTTAGCGATTTTTAAAACTGATTTATATGTTAAATTTGATTAGTTGAATATGACCCCTTTTAATTGTTAAATTAATTGACATGTAGAATAGTGATAATTACACTTTGAACCATTGAACGTATATTTGATTAATTGTTGTAGTGTTAAAATTGAAATCGAATGACAATCGAAGAACCGTATAAATATTAGTGTAATAATCTTTAATCTACATGAAATGATAGTGTAGATTCTAGAAATAATTATATTAATTCGTATGAATAACAATGCGAATTAATACGGTTATTTCGGGATTATTTGAATTGATTATTGGATTGTTATTGTTTGTTGTTATTGCTTGTTTATTTACTTTGACACCATCCCAGTTATCACACTGCAAGTTCCCTTTGTTATGCTTTGATTTTGAATTGAATTGGAATCGGGTTGAAATGATAAATACCCAAATTGAACTTTGACCTAGGATAGAGAATTAAATAAACCCAATTGGTCAATAATTTGATTTAAAATATAATAAAGATTTTATTTGAATAAATGATAAGGTTTTGAAATGAAGTTGGAATTTGAATTTTTATGAAAGGAAAATGTTAATATTTAATAATATGAAACAAAATATTAACAAATGTAATTGATGAAAGAATGTTGTTTAATTTGAGAAATGATTGAATTAAGTTTGAAATTAAAATTAAGTTTGAAATTATTAAAATTTGAAATTATTTAATAATTAAGTTTTGAATTATTTAATAATTAAATAAGATTGAATGATTTAATAATCAAATTGAATTGAATTCTTTAATAAGAGAAATTGAACTTTTGAATAATTGAATTTACTTCATAAATAATTGAAATTGAGTTTCTTTATTAATTAAGTTTTGGAAAATTATTTAAGTAAGTAAATAAGTGAAATGGAATTTCTTTAACAAGAAATGAAAATGTGATATTTTTGGAATTAATGTAAGACTTGTAATTGAAAGAATTGATTTGACGAATTTAGTTTAATTCAAAATTGTAAATTTTGATTTAATGAAGTTGAACTTAAGAATTGATTTAATGAATTGGAAATTTAATAGAAATTGTTTTGAATGATAAAGTAACTTAACGAATATTGAATGAAATCGATAAATGAGTTTAAATTGATTTGAATGTTAAATAAAATTTATTTAAATGATTTCGGAATGGAACTTATATACGAACTTGAATCAATATTTGAATCGTTTTAAATAAATTTGAAATTGTATTATAAGATTTTGAAATGGTAATTTGGAAGTTTTGAAACGAAAATTTTGGAAATTGATTTCGAAAGACAAACGAAATGTTGATTTATAAACTCTGATTGAAATTGAAATTGATTTGGTTTTGAAATATATTAAACGACCAATCGGTGTAATAATCACGAAAGTTATTAAAGAGACCGGAATCGGTTATGGATATACTCTCTATCTAAACCGAAAACCACTTTAATAACTATACGCGGAGTGTGATCCAGAATGAAGTGGTTGGAATGATGTACGTGATGACTGAAGAAAGAGAATGATGATGGATAGCCTTGACACTTGTGTCAAATTGGAAATGACTAAAACAGCTACTCATTACTTGTTGTCGATTGGTGCACCCTTGATTTTGGGAGTGTTGTTTCACGGTGTTGTGGGCGCTGCGGCGTTGCGTTCTCACCAGTCCGGATCAGGCAAACGGTAGTATCACTACCTTGGGTATTGCCTCATGTGCCTTGTCATACTTGTATTCCCTATTCGCGACCACTACGAATTTGTTTTGTACCTTTAGTATATGGATTGCCCTCTGGTGACTTCCGGTTTTGGGGAAACTACGGTCTTGTATATGCTTTTGGGAATAAAATGTGTTAAGGGTGGAATGGGCCATGACTTAACACTATTTTGATATCTTATTATTACTGATAGACATTATCTACTTATCATACACTACTACATAGTAGATAGTTTAACGGATCCTTAAAGGATGGTTATTCCAAACATCCTTTGAGTTACTTGTATTTCAATTGCTATTTCACTTGAGTTGGATTTATTGATATAAGAATGTTAATCCTGACTCGAGTGTCTTGTGTTTTTGCTTTACGCTCGGGTCAGACTGAGTGATCCAGTATTCGAGACTCACCTTTGGAGTTGGAGCTTTGCTTGAAGATCCAACCTTCTATTCTGCTTTCAGTATTCGATGATTCCAGTGATGTATTTTGATTTGTATCTGATGTATCGTATTACTCTTCCGTTGTATCTGGTTTAACTCTGATGTAACTTATACATTTATATAGTAGCTTCATGAACTACTATCTCTTTTATTTCCGCTGCATTTATTACTCTGTGTCTGTGATCTGTGATTATTTATTTACTGTATATGTTCAGTTTTTCCAAATTTATATTAACAACGCGGTATTTTGAGCAATTCAATTCCGGCATGAGTGTCTACCTATACACTTATAATGGATGTGAATGGTCCAAAATAGCGGGTCGTTACAATATACGGACACCGTTGGTCTATATTTTGAAAAATGATTTCTAAAGTTTTGAAAGGAATATACGGTTTTAATAAATATTGATTTTTAAAATATAATATATATATAAATGTTATTTTTATATATGTCTAAATTTTAGATTTTTAAAATGATATGTTTTAGAAATTTTAAATTAATAAGTTAGTTTTGAAAATATAAATTTAAGATTTTACTTATAATTTTATTTTTTAAAAATATATAAAATATTATTTAATATAAATTTTACCTTAAATAATATGATTTAATTTAATAAAAAATGTAATTTAATTAGTATATAATATGTTTAAGTATTTATTTAAATTTATATTAATACTTTAAAATAGATTTTATAACTTTAATAATAAAGGTTGGGAAGATAAATTAAAGTTGAATTGGAATTTAAATTGGTTAATAATTGAATTTAAAATGAGAATTGATTTAAACTTATTGACTTTTGAGGTTTGAAAGATATGATTTATAACTTGATTTGATAAAAGGTGATTAAATGAATATTCTCAACTTTAAATAAAATTGAGATTGAATATTTGATATTGATTTAAATTTATAAATTGGGATTTAGATATAATGTTATTAAAATGGTTAAGTGGATATTTTCCAATTTGAATGAAATTTAAGTTAAATGTTGAAATATAAATGGAATTTATATTGTAAATGTTTGAATATATAAACTTGAACCTTTGAACTTTAAATTTGAAATGGTTAAACTGGAATTGATTTAAATTGAATTTTGGAATTTAAGCTGATTTGAATCGGTTTGTGAAATTGGAGGAAATTATTTTTATTATTAATATATATAAACTATTTTAATATATAAATTATTTTAATCTATAAATTATTTTAATTTATAACTATTTTAATATATATATATATATATATTATTTCAATATTCAAACTGTTTAAGTTGGAAGTGTTATGATCTCAAAGTGTTATGATTTCAAAGTGTTATGATTTCAAAAGTGCTATGGTTTCGAAAGTGGTATAATTTTGAAAAGTGTTACGATTATAGAAATGAATATTATTTAAAGTGAATAATGATATCGAACTGATATGGTTTTGAATGAATATGATATTTTGATATGAAGTATAAACTATTTGAGATGAAATGACCACGGTGTGAAATAAGCGTTTGGTTGTTAAAAAGACCAGGATTGGATATTATCATACTCTCTGCCAATAACGAAAACCACTTTAACAACTGTGTACATGGTGGAGATTCCAGAATGAAGTAAGATGGTTTGGTGATAATTCTGTATGGTATTTACGTAGTCTTGACTCCCGTGAGTCAGCTTGATGTGGCTAAAACAGGAGCTATACCGAGCCAAATGAGGTCATTCCTCTGATCGGGCACATTTCTTCGATACCATTCTATTGCTTTATGATTTGATTGGGTGCACCCTTTGATTTGGGAGTGTGTCACGAGGTGGGCGGTAGTAGCTGCTATGCGTTACCACCAGTCCGGGAGTGCAAATGGTATATCTACCCTAGCATTGCCTCGAGCGCTGTGTCACATGCCCTATCGCACCTTCTACAAGTTTGTTTTGTGTCGTACCTATGGAGTGCTCCCTGATAGCCCACTTGCGGGTGGAGTTTACAGTATCTGTATAGACTACGGCATTATAAAAATGTGTTAAGGGGGATATGGTAATGCCTTAACGCTATTTTAATAGTTTACTTTACTATAGACATATTATAATAGCGTATATTACTACATAGTAGATAGTTCCATGGATCCTTAGAGGATGGAAATCCCAAACATCCTTTAAGTTACTTGTATTTTAGTTGACATTTCACTTGAGTTGAATTTATTAATATGAGAATGTTTATCCTAACTCGAGTGTTTTGTGTTTTGCTTTATGCTCGGGTCAGACTGAGTGTCACAGCATTTGAGGCTCACCTTTGGAGTTGGAGCTTCACTTGGAGATCCATCTGTATCCATTCAGCTTTCAGCTATCTAGTTGTTTTGTTCAGGCTTGTCATCTGTTTGTATTCGAGACTATATTGTATTTGAGATATTCTGTTGTATTTTATTTCAAACTCTGTTGTTTAAATAGTAGCTTCATGAACTACTATTTATCATTTCCGCTGCTTATTGTTATATTACTCTCTCTGTGTGATTGATTTATTTACTGTATATGCTAAGTTCTGCCAAATATAAATTAACAATCTGTTGTTTTGAGCAATTCATGTCTGACATGTGTGGATGCGAATGGTTCAAAATAGCAGGTCGTTACACCTTGTACATACATAAGATTATCATGAATGAATAAAAACTTCGCTAGGAAAGAGTGCTATCGCGATATATCATGAAGCGATTGCTTGGCAAGATAACAAGCTATTGCAAGTAGTCCCACAAGGCCCCATGATCTATCTCCAAGTAACAAAACAAACAATCAAGCCGTCATGTGCAAACAAAGCAACACAAATTAATGACATCAATAAATGTTATTGCGGGTGGT
This sequence comes from Allium fistulosum, assembly GCA_030737815.1. Classification (NCBI taxonomy): domain Eukaryota; kingdom Viridiplantae; phylum Streptophyta; class Magnoliopsida; order Asparagales; family Amaryllidaceae; genus Allium; species Allium fistulosum. Next base: position 1,183,436,516 of record CM060903.1, read on the forward strand.
TTTGATTGGGTCATCATGAAGAGTTACCAAAAACATTAGGAAGTGTTCCTTTGAAGCCATCATGAAGAGTTTGGTGGGTCCATCAAAATAAGTTCCTAATAGTTATTGTGATAAGTCTTGTAAATTTGTCACGAAGAGTTGAATAAGGCAATGTGGTTGAGCTATCGCAAAGAGTTGAACACAGCCATCGCCCGTAATCTATTACTTTAATAGGAAAGGAGAATCCAGAACTTTAATAGACTGACATGTGTCCTATTATAGATCCCTCGCTCACATGATTCACAACTATTTTTTTCCATATTTCCCTCTGTTGCATACTTTATATTTTACAAAATGTCATCACGTTTATAACCTTTCCTATTAGCACTCTCTCTCTCTCATCCATATTTCTTAAGGAATACAGATGTGTAAAATCTACAAATTTCGTACAAAGTGTCATCACGTTTATAACCTAAAACTCTTATCGATGCGAAACCGGCAATCACTTTGATGGGGATGCCTCCTTCTTCTCTATTGCAGCCTTTAAGCCATCTCATCTTAGAAAGGAAGATCACTAACCCTCCTTTTAAGGTAGCGATTTTCTCTGTTTTTCTTCCATTTGTTCGATTTACTTATTTCTTCTGAATTTAGGAATATGTTATTATGGATTTACAGTTAAATTTCTTTGACTTTGACTGCACCGTTTGTTGATGTTATTACTCAATAGTTGTTGGATTCCATTCATTCCAGATATTGAAGGTAAAGTGACAGCGGTATTTGTTATTCCACAGTAAATGTTGCATATTTTTTTCTTGTAGTTACAATCATTGAGTTTCAATTATTTAGTTATGATTCATATGCATTTCAATTTCTTCAGATGCAGCTAATTGTCAAAATCTAAGCAAAATTCATGTATTTCTTGTCCCTGTTAAAACAAGGATAAGCATTTGTTTGAATTGAAATGTTATATGTTGTCCTAAATTTTGAGAATGTGTGTTATTTTTTATTATCATTCATACTATTAGTGTTATGTTCTATCATTTGCATATTTAGTTTAACTATATCCTTTTATAAGATGACAATAATACACTTTCATTTAATTGTGTAATTGTTTCATCAGTTCAACTCATATGTTTCTTCCAGTATAGTTTATTTATTTAAACGAAGTTATTATTACCTGTCATTATTAATGAGCTCTTTGCGTTATATCTTCACTATGTGCATATCGATATCTTCTTAGTAGACAGTAATGCTTTGACTATCAAAATGGACTAGGTTGTGTTCATACTACCTTTTGTATCCAAAAAATATAATATTGTGATGTAAAGAGTAGTGAAAAAATATCTATAGCAAATAAATATCTACATTGAAGACCATCTATGACGCCCCACTCCGAGACCCACATTAGCAAAGAGTATTACTAGGTAACACCGTCTGCTATTACGGAGAATAGAGCTGGATAGGAGCGACCATCTATAGCCTTGTCTTAGTTATCTATTGAATACGCCGACAAATTGCCACTTCTTTCTCAAATGGATCGACATATCCAATAAATTCTTAATACAAAGCCATAGGTGGCTGAAGGATCTATCAGAATAAAATATAACAACTCAAATGTAATACACATCACAGAACAGTGGATCATCACATACATTTACACATATACAGATACATTACAGAGTATACAAAATGATACATGTCAAGTGGTAAAGCACCACAATATACAGGCGAGTCAAAAGAATACATATCAGAGTTACAACCAAAAAGGACTTCACAAAAAGCTATAACAAAAAGGAGCTAGCAGAATAGTCCATGCGGAAGCAAAATAGGCTAAGTCCAATGTACCTAACCTGAAACATCTCGGTCTGACCCGAGTATAAAATACACGGGTCAGTCTAGCTAAACAAATCAGTTAGATAAACTAAATGATAATGAACATACAAGGTCATAAAATACCACAAATATCTCCAAAAGAGATAACCAGATCTTTTAACAAAAGATGAATCATAACAAGCCTCGTATCATCGGCAACTCAAATAAACAAAGGATATGAATATCCCAAAACAAGCTAAAAAGCCAAATAACAAATACCAATAAAGGTAACACAAGTTTCCACAAGGTAATCGCTATATATCGTGTGGTTCAAAGGACCTGCACCGAAGGGCGATACACTAGGGAAATATAATTGTCAAAGAAACAAAAGATGCTCAAGCTCAGTACTGTATAACAAGGATCCACAAACCCGAAGGCAAAAAACCCAAATATCACTCGAGCGGTGACGAATGACCAACTCCAAAAGTGATACTATAGGGCAACAAACCCGAAGGCACAAACCCGAAGGTACAAGCCCGAAGGCAACATACCCGAAGGCAACAAACCCCGAAGGCTCAAGCCCGAAGGCAACAAACCCCGAAGGCCACAAACCCCGAAGGCAACGAACCGTAGTGGCGAAGGTCCGGAGACCCAGTACTGGACACCACTAACTGGCAGAATGTGTCACAACTCTTAGAAAGGAACCCGAAAAATTTTAACGTGAGTCTCATACCATACGTTCGCACTAAACGGTTTACTAACCGTTAGTCAATTTCACACTCAAAGCAGTACAAAGTTCACCTCATCTCATCGGTAAACCAGACCCAAAGGTCAAAACGGTCAAACGAATAGATTAGGAATTAACTGGAAAGATAAACCCACGTGTTCATAGCACGCGTTTTATTTAGTCATTTAATTCTCCTCCCTCTTCGCTCAAAGTGCAAAATTGTATGTGTTTTATATAGAGATTATAAATTGGAGAAACGAGCTTTTAATGCAATTTAAAAAGATCACTTTATAAAAACCCGTGTACGAAATCTAAAAAGGAATCATCAAAGTCAAAAATGCGATAACAACTAATTGGATCGACACGAATCGATTTAAATCGGAAACCTAAGCAAATAAACAATTTGGGCCGAGACAAGCAGGTCAGTCGACTGAACTAGGAGGTCAGTCGACTGGCCCAGTGCCTGGAAACTTTCGGTTTCCAGGTCAGTCGACTGACCCAGGTTGTCAGTCGACTGACACAGGGACAGAATGTTTTCTGCCTCTGGTTCAGTCGACTGAACCTGCTTCCAGAGCAGAATCAACCTAGCCCCTTTTGGGGCAAAATCGACAACACGGAACGGAAGCGAACAAGCGAGCAACAAAGACTAAGGATTTACGCCAAGTGACAACCCAGCCTTGTATGGCCCTCTGAAACACTCCACTAACGTGTTCAAACATCAAAGATTGAATTTTCACAAAATTGGACTTCAAAACCAAAAATTGGAAAATCCACCAAATCAATCCAAATCGAAAACAAATGAACATGAATAGATGTTAGGAATTCTTACCCAACCACAACCAAAGCTATATGCTTAGACGTGAGTTCAAAAACTCACCTATTAACTCAAAAACAATGATGAGAAGCTCAAACACAAAGAAAAGATCAACCACTCTTCACTTCTACTCTACAAGCTCCAATCTAAGATCAAAACAAGTATTTCCTAAATTAGGTTATAGGAAATTTTTGAAATTGGAGAGAGATTGAGATGGAGAAGGTGAAAAGAAGGCTTACCTAAACTTCTCTTTGATTTTGGAGCAAGAATTTGAGTTTGCAAAGGAAACTAGGGCTTGGAATTTCTATTTCCCATTCTCTTCCCCCATTTTCAGTTGAGCTAGAGTGTTAGGAAATGAATTGAGTGAATGGATGAAGAGTTAAAGAGTAAGGGTAATAAGTTGGGTTAGTGGGCTGAAACCCAAACCCAAAAGCCCAAATAGAAAATAGCAAAATTCTACTCACTCCAAACATATCGATGCTTATACTCAAAAAGATCGCAAACGCCATTTTGGACTCAATGGAAGTGGTCCCGAGTCCTAATTCGACCGTTTGCATAAAGTGACATTTCAAACTTAAATCTGACTAACGACGCTATATTTAAATAAAACATTTAAATATAAAATCGTAAAATATGCGGGTTGTTACACCATCAGTTTATGTGCTAATATGAGGCAAAAAGTTTGTGAAATTATAATTTAAGGTTTCACAGGTTACACTAAACTGCTAATCATACATTTAATTATTATGAATACTCTGTTTTTCGAATAACCTGGAGTGGAGTATTTAATGTGGTCTATGTAATCTAATAGTTTATCTAGCTCAACTTTCAATAGAAACTTTTAACACCGTTATTACTAAGAATACTATTGTTTTTATTATTAATAATTTTTGTTGTTGATATTACTGTAATATAATTTTACTATTCTAAACTCTGTATGCTTGCAGGATGATAATAAGTTTCCAGTATTACTCCTGCTTTCAAATTTGCTAATATTTTAATTACATGATTTGAAGACAAAATGATATAGTTTCTAAAGAAAAGATTTTTTATTTTTTTATTGCTCTTTTACATATGATTATGACACATTTAGTTTATCACAACCATATTCTTATGTAATTATCTATTCTGCCCTTGAATCAAATAGTGAAATCAAAGTAACTCATTTTTGCAAACATTACAACTAATCTTAAATTGGGAAGCAAAACAAATTTTGAAAATATATGAATATACAAAACCCGTTAGCAATAGAATCTAGTTTATAGAAGGTGCAAGTTTTGAACAGGCCAAAATATGATTTTATCGAACATATTGGCATCAATTAACTACAGATTGACATTAATTTTATCGACCAATGATGCTATATAAATACCGGTGTTTAACTATAAAATATGTTGCTATGTCCAAGGCTCTTAGTCTTTCTCCAACTATTTTTTTTTGCAAAATTTGCAACATATATTATTATGCGTTTAATGAATTTCTTAATGATTTTTCGAATAATTTCACTAATATTCTTCCAGTTTTTGGGCCAATTGACACTTGGATAAAAATTGGATATTTTTAACTACTAGCTTGGACACATTAAAATTAGATAAAAATTGAATTTCTTAATGGTATTTGATAAAGAATTTAAAAAAGAAATTAGATTGCATGATTTGCAAGTGTTGCTACCGCTTCTACATCAATACTCTTATAAATCTATAAAATAAGTAAACAAATAAATGAACTTTGACAAGCACCATTGTCCCAGTGATTAAGTGATTCGACTTTGGTGCGAGAGGTCACAAGTTCGAAACTTGCGTAGCGTGATTCAAACATTTATTGACACATAATTTGTGGTTTGTTGCCCCAGTGACATGTTATATCTAATTACCATTTCAAAAAAATTGAATTTTGCAGACTTCACGAAGGAAAATTTCAATATATAGCTTCATAAGGCTGCAAGCAACACTATGGAACTTTCACAATTTCAATGTCATACTCTTACCGCTTAAGGGCACGTACATGGTTTTAATGTGGATAAATACCATCTTTGTTAAAAGTAGTTTCGCTTTTTTTGAAGTAAAAGAATATTGTTGCAATATTTTTGTTATTTCCAAGAAACACGTAATTTGAACTAAAAAAGGGCTCTGTTGTTATAGGTGCTACTGGATCAAGAACCTGGTAAACAATACAACAGATTATCGATGGCAGTATGAGGAATTTTTCCATCTGGTTCAATAGTCCTTGGAATTAGTCGTCTATTACTATTTGAAAATAAACTTCTTCCCAGTGCTTAAAACGCTAATGTTTGAGGTTCTGCTACTTTGCTTTTGGGATGCTGATTGTAGAAATGGCGGTCAGTCATAGTATTAATGTATTATTGATTCTTGCTGGTATTTTTAATTTGAATTGTTATTGTAAATTATTTTGGAATGTTTGCAAGTACATGTGGCTAACCACTTAACATTTTATTTATTAGTTATCTAAATAGAATGCATTTCGTAGTTTGTATATGTTAGGAGTGTTGTATTATGTGGTAAAGTTATGAACTTAGAAGTTGCTATTTTGTTTTAGTAGGAGCAGTTTTTGGTACAGTATAATATGTTTTTGCTCCCTAGATAAGGTAATTGATATTAAGCAAGAAGATGAATATGCAGTCGGTAGGGCAAAGCATCCAATCTACTAAAATGAAGGTTTTCAGAAAACTTTTCAGACTCTTGATGCAAAAATAAGCCAATTTAATTCTACAATTGACAATTCCTCGCATTGTCGCTCATTCATGAAATAAAGGAAGTTATTGCCGTTGATAAGAAAAAACTACTAATGAAAGATTGTACAAAATTGCAGGTCCTTTTAGAGTTGAGAAGGAAGTGGATAAATTTATTGTTTCTGTTCAAGGACTTTTGCATGGCATCTATGTAAAGTATGACAGAAGCTTGGTACCCCATATTCATGTTGATAAGAAAGCAAGATTTATACATTTTAAGCTTCAAAACTAACGAGGTGAACTTATGCTTGACATATATGGGAAAAAAGGTCTGTTGGTATATTTATGCTTTCCATTTAAAGCTATTTGTTAGAAAAATGACATATATGGGAGAAAAAGGTTAGCCGGTATATATATTCTTTCCAGTAAACTACTTGATAAATAATAAAATGTGAGTAAGAGGGATTTTGTGGTGAAATATTAGGCTCATTTGAGGGTAACTACTTTATAGCTGCCTATGTCAAAGTTGCACAAACTAAAAACAATTTCCTAATCAAAGCATGCATTATTAGTTATTACAACAAGTATGGATAATGAATATTTTATAAAGCTCTTCATTACTAATTTTAGTTATGGCATTTAATAAAGGATCTTAAGTGGAAATGGACCAAAGCACATATATGTATCCTAAATTATGCCGATGTGGATGTTTTATTTTTTATATGTCTGAATGTACTTTTAGATTCCAGCATCAGAAATAGCTTGAGGCATTGCATCTTTTGGAGTGTGGATGGTACTGTGTCCACCTTATGTAAAAAAAATAACAAGAACGATCTCCTGTCTCATTTTCACCATTAGCCAAACTGTCACTTTACAATGTTACACAATAAAAAAGAAACAAGAATTCACTGTGTAGCATAAGAATTTAAATGGGAAATTTCCTAAATATAAATAAACACGTCTGCGGGTGCGGCGTAGTGGAAAGGAGGCTTGGGTTCCGGTAAAAGGACCCAGGTTCGATTCCTACCATGCGCTTCCCTATCCTATATAAATTTACCCGGGGGTATGGGGGCTTGGATCAGCGAACGGCTTTACTATACCCTCATCAGGAGTTTACCGGCTCGCCGGGTTCTCCTGGGTTCTCAAAAAATAATAATAAAATAAATAAACACCTCCGAATAACGTTGGGTAAATCACAAGTATGTGTTATAATATAGTTAATCAGTTCTTTATGACATGGACTCAAGTGGCTGTTTACAAATATATGTTGTCAGTTGTTAACTACTTCTCAAGTACTCTGTAATGTTTTGTCTATTTAGCATAATTTACATAGTTTCTACCTACTATAATTTCTGCTTTGCAGACAGTATTGTCATACTGAGAAAGGCATGTTGAATGCATCTACTCAAAGTTGACCAATTGAAATGGTGGACTAAATTAAATCATTCAGAGTGATCAATTAATCAGTGCTTGACCTATGTTGATGTAAGTATGCATGAGAGCAATGAATTCACATATACAGATTTTAACGTGGATTATTTAGAAGTCATTGGTTTTATTGAGAATGTTACTGTGGTTTTTTTAATGAAGAGGGAGATTCATCTTTGATGGTTTATGTAAGGTTGTACCTATGATAACGTTTTATGTATTTTCAGCTAAATTATTTTTTATTTATGTATTTCTAATAAAATAGATTAACGATGGTTTACATTGTGCTCTTACTTTTGTTTTTGTTTAACTAAAATTTTATCACAGTCAGTATCCGGATTATGTTAGTACACTATATACATCTTTAAATTTCTTTTAGCGATCAATGATTTATGTGTTGTCTAATAAAAACGTAATTTTTTAATAGAAACTAAAAATTAAAGTGTGATTCAAATTACATACATACACAGACATACACTATACACATATTTATATGCACACACCACGTAATTAAAATGTACTAAACAAGTAGCAATCAAAATTATGTTGGGTTGCATCATATACACAAGAGGTAAGGGGTTTGGTCTTCAACCTACAGGTTCGAAGTTGGATTGGACGTTTACTATGAAAAAGTTTATTTTTGATGATTTATGATGTATTCCATTACATGTTGGAGATTGTAATATATGACGAAAACGCAAAGCATATTCACAAGTTCATGTACTCAATGATATTGGCAAAAATTTAGCACAAGCAACAAAGTAATAAAATATATAACTACAAACACCAAACAATAACTTCAAAACTTTGGACCATCTTTACAACTCTATAGCCCGTGTGCGTAGCACGGGCCACACACTAGTCTTTAATGGAAAACAAAAGCCATCACGAAGAGTTATCGAGAAATGTTTCTATAAGTCCATAATGATAAAAAGCATTAATAGCTATAAAAAATGATATGATGGAGCCATCGTGAAGAGTCATCATGTGCTATTCTCAAAGACAAGGTCGTTGCCAAGTGTCTCTAAAAGTCGTCGTGTGCTGTCCTCAAAGACAAAACCATCGCCAAAAGTCTCTAAAGGGAGTTGCATGTTATTCTCAAGTATAAGGTAGAGCCTTCTCTAAGAGTTCCCTAAAGTCAACGCGAAGAGTTTTCGTGAAGTGTTCCCATAAAGCAAAATTACAGGGTCGTCGTGATGAATCAATAAACCAATCATTGGGAAACTATCATGAACTAACTAAATGAAGCCTCTATTTTATATTTAAGCTATAGCAAGTTAAACCTGCAAGTTAAAATAAGAAAAGAAGGTCATTGTAAATGTTTCTTGGAACCATCATAAACCAATCTCCCCACGACGCCAGCTATTCCTTATGAAAATCACATCTAGCTTTCACTCACTCTAGGAGACATGTGGTGTCAATCCAGCAGCTGGAATCCTCTATAAATATAGGGGAACCCCTCCTCCCCCAAAAAGGGAAGATTTTTTTTCTGATTTGATATTCTTCTTCATTTTCATTTTTTCTATCCTATACAAATAAAGCAAGAGTAGAGAGCTTTAATGGCCAACAACACCATTCATGATTTTAATTTTATATGAAAAGACTTAGCTAATATAGAAGTTGCATAATGATACTTCAAGAACGCAAAGCTAACATCTATCAACTTATGATCAACATACTTGACTAGGTGTATAACCCTACTCAAGTATTCCAAATTATCTTGACCTACTTTTGGTACTAACACTAAGTGGTGCTTTTATTGAAAGCCCAACTTAGGGTCTTGTGGATTGATCATAATAGCATTAATATCATGGGAAACTTAACAAGGAAAGTTAGTGTCCAAGCATAAAAGGAAGTTGCAAATCATGTTCATCTTGAGGATAATGTGACCCCACAGTTTGACATAGGAAATGCGAGGAAGAGCAAACGTCTATACCTTAAGAGACGCTGAAGGAGAAGGATGAACTTCAAGCTATGAAGAGAAAGTTGGAAGTCATGAACGAGCGTATTAAAGCTTTAATTCCGCAAAAATCTCCATCAAAAAGAGTAAAAGAGACGGAAGGAGAGGAAGTTGAATCTCCACCCAAAAAAGGCGATGGAGTCAAATCTAAGAAGTAAAAATGTTGCAAAGAGCAATTTAGGAACGCAAAAGAGGGAAGAAAGTCCCCAAACTCAAAAACTGAATAAAAGTTCAAAATCACAGTCTACAAGCTCTACTTCGCAAAAGTATTATAAGCCGAAGTGGGAAAACTATGAAGATGAAGAAGCTTATTTTAGGGACTTAGCGGATAAAATGACAATGCACATGGTTGAATTAAAAGGAAAAAAGAATGATGGATCCTAAAGTCAACAACAATTTTAGGGGGCACCGTTCACCGAAAGGATCATGGCAGTACCATTGCCTTCTCATGTTAAATACTGATTATTAAGTATGACAACACCACTAATCCGGATGATCACTTAATGGCGTTTGAAAGTCAAATAGATCTATAATGCCCAGGTTCAGTCCGATGACGATTATTTCCAACCATATTCTTCGAAGTAGCAGCAAAATGGTATTGGCGTTACAGAGAAAAACCTATCTACTTAGAGAAACAATTCTCGTATGAGTTTTCAGCTCAGTTTTGCGCTTCGGAAGAACTACAGTTGATGCGAGCGCACTGGCCAACATCAAACAAAAACCAAGGGAAATGCTGAGAGACTATTTGAAGCGATTTAATACAGAAGCTAACAAAGCAGAAAGAGTAAGCGATATAGAGAAGTTAATGGCAATCAAATCTAGCTTGATCGAAAATACACCATTTTGGAAAGAGTTATACATTCATGGGTGCAAAGACTTACAAGATTTTCACTTCCAGGCCGATAAGTTTGTACGGATGGATGATACATTCCATAATAGGAGAAATCAAGGGGAGAAGAGAAACTTTTTATTCCCAAACAAGAAAGGAAGATGGGAAGTTTTCCAAAGATGAATGTTTTTAAACTAAATCAGCGGATCTTCTATATATATGTTGTTACAAAGGATGAACTCGATTACCCGGTTTCATTTAAAGCAAAGACGAATCCAAAACCAAATAGAGGAGAAGATTCCTGTGCCTACCATAAATTAAACGGTCAAAAAATGGATTAGTGTAGAGTTTTGGCAGGAAGTATATAGAATAAGATAAGAAAGGGAGCCCTCAAAGAATACGTGAAGATCGCTCAGAAGCCCACTGATAACGAAAAGCCGCTCATTAACAACACTAACGTCATGGAAAGTAAGCACCCACCTAGATTGCTATGGCCATTGAATCATATTGATGTGATTCATAGAGGACCCCACATAGCAGGATTGAGTAAGGGATCGAGAAGTAGGTACATGAGAGGGTAAAGAAGGAATCTACATAGTAAGCGATGAGCCTCCATTGAAGTCTTTCAAAAGCATAATCAAAATGCCAGATTTGGTGATAACTCCTCAAGAGCTAAGAGTAATTCGGCATCCCCATAATGACCTTCTTATGATAACCGCTCAAATAGGACCGTCACTTGTATCCAAAATTATAATAAACATGGGTGGCGCAGTGAATGTCATCTTCAAAGGTGCTTTTGAACAAATGAGGATTCTATAAGAAAAGCTTGTACTTAGCTTGGAGCTGATCTTTAGATCCAATAATAAAGGCTCTACTCTAGTAGGTAAGATCAAATTATTTGTGCAAATTGGCACTCCTTCACATTCAAGAATGTTTGAAACGTTGCTTGTGATCATGGACCAACCTTCCAACTACAATTATTTCTTTGGAAGGCTAACTCTTGACGAGATTGATGCTTTCGTATCATAGAAATATTTGTTGGTTAAGTTTCTCTGCAAAACAGGATGGGGAACTGTTCGTGGTAAGTAGTTTGATTCTCGTGAAATGTATTTTACTACACTTAAGCAGTTTAATAAAAATGAGGGGATCTAGTATGGACCAGAGTCAAGTAAATGTAATCAAAATCAAAAGCCCTTGCATATCGTACATGGGAACTGGTATCTAAGGTAAATAAACTAAACTTCCCTTCAGCGGTATCCCAGGAGATCAACAAAGAAGTGGATTCAAAGCGAGAAGGAGAAAGTATGTTGAAATAAACCAAGTAAGTTGTGATGAGAACGAGGTTTTGTAGAAAATAGTCCTTGACATAGATTCCAGAAATGACCGAGAGAATGCACAACCAGTGGAAAGTTTAGAAGAAGTAAGATCGGACCCTCAAGACTCTACCGATGTAGTGAAAATAGGTAATGGAATAAACAAAGAAACCAAAGAGAAGTTGACCTTGTTTTTCCAATCAAGCATAGATGTATTTGCATGGACCCACGTAGACCTGGAAGTAATTGATCCATCTATAATTTCCATATGCTCAACATCGTCCCAAAGCTTGCTCCAATAAAGAAGAAGAAAAGTTTGTTTGACAAGACCCACACTATAGCACTAAAGGAAGAGGTGAAAATGTTGTTAGAAAACAAATTTATAAGAGAAGTGTTCTACTCGAAATGGTTGTCAAATCTAGTGTTGGTGAATAAGTCCAATGGGAAGTGGAGGATGTGCGTCGATTATACGGATCTCAATAAAGCATGCCCGAAAGATTGTTACCCACTTCCTAGGATCGACCAACTAGTGGATGTAACTAATGGCCATGAATTATCGTATTTTATGGATGCTTATTCAGGATACAATCAGATTCCGATGTTTAAGCCTGACAAGGAACATACAAGCTTATCATAGGCCGGGGAATGTATTGTTATAAAGTAATGTCATTCGAGCTGAAGAATGCAGGGGCGACATATCAATGACTTGTGAATAGAATGTTTAAAGATCAAATAGGGAGAAATATGGAAGTTTATGTTGATGACATGTTAGTGAAATCTAAGAAAGTGGAGGATCATGTAGAAGACTTGAGCGAGATGTTTTAGGTATTAAGTAAGTATAAGATGAAATTAAATCCACAAAACCGCACCTTCAGAATCCGATCTGGAAAATTCTTAGGATATATTGTAAGTGCAAGGGGAATCAAAATCGACCCAAACCAAATAAAAGCTATTAGAGATGTAGCACCATCTAAAACATGCATGGAAGTGATGGGATTAAATGGACAAGTCGCAGCCCTTAATCAGTTTATGTCCAAAGCAACAGATAGGCGTATCCCTTTTTTTGATGTAATTAAGAAAAATAAAACCTTCTAATGGATATAGGAATGTCAAAAAAGGTTTCAAAAGTTGAAATATCATCTAGAATCACCACCGATACTTTTGAGCCCTATACATCGTTGTATCTTAACATGCCATCAGCTCGATTTTGGTAAGAGAGGAGAACATCCCAGTTTACTACGCGAGTAAAAGATTAAAAGATATTGAGACTAGGTACACGGTTATACAAAAGTTAGCATACTGTTTATTGTTGTCAGCACAAAAGCTGGGGTTTTATTTTCAAGCTCATCCAATCAAGGTTCTAAACAACTATCCACTAAGGCAAATTCTAAGTAAACCCGAAGTATCAAGAAGGTTGACAAAATGGAGAATGGAGTTGAGCCAGTATGATACAGAATATTTACCCATGACATTAATCAAAGAACAAGCTTTAGTAGATTTTGTCGCGGATGCACAAGGTCCATCGATGAATAGTCAGAAAAAGAAAAGAAACTCAAACCGAAGTAGTAGTTATACGTTGATGGAGCATCAAATGAATAGGGTGCAGGGGCAGGATATGTGGTAGTTACCCTTGATGGGCACATGCTTTATTATGCCATGAAATTAGGCTTTCCATCAACCAATAATGTAGCGGAATATGGATCAATGATTATTGGATTAATCCCGGCGCGGCAACTCAAAATTCCCAGAATCAAAATATTCAGCCATCCACAATTAATGGTAAACCAATTGAACAAAACATTCCAAACTAAGGACACTTGATTAGCTCGATATGTCAAAAGAATCCATGAGATGTTGGTTCACTCTAAGGATTTCTCCCTATACAAAATACCAAGGGAAAAGAATGCACAAGTAGACTCTTTGGCCAAACTATATAGTTCACGAGGTGCACTGGAGGTTAAAATCATACCTGTTAGGTTTCAACCAAACCCAAGTATTGGATCTTAGGTATGTTTACAATCAAACAATGAGAAAATTCCCTAAGAAAATAGTGATATCATTAAAGATCCACGAGGGATAGATGCTCATGAAAACCTGCACAATGATAGTTGGATGACGCCCTTAGTTGAATATATTGAAAAGGGTATCCTACCAAAAGAAATGAAAGAGGTGTGGAAACTAAGCTATAGATCCCCCTTGTACACCATAGTTTATGGAATATTATATAAGGTGGGATATTCAATGCCTTACTTAAGATGTGTTACTCCCGAAGCGGGCATGTGATTGCTGACAAAAGCACATGAAGGATTTTGCAGAGATTATTCCAATAGGATAAAGCTGGCTAAGAAAGTAATGAAATAAGGGTATTACTGGCTCCAAATTATAGAGGAGGCCATAAAATATGTCAAAAGGTGTGGCAAATGCCAAAAAATTCTCTAAAATCCCATGACTCCCTCCTAGCAACCTAACCATCATTTCAAGTCCATGGCCTTTTAACATATGGGGAATTGATCTGATCATTCCTTTTTCGGTATCAAGAAGGGGAGCAAAATTTGTTATGTTAGTAATCAATTACCATATGGGTAGAAGCCGAACCCCTGCCTAACGTAACCGTCAGAAAAGGTCTAAAGTTTGTCATCAAGAATATACCGACAAGATTTTGGCTCCTAAACAAGATTATTTCTGACAATGGAACCCAATTCGAAAGCGAGGAGTTAACTTACTTCTGTGAAAAGAACGGAATCAGAAAAGTTTTTCATTATTAGCTCACCCAAAAGCTAATGGAGCAGTAGAGGCGACAAACAAAACCATAAAGAACATTTTGAAGAAATGATTGGGAATAACCAAAAGGAATTGGGTAGGCGAACTTCCTCTTGTCTTATGGTCATACCGTACATTCCTAAGGACTACTAACAGACGCACTCCACACTCCTTAAACTATGGATTTGAGGCAATGTTACCAGTCAAAGTCCCCTCATGTTGGAAAATTGCTTATGCCTATGAGATGAATCAAGAATCAGAAAAGGAATCACATGACTTACTTAGCGAATTGAGGTATCAAGCAGTTATTTGAACAACATAATATCAACGTAAGATCATAAAATATTATAATTCAAAAACAAAGGAAAGGACATTAAAAAAGGAGACTTAGTCTGAAGGAAAATATGGTGAACACGAAGGACCCCGCAGATGGCCCCCTTGGACCAAATTGGGAAGGTTTGCCCGTCATTCACGAAGTAATCCCACCGACGATATACCGATTATGTAAACCCGATGGAAATGTTATAAGGGACTTGGAATGCCGAACACTTAAGGCTATATTTCACGACATTGAATGAATAAAGCAACCAATTACCTATTAAAATACTGAGATCTTGATAATACTATAAGAAAATTTAAAGAGAACACTAGAATTTTAATACTGGTTCGGCAATCTCTGGCCTACGTCCACTATAATTTATTAATTATTTGATTGAGAGTCACTAGTACAAGGGATTGATAAGTTCTTATAGCCTAGAACAACCAATAGTATCAGTCTTAGTGACTATGGAGAGGAGAGATAGGAGATGAAGAAAACGAAAGGGACAAGAGTCCTTTTCCCGTAGCCATAAGACCCGTATTTATAAGGAAATTGCCTAGCAAAGTCGTGAGCCCATGAGATATGAAGTCCAGATCCAAGCCCAAGTGTTCGGAAGTGAGATTTGGGGCCCATATTCTAATAAAAACCACTCGGTACCAAGAGGTTCCTCTTCTTCATGAAAGTAGGAATTTACCCTCTTTCTTCCATTTTGCCTCCTATCTCTGATCTGTTGTGTTCCAAACATTGTTCCTCGAAGATTGAGTCGTTTCCAACAATTCTCGAAGTGCTTTTTTCATCTCTACTTTCTTCTTGAGAATCCTTAGAGGTGTCCATCTATTCTTAAAGAAGAGAATTCCATGAAGATCACTTGAGTCGTAGCTTTGTGTATATGTAGTTCTAGGAGTCTAGAGTTTAGTAAAAAGCACTCGATACCGAGCCCTACCTCTCGGTACCGAGTGGTCCACTTTGGTCCATTGGCTATGAAACGTTTTGAGCATGCTTATTATCTTCTAAGCATGTTCGTTTCATCTTTACCTTGACATTCTAATTCTAATGAAAATTTGCTTAATCAAAAGGCGGATAAAATATTGACGCTAAAAGTGGCACAACACCCGAAGACATGTTGAAATATTGAGATCTAGCAAACACTATAAGAAAATTAAAGAAAAAACAAGAATATGTATAGTGGTTGGACAATCTCTGGCTTACGTCCACTGTAATTGATTGATTATTTGATTAAGAATCACTAGTACAAGGGAGACAAGTTCTTATAGCCCAGAATAGCCAATAGTATCGGCCTTAGTGACTATGGAGAAGAGAGATAGGAGTTAAAGAAAACAAAAGAGCCAAAAGTCCTTTAGCCATAGGGTTTGTATTTATAGGGAATCGCCTAACAGGGTCGGGGGCCCACGAGATATGAAGTCAAGATCCAAGCCCAAGTGTTTAGAAGTGAGCTTCAAGGCCCATGTTGCAATAACAACCACTCGGTACCGAGAGGTTCCTCTTGGTACCAATAGGTTTTTGTAAGTGGGAATTTCCCCTCTTCCTTCCGTTTTACCACCTATCTCTGATCCTTGTGTTCCAAACATCATTCCTCAAAGATTGAGTTGTTTCCAACAATTACCGATACTTTTTTTGTTCATCTTTGCTTTCTTCTCGTGAATCCTTAGAGTTGTCCGTCTATTCTTCAAGAAGAGCGCTCCACACAGATAGTGTACAAGTGGTTCTAAGGAGTCCAGAGTATCATTAGGTCCAAATAAATCCATATAAATTAATTCAAGAATTCTAGAGGTACACACAGTGCTTTTAGCAAGAATGGATGATCTACTAAATTTACCTTTGTACAAGCTTTGCACACTTTACTGTTCTTGAGTTTCTGATTCGGCAATACTCTTACTAACTCCTCTCTCTCAAGCTTCTCCAATAGTCCCATGCTAGCATGTCTTAGCCTTCTATGGAAGAAGGTGGCTTCCTCATCTCTAGCTACTAAGCACCTAGAAAGAATTAAATCATCGAAAGATAGAGTGTAGACATTCCATTTTCTCTTACTTGTAAACACAATCCCACTTGAAGACTTATCAATAATTTTACACATATCAATATCAAAGACAACACTCATACCTTCATCACAGAGTTGGCTTATAGAAATGATGCCATGCCCCACCTCTATACTCACACTAGCCAAGGACACTACGGGGTAATGCCGTCGACTAGCACAAAGAATAAGGCTGTTGAGGAGCGACCATCTATGTAATTGCTTTGTGCGAGTACTGATATGTCAGGTAATATAACTTACATTTCATTTCAAGTGGAAATCCGACATATCAAATACAATCTTAAAGCTACCACACAGTGGCTATGTGGACTTCAGAAACAAATATAGAAATAAACATAACACAAATCAGTCACAGATATTCATATTACAAAGGAGGAATCAGATATGAATATAACACATAAAAGTGTACATCAAAGTAGTGATCAAACAAGATCCACTACATCACAAAAGAATAGATACAAGTGCTAGACAAAAGAATAATTATACATCCAGGAGTCTATAGCTCAAATGTATAATAACAAAAACTACCAATCTATCGGGATTTCATAGCTCAAATGTATAATAAAGTTAGCAATATCAGATTTCATTTCATCCCAATAATAAAGTCGCTTCATATCCGCGTACATTTTACTACTATCGGGATGAATGGTAAATTTAGAACGATGAGAATCTTCTAAAATGTCTTTACGAAGATCAATAATATTTGGTACAATAAGTCTACCAAATTTTCGAATACCGCCACGAGCATCAATATCAAAGTCTTTCAAACCTTCAATATCAATTTTATCCCTACAACTTTGGCTAAGAAGAACCAATTCGGGATCATGCTTTTAAGCTTCAAGAATGCGGTCTAAAAGAGAAGGATGAACCTCAAGGCTACACAAAACAAGAGATGAACATAAATCGGATTCACGATCTCGAATCTCACAAGTGGATAAAGTCGCAAGATCATTCCATTCGGATATCATCATAGAAATAACCGCTTGTTGCTTATGACTAAGGGAATCTACAACACGATTGCCCTTTCCGGGAGTATAAAGAATATCAAGATCATAAGATGCAAGGAACTCGAGCCAACATTGTTGATGCAAATTAAGTTCCTTTTGCGAAAATAAATACTTCAAAGATTTATGATCGGTATAGAGAACAAATTTCTCTCCCAAAAGATAATGACGCCAAATTCTAAGGGTGAAAACAATAGCCGCGAGCTCCAAATCATGAGTGGCATATCTTGTCTCGGCATGCTTTAATTGCCTAGAAGCATAAGCAATAACACATTCCCTTTGCATCAGAACGGCTCCCAAAGCAACACGACTAGCATCGGTGTAAACAATAAAGTCTTGGTTCCCATCGGGAATCACAAGAATAGGAGCATCGGAGAGGAGTTCTTTTAATTTCTGAAAAGCAGCTTCACATTTGTCGGACCAAATGTATTTAACTCCCTTCTTTGTCAAACTAGTAAGAGGTACGGAAATTTTAGAAAAGTCTTTTATGAACCGACAGTAATAGCCCGCCAATCCGAGAAAGCTACGAATTTCCATCACACTCTCCCGTTTCTTCCAATTTTGAATCGCTTCAATCTTTGAAGGATCCATGGAAATTCCGGATTCAGAAATAATATGTCCCAAAAATTTCACATGAGATTGCTAAAAGTGGCATTTAGAAAATTTTGCTTTCAATTGGTTGCTCCTAATAGTTTCCAACACAATCCGAAGATGATTTTCATGCTCTTCCTCGGTTTTAGAATAAATAAGAATATCATCGATAAAGATGAGAACAAATCGATCGAGGAAGTCTTTGAAAACTCGATTCATAAGGTCAAGGAAATAAGCAGGAGCATTCGTCAAACCAAATGGCATAACAAGCCATTCATAAGATCCATAACGAGTACGGAACGATGTCAAAGGAATGCTATCCTCTGCAATACGGAGTTGATGAAAACCGGTTGCTAAGTCTAACTGTGAAAAGACTCTAGCACCACTAAGTTGATCGAATAGATCATCAATCCGAGGTAAGGGATATTTATTCTTGATGGTGAGATCATTAAGCTTGCGGCAGTCAACGCAAAGCCTAAGTGTACCATCAGATTTCTTCACAAAAATAGCTGAAGCTCCCCATGGAGAGGAACCAGAACGAATAAACTGTTTTCCTTCCAATTCGGATAATTGATTACGCATCTCCTCATTTTCCTTATTGGACATACGATAAGGAGGACGAGTAATAGGTAGAGCTCCAAGGATTAGATTAATTCGGAACTCAATTGCTCGCTTAGGTGGTAATCCTAATACGAGCTCAAATATGTCGATGAATTCACGTACAATGTGAATGAGAGAAATAACATCTTCCTCATCATCATTATCGTCATCATGAGGATTTAAATAATACAAGGATGCTCCCGAATTGGAATCTGAATCTTTAAGAACAAGAGAAATCTTCTTATCAGATAGAGGATGTCGAAGATATATAGTCCGCACAGGACATAGGATATGGGCTTCATATCAGTTAAGCCAATCCATCCCCAAAATCATTCCGAAGCCTAAGTAATGCATAACAAGAAAATCGGCACGGAAAGAGTAATCACATAAAATAATCTTGACATCTTTACACAAAAAACTGAGTGTTGCGGATCCACCAACCGGATTCGCAATTCTCAATGAAGTCATCAAGCCAATAACATTCAAAGACAAAGCATCAACAAGTTCTTTTGATATAAAAGAGTGAGATGCACCCGTATTAAAAAGAACTCGAATAGGAAGATCACGAAATATAATAATGCCATCAAGGATAGAATGAGAAATACCTTGACCACGAGAAATGTTAGTAGGGGCATGTACAACATTTAGCTTGCCCACCTTCTTGCTTTGAAGTTTGGGACACAAAGATATAGTATGACCCGAACTCTTGTAATAGCAGCAAGTAAGAGACTTCGGACACTTGTTCGCATAATGGTCCTTAGAACCACAAGTGTAACATTCTCCACGACTAGAGGTAGGAGTCTTTGCTACCGAAGTTGCTTGCTTCCCTTTCTTATTGGGATTAGGCTTGAATTTAAAAGGCCTCTTCTTATTGATGTTTTGTTTGACTTCAACAACACTTTCTTTATCGGCCTCTTCGAGTCGAAGAGCGATATCAACAAGCTAATCGAAAGAAACCTCTAATTTCAGAAGTAATGGCTTTTTGAGGTTCTTATTCAACCCATAAACAAATCTCTGATTTTTCTTCAATGGGATATTAATATACTCGACCCCATATTTAGATAGAGATTCGAAAGATGTGACGTAATCCGTCACAGAAGATTCACCTTGAACAAGGTCAATGAAGCGTCGAGCTAGAGATACCTTTTCAGCTTCTGGGACAAATTTTAACTCGAATCTTTCCCGGAATTGCTCCCAAGTAAGATCCACTTCAATAATTTTGGAAATCAGAAGCTCATACCAGTCTAATGCTCTTTCTTGGAGCATGCTAGAAGCCACTTGGACTCGATGTAGGTCAATAAGATTCATGCGGGAAAAGATGCGATCGCATGTTCTAAGCCAAGCTTGGACTTCTATAACGCTTTCGGAACCCTTGAAAGGCCTTCCACCCAAGTTGGTGTAATCACTGCACAAGCGTGCAAACCCAGATTTAGGATGAGTAGACTTTGGAATGGCCGATAGCTTGAGCATTTTTCACAAGATCTAGAAGTTACTAAGCAGACATAAATACTTAATCTTGAGGAGTAGCACTGGATTGACCGGCGCTGGGATGGCCTGGTCTAACCATTTTTCTTCTTTAAGAAAGGAAAAAGAGGAAAAAGGCTATTCACAGAATGAATATCAAACAAACTTGATTGATAAAACAAGGCATCA
This sequence comes from Allium fistulosum, assembly GCA_030737815.1. Lineage (NCBI taxonomy): Eukaryota > Viridiplantae > Streptophyta > Magnoliopsida > Asparagales > Amaryllidaceae > Allium > Allium fistulosum. The sequence continues at coordinate 1,183,457,050 of CM060903.1, forward strand.
TAAAAAAAAGAAATAAGATAGAACGGTACGAAGACTTGAATTAAATCCTATGGCTCGATTCCTAAGAAAGACTTAGGACAATGATCCTTGCTAGATTATTCTACATTGTTCCGAAGTTTGGCTCTGATACCAAGCTGTCACGCCCCACCTCTATACTCACACTAGCCAAGGACACTACGGGGTAATGCCGTCGACTAGCATGAAGAATAAGGCTGTTGAGGAGCGACCATCCGTGTAATTACTTTGTGCGAGTACCGATATGTCAGATAATATAACTTACATTTCATTTCAAAGGAAATCCGACATATCAAATACAAACTTAAAGCTACCATACAGTGGCTATGCGGACTTCAGAAACAAATATAGAAATAAATATAACACAAATCAGTCACAAATATTCATATCACAAAGGCGGAATCAGATATGAATATAACACATAAAAGTGTACATCAAAGTAGTGGTTAAACAAGATCCACTACATCACAAAAGAATAGATACAAGTGCTAGACAAAAGAATAATTATAAATCCAGGAGTCTATAGCTCAAATGTATAATAACAAAAACTACCAATCTAAAGTAGTTAGCCAAAAATCAGATGATAATCCCTGATAAGAAGTCAAGCAGGAGCACCTGAAATACCTTGGTCTAACCCGAGTATTATTTAAGAATAAAATAATAAACAGATCAGCCTAGCTATAAATATCAGATAAAGTGAGATAGGATAAGAGATATGACCAAAAATGTATGATAACAAGAATGCCATATTGTGTCAAGTATACATCAAATAACAACAAAAATCATACAATATCTCAAATCATCTCAAAACACCAAAAGGAATCACATTCTTTAAATTATTCACCAAAACATAAATATCGATAGAGCTTATCAATGCAAACTACGAAAATTGGTGAAACACAAATTCTAGAAATCACAACCAGAAATCCAAAAATCACAAAAGGGTGAAGGCCTATCACAAACGGGAGTATGAAAACTCACCAACACGTGTGTCACAAACGGAATGCTATTCCATGGTCGCTAACCATCAATTTTGAGCCGAAGCTCCACAAACGGCCCGAAGACCATGGGTCGCTACCCTACCAAATTGAACCGAAGTTCCACAAACGGGGTTTTTAGTCCCCACACAAACAAATAGACAACGCACATCGCTTGTCTAAATCACAAAATGATCATCATCGATCAATAAAAAGTGTCGATTACACTAAGCTAGTAAATAGATGAGTTTAGCGTCATGGCCCATAATCACTAGCTTAACTTAAATATTTACAAACAAATTGTAGATTTCCACTCGAAAATTGTCACAAGAGTTCAATCGAACAAGTCCAAGAATTGACCGACAAAGTAAACGCAAGCGTTTCATACCACTTGTTTTACTTAGCCATTTAATTAGATTTCTCATCCGAATGAGGTAAAGGTTTGTATATACTAATAGATTGGAAAACGGTTTTATAAACGAGATTTGTATTGAAAATAGAGTTGGAATCATCTTTGTGAAAGAGTTGAATATTTACTACCAGTATAGAAAACCTTTATATTTTAAAGTGACAAATCAAAGAAATGATTGTAGAAACAACCAATCACCAAAATCCACATACGAAGACATGAATCAAATCCAAAGAAATCGATACCGAATCCATCAAAATGGATGTTGCCAAAAATCCCGAAAAAGAAATTATCAAAGTCAACTAAAGTGATAACAACTAATCGGAGAAAGGAGAATCGATCAAAAATTGGAAATCCACACAAATTTGCCTAAAATAGGCAAAATAAACATTTCCTAGAATCAGTCGACTGGACTACAGGGTCAGTCGACTGACACGGACCTGGAAACACTCAGTTTCCAGGCTCAATCGACTGACTCAGTGTGTCAGTCGACTGATACAAGGGCAGAGAATTTTTTGCCTCCTGGTTCAGTCGACTGACCTTCTGGTTCAGTCGACTGAACCTGCTTCATCAGCAGTTTCAGCCTAGCCCCATTGTGGGGCAAAATCAATAACACGGAACGGAAGCGAACGAGCGAGCAACAACGACTAGGGATTTACGCCAAGCGACAACCTAGCCTTGTATGGCCCTCCGAAACACCCCACTAACGTGTTCAAACATGAAAGATGGGATTTTTTAAAGATTTGACCTCAAAACACCAAAAATTGGAATATTCACCAATTCAATTCAAATCAAAAGCAAATAAACATAAATAAGTGTTAGGAATTCATACCTAACAACAATGATATCTATGGAAGTAGATGTGAGTTCAAAAACTCACCTTTATACCCAAAAACACAAGAGAGAAGCTATAGAGCAAGGCAAGAACAATCACTCTTCAATTTTAACCCAAGAAGCTTCAATCTAAGCTCAAAAGAAAAACATTTCCTAAGTTAGGGTTTAGGAAATTTCTGAAATTGAAGAGGAAATGAGATGGAGAAGATGAAGAGGAGGCTTACCTAAGCTTCTCTTAGATTTTGGAGCTAGAACTTGAGTTTGCAAATGAATCTAGGGCTTAGGAATTTCTAATTCCTTTTCTCTTCCCCCATTTTTCTAAAGCTTGAAGTGTTAGGAAATGATAGTGTGTGAAGAGGAGAGGGGGTGGAGTTAGGATATAAGATGAGATGGGTTAATGGGCTGAAACCCAAACCCAAGCCCAAAGCCTAAGTGAAAATGTCAAAATTCTACTCATCTCCAAATATATCGATGTTTATACTCGAAAAGGTCGCAAACACCATTTTGGACTCAATGGAAGTGGTCTCGAGTCCCAATTCGACTATTTGCAAACAGTGACATTTCGGACTTGAATCCGACTGACGATGCTATATTTAAATAAAACATTTAAATATACAGTCGTAAAATATGCGGGTTGTTACAGACTCCCCTCCTTAAAGAAATTGCGTCCTCGCAATATTTAAGAAATAAATAAGTAGTAACAACCATAAAAGCATATCAACACTAAAAGAAGAAATTTGAAATAAGAAGTTCACCTTAAGTAGCACGAGAGAGTAAGTCCGGATGTGTTCGCTCGATGAATTCTCTAGATTCCCAAGAGCAATCCTTAGGATTTGAGGACCATTGAACTTTCACAAGAGGAACATCTTTATTTCGAAGGCATTTAACCTCCGAATCAATGATACAAATAGGTTCTTGCTCATAAGTTAAATTAGGTGAAACTTCAATTTCTTCAATCACACCGGACTCAAGAATAGAATCGGAATCTCGAAGGCATTTCCGTAGTTGAGAGACGTGGAATACATCATGAATAGCAGAAAACTGAGCCGGTAATAAAAGGCGATAAGCTACGGAACCAATGCATTCGGTGATGGGAAATGGACCAATATATCGAGGTGCTAATTTTCCCGATCGACTGAAATGCACAACAACCTTCATAGGTAAAACACGAATGAACACCAAATCTCCCACAGAAAATTCTAATTTCCTTCTTCGGTTATCGGCATAGGATTTTTGTCTACTTTGAGCTTCTTTCATCCTATGACGAATAAGGTCAATCTTTTCTGTGGCATCCCGAATAAAATCTGGACCTAAAACCAGCTTCTCACCGGCTTCAAGCCAACACGAAGGAGATTGGCATGGCCTTCCGTAGAGTGCTTCGAAAGGTGCCATACTAATATTTGATTGGAAGCTATTATTATAGGAAAACTCAACAAGAGAAATATGATCTTCCCAACTTCCACCAAAATCAAGAACACATGCACGAAGAAGATCTTCAAGAGTTTGATTCACACGCTCAGTTTGTCCATCGGACTGAGGATGATAAGCAGTTCTAAAATTAAGCTTCATTCCCAAAGCTTTTTGAAGACCTTTCCAAAATCCACTAGTAAACAATGGATCACGATCGCTAAAAATAGAAGTAGGAACTCCATGCAATTTAACAATTTCCTTGACAAAGAGTTTAGCCAAAATAGGTACGGTCCGATTGGACCGAACGGGAATAAAATGGGCGGACTTTGTGAGTCTATCAACTATCACCCATAGGCTATCATGACCCGAACGAGAATGGGGAAGACCGTCAATAAAGTCCATGGAAATTTGATCCCACTTCCATATTGGAATTTCCAAAGGGTGCAATAACCCACCGGGCCTTTGATGCTCAACCTTCACGAGTTGGCAAGTCATGCAACGCTTAATAAAGTTAGCAATATCAGATTTCATTCCATCCCAATAATAAAGTCGCTTCATATCCGTGTACATTTTACTACTATCGGGATGAATGGTAAATTTAGAACGATGAGAATCTTCTAAAATGTCTTTACGAAGATCAATAATATTTGGTACAATAAGTCTACCAAATTTTCGAATACCGCCACGAGCATCAATATCAAAGTCTTTCAAACCTTCAATATCAATTTTATCCCTACAACTTTGGCTAAGAAGAACCAATTCGGGATCATGCTTTTGAGCTTCAAGAATGCGGTCTAAAAGAGAAGGATGAACCTCAAGGCTACACAAAACAAGAGATGAACATAAATCGGATTCACGATCTCGAATCTCACAAGTGGATAAAGTCGCGAGATCATTCCATTCGGATATCATCATAGAAATAACCGCTTGTTGCTTATGACTAAGGGAATCGACAACACGATTGCCCTTTCCGGGACTATAAAGAATATCAAGATCATAAGATGCAAGGAACTCGAGCCAACGTTGTTGATGCAAATTAAGTTCCTTTCGCGAAAATAAATACTTCAAAGATTTATGATCGGTGTAGAGAACAAATTTCTCTCCCAAAAGATAATGAAGCCAAATTCTAAGGGTTAAAACAATAGTCGCGAGCTCCAAATCATGAGTGGCATATCTAGTCTCGGCAGGCTTTAATTGCCTAGAAGCATAAGCAATAACACGTTCCCTTTGCATCAGAACGGCTCCCAAAGCAACACGACTAGCATCGGTGTAAACAATAAAGTCTTGGTTCCCATCGGGAATCACAAGAATAGGAGCATCGGAGAGGAGTTCTTTTAATTTCTTAAAAGCAGCTTCACATTTGTCGGACCAAATGTATTTAACTCCCCTCTTTGTCAAACTAGTAAGAGGTACGGAAATTTTAGAAAAGTCTTTTATTAACCGACGGTAATAGCCCGCCAATCCGAGAAAGCTACGAATTTCCGTCTCACTCTCCCGTTTCTTCCAATTCTGAATCGCTTCAATCTTTGAAGGATCCACGGAAATTCCGGATTCAGAAATAATATGTCCCAAAAATTTCACATGAGATTGCCAAAAGTGGCATTTAGAAAATTTTGCTTTCAATTGGTTGCTCCTAAGAGTTTCCAACACAATCCGAAGATGATTTTCATGCTCTTCCTCGGTTTTAGAATAAATAAGAATATCATCGATAAAGATGAGAACAAATCGATCGAGGAAGTCTTTGAAAACTCGATTCATAAGGTCAACGAAATAAGCAGGAGCATTCGTCAAACCAAATGGCATAACAAGCCATTCATAAGATCCATAACGAGTACGGAACGATGTCAAAGGAATGCTATCCTCTGCAATACGGAGTTGATGAAAACCGGTTGCTAAGTCTAACTGTGAAAAGACTCTAGCACCACTAAGTTGATCGAATAGATCATCAATCCGAGGTAAGGGATATTTATTCTTGATGGTGAGATCATTAAGCTTGCGGCAGTCAATGCAAAGCCTAAGTGTACCATCAGATTTCTTCACAAAAATAGCTGAAGCTCCCCATGGAGAGGAACCAGAACGAATAAACTGTTTTCCTTCCAATTCGGATAATTGATTACGCATCTCCTCATTTTCCTTATTGGACATACGATAAGGAGGACGAGTAATAGGTAGAGCTCCAGGGATTAGATTAATCCGGAACTCAATTGCTCGCTTAGGTGGTAATCCTAATACGAGCTCAAATATGTCGAGGAATTCACGTACAATGTGAATGAGAGAAATAACATCTTCCTCATCATCATTATCGTCATCATGAGGATTTAAATAATACAAGGATGCTCCCGAATTGGAATCTGAATCTTTAAGAACAAGAGAAATCTTCTTAACAGATAGAGGATGTCGAAGATATATAGTCCGCTCAGGACATAGGATATGGGCTTCATATCAGTTAAGCCAATCCATCCCCAAAATCATTCCGAAGCCTAAGTAATGCATAACAAGAAAATCGGCACGGAAAGAGTAATCACATAAAATAATCTTGACATCTTTACACAAAAAACTGAGTGTTGCGGATCCACCAACCGGATTCGCAATTCTCAATGAAGTCATCAAGCCAATAACATTCAAAGACAATGCATCAACAAGTTCTTTTGATATAAAAGAGTGAGATGCACACGTATCAAAAAGAACTCGAATAGGAAGATCACGAAATATAATAATGCCATCAAGGATAGAATGAGAAATACCTTGACCACGAGAAATGTTAGTAGGGGCTTGTACAACATTTAGCTTGCCCACCTTCTTGCTTTGAAGTTTGGGACACAAAGATATAGTATGACCCAAACTCTTGCAATAGAAGCAAGTAAGAGGACACTTGTTCGCATAATGGTCCTTAGAACCACAATTGTAACATTCTCCACGACTAGAGATAGGAGTCTTTACTACCGAAGTTGCTTGCTTCCCTTTCTTATTGGGATTAGGCTTGAATTTAAAAGGCCTCTTCTTATTGATGTTTTGTTTGACTTCAACATCACTTTCTTTATCGGGCTCTTCGAGTCGAAGAGTGATATCAACAAGCTAATTGAAAGAAACCCCTAATTTCAGAAGTAATGGCTTTTTGAGGTTCTTATTCAACCCATAAACAAATCTCTGATTTTTCTTTAATGGGATATTAATATACTCGACCCCATATTTAGATAGAGATTCGAAAGATGCGACGTAATCCGTCACAGAAGATTCACCTTGAACAAGGTCAATGAAGCGTCAAGCTAGAGATACCTTTTCAGCTTCTGGGACAAATTTTAACTCGAATCTTTCCCGGAATTGCTCCCAAGTAAGTCCACTTCAATAATTTTGGAAATCAGAAGCTCAAACCGGTCTAATGCTCTTTCTTGGAGCATGATAGAAGCCACTTGGACTCGATGTAGGTCAATAAGATTCATGCGGGAAAAGATGCGATCGCATGTTCTAAGCCAAGCTTGGACTTCTATAACGCTTTCGGAACCCTTGAAAGGCCTTCCACCCAAGTTGGTGTAATCACTGTACAAGCTTGCAAACCCAGATTTGGGATGAGTAGGCTCTGGAATGGCCGATAGCTTGAGCATTTTTCACAAGATCTAGAAGTTGCTGAGCAGACATAAATACTCCATCCTGAGGAGTAGCACTGGATTGACCGGCGCTGGGATGGCCTGGTCTAACCATTTTTCTTCTTTAAGAAAGGAAAAAGAGGAAAAAGGTTATTCACAGAATGAATATCAAACAAACTTGATTGATAAAACAAGGCATCATAAAAAAAAGAAATAGGATAGAACGGTACGAAGACTTGAATTAAATCCTATGGCTCGATTCCTAAGAAAGACTTAGGACAATGATCCTTGCTAGATTATTCTACATTGTTCCGAAGTTTGGCTCTGATACCAAGCTGTCACGCCCCACCTCTATACTCACACTAGCCAAGGACACTACGGGGTAATGCCATCGACTAGCATGAAGAATAAGGCTGTTGAGGAGCGACCATCCGTGTAATTACATTGTGCGAGTACCGATATGCCAGATAATATAACTTACATTTCATTTCAAAGGAAATCCGACATATCAAATACAAACTTAAAGCTACCATACAGTGGCTATGTGGACTTCAGAAACAAATATAGAAATAAATATAACACAAATCAGTCACAGATATTCATATCACAAAGGCGGAATCAGATATGAATATAACACATAAAAGTGTACATCAAAGTAGTGGTCAAACAAGATCCACTACATCACAAAAGAATAGATACAAGTGCTAGACAAAAGAATAATTATAAATCCAGGAGTCTATAGCTCAAATGTATAATAACAAAAACTACCAATCTAAAGTAGTTAGCCAAAAATCAGATGATAATCCCTGATAAGAAGTCAAGCAGGAGCACCTGAAATACCTTGGTCTGACCCGAGTATTATTTAAGAATAAAATAATAAACGGATCAGTCTAGCTATAAATATCAGATAAAGTGAGATAGGATAAGAGATATGACCAAAAAGTATGATAACAAGAATGCCATATTGCGTCAAGTATACATCAAATAACAACAAAAATCATACAATATCTCAAATCATCTCAAAACACCAAAAGGAATCACATTCTTTAAATTATTCACCAAAACACAAATATCGATAGAGCTTATCAATGCAAACTACAAAAATTGGTGAAACACAAATTCTAGAAATCACAACCAGAAATCCAAAAATCACAAAAGGGGGAAGGCCTATCACAAACGGGAGTATGAAAACTCACCAACACGTGTGTCACAAACGGAACGCTATTCCATGGTCGCTAACCATCAATTTTGAGCCGAAGCTCCACAAACGGCCCGAAGACCATGGGTCGCTACCCTACCAAATTGAACCGAAGTTCCACAAACGGGGTTTTTAGTCCCCACACAAACAAATAGACAACGCACATCGCTAGTCTAAATCACAAAATGATCATCATCGATCAATAAAAAGTGTCGATTACACTAAGCTAGTAAATAGATGAGTTTAGCGTCATGTCCCATAACCACTAGCTTAACTTAAATATTTACGAACAAATTGTAGATTTCCACTCGAAAGTTGTCACAAGAGTTCAATCAAACAAGTCCAAGAATTGACCGACAAAGTAAACGCAAGCGTTTCATACCACTTGTTTTGCTTAGCCATTTAATTAGATTTCTCATCTGAATGAGGTAAAGGTTTGTATATACTAATAGATTGGAAAACGGTTTTATAAACGAGATTTGTATTGAAAATAGAGTTGGAATCATCTTTGTGAAAGAGTTGAATATTTACTACTAGTTTAGAAAACCATTATATTTTAAAGTGGCAAATCAAAGAAATGATTGTAGAAACAACCAATCACCAAAATCCACATACGAAGACGTGAATCAAATCCAAAGAAATCGATACCGAATCCATCAAAATGGATGTTGCCGAAAATCCCGAAAAAGAAATTATCAAAGTCAACTAAAGTGATAACAACTAATCGGAGAAAGGAGAATCGATCAAAAATTGGAAATCCACACAAATTTGCCTAAAATAGGCAAAATAAACATTTCCCAGAATCAGTCGACTGGACTACAGGGTCAGTCGACTGACACGGACCTGGAAACACTCGGTTTCCAGGCTCAGTCGACTCACTCAGTGTGTCAGTCGACTGATACAAGGGCAGAGAATTTTTGCCTCCTGGTTCAGTCGACTGACCTTCTGGTTCAGTCGACTGAACCTGCTTCATCAGCAGTTTCAGCGTAGCCCCCTTATGGGGCAAAATCAATAACAAGGAACGAAAGCGAACGAGCGAGCAACAACGACTAGGGATTTACGCCAAGCGACAACCTAGCCTTGTATGGCCCTCCAAAACACCCCACTAACGTGTTCAAACATCAAAGATGGGATTTTTTAAAGATTTGACCTCAAAACACCAAAAATTGGAATATTCACCAATTCAATTCAAATCAAAAGCAAATAAACATTAATAAGTGTTAGGAATTCATACCTAACAACAATGATATCTATGGAAGTAGATGTGAGTTCAAAAACTCACCTTTATACCCAAAAACACAAGAGAGAAGCTATAGAGCAAGGCAAGAACAATCACTCTTCAATTTTAACCCAAGAAGCTTCAATCTAAGCTCAAAAGAAAAACATTTCCTAAGTTAGGGTTTAGGAAATTTCTGAAATTGAAGAGGAAATGAGATGGAGAAGATGAAGAGGAGGCTTACCTAAGCTTCTCTTAGATTTTGGAGCTAGAACTTGAGTTTGCAAATGAATCTAGGGCTTAGGAATTTCTAATTCCTTTTCTCTTCCCCCATTTTTCTAAAGCTTGAAGTGTTAGGAAATGATAGTGTGTGAAGAGGAGAGGGGGTGGAGTTAGGATATAAGATGAGATGGGTTAATGGGCTGAAACCCAAACCCAAGCCCAAAGCCTTAAGTGAAAATGTCAAAATTCTACTCATCTCCAAATATATCGATGTTTATACTCGAAAAGGTCGCAAACACCATTTTGGACTCAATGGAAGTGGTCTCGAGTCCCAATTCGACTGTTTGCAAACAGTGACATTTCGGACTTGAATCCGACTAACGATGCTATATTTAAATAAAACATTTAAATATACAGTCGTAAAATATGCGGGTTGTTACAGATGAGATTATGATGTAAGTTTTCAATATAAAGAACATCAGTCAAAAAGAAAGTATTGTTACATACTTTACCTTTTCCAATAATCTTACATTTACCATTGTCGTCCATAGTAAAACTTCCACCTCCATAGTTTTTTAGCTAAGAAACTTTGACTTATCTCCCATCATATGGCTAGAACAGCCTGAGTTCAAATATCATTCTTGTTGTGTCTTAGCCCACTAATATACCTGTATATGGGAAGAATAATATGACCTAGAAAACTTCACAGGTCTTTTAGCATTTGTGACTGAAGAGTTTAGTAATCCAAAATCTTTTAATTCTCATGAATTATCAATAGAACCTTTAGGAACCCAAATTCGTCTAACATTTTTGCATATGTTCCTATACCAACATCTATTATAACCATGTCCAATTTTACCACAACCTAGACATTTCGAAAATACACTTCTACCACAACCATTGTTAATTACATTTTCCTTACTATATTGTGATTTTCCATAACCCAATCTATTTTTATTCATTGTATACATTTGTTTTCCTAACGACATATTTAATGTATTTTCACCTCTAGAAAATTTATTAATAGTTGACTCAAGGTGTGGGCTTTGGATTTAAGTGACGTGTTTTCTTTTACTAGCATGGTACATCTATTACTAAAATTTTCCTTCTTTGTGTCGTAGTTTTATTTAGAATCAAAATCTCATTCCCAAGAGTCTTAAGGTTTGTCTAACATTTATTTAACTCTTTTTTCAAAGACTGACAGTTTTCACATTCAGGATTTTGAGTTTCTTTAACTTTCTCAAGTTTGGTTTCTAACCAATCATTTATGCAAATCAACTCATCTTTTTCAAAATTCAACTTTTTGTTCTTAAGACTAAGACTATCAAATGTTCTAGCAAGTTCATGGCACATTAAGAGTAATTTCTGAAAAGTAAATTTTGATACCTCACTTGAGTCATCATCACTATCGTCATGGGTTGAATGTCCCATCAAACATAGATTTGCTTTGGCTTGATCACTATTGGTGCACTCTTCTCCTTCTTCATCGTCCTAAGTTAAAGCAAATACCCTTATTTTCTTTTTCTTTGCTTTCTCACTTTGAATCAGCGGACAGTTTTTTTTCATATGACCTGTTTTTCTGCATTTGTAGAAATTGATTTCTATATCCGAATTATCTAAGTTCTTAAAAGGCTTTGAATTGACACCTTCCCTTTTGATAGAAGGTGTGAAGTTTTTTTTGAACCATTTCTTAAGACTGCTCATCAATAATACTAGCCCGATGATAGTGTTATCTTCATCATCACTATCGAGAGTGCTGCTAAGTGCAGTTGATTTTTTCTTAGATTTTGAGTTGTCATGATCTTTCCTAGCTTTTAGTCTCATCTCATAGGTAATGAGATTCCAATCAATTCCTCCATGCTTTGTTTTCTCAGAACTTTGGATTCTTGTATAAATGTTACCTTTGCCTCAAAATTCTTTTGAAGAATTCTCGGTTAATATAACTTCTGTGTACATCATGCCTAAAGCTCTGTAATTGTATACTAGCATCGAAAAGTGTCCACACATCTCTTTTATGCTTTCGTGATTTAGCATCATAAATTTTTTAGATTCATTACTGAGAAAAGCGAGACTTAATTCCTTGAATTGAGATGTACCTCCTAGTGTAACCTCCAAAGTATGCCAAATTCCTTATGTAGTCAAACAATGAGAAATCACTATTAAATTCAGTTTTATCAAGAGCACAAATAAGAGCATTAATATATTATCATTTAATGAAAGTGTTTCTTACTAGCTACATCTTATTTGTCCTTAGACTTAGGAAATTCTATATCATTGATTGTTGTCATGGGTGGAGTGAACCCTTTTTCTATTATATCCTAAAATCGTAATCAACTAAAATCAAATATATTTTCATCCTAGCCTTCTAATAAACATAATTAGATCCATTAAACATTAATGGCCTAGCAATGGACTGACCATCAGAAAAAGCATTATTTGAACTAGACATGTCTCTAGAGTAAACCTAACAACCTAGCTCTAATATCGCTTGTAGGATCATGCACTATACCCTAGAGTGCGGGTAAATAAGGTATTAAAAATATTTTGCGTTATAAATAAAATATAAAATAATGTGCAGAAATGTAAATGCACAAAATTAAGAACAGGGAGATATACCCATCTTCGGCATGTGCCCACTTTTGCCCTCAAAGTTACTACTAGAGTTAAATATTCAAACATTTACAATAATTAAACTCGTAAAACCCTGCTAACAAATATTCTAACTCTAGGCCTAATAACTTTGTCTTGATTCAATACCTTGAGACAAAAATTCATGAACTACAACACGCAGTCATAAATCAAAATCTTGAGTTCAAAATAAAAAAACACTGAATGGAAACTTTTAACTAGAAAAAAATATCCTTTTTTATTTTCAACATGACTTGTCCTCCTCAAAATAATTATATTCTTCCTCTTCAATTTGCTTCCTCAAAATAATTAAGTAGCCAAAAATCAACTTCCAATACAATTTTTTTTGGTTTTGTGAGATAATAGCAAAGTTTGTTGGTTGCGTTTATGTAAGAGATGTGCTTGACATGAGTTGGATGTTTGGTGTGGAATGGTAGAAAGGAGTTAGATGGATAACCAGTAATGGTTATATATATGGATGATGTCCATGTGTTTTGAGACAATAATGGTGGTGGTTTTGGCTATCGATATATTTTGATGTGTGTTGAGATTTTGTAATATAAGGGATGTAGAGAATCTCTTTGGTGATTGAATATGGAACTTGTAATAAATAATAAAATCCATATGTTTAGAAAGAAACATTTAATGCATCTTTAATTATCAGAATATATTACTACAAATGTTCTTATTTTTCAGATTCTCTTGATTGTGCATTGGATATTGGATGGTCGCAGAAACATACTTTCTTGCTCTAAATATTTTCCCTCTTTTTTGTTGTGATTTTCAGAATATATTACTCCAAATGTTCTTTCTTTCCAGATTCTCTTGATTGTGTACTGATATTGAATGATTGTAGAAATATATTTCCTTACTTCAATTCTTTTCTTCCTTTTTCTTTGTTGTGATTTCCTTTTTTAAGATTCTTTTGTATATACAGACTTAAGTTTTGTGTCAACAAAAATAGAACTCATCACAAAATCTTTTGCACATCTTGGCTGAAGTTAGAACCCTAAAAATGCACAATACAACACAAAAGCATTAAATAAAATACAAATTTATTAACATCAAACAAAAATTATCAATTGCACTATTCCATAGTTTTATGTATTAAATTATTTCAAACTAATTTACAAATATATATTTATATATATTTGAATTTTAAAAAATTATTTCTATATTACAATTATTAATAGCTACATTTTAAATTATTTTAAGAAAATTAATGTATGCTTTAAAACAAATTATTTTTATGCTAAATCCGTATGAATTTGACATAATTAAAAAAAATTGAAAACTATTAGGTCAAAATTCTTTTAGAACATATATTTATTTACTAATTAATTGCCTATAAATATATATATATATATATTTAGAATTGAAATATAAAATATATTTGAATATATGATTGGAATTAAAGGATATTTATTAGGTCAATAACCAATCTTGCTCGTAATAAAGGTCTTTAACTTCTAATATATACTTTGTTACATGGTGATATAATTAATTAGGTAATTAACTTTAAGTATATCAATTAGAAAATCCTAAAATAAAATGTTATGCGATAATTGTCACAAAGAGTTGTAATTATGGGAAAATTATCAAACTACAGAATGACATATTATTTTCAAATATTCCTGGTCAAGGTGCTTTGAGAAAGGATATCGATGCATAAGTTGAGATCAAAGTGTGTAATGCTCTCCAAATGTTGTGTGATGTATTACTCATGGATGTTGAGGGCACCAAGGGGTTACGTACTAATAGTTATTGTATAATTATGGGATGACTCATCCAAGTGTTTCATATTGGTTAATATCAACTAGGTCAAACATAAAATCTTAAGTGATGATATTACATCGTTCTCTCGACTTGAGAATACTGTTAAAATTTGGTGTGGAAAATTCAATTTGATTATAGTTACATCGTGACATAATGTCCATCAAATGACTATAATTGGGTCTAAGTTAAAACATTAGAAGTGAAGCACTATTCAATAGAGAATTAATCTCCTCTATTATATGAAGTTAGTATCATGATCAACTATAGTTAATTCAAAGTTAAAATCTCAGGCTAGAGTAGTACGGTTAATAATAAATATTATTATTGAACCGAGGACTTTGTTAGTAGACTAACCAAGTTGAATGTGGATGACATTGGAATTTTGACCAAAACCAAACTCCATAATTCCTAAAGTGAAATAGGGTTGACAAAGAGAATTGGTATAAATAATCGTTACTAAAAGGCACCACTTGAATTTCTAAAACGATGAGATTATAATCGATGAATTAAGTCAAATTATCACACTAGTAGCTAAGGTGATGTGTGAACGTTAATATCTAATTGTTTCAATATTAATCTTTGGCTAAACTTACACATGTGAGTCGCACAACTGAATCAATTCAATCTCCGAAACACATCTTGATTTAATTAATTTATAATAATTATAATTTAATTTAATTAATGTTTATGAAATATTAATTATTGTTTTATTTATTATACCGGGTGTATTTAGTAAAATGAAGTAGCCTCTAGAATTTTTAAAGGTGTTGTTAGTAATGTATCAGGTACACATATAAAAGTTATATATGAACGTATCGGTATATGATATTGATAAGGATTTAAATTAGATTTAAATTAAATAAATTACAAATGGGTTTGATGGGACTTTTGGTTCATTAGAGACCATAGTCTTGGTTTGGCATAAGAAGGGGTAAGAAGAGGACTTGGGCATTTGAATTGTTAATAGAAAAATATCCAGATATTTTATCTCTAACGTCCAATATAAATTCAAATCAAAGGCTCTTCTTTTTAGTTTACTTTTCTTTTCTCCTCACTTAACTTTGGTCGAAAATGAAAGAACCCAAATCGACGTACGTTTCTACTTCGTTCAACTCCAATTAATATTTATTAAATAAATATGGTGTTTACACGTCCGTTTCTTGCACCGAAGGGTGCAGATTACAGAGATCAAAGGAAACTACTTGGATCAATGATTTATTGGCCATATCTTATCAGGTATATCTATATCTTTAATTTAATACATATATGATATAAATGATGTTGATTATATATATATGCTTAATTATTAAACTTGTATATGTATGTTGTTGCCATGAAAATCGTGTATTGTTTATCTATGGATTATTAATCATTATGTTTTTGAATTTATTATAACAATTAAAAAATATTAATTTTTCTATATATGTATCATATACTTTCGGCCGACATATATTAAATTATATATATGATTAAATTACAATTGCATTTCATAATAATGTTTTAATTAACTCCTTTAAATATATACATATTTTAAACTAAATAATTAATGTGTGTGTGTATGTCTTTTACTTTTGGCAACAAAAAAGATATTTTTATATTATTTTATAATTGTTTTAAATGTTTTAATAATAATATATATTTAGTTTTATGTTTATATATATATATATATGCATATGCATATGCATATGTATATGTATGTATTTAATATAATATACACATTTAATAATATGTTTTTAGATTTTAAATTGAAAATATAAAATATAAAATATTTTCGACCGAAATGATGTTGTGTGTGTATATACTATAGTATTTAATAATTTGTAAAATGGTTTCACATTAAATATATTATATACTTATTATTATAATTATTTTCGGCTAATATAAATAAGTATACACATATATTAAACTACATATCTTTTGTTATTATTATTTTAAATAAAGTCAACATCAATATATTTAAAACCTATAAATGTAGATCACAGACTTGGTTTCAAATTTGAATTCTTTTTATTACTTATTAGAATTGATATTTAACTAAAAATTCAAAATTAAAAATTAAAAAGGATAAAGTATTTTCTAGATGATATTTTATATCTTAATATTATAGTCTAAACTTTTATATATGTGTGTGTATATATTATATTTTATACATAAAATTATAATTTTGGCAAATAACATATACACATAGACATATACATACATACATATACATATACATACATATATACACACACACACACAAATACACACACACACACATATATATATATAGTGCCAAGTATATACATAGTTGATGTAAATCCTATCATTTATATATGTTTATATTTAACCATGTACAGCTTATGTCATGTTGCATGTGCACGTTTTATACACATGAGCATATACCGATATGCTCGTAACTATACAAAATTAGATTTAATTAAATTCATCTATTAATTAAATTAGAAAAATTAAATAAAATATGATTTTATTTAAATTAATTAGAGTGGATCTAATAAATAATTTAGACCTCATAGGCCAAACAGATCCAAAAATAGGATTTTTTATGAAATATACCTTATTTTCCCGCTTCGGATTAGCTTGGTTCCAACAATTGTATTAGAGTACTAATGGTCTATGTAGTCTAAATTAGCAACATTAGGGCTAACTAATAAAGCCAACTTACTCGATGGATGTCTAGAATAGTAGTATCTAGGTTTAAGGTTGAATATTTAACCATTCTCCCGTTCCTGGCTACTAGCTGTTTGTACCAAAAATGGGCACAACACTCTTCGGAAGTCTTTGAAGAGATAAACGCGCGGAATGAAAATTAAAACTATGGATTATCTAACAAAAACTCCAAATAACAAAAAGTAAATTGCAAAGACAAGCGATTTAGAGTGGTTCGGCGTTTTGCCTACGTCCACTATGAAGTTTGATGATTTTATTGCTCGATTACTCGAAGGTTACAGCAGTTTATAAGGCAATACAACTGAATTTAATTGCTAAGTGTCAATCTAAAGCAGCGGCGGTGTTCTGGAGTAGATCTGGCAGAATCTGGGCGCTCTTCAGTACTTAGAATTCTCCGACCCCTTTTCTGAATGACCAGGGGCTCTATTTATAGGTGTAGGAGGCTGATATTTCGCCTAAAATGAGGGGAGACCAGTTCTGGTACGTCAGGGGGCCCACATGGCTGAAATCTGGAGATCCGGGCCCACTTTGGGATCGATTCGACCCTTGGTTCGAATCGATCAAGAAATCGTCCAATCGAGCTGAAATTTGGTGTGAACATTCTTCATCATGTGTTTAAGCTTCTGTGAAAATTTCATGGCATTTGGAATTGTAGAACTCGAGATATGATCGATTCAATGTTGCTTTTCTGGAGAACAGGGATACTTCGAATCGATCTTAGGTCGAATCGATTCGGTCGACTCGATGCTTGCTGCGACGTGGCGCGCGTATCTCGCCTCGATCCGTTTTGTACTCCTGTTTGACTGGGTCGAATCCATGGCTTGGTTTCAAAGACGGTGGAGTCGAGGACTTCCAGTTGAGTGGATTCGAAGATGTTTAACTCGAGGACTTCCAGTTGGGTGGATTCGAAGATGGTGGAGTCGAGGGCGAACTATATCTCCTGGATTCGAAGTGAAGCTACGTCTCCTGGATTCGAAGCTCCTTCTCTTTATGGATTCGAGGTGTAGAAAGCTCCAATGGATTCGAACTTAAGGTATCGTTCGAATCGATTCGAAGCACGGCTAACTACAATCGATTCAGACCAATGCTATCTCGATGGTTTCGAACCAATGCTTGGTCCTGTTGGATTCGAACGAGAGCTTCTATGCTGATGGAGTCGAAGCAAAGGAGGGCTGATGGAGTCGAGGCAATGGAAGTTCGATGGATTCGAACTGGTTCCAGGCCAATGGATTCGAACATAGGTTTTGCCTATGGATTCGAACTAAGGGTGGCCTACTCCATCTTTTGTCGACGATATCTTGAGCATACGAACTCGGATTGACTTGAAACTTGGATCGTTGGTTCCCACGGCTTTGCTTGACGTGCCTTATCAATTGTAGCCCGATCCGGACTTGAACAAATTTCATCGATATCCGTAGCGATCCTTACGCGTAACCGACTTCCGAGACGATCTGTCACCGGTATCTAGCCAAGTCCTTGGTGTCACGGCCTTGCCAAAAGGCGGGATAACACTAGCTAGGCCTAATGGGTGGAGTAAGTCTAAAAGGATGGCCTGATTATAAGGCCAAAATGTATTTGGGCCTTGGGCTAATTTTCAAAATTCTATTTGAAAATTTAAAAAATATTTTGAATTTAAAAGTTAAATTTTAAATATAAAATAAATTTTATAAAGGTTATAAAATATTTTTCAAAAAATTGTTTTTGAAACTAAATTAATATTTTCATAAATATTTAATAATTTAATTAGTCGGATTAATTAATTAATTAAAAGTTAATTGATTAAAATAAACATATACATTCATATAAATGTGTGTGTGTGTATATATAAATGTAATAGATGAATATATATATTTATCTTAAATTTTTTAAGGTAAATAATATTTAAATACTTTTTAATTTATTAATTATTTAATTAATTTTTTTTGATTAATTAAAATAATTATTAAAGAATTAATTAAATGTTAATTAATAAATTAAAATATATATACACACATAATGATATATGCATATAAACTGTAAGTGTTGTAGTTAGTATTCATCTTAAATTGTTTAGAATGAAGAAAATAAAATTTTGAATTTTAAAGTAATTTAATTAATTTGTTAAAGAAATTAATAAATTAAAATTAATTAACTATGTTAACAATATTCATAAGAATATTATGTAAGTTAATTCAATTATAAACAATTGTAAATGAATTAAACTTATATAATATGAATGTATAAAACTTAAATGGAACTATAAGAAACCTAACTTAGGTTTAAAGAACAAGTATGTGCATATTATATGTATACCGTCATTTCTGATGTTTTCAACACTTGAACCACAAGGGTATTTTTTAGGAAATACATTGTTCCATAAGCCAATATCACTCAATATGTATTTGTGTGTGTGTTTTCAAGATTATGAATCCTTAATATATATGTTGTCCTAAACTATTTATATGTTAATAGAATACTTGCATACTGTTTAGCTGTTGATATTCCTCAAGCTAAAATTGTTATGTGTAGTGCTATTAATATATTGACTGGACAGGGTAAGATACATGCAAGTATTTATTGATATCCCTCAAGGTATGCGCATTTATACTTAGGCCGCCGCGAAATGGTGGGTACTTAAATAATCTCTTTTGATTCGTTGATATTCCTCAAGTTCGAGATGAGATTAGGACAAAGACCATGAGTTAGGACTTGTATATGATACAACCGATAAGATGTTACCGATTGCATGCGGGCCTATGATTTGATGATATTTCAAGGTTAGAATTCCAAGGTAAGCGAGTCCTAACACCTACTAAAGTAATTGAAAGATTTCTATGTTTTCTCTTAAGGTTTTGAGAAATATAAAGGTCTGGTGGGAGCTTATTAGATAAATGAAATGCAACATTTAGCCTATCTAATATTGTAAGAATATACGCTATATAAAACTAAAATAGTCAACTTCGATAAATTTATGCAACTAATACAGTTGATAACATGGTTATCAGTTTAAGTACATAAACGAACTAAATTAAGATTGGCATAAAAAAAATATACTTACCAGTAAATCTTTTGGCATGTTGCTAAATTAAAACCAATGCAAGAGCCAAATTATACAACTACCAACACAATCATGCCTTGGTCGTTTAAAAGTTTATTTGTTCAAGGCTTAGAATTGTTTTACATGAGTTTTAAACACTAAAATCAATATAAGGGTATGGATATTTAATCCATAATCGATCACATGTAATAGTTATGGTGAACAATCATGGTTCGTAATGTACAAAACTTGATGAAATTAGTTCAATCAAAATATGAAATTAAACCATAATCCAATATCATGCATTCAATATGCTTGATGGTAATAAGGATCTTATTGTGTTAGATGTAGCACTAGAATAAGAGCTATAAAATGGATCTAGGAATTCGATCACTGAAATGTCAGTTTGATCAAATTACGTAAAGTGCAACTTATTTGATATCCTTAAATGTTAAGGATGACCAAATGCACTTTTGTAAAAAAATCGTTATGGCCTTGTAGTGAAGATTTCCTTTTGGATTTTTCGACTATTTGGAAAGGAAAGCAAATATACGTGAGTGGATGTAACTTAAGGCATTGTTGGGATGAAGAGAGTGAATCGTTACTTCTTCTTCATGAAAAGACATTGAAAATTTGAATTATATATATACTAATAGATGCTTAATTTGGAATAAGAAATGTGTCCAAATGTATTTTTAGAAAATTGTTTTGTACGACAGTTATTTCTTTGAGCTTAAGATATTTGATCTAAAATCTCTACTATAAACTAGTTACATTGAAAGAAATAAATAACCTACAGTAAATGGTTTGTAACGACCCGTATTTTTACGGATCGAAAAGTTCGTCAAAATCTGGAATTTTAGCATTTTTAAGTCATTTCAGATTTTTAGGCAGATTTGTCTAAGTCCTAGGTCGTGAACGACCTAAGAGCTAAGTCGTGTCCGAGTTAGTGTTAGGTCGTGGGTTAGTTGGAGCGACCTATAGAATTATGCAACCTAGGATTTAGTTAAGTGTTAGGTCGGCAGGGCGAGTTAACGACCTAAAGAACTGACCGACTTAAGGATATGGCGACTCAAGGGTAGGCAGACCTAGTGGAGTAAGCGACCTAGTGGTTACTGGGTTAGTGTGGTTAGGTCGGCAACGACTTAGAGCGTATAGAAGTTAGGTCGGTTGGACGAGTTAGTGGGTTGACCGACTTATGATTGTAGACGACTTAAGGTTAGAGTTAGGTCGTAGTGACCGAGTTAAGGGATAGGTCGCTATGTGTTAGGTCGTCTGGTAGCTTGGTTGGTTAGGTCGTGAGCGACCTAAGGGTTAAGTTGTTACCAAGTTAAGTCGACTGGGTGGGTTAGCGACCTAAGGAGTTAACGTGTTGGCGACCTTAAGAGTTAGCCTATGTGTTAAGTCGTAGACGACTTAGGGGTTGAGTCGTAAGCCAGTTGTTTGTTAAGTCGTAGAAGCACAGATCTGTTAAGTCGTATCTTCTGCCAAGTTATAAGTCGTGACTAGTGGTAAGTCGCTAGAGGCGCATGAGCTTAAGTCGGAGACGACTTAGGAGATAGCTGTTTTGTTGTGAGTCGTTGTAGCGCCTGAGTTGTTAGGTCGCAGATGCTTCTGGTTAAGTCGTAGGATGGCATAGCTGTAAGTCGTAGGTCGTATGGGGTATAAGTCGGAGACGACTTAGGAGATAGCCGAGTTACGACTTAGTGGGATTTCAGCTATAAATAGGAAGGGTTTTTCTCACTTTTTGGGATCCGGATTTTGAAGCGACGAAGTGCTGTCATTTTGAGAGCTCGACTTCTACACTTCTTCACTTCTTTTCTCCACTCTAATCTAGTGCTTCCATCCATCCAAATCGAAGATCAAGATTGAAGATTCAAGAGCTTAGATTGAAGATCTTCATCTTTTCAAGAGAGATTTCTTCGTTTGAAGCGGATTCGTGATAGATCAAGCTTGATCCTTCGCTGTCCAGATCTGAAGCGTGTTGATTTGAGGTTGTTTAGGTGATTTGGTGAGTGGTGATTATCTCTCACACGGATCCAAAGGAGTATATCGGATTGTTGGCTTGATTTGGTGTTAAAATAGAGATTTCCATGCATTTTCTTCATCCTAAGTGTAGATCCATATAGATCCATTGTTCATGATGATGTTACATCCATTTTATCATATGTTAACCTATGCAAGTTCATTCATCAAGTTTGTAGGGATATAATTCATGTTTTCATGCTTATTGGACTTTCAACTCTTTAATTACGAAAATGCCATTATTGTGATAATTGTCTACTTAGATCATATTTGAATACTTGATTGTTTGGATAAATGTTTGACTTGGTTGATTGCTATGAATTAGATGATTGATGATTAGATTTAGACCGAAGACGATTCAAAGGCTAAGGGAAAGGCTCTTGAATTGGGAAAGCTGCTCGTGGCATATGTAGCGGGATGATGAAGCTCTTATGCATAGATTTGATGATGTGATGTTGAGATGAGGCTTTGCGAGGATGTGATGAAGCGAAGCAATCATGTGATGAAGACTTGGTCTAATCCAGACGTGATCATTCCAAGCATGTTGATAACTCGGAGATATGATTCGAGTTGAGGATAATGAACGGATATGAGAATAGTCGTCGAGGAGGATGACTAGGAGGCTTGGATAGCATCGTTGTTGAAGGTTCTAGCATGCTCTAAGAAAGAGTACGTTTGGGCAGATTCGATAGTCCCAACGACCAACTGTTGACGGTCGAGTACTCTGGGTAGATTCGATAGTCCTAGGCACGGGTTGCGACGACGTGCGGGAGTTATGTCTAGAACCGGGGTTTCCATTAGCCCTTGACGGACGGCTGAAAGAATGTGCCGGTCATTCAATTAACGGTGATGTCGAAGCAATGATAACAGTGATAGCCAGAGTCATGGATGTTTGGTTGTATCGCCACTCGGACTCAAGAGCGGTATTTTCTGGGTGCTTATCTGATTTAGGCCTTGGTACTTGGAAAACATCGCCCTTGACTCGAGTGATAGTAGCTTTACTTTAAATTGTATGCTCTACTATGTTTGCTTCTGCTTAGTGTGTGTCTGGGGGCTATCACTGTAGAATGAGGTTGGAGTGGGAGGGTTGTATTCCTATTCCTTTTCCTTTATGCTCTTTTGGTATGTTGTTAGTTAATTTACTGCTCACTAAGACTGTTGTCTGACTCAAGGCTTTATGTTTTTAATTCTTATTGCCTTGGGCTGTTCGTCCATTTTGGGACGGGCAGACTAGGTAGCAGGTGACAGGTGTTGTTCTCTTCTCGCGATACTAATATCGAAGACGAGTTGGAGGGTTGCATATTATCTTCTTATTATATGTACTGGATGTTCCGCTGTTTTGTATTCTCTGAGAGATATGTAGTGAGGCTTGATGTATTGACTATTTGGATGCTTGTATTCAACTATTATGGAGTTTTATATGATGGCATTTTGTTCTGTAAAGCTTCACTATACATATGTTCTATTGTATTTTGTCCATGCGCTGTGAGCAATACGATAGATTCTGTTGTTATTAATCTACCCTGACAATCGTCCATGGTCGCCTGGCACACTTTACAGCGCACTATCTCTTCATTTGGTGCAGGGGTCATGGACGGTCGTCACATTTGGTATCAGAGCATTGGTTAATCGATTTTACCCAACGCTCGCCGTCGTAACTACGTATGAGAGACGTAATTGTCTTTTGATGGATGAATACTATATATAATATAGTAGTTTAGTTGAGTTTGAGTCCTTTAGGCAGTTGTTTCTCTAGATGTTCTAATCATTCCTTTTTATAGATATTGAGATGAGTCGAAGAGGGAGACCAGCTGCTAGGGAAGGCCGTGCTACTGAAGAGACTGCTGATTATGCAGCCATGTTCGAAGCTATGATGACTTCGATCATGAGAAGGATACCAGTTCCGGGGGCGGCAGTTGATGTTGGAGTTCAGGTTCAGACTCCAAAACCAGTGGATTTTGCTAAGTTGTGAAAGGACTATACTGCTCTTGGAGGGAAGGTTTTCTTGGGAACAGAATCAACTATTGAAGTCCAGAGATGGATCGATGCTTGTAGAAGGATCTTTGGTGATTTGGGAATTGATGATGCAACTAAGAGGAAGTTGGCATCAAGGCAGCTTCAAGGAAGAGCCTCTGATTGGTGGAACTCTATTACCATCAATACTCCGGAGGAAGAGATTACTTGGGAGCAATTCCAAGTTAGATTTGAAGCTAAGTTCATTTCTACAGCTCAGAAGTCTGTTCTGTTCAATAAGTTTGTGGAGCTCAAGCAGGGTGGAAGATCTGTTCTTGAGTATGTTTCTGAGTTCGAAGCTTTGTCCAAGTATGCCCGGTCGTATATTGAATCTGCTTATCAGAAGAATGAGAAGTTCGTGACAGGCTTGGACAGTTATCTAGGGAGACAGTTGGTGGATCATTTGGACGATTCATTTGAGAAGCTTGTGGAGAAAGCTCTTAGGCATGAGAGCCTGTTTCCTAAAGAAGGATCTGTTGTTGCTGTGACCAAGGAAGAGTCTAAACCCCAGCAGGGTGGAAATAAGAAGAGGAAGCAGCAACAGCAGAAGGGTAAGGATGGCCAGAAGAAGCCGAAAGGCGAGGTGACTTGCTACAATTGTCAGCAGAAGGGCCATTTCTCGAAGGATTGTAAGAATCCGAAGGCACCGATGAAGTGTCACAACTGTGACAAGCCGGGGCATTTCAGGAAGAATTGTCCAGAACCGAGGAGAGATAAGCAGATTGTGCAAGCTTATGCTTTGGGAGCTGTTCCGTCGTCTTCGAAAGCTCCTACTGCTGAAGAGAAAGGAAAGAGTGTGGTTGTTCAAGGTACTCTTTTCCTATGTGGTGTTCCAGTTAGAGTTCTGTTTGATACTGGAGCGTCGCATTCGTTTGTTTGTAATGAACTCGTAGGCCGGTTAGGTTTGGAACCGGATATTGTTGATAGGCCATTGGTTGTGACTAATCCAGTTGGGGGTTCGTCTTGTTTGTGTATGTTATGCCGTGGTCTAGTTGTATCGAGTCATGGTTGCTCTTTTGTTTGTGATTGTTTTGTTCTGAACTTTGCGGGGTTCGGAATTATTTTGGGTATGGACTGGCTTAGGAAGTGTGCGGCAAAGGTTGATTGTGAGAGGCTGGAGGTGACAGTCGAGAATGTGGAGGGGCGAAAGATTGTGATACGATGTAAGCATGAGGAAGGCGTCTTCATGAGCTTCATGTATTCGCTAGTTGTTCCACGGGATGGACTGTCTTTAGTGCCAATCGCAAATGGATTCGAGGATGTCTTTGACGAAGTCAAAGGGTTACCGCCGCATAGAGAGATCGAGTTTCGTATAGATCTAGTTAAAGGAGCCAGACCTGTTGTGATGCCTCTCAGGCGGATGGCGCCTAGGGAACAGCAGGAGTTGAGGGTGCAAGTTGATGATCTTTTGCAGAAAGGATTCATTCGGCGTAGTGTGTCCGAATGGGGTGCACCAGTTGTGTTCGCAACCAAGGCAGATGGATCATTGAGATTGTGTGTGGATTATCATGAGCTGAATAAGGTGACAAAGAAGAACAAGTATCCATTGCCGAGAATAGATGACTTGTTTGATCAGCTTCACGAGGCTAAGGTGTTTTCTCAGATGGATTTGGCAACGGGATTTCACCAGTTGAGAGTGGCTAAGGATAGTGTGCCGAAGACTGCTTTTAGGACACCATCCGGTTTCTTTGAGTGGCTGGTAATGCCGTTTGGATTGACTAACGCGCCAGCATATTTTGTGGATCTTATGAATAGAGTGTTCAGAGATCAGTTGAACAAGTTCGTACTTATGTTCGTGGATGATATTCTGATTTATTCCAGAACTGAAGAAGAGCACAAGACGCACTTGCGTATTGTTTTGGAGATCTTGCGGAAACATCAGCTGAAGGCTAAGTTTTTGAAGTGTCACTTCTGGAAGAATGAAGTGAGGTTCTTAGGCCATGTGATTTCTGGAAATGGGATAGCGGTTGATCCCGCTAAGGTGGTAGCAATCCAGGATTGGGTTAGACCTAAGAATGCATCTGATGTGAGAAGTTTTCTTGGATTAGCGGGATATTATCGACGGTTCATCAAAGACTTCTCCAAGATAGCCGCACCGTTAACAGGATTGACGAAGAAGAACCAAGTGTTCAGTTGGGAGGCTAAGTGTGAGCAAGCTTTCGGAATCCTGAAAGAGCGATTGACAAGTGCTCCTGTTTTGACTATTCCGAGTGGGAATGATGAGATGGTGGTTTACACCGACGCATGTGGTACTGGACTTGGAGCAGTGCTGATGCAGAGAGATAAAGTTGTTGCGTATGCAAGCCGACAACTGAAGCCGCATGAAAGGAATTACCCGACTCATGATTTGGAGTTAGCGGCGATTGTATTTGCTCTGAAGATGTGGAGACATTATCTATTGGGAGTTCGATTTGAGTTGTTTACGGATCATAAGTCGTTGAAGTATCTTTTCTCTCAAAAGGATTT
The DNA here is from genome assembly GCA_030737815.1 of Allium fistulosum. Lineage (NCBI taxonomy): Eukaryota > Viridiplantae > Streptophyta > Magnoliopsida > Asparagales > Amaryllidaceae > Allium > Allium fistulosum. The sequence continues at coordinate 1,183,483,509 of CM060903.1, forward strand.
GAATCTTCGGCAGCAACGTTGGCTAGAGTTTTTAGCATCATATGATTTTGGTATAGCTTATACTCCGGGAAAAGGTAACGCAGTGGCAGATGCGTTAAGTCGAAGACATGCAGGATTAGGAGCCATGTTTTCAGAATGGAAGAGTCTCGAGTATTTAGCTGGATTTGACTTCAGGCCTAGATGTGAATTGGAACCTGAGATGTTGGCAAACTTATCAATAAGACCGACTCTTGTGGAAAGGATTGGCGAGAGTCAAAAGCGAGATGATAAGCTTGTCAAGATTATCCGTGATTTGGAATCTGGATTGGAACCAGAAAGGGATAAAGGATTCGAGGTCGATCGAGAGGGTTGGCTTCGGAAGCAAGGACGACTAGTTGTTCCCGATATAGATGAATTGAGGAGTGAAGTTCTGAAGGAAAGTCATCACTCGAAGTTGACAATTCATCCAGGTGGAAATAAGATGTATCGGGATATGAAGAGAACCTACTACTGGGAAGGCATGAAGAAGGATGTTGGAAATTTCATTTCCAAGTGTATGAACTGCCAGTTGGTAAAGGCTGAACAGAAGAAGCCAAGTGGATTGCTTCAGCCCTTAGAAGTTCCTACATGGAAGTGGGAACAAGTGTCGATGGATTTTATTGATGGATTGCCTAGAACCAGAACGGGAAATGAAGGGATTTGGGTCATTGTGGATCGTCTGACTAAGAGTGCACGATTCATTCCTGTTCGATCGACTAGGACGGCATCAAAGTTGGCTGAGTTGTATGTTAAGTGGATAGTTCGATTCCATGGTATTCCGAAGAGTATAGTGAGCGATCGAGATCCATTGTTCACTAGTGGATTTTGGAAGAGCTTCCAGGAAGTTTTGGGAACCGAGTTGTGTTTGAGTACAGCTTATCACCCTCAAACAGATGGTCAGACCGAGAGAGTCAACCGAGTTTTGGAAGATCTCCTCAGAGCTTGTATTTTGGATTTCGGAGGATCATGGGAAGATCACCTTCATTTGGTGGAGTTTGCATACAACAACAGTTACCAGTCAAGCATTGGTATGGCACCGTATGAGGCATTGTATGGAAGGCCGTGTAACTCTCCGACATGTTGGTTGGAAACTGGAGAAAAGCTGATACTTGGGCCAGAGATGATTCGGCAGACTTCAGATTGTATAGAGATCATTCGGCAACGAATGAAGGCAGCCCAAGACCGTCAGAAGAGTTATGCTGATAAGCGTCGAAAGGATTTGGAATTTGACGTAGGAGATATGGTTTTTGTGAAGATTTCCCCACTGAAGAATGTTATTCGATTCGGGAAGAAAGGAAAATTGACTCCGAGATTTGTTGGACCATTCCCGATTATCGAGCGAATTGGAAAGCTCGCTTACAGATTGGAGTTACCAGAGAAGATGTCGAGTGTGCACAATGTTTTTCATGTATCATATCTACGGAAGTATGTGCACGACTCGAGTACGGTGGTTTCTGCTGATAGCTGTGAAGACTTAGAAGTTGATCCAGTCGATAGAAGACCTCGTAAGCCGCTTCGTGTTGTTGAAACTGACACGAAACAGCTTAGGAGGAAGGTGGTTAAGCTGCTCAAGATACAATGGAGTGATGATGATAACGACTGTACGTGGGAGGTGGAAGAGAGGATGAAGGCAGCTCATCCTGAACTCTTCGAGGTATGGCCCTAAGGTGTCGTGTCATCTCGCGATATTGTAACTTGTTCTAAGTCTTAGAATTCTGTACGCTAAGTTAGAATTGGATGCATGGTTTGTTGATTGCTATGGATGGTAGGCGTACAGAATAGTCTTTGATTGCTTTGTTTGCTTGGAATTTCGGGGCGAAATTCCTAAGGGGGAGTGAATGTAACGACCCGTATTTTTACGGATCGAAAAGTTCATCAAAATCTGGAATTTTAGCATTTTTAAGTCATTTCAGATTTTTAGGCAGATTTGTCTAAGTCCTAGGTCGTGAACGACCTAAGAGCTAAGTCGTGTCCGAGTTAGTGTTAGGTCGTGGGTTAGTTGGAGCGACCTATAGAATTATGCAACCTAGGATTTAGTTAAGTGTTAGGTCGTCAGGGCGAGTTAACGACCTAAAGAACTGACCGACTTAAGGATATGGCGACTCAAGGGTAGGCAGACCTAGTGGAGTAAGCGACCTAGTGGTTACTGGGTTAGTGTGGTTAGGTCGGCAACGACTTAGAGCGTATAGAAGTTAGGTCGGTTGGACGAGTTAGTGGGTTGACCGACTTATGATTGTAGACGACTTAAGGTTAGAGTTAGGTCGTAGTGACCGAGTTAAGGGATAGGTCGCTATGTGTTAGGTCGTCTGGTAGCTTGGTTGGTTAGGTCGTGAGCGACCTAAGGGTTAAGTTGTTACCAAGTTAAGTCGACTGGGTGGGTTAGCGACCTAAGGAGTTAACGTGTTGGCGACCTTAAGAGTTAGCCTATGTGTTAAGTCGTAGACGACTTAGGGGTTGAGTCGTAAGCCAGTTGTTTGTTAAGTCGTAGAAGCACAGATCTGTTAAGTCGTATCTTCTGCCAAGTTATAAGTCGTGACTAGTGGTAAGTCGCTAGAGGCGCATGAGCTTAAGTCGGAGACGACTTAGGAGATAGCTGTTTTGTTGTGAGTCGTTGTAGCGCCTGAGTTGTTAGGTCGCAGATGCTTCTGGTTAAGTCGCAGGATGGCATAGCTGTAAGTCGTAGGTCGTATGGGGTATAAGTCGGAGACGACTTAGGAGATAGCCGAGTTACGACTTAGTGGGATTTCAGCTATAAATAGGAAGGGTTTTTCTCACTTTTTGGGATCCGGATTTTGAAGCGACGAAGTGCTGTCATTTTGAGAGCTCGACTTCTACACTTCTTCACTTCTTTTCTCCACTCTAATCTAGTGCTTCCATCCATCCAAATCGAAGATCAAGATTGAAGATTCAAGAGCTTAGATTGAAGATCTTCATCTTTTCAAGAGAGATTTCTTCGTTTGAAGCGGATTCGTGATAGATCAAGCTTGATCCTTCGCTGTCCAGATCTGAAGCGTGTTGATTTGAGGTTGTTTAGGTGATTTGGTGAGTGGTGATTATCTCTCACACGGATCCAAAGGAGTATATCGGATTGTTGGCTCGATTTGGTGTTAAAATAGAGATTTCCATGCATTTTCTTCATCCTAAGTGTAGATCCATATAGATCCATTGTTCATGATGATGTTACATCCATTTTATCATATGTTAACCTATGCAAGTTCATTCATCAAGTTTGTAGGGATATAATTCATGTTTTCATGCTTATTGGACTTTCAACTCTTTAATTACGAAAATGCCATTATTGTGATAATTGTCTACTTAGATCATATTTGAATACTTGATTGTTTGGATAAATGTTTGACTTGGTTGATTGCTATGAATTAGATGATTGATGATTTGATTTAGACCGAAGACGATTCAAAGGCTAAGGGAAAGGCTCTTGAATTGGGAAAGCTGCTCGTGGCATATGTAGCGGGATGATGAAGCTCTTATGCATAGATTTGATGATGTGATGTTGAGATGAGGCTTTGCGAGGATGTGATGAAGCGAAGCAATCATGTGATGAAGACTTGGTCTAATCCAGACGGGATCATTCCAAGCATGTTGATAACTCGGAGATATGATTCGAGTTGAGGATAATGAACGGATATGAGAATAGTCGTCGAGGAGGATGACTAGGAGGCTTGGATAGCATCGTTGTTGAAGGTTCTAGCATGCTCTAAGCAAGAGTACGTTTGGGCAGATTCGATAGTCCCAACGACCAACTGTTGACGGTCGAGTACTCTGGGCAGATTCGATAGTCCTAGGCACGGGTTGCGACGACGTGCGGGAGTTATGTCTAGAACCGGGGTTTCCATTAGCCCTTGACGGACGGCTGAAAGAATGTGCCGGTCATTCAATTAACGGTGATGTCGAAGCAATGATAACAGTGATAGCCAGAGTCATGGATGTTTGGTTGTATCGCCACTCGGACTCAAGAGCGGTATTTTCTGGGTGCTTATCTGATTTAGGCCTTGGTACTTGGAAAACATCGCCCTTGACTCGAGTGATAGTAGCTTTACTTTAAATTGTATGCTCTGCTATGTTTGCTTCTGCTTAGTGTGTGTCTGGGGGCTATCACTGTAGAATGAGGTTGGAGTGGGAGGGTTGTATTCCTATTCCTTTTCCTTTATGCTCTTTTGGTATGTTGTTAGTTAATTTACTGCTCACTAAGACTGTTGTCTGACTCAAGGCTTTATGTTTTTAATTCTTATTGCCTTGGGCTGTTCGTCCATTTTGGGACGGGCAGACTAGGTAGCAGGTGACAGGTGCTGTTCTCTTCTCGCGATGCTAATATCGAAGACGAGCTGGAGGGTTGCATATTATCTTCTTATTATATGTACTGGATGTTCCGCTGTTTTGTATTCTCTGAGAGATATGTAGTGAGGCTTGATGTATTGACTATTTGGATGCTTGTTTTCAACTATTATGGAGTTTTATATGATGGCATTTTGTTCTGTAAAGCTTCACTATACATATGTTCTATTGTATTTTGTCCATGCGCTGTGAGCAATACGATAGATTCTGTTGTTTTTAATCTACCCTGACAATCGTCCATGGTCGCCTGGCACACTTTACAGCGCACTATCTCTTCATTTGGTGCAGGGGTCATGGACGGTCGTCACATGGTTGAATGAAGCTTCATATTTCATGTGCTATTATAATAATAACGGAAATAGTGGGAGCATACTAGATGACACTTGTAAATGGATGCATCAAGGTATTAAATATTGTTTCCACATATATACTAGGTATTATTTATGAAATAAAAGATGTTTTCTGTATTGATTGGAAAATAAATTATTATATTTTTATGAATATTGTGAATATTCATTATTAAATAAATCTATAATAATATTATTTATTGCATTATAGATACATAATACAACAATATATAAAATTTTACTATTATTTCGCAGCTATGAACTAAGCCACGACTTTGAGAAATAATTCTTTAATCATATGAGTTATGAATCATATGGTACTGGTGAATTATATCTGAAAAGATTAAGGGCAAAGCACCCATTCAGTGGGAGCAATTAAAGAGTTGGTGAACTCTTTGATTGATACATATGGATATATGTAATCGTAGGTCTATTGATACCAAAATTAAATTCTATGACAAGTTCATAGAATTTAAACTGGAAGTTAATAGCATAACATGCAAAAGAAACTAAAACAATTTGATTTAATCAACTAGGTGAGTATATTGGAAAAGGGTTCCAAATGTAGCTAAAAAGAATAACATAAATCTCAAAAGTCACTCCTCCCTGTGATGGATAACGATGTATCGGTAAGGAGAAATCATACCTTATTGGACAAAGTGCATTGATAATGAGTGAAGTTGAGTTGACTTCTTTCTGTAAGATCGTGTACTTAAGAGTAAGTACATAAGGTTTAAATTAATTTCATTAAAAGTCTAGTTTACAACATCATACAAGATAAGAGTTGATAATAAACCCCTACATATCCTAGGTTAAGGAGTTGGAAGGTTGTGTGAGTGACCTTGTATGGATCAACCCGAAGGAATTTGGGACTGATCAATATTGATTGATCAACTTATGCTATGAAAATAAGTATTGTACGCTCAAAATTAAGTCGGTTTTATATATAGGCAATTCATAAAATATTTATGAATACCCCTTTTATTGCATTGGTAAACAATTAGTGTTTCAAGAAATACCAACTTTATGACGAATGAATTTCTTTTAGAAATTATTGATAGTAAAATTGATTTGGATATGATCCAAAGATAAAACTGATTAAGAAGGATGAAATAAAATTAACGAAACCTAAACAGACACAACACATTAGAATGTCTAATGAGAATTCTCGCACATTAAAGAGAAATCGTGAATTTCTTATCAATGTTGAGAAAATATAATTTCCTCAGCTGTCAATAAGCCATTAAGAGTATTCACTCTCCCATATGGCATGATGCGAAAATACAGAATGGATTCCAAGTACATTATCAAAACATGATTTTGATAGTTGCACCTGATGGGATTGATTCATTGAACGCAAATTTGTCTTTGAGAAGAAGACAATTGCAGTTGGAATATAGTAAGAAATGTTGATGGGAATAGCAACATAAACTTTAATTGTTAAATCATCATAACAAATTCATCGGTCAAGATGCTTGAATAAATTTGAATTTTACTCTCAAAATTTATGTGGTATGATTTCGAGTTTTGGTACATATATGTTGAACCAAACTTCTAAATAATGATTTAGAATATACTATTTGCATATAACAATCAAAGTGTCCAGAAGTTAGTGGAAGTGATATTGAGTTTGTGGGTTTCAAATATAATCCAAGAACTGATATGAAAGTACGGTTCGATAAGCATTAGAGTTAAACAAGTACTTTGACAGAAATATGAAATAGTTTAAATTTTGATCAAAATGCAGAGAAAGCGTGTGCCTGTAGGAAATAACTATAAAGGTACTAAAATATTTTGGATATATAAGTAGACAACAAACTTATAATTTGTTGACTAGTTTCCTAGCCAGCCTCGGAATGTGACTAATGTGTTATGAAAAGAAAATTTTACTTGTCAACCATTAGACTCCAAATGGATAATGAGGAGTTAGATATGCAACTGAAAAGTAAATAACATAAGAAATAGAATGGTTAAATTACCTATGTCCATTTTAACTATAGAAATTACAAGAGAATAATAAAAAAGGAAGCACTTAAGACTAATACAGCTATGTAATTGTAACGACCTGGAATTTTATCGCTTTGATTTGTGAATATATAATTAATTTTAAATATTTAATTAATAGTTTTAATAATTAAAATAATCCTTTTTTATTTATAAATAATGATAGAAAATTCATTTTTGAATTTGGTTTACAAAAATAATTAGTTAAAAGGAAATTAGAAAATGTGACCAGAAAGCTTTTTCAAAAATCTTGATTTTTTATCATCTAAAAGTTGTTAAAAAGGTTGTAAATTTCTTAATATACTTAAAACACATACTTATATAAATAATGAGTACTTAATTAAGTGTGTAAAAGTGTAAAAATCTGTGTTCTTAAAGAAAAGAAGTGATGTGACAATTTTCAAGGATTTAAAATTTAAATAAGATAAAGGTTATATCATGTCACATCTTATCACATCATAAGGATAATGAGGGGTATTACATGGTGGGTAAAAGGATTTACCCATGGGTATAACATGTAAAGGAGGGAGGATGAGGTGAAAGTGGTGATGTGTTCAGAATTTAATGGAGGATAAGTACTTAAGGGGCAATTTGGTAATTTCCTTAACTAAATTTTATAAAAACAAATTCCTTTCCTCTCTCCCTTTTCATTTCATTTTCTTTTTGTTCAAAATCCACATCTTCTTCCTTAAATCTTCTTGTCTCCATTAATGGCTTCCATTTCCTTTGAAAAATTTAAAATTTCTCATTTTACCTCTTTTTAGTTTATAAAAATGCTTTAAAATGCCTTCTTCCTACTTCTAAAACCCTCCTCTTCCTAAAACAAACCCTTATTTCCTTCCACCACCCAAGGCCAAGCCTATAAAACCATGGCCGAGCCCTATCACTTCATGGCAGAGCCCAATAAGCACATCCATGGTCCAAAAATCAAGTTTTTTACAAAATGGAAGCTAAGATCTAGGCTCTTTTCAAGTTTTAGGAAATATTTAGTTTGCTTTCATAGCTTTGGTGAGAAAAAGTCACATCTTTATGAAAAAAAAATCATCTTTGATTTATCTTTGTATTAACATGTATAAACTGTTTGGTTATTGGCTAGTTGTATGGTTTTGATGTGATTATATATGTGTTGGTATATGGATTTGCCTTAGACTTGTAAAACGAAGTCTAAAATGAAGTGTTTTAGTGTAAAAATATGATCATTGTTTATGTTATGTTATTGATATGTTCTATATGCTAATTCATAAATGTGTAGATTTGTATACTATGTATGTTAGCATTTGGTTATGTTAAAGAGGCTTGAGATTCGTTTGAAACTAAAAATCGGTTTACTAGTTTTAAAGTTGCTAAATGTTTTCCAAAGTTTCTAAATTTGTTTAAGGTTTCAAAACCCTTTTACTTATGTTTTAAAAATGAGTAAGAAGTTTGAAGTAAAGGTTGGAAAGTTTAAATTAGAATCTAATTCTAAGTTATAAGATCCATAGCGATAGTTGCTACGGATGCAAATTCGGAAAAAGTTACATTTTCTAAACTTAAAAGTGTTTCTTTTTAAAATGTTTTGGAAACTTTTCAAAACACCAATTAAGTACCAAAGCCAATCATTTTGTAATTAAGTATGAGTTTATTAATTAATTATTAATTTATTAATTAAAGGATAATTATTAATTAATTTATAATTAAGTTAAGTTATAAATATTTAAGTAATTAATTAAGAAGTTAAATATTATTAATCAATTAAGGAAGTTCTAATTAATGATTAATTAAGCTAAGAGTTGATTATGAATTAAATTTTATTTAATTAAGTTAATAATTTAATTAATTATTATTTAATTACAGTTAATTAATAATTAATTACTAATTAGGTAGGGTTTAATTAATTAATCTAATCAGATTTAATTAAGATTTAATTAAGGGTTAATTAAGTTAAATTAAGGTATAATTTTGATTTAATTATGAATTAATAATGATTGATTAAGATTTGATTAAGTCTTAATTAATGATTAAAGTAAATTAAAGGTTTATTTTTAAACTCTATTGGTTATATTTTAAGTCAGCCTTCTTTATAAGTAAACTAATTTTAAATCAAAGGATCTCTTGTCTGTGCCATTAAGTAGACAACAACTATGAATAAGTTATACTAAACTTGGACATATCTTTAGCAGAATAAATCTCCGTTCTACTATAACTCAATTTTTTGATTGTGGACATATGTTAGTAGAATAAATCCCCGTTCTGCTATAATTGAACTCAATAGATATGTATCTGCCAGTTGGTTTATATTGACATGTTATGTAACAACCCGGTATGTCGTACCGATTAACTATCGTCTTTAGACGATTTCTTTTCCTAGCTAATTGTTGTTTGGAATTTTTAAACCAGTTTGAATTTTCTTTTGAAAAATGGTTAAGTCTTTTTGGTTGCCGTGATAACTAACCAAGACAAACCCGATCCCCCTTTATCCATTTTCATTCGTTCAGTAACCCTAAAACGAAAACAATCAAACGAAATGGCGGCATCTCGTTTTCGTTCTTCTTCTTCGATCGAGAATTTGGGCTTCTTCGATCGTTCTTCGTTCGCTCTGAAAAGTCTGGGACTTTCGATCTTCATTCCTCTGCAAAAACTAGGGCGCATCAAAAATGGCTGTTTCGTTAGTTCGTCGACCTTCAACAATTAGGGCTTTCGACTGCTTCGATTTTTGATCGAGCTCGAGGGGACTTCGGCTGCTCCATTCGTGGCAAAGGTGAGTAATTTATATTACTCACATCTAATTCGAAAATCGTTCGACCTGGTTTGCTTATTTTGTTTTTGATGCCTTCGGTTTCAACTTGATTTATACATTTGATTTTTGAAATTGTTTTCTTTTACCACATCTCTGACTTTTGATCACGGCTTTGACATTCTGTGTTTATCCCGACTTCAATTCTGTGATTTCCTAGCCATGTCTTGATCACTGTTGATCTAAGGCATTGACTATGTTCATTGTTGATGATCGTCAATCTCGTTTCTGAACATCTGTCTTTGTTGATACCTAACTTGGTTTGATCTTTACTGCTGCACTTGTTTTGCTTTGTATTCTGTCTGGTTGCACTTGCTCGATGGTTCGATGCATTAGAATATGATCTTCATGTATTCACTTTGTCTTGTGCATTTTGTTGTAGTCTTGTATTGTATGACTTCTGACATCACTTCTGTTTCACCTATGTTGCATGTTGTTCATCTGGTTACTTGTAGCTGTGCACTTGTCAGTGTAGTCTTCATATATGTGCATTGATGTTTCACTGTTGTACTTGATCATATTGCTATTGAGTTCACCCCTGACCTATACATGACTATTGTACTTCTCTGCTTTATTGTTCATTTGAGTTACCTTGGTCTTTTCCAGTTGCTTTAACTTCACTTGAGCATCTGATGTTCACCTCTGTTTCTACTGATCATTTCTATTGTTTGGTGCCTTCTTGAATTTGTATACATGTTGACACTGGATTTGAACTTGTTGACTTCACCTTTGTGTACTGCTATCTTTTGGTCATCATGTTTCCACTGTTTCACTTGAATATGTTGCATTTGTCTGTCATTGAAGTAGTTTCCATTTGTATGTATTCATGTGTAGCTTGTAGTTCCTTGGTTTGTTGATTTGATCATTTGAGTCACTCATTCCAGTCTCTTGTAACCTGTTATTGCCATTTCATTGTAGTCTGCACTTGAATATGGTCTTGTACTTGTGAAGTTTTAAACTGGTGCACTTGTGACCAGTTACCTGGAGTCTTTACTAGTGTACACTTCTGTTGCATATTCATTTACTCTCCTGGTGCATTTGTATCTGATGCAATACTTGTTGCCATTCACTTAATATCTGTTGCATTCCTTTGATTCATTTCATGTTTGAACCATTGCCCTGGTTACATTGTGGTGACTGCAGTTTAGTTGCAGTCTGCCCTTGTCTTTGTACCTGTTTGCCACTGCAGTTTCATTGTGGTGGTTGCTTTGTATTCGTTTTGTATATTTTGACCAGATCTTGCTATCCAGTTGAGTTTGACACTTGAGTTTTCGTTGTTTGACTGTTTAGTTTCTTGGTTAATCGTTTGTTTCAACTGTAGTTTTATTGTGCAGTTGTTTCTGCTTTCTTTATTTTTGCAGTTTCGCCTTCGTGATCTTGTGGTGACTGCAGTTTCTGTGGTGGCGAGGCAGTACACGCGTGCGTGTACTGCAGCCACACAGAGTTGGCAGATTTTAATTGGTATTTCTTTTGTTCTTGATTCATTGATCTATTGCGTATTTCGTATGCCGTATTGGCGAGGCAGTACACGTTAGCGTGTACTGCAGCCAATCAGAATTGGTAATTTTGTTGTTTTCTAAATTATCTTCATTGATGATCTTTTTACTTATCTTTGTTGATGTTTCGAATCTACTGATTTGTTGTTTAACACTGATACGTGTTATATTCATCGATATCCAATTCTCTTATTGAAGAGTTAGATATACGAGATTTCTGTGACTGTCGTCTATTTGATGTTTGATTATTATTGCTTCTGTGCATTAATAACTGAGTTTGAATTAGACTGACCCGTGTATTATTTTCTTTTGAATTTAATACTCGAGTCAGACCGAGTATTTACAGGTTGTATATTTTTAGCTTTGGGATGCTGCTAGTGCTACGAAGACTTTTCATATCATTTGAAGCGTTTTGCGCCTTTTTGTAATAGTCGGTGTCCTGATTAGGATGATGTGTATTCATGTACATTAGTTGATAATGTATTTGTATATATAACTTTCAGAGTCGACAGTTGTAGTTGTATCATATGTATTGTGTCAACTGTATTGTAACTGACATCAGTTATATATATATGAGACTTTTTGTTCTATCTGTGTTCCGCACTTATTTTACCTGTGTTATTTTTATATTTATTGTCCTAAACTATTATAGCCACTGTGTAGTAGCTTTGAGTTTGTATCGGTATGTCGGATTTCCTCCAAAAATGAAATGCATGCTATACTATCTAACATATCGGTGCTTGCACAAAGCAATTACACGGATGGTCGCTCCTCAACAGCCTTATTTTCCGTGCTAGTTGACAACATTACACCGTAGTGTTCTTGGCTAGCGTGGGTATAGAGGTGGGGCGTCACAGCTTGGTATCAAAGCCTGGGGTTTAGGACAATTATAAAACATAACTTAGATGGAACATGTGTTACAACTATTTGTCGATGTTTTATCTCTCATCTTTACATATGATTATCTTTGATTGTTAGGTATGAATTCCTAACGCTTACTCATGTGCATTTGATTTTGATTTCGTGAAAGTATTTTGGCTTCCGTCCCCATTTGCTTTGCGAACTCAAGTTGGATTTTTAATGATAAGGATTTTGTTCTTGTGTTTTCGACTTTGAATTGATTTAGCCGATGTTGATTTTGTTCGAATCTCAGCGATTTTGAACTTTATATTTTGTGTTTTCCTCGGCTTGATTTCCATTCGACTTCGGTCACTTTGTTTTTGTGAAATTGCTAATTTCTTGATTTCCAAGACTCTGACTTTGTTTGCTGTTGGATTCCTTGATGATGATGATTCATTTCGTACTCGACAGTGGCCATTAATTGTTGACTTTGGCATTGACTTGATTCTTATTTTTGTTGAAGTCATTTTTGCATTTATGCTCGTTTTGCTTTGTTTTTCCAATTGATAATCAATTCTTCTTTTCCAATTAGTTGTTATCACCTTTGTCGACTTTGATAACTTCTATTTCTGGAATTTTTGGGTATTTCTACTTTGATGAATGTGGTATCGATTTCTTTGGATTCTATTCACGTCTTTGTATGTGAATTCTTGTGATTGATTGTTTCTAAAATCATATTTGTGATTTGTCACTTTAAAAATATAAAGGTTTTCTATAGTAGTAGTAAATATTAAAATCCTTTTCTCCAAACGATTTCAAAACTATTTTATTACAAAGCTCTTTTCCTAAACCATTTTCCAATCTATTAGTATATACAAACCTTTATTTCACTCGTATGAGAAATTGAATTAAATGGCTTAGTAAAACAAGTGGTATGAAATGCTTGCGTTTACTTCGTCAGTTAACTCCTGGACTTGTTCGATTGAACCCTTCTGTGACAATTTTTCTAGTGAAGATCTACAGTTTGTTCGTAAATATTTGAGTTAAGCAAGTGGTTATGGGACATGAAGCTAAACTCTTATATTCACTAACTTAGTGTAATTGACACTTCTTGATGATCATGACGATCATTTTTGTGATTTGATTTAGGCTAGCAATTGTGCGATGCCTTTTTGTCTACGAGGGAGACTAAACCCCGTTTGTGTGATGTTTCACCATCACATATGTGGGGTAGCGCCCCACGGTCTTCGGACCATTCGTGTGTCAAAAATTAATGGTTGGCCACCATGAGATAGCTTCTCATTCTTGTGATACCGGTCGGTGAGTTTTCATGCTCCCATTTTGTGATAGGCCTTTCCCTTTTCTGTTTATGATTTAGACTAGCGATTGTGCGATGTCTCTTTGTCTACGAGGGAGACTAAACCCCGTTTGTGTGATGTTTCGCCATCACATATGTGGGGTAGCACCCCACGGTCTTCGGACCATTCGTGTGTCAAAATTTAATGGTTAGCCACCATGAGATAGCTTCTCGTTCTTGTGATACAGGTGTTTTGAGTTTTCATACTCCCGTTTTATGATAGGCCTCCCCCTCTTTGTGATTTCTGGATTTCGTGTGTCGATTCTAGAATTTTTGTGATTTCTGGATTTCGTGTGTAGATTTCTAGAATTTGTGTTTTCTGGATTTCTTGTGATGATTTCTATAATTTGTGCTTCACCAATTTTCACGATTTCTATTGGTATGTTTTATCAATTTTTGGTGCATTGGTGAATTCGTGTGTCATTGACTTGTTATGAATACAAGTTTAGGGTATGGTATCCCTTTCTATCTTTGAGAAGATTCTTGTGACATTTTTGATGAATGAAAATTCATTGGTATTATATTTTGATGCCAGTTATTTTGATGAGATTTTGACGTGTTAACTTCAGTAACCGTCAATTTTGAAATGGATTTACAAGCGGTTCTTCCGCAATGCTGATTTTGTTGTCCGTAGTTACGGTATTTTGAGAAGTGCAATTTCCTTACCAAAGTTGCTACTGATATTGTTAATTTAATCACGTGTTTTCAAAATTCTTTATTTTTAAAAAGTTGTTTCAAAAATATAAATTAAAATTATTTTCAAAATTTTTACAGTTTGCATTTTCAAAAGAATGAGGAAGCGATTTAAACGTTTCAGCAAAATCGAGAACTATGAACCCTTTCTTTTACTGATTCGCTTAATTCCGGACTTGTCCGTTTGTGAATGTGAAATGTTATTTTTAGAATACACAATTTTGCACTTTCAAGGAAACGATAAAGAGATTTAAACGATTTAGCAAAAGTACGGAGTATGGAACCATACTTTTACTACTTCGGTTAATTCCGGACTCGTTAATTGAATATTTGTGATTTCTGATTATCGTTTTTGATAATCGGATATTTGTGATTTCTGATTATCGTTTTTGATAATCGAATATTTGAGATTTCTGATTATCGTTTTTGATAATCGGATATTTGTGATTTCTGATTATTGTTTTTGATAATCGGATATTTGTGATTTCTGATTATCGTTTTTGATAATCGGATATTTGTGATTTCTGATTATCGTTTTTGATAATCGGATATTTGTGATTTCTGATTATCGTTTTTGATAATCGGATATTTGTGATTTCTGATTATCGTTTTTGATAATCAGATATTTGTGAGATTTGATTATCATTTGTGATAATCAGATATTTGTGATTTCTGATTATCGTTTTTTTGATAATCGGATATTTGTGATTTCTGATTATCGTTTTTGATAATCGGATATTTGTGATTTCTGATTATCGTTTTTGATAATCGGATATTTGTGATTTCTGATTATCGTTTTTGATAATCGAATATTTGTGATTTCTGATTATCGTTTTTGATAATCAGATATTTGTGAGATTTGATTATCATTTGTGATAATTAAATATTTGTGATTTCTGATTATCGTTTTTGATAATCGGATATTTGTGATTTCTGATTATCGTTTTTGATAATCAGATATTTGTGAGATTTGATTATCATTTGTGATAATTAAATATTTGTGATTTCTGATTATCGTTTTTGATAATCGGATATTTGTGATTTCTGATTATCGTTTTTGATAATCGGATATTTGTGATTTTTGATTATCGTTGGAGATAATTAAATATTTGTGATTTGAAAATTCGATTATCGTTTTTGATAATTAAATATTTGCTGATTTGAGATTTAATTATCGTTGTTGATAATTAAATATTTGTTGAGTTGAGATTTGATTATCGTTTTTGGATAATCGAATATTTGTTAATTTGAAATTTGATTACCGTTTGTGATAATTGAATATTTGTTAAGTTGAGATTTCTGATTATCGCTTTTGATAATTAGATATTTGATGTTTTCTGATTATCGTTTTGATGATTGGAGATTAGGCAGTTTTAATGATTTTGAGATTTCCTAGTCTCAAATTGATCCTAGAGTATGCTGATTTTATTGAATCGCTATTTCTGTCTATTTCTGTTGATAGTTAGAATTTGTTGGTTATGAAGTTTGTGCTTCCAGTTAATTGTTGGATAACTGGATATTTGCAGTTTTTCGAATTGTGATGTTATGCTCTTATGGTTGTTACTTTTTTTTTTCCACTTATCCCTCAAGATTGCGAGGACGCAATTTCTTTAAGGAGGGGAGTCTGTAACAACCCAGTATGTCGTACCGATTAACTATCGTCTTTAGACGATTTCTTTTCCTAGCTAATTGTTGTTTGGAATTTTTAAACCAGTTTGAATTTTCTTTTGAAAAATGGTTAAGTCTTTTTGGTTGCCGTGATAACTAACCAAGACAAACCCGATCCCCCTTTATCCATTTTCATTCGTTCAGTAACCCTAAAACGAAAACAATCAAACGAAATGGCGGCATCTCGTTTTCGTTCTTCTTCTTCGATCGAGAATTTGGGCTTCTTCGATCGTTCTTCGTTCGCTCTGAAAAGTCTGGGACTTTCAATCTTCATTCCTCTGCAAAAGCTAGGGCGCATCAAAAATGGCTGTTTCGTTAGTTTGCCGACCTTCAACAATTAGGGCTTTCGACTGCTTCTATTTTTGATCGAGCTCGAGGGGACTTCGGCTGCTCCATTCGTGGCAAAGGCGAGTAATTTATATTACTCACATCTAATTCGAAAATCGTTCGACCTGGTTTGCTTATTCTGTTTTTGATGCCTTCGGTTTCAACTTGATTTATACATTTGATTTTTGAAATCGTTTTCTTTTACCACATCTCTGACTTTTGATCACGGCTTTGACATTCTGTGTTTATCCCGATTTCAATTCTGTGATTTCCTGGCCTTGTCTTGATCACTGTTGATCTAAGGCATTGACTATGTTCATTGTTGATGATCGTCAATCTCGTTTCTAACCATCTGTCTTTGTTGATACCTAACTTGGTTTGATCTTTACTGCTGCACTTGTTTTGCTTTGTATTTTGTTTGGTTGCACTTGCTCGATGGTTCGATGCATTAGAATATGATCTTCATGTATTCACTTTGTCTTGTGCATTTTGTGTAGTCTTGTATTGTACAACTTCTGACATCACTTCTGTTTCACCTATGTTGCATGTTGTTCATCTGGTTACTTGTAGCTGTGCACTTGTCAGTGTAGTCTTCATATATGTGCATTGATGTTTCACTGTTGCACTTGATCATATTGCTATTGAGTTCACCCCTGACCTGTACATGACTATTGTACTGCTCTGCTTTATTGTTCATTTGAGTTACCTTGGTCTTTTCCAGTTGCTTTAACTTCACTTGAGCATCTGATGTTCACCTCTGCTTCTACTGATCATTTCTATTGTTTGGTGCCTTCTTGAATTTGTATACATGTTGACACTGGATTTGAACTTGTTGCCTTCACTTTGTGTGCTGCTATCTTTTGATCATCCTGTTTCCACTGTTTCACTTGAATATGTTGCATTCGTCTGTCATTGAAGTAGTTGCCATTTGTATGTATTCATGTGTAGCTTGTAGTTCCTTGGTTTGTTGATTTGATCATTTGAGTCACTCATTCCAGT
This sequence comes from Allium fistulosum, assembly GCA_030737815.1. Taxonomy (NCBI): domain Eukaryota; kingdom Viridiplantae; phylum Streptophyta; class Magnoliopsida; order Asparagales; family Amaryllidaceae; genus Allium; species Allium fistulosum. The sequence goes on from CM060903.1 coordinate 1,183,500,384, forward strand.
CTCTTGTAACCTGTTATTGCCATTTCATTGTAGTCTGCACTTGAATATGGTCTTGTACTTGTGAAGTTTTGAACTGGTGCACTTGTGACCAGTTACCTGGAGTCTTTACTAGTGTACACTTCTGTTGCATATTCATTTACTCTCCTGGTGCATTTGTATCTCATGCAATACTTGTTGCCATTCACTTAATATCTGTTGCATTCCTTTGATTCATTTCATGTTTGAACCATTGCTCTGGTGACATTGTGGTGACTGCAGTTTAGTTGCAGTCTGCCCTTGTCTTTGTACCTGTTTGCCACTGCAGTTTCATTGTGGTGGTTTCTTTGTATTCGTTTTGTATATTTTGACCAGATCTTGCTATCCAGTTGAGTTTGACACTTGAGTTGTCGTTGTTTGACTGTTTAGTTTCCTGGTTAATCGTTTGTTTCAACTGCAGTTTTATTGTGCAGTTGTTTCTGCTTTCTTTATTTTTGCAGTTTCGCCTTCGTGATCTTGTGGTGACTGCAGTTTCTGTGGTGGTGAGGCAGTACACGCGTGCGTGTACTGCAGCCACACAGAATTGACAGATTTTAATTGGTATTTCTTTTGTTCTTGATTCATTGATCTGTTGCGTATTTCGTATGCTGTATTGGCGAGGCAGTACATGTTAGCGTGTACTGCAGCCAATCAGAATTGGTAATTTTGTTGTTTTCTAAATTATCTTCATTGATGATCTTTTTACTTATCTTTGTTGATGTTTCGAATCTACTGATTTGTTGTTTAACACTAATACGTGTTATATTCATCGATATCCAATTCTCTTATTGAAGAGTTGGATATACGAGATTTCTGTGACTGTCGTCTATTTGATGTTTGATTATTATTGCTTCTGTGCATTAATAACTGAGTTTGAATTAGACTGACCCGTGTATTATTTTCTTTTGAATTTAATACTCGGGTCAGACCGAGTATTTACAGGTTGTAGATTTTTAGCTTTAGGATGCTGCTAGTGCTATGAAGACTTTTCAGATCATTTGAAGCATTTTGCGTCTTTTTGTAGTAGTCGGTGTACTGATTAGGATGATGTGTATTCATGTACATTAGTTGATAATGTATTTGTATATATAACTTCCAGAGTCGACAGTTGTAGTTGTATCATATGTATTGTGTCAACTGTATTGTAACTGACATCAGTTATATATATAAGACTTTTTGTTTTATCTGTGTTCCGCACTTATTTTACCTGTGTTATTTTTATATTTATTGTCCTAAACTATTATAGCCACTGTGTAGTAGCTTTGAGTTTGTATTGGTATGTCGGATTTCCTCCAAAAATGAAATGCATGTTATACTATCTGACATATTGGTGCTCGCACAAAGCAATTACACGGATGGTCGCTCCTCAACAGCCTTATTCTCCATGCTAGTTGACAGCATTACACCGTAGTGTTCTTGGCTAGCGTGGGTATAGAGGTGGGGCGTCACATGTTATTCCCTGATTTTGTTATGGATTTTATTTACATATATGTTGGCTTATGTAAATAACTGTTATGTAATTTGGGAGTCAAAATTTAATTAAAATGGTAACTTGATTTAGTACCATTGTGGTCACTAAGCCTCCTTTAAAATTTGTAAAATTATGGTTTTTAAATTGACTTTAATTCTATATCAATTCGAGGTTAAGTGTTTGTAAACGATTTTGTAGGTTGTTTAATTATTTTAGTAAAGGTATCTACAAATGATATTTTGTAAATAATATTTATTTGGGATTTATTTAAAGAAGATTTACAAATAATATTTTAAAAAAGGAATCTTAGATGAGGAATTATAAAAGATTTTTTAAATGATTTTGTAGATTTATAAAAGAGTTTTATAAATGATTTTGGAGATTTATAAAAGAGTTTTATAAATGATTTGGAGATTTATTAAAGAGTTTTATAAATGATATTTGGCTATTTGTAAAAGAGTTTTATAAATGGATTTAGAATTTAACCAGAGGAGATTTCATAAATTGAAATGATTTATAAAAAGAATTTATTGAAGAATTTTATAAATAAAAAGAATTCGAGATTGGAATTTCCCTTAACCGATCTTCTTAATTATGGCAGTGTGGAAAATTATTCTAAGCTTAACACCGAAGGAATAGTGTTTAGCGTATATCTTTATCTCTAATTTAAATAACATTTGTTTGATCCCTTTTATATGATTTTGAAATAAGAAATCTTTCACAATATTTTGTGAATATACTTATTCTAGTGTGATAAGTATATGAATATTTTAATAAATATTTTGGAAAGAGATTTAAAATAAATGAAATAATTATTTTGAGGCTTAGTGGTTGCTATGGGTAATTAAATCTTTTAATTATTGTTGTTTGATTATTTGATAGTAAAATAACCGACTATCAAATCTTGACCTGTTTTGACTCAGGATGTATGATTGTATATTCGAGTTCCCCGGTGAGGACTCGAATACTTATTGCATACTTCCAAAGAACCAAAATTGAGTTAGCCGGAAATTATTGCTTAGTTTGAAGACACCGGTTTTCTGGATTTATCCGAACCACTCCAAACTAATAATGTTCGTGGTAAAGTATGCTATAGAGCTATACTATTCTTCCTAAGGGTGATTCCAAAATGGAAGATAGTAAATTTTGAATGTTTGTTCGATCCCAGAACAACTTGTACGGATGAATGCTGGCATTGCATCTCTGCCAGAGGGTAGTGTTAGCATTCCAAGATGATCTGCTAGTAGGAAAGATAAAAGGGTAGCCTCACAAATTGGAAAAAATAGCTAAAACATGGTATGGACCAGAGCTATGTGGTGAGCTACCATTAGGAGCCGTCATCCCATTCTAGATTGTTCCCTTAGAGTTGTTTTGCATGCAGGCATCGAGGGGCACCGTTTACAGCCTCGATGTCAAAGGGATAAGGTAATCCGATATGCCATGTTAAAGGTGCAGCCAGCTCTGTGTAGCAGGGATGCAAGAAGTTCTTGTGGACCTCAAGCACATTTTTTGGAGGTGTACCATCGGAAGGTAGTCGCTTACCTAGTCATAGTTGGAATCCATTCTTCAATAAGCATTGTATGGACTTAGTTCTGCCCAACTACGTTGAAATTTGAGATGCAAACATTTCAGCTATATTCATATTTTATTTTAAACCCTAGATGCTATTATAATATCATGGGATTTTCATATAAAAATGTTTTGGTTATCATAAGGTAAAAATCCATCCGTGTTTATGTGTGGCGTGGTTTTATGAAATACCTTTGATTTTAAAGGATTTTATAAGTTATAATTAAATTCCTTGTGATTTGAGTTTCTGACACTGGTTTTACCAGACTAACCTAGGTATTGTTTTCTTATAATGCTCTGGTCAGACCGAGTATATTTTCCAGATTAGCTTTAGATGCATTGGAGCTTAGACGATGAGTTGGAGGCAAAGACGTATCTACTTATTTCTTTATGTTCTGCTGCATGGCTTTGTTTGTATTTATCAAAAATTAAAAGGACAGGTTTTATAATTGTCCAAGCTGATAATAGGTTAGAGTACTCTGAGGGATGTATGTATATAAAAGTTTTCTTTTATAAAGATTACTGTTATATTATAGATTATTCGTTGCGATGTGAGATTCTGTGTTGTTTTAGTTTCTTCTTGTCTTCTTTCTTCTTCATTCCCCTAACCATCTATCTTTCCAGCACTTGGTTGTTCGGCACGTGAATACCATGGATATATTAGTGTCGACTTCTAACGGTTAAAAGGCAGATCGTTACAGTAATCTTAAGAACTTTTGATATCAAGAATCATGAATTGTGTGTAGCAACCAATTCAACTAGAATCCAACCAGTTTAACTAGAATCCAACCAGAATTCAACCCCCATGTAGTATAACTGCATGAGGTGTTTATAATAGCTGGAATGAGTAATGTATGGCTAAGACAATTGTAACGATCTGCCTATTTTACTCCAAAAGACAACACTTAATACATCCACGGTATTCATGTGTCGATCATCTAGGTTTCTAAAAGACAAGTCGTGGGGGTAAAAGAAAAGAAAAGATAAGAAGAAAGAAACACAGAATCTCATAACACAAGACAATCGTATATAATAGAACATAAGATAGTACATATGGTCACTTCCAAAATGAAACATCAGAGTCACAACATGTACTAACTTCAGCCAGTGACAATTAAAACTGCTTGACCACACAATGTTGATACACAATATAGATAATTATGGAAATAAAATAGATAACTAGGTAATGACGAAGCTACCTGCTCCATGCTTCTCCAAAATGCATCCGTTAGAACCTGGATTACTTGGTTACTCATACAAATTTGAGTACCCAAGAGTTTTAGGGAAAGAGAGAAAAAATTCGGGTCAGATATGGGTCTGGTGTGAGTAAACTCCAAATAACAGAATTATTATACTTAAAAAACTCTTTAAAAATAAAGGTATCTCATAAGACCTCGCCGCACATAAACATGGACGGGTTTTTACCTTACGATAACTAAAACATTTCAATAGAAAATCCAGTTATATTATCATAATGTCTAGGGTTTAAAATAAATATTGTACATAGCTGAGATGCTTGCATCTCACATTCCAACATATTTGGGCACAACTAAGTCTGTAAGGCGCTTGTTGGAGAATGAATTTCATCAATGACAAGGCTACATGGTACTGCCTGCCACAATACACCTCTAGATAAAATGTACCAAGGGCCTCACATAAACTCCCTGCAAATCAGGACCGACCTACCCTTTACTGGATAGTACCGAATATGTCACCACCCCTGGTTGTGATCAATAACCATACCCGGTTTACTAGCATATATAATCTGGAAATATCAATCTAGATCGGGTGATGACCATACCCTAATGGGTGCATCCTACATAGCCCTAAAGCATATCCTATGTTTTAGTCATTTACGGTTGTGAGGCTTGAGGCTATGTTTACCTTTTCATATAGCAATCTCACTTGGAATGCTAACACTACCCTCCTGGGGATAATGCAATGCTAGCATTTGTCCGTACAAGATGTTTAGGATATGACCAAACCAAAGGCACTACTTCTACTATATCCATTTTGGAATCACCCTCAGGATTAGTAACAAGTAGCCCTTGCACTTCAAAGATCTCTATCTTCGATTTCACCATTTTCAAGATGTTTCCAATTCAAATTCTTATGTTGGTTTGAAGTGGTTTACGGATAACTCATGTTATCCGATCTCGATCTCTTCGAACCAATATTCTAAAATTTTAAAACTGGTCAAATTATCGATAGTGGACAAATCTACTATCTGGGGTGAGTATAGATTTGCATATGAAAAATAAGACATCCTATACTTATCCCCACTTTTTGATTTCAAAGAGTACCATCACTTGATTAACAATAAAGTCGGACAAGTTAGAAAACTAACCTTGACTCCACGTACATTCTTACTTCTCGGGATAGAGACGATTTTCCATACCTCAAAATTTAGTGTTAAGTATACAATAAAGTATCTTCCATATACTTAATTTATCACAACCCATTTATCGAAATTAACTCTTTTATATTTATCACATTTTCGACATTTCGACTTCTCTATCCCTCGCCTGGAAAATCAGGTTCTAGATTTCAAAGATGGAGGAAATCATTGGCTTTTAGTGTTAAATACAAGACGATTTACGATCCATAAAATGTGTCAACGTTTTAGTATAACTTATCATATTTGTTTGGCTACTTAATGGCATAGGCAAAGAAATCCCTTGTATTTAAAAACCATCCTTTGTAAAAGAAAGTTGATTTTAAACAAAGCGACCTTTGAAAATAAAGCGATTTAAAATCAAAACTTTATATAATTAATTAATAATAAATTTAAACCTTTTATTTACTTAATAATTAAATAATAATTAATCCTTACCGAACTAATAATTAAATAATAATTAGACCTTTACTTAATTAATATTTAAGTAATAATTAAACCTTTACTTAAATAATAATTAAACCAACTTAATTAATTAATTAAACCTACTTAATTAATTAATTAAACTTTTACTTAATTAATTATAATTAATTATTGAAAATGTTTTAATATTTTGAAATTCCTTTTTAATACCTATAATACAATTTAAAATACATTTCAAAAATAATTAAAGTAAAAACTCTTTTAGTTTACACAAAGTGGTCAATTTACAAATTGCATCCACAACAACTATCGCTGTATGGACCATAAATTTCTAACTTGCTTTATATATGAAACATAGCCTTTAAACCTTTTCCTTTTATATTTAAATTACTTAACTAATTGTGTATAAAGGTTTTGAAAACCAAAGTAAAGTTTTGGAAAACTTTTAGAAGACATTTGTAAAATAAGCAAGCAAACTGGTTTTAAAAACACATAGGATCTCGTTGTCGAACATAAATAAATTCAAGTGTTAACTTTTCGTTGACATACAACCAACCATATACATAAGCACAATATAAATACAAATGTAAACAACATCTATAAGCAAATAAATCTCATCACTTACCAATAATTACTAATATACATCGACTACATTCAACTTAATAACAAATCACCACATATATCTTTCGCTTTAAGCGGAAACCAAACCAAACAACATCATATCCAAACATTTATAACCATAAGCAACTAAACTAATACTGTTATTACAAATAATAATAAAGTTTAATTCAAAAACTTTAGTGAAACCATTGAAATAAAAGAGAGCTTTGAATGGAAGAAAATAAAATATTTTGAAAATGAAGGGAATCAAAATAAAATATGAAATGAAAGAAGAGAAGTTGTTTTTGTATAAAATGAGATATTGTGAATTACCAATTTTCCCTTAACCCTATACCCTCCATATTTTAGTTGCCACCTCATCCTCTCCCTTGTTTCACATGCAACCATCAAACCCCCATTTCATTCCTTCACTTCATTCTTTTCCAGGATGTGAAGTTACCTTTTTCACTTTTTTCTTTTTATTTCTTTTTATATATATAGGAAAAGAAAAGTCAACCCTTTTTACTTTAAGTAGATTATTTTACCATATTTTTTTTCTAACCATAACATGTGTTATTTGTATATGTGTCTGTGTATATACTCTAGTGTATGTTAGTCCATGAGATGATGGTTTTGATGACAACAACCTTAGAATAGATTATAAAATATAAATACTAACATTACAAGTTTAGATATATATGTATATGCATGATCTAACCATGCAGGTTTCAAGAATGAAGACTGTACAGTATAGAGATTCAAGATAAAGAGATAGAAGACTCATGAGTATCAAGAGTATCAAGAATTTCAAGAGTTCAAGTTTCCAAGATAAGTTATATAGTTAGGAATATTGTTAAAACTCATAAAAAGGCACTGACATCTTAATATTTATTTTATTCGTGGAATGGAATCCACTTAGAGCCCGTTAAAGGGATGGAACCCTAAGTAGGATGGAACCTATGAAAATCTAGTGGGACATTGTTTTGTATCCACTAATTTTAATTCAAATGATTTTTACAAAATTATCTTGTTTTCAAAATGATTTCAAAACTTTCCTTTTAAAAGATTCAAAACTCTCTATCCTGATTTTAAATAATTTTAGCCTCAAAAACATCTTTATTTTCAGAGTCAAAATTACTCCTGATTTTAAACTATCTTTTCAAATAATATATTTAACTTTTAAATATTTATACTTAGATTTAAATATAAAATTATAGTTAAATTATGTATATATTGTTCTTTATATTTACTTATGTATTTTAACTATAGTTAAGTATATTTATAAAGTTTAAAATAATTTTAATATAAGATAGAGGTTATTTTCAAAGAAAATCAAAACACCAAAAACTCCTTTGGGATGTCGACATGCCCAAGTACCCCATGTCGACATAGTGTCAATTTGTTTCAAATTTCAAAAGAAGTGTCTATTCGCCATAACTCTTCATGAATGGTCATGGTTGTTGCTCTTCTATAAATAGGGGTCAGTTTCAATGAATTTTTAATCACATTTTTCTGGTTTTCACTCCTCTTCTTCTTCCACATTTCTTAATACAAAATCATACCATTACTCTGCCGAAATCAACATCGAATCATACTCGATTACTTCTAGTTTGATTCTCTCCACTATCTCTACAAGATCCAAGTGCTAATCTGAGTTATGGAACAAAATGGGTTTATAAAAATAAAATGAATGAACAAAGTGAGGTCATTAGAAATAAAGCCCAGTTAGTCGCTCAAGATTATTGTCAGGAAGAAGGAATAGATTTTGATGAAACCTTTGCTCCCGTAGCAAGATTAGAAGCCATTAGGATTCTACTTGCTTTCACAAATTATAATAATTTCAAATTATTTCAAATAGATGTTAAAAGTGCCTTTTTAAATGGATTTGTAAAAGAAGAAGTATATGTTGAACAACCACCACTTTTTGAAAATGAAAATTTTCCAAATCATGTTTACAAACTTAAGAAAGCTCTATATGGTCTAAAACAAGCTCCAAGAGCCTGGTATGATAGACTAAGATCTTACTTACTTCAATCAAACTTTGAAATTAGTAAAGTAGATAATACTCTTTTTATTAAAAGAAATAAAAATGATATTCAACTAGTACAAGTTTACATAGATGATATCATTTTCGGATCAACTAATTTTGAAATGAATAAAGAATTTTCCGAAATAATGACAAAAGAGTTTGAGATGAGTCATATGGGTGAATTAAATTTCTTTCTAGGATTGCAAATAAAACAGTTAGATAATGGTATTTTTATTAGTCAAGAAAAATATGCTAAAGAACTAGTTAATAAATTTGGTTTGACTATTGCGAGTGGAAAACCTACTCCCATGGCAACCAATGAATATCTAAGTAAAGAAGATCTCTCGAAAGATGTAGATCAAAAGTTGTATAGAGGAATGATCGGATCATTGCTCTATATCACTGCTAGTAGACCTGATATCATGCATAGTGTATGTCTCTGTACAAGATATCAATCTCATCCTAAAGAAACTCACTTAAAAGCTATAAAACGTATCATAAGATATATTAAACACACCTCTGATTATGGCTTAATTTATCCTAAAAATGATTCATTTGATTTAATATCATACTGTGATGCTGACTATGCTGGATGTAAATCAGACCGAAAAAGTACAAGTGGAACTTGTCACTTTTTGGGACATTCTCTGGTTTCCTGGTTTAGTAAAAAGAAAAATACAGTTTCTCTATCAACAACTGAAGTAGAGTATAGTTCTGCTGCTTTGGCTTGTTCTCAAGTAATATATATGCAACAAACCTTAAGAGATTTTGGATTAAATATCTTAAAATCGCCAATTTATTGTGATAATACTAGTGCAATAAATTTATCTAAAAATCCTACTCATCATGCTCGAACTAAACATATTGATATTCGACATCGTTTTCTTAGAGATAATATAATTAAAGAGATAATTACTCTCGAATATATAAATTCTGAGAATCAAATCGCTGATATCTTAACAAAACCCTTAAATGAATCTATATTTACTAAATTAAGAAGAGAATTAGGTATTTATTCTATAACTGAAATATAAAATATAAATAACAAGTATAATTAATAATTAATATTAAAATAAATCATAGAATTAAAATATAAGGACCATGTCGACATCCCATAGGAAGACATGTCGACATGTAACGTTTTTTTTTAATTTTCCCACCAAATTTCAAAAATTTAGTTATATATTCTTCTCTATTTCGAATTCTTATTCATTCTCTCTGTTTTCTCTTCATTTTCTATTCTGAAATATATAAAATAATGGCATCTTCCTCTAAATCAAACATAAAACCAACTTTCTTATTCCCCTCTCCTACTTCTGGTCCATTCCAATGCTCTACTCTCGCACGTGTAACTAAATTGGAGGAGTCTATGAAGGATACTCTTCAGATGTTGACTGAAATTCAAGTGACTCAACTTCGTATGGCGAAAGAGCAAGAGAGGCAAGGAAAGATTCTTAGGAATTTACAAAAATTCCTAATGGATAACCAGGCCAACCCTATCTTGATCGATGAAGACTCTTTACTCAATCAAGAACATGAGGTCAGTGACGAAGAAAAAGAAGAACCAATGGAAGAAGCACACGAGGAGGATCATGACCAAGTAGTATGCATTGGAGAAGTGTGTTTCGACAAAAATGGGAATCTTGTTGAACAACGTGGAAATTTATGTTTCCACTATCCAAACTGTTCAATTCATAAATCTCCTATGTTCAGAAACACACATTAGTTTCTTCTCTTTCTTTCTGTTGTTATTTGTGTTTATATGTTTTACAAACGCAAATGTAAATACAACCATACTCATAATAAATAAACTCGTGTTCTTATATGTGTTAGTATTATTGTGAATTCTTAGTTAGGATAGTTAATAGTTTAGGATTATATTTTAGTTAAGTATTGTTTATATATGATAACACTATCATTATAATCACAAGTAATGCAGTCTTAGTTTCAGGGGAAGTTATATAGAGTTATATAGAGCTATATGGTTTTTGTTGATGACAAAGGGGGAGAAGTATAAAATATGATAGTTAGGCATAGATTAAGGGGGAGTTATTAGAAGTATTAGGATAGAAGGAATATTTTATAAACAAAGGTTGTCATCATCAAAAAGGGGGAGATTGTTAGTCCATAAGATGATGGTTTTGATGACAAAAACCTTAGAATAGATTATAAAATATAAATACTAACATTACAGGTTTAGATATATATGTATATGCAGGATCTAACCATGCAGGTATCAAGAATGAAGACTGTACAGTATAGAGATTCAAGATAAAGAGATAGAAGACTCATGAGTATCAAGAGTATCAAGAATTTCAAGAGTTCAAGTTTCCAAGATAAGTTATATAGTTAGGAATATTGTTAAAACTCATAGAAAGGCACTGACATCTTAATATCTATTTTATTCGTGGAATGGAATCCGCTTCGAGCCCGTTAAAGGGATGGAACCCTAAGTAGGATGGAACCTACGAAAATCTAGTGGGACATTGTTTTGTATCCACTAATTTTAATTCAAATGATTTTTACAAAATTATCTTGTTTTCAAAATGATTTCAAAACTTTCCTTTTAAAAGATTCAAAACTCTCTATCCTGATTTTAAATAATTTTAGCCTCAAAAACATCTTTATTTTCAGAGTCAAAATTACTCCTGATTTTAAACTATCTTTTCAAATAATATATTTAACTTTTAAATATTTATACTTAGATTTAAATATAAAATTATAGTTAAATTATGTATATATTGTTCTTTATATTTACTTATGTATTTTAACTATAGTTAAGTATATTTATAAAGTTTAAAATAATTTTAATATAAGATAGAGGTTATTTTCAAAGAAAATCAAAACACCAAAAACTCCTTTGGGATTTCGACATGCCCAAGTACCCCATGTCGACATAGTGTCAGTTGGTTTCAAAATTCAAATTTCAAAAGAAGTGTCTATTCGCCATAACTCTTCATGAATGGTCATGGCTGTTGCTCTTCTATAAATAGGGGTCAGTTTCAACGAATTTTTAATCACATTTTTCTGGTTTTCACTCCTCTTCTTCTTCCACATTTCTTAATACAAAATCATACCATTACTCTGCCGAAATCAACATCGAATCATACTCGATTACTCTAGTTTGATTCTCTCCACTATCTCTACAAGATCCAAGTGCTAATCTGAGTTATAGACTTTTTGTAATCAATCGAGCGAGAAAAGGTGTGATTGTAGCCTTGGAAATCAATTGAGCGAGAGAATCAATTGGGTGAACTTGTTGCCCCGGAAATCAAGTATCTCTACCGAGAGGATTGTTATTCTGGAGGGTGTACCTCGTAGCCTTGAAACCGAGGGTTGTAATTGTTGAATTGGCTTTGAAAGGAAATCCGTACTTAGTTGTGCGGGACTGGATGTAGGGTAACTCCGAACCAGTATAAAATCCGGTGTGTTCTTTCCTTTACTGCTTTTACTTTATATTTGCATCTGTGTTTGATTCTGTGTTCATATCTGTGTCTGATTAGTGCATATATTGTTAACAAATTAAGATAAACTCAAAAGGATTAACAAATTTCTTAAAACACTATTCACCCCCCCTCTAGTGTTAATTCTAGCCTTAAGATCCTTAATCCGCATTTCTCACAGTGTACACAACGTTTTCCGATAACCTTTAGACGATGAAAAGTAAAAAATCCAAAAAATGATTTTCAGTCACATTTTCAATTTTTCTCCAAATTAATTATTTTTGTAAACCAAATTTGAAGACAATTTCACCATCATTAATTATTATTTAAAATAGGTATATTTGAGTTATAAAATTCGTTAATTAATTATTTAAAAATATATCAAATATTCATATTTAAAGTAATTAAATTACGGGTCATTACATTCTCCTACCCTTAAAAGAATTTCGTCCCGAAATTGACACACCAAAAGGATAACTCAAAATAACTCAAAAATAGATATATTATAAATGATGAAATGCATACAACAGATACATTCTGAGCAACTACATCACAAACATTGGATACGCAATTCAAACAATAAGCAAACTACTATTCCAACATCTATTCAGAATAAGCTTCCTTTATGCTCTCTTCCATCCCCCAAGTGTAGTCTTTGGGGTCTTCACTCTACTAGACCTTAATCAATATCGCTATCTTATTTCATAATTGTTTCATATCTCGTTTCACAATGCGAACTGGATAAATTATCATAGTCAGATTTGGTTCCACCTCCAGATCCTCTTGAACAAATGGCTACACATTTAGCGATGGGTCATGCACATACTTCCTCAAATGTGATACATGAAAAACATTATGAACTCCTAACAATCTTTCTGGCAACTCAACTTTATACATAAGCGGCCCAATCCTCTCAATTATTCAAAATGGTCAAACATACCTAGTGCCAACTGCCCTGCCCTTCCAAATCGAACAACTCCTATAATCGGGGAAATCTTCACAAATACAAAGTCTTCAATGGCAAATTCCAAATCCCTTCGCCTTCGATCGACATAAATTTTCTATCGATCTTGAGCTTCTATAATCCGCCTTTTGATCACACCAACTTTCTCCATAGCCTCCTGAATCATATCAGGTCCAAGAACTATCCGATCTCCAGTTCCTACCCAACACGTTGGTAACTTGCATGGCCATCCATAATGATCTTCAAAGGTGCCAGGCTAATGCTTGCTTGATAATTGTTGTTGTAAGAGAATTCCACCAATCCCAGATGATCTTCCCATGATTCCCCAAAGTCCAGGATATATGCTCTCAACAGATCTTTAAAGACTCGGTTAACTCTTTCCATTTGACCATCCGTTTAAGGATGGTAGGCCGTGGTCAAACTTAGCTTAGTTCACAATGCTACTTATAATACTTCCCTAAATTGGCTGGTAAAGATCGGATCTCGATCGCTTACAATGCCAATGGTAACTCCATGCAATTGTATGATCTCCCTTGTATAAATCTCTACCAAAGTTGCTGCAGTCCTTGTCAGCTTTACTAGAATAAAAAGGGTGCTTTTGGTTAGCCGATCCATAATTACCCAAACACCTTCATTTCCTTTCCTTAGTATGGGCAACCCATAAATAAAATCCATTGATACTTGCTTCCATTTGCAAATTGGGATCTCCAGCAGTTATAGTAACCCAACAGTCCTTTGGTGGTCACCATTGATTTGTTGATAGTTCGCACATCGGCTGGCATAGATTGAGATATCCCACTTCATCCCTACCTACCAAAATCCTCTCTTCATATTCCTGTACATCTTGTTAACTCCAGGGTGGATAAGACAATCAACACTTCTTTCGGAATGACAATCAACTTTCGGAATGCATAATCTTCCATTCATTCGCCAAACTCCCCAACCATCGATCTTAAAACTCGAACATCGACCTTCCTTCACTCCTTGCATAAATTCTATCAGAATACTATCTTCCCTTTGTTTACTTGCATCCTCTCCAGAAGAGTCGGAGTAACTTCCAAAAGAGCCAAGACTGCATTCATGTCCAGAGCATCTGCTACCACGTTTGCTTTTCCTAGCGCATATAAAATATCCAAATTGTATGCCTCCAGAAATTCCAACTACAGCTTCTACCTCATATTCAGATCCTTTTGCGTGAAAATATACTTCAAATACTTATGATCCATGAAGAGCTCGAACTTTTCACCCAACAAGCAATGCCTCCACATCTTCAAAGCAAACACAACATCCAACAACCCCAAATCATGTATTGCATAATTCCTCTCATGAGGCTTCAGCTGCCTTCTAGCATAAGCAATGACCCTACCATGTTGTATCATAACTGCGCCCAATCCTACGCCACAGGCTTCTATATATATGGCCAATCCTCCACCTCCATTTGGAATAGCTAGAACTGGAGCGCTGGTCAACCTCCCTTTTAACTCAACGAATGCTTCCTTACACTTTAAAGTCCAAACAAAATACTCATCTTTCTTCGTCAACTTGGTGAGGTGCGAGGGAATTTTGGAGAAGTCTTTGATAAACCTTCTATAATATCCAACCAAGCCTAAGAAACTTTGGACCTCTATTGGAGTTTGTGGTGTCTTCCACTCTTGAATAGCCACTACCTTTGCCAGACCTACCGATTCTATAGAAATGAAACTATGGAAAGCTCCGGTATCAAACAATACTCTAACAAAAATGCCATTGATAATTGAAGTACCATCAAGAACTCCATTCCCTTTCACATCCCTCGAGGTAGATATTTCATCCTTGATGGCATAAACCTTGACTTGCTGACCCTTCTTCAATAGCAGGCAATCCTTCACCATGTGCCCTGGTTGTTGATAGTTGTAGAAAAGTGTCTTTTGAACCATTAGAGAGATAGGACCCGCTTGCTGCTTCGAAGCTTTAGAATTCTTATATAATCTTTCTAGATGGCCCTTCTACTTACACTGAAAACACTCAACATCCTTGAAATTGTTCCTATGATCTCCTGCTTACTTTCCCTTCCACTATTTATTTCATTGTGGGTTGAAATTCCTCTTGTTCGAGTTGTTATTATTACTGCTAGGTGCTACTGTCGGCTTCTTCTTCTCTAGAATCTCATACCTCAAAGCCATATCTACCAAATCCACAAAAGATCCCTTCAGATGGGCATTCATCTTCTCCTGAAATCCTTCCCTTATTCCCATCACAAACATCTCATTTTTCTTAAGTGGGGTATCAATCAACTCCGGGCCAAATCATGATAGCTCATTAAACTTGGTTTCATATTCCAACACCGACAAATCTCCTTGCTTAAGATCCAAGAAACTGATATACATATGGATTTTTACTACTGCGAGCATAAACTGGTCTTCAACCACCTCCTTAAATCTAACCCAAGAAAAATCTTCCTCTAGAAAATTCGCTGTAGTAGAGTACCACCATGCTGCCGCTCCATTTTGCAACTACCAAGATGCTAAGAAAAGCTTCTACATATTAGAAATATCCAACCCCTTGAAAATCTTTTCGCAAGAACGAAGCCAAGCTTGAACTTTGATGATGGATTCTATGCCCTTAAACGGCTTTCCTCCTAGTCTTTGCACAAAGCTTCAAAGTTCATACTGTGATGCACTAGTGCTGCCTCTTCAATTACTCCAACCCTTCCAACATTTGGCGCTCGACCATTGTTGGTCGTGGTGCTACTAGCTCCTCTACCTCATCTTGCCTTATTACTCATTCTTACAATCTGGATATAGTAAGATAACTTTAGAATACTTAGATGAGATAATCTTAAGGAAAAAGGGTACTACATCAAACATATCAAAGCTGATCAAAAAAATTCGAATATAAATATACAAAAATTACAACTACGCACTCTCAAAGACTAAGCTCATTCTAGGTTATTGTTAACCCTATCTCTAATGAGTTGACCATAACCAAGGCCTAGGTGTTCGCTCAACCTAAGCTTTGATACCACTTGTAACGCTCTGTCTTTCTTACTCCTAAAGACAACAGTTAATACATCCACAGTATTCATGTGCTGATCGTCTAGGTGTTCGAAAGACAAGCCGTTAGGGTAAAAGAAAAGAAAATACAAAAAGAAAGAAGCATAGAAACTCACAGTGTAAGACAATCATATATAACAGAACATAAGATAGTACTTATGGTCACTTCCAAAATGAAACATCAGAGTCACAATGGGTACTAACTTCAGTCAAGGATAGTTATAACCTGCCCCCACAATGCTGATACATAATATACATACACAAGGGAAATAAAATAGATAACTAGGTAACAGTGAAGCCACCTGCTCCATGCTCCTCCAAAATGCATCTGCCAGAACCTGGACTACCTGGCTACTCATATAAATTTGAGTACCCAAGAGTTTTAGGGAAAGAAAGAAAAACTATGGGTCAGACATGGGTCTGGTGTGAGTAAACTCCAAACAACTAAATTATTATACTTATAAAACTCTCTAAAAAAGGGTATCTCGAAAGAGCTCGTCGCACATAAACACGAATAAGTTTTTAACTTACGATAACCAAAACATTTCAATTGAAAATCCAGTTATATTATCATAATCTTTAGGCTTTAAAATAAATACTGAACATAGCTGAAATGCTTGCATCTCATATTCCAACAAATTATAGCACAACTAAGTATGTAAGGCACATATTGGAGAATGGATTCCATCAATGACAAGGCTACTAGGGTACCTCCTACCATAGTACACCTCTAGATAAAATGTACCGAGGGCCTCAGATGGACCCCCTACAAATTAGGACTGGCCTACCCCTTACTGAATAGTACCGAATATGTGATCACCCTGGTTGTGATCAACAATCATACCTTGGTCACTAGCATATATAATGTAGAAATATGGATCTAGATCGTATGGTGACTATACTCTAATGGGTGCAACCCACATAGCCCTGAAGCATATCCCATGTTTTAGTCATTCCCAGTTGTGATGCTGGAGGCTACGTTTACCTTTTCATATAGCAATCCCACTTAGAATGCTAACACTGCCCTCTATGCGACAATGCAATGCTAGCATTCGTCTATATAAGTTGTTCAAGATATGAACAAACTAAAGGCATTACTTCTACTACTTCCTTTTTGTAACCACCCTTAGAATTAGTAGCAAGTTTCCCTTGCACTTCAAAGATCTTTTTCTTCGATTCCATCTTCTTCAAGATGTTTCCAATTTGAATGCTTACATTAGTTTGGAATGGTTTTTGGATAACTCATGTTACCCGATCCCGGTTTCTTCGAACCAACATTCGATAATTTTAAAACTGGTCAAGTTATCGATAGTGGACAAATCCACTATTTGGGGGTGAGTATAGATTTTGCATATGAAATATAAGACATCCTATACTTATCCCCACTTTTTGATTTCAAACAGTACTATCCCTTGATAAAAATGAAGTCGGACAACTTAGAAAACTAACCTTGACTCAACGTACATTGGGATAGAGACGAGTTTTCATACCTCGGAATTTAGTGTTAAGTATAAAAAGAAGTATCTTCCATATACTTAATTTATTATGACCCGTTTATCGAAACTAACTCTCTTATATCTATCACATTTCCGACATTTCGACTTCTCTATCCCTCGCCTAGAAAACAAGGTTCTAGATCTCATAGATAGAGGAAAGTCTACTCATCCGCTTTTAGTGTTAAATACAAGATGACTTAGTTTCCATAAAACATGTCAACATTTTAGTATAACCTATCATACTTGTTTGGCTACTTAATCACAGAGACAAATAAATTCCTTGTATTTAAAAACCATTCTTTGTAAAAGAAAGGTACTTTTAAATAAACTGACCTTATAAAATAAAGCGATTTAAAATTAAACCTTTATATAATTAATTAATAATAAATTTAAATCTTTTATTTAATTAATAATAAAATAATAATTAATCCTTACTTAAATAATAATTAAATAATAATTAGACCTTTACATGATTATTAATTAAATAATAATTAAACCTTTACTTATTTAATAATTAAACCTACTTAATTAATTAACTAAACCTTTTACTTAATTAATTAATAATTAATTATTGAAAATATTTTAATATTATAAAATTCCTTTCCAATACTTATAATACAATTTAAAAGACTTTTCAAAAATATTTAAAGTAAAAACTCTTTTAGTTTACACAAAAGTAGTCTATTTATGAACTACATCCATAGCGACTATCGCTATATGGACCATAACTTTCTAACTTGCTTTATATGTCAAATATAGCCTTTATACTTTTTCCTTTATATTTAAATTACGTAAATAATTTTTTATAAAGATTTTGAAAACCAAAGTAAAGTTTTGGAAAACTTTTAGAAGACATTTATAAAATAAGTAAGAAAACTAGTTTTAAAAACACACGGGATCTCGATGTCGAACATAAACAAATTCAAGTGTTAACTTTTCATTGACATACAACCAACCATATACATAAGCAAAATATAAATACAAATGCAACCAACTTCCATAAACAAGTAAAGCTCATCACTTGGTAATAATTACTAATACATATCGACTACATTCAAGTTAATAACGAATCACCACATATATTTTCCGCTTTAAGCGAGAACCAAACCAAACAACATCATATCCAAACATTTATAACCACAAGCAACTAAATTAATAAATATTACAAATAATAATAAATGTTAAAACTTTAATTTAAAAGCTGAGATTTACTCACCAAAATGAACCGAAATCAAATCTAACTACCACCACACTCTGCACCAACACACCAACTTAGGTTTTCCTTGTAAAAACTCGATTTTTAAGACCCCAAGAAGGCTAAATGAGCTCGAACTAGACATACATGGGCTCGTCCATGCTTTGAAAAGGGTTTTTGGATTTTTTTTTGAAAGAGAGAAGGTGTAGGGAAGAAAGAAAGTATTTTTAGCTTGGTTTAGGGTTTAAAAATGAGAAAAAAGGCTAGATTTTTAATTCAAAAACTTTGGTGGAGCCATTGAAATAAAAGAGAGCTTGGAATGGAAGAAAACAAAGTTTTAAAAATGAATGGAATGAAAATAAAATATGAAATGAAAGAAAAGAAGTTGTTTCTATATAAAATGAGATATAGTAAATTACCTATTTGCCCTTAAACCCTATACCTTCCATATTTAGTTGCCACATCACCGTCTCCTTTGTTTCACACGCAACCATAAACCCCCTCTTTCATTCCATCACTCACTCCTTTCCATGATGTGAAGTTGCCTTTTCACTTTTTTCCTTTTTATTTCTTTTATATATATAGGAAAAGAAAAGTCAACTTTACCTTCTTACTTTAAGTAAATTATTTTACCATATTTATTTCTAACCATAACATATGTTATTTGTATATGTGTGTGTATATATGTATACTATAGTGTACACAATATTTTTCGATAACTTTTAGACAATGAAAAGTTGAAAATCCAAAAAACGATTTTCGGTCACATTTTCGATTTTTCCCCGAACCAATTATTTTTGTAAACCAAATTTGAAAACAACTTCGCCATCATTAGATATTATTTAAAAGAGGTCTCTTTGAGTTACAAAATTCGTTAATTAATATTTAAAAATATATCAAATATTCATATTTAAAGTGGTTAAATTACGGATCGTTACAACTGTGCTATGAGAAAAGGAGGGAATTGGGCCCTACCATTGATCTGATTAGAGAGGTGGATGGTCGACAGCTATAAATTAGGCTATAAGATATGCGGTGGATGAGAAAGCACTCATCACCCCTCTGTACAAGGCGTGGGCTTGCATTAAATGCACATTTAATGTTGATGGTAAGCCCCATCATATCAGCCGCCCTAATGGTAATGCTCTGATTGGACGGATTAACAGCTCTCTCTTTCAATTGAGTAACCACATGGCTTAGTTGGCCGATCGGATGTCGACAACATGGAAGAGGTCTATAATTTCGCTTAGACCAGATGAGGATGCATGAAATGGACTGGGCACGGGGAGTTTGGGAGGGAGGCCGGACGTCAGACACTGGCTGAACCTAGCTTGTATGGAAGTCATGTCCAAGGGTGGGATATTCTTTCATGATGTGCTACTTGCCAAGATGGGCTTAGATAGAGGTCGGGTGCGAGATGATGTGATGCCAGGCAAGCCATGATGGTCTTTAGCTGCTAATGGAAGTATAATGTAGAGGAGCCGGCGAGACTGATCCGGGCCTGGTCCTGGCCTTGTTCATGTGAAGGTTGCTTATAGAAGTCGGGCTTTACCATGGCACCTTGTTGGGTTGGAGGGCTGGTTTGAGACCATGGGCTTGGGGCGACCCTTGATTGGGCTAGCCAAGGATCAGTAGGGCTGGCTTTGATTGATCCAGATATCTTTTAATTGGACTTGCTAGTTGCTTGCAAAAAATATGAGCAATATTTTGCCTCCCAAGTCCGTACTCATTGGTGGTGCGGGCTTGAATAAATATCAAAAAATCTTTTCGAATGATGGCTCTGCAATGCATTTAATGCGCTTTCCAGGTGGCTTCATGCAATTGGTTGTGACGATTTGATTTTCAGGATGTGGTAGGACGTGTTACATCTCACCACATGCTTTAACTTGACTTAAAACTGATCTCTATTGGATGGTTGGGATCTTCTTTGCCTTTTGAGTTCAACGCATGCAATTGAAGGTGTGGGTATATAAACACCACTTCTATTTCTTCCCTGAACCAACAAAATTACTCTCCATGAAAAATTCTCAATGCTTAGGAGTCATTCGTAATTCTTCATTAACAAAAAACCATTGGCTTCATCATCTATTTTCTTTCTATATGCCTTTGCTCATATGCCTTTTTATCAAATTTAGTTGGGATGTTGAGAGAGAAGAAATCCCTTTGGTGCTTGAATGGCCTCTTATTGATTGCAATTTAGACCAATGGCTGGAAACTTCTGCTCGGAGCGGATTATGCCTTATCGCTTGGTTTGGCACCTGCCTGCAGGCCACGGTCCTGGTAATAGGAGGAAGTCAGTTTCAGAATAATGACCCAAGTGAAGCTAGGAAGTTTCCTTGCTTTGAGGCCTTAACACACCTGTTTCCAAGTCGATTTATATGCTTTTATGCTTCTTTGGAAGGCACAAGGGCCGTAGCCTCTGTTCCTTCTACCATGACTGAAACCTTGGTCTACTCATAAATGAGGTCGTCCGAAAGCTTTTCGCGGCACTCTGAAGGAGAGGGCGATGGATCAACGAGTTATTAATCATTTGAAGTGCTTCTCCGGAGAAGCCAGAGGATTTCTAGGTGGTGATGAAATCACGTGCAGGCCTTCCTTGGAGGAGCTATTGGCATGCTTCTTCTTTTGCTCTTTTTCATCTTTTTAACTAATTAGTCTTGAGAATATTACGGTACGTCCAACAGGGCGAGCATTATGCCTCCATAATACTTTTAAATGAATGAAAAAGATCTATTGTCGTAACTCTAATTTGAGAAATTTGTCATGGCTTGATAATCAGTGCAACTTGTTGGGCGGAATACCTGATTATCTAGTAGTCCCTGTATTTATGCTGCAAAATATATATGTTCTTTTCTTTTAGGATTACGCCCACTATTGATGTGACAATAAGACGAGCTAGATATAGTCGTTAATGTAGCCAAGTGATGGTTGGAAATAGAGTGATGATTTGCACCAGTGAGTTGAAATGAAAATAGCTTGCGAGCCCTCTCGGGCTTCAAGCGGTTCAATGTTTAGTGGTAGATGAGCCCAGGCTTGAACCCGAGCGCATAAGCTATGGGGTTCTTCTAGGTGATACATTATTGGGTACGAAGCGAATGATATCAAAGCAAAAGTCGTTGAGGTGGCCAAGTGCTGGCTGGATGTGGAGTGTCGGTTTGCATCATCATGAGTTGAAACAAAGGTTTTCTTGCGAGTTTTTTCAAGTTTCAAGCGGTCGAATGTTAGTGGCAAATGACCCCCAGGCTTAAACCCAAGCACACGAGCTATGAGGTTCTCCAGGGTGACATATTTCCAGGTACGAAGCGATCATTGATCCTAAGCCAAATCCTATCATATCGGTTTGCTCACTCAAGTATGGGATGTGTAACGGCGAGGCTGACTCTAGATAACCCAACCTCAAAGGTTTATGGAATGGAAACAAACATATATGTACATAACTGTCCACATCACAATTGAAAACTTATCTATAATAAAAGGTTGGGTTCGAGGTAATGATGCCTCTGGCTCTCTAGCAAGTCGGCTGACTTTGAGAGAGTGGGAGCTGCCACCACTGCTTTGAGGCAGGGGTGGCCTTGAAAAAAACCGAGGCATTGGTTGGCCAATTGGATTAGTTAAGAAACCTACTACTGATTGTCGAATGCTCTGGTTGTAGCATGAGAACTCATTTCTTTGCTTTCCTAACGGAAGATAGGCAATCAATTACTGCAAATTTATTTGGATCTTCACAACGAGGGGCTCTTGGTTGAAGGTTGTTACGAGCGAGATTGTGCCGATAAGAATAATACCTATACCCCCAAAGCTAAAAATGGGTTAGGCGCACTGGGTGAGGCTGGAGACAAGAAGCTTAAGGACTTCAAAGAAATTCTTGAACAAGATGTTGACTAAGCTGCCACCATCCATGAAGGCCTGATGCACATTCGAGTTGTCCAAGGTAAGAGTGATAATCATGGGGTCATGATGGGGGTAGGAGACTGTTGTCTTGTCTTCAGCCATAAAGCTGACCGGCCAATCAAATTCCAGTCGAGGCGCCTTGGAGGTCTGGGACTCTATCAAATAAACCTGCCTTATAGTACCTACCTCTCTTTGATATCATGATTGGTCCCCTGGCTACTACCAGCCATATGTGGTCCCTCGCATATGGTTAAGACCTTGGTGATGGCCTGGACGTTTGTGTTGTTGGTTTGAAAGGGTTGATTTGGTCATTCTTCATGTTTTGCCCTTTGCTTGACCTGTTGACGAACAACTTCCAAAAATAGGCCTTCTCGGTTGAGCCTTTCGATCTCATCCTTAAGAATACGGCAGTATATTATGGAGTGGCCATTGACTCGATGGAACTCACAATAGTTAATGTTGCAACGAGGTTTCTCTTGCATCTCGTCTTTGATGGTAGTGGGTCTTTGATACCGTACATGGTTCCTAGTGGCGAGGTAGATGGTAACAATATCCTTGTTTAAGTGAGAGTAATTATGACACATGGGTTTGTAGAGAGGGCCATTTTCTGGATGCCTTTGGGCATTAGTTTGATGACCACTGTTAAGGCTATTGTTGCTGCTGCAAGGACCTGTCCGAGTAAGGCGCCTCATCTGTTGTCGTTTTCTGAAAGATCTTCGTCTTCCATCCTCATCATGTCGTTCGCTCAATGATAGAGGTCAGTTAAGGACAAAGGCGGCCTCTTTTGGAGTTCTCTCCACATCCTAAATTTGTACCGTACCCCTGAACATATAGCCATGACTAAGCTATTGATGCCTGCACCCTAGCCCAGGTGAACTCTTTGTTAAAACAGTTGACATAAGACCACGGGCTCTTATAAGGATCTTGCATGATATTACCCAACTCAGTGGCTAACACTACATGCGTGCGGGACGTGAAGAAACAAATTTTGAAGTTCGTGCATAGTTGGGCCCAAGAATGGATGCTGCATGTTCATAGAGGCAAGAACCAATGGGTAGCTGATCCTGCAAGGGTAGAGAGGAACAGACACTTGGCGGGGCCAGAGGCTATTCGGCAAGGGTAATGGAGTTGAATGTTGTGATGTGATCGAATGGGTCTGTACTCCCATCGTACTTATCAACCAGTGACAAGGCATACCACCATTGGATGTAAGTATCCAGTATTTCATCACGACCCGATGGTGACGTTCTCGTCCATCGAGAATGCCTCGCCCCTAGTGTTGCGAGCTTGCATTCTATTGAGCTAATGGTGTAGGGTGTGCATTTCCTCCTTAAGGCCGGCATCAGCCTGTTGTGGGATGTTCGGCTAAGTCTACATGGGGATGGAGTAGGAGATCGATGATGGAACGGAGAGTGAAGAGGATGAGCCAAGGATCTCCCCTTATGCACTAAGGGGGATCTAGAACACGCCACATGCTCTCCCCTTTGCCTACTTTCATCCATATCCCTGTGAGACTAGGAATGCGTCGAGGGGGCCATACGCGCTCTGCTGATGGTATGGGCTGCCATCAAGACAGTTAAACATAGAAGTTTGCGGTTGAGCAGGAGCTGGTGGTTGTTCCGCCAGGGAAAATAGCAACGATTTGGCCTAACTGGCAAAGACACATCCGAGGAGAGATTAATTTGAC
Organism: Allium fistulosum; assembly: GCA_030737815.1. NCBI lineage: Eukaryota > Viridiplantae > Streptophyta > Magnoliopsida > Asparagales > Amaryllidaceae > Allium > Allium fistulosum. The sequence goes on from CM060903.1 coordinate 1,183,524,594, forward strand.
TAGGCATGCATGCAGCGCACCTCCTAGGATTGAAGGGATGTTCATCGGTAGAGTCTCTAGAACCACCCTTTCCTTGGCCTTGGCTGTGTTAGGAAATCGTAGCCGCCATGAGGCACCTATCTGCGAGCATGTAGATCGAACAGGTTGATCGTTGGAGAGCTGGTGGGATAAGGTTAAAGGTGGCTTGAGCATCCAATTAGTTCTCAAGCCACTAACCTCCTAGGCCAACTGAACCGTTTGATAACTGTAACATCACAACACACTATCTTTCTTCGTTGGAGCCTGGGTCGGGTAGGATGGCACTAGCAAGAGTGTTACCGCTAGTATCATGCCTATTAGAGTTGTTACTTTCAAATAGCGGGAGATTTTCCGTGGTAATAAGTTAGACCAAAACTTTTCAAAATAGAGAAGCTTGGAAAAGGGAGATCTTTTAGGGAAGGCCCTCCTTCTAGTGCTAAAATATTGACTAGTTTCATAGCCAGCCTCAGAATATGACTAATACGTTATAAAGAGAAAATGTTACTTATTAATCACTAAGCTTAAAATGAAAAATGATGAGTTAAATATGCAACTGAAAAGTAAATAACACAAGGTGTAGAGTGGTTCGACAAAGGTGTCTACGTCCACTGTAAAGTTCTCTTACCGTGTATTTCCCTTACAACTATAGGAAATTATAAGAGAATAATAAGAAAATAGGAAGCTCCTAAGACTAATACAACTATGCAATCTTAAGAAGAACTTATTATATCAAGAATCATGAATTGTGTGTAGTAACCAGTTCAACTAGAATACAACCAGTTCAACTAGAATCCAATTAGTTCAACTAAAATCCAACCCCATTGTAGTATCACTGCATGGGTATTCATAGTAGCTGGAATGAGTAGTGTATGGCTGAGACTGTGCTATGAGAAAAGACGAGAATTGGGCTCAACCGTTGATTTGATTGTAGAGGTGGATAATTGATAGTTGTAAAGTAGGTTAGAAGATAAGCGATGGATGAGAAAGCACTCATCACCCCTTTGTACAAGGCGTGTGCTTTCTTTAACTGCGCATTTAGTGCTGATGGTAAGCGACATTAGTTCAGCCGCTGTTGGGTGAATTTTCATCACCGGACCAACACCTACCGAACCAAAACGTCTCCACATCAATACCGAACCAGCATCACCGGTTCAACCACCGAACAAAGCAACGCCGATCCACTCGTCTCCTTCCTTCGGACCAACTCCATGCCAGCCCAATGCCGGACCAAGATGCCGGACCAACTCATCTCCATATCAACTCAATGCCGGACCAAGATGCCGGACCAACTCATCTCCATATCAACTCAATGCTGGACCAAGATGCCGGACCAACTCATCTCCATATCAACTCACTGCCGAACCAAGATGTCGGACCAACTCATCTCCATATCAACTCAATTCCGGTCCAAGATGCCGGACCAACTCATCTCCATATCAACTCACTGCCGGACCAAGATGCCGGACCAACTCATCTCCATATCAACTCACTGCCGGACCAAGATGCCGGACCAACTCAATTCCGGACCAACTCAATACTGGACCAACACGTGCCAGGCCAGATCACATCAGCCCAGGCCCACCAGCGCCTATATACATCCCAGACCCCTGCTCCCAACCTGACTCTATAAATAGAGGTGCAGGGGTACAACAATGGGGACAAGTTTGAGAGCTCAAGCACGGAGAGAACTTTCAAACAACTTTCTTTTACTTGTATCAAAGCTTTGTACTTGTAATCAAAACAAGAGAAGAGAAATAACATATAAAGTGGACGTAGGCACATTCTGGCTGAACAACTATAAATCTGCGTGTCTTTTTACAGTTTAGCCCCTGCTTTTCATATATTTGCATAAATCACTCAAATCACTAAGAACAATATAAGATCCACTAAATCATACGACTTTGAGGTGTTTGTCCATTTTTGTGCAAACATTTTTGGTGCTTTCACTGAGAACTAGAAGCTCGAAGCTTCAGCTTCATCCACTTAACATTTTTCCTAACAGCATCGTTCACCACTTGGAAAACATGCCTCCTAAACAGAGAAAAGATGTTAACAAAGGAAAAAACATCGCATCCAGCAGTCTTCCAGATCCAGCTGCCACGAATCAAGTAAATCGTCCTCCTCCAGTAGCAGTAACAAATGAAGGACAGGCTAATCCGACCACTCCTGCCACAGAACAGCCCGCATCAATTACTAGGGCAGATTTGGGCAGGGTTGTGGTTGAAGTAACTAACCGCTTCACGTCCCAGCAGGAAGCCTTGGTGGACCATCTCATGTCACGCTTAAGGGATGCTGAAGAGTCCAATCGCAACACTGAATCATGGGGCGAGTCCCAGTCCGGAGGATCTCAGAGACAACAAAGATCTTCCTTCTTCGAAGGAGCTAACGGCAGAAGTAGCCATGGTAGGAGCCGAGATCGAGCACAGCCCGAAGTTTGGCCTGAGGAAACGTTTGGTACCGAACCCAACGGGGGAGGTACCGGGCGAAGGTCAATTGTAGCTGAGCCTGTCATACTGCCTAACCACGGAAACGCCAGTGAACGGGGCCGAGCTAGAGTCCAGCCCGAAGTTGGACCCGAGGAAGTGCTTAGATCAGAACCCAGCAGGGGAAGATCAAGGCAAGGGCCAACTGTAGCTGACCCTAGCATGCTCCCAGAAGATCAAAGGCAGCCATTAGAAAATATGAGGAATGATATACGATACCATCCCTACAGGTCATCTGGACGGAATCAATCCCACAGAACAGAACCAAACTCATTTCTATCTGCTCCAAATTCTGATGAAAGGATGGCACGCTTATTCAGAGAGTGTGTCCAACGGGAGCAAAGAGATCGAGGGATAGGCGCTAGGGTAACCAGCCCTTTCGCCCGCAATATCGAAATTGCTATCACTCCCCGAGAATGGAAGATGCCAACAATGGAACCTTACAAAGGAACCTCCGACCCCGTTGTACACTTACAGAGGTACACACAGCATATGCTCAAGAGTGGAGCGACAGAGGGAGTACCGTGCAAATGCTTTCCGCTCTTCATAGCAGATCTCGCTACCTCCTGGTTCTGTCATCTACCCCAGGGATCCATCAGCTCGTGGAAAATGTTGAAAGAAAAGTTTATCAGTCAGTTCCGCATCCATGTGGAACAACCTAAGGACGCTTATTCCTTATCCAGCGTCAAACAGAAACCTGGAGAGAAACTGCAACAATACCTAACCCGATTCAATGCCGCAGCAGCCGCGGTCCAAGATGCCGATGGGAAGCTTATCCTAATGGCCCTCTGTAGTGGTGTGCATCCGGACACTAAATTTGCTAGAAGGTTGACGAAAGAAAAACCAGCTACTTTACCCGATTTCTTCCATGAAGCCGGGAAATATATGAGGCTTGAGGATGCTGCCGTTGAGGGGCAGTCGGGACAGCAGAATAAGGCAACTCACAGCAACGCCCCTGCTGTAGCAAGGGACGTTCGAAGAAATGATTCCAGAGACAATGCTGGGGGCAAGAAGGGAGAAAAGCGCCTATATCGGCCTGGACCGAGATTCGACACTTACACTCCTTTGAACGAGACCGTCGAAAATATCTTCCTTGCCACCCAAGGCGAAGTTAGATACAAACGCCCACCATACAAGAAGGAATCAGATAACGCGCAGAAGTCTGGAAAGTTCTGCCGCTTCCACGAATCTCACGGGCATGATACCAATGAATGCCATCATCTCCGAGATCTGATTGAGGAACACATCAGAAGGAAGAAACTGGAACGCTATGTAAAAGTCAGGACAGGACTCCAGCTCCTGCCAATGAAAACCCAAGGCTACCCTCACCGGAGACCGGCAGAGGAAACCGCAATGCTAGTGGCTCTAGTCAAGAGAAGATAGTGGTCCATACCATCTCAGGAGGACCGCACATCGTAGACAAGAGCTGGAAAGAGATGGAAAGATATGGAAAGTCGCTTAGAGACAGTAAAGACTGTGTCAATTCGGTTATAGAAGAACGCCACCCGAAACGGAAAGAAAGTGATGACATCACATTCGGTAAGCGTGACCTGGAAGGAAGGCAATACCCTCACATGGATCCTATGGTTATCTCTGCCCGGCTCGGTCCCGCCGAAGTTTACCGAATCTTAGTAGACACTGGAAGCTCAGTGAACATCCTGTTCAAACATGCATTCGACAAAATGAAATTATCAATGAAGGTGTATCTCCCTGCGATAAACCACTACATGGTTTCACTGGAGATGCGAAGATGCCCCTCGGGCAACTAGACCTCTTTGTTGAGATTGGAAGCCATCCCCGCTCCGTTGTACGAAAACAGACGTTTGTGCTAATAGAAAACCATTCGGCCTATAACGCCTTCTTAGGAAGGCCAGCCTTGTCTGACTTCCAAATTGTCCTAGCCCCATGGTGCCTAAAAATGAAATTTCCAACGGACAATGGAGTAGGGGAAGTAGAAGGAGACCAGGACGTTGCTCGAGACTGCTATGTGACTGAACTACGCAACAACCACAGGAAGGATAAAGGGAAGGGTGTAGAGGTTGCCCTTTGCACGAAAAGTCTAGAAGCGTATCAGCTAAAGAAAGCCCCTCCTCTTCGATATACCAGCGACCCTTTCAATGAATTAGACCCTAGGGACAAAGGGGAGGAGGCCATCGCCGAGCCTGCAGAGGCTATGGAGTTTGTATCTGTAGACAAGCACGACTCAAGTAGACTATTGAAAATTGGGTCCCAACTAAAAGCAGAGTTGAAGGAACAACTCATCGATTTTCTCCGCCACAACTTGGATGTATTCGCATGGTCACACGCTGACATGACCGGAATCTCCCCCGACATAGCATGCCACGTATTAAACATTGATCCTACCAAGGCGCCCGTAAAACAAAAAAAGAGAAGTATGGGGGCAGAGCGGTCAGCAGCCCTCGACGAAGAAGTAAAGAATCTGCTCGCCAATGACTTCATACGAGAAGCCATCTACCCGGAATGGATCGCTAACCCAGTGCTGGTAAAGAAGGCTAATGGGAAGTGGCGAACATGCATTGACTTTTCCAACCTAAACGATGCCTGCCCAAAGGATTGCTTCCCACTTCCCCGAATCGACCAGCTTGTAGACAGCACAGCCGGGCACGAGCTCTTATCTTTTGTGGACGCATACTCAGGGTATAACCAAATTCCTATGCATGCTCCCAACCAAGACCACACTAGTTTCATCACTGACCGGGGTTTATACTGCTATAAGGTAATGCCCTTCGGACTTAAAAATGCAGGAGCCACCTACCAGCGCCTCGTCAACAAGATGTTTGCGGGGCTAATAGGGCAAACTATGGAAGTATACGTGGATGACATGCTGGTAAAGTCAAGGAAAGCCGACGATCACGTAAGCCACCTAGGCGAGATGTTTCAAGTACTTCGACAGTATGGAATGAAGTTGAATCCTCTAAAATGCTCCTTCGGAGTGTCATCAGGAAAGTTCTTAGGATTCATCGTCCATGCCAGAGGGATTGAAGCAAACCCTGAACAAGTCCGAGCGCTAAGGGATATCAAGATACCTTCCACTCGGAAGGAAATGCAAAGCCTGAATGGAAAAGTGGCCGCCCTAAGCCGATTCATCTCCAAAGCAATGGACAAGTGTGTCCCCTTTTTCGAAGCTCTAAAGAAAGACAAAGGAAAGTTCGAATGGACCGACGAATGCCTGAACGCTTTCCTTAACCCAATCGAACACCTCCAGAAACCACCGGTACTCTCGACTCCAAGCGAAGGCGAAGAATTATACCTATACCTTGTTGTGTCATCTCACGCCCTAAGCGCTACCTTGGTAAGGGAAGACAACCGCACGCAGCGGCCAGTTTACTTCGTCAGTAAGAGGTTTACGGGGGCAGAAGTCAGATATCCTAAACTTGAGAAGCTAGCATACTGTTTACTAATCACATCCCGGAAACTACGTCATTACTTCCAGTCCCATTCCATCAAAGTTCTGACCGATCAGCCACTGAGGCAGGTACTCCACCGTCCCGACACTTCTGGGCGACTACTTAAATGGTGCATCGAACTAAGTCAGTATGATATCACCTATCACCCTCACACTGCCATCAAGGGACAAGCCATGGCTGATTTCATTGCAGAATTCACTACCAACGAAGATAAGGAGCAATTGGAAATAGCAGAAGACATCAAGTGGAATCTCTTTGTGGATGGTGCATCGAACGAACAAGGCTCGGGGGCAGGTGTGGTAATAATCACTCCCAGGGGAAACAAACTGCACTATGCTATAAGGTTGGAGTTCGCTGCCACCAACAACGATGCAGAATATGAAGCAGTGATAGCCGGACTGGAACTTGCCGTAGAAATCGGAGCCAATTCTTTGTGCCTTCATAGCGATTCTCAACTTATTGTTAATCAAAGACTAGGAGAATTCCAAGCTCGAGAAGAACGACTCATAGCATATTTAAAGAAGACCAAGTTACTTCTCAGCCGATTAGACCACTACTTAGTCAAACACATTCCTCGGGAAGAGAACCAAGAGGCCGACGAATTGGCAAAACAAGCAAGTGTGAGAGACAGCGCCATCTTCGGGGCAGTAACCATCTCAAAGCAACTGACCCCAAGTTTTGAGCAAGTGAATCTGATAGCTGCAACCAAAGAGGCAACTTGGATGACTCCCATCCGAGACTACTTACAAAACGGCACACTACCCAACGGGCGTAATAAAGTCAAGAAAATCTTGAGAAAAGCTTCCTGGTACACAATACAAGAAGACAACCTCTATCGACGCGGATTCTCTAACCCGTTATTAAGGTGTGTCGCTGGGAGGGAAGCCAGGGAAATCTTATCCAACATTCATCAAGGAAGCTGCGGAGATCACACCGGAGGACAAACATTAGCAAAAAAGACACTCCGATATGGATACTTCTGGCCCACCTTAAGCAAGGACGCCTTGGATTTCGTCAAAAAGTGTGACAGATGCCAGAAGTTTGCTAAGATTCTGCGGCTACCAACGACTGAGATTACTCAAATGACTAGCCCTTGGCCCTTTGCAGTATGGGGAATTGACTTAATCAGCGAACTACCAATGGGCCGAGGCGGGGCCAAATACGCTATAGTGGCAGTCGACTACTTCACCAAATGGGTGGAAGTGGAACCTCTGAATAAAGTATCTTCAGCAAAAGTTATTAACTTCTTGATCAAAAATGTTCTGTGCAGGTACGGAGTCCCACTCAAAATCATATCAGACAATGGACTTCAGTTTGACAGCGAGGAATTCGCCAACTGGTGCCAAGAGCACGGAATTCACAAAAGCTTCTCATCCGTAGCGTATCCCCAGGCAAACGGACAAGTCGAAGCCGTCAACAAAATTCTGAAAACTCTAATAAAAAAGAAGCTCGAAAAGTCAAAGGGTGCTTGGGTGGATGAACTTCCTACAGCACTATGGGCCTATCGCACATCTTTCAGAACATCAACGGGGCACACTCCTTTCTCTTTGGCATACGGATCGGAGGCTATGCTCCCAGTTGAAACCATTGTGCCTTCCCACCGTAGGATCCACTATAACCCAGAAGAGAACGAAGAACTCCTTCACATGTCTTTGGATCTAGTTGAGGAGAGAAGAAATGATGCAGTCCTTAAAGCAGCAGCCCACAAACAGAAAGTGGCGGCACAATACAACTCCAAAGTCAAGCATCGTACCTTACAAGAAGGGGATCTTGTCCTCAAGCGAATCTTCCCTCGCCCCGGAGCGCTAGACCCAATCTGGGATGGACCATATGTAATTCATAAAGATCTCCACAACGGAGCCTATATTTTGTCAACAGTGGACGGAGAGGTGTTCCAGAGGGCATGGAACATCCAACACCTCCGTCGATACTTTTCTTAACTTGTATTGCCCATATGAAGTGAATTAACAAAGAGAATCAGTGGACGTAGGCATTTTCGTGCCGAACCACTTTAAAAAACCTTGTCTCTTTTTTAACTTGTTCCTTTATATCTTGGCTGCTTGTTAACTTTATCCTTTTCTGTTGAACAAAATCCTGTGCATACAGCATTTCAATTCAAAGCACTCCACAGCGCAACTTCACCTGGACAAGACCTGACAGGTACTATGCGAATCTATGCCCTCGCCAATGAGACACTTTTGCTCCAGCATCCCTCTGCTGCGGGTTAACTCATCGATCGCGACGGCCCTTAAAGCCAACTGTAATGAGCCGATTATAAGCCACCGAGAAGGCCGACTATAGCCGAGGCAGCTCATTACGGCGTTCGGCTCGCCGGCAACCGTGAACCGACTATAAGCCCCAACATAAGGTATGGCCAGCCAGGGGCAGTTCACGGTTGACGATCGGTACCCACGCTAGCCGACCATGGTAAATCGAATAATACCCATGATTACGGGCCATAATGGCTCGGGTAGTTACTGTGCGCGATCTCGGCTCCGATGTACCTTAAGTACGGCTGAGGTAAAAAAGAATTAACTCCCCGTGGAGGCGTAAGATGGGTGACGAATGTCTCCAAGACCCACAGCTAGGGAAAGTGACTACAAAACCCGTTTGCCACGAACTTAAGCACATCGACGGCCTTCCGTGATTGGAAGTTTTTACTATTTCCTATATTTCCATTCTATTTTTAAAACTTTCCTCTTATCCTCTATAACGATCCCTAAAGCACAGGTCACAGAATAGGAGGCATTCGCAAATGAGACCGGATGGCCGGGCACTCGACCGCATTTTCATACTCAGTCACGCTAAAGCCGCCGTCTACAACTAAAGCAGGAGGGACGGTATTTTATTTTTGTGTGCCTAAAAACATAGCTATAGTTTATTCGCACATCACGTTAGTATTACAAGATATGAAATTATACTTTAAGCAGGAACTTAGCATCAAATACCACTGAATCACAAGTACACGCATAGCTATATTTCTTATTCAGCACATTAAGACTACAAAAAACATCCATATATAACGAAATTATCATAAGTTAAGAATTACATGCCGAAAATCAAATCTCTTATTACAAGTAGCACCATTATAACTTGAAAGCCATGTTACTGTTTCAAAACCAACATGTGTAACAGTATCGAGTCAACCAAAAAAAACATCCAGGTCGAATCAGGGAGCTGGCTGCATTGGATCTTTACCCTTGTCTTGTTGGTGTTGACCGCCTGATCAGGCAAGAAGAGAAATCATTAGTGATAAGCGACAGAGTTAACGAAAGAAGAAACTAATGAAGAAGGGGTTACCAGCAACTTCCCCTTGATCGTCTTGGTCGTCATCCCCTACTTCCACACCTGCCTCTTCAACCGCAAACAACCGCATCCCCTCGTTCACCGCTATCTTCTCCTCCTTGGTGAACTGAGCGGTAACCGCATCCATCCTAAAGGCCGCTCCACCCTCCTTATCCGCCTCAGCCTTGGCCTCCTCTAAAGCCCTAAGGTAAATCCTAGCCATAACCCGGGGGTAGTCGTCCATCCAAGATAAGTTGCCCTGTTTCCAAATGCGAAAGTACATATCCTGCAGCATATCATCCATCATCCCCTCATTTTCCTCAAACTCCCTCATACGAGCCTCAGAAACCGATAGCCTTGCAATGGCAGCATCCCTTTCCAGTCGGTATCGCGAGCAGTCAGCCTGAAGGGACCTCCTCATCACCTCCATCTCCTCCTTTAGCCTGACCTGAGCAAGCTCTGCGGCTTCAAGCTTCCCTGACAGCTCCTCTACCTGCTCAAGATCCGCCCTCCGAACCTCGTCCACTGTCGAGATGGCCATATTTATCTGCTCCTTGCAAGCAGCCTCCATCTTCCGCAATTCCGCCTTACTAGCCTCCTCCATAGTCTTCCTCAACCGCCCGGAGGCAGCCTCATGCTAAGAAATCTGAATGGCCTGATCAGCAAGCTGTTTGGCCTGGTCCGAAACCATCAATCGTAGTCGGATGTTGGCACTCCCAATCTCCTCTCCAGCCTTAACCAGCCGGGCATGATGCCCCATCAGCTTCCTAGTCTCCTCCGCCACCCGATCAATATTAGCCTTGGCCTCGTCTCCCATGGTAACTACCCGAGTGGTAAGTAAATCGAGATCTAAGGACTTAGCCTCATCAAGCACCCGTACCATGGGATTGCAGGGAAGAAGGTGCTCACCGGTAACCTCGTCGAAGGTAATATCATGGGAACTTGGATCCAGATCAGGATGACCCGCAAATGGATTACGAGCCAAGCCAGGATGATCAATCTGAGTAACGGTAGGATTTTCAAACGGGTGCGGAGATAGTGCGAACTCAGTATCCTCCTCCGTGATATCGTGAAGAGGCTGAATTGGGGGCTGAGGACCAAGTGAAGGTTCGGATAAAGGATGACTCCTCTTTCTCTTTTGAATACCCTCTTCAATAACCCCGAGAAGAGGACGGTAGCCGACTACATCCCCAGAATGGTGGGTCGAAGGCTTCGGCTTGGCGGAAGCTTTGGAGAGCTTGTATTGTTCGAGCCTATGCCGAAGCTCTGAGGCCTTGGCCGTTTTACCTGCTCCTGATATGAAGAACAAGTGTCACAAGCTTACATTGATCCATAATTCAAGAAACGCGTTAAATTAAAAAAAAAAAGGGAAACACATCTGTTATACAGACCCTGGGGAAGAATAGGATACTGCAATAAGTCCTGGATTTCATTCCAGGACGGGAGCGGATCATAAAATATTCCTAAGTCCTTATCATGAATGGAGCCTGCAGAAGTCAAAAGTTCACCTTGAGTCGTCGGAGCCACCTTGGCTGGAATAGTCTGGGAAGACACGCTTGCACCGGTCTCGGCCTTGTCAACTTTCCCGGATTTCTCTACCGAAGCCAATTCTCCGTCCAGCCCCTCGAAAGCTTGGCGGAATGCATCATCCGTCCACTCCTGAATCTCGCCTGCTTGCCCAGGAAGCAAGGCCCCGATGCCATCGCCACCATCACCACCTTCCCGATCATCTCCACCCTCACCTCTCTCCTCCTCCACATCTTCCTCCCCCTGAGTAATTGGACAAGTGTTGGGGGAAGGACCATCCGACTTCTTAAGTTTCTTACCTCCGACAACGGAAGGTTTCGTGAAAGGTTTCCTCTTACCACTCTCTACTGTGACACCTCCCTTAGCTTGAGCAGCCGCCCTCTCCTCCGCCGTTTCCCTCTGCTTGACTACTGACTATAGTGGAAGGATCAAATTATACTCCAGAAGGGTCGCATTTCTGATCAGGTAAGCAGCTGATCTATCTCTCCCGAAGATAGCTTCTATCTCGGCCGCCGTCTGAATCAGGCGGTCATTCTCCACAACCGCAAAACCACCTGTCGCTAGCAAGAAATAAAAGCACGTAAGATAAAGCACTGTAGTTATAACGGAAATTATAAATAAAGCTTCACACTTACAGCCGGAGGTGAAGCGACGAATGGAAACAGAGTCACCCCTGATGAAGAACCATTCTTTCTTGAACATACTGAACTTCGAGTATAAGTCCAGGACGGGCTTAAAGGATATGGCAGATTCCAAGCTGATATAGGGAGACCCCTTCTTGTAGCCTCTCAAGTTGTACAAATACCGGATCTCCCGGTTGGAAGGAGGACGCCCATATCTCCTCTGGAAGATGACGAAGAGACTCACCAGAATGGCATAAGAGTTGGGTTGAAGCTGGAATGGGGCCACCTTTAGATATGTAAGAAAGCTGACTACCCAAGCATTAAGAGGCGGGATGGCACCACACATGCAGTGGTATCTGCTGTAGGCAAAGTACCCTTCAGGAGGGTCATATGGCATAACTTCTCTCCCTGGCAACAGCATGCGCGCTCTATCGATTCCGAAAGAACGGGAGATGACATCAAGCTGCTCCTCCTTGAGGGAGCTAGGAAAGCAATCGGGCGGGGAGTTCAGAAGCTCCTAAGGGCCGTACCCGTCCACCAGTGATCTCGGGGCAGTTCCGTGACGTTCCGGTCCTGGCTGAGCAGGGGGCACTGCGGAAGATTCTCCTTCGCCCTGGGACTTCTTTTTATCCGATCGAGTTTCTAGTTTGCGAGACATTATCTGCAACATCGGAAAAACATGTTGTCAAAACAGAGGATATAAACAAGCAAGTACATGTAGTCCGGAATTTCGCTCGTGATATGAAAAGTGAAAAAATCAAGTGTATAAAGTTCATTCGGCATTCCCAATACTACAAGTTCATTCGGCATTCCCAATACTACGAGTTTATTCGGCATCCCCAATACTACAGTTCATTCGGCATTCCCAATACTACAGTTCATTCGGCATTCCCAATATCAGAACTCATTCTACACTCAAGTACTTATGGTGCAGATTCATTCGGTAATTCAAAACATGAGAACCATTCGGTAACTACCTGATTCGGTAGTCGAGGATGATCCGGCAATAACTTTGATTCGGCAGACGAGAATTTCAATTTGGCTGTCTTCAATCGGTAAAGGATGGTAGAGACACAGGTCCCATACTTATAGGGGGAGGTTGTTTCGGACCAGACGGTTCGGTTCTAAGGCCGAATGAGTTGGACAAACTAAAACAAAGCACAACATATGTTAAACATATGCCCTGCTTTGGGGGGCAAATGTTGGGTGAATTTTCATCACCGGACCAACACCTACCGAACCAAAACGTCTCCACCCGACCCTTACTGCCCAACCGGAGAGCGGACAGCTAATGCGTGCCGAATTGAAAAAATTGGGTGTTGTCATAGTATCAGCTAAGTGCACGGGCTGGAGATAAGCGGACTCGAACCGCTGACATCCGCCACAGGGTAAACCACCGCCTCTCAGGCCTCCCCGGCTGATTCTACCAATCAATACCGAACCAGCATCACCGGTTCAACCACCGAATGAAGCAACGCCGATCCACTCGTCTCCTTCCTCCGGACCAAATCCATGCCAGCCCAATGCCGGACCAAGATGCCGGACCAACTCATCTCCATATCAACTCAATGCCGGACCAAGATGTCGGACCAACTCATCTCCATATCAACTCACTACCGAACCAAGATGCCAGACCAACTCATCTCCATATCAACTCAATTCCGGTCCAAGATGCCGGACCAACTCATCTCCATATCAACTCACTGCCGGACCAACTCATCTCCATATCAACTCACTGCCGGACCAAGATGCCGGACCAACTCAATTCCGGACCAACTCAATACCGGACCAACACGTGCCAGGCCAGATCACATCAGCCCAGGCCCACCAGCGGCTATATACATCCCAGACCCCTGCTCCCAACCTGACTCTATAAATAGAGGGGCAGGGGTACAGCAATGGGGACAAGTTTGAGAGCTCAAGCACGGAGAGAACTTTCAAACAACTTTCTTTTACTTGTATCAAAGCTTTGTACTTGTAATCAAAACAAGAGAAGAGAAATAACATATAAAGTGGACGTAGGCACATTCTGGCTGAACCACTATAAATCTGCGTGTCTTTTTATAGTTTAGCCCTTGCTTTTCATATATTTGCATAAATCACTCAAATCACTAAGAACAATATAAGATCCACTAAATCATACGACTTTGAGGTGTTTGTCCATTTTTTCTGCAAACAGCCGCCCTAATAGTGGTGTTCTGATTGGATGGACTGGCAGCTCTATCTTTCACTTGATTACCAATATGGTCTAGTTGGTCGATCGGATGTTAGCAACATAGAAGAGGTTTGGAATTTAGCTAAGGACCAGGTAGGGAAGGTGGATAATGAACCATGCACGGGGCATCCAGGATGGAGGCCAAATGCCAGCTGGCGTAGGTGGGGGTTGGGTAACGATTTATGTAGAGCCGGGAAAGCTGCGATGGTTTTTAGCTACTGCTGGAAGTCTAATGTAGAGAAGCCAGGCGGGACTGATTCGAGCTCGGTCCTAGTCTTGTTCATGTAAAGGTTGGTTGTAAAGTTGGGCTTTACCATGGCACCTTGCTGGGTTAAAGGGCTGGTTTGATACCATGGGCTTAGACTGGCTCCTAACTGGGCTAGCCAAGGATCAGCTAGGCTGGCTTTGGTTGGGACAACCTGCCTTTAATTGGGCTTTCTAGTTGCTTGTGAAAAATATGAGCAACACGATTGTTGACGATGTACTCATGTTAGAATCATTTTAGTTTAGCTGTTTAATTCTTGGTATTAGATTTGAAAATGATATCATTGACAATCAGTATAAAAGGTTGTTGGGATAGTCCCATATGTTATACATGGACACCATATTAAAATATTTAATGTGCACATATGAGATGGATTCCTTATGCATTGACAATAGGAATTATCACATATGTTATGTAGTCTACTACATCATATTTCACTTATGTACTTGGTACACTGAGCAAGTATGAAATCCAAATTAAGATCGCTATATGGTAGCTTAGAGCATTCTTAAGTATTTATAAAATACTAGAGAATTATTTATAGAAAAAACGAACTCCTTATGAAGGAGTGCTCAGACTCAAACTTTATAAGTGATATCGAGCATAGTATGTCAGTCCTAAAATCATGTTCAGTCTTCAGTTAAGAACTTCAAGTTGGAAATGTTCAAAACAATAAGTAGTGGCTAATTCGACCAAAGGACTAAGTACAACACCTTGATTAGCACTATAATAAAAGAAGTATAAACAAATGCACAAATTTGTAACTGAGCTAGGGGTGATTCCAAATATTGAGAATCTCGTAAAATTGTTATATGATAACAATGTCGCAATACAGTTCATAAAAGAACCTAGAGTTCGGTAGATGTCGAGAAACATACTTCGAAAAGTTCCATATGATAAAGGTAGCTTATCAGCATTGGAGAGAGTTGATCGATGGAGTAGAAAACTAAAACAACATAGCATACCCGTTCATTGAGGGACAAACTCGACCAGCTTTGACAAAAATGATCAATATAGAAGGAGTATGATTCCATAATGGTCCCTAAGTGCAAGTGGGAGATTGATAGAGTTAGCGGTATGGCCTAGAGGAAATTATGTAATTTGTTACATATTCAACTCAATAACCAATCTAGTTCATAATAAAGGTATTTGATTTCTAATATATATATACTATGTCAATTAGTGATATAATTGATTAAGTGATTAATTTAAAGTATATTTATATGAAAATCCTTAAATAATATGTTATGTGATAATTGTTATAAAGAGTTGTAATGATGTAAAAATTATTATAATATAGAATAACTTATTATCTTTAAATATTCTTAGTCAAGATGCTTCAAGAAAGGACATCGATGCATCTGTTGAGATCAGAGTGCGTAACGCTCTCTAGATGTTGGACTATGTATTACTAATGGCTATTAGGGGGGCACCAAGAGGTTACATACTAATAGTTATCAGATAACTATGAAATGACTCGTCTGAGAGTTTCCTATTGGTTAATAATAACTAAGTCAAACAGGAAATCTCGAGTGATGATATTACATAGTTCTCTGGACTTGAAAACACTGTTCAACATCAGTATGGAAACTACACTTTGATTATAGTTAAATTGTGGCATAATAATCCTCCAACGACTATAGTTGGGTCTGAGTTGAAGCATTGGAAGTAAAGCACTATTCAATAGAGAATCCGTCTCCTCGGTTATATGAGGTTAGTGCTACAGTCAACTATAGTCAACTCAAAGTCAAAATCTCTGGCTAGATTAGTATGATTAATAATAAATGTTATTATTGAACCATGGACTTTGTTTATAGACTAACCGAGTTGAATGTGGATGATATTAGAATTTTGACTAAACCAAATTCCGTAAGTCCTAAAGTGATATAATGTTGATGAAGAAAATTTATGTAAATAATCATTACTAAAAGATACCGCTTGAATTTGTAAAATTGGATTTTACCGATGAGATTTATAAGTGATGAATTAAGTCAAATCGTCACACCACTAGCTAAGGTAACGTATGAACATTAGTATTTAAATTGTTTAAATGTTAATCGCTGGCTAAATTCATGTATGTATGTCGCACAAGTGAATTTATTCGGTCTTTGAAACAATGATCAATTTAACTGATTTATAATAGTTATAAATTAATCAAATTAATATTTATGAAATATTAATTATTATTTTATTTATTTTTGGGCTGTATTTAGTGGAATGAAGTAGTCGCTAGAATTGTTAGGGGTTTTGTTATTAATGTATTGAGTGCGTATAAAGAAGTTATATATGCGTATATCGGTATATGATATCGATAAGAATTTAAATTGGATTTAAATTAAATAAATTACTAATGGGTTTGGTAGGGTTTTTGATCTATTATAGACCCTAGTTTTCACTGGCCTAAGGAGGGCCAAGATGTAGTCTTGGTCATTTGAATTGGTAAGAGAAAAATATGCAGGTATTTTGTCTCTAACTTCCAATATAAATTAAAATCAGAGGCTCCTCTTTTTAGTTTACTTTTCTTTACACCTCACCTGGCTCCAGCTATAAATGAAAGACCCCAAACCAACCTCTTTTTCTACTTTATTCAACTCCAATCAATAATTATTAAATAATTATGTTGTTTACACGCCCGTCTCTTGCAACAAAAGGTGCAAATCTAAGGGATCAACAGAAACCGCTTGAATCGAAGTGAGAATAATAGGACATATCTTATCAAGTATATCTCTAATTTCAATTTAATACATATATCTTATGAATGGTGTTGACTATATATGTGTGTTCAATTATCACTACTTGTATATGTATGTTGTTGCCATGAAAATCACATAATATTTATTTATGGATAATAAATCGTTATGTTTTCGAATTTGTTGTAGTAATTAAAAAATAATAATTTACACACACACACACACACATATATATATATATATGTATGTATATATATGTATGTATGTCTGTGTGTGTATCATATACTTTCGGCCTACATATATTAATTATATATATACATGTACACAAATGAATTTAAATTGCAATTGCATTAGAAAATAATGTTTTAGTAAACACCTTTCAATATTTACATATTTTAAATTGAATAATTTATACATACACACGTCTTTTACTTTCGATAATAAAAAAAGTTTTTTTGGTATTATTTTATAATTGTTTAAATAATAATATATATTTAGTTTTAAGTTTATATATATATATATATATTCAATAATATGGTTTCAAATACTAAATTAAAAAATAAAAATTAAAAAATATTTTCGGTCAAACTGATATTGTAATGTTTTATAATATTTAATAACTTAAATTAAATACATTATATATTTATTATTATAATTATTTATGGGTAATATAAATATATAATTTTAAATTATAATTTTGTTATTATTATAATATATGAAGTCAATATTAAGATATTTAAAACCTGTAAATGTGGATCACGGATCGGATTTCAAAATTAAATTATTCTTATTCAAATTAGATATTAATTCAAAATTCAAAATTTAAATTTAAATTAATTTATAATTATAAGATATATTTTAGATGGTATTTTATATCTTAAAATTACATTTTAAAAATAGTATGTATGTATATATATATATATATATATATATATATATATATCTTATACCTAAAATTATAGTTTTGGCAAATGATACACACAAACACACACACAGTGCCAAGTATATACATAATTGATGTAAATCCCAACATCTATCTATGTACACCTTATGCCATGTTGCACATGCATGTTTTATACACATGGGCATATATTGATAAGTCCATAAACTATATAAAATTATACTTAGTTAAATTCATAAATTATTAAATCAGAAAATCAAATAAAATATGATTTTATTTAAATTAATTAGATTGGATCTAATAATAACTTTAGACTTCATAGGCCCGACAGATCCAAAATTATGATTTATTTTTTGAAATCTACCCTATTTTTCCGCTTTCGACTGGCCCAGTTCCAATAAGACTCTCATCGAGTCATATTGTGATTGTTCCCAACAATAACAAATATGCAACCCCATGGTGTCCCTAACAATCATTAGTAAATCATCGTCCATAATATGGAGGGCGTTACGTACACCAGTCTCAATGGACGTATCAATATCCTTTTCTCGATACATCTTGTAACGACCTGTATTTTTGATAATTAAAAATCTTAAATTTAATAAGACTTTTGGAATTTAATATTCTGAGAAATTAAAATTTGTGATTTATAAATGGGAAAAAAATATTAAAATGAAATTTAATAATGTTGATTGAATGTTATTAACAACTATTTTAATGTATTCAATCAATTGAAATAATTGTAAAGTTAATTTGGTTATAATTGTAAATAAGGAATAAATTAAATGTTATATTAAAAATAGAAATAATATGCATTTAATTGAAATTGGTTAATATAGAATATGAAATCAGTTTTGGGTAAGTAATTTATAATCTTTGGTAGTAAACAATGAGTTAATAGATATGAGTTATTAATTTGTAACAATTGATTTATTTATCACCTTATTATTTAATCCGTTTGAATTAATTTGGAAATCAATGAAATTTAATGGAATTAAATATTGTAGTTAATGTAAGAAAAGACGTTAACTGTAAAGTTGAGAATAATGAATGGATTTAGTATAAGGTAATAGTCGATTTAGTATAAGAATTTAAATCAAAATAAAAGAATTTGTTTGGGATTTAAATTATAATGAATGGATTTATTACAGTTGTAATTGAACGTTGAAATTAATGTAATATTTAAATCCTGAAATCAACATGGAAAATTAAATTTTTTAAAAATATTATTAAATTTCTATGTAATCAAGAATGATGAAAATTGTTAAATTTTAAATTTGAATGTAAAAGTAATTAAATTGATTTTAATAATAATTTATTTAATTAACGTGCAAAATTTGACTTTTGGGCACTGTCTCGGATTTCGACGAAACTAGTTTCATTGGATCCGAAATAGTGAATTATTATAGGATTTCAAGTTTCCAACGATCGGACTTATCGTTTGATCGTGTGAGCTCGAAACACGTAGAAATCAAATTATTGGAATTTAAATTAATATAATTTTATTTTAAAAGCTAACTTCTATATTTGATAGAATTAGGATTTGAAATTAGTTCCATTGAGTTTAAAAGTATGGAAAACCTATATTTTGATATATGGGATGACCTATTTTCGTTCCGGGAACGAAACGGGCTTTTCGGGCCTTGGTTACCGCTTTGGCCCATTCGATCTGTTCCATCTATTCTTGTTTCAGCTTTGTCTATATATAGGATGTTATCAACCCTAGCAACTTTCTATTTTCTTTTTCTGTACATACAATTTCTATCTTATCTGTTCCATTATTGGTTCCTTCTATATGGAAGACATCTCAAAACCCTAATTGCAATTCCAAATCAAATTCTAAAATTCAAACTCCTCAAACCCTATCATATAATATATCATCACGAAGCTCTCGACGAACGTAATCTACCTATATAATTCGTTTTTTGATTGGAGGTTCCGTTTGTCCAGAAATCAGTGAAACAGTCTCAGCCGTCCGTTTCTAGGGTTTCACGATCAACAGTGGATTTACAACGATTCATCGATTGGGAAGTTGCAACGTGTAGAGGAGATCGAGTGGAGTGCATCTGTGGTGGCCGTTCATCAAAAGGTGGCTCGAAATCGCCAGAATTGGCGAATATAACGGCGACGATGGCGGTGAGCTCCGGTGAGGCGGAGATGGTCGCGTGGGGGGGCCCAAGGACGGCTGGACGAGGCGGAGATGATGGCGTGCCTGGATCTTGGTGCGGCGGCTCGTGCTGGCAGCGTTAGGCAAATGTAGTGGTGGCTGCTGCTACATGCTCGAGCGTGAATAGTAAGGGTTTGGGATGGTAACCTATTTATGAAATTGCCCTTCTATTTTATAATTTAAATTTAAAATTCAAAACTTCTAACTAGCATAACTTTTTCATACGAGCTCCAATTGATGCGCGGTTTCTTCATTGTGTTCGTATCAAAATTCTGGACAACATGGAACTTGTTTAGTTGAATTTGGAGACTGTTGGATTTTTGGGCTTTTATTGGATTTTTAATCGGTTATAAATCAAAGGTGAGTGATTTAACTCACTCACGCAATACTAAATCTTCCTATATTAGTTGAATTAAATTTAAGAAGTAATAATAATTTTATTGGTTACTGTTTGGTAGTTTAAATTGACATTTTAATTGAAACTGAATTTTATTGAATTAAATTGCCATTTAAATTGACATTGAAATTGAATTGCTAGTTAAATACCTGATATTGATAACTAGTTAATTGTTGTGATTTATTGGCTGATTTGGATGTTGACTGTAATGTATGTCTATTTGTTGACATGTTGGATGATTGGATGTTTATTTATTTATATATATCCCTGTTTTTACCCTGTATATTAATTGAAAGCATATATAAACTGTGACTTAAATTATTTTGAATAAATTAAGAAATAGGTTGAAATGATATATACCTATGACATTTTGATTTGGATTGAAATGATATATCCATTCCTATAATTAAAATTGAAATAACTGATCACTTGGCCATAGGGTAGAAAATTATATACGGACACCGGATTAGTTAAATTAAATGGTTTTAAAATCTTGAATTTGGATTTTGATTAAGTGATATTGTTTAAAGGAAATAAACTGTGGATTTATATGAATTAAATTATTTTCTAATTCAAACTTTGAAATGTTGAAATTGAAATTGGTTAAAAGGAAATTGTTTAAGGAATTGAATTGGAAATGTGAAGTTATAATTGATATATGACTTTAATTTTGGAAATTGAATTATTTTAAGGATTTGGATCTTAAAACTGAGCCATGAGGTTTAATTTGATTTAAGTGTTATAAATAGGTAAATTGAAATTGGACATGAAATTGATATAAATTGAAATGGTTTAAAATAAGAATTGAATTGAAATTTAAATCATTGAATTGGATTATTGAATAGAATTTGAAGTTAAAAATGAACGTTTCGAAAATTGAAGTTATTTCGAATTGAAACTGAATTCAAGTTGATTTGAAACTAAATTGAAATTGAGGCAATTGAATTGAAAGATTGGAAATTGAGTTTTGTTGATTTGAATTTGGACACGGGTCCAGATTTGTTGAAATGGAAAGACACAGTTTGATTTGATATTATTTTCAAAATAAATTATTTTAATATAAACCGTTTAAAATCTATTTTTATTAATATTCAAATTATTTGATTTCTCCAAACTATTTTACTATATAAACCGTTTTCAATACTTAAACCATTTTATATTAAACTGTTTTAAATCCTTAAACTATTTAAACTGTTTATAACTGTTCAAACTATTTTCTAAAAGTCAAACTGTACAAAGTTGAAATGTTTATATTTAAATCGTTGATTTAAAAGCAAATGTGGTTAAATGATGTTATAACCTAAGTTGGAATTTGAAATGATATTTTCAAGTGAAAATGACGTATTTTGAGTAAATATGATGATTTTGAAATGAAGGATATTTTGAAGTGAATATGATATTTTGATATCAAATATGAATTGGTTTTGAAATGTAAAAGAACCAACCGGTGTGGAAAATGATGTTTGGTTATTAAAGGGACCAGGGTCTCTTATTGGCATACTCTTTGTCAATATTAGAACCACTTTAACAACCGTGTATGCGGTGGATGATATCTAGAATGTAGATGTTGAATTGGAGGCGTTTGCTGGATTTTAAGAAAGAGAACGATGATGGATGACCCTGACATTTGTGTCAATTTGAAATGACTAAAACAGGAGCCGTACCTGACCACTTAGGCTAGCTACCTCTAGCGGACACACCTATTCGTATTACTATATTGATGTTGGCTTGATGGTGCACCTTGATTTGATTTTTTTTTGGGTGTTGGACGCAGTGGGCCGTTAGGGGTTACCACCAGTCAAGAAACGCAAAATGGTAGTATCCTACCTTGGGCATCGCCTCATGTGCCTTTTCATACTCTTTATCCTTATTCACGTCCACTACTATTTTGTTTTAGTATGGTACCTATAGGGGACTCACTGGCTACCAACGTTACTAGTTGTGTTACAGGACCTGCATAGACTACCTACTTAAAAATGTGTTAAGGGGGATCAATGTACAGCCTTAACATCATTTTAATACTTTACTTTACTGATAGACACTACCTATATAGCGTATTTTACTACATATAGATAGTTTAACGGATCATTAGGAGATGGAAAATCTCGTAACATCTCTTAAGTTATTGCACGCACATTATACACTAGATAGGAGATGTAAAATCCCATAAACATCTCTGAAGTTGTTACACTCATATTTACTTGTTGTTGATTTAACTTACATAAGAATTTTTAGTTCTGGCTCGAGTGTTTTGTCTTTTCATTACGCCCGGGTCGGCCTGAGTATTTCAGTGTATGAAGATACTATTCCCTGAAGGTGAAGATGGAGTTTGCTAGACCGTATTATTAGTATTATTTCGCTGCATTATTTTGGTATGTGGGTTGATTGTACTCTGATTTTGTTGTAAAAATTGTGTAATCAAATGTATATTGTAAAACAGCTTCATGAACTGTTTATTTGATTATTATATGTTGTCATTCCACTGCAAGATTCTGTAACGACCCAGAATTTTGAACAAATTAAATTGAGAATATTTAATTAATTTTAAATCTTTGAACGGTAATTTAATTTGAATCCCCGATATAACTTTGAAATTGGCGATTAAATTATAAAATTTAATCTAGTGAATGCTGAATAAAAATTTGAATATTCAATTTAAAGTTGAAGAAAAATATTTCGAAAGCTTTTAAAATTCATATTGATAATACTGAAGATAATAGAAGCTTCAGAATCGAATTTGAAATTGAATTGTTCAGTTTGAAATTTATATCGTTCAGTCGATATTTAAAAATAGCGTTCCGAGGCGCAGTCTCGGAATTCGACGAACCCAATTCCATTGGATCCGTAATATTGTATTATTGTCGGATTTCAAATTTCGTAATAATTGGAATTGTGGTTTGAGCGTATGATTTATAAACGCGTTGGACTTTGTTTTGAAACGAATTGAATCTAAATAAAATATGGTTGCTTTCCTTTGTCCGACCGTAAGTACAATACGCCTCCAATTTGTCTCGTTCGTACTCTATTTCTTTTCCCCCTTCTCTCTAAAATACGAAACCATTTTTCTTTCGTTCAAACGAAGATGGCCAAGAAAAAAATCTTCATTCGTTCAAATTAACAATGGTCGAGTTCTCCAGTTCATTTCAAAAACAGATTAAATTCAAAAATGCGAGCTTTCGTTCCTTTCTGGTACTCAAACTCTCGAATTTACTCCTCCCTCATTCAAATCGAACTGGGTTTCACAAAAAGAAAAAAAGAAAAAAAAAGAAAGGGGGTCGTTCGCGTTCGAGCGTCGTCGAGGAAATGGCGCGTTCGAAGGTCGAAGGGTTGCCGCGATTCGTTGCTAGGGTTAGGGCGTGGATGGAGTATCGTTCGGAGGCAATCGCTAGTAGCTCGCGAGGATCAACTTGAGCTCGGAAGTGGCTCGGAGCAATGGAGGCGACGACACTGTCAGGTTGGAGTCGCGAGGCAATCGAACAGCTAGGGCTTGGGATAGTGGCGCGCGAGGCAGACGTGCAATGGCGACAGCTCGACGTGGAGGGTTTCGCGACGAGGTGGTCACGAGGCTAATGGAGGCGGCAAAATCGATTTGGGGATTGGTGAGGGTGGTCAGGTCGCGACTGAGCAGGCGACGTTGGGCAGTGTTTTGGGTGGTCAACGAGCGATTGTAAAGGTATACGATTTTATTTATTTATTATTATTTTTTTCTTTCAAATTTAAGTTGATACCTGTAAATGAACATATATGGATTGAGAGGAAAAGATAATGACAGCAAGTTATCTTCAATTTAAAAAATTTATAATATGTATATATATGCAGTAAAGTATAAAATTATTTTGCTTTTAATTTAGTAAAAATATACTCTTAAAATTTCTATTTAGTTTAGATTTATCAATTTAATGTTTCTAAGATAAATTTCTTTTGGTTAAGCTAATTTATTAAAGAAAATTTAGTTTTAAACTTAATTTTTAGTTGAGGAAATTAATTATCAATTTAAGATTAAATAAATCAATTAAATGGAAATTTATTATTCAATTCAGTTTTGATATTAATTATAATCGTACACTTGTTATACAAGGTCTATAAAAGGAGAAAAACAAATTGAGATGGAAAATGGATGGCAAAATTAAAGCGAAGGTGAGATTTTCTCACTCGAAGGAAAATTTTGTTTTACAGTTATTGATTGATGATTGCTATTGGATGTGATATTAGATATAGTAGGATATATCTATTATATATAGCAATATATACATATTGGCATATGTATATATTGGATTGATGATTTTCCCGCCTCGTATAGCGGATGAGACCCTATTGCGCGTTAGTAAGCGGATTATTTTTTATAAAACCCATATACCGCGATATTCCACCTCGAAGTGGAATTGGTATTGTGCTAACGTCTGTGGATGCAGGGAAACAGGTTGGAGGGATCCAACTGGATTCCTCACCAGTATTTATTTATTTACAGATATTGATGTATATTCTGTTATCATATGTTGATATATGATGTTTGATGTTGTGATTGACTAATTGGTGATGTTGCATCATCGGATCCATTTTTGAAGTTTAAAAATAACGATATTATTTTAAAAAGGATTTCAAAGTAAATTTTTGAAAGTATACGTTTTATTAAATTTTGGAATTGATTCATTTTAAATAAATAAGTGTTATAATTTTTATGTTATAAAAAATTAAGAATTTTGTGATATAAAACCAAAATTTGATGTCTGGGAATATGAAATGAACTATGTTGAAGAATAGTAGGAATGAAGATTTTTGAATTTATTTATAAATGGTTTATAGATAAGATTTATAAAGAATTGAATTTTTATAAATCGGAAAAATGGAATTATAAAAGGAGTTTTTGTTAATGTTGAAAAAGGGTTTATAAATGGAATTTTTCAAGAAGTAGGATTTATAAATTTTGTAAAGTTATTAAAGGAATGATTTAAGTATATAAAAAATTGAGTTATAGATTGATTCGGTTAATAAAATTGATTTGTAAGTTGAAGTTGTTATAAATTATAAATGGGATTTATAAACGTTGTTTATAAATCCGAAATCACTTATTTTAATAAGTGAATTGTAGAAGTTAATTAAAGGAATTATATTCACGATTTTGGACAGTGAATAAGCCTTTAAATAAAACGTGTAGGAATGTTGAATTTGGATAGCGAAGTATATTCACGATTTTGGACAGTGAATATATTATTAAATAAAATGGATATGTTTTGGAAAAGCGATATTATAAATGAAGTAATTGTTTTAAAAGATGTTTTAAAACGTGTTAAATATCGAAATCATAGATTTCAACATTTATTGTTGAAATAGACGTTTTCGAGAAATAAGGAAATGGTGGACTATAACACTGTTGTTATAGTAAATGATTTCCGAAAGGAAATGTTTTATATAGTATTGGGATTTATATATCTATCTAAATTTCGAATCCCTATACTAGTGATTTTGAGTTGTCGTAACGATGTTTTACGTAACATTTGTTTTGACTCAAATAAAATGTGTTTAAAGAGTGATTTCCTTAAAGAATGAAATTATACTTAATTTGATTTAAGTATATCGAATATTTTCAAATGTTGAAAATAAATGATTTGTGAAATACTTATTTTTAAATAAGTATGGAAATGCTTTTCCAATATGAAATGAACTGTTTTGAGATTTTATCTTCAAAGATAAAATGAAATGTGGAAATTGATTTGAAATTGTTTTCAAATGATTAAGTGTGGAAATTTTATATCTAGTAAAAGATATTTTGGAAGATAAAATAATTTGGGAAAATTATTTGGAATCTGATGATGTTGCGCATCTTTATTGATAGTTAAATAACCGACTATCAATAATTACCTTGAATAGGTATTTGTTGTGAATTGGATGAATTTGAATGCCACACTTATTTTTGAATAAGCGCTCACTATTCGGGTTAGCCGGGAAAGGACCATGGGGTCGTATAACCCATTCTGAATATGTGATACGTCGTTATGAATTGCATTCGAAGACCGGTGTTGAAGACCGGATATTTTTGAAAACGGAAGGATTACCGTCGAGTTACTCTACATCGGCTGATCTCCGATTTAGAGGTTTTATCACCCTTAGTGACGGGAAGTCCGGACGTGATTAGAAATTTATCCGGATATGCAAGGGCTTCGTGATAAGTGCCTTCGGTTCTGTTCGATCCCGGAACAGACTTGTATGGATTGTGTGTCTGACGTTAGAATTTGAGATATAAAGCTGATTTCTTTCAAATACATTTCTGTTGGTGGCGGAGAATTTATTCTCTTAGCTTAACACCCTTCTCTGAGACGTACGAGCTCAGAGGTTATGTAGTTGAAATTCATCAGCGATATACTCCCAATTTGGTAACGTGGCATACTGAGTGTTGCTGTGAAATGATCAGTGTTTGATCATTTGTGATATGATCATTTGTTTGATCTTATATCTTTGTGATCATAGGTTGATCATTTGTTGACCCGAAGCAGGGCTTTGTAGAAAGCGTAGCTTTGTGGACGAGACTTCGTCGAGCCTCACACCCCGGAAATGGTCAAAACAGGAAGGATGCAGCAAGGTTCTAGGGAGTAGCGCCCCTTAGTGTATGTCATTCCTTCTGGATAGAGGTGGTATCATGGTATGGAGCCCAGATACTTAACCTATGTGGTTGCTGCATTATTATTTTGATGTGGTTTGTTGGAAATCGGGGATCCTCGGGAAGATCGGTTACGATCGGGGGATGGCATACGCGTGTCAGTAGTTACCTATTTTTGCAGAGGTAACCCGGCCTTGTGTTGGCAGAGATCCGGTTAGGTTCTCGGGTCGTCTATTCCAGGGACGTACCCATCGTGGATAGGAAGTTCCTTAGCCTGACCATTTGTTGGAAATCCAAAGAAACAATACGCGACGTGTACGGTTTTAGTTGTATTACCTGCTATGGAATGTGGCGGTAACCTGCTATTGAACATAGTAGCTATAGTAGGCATACGATACTGGTCGTATGTTGGCTAAGATTAATATTATACTTTCGAAATGTTTTCTACACTATGCACTAATAATAATATCAAAAAGAATTTGATTTTTGCGTAGTAAGCATCTTTGACTATCATAAGAAGAAATCTCCTCCAAGTCTGCGTTTGCATTGTGTGTGTGGTGGGAGGTCTTATGGTAGTTTCATTTTCCAAAAGCATTGCGAATTTGTTTTATTTTCTTTGTGAAAGAATAACTGTTTTACGATCTCACACCAATCACCATGACTGACTCAGAGTTTATTGTTTCCCTTCTAAACTCTCGTGCCCACCAATTTCCACACGGGCAGTCTAGAGTTAGGTTATCAGGATATTCTGGATATTCTGGAGCTTTGGAGATAAGCTGGATGACGAGACGTAGTATTTGTATCTGATAGTATTTATTCCGCTGTGTATTCTGTATGAGGACAAGTTTATATAACTGTCCATTGATGTGCTATGTTGTATTGAGTCATATATTGACTCTGATTGATGTATGTATATAAATTGATATAGTTCTTTGTTTTAAAAGACTAGTGTTTATCTATTATATATTGTTCCGTTGCGATATGTGAGATTCTGATATTGTTTTCTGTTCTGATGTTGTTCTGTTGTTCTTCTTTTCTTTTCTTTCTTCTTCTGCTTTCTTCTTCTTCCCTTTTTCTTCTATCTTTTCTTCTATTTCTTCTCTTTAAAACCCTCACTATTGGAGTTTCCGGCACTCGATTTCTCGGCAGTCGATAAAGTGAGTATCGATGTCGAATTTTCGAAAGTCGAAAATTTCGGTACGTGACAACGTGGTATCAGAGCATACGGTTAAGCGACAACCCTGCTCTGTTGGGTGTTACTCATTAGAGATAGAGTCAGCAGTACTCTAGAATGAGTTGAGTGTAATAATAGATATGAGTGCGTATTTGTTAGTTAATATAAAATTGTTTTATATTGTGATGATTGGTTTATTGAGTGGCATATGAACCTTCGTCGGCACAGTCTGCGCAACTGGATCGAAGGGGTTTCTAAACACTTGAATAGAACAATTCGGCATAGTATTTTTTTAAAATAGGGTGAATGAGATAATTTTGCCCAAAACTATTTTTGTATAGAAAAGAAATGTTTTTCTATGAATTACTATAGTATATGGTTGCATGGATGTTAGGAAGTAATAATAGTGAATTATTATCACTAAAATTGAATAAGAAATTGAAATCATAACTCCAAAGTTAAGAAATAAAATTCACATACAAATGAAATTTGAGAATGTAAAATTATAAATGTGAATTGTAATTTAAAACGGAATTCCAGAGAAATTTTTTGGAAAGGTTTTGAAAAGAATTTGAAAATTTTGGAGATTTGGAAAGTTTAAATTCTTTTTGGAGTTGAAAATGAATTTCAAAGGATTTTGAAAAAGTATTTTGGAGAGATAAAAGCTCTAAACTCTTTTCGGTCGCTGGAAAATAATTCCGATGATGACCATGGCATCACCGGTGTTCATTTTCGGGTTTCCAGAAGAGGAATTGCTGCCAAATTGTTTTAAATGGAAGTTGTTTGAAAAATTTGGGGTTTGTTTTAGAAAATTCAAAGGATAATTTGAATTGTTTACAAAATGATTTTGAAATGTTGGTAAGACTATGGAATCTTATGAAATATTATTAAGTTGATAACTTATACAATTTGAATATTGATAGAATAAATTCAATTTAAAGATTGGAATTGAATTAAAGAAAGTATAAGTGAATCAATGTAATGAAAGTGAAATTGAAAGTTGAGATTCATTTCGAATCTGTAAGCAATAGAATTGAAATTGAAAATGAAATGAGACTTGAATCAAATGGAATAAAATCCAAACCTGAGGAAAATAAAATGGATTGAATCCGAATAAACTACTTTGATAATTAATTCATGAAATAGAAGTTGAATTAGTGAATTTAAAACTTGAATTGTGAACTAAATAAAAGAATGATTCGAATTTGCAAATATATTCAAGTAAGTAGAGATAAATTTCCGAATGAATGGAATTTACAGTTACTAGTAAATAAAATTGAAGATGAATGTTAAATTTTGTTTTGAATTTGTTAGTAAACGTAATTCAAGCTGAATATTGAAATTTAAATTTAAAATAAATTAGTGAATGAAACTAATATAAAGAGTGATATGAATTAGTAAATGAAAGTTAATCGATGAAAATTCAATATTCAAAAGATAAATTGAATCCAAAGTGAATTAAATGTTGGAATTGAATTCAAATGAATTTGAAATGTAAAATTGAATGATAATGAATATGTAACTTCAACAGTGAAGTAAAAATGTATAAGCAGCTTATATTGAAAATTTTGTAATAGGATTTGCAAATTGGATTGAATGTTGTAACTAGATATTATGGCTAGTAGGATATACAGGTGTATGAAAGGGATTGGAATTGAATTGCAAAGATAAATTTGAATTGCTCGACAAAAGGTAAGTATTTCAATTTCGATATGAGATTTGATGATTTCTTGTCTAGCCGCTTGGCTTTTTCTTTTCTTTTTGAAATCTGAGAGTCCGTAGGGACGTTTTGTAGTCGTGCCGTATTAGCCGCGCAAAGGAGACGCTGGCGAAATTTTTCGAAAATTCCGAGTGTTAGAAAATTTTTGAGAAATTTGTGAAAGTTTAAATTTGAATTTGAATTTGAATTTTGAAGAAAACAATATTGTTTGAAACTTATAATTGAAGTGGAAAATTTAGTTGAAATAATAATGAATCTTTAGTAGAAATATTTGTTCTGAAAATTTGATAAAACTATTGGATGTTGAAAAATAGTAGACGAATTAAGGACCATTTTTCCCTAACTTGTAATTTCGAGGACGAAATTCTTTTAAGGGGGGAAGTCTGTAACGACCTAGAATTTTGAACAGATTAAATTGAGAATATTTAATTAATTTTAAATATTTGAACGGTAATTTAATTTGAATCCCCGATATAACTTTGAAATTGGCGATTAAATTATAAAATTTAATCTAGTGAATGCTGAATAAAAATTTGAATATTCAATTTAAAGTTGAAGAAAAATATTTCGAAAGCTTTTAAAATTCATATTGATAATACTGAAGATAATAGAAGCTTCAGAATCGAATTTGAAATTGAATTGTTCAGTTTGAAATTTATATCGTTCAGTCGATATTTAAAAATAGCGTTCCGAGGCGCAGTCTCGGAATTCGACGAACCCAATTCCATTGGATCCGTAATATTGTATTATTGTCGGATTTCAAATTTCGTAATAATTGGAATTGTGGTTTGAGCGTATGATTTATAAACGCGTTGACTTTGTTTTGAAACGAATTGAATCTAAATAAAATATGGTTGCTTTCCTTTGTCCGACCGTAAGTACAATACGCCTCCAATTTGTCTCGTTCGTACTCTATTTCTTTTCCCCCTTCTCTCTAAAATACGAAACCATTTTTCTTTCGTTCAAACGAAGATGGCCAAGAAAAAAATCTTCATTCGTTCAAATTAACAATGGCCGAGTTCTCCAGTTCATTTCAAAAACAGATTAAATTCAAAAATGCGAGCTTTCGTTCCTTTCTAGTACTCAAACTCTCGAATTTACTCCTCCCTC
The DNA here is from genome assembly GCA_030737815.1 of Allium fistulosum. Classification (NCBI taxonomy): domain Eukaryota; kingdom Viridiplantae; phylum Streptophyta; class Magnoliopsida; order Asparagales; family Amaryllidaceae; genus Allium; species Allium fistulosum. The sequence continues at coordinate 1,183,555,192 of CM060903.1, forward strand.
ATTCAAATCGAACTGGGTTTCATAAAAAGAAAAAAAGAAAAAAAAGAAAGGGGGTCGCTCGCGTTCGAGCGTCGTCGAGGAAATGGCGCGTTCGAAGGTCGAAGGGTTGCCGCGATTCGTTGCTAGGGTTAGGGCGTGGATGGAGTATCGTTCGGAGGCAATCGCGAGTAGCTCGCGAGGATCAACTTGAGCTCGGTAGTGGCTCGGAGCAATGGAGGCGACGACACTGTCAGGTTGGAGTCGCGAGGCAATCGAACAGCTAGGGCTTGGGATAGTGGCGCGCGAGGCAGACGTGCAATGGCGACAGCTCGACGTGGAGGGTTTCGCGACGAGGTGGTCACGAGGCTAATGGAGGCGGCAAAATCGATTTGGGAATTGGTGAGGGTGGTCAGGTCGTGACTGAGCAGGCGACGTTGGGCAGTGTTTTTGGGTGGTCAACGAGCGATTGTAAAGGTATACGATTTTATTTATTTATTATTATTTTTTTCTTTCAAATTTAAGTTGATACCTGTAAATGAACATATATGGATTGAGAGGAAAAGAATAATGACAGCAAGTTATCTTCAATTTAAAAAATTTATAATATGTATATATATGCAGTAAAGTATAAAATTATTTTGCTTTTAATTTAGTAAAAATATACTCTTAAAATTTCTAGTTAGTTTAGATTTATCAATTTAATGTTTCTAAGATAAATTTCTTTTGGTTAAGCTAATTTATTAAAGAAAATTTAGTTTTAAACTTAATTTTTAGTTGAGGAAATTAATTATCAATTTAAGATTAAATAAATCAATTAAATGGAAATTTATTATTCAATTCAGTTTTGATATTAATTATAATCGTACACTTGTTATACAAGGTCTATAAAAGGATAAAAACAAATTGAGATGGAAAATGGATGGCAAAATTAAAGCGAAGGTGAGATTTTCTCACTCGAAGGAAAATTTTGTTTTACAGTTATTGATTGATGATTGCTATTGGATGTGATATTAGATATAGTAGGATATATCTATTATATATAGCAATATATACATATTGGCATATGTATATATTGGATTGATGATTTTCCCGCCTCGTATAGCAAATGAGACCCTATTGCGCCGTTAGTAAGCGGATTATTTTTATAAAACCCATATACCGCGATATTCCACCTCGAAGTGGAATTGGTATTGTGCTAACGTCTGTGGATGCAGGGAAACAGGTTGGAGGGATCCAACTGGATTCCTCACCAGTATTTATTTATTTACAGATATTGATGTATATTATGTTATCATATGTTGATATATGATGTTTGATGTTGTGATTGACTAATTGGTGCTGTTGCATCATCGGATCCATTTTTGAAGTTTAAAAATAACGATATTATTTTAAAAAGGATTTCAAAGTAAATTTTTGAAAGTATACGTTTTATTAAATTTTGGAATTGATTCATTTTAAATAAATAAGTGTTATAATTTTTATGTTATAAAAAATTAAGAATTTTGTGATATAAAACCAAAATTTGATGTCTGGGAATATGAAATGAACTATGTTGAAGAATAGTAGGAATGAAGATTTTTGAATTTATTTATAAATGGTTTATAGATAAGATTTATAAAGAATTGAATTTTTATAAATCGGAAAAATGGAATTATAAAAGGAGTTTTTGTTAATGTTGAAAAAGGGTTTATAAATGGAATTTTTCAAGAAGTAGGATTTATAAATTTTGTAAAGTTATTAAAGGAATGATTTAAGTATATAAAAAATTGAGTTATAGATTGATTCGGTTAATAAAATTGATTTGTAAGTTGAAGTTGTTATAAATTATAAATGGGATTTATAAACGTTGTTTATAAATCCGAAATCACTTATTTTGATAAGTGAATTGTAGAAGTTAATTAAAGGAATTATATTCACGATTTTGGACAGTGAATAAGCCTTTAAATAAAACGTGTAGGAATGTTGAATTTGGATAGCGAAGTATATTCACGATTTTGGACAGTGAATATATTATTAAATAAAATGGATATGTTTTGGAAAAGCGATATTATAAATGAAGTAATTGTTTTAAAAGATGTTTTAAGACGTGTTAAATATCGAAATCATAGATTTCAACATTTATTGTTGAAATAGACGTTTTCGAGAAATAAGGAAATGGTGGACTATAACACTGTTGTTATAGTAAATGATTTCCGAAAGGAAATGTTTTATATAGTATTGGGATTTATATATCTATCTAAATTTCGAATCCCTATACTAGTGATTTTGAGTTGTCGTAACGATGTTTTACGTAACATTTGTTTTGACTCAAATAAAATGTGTTTAAAGAGTGATTTCCTTAAAGAATGAAATTATACTTAATTTGATTTAAGTATATCGAATATTTTCAAATGTTGAAAATAAATGATTTGTGAAATACTTATTTTTAAATAAGTATGGAAATGCTTTTCCAATATGAAATGAACTGTTTTGAGATTTTATCTTCAAAGATAAAATGAAATGTGGAAATTGATTTGAAATTGTTTTCAAATGATTAAGTGTGGAAATTTTATATCTAGTAAAAGATATTTTGGAAGATAAAATAATTTGGGAAAATTATTTGGAATCTGATGATGTTGCGCATCTTTATTGATAGTTAAATAACCGACTATCAATAATTACCTTGAATAGGTATTTGTTGTGAATTGGATGAATTTGAATGCCACACTTATTTTTGAATAAGCGCTCACTATTCGGGTTAGCCGGGAAAGGACCATGGGGTCGTATAACCCATTCCGAATATGTGATACGTCGTTATGAATTGCATTCGAAGACCGGTGTTGAAGACCGGATATTTTTGAAAACGGAAGGATTACCGTCGAGTTACTCTACATCGGCTGATCTCCGATTTAGAGGTTTTATCACCCTTAGTGACGGGAAGTCCGGACGTGATTAGAAATTTATCCAGATATGAAAGGGCTTCGTGATAAGTGCCTTCGGTTCTGTTCGATCCCGGAACAGACTTGTATGGATTGTGTGTCTGACGTTAGAATTTGAGATATAAAGCTGATTTCTTTCAAATACATTTCTGTTGGTGGCGGAGAATTTATTCTCTTAGCTTAACACCCTTCTCTGAGACGTACGAGCTCAGAGGTTATGTAGTTGAAATTCATCAGCGATATACTCCCAATTTGGTAACGTGGCATACTGAGTGTTGCTGTGAAATGATCAGTGTTTGATCATTTGTGATATGATCATTTGTTTGATCTTATATCTTTGTGATCATAGGTTGATCATTTGTTGACCCGAAGCAGGGCTTTGTAGAAAGCGTAGCTTTGTGGATGAGACTTCGTCGAGCCTCACACCCCGGAAATGGTCAAAACAGGAAGGATGCAGCAAGGTTCTAGGGAGTAGCGCCCCTTAGTGTATGTCATTCCTTCTGGATAGAGGTGGTATCATGGTATGGAGCCCAGATACTTAACCTATGTGGTTGCTGCATTATTATTTTGATGTTGTTTGTTGGAAATCGGGGATCCTCGGGAAGATCGGTTACGATCGGGGGATGGCATACGCGTGTCAGTAGTTACCTATTTTTGCAGAGGTAACCCGGCCTTGTGTTGGCAGAGATCCGGTTAGGTTCTCGGGTCGTCTATTCCAGGGACGTACCCATCGTGGATAGGAAGTTCCTTAGCCTGACCATTTGTTGGAAATCCAAAGAAACAATACGCGACGTGTACGGTTTTAGTTGTATTACCTGCTATGGAATGTGGTGGTAACCTGCTATTGAACATAGTAGCTATAGTAGGCATACGATACTGGTCGTATGTTGGCTAAGATTAATATTATACTTTCGAAATGTTTTCTACACTATGCACTAATAATAATATCAAAAAGAATTTGATTTTTGCGTAGTAAGCATCTTTGACTATCATAAGAAGAAATCTCCTCCAAGTCTGCGTTTGCATTGTGTGTGTGGTGGGAGGTCTTATGGTAGTTTCATTTTCCAAAAGCATTGCGAATTTGTTTTATTTTCTTTGTGAAAGAATAACTGTTTTATGATCTCACACCAGTCACCATGACTGACTCGGAGTTTATTGTTTCCCTTCTAAACTCTGGGTGCCCACCAATTTCTACACGGGCAGTCTAGAGTTAGGTTATCAGGATATTCTGGATATTTTGGAGCTTTGGAGATAAGCTGGATGACGAGACGTAGTATTTGTATCTGATAGTATTTATTCCGCTGTGTATTCTGTATGAGGACAAGTTTATATAACTGTCCATTGATGTGATGTGTTGTATTGAGTCGTATATTGACTCTGATTGTTGTATGTATATAAACTGATATAGTTCTTTGTTTTAAAAGACTAGTGTTTATCTATTATATATTGTTCCGCTGCGATATGTGAGATTCTGATATTGTTTTCTATTCTGATGTTGTTCTGTTGTTCTTCTTTTCTTTTCTTTTCTTTCTTCTTCTGCTTTCTTCTTCTTCCCTTTTTCTTCTATCTTTTCTTCTATTTCTTCTCTTTAAAACCCTCACTATTGGAGTTTCCGGCACTCGATTTCTCGGCAGTCGATAAAGTGAGTATCGATGTCGAATTTTCGAAAGTCGAAAATTTCGGTACGTGACAGATTCTATATTTTTGTTTCCCTTCTTTTCTCTTATTTTCTTATTAAATCCCATTGATAATCCTCCCATTTGAATGGTTTGAGTTAGACATGTGTGGTTTATTGTCGACTTAAACCATCCAAAAAGGTGGGTCGTCGCAGTTGGTGTCAGAGCTTTGGTTTAGAGATACCTTAGCCTGTTGGGGTTAACTCATTAGAGATAGGGTTATTAATACCCTAGAATGAGTCTGAGTGTATATATATACGAGAGAGTGTATTTGTTAGTGCTATAAAAATGTTGTATTGTGTTAATTTGTTCTGTTGAGTATTTATAAATTCTGGTCGGTACATAGGACGCTATGGCATCGATAGGGATTTCTAAACACTTGAATAGGGCATACCAACACAATATTGTTTTGAAGTAGGTAAATGAAATATTTTACCTAATATTATATTTTGTATTTAAAAGAATATATTTTTCATAAATTGATTTTGTTATTTTTGTTGTGTTGTTGTTAGGAAATGATAATATTTGATTATAGTCATTTATTGTTTAGTTAGTCAAGGTTCTTAAAACTATTGACTATTGTTTGTTATAAAAAATGTAATTTTATAAATATGGTATTAATTAAGATTTACAAATAAATGAATTTAAATGGAAATTTAAGAACATAAATGTTGGTGTTTTGAAATTGGTTTTCAAAGCTTTTGACAAAAATAATAATATTATTAGTATTATTTGGAAGCATTTGCAAATAGAAATGTCTTCAAAATGTTTTCAAAGGGCACTTGAAAGAAATATTTTCAAATAATTTCTTAAAGGAAACAAATTCTGTACTCCCCTCTTCTGTCGCTGGAAAATAATTTCAGTGATGACCGCGGCACCATAGACTTTAATTTTCGAGTTTCAAAGTGGGAAGACCACTATAATAGCTTTGCTACATATTTCTTTTGATAAACAAATTTTGATTAAATCCATTAAGTATGATTTGATATAAAAATATATGTATGTATGTAAGTATGTATTATTTCAAAATGATTTGAAATAAACCCGTTATTGGAATTCTTAAGTTCCTGTTAATTAATGATTTCAGTTGTAGAAATAAAGTGAAATTTTAATAGTTGGAAACTTCTAAGATGAGAAATAAGAAATTAGAAGCTAAGTGTTTAATGAAACTGTAAAAAAAAATTGGAAATTTGTCACTTGTAAATTAAAAGATAATGAAAATTAAGAAGATGTAAACCATTGAACATTTTTGTTAACTGAAATGAATAAGGTAAATTTGTATAACACTCAATTACATTCTAAAAACATATATAAAACTTACCAGAAATATTTAAAAAGTTGAAATGTTAATATGAATATGTAAAAGAATATTATATAAGTAAAATTTGAGTAATGGAAATGTTTCAAATGGAATTATGTCTATAAATAAGAATTATGATTTACAAGAAATGTTATAAACATAAGTTAATATTTTTAAATGCTAATAATTAAATTGGTTAAAAGTGAATACTATTTAAGTAAATGGTTATAAACTTAAGAAATGTTGAAATGATTCATAAGTAGATTTAATATTAAATGATACTGTATATGAAAGAATAAATGTAAATTTAAAAGTTAAGTAACTTAAGTTGAAATGATTCATTAATGAATATTAATATTAAATGGAAATCAAGTGTATAAGTAAATAATAAATGTAAATTAAAATGTAATGCTTAAGAATTTATACATTGATGATTTTAAATATTGAATGGGAAATAATCCATGTAAGTAAATGAATGTAAATTAATAAAAGATAACCTTGTATGAATGAAATAAAATAAGTGGAAGATGAATAATGTGAAAAGAAACCAATAGAATAAAATATGTAAATTGTGCGTAAATCATTTTATTCGCATAATAGTTCTGATTTATATTTGAATACAAGATTTTAGTAATTCACATCAGTTCGAATTAGGATTTTTCGCTCGATTCTTGATGGCGAACATTTGATACGAATTTTTGATATGATTTTGAAGTTTCTATCATAGTTTGTAGCTATGCAAGGGAAAACGGAGATTTCTAATCAAGGAATTGGATCAAAGTCCGCACTAGAGTGATCGGGTTAATAATACTAGTTCGAAAGTGGAATGTGTGTATTCAAGTAAGCGATTAGAATTGATATTGTGTATAAAAGATTTATGTACATCGTGCAAATTTAAATAATATTCAAAATTCTATGTTGTTGGCTTATGGGATGTTTAGGGAATGATACTTCAAATTGTTTAAGATTGTATGAATAACCTATTAAGTAATTATCTAAGGCTGTTGGGTGTAAGGTACACTTGGTAGTTTATTTATCACCCTTGTGCGATGCAAAGTGTCTAAACCTGAATAAAACATTTGTTTTTGATTGCTATGGATGTGTGATGGATTCTTTGATTGCGTATAATGATTGTACTATTCTGTTGCATATGAATATTGTATAATGTATATTGCTTGTACTATCAATTGAAACAACTAATATATTACTCTTTTTACATAATTTTAACTCTTTTGGATTATATAAGTGAAATACAGGTTTATGGAAACAATAGCTATTGCTTTTGGTTTCATAAGTAAACTTTGTTTGTCCGACAAATAGGTACATTTTCGAATTACGGTTTTGTAGCAATATTTTATTGTTTTCCCATGGTTTGGGATGTTTTATTATTGAAATATGATATATATATATATATATATATATATATTGTAATTATTGATATCATTACTTTCCGAACCTAACCGCTCAAAGGAGACTCTGCCGAAATTTTTCGTAAATTTAGGACTTAGAAATTTTTTGTAGAAGTTGAGTTATTTTAGTATGGTACCTATAGGGTACTCACTGGCTACCGACCTTATTGGTTGTGTTACTAGACCTGCATAGACTACCTGCATAAAAATGTGTAAAGGGGGATCAATGTAAAACCTTAATGCTATTTTAATACTTTACTGATAGGCACTACCTATATAGCGTATTTTACTACATATAGATAGTTTAACGGATCTTTAGGAGATGGAAAATCCCATAACATCTCTTAAGTTATTGCACACACGTTATATACTGGATAGGAGATGTAAAATCTTGTAAATCTCTGATGCTGTTACACTCATATTTACTTGTTGTTGATCTAACTTACATAAGAATTTTTAGTTCTGACTCGAGTGTTTTGTCTTTTCATTACGCTCGGGTCAGCCTAAGTATTTCAATGTTTGAAGACACTATTCCTTGAAGGTGAAGATGGAGTTTGCTAGACCGTATTATTAGTATTATTCTGCTGCATTATTTTGGTATGTGGATTGATTATACCTGATTTTGTTGTAAAAATTGTGTAATCAAATGTATATTGTAAAATGGCTTCATGAACTGTTTATTTGATTATTATATTTTGTCATTCCACTGCGAGATTATGTATTTTTGTTTCCCTTCTTTTCTTTTATTTTCTTATTAAATCCCATTGATAATCCTCCCTTTTGAATGGTTTGAGTTAGACATGTGTGGTTTATTGTCGACTTAAATCGTCCAAAAAGGTGGATCGTCACACATCTTGAATAGGAACATTTAAGGAGTAAATGTTTTAACTATATATGTTTGTGTGTGTATGTGTATATATTGATTCAATACACATGGTTATGAATACATTTGTAACCGGAATCGATAGAATACTTCTCTAAAGAATTTTCTACTTATATATGTTTAATGTGCTTGATTCCTTATTTATATCTCTGTATAACAATGTATATATAAGAAAATAAAACTAGGTGCTTATATTACTTCGAACAAGGTTCTCTTATAAGAGTTAAGTTACATAATTTCCACCGGGACACACCATTAAATCTATCACCTCCAACCCCAAGTCTTAGACACTCCTTTCTAGGCACCCGATGGATAGAAAAGCTCTTTAGTTGGCCTAAATGTTGAATAATTTTATATATAAACCAACCGAGCTTATCATTGCTGCATTAGATCCGTTTTTAATGAGGTAAGGGTATGTCTAGTGTGACGACCGCCCTACATCACCGACACCCAGTATAACTAAATAGTGCGATGTTGTCGTGCCTGGCCGATGTAGGACGATAATCAAGGGTTGGTAAAGAAATAAAATATCACAAGACCTATCATATATCTCACAACGCATGGAATAAAATATAATATACATCACAAATATAAAATATGAGAGACGGCAATAACTAAGTTAACTTGATATCAGAGCACAGATCCACAGAGTTATACGACATAGTAATAGAGTTTATACAAAATGGAAATAAACTCAAATAACCTATCTCATAATAGTAACGCAAACACTGTATAGGCTCCACAGTGTTGCATTGAGGAGTAAGCATAATATCCATATATATAATGAGAAAGCTCCATCCTGCTCGCCCTCTACACAGCTACTGTGCCTCACCTAGACATGTTATCTAGTCTACTCATTTAAGAGTACCTGAGATAATGCGAAGCATAGCATAATCCAAATCCAATGAAAGTAGTTTTAGACACTAACTCGGCTCCTATCAAAAGTTATAATCCATACAAGATTTTGTAGGGTCAAAATGGTCATAGAAAAATCCAACAAAAATTCTAAGAAAATAAGTGGCCCTAGTAGTCGTTTCCCAAAATTATAGAATCATACGACCTTATATGAAGATAATATAAATATTCAACGATCCCCAATAACTAGAATACGGGTCATTACTTGTCGTATATCTTATAACTCTTGGAATAAAATATAGTATACATCATAGATATAAAAAAGGAGAGACAGTAATAACTAAGTGAACTAGATAATAGTGTTAGACAACATAGTAATAGAGTTTATACAAAACAAAAATAAACTCAAATAAACTGTCTCATAACTTTAAAGCAAACACTATCTATGCTCCGTAGTGTTACACAATAGAGTAATCATAATATCCATACATAATACGAGAAAGCTCCATCTTGCTTGCCCTTTGCATAGCTACCGCATCTCACCTACACCAGTTATCTAGTTTACTAATTTAAGAGTACCCAAATAGTAAGAAGAAAAGCATAGAACCTCGAGTCAGATAAAAATCTGGTGTGAGCGATAAATGATCTCAAAATACTATAAAAATCGATATTGTAAGGAACAAGGGCGTACGAATCATACCTGTCCCCAAAACCAAAGAGTTAGCATATAACATCTAGAATAAGCTACACTATTATCATCATCAAAATGTACTACGTTCTAAGTACAGTATCGGGTGTCCAGGTATCCATGTCCTAAATACCTACATCAGATGACAACTATAGAGTGATAGACTATAGGGAAAGCAATCAAAGCTAAAATAACATCCATCAAACAATCATCACTATCACTCAATGTGCTTGGATATAAGGCAACTCGTATGGCACGAAAATAAGCCAGAGACCCAATCAAATCTCGATTCCATAGTGCTTAATCCATGGCACTTCGTAAGGCTAGGTAATTGACACAAAGTCATAAAGTCTAGGGTAACCTACAGTCATAAGATCTAGACACAGTCATAGTCCAGGTGGGCGTCCCCCTATACCCCCTCTACAAGAGCATATCAGAATCCTTCGAATGTCTACGATCCCTTTGCACATTCCTTCATAATGGAACACATTCATAATTCCATTCTACTCATATTCATAGTGGAACAAAATCAAAATCCCACCCGTGAGCCCTCCTCATTGAACCCGCCCTTCGGAATCACTTTGGCTACCGTCATTGAGCCACTATCCTTGAACCCTAACTCCATCTGCTATTGAGTTCCATTATTATGGTTTCAAATCTATCACATCAAAGCACCCATATATCACTTAGTTCATCAGTCCTTATCATGCTATCACATCACCCTCGAATGATGAACGAACTAACTAACACTCGCGGCATGACCTAAAGACCCTGCACTAGTTTTCCACTGAGTGGTATTCCACCGAGAGGTTTTCCATCGAGTCGTTTTCCACCAAGTGGTTCCCACTGATTCCTCTCCTTTGCTCCAAAGCTGACACGACTTGAACCGTGGGCTCCTCTCATGCTCCAAAGCCCCTCCTTTAAGTTTCATCCAATTCCGACCATCTTTGCCTTCAATTTGCCTAATCCGATAACCTCTTTCCTAACTACTAAAAACACAAGCAAACCATATCAAAGTACAATATATAAACATGAAATATCATACATATACATCCATTTATACATGAAATCCACCAATACATGATAATCAAGCAAATACGACTCTAAATCTAACATTTACACTAATACGTCAATATGAACAAAAGGGGTTTAAAACCATTTTAAAACCTTTAAATTTCGGCCATAAATATATGTGAAAATGTGATTAAAGGTAGAAAACATTTTAGGATCAAAATCATGTTAAAACATCATTTTTAACTATACAAACATGCACAGTATAGTGAGAGGTCAAGAATCATTCACCAAATACCCAAAATACCAATTTGTCCCCTTAGATCTAAAGTGGACACCAAGAAGGATAAACGCAAATCATCCAAAAATGATAATCTCCGATCCATCTATGCTAATTACCCTTCTAATAATGATTTGGCTAAGATTAGTAAGGAATAGGGTTAATGGAAGATTAAGCTATTTCGGGGAAGATGGAAATGACTTAGAGCAGTCCCTAAAGCCTTCCGTTAGCATAAATTTTGAGATGGGTTAATGGGCTAAGTATGGACTTAGTAAATTACTTACTAATGTAGGCCAACAGCAGCCAAAACTAAAAACAAACATAACTTTCAAAAGGTAAGTCCATCTTATATTATAACCACCTTATGGAAGCAATGTAAGTTATTTTAGACCCTAACTCGGCTCATATTAAATGTTACAGTCCATACAAGATTTTCAAGGTTAATATGGTCACATAGAAATTGACAAAATCGTAGATGTGGAAAATGTCCCTAACAATCATTTCCCAAAATTTCAAAGTCATATGACCTCATAAGAATAAAACAAAAAATATTACGATCCTTCGATATAAAAAATACAGGTCATTGCACTCTCCCCCTTTAGGAATTTCTCCCTCGAAATCCTCGAAAAAATCAAAGAATGGTTAGTCATAGTTACCCTGCATGCTTAATAATCTCGTGCAATCATCAAACACTTCAAACAAGCAGCCATGTAATCAATAATATAGGTCTCTCACAATGCTCTTCGGCATACCATGGAATCGTACAACCCATTTCACATATAACTCGGCCATTTTGGATGTCGTTCTGCTAGATTTAATGGGTATGATTCGAGCACTCTTCGTCGACCTATCAACTATGACCCAAATGTTATCATACCCCGCTCCGATCCTCGATAATCCGTCTATAAGTCCATCGACACTAGCTCCAATTTTCACTCTGGAACTTCAAGAAGTTGTAGCAATCCACTTGGAATTTTCTATTCTGCCTTCACCAACTAGCAGTTCATACACTTCGAAATAAATGCCCAGACGTCCTTCTTCATCCCTTCCCAATAGTAAGTCTTCTTTATATCACGGTATATCTTATTACCGTCGGGATGTATAGTCAATCTGGAATGATGGCACTCTCGTAGTACGTCATCTTTCAACCCATCGACATCAGGTACAAATAATCTCCCATCCTTACAGAGTCAACCACCTCGGTCTAGCATCGCCATAATTTCTGCTAGTCTAGCATCTCGCCTTTGACTAGTACCGATCTGCTCAATCAAAGTAGGTCTGATCTTCAAGCTCGCCAACATCTTTGGCTCTAACTTGCAATGAGGTCTGAAGTGATAGCCAACAATATACTCCAACTGCTTCCACTATAGTAACATCGCTCCTAAACTGGCATGTCTTCTACGTAATGCATCGGTGTCCGCATTTCCCTTATGGGGAGTATAGGAAATGTCAAAGTCATAGGAGGCCAAGAATTCCAACTATCGCTGCAGGCGAAGGTTGAGATCCTTTTGGGAGAAAAGGTACTTCAAAGATTTGTGGTCCGTGAACTACTCAAACCTATCTCCTAATAGATAATGCCTCCAAATTTTCAGAGCTAATACTATCACGGCCAACTCCAAATCATGAGTCGGATACTTCCTCTTGTACGGTTTTAAATGTCGACTAATGTAGGAGACAACTTTTCCCTTCTGCATCAACATCGCACCTAATCCAGTACCACAAGCATCTGTGTATACTGTTAACTCCTCATTCCTACTCGGAATGGTCAATACGAGTGCACTTGTCAACTTCTCCTTCAAACTCACAAATGCATGCTCACACCTCGCAACACAAATAGAAGTCTGATTCTTCTTCGTCTAACTGGTCAACGGTGCAACTATTTTAGAGAAGTCCTTAATAAAACATTTATAATATCGCATCAATCCTGGCAAACTCCTTACATCCGTAGCATTCTTAGGTAGGCTCCAATCATGAACCATTACCACTTTGGTAGGATCTACTATGATGCCCTACTCAGAGATGACATAACCCAAGAATCTCACTTCCCTCTTCTAGAAGTCACACTTTCAAAACTTTGCTTTCAACTTGTGCTTCCACATCACTTCTTGTGTTCCTCTTTGATCCTAGAACAGACTAGAATATCATCTACGAACATAAGCATGAACTTCTTTAGTTGAGCCCTTAAAACATGGTTCATAAGATCAATAAAGTATGCCAGAGCATTGGTTAGCCCGAGCGGCATAACCAACCATCCATAGAAAGCAGACAGCGTACGCAATAGCCGACACACTCTCCTTTGCTACTCTTAATTGGTGAAATCTCATAGCCAAATTCAATTGAGAGAATACCTTCACGCCATGGAGCTGATCGAACAAGTCATCAATACATGAGTGTGGGTACTTGTTCTTCCTCGTCACCTTATTCAACTCACGGTAGTCTACATGCAACCTCAGAGAGCCACCCGCCTTAGTGGCGAATATTACGAGTGCACCCCACTTAGATATGCTCCTATGAATGAACCTTCTCCTCAATAGGTCATCCACTTGCACCTCCAACTCCTTTTTCTCTCTGGGTGTCATACGGCTCAAAGGCATAACTATCAGTCTAACATCCTTCATTACAGAACTCAATCTCCCTATGTAGTGGTAATCTGGTCACCCCTTCAAATATGTCTGAATATTCTCTAACTATAGGCATAGATGACAACTTGTCATGCGGGATCTCGAGCGAGTATGGATAAATAACCACATCATCATCCAGTAGGCAACCTATTTCCAATCTACGCCCATCATCCATCCCTATCACATACGACCTCTCACAATCCACCACCACTCCATATCTTTATAACCAATCCATCCCGCGTATAGTATCAAAACCTACGAATCCTAAAATAAAGCAATCACAAACAAACAAACATCCATGACTCAATAAGGCTAAATTTTGACAAACCATGCAAAGGCTAGTCGATCCTCCAACAGGGTTAGTCATGATCAAAGGTTGGTCAACTATTTTGGGTTTCAATCCCAATCTATCTACCAAATACTAGATATAATGTGAAGCCCTAGTATTAAAAAAACACGTATAGGAACAACATAAATGGAAAGCATACCTTGAATAACGATGCTCTTTCCTTTCTCTTTCGTCGAGTGAGCACTCGACGAAGTCGAAACAACGTCCAAAGCATATGCTTTTACCACCTGCTTCTGCTTTACTGGTTTAGGACAATTCTTCTGAATATGCCCCACCTTATTATAATTGATGCACTTCCTTCCTTCAGCCTTGCATTCTTTAATAAGGTGACCTTCTTTCCGCAGTTATAGCATCTAAGCTCCCACTTACCCATCTTTTGGCCACCCTTGCCCTGCAACTGTTTTCTCTTGCCATTCCATTTCTTCTTTCCTCAACAATCTTGTTGCGATTTTGGCTCCTCTTTAACCACAACAGCTGATTTGGACTTGGGGTATAAACTCTCCTCGCAAAGAGCTTTCTCGAAAAGTCTCTCAAAGGGTCATCGATATGACCCACCAACTTCTCCCTCAAATAGTCATCCAAACCCATTAGAAACTTCTCATTCTTTCTCAGTGGAATGTTGATGAAAGATTTCCCATATTTCGACAAAGTATCGAACTTAGAAATATATTCGAAGATAGACATATCTCTTTGCTTTAAATCAGCAAATTTCTTGAATGGTACCGACTTTTGAGCAGCTGGAATGAACTTCTCCTTGAACCTAGCCTTGAACTAGTCCTAAGTGGACAAATCCTCTGGGGTAGCAATAATAATGGCGTTCCACCAGTTCATAGTCCGCCTTTGAAGCTATCTAGCGGCCAGCTTCCTTTTCATGGCATCTTCTACTTCCATGTCACCAAGATACGCTCGTAGTTGTCCAGCCAATCCTACACTTCGATGGTCGACTTTGTTCCAAGAAATGATTTTCCTCCTAAGGTGGAGTAGTCCTTAAATAGCTTGGCAAAGTTAGCCCTTGGCACTTGCACCCGAGTACCACCACCAACAGCAACATTTGGAGTGGCCACTTGGGCATTCTATAGCATGTTCACCATTATTGTACTGAACATAGCTTGTAAGTCATGGTTAGCAGCCCCCAAACCTACTCCTTCTTCAACTCCAGAAACAGAGTTCCTCATAGTGTTTTTGGTTTGCCGGCTCATTCTTGATCTATAACAAGAATGATCAGCCTCTCAAAACAAAAAATGCATATTTGAATCCCGTAATCTATAACATGTGCAAAGGGATCGTTGATCTTTTACCTCACTGGGTGAGCATCAGAATCTACGTTGAGTGGATGACAGATGATAATTGGATCTATTCCTACCATATTGAATGCATCCAAACAAATACATTTGTTATTCTCTTAAGGAAGTCTATTAACTCTGCTCTAACTTCTTCACTGAGGTTCTTCCCTATCTTGAGAATCTATGAAGAATCTTTGGGGTCTATCTGTACATCTTCGAGGTTATCTAACGGCTTTAAATCACTCCTTGCCTCCCCTAACCTTGGATCTATTTCACTTTCTTCCATTTTGGGTTGGGATGCAGCAGAGGAAGCTTTCTTCTGAGCTTCTTCAATAAAATACTACGCGTAGATCGAGTTATATTCATCAGTGTCAACCATATGCATATACTCCCTCTTTTTCCTTCTTACAGATGATGTGGTTGTAGAGTGACCTGTTTCAGCATCGGTCTTAGTACTTTGTATCGGTTTAGTTCTAGGAACTGGCTTGACATCCTTTTCATGACTATTACCACAGTTATTTGAAGAGACAATATAGTAGTTTTGAAAAACTAGAATTAAGGTGTACATTGTATAATTCCCTAGCTAACAATTGTTCTCCTCTTATCGACCATATCCCGGTGGGGGTATGGAGCTTAATGAGAAGATTATTTGAGAAGTAACTATCTCGATGGGGGTATCATAGTTATTTGTGAAGGGGTGCAGTTCCAGTGGTGACGAATAAGCGAGTTGCTCCAATAGGAGTGGTTGTGGTATTATTGAAGCCATAGATTAGCTCAGGGCTTGGCTTCAATATCTTTACTGGAAGTTTCATCTGGTCAAATGTCGATTTGAAGATGACAATAACAAAACTTCCATTTTGCATCATAATTATAAGCGGATCCTGATATGGAAAGAAAACTCCATTGGCATCAACTGCGGTGGAGGCTATGTCCTGCGCTGGCTTTTGTTTTACATGGAATATGATCCTCTGCTCTAATTTAGCCTCTTACATATACCGCTCCTGTGCCTTCTTACTATTTTCCTACAAAATGTGGTCCTCCATGAATTGAGGCCATAAGATTAGAGGGGTTTTCGACTAGGTTTTCATTTGGGTCAGGAGTGAGGTTCCCAGTCCTATTTCCATTGTTCTATGTCTGGTAGCCCCCTAAGTATCCTTTCCGAATTAGCCTATCAATCTTGTTTCTCATGTGTCAGCCATTATCTGTATAGTAGCCATTGGCCCTTGGGAAGAAGTAGTAGTTTCCCCTTATTTTGTTCCCGTTCCTTCCCTTTATTTGGGATGTTGTAAGCTAGCTCGGTTCTAGTCATCTCATAGATCTGACCAGGTGTATGGGTGAGGGGAGTCTTTGCCGTCAAGTTGAATTCTCTTTTTCGCTTTTCTAGTGGATGGTATCCTTCTACCCCCCTTTTCTTTTCATTGTAGGTTCAGAAGTTCTCTCTCTAGATGGGATTTTACGGCACCAGTTTCCTCCATTCTAATGTAGCCGATGGCCCTTTCATAGAATGTCATCATACCGTGGCACGGTGTCCTATTGTTTTTATTCCACATGGTCGTGTTTCTTTTAATTCCAGTGTATGCTGCCATCAATAACGCTTCCTCACAAGTTACCCCAATTCGAAGTGCCTCTGATTTGAAACATTTTATGAAGTTATGTAGGCTCTCGTTCTATCCTGTCTTTACATAGGACATTGTGTTTACATCTGGAGAAGCCTTCCTCTCAGAATTGAATTTTCTTAAGAAATCCATAGTTAACTGCGGCCAAGCACGAACCTCCCCTGGTCCGTACCTCCTAAACCACCTAGAAGTAGCCCCAGCCAGATACACTAGGAAGAGCTTACATCTAGTCATTCTCCCTACTTTTAGGATATCCATGTAATACTCAAAAGTACAAATGTAGTCATTTGGGTTTGTGGTACCATCAAAATTTTCAATCGATGGGACTTTGAAATTATTGGGGAAGTCTACTGCTATGATTCTCTCACTAAATGGGGAAGAACCTTCTTCCTTTTCTTCTTCTTTGTTATTCTGTCTACATAATTTTGCCAATTGCTCTACATGAGCCTTCAATTGGCAGAACTCATCCCTTTTGGCATCTATATGGCATGACTTATCTCTACAAAGTGAGGTAACGTCATTATCATTAAGCACAGTTCACGCCTGCTTCTTCGGCATTAAAGGGTTAATGTTGACAGTTTTGATTTGATCTTAGGATTGATTTGGATTTAAGATTTGAGTTTGGCATCCATTCTTTGACCAGCATCATTGTTCTCACTTCTGAGATTGTTGTTATCACTCATACGTTGCATAGTCAGTGCAGTTGGTGAATGATGTTGGTGAGCTGTGGAAGGTTGTGGGGAGAATGGCTTAGGGGTAGGATATTAGGCTAGGGATCTCTCTATTCCATCCATATGTTGGTTTAATTGGTTTGTGAAGGCATGAGGAGTTGCTAGGAGAGGGTCTGAGGTAGGCCCTATAGAGGCCCCTGCCTTAGATTTGGTTATGGAGGTGAGGAGTTTCTTTTTTTGCATCTTTGAGGTAAGATGAAGTTGTTCCTAATTAGGAGGGGTATTGGAATTTGTGGGATTCATGGTACTATTTTTGTGCCTAAAGAAAACGTAAGTAATGTTCGCTGGAGTAGGAAATTCGCCCTCCTTCTAGCGCCAAAAATGTTAATGAGATTTTTCGTCTCAGAAACATCCAAATATTTTTTATGAGGTAATCACAACGCTGAACGTTTTCGTGATTATGAATTAGAAAAACTAAGTAATATTAAGATTGCCTTTAAGTGGAATAATTATGCTGCTTTAACACTTACACGATTATAAGGGAGAATGCTTGAAATGTTAATAATCAATTCGTTAATTTCAACTTATCTCAATTAAAACATGAAACAAAAATTAAAACAGTAAAGTAAAATACTGAAAGCAATAAAAAGGACATAGAGAATTTATATGGTTCGGATATTAGGAAATCCTACGTCCATAGGTAAAATGCCTATTTCTTCTCTCTTGATTCTTAGTACAAATAAAAATGGCAGAGAGTACAATTTTCGATTTGTGTGTCCAAAAAGAGTAAAGTACTGATTCCCCCTTTCTTGCTATATTGCCATATTCATTTATTGTACAAAGAGATTCACGTGGATTGCCAACATCATTTTCTGCTCTTTCGATTTCAGTCTGTGGATTATGCCACGTGTCGACTATCCATCTCGCTTATTTGATATTCATAGATTTCTAACATGGCCTTTGGTAGGAAATTGTAATTTGAGCGGTTGAATTTTGAATTTAGGCGGGAAGTTTGAAATTGAAGCGAGAAAACCCAAATTTGAATTGACCATGACTTCCCAATTCAGTAAGGCAACCGGCTTGTGGATTGCACATATGTGAAGATCAAGCCGCAATGGGAAACTAATTAACCTTTATCTCCAGAAGAACTACTTCACTTTTATCAACACTCCAGAATTCCACTATCGTGAATAATTTATCGTGGCATGTGCCTTCTTAATGCTCGAGGTGCTGATTCCATATGACTTTTAAACTGCATCAGCCTTTCGAGGTCACACTACACTGCCATTTTGAAATATCTACCTTGAGCTATTTGTATCAATGAAGGACCGTGCCTTTTCTCTTGTCTTTAAACTGGGGTTAATGAACTTGAGGATGAAATTAGGACCTCTTCTCTGCTTTTGAGAAAAATGATTCAGCCTTTGGTCGTGGAGCAGTCATACCTCATTGCTTCATTCTTTAGGTCATTATGTTTGTGGTTAGCATTCTTTAGGATTGCGGCGCCATTCTATCATATAAGATGGCAGTGCATCCTTATCATTTCAGCGTTGATATAAAATTGCGATGCAGTTCTGTCACTTCAACGTCAAGTCAGGATTGTCGGTGCATTCTTAAAGCTTTATATGTTGATGCAAGTTTGTGGCGCAGACCTGCCCCTTTAGATGTTAGTTTAAGGTTGCGATCCATACCTATTTGTAGATAGTTGCTTTAGGGGTTGTGTCATAATTCTATACTGTTAGTATTGTTTTTTCTTGGGTTGTATCACAATCTCCATGCTTCATTGCTATTTAGAGATTGTGTCGTAGCTTGGAATCATGAGGGCTTACTTTTGAGATAGTAGTACAACTTTCGTATTTGGTATTTGGGAGTTATGCAATTCAAAGGTAATGCCGTAGGTCCACCTCTTGAGAGTTAGGGTTATAAACCTGTCCCTCCACTGTTGTCGTTATCTTAGGTTTTAGGCGCAGTATTACAACGGTTAAACTATGCTTGGTTAAAGGGTGCAGTTTTCATATCTTGCTACCGCCGTGAGGTTTCAGCGCAACACTATTCGAATTTTGTTTTAGCTTCCTTTCCATACTTTGATTCCTATCATGGGAGTAGTTCTTTCGGCTCGGCGTTCGTATTAATTTCACAATGGCAACATTTGAAAAATACGGGTGTAACCACTGTCGTTACTAGTGACCTTATTTTAGATCAAAAGTACGTCTTTTCCTAAATGGTCAATAAGCATTGAGCTTAATCTTATATTATGTTTTAATAAAGTTCGTACAGACTTTAGTACTTAAATTTTTTAATATTTAATATGGATTGAGTTCACATTAGAGAATCAATACTATCACATTGTCGGTTATTTATGAATTCAACCAAAGATACATTTTATAAATTAATACAAATTAAGTAAATTTAGTACTGATATGAAATGGCAAATTTTAATTATTTATTTCAAGCCTAAACTCAGACAGAACAATGTATAAAAGTTGTACGATGGTTCGATCGATAGAGGGGCCAAATATTAACTAATTGAATAATTATTCAAGAGGAGTCAAAGGAGTGTTTGACCATGCTTAGTTAAACTAAAGGTCGGCCATATCAGGGGATATTTTAGGCTACATCTGGTCTTCAAATCTAAAGGAAAACGAGGAGACAAAGGTGCTAGCTCTTGGCTATATATAACATAACCCCTGCACCAACTGAGTTAGACTTTTTTGAGCTCTCTCTCTCTCCTCTCATACCTGGTAGTCTACCCCTAACCTTGGTGAAGCCATTTCTTCATCTTTTCAACATATGACTCTCGACGTGCTCATTTAAGAGAAAGGTACGTGTTTCTGATTTATACATATTCATTTATATAAACATATATGTCATCATTATCATCACATATGATCTTCTTATGCTCCATTTAAATCGAAAATATTTTTATTTTTTAAATCCTTTTAAATCATAAACATATTTTCAAACATCTAAAAATATATACTTTTAAATCTAATATATATATATATATTAATCATGTTTATTTTAGGGAAGAATAAAAAGGTAATTTTCAAGATATTTATATATAAAAATTGAAAACAAAAATATTTTAAAATAAACTTTTTGTTTAATAATATATATATATAGTTTAAGAAATATAATTTTCCTTTGCTATTTTGAGTAAAAATTTTATAAATATATATATGCACATTTATAAATTTAAATAACCACTCGGATATTTATTAATAAAAAATTAAAATTTTCGGCATATATAACATATATAATATAATCATTTTACTAAGTCAAATCGTTTAATTTTTGAAATTTTGAATTAATAAAAGCCTTATTATTTCAGTCAAAAATAAATTTTTAAAAAAGATATTGTAAATATTGGAGACTGAAGTATTCTAAAAAATTATTTTGAACAAATAAAAATATTTAAGTTTGAAAAATTAATATAAAATATTCATAACCTAAAGTGAAATTGGTTGTGTTTGTGTGTGTAACTTATTTAAAAAAATTCTTATAGAAAATAAAAATATTTTTATTTATACACACACATACATGTTTTCAAAATGTATATATTCTTATACACACACATACATACATTGTGTATATATATATATTGTGTGTGCGTGCGCATGTATATATGTATGTATATAATGTAAAATATTTAAACGATTGGTTTAATATCGATAATAATAATGAAAGGTTATCATTTATTTCATGTACACCTAGGAGTTTTTATATTAAATATTTATATTATATATATTTTTATATATCACACTTAGACATCTTATTGACCGTAGGACAAAGCAGTCGATTTTCCCTTGAACCCCTAGTATAGATTGTATGTATATATTTTTATGGTGTTCGTATTGTGATATGAATATCATAACGTATCAAAATATAAACTAGAATAAATTAATAAATCAATTTTAAATTAAATTATTGCTAAATCTAATTCAAACATTAACACCGAATAAATATTTAAATCAAATTTATCAAATTAAAATATTTTAAATCTCTTTTACTATTCAAATACTAAATTTGATTTAGTATAAACATATTATTTACAAAAACACAAAATAAAGATCTTGTGCAATTTAATAAAAGGTATAGTTTCTGAAAGTCACCTTTTTAACCCCGCTATCATTCCACATAAACAAAGAATGGTAAAAGAGCCTGCATTGTACTTGTGCAAATAATTAACCAACAGTAAGGGCATTACTTTTGGAAAAGTCAAAGTAAATGGGTGTCTAAGGAAAATGTGTTTAAACTAAGGAGAATGTTACTTTAATTCAGGACTCTTGAGTGTAAAACCTTACCATCTCCTGGCCTTTACCTAGCTCGTCGAAATGGTTTATGTAACGACCTGGTATTTCAAACCATTCGCATCTACGCATGTTCGACTTGAATTGCTCAAAATGTCATATTGTAAATTTATATTTGGAAAATCTTAGCGTATACTGGAAATAAATAAATCACAGAATCACAAACATAGAGTAATGACAACAAATAGCGGAATAGATAAATAGTAGTTCATGAAGCTACTATATAAACATCAGAGTTTTAAGAAAAATACAACAGATATCTCGAATACACAGAAGTTACTAATACAGATGCCAATGATAAGTCTGAACAAAACAACTGGAATAAACTTAAGTAACTGGAAAGCTGAATAGACAAAAACAGATCTTCAAGCAAAGCTCCAAAAGTGAGTCTCAAATGTTGTGACACTTAGTCCGACTCGAGCATAGAGCAAACACAAAACACTCGAGTCAGAATTAACAATTCTTATATCAGTAAATTTAACTCAAGTGAAATGTCAACTGAAATACAAGTAACTTAAAGGATGCTAGGGATTTCCATCCTCTAAGGATCCTTGGAACTATCTACTATGTAGTAATAAATGCTATTATAATATGTCTATCAGTAAAGTAAAGTATTAAAATAGTGTTAAGGCATTGTCCATATCCCCCTTAACACATTTTATATATTCCCATAGTCTATACAGTACCGTAATTCCTCCGTAAACTGGAGGGCTATCAAAGGGCACTCCATAGGTATGGTACAAAACAAACTCGTAGATGGCGCGATAGGGCATGTGAACACGGCACGCGAGGCAATGCCAGGGTAGATATACCGTTTGTGGATTCGGACTGGTGGTAACGCATAGCAGCTACTACCGCCCACCTCGAGACACACTCCCAAATCAAATGTGCACCTAATCAAATCACAAAGTAATAGAATGGTATCGAAGAAATGTGCCCGATCGAAGGAATAACCTCACTTGGCCCGGCATGGTTACTGTTTTAGTCACATCTAAGCTGACTCACGGGAGTCAGGGCTACGTAAATACCTCATACAGAATGGTACACCAAACCATCCTACTTCATTCTAGAGTCTCCACCACGTACACAGTTGTTAAAGTGGTTTCTGGTATGGGCAGAGAGTATAACAATATCTGATCCCGATCTCTTTAACAACCAAACGCTTATTTCACACCGTGGTCATTTACATTTCAAACAGTTTATACTTCATATCAAAATATCATATTCATTTTAAAAAAACATATCACTTTCAAAATCATATTTATTTCCCAAAATCATAACCATAAGATAGTTTAAACCATCATATCAAAATATTCACATTTAAATCCATTAAATCTAAATCACAATAATTCCAATTTAAATGGGTTAAAATATGGAAATAGTTTGTATATATTAAAATAGTTATAAATAAAATAGTTTATATATTTAAAATAGGTTATAGGTTAAAATAGTTTATATATTAAAATAGTATATATAGAAAATAGTTTCAAATTAGAATTGTTTCTTCCAATCTTCACAAATCAATTCAATCCAACTTTAGTTCCAAAATTTCAACTTTAATTAATCTCCGTTCAATAATTTCAATTTAAAAGGTTAAAGATTCAATTCAAATTCTCAATAAACCATTTCAATTTATATCAATTTCAAATCCAGGTTTGAACTATCATTTCAATTCCAATAAGATTCAAAGTTTAAATATTCAACCATTTACAATATAAGTTTCATTTATATTTCAACCTTTAACTTTAATTTTATTCAAATTGGAAAAATATTCACTTAATCATTTTAATAACTATTAAATAAAATCCCAATTTATAAATTTAAATCAATATTAAATATTCAGTTTCAAATTTTTTTAAAGTTGAGAATATTCATTTAATCACTTTTTATCAAATCAAGTTATAAATCATACCTTTCAAAATCTCAAAATAAATAAGTTCAAATCAATTCTCATTTAAATTCAATTATTAACCAATTTAAATTCCAAGTCAACATTAATTTATTCTTCCCAACCTCTAGTATTAATGTTAATAAAAACCTATTTTTAAATATTAATATAAATTTAAATAAATGCCTAAACATATTATATACTAATTGAATTAAATTTTATTAAAATAAATCTTTTTATTAAATTTATTTTATATTAAACCTTATTTTATATATTTTTTAAAAAATAAAATTATAAGTAAAATCTAAAATTTTATATTTTCCAAAACTAACTTATAAATTAAAATTTTCAGAACATATTATTTTAAAAATCCAAAATTTATACATATAAAAAAATAGCACTTATATATATATATTATATTTTAGAAATCAATATTCATTAAAACCCATATATTTTCTTTCAAACTTTGGAAATCATTTCAAAATATAGACCAACGGTGTCCGTATACAATTTTATGTCCTATGGTCAAGTGATACGGATATTTATCATTTCAATCTGCAAATTTCATATTTATGGATATATATCATTTCTACCCGCAATCCCAAAATTTCAAAATCAATGAAAATCGCCTGGGTTTATCATTTCAACCCGCAATCCCAAAATTTCAAAATCAATGAAAATCGCCTGGGTTTATCATTTCAACCCATAACGATTCTCCCTTAATCTATCAGATCGTTCGGGTATGTATCATTTCAACCCATAGGGAATTTCTAAACTACAGGGAACTTGCAGAGTGAGAAGAAATATGATAACAATATAACATGTCAACAACAGACATATATCATCAATAACAAATTTAAATATAATACATACAACAGGTGATGGTGTCATATGTCACAGGTAAACAATGGTAGATAATGGCATTTCATATTTAACAATTAAATAAATTAACAATTCAATTTTAGCAGCATATTTCAATCGTCATTTCATGTGAATCAAATTTATTAAATATAAGAAAGTTAATCATGAGTGGTCGCTCACCTTTCGAGGCTGGAGAAATGAATGAGAACAAGATGAAAATGGACACGGATAAGCATGGATAACTGACAAAGCTAGAAAACTGCTGCTGAAATGCAGATTCGGACAAAGACAAGTTAGAAACCGCTGTGAAAAATTCGATAGTGGGAACCAAATCAATATGGACAGAATTTGAAAATCAATATATACATATATAAATTCATATAGAAATCTTTATATTATAAAATAAATATTCAATTTAAACACATATTAAATCAAAATATCATCATATTATATATTAAAAATCGTTATTTCCTAAACAGATCTATTTCTTATCAAAATATAGAAGGCAACACATGTATGAATTCATATATGCTTATCTCTATATATAACTAATATATAAACTGATATATAGACTTACACTTTATATTTCTTCCTAAAAATTCCAGATCAATATACAACATAATATATATATTATAAAAAAATCTGTCACAAAATATAATCCTAAATTTAGATAAATAAACATATTTGAACGTTTTAAACAAGATCAAAAATATATAAGTACACATAGATATAAAAGCTATATGTCATACTATATATATATATGCGAACATACATATTATCAATTCTTTAAATTTATCCCTTAAAACTGCAAGCTAATATAACTCAAATGAATATATATATATATATATAAACTCAACAGATCCTATAAAACTTATACAATATAAACAGCAAATGTACAACAAACTTATAATCTACATATATATAATATTTGAAGAATAAATGTTTAGATCTGGGAATGCAAAAAAAATCATTATATAAAAACTTACATATATAAACATATCACCACAAGGTTTGGATGGCTAACATGTTCGGTTTGTCAGGGGAGAGAAGCTGGAGATGGAAGGAACATGATTGCTCGGTGAAGGTTGGGTTTATAGGTGGTGGAGCACGGCCAGGCAAAGCTTGCAGTAGTGGACAGAGGCGGAGCGAGATGTGGGTTCGGGTAGACAAGGTGGTCGGGGCGGCATGTAGCTCGGCGGTGGGCAGTAGTGCGGTTGCTTGTTTCGGCGAGGCTGTTGTGGCGGGTTGCGAGGCCGGAGGGCAATGTGAGGAGAGGCTGATCTGGTTCGGGGTGGAAAGTGGGGTGTATGGTGGTCAGGGAAGGTGCGACAAATGGTGGAGCAATGAAGGCTTGGCTGCGTCGGAGGGAGAGTGGGAAGGAGGGCGGAGCACAGGGTGGCGGGTGAGGTAATGGCGGAGGAAGAGGCCGAAGGGGGTGAACTAATATACAATGAGCAGGCAAAGGGAGTGAAGGTGGATTGAGCAAAAGTGGGTTCGAAGCAGGTTTCCTTCAATGCAATATAATTTTTGTGCTGTCATTTTTTTCTTTCAAAGCAAAACATAATGGACCAAGAAAAAGGAAGAGAGATGAACGAAGGGAGAGATAAAGGAATGCGGAACCAGAAAATAAATATCAACGGTGATAGCAAAAGTCAAGTACATTGAATTCAAGGAAAATTAAAAGCTGATGGTTGTTTATAACCAACCGGTAGACAGATGAAGGGGCACAGGGAAACCAAAAGTTGGTTACTGGTACGGCTAATCGTTTCACGGACTTCACCGCGCACCAGACACTGAAACACACAAATGAATATACTACGGAGATCAGCACGACGAGACGAACAGAATGGTACACAGATATCAGCAATACGATCATCCTATCAAAAGTCAATATTTGTTGCCAAAATGCTACTAAACTGCCGAAAATAAAATAAACGGAGCTAGAGCAGTCCAAATTTGGCGAAACGAAATATGACGTCTCACTTAGAAAATAATTTACATTTTTATTATATAAAAATATTCAGATTTCGAAACCATTTTATTTTCATCAAATTAACTGATTTTAAATTGAAATTGAAAATTACACAACAAAACTACCTTTCATATTTTCAAATGAAAAACTGCCATTTGCTATGTTTAAATAGACGCATACCAAATATCAAATTTTCATTACCAAATTTAATTGTTTAATTTCAAGCAAAAGTTTGGTTAATTATGTTATTAAAACCATTTAAAATTTACGGGTCGTTACACTCTCCCCCACTCGAAACTTTTCGTCCCCGAAAAGGAACGAGGTAGGAGAATAGAAGCAATAGAAAGGAAAGATAGATTCGAAATTCACCGTATTAGATACAACAATTAATGTTGAAACCATATAAATTTTATTTATTTTTATATTGATTAACATTCAACAAATTTGGGTTCACTCCATTTTATTCAATCAATAAATGTTCATTGTATTCACATTTTGTTGATTTCTATTCAAGGTATCTTCATTCAATTGATTTGTTCAATTTATTATCATTTGTTACAAAAAGATTCTTTCAAAAAAAACTATTTTATTTAACTCATTAATTTAACTCGTTTGACTTCTCTTGAATTAATTCCATTTTTAATTCAACTTCAACTATTCTTAAGTTCATATTTATTTACTTAAATAGCATTTCTCCTTTATTATTCAATTCATTTCACTTAATGTTTCTAATAATCATAGATCAAGTGTATAGATATTTATTATAACCACTAAAAAATTTATTCATAGATTCCCTTATCAAAACTTCATTTTTGAACATCTTATTGCTTATATTTATATTGTATATTATTCAATTACATTTAATCTTTTCTCAAGTAAGTTTTTATTAATGTTTTCGAATGTAATTAAACATTATACAAAATTTTCTTTTATTTACAACATTTTTATTAAGCAAAAATTTAGTTTGAACATTTTATTATTAAATTTCTCTTGTATAACCGTCAATTACATATTCATATTCCATTTTAACTTTTTGAATATTCAGGTAAGTTATATATATGTTCTTAGAATGAAATCGAGTATCATACAAATTAATTTTTTTATCCTAATTTAACAGTTTCAAGCCGTTTCCATTCCATTTCTCATTTTAGACACTCCAATTATTCAAAATTTTACTTCGTTTCAATAATTGAAAAACACCACTTAACACAGAATTTAAGAATTAAATTTCCGGTTTCACTTTAAACCATTTTGAAATAAATATATACAGGTATATATATTTTATACATCAAATTGTAATCAAGGAATTCAAATCAAATCCACTTTCCAAAACAAAGTGTAGCAAAGCTACCATAAGGCATCTCCACCTCGAGACTCAAAAATGATTGTCGATGATGCTGTAGTCATCACCGAAATTATTTTCCAGCGACAAAAATGGTGTAACGACCCAGAATTTCTATCATTTGAAATTGGTATATTTAATTTATTTTAAATATTAATAAGTAAGATTTGGAAGTCGAATTAATTTAATTTCGATATAGTGATTTAATTGGGCGATTAAATTATTAATTTAATACTTGAAATTGGGTAAATAATCAAAATATGAATTAAATGTGATTAAAAATGATTTATAAAGTTATATTAAATCATATTGGAGTTATAATGATGTTATAGAACTTTTAAAATTGAATTAAAAGTTAATTTGTGAAAATTGAATATTTTAATATTTAATTGACTAGTGAAAATAGTCATTTTTCAAACAGTCTCGGATTTCGACGAAACCAGTTTCATCGGATCCATAATGTTATATTATTGTAAGGTTTCAAATTTCGTGTCAATCGGATTTACGGTTTGACCGGGGCAAGCCAAAACGCACAGAAATCGTTTTAACCGATTTAATTTAAATTTGTTCGTTTATTGCCGTAACTCGCACAGATGATCTAATTAGCTTCTGAAACACGTTCCATTGTGTTCGAAACGCGGGGTAAACCTTAGAAACGCCAGTTGGCACGCTTCGTTTGGAGTTCGGAAATTTGGAGATGAATAGTGTTTCGGAGAATTTTCTATAAAAGGACCTGTTTTCTTTCTATTTGCAACCTGAATCTACCCTAGGGTTTCAGCCGCCGTGAAAAGCATTTCAATGGCCGAAATACACTTGTCTTCCTCCTCCATTATCTCCCCATCCATCGATCTTTAGGGTTAGACTTCAACTACAAAACTATAGAGGGCAGTGAGTACTATAACTTCAACGGCTATAATCGTTTATAGTCAAGTAAATCGAAGGGAAATTGTGTACAAAGACGGGACGTTAGTGCACGAATTCCAAGGCCAGATGTCGACCGAGCCCTTCAGCGTCGTGGGTGATGGTGCACGGCGAGGTGAGCTTCGAAATGAGCGCGTCTGATCGTCATCAAAATCGGTGACGAGGGAGCATAATTCGCTTGAAGAACGGCGGCCAAATGGGTTTGCTCGTTCGTTACCTGGGATGTTTTCACGCATTGGAGAAGAAGAGAAAAGCGTGGCTCATATCTGCCTTCATTCAAACGTGCGGCCCAGATTCTGTTTAGGTTAAAATTATAGATAGAATTTGTAAATTAATTATATTAAAATCATATTAATTTCTAAATTGCATATCTTTTCAATACGAGGTCGAAAAATTACGAAACAAATTGCGTTGGAATCGTTTTGACAAGCTCTTTGCAATGGAGCTGGTTTGGAGTTGTTTGGAGATAGTGAAAATTTTGAGTAAAAATTAAACGTGCGTTTAATTTTATTCGAAACAAAATACTGCAACCGTTATTGAAAGCAAGGTGAGAACTTCTCACTCAATCGAATGTTTTGTTTCGATTTAAATTTTAAATAGTTAGATTTAAAATTGTTGATAGTGTTGATTGTGATGGTTGGATGATAAATTGTTATCTATTGTGTTAAATAGACCCTATACGCCGTATATTAAGCGGAGGTTATTTATTAAAAACATATACCGCGATAATTTCACATTGAAGTGGAATTGGTATTATATATGTATTGGGAGTTGATTTCCCGCATTATATAGTGGATGAGACCCTAGTGCGCCGCATAATAGCGGATAATATTTATAAATCCCATATACCGCGATATTCCACATTGAAGTGGAATTGGTATTGTGCTAACATCTGTGGATGCAGGGAAACAGGTTGGAGGGATCCAACTGGATTCCTCAAACATTTGAATTTATTTCAATGTTGTGTGTTGATTTATCTATAATCACCGTGTGATTATATTGTGATTGAAATTGTTGACGGCTATAATTTAGCCGAATATATTTTTGGTATCGATGGATACCAGAAATAAGTAAAATTGGATTTTTGAAAATATAAGTTGAAAATTGATCAAAAAATTTATTTTTGATAATTGGATAAATTTAAAAGGAGTTTAAAAGATAAAGTCTTATTTTTGAACCGTATTGAATTTAATTTCAAATTTTGGAAAAAAGGCTTAATAAATAGATTTCGGAAATATCAATTATAAATTGAAGAATTTATTTGAAATTGGATTTTTAAATAGATTTGAAGAGATAAAGAGGTTTATTTTTAAAAGGGAAATAATTTGAAAATGTTTGGATTTTATTGGATGTTGAATTGTTTGACATCTTTGATGTGTGATGCTTTGTGATATATTTGATTTGTGTGTGATTTGTGATCTATTTATCTGTGATATATATATCTGTGATCTGTGAATGAAGATAAGCGTTATAGTTTATACCACTTATCAATTATATTGTTATATTTGATCTGTGATGATTGAATGCTGTTGTACTATTGTGTTAAACCCTTGGACTACACAATACACACACAAATGTGGATTTCACGTGGAAATCGGTTAAGTCACAGATTTTTATCAATTTTGGAAAATTGAGTTTTTGAATCCAAAATAGTTTTGGAATTGGAATTGAAAGTTTTTGAAAATAAGTTTCAAAAATAAAAGTTATTTTAAATAACTTAATAGAATTGGAATTTGAATCATTTGATTTAAGTTTGAATTCAATATTTTGAAATTGAATTCAATAATTTGGGAATTTTGGTTTAAAAGATTTTATAAGTATAAAAGGTGTTTATATGGGTTTTTAACTATTTAAAATATGGTTTTGGAAATTTAAATGTATATTCAAGTTTTATACATGAATGGATTTAACTTGGGTAATTGTAACAAGTTTTTCCCAAAACGAAAACTATCTGTTTTCAAATGATAATAGCTTTCATAAAGTGAAAGGATTTCCAATTTGTATTGAAACATTTCAAGTTGAAATGAAATTGTAAATAGTTGAGAAAAACTATGAATTAACCTTTGTGAAAATGATTAAATCTTGTTTTGAAATAAAAGAGTATTTCAAAAGGCATATCTTTTATATTATAAAAGACTTGAATTGTGAATAGTTTTGAAAGCTACAAATTAAATCTTGATTTAAAGATTTAATGGGTTAATCCAATTGAAATGGAAATTGATTTGGAAATCTGTGAATGAATCTTTGTGAAACTGGGTAAACTTTGTGAAATAAATCTTTTTGTTTAAAGATTTAAAATGGTAATTTGTTTAAACCATTTAAAGGAAAGGATTTGGGTAATAAGCTGTGACTTAATTGAAATCCCAATATTCATATGTTTTGAAATATTGAGCTCACTATTCGGGTTAGCCGGGAAAAGACTTTTGTGTCATATAACCCATTCCGAATTAGTGATACGACGATATGGATCGTATTGAAGATCGATGGTGAAGACCGGGTATTTGTGAAAACGATAGGATGACCTATCGATTGTCTCTGCACCGTTAGCTACGGTATAGAGATTTCCTTTGTGATGGGAAGTTTTATCGGGATTGTGAATACCCGGATTGCAAGGGCTTCTTTTGGAAGTGCCTTCGGTTCTGTTCGAACCCGGAACAGACTTGTATGGTTACATGTCTGACATTACATTTTGAGATGTAAAGCTGATTTCTTTCAAATACATTTCTGTTGGTGGCGGAGAATTTATTCTCTTAGCTTAACACCCTTCTCTGAGACGTACGAGCTCAGAGGTTATGTAGTTAAAATTTATCAGTAATATACTCCCAATTTGGTAGTGTGGCATGC
Source organism: Allium fistulosum (assembly GCA_030737815.1). Classification (NCBI taxonomy): domain Eukaryota; kingdom Viridiplantae; phylum Streptophyta; class Magnoliopsida; order Asparagales; family Amaryllidaceae; genus Allium; species Allium fistulosum. The sequence goes on from CM060903.1 coordinate 1,183,586,866, forward strand.
TGAGTGTTGCTGTGTGATAATCATTTATTGATCATTTGTGATCAAAGCGTGGCTTTGTGAAAAAGCGTAGCTTTGTGGACGAGACTTCGTCAGACCTCACAACCCGAAAATGGTCGAAACAGGAATATGCGGCAAGGTTATGAGGGTCGCGCCCTTTAGGGTATGTCTTTTCCTTCTGGAAAAGGGTAGTATCATGGTATGGAGCCCAGATACTTACTCATGTGGACACACTTTATTTATTATGTGTGATGTTGGTTACCGAGCGCTCGGATAAAGGTCCTAAAGGACCGGGGAATGGCATATTCGTGAGTTACCTAGTTACAGGGGTAACCCGGCCTTGTTTTGGCAAAGAGCAGGTTGTCTCTCGGAGCGTCCAGCCAGAGGCGTTCCTACGTGGCATAGGAAGTTCCTTAGCCTGACCATTTGTTGGAAATCCAAAGAAACAATACGAACCTTGTACGGTTTTAGTTGTATAACCTGCTATGGAATGTGGCGGTACCCTGCTATTGAACATAGTAGCTATAGTAGGCATAACGTGAAATGCCTATGCTGGCTAAGATTAATATTATACTTTCGAAATGTTTTCTGCACTATGCACTAATAGTAATAATCCAATGATTTTGCGTAGTAAGCATGTTTGACTATCATAAGAAGAAATCTCCTCCAATTCAGCGTTTGCATTGTGTGTGTGGCGAGAGGTCTTATGGTAGTTTCATTTTCCAAAAGCATTGCGGATATTTTCCACTTTCTTTGTTGTTGTTGTTTTAAAGATAAACTGTTTTAGTTCTCACACCAGTCACTATGACTGACCTGGAGTTTATTGTTTCCTTCCTAAACTCTGGGTGCCCACCAATTTCCACACGGGAAGTCTAGAGTCAGGTTATCAGGTCATTCTGGATTCAGGAGACGCTTTGGAGCTCAAGTGGCGAGCTGGAGGGCGAGACGTATCATTTGTATATGATATTATTTATTCCGCTGTGTATTCTGTATGAGGACAAGTCTATATAACTGTCCATTGATGTATTATGCTGTATATTGACTCTGATGATGTAATGTACAAAATGTATAGTTCTTTGATTTAAAGATTAGTCATTTATCTATTGTATGTTGTTCCGCTGCGAATGTGAGATTCTGATATAATTTCTGTTTCTGTGTTTTCTTCTTTCTTTTTCTTCTGTCTTCTTCTACCTCTTCTTTTTCTCCATAACAATTCGGTTTTTCGGCATTCGATTGCTCGGCAGTTGATACAGTGGACGTATTAATGTCGATTTTCGAGCGTCGAAAAATCGAAAACATTACAAAAGGAGAGTACCAAATTACTTATTTTAAATTTCTATGGAAACAATTTCCATTCGAAAATATTTTCAAATAATAATGTTTTTTTTCAAAACCTTGAAAACCCAATTTTTGAAAAGCACCGGAAATTTAATCCTCAATCCTTAATTTAAATTCATTTCATTTGCAAATTGGATTTATAAACCATGTTTTGAAATTTCATTTCCTTATACAACAATAGTTAATGGTTTTGGAAATGTTAACAAACAATAAATGATAATCTAGTATTATCATTTCTAACAACCAATTCACTTAACTATATAATTTCAGAAAACTATACATTTATATATAAAATATAATCATATATAAAATTATTTCATTTACAAATTTTGAAAACAATATTGTGTCAGTTTGCTCTGTTAAAGTGTTTTTGAAATTCCTATCGATAGCGTTGGCCAGATGAATCGATCGAAACTCAAAATCAAACTTAACAACTCAAACAACACAATATAAAACATTTTTAATATTAATTACAAATACACCCCCTCACGGGATGATTCGAGAAAGGCTTTGAACAAAGATAAAGATTCAAATTTAGAGGGACCCTAATCCAAGAGAATTCTAACTAAGAAGATAGGTTCGATAGGAAGATAAGATAATTTAATTACAAAAGAAGAAAGATGGATAGACTTATATTAATCGCAGCGACCTTAACTGGGTCAACCGAGATTTAGAAAAGGCAAGAATATCGTTAACGAAATTGGGGACAAACTTGATGAGAACATCGAGGAAAACATGATTTCTAAGATCGACGAAGAAGGCAGGAGCATTGGTCAATCCATAGGGTATGACTAACCATTCATAGAAACGATACGTCCGGGAGGAAGGACAACAGGTCGAGCTCCAGGAATAGGATCGATGAGGAATTCAATTTCCCGTTTAGGAGGTGGAGGAGTGACTTCACCAAAACATCAGGATAGCTCCTGACTATCGGAGTGGAGTCAAGATTACAAGGGTATTACCCTAATCGTCTACTAGAGACAGTTCGGGCTTTGCAAGGAATAATAGCATCAAAACTGAGATGTGAAAATCTCTGGTAAATCGATGCCAATGGTAAATGAGTTCACCCCTTTACAAATCATACAAAGGTTGGTGGGAATGCCGATGGAATCAGTCACACAAGGATGAAGTTGATAGTTGAGGTTGAAGCTATGGGATGCTCCAGTATCAAAAGAACCCAATCAGGACAAGACAAGAATGCATTTCAGAACAAAAGGGAAGTTCCAAAATCAAAAGAAATCCTGATTCAAGAGGATCCCAACGAAAAATTTCAAGCTCGAACGAATATGATTCTGTAATTGAATTTCCTTCATATGCTAAGTTTTGCCTAAACCAAAGCTCTGATATCACTTATAACGACCTGGTATTTCGAACCATTCGCATCCGCGCATATCAGACTTGAATTGCTTAAAATGTCAGATTGTAAATTTATATTTGGCAAATCTTAGCATATACAGCAAATAAATAAATCACAAAATCGCAGACACAGAGTAATAACTACAAACGGTGGAATAGATAAATAGTAATCCATGAACCTACTATATAAACATCAGAGTTTAAAGAAAAATACAGCAGATATCTCGAATACACAGAAGTTACTAATACAGATGCCAATGACAAGTCTGAACAAAACAACTGGAATAAACTGAAGTAACTGGAAAGATGAATAGACAAAAACAAATCTTCAAGCAAAGCTCCGAAGGTGAGTCTCAAATGTTGTGACACTCAGTCTGACCCGAGCATAGAGCAAACACAAAACACTCGAGTCAGGATTAACAATTCTTATATCAGTAAATTTAACTCAAGTGAAATGTCAACTGAAATACAAGTAACTTAGAAGATGCTTGGGATTTCCATCCTCTAAGGATCCATGGAACTATATACTATGTACTAATAAACGCTATTATAATATGTCTATCAGTAAAGTATTAAAATAGCGTTAAGGCGTTACCCATATCCCTCTTAACACATTTTATATATTCCCATAGTCTATACAGTACCGTAATTCATCCATAAACTGGAGGGCTATCAGAGGGCACTCCATAGGTAAGGTACAAAACAAACTCGTAGAAGGCACGATAGAGCATGTGAACATGGCACGCGAGGCAATGCCAGGGTAGATATACCGTTTGTGGATCCGGACTGGTGGTAGCGCATAGCAGCTACTACCGCCCAGCTCGAGACACACTCCCAAATCAAAGGTGCACCCAATCAAATCACAAAGTAATATAATGGTATCGAAGAAATGTGCCCGATCGGAGGAATGACCTCACTTGGCGCGGCATGGTTACTGTTTTAGTCACATCTAAGCTGACTCATGAGAGTCAGGGCTATGTAATTACCTCATACAGAATCGTACACCAAACCATCCTACTTCATTCTGGAGTCTCCACCATGTACACAATTGTTAAAGTGGTTTCCGGTATTGGCAGAGAGTATGATAATATCCAATCCTAGTCTCTTTAACAACCAAACGCTTATTTCACACCATGGTCATTTACATTTCAAATAGTTTATACTTCATATCAAAATATCATATTCATTTTAAAAAAAATCATATCACTTTCAAAATCATATTTACTTCCTAAATCATAACCACAAGATAGTTTAAACCATCATATCAAAATATTCGCATTTAAATCCATTAAATCTAAATCATAATAGTTCAAAAAAAAATTTGAGAAAAATGTGTGATCCTCTGTAAATAGAGGAGAGCACACATGCAACTATATATATCACAATAATAAGGCGCTGCCAACATGCCTGGCAGGTAACAAAACTAAATACAAGTATCAAAGAAACTCACGTACCCCTAGGATGAGTTCCGGCAAGGCCTCCACCCATCACACCCAGATATCGAGTTCCGGCATGGCCACCACCCGATACTAAGGTGTTAGAAATACCTAATAACAAAAGAATATGATGCTCCATGCATCTGGATTGGAAGCTCCATGCATCACAAACTGAGAAGGAAGCTCCATGCATCTGGCTCAGAATGAATGAAGAAGCATCTACTCTGGAGTGGAACTGAATATGATGCTGAATGGAAAATCTGCTATGGAGACTCTGTATCTGTGTTGGAACTGCAAGTAAACCTGAATGGAAAACTCTACTCTGATGGCTTCTCTACCGTCCGAAATCCTGCAATCTGAAGACATAAGAACCTGCAAAATGAGCCTGACACCCTATCACCCATACATGTGTCTGAAAGATGACTAGGGAAAAAGTTAGAATGATACATATATATGTATATTTATATAATAAATATACATATATATGTATAGATGAGGTAGGAAATAAAACCTAAATAAGACTAAAATGGACAAATACAATAGAATTAAAATACCTATAAACTAATACCAACAAAGACAAGAACAATAATTGAAACAAATCTTAAAAGATTTTTATGAATCTTTAATCATAAGTAAGTTATGATTAACATTAAGATCATCATATAAATTTGAAAAGATATTAATACTAATACTGTTAATGTTAAATATATTATTGTTGTGTTTAAATAAGTTAATATTATAACTAACCTTATTAAGATACCCTTTAAATAGATTATTTTTAGCTAATTTATATTTGGGATTAGAAATCCAATTAAAACAAAATGAAGAAATTGTAAAAATCAATTTGTTAAAATGACTATTATTATTATTATTAAAAACTCTTTGATTTCTTTCAAACCATATCTACCAACTAATAATAATGAATAAAGTGTCTAGTAAAAATCTAATATTCTTTTTGAACCTAAATCTAAAGTTATTCCAGTAGAAGTCACAATCCGAAATTTCAGTTATTATATTGAAATTAAAAAATTTAAGAATATTATTTAGGATGTAATAAGAATTCATCCAATCATAGTATATATGTTTTATATTTTCAAGATGCAGATTGCAAAAATTACATTTATTATCATTTTGAATGTTTTTTCTCTTTAAGTATTCTATTGTATTAAGTTTTCCATGCAGTATTAACCACATGTGAATTTTAGATTTAGGAGGAGCATTAGATTTCCAAATAAATTTAAATGAGTTGTTTATTGTACCCGAAAAATTAATAAATCTATAAAGAGAATTAGAAGTATATTTCTTACTCTTATCTCATTCCCAACAAATAATATCATTATCATTATCAATATTATAAAGATTTAATCTTGCATAAAGCAATGAAAGTTACCTAAGGGTTGAACCTACTAAAACTAAAATTCCAAGGTGGATCATTTTCAGGAGAATAAACTTCATTAATTAAAACAAACTTAAAATTACAGATTTCATAAAGCTCTTTAAATTCCAATTTAAGAGGTAATGCCGAAATCCAACGGTCATGCCAAAAAGAAGTACAATTACCAGAATGAACTATTGTATTTATTCCTAAGTTAAAAATCTCATGACATTTTAAGATATTTTTCCAAAAATTAGATATATTTTGAGTAACTGGGGAAGCAATTTGATATAAATTGCTATTTCCATTATAGTAATATTTAGAAATGATTTCTTTCCAAATAGCATTATCATTTATATCCTTAAACTTCCATAACCATTTACCTAGCAAGGACAAATTCATATTACGCAAATTAATAAATCCTAAACCACCTTCCTTTTTGGCTTTACAAACTGTTTAAACGGGTTAAATATGGAAATAGTTTGTATATATTAAAATAGTTATAAATAAAATAGTTTATATATTTAAAATAGCTTATAGGTTAAAATAGTTTATATATTAAAACAGTATATATAGAAAATAGTTTCGAATTAGAATTGTTTCTTCCAATCTTCACAAATCAATTCAATTCTACTTTAGTTCCAAAATTTCAACTTAAATTAATCTCCGTTCAACAATTTCAATTTAAAAGGTTAAAGATTCAATTCAAATTCTCAATAAACCATTTCAATTTATATCGATTTCAAATCTAGGTTTGAACTATCATTTCATTTCCAATAATATTCAAAGTTTAAATATTCAACCATTTACAATATAAGTTTCATTTATATTTCAACCTTTAACTTTAATTTTATTCAAATTGGAAAAATATTCACTTAATCATTTTAATAATGATTAAATAAAATCTCAATTTATAAATTTAAATCAATATTAAATATTTAATCTCAATTTTTTTAAAAGTTTAGAATATTCATTTAATCATTTTTTACCAAATCAAGTTATAAATCATACCTTTCAAAATCTCAAAATAAATAAGTTCAAATCAATTCTCATTTAAATTCAATTATTAACCAATTTAAATTCCAAGTCAACATTAATTTATTCTTCCCAACCTCTATTATTAATGTTAATAAAAATCTATTTTTAAATATTAATATAAATTTAAATAAATGCCTAAACATATTATATACTAATTGAATTAAATTTTATTAAATTAAATCTTATTATTAAATTTATTTTATATTAAATCTTATCTTATATATTTTAAAAAAATAAAATTATAAGTAAAATCTAAAATTTTATATTTTCCAAAACTAACTTATAAATTAAAATTTCCAAAACATAATATTTTTAAAATCTAAATTTTATACATATATAAAAATAGCACTTATATATTATATTTTAAAAATCAATATTCATTAAAACCCATATATTTCCTTTCAAACTTTGGAAATCATTTGAAAATATAAACCAACGGTGTCCGTATATAGATTTCTACCCTATGGTCAAGTGATACGGATATTTATCATTTCAATCCGCAAATTTAATATTTACGAATATATATATCATTTCAACCCGCAATCCCAAAATCAATGAAAATCGCTTAGGTTTATCATTTCAACCCATAATGATTCTCCCTTAATCTATCAGATCGTTCGGGTATGTATCATTTCAACCCATAGGGAATTTCTAAACAACAGGGAAATTACAGAGTGAGAACAAATATGATAACAATATAACATATCAACAACAGACATATATCACCAATAATAAATTTAAATATAATACATACAATAGGTGATGGTATCATATGTCACAGGTAAACAATGGCAGATAATGGCATTTCATATTTAACAATTAAATAACTTAACAATTCAATTTTAGCAGCATATTTCAATCGTTATTTCATGTGAATCAAATTTATTAAATATAAGAATGTTAATCGTGAGTGATCGCTCACCTTTCGATGCTGGAGAAATGAATGAGAACAAGATGAAAATGGACACATATAAGCATGGATAATTAACAAAGCTAAAAAACTGCTGCTGAAATGCGGATTCGGACAGCGACAAGCTAGAAACCGTTGCGACAAATTTGACAGTGGGAAACCAAATCAATATGGATTAAATTTCAAAATCAATATATATATATATATATAAATTCATATAGAAATCTTTATATTATAAAATAATTATTTAATTTAAACACATATTAAATCAAAATATCATAATATTATATATTAAAAATCGTTATTTCCTAAACGGATCTATTTCTCATCAAAATATAAAGGCAACACATGTATGAATTCATATATGCTTATCTCTATATATAACTAATATATAAACTGATATATAGACTTACACTTTATATTTCTTCCCAAAAATTCCAGATTAATATACAATATAATATATATATATATTATAAAAAAATCGGTCCCAAAATATAATTCTAAATTTAGATAAATAAACATATTTAAACGTTTTAAACAAGATTAAAAATATATAAGTACACATAGATATAAAAGCTATATGTCATACTGGATATATATATATATATATATATATATATATATATATATATATGCAAACGTACATATTATCTATTCTTTAAATTTATCCCTTAAAACTATAAGCTAATATAACTCAAATGAATATATATATATATATATATATATAAACTCAACAGATCCCATAAAACTTATACAATATAAATAGAAAATGTACAACAAACTTATAATCTACATATATATAATATTTGAAGAATAAATGTTTAGCTGGGAACGCAAAAAAAATCGTTATATAAAAACTTACGTATATAAACATATCACCACAAGGTTTGGATGGCTAACATGTTCGGTCTGTCAAGGGAGAGAAGCTGGAGGTGGAAGGAACGTGATTGCTCGGTGAAGGTTGGGTTGATGGGCGGAGGAGCACGGCCAGGCAAAGCTTGCAGCAGTGGTCGGAGGCGGAGTGAGATGTGGGTTCGGGTCGACAAGGTGGTCGGGGCTGCATGTAGCTCGGCGATGGGTAGTGGTGCAGCTGCTTGTTTTGGCGAGGCTGTTGTGGCAGGTTGCGAGGCCGGAGGGCAAGATGAGGAGAGGCTGATCTGGTTTGTAGTGGAAAGTGGGGTGTATGGCGGTCAGGGAAGGTGCGACAAATAGTGGAGCATTGAAGGCTTGGCTGCGTCGGAGGGAGAGTGGGAAGGAGGATGGAGCATAGGGTGGCGGGAGAGGTAATAGTGGAGGAAGAGGCCAAAGGTGGTGAACTAATATGCAACGAGCAGGCAAAGGGAGTGAAGGTGGATTGAGAAAAAGTGGGTTCGAAGCAGGTTTCCTTCAATGCAATATAATTTTTGTGCTGACATTTTTTTCTTTCAAATCAAAACAGAATGGACCAAGAAAAAGGAAGAGAGATGAACGAAGGGAGAGATAAAGGAATGAGGAACCAATAAATAAATATCAATGGGGATAGCAAAAGTCAAGTACGTTGAATTCAAGGAAAATTAAAAGCTGATGGTTGTTTATAATCAACCGGTAGACAGATGAAGGGGCACAGGAAAACCAAAAGTTGGTTACCGGTACGGCTAATCGTTTCGCGGACTTCACCACGCACTGGACACCGAAACACACAAATGAATATACTACGGAGATCAGCACGACGAGACGAAAAGAATGATACACGGATATCAACGATACGATCATCCTATCAAAAGTCGATATTCGCTGCCAAAATGCTACTAAACCGCCGAAAATAAAATAAACGGAGCTAGAGCAGTCCAAATTTGGCGAAACGAAATATGACGTCTTACTCAGAAAATAATTTAAAATTTTATTATATAAAAATATTCAGATTTCGAAACAATTTTATTTTCATCAAATTAACTGATTTTAAATTGAAATTGAAAAATACTCAATAGAACTAACTTTCATATTTTCAAATGAAAAACTGCCATTTGCTATATTTAAATAGACGCATACCAAATATCAAATTTTCATTACCAAATTTAATTAATTAATTTCAAGCAAAATTTCAATTAATTACGTTATTAAAACCGTTTAAAATTTACGGGTCATTACAGTTTAATTCTAGGATATGCCTTTGTGGACGATCCAGGGGTGTTTTTGAGTCTTGGGTTAATTCAACCAAGCATATTTGAATATTATAAAATTAATTTAAAATTGTTTAAATTAAATAATTAATTACATAATTTTACAAAGAGCTACAAAATGCAAATTTAAAATTATTTAAAATTATGTAATTAATTACATAAGTTTATAAAGGGTTATAAAATATAAATTCTAAATTGTTTTAAATTTAAATACATAAATATAAATGTTATATGTATAAATTAATTATTTTGCTTAACTAATAAAAGGAATTGCATACAAATATATATATATATATATATATATATATATATCCTAAAAATTTATAAATGTTATATCAAAATGTGTATTTGTGTGTGTGTTTTATGTATGAATAAAATGGAAGGTTAAAATAAATAAAACCCATGAGGCTTAAGGAGGCATACATAAGATGTATAAAAAAATTAATATCATGGCTATATTTGATATACGCATCTCCCTTAAATAGTCGATAGAACTCTACAAAATTATTTTTCAAATTACGAGTTTTAAATTATAATGCTCTCTATTATTAATTATATAAATAGAGTACCTTACATATCTATGGTTATTGAGCACCCTCAATCGACAGAATATCCAAGTTGATGTTTATATTATCTTTAGATTAGTAAGAATGTTTTGTTACTTTGTTGATCACCTTTAAGGGTTACAATAACTCCCCTTAGGATATCGCAAAATGAGGGGTTTAGGGTATCTAATGTACTTTATGATTTATTGAGCACCCTCAAGGTCATGAAGATGATTAGAGCATAGTTAAAAGTATGTTAGGAGTTATATAAAAGATATACCAAGTAAATTATTACTTACCATTTATGGGGACTACAATTTAGTGGGCACCCTCAAGGTCATAGTAACATGATAGACGGATCCTAACACCCACTGAAGGAATTTTTGAAATTTCCATAACTCTTTTAAGGTTATTAAGAGATGTGAAATACAATGAGAGCCTTAATAGATTAATATAATAAACCAATCTAACAAGTTTAAGAACATATGTGATATTAAAATAATCTACTAATATAAATTTGCATGGTTAATGTATTTAATATAATTTTTTATCGATTAAAATATACTAAATGAACTAAACTAAAAGACCGACAATGAATTTACGAATAACTATTTCGGCATGTTGCCGCTTCGAGACCATGCAAGAGCCAAAGCTATACAACCATTAAGACATTCGTGCCTTGGTCACTTAAGCGTTTATTTTCCCAAGATCATGTATTTTCTTTTTTGAATTATGAACTTTAAAGCAATACAAGTGTATGTATATCTGATCCATATTCGATCACATGCAAAATTCATATGGTGAATGGTCATGTTCAGGTTATACGAAATCTCGATTAAAATGTTTTATTCGAAATGATCAATTAAACCAAAGTGTTGTATCATGTGTACAATACAATTGAATACAATAAGGACCATGTAGAGTTGTGAAACAATACTAGACCAAGGACTACAAATAAACATAGTAATTCAATGGTTGAAATGTCAGTTTGATCTATTTACTTTAGTGCACCGTGTTCGATATCCTTAAAATGTAAAAGATGACCTAATACATTTTTGTAAAGAAATTAATGCAGTATTGTAGTAAAGGGTTTCTCTTTTGAATGGTTTGATCTTTTGAAAGAGAAAGCGAAAGTTTGTATATGGTAGTAATTATATTGGCATGGTTGGAATGAAGGGAGTGAAGGGTCACTTCTACTTCATGAAGAGACATTGAAAACACAATAGGTTAAAATACTTATAGAGGTTTAATATGGAACAAAAAAATATGATTTCCATTCGAAATATATTTTTCTTATAGAAAATTTGTCTGTAAGAACCATTTCTTGAGTTAGAGATATTTGATCTAAAACTCTCAACTGTAAATTAGTTATAGGAAATGAAATGAAAAGCCCATGATGAGTGGTTGAATAGAGCTTCATATTTCAAATGTTGTTATTATAATAGCGGAAATAGTAGGAGCATACCATATGATATTTACTAGTGAACACATCATGTTTTGAAAATTAATTTCATGCATGCCAAATATTATTTATGAAATAATAACTATATTCGGTTATGACCAAATGTGGATATGGTTTTGCTATGACATGAATATTCTGAATTTACATTATAAAGTAAATTTATTTTTGCCATTTCAATGACGGTATATATTTTCATAACATTAGTGTTGTGTTAGTTATTGAAAATACAAAAACGTCTAAAATATATATTAATTAATTTTGGAATTATAGATTAAGTCATATATTTAAGAAATAATTCTTTAATCACATGATTATGAATCATATATATATATATATATATATGTATGTATGTATACAGTCTAAAGCCTAATATAGCAAATCCACTAACTTCATTAAATTCACTAATGAATTATCTAAGATATAAACATGAATATTTGATACACAAGTTTGAAATATATGATAAGTTAAAGAATATAAAAGGGTAATAGAAAACAAATGTGCAAAGGAAATAAAATAATTCGATTTGATCAAATATGTGAGTATTTTGAATAAGAGTTTCAATAGAACCTTAAAAGAAATTAAGATTCAATCTCAAAGTCCCACCTCCTTATAGTACATATTGATGTATCGATAAGAAATAATTGTACTTTGTTGAACAAAGTATGACCGATAATGAGTGAAGTTAAGTTACTTTTTATATAAGGATGTGTACTTAAGAGAAAGTACATATGTTAAATTTAATTTCGTCTTAAGTATAGTTTTCTATTCCATATATGATATGAATAAGGATGGAACCACGATCTAAAATAGCTTAAGATATACGGTTATCCAATATACGCTATGAATGTAAGCTTCGTAAACTCATAACTAGGTCTATTTTCTTTAAGGCTATAGGCAACTCAAAAAATATTTTGAGTGCCTATTCCTTTGCATCGAGAAACAGAGTGTTGTTTCAAGACATGCAATCTTTTTGTCAAAGGAATTTCTTTCTAGAGAGATTAGTAATACTGTGACGGAGTTGGATAAGATCTGAGATTCTATCATAGTAAATGATTACATAGATGAAGTGAATTTAACCAGGCCTAAAATAGGCGTAGTTATGTTAGAATGTCTAATAAGAATTCTTGCACATTGAAGAGAAACTATAAGTTTCTTGTTAATGTCAAGAAAATGAATTGTTGGAAATAACAATTTACTCAGTGGTCGACAGGCCATGAAAAGTATAAGCCCTACCATATGGTGCGATGCTTTAAATCCAAAATGGGTTCCAAGTATATTAATAAAATATAATTTTGTAATTGTACCCGAAAGAATATGATCCATCGACCATAAGTGAGTCTTCGAGTAGAAGATCAATGTAATTAGAATTATATAAAGCGGTATTAAATGAAATAACGTTATTAATTTCAAATGTTGAAATTAGTAAAGTAATTTGGCAAATGAACATACTTAAGTCTATTTGGATTTTGCATGCAAATTATCATGCGATATGATTTTGAGTTTTGGTATTGGTATTAAAACAGAACTTCTAAATGATTATTTTAATGAGACTCTTTGCATAATAACCAAAATGTCTCAAAGTCGGCAGGAGCGGTAACACAATTTGTATGTTTTTGGATATGATCCAAGAGTCGATACAACAATATCATCGAATAAGCATTAGACTTAAGTAAGTATTTTGATAGAGAAATCAAATAGTTTGATTTTTAGTCAAAATGCAGAGGAAGCATGTGTCCTTAAAAAAGATAAATTAAAAGGCACTAAACATCTCTAATACATAAGTAAACAATATACTATTGATTATTAATGACGTACCTGTGTTAAAATTAGTTAGTGTATGGCTGTTTAATTCTTGATGAAAGATTTTAAAAAAACATCTTTTATACTTGGTATAAAAATATGATAGGATTGTCCCAATCTATATACATAAACACAATATTAAAGTGTTTAACATGGAGCATATGATGTAGATCCCTTATACATCAACAAAAGAATTGTCATATATGTTATGTCATGTGGTATATTTGAATTTTCTTAGACACTTAGTGTATTAAGTGAATATAAAATTAGAGGTAAAATCATAAAATGGTAGTTAAGAGTACTCTTGAATATTTAAAAAATACTAGAGAATTCTTTAATAAATTAACAAACTCCTTATGAAGGAGTTTATGGACCTAAACATCATAAGTGACATCAGATATAGTAAGTCAACCTTATATTCATGTTCAACCTTAATTAAGGTGCATTAAATCAGAAATGTTCCAAAACAAAAGGTTGTGGCTAACTTAACCAAAAAGGCTAAGTATAATGCCTTGAATAACACTGCAATGAAAGTAGTATATGTGAGCAAATTTATAAGAAAGCAACGAGCAGTTTCCACCATTGAAAATCTAATAACATATTGTGATTACAATTATGAAATATATATTGCAATGGGAACCGATGGCTTGATAAGAAATTGAGTTATGTTCTTCATAATGAACACACGATAAATGAGTTTACCAACAACAAAGAAACATAATCGAAAAGTAGATACAAAATAATAATATTATAGAATAATTCGCTAAGGCCCCTTCTTAATATAGTTTAGATAAACTGGTCGAAGGTATGGTCATGAGACACTATAATTGGCCCCAAGTGTAAGTGGAAGATTGATAAAGTTAAGGGTGTGCTCTAGGAGTAATTATATAATTTATTACGTAAATTAACTCTTATAAGAGAATCTTCTTCGAAATGATGTAAGCATCTAGTTTTATTTTATTACATATGTTGTTATATATAGATATAAATAATGAATCAAATACATTACACATATATAAGTAGAAAATTCTTGCAGAAGTATTTCATCAATTCTAGTTATGAATGTGTTTGTAACCATAAGTTTTGGATATATATATATATATATATATCAGATATATATATAACACACTTGCTCCTTAAATGTTCCTAGTTAAGATTTCTTGAGAAAATAATATTTATACGTCTGTGGAGACTAGTGTACGTAAAGATCTCCATACAATGGATGGTGATTTACTCATGACCGTTGGATGCATCAAGAGGCTATGTACTTGTAGTTGTTTGGAACAATCATAGAACGACTCAATGAGAGTCTTTTATAGGTTAATATAACTAAGTCAAAATAGAAGATCTTAGGGTAATAATGGATAGTAGTCTTCTGATGTCGGAGTGCTATCAAACTTAAGTATGTAGACTTGATAGTAGTCTTCTGACTCAATGAGCGTTAAACTTGACCCAATATTATACTTCAACAAAATCCATAAGATTTCAATATTTAAATTGTTTAAATATTGACTATGGATTGAGTTCACACTAGAGAGTCAATACAACCGCATTGTCAGTTATTTTCGAATTTAACTAAAGATAAATTTTATACATGTTATAAATTAATACAAGTGTTGTATAAATATGGTATGACTAATTTTAATTATTTATTTCAAGCCTAAAATCGGATGGAACAATGTATAAATGTTCTACGATGGTTCGATCGATAGAAGGGAAAGAGAGAAATTAACTAAATAATGATTCAAGAGGAGTCAATGGAGTGTTTGACCATGCTTAGCCACACTATAGGTCGGCCATATAAGGGGAATTTTTGGGCTTTACCTAATCTTCAGATCTAGAGGAAAAAGAAGAGAGAAAGGTGTTGGCTCTTAGCTATAAATAGCCTAGCCTCCACATCAACTGAGATAGACTTTTCTGAGCTCTCTCTCTCATTCCTAGCCACCTACCCTTGCTCTTTGTAAATTCATTTTTCATCTTTACAATGTAAAGTGAAGGAGGAGACATGGGTGCTCTAAGAGGATAAACTGAACAAACAATGTATTGATTATCGATGAGCTCATTTTTGAGAAAGGTTTATGTTTTTTTATATATATTCTTTATATAAACATATATGTCATTATTATCATCTCATATGATCTTCTTATGCTCGGCCATAATCTAGAAAAAGTTTGAAAATTATTTTTGATTTTAAATCCTTTTAAATCATAGACATATTTTCAAACATACAAATATATAACTTTTTAATCTATATGATATATATTATTACAATCATATTTTTTTCAATAAGAATAAAATAAATTTTATTTATAACATTATTTATATATACATAAACTGTTGATGGAAAAAATGGCCACCAACATCCAAATTATGTGAAATCACCACCAATCCAATATCAAGACCAATCGGAGAATAATATAAGTTCACAGATCACAGATTTAATGCAGAAAAGTAAATTAACAAGCAAATTTTATAGTGGTTCGGCAAACTCTGGCCTATGTCCACTCCAATAATCTTATTATTTATACTATAAGATTACAAGCACAATTATTCTTGCCTTAGAAAATTAATGAAGGAAAAGAAAAGAGTGATGAAGAATAGCCAGCCAAAAGATCCTCCAATGAATGTCAAGCCTGCTTTATTTATAGGTGAAGACGTAAAAATATCTCGCTCAAAATTCGAATCTGGAATCTCCAAGCCAAGCCAATCGATCTAAGTTGATGTTCGTTCGTTGAGTTATTGAGTGATCATCATTGAGTTGCGCTGCCAATCCGAGTGATCTATAGCCATATTAATCTGATCCCTTGCCTAGGGGAAGTATTCTAATCCGATCCCTTGCTTAGGGGAAGTGTCAATTCCATACTTAACCAATTGCAAAGTGTCATTCGTCCGAATCCCCTCAACCATCGTCCATAGCCTTGTTTATAACCAATCTCTAAGCCTGATGATCATCTCTCCGGACTTCCTCCCTTGATGACCATGAAATCCATTTGGCCAAATCCATGATATACTGCCTTGGCCAAAAGGCGGTGTAACATAAACATTTAAAAAAAATTAAAATAATGTTTTATTTTAACATGTACATATACACTTATATAAAAAAAAATTACTTTATTGTTTCATGAAAAAGTATACATCTGTATATATGTACACATATACATGCATATATATATATATATATATATATATATATATATATATATATGAAAATACATTTATAAATTAAATATCCATTTGGATATTTATTAATAAAATAAATAAATTTTTTGAATCAAATAATATATAAATTTAACTAAGTCAAAATTTTAATTTTTGAAAGTATTTTTTAAACCTTAATTATTTCGATCGAAAATAATTTTTATATTTCTTTTAAATGTTGGAGGTTGAACCATTTAGAAAAAATATTTATAAGTCAAAAACTTTAAATTTGAATTTTAAATTAATATAAAATAGTCATAGCCGAAAATGAAATTGCTTATATAAATATAAATATAAATATAAATATAAAATCTTATGTAGAAGTTCTCAAATACAACATTCCACATATTCAATCTTCTAAATTCATCGAAGCAGCATCACAACCTCTTTTTCTCCCTTGGATTCAGTGTCGAAATTTTGGAATATTTTATCTTCGATACGAAGATGGGAACCATCGGGCCATCGGTTGTCATGAGCCCATCCACTAATCTATTGCGAAAAGTTCGGCCAGAAGCGCTTTAGTTGTGTTGCATGTAGATTTGGATCTACATCATCGTCACCATCTCAGTTCATATCTCGCCTTCCTTTCGCTGCCTCAAAAACCACCACCAATATCACTCCTCCATCAAAAACCACCACCAACATCCTTTCTTCTCTCTCTTTGCCAACTGACTTTGGATTTGAGCTATGTATCAGATTTCTGGAACTTCAAAAGTAGATTTGCAATAAAGTGGATAGCTCCACCTCCTTAGAACTCCTTAGGCAGACTGAAATGCTTCTTAATGCCTTCAAAGTTAAGTCATAAAGCATGGACGTGAGTTATGGGGTTTCATCTCAATAGCAGGCAGGTGCAGAAGTCATCTTTCACCGTGGATCTGAAGAGCATATCGAAGATTGGATGTTTGCATCAACATATGATGATGGCAATGATGGAAAATTTGATGCAATGTTGGCCCTAATGCTCAATGTTGTATACTCTCACGGGAACATCGCTCTATGTTGTGCCCATTCCCATTCATTTGCAACGATAAACCTATTAGTATCGTTGTATGTGACAAGGTTGTTACAGTTGTAAATGTAGCTGATGTTGTTGGTAAAGATGCAGTTGTATGGGTTAAGTCTAATGTTTATGGTAAAGTTACGGGTTGTCAGATGTTGCAGCTGTTAATTCCAAAGATGTTGGGGTTGTTAGTGAAGTTGTTGGTGAAGTTGCAGCCATATCTCAGTCAGTGAAGTTGTTGGCGAAGCAACATTTATTAATGATGTTATAGTAAAGTTGTAGTTATGTCTAATGCAGCTGCTTTTGAAAAGAATGTCATAAAGAATGTCTGTCCATTCGAAGTTGCTAACTATTATCGAGATGTTGCATTCCTATTAGACACTGAAGTTGTTGGTGAAGCTGTAGCTGTGGCTAGTGTTAGCGAAGTTATTACCAAAGCTCCAGTTACTGCTTGGGTAAATAATTTTGTAACAAATATGAGTGTATTTGAACTTCTATCTCTCGTTGGTATTCACTCAGGAGATGTTGCACTTCTAACTGATACTGAAGTTGCTTACTCAATAGTGCCTATTAATGTTATAGCTGTTAATGATATCATTCAGGGACGTGTTCATACTCAAGAGTGCACGCTTAGGACAACTAGCTCTAGGCACAGATATAGGTCTAAAAGCAAATCCCATGAGTTCATTCGTAGACGTGTTAGGCATCCCCTTTCAGATTCAGCCCCAAAATCGTCTTCATAAGATGATCACGTTCTTTTGGGAAGTAAATTTGCCGCAATTGTTTTAAACATAGTAACACCTAGTCAAGCCTATCATATTGCTAAAAGCACGGCTTTTATTTATGATTAAATTAATGATGATATTGAATTCGCTAAAAACAAGGAACTTGAAAGGGCTAATTATAGATTTAGATGAAATGTTAAGTTGGAACGTTAGAGATTTAGGGATACAAAACAAATCTTGAATAAAAGATTTATAAAAGATAATAAAATCGAGCCCTGGCCGGTTCTATTGTATGGAAGTCCATATCTCCATGACTTCTTCCTGCCTTACCTAAACCTTGGTATCCGTTCCTGATGGGTTGTCAACGGAATTCCGGATTCGGTCTCTCTAGACCCGAATTGATGCTGCTTGCTCCATGCGTATGAAGAATGCATCCATCATTTCCTGCTGCTTAGCTAAGAAAGAAGCTTCCATATTTTCCTTTATCGTCTGCACCTATTCCTTGGTAAGGTAGTTGAGCGCTTGACCCAGATCAAACATTGCTTCTTAACTGCCCCCATGGGCAGACTACTCTTCGTCCAATGACGTCTTCTTCAATCCTTGCTTCATAGCTAGTGGCTTCATAATCTAAATTGAGTTCCCAATGGAAGCACTAAAATGTTTGTGTCAAAAATGGCCAAACACCCAAGAGGAGAGATATGGTAGAGCCAAGGATCCTAAGTGTGATCTTAGAACTGGTTTTTAGGAGGTGCGATCTTTAGCTGTCAAATATGTTAAGTTCTTACCCTAATTCAGATCACAAATCACAAATATATGCGCTAGAAAACAAGTAGTAAAGCAGCTAAAGTAAATAATAGATAATTTTTTGAAATCGGTTTGGCAATCTCTGACCTACGTCCACTTATATCTTTTATTATGATTCTCCTATTTACAATTGTTACAATACTTGCGAGATCTATCTAGATCAGTTACAACAATTATGGATTGTTAGATCTATGATTGGCAAAGCTCTGATGCCGTAAATCTTGAGGTTGATCCATCATAACTCGATATTGGATGATAGATTGGATGATTAAAAGTGATTGGATAAGATTTAGACGATTCCTTACTGTCCAAAAATGCTCTAATAATTCATTTTGGTAATTTCTAGCGCTCCGAAGTTGTCTGCCATTATTGTTCATTCATGGAGTATTTACAAGTGTGAGAATGTGAAGGAATATGTATGACCTAGTTAGTTCAGTATAAGGCTGTCAAATGGATACCTGAAAAATATGAAATCCGTCCGCATCCCTATCCGAAAAGCGGATAAATATTCGATATCCGGAAAAACGAATGCAGATACGAAGACATCCGGATCCGAAAATTATCTGGTATTTTTCAAGATTATAGTTTAAATTATGTGTATTTTAGTACAGTGAAATATATTTGTTTATTGTTTTATTAAGTTAGAAGTTCATATTATACGCACCAAACGCATATTAACTGCTCAAATCTATTTATTATCATAATATTTGTTTATTTTTAACACTTTAATAATCAATGGGGTTGAAAAATAATAATGCTAAACTAAAATTTTCCATTTATGTTTCTTGATTTATCGGTCGTTATCAGATAAGATAATTATTAGATATCCGTCCGTATCTGCGGATGCGGATATTCGATATTCGAAAATGATTTCGGATGTAGATACAGATGCAGTACTATCTGCATACAAAAGTATCCGTTGACGGACTTAGTTTGGTAGAAGTCGGTTAAATTCGGTATGAGTTTTTTCAGTTCGGTAGGAGTTGGTTCGGTTCGGTAAAAGTTGGTTCAGTTCGGTAGGAGTTGGTTCGACAGCACATTACTAAATCATTTTTCCTGTTCGGTGCAACTCCTTACTGGACCATTCTTAATGTTCGATTCCCAACCGATCTTTTTTATGTAATAACTTCTTCGTTTTAAGTCGAAATTGGGTGAGACTTGTACCGATAGTTTCGTATCGTCAAATAGAACATTCCAATGCTCTTGGATGTTCGATTTAGGTGAAGTAGACAATATCTCTTCAAGGTGGGACCTAAATCGGTTAGGTAGTGTACCGATTTTAAAACGATCACATTTGTAGCTCGGATTGAGGTGCGATTTCAACCAAGGTGTATGTTCCGACCTTAAGCATATTTTGTAATTGTTTTGGGTCTGTTCCGAGACTGTGTGAAATTTTCCTAATAGTAGGTTAACTCAAGGACGGAGACATTGCTTGTCGGAGCAGGTTTTAGAGACATAAATATATATGATATTATGATCATCTATCTAGTCTTTTATACATTAACGTATTAGACTATATCGAGACTTATTATATATGAGATCCGATATATTCATTAGACTCCACCCATTTGAAGTATTATGTATTACGATGTTGGACTTATGTCTCATTTATATATAATGTTTTTTAGTCTTGCATATGTATATTGTCTACATTATACTTTACTCATTTCGATATGAGATGTTGCTATAAACTTATGATAGATATGGATGTTAATTTTGTACGAGTGTCCGATGTCCGTAACCGAAATATGTCCGTTCGAGTCCGTTCGATTTTCATTTAGAACACGAGTTAGGACAACAAAATTTGTACGAGTAAAAATATTGTCCGGTCCGAGTTCGTCTGAATTTCTTATGATTCAATATATCTGATGGAAATTCTATTAAACAACATAAAATTTGATATAAATAACAATGTCCGTCTGTGTCCGTTCGAGTCCGTGTTCGAAAAATGTATGTACGAGTCCGTCCGTTTTCATTTAGGACACAAGATAGGACAACAAAATTTGTACGAACATAAATCTAGTTCAGTCCATGTCCGGTCCGATTTTATTTAGGACATAAACTGAACACACATCCGTCCGGTCCGACCGATTTACACCCCTAGTGATGAATATGCTCTATTTAGTTTTGATGTTACCCGACGAACGGTCATACTAATATTTGTGGATCCAGATGACACTTTGTACATGTAGTCAATATGCTACGAATGACGAGGCATTATACAAAACTTTGAAATGGTTATTGAGAAATATATATTGATAATAATTGGAATTGAAATGGAAAATTTGGATTTTTATAATGATGCATTTTAAAATTGTGGTTGATAACCAAAATTGAAAGATTGTTACAATTATTTTATATTAAAGAAGAGACATCAATATAATACATATTCTTAGGATATTATTAAAATAACTTCAAAAAAGGGGAGGAGAGAGATTTTGATGGTATGTTTTGGGTTATTCCCTTATATCCAAACACGGGTAATTGGGTACATTTCCTCGTCCAAGGAGGAGTCATGACTCATAATATTTGATTCTACACCATTCCTGCATTATTTTACAAGGTTAAGCCATTAAACAATCTGAATCAAAACAAATGATTGAGAATCAAATCACTCGTTTCGCAAAATGTCAATCTAGTTTCTTTCACAAAACATCAACCAACATTATTTTTATATTTCTCTCAACGTGGTTCGTTTCCCACCCGATAAACCCACCATCATATTTCCAGTCTCCACAAACACACAATCACAATACAAGAAAAATCTCTCTTCTTAAATCAAAGTCACACATAGAAAATGAACGACACATCAATCGGCGCTCTTGTGCCTTCAGTCTCAGCCACCAAGCCGGATCCGCCTCGTCACCCTCCGCCACAAACACTATCTATGTCGGAAATGACCGACGCCGCCGCCGCCGGAGCTCCTGCTGAAACCTCTCCGGATGCGCAAGCCGCAGCGGTGGATGAAAACTTGAAGTCTGGCGGGATTGATAAAGATCTGTTGTGTCCGATTTGCATGGGGTTGATTAAAGATGCATTCTTGACTGCTTGTGGCCATAGCTTCTGTTACATGTGTGTGATTACTCATTTGAATAATAAGAGCGACTGTCCCTGCTGTGGCCATTACTTGACCAAAAATCAGCTGTTTCCAAACTTTCTGCTTAATAAGGTAATATTTTTGTTTGGATTAGTGGTGTTATGTGCCATGTTAATGCCTCAATGCTAAGTCTTGAATTTGTTTGCTTATGATAAGACATGCAAAAAATAATAACCAAGGGCTGATCACTAAGAAGGAGAAGATGAATTTCTTTCTTTAGAAGTATGAGGAGTTTGTGTACACTTTCAGAGCTGTTGTGTTAAAGTTTATCATACCTTTTTATTGATAAGCAAAAACTGCATGGCCTTACTGTTACCGTTACCCTGATAAACCGGTTACCATTACCCGGATAATGGTAAATTATAGTTATCTAAAACAACAAGCTTGATTTTTTACACCGTAATGCTGCTACATCATGATGAAACATGCATTTCGTCGTGCCATTTAATAGAAGACATCATTGATGGAAAAAATGGAATGTAATTAACATCATTTGAACTGAAATCAGTCATTTACTTGCTTCTAAATTCATGGAATACAACTATTTATATGAATATCCATATATTATAGATGGATTGGTAAATTACAATTATCGTCGGTTTTAAAAAAATGTTACAGATGTTTACTGCTGAAAATGATAAATTTATCGTTATCGTATTGATTGTACAGTTACACCGACTTATCTCGAAAATGGTGAATGATTGATTGATAATGTTATGGTAATGGGTAATTTATCGTTTCTATAAGAACCCTACTTTCATAGTTTCATATATGGTAGATACTTATGAAT
Organism: Allium fistulosum; assembly: GCA_030737815.1. NCBI lineage: Eukaryota > Viridiplantae > Streptophyta > Magnoliopsida > Asparagales > Amaryllidaceae > Allium > Allium fistulosum. The sequence continues at coordinate 1,183,609,896 of CM060903.1, forward strand.
CTGAATGTCAAAGTAGAGATGTAGTTGTATAATGGATGAACATTTCATACCATGGTAGCATGCATGTGGTTGTAACTTCCATGCAATTCCCAGTAAACCATGAAGTTTTACGTCAGGCATGCTTGATACGTCAAAACTCTTCCACAATCATTACAATTTGCTCATTTTAGATGTAATTGAAGAATCTTATTAAAGATTTGTGATTGTATTTGGTTACCATATTGCAGCTTTTGAAAAAGTCATCTGTTCGTCAAATAGCAAAAACAGCATCACCTATTGAGCATCTCAAAATGTCACTGCAACAGGTCAGATCATTTTGGGCAGTTATTCCATGCTGTAATATTTTTCCAGATCGGATGTTCATACTTGCTCAGCTATGTATAGTTTGTATTGATGTGTGTTAATATCTTTCCTTTCTAAGAGCATCCATAAGGTAATAGGTAAATTTCACTAGCTGAACATTGTCATGCAGTGAATACTAACTTCCACATTCATGTATGAATTTGGCTGGTATTATTATTTTTGTATACATTGGACTAGCTGAATTTAACTAGTTGACATATCTTATTATTATATTTTACAACAAGTTAAAATAACACAAAAAAATCTAATGTAAAATTTTGTGATTTAGCAAATGAGGTGAAATTAGCGTGTATTAACTTATATAATGTAGACGTGAATCAACTTTTAACTAACTTATGACACTGACTTTTATATCAAGAGCTCCATTGTGGATGCTCTAATGTTATTTTAAGATTGCCTCTTGTTAATTTTTTGGAAGACTTATACCCACTTTCATATAGACAGGGTTGTGAAATGTCCATCAAGGACCTAGATAATCTGATTACTCTGCTAGGGGAGAAAAAGCGAAAGATGGAGCAACACGAGGCAGAGACAAATATGCAAATTTTACTTGAATTCCTACATTGCCTTAGGAAAAAGAAGCTTGATGAGTTAAACGAGGTTGTCACCTTAACCACTATCATATTACTTATACAGCGTATTCAAATTATATCTTGCCCCATTTGTTGCTTGAATTTAGTTCTGAAATAATAAAACGAACAATTAAATTGCATGAAGATGCTGATACTGGCTGACCTGCTTTGACGGCTGATTTTGATGATGGAAATTCTTGGCTGCTTAGTTTAATGACCTCAATTTCAAGTTCGCAGCAACTTTCTTCTGCTTTATGATGTTGAAAGTATAGTTGTATTTTATTTTTTAGAAGTTTTTTGGCTGGTAAAACTTTGTATTGCTCGCTCATCACTTATTGCCTCGTTGGATTACATACCTAAATTCGCCTTTTTTGATATTTCTGGCTAGATGAAATGCTTCATCTACTTTTTTCATTTTTAATAAATATTTTGTACTAAGTGGTGACTGGATAAGGTTTTGATATATGTAGGTTCAAACTGATCTAAGGTACATTAAAGAAGACATAAATGCAGTTGAGAGGCATAGAATAGAATTATACAGAGCAAGAGAGAGGTACTCACTGAAATTGCGCATGCTTCATGATGATCCTTATTCAACCAAGATGAGATCTTCCACCAATTACAGGCAAAACAGTATTCATGTCTCTAGTTCCCATGGTTCTCAAGGCGGAGCTTGTTCTGAAAATTTGCAGAGCAAGAGATCAGATTTAAAAATCCAAGGAAACTATCAAGGAAATCAAAAGAAAGAATCTTTTAGTGGTTCCGACTCGCAGCATTCTCTAACACAGTCAGGATTAGCTGTTGCAAGAAAGAGACGTGTCCACGCTCAGGTTAGTGTCGGCCATCAACCATATTATTGGAGAACTGGATGTGCTTAAAGTTTTCTTTCTTGGAGTATTGTTTATTCTATTGGTATTATGGAATTATACATGCCGACATGCATTTGTTTCTCAATTTGAGCATTATTTTTGCTTGGTTAGAATAAGGAGTCTGGCAAGCACCAGACAATCATGTTAATAGTCATAAAAGCATGCTAAAGGATGAACCGATTATTACCTTAGTTTATGATTATTTGACTAACCTAAATATGTCAAGAGTGGTTAAATGTTTTATTAAGGTTGATAGGTTACAAGAATAATCTTTAGTGTGAAACTAGAAGATCATACTACAGTTTTGACGTTCTCTCTTTATGCACAAGGAGCAATTCCCCTGTTTTAGATTGTGGGCATGTGAACGTACAATTAGGACCAATCCTTTAGCAGCCTAATTGGGAGAAAGATTTCAGGACTAGCATTAAACAAGTGGTTGTATACTTTTATATCGTTAGTTACTGTTTAAGGTTATATGAGAATTAAATGAATGTAAATGTTTTTATCAGCATATGAAGATGTTGATCTGGCTTTGGCATATGTGGATGATTATTTATTCCGTGAAAAGATGCTTGGATTGAAGTTTACAACAAAATTGTCTATATATTATTGGATTGGTAGGATGTTGCTTAGTACGAAGTGCATTGATTCCTTAACTTAGTCATTTAAGTATAATATTTGTGCTGCATTGTACAGAAATCAAATTTGGATTTGAAACACTTTTCTTATGTAAGCACTCGATGTTTAACATTTGGATAAATCATTTGCTAATGTAAATAAAACCCAGTGTGCTCACGGTTGCAAGTAATTTGATCCTGGGTTTGGGTCGTCAAAGGGTTTCACATAACTAATGGCTAATCTACAAGTAATAGAAAGGTTTATCACAAAGTGAACAAGGTAATGGATATTCATTTTAGCCAAATAAAAGACAGGGAAGTTTTTGACATCACCATGACAGAAGAGTTATTAAAATTAGTATGTCAGCGATTATTTTATTAGATTTACCTTATATCATGTCCAATTGTTTCTATCAAGTGATTATTTGAAGAAGAAAATACACATTCCAACTTGCACAAATTACAGAATTATCCTAAATTCATGATGGCTAGTTTCAATTGTGTCGTTGTTTGCTGACTTTTATTATGTGCAACTAGTTTTCGTAGTTGTTGATCATTGGACATTCTCGAAGAAAAAAAAAAGCTGAACTTTAAATAAAACAGCTAGAAAATGTAGATAAATTCAAGTTATATAAGCCTTATCATTGACGTGTGTTATGAAAATATGTTACAGTTTAATGAACTACAAGAATGCTACTTGCAAAAGAGGCGTAATGAGACTGCCCAACCACATAGGTCAGATGATAGAGATGTAAAATCCTTTAACCGAGAAGGATATCATGCTGGTCTGGAGGATTTTCAATCTGTTCTAACCACATTTACTAGATACAGGTATGTCCACCTCCATATTACTGATGGTCTCTTTTAAATTATTATACTTCCATTTATGTACAATATGCTGATCGTTTGTTTGTTAATTAGTCGATTACGTGTTATTGCGGAGCTACGACATGGGGACCTATTTCACTCTGCTAATATTGTTTCCAGGTTAGAATCATCAAATCCACTTATTTTTTTCTGCATAACTATATTGAGTCTTGTCGGCAATTGACTTGGTGCGTATAGCATAATCATTCCTTTTCCTACTCGGTTGCTTTAGACTTGCCTCCTTTTGACTAAGCTTTTATTTATTTCTCTTCTCTAATATTCGATCATTTCCGATTAGCAAATATATGAGCTTTTCAAAACACTGACATCTGCTTTTCATTATCTCTTTGTTTTGACGGAAACCCTTATTTCATACCTTTTTTGCAGTATAGAATTTGATCGTGATGATGAGTTATTTGCTACAGCAGGTGTCTCTAAGAGGATTAAAGTTTTTGAGTTTTCTTCAGTAAGATATTAAATTTAGAGCTTGAAAAATGTATTCCAGATGGAAACTTATTGTGCTGATTGCCTTTTAGGTTGTAAATGAACCAGCTGATATGCATTGCCCGATTTTAGAAATGTCCACCCGGTCTAAACTTAGCTGCTTAAGTTGGAACAAGTACTCAAAAAATATCATCGCTAGCAGTGACTACGAAGGAATAGTTACAGTTTGGGATGTAAACACTCGCCAGGTAGTATTATAAACTTTCTTACATAGTTAGTTTGTTTTCTGTTTTCAATTGTTCCTGTGATCTTATTGCAAAAAAATATCTTGATGTTGTGAACTTTAGAGTGTGATGGAATATGAAGAACATGAAAAGCGGGCATGGAGCGTTGACTTTTCTCGAACAGAACCATCAATGCTAGTATCTGGAAGTGACGATTGCAAGGTATATTATTGATTAAAAAGAATCTGTACTTGATAATCTGTTAACTTGTATAAGTATAAGCTTTTGTCAGAAAATTGTATTGGAATATAATCAGATGAAATTAAAGTAACTCAGTATAAGTGTAACAGTATAACACTTCACAATTTTTCATTTCTGTATATGACAAGAAGAATTGAAAGCAACATATTGACTATCAGTATAAGTGTAACAGTATAACACTTCACAATTTTTCTTTCCTGTATATGACAAGAAGAATTAAAAGCAACATATTGACTATCAGTTTTTAGCAACATATGCATACTACTATGTGGCGACTTGGTCTTTATTTGGAGGGTACCACATGTGCATAAGCAAGGTTCAACATTTCAGCCGGCACATTGGAACTCCGGCAATTCTGTCCCGGTTCCGGCGTCGACCGGAGTGAAAAATTATGTTCTGGATCTAGGTTAAACTAAAAACACTGTACTAAAAATACCATTCTCCATTGAAGCCGAGGTCGAAGTTGTGGCTCAATTTGACGTTGTATTGAAGAAGCGCTCTCTCTTGCGAAATCAGCAAGCAACGAATTTTTTTTGTAAGAGAATTGTTGACTGCTGTTGGAATTGGAATTTAGGGCTGGAGTGAGAGAAGAGAGAAGAAGCATTCAAAATGTTTTTGGGGTTAAGTTGGGCTGGGTTTAAAAATAAAATTATATGGTTTAAATTGATGGCTGAACTGGTTTACATTTTGCAATTACTTTGTATAAAAAAAATTAGGATTAGATAAAATTTAGGGGTTAGGCCTGCTATACAAATTGAAATTGTTTGATTTTAATTTATATAAATAAATTTAGCTTATATAATTTGTATAAACTTTATTAAGAAATTATTCATAACTTTAGGTAGTTGATTATGGCAAATTGTGATATAACGTAATTTATATAAATACAATTCATATGATTATCGAAGAAACAGTTTTTGTGTTAATTTTTTATATTATATGTTTTGTCATATTCACTGTACTTTGAATGATTTACTTTGATTTAGTATAAGCATTGCATGTTCATTGACGAATTTACAAAATAAGTACCGGAGTTCGCAAACCGGAATTAAAACGGAATTTCTGAAATTTTTGAAATGGAAACGAAAATTTGAAATTTTCGGATGACCGGAACCAAAACGAAAACCGGAATGTTGAACCTTGACATAAAGTCATTATATTGCAAATGTTAGGATTTCAATTAAAATGTCTTCATTTCGATAATTATATGATTGTAAAAATCAGGTCAAAGTGTGGTGCACAAAACAAGAAGCAAGCGCCATGAATATCGACATGAAAGCAAATATCTGTTGTGTGAAATATAATCCTGGGTCTAGTGTTCATGTGGCAGTAAGCTTCTCCTCTTATTTGTTTTCGCTCGATTCCCTTAATCATGGTTTGAGTAATCTTTCCTTAATCATAGATCAAGTGTGCAAGTGATTACTTTTTTCAGGTTGGCTCTGCTGATCACCACATTCACTACTTTGATTTAAGAAATACAAGTGTTCCACTACTTGTTTTTAAGGGTCACAGAAAAGCAGTTTCATATGTGAAATTTTTATCCAACAACGAGGTTGCATCTGCATCGACAGATAGTACATTGCGCTTATGGGACGTGAATGATAACTGCCAGGTATGTGAAAGATACAAAGTGCATAATTAAAAGCTATCATTTTCTGTATATTTTTTGTTTTTGCTTGCGCGCGCACACAAACACGCACACAAACACAGACGCGCGCGTGCGCGAGATTTTCTATTTTGTCAAAGTAGAGCGCCCTTATGATTTTCTCTCCTATCGTCCACTATCCTTTTGTTGAAATTTACGTAAATCTTTCAAATAAAATGATAGTATTAGCTGTATCATTATATTTACATCAATATTCTCTAAACATCTTATTTTCTGTTTTATTATTATCAATACTATTTATTATTTTACAAATATATTTATTGATTTTGTTATTTTCAACTTATAATAATTCTGCATGTTATTATATTTTATTTAGATTTATTACATTATGTAGTTAAAAAAATAGAAAAATAGACACAAAGACAAATTTTGATAAAAAATTAGGCTGAAGGACAACAAGTTTTTTTTAGACTGAAGGACAATGCTAATTATAACTAGCATTTGTATAGTGCAAAATTGAATATAATATTAGTTATAACTAGCATTCAATGTAGTGTAAAAATTGAATATAATGCTAGTTATAACTAGCATTCAATGTAGTGTAAAAATTGAATATAATGCTAGTTATAACTAGCATTTGTCTTTCAGCCAATTTCTCTCTCTAAAGCTTGTCGTTCTCCCTAATTCCCACTGATATAGAAAATGTTTTTATTTATTGGTATTGTTGCTTTTATATATTTTATTAGTTTGCATATGTTATTATAAAAAGTCCACAATAGTTTTAATAATCATAAATTGAGTTATATAAGGCAAAAATAATATGAACTTTTTGCTGAGATTGAGATTTGTATTTATGGTCTTATTTGTGTATCGAATTTTTCATTCGATTTTTGTTCTGAAGAGGATTCGAACTCTAACCTTTATTTTGCTTCCGCATTATTAGCACTTGTCACGCGCTTTATTGTCATTTATTTTGATATGTATATATTTTCTCAGGTGAGGACATTCAAAGGGCACACAAACGAGAAGAACTTTGTCGGTCTTACAGTAAACAACGAGTATATTGCATGTGGAAGTGAAACAAATGAAGTATATGTGTACCATAAGGTAAGGTATCATAAGTATGTGTAGTATACATATTTTCATAATTCTCTATAATATACCCTCATATTAAGGTGAATTTATAAAATTGTTCTAGGCTATATCTAGACCTGCAGCATGGCATAGATTCAGCTCATCTGAAATGGAAGATGGAGATGACGATTCGATGTCGTATTTCATTAGTGCAGTTTGCTGGAAAAGTGATAGCCCTACAATGCTCACAGCAAATAGTCAAGGAACAATTAAAGTTCTTGTGCTGGCAGCTTAATTTAAATGGCACCTCACTAATTCTGTATACTATTATTTAAGCAAATATATAAATTTATTTTGTGAATGCATATGCAGTGTATGTATAATGCGCGTTTATTTGGCTCTCTGCAGGTAATGTTTAGTAGTAGACAGAGCCATAGGGAAAACGTTTACTGAAGAGTTTACTTTAGATATCTAGCTACTGCTAGTGATTATACGAATACTTATTCGTGCACATCCCTACACATACAAATTTAAAAATCCATGCACATTTTATACATGTATACAGGCACACATGTTAAGAATGGGCTTCCCGAAGTGATTTCGGTGGATTGATGTCCTACCCTCACAAAGGCAATATAAAAAAATCACAAAGGGGACGTTGATCATTGATCGAACCACTGCTGAAATATTTTGTGTCACAACAGTCTACAAAATCCTCCTTATATAATGATGTATGTAGTCAAGGTTTAAAAGATACCGACAGGAGTTCCACTTCCTTCATTAAATTCATCGATGAATTATATCGAACATGTGCCTTTTAATCTGTGCAGTTAAAGCGCTCGGTGGATTCAATGCGGTAGAGGTGCAAAAAGTCATAGCGGGGATGTAGCGAAGATATAGCGGGATATATCGAATTACTCTAAAATAGCATATAAATCCCATACTTATTGTTTTTACAAATATATAGATAGTAATTATGTGAAAAATTAACATTCAATTGAATTATAATTAATACAAAATAAGTTTAAATAAAAATATGTGCAAATGTATTGTAAATGAACGTAAAACTGTTATATAACTTAATTTAATTTAGTAGAATATTAGAGTATTATCATTTCTAAACATATATCAAAAATTCAATGAAATTAATTAATTTCATAATTTTTATAGCGTATAAATATCATTTTTCAATCCAATTTTTTATAGAAGATATAGCGGAAATAGCGAAATATAGCGGAAATAACGGGATATAGCGGAAATAACGGGGATTAAAGCGGAAAGGCTACATGTTGGGGATATATGGAAAAATCGTAGCGGTAGGAATCCGCTATAAGATATATCAGAGTTATAGCGGGGCATTAACTGCACAGCTTTTAATACATAAGGTAGATGTCTATGATATGCTCTTAGAATATAAAGCGGAAGTAGAAAATATAACATGCAACAAAATTAGAATGCTTTGATTTGATCGAATATGCTAGCATCTTAGATATGAACTTCAAGCGTACTTAAAAGGAATATGATTCTCTCAAATCATTCATCTTTATGCTATATAATGATGTGCTGGTGAGGAGTAATCAAAATTATGTTGGTTTTTTATTAGATCTATGATTGGGTGAAGTCGAGTCAACCTTTTCTTTTAAGAGATATACATTTATGACTAAACACATATGTCTAATTTGGTTTCAGCTAAAGTTAAGTTTATGACTCGATGTTAATAGAGTTAAGAGTATTTCCTATGTTGGAACTTGCTTAGTCTGCCGCGGGTAAATTAAATGACTTTCAGAAAATAGTCTCTATTTGGATGATAGTGCATCTATAAAGTCCAATTGGTCTTTGTTAGATCCAATCTAGTTTATTTAAATAAAATTAAATTTTATTTAATTAATTTATTGTTTATATAGTTTTGACTATATCAATATATACACATGTGCAACGTAGCAATGTGTACATATTAATGTATACGTATATATATTGGGATTCATATCCATAACATATACATTCACTATTTGTATAATATGTTTTGACCGTCTCAAAATTGTTTAATATGATAAATACTTATGTATGTATGTATGTATATTTCGAAAATAATATATATATATATATATATATTAATGAAATGAAATTAAAATATCAAATTCAATTTTGATTAAGTCAATAAAACTTGAAGTCAAAATTCTATATTTTAAATATCTTATCAAGGCTTGGTAAAACATTTTGAATTCAAATCTAGATTTTCATAATTACTAATTTAAATATTAATAATTAATTTGAAATTATGTATAACTATATATAATAATTCTGAGCTGAAAATAATTTTTGTTATAAATAATATTTTTTCTAAACACACACATATATAACTATTAAATATGTGCAAACAAATTAGTATATATATTTTATTATAAGATAAATACTTTAAAATATACATATGTATATAACTTTAATTCGGCCATAAAAATAATTTCTTTTAATCCATAAACAATTCAATAAATAAAATATTTTATATATTATCATTAAATATAAATAATGTTTTAAAATAATAAAATTGTGTATATCTCTACTATTAATAAAGAGAATTCAATGAACATGATTTCCGTGGTGTCCTTTTTAAATTCTCAAAATAACCATATCCATCAACGGAATCTCACCACCGATTTGCAACCTTCACCATCATCCCCTTTACGATTAATTACCCATCAACGGAATTTTACTATCAATATGTCACTGATACTACGAACAAAACAACTTGAAATAAAAGTGTTGTGACTACCAAAACCTTTGCACTTACAACACACAACTGTCCACTCATTTCTTTTTATTAATTAAAAAGTAAATATCTCTGAATAGTAGATGCACGTACGTGCGTTTTATACTAGTATATATATATATATATATATATATATGTGTGTGTGTGTGTGTATATGTATGTATGTAATTTAAAAATGATTCGGCTGAAGAAAAAAAGTAATTTTTTGTTGAAAGCTATTTATATATGTATGTTTGTATGTATGTATAAATGAATATTGATTTAAAATTAGCAACATTTCTAATTCGTTATAATTATTAGAAAATATAAAATGTATTTTAGAAAATAAGCATGGATGTTTGTAAAGTTTTTTTAAAACTATGGTTATTTTATATAATATAATTATATAATAGAATCTAAATAATTTACAATGTTGGTGAGACAATCATTACATGTACACAATTGTTATAAGTGAAAGAACTAGGCCGGTTAATAGTGAGTAAATTGGGTGAATCTAAAAAAAATTCCCTATTTGGATTATATTGGGCCTATTAAGTCTAATGGATATCATCACTAGATCCAATCTAATTAATTTTAATAATATCATATTTTATTAATATTGTTCTTATTTTAATTAATTAATCATATTAATTAATTAAATTTAATGTTTACTAGGTTAAAATTTTGGAAAGGTAAGAACATATCTAATATGTTCATGTTTCAAATTGTGTGACAAACGTTTAAAACTTGAAGTAAGGGTACTTTAGTTGGGTGTTTGTATTCTATCATTTAATTATGAAAAGGGTTAAATTGTTAATTATTGAAACAACTTAATAGATCATAAATATGACAACTATGCAATTAATTAGGAGTTACATTTGTCACTTTTGGAAGGAGAAATGTCACATGAGCATACAGGGTGTAAAATGCAAATGCATGACATGATATGGCAACAAAATGATATATGAAGATGTGTATTATTATACACACATACATAATGATTCAAGAGCAACTAATGTAATAAATTCCAAACTCAAACCTTTGAATAAGAAAAGGCCTAATAAACTTCTAAAAAAATTGCAGGTTTTTCCACTTTCTTCTCATGTAAAATCCTAATTAAGTTTAGATCCAATTCAGACAAAGTAATTTGTAAATTCCATAATTTATTCATAGCAAAAAGAGAGGCAATATATGAACTTACATAATTGCAACTTGCATGAAAAGATCAACCGGTACTATGAAATACATGTGTTTAATTTTAATTTTAGAAACAACATTTGTAATTATACACACATGTGCGTATGTGTCATACAAACAAACTTCCATTATATATATATATAGTCAAAATAATTAACATTTAGACCACAACAATTTTAGCTTCACATTAATATATACATACACACACAGATGTGTGTGTGTGTGTATAACTGTATCTATGTATGTATATATGTATGTGTGTGTGTGTATGTGTGTTTGATTATATCCAAAACAATTGATCATTGTGTGTGTGTATAAATCATTCAATGACCAATGGGAAAGTCTGGAGAAAGATTGAGTGACCAATGGTAGTAGGCACCAGTATATTAATTCGGGAGGCGGGAAGAGGGATTGAGGTGCGTAGCCTCGCACTGTAGGATAAGTAGACGTTGCAATGTTGCGTAAAATACATTTAGAAGAGATATTACACAAATACATAAGTTCATAACATAAAGATCAAATTACATTGTTGTTTTTTTATTTGATTTAACTTATAAACAACAAGTGTAATAAATCAAAATTTAACTAAAACACGATGACTATATATATATATATATCACATACATGAGTTTGGGCTAAGCGTAAACATGTTTAAGTATGAAACAAATATAAACTTAATCTGTAGACCTAGCCTTTCATGAGACCTTAATTTGAGATTTCTTCTTAGATCTCTAAGTAGATCCACACTCAGCTTGACAAGAGAAGGATGAACCACTTATATTTTATTTTATTTGATGTTTTTGATTTGATTTGGAGCTGGAAAAAATATGGAATGAAGCAATGAGATTTCGGCCATGGCAAGGAAGGAAGAGAGAAGAAAAGTGAATGAAGGAATGCAGCAAATAAATTAGTGGATTTATTTTAATTGAAGAAATGAAACATTTCTCATTCTTTTATTTAAAACTTCTCTAATCAATTCCCTTAACTTTCTCCCTTTCTCCACCCCTATACCTTCGATATGAGGCTACCCATATTGTTTCCATGTTATGGAAAAAAATTTCCTTAAATTCCTAATGCAATTTATTTAAACTCATTTAAAATTACATCGATATCGTATATCAATGTGCGTAGATATAAATTTTACATATGTATCCAGATAATTATAAACAATTCCTTGATATAAAATAAAATAAATAATATTAATATTTATCAAATCTTAACTAATTTAACAAATTTACAATAATTTCTAAATTAATTAAATTGTGTGGTTTTCGGTGGATTCACAAATATGGTTGTGTGACTCAGAGATGTGAATTCAATCAACAATTATTTAACAATTCAAATATTAACGTTCACACGTAGCGTGAGATAGTGGTGTGATAATTTGGCCGAATTCATCGCTTACAGACCTTTTGTAACACCCCCACCTCTATACCCATACTATCCAAGAGTATACTGAGTAATACTGTCAGATAATACAGAGATGATGCAATATGTGGTACACGTGAATATTCCCTTAGGCTAACACTGGTACGTGTTAAATACCGATTAACTCATCTATACGTACACAGTATTGGCACAAAACAAAAACATGTGTGCCTTTAGGATAGAACAACACACAATATACAATAAATAACAGAGAACATAAAATCAAAAACGCAATGACAATATATAATTCTGAATATACAAGATATGTCCATTATACATACAAGAGGCTATACAATACAAAATGATAATATCTATACTATATACCTAATCTCCTCTATGCCCAATAAACATAATGTCACATACCGAATTTTCGACTTTCGAAAATTCGACATCGATACTCACTTTATCGACTGCCGAGCAATCGAGTGCCGGAAACTCCAATAGTGAGGGTTTTAGATAAAGAAAAAGGCAGAAGAAGAAGAAGGTAGAAGAAAGAAGAGAAGAACAACAGAACAACATCAGAACAGAAAACAATATCAGAATCTCACATATCGCAGCGGAACAATATATAATAGATAACACTAGTCTTTTAAAACAAAGAACTATATCAGCTTATACATACATCAATCATCAGAGTCAATATACAACAATGGACAGTTATATAAACTTGTCCTCATACAGAATACACAGCGGAATAAATACTATCAGATACAAATACTACGCCTCGCCATCCAGCTTGCTTTCAAAGCTCCAGAATATTCAGAATATCCTGATAACATAACTCTAGACTGCCCGTGTGGAAATTGGTGGGCACCCAGAGTTTAGAAGGGAAACAATAAACTCCGAGTCAGTCATGGTGACTGGTGTGAGATCGTAAAACAGTTATTTATCTTTAAAATAAACAACAGAAAAATTTTAAAATAAATTCGCAATGCTTTTGGAAAATGAAACTACCATAAGACCTCCCGCCACACACACAATGCAAACGCAGATTTGGAGGAGATTTCTTCTTATGATAGTCAAAGATGCTTACTACGCAAAATCAAATCATTTTTGATATTATTATTAGTGCATAGTGTAGAAAACATTTCGAAAGTAGAATATTAATCTTAGCCGACATAGGTACCATTATAGTATGTCTACTATAGCTACCATATTAAATGGCAGGTTCTACAACTAAAACCGTACAAGGCTCGTATTGTTTCTTTGGATTTCCAACAAATGGTCAGGCTAAGGAACTTCCTTTTCCACGATGGGTACGTCCCTGGAATAGACGACCCGAGAACCTAACCGGATCTCTGCCAACACAAAACCGGGTTACCTCTGCAAAAATAGGTAACTACTGACACGCGTATGCCATCCCCCGATCGTAACCGATCTTCCCAAGGATCCCCGATTTCCAACAAACCACATAGATAATAATGCAGCAACCACATAGGTTAAGTATCTGGGCTCCATACCATGATACCACCTCTATCCAGAAGGAATGACATACACTAAGGGGCGCTACTCCCTAAAACCTTGCTGCATCCTTCCTGTTTCGACCATTTCCGGGGTGTGAGGCTCGACGAAGTCTCGTCCACAAAGCTACGCTTTCTACAAAGCCATGCTTCGGGTCAAACAAAATGATCAACCTATGATCACAAAGATATAAGATCAAACAAATGATCATATCACAAATGATCAAACACTGATCATTTCACAGCAACACTCAGTATGCCACGTTACCAAATTGGGATATATCGCTGATAAATTTCAACTACATAACCTCTGAGCTCGTACATCTCAGAGAAGGGTGTTAAGCTAAGAGAATAAATTCTCCGCCACCAACAGAAATGTATTTGAAAGAAATCAGCTTTATATCTCAAATTGTAACGTCAGACACACAATCCATACAAGTCTGTTCCGGGATCGAACAGAACCGAAGGCACTTCTCACGAAGCCCTTGCATATCCGGATAAATTTCTAATCACGTCCGGACTTCCCGTCACTAAGGGTGATAAAACCTCTAAACCGGAGATCAGCCGATGTAGAGTAACTCGACGGTAATCCTTCCGTTTTCAAAAATATCCGGTCTTCAACACCGGTCTTCGAATGCAATTCATAACGACGTATCACATATTCGGAATGGGTTATACGACCCCATGGTCCTTTCCCGGCTAACCCGAATAGTGAGCGATTATTCAAAAATAAGTGTGGCATTCAAATTCATCCAATTCACAACAAATACCTATCTAAAGGTAATTATTGATAGTCGGTTATTTAACTATCAATAAAGATGCGCAACATCATCAGATTCCAAATAATTTTCCAAATTATTTATTCTTTCAAAATATCTTTACTAGATATAAAATTTCCACACTTAACCGTTTGAAAACAATTTCAAATTAATTTCCACATTTTATTTTATCTTTGAAGATAAAATCTCAAAACAGTTCATTTCATATTGGAAAAGCATTTCCATACTTATTTAAAAATAAGTATTTCACAAATCTATTTATTTTCAACATTTGAAAATATTCGATATACTTAAATCGATATTAAGTATATATTCATTCTTTTAAGGAAAACATTCTCTTAAGCACATTTATTTGAGTCAAAACGAATGTTACGTAAAACATCGTTACGAACGACTCAAAATCACTAGTATAGGGATTCGAATTTTAAGATAGATATGTAAATCCCAATACTATATAAAACATTTCCTTTTGGAAATCATTTACTATAACAACAGTGTTATAGTCCGCCATTTCCTTAATTTTCGAAATCGTCTATTTCAACAATAAATGTTGAAATCTATGGTTTCGATATTTAACACGTTTTTAAAACATCTTTTAAAACAATTAACTTCATTTATAATATCGCTTTCCCAAACATAACCATTTTCACTTAAAAATATATTCACTGTCCAAAATCGTGAATATACTTCATTTAACCCAATTCCAATCATTTCTACACATTTTCATTTCAATAGAAATTCGCTATCCAAATCGCGAATATATCTACTTTAATACCCTTCTATATTTAAATTTATCAAATTCAATTGATTTCGAATTTATAAAACAACGTTTATAAATTCTCTTTCTATTTTATAACAACTTTGACTTATAAATCTTCCTTTTTATTAACTTCGATCAATATTCCATTTAAAAGCAAAAGCCCAATTTATAGGTAAATTCCTTAAAATCTTTTATTTTACAATTCCATTCATTTTATAACTTCATACTTTATAAATCTATAAACTTCAACTTTATAAATCTATAAACTTCAAATCTTCACAATTTATAATTTTATAAATTTCCTAGCTTTACAACTCATAATTCTATAAATTTTCTATCTTTAAAATTTATAATTCTATAAATTTTCTATCTAACACTTATAAAAACTCGTTTTAAATCTCAATAATCTTAATTGATAAATATCAATTTTGTGCATCTTGTACATACATCGTTTTTAATGATTCAAAAATCCAACTTAAATTATTTTATAGATTAGTTAACTATTTATTTCAAAAATCATCTTTTGGTTATATTTCACAAACATTTTAATTTCCATAACTTTAAATTTATAACCTTTATTTATTTAAAGTAAATCAATTCAAAGATTCAAATAAAACGTATACTTTCAAATAATCACTTTCAAAATCTCTTTTTAAAGTTAAATCGTTATTTTTAAACTTCAAAATTTGAATCCAATGATGCAACGCATCAATTAGTCCATCACAACAGTCAATATCATATATCAATATGATAACAGGATATACATCAATATCTGTAAATAAATAAAAACTGGTGAGGAATCCAGTTGGATCCCTCCAACCTGTTTTTCTGCATCCAAAGACGTTAGCACAATACCAATTCCACTTCGAGGTGGAATATCGCGGTATATGGGTTTTTATAAATATCCGCTTACTAACGGCGCAATAGGGTCTCATCCGCTATACGAGGCGGGAAATCAATCAATCCAATATATACATATGCCAATATGTATATATTGCTATATATATAATAGATATATCCTACTATATCTAATATCACATCCAAATAACAAGCAATCAGTCAATAACTGCAAAATTTAAATTTTCCTTCGAGTGAGAAAATCTCACCTTCGCTTCTATTTGCAATCCATTTTCCATTCCTTCTTTTGTTTTCTCGATTTATAGACCTTGTATAAACATTTAATACAATTTATCAATATTCGAAAAAAATCGAATAACAATTTCTTTTTAATGGATTAAATTGGTTAACACTTTTAATTTTAACTAATCTAATAATTAATTTCCTATTAGTTAAATTAAATTAGCCAAATTATTCTACTAACAAATTTTCTCTTTTAATAATTTTATTTAACTATAATTTAAAATTTAAACTAAGTCTTCCTTTAAAACTACTTTATTATTTTATTTATTTATTTTTTTTCCATCTAAAAACTTGTTTAAACCCTTTGAAAATTATATGTAACTAAACAAACTAAATTTAAACCAAACTTCTTTTAATACATTAAATCAACTATAAATTCTTTTTAACAATTTGTCTTAACAAAAATTAAATTCGAAACAAATCTCCCTTTGATAGATCATTTTACCTAACAAATTTTCCTTTTACCGTATAAAACTATTTATTCTCTAAACTATTTTTAAATTTTCTATACTTTCAAAATCCTATAAATATATATATATATATACTGTTTCACTTATTTCCTTTTGAAATTTCAGAATTTTACCTTACAAATTATAATAATTTTTTTTCTTTCTGAAATGCATTTTAAAATAAACAAATAAACTACCTTACTGTTTTCAATCGAGCCCAGTGCCACCCCAGCGTCTGCCGCCTGCTTGTCGCCACCGCGACGCTTGAATTCGCCGCCAACACCTCAATCGCGCGCCGCCGTTCGTGGGCCACCACCCCGATATCCATCACTGTCGCCGCTCCCCATCTCGTTGCTGCTGCCGCCGCATTGCCTCACGCGAACAATCGCGAGTCGTCATCTCTGTCGCGAAACCCTAGGTCGATCGCGACCACCCCCATCTCAGAACCCCAACTCGCGTGCGCGCGAGCGCCAACCTCCCATCGAATCGAAGCGTGCCCTTCTTCCAGTCGCGAGTCGATCCCGAGCCTTCCCTGCCCTTTCCACGAATTGATGAAGCCTCGAGATATCTTCGTTCGATTTGAAAGTACAAGGGCAGGCGGCCATTGTTTTGTAAACGAGAATGACTCGTTCGTTTATTTTATTTTGAAGAGAAAAGGCTTCGGCCATTAATTTTAATTCGAACGAAATGTTACCATTTGAATTTCTCTTCTGTGAATTTACTTAGATAGACGAAGGAAGATGATTATTTAAAATCGAAGGGGGATGGGTTGCACGATCTTCTTTCGTGATTGTAGGCGTGGTTTAAGGCAGAGACAAAGGGAAGCTGTCCCTTGTTTTAAATGATTTAAATTTAAATTTAAATCAAATTCGTTTTTAAAATTTCAACGCGTTAAATTTCCGTGTGCTCACATATCAACTCCGAAAATTACGAAAATTGAAATCCGGCAAAAATACAACATTCCGAACCCAGTGGAACTGGTTTCGTCGAATTCCGAGACTGTTTGAAAAATGACTATTTTTAAATATCGGTTTGAACGATTATTTTCAAAACTGAACAAATCATTTTCAAATTCGATTCTGAAGCTTCTATTATTTCCAGTATAATCAATACGAATTTTCTAAGTCTTCATATTATTTTTAATCAGCTTAAAACTGAAGATTCAAATTTTTATCCAGTTCAATAGATTAAATTATAAAATTTAATCGCCAAATTCTGAATTATATTCGGGATTCAAATTAAATCATCGTTCCAATATTTAAAATTAATTAAATATTTTCAATTTAATTCGTTCAAAATTCTGGGTCATTACAGACTTCCCTCCTTAAAAGAATTTCGTCCTCGAAATTACAAGTTAGGAAAAAATGTCCTTAACTCGTCTACTATTTTTCACAATCCAATAGTTTTTATCAAATTTATCAAAACAAATCTTTCTACTAAAGATTCGTTATCATTTAACTAAATTTCAACATCAACTTTAAGTTTCAAACAATCATTGTTTAATTTCTCAATTCAAATTCGGATTTAAATTCAAATTTTAAACTTTCAAAATTTTGTCAAAAATTTTCTAACACTCAAAATTTTCGAAAAATTTCGCCAGCGTCTCCTTTGCGCGGCTAATACGGCACGACTACAAAACGTCCCTACGGACTCTCAGATTTCAAAAAGAAAAAGAAAAAAACCAAGCGGCTAGAGAAATAAGTCATCAAATCTCATATTCGAATTTAAATACATACCTTTTTCGAGCAATTCAAATTTATCTTCGAAATCTAAATTCCAATTCCTTTATAACACCTGTATATCCTACTAGCCATAATATCTAGTTACATATTCAAACCATTTTGTAAATTCTATTACAAAAATTTCAATATAAACTACTTATATCATCTTTAGTTCACTATTGAAGTTATATCCATTATCTTCAATTTTACATTTCAGATTTTATTTGAATTCAATTTCACATTTCAATTCCTCATTTGAGTTAAATTTACCATTCAATTCAATTCATTTGCTTACAAATTCGAAATGAGTTTCAACATTTAATTTCACTTTCATTAAATTGATTCACTTATACTTGCTTTGATTTAACTTCATTCTTTTAAGTTAAATTTATTCTACCAAAATTTAATCTGTATAAGTTATCAACTTAGTAATATTTCATAAGTATCTTTATATAGCATTCCAGAGTTTATCAACATTTCAAAACCATTTTTGAAAACAATTCAAATTTATCTTTTGAATTTTCTAAAACAAAAATCCAAATTTTTTCAAACACTTCCATTTAAAACAATTTTGCAGCAATTTCTCTTCTGGAAACCCGAAAATGAACACCAATGATGCCGCGGTCATCATCGAAGTTATTTTCCAGCAACCGAAAAGAGTTTAGAGCTTTTCATCTCTTCAAAACATTTTTCAAACCCTTTGAAATTCATTTTCAAATCCAAAAAGATTTAAACTTTCTAAATCTCCAAAATTTTCAAATTCTTCTCTGGAATTCTATTCCAAATTACAAATCACATTTATAATTTACATTCTTTAAATTTCATTTGTATGTGAATTTATTTCTTATTCAATTTTAGTGATGATAATTCACTATTATTACTTCCTAACATCCATGCAACCATATACTATAGTACTTTATAGAAAACATTTCTTTTCTATACAAAAATAGTTTTGGGCAAAATTATTTCATTTACCCTATTTAAAACAATACTGTGTCGGTTTATCTTGTTTAAGAGTTTAGAAACCCCTATCGATTACAGTTAGCTAGACTGCACCGACCAGAATCCATAAACAATCAACCGATAAGTCAACACAATACAAAACAATTTCATATTCATATAACAAATACGCGCTCATATCTATTATTACACTCAAACTCATTCTAGAGTACTGCTGACTCTATCTTTAAAGAGTAACACCCAACAGAGCAGGGTTGTCGCTTAACCATATGCTTTGATACCACGCTGTCACATACCGAAATTTTCGACTTTCGAAAATTCGACATCGATACTCACTTTATCGACTGCCGAGCAATCGAGTGCCGGAAACTCCAATAGTGAGGGTTTTAGATAAAGAAAAAGGCAGAAGAAGAAGAAGGTAGAAGAAAGAAGAGAAGAACAACAGAACAACATCAGAACAGAAAACAATATCAGAATCTCACATATCGCAGCGGAACAATATATAATAGATAACACTAGTCTTTTAAAACAAAGAACTATATCAGTTTATACATACATCAATCATCAGAGTCAATATACAACAATGGACAGTTATATAAACTTGTCCTCATACAGAATACACAGCGGAATAAATACTATCAGATACAAATACTACGCCTCGCCATCCAGCTTGCTTTCAAAGCTCCAGAATATCCAGAATATCCTGATAACATAACTCTAGACTGCCCGTGTGGAAATTGGTGGGCACCCAGAGTTTAGAAGGGAAACAATAAACTCCGAGTCAGTCATGGTGACTGGTGTGAGATCGTAAAACAGTTATTTATCTTTAAAATAAACAACATAAAAATTTTAAAATAAATTCGCAATGCTTTTGGAAAATGAAACTACCATAAGACCTCCCGCCACACACACAATGCAAACGCAGACTTGGAGGAGATTTCTTCTTATGATAGTCAAAGATGCTTACTACGCAAAATCAAATCATTTTTGATATTATTATTAGTGCATAGTGTAGAAAACATTTCGAAAGTAGAATATTAATCTTAGCCGACATAGGTACCATTATAGTATGTCTACTATAGCTACCATATTAAATGGCAGGTTCTACAACTAAAACCGTACAAGGCTCGTATTGTTTCTTTGGATTTCCAACAAATGGTCAGGCTAAGGAACTTCCTTTTCCACGATGGGTACGTCCCTGGAATAGACGACCCGAGAACCTAACCGGATCTCTGCCAACACAAAGCCGGGTTACCTCTGCAAAAATAGGTAACTACTGACACGCGTATGCCATCCCCCGATCGTAACCGATCTTCCCGAGGATCCCCGATTTCCAACAAACCACATAGATAATAATGCAGCAACCACATAGGTTAAGTATCTGGGCTCCATACCATGATACCACCTCTATCCAGAAGGAATGACATACACTAAGGGGCGCTACTCCCTAAAACCTTGCTGCATCCTTCCTGTTTCGACCATTTCCGGGGTGTGAGGCTCGACGAAGTCTCGTCCACAAAGCTACGCTTTCTACAAAGCCATGCTTCGGGTCAAACAAAATGATCAACCTATGATCACAAAGATATAAGATCAAACAAATGATCATATCACAAATGATCAAACACTGATCATTTCACAGCAACACTCAGTATGCCACGTTACCAAATTGGGATATATCGCTGATAAATTTCAACTACATAACCTCTGAGCTCGTACGTCTCAGAGAAGGGTGTTAAGCTAAGAGAATAAATTCTCCGCCACCAACAGAAATGTATTTGAAAGAAATCAGCTTTATATCTCAAATTGTAACGTCAGACACACAATCCATACAAGTCTGTTCCGGGATCGAACAGAACCGAAGGCACTTCTCACGAAGCCCTTGCATATCCGGATAAATTTCTAATCACGTCCGGACTTCCCGTCACTAAGGGTGATAAAACCTCTAAACCGGAGATCAGTCGATGTAGAGTAACTCGACGGTAATCCTTCCGTTTTCAAAAATATCCGGTCTTCAACACCGGTCTTCGAATGCAATTCATAACGACGTATCACATATTCGGAATGGGTTATACGACCCCATGGTCCTTTCCCGGCTAACCCGAATAGTGAGCGATTATTCAAAAATAAGTGTGGCATTCAAATTCATCCAATTCACAACAAATACCTATCTAAAGGTAATTATTAATAGTCTGTTATTTAACTATCAATAAAGATGCGCAACATCATCAGATTCCAAATAATTTTCCAAATTATTTATTCTTTCAAAATATCTTTACTAGATATAAAATTTCCACACTTAACCGTTTGAAAACAATTTCAAATTAATTTCCACATTTTATTTTATCTTTGAAGATAAAATCTCAAAACAGTTCATTTCATATTGGAAAAGCATTTCCATACTTATTTAAAAATAAGTATTTCACAAATCTATTTATTTTCAACATTTGAAAATATTCGATATACTTAAATCGATATTAAGTATATATTCATTCTTTTAAGGAAAACATTCTCTTAAGCACATTTATTTGAGTCAAAACGAATGTTACGTAAAACATCGTTACGAACGACTCAAAATCACTAGTATAGGGATTCGAATTTTAAGATAGATATGTAAATCCCAATACTATATAAAACATTTCCTTTTGGAAATCATTTACTATAACAACAGTGTTATAGTCCGCCATTTCCTTAATTTTCGAAATCGTCTATTTCAACAATAAATGTTGAAATCTATGGTTTCGATATTTAACACGTTTTTAAAACATCTTTTAAAACAATTAACTTCATTTATAATATCGCTTTCCCAAACATAACCATTTTCACTTAAAAATATATTCACTGTCCAAAATCGTGAATATACTTCATTTAACCCAATTCCAATCATTTCTACACATTTTCATTTCAATAGAAATTCGCTATCCAAATCGCGAATATATCTACTTTAATACCCTTCTATATTTAAATTTATCAAATTCAATTGATTTCGAATTTATAAAACAACGTTTATAAATTCTCTTTCTATTTTATAACAACTTTGACTTATAAATCTTCCTTTTTATTAACTTCGATCAATATTCCATTTAAAAGCAAAAGCCCAATTTATAGGTAAATTCCTTAAAATCTTTTATTTTACAATTCCATTCATTTTATAACTTCATACTTTATAAATCTATAAACTTCAACTTTATAAATCTATAAACTTCAAATCTTCACAATTTATAATTTTATAAATTTCCTAGCTTTACAACTCATAATTCTATAAATTTTCTATCTTTAAAATTTATAATTCTATAAATTTTCTATCTAACACTTATAAAAACTCGTTTTAAATCTCAATAATCTTAATTGATAAATATCAATTTTGTGCATCTTGTACATACATCGTTTTTAATGATTCAAAAATCCAACTTAAATTATTTTATAGATTAGTTAACTATTTATTTCAAAAATCATCTTTTGGTTATATTTCACAAACATTTTAATTTCCATAACTTTAAATTTATAACCTTTATTTATTTAAAGTAAATCAATTCAAAGATTCAAATAAAACGTATACTTTCAAATAATCACTTTCAAAATCTCTTTTTAAAGTTAAATCGTTATTTTTAAACTTCAAAATTTGAATCCAATGATGCAACGCATCAATTAGTCCATCACAACAGTCAATATCATATATCAATATGATAACAGGATATACATCAATATCTGTAAATAAATAAAAACTGGTGAGGAATCCAGTTGGATCCCTCCAACCTGTTTTCCTGCATCCAAAGACGTTAGCACAATACCAATTCCACTTCGAGGTGGAATATCGCGGTATATGGGTTTTTATAAATATCCGCTTACTAACGGCGCAATAGGGTCTCATCCGCTATACGAGGCGGGAAATCAATCAATCCAATATATACATATGCCAATATGTATATATTGCTATATATATAATAGATATATCCTACTATATCTAATATCACATCCAAATAGCAAGCAATCAGTCAATAACTGCAAAATTTAAATTTTCCTTCGAGTGAGAAAATCTCACCTTCGCTTCTATTTGCAATCCATTTTCCATTCCTTCTTTTGTTTTCTCGATTTATAGACCTTGTATAAACATTTAATACAATTTATCAATATTCGAAAAAAATCGAATAACAATTTCTTTTTAATGGATTAAATTGGTTAACACTTTTAATTTTAACTAATCTAATAATTAATTTCCTATTAGTTAAATTAAATTAGCCAAATTATTCTACTAACAAATTTTCTCTTTTAATAATTTTATTTAACTATAATTTAAAATTTAAACTAAGTCTTCCTTTAAAACTACTTTATTATTTTATTTATTTATTTATTTTTTCCATCTAAAAACTTGTTTAAACCCTTTGAAAATTATATGTAACTAAACAAACTAAATTTAAACCAAACTTCTTTTAATACATTAAATCAACTATAAATTCTTTTTAACAATTTGTCTTAACAAAAATTAAATTCGAAACAAATCTCCCTTTGATAGATCATTTTACCTAACAAATTTTCCTTTTACCGTATAAAACTATTTATTCTCTAAACTATTTTTAAATTTTCTATACTTTCAAAATCCTATAAATATATATATATACTGTTTCACTTATTTCCTTTTGAAATTTCAGAATTTTACCTTACAAATTATAATAATTTTTTTTTCTTTCTGAAATGCATTTTAAAATAAACAAATAAACTACCTTACTGTTTTCAATCGAGCCCAGTGCCACCCCAGCGTCTGCCGCCTGCTTGTCGCCACCGCGACGCTTGAATTCGCCGCCAACACCTCAATCGCGCGCCGCCGTTCGTGGGCCACCACCCCGATATCCATCACTGTCGCCGCTCCCCATCTCGTTGCTGCTGCCGCCGCATTGCCTCACGCGAACAATCGCGAGTCGTCATCTCTGTCGCGAAACCCTAGGTCGATCGCGACCGCCCCCATCTCAGAACCCCAACTCGCGTGCGCGCGAGCGCCAACCTCCCATCGAATCGAAGCGTGCCCTTCTTCCAGTCGCGAGTCGATCCCGAGCCTTCCCTGCCCTTGCCACGAATTGATGAAGCCTCGAGATATCTTCGTTCGATTTGAAAGTACAAGGGCAGGCGGCCATTGTTTTGTAAACGAGAATGACTCGTTCGTTTATTTTATTTTGAAGAGAAAAGGCTTCGGCCATTAATTTTAATTCGAACGAAATGTTACCATTTGAATTTCTCTTCTGTGAATTTACTTAGATAGACGAAGGAAGATGATTATTTAAAATCGAAGGGGGATGGGTTGCACGATCTTCTTTCGTGATTGTAGGCGTGGTTTAAGGCAGAGACAAAGGGAAGCTGTCCCTTGTTTTAAATGATTTAAATTTAAATTTAAATCAAATTCGTTTTTAAAATTTCAACGCGTTAAATTTCCGTGTGCTCACATATCAACTCCGAAAATTACGAAAATTGAAATCCGGCAAAAATACAACATTCCGAACCCAGTGGAACTGGTTTCGTCGAATTCCGAGACTGTTTGAAAAATGACTATTTTTAAATATCGGTTTGAACGATTATTTTCAAAACTGAACAAATCATTTTCAAATTCGATTCTGAAGCTTCTATTATTTCCAGTATAATCAATACGAATTTTCTAAGTCTTCATATTATTTTTAATCAGCTTAAAACTGAAGATTCAAATTTTTATCCAGTTCAATAGATTAAATTATAAAATTTAATTGCCAAATTCTGAATTATATTCGGGATTCAAATTAAATCATCGTTCCAATATTTAAAATTAATTAAATATTTTCAATTTAATTCATTCAAAATTCTGGGTCGTTACACATATGCTGGGCATCGTCGGTGCACCAGAATGTCTCGGACTGACCCGAGTATTATGTAAATAACACAAAGGTCTGACTTTATTTAAATCGTGAATCTATCAATATAGGTGACACAATATATACCGAGTGTTGGCGTCAAAATTGGCCACCAACACTCAGTTGTATGAAAGCACCAATATCCAGTCACAAATCTTAGATATTATCTAATGTAGAGAATATAATACGGAGAATAGACAAATTAAAAATGAAAGCAAGTGAAAAGAGACAAGATTTATAGTGGTTCGGTTAAATTCGGCCTATGTCCACTCTAGAATAATCTTTTTTATTATACTGTAGTTCGTTTACAGTTACAATCCGAAATCTAAGAATCAAATTGGCAGAGTGTAGCCTAGGTTAAAGATAAAGAGAAGTAGAAAGAAAATCCTTTTTCTGACGCCATGCCTGCTGCATTTATAGGGGAAGATGTGCATAGATCAGACTGAAATTTTGGTAGAAGAATCTCCAGACCATGATGAGGCCATCCAAGAATTTCAGGCCCATTGGTGCCCACAATAGGGATCGATACCGATCCCTATTTTGGTGTCCAAATGGGGTGCGATCCTTGTGGGGGATTCCTTATGTTGTTAGCTACTTGCCCTCCAAATTTCGTTTCATTCTGACTTACGGTTTATGAGATATCGCGTTTTCCATGAAGTGGTATTGCATATATTCTTATTTCAGCCGATCCCTTTGGAGGTATAGGGGCCGATCTCTCCAAACTCCTCCACCAAATGACATACAATCCCTTGGGGAGCTTCTCCATGTGATATTATTTATATTCTCCATGTTTCATGCCAACTGGATTAGTAGAACTCGAGTTATTGACCGATCTTTGTTGCAATATGGTGCGAAGGCTGATTATAGCCGATCCCTATGGAGAGATAGAGGCCGATCCCTCCAACTTGCTCCTAATGGTACGCGATCCCTATGGAGTGTTCCACATGTTGTAGTTACCTTATGCTCCAAGTTTCATGTCAATTGGATGTGTAGATGTTGAGATATTGATCGATCTTTGCCATTAAGGTTGGGCTTAGCCAATCCCTAAGAGGGAAGAGGGCCGATCCCTCTTTCTTCATCCTTTTGAGGTGCGATTCCTAGGGTAGGTTAGCTAGGGTGCCCACATCTTGCTCACAAAATTTTATATGCATTGGACTTATGTATTTTAATACTGATTGTTTTCCATTGAGTTGTACTTGCTTGGCTGAAATATGCCGATCCCTTTCTTAGGTGAAGTAATTTGCCCATAACTTGAGCAAAAAACTCCAATCGACTTGAGATTTGAAATGTAGCCTCGTGGGACCTTCCTTGTCACTTTATACCAGTCTCACCCAGTTTGGGACAAAAATTGAGGATATGTACCGATCCCCTATGGGAAGGGATAGGCACCGATCCACTGCCGGGGGAGGTACTAATCCGTACTTAGAATATTCTAGAGAGTCTATCTCTTGGTCTCGGTTGATCGTCACTTCATATCATTGCCCGCACTTGATTTCTGGACCTCACAATCATCGCTCTAGGCTACTAGCCTTGATAATTTTGAAGTCTATTGGGTTAAATCCGCCTATATACTACCGTGGCAAAAGGTGGGTTAACACCGAGAATAATAACAATATGATAATACTATTAGAGTAACTTAAAATGATAATTACAGTGTCAATATATGCACATATAAATATATGGAAGTGCATGAGTGTTATATAATAATAACATAAACAACCTACAAAATATAACATCTCAAAGCCATACATAAAGATGTCATCACCTATATAGAAACTTACTAAATCAAAAATCATGAAATCAATAACAAATGGGTGAATCATCCATATCCAGAAATCATCATCAGAATCTAGAAATCAATAAAAAAGGTTTGAGCTAGCATATGGCAATGCCCAAATAAAATTAATAATGAGTAGGTGCAACATTCCCTATCTTGAGGCCCGAAGCTAAGAGCTACTGATGCTACAGTCATCCATAGTATTAACTTCCGATGAAAAAATACGGTAATGTTAATGGTATCCATAATATCAGAATCATATGAATATGAAATAAAATCAACACAGATTTAAAAAAAAACTTTTCTGATTACATTTCAAATCCATATTTCATATTCAGTTACATAATCCTAACACAATTCATAGGTTTTGATCAAATACAATTATTACAAAGTACGCTAAGTGCGACATATGAAGATGCCCCCTTGGATGACCAGAGTACTAAATAGACATATCAGTCATAAATACATCACTCGAAAATAATACTAAATAGCTCCTACAAAGCTAGCTTTTGCCTTCTGCACGTCTTCGGAAGCTTATTTGTCCAACCCACTAAACCTGAAAATCCTTAACTCTCAGTCTACTCAAATCAAATTTTGAGCACTCGAGAGTTTAAGGGGAAAACATAAACTTCGAGTCATACATAAAGTTTGGTGTGAATAATATTATTACATCTCGATTTATTGATATTAAGTGAGACCACGCCACTTAGCAGAACGGGCGTCCCCTCACTAATATCCTTTTAAAAGCATATCTTTTGCAAATCAAAGTTCGACAATCAAACGATTATAACAACAACAGCAAATACATATATGCATAAAAATCAGGAAATCAGTGGACTCTCTTTTCACACTATAGTTTTATCTGGCTAACTATTAACCATTGGCTGACTCGGACCTACCAGACATAATCAATAGTCTAACTTCCATTAGACACACTATTGGGCTATCTGCCCTTAACTATCTTCTTCTAGGGTCAATTGATCCTAATGGTTTTATGGGCTCACCAATAACCTATCTTTACTCTATGTATTCCTTTCTATGTGTAACATTATTTTAGTCCCATCTGTGACAAAGCCCTACACACTGTAATTTTGGACTTATATTAGCTAGGGGCTATTAGCTAAAGTATAGGGCACGATCCTACATCAGTCCTATCTGTCTTCTAATATATGAGTCACCCTATTCAAATTTCATTTCCTGTCATATACTTAGGGTTAACTACCCTATTCAAATTTCATTTCCTTGCAAACAATCTTTGTAAATGATTTACCCCTGAAATCATTACTTTATAAAACAAGGAAATCATACTCTTTGCTTTACTCAAAATACTTATACCATGATATATGCTTTACACAAAACAATGTTGATGAAATCTAATCAATGGGATTATCTATCCCTTCCTATTAAGTTAAAACCTCTTTTTAACTTAAAAAGCATTAGGTTACAAGGCCAAAACAATACCTTTGAAACATTTATTTAAACCTTAAACAATCCCTTTCGAATTCATTAAAAGTACACCTTTCAAAATAAGTTAACTACTTTCACCTTGAGACACTAGGACAAAAGGCCCAAAACATACCTTTTGAATGTATTGAAAATATGCCTTTCGAATCATTTCTTTAAAACCTTATACATCCCCTTTCGAAACCATCTAAACTTTTTTTTTGAAAGCATTGGAAATTTTCCATTCAAATAGTTAAAATATTCATTTAGGAAACATTGGGGACCTCCCCTTTCGAAACACTTATAGCACACCTTTCGAAAGCATTTGGGTTCAAGTAAGTGTTTTTGGAAACATTGCTTCGAAACCATTTAAACTCATTCCTTTCAAAACCTTTGGGTTTAACATATAATATAACTGTATGGCCATAGAAAACTGGGTTGAAAGCATTGCTTTCGAAAGCATTAATTCCAAGTAAATAAAGAGGTTGGTTTCAAAACCCACTCTTTCGAAACTATTGCCTCTAAAACCATTTAAAAGTGGTTATACGACCCTTTCGAAGGCATTGAGAAGGTGGCTTCAAAGAAAAGGGAAAAGCACCCTTTCGAATACATTGCTTTAAGGCTATAAAGAAAAGTGGCCTTAGCTAGTTCGAAAGGTAAGAATGCAGCAGCATGGGTATCAAATAGGTTCAAAGCGGCTATCCTTTAGAAAGCTTATTTTAAAACAAAAGTAAGCGACAACTCATTCAAAAGTTCCTTTCTAAAGACAAAGGCAAGTTGGATTCAAAAGCTAATATAGTTGCTTCAACCCCCTCGAAAGCATCATTTATAAACAGAAGTAATTCAAAGTTAATAAGATTAGCTTCTACCCCTTCGGAAGCATTATTTCAACACGATCCCTTCCGCCTTTCTCCAATGCACTATGTATTAATTGCTTGATACCATGTGCATTGGTTTCGAATGGGTTCTTTAGCGGAGTATGGTGTCGAAAGCTAACATATGGAAGTGGCGAAGTAGTAAATCCAAGCAAAACTGATTTTTAGCCTTTAAAAGGAATTTCTTTTCACCTAACTTGCCTTATTTGTCAAAATGTAATTGGTTGCCATTTCTTTATTAAAATTCTTTTCTAAAAAGGCTGCCGAATTTAGAATTGTTAATTAAAACATTTTAACAAATAAGCCCTTCTCTTGATAAAACACATAAAACATTTAAGTCCATTAACTTAAATAATTTTATAACCATAATAAAATACTTAGGAAAATTCCACAAAAATCACCATAATTCACTTTCAATATGTTTTATAACATATTTAAATTTCGGACCCAAAATCATTATATAATTGTTTTAAATAATTTAAACCCAACATTAACTATTTTCTTGCATAGAAAATTCATAATAAATCCACAACAACTTAGAAAATTATGAAACTTGGAACCCACTTCTAAAATAAGGTTTTTGATCATATATCAAAAACTCAAATCATTTGGACGTCATTTAATAGGTTTTCCAATCTAAACTTATCATAAAATCTATATGAAACAATATAAATCATTAACAATTATATATATATATATATATCCATTTAAAAAAAATATAACATGGCATATTATTTGCAAAATAATTCAAATCCAACCTTGAAATCGAAATCATTAACAAAAATGAGATGTAAATCAAATTATTCACCTTAGCTTGGTGTTAAGAAGGTTTTGATTTACTCTTTGATTAATTTCTTCAAGCTTTCTACTTGATTCCTAGATTATCTTCTTTTGATTCTTCTTAATCGTGGCTGGCCAAGCTCTTGGGGTTTTAGTTTTGTTTTTGAATGTTGAAATGAATGAGAAATGAAGGATAGAAGGGTTTAGGGTATAAGAACAAAGTCTATTCCTATTTTTCCCTTATCATATTTCTCCTACTTACTTATCTTTAATTCTCTTTTGCTTATATATTCATTAAGGCACGACTCCTTTATTAATTTAAAAATCTCAATCCCTTAACCATCTACATTATTTCATTTAATTTATCTAATTAAATGTTCTAAATAATGTTAGTTAAAATTAGGGTTATTACAATAAGCCATCTGTCTGAAGAGAATAGGCCGTCTGCCTAGAATGAATAGGCCGTCTTCTCATCAATAACGTAAAGATAAGATATAGGGATTTATCATATCCTGTACATAATCTTAGGTAGAAATATAAGTATTATATGTAACGACCCAGAATTTTTGATAATTAAAATTCGAATATTTAATTAATTTTAAATATAAATAAATGGAATTTAGAAGTCGAATGATTTATTTTTCGAATATTGGGTTTTATGTGATAATTAAATCGATAAATTAAATAGTGAAATTCCAGAGATAATTGAAAATCGAGTTTAAAATGATTGAAAATGATTTGTAAAATTTTATTTAATCATACTGGAGTTATAGAAATATTTTAGAACTTTCAGAATCGAATTTGGAGTTAATCTGTGAAAATTGAATATTTTAATATTTAATTATCGACTGAAAATTAGCCATTTTTCGAACAGTCTCGGAATTGAACGAGACCAGTTCCATTGGATCCGTAATAGTTAGTTATTATCGGATTTCAATTTTCGTATCAATCGGAGTTGTCGTTTGACCGTGGCAGCTCGAAACGCATCGATATCATTTTAATTTTAAATCGTCGAGTTAAAATAGTCATTTTTCAAAAAGTCTCGGATTTCGACGAAACCAGTTTCATCGGATCCGTAATGTGATATTATTGTAAGATTTCAAATTCCGTAATTTTTGGATTTACCGTTTGTCCGGTACGAATCAAAACGCCTCGAAATCTATTTAAATCGGTTTAATTTAAATTGATCGTTTATTGCCATATCTCAAACATACGATCGAATTAGCTTCCGAAACCTGTTCCATTGTGTCCGAAACGTGGGATAAACCCCAGAAACGCTAGTCACCGTGTGTAAATCGGAGTTTGGAAATTCTGAAGTGAATAGTGTTTTTCGTTGAAATTCTATAAAAGGGAACCTCATCACCCAAGGCAATTGCAAAACCCTAGCTATCTTCTTCTCTAAGCCAGCCGCCAGTGATAACATTCAATGGCCGAAATTGTCCCAAACTTCTCCTCTCAACCATTTCAAATCCATCCACTTATAGCTGAAATCGTCAACTAATAAAATGAAGAGCATCGCGTAAGCTTTAAATCTATACGGCTGTGATCGTCATAGGCGCGACGATGGAGGCACAGGAGAGCCGCGTTTGGTGGCCGTTCAGCCTCGTCATGCGTGCTGGGGGCGTGACCGAGTGGGGCCGGTCTGAGGGAGAAGGGAGCTCTTGTCGTGGCGCGTTGAACCGTGGTCTTTGATCGGGGTGAAGGTCGACAGGGTGGCCGCGTGTGTTAGGGTTTGTGGCGGCGTGATTGGGTTTCTTTTGAACGAAGGGGAACGTGTGGGAGGGAAGATGAAGAACACGGTCCAGATTTGGAGGAAGAGAAGCAACGGTCTGGATGGATGTAGGGTTTAAAATAAATTAAATAAGTTGTAAATAATTATATTTATAATTGTACAAACTTTAAACTGCAATATCTCTTTCATACGAGGTTGAAAACGGACGAATTTTTTTTGCGTTGCAATCGTTTTGACGAGCACTACGCGATGCAACTGGATTGGAGTCGTTTGGAGCTAGTTTGAATTTCGGGTAAAATTAAACGTCCGTTTAATTTTATTCGAAATAAACGCTGAAATCAGAATTAAAATCACGGTGAGATCTTCTCACTCAAGTGAAAGTGGATTTTCTTTTACAGTTATTGATTGATGATTGACTGTTTGGATGTGATATTAGATATAGTAGGATATATATCTATATATAGCAATATATACATATTGGCATATGTATATATTGGATTGATTGATTTCCCGCCT
Organism: Allium fistulosum; assembly: GCA_030737815.1. Lineage (NCBI taxonomy): Eukaryota > Viridiplantae > Streptophyta > Magnoliopsida > Asparagales > Amaryllidaceae > Allium > Allium fistulosum. The sequence continues at coordinate 1,183,642,426 of CM060903.1, forward strand.
CGTATAGCGGATGAGACCCTATTGCGCCGTTAGTAAGCGGATTTTTATAAAACCTATATACCGCGATAATTCCGTACTGGAGCGGAATTGGTATTGTGCTAACGTCTTTGGATGCAGGAAAACAGGTTGGAGGGATCCAACTGGATTCCTCAACTGTATTTATTTATTTACAGATATTGATATATATGCTGTTATCATATTGATATATGATATTGAATGTTGTGATGGACTAATTGATGCGTTGCATCATTGGATTCAGTTTTGAAATGTAAAAAATACGACTTTTACTTTAAAAGGGTTTTTAAAGTGATTTTTGAAAATATACGTTTTATGGAATTTTTGAATTGATTTATAAACGTTAAAATTTTAAAGTTATAAAAGTTATAATTTTTGGTGAAATATAACCAAAGTGTCGTTTTTGAAATAAAAGTCGATTTATTTGTAAAATGGTTTAAGTTGGGATTTTTGAATAACCATAAACGATTTGTGTAAAAAGATTTATAAAAATTGATATTTTTAAATCAAATATTAGAATTATAAGATGAGTTTTTATAAGTGTTAAAAATGAAATATTATGGAATTCGTAAGTGAATGAAATTTATAGATTTATAAATTATGAAGTTATAAAATGGATGAAACTGTAGAATAAAAGATTTATAAGAGATTAACTTATAAATTGGATTTTTTACCTTTAGATGGAATATTTATCGAATTATTAATAAAGGAGATTTATTAAATTGAAGTCGTTAGAAAATAGAAATAGAATTTATAAACGTTGTTTTATAAATTCGAAATCGATAGAATTTGATAAATTAAATATAGAAGATTTTTAAAGAAGATATATTCGCGATTTTGGATAGCGAATTTTTATTGAAATAAAATGTGTAGAAAGTAGTGAAATGTAATTAGTGAAGTATATTCACGATTTTGGACAGTGAATATAGTGTTAAGTAAAATGGACAGTTTTGGAAAAGCGATATTGTGAAATGAAGTTAATTGTTTTAAAAGATGTTTTAAACGTGTTAAATATCGAAATCATAGATTTCAACATTTATTGTTGAAATAGACGTTTTCGAGAAGTAGAAGGAAATGGTGGACTATAACACTGTTGTTATAGTAAATGATTTCCGAAAGGAAATGTTTTTATCTAGTATTGGGATTTATATATCTATCTTAATTTCCGAATCCCTATACTAGTGATTTTGAGTCGTCGTAGCGATGTTTTACGTAACATTCGTTTTGACTCAAATGAATGTTGTTATAATAAATGATTTCCTTAAAGAATGAATATATACTTAATTTGATTTAAGTATATCGGATATTTTCCAAGTGTTGAAAATAAAAGATTTGTGAAATACTTATTATTAGATAAGTATGGAAATGTTTTCCAAAATGAAATGAAACGTTTTGAGATTTTATCTTTTTAAAGATAAAATGAAGTTGAATATTGAAATCGATTTGAAAATCGTATATCAGTAGATATTTTGAAAATATAAATTCACTATGGAATTTATAAAGGAAAGGGAAACTGTTTGGAAAAATAAACGTTGATTTATTTTTGAAGTGTGGAAATTTTATATCTAGTAAAAGATATTTTTGGAAAATAAATAATTGGGAAAATTATTTGGAATCTGATGATGTTGCGCATCTTTATTGATAGTTAAATAACCGACTATCAATAATTACCTTGATTAGGTATTTGTTGTGATTTGGATGAAATTGAATGCCACACTTATTTTTGAATAATCGCTCACTATTCGGGTTAGCCGGGAAAGGACCATGGGGTCGTATAACCCATTCCGAATATGTGATACGTCGTTATGAATTGCATTCGAAGACCGGTGTTGAAGACCGGATATTTTTGAAAACGGAAGGATTACCGTCGAGTTACTCTACATCGGCTGATCTCCGATTTAGAGGTTTTATCACCCTTAGTGACGGGAAATCCGGACGTGATTAGAAATTATCCGGATATGCAAGGGCTTCGTGAGAAGTGCCTTCGGTTCTGTTCGATCCCGGAATAGACTTATATGGATTGTGTGTCTGACGTTACAATTTGAGATATAAAGCTGATTCCTTTCAAATACATTTCTGTTGGTGGCGGAGAATTTATTCTCTTAGCTTAACACCCTTCTATGAGACGTACGAGCTCAGAGGTTATGTAGTTGAAATTTATCAGCGATATATCCCAATTTGGTAACGTGGCATACTGAGTGTTGCTGTGAAATGATCAGTGTTTGATTATTTGCGATATGATCATTTGTTTGATCTTATATCTTTGTGATCATAGGTTGATCATTTTGTTTGACCCGAAGCAGGGCTTTTTGTAGAAAGCGTAGCTTTGTAGACGAGACTTCGTCGAGCCTCACACCCCGGAAATGGTCGAAACAGGAAGAATGCGGCAAGGTTCTAGGGAGTAGCGCCCCTTAGTGTATGTCATTCCTTCTAGATAAAGGTGGTATCATGGTATGGAGCCCAGATACTTAACCTCTGTGGTTACTGCATTATTTTTTCTATGTGGTTTGTTGGAATCGGGGATCCTCGGGAAGACCGGTGACGATCGGGGGATGGCATACGCGTGTCAGTAGTTACCTATTTTTGCAGAGGTAACCCGGCCTTGTGTTGGCAGAGATCCGGTTAGGTTCTCGGGTCGTCTATTCCAGGGACGTACCCATCGTGGATAGGAAGTTCCTTAGCCTGACCATTTGTTGGAAATCCAAAGAAACAATACGAGCCTTTACGATTTCAATTGTATAACCTGTCTCCTCAGGAGGCAGCTATAGCAGGCATAATATAATGGTACCTATGCTGGCTAAGATTTATATTCTACTTTCGAAAATGTTTTCCACTATGCACTAATAATAATATCAAAAAGAATTTGATTTTTGCGTAGTAAGCATCTTTGACTATCATAAGAAGAAATCTCCTCCAAGTCTGCGTTTGCATTGTGTGTGTGGTGGGAGGTCTTATGGTAGTTTCATTTTCCAAAAGCATTTCGAATTGACTTTAAAATTATCCTGTTGTTTATTTTAAAGAATAACTGTTTTACGATCTCACACCAGTCACCATGACTGACTCGGAGTTTATTGTTTCCCTTCTAAACTCTGGGTGCCCACAAAATTTCCACACGGGCAGCCTAGAGTTATATTATCAGGATATTCTGGATATTCTGGAGCTTGGAGATAAGCTGGATGACGAGACGTAGTATTTGTATCTGATATTATTTATTCCGCTGTGTATTCTGTATGAGGACAAGTTTATATAACTGTCCATTTTTGTATCGAGTTGTATATTGACTCTGATGATTGATGTATGTATAAAATGATATAGATCTTTGTTTTAAAGATTATTCATTTATCTATTATATATTGTTCCGCTGCGATGTGTAAGATTCTGATATTGTTTTTCTGTTTCTGATGTTGTTCTGTTGTTCTTCTTTCTTTCTTCTCTTTTTCTTCTATCTTCTTCTTCTTCTACTTTTTCTTTTTCTTAAAACCCTCACTATTGGAGTTTCCGGCACTCGATTGCTCGGCAGTCGATAAAGTGAGTATCGATGTCGAATTTTCGAAAGTCGAAAATTCCGGTACGTGACAGCGTGGTATCAGAGCATATGGTTAAGCGACAACCCTGCTCTGTTGGGTGTTACTCATTAGAGATAGAGTCAGTAGTACTCTAGAATGAGTTGAGTGTAATAATAGATACGAGTGCGTATTTGTTAGTGAATATAAAATTGTTTTATATTGTGATGATTGGTTTGTTGAGTGGTATATGGATTCTGGTCGGTATTGTCCGTACAACTCTATCGATAGGGATCTCTAAACACTTATATAGAACAATTCGGCACAGTATTGTTTTAAATAGGGTAAATGAGATAATTTTGCCCAAAACTATTTTTGTATAGAAAAGAAATGTTTTTCTATGAAGTACTATAGTATATGGTTGCATGGTTGTTAGAAGAGAATATTAAACTATTATCATTGAAATTTAATAAGAAATTGAAATCATAACTCCAAAGTTAAGGAATAAATTCATATACAAATGAATTTGAGAATGAAATTATAAATGTGAATTGTAATTTAAAACGGGATTCCAGAGAAGTATTTGGAAAGGTTTTGAAAAGAATTTGAAAATTTTGGAGATTTGGAAAGTTTAATTCCTTTTTGATTTGAATATGTAACTAGATATTATGGCTAGTAGGATATACAGGTGTTATAAAAAGAATTGGAATTTTGATTTCGAAGATAATTTGAATTGCTCGAAAAAGGTATGTATTTAAATTTGAATATGAGATTTGATGACTTTCTTGTCTAGCCGCTTGGCTTATTCTTTTTCTTTTTTGAAATCTGAGAGTCCGTAGGGACGTTTTGTAGTTGTACCGTATTAGCCACGCAAAGGAGACGCTGGCGGAATTTTTCGAAAATTTCGAGTGTTAGAAAATTTTTGAGAAATTTTGAAAGTTTAAAATTTGAATTTAAACTTGAATTTGAATTTTGAAGTAAACAATGTTGTTTTGAAACTTAGAGTTGAAATTAGAAATTTAGTTGAAAGGATAACAAATCTTTAGTAGAGAGATTTGTTTTGATGAATTGATAAAACTATTGGATTGTGAAAAATAGTAGACGAGTTAAGGACCATTTTTCCTAACTTGTAATTTCGAGGACGAAATTCTTTTAAGGAGGGAAGTCTGTAACGACCCAGAATTTTTGATAATTAAAATTCGAATATTTAATTAATTTTAAATATAAATAAATGGAATTTAGAAGTCGAATGATTTATTTTTCGAATATTGGGTTTTATGTGATAATTAAATCGATAAATTAAATAGTGAAATTCCAGAGATAATTGAAAATCGAGTTTAAAATGATTGAAAATGATTTGTAAAATTTTATTTAATCATACTGGAGTTATAGAAATATTTTAGAACTTTCAGAATCGAATTTGGAGTTAATCTGTGAAAATTGAATATTTTAATATTTAATTATCGACTGAAAATTAGCCATTTTTCGAACAGTCTTGGAATTGAACGAGACCAGTTCCATTGGATCCGTAATAGTTAGTTATTATCGGATTTCAATTTTCGTATCAATCGGAGTTGTCGTTTGACCGTGGCAGCTCGAAACGCATCGATATCATTTTAATTTTAAATCGTCGAGTTAAAATAGTCATTTTTCAAAAAGTCTCGGATTTCGACGAACCAGTTTCATCGGATCCGTAATGTGATATTATTGTAAGATTTCAAATTCCGTAATTTTTGGATTTACCGTTTGTCCGGTACGAATCAAAACGCCTCGAAATCTATTTAAATCGGTTTAATTTAAATTGATCGTTTATTGCCATATATCAAACATACGATCGAATTAGCTTCCGAAACCTGTTCCATTGTGTCCGAAACGTGGGATAAACCCCAAAAACGCTAGTCACCGTGTGTAAATCGGAGTTTGGAAATTCTGAAGTGAATAGTGTTTTTCGTTGAAATTCTATAAAAGGGAACCTCATCACCCAAGGCAATTGCAAAACCCTAGCTATCTTCTTCTCTAAGCCAGCCGCCAGTGATAACATTCAATGGCCGAAATTGTCCCAAACTTCTCCTCTCAACCATTTCAAATCCATCCACTTATAGCTGAAATCGTCAACTAATAAAATGAAGAGCATCGCGTAAGCTTTAAATCTATACGGCTGTGATCGTCATAGGCGCGACGATGGAGGCACAGGAGAGCCGCGTTTGGTGGCCGTTCAGCCTCGTCATGCGTGCTGGGGGCGTGACCGAGTGGGGCCGGTCTGAGGGAGAAGGGAGCTCTTGTCGTGGCGCGTTGAACCATGGTCTTTGATCGGGGTGAAGGTCGACAGGGTGGCCGCGTGTGTTAGGGTTTGTGGCGGCGTGATTGGGTTTCTTTTGAACGAAGGGGAACGTGTGGGAGGGAAGATGAAGAACACGGTCCAGATTTGGAGGAAGAGAAGCAACGGTCTGGATGGATGTAGGGTTTAAAATAAATTAAATAAGTTGTAAATAATTATATTTATAATTGTACAAACTTTAAACTGCAATATCTCTTTCATACGAGGTTGAAAACGGACGAATTTTTTTTGCGTTGCAATCGTTTTGACGAGCACTACGCGATGCAACTGGATTGGAGTCGTTTGGAGCTAGTTTGAATTTCGGGTAAAATTAAACGTCCGTTTAATTTTATTCGAAATAAACGCTGAAATCAGAATTAAAATCACGGTGAGATCTTCTCACTCAAGTGAAAGTGGATCTTCGTAGCAATCGGAGTTGTTGTTTGTCCGGGGCAAGCCAAAACGCATCGAAATCGTTTTAACCGATTTAATTTAAATTTGATCGTTTATTTCCGTAACTCTCACATACGATCGAATTAGCTCCCGAAACACGTTCCATTGTGTTCGGAACGTGGGTAAACCTTAGAAACGCCAGCCGACACGCTCGATTTGGAGTTCGAAAATTTTCGGATGAATAGTGTTTTGGAGAATTTTCTATATAAGCCCATCATTTTCTCCAATTTCCACAAATCCAGGTCAGAAACCCTAGCCGCCAGTTCTATAAATTTCAATGGCCAGAAAACACTCTTCTTCTTCCCTTGATTTCATCAAATCCATTAACAATTAGATAAAACTTCCAACTAACAAAATGTAGAGCACATCCTCCTCTATAATCTGAACGGTGGAGATCGTATTTAACGAAGCAGATCGACAGCAATTTGGCCTCGAAGTGCGCACGTTCATTCACGTCATTCGAGACCAGATGGCAGCCGAGTTCACCCAGATTCTGGCTATGAGTAGCTAGCGTGATGAGCTTCACGATGAAGTTGTTCGATCGTTGTCTCGATCGAAGTAATGGTTGCGTCATTTAGGGTTTAAGGGCGGCTATATGAGTTTCGCGTGCGTTTTGAACTGGGGAAGGAGAAGTTGATCATGCGGCCTGATGTGGAGAGGTGAAATCAACGGCCAGATTTGAAGGTTGTTAAAAATATAAAAAGAAATTTGTAAATTTTTATATTTTTAAATCGTACGAACTTTAAAATAGTGTAACTTCTTCATACGTGGTCGAAAAATTACGAAACAAATTGCGTTGGAATCGTTTTGACGAGCTCTTCGCGATGGAGATGGTTTGGAGTCGTTTGGAGCCAGTGAAAATTTTGAGTAAAATTAAACGTGCGTTTAATTTTATTTGAAATAAAACGCTGCAACCGTTATTGAAAGCGAGGTGAGAACTCCTCACTCAATCGAATATTTTGTTTCGATTTAAATTTTAAATAGTTGAGATTTAAAATTGTTGATAGTGTTGATTGTTATAATTGAATGATGATTGCCATCTGTTGTGTTAAATAGACCCTATACGCCGTATATTAAGCGGAGGTTATTTATTAAAAACATATACCGCGATAATTTCACATTGAAGTGGAATTGGTATTATATATGTATTTGGAGTTGATTTCCCGCATTATATAGCGGATGAGACCCTATTGCGCCGCATAATAGCGGATAATATTTATAAATCCCATATACCACGATAATTTCACTGTGAAGTGGAATTGGTATTGTGCTAACATCTGTGGATGTAGGGAAACAGGTTGGAGGGATCCAACTGGATTCCTCAAACATTTGAAATTATTTCAATGTTGTGTGTTGATTTATTTATAATCGCCGTGTGATTATATTGTGATTGAAATTGTTGACGGCTATAATTTAGCCAAATATATTTTTGGTATCGATGGATACCAGAAATAAGTAAAATTAGATTTTCGAAAATTCAAGTTGAAAATTTATCGAAAAATTTATTTTGATAATTGGATAAATTTAAAAAGGAGTTTTAAAAGATAAAGTCTTATTTTTGAACTATATTGAATTAAATTTCAAATTTGGAAAAAAAGGCTTAATAAATGTATTTCGGAAATATTATCTATAAACTGAAGAATTTATCTAAATTTGGGATTTTTAAATAGATTTGAAGAGATAAAGGAATTTATTTTTAAAAGGAAATAATTTTGAAAATGTTGGAAATTGATTTGGTGTCTTGAAATAAATTTGAAAATCCATTTGAAATTAATTGATTATTAATTTTACTATAACTAGTAAAAATTGATTTAATAAAATTTATCTGATTTGAATTAATCAGATAATTGAATTAATCCTACCTATGGATGTTTGGATTATATTGGATGTTGAATTGTTTGACATCTTTGATATGTGATGCTTTGTGATATATTCTGATTTGTGTGTGATTCGTGATTTATTTACCTGTGATATGTATATATCTGTGATCTGTGAATGAAAGATAAGCGTTATAGTTTATACCGCTTATCAATTATACTGTTATATTTGATATGTGATGATTGAATGCTGTTGCACTATTGTGTTAAACCCTTGGACTACACAATACACACACAAATGTGGATTTCACGTGGAAATCGGTTAAGTCACAAATTTTTATCAATTTTGGAAAATTAAGTTTTTTTTAATCCAAAATGGTTTTGGAAATGGAATTGAAAGTTTTTGAAATGAGTTTCAGAAATAAAAGTTATTTTAAATAACTTAATAGAATTGGAATTTAAATCATTTGATTTAAATTTTGAATTCAATATTTTGAAATTGAATTCGATGAATTGGGAATTTTGGTCTAAATTTTTTTTATAAGTATAAAAGGTGTTTATATGGGTTTTTAACCATTTAAAAAATATGGTTTTGGAAATTTAAATGTATATTCAAAGTTTTATACTTGGACGGCTTTAACTGTGTAATTGTAACCGTTTTTCCCAAAATGGAAACTATCTGTTTTCAAATAATAACAACTTTCATAAAGTGAAAAGATTTCAAATTTGTATCGAAACAATTCAAGTTGAAATGAAATTGTAAATAGTTTGGAAAAACTATGAATTAACCTTTATGAAGATGATTAAGCTTTATTTTGAAATCAAAGGAGATTTTAAAAGGTGTATCTTTTATATTATAAAAGACTTGAATTGTGAATAGTTTTGAAAGCTACAAATTAAATCTTGATTTAAAGATTTAATGGGTTAATCCAATTGAAATGGAAATTGATTTGGAAATCTGTGAATGAATCTTTGTGAAACTGGGTAAACTTTGTGAAATAAATCTTTTTGTTTAAAGATTTAAAATGGTAATTTGTTTAAACCATTTAAAGGAAAGGATTTGGGTAATAAGCTGTGACTTAATTGAAATCCCTATATCCATATGTTTTAAAATATTGTGCTCACTATTCGGGTTAGCCGGGAAAAAACCCTTGTGTCATATAACCCATTCCGAATTTGTGATACGACGATATGGATCGTATTGAAGACCGGTGGTGAAGACCGGGTATTTGTGAAAACGATAGGATGACCTATCGATTGTCTCTACATCGCTAGCTACGATATAGAGATTTCCTTTGTGATGGGAAGTTTTATCGGGATTGTGAATACCCGGATTGCAAGGGCTTCTTTGAAAGTGCCTTCGGTTCTGTTCGAACCCGGAACAGACTTGTATGGTTACATGTCTGACATTACACTTTGAGATATAAAGTTGATTTCTTTCAAATACATTTCTATTGGTGGCGGAGAATTTATTCTCTTAGCTTAACACCCTTCTCTGAGACGTACGAGCTCAGAGGTTATGTAGTTGAAATTTATCAGTGATATACTCCCAATTTGGTAATGTGGCATGCTGAGTGTTGCTGTGTGATGATCATTTATTGATCATTTGTGATCATAGCGTGGCTTTATGAAAAAGCATAGCTTTATGGACGAGACCTCTTCGGACCTCACAACCCGGAAATGGTCAAAACAGGAATGATGCGACAAGGTTATGAGGGTCGCACCCTTTAGGGTATGTCATTTCCTTCTGGAAAAGGGTAGTATCATGGTATGGAGCCCAGATACTTACTCATGTGGACACACTTTATTTATTATGTGTGATGTTGTTTACCGAGCGCTTGGATAAAGGTCCCAAAGGACCGGGGGATGGCATATTCGTGAGTTACCTAGTTACAGGGGTAACCCGGCCTTGTGTTGGCAAAGAGCAGGTTGTCTCTCGGAGCGTCCCGCCAGAGGCGTTCCTACGTGGCATAGGAAGTTCCTTAGCTTGACCATTTGTTGGAAATCCATCTTCCAATACGAACCCTGTACGGTTTTAGTTGTAGAACCTGCCATTTACTTATGGTGGTCACCACTGTTTAGATGGTAGCTATAGTAGGCATACGATACTGGTCGTATGTTGGCTAAGATTAATATTATACTTTTGAAATGTTTTCCACTATGCACTAATAATAATAATAATCCAATGATTTGCGTAGTAAGCATCTTTGACTATCATAAGAAGAAATCTCCTCCAATTCTGCGTTTGCATTGTGTGTGTGGCGGGAGGTCTTATGGTAGTTTCATTTTCCAAAAGCATTGCGTATATTTTCCACTTCCTTTGTTGTTGTTGTTTTAAAGATAAACTATTTTAAGTTCTCACACCAGTCACCATGACTAACCTGGAGTTTATTGTTTCTTTCCTAAACTCCAGGTGCCCACCAATTTCCACACGGGCAGTCTAGAGTCAGGTTATCAGGTTATTCTGGATTCAGAAGATGCTGTGGAGCTCAGTGGCGAGCTGGATGGCGAGACGTATCACTTGTATATGATAGTATTATTCCGCTGTGTATTCTGTATGAGGACAAGTTTGTATAACCGTCCAGTTGTGTTGTATATTGTTGCTGTAAACTCTGATGATGATGTAATGTATAAAATGATATAGTTCTTGGTTTTAAAGATTATTCATTTATCTATTGTATATTGTTCCGCTGCGAATGTGAGATTCTGATATTGTTTCTATTTCTGTTGTTTCTTCTTTCCTTTTCTTCTGTTTTCTTCTACCTCTTCTTTTTCTCCATAACAATTTGGTTTTCCGGCATTCGATTGCTCGGCAGTTGATACAGTGGACATATTAATGTAGTTTTTCGAGCGTCGAAAAATCACAATCGTTACAACAAGATAGATAAATACATAGTATCTATATTCAATAGCTAACACATAGGTTCTCATATGCCGACACATGGACCTATATATTGCTACCACACAACTTGATACTATTGCCAACACACGACTATACACAATTGCCGACACATGGAAATACACATGACTCACCCTAGCGAGCTTCATCACAAATCCCTGTTACGTGAGTGTCATCTACCTACAATGAATAACCAAATAAATATCACAACGACGTCCCATGCCACCGCATGATACTCAAACATTTATTCACTGCTTATAAACTACACTCAATCTCCATAGTATTCTACATAACGAGTCCAAAGAATAACTGGAGAAATATTATCGAATGCCCCATCCTAAACAGTATTATAACTCTATTTATTCATATTTTTTGCTATACATAATTAAAATCATATATAAGGATGTCATTACCGTATCATACCAAAACACCAATCAAATCAATATCAATGGTGAATCATTCATATAATTCAATTCATTATAAAAGTAAGTAGAAATCAGCAAAGTAAGATAAAATAGATTAACCAAAAACACACACACACACACATATATATAGAATGAACAAATTAATATTCCATAAAATATCATTCACAATATATAATCTTGTATAACAAAATAAATATTTAGAAATGGACATCAAATATATATTTTAAAATTAACTAGATAATTACTAAACCTAAATATAATATGTTCGTTACAATAAATAAATAATTTTTCAATTTGTTATAAAATTAAATAGTAATTTAATATTTACCAATAACATTAGAAAACTCATTTCTTTCCTTCAAAAAACCAGAAACAGTTTGTAAAGCTAAATATTACGCATAAGAATTATTTCATAAATTTCTATAGTTAAATATTATTTTTAAATAATTTTATGAGATCTGAATCAATATAATATACTCATAATCTATATAATATATTTTTCAATATATTCACAATACATAAAATATACAGTAGAAATTCTTAGATATTAATTAGGAACAATTTCATATATTTCTAGGATTATATAAGATTTTCTAAAATTATTAAAATCAAAAACTAAATTTTTATTAAATAATTCTATCTCTACATTAATAAATAATTTTGATATTAAATAAGACTTTTCACTAATTAAATTTATATACAAAACATCGTTTTATTTATAAAACATTTTATTTATATAGAATATTAATACATATATTTAATTAAACTAATTTGTATGAAAAAATACACACACCACACATATAAACACACGACCGATCGCGGTCACCGGTCGACCGCAAGCAGTTGACTGGTTGCCCTAGTTGGTCGACCAATCGGTCGTGTTTTTGTGCATACGATCGCTTGTTTCAAGCGATCTCTTTCTTCCTCCTCACTATTATCACCTCTAATACAGAGCTCACACAACTATATTCATACACATACATCAATCCAAACACAAAGCATATTCAATATAATGATTCAAACATAGATTTTGTGAGTATGAATACTCACATGCTCCTGCTTTTCTTCCTCTCTCTCTTTGAACGCATGCACACAGAATCCTAGACAACCACCAAAAACTTGAATTCCTCTTTGCCATAAGTGTAAGATGATATAAAGAATCATTTATTTATATTTGGTAATTTATAATAATTTATATGATTTATTAATGAATTTAGAAGATGAAGATAACAAAGGGAGAAGTATCAGGAAGAATATAATTTGTTAGGGGAAGAATACATGAAATAATTTAGTGAACGAGGAAAAATCTCGAATGAGAAAAGTCTGGAAATGGGTTTGGGCTTGGAATACTTGGGCATGAGCTTTGGGAAATATAAAATAAGTGTATATATTTCTTTCTTTTCTATTTCTTTTAAATATAATACTAATTTTAATTTCAATCCAAATAAAATCCATATTTACAATACTAAATTATTTTATTTCACATTCCTTTTAAACAAATATTTATTCTCAAAACTTTTCAATTTCATCACCAATTACCTTATTAAAAAAATTTGATATTCTAAAATAAAATTCAAATTATTCATTTTTAAATCCAAACATCCAATTTTAATTAACTAAGTAGTTATTATTAATTACCCCTTAAAACTGGGTTGTTACGCCTTTTTAGTAAAATCATATCTCATAATTTCTTAAGTGGTACCATTTAGTAATGATTATTTACACCAATTCTCTTCGTCAACACCGTGTCACATTAAGACTTATGGTACTCGGTTTTGGTTAAAATATCAATAACATCCATATTCAACTTGGTTAATCCATAAACAAAGTCCTTTGTTTAATAATAAAATTTATTATTAACCGTAGTACGTCAGCCAGATATTTTGACTTTGGATTGACTATGATACTAACTTCGTACAACCAAGGAGATGAATTCTCTATAGAATAGTGTTCACTTCCAATGCTTTAACTCAGACTCAACTACAATCGTTCGATGGGTGTCATGCCACGATTTAACTATAACCAAAGTGGAGTTACTGATAGAGTTAGGGGTTTGCCTAAATGCAATTATATAATTTATTATATATATCTAACTCGATAACCAATCTTGTTCAAAGTAAAGGTGCTTTCTTTTCATTATATACTTGTTATACTATGATTTAATTAATCAAACTATCAATTTAAAGTATATTAAATAGAAAATCTTAAATGATATGTTATGTGATGGTAATTATAATATGTTGTAATCATAAGAAATTTATCACGTTAAATGGAAAAATTATTTTAAATATTCCTAGTCAAGATGTTTTGAGATGAGATATTGATACAACCATTGATACTAGAGTGCATAACACTCTCCAAATATTGGACAGTGTATTACTCATGGAGCATAAAGGCACCAAGGGGTTCTGTACTGATAGTTACTGGATAACCAAGGAATGACTCACTCAAGAGTCTACTATTGGTTAGTATAACTAAGGTAAAATAGAGAACCTTGAAGTGGCGATATTTCATAGATCCCTCGACTTGAGAATACTGTTGAACTTTAATGTGAACACTTCACTTTGATTATAGTTAAATTATGACATTGCGTCCATCAAATGACTATAGTTGGGTTAGAGTTTGTAACACCCCCTGACTTTACGGTAATTAATTTCAAAGAAATTAATTAATAATTAGTAACGCCAAAAATAGAATTTTTATAGATGTCATATTTTGGCTTCGAAACTTATACCATTGGGTTCGTGGTGATTTTCTGATCAACTTTAATATATAATGTTTTTCGATCGGGGTTCAAACGAAAAAGTTATTAACATTTGAAGTTTTGGAATTAGAAATAGTCATATATGTAATTAAGGAAATAAGAATAATTAACTAATGTTAATTAGCATCAGCTAAGTTAACAAACAGTTAACGTTAACTTAAACGTTAATAAAGCTATAATGGAAAGAAAATTATATCAGTTGTTTAATTAAAGAATAAAATAAACAAAATCACACAAGATATGTAATAACGTTTAATAATAAGCATAGGTCGACTCGTAATTTGCCCAGGACGATCGGTAGTGGTCGACGCAAGAGCATGGGCGGTCGACCCTTGTAGGTGGTAAAGCATGATTTCGAAATAAAGAATGGGCAACACAGACGGAGTATAATATTTACTTTAGTACGAAGTAATTAGGCTACTTTCAGGATTTAACTAAAGCTTTCTTAGGGTAAATCCAATGCTCCAAATCAATCCCTAACTCCTATAAACTAACAGCTAGCCTAACCCTAACTCATTTAGAAAATCTACATCATACTAAACTCTACAATTTTCTCTTCTCCTCCAAATTCTAAAAATAGTAAAACTATTATAAAATATATGTAAGTAGAAGAAAGCAGAGAATAAGAGAAATGGAGAATATAATCGATTCAAAATGCAGAAATTAAGGTAAATCTTGAATCTAAAACTCAAATTCAAATTAAATTCAATCCTTTCCCTAGATCTGAAATTTTAATAAGTGAATAATCTTTTTATTATTTTCAATTTAAAGTAAGAGTAAGTCAAATAAAAAGGGAACGGATCTAGATCTGGAGAATGGGAAAGCTAAAAGCAAGGTGAGTGGGAAAAATTACATGTTTTGTAATAAGATTAGATTTATATCGTTGTGATCTAATTCATTGATGCTTAATTATAATTGATTTGGATAATTAATTGTAAGTGCGTAATGATTAGATATAAATTTCAGTTTGGATAATTTATTGTTTATGCTTAATGAATTAGTGTAAATAATGAATTGTATACGCGTAATGATTATGGAATAGATCTAATGAAATTTATTATGGTATGGATTTAATGAAATTGGAAAACTTGCCTACATATTTTGTACCAGTAACTTGTTATGAATTTGTTAATAATAAATTGGTATTCGAACAAAGGATAAAAATGTAGAATAAAAAAAAGTAAACAAAAAGGAAATCCAAAGGATATGCAAGAAAAAATAAAAAGATAAAATGGGAATAGATATAGATAATGGGAAAATGGATAAAAAGAATGGAAAATGAAACTATGAACTTGATAAAAGGAAAGCAGTAAATGAACTTAAAGTAAAGGAAAATGATAAACACATAATGAAATAAAGACCTAGGGTTAACAGTAACTATAGAGGCAAGGTAGTGTGAATGAATATACATACATACATACATACACACACACATACATATATATTGTAACGAATGCGATTTTTCAACGCTCAAAAATCGACATCAATACGTCCACTGTATCAACTGCCGAGCAATCGAATGCCGGAAAACCGAATTGTTATGGAGAAAAAGAAGAGGTAGAAGAAAACAGAAGAAAAAGAGAACAAAAAAACACAGAAACAGAAACAATATCAGAATCTCACATTCGCAGCGGAACAACATATAATAGATCAATGGATAATCTTTAAAACAAAGAACTATATCATTTTATACATTACATCATCATCAGAGTGTACGACAACAATATAAAACACAATACATCAATGGACAGTTATATGAACTTGTCCTCATACAGAATACACAGCGGAATAAATAATATCATATACAAGTGATACGTCTCGCCATCTAGCTCGCCAATGAGCTTCACAGCATCTCCTGAATCCAGAATGATCTGATAACCTGACTCTAGACTGCCCGTGTGGAAATTGGTGGGCACACAGAGTTTAGGAAGGAAACAATAAACTCCAGGTCAGTCATGGTGACTGGTGTGAGAACTAAAACAGTTATTATCTTTAAAACAACAACAACAGAGGAAGTGGAAAATATCCGCAATGCTTTTTGGAAAATGAAACTACCATAAGACCTCCCGCCACACACACAATGCAAACGCAGAATCGGATGAGATTTCTTCTTATGATAGTCAAATATGCTTACTACGCAAAATCATTCGATATTATTATTATTAGTGCATAGTGCAGAAAACATTTCGAAAGTATAATCACAAAGCCGTGCTTTGATTAACAAATGATCAATAAATAATCATCACACAGCAATACTCAGCATGCCACACTACCAAATTGGGAGTATATCACTGATAAATTTCAACTACATAACCTCTGAGCTCGTACGTCTCAGAGAAGGGTGTTAAGCTAAGAGAATAAATTCTCCGCCACCAACAGAAATGTATTCGAAAGAAATCAGCTTTATATCTCAAAATGTAATGTCAGACATGTAACCATACAAGTCTGTTCCGGGTTCGAACAGAGCCGAAGGAAATTCCGAAGAAGCCCTTGCAATCCGGGTATCCACAATCCCGATAAAACTTCCCATCACAAAGGAAATCTCTATACCGTAGCTAACGGTGCAGAGACAATCGATAGGTCATCCTATCGTTTTCACAAATACCCGGTCTTTACCACCGGTCTTCAATACGATCCATATCGTCGTATCACTAATTCAGAATGGGTTATATGACACAAAGGTCTTTTCCCGGCTAACCCGAATAGTGAGCACAATATTTAAAACATATGGATATAGGGATTTCAATTAAGTCACAACTTATTACCCAAATCCTTTTCTTTAAATGGTTTAAACAAATTACCATTTAAATCTTTAAATAAAATGATTTATTTCACAAAGTTTACCCAGTTTCACAAAGATTCATTCACAGATTTCCAAATCAATTTCCATTTATATTGAACTAACCCATTAAATCTTTAAATCAAGATTTAACTTATAGCTTTCAAAACTATTCACAATTCAAGTCTTTTATAATATAAAAGATACACCTTTTGAAATACTCTTTTATTTCAAAATAAAGTTTAATTATCGTCACAAAGGTTAATTCATAGTTTTTCCAAACTATTTACAATTTCATTTCAACTTGAATTGTTATGATACAAATTGGAAATCTTTTCACTTTCTGAAAGCTATTATTATTTGAAAATAGATAGTTTTCGTTTTGGGAAAAACTGGTTACAATTACACAGGTTAAAACCATCCAAGTATAAAACTTGAATTTAAATTTAAATTTCTAAAACCATTTTTTTTAAATGGTTAAAAACCCATATAAACACCTTTTATACTTAAAAATCTTTTAAACCAAAATTTCCAATTCATTGAATTCAATTTCAAAATATTGAATTCAAAATTTAAATCAAATGATTTAAATTTAAATTTTATTAAGTTATTTAAAATAACTCTTATTTTGAAACTCATTTTCAAAAACTTCCAATTCCAATTCCTAAACTATTTTGGATTCAAAAATTCAATTTTCAAAATTGATAAAAATATGTGACTTAACTGATTTCCACGTGAAATCCACATTTGTGTGTGTATTGTGTAGTCCACGGTTTAACACAATAGTGCAACAACATTCAACCATCACAGATTCAAATATAACAATATAATTTATAAGAGGTATAAATTATAACGCTTATCTTTCATCCATAAATCACAGATATATAAATATCACAGATAAACAAATCATAGGTCACACACAAATCAGGATATATCACAAAGCATCACAAATTGGAGATATCAAACAATTCGACATCCAATATAATCCAAACATCCATAAGTAGGATTAATTAAATTATCTGATTAATTCAAATTAGATAACACTACACCATACCAGCCGTTTCGCAACTCCCGAAGGTGGAAAATTTGCAACGGCTCTAAGCCGTTGCTATCACGCAACGGTTAAAGTCCGTTGCAAAATATTATAATACGGCTCATAGCCGTTCGAAATTTTGGAACGGCCCTTACCCGAGCTAAATTTGTAGTACAGCCTTCCATAGCCCCGTTCCCAACTAGCTACGCCTGTTTCTTTCATTTTCCACTTCGATCCAAAAAAAGAAGAAGGAAAAAAGCGATAATAATTCTAGATCCAGATTTCGGCAGATCTGAAGAAATAGTAAAGCGATAAAAAGTCTTCATTTTCAATTCAGGTAATCGTTATCACTACATCCTTCTCAGATCTTGCGACTAAAATGCGTGGAAGTGGAGTTGAGTGTGACAAAATATCAAAGTAATTACACAGCAAAAGTAATTACATCCTTCTCAGATCCTTCTCAGATCTTGCGACTTAACAGCAAAAGTAATTACACTGTTTGTGTATTTTTTAATTAAATATCGAAGTGATTCATTCCTCTTATGTTAAACAAGAAATTTGTTTTGCTTTTGTATTTAGTTTAGCACCAACTACAATTCAAAGCTAATAAATGGAATCCTGCAGTAATCTAAAAGTTTAGATGCTTATGTACGATAATTTTTATTGCAGTTTTTTATCATTTTTTGGGTTATCCGGATTTTGTGCAAATATGGTTTCTACAATGACATTCCATAGGTTTGAGTCAACAGGGGGTTGAGTTAGGATTTGAAGAGATTCAGTTAGGTTATGATTAAAAAATGGAGAGACTTGGAGTAGGGTTTAAGATTTAAATTTAAGAGGGAGAAGAGGAAGAAGATGTTAGGGATATAGTTTGAATAAATGTGTGACTGATAATAGATGTTCATTTTGCTATATTAGTATGCATCATTACAGCTGATTGAAAAACTAACCTAATAATATGCCAATCACATGTGCGCAGACTCAAGTCTAGGTGAATAGGGATTAGATTGAGTTATCCGGTAAGTAGATTCATGTTCTTCGTGTACAAATTTAGGTGAATATCCAAATACGTTTTGGTACTACTTAGCTTTAACCAGCGTTGATTGATTTATATGTGTTATCGGTCTCTTCTGGATTGGTACCTGCTGCACAAGCATGTGAATTAATCAAGCGTTGATTAATTTCGTTTAAATATTTTTTTTAAAGTGAACTAAATGAAATGTCCAATTTAATTAGAACCGTAATGATAATTTTACAAGCAAACAAACAAAAATACATGGACTATCCAATTTAGTTGGAGGCAGAGTTAGATGAGGAGCAGGTCTTGGTGGCTGTGCAATGTGATGCAAGCAGCAAATGTAGCAGTTTGTTGAAGCGGTCAACTGTGAGGCAGGATAGTTGCTCTATGCGGAAGTTTGTGATGTGGTGATATTGTTGACCAGTTGAAATGATGTTTCAGTGGTTGTTATGTGCCATAAGTGGTAAATGGATTGAATTTGTGGCAGAGGGTTTTGTGCACTGGTAATTTGGTCTGGGGAGGAGCAGTTCAGGGAAGTAGTAGTGTTCAGGGGTAGTGATAGTTTTGTATTGTTGATGCTGTGGCAATAGAAGATGTATTGACAGGGGATGAAGTGATCTGCAGTGTTGTTTGTTTGCAATGTGGAACGGGGAAGTTGAAAAGCAGTATGGATGAAGGTTGTACAGGCAAGGTTGTACAGTTTCTTTGAGGGAGGGGAAAAAAGCAGAAATAGTGAACTGTTTTATTCAAAAAAATTGTAAAAAGAAAATTGCAATTGTTATGCAAGAAATTGAAATGGAATAAAAAAAATTCTTTTTGAAATGTAATAGTGTATGTTTTTTTTATAATAGAAATGCAAATGCGAAACAACTAGAACAACAACAATCACACAATCAAAATAAGACCAAAAATCACACAACCCGTGTGCGAAGCACGGGTAGTTAGTAAACTAATGTTACTTTACGGCTTTTTTTGCTTTTACCTTCCTTTACATATTCACACCAGTTCACTTTATTTCGTCACATTAAGGCTTGTTTTTTTATATGGGTATAGATACGTCATGCTTCCAAGGGTTATTTTTTTGGCCTGAAGCTGCTTCATTGTTGCTTCACAACTTTTGCATATATCATATTAGTCCTCCTGGCCATGAGGTCGGTTTCTAAGTTGATGCATTGATGCATTATTGATATTTAATAAACTCAGTATAATTTTCATGCAATATCTCTTATTAATATCGTTACTGTCTTGCTTAAGTGTTGCTGCAGTTAGGAGCTGCTCCAGTTCCTTCCGATATTCCTATACTTTCCGTTGATGACTTGGCAGATCAAATAGCTGATGTTCTGGACTTTTTTGGGTAATAATCCGGCTGATTATATAATAAAGGATACAAAGCTTACACAAAAATTAACTTCTTTGGTTATTTAATGTTCTAGGTTAGGTTCTGTGATGTGCATGGGAGTCACAGCAGGAGCTTATATACTTACCCTTTTTTCCGTATGTATTTTGAATAATAAGAGCTGTAAACCTCATTGGAAACCTTTTCGAGTAACTGATTGCAAAAATATTTTTGTTTCAGATAAAATACAGAGAAAGAGTCCATGGTCTGATTCTTGTCTCCCCGTTGTGTAAAGCGCCTTCTTGGAAGGAGTGGTTGTTCAACAAAGTACTACTTTTTTTGAATGTATTTTTCATCAAACATTTAATTGATGCTTTACCTATTTAGAAATTGATCTGCAGGTCATGTCTAATTTGCTCTATTACTATGGCATGTGTGGTTTAATAAAAGATTGTCTACTTCAGCGGTATTTTAGCAAGGTAAATAGATATGATAGTTCTCACTTACATATGATATTTGGGAACATTTGTATTTATTTTAGCATCTCTGAAGTCTATCGATGCTTTTCTTGTACTAGGAAGTTCGGGGAATTGGTCAATACTGTGAATCTGATTTTGTCCAAGCCTACAGAAGTGTTAGTTCTTCCTCTTTAATTACTAATTTTGAGTTCAACATTTGAAAGTTTTTGATATCCCTTCAATTTATAAGTTGGTTGTGACATGTAATAAAACTAAAATGTGTTGTGCAGTTTCTAGATGAGAGGCAAAGTTCAAATATTTGGAGATTCCTTCAATCCATCAATGGGTATGTATCACTCCATCATCAAACAAAAAATGGACATACTCTACCAGTTCTTCACTCATATCACTCTACATGCAGGAGATTTGATCTAACTGAAGGATTGAAGTATTTACAATGTCGTACACTGATTTTTGTTGAGGAATATTCTCCTTTTCATTCAGATGCTATCCACATGACTTCAAAATTAGATAGAAGATACAGTGCCTTGGTTGAGGTAAATTGCTCAACATAAAGTCTAAGCATATCTGTCTTTTGACACTATTTCTACGTTAGAGATTATTAGACCATTACCAACAAAAAGGAGAGGATCCACAAAATACATCATACAAACACACACAAATAAAATCCCAGCAAAGGGAAGAAACATCAGATTTTACTAGGTTTTCTTAAAATGGAGCAAGTGCTCACATCATTTTTGGTGCACAGACCTCCCATCGGGTGTTTGTGCTAGAGAGAGTAGATCCCCTATTGAGAATGCTCTTAATTGATTTCACAATCCTTTCTTCCCATCACATCTATCTTATTTCCGAAATTTGGCAAACAGTGTTATATACTTGATTATGGCTGTAGTGCAGTCTTAGAAGCCGAATGATAAAATTGTGCATGTGAACTTTCTACCTTAGCCATATTGGTGTTTTGTCCTTTTTGACTTTTTCTTACCTTAGCCATAATATGTCCTGGGATTGAATTAGAAAGTTCGGACCACACAATAAGTGTGTTATCATTGGTACCGCGTGATCATTAGCCTTTTTTTGTCCTTTAACTTCCATTTCAAAAAATAAAACAAAATAAGTCTCTACTATTAACAAGTAGAACGTGCAATTTCTACCATGGCTCCATGAAATGACATCAAAATATTTCTAGCTATTTCTAATCTGTATCTCAATAACGTTAAGAGAATTGAATGTATTTGTTTCATCATTGTTTGTCAACCATTGTTGTAATTCAAATTACACAAATACCTTTTCAGTTTTTCATATTCGTCGCTTATCTACATTGGGCATGCATATGCACATTGTAGGTGTATTACACTAGTTATAATCACTAGTAATCTCACTTTCGCTCATCATATTACACTACTAATAATCATTCTTGTATTTTGCTATAACAATGAACTTATGCTATAATTTCATCTTAAGAAAAAGAAACCATCTTGTTTATTAAGTTGTAATAAATGGGAAAATAATATCAATTCAGGTACAAGCATGTGGATCTATGGTAACAGAAGAGCAACCGTACGCCATGTTGATCCCGATGGAGTATTTCTTTTTAGGATACGGACTCTATCGACCCTAGCAATTCAGCACAAGCCCTAGAAGCAAGGGGATGAACAGGCAGGGGATGGTTTAGCAACAGGTGGATTGTATGTTTGGTTGCAGGGGGATGCTGCTGTTGTGACGGGGAGGAAGTAGTGTGCAGGGGGAGAATGGGGTTTGAAAATGTGATGTACAGGCAAGAACTGTGATGGAAATGAGGATATGAGGGTTAGAACTATTATGCAACTAGGCAGCAATGTTTGTGTGCAGTTTTGTTTGAAGTTGACGGGGTGCAAGGGAGAGGTGGTAGGGTAGTGGTTGAAGGTACAACTATGGCACTGTAGTGGTACTGTGTTGAATGGGAAGACAATGCAGAAGCCAGTGTAGAAGTCAGTGCATGGTCGGGTGAAGGAGGATGTTGTAGCCAATGTAGTGGAGTCTGTTACTGATGAAGGGCAGAAATGAAGGTGGGTAATTGAATGGAGTGGTGGTACTTGTTGGATGAATGAAGTTTTTGCAAAAATTATGGTGTGGCATTGCAGTGTTGAAATGTTGAAAGGCCGGGGAAATATGGCACTATTGCTGGATGGCACTGCAATGTTGAATGATGTTGGCAGTAGAGTAGGGGAAGTGAGCAGGGGCTATGACGGTGCAGTGGAGCAACTGGTGGTGGAAGTGCAGTGATGTTGATGAATGAAGTATAGTGGTTTGAAAGAGGATGTTGATGAATGTGGTGGTTAGTTGGTTTGAATTGAAGTAGCTTGTAAGGTTGTAGTTTGTGCTTTGGAGTATGGGTTGTTTGTGAGTAATATGTGCAGGTGGTTGATGGTGTAGGCAATTGAGGCGGTGGGTGGTATAATATGAAGGTGCACAGTTGCACAGGGGATGTGCAGGAGTAGTGACGTGGAATGGTTTGTTTGAGTTATGTAGTGGTAAACGGTGGGTAATGTGGCAGAGGGTTGCTTGTTGAGCTGATGTAGTTGATGTAAGGGCAGAGAAGTGTTGAGATAGAGGATGGCGGGCAAAATGGTGGCAGTGACAGTTTGAGTGTGCAAGATAAGATGCGGTGAAGTTAGGATGTTTTATGTTGCATATTGCATGTATGAATGAACAATCACTCGACATGGATGCTTCATGATATCATGCTAACTCATAGCAGCATCTAAATCCCAAAATGATGAAATAATTCTGCCTACAAGAGTTTGAAATCAGCAAAGCAATATATTTACCTGACCATGCTGGCTATTTGTTACAGTGAGTGTTTGAGTTACTGAACCAGAGCTATTGGCAGGAAGAGTGCTGCTGCTTGCTGGATCCAAATGAAGTTGAATAAACTGCCAAAAACAACAACAATAGCAAGTAGCAACAAAGTATTGGTTCACTTCATGTCACTTCATGTCACTTTACACCATACTTAATTGTAAAACAATGAATGGTGAGTGTAATGATTTTTTTTGCCTATATGCACATGGGCAGTGAATTTAATTGTTTTGTACCTGTAGAAGTCATTAAATTTCTTATTATTATCTTTTGGTTAATAAATTTTCTTATCCAAATTTCTATATGCTAGTTGATATTCTAATACATTATTTGATTTTCTGTTTGTAGGATATACTGCTGCTAGATATACCAGTGTTTGCAGGATATTCTAAATAAGTATTTTATGTCAATATTCCAGTCTCCAATAAGCGTTAGACGATTGGAGGAAGACGTTATGTATCGTATGTTGTAGTATTATGTAATGATGCCATTGTTGTACTATGTATGTTATGTATACTTGTTGAACTATATTGTGGTATGTGTTGATGTTGAACATTATAATTCAA
The DNA here is from genome assembly GCA_030737815.1 of Allium fistulosum. Taxonomy (NCBI): domain Eukaryota; kingdom Viridiplantae; phylum Streptophyta; class Magnoliopsida; order Asparagales; family Amaryllidaceae; genus Allium; species Allium fistulosum. The sequence continues at coordinate 1,183,666,668 of CM060903.1, forward strand.
ACGTTTGTTATGTTTGGTTTTTGTGTTTAATCTATGAAAAATATTTGGTTTAATAATCTTTCTTCTATGATACTGTTAAATTTGCAATTTGTTGTAACTGTCATTGGGGCAGAGAAAAATTTCGAATATGTTTTTTAAAAAATAAAATATTAATTAGCAACGGATTAAAGCCGTTGCTAGTATTTAAAACATCAGTTATACATCTACATTTAGCAACGGTTTTAAGCCGTTGCAAAATAAAATCCGGAACGGCTACAAGCCGTTGCTAAAGAACATTTCGCAACGGCCCTTAGCCGTTGCAAAAAGTATATTTCGCAACGGATTTGAGCCGTTGCGAAATTTTTACCACTGCCCATTTCGCAACGGCTCAAAGCTATTGCGAAATTATTTTGCAACGGCTGAAATCCGTTGCGAAATGAAGATTCTGGTGTAGTGTAAATTTCTATAAATCAATTTTACTAGTCATAGTAAATTAATCATCAATTAATTTCAAATTGATTTTCAAATTTATTTCAAAACACCAAATCAAATTCCAAACATTTCCAAAAGATTTATTTTCAATCACCAAAAATCAATTACCAAATGGATTTCTAAATTTATTTCTTTTTTTAAAATAAATTCCTTTTTAAGAAGATAAATTTCTTTATTTTCCAAACTATTAACAAATCCAAATTTTAAATAAATTCTCAACTTATAAATAATATTTTCGAAATCCATTTATTTAGCCCTTTTTCCATATTTTTAAATTTAATTCAATATGACTCAAAAATAAGCCTTTTATCTTTAAAAACTCCTTTTATATTTATCCAATTATCAAAAATAAATTTTTCGATAAATTCTCAACCTTGAATTTCGAAAATCCAATTTTATTTATTTTTGGTATCCAACGATACCGAAAATATATTTGGCTAAATTATAGCCGTCAACAATTTCAATCACAATATAATCACACGGCGATTATAAATAAATCAACATATAACATTGAAATAAATTCAAATGTTTGAGGAATCCAGTTGGATCCCTCCAACCTGTTTCCCTGCATCCACAAATGTTAGCACAATACCAATTCCACTTCAATGTGGAATATCGCGGTATATGGGATTTATAAAATATTATCCGCTATTATGCGGCGCAATAGGGTCTCATCCGCTATATAATGCGGGAAATCAACTCCAAATACATATATAATACCAATTCCACTTCAATGTGGAATTATCGCGGTATATGTTTTTAATAAATAACCTCCGCTTAATATACGGTGTATAGGGTCTATTACAGTTCAACAAATGACAATCATCATTCAATTATCACAATCAACACTATCAACAATTTTAAATCTAACTATTTAAAATTTAAATCGAAACAAATATTCGATTGAGTGAGGAGTTCTCACCTTGCTTTCAATAATGGTTGCAGCATTTTATTTCGAATAAAATTAAACGCGCATTTAAATTTTACCCGAAATTGTCGTTGGCTCCAATCGACTCCAAACCGGCTCCATTTCGAAGTGCTCGACAACACGAACCCGACGCAAGTCGTTTCGTAATTTTTCGACCTCGTATGAACAAGTTATAGCTATTTTAATATCACACGAATTATTATATAAATTAAATTAACATTTTATTTTTGTTTTAACCCTTAACTCGTTTCGGGCCATGGATTTCGAAAGATGAAATCGTGGCCGCTGTTTGGTTTTCTTCTCCAGGCATCATTCGAACGCGAATAACCCAATGAAGCCGCCGACTACTATGAATTTTCGCATCCCAACCACTGATCGAGACGACGATCGAGTACCCCCTGTCGAAGCTCCACCTCAGACGCACCTCCACATTGAAATTCGTGAAACTCGGTGGTCCTTAGGCCATGATATCTCGGCCGAAACCATAGACGAACACGAGCCATTTGTGGCCTCCACACAACACCGATTCGAATCTCCACCGTTGATCTCGTAGTTCGCGATGTGCTCTACGAAGTTGCAGTTGAACATTTTTCGTACTAATGCATGGATTGAGGGAGATTTGAGAAAAAAGACGGGAGCTTTCTGGCCATTGAATAATTAGGAGGCGGCTAGGGACTGAAACCCTAATGTTTTGCAAAATAGAAAAAGTGATGTCCTTTTATAGAAATTTCTCCAAACACTATTCATCCAAAATTTTCCAAACTCCAAACGAAGCGTGCCGGCTGGCATTTCTAAGGTTTACCCTGCGTTCCGGACACAATGGAACGTGTTTCGGGAGCTAATTCGATCGTATGTGAGAGTTACGGAAATAAACGATCAAATTTAAATCAAATCGATTTAAACCGATTTCTATGCGTTTTGGCTTGCCCCGGACAAATGATAACTCCGATTGCTACGAAAATCGAAACCTTACAAAAATTTCACATTACGGATCCGATGAAACTATTTTCGTCAAAATCCGAGACTGTTTGAAAAATGACTAATTTCATTAGTCGATTAAATATTAAAATATTCAATTTTCACAAATTAACTTTTAATTCAATTTTAAAAGTTTACAAACATCATTCTAACTCCAATATGATTTAATATAACTTTATAAATTATTTTTATTCACATCAAACCCAATTTCCAATTATTTACGCAATTTCAAATATTAAATTATCGATTTCATTATCCAATTAAATCTCTATATTTGAATTTAAATTTATTCGACTTACAAATCTCACTCGTAAATATTTAAATTCAATTAAATATACGAATTTCAAAAGAAATTCTGGGTCGTTACATATATAGACATACACACGTAGCCTCAAATATGCATTTATGAGGGTGTGAACTATTATAGTTAAAGTATAGTTAAAAGAAGATATAAATAAGATAAGAATATCCTAAAAAGATAAAATGTGAAATACCAATAAAAAGGGAAGTAAACAAAAAGGAAATCCAAAGGATATGCAAGAAAAAAGAAAAATAAAATGGGAATAGAAACAGATAATGGACAAACGGATAAAAAGAATGGAAAATGATACTACGAACTTGATAAAAGGAAAGCGGTAAATGAACTTAAAGTGAAGGAAAAAGATAAACACACAATGGAATAAAGACATAGGGTCAACAGTAAACTATAGAGGCAAGGTAATTAAGTTAGTGTGAATGAATACGCACACACACACGTAGCATCATATATGCGTTTATGAGGGGTGTGAACTATTATAGTTAAAGTATAGTTAAACGAATGATATGAAATTTAGTCATTAAAGTAGGTTGGAATGCGAGATTAGTAGTGTTACACAATAGAAGTCCGTCCACCATAAGGGGCTACTAGCAGTTGTGTAATATTATACCGATGCGAGACATATCCAACGATAGGACCCATGGAGTAATACATTTGTGTATAGTAAAGGGGTACCCCCAATAGATAGAGTAGTCTACTTCAAATATAGATTTTAAGGGATATTGCCTTGATTGCATTTGGCAATCTAAATGGGATGATGAGTGGGATTAGGCACTATGCAGCATGGTTGGTACATATGGTATCACCAAATATGGAATAATATTACGAACAACCATCAAGGGTAGGGCTGCATAAGGCGATACATCATCAATACTTAGCGGTCAATGGGAATGATAGGGTTACATCTAACCGGTCTTTGCCTCCTACAAGGGTAGACTCAGTTGGGTTATGCACCGCCATAGTTGCTTGCTAGTTTGTTTGTTAAGGTAGGGCTGGTTAACCCAAAGAGAGTTCTTTCAAATTGGTTAGGGTGATCCATGGAACCGAGTCTACAATAGAAAGCTGACAAAGTAGTAGACCCCTAAAGCGAGATAGAGTACGACATAATATTTTGAAAAGCCTTCATTAGGCACTATGGGAGTCCCTCGAGTTATATGGTAACGAGATCATGACACGGTGAGGGCGATGGATCCTAACGGAGTGCTGATTGAGAGATACTAATGGGAATAGTATCTAGGTCCATTAGGGGATCGTGGTACTTATATTTATATATATGTATGTTGCTTTGATTGTACAAAGAGTATATAGGAATGGATCGTACGCGAACGTGGAGTCAAGACAACTAATTAAAATGTAAATAGACATAGCATGAGATAGAGAACAATTGGCATAAATTAGTGTTATGTACAAAGTATATAATTTTCCAATCACCAGAATACTGTTCTAACCCCCTCCTTATTACAACCCACGTGATATCTTGAAGGACAGATACTGGTGCTAGGTGTAATGACCCGGATTTTCCGACATTAAATTTTGAATATTTAAATGGTTTTAAATGTTAGATTTGGAATATAAATTATATTTTGGATATGAAAGAATTTGGTTGAAATTTTAGAATGAATTTAAATTTCAAATATAACGATTTATCGTAATACGGAAATGGTAAATATTTGAAAATTTGAGTTGAATAGGAATCGAAACGATTTCTAATGCTGATATAAATTCTATTTGAATTAGAATTGAGTTAATAAGTTTTTAAAACTGGGATTTCAAGCGATTTCGCCAATTTTTGAAATCGACGATTTAATCGACGCGTTAAAATAGCGATCTGGGGCACGGTCTCGGAATTCGACGAAACCAGTTTCATTGGATCCGTAATAATGTATTATTATTGAATTTCAAATTTCATAGCGGTCGGATTTAAATTTCGTCGTACGATCTGAAAACGCCTAAAAATAACTTAATTGAATTTAATTAAAATAGTCAATTTAAAAAGCTATCTTCCACACACGATCGAATTAGGTTTCGAAACTTGTTCCATTGTGTTCGGAATAGGGATATAACATTAGGAACGTCAGGCGGGACGCCTCAATAGGGGTTTGAAATAAAATATCCAGATATTTTGAAATTTTATATTTATATATTATCGCGTCAGCCCACAAAACTTACCATCTCAGTCGACCTACCCTGACCAAGCCACCCTATACTTCTGAAACGCGCCGCCTCTTTTCTTTTAAATCACGTGTTCTTCCTCATCTCAATTCAGTTTGAAATTGAAATAGTGCACTCGTCTTCTCCTTCGAACAAAAGCAAATTCGAACAGATTAAAAAAACTATCTCCAGTAAAAATCGCATAACTCTCTTCCCTTGCTTTCAAACGAAATCGCGTGTCCTTCCTCTTCATCTTCATTTACCTTCCACCGAAATCATATAAAAAAATAAAGAGGAACGTGCTCTCTAAAGGGGCAAGCGATGAGAAGTCGATCAAGAGGTGGCTTCGAAGTCGCGAGAGGTTTGAGTGCATCTTTGGACGATTAGGGCAGAGCTGCATGTGTTGTGGTGATCACCTGAGAGGGGCCACTTGTTGCTGGCGAAGGGCGGAGGCGTAAAGCCTGGACTTGCGATGGTCGTGGGGTTGTGAGGCACAGGACAGATAAGTGGGTTCGTGCGTCCAGGGGTTTGGGGCTGCTCGATGTGGGGGATTCGATCGGGGTGTGTAACGATTAAGATTTTTCGACGCTCGAAAATCGACATTAATACGTCCACTGTATCAAATGCCGCGCAATCGAATGCCGGAAAACCGAACCATTAGGGTTAAAAGAAGAGGTAGAAGAAGAAAGAAGAAAAGAAAGAACAGAAAAACACAGAAACAGAAACAACATCAGAATCTCACATTTCGCAGCGGAACAAAATATAATAGATAATCACTAGTCTTTTAAACAAAGAACTATATCAGTTATACAATACATCATCAGAGTCGATATACAACTCAATACAACAATGGACAGTTATATAAACTTATCCTCATACAGAATACACAGCGGAAATAAATAACAAGTACGGAAGTACGTTTCGCCATCCAGCTTATCCCCAAAGCTCCAGAATATCCTGAATATCCTGATAAAAATAACTCTAGGCTTCCCGTGTGGAAAATTATGGGCACCCAGAGTTTAGAAGGGAACAATAAACTCCGAGTCAGTCATGGTGACTGGTGTGAGATCGTAAAACAGTTATTTTTACAAAGAAAGTAAAACAGATTCGCAATGCTTATGGAAAATGAAACTACCATAAGACCTCCCGCCACACACACAATGCAAACACAGAATTGGAGGAGATTTCTTCTTATGATAGTCAAAGATGCTTACTACGCCAATCATTGGATTATATTTATTAATTTCTAGTGTTGAAAACATTTTCAAAAGTACAATATTAATCTTAGCCAGCATACGACCAGTATTGTATGCCTACTATAGCTACCATCTAAACAGTGGTGACCACCATAAGTAAATGGCAGGTTCTACAACTAATACCGTACAAGTTCCGTATTGGGAAATGGATTTCCAACAAATGGTCAGGCTAAGGAACTTCCTTTCCTACTGTCGAATGGGATCGCCTCTGGCTGGACGTCCCGAGAGACAAACTGCTCTCTGCCAACAAAGCCGAGTTACCCCTGTAACTAGGTAACTCACGAATATGTCATCCCCCGGTCCTTTGGGACCTTTATCCGAGCGCTCGGTAATCAACATCACACATAATAAATAAGGTGTGTCCACATGAGTAAGTATCTGGGCTCCATACCATGATACCACCCCTTTCTAGAAGGAAATGCATACCCTAAAGGGCGCGACCCTCATAACCTTGCCGAAACATTCCTTTTTGGACCATTTCCAGGTTGTGAGGCCCTGACGAAGTCTCGTCCACAAAGCTACGCTTTTTTTACAAAGCCATGCTTTGATCACAAATGATCAATAAATGATCATCATTACAGCAACACTCAGCATGCCACATTACCAAATTGGGAATATATCGCTGATAACCTTCAACTACATAACCTCTGAGCTCGTACGTCTCAGAGAAGGGTGTTAAGCTAAGAGAATAAATTCTCCGCCACCAACAGAAATGTATTTGAAAGAGATCAGCTTTACATCTCAAAACGTAATGTCAAACATGTAACCATACAAGTCTGTTCCGGGTTCGAACAGAACCGAAGGCACTTCCAAAGAAGCCCTTGCAATCCGGATATTCACAATCCCGATAAAACTTCCCATCACAAAGGAAATCTCAATACCATAGCTAACGGTGTAGAGACAATCGATAGGTCATTCTATCGTTTTCACAAATATCCGGTCTTCATCACCGGTCTTCAATACGATCCATATCGTCGTATTATTATTCGGAATGGGTTATCTGACACAAAGGTCCTTTCCCGGCTAAACCGAATAATAAGCGTTTGTTTTAAAAACAAATTCAAGTGCCATTTCAAAGGCAAATATTGATATTCGGTGATTTAACTATCAACAACATTCACAACAATCATCGGATTTAAATAAGTTTCCCAAATTATTAAATTTCAAATATCTTCCCGATATATGGTTTATACTTTAACCACTTGAAAACAATTTCCAAATCACATTCATTTAAACCACTTAAATAAATCCTTATCGATTTATTTCAAATTTACATCCCAATCAGTAAATTTATTTCCACACTTCATCACTTTGAAAACAAATTTTCAAATCATATTTTTCCATACTTTTAAAAATAAATCAACGTTTATTTTTAAAACAAATTTCCCTTTCCTTTATAAATTCTATTCGGAATTTACATTCTCAAATATTCACTTTCAACACCAAATCGACTTTCAAATTGATTTCTCAATTTTATTTCAAACTCCAAATCAAATTCCAAATCGATTTCTAAATTTACTTCAACGCCGAATCAAATTTCAAATTGATTCTAATTTTAATCCCAAATACCAAATCATTTTACAAATCGATTTACAAATTTATTCTCAACACCAAAAATCGATTTTCATTCAAACACCAAATAGATTTGTGTACCGATTTCACAAAGATTTATTTCTTCAATACAAAATCAATTATCAATTGGATTTCAACAAATTTATCGCCTTTAAAATAAATTCCTTTTTATCTTCCAAACCATTTAAAATTCCATTTCAAATAAATTTTCCAACTTCCGAATAATACTATTAAAAATTCATTTATAAAAATCTTTTCCCATATCTTGGAATTTATTCAATAAGATTTCGACAATCCATTTTAATACTTTTAAAATTCCTTCTTTCAAATAAATTCAATTCTTAAAATAAATTCATTTAAAGATTTCCTCTTTAATTTCAAAATCCAATTTATATTCATTTCTGGTATCCAACGATACCAAAAATACATTCGGCTAAATTTTTAGCCTTCAACAAATTCAATCACAGATATAATCATTCACAGATTATAAATAAACAATCACTAGTATCAGATCAAATTCATACAATAATATGAAACAAATTCATACAATTTGAGGAATCCAGTTGGATCCCTCCAACCTGTTTCCCTGCATCCACAGATGTTAGCACAATACCAATTCCACTTCGAGGTGGAATATCGCGGTATATGGGATTTATAAAAGTATCAATCCGCTATTATGCGGCGCAATAGGGTCTCATCCGCTATATAATGCGGGAAATCACAACTGCAATATATACATATACCAATATATATATATTGCTATATATAGATATATCCTACTATATCTAATATCACATCCAAACAGCAATCAATTAATAACTGCAAAAATCAATTTAAATCTAAGTGAGAAGATCTCACCTTTGCTTTTAATTTGCAATCCATTTTCCATTCCAGATTGTTTTTCACGATCTTTTAACCTTGTATAAAACAATTTATACAATTTATTAAAATTCGAGTTGATCGAATAATTCATTTCCATTTAATAAAATTTTATTAACCTGTGATTTAATTTTCAAATTAAATTTTTTTGATTTGAAACAAAAATATTTTCTTTCTTTTCCTTTGAAACCTTACTCAAATTTTTCTACATACACATATATAGAATGCAACTGAAATATGTTTAATACCTTACTGCATGTACATATATGTTTCCTTTTCATTTTTAAAATTACAAAACAGCAATTCTCTTCGGTAACAAAATATTTTCTTTTCCATTACTGTTAACCTATGAATGTAAAATTAAATCAAAATAAAATTACCGAATGTTTCGCAGTCAATTGCGATGCACCAGAGCACGATGTACGACCCACTGACGCCCTGAATGGAGCCGCTCTCCTCTGACATCGTCGCTCACCACGTCATATCACAGCTGCCACCATGCCCAGCCTCGGCCTCGTGCTCGCGATCACGACCACCTGCGAGGTACCAGTTTTCGATCGCGATATGATCCCCAGGCCGCCACTCCACTTATTTCGATGCGGAAGACAAAGTTGTCGAAACCCTAGCATCGCGCCGCCTTCGAATCGCATCTCCTCCTGGTCGCGAGTCATTGCCTCGACGACGATGCCGAATTCCCACAAGAATTTCCACCTCGCGTGCGCGCATACTTGGCCTCGCCGTTTAATTCGAGCTCCACCCTAATTCAAAATCTCGAACGAGATGATTCGAGTCTTCGTGGATTCGAGAGGAAGAGGGGGATTTTTGATCTCGTGAATTCCTGAGTGAAAGAGGGAGGGTGGTTCGATATTTCCAAACAAATGGAGGTTTAAATCAATTTCTGGAGGAAGATGAATTTTTTTTGTTCGGCCATGATTTGTTTTGAAGTCTCAGCTAATATTAAATAAAAATAGAACAAGGAGGGGACGCGTATTGAAAATTTAAGAGAAAACAAAACACGTGTTTGAATTTTACTCAACGTGTCCTTGTTTGGCAGCAGTATTTTAATTTTATTATTTTATATTCAAATTTAAAATTCAAATTCTAAATCATCTCGATATCCGCAACCCATAATCTCGATCTCCAATCGAGGCGTGCCGTCAGGCGTTTATAATGTTAAACCCCTATTTCGAACGCACTGGAAAAGGTTTCAAGTCCAAATTCGATCGTATGGAGAAGATAGCTTTTTGGACCAGTTATTAAATTAAATTTTTGATTTAATTTCAGCGTGTTTGCTTATCGTACAGCCAAACGATCACTCCAAACATCACGAAAATTGAAATCCGATAATAATACAATATTACGGATCCGATGGAACTTGTTTCGTCGAATTCCGAGACTGTGATCCGGAACGCTATTTTTAAATATCGGTTCAAATGAAAAAATTCAAAACTGAACAAAACAGTTTCAAATTCAATTCTGAAGCTTCCGTTATCTTCAGTATCATCACTATAAATTTTCGAAGCCTTGAAAATATTTTTAATCGGCTTAAAACTGAAGATTCAAATTTTTATCCAGTTTTAACGATTAAATTCAATAATTAAATTACCAAATTCACTTTGATATTTGAATTTCAAATTAAATTGAATTCCAGATATTTAAAATCAATTAAATATCATGATTTCCAATATCAAAATTTCAGGGTCGTTACAGGGTGTCACACGCAGGCGACTGAAAGGCAGGCGCGCATAAGTGGTAGGAAAATAATGATGGTAGCGGCCGGGGGTGTTCGGAAGTAAAGGGTAAAAGCTGTCATTTAAATTTGTAATTTAGTTAATGAATGTCATTATATAAATCGTTATCTTATAAAATCTACAACATTTCCATACGAGGTTGGAATCGAACAAAGCAAGTTGCATTTCGATTGTTATTGTGAAATCTAAACAACAAAATTTGTTTGGAGATTTTTGGAGGCAAGTGGAATTTTAAATTGAATTGAACGATGTTTGGAATGATCCCGTCTGGATTAGACCAAGTCTTCATCACATGATTGCCTCGCTTCATCACATCCTCGCAAAGCCTCATCTCAACATCACATCATCAAATCTATGTATAAGAGCTTCATCATCCCGCTACATATGCCACGAGCAGCTTTCCCAATTCAAGAGCCTTTCCCTTAGCTTTTGAATCGTCTTCGGTCTAAATCGAATCATCAATCATCTAATTCATAGCAATCAACCAAGTCAAACATTAATCCAAACAATCAAGCATTCAAATATGATCTAAGTAGACAATTATAACGATAATGGCATTTTCGTAATTAAAGAGTTGAAAGTCTAACAAGCATGAAAACATGAGAATTATCTCTACAACTTGATGGATGAACTTGCATAGGTTAACATATGATAAAATGGATGTAACATCATCATGAACAATGAATCTATATGGATCTACACTTAGGATGAAGAAAATGCATGGAAATCACTATTTTAACACCAAAACGAGCCAACAATCCGATATACTCCTTTGGATCCGTGTGAGAGATAATCACCACTCACCAAATCACCTAAACAACCTCAAATCAACACGCTTCAGATCTGGATAGCGAAGGATCAAGCTTGATCTATCACGAATCCGCTTCAAACGAAGAAATCTCACTTCAAAGGATGAAGATCTTCAATCTTGATCTTCGATTTGGATGAAAGGAAGCACTAGATTAGAGTGGAGAAAAGAAGTGAAGAAGTGTAGAAGTCGAGCTCTCAAAATGGCAGCACTTCGTCGCTTCAAAATCCGGATCCCAAAAAGTGAGAAAAACCCATCCTATTTATAGCAGAAATTCCTTAAGTCAAAATTTGGTTATCTCCTTAAGTCGTTTCCGACTTACGACCTAAGCCCCCTACGACTTAACAAAACCCAGCGACCTAACAAGAACATCTGCGACCTAACAACTCAGGCGCTTCAACGACTTAAAGGCTTCGACTTAACTCTACCAGCCTACGACTTAAGAATGCGCGTGACCTACGACTTAGCACTTAGCAGAACCGCATCCATACGACCTATATGCCCACGCGACTTAACAGCTCACAACTAAACACGGCTTACGACTTAAGAATCACGCGACCTAACACTTAAATTACCCTAGCGACCTAACAACTTACACTACAAAACAACTCACGCGACCTAACACTTATGCGACCTATCTCCTTAGGTCGCTAACACAGTATAACTCCTTAGGTCGCTAACACGCTAACTCCTTAGGTCGCTAACACGCTAACTCCTTAGGTCGCTAACACGCTAACTCCTTAGGTCGCTAACACGCTAACTCCTTAGGTTATCCAGACGACCTAACAACTCAACCCTCAAACTTAGGTCGCTCACACTATAGGTTGCGCTACCTCTTAGGTCGCCAACTACGACCTAAACCAAGACAACCTATCCTCTAAGTCGCAAACCTTCTTAACTCGCTACCATCCTATAGGTCGGTCACGACTTAGCTCTTAGGTTGTTCACGACCTAGGACTTAGACAAATTACACCTAAAATCTGAAACGACTAAAAATGCTGAAAATTCCAGATTCGAACGAACTTTTCGATCCGTAAAATACGGGTCGTTACAATATTCAATTCATCGTGAATTCATTTTATCAATAACAAGGAAATTTTCAATTTATTTCTACTACCCACTTGAATTTTATATACAAATTCAAACCATTTTAAATTTAGCTTACAACTCAACTTTAGTTTAACCAATTCAATTTCCAATTCATTATTTCGTGAATTAATAAATTATCAAATCAGTTTACTTAAACTCAATCCATTTTATTTTATTTTATTTTCCCAAGTTTGAATTTTTATTCAACTTTATTCAAATCAAATTTCATTTCATTTCTTTAATTCATTTATTTACAAATGTAAACTCATTTGTTCATTCACAAATTCATTCATTTTCAATTTGAATCTTATTACAAATCAACTTTCACTTTATTTAATTTTCATTTATACTTTCTTTAATTTAACTTCATCCTTTAAGTTAAATTTATTCTATCAAAATTCAAATTGTATAAGTTATCAACTCATTTATTATTCCATTAATGAATTTATTTTCAAATATTCTCTCTGGAATTCTATTTCCAATTATAAATTACATTTGCAATTTACCTTTTACAAATCTCATTTGTATATGAATTCATTTCCTCATCTTTCAATTCATATTTATAAATTTCATTTGTTAAATGAATTTATCTTCAAATCTTTGGTTATATCATTTTATTTCTTATTTGTTTTTCATATAACAGTGATAATAATTTAATGCTATCACTTCTTAACAACCAAACATACATATATAATAATTCATAGAAAATCATTTCTTTTCTATACAAAAATAGTTTTGGGCAAAATTATTTCATTTACCCTATTTTAAAACAATACTGTGTCAGTTTATCTTGTTTAAGAGTTTAGAAACCCCTATCGATTACAGTTGGCCAGACTGCACCGACCAGAATCTATAAACAATCAATCGATAAGTCAACACAATACAAAATAAATTATATATTCACTAACAAATACGCACTCATATCTATTATTACGCTCAACTCATTCTAGAGTACTACTGACTCTATCTCTAATGAGTAACACCCAACAGAGCAAGGTTATCGCTTAACCGGATGCTCTGATACCACTTGTAACGATTAAGATTTTTCGACGCTCGAAAATCGACATTAATACGTCCACTGTATCAAATGCCGCGCAATCGAATGCCGGAAAACCGAACCATTAGGGTTAAAAGAAGAGGTAGAAGAAGACAGAAGAAAAGAAAGAACAGAAAAACACAGAAACAGAAACAACATCAGAATCTCACATTTCGCAGCGGAACAAAATATAATAGATAATCACTAGTCTTTTAAACAAAGAACTATATCAGTTATACAATACATCATCAGAGTCGATATACAACTCAATACAACAATGGACAGTTATATAAACTTGTCCTCATACAGAATACACAGCGGAAATAAATAACAAGTATGGAAGTACGTCTCGCCATCCAGCTTATCCCCAAAGCTCCAGAATATCCTGATAAAAATAACTCTAGGCTGCCCGTGTGGAAAATTATGGGCACCCAAAGTTTAGAAGGGAACAATAAACTCCGAGTCAGTCATGGTGACTGTTGTGAGATCGTAAAACAGTTATTTTTACAAAGAAAGTAAAACAGATTCGCAATGCTTTTGGAAAATGAAACTACCATAAGACCTCCCGCCACACACACAATGCAAACGCAAAATTGGAGGAGATTTCTTCTTATGATAGTCAAAGATGCTTACTATGCCAATCATTGGATTATATTTATTAATGTCTAGTGTTGAAAACATTTTCGAAAGTACAATATTAATCTTAACCAGCATACGACCAGTATCTTATGCCTACTATAGCTACCATCTAAACAGTGGTGACCACCATAAGTAAATGGCAGGTTCTACAACTAAAACCGTACAAGTTCCGTATTGGGAAATGGATTTCCAACAAATGGTCAGGCTAAGGAACTTCCTTTCCTACTGCCGAATGGGATCGCCTCTGGCTGGACGTCCCGAGAGACAAACTGCTCTCTTCCAACAAAGCCGGGTTACCCTTGTAACTAGGTAACTCACAAATATGTCATCCCCCGGTCCTTTGGGACCTTTATCCGAGCGCTCGGTAACCAACATCACACATAATAAATAAGGTGTGTCCACATGAGTAAGTATCTGGGCTCCATACCATGATACCACGCCTTTCTAGAAGGAAATGACATACCCTAAAGGGCGCGACCCTCATAACCTTGCCGAAACATTCCTTTTTGGACCATTTCCGGGTTGTGAGGCCCTGACGAAGTCTCGTCCACAAAGCTACGCTTTTTCACAAAGCCACGCTTTGATCACAAATGATCAATAAATGATCATCATTACAGCAACACTCAGCATGCCACATTACCAAATTGGGAATATATCGCTGATAACCTTCAACTACATAACCTCTGAGCTCGTACGTCTCAGAGAAGGGTGTTAAGCTAAGAGAATAAATTCTCCGCCACCAACAGAAATGTATTTGAAAGAGATCAGCTTTACATCTCAAAACGTAATGTCAGACATGTAACCATACAAGTCTGTTCTGGGTTCAAACAGAACCGAAGGCACTTCCAATGAAGCCCTTGCAATCCGGATATTCACAATCCCGATAAAACTTCCCATCACAAAGGAAATCTCAATACCGTAGCTAACGGTGTAGAGACAATCGATAGGTCATTCTATCGTTTTCACAAATATCCGGTCTTCATCACCGGTCTTCAATACGATCCATATCGTCGTATTATTATTCGGAATGGGTTATCTGACACAAAGGTCCTTTCCCGGCTAAACCGAATAATAAGCGTTTGTTTTAAAAACAAATTCAAGTGCTATTTCAAAGGCAAATATTGATAGTCGGTGATTTAACTATCAACAACATTCACAACAATCATCAGATTTAAATAAGTTTCCCAAATTATTAAATTTCAAATATCTTCCCGATATATGGTTTATACTTTAACCACTTGAAAACAATTTCCAAATCACATTCATTTAAACCACTTAAATAAATCCTTATCGATTTATTTCAAATTTACATCCCAATCAGTAAATTTATTTCCACACTTCATCACTTTGAAAACAAATTTTCAAATCATATTTTTCCATACTTTTAAAAATAAATCAACGTTTATTTTTAAAAAAAATTTCCCTTTCCTTTATAAATTCTATTCGGAATTTACATTCTCAAATATTCACTTTCAACACCAAATCGACTTTCAAATTGATTTCTCAATTTTATTTCAAACTCCAAATCAAATTCCAAATCGATTTCTAAATTTACTTCAACGCCGAATCAAATTTCAAATTGATTCTAATTTTAATCCCAAATACCAAATCATTTTACAAATCGATTTACAAATTTATTCTCAACACCAAAAATCGATTTTCATTCAAACACCAAATAGATTTGTATATCGATTTCCCAAAGATTTATTTCTTCAATACAAAATCAATTATCAATTGGATTTCAACAAATTTATCGCCTATAAAATAAATTCCTTTATATCTTCCAAACCATTTAAAATTCCATTTCAAATAAATTTTCCAACTTCCGAATAATACTATTAAAAATTCATTTATAAAAATCTTTTCCCATATCTTGGAATTTATTCAATAAGATTTCGACAATCCATTTTAATACTTTTAAAATTCCTTCTTTCAAATAAATTCAATTCTTAAAATAAATTCATTTAAAGATTTCCACTTTAATTTCAAAATCCAATTTATATTCATTTCTGGTATCCAACGATACCAAAAATACATTCAGCTAAATTTTTAGCCTTCAATAAATTCAATCACAGATATAATCATTCACAGATTATAAATAAACAGTCACTGGTATCAGAGCAAATTAATACAATAATATGAAACAAATTCATACAATTTGAGGAATCCAGTTGGATCCCTCCAACCTGTTTCCCTGCATCCACAGATGTTAGCACAATACCAATTCCACTTCGAGGTGGAATATCGTGGTATATGGGATTTATAAAAGTATCAATCCGCTATTATAAGGAGCAATAGGGTCTCATCCGCTATATAATGCGGGAAATCACAACTGCAATATATACATATGCCAATATATATATATATATATTACTATATATAGATATATCCTACTATATCTAATATCACATCCAAACAGCAATCAATTAATAACTGCAAAAATCAATTTAAATCTGAGTGAGAAGATCTCACCTTTGCTTTTAATTTGCAATCCATTTTCCATTCCAGATTGTTTTTCACGATCTTTTAACCTTGTATAAAATAATTTATACAATTTATTAAAATTCGAGATGATCGAATAATTCATTTCCATTTAATAAAATTTTATAAACCCGTGATTTAATTTTAAAATTAAATTTTTTGATTTGAAACAAAAATATTTTCTTTCTTTTCCTTTGAAACCTTACTCATATTTTTCTGCATACACATATATAGAATGCAACTGAAATATGTTTAATACCTTACTGCATGTACATATATGTTTCCTCTTCCTTTTTAAAATTACAAAACAGCAATTCTCTTCGGTAACAAAATATTTTCTTTTCCATTACTGTTAACCTATGAATGTAAAATTAAATCAAAATAAAATTACTGAATGTTTCGCAGTCAATTGCGATGCACCAGAGCACGATGTACGACCCACTGACGCCCTGAATGGAGCCGCTCTCCTCTGACATCGTCGCTCACCACATCATATCGTAGCTGCCACCATGCCCAGCCTCGGCCTCGTGCTCGCGATCACGACCACTTGAGAGGTACCAGTTTTTGATCGCGATATGATCCCCAGGCCGCCACTCCACTTATTTCGATGCCGAAGACAAAGTTGTCGAAACCCTAGCGTCGCGCCGCCTTCGAATCGCATCTCCTCCTGGTCGCGAGTCATTGCCTCGACGACGATGCCGAATTCCCATAAGAATTTCCACCTCGCGTGCGCGCATACTTGGCCTCGCCGTTTAATTCGAGCTCCACCCTAATTCAAAATCTCGAACGAGATGATTCGAGTCTTCGTGGATTCGAGAGGAAGAGGGGGATTTTTGATCTCGTGAATTCCTGAGTGAAAGAGGGAGGGTGGTTCGATATTTCCAAACAAATGGAGGTTTAAATCATTTCTGGAGGAAGATGAATTTGTTTTGTTCGGCCATGATTTGTTTTGAAGTCTCAGCTAATATTAAATAAAAATAGAACGAGGAGGGGACGTGTGTTGAAAATTTAAGAGAAAACAAAACACGTGTTTGAATTTTACTCAACGTGTCCTTGTTTGGCAGCAGTATTTTAATTTTATTATTTTATATTCAAATTTAAAATTCAAATTCTAAATCATCTCGATATCCGCAACCCATAATCTCGATCTCCAATCGAGGCGTGCCGTCAGGCGTTTATAATGTTATACCCCTATTTCGAACGCACTGGAAAAGGTTTCAAGTCCAAATTCGATCGTATGGAGAAGATAGCTTTTTGGACCAGTTATTAAATTAAATTTTTGATTTAATTTCAGCGCGTTTGCTTATCGTACAGCCAAACGATCACTCCAAACATCATGAAAATTGAAATCCGATAATAATACAATATTACGGATCCAATGGAACTTGTTTCGTCGAATTCCGAGACTGTGATCCGGAACGCTATTTTTAAATATCGGTTCAAATGAAAAAATTCAAAACTGAACAAAACAGTTTCAAATTCAATTCTGAAGCTTCCGTTATCTTCAGTATCATCACTATAAATTTTTGAAGCCTTGAAAATATTTTTAATCGGCTTAAAACTGAAGATTCAAATTTTTATCCAGTTTTAACGATTAAATTCAATAATTAAATTACCAAATTCACTTTGATATTTGAATTTCAAATTAAATTGAATTCCAGATATTTAAAATCAATTAAATATCATGATTTCCAATATCAAAATTTCAGGGTCGTTACAGGGTGTCACACGCAGGCGACTGAAAGGCAGGCGCGCATAAGTGGTAGGAAGATAATGATGGTAGCAGCCGGGGGTGTTCGGAAGTAAAGGGTAAAAGCTGTCATTTAAATTTGTAATTTAGTTAATGAATGTCATTATATAAATCGTTATCTTATAAAATCTACAACATTTCCATACGAGGTTGGAATCGAACAAAGCAAGTTGCATTTCGATCGTTATTGTGAAATCTAAACAACAAAATTTGTTTGGAGATTTTTGGAGGCAAGTGGAATTTTAAATTGAATTGAACGATGTTCAATTTAATTTAAAAATTGGAATGGATCGCAAATAAAAGTCAAGGTGAGTAAACCTCACTCATTTGGATTACCGGATTTTATTTAAAATAGTTAAAATTAATTATTGATTGTCTGGATGAATTGTTAATAATTTATCAGTTGGATGCTATATTATTTATAGTAGTATATATATTAGTAGTTGGATATTTCCCGCCTATGGGAGCGGATGAGACCCTATGCGCCCTACATAATAGCGGATGACCCTATATTACCGCGATATCCTGCCTCGAAGCGGGATTGATATTTTATGTTATTTAACATCCGTGGATGTAGGGAAACATGTTGGAGGGATCCAACTAGATTCCTCAAAAATGTTGATTTTAATTTCATATATAGTGATATATGATGTGTGTGAATAATCTATTATAGATTATTGTTGTGATTTGAATTATTGGATGCTATAGTAGCACTGGCCTTAATTTTGGTATTTTAAATACCATAAATATTATTTTTGAATTTGAAGGAATTAAACAAAGATTTTGGAAATAAAAATATTTATATCGAAATTTGGATTTCTTTTAAAGAAATTGATTTGGATAAAACAATAATTGATTTTGGGTTGTACTTAGCTATTCTTAAAGATATTTTAAATAGAGATTGTAAGATAATTTATATATATGATTTTTAACAATGGATTTTAAAATGACATTTCTGAAAAATATGGAAAAGAAGTTAAAATCAATATTTAAAATAGATTTAAAAAATAAATGGAAATTGTTAAGAAATAGATATATAAAAAGGAATTTTATAAATGAGATTATATTTGTAAACAAGTAAACCCAAAGAAGTTTATAAATTTATAAACGATGTTTACAAATAAGGGAAAATGATATTAGTTGATAAATTGGGAGTGTGAATTTATATTGAGATATGGAAATCGGTTTTTGAAAAAAATAGTGGATCCTATTTTTGGAAATGTGAGAATTATTAGGGAATCGAAAAGAAATCGATGTATTATGAATCGAGAAGGATTTATATATTGAAATTGGTTATTGGAATTTTAAAAATATATTTTTATCGAGAAGTTAAGTTTGTTTTAAAAGTGAATTTTATTTATTCAAACTATGTAATTTAAAGCTGCATTAGTAATTAAATATTTTGAAAAGTAGATTATTCAAATATTTAATATTAATTGAAATAAGTTCTAAATTTTATAATAGGCTTTGTAAATCGATTAGTTTTATATAAAAATAAATTGAAAATGAGTTATCGATGTTTTATTTAAATTGTTTTTAATATTTTTAAATAATTACTTAAACATGTTTTAAAAAAATCATTCTTTAAAAATACTTATTTATATATATAGAGTTTTGAAATGATTATAATTGATTTATAAATCCTCTCGAGATTTGTAAATGGGGTTTGGTTAACGGATATGATTTTGATAAGTGAAATCTTATAATGGGAGTTTGGGAACTTAAGGAAATTTCCAAAGTGTTTTAAATACAGAAACTTCGAAAATGGATTAGAATTCGTAAAAGAAGTTAGAAATGGGTAGTTGGGATTATAGACAAGTATAATCGATTTTGGAAATTTTAAAGGATATTAATTTATGGATTTCCAGGAACTTATAAAATTAGTTATAAATGAGTTATGGAAATTACGAATGAATTGCAAAGGATTTTAAAAAATAGGAATAAATGGAGTATTTTCTAAGTATTGGAAATAAATGATTTTAGGAAAATATACTTATAGATATTTCCTTAAGTATTGAACTGGAAGAGTTTGAAATATTTTAACTACGTGATTACAATTATAGAAATATTTTCAAAGTGTTGAATTATAAATGGATTTGGAAGAAAATATTTCTAAGTGTTGAAATAATTCGGAAATATCCTGTTATGGATATAAGTATTTGAAATTGTTTCAATTATTGAATATACCGGAAGAGATTTGAATATAGATCTTCGTAAATATATTTTAAATAATGTTTTGAAAGATTTATAAAATTGGGCCTAGTGACTGCTTATGGATGTTATTTGATTGTTAAATAACCGACTATCAAATCTGGCCAAATTCGTTGATCCTTTCGAAGTAAACAGGATCGGTGATTTATTGTCGAGTCAAAGGGTACGGAGATACGGGCCATTACAGTTGGTATCAGTGCTGAAGGTTAAGCGAGAACCTTGGCTTTGGTGGGGATTACTCATTAGAGATAGGGTCCGTAGTACCCTAGAATGAGTCTGAGTGTATTATAGATATGACCGCGTATTTGTTAGTGAATATAAATTGTTTTATATTGTGTTGACTTATATGTTGAGTGGTTTACGAATTCTGGTCGAATAGCGGGACACCACGAAATCGATAGGAATTTTTAAACGCTTGAACCAGGTAAACCGACACAGTATTGTTTTGAAGCGGGTAAATGAAATAATTTTGCCCAAACAAAATTTTGATATAAAAGAAATAATTTTCAGAAATTATTATTGTATATTGGAGTGTTTGGTTGTTATTATTATAATCAAAACAAGATTATAAAATTTAAATGGTTATATATAACCAAATGAAAAATTGTATAAGTATGAATTATACAAATGAATTATAATTAAAATGGATTCAAACTCGAATTCAGAAATTTAAATCCCGGAAGGTTTGGATAATATTTTCAGAAGTGTTATGGAAATGAAATTGGTGTTATTTTAGAAACATTTTTCAAATAAATAATGGTAATATTATTGTGAAATGTGTTTGAATGGAAATTGTTTTAAATAGATTTTGGAAGATGATAAAAGCACTGAACTCACTATAGTCACTGGAAAATAATCCTAGTGAAGACTGCAGCATCATCAGTATTCATTTTCGAATTTCTAAGTGACGAGTTGCTACCATTATTATTTGTTTTGGACTTGTTTAGGATAAAAACCAGGTTTGGTTTAGAATTTAAAAAGTGTAATTTGGTATACAGATATATATATATATATATATATATATGATTTCAAAATGATTTGAAATAGAACCGGGTAATTGAATTCTGGAATTTCCAACTAAATGAGAAGTAAAACCAAAAGAGAATAAGTTTTTGAACTAAAACTTGGGAAATGTGAATTTCAATATGAAATAAAAATTTAACTTATGCAAGTTAATAAATTGAATTTGTAAAAGGAAATTGTATGGATTAGAATTTAACTTAAGCCAAGTTAAATAAAATTGGATTGAATTAGAAATGATAGCGAATGGAATTGAATATATAGTTTGAATTATAAAGTGACTATATAACTATAGGTTATGAATTTTGAATGGAATAAAATTTAAGTGGAAGATTATGGAATTTGAACAAATAAGTTTGAATAGCTTAGATAGCTTACAAATTTGGAGCTAATGGAATAAATATATACTTAAGATATAAAGTGATGTAAATCTTGGGTTAACATTTTTAAATGTGAATATACTCGAGTAAGCAACGACAAAATGGAATTTGATTACAAATTTAACCTTGAAAAGAAGAATTGGGCTTAAGTAAAATTAAATGGAATGGAAATTGTTTGCAACAAAAATGAACTTAAGAATATAGTCGAAATGTTATATGATAACAAATTAACTTAAGTTAATATAAATATTGGAATGGAAATTTGACTCAAGTAAATTCATGGGATGTGCCGTTAAATGGGATTGAATTTAAGTCAAGATTAATAAAGTGATTTTTGGAAATGAAACATAACTTAGTTAAGTAAATTGGAAGCAAACTAATTTGAGAATTAATTAGTGAATTGAATGTTGAAAATGAGAATTGAATTATAAATGAAATTCGACTTAAATATATTTTAAAGGGTTGTTGAATAAAATAGAATGGATGGAAAGGGTGATAGTTTAAGTTATAAATGAATTCAATTTAAGTGTAATTTGAATATGGTCGGAAATATTATTAATAAGAATGGAATTCAATTAAGTAACTAATTTATGAAATGGTTCACAAATAAAATGGGCATGGATTGGTTTGTTGTTGAATATAAAATTTGAGCGAACATGATTTTGTGAATAAATTGAATGTGAATCAATAGAAATTGACTAATTGATTTGAAATTAATTCAAAATGGTTTATAAGCTTAAATGATTATTTTATTAAATGAATATCACCAAATAGCATGAAAAATTTGTCGTTTGTCGTAAATGGAAGTAAACAAAATTTTGTGAATCAATGGAAAGTGAATAAATTGATTTAGAATCAATTTGAAATGGATATGTAACGACCTGGTGTTTTGAACCATCCGCATCCACACATGTCGGACTTGAATTACTCAAATCAACAGACTGTTAATTTATATTTGGCAAAACTTAGCATATACAGTAAATAAATCAATCACAGAATCACAGACACAAAGTAATATAACAATAAGCAGCGGAATAGGTAAATAGTGGTTCGTGAAGCTACTATATAAACATCAGAGTTTGAAACAAAATACAACAAAAACCTCAAATACAGAGTAGTCTCAAATACAAAAGTAACTGACAATACTGAACAGAAATCACTAGGAACAACTGAAATAACTGAAAGCTGGATAGATAGATGGATCTCCAAGCGAAGCTCCAAACTCCAAAGGTGAGTCTCAAATGTTGTGGAACTCAGTCTGACCCGAGCATAAAGCAAAACAAAAAACACTCGAGTCATGATTAACATTCTTATATCAGTAAATTCAACTCAAGCAAAATGTCAACTGAAATACAAGTAACTTAAAGGATGTTTGTGATTTTCATCCTTTAAGGATCCGTGGAACTATCTACTATGTAGTAATATACGCTATTATAATATGTCTATAGCAAAGTAAAAGTATTAAAATAGCGTTAAGGCGTTGCTCATATCCCCCTTAACACATTTTATATTTTATCGTAGTCTATACAATGCCGTACGCTCCTCTAAACCAGTGGTTTACATAGAGGACACCACATAGGTACAGTACAAAACAAACTCGTAGATGGCGCGATAGGGCATGTGACAAGGCAGCGAGGCAATGCCAGGGTAGATATACCGTTTGCGGATCCGGGCGGGTAGTAACGCATAGCAGCTACTACCGCCCACCTTGTGACACACTCTGTAACGACCCGTATTTTCACGGATCGAAACATCGTAAAATAGTTGACCTTTGGTTGCATTGCTGTTAAGTCATTTCAGATTTTAGCAGAATTTTTCTTAAGTCTTAAGTCGTAGCCGACTTAGGAGGTTTGGACGAGTTAAGAAATAGGTCTGGACGAGTTAATGACTAAGTGGTAGGTCGGCGACGACCTAAGGAAGATAGGGGAGTGGTTTAAGTCGGTTGATAGTTTGGGACGACCTAAGGAATTAACCGGGTTAAGGAAGTTAAGTCATAGGGTGGCTTAGGTCGAGTGACCGACTTAAGGGAGTAGCCTATCTAAGAAGTTGACCGACTCATAGTATTAACCGACTTAAGGATAGTGGTGAGTTAAGTGTTAAGTCGGCTGACGAGTTAAGGTAGTGGTCGACTTAAGACCTGGGCGACTTAGGAGATTGAGTCTTATCCTGATGGATCGGCAAAGCTGCTATGTTAAGTCGTAGGTAGGCTGCTGTGTTAAGTCGTGACCGAGTTAGAAGTTAGACAAGAGAGTTTTTGAGTCGGTAGTTGTTTAAGTCGTATGGGGTTAAGTCGTAACCCAGTTAAGAGTTAAGTCGTAAGTCGTACTCCTTTCGTAAGTCGTAGGTCGGAGACCCAGTGAGGCCGTAATCTGGTTGAGTCGTAGCCGAGTTAAGGAGATAGCGTTGTCTTAAGTCGAAGGAAAGCGCATTGCTTTAGGTCGCCAAGGGTTAAGTCGAAGGCTCTGTTAAGTCGTGGGGGTTTTTAGGTCATAGGTCGGCATAGTGTTAAGTCGGCAGCGACTTAAGGAGATAGCCGAGTTACGACTTAGGGTATTTTCTGCTATAAATAGGAGAGCTTCTCTTCATTTTTGGGATCCGGATTTTGAAGCGACGAAGTGCTGCCATTTTGAGAGCTCGACTTCTACACTTCTTCACTTCTTTTCTCCACTCTAATCTAGTGCTTCCATCCATCCAAATCGAAGATCAAGATTGAAGATTCAAGAGCTTAGATTGAAGATCTTCATCTTTTCAAGAGAGATTTCTTCATTTGAAGCGGATTTGTGATAGATCAAGCTTGATCCTTTGCTGTCCAGATCTGAAGCGTGTTGATTTGGGTTTGTTTAGGTGATTTGGTGAGTGGTGATTATCTCTCACACGGATCCAAAGGAGTATATCGGATTGTTGGCTCGATTTGGTGTTAAAATAGAGATTTCCATGCATTTTCTTCATCCTATGTGTAGATCCATATAGATCCATTGTTCATGATGATGTTACATCCATTTTATCATATGTTAACCTATGCAAGTTCATTCATCAAGTTTGTAGAGATATAATCCATGTTTTCATGCTTATTGGACTTTCAACTCTTTAATTACGGAAATGCCATTATTGTTATAATTGTCTACTTAGATCATATTTGAATGCTTGATTGTTTGGATTGATGTTTGATTTGATTGATTGTTATGAACTAGATGATTGATGATTAGATTTAGACCGAAGACGATTCAAAAGCTAAGGGAAAGGCTCTTGAATTGGGAAAGCTGCTCGTGGCATATGTAGCAGGATGATGAAGCTCTTATGCATAGATTTGATGATGTGATGATGAGATGAGGCTTTGCGAGGATGTAATGAAGCGAGGCAATCATGTGATGAAGACTTGGTCTAATCCAGACGGGATCATTCCAAGCATGTTGATAACTCGGTGATATGATTCGAGTTGAGGATAATGAATGGATATGAGAATAGTCGTCGAGGAGGATGACTAGGAGGCTTGGATAGCATCGTTGTTGAAGGTTCTAGCATGCTCTAAGCAAGAGTACGTTTGGGCAGATTCGATAGTCCCAACGGCCAACTGTTGATGGTCGAGTACTCTGGGCAGATTCGATAGTCCTAGGCACGGGCTGCGACGACGTGCGGGAGTTATGTCTAGAACCGGGGTTTCCATTAGCCCTTGACGGACGGCTGAAAGAATGTGCCGGTCATTCAATTAACGGTGATATCGAAGCAATGATAACAGTGATAGCCAGAGTCATGGATGTTTGGTTGTATCGTCATTCGGACTCAAGAGCGGTATTTTCTGGGTGCTTATCTAATTTAGGCCTTGGTACTTGGAAAACATCGCCCTTGACTCGAGTGATAGTAGTTTTATCTTAAATTGTATGCTCTGCTATGTTTGCTTCTGCTTAGTGTGTGTCTGGGGGCTATCACTGTAGAATGAGGTTGGAGTGGGAGGGTTGTATTCCTATTCCTTTTCCTTTATGCTCTTTTGGTATGTTGTTAGATAATTTTACTGCTCACTAAGACTGTTGTCTGACTCAAGGCTTTATGTTTTAATTCTTATTGCCTTGGGCTGTTCGTCCATTTTGGGACGGGCAGACTAGGTAGCAGGTGACAGGTGCTGTTCTCTTCTCACGATGCTGATATCGAAGACGAGCTAGAGGGTTGCATATTATCTTCTTATTATATGTACTGGATATTCCGCTGTTTTGTATTCTCTGAGAGTTATGTAGTGAGGCTGGATGTATTGATTATGTGGATGCTTGTATTCAACTATTATGGAGTTTTATATGATGTCATTTTGTTCTGTAAAGCTTCACTATACATATGTTCTATTGTATTTTGTCCATGCGCTGTGAGTAATACGATAGATTCTGTTGTTTTAAATCTTACCTTGACAATCGTCCATGGTCGCCTGGTACACTTTACAGCGCTCTATCTCTAGATTCGGTGCAGGGGTCATGGGCGGTCGTCACATTTGGTATCAGAGCATTGGTTAATCGATTTTACCCAACGCTCGCTGAAGTAACTACGAATGAGAGACGTAATTGTATTTTGATGGATGATTACTATATATAATATAGTAGCTTAGTAGGGTTTGAGTCCTTTGTGCAGTTGTTTCTCTAGATGTTCTAATCATTCCTTTTTATAGATATTGAGAATGAGTCGAAGAGGGAGACCAGCTGCTAGGGAAGGCCGTGCTACTGAAGAGACTGCTGATTATGCAGCCATGTTCGAAGCTATGATGACTTCGATCATGAGAAGGATACCAGTTCCGGGGGCAGCAGTAGATGTTGGAGTTCAAGTCCAAACTCCGAAACCAGTGGATTTTGCCAAGTTGTGCAAGGACTATACTGCTCTTGGAGGGAAGGTTTTCTTGGGAACAGAATCTACTATCGAAGTCCAGAGATGGATAGATGCTTGTAGAAGGATCTTTGGTGATTTGGGAATTGATGATGCAACTAAGAGGAAGTTGGCATCAAGGCAGCTTCAAGGGAGAGCCTCTGATTGGTGGAACTCTATTACCATCAATACTGCGGAGGAAGAGATTACTTGGGAGCAATTCCAAGCTAGATTTGAAGCTAAGTTCATTTCTACAGCTCAGAAGTCTGTTCTGTTCAAGAAGTTCGTGGAGCTCAAGCAGGGTGGGAGATCTGTTCTTGAGTATGTTTCTGAGTTTGAAGCTTTGTCCAAATATGCCCGGTCATATATTGAGTCTGCTTATCAGAAGAATGAGAAGTTTGTGACTGGCTTGGATAGTTATCTTGGGAGACAGTTGGTGGATCATTTGGACGATTCATTTGAGAAGCTTGTGGAGAAAGCTCTTAGACATGAGAGTCTGTTTCCTAAGGAAGGACCTGTTGTTGCTGTTACCAAGGGAGAATCTAAACCACAGCAGGGTGGAAACCAGAAGAGGAAGCAGCAGCAGCAAAAGGGTAAGGATGGCCAGAAGAAGCCGAAAGGCGAGGTGACTTGCTACAATTGTCAGCAGAAGGGCCATTTCTCTAAGGATTGTAAGAATCCTAAGGTGCCGTTGAAGTGTCACAACTGTGACAAGCCGGGGCATTTCAGGAAGAATTGTCCAGAACCGAGGAAGGACAGGCAGATTGTGCAAGCCTATGCTTTAGGAGCTGTTCCGTCGTCTTCGAAAGCTCCTACTGCTGAAGAGAAAGGAAAGAGTGTGGTTGTTCAAGGTACTCTTTTCCTATGTGGTATTCCAGTTAGAGTTTTGTTTGATACTGGAGCATCGCATTCGTTTGTTTGTAATGAACTAGTAGGCCGGTTAGGTTTGGAACCGGATATTGTTGATAGGCCATTGGTTGTGACTAATCCAGTTGGGGGTTCGTCTTGTTTGTGTATGTTATGCCGTGGTCTAGTTGTGTCGAGTCATGGTTGCTCTTTTGTTTGTGATTGCTTTGTTCTGAACTTTGCGGGGTTCGGAATTATCTTGGGTATGGACTGGCTTAGGAAGTATGCGGCTAAGGTTGATTGTGAGAGACTGGAAGTGACAGTCGAGAATGTGGAGGGGCGAAAGGTTGTAATACGATGTAAGCATGAAGAAGGCGTCTTCATGAGCTTCATGTATTCGCTGGTTGTTCCACGGGATGGACTGTCATCAGTGCCAATCGCAAATGTATTCGAGGATGTCTTTGACGAAGTCAAAGGGTTGCCGCCGCATAGAGAGATCGAGTTTCGTATAGATCTAGTTGAAGGAGCCAGACCTGTTGTGATGCCTCTTAGGCGGATGGCGCCTAGGGAATAGCAGGAGTTGAGAGTGCAAGTTGATGACCTTTTACAGAAAGGATTCATTCGACGTAGTGTGTCCGAGTGGGGTGCACCAGTTGTGTTCGCAACCAAGGCAGATGGATCGTTGAGATTGTGCGTCGATTATCGTGAGCTGAATAAGGTGACTAAGAAGAACAAGTATCCATTGCCGAGAATAGATGACTTGTTTGATCAGCTTCACGAAGCAAAGGTGTTTTCTCAGATGGATTTGGCAACGGGATTTCACCAGTTGAGAGTGGCTAGGGATAGTGTGCCGAAGACTGCTTTCCGGACACCATCTGGTTTCTTTGAGTGGCTGGTAATGCCGTTTGGATTGACTAACGCGCCAGCATATTTTGTGGATCTTATGAATAGAGTGTTCAGAGATCAGTTGAACAAGTTCGTACTTGTGTTCGTGGATGATATTCTGATTTATTCCAGAACTGAAGAAGAGCACAAGACGCACTTGCATATTGTTTTGGAAATCTTACGGAAACATCAACTGAAGGCTAAGTTTTCGAAGTGTCACTTCTGGAAGGGTGAAGTGAGGTTCTTAGGCCATGTGATTTCTGGAAATGGAATAGCGGTTGATCCCGCTAAGGTGGCAGCAATCCAGGATTGGGTTAGACCTAAGAATGCATCAGATGTGAGAAGTTTTCTTGGATTAGCAGGATATTATCGACGGTTTATCAAAGACTTCTCCAAGGTAGCTGCACCGTTAACAGGATTGACGAAAAAGAACCAAGTGTTCAGTTGGGATGTTAAATGTGAGCAAGCTTTCGGAATCCTGAAAGAGCGATTGACGAGTGCTCCTGTTTTGACTATTCCAAGTGGGAATGATGAGATGGTGGTTTACACCGACGCATGTGGTACTGGTCTTGGAGCAGTGCTGATGCAGAAGAATAAAGTTGTTGCGTATGCAAGTCGACAACTGAAGCCGCATGAAAGGAATTACCCAACTCATGATTTGGAGTTAGCGGCGATTGTATTTGCTCTGAAGATGTGGAGACATTATCTATTGGGAGTTCGATTCGAGTTGTTTACGGATCATAAGTCGCTGAAGTATCTTTTCTCCCAAAAGGATCTGAATCTTCGGCAGCAACGTTGGCTAGAGTTTTTAGCATCATATGATTTTGGTATAGCTTATACTCCGGGAAAAGGTAACGCAGTGGCAGATGCGTTAAGTCGAAGACATGCAGGATTGGGAGCCATGTTTTCAGAATGGAAGAGTCTCGAGTATTTAGCTGGATTTGACTTCAGACCTAGAGGCGAATTGGAACCTGAGATGTTGGCAAACTTATCAATAAGACCCACTCTTGTGGAAAGGATTGGCGAAGGCCAAAAGCGAGATGATAAGCTTGTCAAGATTATCCGTGAATTGGAATCTGGATTGGATCCCGAAAAGGATAAAGGATTCGAGGTCGATCGAGAGGGTTGGCTTCGGAAGCAAGGACGACTAGTTGTTCCCGATATAGATGAATTAAGGAGTGAAGTTCTCAAGGAAAGTCATCACTCGAAGCTGACAATTCATCCAGGTGGAAATAAGATGTATCGGGATATGAAGAGAACCTACTACTGGGAAGGTATGAAGAAGGATGTTGGAAATTTTATTTCCAAATGTATGAACTGCCAGTTGGTAAAAGCCGAACAGAAGAAGCCAAGTGGATTGCTTCAGCCATTAGAAGTTCCTACATGGAAGTGGGAACAAGTGTCGATGGATTTTATCGATGGATTGCCTAGAACCAGAACGGGAAATGAAGGGATTTGGGTCATTATAGATCGTCTGACTAAGAGTGCACGATTCATTCCTGTTCGATCGACTAGGACTGCATCAAAGTTGGCTGAGTTGTATGTTAAGTGGATAGTCCGATTCCATGGTATTCCGAAGAGTATAGTGAGCGATCGAGATTCATTGTTCACTAGTGGATTTTGGAAGAGCTTCCAGGAAGTTTTGGGAACCGAGTTGTGTTTGAGTACAGCTTATCACCCTCAAACGGATGGTCAGACCGAGGAGTCAACCGAGTTTTGGAAGATCTTCTTAGAGCTTGTGTTTTGGATTTCGGAGGATCATGGGAAGATCACCTTCATTTGGTGGAGTTTGCATACAACAACAGTTACCAGTCAAGTATTGGTATGGCACCGTATGAGGCATTGTATGGAAGACCGTGTAACTCTCCAACATGTTGGTTGGAAACTGGAGAAAAGCTGATGCTTGGGCCAGAGATGATTCGTCAGACTTCAGATTGCATAGAGATCATTCGGCAACGAATGAAGGCAGCCCAAGACCGTCAGAAGAGTTATGCTGATAAGCGTCGAAAGGATTTGGAATTCGACGTTGGTGATATGGTTTTTGTGAAGATTTCTCCTCTGAAGAATGTTATTCGATTCGGGAAGAAAGGAAAATTGACTCCGAGATTTGTTGGACCGTTCCCGATTATCGAGCGAATTGGAAAGCTCGCTTACAGATTGGAGTTACCAGAGAAGATGTCGAGTGTACACAATGTTTTTCATGTATCATATCTACGGAAGTATGTACACGACTTGAGTACGGTGGTTTCTGCTGATAGCTGTGAAGACTTAGAAGTTGATCCAGTCGATAGAAGACCTCGTAAGCCGCTTCGTGTTGTTGAAACTGACACGAAACAGCTCAGGAGGAAGATAGTTAAGTAGCTCAAGATACAATGGAGTGATGATGATAACGACTGTACGTGGGAGGTGGAAGAGAGGATGAAAGCAGCTCATCCTGAACTCTTCAAGGTATGACCCTAAGGTGTCGTGTCATCTCGCGATATTGTAACTTGTTCTAAGTCTTAGAATTCTGTACGCTAAGCTAGAATTGGATGCATGGTTTTTTGATTGCTATGGATGATAGGCGTGCAGAATAGTCTTTGATTGCTTGGTTTGTTTGGAATTTCGGGGGCGAAATTCCTAAGGGGGAGAGAATGTAACGACCCGTATTTTCACGGATCGAAACATCGTAAAATAGTTGACCTTTGGTTGCATTGCTGTTAAGTCATTTCAGATTTTAGCAGAATTTTTCTTAAGTCTTAAGTCGTAGCCGACTTAGGAGGTTTGGACGAGTTAAGAAATAGGTCTGGACGAGTTAATGACTAAGTGGTAGGTCGGCGACGACCTAAGGAAGATAGGGGAGTGGTTTAAGTCGGTTGATAGTTTGGGACGACCTAAGGAATTAACCGGGTTAAGGAAGTTAAGTCATAGGGTGGCTTAGGTCGAGTGACCGACTTAAGGGAGTAGCCTATCTAAGAAGTTGACCGACTCATAGTATTAACCGACTTAAGGATAGTGGTGAGTTAAGTGTTAAGTCGGCTGACGAGTTAAGGTAGTGGTCGACTTAAGACCTGGGCGACTTAGGAGATTGAGTCTTATCCTGATGGATCGACAAAGCTGCTATGTTAAGTCGTAGGTAGGCTGCTGTGTTAAGTCGTGACCGAGTTAGAAGTTAGACAAGAGAGTTTTTGAGTCGGCAGTTGTTTAAGTCGTATGGGGTTAAGTCGTAACCCAGTTAAGAGTTAAGTCGTAAGTCGTACTCCTTTCGTAAGTCGTAGGTCGGAGACCCAGTGAGGCCGTAATCTGGTTGAGTCGTAGCCGAGTTAAGGAGATAGCGTTGTCTTAAGTCGAAGGAAAGCGCATTGCTTTAGGTCGCCAAGGGTTAAGTCGGAGGCTCTGTTAAGTCGTGGGGGTTTTTAGGTCATAGGTCGGCATAGTGTTAAGTCGGCAGCGACTTAAGGAGATAGCCGAGTTACGACTTAGGGTATTTTCTGCTATAAATAGGAGTGCTTCTCTTCATTTTTGGGATCCGGATTTTGAAGCGACGAAGTGCTGCCATTTTGAGAGCTCGACTTCTACACTTCTTCACTTCTTTTCTCCACTCTAATCTAGTGCTTCCATCCATCCAAATCGAAGATCAAGATTTAAGATTCAAGAGCTTAGATTGAAGATCTTCATCTTTTCAAGAGAGATTTCTTCATTTGAAGCGGATTTGTGATAGATCAAGCTTGATCCTTTGCTGTCCAGATCTGAAGCGTGTTGATTTGGGTTTGTTTAGGTGATTTGGTGAGTGGTGATTATCTCTCACACGGATCCAAAGGAGTATATCGGATTGTTGGCTCGATTTGGTGTTAAAATAGAGATTTCCATGCATTTTCTTCATCCTATGTGTAGATCCATATAGATCCATTGTTCATGATGATGTTACATCCATTTTATCATATGTTAACCTATGCAAGTTCATTCATCAAGTTTGTAGAGATATAATCCATGTTTTCATGCTTATTGGACTTTCAACTCTTTAATTACGGAAATGCCATTATTGTTATAATTGTCTACTTAGATCATATTTGAATGCTTGATTGTTTGGATTGATGTTTGATTTGATTGATTGTTATGAACTAGATGATTGATGATTAGATTTAGACCGAAGACGATTCAAAAGCTAAGGGAAAGGCTCTTGAATTGGGAAAGCTGCTCGTGGCATATGTAGCAGGATGATGAAGCTCTTATGCATAGATTTGATGATGTGATGATGAGATGAGGCTTTGCGAGGATGTAATGAAGCGAGGCAATCATGTGATGAAGACTTGGTCTAATCCAGACGGGATCATTCCAAGCATGTTGATAACTCGGTGATATGATTCGAGTTGAGGATAATGAATGGATATGAGAATAGTCGTCGAGGAGGATGACTAGGAGGCTTGGATAGCATCGTTGTTGAAGGTTCTAGCATGCTCTAAGCAAGAGTACGTTTGGGCAGATTCGATAGTCCCAACGGCCAACTGTTGATGGTCGAGTACTCTGGGCAGATTCGATAGTCCTAGGCACGGGCTGCGACGACGTGCGGGAGTTATGTCTAGAACCGGGGTTTCCATTAGCCCTTGACGGACGGCTGAAAGAATGTGCCGGTCATTCAATTAATGGTGATATCGAAGCAATGATAACAGTGATAGCCAGAGTCATGGATGTTTGGTTGTATCGTCATTCGGACTCAAGAGCGGTATTTTCTGGGTGCTTATTGATTTAGGCCTTGGTACTTGGAAAACATCGCCCTTGACTCGAGTGATAGTAGTTTTATCTTAAATTGTATGCTCTGCTATGTTTGCTTCTGCTTAGTGTGTGTCTGGGGGCTATCACTGTAGAATGAGGTTGGAGTGGGAGGGTTGTATTCCTATTCCTTTTCCTTTATGCTCTTTTGGTATGTTGTTAGATAATTTTACTGCTCACTAAGACTGTTGTCTGACTCAAGGCTTTATGTTTTAATTCTTATTGCCTTGGGCTGTTCGTCCATTTTGGGACGGGCAGACTAGGTAGCAGGTGACAGGTGCTGTTCTCTTCTCACGATGCTGATATCGAAGACGAGCTAGAGGGTTGCATATTATCTTCTTATTATATGTACTGGATATTCCGCTGTTTTGTATTCTCTGAGAGTTATGTAGTGAGGCTGGATGTATTGATTATGTGGATGCTTGTATTCAACTATTATGGAGTTTTATATGATGTCATTTTGTTCTGTAAAGCTTCACTATACATATGTTCTATTGTATTTTGTCCATGCGCTGTGAGTAATACGATAGATTCTGTTGTTTTAAATCTTACCTTGACAATCGTCCATGGTCGCCTGGCACACTTTACAGTGCTCTATCTCTAGATTCGGTGCAGGGGTCATGGGCGGTCGTCACACACTCCCAAATCAAAGGTGCACCCAATCAAATCACAAAAGCAATAGAATGATATCGAAGAAATGTGCACGATAGGAGGAATGACCTCACTTGGCCCGGCATGGCTCCTGTTTTAGCCACATCAAGCTGACTCACGAGCGTCAGGGCTACGTTAATACCTCATATAGAATCATCGCCAAACCATCCTACTTCGTTCTGGAATCTACACCACGTGCACAGTTGTTAAAGTGGTTTTCGGTATTGGCAGAGAGTATGACAATATCCGATCCCGGTCTCTTTAACAACCAAACGCTTATTTCATGCCGTGGTCATTTCATTTCAAATAGTTCATACATCATATCAAAATATCATATTCATTTCAAAACCATATCAATTCAATATCATTATTCACTTTAAAATAATATTCATTTACAGAATCGTAACACTTTCAAAATTATAACACTTTCGAAACCATAACAATTTTGAAATCATAACACTTTTGAAATCATAACACTTTGAAATCATAACATTTCCGACTTAAACAGTTTAGATATTGAAATTAGTATATATATTAAAATAGTTATAAATTAAAATAGTTTATATATTAAAATAATTTAAAATTTTAAATTAGTTTATATATATTAAAGATTAAAATAATTTAAAATTTTAAATTAGTTTATATATATTAAAGATACTATATATAATCAAATAGTTTCCTCCAATTTTACAAATCGATTCAAATCAGCTTAAATTCCGAAATTCAATTTAAATCAATTCCTATTCAACACTTAAAATTTAAAAGGTTAAAAATTCAATTCAAATTCTTAATAAACCATTTCAATCTTTATCAATTTCAAATCCAGGTTTGAACTATCATTTCAAGTCCAATAAGATTCAAAGTTAAATGTTCAAACATTTACAATATAGTTTTCTTTTATATTTCGACATACAATTTAATTTTTATTCAAATTGGAAAATATTTACTTAATAATTTTAATAACAATTAAATAAAATCTCAATTTATAAATTTGAATCAATATTAAATATTCAGCCTCAATTTATTTAAAGCTATAAATCATACCTTTCAAATCTCAAAATCAATGAGTTCAAATAAATTCTTATTTAAATTCAATTATTACTCAATTTAAATTCCAAGTCAGCATTAATTTATTCTTCCCAACCTCTATTTTTAATATTATAAAACTCTATTTTAAAATATTAATATAATTTTAAATAAATGCTTAAACATATTATATATTAATTAAATTAAATTTTTAAATTAAATCTTTTTATTAAATTTATTTTACATTAAATTTAATTTTATATATTTAAAAAAAAATTATATGAAAATCTTAAAAATTATATTTTTTAAAACTAACTTATAAATTAAAAATTTCCAAAACAAAAAATTTTAAAAATCTAAAATTTAGACATATATTAAAATAACATTTATATATTATATTTTAAAAATCAATATTTATTATAACCTATATATTTCCTTTCAAACTTTGAAAATCATTTCAAATATAGACCAACTGTGTCCGTATATAATTTTCTATCCTATGGTCAGTGATATGGATATTTATCATTTCAATCCGCAATTTAAATATTTTACGGGTATATATCATTTCAACCCGCAATCCCAAAATTTAAAAATCAATGAAAATCGCTTGGGTTTATCATTTCAACCCATAATGATTTTCCCTTATTCTACAATATCGTTCGGGTATGTATCATTTCAACCCATAGCGAATTCTAAATTAATAGGGAACTTGTAGAGTGAGAACAAATATAATAATCATACAACATATCAACAACATGCATACATCATCAGTAACAAATAAAATAAAATATACACAACAGGATATGGTGTCATATATCATAGGTGAACAATTTGCAGATAATAGCATATCATATTTAACAATTAAATAACTAGAAATTCAAATTTAATAGCATATTTCAATTGTCGTTTCAAGTGAAATCAAATTTACTAAATATAAGAATGTTAATCATGAGTGATTGGTCACCTTTCGAAGCTAGAGAAATTTTGACAACACAACAAGCTACGAATTTAATCACGAACTAACCGATTGGCCACTCGAAACAACAAATCTCAAAGCAAGGAAAGTTGAGCACAGATTCGACGAGTGAAGCAAAGCTGGGCTGGTATTTGGAAATCGATGAAAATGAAATATATATATATATATATCTTTAAAAATCTATTATTTACTCATATAAAATCTTTATACTATATATTTTTCCTTTAAAAATCAATATTCAATTTGAAACACAGATCAAAATAAATTCTATATATATATTTGAAAATCAATGTTTATTAAACACATATATATAAAACCAGAAATCAATAGGCACAGGATAGTATAATATATATATTACAAACTTAGTATATATATATATATATATGTTCGAAAATCCAACAGAACATATTACACATATTATATAGTACATGCTATAATCAAGTCAATACTTCCGTAAACAAATACACTATGGTCAATGTATATACTACTGTAACTTTACATATAATATGTACTAGCAAAACAATACTTATAAAAGCTTATGTATATCCAACAGCTCAGATAAATAATATATTACACATATTATATATAATATATTACACATATTATATATAATATATAATTCAGAGTAAAGTTTATATATTTTTATAAAAGCTTAGGTATATCCATTTATAAAAGCTCATATATACGAACCCAACAATCCAGATGTATAAACTTATACAATATAAAAAGCTAATATATAAACTACAACCAAAACAATACTTATATATATACTAATATATAAACTGCAACCAAATGTATACTTACATATATAACTAATATAGAAAATCATAGTGTAAACAAAATATATGTAAATCATATTTAAAAACAAATATGTGTGTATAAAATCATACTGTAAATAGAATATATGCAAATCATATTTATAAACAAAAAAAAATATACGTACATATTTTTTTACAAAATAAAAGAATAGAATAACGCTATATATATAATATCTCTTAAGATAATAACTTACTTTTTTTTATAAAGCACGCAAGGCTGAATAAGGGCTGTTGGAGCAAGGCATGGGAAAGTGGCAGGAAAAGAAGAGGAGGAGAACGAGCTTTCGGGGTAAGCAGGATGGAGCAGACCTAGGTGGAGGAGAAGATGAGGCGGGAGTGACGTGACCTGGTGCTAGGACGTGTAGGGTATGGGTGAGCCACGGTCGGCTATGGGGTGTGGGCTGGTATGGGCCTAGACGAGGCACATCATGTGTTCGGTGGCACAGTCGAACGGAGGAAGAGGGGAACAAGGCTGTGCGTTCGGGTTGTGCGGCTGACCCGGAGAGAAGGTGGACCGGGTTTGTGTTTGTGGTGATCTTGGTGGAGCGGACCATGGTGGAAGGCTCGGCCTGATCTGGTGGGCTGCAACTGTTTGGGTTCACACAAGGCTGGACAAGGGGTTGCAGTGGATGTTGGAGGGTGGTACACGCGAGCTGATGGAGATGGTGGCGAACTGTTATGGCAGCGGAAGGCGTGGTGGTTAGGGCTGAGGTGGCGGAATATGCGTGGGCGAGGGGATTCAGGGATGGCGTGTGGAGTGGGGTGAGGCTGGGCATGATTCCGTGAAGCCAAAATAGATATTGTACTTAAGTTATATAATATAATATGATTTCTAAAAGGAAGAACAGGGTGAAAGAAGATGGGGAGACAAAACGAACCAGAAATGAAACGAATCAACAAATATAAATTTGAACAAATGGATAAACAAAAGTCAAAACTGAAAATAAATAAATGTTAGTGGCCGTTTATTTCAGCCGTTTGAAATTTGAATGTACACAGAATATCAAAAGTTCAAAAATGGGTGCCGATACGGTTAACCGTTTTCACGGATTTCACCGCGTACCGGACTCCGAAATACACAAATGAATATACTATAGAGATCAGCATGACGAGACAAATAGAATGGTACACAAATATTAGCAATACGACCATCCTATCAAAAGTCAATATTCGGTACCAGAAATGTTGCTAAAATGCCGAAATAAGATAAACGGGCTAGAGGAGTCCAAGTTTTGCGAAACGAAATGTGACGTCTCACTCAGAAAATGATTTACATTTTTATTGTATAAAAATATTCAGATTTCAAAGATATTTAATTTACATTAAATTATCTGAATTTTAAATTGAAAATTACACAACAGAATTTACTTTCATATTTTCCAACAAAATTTTACTAGTTGATATGTTAAAATAGACGTATTCCAAATATCAAAATTTTATTTCCAAATTCAATTATTTTAAAATTTAACAAAAATTCAGTTAATTACGTTATAAAAATCGTTAAAATTTATGGGTCGTTACACTCTC
This sequence comes from Allium fistulosum, assembly GCA_030737815.1. Lineage (NCBI taxonomy): Eukaryota > Viridiplantae > Streptophyta > Magnoliopsida > Asparagales > Amaryllidaceae > Allium > Allium fistulosum. The sequence continues at coordinate 1,183,704,701 of CM060903.1, forward strand.
CCCCACTCAAAACTTTTCGTCCCTGAAAAGGAAAGTGGTAGGAGAATAGAATTAACAGAAAGAAAGATAGATTCAAAATGTATATTGTTAGATATAATAATTAATTCAAAACCATAAATTTCATTAGTTTCAAATTTGATTAATATTTAACAAATTTGGTTTCCATCCATTTTATTAAACCAATAAATTTTCATTCAATTGATAAAATTTCAATTTATTAACATTTGTTACAAAATTTTCTTCCAAAACAGAATTTATTATATTTAACTTATTTATTTACTCCATTTACCTTTAGTTAAGTTGATTCCACTTAAAATTCAATTATAACTATTCTTCAGTTCATATTTATTTAATTAAATAGTATTTTCTTGTATAACTTTCAACTACAAAATTTCATCAACATTTTTAACTTTTTGAATAATTCAGGTAAGTTCTATATATTTTAGAATTGCAATTGAGTATTATACAATTAAAATTTTCTTACTTCAACTATTTCAAGGTGTTTTAAATTCCAATTACAATTTTAAGTACTTCAAATATTTCAATTTTTTTTTCATTTTAATAAATTGAAAACCCTAACTTAGCACAACATTTAAGAATTAAATTTCCGGTTTCACTTCTAACCATTTTGAAATAAATATATACATATACCTATATATTTTATAGATCAAATCATACTTAAGAAATTTAAATCAAATCCATTTTCCACAAGTATAGCAAAGCTGCTACGTGGTCTCTCCACTTCGAGACTCGAAAATGAATGTCGATGATGCTGCAGTCATCACCGAAATTATTTTCCAGCGACAATAGCGGAGAGTACTAACTTACTTCTTTTAAAATTCTTTGGAAACAATATCTACTAAAAATACTTTCAAATAATTTTTTTCCAAAACTTTGAAAACAAATTTTGAAAAACAATAGAAATTTTATTTTCAAATCCTTAATTTAAATTTATTTCTTTTTCAAATCAAATAAACACTATTTATAAAATTTGAACACCTTATAACATATAACAATAGAAAAAGATTTAGTAGTGTTGACAAAACAAAAAATGATAATCTAGTATTATCATTCCTAACAACTAATTTAATTAACTATCCAATTTCAGAAAATTATACTTTTACATATAAAATATAACCATACATAAAATTATATCATTTACCAATTTCAAAAACAGTATTGTGCCAGTTTGCTCTATTCAAGTGTTTTGGAATTTCCATCGATAGCGTTGGCCAGACGAATCGATCGAAACCCCAAATCAACTTAACAATTCAAACAACACAATATAAAGATTTTATATTGATAACAAATACACTCCCTCACAGGATGATTCTAGAAAGGATTTCAAAATAAGGATAGAGATTCAATTTTAGAGGAAACCTAATCAAAGGAAATTTCAACTAAGAAGACAGGCTTGAAAGGAAGATAAGAAAATTAAATTACAAAAGAGGAAGATGGATAGACTTATATTAATTGCGGGTGACCTTAACCGGGTCAACCGGGATTCTAGGAATAAGGTCGATGTGGAAATTCAATTTTCCGCTTAAAGGGAAGAGAAGTGACTTTACCAAAACATCAGGATAATCCCTAATTATAGGGGTGGAGTCGAGATCATTAGGCTGAACATTAGATGAAAAGGTAGAACCGCCTACTTAATCTAGAGGCATTCGACATTCGATCACGAAAGGATTACCTGGGTCGTCTACTAGAGAAACTTTCGAGAATTGCAAGAGATAACAACATCAAACCGAGGATATAGATATCTCCGGTGAATCGATGCTTGTTGTAAAGAAGTTTCAGCCCTTTACAAATTATACAAGATTGGCAGGACCGCCGATGGATTAATCACACAAAAGAATGAAGTTGCCAGTTGAGGTGTCAAGATGTTCTCAAATTCATTATAGAGATCAACCGGAGTGGAACTATGGGATGCTCCAGAATCAAGAAGAACACAAACAGGAAAAGACCAGAATGGATTTCAGAACAGAGGGGAAAGTTCCAAAATTCAAAGGAAACCCGAGTCAAAGAGGAAGAAACTTAAGTTCGAACGAAGGTGATTCTGTAATTAAATTTACTCTATATGCTAAGTTTTGCCTAAACCGGAGCTCTGATACCACTAGTAACGACCCGGTGTTTTGAACCATCCGCATCCATACATGTCAGACTTGAATTGCTCAAAACAACAAATTGTTAATTTATATTTGACAAAACTTAGCATATACAGTAAATAAATAAATCACAGAATCACAGACACAGAGTAATATAACAATAAGCAGCGGAATAGATAAATAGTAGTTCATGAAGCTACTATATAAATATCAGAGTTTGAAACAAAATACAACAGAAACCTCAAATACAGAGTAGTCTCAAATACAAAAGTATCCGACAAGGCTGAACAGAAATCATTGGAAACAACTGAAATAACTGAAAGCTGGATAAATAGATGGATCTCCAAGCGAAGCTCCAAACTCCAAAGGCGAGTCTCAAATGCTGTGGCACTCAGTCTGACCCGAGCATAAAGCAAAACACAAACACTGTAACGACCCCGAATTTTATATAAATTTAAATTAATAATTAAATGAATTTTTGAATAAAAATAGTAAAATAAATCAATAGAATGGAGCGAGTTTTCCCGGATTCAAGTATATTCTGTATGAATCATTTCAATTTAAAATATTGTAAATATATAGATATATATTTTGACTTGAATTTAAAGTGTAAGTAAATGGTTTTAAAAATAAATATAATAGCATGGTTAAAACATAAGTATAATTACATAAGTCGAAAATTTATAACATAACTAGAACAACTTTTATAATATGTTTATAAAACAAAAGAAGATCAAAATCAAAGCCCTGTTTTCAAGTGCAATCTGGAAATTTATAAGCATCACAGAATTAAAGTTTTTTGAAGGCAAAGCATGAAGTTTGTAAAAGAAGCACATCAAGTCATCTCATGTTTTAGTACAGCCGAAACTAAAAGAAATATATGTAGACAAGAAAATGTGCAAAGCAATAAGTACATACATAATATAAATACAAGATATTAGTACATAAGATTTGTTATATAGTTTTGGTGATAAAGTGAACACCAGGAAAGAAAAAAAAGAAGAAGAGAAACAAGAAACGAATACATAAATCTCTTTAAGCTTGCAAAAGAAGGAAGTAAACTAAGAATAAAATATAGGATAAGTGTAGACATAAGGACAGAGCATTTAATGGTAAAAATCTCTAGTACCCAACATTGATCATTTCAGCCCCCTAGTAGAGAAAAGATCTCTGACCTGGTTGTACAAATAAATAAACAAACCTGTAAACTTTGTTCTATTTATCAAACTTTCTCTATTTTCATTTCGTTCACTAAGAAACTTAGTAGTCCAGAAAAGTAATAACAAATACTTAAACATCTCTACAAACTTTAAAAAATGTCTGCCTTACAACAACAAGCAAGAAGATATGGTGGGAGGAAAATCAAAAGAACCATATTCCAGTTTTTCAAACACATCATTTCCAGGCCTTACTTCTTTGTTTCCTGTCTTCTGTTCGAACTGTTCCAGGTGAGTAACTTTTAAAACTTAAATAAATAGGGTTGCTTGGTAATCTTTATTATAAGTATATATAAGTGAGTAAACAACTTAAAAAGATTTAAGCATATCTAACTGATGATGGTTTAGCCTGAGCTTGGAATTGATTTTTCATGTATATACCAGTATATATCTTCATTATGTAAATAGCAGAAGTGTGCATGTCTGTTATGTGAGGAACTTCCCTGTCTTGGTTTCCAGTATTTAGTTGAAAAGAAAATATATATCTAATCGATTGATCTTTATTAGACCTTGGTTATTAAAGCAAAAATGCTTGTTTAAGAGTTAACTATTGTTTAAAAAAATAATTTCAAGAAGAAAAAAAAACATATGTAATCAGTAAAACCTGTTTTACAGAGGATATGCTAAATTTTGATAAAATTCGAGTAATTCGAATCTGAGATTCAATTTTATAATTTGAATCGACTTCGAAAGGTAGGATTTTTAAAATAAAAATGAGGATTTTTAAGCAAGTATTCAAGGTGCAGTTCGAACGTGAAGCATAGAGGCATTTTTGCCAATATCAGATGATCCAAACAAATTTAAATTCTGGAATTTGATGAGAGGCAAGTTTGGGAATGTAGTAATACGGGAGAAATGGGAAAAATATTTTCGAATGCATGGGTTTTGAGAATTGATCAAATGTAGGGTTTTAGACTGTGTTTTGGTCGAGTCTGGAATCGAGGCCACTGCGAAGCCTCTGGAGGATCGAGTGCCACCGCGTTCTGGGGAATGGAAGAAATGAGGTTGTCGGAATTGTAACCGGAAGTGTAGACACTCCGGTGGACGAGATGGCCGTGACGAGGAAATTTTGGGTGAACTTGAATGTTCCAGTTTTCGACTGGGAATGTCGATTTTGATTTGAGCATTTATTCGTTGGACTGGGTGGACGATCGTGTAGGGATGGTCGTTTTGGATTTGCCAGTGATCTGGGGAATGGCCAGCGTTGATCGGAATGCGGTGCACTGTGCACATGTGCACAATCGAGGCTGGGAATCGTGGCATCGAAGAAAAGCCGGGTTCTGTCTCGAGTCGATCTCGTGTAGGCCTCGAAGCTATTTGTGGGGTGACGTGCACGTACCAGCGAGGCCATGGCGATGGGGATCGAGTGAAACTCGAGGGAGAAAGGAAGGTAACTCGAGAAAACTGGCGCGTGAGTTTTCTTCAACTAGTTCGTTTAACTTTAAATTTAAACAGAGAGAAAAGAAAAGTGGAAGAAGAAAGGAACATGAAGAGAAATGAAGGAGGATGCGTGAAAACAGGGAAAGTCTCGAGTAATACGTGGAAACCCTCGAGTAACTACTCGGGTTTGTATAAGGGAAGGCACGAGTTTCAGCTGAAATTGTTTTTATTTCAAATAAAGTTAAGTGAACAATTTTCTTTAAACTTGAGCACTGTAGATTTTGAATGTTTGGCAGTTAAGTTAAACTTAGTTAAAGGTTAATTATTTGGCAAATATTTTAAATTGTTAACACTTAAGTTTTGAAATTATTCCAAGTTATTTAAATTTATCGAAATCTAGTTATTTTAAATTATTTAAAGAAGATTTAAAATGTAAGATAAATAATATTTAAATAAATTATATTGTAAGCTAGTAGAAATGATAGCAAATGTGATGATCTGTGATATACCTGTACTGATTTGAGTATGATAGTAATTTGGATTAAATTACTTTGCGAAATTAATTAACCAAGATTTATAGTTATTCATAGGTAATTAACCTGGTATAACTTAATTATAATCAAACAATTAACTGACCTTACCTATGGATGTTTGGATTCTATTGAATGTTGAATTGTTTGATATCCCTAATATGTGATGATTTGTGATGTACCCTGATTTATGTTGTGATCTGTAATTTACTTACCTGTTATTATCTGTGAATCTATGAATGAGCGATAAGCGCTATAGTTATATCGCTTATCAACCATATTACTGTATTTTGATTTGTGATGATTGAATGGTGTTGCACTATTGTGTGAAACCCCTGGACCACACTTTTACACACACAAATATGGATTTCATGTGGAAATCGTTTAAGTCACCGATAATTTAAATTTGATGTTTTTGAAATTGAAATTTTAATTTCAATTGATTTTGAAATTAGAAATTCGGGTTTAAAGTAAAAAGCTTTTGAAATGGAATTTCAAAGATAAAAGTTATTTCGAATAACTTAATCGAGTTTCGAAAATTTAAATAATTTGATTTAAATTTGAATTCAAGTTTGAAATTGAATTCTACGATTTGAAGCTAAGGATTAAGATGCTGTACAAGTTATATATGGGTTAAACCATTTTAAATGTATTGATTTGGGAATTTGAATTTAATTCAAGGGTTTTAACTCGTGTAAATATAACTGGATATTTATGAAACAAAACTATTTGTTTTCAAATAGTAAAAGCTTTCACAAAAGTAATGAACTTCCAATTTGTGTTGAAAGAATTTCAAGTTTGAAATGGAATTGAAATGTTTTGAAATTTATGAAATGAGTCTTTGATTCAAAGACCGAACGAGTTAATCCAACTTGAAATGGAATTGTTTTAAAAGCTATAAGTTAAATCTTGACTTAAAGATTTAACGAGTTAATCCAAGTGAAATGGAAATTGTTTTGAAATCCATGAATGAATCTTTGGGAATGGGGTTAACTTTGTGAATTGAATCTTTTTGTTTAAAAGATTAAAAGTGTGGAAATTGTTTAAACCATTGAAGGTTTTTGAATTGAATCTTTTGTTTAAAAGATCGGAAATGGTAATTTGTTTTAACCATTCGAATGAAAAGTTTTGGGCTTTAAGCTGTGATTTAACTGAGACTCCAGTATCCATATGATTTTTTAATTGCGCTCGTTATTCGGTTTAGCCGGGAGAGGACCTTTGTGTCGTATAACCCATTCCGAATAATGATACGACGTATATGGATAGCATTTGAAGACCGGTGGTGAAGACCGGATATTTTTGAAAACGGAAGGATTACCGTCGAGTTACTCTGCATCGGCTGATCCCCGATATAGAGGTTTTATCACCCTTAGTGACGGGAAGTCCGGACGTGATTGGAAATTATCCGGATTTGCAAGGGCTTCGTGAGAAGTGCCTTCGGTTCTGTTCGAACCCGAAACAGACTTGTATGGATGTGTGTCTGACATTACACTTTGAGATGTAAAGCTGGTTTCTATCAAATACATTTCTGTTGGTGGCGGAGAATTTATTCTCTTAGCTTAACACCCTTCTCTGAGACGTACGAGCTCAGAGGTTATGTAGTTGATGGTTACTAGTGATACATTCCCAATTTGGTAATGTGGCATACGAAGTGCTGCTGATCATTTGTTGATCGAAGCGTTGCTTTGTGAAAAAGCGTGGCTTTGTGAAAAAGCGTGGCTTTGTGAAAAAGCGTGGCTTTGTGAAAAAGCGTAGCTTTGTGGACGAGACTTCATCGAGCCTCACAACCCGGTAATGGTCGAAACAGGAATGTGGCGACAAAGGTTTGTAGGGGTAGCGCCCCTAGGGTATGTCATTTCCTTCTGGATAAAGGGTGGTATCATGGTATGGAGCCCAGATACTTAACTCGTGTGGACACGGTAATTTATTACTGTATGATGTTGCTTTGTTGGTTTTCGGGGCCCCGCGGATAAAGGTCGGTAACGACCGGGGGATGACATGACTCGTGTGTTAGTTACCTAGTTACAGCTCGGTTAGAGCGTGAGGTAGCGTCGGCCTTTTGTTTGCAGAGATCCGGTTAGGATCCGGGCGTCTTTCCAGAGGCGTTTCTATTTCGGTAAGGAAGTTCCTTAGCCTGATCATTTGTTGGAAATCCAAAGAAACAATACGAACCCTGTACGGTTTTAGTTGTATTACCTGCTATGGAATATGGCGGTAACCTGCTATTGAACATGGTAGCTATAGTAGGCATACGATGAAATGTTGTATGTCGGCTAAGATTAATATTATATTTTCGAAATGTTTTTCTACACTATGCACTAGTATAATATCAAAAGAGTTTTGATTTTGCATAGTAAGCATGTTTGACTATCATAAGGAGAAATCTCCTCCAATTCTGCGATTGCATTGTGTGTGTGGCGGGAGGCCTTATGGTAGTTTCATTTTCCAAAAACATTGCGGATTTAAATGTTTAAAAGCCTTTTGTGTTTGCTTAAAGATAAACTGTTTTTGTTGCTCACACCAGTCCCATGACTGATCCGGAGTTTATTGTTCCCTTCCTAAACTCTGGGTGCCCACTATTTTCCACACGGGCAGTCTAGAGTTGAGGTTTTCAGATATTCAGGTTGAGTAGATTTTCTGGAGCCAGTCAGTCCTTGGACGACTGACCTTGCTTTCCGCTAGCTATGGATTGGAGCATTCTATTGGAGATATTGTTCCGCTGCTGATGATATCATTTTCTTTTCCGCTGCTATTTGTTGTATCATCTCTGATGTATATTGATATTCATTGTATCACTCTGTTGTATCAGATATTATATATCAGTGTATTATTTTTTTCTTCCGCTGTGTTATTTACTTAATTGTGTTATAGCTCCGGCGAATCGGATTTGAACGGTCGAATCTGCGACATTCTAGTACAATGTGAAGTACGGATGTTGATTTTCGAGCGCGAAAAATTTGAATTGTTTTCAAAAATGATTTTTGAAAATGTTATTAAGACTCTGGAATTGAGTATTGAATTATGAAAATAAAATTGTGAATGAATGAATCAATTTGCAATTGCAAGTACATGAATGTAAATTGAATTCGAATGGAAATCCAGTTTAATACAAGTGATTGTAAACCAAAATAGTGAATTGTAAATAAATTTTGGGAATGAACAAAAGTGAATAAAAACTGGAATTGAAACTGAATGTTGAAAACAAATGTGAATTGTGCGAAATTAAATAAAGCTTTGAGATTAGTTTGAAGTGAACTAAAGTTAATTGATAAAAATTCAATATTCAGAAGTTGAACTAAATCCAGATTAGATTGGAATCGCAAAGTAAATTGAAATGAAATTTGAAATGCAAAATTGAAGGAAAATGAATATGTAACTTCAATAGTCAGCTAAAAATGTATAAGAAGTTGATATTGGAAAATTTTGTAATAGAATTTGCAAAATGGTTTGAATGTGTAACTAGATATTATGGCTAGTAGGACATACAGGTGTTATAAAAGGAATTGGATTAGATTTCAAAGATAAAATTTGAATTGCTCGGCAAAAGGTATGTATTTAAATTTCTATATGAGATTTGCTGATTTCTTGTCTAGCCGCTTGGCTTTTTCTTTTCTTTTTGAAATCTGAGAGTCCGTAGGGACGTTTTGTAGTCGTACTGTATTAGCCGCGCAAAGGAGACGCTGGCGAAATTTTTCGAAAATTTAGGGCGTTAGAAAATTTTTGAGAAAAATTTGAAAGTTTGAAATTTGAATTTAAACTTAAATTTGAATTTTGAAGTTAAACAATGTTGTTTGAAACTTATAATTGAAGTTGGAAAACGAGATTGAATGATAACGAATCTTTAGTAGAAGATTTGTTGTGATAAATTGATAAAACTATTAGATGTTGAAAAATAGTAGACGAGTTAAGGACCATTTTTCCTAACTTGTAATTTCGAGGACGAAATTCTTTTAAGGGGGGAAGTTTGTAACGACCCAGAATTTATATTAATTAAAATTCGAATATTTAATTGATTTTAAATATTAACAAGTGGAATTAATAAGTCGAATAACTTATTTAAAGGATATTGGATTTAATTTGATAATTTAATCGATATATTAAATAGTGAAATTCAAGAGATAATTGAAAATCGAGTTTAAAATGATTGAAAATGATTTGTAAAATTTTATTTAATCATACTGGAGTTATAGAAAGGTTATAGAACTTTTAAAATTGAATTTGGAGTAATCTGTGAAAATTGAATATTTTAATATTTAATTATCGACTGTAAAAATAGCCAATTTTCGAACAGTCTCAGAATTGAATGAGACCAGTTCCATTGGATCCGTAATAGTTAGTTATTATCGGATTTCAATTTTCGTATCAATCGGAGTTGTCGTTTGACCGTGGCAACTCGAAACGCATCGATATCGTTTTAATTTTAAATCGTCGAGTTAAAAATAGTCATTTTTCAAAAAGTCTCGGATTTCGACGAAACCAGTTTCATCGGATCCGTAATGTGATATTATTGTAAGATTTCAAATTTCGTAATTTTTGGATTTACCGTTTGTCCGGTACAAATTAAAACGCCTTGAAATTGATTTAAATCGGTTTAATTTAAATTGATCGTTTAATTGCATATCTCGCACAGACGACCGAATTAGCTTCCGAAACCTGTTCCATTGCGTTCGGAACGTGGGGTAAACCTTAGAAACGTCAGCTGGCACGCTCGAATCGGAGTTCGAAAAAATTCGATGAATAGTAAATCGTGAAATTTTCTATAAAAGCACCCCTTTCTTTCATTTTGCAAATAAGAAACCGAGCCTAGGGTTTCAATTCTCTTCAGCCGCCACCCAAACGTTTAATGGCTGAGAACGCATCTCGTTCTTCCACAAATATTTCACTATCCACAAATCAATTCAAGAAAGTGTCAACTGCAAAGTTGTAAATCATCTCAAGACCTACGACTTCAACGGTGATGATGGATTTTCGTGCTAAGGATCGTCGTCAATTCGAGTTTGAAGTGCTGCCGTTCGTACACGAAATTCGAGATAGGGGAGAGGCCGAGCTCCACTGCATTCCAGTCGAAGGTAGCTCTTGGCGTGGGCTTCGATGAGGAGGGTTCTGACCATCTCCAAATGCATCGTGAAGGCCGCGAGATTTAGGGTTTAATGGCGGCGACGTGGGTTTCGTGACCTGGAGAAATTATCGCGTGGAAGGGAAGAAAGAAGACGCGGCCTTGATTTCGTGGCCTGGAACGAACGGCAGAGATACTTTTGGGTTTGAAATAATAAAGAAATTTGTAAATAAATTTTAATAATTCAAATTGTGTAATTTCTTAAATACCGTATCTCTTTCATACATTATCAAAAAATGACGAAACCAGAAGCGTTGGAATCGCAGCGACGCGCTCTACACTGCAGCGCAGATCTGGGCGTGTTTGGAATCAGTGAAATTTTTGAGTAAAATTAAACGCCGTTTAATTTTATTCGAAAATAAACGCTGGAATCAGAATTAAAATCACGGTGAGATCTTCTCACTCCAATTGAATGTGGAATTTTTGCAGTTATTGATTGTGTTGATTGCTATTGAATGTGATATTAGATATTATAGGATATATCTATATATATATAGCAATATATACATATTGGCATATGTATATATTGGATTGATGATTTCCCGCCTCGTATAGCGGATGAGACCCTATTGCGCCGTTAGTAAGCGGATTTTTATAAAAAACCCATATACCGCGATAATTCCGTACTGGAGCGGAATTGGTATTGTGCTAACATCTTTGGATGCAGGGAAACAGGTTGGAGGGATCTAACTGGATTCCTCAACTGTATTTACTTATTTACAGATATTGATGTATATTCTGTTATCATATTGATATATGATATTGACTGTTGTGATGGACTAATTGATGCTGTTGCATCATCGGATTCAGTTTTGAAATGTAAAAAAATACGACTGTTATTTTAAAAGGATTTTTAAAGTGATTTTTGAAAATATACGTTTTATGGAATTTTTGAATCGATTATAAACGTAAAATTTTAAAGTTATAAAAGTTATGATTTTTAGTGAAATATAACCGAAGTGTCGTTTTTGAAACAAAAGTTGATTTATTTATTAAATTGTTTAAATAGAGATTTTTGAATTTATTTTGAAAGCTCTATATATAAGATTTATAAAAATTTGATTTTTATAAATCAAAGTGATGAAATTATAAAGGAGTTTTAAAAGACGTTTTAAATGATGTTAAAATGGGTTTTATAAAGGACAGAATAAATGATTTGTGAAGTCCTAAAAGAACGATTTTTGTAAATAAACGAATTATAAGTGTTTAACTTATAGAATGGACTTTTGGTAGAAAATTGAGTTATAAATTGAATTGGATAATAAAAGGAATTTATAAGTTGAAGTAGTTAAAATATAAAAGTGATTCATAAACGTTGTTTTATAAATCCGAAATCCCTTATTTTGATAAGTAATTTTAGAAGTTAATAAAAGGAGAATTTTATAAATCAAAGTTGTTAGAAAATATAAAGGTGAATTTATAAACGTTGTTTTATAAATTCGAAATCAATCAAATTTGATGAATTTAAATATAGAGATTATGAAGGGAATTTTATCCACGATTTTGGACAGTGGATAATTTTTGAAATAAATGTGTAGAAAAGATTGAAATGTGATTAGTGAAGTATACTCACGATTTTGGACAGTGAATATATCTTTAAGTAAATGAATATGGTTTTGGAAAAGTGATATTTGAAATGAAGTTAATTGTTTTAAAAGATGTTTTAAAACGTGTGAACTATCGAAATCATAGATTTCAACATTTATTGTTGAAATAGACGTTTTCGAGAAATATAAGGAAATGGTGGACTATAACACTGTTGTTATAGTAAATGATTTCCGAAAGGAAATGTTTTATATAGTATTGGGATTTATATATCTATCTAAATTTCGAATCCCTATACTAGTGATTTTGAGTCGTCGTAACGATGTTTTACGCAACATTCGTTTTGACTCAAATAGATGTTAAAAGAATGTTTTCCTTAAAGAATGAATTTATACTTAAAATTGATTTAAGTATATTGAATATTTTCAATGTTGAAAATAAATGATTTGTGAATTACTTATTTTTAGATAAGTAAGGAAATACTTTTCCAATATGAAATGAATTGTTTTGAGATTTTATCTTCAAAGATAAAATGAAATGTGGAAATTGATTTGAAATTGTTTTCAAATGGTTAAGTGTGGAAATTATAATATATCTAGTAAAGATATTTTTGGAAATTAAATAATTTGGAAAATTATTTGGAATCTGATGATGTTGCGCATCTTAATTGATAGTTAAATAACCGACTATCAATAATTACCTTGAATGGATATTTGTTGTGATTGGATGAATTTGAATGCCACACTTGTTTTTAAATAAACGCTCACTATTCGGGTTAGCCGGGAAAGGACCATGGGGTCGTATAACCCATTCCGAATATGTGATACGTCGTTATGAATTGCATTTGAAGACCGGTGTTGAAGACCGGATATTTTTGAAAACGGAAGGATTACCGTCGAGTTACTCTACATCGGCTGATCTCCGATTTAGAGGTTTTATCACCCTTAGTGACGGGAAGTCCGGACGTGATTAGAAATTTATCCGGATATGCAAGGGCTTCGTGAGAAGTGCCTTCGGTTCTGTTCGATCCCGGAACAGACTTGTATGGATTGTATGTCTGACGTTACAATTTGAGATATAAAGCTGATTTCTTTCAAATACATTTCTGTTGGTGGCGGAGAATTTATTCTCTTAGCTTAACACCCTTCTCTGAGACGTACGAGCTCAGAGGTTATGTAGTTGAAATTTATCAGCGATATATCCCAATTTGGTAACGTGGCATACTGAGTGTTGCTGTGAAATGATCAGTGTTTGATCATTTGTGATATGATCATTTGTTTGATCTTATATCTTTGTGATCATAGGTTGATCATTTTTGTTTGACCCGAAGCAGGGCTTTTTGAGAAAGCGTAGCTTTGTGGACGAGACTTCATCGAGCCTCACACCCCGGAAATGGTCGAAACAGGAAGGATGCGGCAAGGTTCTAGGGAGTAGCGCCCCTTAGTGTATGTCATTCCTTCTGGATAAAGGTGGTATCATGGTATGGAGCCCAGATACTTAACCTCTATGGTTACTGCATTATTATTATCTATGTGGTTTGTTGGAAATCGGGGATCCTCGGGAAGATCGGTGACGATCGGGGGATGACATACGCGTGTCAGTAGTTACCTATTTTTGCAGAGGTAACCCGGCCTTGTGTTGGCAGAGATCTAACCGTAATGTTAGGTTATTTCTCGGGTCGTCTATTCCAGGGACGTACCCATCGTGGAAAAGGAAGTTCCTTAGCCTGACCATTTGTTGGAAATCCAAAGAAACAATACGAGCCTTGTACGGTTTTAGTTGTAGAACCTGCCATTTAATATGGTAGCTATAGCAAGCATACTATAATGGTACCTATGCTGGCTAAGATTTATATTCTACTTTCGAAATGTTTTCTACACTATGCACTAATAATAATATCAAAAAGAATTTGATTTTTTGCGTAGTAAGCATCTTTGACTATCATAAGAAGAAATCTCCTCCAAGTCTGCGTTTGCATTGTGTGTGTGGCGGGAGGTCTTATGGTAGTTTCATTTTCCAAAAGCATTGCGAAATTTACTTTAAAATTTTTCTGTTGTTTATTCTAAAGATAAACTGTTTTACGATCTCACACCAGTCACCATGACTGACTCGGAGTTTATTGTTCCCTTCTAAACTCTGGGTGCCCACCAATTTCCACACGGGCAGCCTAGAGTTATGTTATCAGGATATTCTGGATATTCTGGAGCTTTGGAAGCAAGCTGGATGGCGAAACGTATCACCTATATTTTTGTATTATTCCGCTGTGTATTCTGTATGAGGACAAGTTATATAACTGTCCATTGTTGTATATGACTCTGATTGATGTATGTGTAAACTGATATAGTTCTTTGTTTTAAAAGACTAGTGTTATCTATTATATATTGTTCCGCTGCGATATGTGAGATTCTGATATTGTGTTTCTGTTTCTGCTCTTGTTCTGATGTGTTGTTCTTCTTTCTTTTTCTTCTATCTTCTTCTTCTACCTTTTTCTTCTTTCTTAAAACCATAACTTTTCGGGTTTCCGGCATTCGATTCTCGGCAGTCGATAAAGTGAGTATCGATGTTGAATTTTCGAAAGTCGAAAATTTTCGGGATGTTACATTTGGTATCAGAGCATTTAATGGTAAAAATCTCTAGTACACTATGCAAGTTCATTTCAGCCACCACTTGAGAAAATATCACTGACCATTGTACAAACCAATATTTTATCACTTGTACCAATAATAACATCACCCTGTAACCCAATTTCTACATATCAATTTTCATCAGTTTCGTTCATCTACTTCTGGAGAGAAAACTTAAACAAAACTTCATTTTAAAACAACTCTACAAACCAGATTTATCAAAGATTAAAGGAGAAGCTTCAACTTGAAAATTTCAAAGCCTGTTCAACATAAATGATGAACTCTGTTTCTTTTTCTCTGGAGACTAAGGTGAGCAAACTTTTCAACCCTTACATATTTATATGATTTTGTTTGCATATGATCTATATTGGATATATGTTGTGGAGTAATGTTGTATAGAATAAAATTTTATTTGGATGTCCATATACATATGTAAATCTGTAACTTAAATATATAGATACAGGTATATGTACCTGTTTTTCTGTTACAGGCTAAACAAATTCAAACAAAACTCATATCACCCAAACCAAGCAATATTAGGCTTCGGTTTCAAAATTAAAAGTGATTGAAGTGTTGTAATACAAATTTTAAACATAAACTCAGGTGGAAATATGGATTCAATATCTTTAAATTTGAATATTACAGTAAAAAGGAAAACATATGTTAAAATTCGAATGTAACAAAATGTTAATTCAATTCTATATCTTGAATCACCTTCAAAAGTTAGGATTTTTAAACTATAAATCTCAAATTTTAGTATTGGTATGAATGAGGATTTGGGAATTTACTGGGAAAGGGATTTTGGGCAATATCAGATGATCACGAGGTCTTTGGTGGTCGGATCTTGGGTGAAGGTGGAAGTGGTATCAGAGCTAAGGTTGAAATTTAGCTCAGGAGTATAACACATTAAGTAGCTCATTAGAGATAGGGTGAAGTATACCCTAGAATGAGTATTCCTCAGATATCCGTCTGAACGTCTCAGTAAATTCTCTTACTATCCACTGATAGTGAGTATGAGTGCAAGAAGAGGATGAGATAGGGGACAGGGGGATACCACTATGAGTTGCATAGTTTACTTCATGGATCTTCAACTGGCGGCCAGCATAAGCAATAACCTTTCCGTTTTGCATAAGAACAGCGCCTAAACCTTCTCGGCAAGCATCTGTATAGACAGTTAATCCTTCACTTCCATCGATTACCGCAAGAACTAGGGATGAAGTTAACTTACACTTCAACTTAATAAAAGCTGATTCGCACTTCTCACTCCAAATAAACTTGACATCCTTTCGGGTTAAAGCAGTGAGTGGGGCAGAAATCCGGGCAAAGTGCTCAATAAATCTACGATAATAGCCAACCAAGCCCAAGAAGCTACGGATATCTGTAGGAGTTTTGGGAGTCCCCCAATCCTGTAGATAAATTTCAAATTAGAAAGGGATAAGAGGAATTGAATAGAAATAGCGGATAGGATAGAACTTACATTGATTACAGCGATCTTAGCTGGATCGACCGAAATCCCATTTTCAGAAACTATGTGGCCCAGGAATCTTACTTCGTCTCGCCAAAAGTGGCATTTAGAGAATTTGGCCTTAAGTTGATGATTTCAGAGAGTTTCCAGAACATAAGAAAGATGTGTCTCATGCTCCTTCTTGTCTTTGGAGAAGACGAGAATATCATCAATGAAAACAAGAACAAACTTGTTAAGAACATCGCGGAAGACTCGATTCATCAAGTTGACGAAATAAGCAGGTGCGTTGGTCAAACCGAATGGCATAACCAACCATTCATAGAATCCGTTCTCGGTACGGAAGGCTGTCTTATGAATACTATCTTCTGCTACCCTGAGTTGGTGGAACCCAGTGGCAAGATCAAGTTGGGAGAAAACTTTAACTCCATGGAGCTGATCGAATAAATCATTGATGCGAGGCATCGGATAGCGGTTCTTGAGAGTGCGTTTGTTTAGCTCCCTGTAATCAACACACATGCGAAGAGACCCATCTGATTTAGTGACAAATACAACTGCGGCGCCCCATTCAGAACAACTTCTCCTAATCAAACTCCTAGCAAATAGATCATCAATTTGAGTTTTAAGTTTCGCTTTCTCTGTAGGAGCCATCCTTCTGTGAGGGAGAACTACGGGAGTAGCTCCAGGGATAAGGTCAATGCGAAAATCGATCTCCCTTTTTGGCGGTAGAGAGTTGACCTCTCCAAATACATCGGGAAATTTCTGAACAATAGGAGTAGTACTAAGATCATCCGGGTGAGCATCAAGAGAGAATATGAAGCTTCTGGCATATTTCTGCGGTGATTTGCATTCATTGACAAGCGGTAGACCCTTGTCATTGACTAGAGAAACAGAACGAGCCTTGCAAGAAATAACAGCATCGAATTTTCTTAACCAATCAGCACCTAACAAGATGTCAAATGCTGCGAAGCCAAGCACATAAAAATCCCAAGTGAATCGATATCTTCCATACAAGAGCACAACCTCTTTACAAATTCTACTGAGGATGGAAAGTCCTCCAATAGGGTTGGAGACGCATAAGGAAGTAGTAGCAAGAGTAGGTTCTAATTTGAGCTTATTACAAAGATCAATAGATATGAAGCTATGAGAAGCACCAGTATCGAATAATACCCTAATAGGTAAATCATGTAATGAAAAAGTACTTCGTAAGGTACCTTGGTCATCCTGAGCAGGCGGTGTAGGAGTGGTGATAGCAAATACTCTAGATGGTGTGCCACGCTTATACAGTGGGCAGTCTTTCTTGAAATGACCCGGCTGGAGGCAGACATAGCATATGTCTTTCCTAGTCGTAGAAGGTGGTGGAACAGCAGCTCCGGTAGATGGACAACTATTAGCATAATGGCCCTTCTTATTGCATTTGAAGCAAGTGATATTAGCAAGGTCGATTGGGCTTTTCTGAGCATATCCCAATCCTGTAGTCTTCTGCCAAGCTTTCTTTTGTTGATCAAAGTTCATCTTCCTCTTCCCGGGCTGGCTAGAGGAGGGCTGAGTAGGAGTGGCCTTGGCAGTAGGTCCCCTACGCTTTGCCTCATATCTAAGAGCATAGTCAACAAGCTCTGTGAAGGTGCAGTGAGTGTGGCCAGTAAGCAAGTCATAATACTCTGGTCTTGCTCCCAAAATGAACTTCTCATTCTTTAGAAGGGGTGTATCAATCAATCCCGGACCGAACTTGGAGAGTTCGTTGAATTTTCTCTCATACTCCGAAAAAGTCATACTGCCTTGCTTAAGATCCATGAAAGCTCTATAAAGCTGGGTTTTCCCAGCAGCTGGCATCCATTGTGCCGAGAAAGTATCCCTAATACAAAGATAGACAAGATAAATAACATTCCCAAGATTAAAAGAAGAATTTAGACTACGAAATCCAAATAATTTTATACCTAAACTGGGCCCAAGTGATGGTGTTCTCCTCGATACGAGAAGTAACTTATTCCCACCAATCTTGCGCGGCATCCTGAAGTTGCCAGGTAGCAAGCTGACGCTTCTGAGCATCAGTGATCTCTAGACCAGAAAATACTTCTCTAAGCCTTTAAGCCATTGCTGAGCCTCAATAATGTTCTCGGATCCAGAAAACTTAATACCTCCCAGCTGTGTATACTCCATACTAAGAATGGTGAATTTGACAGGAGCTGGAGCGGCAGGTGCAGCCTGAGCAGGACCATGGCCCCTTCCTCCCCTATTGTTTCCTCTGGTACCCATCCTGAAATACCAAAGAGATTTTTAAAGCCAAAGGATAGAAAATCATAGAATTTTAAGGAAAGTCTAATCAACGAATCAAAGAAGTTTGAAATGAAAGGATTTGGATATTGAATCGATTCTCCTCATTCTAGGGTATTGATACCCTATCTCTAATGAGTTTATATATAATCCCAAACTAAGGTTTTTAGGGAAACCGAAGCTCTGATACCAACTGTAACGACCTGAATATTTGGACCATTTAAATTGACAATAATCCACACATGTCAACTTAAATAATACAAAACACGAATCATTATGGGATTATAAATACATAAATATAAATGAGAATCAATACAACATCACAGACACAGAACAGTCACAGAATAATGCAGCGGAAAATACATCGTCATAATAGCAGTTCATGAAGCTACTACATAAAATACAACAATGTCTTATCATCAAGTGACTAATACAAAATGTCCAACAGACTAGGACATCAATACAGGAATAGAAATAGACTGATAAAGATAAATGCTAAGCCTTCAGCATCTTCAACCAACCTTGATCAGCAAACTTGATAGCTTCAGACTGACCCGAGCATATACAAAAGAAACACTCGAGTCAAGACTCAAAATCTTATACAATACAATCAAGTGCAAGGGAAAAGTCCATAACTTAAAGATGAATAAAATAACGTCTCTAAGGATCCGATAAACTATCTATATTTACAATAGAATACGATAGATAGATAATGTCTAATCAGTAAAGTACGATATTAAAATAGTGTTAAGGCGTTACTATAATCCCCTTAACACATTTTATTCCCAAAAGCATATACAAGACCGTAGTTTCCCCAAAACCGGAAGTCACCAGAGGGCAATCCATATACTAAAGGTACAAACCAAAACGTAGTGGTCGCGAATAGGATAATCAGTATGACAAGGTACATGAGGCGATACCAACTAGGATACTAGTAGTTGCGTGATCTGGACTGATGTTGAGCATAGCAGCTACTACCTCAACACCGCGAAACAACACTCCCAAATCAAGGGGTGCACCCAAATCGAATCACAAAAGTAATAGATATGGTATCGAAGAAGTGTGTCCGCTAGAGGTGGCAAACCTCAATGGCCCGGCGCGGCTCCTGTTTTAGTCATGTCAGGGGTCATCCAATATCGTTCTCTTTCTTCAGTCAACGCGTTCACCAAACCATCCACTTCGTTCTGGATCAACACTTCGCGTGTAATAGTTATTAAAGTGGTTTTCGGTATCGACAGAGAGTATGTCCATATCCGATCCCGGTCTCGTTAATAACTACGTATTTATTACTCGATGGTCATTTAAGTTAAAGTTTAAACAAATCAAAGTCCAAAAGTCAAGCTGCAAATTTGACTTCCAAAATTTGACATTTCACGATTCAATTTATTTCGGATATTAAAACCTCTTTCCAAGTGCAATCTTTTAGTTCATCATTTGAGTTACCAATATAATTAAGTATTCAAATTCAATTTAATAAATCTCACTTATTAAATTTAGTTAATACTCCAATTAATTCGGTTTTATGGCAAATTTTAGTTCACATCATTTAAACCAAATTCTATTCATTTCAATTCGTATTCACATTCATCGATACATTAACCATAATCATAAATTTGATTAAATCAATTTTATTAAATTTAAAATCATTTTAAATTTAAACTCTCACTAAATTAAATCCATAAAACTTTAGTTAGTTTCGTATTCCACTTAAGTCAAATTTTCTAAATCTCAAACTTAATTTATGTCAAGTTTCAAATCTATTTAATTAAAACCGATTTTAAATCTAAATCTAACAACCTAATAAATTTTCAAATTATTAAATTCTAACTTCCTTGTTTTTAAATCTCATTTCAAATAAATTTGCCAATTCATTTTATTTAATTAAATAGGTTTATTAATCCGTTTCAATTAAACTTCATTAATTTATTCCTTATTAATTTATTTCGATTTAATCCATAAATCAAATCCATTAAGTTCGTTACTAAATTTCCAAACAAATTGTTAAGTTCATTCCTTAATTTCAAATAGATTTCAATTTCAAAATAATTTTTGTTGACCAATCGGGTTTCTTATTTTTAATTGTCTATCCTAGGCCAAGTTGTTTAAGTGGGTATTTATCATTTCAACCCGATATCATTCAATATAAAACAAAGCATAGCAAAGGGAACTTGCAGTGTGATAACTGGGATGGTGTCAAAGTAAATAAACAAGCAATAGCAAACATACATAACAATTTAACAATTTATTCAAATAATCCCGAAATAATCATATTAACTCACATTTGTTATTATGCAAATTAATACAATTATTCCTAGAATCCTACGGATTAAAGATTATTACATTATGATTTTTACTTGGTGTCCGTTATCAAATTTCTACATCAATCGTACATATCAATTTTAATGTCACTATTATTTACCCTAATTAACATCATATTACAGTTCAACATGTTTAATCAACTTAAACAATACATGGCGTCAAATTTTAGAAATTAACAGTTTATTTCAACCAAATTTTAACAATCAACAATTTAATATCCAAATTTAATATTAACAACAATTATCACTTGATTATCATAGCATAATAGATTGAGTCGTGAATAAAATATTCACCTTGCATGGTTAGAGAAGGTGGCGCGGCACGAAGAAAAATAGATAAAATAGACCCTAATAGGCACGACGCAAAATGAACACAAACTGCAATCAAACAACAATTAATCAATAATTCGTTTATTGCAGTATATATATCGATTGAATATATATAAAAAACCCTACCAATCACGAAGCGAGATAGATTCAAACAAGCCGGATGTAGCCTAGGACTGAGATCCCGGATCAGCAGCTACAAACCAGTAAAACACTGTATGTAAGCAAACTATTCCAGGCATATATTTAATAGCTCCCTGCATATATTTATATGCAAACTGAAGTGCACCAAAACACGGGCAGCCAAGGCGAGGCAGAGCAGTGACGGAGGGCAGGGATGTTGCAGTGGTTGGAGGAGGCGGTTGCGGCTGTGGGTTCGGCTGAGCGTGGGTGGGTGGCGGAGGAGCAGGCGGGTTTGGGGAAGCGGGTGCGGGTGGAGCAGTGGTGGGTGCGGGCGGAGGCTATTGGCAGTGGGGCTCGGGCAGAGCTGGTGGCTGGGCGCGAAGGGGCGGTTGGGGAGGAGGCAGGCGGGGACTGGGCGACTGGGGTTGGGGGGACTGGGCGGAGGCAGGCGGGGACTGGACTGGGGTGGGCTGGGTGGTGCGCTGCATGGGCAGTGGGGCGGGGAACGGTAGGGTGGCGGAGCGGGTGGGAAGGCAGAGGGGAGTGGGACGGGGCAGTGGGCTGGGCTGCATGGGGCAGTGGGGACGGGGCAGTGGGCTGCTGGGTGGAGGGGACTGGCGGAGGGGAGTGGGGTTGCCGGGGGAGCTGGGCCAGTGGTGGGGTGGTGGCGGGGCGAAGCAGGGCGGAGGGGAGTGGGACAGCGGAGGGCAGGGCGGAGGACGTGTAGGTGGACGTGGCTGCAGGGGCGGCTGGTGGAGCAGTGGGCGGGGAGGCCGAGCGTGGAGGTGGAGGTTGGCATGGCGTGGGTTTCATGTTGGAAGTAAAAGAAATAAAATAAAACAAAAGAAAGCATGAAGAGAAAGAAGAAAGGGAAGAGCTGAGTTTGAGCTGTAACCTTTTGCAAATAAAAAAAATATGAAAGAAGAAGGAGGGTTGGGTTTTAGTTTACGGGAGAGGACAACTAAATAGAAAAAGAAATATGGGAAGGGAGAAAGAGAATATAATTGTGCAGAGGAGAGAAGACAGCTATCACGTAGGAGCAGGACGAAGTGAAACAACGCAATAAATGAAACAGAATGTAGGCAGAGGGTTCAGCGCACACAGTAAATGCAATGATGATTTTTTTCCAATGGTGGCTATTGGATTTCTGAAGGGACAAGGGCCTTTTGAATTTTGAGCGGGAAAGAGTAGGGTATCGGTTTGTGTGGCGTAACGGACCAGTTTGTACTTCGTTAAATAATATATATCTTGCAACGCCGAACTCCGATTGACACAAACAAATATACCGTTTTGATCAGCGCGGCGAGGCGGACACAACGGTATAAAGATATTGGTGGTTTGACATTGTTTGCGAAGTGGTAAATCTTATTAAACCATTTTCTCGAGCGACAATTTAACTAGCAATTAAAAGCGGAATTTGACGAAACGAAATGCGCCGTCATGATCGGAATATTTTTCTTATGCAACATTGTGAAAAATATTTGAGTTCGGACGATAGAAAATTTACACATAAAATCTAAACTAATATGTAAATTCGGCGAGCGAAATTTTCTTCAATATTTTTCGACGAAATTTGGCGTACGCCTATGTCTATCTAGGCGCATTCCAAATGTGAAGTTTGAATGGCAACGGAAGTTGTTTGTGAATATTTGAAATTTCTATTACGGAGAATGCAGCAAAACACCGAAGAATAAGATCGACGGAGATAAAGATGTCCGAATTTTGAAAAACGAAAAATGAAGTCTTTGTCAGAAGATGATTTAGAATTTTTCTATGTAAAGATATTTTAGGTTCGGAAGATAAAAATTTCGCGTTTTAAAATGAACTGACGTGCAATAAAATGCGAACGAAATTTACTGCGGTATTTTCCGACGAAACTTTACGCATATCTATAACCATCTAGGCGCAATTTAGAAACAAAGTTTGGACATTGATTGAAATCGTATGTAAGTTTCACATTTTATATTAAAATAACGGTTCTAAAATTTTTAAAATTGGGTCATAATTTCAGGGTCGTTATAAGGTATGACACGAGGATATTTTGCCAAGATAGGAAAATATCACTTAGTCATCCAGATTGTAGTAATCATATAGTTTATGCAATAATTAACCCTAGTTGTGAGGTGAATGCTTCACTGGGTGTTATGGAATTGGAAGATGAGTTGCATCGGGTTTTTGTAGTTAGAGAATTTGTCGACGTGTTTGAACCAGTTGTAGGACTACCACCGAAAAGAGCTATTGAGTTTCGAATTGACTTCGTGCCTGGAGCTGAATGGATGAGTAGACTGCCAAGTAGGATGACACTTACAAAAATGAAAGAGTTAAAGGTACAGTTAGTAGACCTAGAAGGCAAAAGTTTTATTAGGTCGAGTAGTTCGCCATGGGGAGCTGCTGCTGTGTTTGCAAAGGAGCCAGACGGATCATTAAGACTATGTATCGACTATTGTAAGTTGAATGAGAAGACGATAAAGTACCGATACCCATTGCCGAGAATTGATGATTTGTTCGACCAGTTGAGTGGAGCGAAGGTATTCTCTCAGTTAGATTTGGCAACAGGATTTCATCATCTTAGAGTTGCAGAGGATAGCATTCCTTTGACGGCGTTTAGAACAAGATATGGATCATACGAATGGTTAGTCATGCCGTTCGGACTAACTAATGTGCCAGCTTTCTTTGTAGATCTGATGAATAGGATTTTTCAAGAACATTTGGATAGGTTTGTGTTGGTTTTCATTGATGACATTTTGATATACTCTAAGAATGAGAAGGAACATGAAGTTCATCTTAGAGTCATGCTTGAGACGTTGAGGGAGCATCAGTTGAAGGCTAAGTTCACAAAGTGTCATTTTTGGAAGAAGGAAGTGAAGTTCCTTGGTTATGTCATCTCTGAGAAAGGGTTGTCTATAGATCCAGCTAAGATTGAAGCGGTGAATAATTGGAAGAGACCCGAGACAGTGACTGAGATAAAGAGTTTTCTTGGATTGGCGGGATATTATTGGAGGTTTATAAAAGATTTTTCGTGGATAGCAGCTCCAATGACTAAGCTTACGCGAAAGGATGTGAAGTTCGTGTTAACAGATAAGTGTGAAGAAGCATTCCAGGGCTTGAAACACTTATTGACCCATGCACCCGTGTTAGTGGTTATGAAGGGAACTCAGGATTTAGTTGTTTATACAGATGCGTGTGGAACTGGATTGGGAGCTGTGTTGATGCAAAGGGGTAAAGTAATTGCTTACTCTTCTAGACATCTCAGACCACACGAGGTTAGGTATCCAACGCATTACTTGGAGTTAGCTGCCATTCTATTTGCCTAAAAGGTGTAGAGGCATTTTCTTTTAGGAGAGCGATTTGAGCTGTATACAGATCATAAGTCGTTGAATTATTTGTGCTCACAAAAGGAGTTGAATATGAGACAGTAGAGGTGGTTGGAGTTTATTGCTGCTTATGATTTGGGAATTGAGTACACACCTAGAAAAGGAAACAAGGTAGTAGACGCACTTAGTCGAAAACATCAGAATGCGGTGTTAGCTATGATCACTGAGTGGAAAGATTTGGAGGTATTATCGGCTTGTAGTGTGCGGTTTAGGTCCGAAGAAGGATCCAGTGTGGGAAGTACTGTATCGTCTTATTTGGAAGTCCAACCGGTAATAATTGAGAAAATAGCTTCTAAGCAGGAGGAAGACTCAGTATTGGCTGAAAGGATCATAAGGTTGAAGGAAGGAACGGAGGGCAATGACCTAAAGGATTGCAATCTTGACCAAAATGGGTGGTTGAGAAAGAAAGGGAGGTTGTGTGTTCCAAATGTTGAAAACATAAGGAAGGAGGTTTTGGACAAGTGTCATCGTTCGAAGTTCACTATCCACCCAGGAGGAACGAAAATGTATCAGGACATGAAAAGAAATTTCTTCAGGGAAGGTATGAAGCGAGACATAGGATTGTGTGTTAAGTAGTGCTTGAATTGCCAACTAGCAAAGGTTGAACACCAGAAGCCAAGTGGATTGCTTCAACCGCTAGAGGTTCTGTTATGGAAGTGGGATTCGATCTCCATGGATTTTATTGATGGATTGCCGAGGTCTAGAAGAGGAAACGAAAGCATATGGGTTATAGTAGATAGGCTGACTAAGAGTGCCCATTTTATTCCTATAAAGTCAACTAGAACGACACCTGATTCGGCGAAGTTGTTCATAAAGAATGTAGTTAGACAACACGGGATTCCAAGTAATATTGTCAGTGATAGAGATTCTTTATTTACTAGTGAGTTCTGGAAAAGTCTACTGGAAGCATTAAAAACCAAGCTCAACATGAGTACCGCTCACCATCCATAGACAGATGGGCAAACAGAAAGAGTTAACAAAATCTTGGAAGATTTGTTAAGAGCTTGAATATTAGATTTTGGGGGAGCATGGGAAGACCATCTTCATCTAGTCGAACAGACTAGTATTGGAATGGTACCGTTTGAAGCATTGTACGGAAGACCATGTAAATCTCCCGTATGTTGGTTGGAGACCAGGGAAAGATTAGTTCTTGGTCCGGACTTAGTAAAGGAAGCTGTGGAGAAAATTGAGTTGATTCGAGCTAGGATGAAAGAGGCTCAATCTAGACAGAAGATTTATGCGAATAAAAGGAGAAAGGACATGGAATTTTTTGTTGGAGATCTTGTGTTTGTTAAGGTTTCACCCGTGAAAGGTGCAATCAAGTTTGGGAAGACAGGAAAGTAATCACCGATTCATTGGTCCTTTTTCTATTATTGAGAGAATCGGGAAACTCGCTTATAGAGTATAGTTACCGAGCAATTTTGCAGGAGTCCATAATGTTTTCCATGTTTCTCATATAAGAAAATGCGTTAGAAACCCGAAGACTACTAAAGAACCTACAATATTAAAAGACTTAATATTAGAACCGGATTTGGCTATAGTTAGGAAGCCAATCCAGATTGTGTCCAGAGATGAGAAGAAGTTGAGGAACAAGACAATCAAGTTAGTAAAGGTTCAGTGGAGCAATGACACTAGAGACTATACTTGGGAAGTGGAGAGCAAGATTAGAGACTCTTACCCAGATTTTTTTGATGGTATGTTTTGCATTTGATTGCTTTGTTGTGAACCTTATCGTAATTTCGAGGACGAAATTCTTCAAGGTGGGGAGTCTGTAACACCCCATATATTTTATAGCCTTATTTAAGACGTTAAATCAGTTGAATTAAATTAAATGATGTAAAGGTTAATAGATGAAGGTTTAATTAGTTAGAGGTAGCCGTGCCCTAATGCAGGGGTAATTAAAATGAAATAACACTAAGAAATGTGTTAGGAAATGAGAAGGGTATTTTGGGAAATGGCAAAGCCTTATACCCTTGAGAGATTCACGTTCATTATTCTCATTTAAAAAAAACGAAAACTTGCTAAGGCCGGCCACCATTTCCAATCTCAAGAAGAAGAAAGCTAAGATTCTAAAAGAAAGCAGAAATCAACTAATTCAACACTCTAATATCTCATCTATAATCTCTAAAGCCAAGGTGAATAATTACTTCATCCCTATTATTTGTAATTTTCGATTTTTGTTAAAATCCGAAATGATTTTGCTAAGATATTGCCATGTTTGATGTTTTATGATATATATGTTTATTGTTGGTGAAATTATAAGTGTTTATTCGTGTTTTATGATAATGTTTAGCATAAAAATCCTATTTAATGACATCCGAATACGTTGAGAATTTAAATATAGGTCGTGAATAATATTTTAGAGATGGGTTTTGATTTTCATAATTTTCCGAATTAGTACGGATTTTATATGAATTTTTAAATGAAGGAAATTATTTATTGGGTTTTAAATTATTTTCGGATGAAATAATAATTATTTGGGTCTGAGATTTTAATATGTTAGGCAATGTATTAAAATATATTTTCTAGAATTTTTCCAGAATTTTCGTAAGTCATTTGAGGGATATATAAAATTATTTACGGTATGGGACTTAAATGTTTTATATATTTATGAAGGAGAAGGGGTATTTTGAAAAAATAAAATGTATTACAAATTCTGGTTATTGCGGCAGCAAAGTTCTGAAAAGTGTTTTATTAACCAATGATAATTTGAAAAATAAAGGCAGGTTAGTTGAAAAGTTATCTTTTAAGTTTAAAAACAAAAATCACACTTTTTCCATGTTTCAATCCATAAGTCCAAGTACCTTCCGCCCTAGACCTTTCATCTCAGTCGAAGGATTAGCTTTCGGTAGAGTCAAAGTCCAATGCATAAGGTATCAAGAAATTGGTACGTAATGAATTAGATATGAGCCGAAAGGTTTAAGCCGAAAGGTTGATGGCCGAAAGGGTTGAAATATAATTATTTTATAAGTGAAAAGCTTTCGCCTGCTTTGTTTTTGAACTGGAGCTTTCGGCTTGGTCATTTCCGACCAGGTCATGTTATTTAAAGAAAGGTTTTAGAACCTTCCGATGTCATCAAAAGGTTGTAGCTGCTACCGCCATTACTTCGTTTTGAAACCTTCCGACGTCGTCGAAGGGTTTCCACTGTTTATAAAGGTTTTACTTGAACCTTCTGATGTCGTCGAATGGTCGAAAGGTTCGCCTGTTTTAAAAAATAAACCGTTTCTCCAAGGCTTTCGGAGGGAAGCTTTCGACTTAGGCGGTTACCCCTGTTTTGTGAAATATAACCTAGGTCTTTCGAAAGGTTGTTCGGACATCCTCGAAAGGTTATATGATATTTTCAAAAGAATGCTTTAGTAAAGACGAAAGGTTTTAAAAGATAAGTTTCCAGATTGTTTTAAAAGTTGAACCCATCATACCTTTGAAAGGTTTATGTTTTAAAAGGTTTTAAGCATTCAAAGGGATATTCTCGGATCTGTTTCGAAAGGTATATTAAAGGTTTTCGAAAGGTTTTGAAGGAAAGGTTTTCCGAAGGTTTTTCTAAGGCAATGACTTAAAGTGATTTTAAAGGAGGATGTCTAAAGTTTATAATTTCCGAAAGGTTTGCTTTGAATGAATTCGAAAGGTTTTAGAGATGATTTCGAAAGGTTTAAACATTGAATTTGAATGGGATAATTTCAAATTATGGGAAGAGGTTCTTTCAAATGGAAAAGTGTTTTCATCAACTAAGTTTTAAGTAAAGAATATATATCTAACATGGTAATATGATTTGAGTAAATTATAGAAACCTATTCTATTCCTTGTTTGAAGTTTGATTTAGAGGTTTAAATCATTTTAAAATTGTTTTCAAGGGAAATTATGGGAGGGCATCCTTAAGTATAAATGACTCATATATTAGAAAACCAGATGGGACTAGTATAGGGTCGTGCCCTGTACATTAGCTTGTAGCCCCAGCTAATTGTTGTCCAAAATCTTAGTGTGTTGGGCTTGGTCACAGGTAGACTAAAATTAGGTTTACACACCGAAAGGGATATATGTTGTATACAGATAGGTTGTTGGTAAGCCTGGAAAACCATTTAGCTCGGGAGGACCTGGGAGATGATTAAGTTAGGGATAGACCGTCCAGATGGAAGATATTTAACAGATAGTTTAGGGTAGATCGTCCTGATGGGAAATGTTAATAGATAAATAAGGATAGACAATCCTAAATAGAAATGTCTAACAGGTGTTAGAATAATTTACGATTACGTTATCTGGTAGGCCCGCGTCAGCCAAAGGTTAAAAGTTGTTTGGGTTAGAACAAATGGTCCTTCAAGACCTGATATTTATGTTTGTTTACATAATGTTTATTTTGTTATATTAACCATTGTGAATGCAAGTGCGTAGTACATGGTTATGTGAAAAGATTTGCAAAGATATATTTTGAATGAATGTTAGTGAGGGGAACCCGTTCCGCTAAGCGGCGTGGTCTCACTTAACATAATTAAACCGGGATGCATAGTATTATTGACACCAGGCTTATTGTCTGACTCGAAGTTTATGTTTTTCCCCTTAAACTCTCGGGTACTCAAAACTAATTTGAGTAGATTGAGAGTTAAGGATCTTGTTATGTTTTTAGGTTGTTTGTCGAATAATAAACTGAAGGATGCAGAAGGCAACGGATAGCTATTTAGGAATTGTTGCTTTTTGTTTATGCTTGATGAATTTCCGCTGTGTTATGATGTATTAGGTCTTATATGACTAGTTGACTCTGATCAATCGAGGGGTTATCTTCATATACTGCTCTCATTGTACTTTGTATTAACTATATTTATTCAGTGCCTGGGAAGACATTTGGGTTATGTGACATGAATATGGAAGAAGTTTTAATTAGAAATGTAATGAAGTAAATCTATGTTTTGAAATCTGTGTTTTGTTTCGTATTCAAATGCTTCTGATATTATTGATACCATTAACATAGCCGTATTTAGTCGCCGGAAGATAATAATATAGATGATTGCTACATCTGTAGCGCGTAGTTTTGGGCCTCTAGATAAGGGATGTTACGGTACCCCAGTAGCCTAGTCATTGTATGGAATCCAATATCCACTACGTGCCTGTACGGTTTTGATCCTGCCCAACTATGCTAAAATGTGAGATGCAAGCATTTCAGGTATTTTCTAATTTACTTTCTTTAGACACTATTATAATACCAGACAATTTTGATACAAAAAAATGTTTTTGTTATCGTAAGGTAACAACCCATCGTGTTTATGTGTGGCTTGGTCTTACGAGATACCTTTATTTTTCAAAGGATTTTGATAACTGTAATAATTCAAATTGAGCGTGATTTCTCACGCTGGTTTTCCAGACTGACTCGGGTGTTATTTTATTATAATGCTCGGGTCAGACCGAGTATTACAGATTCAGGCTAGGATACTATGGAGCTTAGGAGACGAGCTGGAGAAGTCTTAGGCGTATTTCACGTATTTGTTTATATTTCGCTATGTGTGCTATGTATGTGAGGACAAGTTATTATAACTGTCTAGATTGATTATTGATTGTTGTACTCTAATGATTATGTGTATAATAATGGCTACAGATTCTTCTGTATAAAAATTTGATATTATATATTATATTTTGTTCCACTGCGACTGTGATATTCTGTGTTGTTGTTTCTGTTTTCTTCTATATCTTTTCTCCTTCACCGCTAATGATTCGTATTTCTGTGCAATTTGAGTTAGACATATGTGATTTATTGTCAACTCAAAGGGTACGGAGATACGGGCCATTACACTAGGTGTATTCGGTGCTGACAAAGACACTAGACCTTGGAAGTGTCATATCTTGGTCAGTAGTTATGCGACTTATTATATTTTATTTATTCCACTATGACTTATATTGTTAGTGCTCTGATATACTTCCATTGCTTTATTTGCAAGATACCAAACCAATGATCCATACTTTGGTGGACTTGGGTGTTCAATTTTGCGAAAATTCAGGCCCGCTGGGGTGCGGGTTGTTACATTTTATATCAGAGCTTAGGTTAGTCGTTCTTGAAAATTAGGAAACGTTGTGTGTTCGTATTTTTATTTTGCCTTATAAATATAAATGTATTATATGCTAAATCCTAATAAGTCTAACCATATAATAGCTACATATAGAAAATCTCGGAAGCTAGATGGCACATAACTCCCTAGTTGGGCCTTGCTAGTCCAATGGTTGTAGATCCTCGTATGATGCCGATTGATGATGTACAATTGTTCCAAATAAGGGGAAAATATGAATCCATATGTTATAGATATCTGAAAGCAGATGGTTTCCCAAAGGATGATGTGAAGTAGTCACTCCAAGTTAGTAACCATATTTCTAATATTGGAAAGAAGATAAGTCAGTTAGTTGGAGAGTAGAAGTTCTAGAGGTAGAACAAATAGAAATCCATTTTGAGTCCAATCCAAAAGAAAATAGTTTTAAAAGTTGAGAAAAATGTATGACTAATATATGTGAAAATGGAAGCAAATATTGGATTTTAAAATGTATATATAAATACAAATATTTTGTTAAATTGATTTTTTTCATAAAAAGGTTTTATAAAAGCTAATGGTTTTTATAGAGCGCATGTAGTTCACTAGTTTTTTGTAAAGAAAGAAAAGTGTAAATATAAAGTTCTAGTAGAAATTAAAAATTTTCAAAATCCAAAATTTCAGTAAGGAAAATTTGTAAACAACTATTTCATTTGAAAGAAAAAAATGACAGAGCAATATAGCTCGTAGGTTTTATGTAATGAAATTTTTTAATCCATAAAAACATTTTCAGGGGTGAACAATAGGAAGTGGTAACAAATTTAAATTGGGTAAATAGTACGAAAAAGAAGATTTAGAACCCTAAAACAAAGCTATAGGTGATGCTCTATAATTGTTCAACTAAGAAGATAGTTAATTGAAAGAAAAGCAATTGGAATTAGTGCAGTTTAGATATAGGAAATTTGAATAGTAATAGCATTGTAAAATATAAAAACAATATTAGGAATTAATATAAAATAATGCTAGTAATCTAATTAGAAGCGACATAGAAAATTAAAGGCAGAACAAAGGAAAAATGACACATTCATTGTTGTATGCATTTATTGCAAGTATCTTTTAAAAAGACCCCCTCACATGATATTAGAGACTCCGCCTAGGATTGGAAGGGGAGATAGAATGAAAAATAGAGTAAGAGTCATCCTTATCTACTCTGGTTTTTACTGTTTAAAGATATTTTAGAAACATTGAAAAGTTCATTTTTGGAAAGAAATGGCTTGATGTAACAATTGAGCTTTTAAAAGAAACACTTATTGAATGGTTTGAGTTAATAATCTCAATTTTTAAGAAATAAAAGTTAAAACAGTCTTTAAAAGAAAAAGTTGATTTGAAGAAAACGGAAAGAAACCTTTTAAAATTTGATTTGCTAATAATTTCTTTTAGATTTAATTAATAAGCTAAATTCAAAAATCCTAAATTATAGGTCTTAAAAGTTAAGACATCAAATATTTTTAAATTTAATAAAAGGTTTCTAAGTTGCACTTTTAAAGACAATGCTTTTGGGATCGAGAATTTTAAAAAAATTGAAGTTTTTAATGTTTGAAAAATGGAAAATACCAAACCAAAATTTGTAAATATGGAGAAGATAAGATGAGTGCCTAAGTAAGATGGGGTGAAGGGTATGACTATGAACAAAATAACAATGATTACTCATGAAACAGTAATAAGGAACCCCTGTAGAGTGTAAAGAATAATGGTAAGAACCTAGGAATATTTTGCTAGATGTGTGCAAGCCACATGAAGAACCCATAAGGAATGATAAATGGTATTAAAGTACGTTTCTATGAGTTCTAAGATATGATCATATGAAGAGTCAAAATAAATGAAATAACTACCAAGAATTGAGAATACCATCAAGGAACTTGGATTAAAAGAAGATGGTAACAAAGGATTGAGGTGGCGAAAAGATACGAAGGATATTAGCATGTTAAAAAGGTCCATTCAAGTTAGAAGGGATCGAGCCACAACATCGTTAGTGTTAGTTGATGTTGAAGGGCAGCATCTAGCAGTTGCTCTTTTTAGGTTGGGTTGTAAGCATTGGTTGTCTTTATTGAGAGTAAAAGTGCGTATAATATTATATGAAATGTTCCTTTTTACATGTTTTTTATGTGGATCGCTATGTTATGGAAAAATAATAAAGATAAGGAAATTTTAGAAAAGATAGTCAATTAATGCCAAAAAAAGAAAATTGTAGAGATTGAAAGTTAAGAAAAAATTAAGAAACTTTATTTAATCAACAGAAATGAAATATGATTGTTAGTCCCAAAAAATTTAGGAAATAAATTTCAATAGTGGAGGACATGGAAACGATGTTGTATAGCCAACAATGTACCTTTATGTAATATCCCGGAAATTTAGGGCAATATCAATTTAATAATCTGTTTAAATAATTAAATTGATTGATAATGTTTGATAATAAAATTTTAATTGGTTTAATAATCTAATTAAATGGATATTTAATTAGTGAAATTTATCTTTTAGATATTAATAAAATGATTTCTATTTATAATATATATATATATACAAATCACATTATTAATTAACCTTAATCCTCTAATTTATTAATTACTCTTTAATTAATTAACTTCAAATCAATTAAATTAATTAATCTTTTAATTAATAACATCAAATGATTTACTCTTAATTACTTCCATTAATTACTTTCATAAGTAATTTTTCACTATTTACTTCCATAAGCAATTCCTCTTAATTTAATTACATTTAGTAATTACTTCACTAATTAATCTATCAACTAATTATACTTAATTAATAAGCAGGATTTATAGAATGAAGTAATTAGTTTAATTCACTTTAAATTAATTAGATGATATAAATCATTGCTTAAGAATGGATGAATGAGATTGAATGTATTCATTGTATGGAATCCAAAATCCAATAAGTGCCAACGAACTTGATTGTATAACCCACTTTGTGGCTAGTATGCTGGAATTTAATAATGTAACAATTTCAGCTATTTCATATTTATTTGAAAACCCTAGACCCTATTATAATACAATCGAATTTCCTATCAAATGTTTTGGTTAGCGTAAGGTAAAAACTTACCCATGTTTATGTGTGGGAAGTCTTACGTGATACCTTTTCTTTCAAAAGGTTTTGAAGTTAAGCAAGTTTAACCTGTTACTCACACCAGACCCATGTCTGACCCAAGTGTTTATTTCTGTTTTATATAAACTCTTGGGTACTCAAATTTTTACGAGTAGCCAAGGGATTCAGGTTTAGCTTTGACGAATATTCTGGAGGAGCAATGGAGCAGGAGGCTTCGGCGTTCGTAGATATAGTATTCCGCTGTGTTGATATCTGTGATAGTGTCTTGTCTTGTATTTGAGTTGTAATGTCTAGACAGATGTTTATAACTGTCTAGTAAGTGATGTATATGCCGTGTAACTCTGTAAATTGTTGTATACTATGTAATAGTTTATGTTATTAATATAATTTATTCGTTCCGCTGTGAGATCGTTATTGTTGTTTCTTTCCCTTTTCTCTTCTTTTCTCTTTTCTATCCCTTTCTTTCTTCATAATGATCCGACTTTCTGTGGAGAAAAAGTCGGGTTATTACATTTTATAAACTCTTGGGTACTCAAAAATTTTACGAGTAGCCAAGGGATTCAGGTTTAACTTTGACGAATTGTGGAAGAGAAATGGAGCAGGAGGCTTCGGCGTTCGTAGATATAGTATTCCGCTGTGTTGATATCTGTGTTAGAGTCTTGTATTGTAATTGAGTTGTAATATCTAGACAGATGTTTATAACTGTCTAGTATGTGTTGTATAGATGTGTAAACTCTGATAAGTGTTGTATAATATAGTTTATTTATGTTATTAATATAATTTATTCGTTCCGCTGTGAGATCGTTGTTGTTGTTTCTTTCTTTCTTCTCTTCTTTTCTATTTTCTACCTCTTTCTTTCTTATTGTCGATGCGTTCTTCTGTGGATAGAAGGGCGGGTCGTTACACTTTACCTCAAAGGCTGGAACATATAATTAAACTTGGTTGCTATTATGAATAAATAAAAGTTTTTGAAACTTCAAATTTACCACGCAAATTAATAGGTGTCCACTGCGGACCTTGAACGGTTGACTAAACCTCGATTTCTTTAGATGTGGAAAATTTTGTTTCGACAAACATATACATAGGTACACTTTTGAAAAATAAAATATCTCTGCAAAATGTTTGGAAGATTTCTAAGTTTAATTTTTTATGGATATTTCAAAAAGTAATATAAAAATAATTTTGTATTGAAAATAATGAAATTTTTAGAATTTGAAAATGCCACATGCTTGATGTGGAAGGATAGTCGGCAGGTTGGTTAATATAGATTTTACTGTGTAGTAGAAGTAGTAGTAAAATAAAATATGGTTAGAAACAACGAAAAAGTTATTTTAGCTATGGAGTCACTTCCCCCATATCATGTCTATTGGTGAACTAAACTAGTTTTAAAATATATTTTTTAAAAATTTTAAAGATTTGAAATAAAATTTACTTATTCAAACTGTACTTGGAAAAGTTGGGAAAGAATTGGGGGCAAAAGAGATGATTCCAATGCACAGTGGAAAAAGGGTACATAACAGAAGAATGGAAATATGAAATTTTCCTTCTAGCCCCTTTCCAAACACAAGAAAATAGGTTTATAAAACTGGAATGTTCTAAATTTGGATGTTAGCAACGGTGTGCTAGGCCGGATTTTGGATGATAGGTATTAGATGCGAAATTGATTGAAGCTATACTCTTTCTCATAGAAGTATGGGAAAATTTGGATGTAAAAGCAAATTTTTGGTTTTCAAAAGCCATATTTGAATGTTTGCACCGTATTTTCTAAAATTGTTTTAAAATAATGCATTCATAGGAGGCGCCGATTTAGTGTTGCTCAGTTTGCATATCATACATGTTGTAATACACCGTGCATTTGTACACGATTGGTTGCAAAATTAGTTGTACACTAATTGAATTGTTAGTTTAGAATGGTTGAACGTTAGGTTACATTGTTTAGTCCTTGAGGAATTTTTGGGACGAAATTCTTTTAAAGGGAATAATGTAACACCCCGTAATTTTACGATAATTAATTTAAAAGAAATTAATTAATAATTTATAACATCAAAAAATAGAATTTTTATAAACATTATAATTTGGCTACGAAACTTACATCATTGGATTCGTGGCGATTTTCTGATCAATATAATGTTTTCTGATTGGAGTTCAAACGAAAAAGTTATTAATGTTTGAAGTTTTGGAATTAGAAATAATTATATATATCTAATTAAAGCAAAAGGAATAATTAACTAACATTAATTAGTGTCAGTTAAAGTTAACAGACAGTTAACGTTAACTTAAACGTTAAGAAAGTTATAATGGGAAGAAAATTATTTTGGTTGTTTAATTAAAGAATAAAATAAACAAAATCACACAGGATAAGTTATCACGTTCAAAAGTAAGCATAGCTTACCCTTAATTTTCCCAGGTCAACCGGTAACGCTCGACCTAAGAGCATTTGCAGTCGACCCTTGCGGGTGTTAAAGTGTGATTTCGAAATAAAGAATGGACGACACAGATGGAGTATAATATTTTACTTCGGTACGAAGTAATTATGATTCGTTCAAGATTTAAGTAAAGATTTCCTACGGTAAATCTAACGCTCCAAATCAATCCCTAACTCCTATAAATTAACAACTAGCCTAACCCTAACTCATTTAGTAAATCTACTTCATACTGAAATTCTGCCATTTTCTCTTCTCCTCCATGTTCTAAAAATAGTAAATTATTATAAAATATATATAAGTAGAAGAAAGAAGAGAATAATAACAAATAAGAGAAACAAAGGTCTAGTAGCATTTGGTATCAGAGCCCAGTTAGGTAGTGAAAGGTTTGCTCAAGATTAAAAGGCCCGGAGAGAAGGTACTATTTATCTTCATCTTCAATTATTGTTTTTTAACAATTTAGTTACTGTTATTGTTACTGTAGTAATTTTTTAGATCTAGTTTATCAAACTGTTGTTATTTTAATTCTATTTGATAAAATTTAGTTACTCCAACTTATTGTTTATCTTTGAAACCCGGGCTCTGTCCTTAAGTCGCGTAGCTGTGTTATTCCCGTTTGATGCCATTGAAAGGAGCTGTTAAGGAAATTTTAGCCTAAATCATTGACAGTGATAAGGTGAATAATATGGAAAGACTATCTAGAGCTTTATCCTTTAGAAATAATAATAATAGCGGTCTAGATAATCTAGACAGAGAAATTCTCAGTAAAAATAAAGAAATAACTATAAATGAGGATTTTAGAATCTAATTTAAATAACTGGAAAATTCCAGTTTATTCGCCCCAAAGATTTACAGGAAAACTGGAAGTTCTATTACAAAAACCGATTATGTAGCTAAAACGGTAGAACAAGCAATTCCTTTATCTGGATATAGTTCATTTAGTTTATCTTCAATAAAGCTTTTAACTTTACATAGAGAAAAATATAAATTTATTCATGTTGGATTAATCCAATGAGGTGCACGTAAATGTGCATATTTTTATCACCATATTTAATCTAATTAAATAAATGATCATATTGGGTATTTTAACATGTTTAAACCAAAATTCAACTTATTTTCAAATTGTTACATACTCATCTTCATATAGGGGCAAAATGGTCATTTTTGTGCATATATTAATTTGAGAAAATTTAATTGGAAATTTCTATATTATTTTGTAGAAATTTGGTTTCAAATACAAGTGAGTTCACGAAGATATATGCATGCACAAAGAAGATACAAAGGAATGAAGATGGAAATAATTCAAAGTTATGATCATGGAGGACCCCACCTACCCACCTACCCACCTACCCACCTACCTTAATGTACAAATTAGAGGCTAATGCACATGCTAATAGAGTTTAAAGCTTCATGCACATCTAAACAAGGATTAACACATGCTAACGATTACTTGGTCACCACACTTCCTAGAGGGGTAGTTTGGGTAGTTCACAAAAAGTGAATTAGGGGTTTAAAACATGTATAATACCTCATATCTTCATGTAACCGTCCTCTCTCTTCTTTTAGACTCTCTTCTTCTTTTTAGTTTAATGTAGGATCTCAAATAAAAGAAAGCTCTCTTTCTCTTTTCATGGCTACTTAGCCATTTTTATTTTATGTATTTTTCTTTCTTTTTATGCAATTTAATACATGCTCTTTCCTTTTACTTTTTTATTTCCTTTCATGTTAGTAGTGTAGATTTACATTTATGCAAGTAGAATAGCTTTCGTTTTCTTTTAATTAGTTCTCTATTTCCATTAGCTTTCATTTTCCTCTTCATTTTGTTTCATGTTGGAAGCTACATTTGTTGATTTGCTAATAAATATGAGAGTTAAATGACCACCCCCTCTACCATTAGTCTCAACTGCCTTTTTCATACTTCCACCACAACTCCAGACCAACATCAATCAACATTGCTTCCTACTCTTCAGACCAATACCACTTCACAAACAATTACTCCTTTAATTGTCACAAGATCCACAACCCCATAACTACCGTTCCATTTCACATACAAGCAAGTGCCACACATACAAGCCATCCAAATCACGTACATCAACTCAAACTGCTACTTGATCACTGCATACAAACTCATCCATTAGCTACAGTCTCGCCATACATCCACCATTCAAACTGTCCCCAAACCATATAAAATTCAAAACTGTTGTTATCACTTGCCTCACACCAACACTTCTTATTGCTGCACCATAAATCCTCCTCCACAATCAGACATCATCCCACTGGCATTCTCACCATTACACTACTACTGTCCTTCGACCATAGTCCCCTATCACCACTGCATACACCACCAGAACCACCCGCACACACCATCAACCCACAAAACCGAAACATCTACTAACATTATAAAATAAAAACTGCCATTCACATTGCAGTTCCTCTATTCACTTATAACTACAACATCCCATACTTCATCATTCATCAAAATGAGCATCAATTCGCCAAATTCCTCCAAAACGAATCGACAACCACCATGACCTACATCCAACTCGCGAACCCCCAATTCACTTCGCCTCATCCTCCAGCAGTTCGACCTAATCACCAATTCATCAACAAAAATTCGACTTCCTCCCCACGCCGACTTCCAAATCACCACGAAACTCCACACAGTTCACGCAACTCGACCGCCGCCTCTACTCCTCGACATCCCCCAATCGAACTCCGTCATCACCAAATACGAAACCTTGGAAAGTAATATTGGTTGACAATTTTATTTGGGAATTTGTTTGCGAAAAAAATTTATTTGCGAATTGTAAGGGATCATTTGTATTAACTGAAGTAGTTTGAGGAAGTTAC
This sequence comes from Allium fistulosum, assembly GCA_030737815.1. Classification (NCBI taxonomy): domain Eukaryota; kingdom Viridiplantae; phylum Streptophyta; class Magnoliopsida; order Asparagales; family Amaryllidaceae; genus Allium; species Allium fistulosum. Next base: position 1,183,743,497 of record CM060903.1, read on the forward strand.
ATCTCTCGTTTTCTTTCTTTAGCACTGTTTATTTTTCTTTTAAGCGGGCTTGGCCCGTGTATTATATATAAAAAAATTCTTGGGTTGTGGGTAGGGCTGTAAATTTTGTACGAGTGTCCGATGTCCGTTCGTGTCCGTAACCGAAATACGTCCGTCCGAGTCCGTTCGATTTTCATTTAGGACACGAGCTAGGACAAGAAAATTTGTACGAGAAAAAATATTGTCCGGTCCGAGTTCGTTCGAATTTGTCCGAATTTCTTATAGTTCAGTATATCTGATGGAAATTCTATTAAACAACATAAAATTTGATGTAAATAACATTGTCCGTCCGTGTCCGTTCGGGTCCGTGTCCGAAAAATGTATGTACGAGTCCGTCCGATTTCATTTAGGACACGAGCTAGGACAACAAAATTTGTACGAACATAAATCTCGTCCGGTCCATGTCCGGTCCGATTTTATTTAGGACATAAACTGAACACACCTCCGTCCGGTCCGATCCGACCGATTTACACCCCTAGTTGTGGGCTTGCTGTGGAACGAGGGTTCAATAATAAAAAAAGGGTTTTACTTTCTTACCATTAACTCTTTACTTTATAAATTTGGGTTTGGAGTTTTTGTTTCTCTTGTCTACAAAAAAATAAAAATTTTGGGTTAACTTAGATAGATTGATCTTAAGTTTTCTTTTCTTTTGCCTTAATAAAAGAAAAAAACAAAAGATGAAATTCTTGCTTTGAGTTGTAAATTACTTCTTTTAATTTCCTTTTCTCATTTAAAAAAAAAGCTACTTTCTTTTTGTTTTGTCTTTAAAAAAAAAGTTGTAAATTTGTTTCAATTTGTTTTTAAGTTCCATCCTTATAAATTTAAAAAAAAAGTTTGTATATATCTTGTTTTTATTTTTAGGTTGCCAATGCAGATTGGAAGAGTTGCTTGATTCGCTTAGCGTGCCAAAAAAATAACTGCTTGCTTGCTTATAAAAATTCTGCTACTTTTAACCCCTATCCATTGTTTTATTTGCCTTGCATTGTTGTTTGCTTGTATTTAAAAAAAATTCAAAAACAAAAATTTTATCATAGTTGCATTGTTAATACACGTTTAATTCCTACTTTGCATTTCATCTTAGAATTTGATTAATAATAACGCACTTAATTGTACATTGACAATTTTTCTTCTTTGAACAATTTAATTTCTCGGTGTCTAGGCTACGGCGGAGCAATAATCAGTTATAAATATTATGGTGATTCATAAATATTATACTGAATTGTTTCTCAGAAGGTACTTAAACCTTCAGCTGCATTTCTGCGGTGATTCATGGGGCACCGATAAACCCTACCCATTACCTGGCTGAGAACTATCTTGTTGATTTAAGACAACGTGTGATTATAAAATTTTGGGTTAGGAGCTATTTAGGATAAATAATTCGTAATTAAACCCATGCATTCATTTAGTTGCATTAGTTTATGCATATTTAAAAAAAATTCAAAATCAAAAACTAAAAAAAATTGTAAATATTCCAAAATTTCTAAACCCTTTTAATTTGAACCCTTTTCTTTTGAATTTTTTAATCAAAAACAAAAATCCAAAAAAAATTTACTTAGTTTGTTTTTAGAAAATCAAAAATCCAAAAAAAAATATAAAATCTTAAAAAAAACTTTTCAAAAACCTATTTTATTTTCCCTTTTGAAAAATAAATTCTATTTGTACATATTTTTCCTTTATAAAAAAAAACCAAAAACATTCTTGAAAATGTCTCAATTTCCCTACTCATATGAATTTTACAATAGTTGTGAAAATCAATATAATCCATATAGTTTCACATCAAACTCGTATGGATATTTTAATGACAACTTTTGTACAAACGATTCGAATTTTGCACCGCAAGATTTTCAAAATAATGGTCAACCCTCAACTCTTGAAAGATGTATTGAAAAAGTTGAATCTTTACTTGAACAAACAATTCAATTTAATGATATGTTGAATTCGTATCTATGCAACAATTCAAGTCAAAGTTTTCAAAGTAATCAAAATTTGAATTCACTTCCAAATTCAAATGCTTTTGATTATAACCCTTGCCAATCCAACTTCGAACTCCAAAATGAATTTCAAAATCTCAATGGAAATGTAAATCATTTTTCAAATGATTTTGGCAATGGGAATAGTTTCAATAATGGTGCGATTGACAATTTTTATTCTCAACAAATTCAAATTGAAAATTCTCAAAGTAATAATCATGAATTTGATTTAGTTGAGCAAACGGAAAAAGATTACGAGGATTTATTGCGTGAAACATACAAAAAATTTCGTGGGAAACATAAAAAAATCAATGTGTGAAAAATCAAATGATAATCCATCGTTTATCGAAATTGACGATTCTTGTTCTCAACAAATCCAAATCGAAAATCCTCAAGTTAATAATTATAAATTGGATTTTATTGAGCAAATGAACGAAATTTACGATGATCACACGAATTTGTTAATGAAAACATTAGGAAAATTTCATGATAAACATAATCAAATCCCAACATGTGATGAGTCAAACAATAATCAATCTTTTACCCAAATCGACGATTTTCAAATAACAACTTTTGAAATTGAAAATAACAATCTTAATGAAGTTGTTGAAAACACGGTAATTGAGTTGGATTTCAATTCTTTTGAGGGTGTGAAACTCGATTTAAAACTCGATCTTTCTTTTTCCGATCACGAAAATTTGAACACAACAACTTTGGATTTTGAACTTGACACATGCAGTGAAGTTGTTGATAATTCAATAAAGATAGACGAATTTAATGAACACGGATTTTTTGGAATTTTTGAAAACGAGTTGTCGAATTCTGAAGGGGAAGATTTAGATCACTATTTTGATTTTGAAATCAACAATTTTGAAGAAGTTTTCAATGATAAATTTGAATTTCAATTTGGTGAAAATAAACTTGAACTTCAATCAATCATTTTATCAACCCCGAAAATCATCGAAAAGGAAAAAACTCGTAAGATTTTTAATAAAACGACATTCGTTTTCCCAAATCAACATTCAACTTTGAAATCATTTATGGTTTGGTTTTCCGAGCTTAAGCTGTGTCTCGCATACTTGACGAGACAAATGAATCGGTCTTTGGAAGACCGTTTCATTTACTTTTTGACGATATACTTTCCGATCTCGTGTAAATAGCGTTCATTTTCATATAGGTCATCTTTTTATATTTGTTTTATTTTTCTCCTTCCACTTGGGTTGACTGTGGGGACACAGTCAAAATCAAGTGTGGGGGCAGACTCATCGTCATTTTCTATTTTTCATGGTTTATTTTTACATTTTCTTTCCAATTTTTTTTCTCTAAAAAAACAAAAAAAAAATATTTTTTAAGCATTTTGATCTATTTTTAAAGAAACACTATAGGATAAATATATGGTTTTGGTTAATTAAATTGAAATTTTTGAAAAATTTATTTGTCTCAACAAAAATAAAAGTGAAGTTTGATTACAAATAACGATGGTTTAACTAGTATATAGGAAGGTTCATACGTGTTAATTATGAAATATCCTAATTGAAAATCTTTGTTTTAAAAAGTGGTGAATTCAAATAAAAGGATATAACATTTTTTTGTCTTCTAAATTAAATGGTGCTAAGATGATTTTGAAAAACTCTCTCTTCAAAAAAAAACAAAAAAATATTCTTGTATATATGTATGTATTTTTCTAAATAAACACCTAGAGTCATGTGTTCACACTCGTGTGTTCACTCGCCATGCTCTGTACCCTTTCACTCGCCATGCTCTGTACCCTTCTCACGTAAGCTCGGAAGGCAGTGCACGATCGGTATATCTGGCCTCAGTTTATTTGAGTTAGGTGTATGTATATAAAAATTCTTTCTAAATAACGCCTATAGTCAATAAGTGTTCACACTTGTGTGTTCACTCGCCACGCTCTGTATTCCCCTCACATAAGTTCGCAAGGTAGTGCACATGTAATATATCCGGCCTCAGTTTATCCGAGTTAGGCATATGTAAATATTGATAATATCAATAAAATTTTCAAAAGAAAAAATGGAGAGAGTAAGCAAATGAAATCCAAGCACTATTTTAAGTTATTTGATTTGACTTGTTATTGCAAAAAAATGAAAATACCACTTTGACAAACTTTGATAATCGACTAAGGATCTATTTCATAGTTACACTGTGTTATCAACCGAAACAACAAGTTAAACTATATTATATTTTCTTTGATAACTTCTTTTTTATTGGAAATTTTGATGAGTATGGCTTAAATTTTCAAGATAATGAACGAAACCTATATTTAACTTATTTGTGTCGATTTAAAAGTGAATCCTTCATTGTAAATATTTTTAAAAACTCGCATTCATCTCTTCTTGCATTCTGTAAATATTTTCATCCTGCATTTGGATTTTGTGGGCAGTATCCGCAGAAACCCTCACGAGACAACACTCGTCCTACTAGGGACATCCAGAGGTTTAACGGCTTGTTGCATATGCTCAATGCAATCGTGCTCCCTACGAAAATAGATTTATCTTAGTTTTTTTCTTTATTCGAGGACGAATAAAAAGATAAGTGTGGGGGTATTTGATGTGCATGTAAATGTGCATTTTTGTACCACCATATTTAATCTAATTAAATTAAATAAATGATCATATTGGGTATTTTAACATGTTTAAACCAAAATTCAACTTATTTTCAAATTGTTACATATTCATCTTCATATAGGGGCAACATGGTCATTTTTGTGCATATATTAATTTGAGAAAATTTAATTGGAAATTTCTATATTATTTTGTAGGAATTTGGTTTCAAATACAAGTGGGTTCATGAAGATATATGCATGCACAAAGAAGATACAAAGGAATGAAGATGGAAATAATTCAAAGTTATGATCATGGAGGACCCCACCTACCCATCTACCTTAATGTACAAATTAGAGGCTAATGCACATGCTAATAGAGTTTAAAGCTTCATGCACATCTAAATGAGATTAACAAATGCTAATAGAGTTTAAAACTTCATGCACATCTAAATGAGATTAACACATGCTAATGATTACTTGGCCACTACACTTCCTAGAGGGGTAGTTTGGGTAGTTCCCAAAAAGTGAATTAGGGTTTTAAAACATGTATAAATACCCTATATCTTCATGTAACCCTCCTCTCTCTTCTTTTAGACTCTCTTCTTTTCTTTAGTTTAATGTAGGATCTCAAATAAAAGAAATCTCTCTTTCTTTTTTCATGGCTACTTAGCCATTTTTATTTTATGTAATTTTCTTTCTTTTTTATGCAATTTAATACATGCTCTTTCCTTTTACTTGTTTATTTCCTTTCATGTTAGTAGTGTAGATTTACATTCATGCAAGTAGAATAGCTTTCATTTTCTTTTAATTAGTTCTCTATTTCCATTAGCTTTCATTTTTCTCTTCCTTTTGTTTCATGTTGCAAGCTACATTTGTTGATTATATAACAAATATGAGAGGCTAAACCCCTTCAATTTAGGGGTAATGAAGCTCTCTAATCATGTAGATTCAACATTTTGATAATTATTGCTCTCTTTTTGTGCTAAATGAGAATGCATGAAGTGGTTAACTTGTTGTTTTTGCTTTGAATTTGATAGTCTATATTGTTAACACCAAATAGGCTATGCTTAAACAATCACAAACAATAATTACCTCTTCATCTACATCTGATTATGGTAATGAAGTGATTGTTAAAATTAAAATTTGATGGCCTATATTTCTAATTAATAGTTAATAGGCCATGCTTAAAATAGATTTCATTTTCAACTTTTTGTCATTTTTCATGAGACTTGAATAGTGGTTTAGAGGTTGTGTTAAAGTTTGATGGCTTATGTTGGGCTAATTAATAGCACAAATATGTCATACTTATGATAAGCATATCATTTAAATTCACTAACGACCAATGAAGAGAGATCATAATTTCATAATTTGTTGAACTATATGATCTAGAGAGTGGAATTATCTCTAAATTATCATTTAACTCTCATATTTTTATCACTTTCTTTTTATTAGTTTTCTCATTTTCTAGTTTAAACATTCTCTCGAGTTTGGTATAATTTGATTGAATAGAGATTTAAAATTTAACAATTCCTTGTGGATCGACCCGTACTCGCCACGTACTAACATTGTACGCCGTGCGCTTGTGGTTATTTTTATTATAAATTTTTCGACGATTTTCTAACTCGATAGAAAATTCGTCGTTAAACATCCAAGTTGCTTTAAAACCAGCAACAAGATTAGGATTGAATACGTTTACTATAATTGCAGTAAGAGGTAAAAGACATGATAAACTTCATGATTCCTTATTAGGAATAGTAGATACTCTGTGATGGACTAATATATTTTTCGTGTTTTCCAAATTTTACTATGTCTTTAACAAACCCAAACTTACTTCAGTCTATCTATTTAGACATAAAAACTAAAGGTTTTAATATAAAACCAGATACAAAATGTTTTTCTTATTTATAGAATATGTTATAAAGTAATAAATACTGTGACATCCCGGAATTTTGGGCAATATCAATTTAATAATCTGCATTAAAAATTAAATTGATTTGATAATATTTGTAAATAAGATCTGAATTTGATTTAATAATCATCTTTTAAATAAATATTTAACTGATAATTTATCTTTTAAAAGCTAATAAATTATTTTCTATTTATAATGTATATATATTTGTATATATTGTAGATAGATAAGCTTTGTTTTAAAATTTTATAAATAAAGATATGTTTTCTAATTTTAATATTTTTGGTAATTATAATTTGATTTAATATATATATTTGTTTTAAGGCTATTTAAAATAAATAACTGTATGGTTTAAAATACTTAAGAAAAATATTAATTGTTTTAAATTTATTTTAGTTTAAGTTTGAATTTAAATAAGATTTACAAAAAGGTTGTTTTGCTCTTTTTAAATATAGTGTGTTTAAATAAGTAATTTATTTATAAAGAGATAATTTCTTTTATAAATTATTTCAATCTAATAATGAGTTATATTTTAAATAATATTAGTAATGTAATATCTTTACAAATGGGTTTTTATAGAAATTGTTATTTTAAATTTATTAATTAAGGGAAACTATGATTGGTAAATTTGAAATGAAGTCTTTCAAAAATATTTAAAATAAAATATACCTTATTAATATTAAAATTTAGTCTTTCTAACATAAGTATAAAATATAAATAATAATAGGCTAAGTATTTAATAGTTTAAGTTTTAAAAATAAAAGTAAAATAAAAATAAACACATATGTTAGAAATAAATATGAAAGGGAATATATATGTTATGTAAACACTTAACACATCACCTAAATTCTAACCATATGTTAATAAACTATAGATATATTTATTTATATCACAAATATTAGACTAAGGCAAGGCTGCAAGTAATTATGTGTAGGCAAGAATAAAACAAAGTATAAAAGGAAAATATGTCTTCATGCTTGTACAGGAAGAATTAAATGGGTATGTACACTTGGAATGAGTATAAAAAATATATACAATGTTATATAAGTACATACGAAAGGAAATAAAATATAGGATAAGTGTAGACATAAGGACAACCTCATTAATACTAACACATCTCTAGTACATACAAGATCATATCAGCCCCCATGTAATAAAAATCTCTGAACAAATCTTGTACAAATAAAATAAACATCACCTTGTAAACTCTATTCTATATATCAATCTGCCTCATTCATTTTCGTTCAAAAGACTTAGCATTCCAGTAAGTATATTTCAACTGAAGCTTTATTCTCCACTCAAAAACAAATGCAAACCTGAGACAAACACTCAAGTTTTTAAAAGAAGGGGCATTTCAGTTTATAGAGATTCAAAAGTTTCAAAGGCTTGTTTTCAGAATCATGGCTCTGTTCTTCCTTTCTAAAAATTGGTGAGTAACCATTTAAAGATAAAACTAAGTATATCTAGATAGTTGCTGTTAATCTGAGATTTGAAGTAACATTATCATGTATGTACATATATAGATTCCTCTGTGTGTAAACATTTGAAATTAGAATGCCTGTCATGCTTGAAACCATCTCTGTCTTTGTTTTCAGAGTACCACACTTATTCAAAACCTCATCTTTAATCATGTGATCATTATTAGACTTCGATCTCAAAATAAAACTTGCGTATTTAAGAATGAACTATGATTTTAAAGTAAATTTCAGAAGGAAAAAATGATATACAGTTGAAAAAATGGTTTTTACAGTGAACATGTTATATTTTGGTTAAACTCGAATGTCATGAGATGCAAATTCAAGTTTATAACTTGAATCTTCATTGCAAATTATGATTTTTAAGACGAAATTGGGAATTTTTAGTTGCCTATGTTATGTGCAGTTCACTGTTGAACGAAAATGATATTTTGATCGATTTCCGATCATCTAACACTTGTTAAATGCTAGGATTGTGTGTGAAGTTGGGTTGAACACTTACGATCCCAGGAATATTATTGAAAAAATTTCTAATCCATAAATGGGGAGAACGAATCAAGATTAGGGTTTAAACCCATACTGGAACGGTGTTGACAAATCAAATCGCTGCAACGTCGTCATTGCACCGGAGCTGATCGCACCGGTGGCAATCGAGGCAGTGAGGATAGGCGAAGCTCGGGGCAAGATTTCGTGGGCTTTGATGGCCAGAGGAGGTGGCGTGGGGTTGTTTCCTAGTGGTGTGCTGTTGGGTTCGTTTTATCGAGATGCCTCGATTTCGTTCTCAGGGTTAATTCGAGATTCTGGGTATTCGTATTGTTTTGGGGGATGGACGTCGATGTGGTGATGGTCGCAGCACCGTCCAACGGCGGCGATGGTAGCCGTGCACGTGCACGTGGTTGTGGTGGTGTCAGTGGCAATGAGATTTGGGGAAGAGGACAGGCAACTCGAAGCACTTCTCGGGGAATTGAGAAGAAAACTCGAAGGGGAGTTCGGGATTTAGAGGGAATGTCTCGAGTGGGAACGTGAGTGTTTCGAGTTCCAGTTTTTACTTTAAAGATAACTTAGTTAAAAGGAATGTAGAAGAAGGGAAAGAAGAATACTAGGTTTTAAAGAAATTTAACATGAACTGTTTTAAAAGCCTCAAGTTAAAACGTCTTTGTTCCAAAGTGATCTGTTTCCCGATTTTAATTGAAGTTTGATAAGTTTAAAAATCAAGTTTAAAGATTTAAGTATAATTGAAAATAAATTTGTTTTCCAAGTAAAATGTTTTAAACAAGTTTGAAGAGATTTAAATGTTAAAGTATAAGTTTAAATTTTGTTCAACTTGATTTGTTATTTTTAAATCTAAAATTTAATGAATTAATTAGTAAGTTAATTTTAAAGTTAAATATGATTTATGATAATTAAGGCATTAATAAGGATAATTTAATCATAAATAAGAGTAAAGATTTATCTTAAAGTTAATTAGAATTTAATGATTTGGATTCATTAGATTATTAAGATTTAATAATTTAGAGTAATTAAATTATTAAGGTAATTAAATGGATAATTAATTAAATTAATTAATTAAAGATACGAATGATTAATTAAGTAATTAAGAGTTTAAATTAGTTAATTTAAGTTTATGACAAATTATTTAAAGACTAATTAATTTGTAATTAAGGGTCATTAATTAAATAAGTTTAGATTTAATAAATGATTAGAGATTAATTAATCAAGTAATTTAAGATTAATTAAGTTACAGTTAAAACTTAAATTAATTAAATAAATAGTGGTTAATTAATTGGTTATTAATGAATAATTAATATATAATTTATATTGAATTATCTAAGTTAAATTTGTTAAGAAAAGTAATTAAGGATTGTAAATAGTTAATAAAGGTCATTAACTTAGGGTTGTTTAATAATTAATCAATGTGATAATTTTAATAAATAATTAGATTGATTAATTAAAGATAATAAATTGTGAAATTGTTAAGTGTAATTAAAGGAATTAATTATTTAAGGTAATTAATTAAATAAATTTGATTTGTTTAATTTAATTAATTTAGTTTAATTAATTTAAATTAATCATTGGATGATTTGATAAGTATAATTACTTAATGTAATTAATGGAGTGTAATTACTTAATGAAGTAATTAATTGATAATTACTGGATGTAATTAATGGAAGATGATTTAATAATGGAAGTAATTTGGATTAAATTACTTCGTGACATTAATCAAGGGATTAATTATGATAATTAATTATGGAGTGATTGAATTATTTAATGAAGTAATTAAGCGTAGTTAATTACTGAATGGGATTAATCAAGAGTGATTAATAAATGTGGTTTAAGTAAAGATTAATTTCTTAATGTAATTAATTTAAATAGAATAATTAATTAAAATGTAATTAGGGATCATTAAATTATATAATTAATGATGTAATTAAAGGTTGATTCATTAAGACTAATTAATACATAATAAGTGATTTGAGTAATTAATTAATATAATTAATTAAGGATTAATGTAATTAAGTATAGTTAATTAATTAATAGAGTAATTAAAGGTTAATTACTGTATTTTGGTAAGAATAATTAAGTTGTGAAATTAATTAAAAGAATAATTACTTGAATGTAATTGAAGGATAATTAATCCAGGATGATTAATTAAGATGGAAATTTAAGAATGATTAATTAATTGATTTGTAATTAATTAATGGTTATGTAAGCAAGATTTATAATGATGAAGTAATTAATTTAATTTACTTTAAATTAATTAAAAATAAGGTAATTAATTTAATTCATTTTAAATTAATTATAAATGGTGTGTTTATGAATCATTGCTTATGTATGGATGGATGATATTGATTTCCTTGAATGGTTTGAAATCTCAGATATGAGATAAGTAATGCTGTATGATATGGTTGCTTTGGTTGAAGGTGTGATGATAATATGGATTATCTATTTGTGATGATATTGTGAATTATCTATCCGTGATATTGTGAATTATCTATCTGTATGTATATGGATAATGAAATGAATTATTTTAACTTTAAAACAACTTGGACTTAAAAGATGGCGATTTGGATTTCGGTGAGACCGGGATCGGGTTTCTAGATTTGGATATCCGAAAACCACATCGATCCAAATTAATTATAGGTCGTGAATCTCAAGTGAAGATGAAGATTCAGAGTGCAAGGGTTATTGTCGTTAACTCTGAGGATGATTCCAAAATGAGTGTAACGAGATAATGCCTTCGATTTCGTTCGAACCCGGAACGAACTTGTATGGATTGAATGCTTTTAAAACATCGTCAGGTGGACGATGAGCATTCTAAGTGATGAGTTCTGTTAAGGTAATCGTAGCCTCAAGCCTCATCAGCCGGGAATGGCTAAAACAGGGGAGGTGTAGCAAGGCTTCGTGGGTAGCACCCACTTGAGAGCGAGATTTTCCCCTGTCTAGATGTCCCTTTATATTCGGCCGTGTGGGCAGTTGTGGCCACAACTGATGGGGTTGTTTCGTTCGGGACTGTCCAGTAAGGGATGGTTCTGGCCTTGTGTTGTAGGGGATTGGGAGTAATCCTCGATACGCTGATCTAGGCCAGGTACTGTGACGGGCGGTACCCCAGTAGCCCTGCCATTGTATGGAATCCAATCTCCAATAAGTGTCGTACGTATTAGATGTGCCCAACTATGTTGGAACGTGAGATGTAAGCATTCCAGCTATTTCTGTATTTTACTTGAAAACCGTAGACACTATTATAATATAACTGGATTTCCTATCAAATGTTTGGTTAGCGTAAGGTAAAAACTTTTCCATGTTTATGTGTGGGAAGTCTTACGTGATACCTTTGTTTTCAAAGGATTTTCCAAGTTAAGCAACTTTAACCTGTTACTCATACCAGACCCATGTCTGACCCGAAGTTTATTTCTGTTTTTCTTAAACTCTCGGGTACTCAAATTTTTATGAGTAGCCAAGGGATTCAGGTTAGCTTTGACGATTTGTGGAGGAGCAATGGAGCAGGAGGCTTCAGCGATATAGATATGTAGTTTTCCACTGTGTTGGTATCTCTGTGTTGTATTTGAGTTGTATTGAGTTGTATTAACTAGACAGGTGTTTATAACTGTCTAGTATGTGATGTATATTCTGTGTAACTCTGATTGATGTTGTATATTATGTAATCTCTTATGTGATGTATTATATTTCATTCGTTCCGCTGTTGAGATTCTGATGTTGTTCTTCTTTCTTCTCTATCTTTTCTATTTCTCACCTCTTTCTTTCTTAAAGATGATGCAACTTTCTGGTAGTAGAAAGTTGGGTCGTTTCATTTGGTATCAGAGCATAGGTTGAGCGAATACCTAAGCTCTGGAGTGGTGTCTATCTTGAGAGGGCGTATTTGTAATTTTGATATATATATATATATATATTACCTATCTATTGGGTTACCTATTCGGGTTTTCCAATATAAGTTATAAAGGTAGATAGGGTAGTGGTGTGTGTAACACAACTACCAATAGTTGGAGTTTGTTGAGGTTGGAAGTGTATCTGCCGAGACTGTAGACCCAATACTGTCTCGAGTGAATTATTGTTGTGGTGTAGGGATTTCACCAATCTCTGAAGGAATCTGTTAGGGTTCGGAGTCCACTTTTGAAGTGCAAGTTTGGATGAGTAGATTTGGATTCTGACAGTTGAGCATAAGCTAGTGGTGGTATCGTGGTATCTCAGGAATTAGTAGCTGTGTGATGAGACACAGTGTTTATGGATGTCTCCGAAGATGTTTCTTTGGAGCAAGTTTAAGGAAGTGTGTCTGCTTCGGTGTTGAGGCTGAGTTCAGTTGGGTGTTTTTGTTTGGCTTTGAGGCCTGAGTTTCTCGAGGAGTTTGGATTAGGAAGTCTTTGTTGTCAATGGAAGCGTCGCAGTTCAGATTGTTCTGTGTGTAGGCAAGGAGGTCTTTTGTCAGCGGTTTTCTAGAGGTGCAGTTCAGAAGCAGCAGAGTGGACCCATTTCTTCGATGGATTGGCTGGATAGGCTTAAGCTGTTCTGATTGTAAAGAGAGAGCATTTTTCTTTGGATATTAGTTTGGGTTGATCGCAAAAGTGACTCGCGATAGTTGAGTGTTCTCTCGGTTTGTCAGAGATCTTTCGGGATTTCTGAGTTTCTCTCTATGGATCCGTTGAACCATATTTCTGGGATGTGTTGTCCAGTTTGTGCTTGTGTGTATCATCTGCATTTTCATCTACTCAGATCAGAGTTGTGCAGCGGAAGCAGTTGGGAGTGCATCTGTTTTATCTTTTCGGATAGGAAAAGTAAGTTCGGTCTTCTGATGTTTGAGGAGTAGAGTTTATGTTCTTGGATTGTTTGTGAGTGGATCATTTTGATGAGTTGTTTTTGAGGCTTCGGCGAAGGTTGAGCTGATCAGTAGGGATGAAGGTAGCTCAGGATCGTCAGATGAGTTTTGTAGATAAGAGACAGAGGAATTTGGATTTCGAAGTCGGGGATTTGGTTTTGAGTAAGTTTTCTCCGATCGAAGGAGCTTTAAGATTTGGTAAGACTGGGAAGTCCGCTCCGAGGTATCTTGGATCTTTTCTGTGTTTGTGAGGATAAGTGTGGTCTTCAGGATTGAATGTCAGTTTGGATAACTGGGATTCGTTGTGTTTCACTTATATCTGAGGGAGTACGTGTATGATCCATCTCTGGTTTTGGAACCAGCAGTTCTAGAGGTTTGGTTGTAGAGTCAGACTTGTCTATAGTCTGATATCCTGTCTAGTTTTATAGATCTAGATGAGTAGGAGCTCTGTAGCTTAGTAGTACAGTTTTGTTTGGATTCTGTAGAGCAAGTATCCCGGTACTTTTTTTTACCTGGGAAACTCTAGATAGTCCTATCCTGATTTTGTCTGGATAGTTGGATTTGTTTGATTGGATGAGTTGGTTGCTATGGTTGTTAGCTTATGATTAATATATGCTAGTGTTTTTTTAAAATTAAATCTTTAATTAGATTATTAAATTACCTTTGTTTTAAATTTTGGGGACGAAATTCTTTTAAGGGGGGAGGAATGTGACATCCCGGAATTTTAGGCAATATCAATTTAATAATCTGCATTAAAAATTAAATTGATTTGATAATATTTGTAAATAAGATCTGAATTTGATTTAATAATCTTCTTTTAAATAAATATTTAACTGATAATTTATCTTTTAAAAGCTAATAAATTGTTTTCTATTTATAATGTATATATATTTGTATATATTGTAGATAGATAAGCTTTGTTTTAAAATTTTATAAATAAAGATATGTTGTCTAATTTTAATATTTTTGGTAATTATAATTTGATTTAATATATATTTGTTTTAAGGCTATTTAAAATAAATAACTGTATGGTTTAAAATACTTAAGAAAAATATTAATTGTTTTAAATTTATTTTAGTTTAAGTTTGAATTTAAATAAGATTTACAAAAAGGTTGTTTTGCTCTTTTTAAATATAGTTTGTTTAAATAAGTAATTTATTTATAAAGAGATAATTTCTTTTATAAATTATTTCAATCTAATAATGAGTTATATTTTAAATAATATTAGTAATGTAATATCTTTACAAATGGGTTTTTATAGAAATTGTTATTTTAAATTTATTAATTAAGGGAAACTATGATTGGTAAATTTGAAATGAAGTCTTTCAAAAATATTTAAAATAAAATATACCTTATTAATATTAAAATTTAGTCTTTCTAACATAAGTATAAAATATAAATAATAATAGGCTAAGTATTTAATAGTTTAGGTTTTAAAAATAAAAGTAAAATAAAAATAAACACATATGTTAGAAATAAATATGAAAGGGAATATATATGTTATGTAAACACTTAACACATTACCTAAATTCTAACCATATGTTAATAAACTATAGATATACTTATTTATATCACAAATATTAGACTAAGGCAAGGCTGCAAGTAATTATGTGTAGGCAAGAATAAAACAAAGTATAAAAGGAAAATATTTCTTCATGCTTGTACAGGAAGAATTAAATGGGTATGTACACTTGGAATGGGTATAAAAAATATATACAATGTTATATAAGTACATACGAAAGGAAATAAAATATAGGATAAGTGTAGACATAAGGACAACCTCATTAATACTAACACATCTCTAGTACATACAAGATCATATCAGCCCCCATGTAATAAAAATCTCCGAACAAATCTTGTACAAATAAAATAAACATCACCCTGTAAACTCTATTCTATATATCAATCTGCCTCATTCATTTTCGTTCAAAAGACTTAGCATTCCAGTAAGTATATTTCAACTGAAGCTTTATTCTCAACTCAAAAACAAATGCAAACCTGAGACAAACACTCAAGTTTTTAAAAGAAGGGGCATTTCAGTTTAAAGAGATTCAAAAGTTTCAAAGGCCTGTTTTCAGCATCATGGCTCTGTTCTTCCTTTCTAAAAATTGGTGAGTAACCATTTAAAGATAAAACTAAGTATATCTAGATAGTTGCTGTTAATATGAGATTTGAAGTAACATTATCATGTATGTACATATATAGATTCCTCTATGTGTAAACATTTGAAAGTAGAATGCCTGTCATGCCTGAAACCATCTCTGTCTTTGTTTTCAGAGTACCACACTTATTCAAAACCTCATCTTTAATCATGTGATCATTATTAGACTTCGATCTCAAAATAAAACTTGCGTATTTAAGAATGAACTATGATTTTAAAGTAAATTTCAGAAGGAAAAAATGATATACAGTTGAAAAAATGGTTTTTACAGTGAACATGTTATATTTTGGTTAAACTCGAACGTCATGAGATGCAAATTCAAGTTTATAACTTGAATCTTCATTGCAAATTATGATTTTTAAGACGAAATTGGGAATTTTTAGTTGCCTATGTTACGTGCAGTTCACTGTTGAACGAAAATGATATTTTGATCGATTTCCGATCATCTAACACTTGTTAAATGCTAGGATTATGTATGAAGTTGGGTTGAACACTTACGATCCCAGGAATATTATTGAAAAAATTTCTAATGCATAAATGGGGAGAACGAATCAAGATTAGGGTTTAAACCCATACTGGAACGGTGTTGACAAATCAAATCGCTGCAACGTCGTCGTTGCACCGGAGCTGATCGCACCGGTGGCAATCGAGGTAGTGAGGATAAGTGAAGCTCGGGGCAAGATTTCGTGGGCTCTGATGGCCAGAGGAGGTGGCGCGGGGTCGTTTCCTAGTGGTGTGCTGTTGGGTTCGTTTTATCGAGATGCCTCGATTTCGTTCTCAGGTTTAATTCGAGATTCTGGGTATTCGTATTGTTTTGGGGGATGGACGTCGATGTGGTGATGGTCGCAGCATCGTCCAACGGCGGCGATGGTAGCCGTGCACGTGCACGTGGTTGTGGTGGTGTCAGTGGCAATGAGATTTGGGGAAGAGGACAGGCAACTCGAAGCACTTCTCAGGAAATTGAGAAGAAAACTCGAAGGGGAGTTCAGGATTTAGAGGGATTGTCTCGAGTGGGAACGTGAGTGTTTCGAGTTCTAGTTTTTACTTTAAAGATAACTTAGTTAAAAGGAATGTAGAAGAAGGGAAAGAAGAATACCAGGTTTTAAAGAAATTTAACATAAACTGTTTTAAAAGCCTCAAGTTAAAATGTCTTTGTTCCAAAGTGATCTGTTTCCAGATTTTAATTGAAGTTTGATAAGTTTAAAAATCAAGTTTAAAGATTTAACTATAATTGAAAATAAATTTGTTTTCCAAGTAAAATGTTTTAAACAAGTTTGAAGAGATTTAAATGTTAAAGTATAATTTTAAATTTTGTTCAACTTGATTTGTTATTTTTAAATCTAAAATTTAATGAATTAATTAGTAAGTTAATTTTAAAGTTAAATATGATTTATGATAATTAAGTCATTAATAAGGATAATTTAATCATAAATAAGAGTAAAGATTTATCTTAAAGTTAATTAGAATTTAATGATTTGGATTCATTAGATTATTAAGATTTAATAATTTAGAGTAATTAAATTATTAAGGTAATTAAATGGATAATTAATTAAATTAATTAATTAAAGATATGAATGATTAATTAAGTAATTAAGAGTTTAAATTAGTTAATTTAAGTTAAAGACTAATTAATTTGTAATTAAGGGTCATTAATTAAATAAGTTTAGATTTAATAAATGATTAGAGATTAATTAATCAAGTAATTTAAGATTAATTAAGTTATAGTTAAAACTTAAATTAATTAAATAATTAGTGGTTAATTAATTGGTTATTAAGGAATAATTAATATATAATTTATATTGAATTATCTAAGTTATATTTCTTAAGAAAAGTAATTAAGGATTGTAAATAGTTAATAAAGGTCATTAACTTAGGGTTGTTTAATAATTAATCAATGTGATAATTTTAATAAATAATTAGATTGATTAATTAAAGATAATAAATTGTGAAATTGTTAAGTGTAATTAAAGTAATTAATTATTTAAGGTAATTAATTAAATAAATTTGATTTGTTTAAGTTAATTAATTTAGTTTAATTAATTTAAATTAATCATTGGATGATTTGATAAGTATAATTACTTAATGTAATTAATGGAGTGTAATTACTTAATGAAGTAATTAATTGATAATTACTGGATGTAATTAATGGAAGATGATTTAATAATGGAAGTAATTTGGATTAAATTACTTCGTGACATTAATCAAGGGATTAATTGTGATAATTAATTATGGAGTAATTGAATTATTTAATGAAGTAATTAAGGGTAGTTAATTACTGAATGGGATTAATCAAGAGTGATTAATAAATGTGGTTTAAGTAAAGATTAATTTCTTAATGTAATTAATTTAAATAGAATAATTAATTAAAATGTAATTAGGGATCATTAAATTATATAATTAATGATGTAATTAAAGGTTGATTCATTAAGACTAATTAATCAATAATAAGTGATTTGAGTAATTAATTAATATAATTAATTAAGGATTAATGTAATTAAGTATAGTTAATTAATTAATAGAGTAATTAAAGATTAATTACTGTATTTTGGTAAGAATAATTAAGTTGTGAAATTAATTAAAAGAATAATTACTTGAATGTAATTGAAGGATAATTAATCCAGGATGATTAATTAAGATGGAAATTTAAGAATGATTAATTAATTGATTTGTAATTAATTAATGGTTATGTAAGCAAGATTTATAATGATGAAGTAATTAATTTAATTTACTTTAAATTAATTAAAAATAAGGTAATTAATTTAATTCATTTTAAATTAATTATAAATGGTGTGTTTATGAATCATTGCTTATGTATGGATGAATGATATTGATTTCCTTGAATGGTTTGAAATCTCAGATATGAGATAAGTAATGCTATATAATATGGTTGCTTTGGTTGAAGTGTGATGATAATATGGATTATCTATTTGTGATGATATTGTGAATTATCTATCCGTGATATTGTGAATTATCTATCTGTATGTATATGGATAATGAAATGAATTGTTTTAACTTTAAAACAACTTGGACTTAAAAAATGGCGATTTGGATTTCGGTGAGACCGGGATCGGGTTTCCAGATTTGGATATCCGAAAACCACATCGATCCAAATTAACGATAGGTCGTGAATCTCAAGTGAAGATGAAGATTCAAAGGCAAGGGTTATTGTCGTTAACTCTGAGGATGATTCCAAAATGAGTGTAACGAGATAATGCCTTCGGTTTCGTTCGAACCCGAAACGAACTTGTATGGATTGAATGCTTTTAGAACATCGTCAGGTGGACGATGAGCATTCTAAGTGATGAGTTCTGTTAAGGTAATCGTAGCCTCAAGCCTCATCAACTGGGAATGGCTAAAACAGGGGAGGTGCAGCAAGGCTTCGTGGGTACCACCCACTTGAGAGCGAGATTTTCCCCTGTCTAGATGTCCCTTTATATTCGGCTGTGTGAGCAGTTGTGATGCAGCCCAAGTGTTAGGTCGCGAACGACCTAACAAGTTCTTTAAGTTGTTCCAGGATGATACAGCCCAAGTTGGTAAAGTGTTAGGTCGTGAACGACCTAACGAGGCCTTTAAGTCGCTCCAGCGACTTAGTGAAGCTCGCAAACAACCTAGTGGAGACTCGCGAGTTAACGAGCTAAAAGGAAAGGCGCTCAAACGACCTAACGAATTACTCATGTCTTCAGACTGCTCCGAGTTACCTGAACGACCTAACGAGTTACGACCTACTTTAGGTCGCGGAGATATGTTTCGATCTATGCTAGATCGCGGAGAAGAGCTACGACCTAAGTTAGGTCACGTAAACGAGTTACGACCTAAGATAGGTCGCTTTGATGATTCGAGTAAAGACTTTCACGAGCTACGACCTACGATAGGTCGCGTGAAAGACCTACGACCTAAGTTAGGTCGCGGGAAGCTTTAGGTCGCCAACTGTTATAAGTCGCTGAAGCTCATGCCGCCTGTATTTCTTGAGTCGCTGCCTTACATTTTTAGGTCGCTCAGATGTTAGGCCGTAAGTCGTGATGGTTTGTAATGTGTTGAGTTGTAAATACTATTAATCGATTAGTTTTAGGTCGTGAAGATGTTGTTGTTGTGTTGTAATCTGTTAGGTCGTGAACGACCTATAGTAAGTCGTAAGTCGTCTGTTTTTAAGTCATCTACTTTTAGGTCGTGATGTTTTAGGTCGTGGCCGACCTATGGGTTGTACAGTTTTCTATGGCGTGTGTTGTAAAGCTATAAATAGCGGGGTGGCATCATTTGTAAAGGTTGTTGATTTTTTTAATAAAACTTTTGTTTGAGAGCTTTGTGCCTCTTCTTAAATTGGTAGTTCAGTGTAATCTCCTATCTCCACTTTCGGTTAATCGAGTGCGCTCGATTCAACGACTGCTGAAGCCGATTCACGGTATCTAGTGCGCTAGATCAACGTACGAAGAATCGTAGATCTTTAAACATGGTATAGTGCGCTATCAACGTGTTTGGGATAGCTTGAATTCGGTATCTTCGGATCAACGAATTTGGGCCATTCGGTATCTTCTATTCCATCGATCGCTACTTTCATAGATTCATAGATTTTCGTTATCCGCTGCTGCATCATTTGGTATCAGAGCTAGACTTAGCCAATCATAGCTAAGCCGAGTCTTGGAGCCAATTCTATTCGAAGAGTTTGAGGAGTTAGAGTTTGAGCCGTACATCATTTGGGATCATTTTGATTTGTTCAAGCTAAGAATTGAAGTGTTTGTGAAGATTCAACAATGCCGCCGAGAAGAGCTAACCGTCATCAAAATGTTGAAGATTTGTATAAGCGAGAAGATGCTGAACAAATGGAACAATGCATAAGTAACAAATTCAATGAGAAGTTGGATGAAGGTATTGGAAGGTTAGAGAAATTGATGAATGATTTGAATCAAGATCGAAGAAGGAGGTCGCCAATCTCGAACCATGGAGGAAACCGAGTTTCGCCATTGGTTACGGAAGCGAGAAGGGTATCGCCACAGTCTGATCGAGGAAGAAGAGAATCATCAGTTTCGATGAGAAGAGATCACCATGAGTATAAAGATGAAGAAAGAAGAACTCAACGTGAGTTTGAGTATGAGCCATATCATGATGAAGAACGACATAGTAGAAGAGACATGCGTGATCGAAGGGATGTTAATGGTCGAGATCGATATCGAAATTCACGTGATTATGATGAAGAGAGTGATAGAAGCAATATTCATTATCGAGATCGAGACCAAGGACGAAATGCATATCGGGATGTAGAGGATGATCGTCGATGGGAATCGGGGATGAAAACTGAAATTCCAGAATTCAAAGGTGGTATGCAACCTGAAGAATTTCTTGATTGGTTGTCTAATGTGGAAGAAATTTTTGAATTTAAGGAAGTTCCCGAGTATAGGAGAGTGAAGTTAGTTGCTACACGTTTGAGAGGAAGAGCTATGGCATGGTGGCAACAAACTAAACTAACACGAGAGAGGATGGGAAAGTCAAAGATTGAATCTTGGGAGAAGATGAAGAAGTTGATGAAAGCTACATTTTACCATATAATTATCAGTCGCTTATGTATCAACGTTTGCAGAACTTGAGGCAGGGAACGAGGACTGTTAATGATTATGCGGATGAATTTTATCAGCTTATTGCCAGGAATGATATCATGGAGACAGAGGAGCAGTTGACAGCTAGATTTGTTGGAGGGTTGAGAATGCAGATTCAAGATATGGTGAACATGTTTGATCCCAGATCTGTAGCTGAAGCACATCAGAAAGCGTTAGCTTGGGAGAAACAAGGCAGAAGAGGTGGTGGCGTGTTTACAAATTCCAACAATCAAGTGAAAGGGGCCAGTAGCAATGTGAATGTTTCAAAGGCTGTTGCAAAACCAGTTGTGAATGAAATTGTTAAGACCAGGGTCAACAGTGGTATCAAATCTTTCAATTGTCAGGAGCTTGGTCACAAGAGCAATGAATGTCCAAAGCCAAAGAAGCGAGCAATGATAGCTGAGGATGAGGATGAGGATGAGAAGGCTGAATGTTCTAATTCATTACCGGTTGAGAAGGAAGAGTTGTTGTCGGGAGATGATGGATATACATTAATGATGGGGAGGAATTGTTTGACACCGAAGCAGAAGGAAGAGACTAGCTGGTTGAGGAGTAATTAACATCTTTCAATCAACATGTACTATCTTGGGAAGGATTTGCAAGTTTGTCATTGATGCGGAAAGCTGTGATAATATTATCTCTACAGAAGCTGTGAAGAAGTTGTCATTGAAGACTGAGAAGCATCCGAAACCTTACAAGTTAGCTTGGTTAAGGAAAGGTGGGGAGGTGAAAGTTAATCGAAGAGCTTGTGTTACTTTTTCAATTGGGAAGAAATACAAAGACAAAATTTGGTGTGATGTTGTGGACATGGATGTTTTCCATTTGTTGTTGGGGAGGCCGTGGCATTATGACAGGGCTGTGCAACATGATGGACGTACCAACAGTTATAGTTTCATGTTTGAAGGCACCAAGATTACTTTAGTTCCCAAGAAACGACAACAAGAGGAAAGCAAGTTGGAGGAGATTGAAGAGCTTAAAACTTTGCTATCTTTGAAGGAGTTTGTGAAGGAAGTTGAAGAGGAGCCGGAAGTATTTTTGTTAATTGGACGTGAGAGTCATGAAGTGGTTGAAATTCCAGAAGAAGTAAAGCCGGTACTGGAAGAATTTGACGATGTATTTCCTGAAGAGTTGCCAACGGAGTTACCACCGTTGAGAGACATTCAACATCAAATTGATCTTGTTCCAGGAGTTGTGTTACCTCATAGACCACATTACAGGATGAGTCCAAAGGAACATGAAGAGTTGAGAAGACAAGTGGAAGAGTTGCTTGAACAGGGGCGTGTGCAGGAAAGTCTAAGTCCATGTGCTGTACCAGCATTGTTAGTGCCGAAGAAGGATGGAACGTGGAGGATGTGTACCGACAGTCGAGCACCGAACAAGATTATAGTGAGATATAGATTTCCTATGTCTAGACTGGATGACTTGTTGGATCAACTTAGTGGAGCTACTATATTTTCGAAGATTGATTTGAAAAGTGGTTATCATCAAATTCGAATCAGACCAGGGAATGAATGGAAAACAGCGTTCAAGACACGTGAGGGGTTGTACGAATGGCTGGTTATGCCGTTTGGTCTTTCAAACGCACCGAGTACATTCATGCGGGTGATGAATCAGATTTTTAGACCATTCATTGGGAAGTTTGTGGTGGTGTATTTTGATGATATACTGATATATAGTGGAAGTCCAGAAGAACACTTGCAACATCTGAGAGAAGTGTTGATGGTACTGCGACAGGAACAATTTTATGCTGCAATGAAGAAATGCGTGTTCATGACGCATAGTGTTTTATTTTTGGGATATGTTATATCGGGAGGAGGTATACAGGTGGATCAGAATAAATTTGAAGCAATCAGAAATTGGCCACAACCCAGGACGATAACAGAAGTTAGAAGTTTTCATGGTTTGGCGTCATTCTACCGAAGGTTCATTCCACACTTCAGTAGCGTGATGGCACCAGTTACTGATTGTATGAAAAGGAAACAATTTTCATGGTCGAAGGAAGCAGGGGTTGCTTTTGAGCGGATCAAGGAACTTTTGACGACAGCACCCATTCTAGTGTTACCGGATTTTCAGTTGTTGTTTGAATTACATACTGATGCATCTAAAGTTGGGATTGGAGGAGAGTTGAGTCAGAAAGGACGTCCTATTGCATATTTCAGTGAGAAGTTATCAGGAGCAAAGCTGAGATATAATACATATGATGTCGAGTTTTATGCTATCGTGCAAGCTGTGAAACATTAGAGACATTATTTGTTTCATAAAGAATTTTTTTTATATACTAATCATGAAGCGTTGAAGCATATGCAGGGACAGGACAAGATTGCAGCTAGGCATGCTTCGTGGATCGCCTACTTACAACAATTTACTTTTGTGGTGAAGCATAAGTCGGGAATTACAAATCGAGTGGCAGATGCATTGAGCAGAAGGAACCACGTGTTGACTACAATGAAGGTTGAGGTGACAGGGTTTGATGTATTGCTAGAATTATTTGTTGATGATCCTTACTTTGCAAAGTATGTAGATGAAGCAAGGATAGGAAGACAGATGAGTTTGTAATGGTGGATGGTTTTCTTTTTAAGGGAAATCGATTATGTATACCGGAGTGCAGCTTACGTATGAAGATTGTAAAGGAGTTGCATGAGGAAGGTCATGTGGGCCGAGATCGTACTTTGAAATTGATTTCTCATACTTATTATTGGCCTTCGATGAAGTGGGAAGTTGGAAAGTTCGTGGAGAGATGTCATATTTACCAAGTTTCCAAAGGGACAGCGACGAATGCGGGATTGTATATGCCGTTACCAGTGCCGGTTAGTCCATGGGTTGATATCAGTATGGATTTTGTTTTGGGATTACCGAGAACTCAGAGGGGAATGACTCGATATATGTTGTAGTGGACAGGTTTTCAAAGATGGCGCATTTCATCGCTTGTAAGAAGACAGCTGATGTCATCCGTGTTGCCGAGTTATTCTTTGAAGAAGTGTATCGCTTACATGGTTTACCAGAATCCATTGTTTCTGATCAGGATACTAGATTCCTAAGTCATTTTTGGCTGAGTTTGTGGAAGATAGTGGGAACAAAGCTAAATTTCAGTAGTGCTTACCATCCACAGTCCGATGGTCAGACTGAAGTTGTTAATAGATCCTTGGGAAATTTGTTGCGGTGCCTGGTGAAGGATAATCTAAAGAGTTGGGATATGAAGTTATGTCAAGCAAAGTTTGCTCATAATCATGCTATAAACCGTAGTACGGGTTTCAGTCCATTTCAGATAGTGTATTCAAGCTTACCAAAGGGGCCGTTGGATTTGACGATAGTACCACAACCAAAGAGAACCGTTAAACGGGCTGTTGATTTTGTTGATGGATTGGCAGAATGTCAAAAAATCATTCAGGAACGATTGGAGAAAGCAAATGAAAAGTATAAACGATCTGCGGATTTGAAGCGAAGAAGCGTGGAATTTAATGAAGGAGACTTAGTATATGTTGTGTTAACAAAAGATTGTTTTCCAGTGGGAGCATACAATAAACTTAAAGCACGAAAGATTGGTCCTGTAACGATCATGAAACGGATCAATGAAAATGCTTATAGGTTGAAGTTGCCGAAGGATATATATACTTCTGACGTGTTTAATGTTAAACATCTTAAACTGTATTATGGGGATGAGCTTGGTATGGAAGAGGCGGGCGCAAATTCGAGGATGAATTTTTCCTAACCAGGGGAGGATGATGCAGCCCAAGTGTTAGGTCGCGAATGACCTAACAAGTTCTTTAAGTTGTTCCAGGATGATACATCCCAAGTTGGTAAAGTGTTAGGTCGTGAACGACCTAACGAGGCCTTTAAGTCGCTCCAGCGACTTAGTGAAGCTCGCAAACGACCTAGTGGAGACTCGCGAGTTAACGAGCTAAAAGGAAAGGCGCTCAAACGACCTAACGAATTACTCATGTCTTCAGACTGCTCCGAGTTACCCGAACGACCTAACGAGTTACGACCTACTTTAGGTCGCGGAGATATGTTTCGATCTATGCTAGGTCGCGGAGAAGAGCTACGACCTAAGTTAGGTCGCGTAAACGAGTTACGACCTAAGATAGGTCGCTCTGATGATTCGAGTGAAGACTTTCACGAGCTACGACCTACGATAGGTCGCGTGAACGACCTACGACCTACGACCTAAGTTAGGTCGCGGGAAGCTTTAGGTCGCCAACTGTTATAAGTCGCTGAAGCTCATGCCGCCTGGATTTCTTGAGTCGCTGCCTTACATTTTTAGGTCGCTCAGATGTTAGGTCGTAAGTCGTGATGGTTTGTAATGTGTTGAGTTGTAAATACTGTTAATCGATTACTTGTTTTAGGTCGTGAAGATGTTGTTGTTGTGTTGTAATCTGTTAGGTCGTGAACGACCTATAGTAAGTCGTAAGTCGTAAGTCGTCTGTTTTTAAGTCGTCTACTTTTAGGTCGTGATGTTTTAGGTCGTGGCCGACCTATGGGTTGTACAGTTTTCTGTGGCGTGTGTTGTAAAGCTATAAATAGCGGGGTGGCATCATTTGTAAAGGTTGTTGATTTTTTTAATAAAACTTTTGTTTGAGAGCTTTGTGCCTCTTCTTAAATTGGTAGTTGAGTGTAATCTCCTATCTCCACTTTCGGTTAATCGAGTGCGCTCGATTCAACGACTGCTGAAGCCGATTCACGGTATCTAGTGCGCTAGATCAACGTACGAAGAATCGTAGATCTTTAAACACGGTATAGTGCGCTATCAACGTGTTTGGGATAGCTAGAATTCGGTATCTTCGGATCAACGAATTTGGGCCATTCGGTATCTTCTATTCCATCGATCGCTACTTTCACAGATTCATAGATTTTCGTTATCCGCTGCTGCATCAAGTTGTGGCCACAACTGCTGGGGTTGTTTCGTTCGGGACTGTCCGGTAAGGGATGGTTCTGGCCTTGTGTTGTAGGGGATTGGGAGTAATCCTCGGTACGCTGATCTAGGCCAGGTACTGTGATGGGCGGTACCCCAGTAGCCCTGCCATTGTATGGAATCCAATCTCCAATAAGTGTCATACGTATTAGATGTGCCCAACTATGTTGGAACGTGAGATGTAAGCATTCCAGCTATTTCTGTATTTTACTTGAAAACCCTAGACACTATTATAATATAACTGGATTTCCTATCAAATGTTTGGTTAGCGTAAGGTAAAATTTTTTCCATGTTTATGTGTGGGAAGTCTTACGTGATACCTTTGTTTTCAAAGGATTTTCAAAGTTAAGCAACTTTAACCTGTTACTCATACTAGACCCATGTCTGACCCGGAGTTTATTTCTGTTTTTCTTAAACTCTCGGGTACTCAAATTTTTACGATTGGCCAAGGGATTCAGGTTAGCTTTGACGATTTGTGGAGGAGCAATGGAGCAGGAGGCTTCAACGATATAGATATATAGTTTTCCACTGTGTTGGTATCTCTGTGTTGTATTTGAGTTGTATCGAGTTGTATTAACTAGACAGGTGTTTATAACTGTCTAGTATGTGATGTATATTCTGTGTAACTCTGATTGATGTTGTATATTATGTAATCTCTTATGTGATATATTATATTTCATTCGTTCCGTTGTTGAGATTCTGATGTTGTTCTTCTTTCTTCTCTATCTTTTCTATTTTTCACCTCTTTCTTTCTTAAAGATGATGCAACTTTCTGGTAGTAGAAAGTTGGGTCGTTTCAAATACTATTGTTAATGATACAAAAAATATACATATTAAAAATCAAGGTACAACTACATTGTTTATAAGAAACATTAGTAAAAGTAATGTTGTAATTTCAAATCAATTAGTTGGAATGATATAAACTTACTAGATAAATGGCTTCTCGAAGAAGCAAATGAACCTACTAAAGTAGAGACAAAAATTAGAAGAAATTATTGAATATCTTGATGGTGACGTTGAAATCAGATTTTCAAAAGAAAGAGCCACACACTTAAAATTAGGTTCTAACTCTAAATTAGAGGAACCAAGATTCAGTAATGCTAAAACCTCTCCTTTTAAAATAGAAATGGAAAACGTAATTGTAAATAATACGACGGACAGAGTTAATCAACCTGAATATAGGGTCCTCATGTTGCCTCCTATTACTTGTTACCAACTTACGCTGTATTACTCATGACGAATAAGATCTATTCATTTCTTCTATTCCATGCTCAAAAATGAATAATTAAGTCTCATTTACTGCAATGGATAAGGGTTTCAATCTATGCAGTCTCTATCTAAAAAGAAAACTAAGCTTGGGGAAATTCTCTTTACCTTTCATTTTTCCAAACTAAGGTCTACCTATCCCAACCACGTGTGTCTTATCATCTTACTAATATCATTTCACTATTCTTTTATAGTCTGCACACATGAAGCAACATTTCTAGGTTTTCACTAGTGTCCTATACACCTTACGGGAACTTTTATTATTACTAAGAGTAATTACTGCAATAACCTTATACTTTTCCTGTTACACCTAGGAAATGATTCCTATCTACTCCATATTTAAAAGTCTGATTTGGTTTGGTATTTATCAAATTTTCTTCAAAAATTAAAACTTCTAAATTATATCTTTTCAAAAACTTATTTACTTTTCCACCAAACCATCTTTTTTTTAAACATGTCTTACTTGTTCTTAAAACATTTTTCTTTTTTCTTGACTTTAAAAAAATGTCCTCACATGTTTTCTAAATATCCTTCTTCTTTTTTTATATAGATTTTCAAATTTACTAAAACCGGGGTAAATAAGAACAATTATTTTATCAAAAATCTCTTAACTTTCCTACTCTTCTAATTACTTAACCTTGAAGGAGTTACTAACTTACTCCACTTAATGGTTTTATACCTTAATGTATTGGAATTACTTTCTCTTATGAGAAACCATTAACGCTAAAACCTTCTATGAATCCTTTAAAGGAGGATTTCATGTTTATGTGAAATTATAAGGAATTTATTTTATATTTTATCGAAATAGGCTATACAAAATATGGTGCTTCCCATACCTTGTACGTCTCTTTCACGTATTTCTTATAGCTTGCACAAAACATCTTTATTTGTGATCCATAGAAAATTATATCATTACTCATTTCATTCCAATAGATTAAGGTATGTTTACTCTATATTTACTTACATAAGATATTTCCTACTAAATTCATTAATTTATCGTATATTATTTTTCAAAAGAACTCATTTCTAAAACTTCTTTATAACTAGAAAATATTTTCATGTGCTTATTTAAATAATAAGTGTACATACAAACCACTTTAGAAATTATCTCCAAAACTCATTTGGGTCAAAACAAATGTTGCGTAAAACACCGTTACTACAACCCAAAAATACTAATATATGGATTCAATTAAAATAAATATTAATAAATCCTGTATGCTATGTAAAAACATTTACTTTGGGAGTCACCTACTATAACAGTAGTGTCATAGTCTATGCATCCTTTATTTTTACTGAAAACATTTATTACAATAATAAATGTTGTAACCTACGTTTTTGATACTTAACACACTCTAGGTTTTTATATTTAAAATCATTGTTTACCTCAAAAAAAACTAGCGAGCTATACATGCTCTATAATTCTTCAAAAAGTATTTCACTTTTAACAAAATTTACATCATATAAAAACCAATTTAAATTTTATACCGCTTATTTTTTCAAAACCCAATATTTACTTCCTCAAATATATTAACAATTATATTTTCAACTTTTTTAATTCAAAAGTTTCATTTTTATTGGGTTAGACATAAAGTGGATTTTCATCATACTAAAACCTCTTATTCTTCCCGAAATAAAAACACTCTCCCTACTATCCCTAAGGAACTTCCCTACTTCCTAAAACATATGTATACAATTTTTCTCTCAAAACATGGTTTATTTGTATACTATAAATCAGTAATAACATAGGGCTCTACATACTTGGGTCATCCCAAACCCAACTAGCAAACTATGCACAAATATACTTCTAAAAACTTTCCATATGTTAAAATCTATGGTTGGGGACTATTTGGATTTTAGGTCATAATATATTTATATTTTATTCAGAAATACAAATACGTTCACTCACTATCTACCTAGGAATCCTAAATCTAGGCTCTGATACCAAATGTAACAACTCGAATTCCAGTGGTCCTAATTTTCCGCAAAAATGCTAAAACCCAAGCCCACTGAAGCCCGAGTTGGGTATCTGATATCCTGCAAATAGGCAAAGACAAATATATCAGAGCTAAATAATTTATCTCACATTGGGATTTACTAAAATATAATAGTAAGTAAATACTCACCCAAAAAATAACACTTTCTAAGCAAGTGTCATAAAGCTGAGAAGTCTTTGCCATCTACCTAACCTGTAGGATGTTATGAGGAAGGGGTCAGAACAAAATTTCTGGTGAATGAATAAATTATATACTTCTAAGCTTAATTCTACATATATCGTTTTATTTCCATTTACTCTTATGTTAGGTTCATTAGGTTACAATACTCTCGCCTCTAATCGTGAACCGTGCCCATCTACTCTATAGTAGATTAAAACCTAATAACTAATATATACATGTATGTAGCTATATTCCCAATGACTATATTGGTCCTAGGTACCACCCATGGTACCTTCCGTATCCTCCTCGAAAAGGGCTCCATCGTCTTGCTTCGAGAAGCGTTCCGTAACTACATCTGTAAAGGACTGCTTCATAAGGCCTACAATACAGATGCTCTATCGTCTTGCTCCGTAGCTATATCTGTAAAGGACTGCTTCGTAAGGCCTACAATATAGATTGTGACGCCCCACCTCTATGCTCACGCTAGCCAAGGACACTACGAAGTAATGTCGTCAACTAGCGTGAAGAATAAGGCCATTGAGGAGCGACCATCTATGCAATTGCCTTATACGAGTACCGATATGTCAGATAGTATAACATGCATTTCGTTTCAAGGGGAAATCCGACATACCGATGCAAACTCAAAGCTACCACACAGTGGCTAAGTGGGCCTCGGAAACAAGTATAGAAATAAACGTAACATAAATCAGTCACATACATTCATATCACAAAGGAGGAAACAGATATGAATATATAACACAAAAAGATGTACATCAGAGTAGTGGTCAAATAAGATCCACAATATCACAAAAGAATAGATACAAGTGCTAGACAAAAGAATATATATACATCATAGAGTCTATATCTCGAATGTATAACAACAAAAACTACAAATGTAATGTAGTTAGACAAAAGTCAGAAGATGATCCCAAATAAGGAGTCAAGCAGAAGCACCTGTAATATTTCGGTCTGACTCGAGTATTATTTAATAAATAATAAACGGATCAATCTAGTTATAAATATCAGATAAAGGAACGAGATATAAGCAGAGATGATATAAGAACGTATGATAACAATAATTTCATACTAGAACAAATATGATTTAATCAACATCAAAATCATATAATACCTCAAAATCTCAAAGCACCAAAAAGAATATCATATTCTTTATTTTATTCACCAAACTACAAATATTGACAAACATATTAATGCCAATCACAAAAGTTGGTGAAACACAAGTTCTAGAAATCATCAATCAGAAATCCAGAAATCACAAAAGGGGGAGGCCTATCATAAACGGGAGCATGAAAACTCACCAACACGTGTATCGCAAATGGAACGCTATTCCATGGTCGCTAACCGTAAAAATTGAGCCGAAGCTCCATAAATGGTCCGAAGACCACGGGTCGCTACCCAGCCAAATTGAACCGAAGTTCCACAGAAACGGGGTTTAGTCTCCCTCGCAGACAAATAGACATCGCACATCGCTAGTCTAAATCACAAAATGATCATCATCGATAAATAAAAAGTGTGAATTACACTAAGCTAGTAAATATATGAGTTTAGCTTCATATCCTATAACCACTAGCTTAACTTAAATATTTACGAACAAATTGTATATTTCCATTCGAAAATTGTCACAAGGTTTTCAATCGAACAAGTCCAAAAATTAACCGACGAAGTAAACGCAAGCGTTTCATGCCACTTGTTTTGCTAAGCCGTTTAATTATATTTTCTCATACGAATGAGGTAAAGGTTTGTGTATACTAATAGATTGGAAAACGGTTTTGAAAACAAGCTTTATATTTAAAATAGAGTTGAAATCATCTTTGTAAAAGAGTTTGAATATTTACTACTAGTATAGAAAACCTTTATATTTTAAAGTGACAAATCACAGAAATGATTGTAGAAACAATCCATCACCAAAATCCACGTTCGAAGACGTGAATCAAATCCAAAGAAATCGATATAAATCCCATAAAAATGGACATTCTCAAAAAAAATCCAGAAAAAGAAGTCATCAGAGAAGATAATAAATGATAACAATAAATCGGATAGTCACGAATCGATAAAAGTTGGATTCTCAAGCTAATTAGGCAAAATAGGCAAAATGAAGCAGGTCAGTCGACTGACTACAGGGGGTCGGTCGACTGATCCAAAAACCAGAATGTTTCTTTTCCTACAGTCAGTCGACTGACTGTAGAGGGTCGGTCGATTGACTGCAGAAAATAGAAACTTATGTTCTCTGCAGGCAAACCCAGTTTTGCCTGGTTTCTACAGTCAGTCGATTGACTGCAGGGGGTCGGTCGACTGACTGGAACTGAAGCTGTTTTTCAGCCTATTCAAATGAAGCACAAACTCCTCCAATTCGCGATCGGACAAGCAATGGACTTAAGGGGCTTTTGCCAATCGACAACCCAGCCCTATAGGCTTTCCGATTCACCACCAAAAGCATGATCAAACATCAAAGTTAAGGTTTTTAGAGTTTTAGACTTTAAAACACCAAAAATTGAAATGTTCACCAAATCAATCCAAACCAAAATCAAATGAACATGTAAAGATGTTAGGAATCCATTCCTAACAATCAAAGATAGTTATAGACAAAGATGTGAGATAAAAATCTCACCTTTAAACCCAAAAATGATGAAGGAGAAGCTTGAATGCAAAGGAAGATCAACTTCTCTTCAACCTCAACTCAAGAAACTTGAATCTAAGCTCAAAAAGAAGAACATTTCCCTAGTTAGGTTTAGGAAATTTCTGAAATTAAAGAGAGAATGAGTTGGAGAAGATGAAGAGGATGCTTACCTTAGCTTCTCTTTGAATTTGGAGCAAGAATTTGGTTTTGCAAATGAAAACTAGGGCTTGGGGTTTCTAATTTCTCATTCCTCTCCCCATTTTCAGTTTTGAGCTTGAGAAAAAGAAATGAAATGAATAAGTGGAGAGGAGAGGACTGAGTTTGGGTAATAAGAAGGTTAATGGGCTAAACCCTAACCCAAAAGCCCAAAAAGAAAATGTCAAAATTCAACTTACTCCAAACATATCGATGTTTATACTTAAAAAAGTCGCAAACGTCATTTTGGACTCAATGAAAGTGGTCTCGAGTCCCAATTTGACTGTTTACAAAAAGTAGCTTTTTGGACTTTAATCCGATTAACGATTCTACATTTAAATAAAATATTTAAATATACAATCGTAAAATATGCTGGTTGTTACAGACTCCCCTCCTTAAAGAAATTGCATCCTCACAATCTCCAAGAAATAAATAGGAAGTAACAACAATAAAAGCATATCAACACAAAAAGAAGAAATTTGAAATAAAAAGTTCACCTTAAGGAGCACAAGAGAGCAAGTATGGATGTGTCCGCTCGATGAATTCTCTGGATTCCCATGAGCAATCCTTAGGATTTGAGGACCATTGAACTTTCACAAGAGGAACATCTTTATTTCAAAGACGTTTAACCTCCGAAGCAATAATACGAATAGGTTGTTGCTCATAAGAGTTTCCAACACAATCCGAAGATGATTTTCATGCTCTTCCTCGGTTTTAGAATAAATAAGAATATCATCTATAAAGATGAGAACAAATCGATCGAGGAAGTCTTTGAAAACTCGATTCATAAGGTCAACGAAATAAGCTGGAGCATTCGTCAAACCAAATGGCATAACAAGCCATTCATAAGATCCATAATGAGTACGGAACGATGTCAAAGGAATGCTATCGTCTGCAATACGGAGCTGATGAAAACCGGTTGCTAAGTCTAACTGTGAAAAGACTTTAGCACCACTAAGCTGATCGAATAAATCATCAATCCGCGGTAAGGGATATTTATTCTTGATGGTGAGATCATTAAGTTTGCGGTAGTCAACGCAAAGCCTAAGTGCACCATCAGATTTCTTCATGAAAATAGCTGAAGCTCCCCATGGAGAGGAACTAGATTGAATAAATTGCTTCGCTTCCAATTCGGATAATTGCTTGCGCATCTCCTCATTTTCTTTATTGTACATACGATAAGGAGGACGAGTAATAGGTAGAGCTCCCGGGATTAGATTAATTCTGAACTCAATTGCTCGCTTAGATGGTAATCCTAGAACGGGCTCAAATATGTCGGGAAATTCACGAACAATGTGAATGAGAGAAATGACATTTTCCTCATCATCATTATCATCAACATGAGGATTTAGAGAATACAAGGATGCTTTTGAATCGGAACCTGAATCTTTCAGAATGAGAGAAATCTGCTTAACAGATTGAGGATGTCGAAGATATATAGTCCGCTCTGGACATAGGATATGGGCTTCATAACGGTTAAGCCAATCCATTCCCAAAATCATTCTGAAACCTAGGTAATGCATGACATGAAAATCGGCACGGAAAGAGTAATCACATAAAATAATTTTGACATCTTTACAAAGTAAACTGAGTGTTGCGGATCCACCGACCGGATTCGCAATTCTCAGAGAAGTCATCAAGCCAATAACATCCAAAGACAAAGCATCAACAAGTTCTTTTGATATAAAGGAGTGAGATGCACCCGTATCAAAAAGAACTCGAATAGAAAGATCACGAAATATAATAATACCATCAAGGATAGAATGAGAAATACCTTGACCACGAGAAGTGTTAGAAGGGGCTTGTATAACATTTAGCTTGCCCTCCTTGCCTTGAAGTTTGGGACAAAACATATAGTATGACCCGAACTCTTGCAATAGCGGTAGAAAAGAGGCTTCGGGCACTTGTTTGCATAATGGTCCTTGGAACCACAATTGTAACATTCTCCACGGTGGGAGTTAGGAGTATTTGCTACCGAAGTGGTATGCTTTCCTTTCTTGTTCGGATTAGGCTTGAATTTTAAAGGTCTCTTCTTGTTGATGTTTGGTTTGACCTCAGCATCACTATCTTTATCAACCTCTTCGAGTCGAAGAGCAGTATCAACAAGTTGGTCAAAAGAAACTTCCAATTTCAGAAGTAATGGCTTTTTGAGGCTCTTGTTCAAGCCATACACAAATCTCTTATTTTTCTTCAATGGGGTATTAATGTATTCAACCCCATATTTTGAGAGAGATTCAAAAGAAGCAACGTAGTCGGTCACAGAAGATTCACCTTGAACAAGGTCAATGAAGCGTCGAGATAGAGATACTTTTTCGGCTTCCGGCACAAATTTTAATTCGAACCTTTCTCGGAATTGCTCCCAAGTAAGGTCCGCTTCAACAATCTTGGAGATCAGAAGTTCGTACCAGTCTAATGCTCTTTCTTGGAGCATACTTGAAGCCACTTGGACTCGGTGAAGATTAATAAGATTCATGCGAGAAAAGATGCGGTCGCATGTTCGAAGCCAAGCCTGGACTTCTATAATTCTCTCAGAACCTTTGAATGGCTTTCCACCCAAGTTGTTATAATCACTGCACAAGCATGCAAACCCAGATTTGGGATGCGTGGGCTTAGGAATATGTCCGGCAGCTTGAGCATTTCTCACAAGGTCTAGAAGTTGCTAAGCAGACATAAATACTCCATCCTGGGTGTAACGACCCGAAATTTTCGATCACGAAAATTCCAGATAGTTAGGAAAAGAAGAAAAAGATAGAAGGAGAAGAAACAGAAAACAAGTCACAGAATCTCACATTCGCAGCGGATCAAAATATAATATCATTTATACAAAGAACTGTATCAGTTAAATTACACTTTAATACATCAGAGTTACATCATATACACAATCACTGGACACATATAATCAACATGTCCAAATATACAACAATATATCATAGCGGAAACACTCCATACGTTCCTGCCATCTAGCTCGCCTCCTGAGCTCCAGAACGTCCTTACCTGAAATCTGTAATACTCGGTCTGACCCGAGCATTACATCAAAGTAACACCCGGGTCAGGCTGGAAACCAGCGTGAGTAAACCCATCTAACATGAAATACCAATGCATAAAACTTATTTAAAACTCGGGGTAACTCGTATAATTTTACAAATTCATAATTTGTTATAGGCATCACTTACCACACACATCAATTTCTAAGTACCAAAAGCTTAGATTAAATGGTCCAATTCACTTAAATCATTCCATACCAGCTTATTGATTTCACATATCAATCTATAAAGAATCGAAGTGGTTTC
Organism: Allium fistulosum; assembly: GCA_030737815.1. Classification (NCBI taxonomy): domain Eukaryota; kingdom Viridiplantae; phylum Streptophyta; class Magnoliopsida; order Asparagales; family Amaryllidaceae; genus Allium; species Allium fistulosum. The sequence goes on from CM060903.1 coordinate 1,183,778,979, forward strand.
GGGTATTACAAATACCCGACTCCGGTTTCTTCGATTTCAATGTCATTTCAAATCAAAGCTGTCAAGTTATAAACAATACAATTCAAATCCAGGATATCATACAACAATTTAACTCAGATAGGTAACTTACATTTTCACAGTTTAACCCATTCGTGTCACAGCACAACTCAATCGCCCAACAGAGATAAAACCAACCCAAGTCATCCAATATCATTTAATCATCCATAACAAACTTTATTAGATATATAATTCCTAATTAATTTAATTAATTCCCAATTAAATTAATTACCAACTTTAATCATTTAGATTACCTTAATCCTGCATACTCTACATTTATTAAATGACAACCCAATTAATGAATCATTCATTCTAGATTTATCATCCTTGATTAATTATCCTTTAATTACATTAAGTAATTAACCTTTAATTACCCCATAGACTAATTAACCCTAGACATTCACATTTACTCTCAAGTAATCTCCTTAATTAATTAATCACATTAATAAATAAATCTTTAAGTAATTTAAATAATTAATCTTTTCATTACATTGGTAATTATCCTTTTTAAGTTACTTTCATTAAACAATTTTCATTTAATTACTTTCATTAAGTAATAAATCTTTAATCACTTAAGACTTTAAATCAATTTAAAAGATTTACCATTTATCTTTATTATTTTAATTATCATTTAATCCTTGTTTAATAACCTTTGGAAATAAGCCATCATCAATCCATTAATTTATTTAAAACCTTAAGTTGGATTAAGGATTATAAAACATCTCATTTTCTCAATTATTCACTTAATTACAAAAATTAAGTTTATAAACTTCCAAATAAAAGTTATATAGATTAAAACACCTTTAACTTAACAAATTTGAAATAATTTATTTTTAAACCTTCAAGCAATCTCAATTTAACCATATTGATTATTAGAAAAGAAAAGTGTTTTAAGAAAACCCGTTTGAATAAACTTGACAAGCTTTAAAACTTGCTATATTTTTCTTTAGGAGAACTGATGAATTAAGCTTTAACAAACCCGAGCCAATGCTTGGAAATACTCGAGTCCAGCCTCGAGACACTCGCAACCCCACCTGAATTCGAGTAAAACTACAGAGTACTTCAAGTTCGCCCCGGAACAGAACCTTCTTCCCCAATTCGAACGAACGAAGCCAGTGTACATCGTGCACGTGCACGTGCACAGAACCCCCGGCCACCACCGATCGCCACCACGACCATCTATCGGTCATCGACAACCACTCCACATCTCTCGATAACTCAGATACAAAAACAGCAACGCGAAACGAAATCGAACCCTCGACATCAAAACTGGACCCAACCAACATCGGAAATCTACCATCGCCGACGATCCCAACCTTGATGAACCTCGTCGATCTCACCGAAGTTCCGCCTCGATCCCTAGCACGATTTTCCCCCATCGCGATCCACTCCTATGTTTCACAGTTGCCCCAACAACCTCTACACTCCGATGATCCAAAACCCATCACTAAACCCTAGATCGTCGCCATTCGACACCTCCGATGATCAGTAAAATCAATCACCATTTTTCCCATGCAAGTCATCCCCGTGGCCACCTTCGACCATAACCTTATAGTCTAAAACATTCGAGATCACCCGAAATCGACAAAGTTCCAATTTCCGTTCAACACACATAATCACGCGATTTACAAACCTAAAATTCATGATTTAATTTTTAAAAATCATTATTTTAGATAATACATCAGATTATATACTCGAATACATAATTTATTTAGATCTAGATTTTGACAAAATCGTGCATTTACTGAAACTCTATTTTTATTTAAAATATTTACTTGATATTTTCCTTGAGACTATTTCTAAAGCAAATACTTTGTTAATTCAAGCCTTTCCCATTTACGCTTCAAAGCCTATACAGGATTTAAGATGAGATTATGATTTTTGTTTCAGTTTCTTGCCTGTAAGCATAAAAACAGGGATATATGCCTGGCTTACATGTTTAAATTCACATATTCATAAGATTTATATACATATAAACATGCGGATGTAAACTTCAACATTTTCTCAACAACTATAAATATCCGAACATGTAACAGATCCAAGATCAAGTGGGTAAGATTACTCACCGAAATCTAGAAATCAAGGACAAGGCCTAATGGAAGAACTGGGCTTGATCAAGTTTATCTTTTTCCAGATTGCCAAACTTGAGTTTGATTCAGTTCATTGCTTGATCTCAGGTTTGTTTTTATTTTTATTCTTGAACAGGGCACTTAATTCTTCTTTTTTTACTGCCTTGATTGTTTTTAATAGGAAGCTTGTATTTTACTTCTTATCTTGTTCGAATGCAGTAAGGTGTGAGACAAAGTAGTGATATATAACAGAAAAGAAGGCTGAATCTTGTTCCAGACTCCACCATTTCAATATATTTTTTTATAGAATGGTCAGCCTTGAGGTGATTTTATTAAAGGTGAGACATGATGTTTTCTATGCTAGAGTTGATGGCATTAAATGCACTTGTTCCCCTACTTGTTTACATACATATCCATCCTGATATGTACATATATACATATATTTTCCCTTTGTCTTATTTTAGAAGCTTCTCCATATATTTTTTCTTTTGTTAAGTTCAGCCTAATTTTGTCTTGTGAGTATATTTTATATATAGTTTGTCTTCCATGTATTTTAACAGTATATAGATATATTGTTCTAGAATGAGCCTAAGCTCATTTATAAATTTACTTAACCATAAAATTCTTTGAGATATCATTAGTTGCTAATATACATATTTATTCTTATATCTTTCCAAAGTTAGACACTTCATTGATTATTTATTATTTTGATACTTATGTTATTTCTAATACAAATCCTTATGTTTTTTTTTTCAAAGTTTAACTGTGACGACCCGGCTTTCCACTCCCGGAAAATCGAATCGCTAATAAGAAAGAAAGGGATAGAAGAAGAAAAGGAAGAAAGAAGAAAGAACAACAACATCAGAAACTCACAGCGGAACGAATGAAATATAATATATCATATAAAATATTACATAGTATCATATACATCAGAGTTACACAACTTATACAACACATATTAGACAGTTATAAACATCTGTCTAATTCATACAACTCAAGTATCACAGATACAGACACAACATATACACAGCGGAATCATCATATATCTACACGGTGAAGCCTCCTGCTCCAAATCTCCTCCAGAATTCGTCAAAGCTAACCTGAATCCCTCGACTACTCAATACAATATTGAGTACCCAAGAGTTTAATAAAACAGAAAATAAACACTTGGGTCAGACATGGGTCTGGTGTGAGTAAACGGTTTAAACTTGTTTAACTTTGAAAAACCTTTGAAAGAAAAGGTATCTCGTAAGACTTCCCGCACATAAACACGGAAATGTTTTTACCTTACGATAACCAAAACATTTGATAGGAAATCCGATTATATTATAATAGGGTCTAGGGTTTTCAAATAAAATACAGAAATAGCTGAAATGCTTACATCTCACGTTCCAACATAGTTGGGCACAACTAAATCGTACGGCACTTATTGGATTTTGGATTCCATACAATGGCAGGGCTACTGGGGTACCGCCCGTCACAGTACGTGGCCTAGATCACCGTACCGAGGATCACTCCCAATCCCCTGCAACACAAAGCCGGAACCATCCCTTACTGGATAATTCCGAACAAGACAATCCCGTAGTTGGCGCGACCAACCACACACTAAGCCGAATAAAAGAAAAGGGACCTCTAGACAGGGATCTATCTTGCTCTCAGTGGGTGCTACCCACGAAGCCTTGCTGCACCTCCCCTGTTTTAGCCATTCCCGGTTGATGATGCTTGAGGTTTACGATTACCTTTCATCAGAACATATCACTTAGAATGCTCATCGTCCGCCTGACGATGTGCTGAAAGCATTCAATCCATACAAGTTCGTTCCGGGTTCGAACGAAACCGAAGGCATTATCTCGTTACACTCGTTTTGGAATCACCCTCAGAGTTAACGACAATAACCCTTGCACTCTAAATCTTCATCTTCACTTGAGATTCACGACCTATCGTTAATTTGGATCGATGTGGTATTCGGGTCTCCAGACCTGGAATTCCGGTATACGGAAACCCGATCCCGGTCTCATCGAAATCCAAAACGTATCTTTTAAGGCCAAGTTGTTTTAAAGTTAAAACAATTCAATTTCTTATCTATATACACAAAGATAGATAATTCACAATAGATAATCTACATTACCATTTCAATTCAACCAAACATCCATATCATATATCAACACATATCTCATCAGAGATATCAACAATGCAAAGCATTCAATATCATTCATCTATTCTTAAGTAATGATTTATCATCTTTAATTAATTTAAAGTGAATTAAATTAATTACTTCATCCTATAAATCCTTCTTACTTAATTATTAATTAAACCAATTAATTAATCATACTCTAAGTATCATCTTAATTAATCATTCTTGATTAATTATCTTTTAATTACTTTAAGTAATTAATCCTTAATTAATTTCATAAATTAATTATCTTAAACCATTTCAGTAATTAATCATTAATTAATTAACTATACTTAATTACATTAATCCTTAATTAATTACAATTAATTAATTACCTTAATCACTTATTATTGATTAATTAGTCTTAATTAATCAACCCTTAATTACATCATTAATTATATAAATTAATTAATGATCCTTAATTACTTTTAAATTAATTACTCCATTTAAATTAATTATATTTAATAATTAATCTTTAATTAAACCATATTTATTAATCACCTTTGATTAATCACATTTAGTAATTAACTACCCTTAATTACTCTTCCATAAATTAATTACTCCTTAATTAATTATCCTTTAATTAATCCCTTGATTAATTATTCAAAGTAATTAAATTCAAATTACTTTCATTCTTAAATCATCTTCCATTAATTACATCCAGTAATTACCATTAATTACTTTACTAAGTAATTACAGTCCATTTAATTAATCACATTAATTAATTAGTCTTAATTAATCTTATTTATTAATTAACTTTAATTAATCACATTAATTAATTATCTATGTAATTAATCCTTAATTACCTTTCATTAATTACTTCCATAAAGTAATTATTCTTTTTAATTAATTACATTTAGTAATTATCCATTTATTACTTACACTAAGTAATTACACTTCATTAATTACATTTAAGTAATTATTCTTATCAAATTACCAAGTGATTATCTTAAATTAATTAAACTTAATTAATTAATTTAAAACTTTTCAAAATTATTTAATTAATTACCTTAAGTAATTAATTCCTTTAATTATTTCTATTAATTAACCTCTAGTTAATGGTTCATCTCTTAGTTCATTAACTACCCACTAATTGCTCTATTAATTAATTATTCTTAATTACAAATAAGTAATTAACCTTTAATTCATTTTACTAATTAATTATCTTTAATTAATATCAACCTTTTTAAAATAAACTCTTCATTTAAATTAAATACTTATTCTATTTTTAACTTTATTAAAACCAATTTAGGAATCAATTATATATTTGAAAATATATTTTACTTTAAAACAAAACAATTTAAACCCTTAGTTTTTAATATACTTAAAATCTTTGGAAATCCTTTTCAAACATGTTTAATTAAATTAAACAAATATTTATCTTTGGAAACTTAATTTCCATATCCTTTAAACTTATATATTTAAAATATATTTGAAACATAGTTTAAACATTACTTTAATTACTTTGGATATAACTTAACAACTTGAAACATGCTTATTTAAACTTGTTTAAATTTCTTAAAACTTATTAACAACTTCACCTTTAAACTTAACTAATCATCTTTTTTATAAAAACTGACTGTTTTAAATCTTTAAAACATTAAAACTTATCTAAACACTACAACATAGAAACTCGAGTTAACCCTCACTAAAACCCGAGCCAACATACAATTTTCCCGAGCTCAGACTCGAGTATTTCGCTTATCCCACTGCTTCGAGAAAACCACGCAACTTCACGAGTCAATCCCGAGTTTCCAGCTTCTTCCCAAATCCTATCATCGCCAGACACATACGTGCACACGTGCACGTGCACGCCGTACCCACGTCTCTCCAACCAACTCTCCGCTCTTCGACAAGTCGTTGACACCTCCCACTGTCCTTCCGACCATCCATCTCCGATGAATTCGTGAGAAAACAAAATCGAGCAACTCGATCCCATTAGAACCCAAACAACCAAAGTCTGGAACCCAACCTCATCGAAAAATCAACCACCAGTCATCGCCTCCGACCACTGGAATTCACGCCGACCGATCCAAAGCTGCGCCACGCCACGATGAACCATTTCCCCAACACGCGATCGATTCCGATCCACTCTCGTCGTCGCACATCCCTCAGCAACCTCATCATTCTATCTGGCCATCGAACCCTAGATCGACTTCGCCAAGCTACTCCGGCCATTAGAAAAATCCCAAACCATTTTTCCCAAGATACCCATACTCCATACTACCTTCAGCCCAAAACTCAATCGATTCCAACACGTAGATCGCCAGAATTCGATGATCAACCCAATTTTGAACAAACCTGATTATCTCATTAATTCCCAAACTAAAAATCTCAATTTACCACCTAAATTCATGATTTTTCTCAACATATCAGATTCTAAGATCAAAAACTTAAATTAAAATGATTGATTTTTTTACTTATTTAGATCTTCACTGTATTTTGTCATTTTTGTGAAAATTACTAAATATAAAATCCTAAAACTACTTTTAATATTAATACTATACAGTAAGAATCATTTTCCATTCAGAGATTAAGGCTTAATTTCGATTGTAGAGAGAGATATGGGTTTTTTTTCTTTCATATGACATATAATCCTGTAAATAAGAACAGAGAACAACAAATACATATGCATATATATTTCCACAGAATCATCTTTATATATATACATGCATGCATTCACATCCAACACATAAAACATTTTAAACTATATTACTGCTACATTTATCACTAATAACAATTATAGGATCAGATTAAAACTGTTTTTAAAATAAAGTTTACTCACCTATTTGAGAATGAACAGAGCATATTAAATCCTGGAAACTTGAACTGGAATACTTGCTTTGATTTAAACTGAGTTTCTTTTTGATCTTTAAAAACTTTTAACTTGAATACTTTCTGTAGAACTTGCATGCATGCTATGAAACTTGTTTGTGATGTGTGTTGCTTAGATTCCAGGATTGCTTGTTTTGAACATGCTTCCAGATTACAGAAAAATGATGAAGAAGATTTTTACAGGCTCTTTGTTTCCAGGTTTTTAAAGAAATGCAGTCTTGATTTTGAAAAATGGTTAACAGGGATTTGATCTGAGATTATGGTTTGAGGAATTTGGTTACAGAGTGTCTTTGAGAGGAGGATTTAAGTTATAGATTTAGTTTTGGAAAATAAATTACAGGTTATTGTTCTTTTGATTTGAGGGGTTTGATTTTGATAAATTTTGGTAGAGGAATGTTTGATTACTGATTTGTTATGAGGAATTTTATTCAGTTTTCTTAGTTTTAGGAATGAAGATAAGAAAGGAAATGAAGATGAGAGTTAAATGTTTATATAAGTAAAAATGTAGTTTAATAAAAATAAAAGAAAAACTAAAATTAAAACTTGACATTTGTCATTCTCCTTTGTTAATTAATTAACACTTGTTATTTAGGTGACTTTATAGATTTACACATGTCACTTAAGTAATCTTTTTATTTTAAATATAAATAAAAGCTTTTAAATCTTAATTTATTTATTTACAATTTCTTATTTATATACATATATATATATAAGTTACTTTAAAGAAAATAGAACTAATCATATATAAATAAAAGCTTATCCATATATTTTAAAATCCAAAACTATTTAAATATTACCTCTTGAATTCTAAATTCAAATTCAAATTAAATTTAAAAATCCAATTTAAAGTCAATTTAAAACAACACATTCAATTTGAAATAACAATCCTATTACTTTAAAATTTATTTATATAAAAACAATACACTATTAATATTGTTTGAAAATAACATACTTATTAATTTTAAATAATTGATAAAAGAGTTTATAAATTACTACTCTTACTAAATGAATTAACATATCATATGTAAATTGTATTTTAAACTTATATATATATATATATTTATTCTCTTAAATCATATTAAGCAATATTTAAAAAGAAAATAAATTAAACCTTATTATTAATCTTATTTAAAACCATATAGATATTAATTTTAAATAACTTTGAAAAGCTAATATTAAATAAATCCAAATCTCCAAACTATCAATATATATATATTAGAAATTTAAAACAAGAATTTATTTATTATTTAAATTACAAACCCAAGCTTATCTATTTACAATACATACAATTATATATATATATTATAAATAGAAATCATTTTATTAGTAAAATTCACTAATTAAATATTCATTCAATTAGATTATTAAACCAATTCAAATATTTATTATCAAAAATTATCAATCAATTTAATTATTTAAACAGATTATTAAATTGATATTGCCCCAAATTTCCGGGATATCACATTCCTTCCCCCTTAAAATAATTTCGTCCCCGAAATTTAAAACAAAGGTAATTTAATAATCTATTTAAATCACAAGCATATATTATCATCTATATGCTAACAACCATAGCAACCAATTCATCCAATAAAACAATTCTAACCATCCAGACAAAATTCTGGATAGAATTTCCTCGAGTTTCCCCAAGTATATATATACCGGGATACTCGCACTACAGAATCCCAACAATCAATACTACTAAGCTATAGAGCTTCTACTCTCTAGATCTACAAAACTAAACAGAATATCAGACTACAGACGAGTCTGACTCAACAACCAATTCCTCCAGAACTGCTGGTTCTAAACCAGAGATAGATCAAACACGTATTCCCTCAGAGATACGTAAAATACATATCGAATTCCAGTTATCCAAACTGACAATTCAATCCAGTAGACCAAACTCTTATCCAAAACAGAATATAGAAAAGATCCAATATTTCTCGGAGCTGACTTCCCAGACTTACCCATCTTATAGCTCCCTTTACCAGAGAAAACTTCAACAACAACGAAGTCTCCAACTTCGAATTTCAAATTCCTTCGTCTCTTATCCACAAAATCCTTCAGACGATCTTGGGCTCTCTACAGATCCTTCCTGATCAGCTTAACCTTCGCTGATACTTCTTGAAACAATCAGGACCTAAAATAACTCAACAGAATGATCCTCTCAAAATCTACCCATAATCCAAAACACAAATCTACTCACAACATCAAAAAAACCAAACTAACTTCTCCTATCTGGAAAAGACAAACAGATGCACTCCCAAACTGCTTTCGCTGCACCATTCTAATCTGGAGTAGAATGAAAATGCTGATGAAGAACACAAGCACAGACTAGACAACACATCCCAGAAAATCTCGGATAACTCAAGAGAATACTCAAATTATCGCAAGTCACTTTTGCGATCAACCCAGCCAAAATGCAAAGAAAATGTTCTCTCTTTACCAATCAGAACAGCTTACGCTTATCTAGCCAATCCATCGAAGAAATGGATACACTCTACTGCTTCTGAACTTCTCCTTCAGAAAACTGCTCAGCCAGACACTTCCTTCCAACATACAGAATACTCCGAGCTGCAACGCTGCCACCGATGCCAAAGATTTCCTTATCCAAAGCTCTTCGAGAAACTCGATTCCCAAACAGAATCACTATGGTGAACTCAGCCACAACACCGAAACAGACACACTTCATTAACTTGTTCCAAAGAAAACATCTTCGGGAACATCCATAGTCACTGCATCTCATCACACAGCTACTATTACCTGAGATACCATCACTCACTTCTGTTCTCCGACAGATCCAACTCTACTCATCCAACTCCTAAGATGAACTCCGAACCTTAACAGGTTTCCTTCAGAGATTGTGAAATCCTTACACAACTGTAAAGTTCACTCGAGACGGTATTAGGTTTACAGTCTCGACAGATACTCTTCCAACCTCAATTCTCAGACTCCTAGATGATAAATTGTTATCATCTCAACCAATCATTACAAATACCATAAACATTTAAAATGATACTTTTTTATATAGAGATTATATCTGGGTAAAATTATTTCATTTACCTCTTTAAAACAATATTGTGTCCGTTGGCCTGGTTCAAGTGTTTAGAGATCCCTATCAATAACGTTAGCTACTCGTATTGACCAGAATCCATATACCACTCAACCGATCAATTAACACAATATAAAACCATTTTATATAACTAACAAATACGCGCTCTCGTATATATATATACTCAGACTCAAACAGGTTGCTACAGATCCTGTCTCTAATGAACAATCCTTCCGAACCTAGGTATTCACTCAACCTAGTGTTCTGATATTCACTTAACCAAAAGCTTAGGCATTCGCTCAACCTATGCTCTGATACCAAATGTGACGACCCGGCTTTCCACTCCCGGAAAATCGAATCGCTAATAAGAAAGAAAGGGATAGAAGAAGAAAAGGAAGAAAGAAGAAAGAACAACAACATCAGAAACTCACAGCGGAATGAATGAAATATAATATATCATATAAAATATTACATAGTATCATATACATCAGAGTTACACAACTTATACAACACATATTAGACAGTTATAAACATCTGTCTAATTCATACAACTCAAGTATCACAGATACAGACACAACATATACACAGCGGAATCATCATATATCTACACGGTGAAGCCTCCTGCTCCAAATCTCCTCCAGAATTCGTCAAAGCTAACCTGAATCCCTCGACTACTCAATACAATATTGAGTACCCAAGAGTTTAATAAAACAGAAAATAAACACTTGGGTCAGACATGGGTCTGGTGTGAGTAAACGGTTTAAACTTGTTTAACTTTGAAAAACCTTTGAAAGAAAAGGTATCTCGTAAGACTTCCCGCACATAAACACAGAAATGTTTTTACCTTACGATAACCAAAACATTTGATAGGAAATCCGATTATATTATAATAGGGTCTAGGGTTTTCAAATAAAATACAGAAATAGCTGGAATGCTTACATCTCACGTTCCAACATAGTTGGGCACAACTAAATCGTACGGCACTTATTGGATTTTGGATTCCATACAATGGCAGGGCTACTGGGGTACCGCCCGTCACAGTACGTGGCCTAGATCACCGTACCGAGGATCACTCCCAATCCCCTGCAACACAAAGCCGGAACCATCCCTTACTGGATAATTCCGAACAAGACAATCCCGTAGTTGGCGCGACCAACCACACACTAAGCCGAATAAAAGAAAAGGGACCTCTAGACAGGGATCTATCTTGCTCTCAGTGGGTGCTACCCACGAAGCCTTGCTGCACCTCCCCTGTTTTAGCCATTCCCGGTTGATGAGGCTTGAGGTTTACGATTACCTTTCATCAGAACATATCACTTAGAATGCTCATCGTCCGCCTGACGATGTGCTGAAAGCATTCAATCCATACAAGTTCGTTCCGGGTTCGAACGAAACCGAAGGCATTATCTCGTTACACTCGTTTTGGAATCACCCTCAGAGTTAACGACAATAACCCTTGCACTCTAAATCTTCATCTTCACTTGAGATTCACGACCTATCGTTAATTTGGATCGATGTGGTATTCGGGTCTCCAGACCTGGAATTCCGGTATACGGAAACCCGATCCCGGTCTCATCGAAATCCAAAACGTATCTTTTAAGGCCAAGTTGTTTTAAAGTTAAAACAATTCAATTTCTTATCTATATACACAAAGATAGATAATTCACAATAGATAATCTACATTACCATTTCAATTCAACCAAACATCCATATCATATATCAACACATATCTCATCAGAGATATCAACAATGCAAAGCATTCAATATCATTCATCTATTCTTAAGTAATGATTTATCATCTTTAATTAATTTAAAGTGAATTAAATTAATTACTTCATCCTATAAATCCTTCTTACTTAATTATTAATTAAACCAATTAATTAATCATACTCTAAGTATCATCTTAATTAATCATTCTTGATTAATTATCTTTTAATTACTTTAAGTAATTAATCCTTAATTAATTTCATAAATTAATTATCTTAAACCATTTCAGTAATTAATCATTAATTACTTCATTAATTAATTAACTATACTTAATTACATTAATCCTTAATTAATTACAATTAATTAATTACCTTAATCACTTATTATTGATTAATTAGTCTTAATTAATCAACCCTTAATTACATCATTAATTATATAAATTAATTAATGATCCTTAATTACTTTTAAATTAATTACTCCATTTAAATTAATTATATTTAATAATTAATCTTTAATTAAACCATATTTATTAATCACCTTTGATTAATCACATTTAGTAATTAACTACCCTTAATTACTCTTCCATAAATTAATTACTCCTTAATTAATTATCCTTTAATTAATCCCTTGATTAATTATTCAAAGTAATTAAATTCAAATTACTTTCATTCTTAAATCATCTTCCATTAATTACATCCAGTAATTACCATTAATTACTTTACTAAGTAATTACAGTCCATTTAATTAATCACATTAATTAATTAGTCTTAATTAATCTTATTTATTAATTAACTTTAATTAATCACATTAATTAATTATCTATGTAATTAATCCTTAATTACCTTTCATTAATTACTTCCATAAAGTAATTATTCTTTTTAATTAATTACATTTAGTAATTATCCATTTATTACTTACACTAAGTAATTACACTTCATTAATTACATTTAAGTAATTATTCTTATCAAATTACCAAGTGATTATCTTAAATTAATTAAACTTAATTAATTAATTTAAAACTTTTCAAAATTATTTAATTAATTACCTTAAGTAATTAATTCCTTTAATTATTTCTATTAATTAACCTCTAGTTAATGGTTCATCTCTTAGTTCATTAACTACCCACTAATTGCTCTATTAATTAATTATTCTTAATTACAAATAAGTAATTAACCTTTAATTCATTTTACTAATTAATTATCTTTAATTAATATCAACCTTTTTAAAATAAACTCTTCATTTAAATTAAATACTTATTCTATTTTTAACTTTATTAAAACCAATTTAGGAATCAATTATATATTTGAAAATATATTTTACTTTAAAACAAAACAATTTAAACCCTTAGTTTTTAATATACTTAAAATCTTTGGAAATCCTTTTCAAACATGTTTAATTAAATTAAACAAATATTTATCTTTGGAAACTTAATTTCCATATCCTTTAAACTTATATATTTAAAATATATTTGAAACATAGTTTAAACATTACTTTAATTACTTTGGATATAACTTAACAACTTGAAACATGCTTATTTAAACTTGTTTAAATTTCTTAAAACTTATTAACAACTTCACCTTTAAACTTAACTAATCATCTTTTTTATAAAAACTGACTGTTTTAAATCTTTAAAACATTAAAACTTATCTAAACACTACAACATAGAAACTCGAGTTAACCCTCACTAAAACCCGAGCCAACATACAATTTTCCCGAGCTCAGACTCGAGTATTTCGCTTATCCCACTGCTTCGAGAAAACCACGCAACTTCACGAGTCAATCCCGAGTTTCCAGCTTCTTCCCAAATCCTATCATCGCCAGACACATACGTGCACACGTGCACGTGCACGCCGTACCCACGTCTCTCCGACCAACTCTCCGCTCTTCGACAAGTCGTTGACACCTCCCACTGTCCTTCCGACCATCCATCTCCGATGAATTCGCGAGAAAACAAAATCGAGCAACTCGATCCCATTAGAACCCAAACAACCAAAGTCTGGAACCCAACCTCATCGAAAAATCAACCACCAGTCATCGCCTCCGACCACTGGAATTCACGCCGACCGATCCAAAGCTGCGCCACGCCACGATGAACCATTTCCCCAACACGCGATCGATTCCGATCCACTCTCGTCGTCGCACATCCCTCAGCAACCTCATCATTCTATCTGGCCATCGAACCCTAGATCGACTTCGCCAAGCTACTCCGGCCATTAGAAAAATCCCAAACCATTTTTCCCAAGATACCCATACTCCATACTACCTTCAGCCCAAAACTCAATCGATTCCAACACGTAGATCGCCAGAATTCGATGATCAACCCAATTTTGAACAAACCTGATTATCTCATTAATTCCCAAACTAAAAATCTCAATTTACCACCTAAATTCATGATTTTTCTCAACATATCAGATTCTAAGATCAAAAACTTAAATTAAAATGATTGATTTTTTTACTTATTTAGATCTTCACTGTATTTTGTCATTTTTGTGAAAATTACTAAATATAAAATCCTAAAACTACTTTTAATATTAATACTATACAGTAAGAATCATTTTCCATTCAGAGATTAAGGCTTAATTTCGATTGTAGAGAGAGATATGGGTTTTTTTTCTTTCATATGACATATAATCCTGTAAATAAGAACAGAGAACAACATATACATATGCATATATATTTCCACAGAATCATCTTTATATATATACATGCATGCATTCACATCCAACACATAAAACATTTTAAACTATATTACTGCTACATTTATCACTAATAACAATTATAGGATCAGATTAAAACTGTTTTTAAAATAAAGTTTACTCACCTATTTGAGAATGAACAGAGCATATTAAATCCTGGAAACTTGAACTGGAATACTTGCTTTGATTTAAACTGAGTTGCTTTTTGATCTTTAAAAACTTTTAACTTGAATACTTTCTGTAGAACTTGCATGCATGCTATGAAACTTGTTTGTGATGTGTGTTGCTTAGATTCCAGGATTGCTTGTTTTGAACATGCTTCCAGATTACAGAAAAATGATGAAGAAGATTTTTACAGGCTCTTTGTTTCCAGGTTTTTAAAGAAATGCAGTCTTGATTTTGAAAAATGGTTAACAGGGATTTGATCTGAGATTATGGTTTGAGGAATTTGGTTACAGAGTGTCTTTGAGAGGAGGATTTAAGTTATAGATTTAGTTTTGGAAAATAAATTACAGGTTATTGTTCTTTTGATTTGAGGGGTTTGATTTTGATAAATTTTGGTAGAGGAATGTTTGATTACTGATTTGTTATGAGGAATTTTATTCAGTTTTCTTAGTTTTAGGAATGAAGATAAGAAAGGAAATGAAGATGAGAGTTAAATGTTTATATAAGTAAAAATGTAGTTTAATAAAAATAAAAGAAAAACTAAAATTAAAACTTGACATTTGTCATTCTCCTTTGTTAATTAATTAACACTTGTTATTTAGGTGACTTTATAGATTTACACATGTCACTTAAGTAATCTTTTTATTTTAAATATAAATAAAAGCTTTTAAATCTTAATTTATTTATTTACAATTTCTTATTTATATACATATATATATAAGTTACTTTAAAGAAAATAGAACTAATCATATATAAATAAAAGCTTATCCATATATTTTAAAATCCAAAACTATTTAAATATTACCTCTTGAATTCTAAATTCAAATTCAAATTAAATTTAAAAATCCAATTTAAAGTCAATTTAAAACAACACATTCAATTTGAAATAACAATCCTATTACTTTAAAATTTATTTATATAAAAACAATACACTATTAATATTGTTTGAAAATAACATACTTATTAATTTTAAATAATTGATAAAAGAGTTTATAAATTACTACTCTTACTAAATGAATTAACATATCATATGTAAATTGTATTTTAAACTTATATATATATATATATATTTATTCTCTTAAATCATATTAAGCAATATTTAAAAAGAAAATAAATTAAACCTTATTATTAATCTTATTTAAAACCATATAGATATTAATTTTAAATAACTTTGAAAAGCTAATATTAAATAAATCCAAATCTCCAAACTATCAATATATATATATTAGAAATTTAAAACAAGAATTTATTTATTATTTAAATTACAAACCCAAGCTTATCTATTTACAATACATACAATTATATATATATATTATAAATAGAAATCATTTTATTAGTAAAATTCACTAATTAAATATTCATTCAATTAGATTATTAAACCAATTCAAATATTTATTATCAAAAATTATCAATCAATTTAATTATTTAAACAGATTATTAAATTGATTTTGCCCCAAATTTCCAGGATATCACATTAACTATCACATTTTAATTTACTTATTTATTATTATTTATTTTCATACTTATTTATTAGTTTTAAATAGTTGTAAGATATATATCATATTAACTATACAATTCTTTTATACTTATGTATATATATACGTGAATACATCAGAATACTTTATCTTTAGTTAATATGGTGGGGTTTTATATATATGTTTTATTTTCTATAGGATTCCAAAAATTATATAAAAAAAATTATTCAATTTTAGTTTTAAATTTAATTTAAATATTCGGATATTTTAACCGTCCGACATTTATTCGGCTGCTTAATATCAATATTTTAATAATTTAATTCCATTAATTATCAATTAACACCCGTTGAAAATCTGGATTGTCACATTCCTTCCCCCTTTAGAACTTTTCATCCCCGAAAAGGAACGAAGCCAGAATTTATTAAAATGCTTAAAATCAGATAAATATTCTTTGATCATTTTTAAACTACTTTAAAAATCTATGTAATATTTCTAAAATAGTTTTTCCCAAAAATACTTTTATAACTCGATGTTTTGACAAGTCCATCCTTGTTCTCACAGAAATTCGGTCATACGTTGATCAGGCGTAGGACTGAAAATCTATAAGTACTCGGCAAACTCGTTTCCAACACCCAGCGAAATTACTTTGGAAAATAATTTTATTGAAAATATAGAAAACAATTTTGAAAATAGAGGAAATATCTTTGGTAAGAATGCTCTGGAAATCATCACACCCATCCATGGTCACAGTTACATCCTGGGTTACGTTGCCATCGCAGCAAAAGACCATGTAACTGATTACACCATAGAACCCACAACAGATCGCAGTTACATTCCAGGGTTACGTTGCCGTCACAGCAAAAGTCCATGTAACTGTTGGCTCTCAGCGGCACACACGATTTTCGCTGTCAAAATGAAACTTCTCCACTCCTACATAGGTCTCAGTCTACCGATATAAAATCAAACGCAGACTGTTGGCTCTCAGCGGCACACATGACTTTTGCTATGTTACCATAGTGTTGCAGTCTACCGATATAAAATCAAACGTAGACTGTTGGCTCTCAGCGGCTCACACGACTTTCGCTATGGTCTGCAGTAGATCGCAGTGACATCGAGTTACACTGTCGTCACAGCATAACCCAAATGCCTCTGTGGGCACCAGCCCCTCAACTTTCGCTACACAAATAATCCTCAGGAACTAGTTTTGTCCGGACTCCTCACAGGATCAACTTTAGAAACCCCCCTTGGGGCTCAAGGCAGTGGCACTCCTGAGAAGTTCATTTCAAGGGAGCGCCTTTTTCCCCAGAGCAAATCTCAAAACACTTTATACTATACACATAGAGTATTTTCCAAATCATACACCTAGTATGAATCTCATATAAACGCTTTTACACAAAATCGATTCTCAAAATCGATAATTCACAAATCATGCTTTCCCAAATCCCAATATTGATTTTATCCAAAAATCAAAAGCCTTTTCCAAGTCCAAAGGTACCCAAAACCTTTTTCTCAAAACCATTTCCATAAAATCTTTTATATATATATATACATATATATAATTTTCTTGGGAAATCTTTAAATCACTTTATACTTATATAAGTTTCCTTTGTATACTTCAAAAACTTTCAAAAACCTTTTTCTTCTGGCAATGGATTCAATAAGGGGAATTTTATCATATATAACAAAGATACGTAACTTTATTTATTCCAAATCAAATATTCAAATTTGATTACTTTATAAAGTCACTTGCCAAATTTCTTACTTTTATTATAAAGTAAACTTTAACTTAGAAAAATATTCAATTTCCACTTTATTTCCATAAAGTTAATTTCTACCATGGAAATATAAATTTTAAATTTATTCCATTTAGTTCCTCATATATTCACAAATATATTTTCCATTTCAAAAATCATCTTATAACCTTTTCAAAATCAAATTTCCACCTTTATTCATTGTCAATTTCTCAAAATATACTTTTCAATTTCAAAAATCTTTTCAGTTTTTTATCCACAAATTTTCAATGCCAATTTCATTCAAACCCATACAATGTCCCCATATCATTCGTACGCAATATCAATCTGATCGCTCACTCGATCACACAATTTCACTTCTGAACTAGTATCGTCCACTCGACTTCCTAGTGCGGACTCAGATCTGGTTTCTTGATCAGAAACCGTCATTCTCCTTGCATAGTCACACCTATGATAGAGAATATCCAGAACCAATCAAAAATCCATATCCAGGTTCGCCGTCGAAAATCGAGCGAAAAATCCCAACTCGGATCGATAATACTATCTCGAAATTCTGTGCTCGAATCTGGATCAAATCACTATGCGAATAGAATAATATACGTACATCCTACGTATTTAACTTCATTGATTATTAACCAAATCAATTTACTTTCCATTCACATTCACTCAAATTTTATTCACTTATCCCTATTTGCCTTAATCCCCATTTGGATTATTACTTCAATTCTTATCTCAGTTGGGTATTTGATCAATAACAGTTTGAACTCCGACTAGCTTAAATTTAGAAATATAGCTTGAAAATTTTAAAAATAGATAAGTAGTTGGAAAATAATTATTAGTTTGTAAAATAGCTGTAAGGTAGTTAAGTAATTGTAAAATAGTTGAAAAATAGTAATTATTTATAAAACAGTTGAAAAACAGTAATCAGTTTATAAAGTAGTAGAAAAATAGTAATTAGTTTATAAAACAGTTGTAAAATAGTTAAATAGTTCCAAAGGTAATCGTAAAACAAGTTTAAGATAGTTTTTGGTTTAAAAAGAAAAGTTGCATGGTAAATAGTTTGGAAAAATAGATTTATATTAAAACATTTTATTTTGAAAATAGTCCAGAGTCAAACTGTTCAACTTCCCAATCCCATTTCAATCAATTTCCCATTAAATTGATCCAGCCCCAATTCAAGTTGAATTATCCACAATTCAAATCAAATTCCATTTTGAACTAATTCAATTTAAATCTCAATTTTAAACCATCTCGAATTATATAAATTCGAGTTAAATTTTCAAATGTTGATTTATTCCCTTAATCCAATTAACATTTATTTTCAAATCAATAATTCCAATCTTTAGACAATTTAATTCTGAGTCCAATTCTCAAAATTCCATTTTAAATTGACTTTACTTAACTTATTTCTAAGTTCAAATAAGAGTTCATAACAAATTTTTTTTTTAAAATTCAATTTATTACCTAATTTTATCTTCCAGTTTGAATATAGTTCTTAACCCATTTTAATTTACAAATTCAATTCTTAACATTCAAATTTTCAGTACAAAGTAATTTCATACCCTTAATTTCAAATTAAGGTTTAATTCCCTTTAATTCCAATATTGGAATAGATATTACCTCGATCTATCATCCAATTTATTTAAAACATCTATCATTCACTACCCATTCCAGATCTCAACCCTATTTGAGATCACATATAATTCCCTACCAAATCAACCCATTTAACTTTCATAAGTTAAATCTCAATTTCATCTTGAAATTTCCAATTCAGGTTGTTTATTCCAAACTTATTTAACTTCCTTTAAGTTAAATTCAATTTAATCCCGTCAAACTTACTCAAATTTGAATTCCCACTTCAAATTTTAAACTTCACATTAATAATCTTATAAGTTCAAAAACTTATCACCTTGGGATTTCACATTACATTCCAAATTTAAAACTCAACATTTAGAGTTTATTTCAACCCATCTTTGGTATCCATATATACATATTTATTTCTTAGCCCACCAGGCTATACTTTAAAATTTAACCACCTTTGGTTTTAATTTAAGACAGATCTCTTTTTAAGTTTCAAACAACTTCTTATTTTAAAATAAGATCACATTCAAGTATATTCTGAATATTATTTATTCTTTTCTTTTAACATTTTGAAACAATTCAAATGTTTCTAAACTTAGGGTTAAACTTCACAATTTAAATCCGTTCTAATTTACAAGTTATACTCGTCTAAGTTTAGATCCTTAGCACATTTTATTTTGTTCACTCATTAATACACATCTTATTATTAAACACAACAACCATTTATGATAATAACCAAGATTATCATATTTGGAAACCAATTTATTATTATCTTTATTCTGAAAACATTTCTATAAATTCTGGATTTTAATTTCAGTTTGGATCCATTCAAACTTATCTTTATTTAATTTCAATTTGGTTATATTTCTGTTACTTCTTAATTTAATTCCAATAATTGAACAGCCAATTACCTTAATATTCATTAGAAAGAAATATTGCTTTATATATATATATATATATCAAAATATATTCTTATATAAAATCATTTAAAATCTTTATATATGAAAATAACAAGTACGCTCTCATATATATAAATATACACTCAACTCATTCTAGGGTACTATTGACCCTATCCTTATGAGTATACCCACTAGAGCCAAGGTTCTCGCTTAACCTTCGCTCAGATACCAACTGTAACGACCCGAAATTTTCGATCCCGAAAATTCCAGATAGTTAGGAAAAGAAGAAAAAGATAGAAGGAGAAGAAACAGAAAACAAGTCACAGAATCTCACATTCGCAGCGGATCAAAATATAATATCATATAATATCATTTATACAAAGAACTGTATCAGTTAAATTACACTTTAATACATCAGAGTTACATCATATACACAATCACTGGACACATATAATCAACATGTCCAAATATACAACAATATATCATAGCGGAAACACTCCATACGTTCCTGCCATCCAGCTCGTCTCCTGAGCTCCAGAACGTCCTTACCTGAAATCTGTAATACTCAGTCTGACCCGAGCATTACATCAAAGTAACACCCAGATCAGGCTGGAAATCAGCGTGAGTAAACCTATCTAACATGAAATACCAATGCATAAAACTTATTTAAAACCCGGGGTAACTCGTATAATTTTACAAATTCATAATTTGTTATAGGCATCATTTACCACACACATCAATTTCTAAGTACCAAAAGCTTAGATTAAATGGTCCAATTCACTTAAATCATTCCATACCAGCTTATTGATTTCACATATCAATCTATAAAGAATCGAAGTGGTTTTGGGTATTACTGATACGCGACTCCGGTTTCTTCGATTTCAATGTCATTTCAAATCAAAGCTGTCAAGTTATAAACAATACAATTCAAATCCAGGATATCATACAACAATTTAACTCAGATAGGTAACTTACATTTTCACAGTTTAACCCATTCGTGTCACAACACAACTCAATCGCCCAACAGAGATAAAACCAACCCAAGTCATCCAATATCGTTTAATCATCCATAACAAACTTTATTAGATATATAATTCCTAATTAATTTAATTAATTCCCAATTAAATTAATTACCAACTTTAATCATTTAGATTACCTTAATCCTGCATACTCTACATTTATTAAATGACAACCCAATTAATGAATCATTCATTCTAGATTTATCATCCTTGATTAATTATCCTTTAATTACATTAAGTAATTAACCTTTAATTACCCCATAGACTAATTAACCCTAGACATTCACATTTACTCTCAAGTAATCTCCTTAATTAATTAATCATATTAATAAATAAATCTTTAAGTAATTTAAATAATTAATCTTTTCATTACATTGGTAATTATCCTTTTTAAGTTACTTTCATTAAACAATTTTCATTTAATTACTTTCATTAAGTAATAAATCTTTAATCACTTAAGACTTTAAATCAATTTAAAAGATTTACCATTTATCTTTATTATTTTAATTATCATTTAATCCTTATTTAATAACCTTTGGAAATAAGCCATCATCAATCCATTAATTTATTTAAAACCTTAAGTTGGATTAAGGATTATAAAACATCTCATTTTCTCAATTATTCACTTAATTACAAAAATTAAGTTTATAAACTTCCAAATAAAAGTTATATAGATTAAAACACCTTTAACTTAACAAATTTGAAATAATTTATTTTTAAACCTTCAAGCAATCTCAATTTAACCATATTGATTATTAGAAAAGAAAAGTGTTTTAAGAAAACCCGTTTGAATAAACTTGACAAGCTTTAAAACTTGCTATATTTTTCTTTAGAAGAACTGATGAATTAAGCTTTAACAAACCCGAGCCAATGCTTGGAAATACTCGAGTCCAGCCTCGAGACACTCGCAACCCCACCTGACTTCGAGTAAAACTATAGAGTACTTCGAGTTCGCCCCGGAACAGAACCTTCTTCCCCAATTCAAACGAACGAAACCAGTGTACATCGTGCACGTGCACGTGCACAGAACCCCCGGCCACCACCGATCGCCACCACGACCATCTACCGGTCATCGACAGCCACTCCACATCTCTCGATAATTCAAATACAAAAACAGCAACGCGAAACGAAATCGAACACTCGACATCAAAACTGGACCCAACCAACATCGGAAATCTACCATCGTCGACGATCCCAACCTTGATGAACCTCATCGATCTCACCGAAGCTCCGCCTCGATCCCCAGCACGATTTTCCCCCATCGCGATCCACTCCTATGTTTCACAATTGCCCCAACAACCTCTACACTCTGATGATCCAAAACCCATCACTAAACCCTAGATCGTCGCCATTCGACACCTCCGATGATCAGTAAAATCAATCATTATTTTTCCCATGCAAGTCATCCCCGTGGCCACCTTCGACCATAACCTTATAGTCTAAAACATTCGAGATCACCCGAAATCGACAAAGTTCCAATTTCCGTTCAACACACATAATCACGCGATTTACAAACCTAAAATTCATGATTTAATTTTTAAAAATCATTATTTTAGATAATACATCAGATTATATACTCGAATACATAATTTATTTAGATCGAGATTTTGACAAAATCGTGCATTTACTGAAACTCTATTTTTATTTAAAATATTTACTTGATATTTTCCTTGAGACTATTTCTAAAGCAAATACTTTGTTAATTCAAGCCTTTCCCATTTAAGCATCAAAGCCTATACAGGATTTAAGATGAGATTATGATTTTTGTTTCAGTTTCTTGCCTGTAAGCATAAAAACAGGGATATATGCCTGGCTTACATGTTTAAATTCACATATTCATAAGATTTATATACATATAAACATGCAGATGTAAACTTCAACATTTTCTCAACAACTATAAATATCCGAACATGTAACAGATCCAAGATCAAGTGGGTAAGATTACTCACCGAAATCTAGAAACCAAGGACAAGGCCTAATGGAAGAACTGGGCTTCATCTGGACTGATTCTGAGATGATCTATACTTGCTTGTTGATGTTGAGTTGAGTTTATTTTTTTCCAGATTGCCAAACTTGAGTTTGATTCAGTTCTTTGCTTGATCTCAGGTTTGTTTTTATTTTTATTCTTGAACAGGGCACTTAATTCTTCTTCTTTTTTACTGCCTTGATTGTTTTTAATAGGAAGCTTGTATTTTACTTCTTATCTTGTTCGAATGCAGTAAGGTGTGAGACAAAGTAGTGATATATAACAGAAAAGAAGACTGAATCTTGTTCCAGACTCCACCATTTCAATATTTTTTTTATTGAATGGTCAGCCTTGAGGTGATTTTATTAAAGGTGAGACATGATGTTTTCTATGCTAGAGTTGATGGCATTAAATGCACTTGTTCCCCTACTTGTTTACATACATATCCATCCTGATATGTACATATATACATATATTTTCCCTTTGTCTTATTTTAGAAGCTTCTCCATATATTTTTTCTTTTGTTAAGTTCAGCCTAATTTTGTCTTGTGAGTATATTTTATATATAGTTTGTCTTCCATGTATTTTAACAGTATATAGATATATTGTTCTAGAATGAGCCTAAGCTCATTTATAAATTTACTTAACCATAAAATTCTTTGAGATATCATTAGTTGCTAATATAAATATTTATTCTTATATCTTTCCAAAGTTAGACACTTCATTTGCTTATTTATTATTTTGATACTTATGTTATTTCTAATACAAATCCTTATGTTTATTTATTTTTTCAAAGTTTAACTATCACATTTTAATTTACTTATTTATTATTATTTATTTTCATACTTATTTATTAGTTTTAAATAGTTGTAAGATATATATCATATTAACTATACAATTCTTTTATACTTATGTATATATATACGTGAATACATCAGAATACTTTATCTTTAGTTAATATGGTGGGGTTTTATATATATGTTTTATTTTCTATAGGATTCCAAAAATTATAAAAAAAATTATTCAATTTTAGTTTTAAATTTAATTTAAATATTCAGATATTTTAACCGTCCGACATTTATTCGGCTGCTTAATATCAATATTTTAATAATTTAATTCCATTAATTATCAATTAACACCCGTTGAAAATCTGGATCGTCACACTGGGGAGTAGCACTAGATTGACCGGCGCTGGGATGGCCAGGTCTAACCATTTCTTTTCTTTAAGAAAGAAAGAAAAGAGAATAAGGTTAATCTCAGAATGAATATCAAACAAACTTGATTGGTAAAATAAGGCATCATAAAAAGAAATTGGATAGAACGGTACGAAGACTCGAATTAAATCCTATGGCACGATTCCTAAGAAGGACTTAGGACAATGATCCTTGCTAGATTATTCTATATTGTTCCGAAGTTTGGCTCTGATACCATGCTGTGACGCCCCACCTCTATGCTCACGCTAGCCAAGGACACTACAGAGTAATGCCGTCAACTAGCACGAAGAATAAGGCTGTTGAGGAGCGACCATCTGTGCAATTGCCTTGTGCGAGTACCGATATGTCAGATAGTATAACATGCATTTTGTTTCAAGGGGAAATCCGACATACCGATGCAAACTCAAAGCTACCACACAGTGACTAAGTGGGCCTCGGAAACAAGTATAGAAATAAACGTAACATAAATCAGTCACAGACATTCATATCACAAAGGCGGAAACAGATATGAATATATAACACAAAAAGATGTACATCAGAGTAGTGGTCAAATAAGATCCACAATATCAAGAATAGATACAAGTGCTAGACAAAAGAATATGTATACATCATAAAGTCTATATCTCGAATGTATAACAACAAAAACTACCAATGTAATGTAGTTAGACAAAAGTCAAAAGATGATCCCAAATAAGGAGTCAAGCAGAAGCACCTGTAATATCTCGGTCTGATCCGAGTATTATTTAATAAGAAAATAATAAACGGATCAATCTAGTTATAAATATCAGATAAAGGAATGAGATATAAGCAGAGATGATATAAGAACGTATGATAACAATAATTTCATACTAGAACAAATATGATTTAATCAACATCAAAATCATATAATACCCCAAAATCTCAAAGCACCAAAAAGAATATCATATTCTTTATTTTATTCACCAAACTACAAATATTGACAAACATATTAATGCCAATCACAAAAGTTGGTGAAACACAAGTTCTAGAAATCATCAATCAGAAATCCAAAAATCACAAAAGGGGAGGCCTATCATAAACGGGAGCATGAAAACTCACCAACACGTGTATCACAAATGGAACGCTATTCCATGGTCGCTAACCTTAAAAATTGAGCCGAAGCTCCATAAACGGTCCGAAGACCACGGGTCACTACCCCGCCAAATTGAACCGAAGTTCCATCGAAACGGGGTTTAGTCTCCCTCGCAAACAAATAGACATCGCACATCGCTAGTCTAAATCACAAAATGATCATCATCGATCAATAAAAAGTGTGAATTACACTAAGCTAGTAAATATATGAGTTTAGCTTCATGTCCCATAACCACTAGCTTAACTTAAATATTTACGAACAAATTGTAGATTTCCACTCGAAAATTTTCACAAGGTTTTCAATCGAACAAGTCTAAAAATTAACCGACTAAGTAAACGCAAGCGTTTCATACCACTTGTTTTGCTAAGCCATTTAATTATATTTTCTCATACGAATGAGGTAAAGGTTTGTGTATACTAATAGATTGGAAAACGGTTTTGAAAACAAGCTTTATATTTAAAATAGAGTTGAAACCATCTTTGTAAAAGAGTTTGAATATTTACTACTAGTATAGAAAACCTTTATATTTTAAAGTGACAAATCACAGAAATGATTGTAGAAACAATCCATCACCAAAATCCATGTTCGAAGACGTGAATCAAATCCAAAGAAATCGATATCAATCCCATAAAAATGGACATTCTCAAAAAAAATCCCGAAAAAGAAGTCATCAGAGAAGATAATAAATGATAACAATAAATCGGATAGTCACGAATCGATAAAAGTTGGATTCTCAAACTAATTAGGCAAAATAGGCAAAATGAAGCAGGTCAGTCGACTGACTGCAGGGGTTGGTCGACTGATCTAGAAACCAGAATGTTTCTTTTCCTACAGTCAGTCGACTGACTGTAGAGGGTCGGTCGACTGACTGCAGAAAACAGAAACTTCTGTTCTTTGCAGGCAGACCCAGTTTTGCCTGGTTTCTACAGTCAGTCGACTGACTGCAGGGGTTCGGTCGACTGACTGGAACTGAAGCTGTTTTTCAGCCTATTCAAATGAAGCACAAAATCCACCAATTCGCGATCGGACGAGCAATGGACTTAAGGGGCTTTTGCCAATCGACAACCCAGCCCTATAGGCTTTCCGATTCACCACCAAAAGCATGATCAAACATCAAAGTTAAGATTTTTAGAGTTTTAGACTTCAAAACACCAAAAATTGAAATGTTCACCAAATCAATCCAAACCAAAATCAAATGAACATCTAAAGATGTTAGGAATCCATTCCTAACAATCAAAGATAGTTATAGACAAAGATGTGAGATAAAAATCTCACCTTTAAACCCAAAAATGATGAAGGAGAAGCTTGAATGTAAAGGAAGATCAACTTCTCTTCAACCTCAACTCAATAAACTTGAATCTAAGCTCAAAAAGAAGAACATTTCCCTAGTTAGGTTTAGGAAATTTCTGAAATTAAAGAGAGAATGAGTTGGAGAAGATGAAGAGGATGCTTACCTTAGCTTCTCTTTGAATTTGGAGCAAGAATTTGGTTTTGCAAATGAAAACTAGGGCTTGGGGTTTCTAATTTCTCATTCCTCTCCCCATTTCCAGTTTTGAGCTTGAGAAAAAGAAATGAAATGAATAAGTGTAGAGGAGAGGACTGAGTTTGGGTAATAAGAAGTTTAATGGGCTGAACCCAAACCCAAAAGCCCAAAAAGAAAATGTCAAAATTCAACTTACTCCAAACATATCGATGTTTATACTTAAAAAAGTCGCAAACGTCATTTTGGACTCAATGAAAGTGGTCTCAAGTCCCAATTCGACTATTTACAAAAAGTAGCTTTTCAGACTTTAACCCGATTAACGATTCTACATTTAAATAAAATATTTAAATATACAATCATAAAATATACGGGTTGTTACACAGATACTCCATTGTCTTGCTCCATGAGCGTTCCAAAGCTACATCTGTAAAGGACTGCTTCGTAAGGCCTATAATACAGATGCTCCACTTCTTACTATGAAAACATAAATCGCGTCCGCACTAGTCTATGCCAGTGCTCTAACATCCACAATGTACCATCCAATGCGAACATTGAGGACTACGTAATCGTTAGTTAAATTTAAAGTCCGAAATGTGACTTTCTGTAAATGGTTGAATATGGACTCGAGACCACTTCCATTGAGTCCAAAATTGCGTTTGCGACCTTTTTGAGCATAAACATCGATATGTTTGGAGTTGATTAGAATTTTGATATTTTTCTATTGGGTTTGGGTTTCAGCCCACTAACCCAACAAAATACCCTAACTCCACCCCCTCTTCATTCATTCATTCTATTTTCCTAACACTCTCAAGGTAAAGGAAATTGGGGGAAAGAAGAGGAAATTAAAATTCCTAAGCCCTAGTTTACTAGGAAATTCAAATTCAAGTTCTAGAAATCAAAGAGAAGCTTAGGTAAGCATCCCCTTCATCTTCTCCATCTCAATCTCTCTTCAATTTTCAGAAATTCCTAAACCCTAACTTAGAAAATATTTGCTTATGAGCTTAGATTGGAGCTTCTTGAGTTGAAGTTGAAGAGTGGTTGATCTTTCCTTTGTTTTAAAGCTTCTCATTCGTTGTTTTGGGTTTAAAGGTGAGTTCTTGAACTCACATCTATGTCTATAGCTTTCATTTGTTGTTAGGTATGAACTTCTAACATCTATTTCATGTTCAATTGCTTTTGATTTGAATTGATTTGGTGAATTTTCCGATTTTGGTATTTTGAAGTCAAAATCTTTAAAGATCCTATCTTGGATGTTTTGACATGTTTTTTGTGGTGTATCGAAGAGCCTATAGGGCTGGGTTGTCGATTGGCATAAATCCCTAGCATCCATCGCTCGTTCGATCACTTTCGGTTTGGATTTGCCCTTTTTGGGCTAGGCTGATTTTTGCCTAGCA
The DNA here is from genome assembly GCA_030737815.1 of Allium fistulosum. Classification (NCBI taxonomy): domain Eukaryota; kingdom Viridiplantae; phylum Streptophyta; class Magnoliopsida; order Asparagales; family Amaryllidaceae; genus Allium; species Allium fistulosum. The sequence continues at coordinate 1,183,807,623 of CM060903.1, forward strand.
GGAAAATCCAGACATCTGGAAGAAAATCCGGACGTCTGGAAGGAAATCCAGACGTCTGGAAGGGGTCCCTGAAAAAAAAAGGCAGAGACAAAATCCAGACGTTTGGTTCCCCAACCAAACGTCTAGTTCTGTGCAGTTTTGCCTATTTTGACTGTTTTTGAGTGGATTTCTAATTTTTATCAATTTTTGTTGATCCGGTTAGTTGTTGTCAATTATTATCGACTTTGATGACTTCATTTATGGATTTTTGGGAATATCTATTTGATTGGGATTTGATATCGATTTTTATGGTTGGAATTCACGTCGTCGAATGTGGATTTTTGGTGATAGATTGTTTTTACAATCATTTCTGTGATTTGTCACTTTTAAATACAAAGGTTTCTATACTAGTAGTAAATACTCAAACTCTTTCACAAAACCGATTTCAACGTTACTTTTAATACAAAGTTCATTTTTAAAACCATTTTCCAATCTATTAGTATATACAAACCTTTACCTCATTCATATGAGAAAACTAATTAAATGACTTATCAAAACAAGTGGTATGAAACGCTTGCGTTTACTTCGTCGGTTAATTCTTGGACTTGTTCGATTGAAATCTCATGACAATTTTCGAGTGGAAATCTACAATCTGTTCGTAAATATTTAAGTTAAGCCTGTGATTATGGGACATGAAGCTAAACTCATTTATTTATCAACTTAGAGTAATTTACACTTCTTTTTTATCAATGATGATCATTTTGTATTTTCGAGTGGAAATCTACAATTTGTTCGTAAATATTTAAGTTAAGCAAGTGGTTATGGACATGAAGCTAAACTCATTTATTTACTAGCTTGGTGTAATTTACACTTATTCTTTGGAGCTTTGGCTAAATTTGGTGGGGTAGCGACCCATGGTCTTTTGACCGTTCGAGGAGCATTCGGCTCATTCGTCCGCGTGGGGGACTGTACCACGACAGAGTCTGTGCATGAGGCGTATCTTTTAGGGTGCGTCGATGTTCGGCTCATTCGTCCGTGTGGGGACTGTACTACGACAGAGTCTATGCATGAGGCGTATCTTTTAGGATGCGTCGATGTTTGGCTCATTCGTCCATGTGGGGGACTGTACCACGACAGAGTCTATGCATGAGGTGTATCTTTTAGGGTGCATCGATGTTCGGCTCATTCGTCCGTGTGGGGGACTGTACCCTGTATTTTTATGGGATAGCGTCACATTTGTAATACACGTGTTGGTGAGTTTTCATGCTCCCGTTTGTGATAGGCCTCCCCCTTTGTGTTTTCTGGATTTCTAATTATTGATTTCTAGAATTTGTGTTTCACCAATTTTTGCGATTGGCATTGATATGTTTTGTCAATATTTGAGGTTTGGTGAATAAGCTAAATAATGTGCTATTCTTTTTGGATATTTGAGGAGATTTGAGATATTATATGATTTTAGTTGTTATCAATTGTATACTTGTCACAGTATGACATTATTGTTATCATATATTTTTGTTGTATCTCTTATCCTATCTCATCTTATATGATATTTATAGCTAGACTGATCTGTTTATTATTTTTCTTCTTAAATAATACTCAGGTCAGACCATGGTGTTTCAGGTGCTTCCACTTAACTTCTTAGCAGGGACTAGCTTTTGACTTTTGGCTAACTACTTTAGCTCAGTAGTTTTTGCTTTTATACATTCGAGATGGAGACTCCTTAATGTATACATATTCTTTTGTCTAGCACTTGTACCTATTCTTTTGTGATGTAGTGGGTCTTGTATGACCACTACTTTGGAGTACACTTTTATGCGTTATATTCATATCTATTTCCGCCTTAGTGATATGAATATCTGTGACTGATTTACGTTATGCTTATTTTATATTTGTTTTCGAAGGCCACATAGTCACTGTATAGTAGCTTTGAGTTTGTATTTGATATGTCAGATTTCCTCTTGAAGTGTCATGCATGACCTTCTATCTGGCATATCGGTACTCGCACAAATCAATTACACAGATGGTCGCTCCTCAACAGCCTTATTCTTCGTACTTGTCGACGGCATTACTCTGTAGTGTCCTTGGCTAGTGTGTGTATAGAGGTGGGGCGTCACAGTATTCTCACATACCGTTGAAGTCTCGTACTTCCTTGAAGCCCAAAAATACTAAGTTGAATGTGCTTCTCCATTTCTAAAATCCGAGATGAACTGCTTCGTTAGACACTTCATCCTTTGGGTTGCTCCAAACGCATCTCAATTCTTTTATTATACCCTAAGTCTAATCTTTTAATTTGCATTTAGATTACTTTATTATTCTGTTGGCTACTTATTTACCCTAATTAGCATATTCTTGCCCTCGTCTCACCTCTATCTATTATGATATTTCCATTTATTTAATAGGGAATGCTGTTGGTATGGGCCTCATTCATTATCTTGCTTATTTAACTTAATATAAATCTTAAGTTCATTAAAATAAGCCTCTTTTATCATTTTTTTCTTTATTTTCTTATTGACTTAATATAAATTATTTAAATAAGCTTCTACCATTATTATTTCTCATTAATTTATTCAAAGTCTCAAAATAAGCTTTTCCATTCTTATTACTTAATTATAACCTATATTATAATTCTACATGTAATTGTCATTTTCTCTACTATTATAGTCCGTACATAATTCCAACATTTGTTTTCTGTTCTAATCTGCCTTCTTTTATTATGATATAGAATATTCTTTTATTCTCTTATGTTATATAATTCACTTATCATAATAACTATCTTCTTAAATAGTCTACGCAGTGAATGCAGACCTAGGTTCATTATCGTTTACAGCTTCAAGTTCTTATCTAATAATTTACTTGATTCATGTCATACTTTGCTTTATTATCTTCTATTCTAGGAAGTAATTCTATTTTATTTAGTTGGTTATGAAAACTATATTTAAAAATCCATTTCCATATTTTAATATTATATAATACTATAAACAATAATCCGTAACTGCTAGATATTTCTTTTACTATTTTGGAATAGTGTAAAATACAGTGGTTTCTCTATTTTACACTAATTCTATTTTTATTTCTTTTATTCTAGCGATTACGTTCATTGTTGTCTTTTAAATATTAAATTGTAGAAATGTATCCAATTTTCTAAACCAACCAATTAACCTTTTAGTTACTCCCAAATCCAGTTATTAGATTAATTAACTTCTCATTTTAACGTAATTTATTATAGTAATTTCATTCCTCAAACTTTTATTATTTTACATCTTATTTCCTTCATTTTAGTATTCTTAATTATTTAATCCATATTCACGTTTAATCTATTCTAATCCATACGCGAAGAAAGAGGAGAAAATAGAAGAAGAATGACGCTTGCATAGAAATCCAAAACGTAGAAACAGATGTAAATAAATACTAGTACTGTAAATAATTAAACTATAAATTCCTTATAGTTTAGCATAACTTAATTAATAGGATTAATTATTGAATAAAATTATCTAAACGTGAATTTAATGATAATATTTCTTAAACTTAAAAGATATATAAATAAATCCACTCACATTGCTAGCTTTCCAAATCTCCATGTTTTTATTTCAGATCTTTCCTTAACATCTATATTCACCTCCCCTGTAATCCCTATTTGGAAATACAAATGATATATTTACAGATCTATAATATTTGAAAGAGAAAAGGAAGAGATTTGGATTAGAAATAGCAAATAAAACTCAGATCTAGGGTTTTACCTTTGACATAGCCTTCTGATTTGAACCAATTCCTAATTTCCTAATTAATTCTATTCTCTTTCTATTTAGATCTAAATTCGTGTGAATTAGATCTAAAATTTTGTTATTAAGAAAGTGTAGAAGAGATAGAAAAATGGCAGAGCTTCTGTAGGCAAGAGAAAAATAATGAGAATAAAAATGAGGCTCTACACCTATATTTATAGTGGTTCAAATCAGTGCTAACCATTAGATATAAAACCCTAAAATCTAAAGCATACACTCAGTCTATGGACATTAAATTAATATGTTTTTTTCCTGCATTTGTTTTTATTTCAAATTGATTCTCCAACAATCTTTTCATTAATCACTTTCCCCTTCTCTCTCGCAATCTATGGAAACATATATTTTTAAATGTGACGTTTCTTTTAAATAAGATTACCCTATTAATCACCCACTTAATAGATTTCATATATATCTAGAATTAAAATACTTGAATATTAATTTCCCTTTTAAAAAAACACCGTCAATTAATCTTCCCTATTAATTGATTTTATATAATTTCTCTCTCTAATTTATTTGTTACACAAATATATATGTATTCCAAATAATATTAATTAGTTGCTCCATTCACAAACATTTCTTTGTTTTAAAATTTCAAACATATATAACTTAATTAAATTATGTGCATATATAATTGTAATTTAATGTGGGGTGTTACAAGTTCTGATTTAGAGAAGGAAATTTAAAACTATCTGTTATTACAGAGATTAATTCGGAAACTAAAAATGAATCAGAAAACGATTCAGATAATAATTTAGAATATGATAATTATGATGGTAATTGTGACTATTACAAAGCTTTATGTAAAGCTAATGGATTATTTATGTTAACAAAAGAAGAAAATTTCATTCTGGATATTTAGATAAAATTTCAGATCTAAAAGAAAAGAAAAACATGTTAAAAAATCCTTAGAAATGCATAAAAATGAAAAGAAGTTGAAACTAAAAGAACTAGAAACTTATAATTTAAAAGATATTTTAAACAGGGTAAAAACCTAAAGTAATATTAATCCAGTAAATACTGAAACAACAATTGCAGAGTTATGACATGAAGTTAAAATACTTAAACAAGAGATAAAAGAGATAAAGAAAGAATGTCCTTAATAGAAATAAAACATCAAATGATAATAATCATAATCAAGATAATGATAATATTTTGGAAGAAGAAGAATTAAATTCTTTAACATTTATTAATGCGGTCGGCAAGGTAATTACCCACAAATGGCAAACTAAAGTTACTATTGGTAACGACCCAAAATTTCGGTCGTTTAGTTTTAAAATTTTAATCTATACTATATTATTATTAGTGAGTTAAATTTCAAGCTCACACAGGCCCCCTTGAAATTTAGCAACTGAACAGTCTTCGAATTTTTCTTCAACTACGCTGACGCAATTTTTTGTTCTTACGCGTTTATTTTGTGACAATTTATACATCGTCCTACTCTTTCTCCTACTCCACCAAAACCCTAACTAATGTTTTTCCCTTCCTACTCCGCAGTTACAATAATTTTGCTCGGAGAATGGGACTGAATTTGAAATCAACGGATTTTAGAAGAAAGCTATGGAATCGGAACCCTTGCCGTGGATGTCTGCTTCCCTCCCAGCGGTCTTCGTCGGGTAATTATTTCTTGCTTGCTTTTATTGAATTTGAATTGTCCTATGTTACTTAAAAATGATGTACGTAACATTACTCATCCTAGGTTCTTTGAATTCTTCTTTTAATTCCTAAAATCTGTTACTGCCTCATCTAATCTCATCATGTGATTCTATTTATTCTTGATTGTTGTTTGCATTGTCCAAATTAAATATATGGTAAAAAATCATTCTATTTCATTAATTTGTAAATGAATTTGATTGCTCGATTAAATTAGTATTAGATTTTTTATTTTTTATTTTGTGTTTGGTTGTGGAAATTATCTAACATGAATTTTCTCGCCTATTTGTTTACCGAATAACTCTTTTTTATTTGCTATAGTTACAATAATTTTCCTTGAAAAATGAGAGTGGATTTGAGATTAAAAGATTTTGGAAGAATGTTATCGAATTAGAATTCTCCCCATGGCTATCTACTTCCCTCCCACATGTATTGGTAAATTACATTGAATTGATGAATAGTATTTTGTATAGTTTAGTAATTGATATTGACCACTTTATTTCTGATTTCAGACTTCTTTCTTTACTCTTTATTTTGCTAAAACCAACATGTTATTCCCAACTAACCACTTGGTTTATTTTAAAAGTTGAACACATGAATTGAATTATAATTTTCAATCACTTGACATTTGCAACATCTATACCTCTGGATTCTCAAGTGATGGCATAGAAGTAGATGTTTAATATTACAGTAATTTCTATATCTGTTCAAATTTGCTTATTTTGATTGCATCGCTCCTCTCAATTTTGCATTTTCCCTCATTTATAGATTTTATTTTAATCTTTTCCATGCATAGTAAATCCTATTAGATTAAAAGATTCGTTTTACTTTACTAACAAAAATTTCTTACTACGATCAGTTTGGTCCCATTTACCAGCCCATTCGTATCCCATATTCAGCTTTTTGTTCTTCAAGTATTTTTTCTGGGCATGTGTATTAAATATGTTTTATGCGCTGCTCATTTGACAATTTATTTCCATGAAATTTATACTGATATGTCATGTTCATAATTTCTGGCGATTTGGTAGAGGTTTTTTGTACTTTTGAACTGATTCATCATTGATAATGCCAATTCAAATTAATGTATGTCCTGTTGAACTAAACTATAATCTCTGTATTTCATGACAACATGCATAGTTATTTTCACTAATAACTCTATGTATACATGAAGTTCCAAGTACAAATTTGTGGTGGGGTTTCAAGATAATTTCTTGCCTATTCTAAACTGAGATAGAAAAATATATATGAAATCATAGCATGGATTTATTATTTGCTTACTATTGTGCTATTTTCTTTTGGACTTAAAGATATATTACGCAGTAGAGTGGGTCTTTCTGTTCTACAATAGTCAGAAATTTAATAAATACATTTAGTATTTGATTTTAATTCTATTAACTAAAAGCATACTGTCAAAATATTTATTGCATAAATTAGCTTTATATTTTGACCTCTATAAAAAAACATGTGCACATATCATTGATAAAGATAGCTGTACCTATGAAGAAAGATTATGAAGAATGAAATATAGAGTATGGATTTTCCTTGTATTTTGTATTTGACATGAGTACAACATGGTTTTTCAAGTGGACAGGAAGAATTAATGATCATTATATATGAAAAAAAATATTGTGGCTTATTCTTCTCTTTATCGGGTGGTTGATCCATTTCTGAGAAAAATAACTTATCTTTTCCCAGTATTAGTTTGTTTGAGTGATAATCTATGGGCACTCAAGACTAATTTGCTGATAAAATATGAACATAAAATACGAACAAGATGTCAACACTGATTTGTTGACAAAATGTGAACAAGATATGATGAAATAAATTTTGAGGTGTGTAACACAAATAAAATAATTGGTCATTTGGGAATAATGTGGAGAAATCTTTGTGCTATGGAAGGTTCGGGTAAGGTTCTTATTGTAAATGTACACATTTTTTTAAGTCACTATCACACAAGCATGCTATGTTATTATATACTAATATTACATCTTCTAGACTACATGCGGACTTCAGTTCGTGGATCACATATCCATCTCTCAACTTGCACTTTTGATTTAAAAAAGCATTTTCTCAACATCAATGAGGATATTTTAATTTAGATTGTTTTCGTACAAAAAAATGCAACTTAACAGGACATGTTACACCTTTTTACGACTAAACCAATGTTACATACACTTTGATCATTAAAATCTGCTCAATAGCAGCAATATTAAAATCTGTCCTCAATAATATGATAGCTCTATATGTAACATGCTACAAGGGTACAAGTTTAGATACTTCAAGAACTAACCTGCTAACGCATGTACGTATCATTGATTTGAAGTTGTGAAAATAGAATTAACTGTGCACATCTCTCTCTCTCTCTCCGTTTTTGTAATTCTGATCTTCACTGCATTTTACCAAAGGTAGGAAACCACCATGATGCAGATTATTTGGACCTTTCCATTGCTTTGTATTCAAACATATTTCCATGTCTAGATGGTGCTTGAATATTACATTGTCCCATTGATTATTCATATGCGAGTGGCAACTAAAAACATAAAACGGTACACATTGCAATGAGCAATGATAATTCAACCAACACACAAACATTTTATTTATTGGGTGAAGTCCATGTAAGCATGAGTTCGTTCCTATGCTAAAATCTAAAGCACAAAACTATTATATATAAATAAACAAATCCATTTATTTAGCCTAAAGTCCAAACACTAAACGATCAATGAATGAAGGAAATACCCTATCATTTGGTAGTTATAACCAAGGTTTCCTTTTTATGTTCTAATAGTGTTTTACGATGAAATGGTACAAGGAAAGACAGTAATTATTTCAATTGTTAAAGGTGAATGTTATCTTCAAAGTTTGACTTTCCTGCTTTTGAATGAATATTGTTGAACTATCTGTTTGATGGCCAAAAATAATGATTTTCAAATACATCAATGTTTCGCGACTTCTAACTAATATTAATTATGTTTTTGTACCATATATTATTGTTTTTTTAAATACACTTATATTTTATTTCCAAAACTTACTTTATATTAAAGAACTTTTCATGTCTACTACAAAGGCTCTTAAAAGAAAATCCCTCCTGGGCTTTTAATGGAATATCCCCCCATGCATTGTTTGCTAATAATTAATTTTAGTTGATCTTCAATGACTTGCCCATTTGTGTTTTTGCAACTAAACAAAGTACTAACTAAGTTCTACATTTTTTATAAATTAAATGGAAATAAACTGCCATAGGAATTAAGAAAACAAAATATCTTTTAAGCAACAGCTATAGGCATTAAGCAAACAAAACATCTTTAAGCAACACACCAATGAAGACATCTTGACTGAAATTCATTGATATGTAGACCATCTATTATCCATTTTGTAACGCAAACCTGTAATGTAATCCATTTATTTATTTTGTGTGTACATGACGACTGATGAAATGTGGACTGATGTTAGATTGTACTAGGTTGTGTAACCAGTTTGATTGTTTCTCAATTTTGGTTCTAAATATCCCACATCCAAACTTTGAAATGTTCAAAACTGATTTTGCTTGACATAGCTTCTTAAGCACTGCAATCACTCATAAAACTAAATGATATGTAAAAAGTCATATTTTTTGCTAAAGCCAATCGTCATGCAGTATAAATCGCTAATAGTTTGGGCTTTTGGGATTGGTGAATACAAATCATGGGTATGGTACTATAATACAGTTTAAAGTCATGTTACAATATTAGGACTGAACTGGTAGATAAATTGTTGTTCTTCAAAATACAGCATGTAGTTCTTTTAAAAATACTTTTTAATGCTTTCTTTTAAACATACTTCAGTAATTCATAAGTTATGCCTTTTTTCCTTTTTCATTTTCTCGCTTCTAGAACGTGAATTATTAGGTATCATTAACGTATGCTGTTTTATTTCCTGCTATTTTATTTTTTTGGGACAGATAGAAGAAATCTTGGTGGAAATCAATCGTGTATATTGCTATGAGATAGTTGAGAACTACTGTCAATGTATTCTTAATCTGCTACCAAGCTTACGAATGTTGAGGTACATTATCTGAAACTATAACAAACATAGGGTTATCACTGCTTTTTTTGTTTAATTTCATATCATTTTATTATTTAAATGAGTTATATCAATTCGTTAATGCATCTTACTTTTAAAATCATTGACTAGATGGTTATTCAAGTTGTAGTGCAACAAATAAATAAGTAATTCTCAAAAAGACTATAGTTATGGAAGATATTTGAGCAAAAGTGCAGTGTTAACAGTTTTGAGCAGTTAGTTGAATATGTTACATAGTTTTTTTAAGTGTAAACTAATACTACCGACATGCATTTCCTTACTATTCTATCAAGAAAAATTGTACTGCTAATTCAAGCTCTTCTACTGCATAAATTATCTGGCATAGGCTCTTAACCTTTATATTTTCCTTTCCATCAAGTCGCCAATTGTTGTACTAACAATTTCTAAGATAAGAAATTTAGTAACATTATCTTTTCCAAGCATTTGCAATGAAATTCTATTTGCCATATTCTTACTCTCCTTTCATTCTTCGAAATATAGGAACTGGTGGTGTAGTACGAGGGAGGTTAGTTAGTACATCGTCATACGCTTACTGTGTTTCCTCACCAGTTATATTCAATCTTACTTAGATAATATCATCGTCACGATCTTTTGAATAAGTTTGATCTAAAGGTAATCAATATAGTTTTTAGTTGCTTTGTGTGCTATCTATTTTCGAAGATTTTATTGATTCATAAAAATAAAAATATTGAGTTTTCTTATAACTTATTAGTAAAATGGTTAGATATTTTACATAGAATTAAACATTGAACATCACAAAGAAATAAAGAATTAGAAGAGAAGCTTACATAGAGTGTGATACATAGATAAATGCAGTTTGTAATTGTGTAGTGGTACATAGAATTGTGTAGTGGATATAAAATCTATCAATGATATAGCTTCCAATATTGATGAAGCGAGACGGGAGTTTCTTGAAAAGTAGCATAAGAGAAGTTATTATGTGATGCAGAGTTATCTTTATTCTCATAATATTTTTATTCCACTTGCATATATGAAGTGGTATGATGAAACAGGATATGGGAGCCTATGGTTATAACATAGACCAAATACTAATGGTTGACATTATACCTAATCCTTCTATGCGTAGAGCAATGAAGGAGATAAATGCAGGTTTGTGCATTTCCATTTACATTCAAACATTGAAGAAGATATTGTTTGCATATTGTAGTCCATTGTTTTATATATCAACAAACGTGACATATCCCTATATACTCCTCCTTTCTTAGAAGTTCACTATTATTATCTACTGTATTATGTTTTGTTTTGAATACTGGTAACCGGAGGGTATTATCATCTAATGTATTCTTTTTAGTTATGGATGTGCTTCTTCATGTTGGGTTTATGAGAATTTTTTGAACTTCCAGCAATTTTCAAGAAACAATATAGATAACTTCTAGGTACGATGTGTGTAGACATGCAAATATTTTTACAAATATCAGTCTTAACTGTAACTATTATAATATTAAACAAAACTGATTAGGATTGAGGACTTCCTTACTAGGCTAAAAATGTTTAGTAAAAGAAGGATTACCTCTTGAATGGTTTTTATTGTTGGCTATTAGTAAAAAAATTGGTTATTAGAAATTGAACATAGTGAAAATTAGATTATTGGTTAAAGGAGAAGATGCTATTGAACTGAATATTAATTGTTTGTCCAGTTGAAGAGTTTTTAGCGTTGGTTAATAATAGTATTAATGGGTGTTAAATAGAATGTTTTATGCAATATTTTAATATAGATTCAGGTGAGGCACTTTTGTTAGAAACTCATTCAAAATCAATTAAAATATAAGTGTTGGTGCTGCCTAAAAGTAAACTTTGAAGTGACTGATAGACTACGTGAAATTAATCCGATTTCTTTCCCTTTAAACACGTTCTGCTATTTTTCAATGATGGCATTTGTGATTTTCTTATTTTAGCTGGCATACAGTTGGTTAGATTAGGCATTATGCGAGAATTTATTGATAGTTATGTAAGGGAATATAGAGATTTTTCTAACAATAGTTTATTTTAGTTTTATTTTATTGGAAATTTTTATTACTGAAACATATGATGTAGGCCATATCTTTATATTCTAATAATGTTTGTATATTGTAGTACATTTAAGGATAATCATAATCTAAGAACATGTAGTATGGTTTATATATGGAATTTTCATGTATATACTTTGTTTCCATACGATGGTAATGGTAAAAGAATTAAATCATGAAATTAGTTTCTGACTTGAAGGTGCTAAATATTGTAATATGTAAGTAAGATGAATAGTAAAAGTAGTAACCCATTTTTTCCTTTCGAATTATTAGGACCGCCATGATCATGTCACTATTTTGTTATCATCAAGAGTAATTTGTTGTGTATATAATTATTTAACAAGTTGACGATTTGATATAAGGATCAAGGTTGTTAGGTTATTTGATAACTTTATAGATGGTCTAAACTAATAAATAGATTTGGCAACTTTAATATTTTTATGTATAGTATATTAAGCTGAATGGATAAGCTTGGATAGATTATGGGCGCACATAAAAATTTAATGTATTTTAGTTGGAAATATTCATATTTTCAAAGTATTTACTTATTGTTTTGTTATTTTTTTGAAGCTGTGGGAAGCATGCCTGTTTGGAAAAGTTTGATGCTGCGGAAAGCATGCCTGTTTGGAAAAGTTTGATGTTGCACATTACATATGTAGCTTTAGAAGATGCCTGTCTGGAAAAGTTTGATGTTGCACATTACATATGTAGCTTTAGCAGATGAATTTATGTTTACCTAATATAATAGAGGGTGAATCTATAACTTCTAAATGTTGGATTTAACAGAAACCATGTTCCCGTCTATATTATTGGCTTTTTTAATTTTTGACATTTGCAGAAATTTTTTAGATAGAAATATATATACCTCATTGCTAAATTTAAGTTTTCATATTTTTATAGGATGATGTTATCCTGTAGCCACAATGTTTAATGGATGGACTAAATAAATCCTAAGACAACTTTGAGTTTCCTATCCTAAAATATGGTTACTGAAAGGATTTAGTTGGAACCAAAACTTCTATCTTTATACTATTGCTTTAAAAGTGTCAGGCGAAGATAAAGCCTTTAAAATATTATTAAGGTATTAACACTCAAGGAAAGCTTCTTTATTTGCCAAAGTTTGCTCTACCAAAAAATTATTACGTTCATTTTTTACCATACTACTGTCATAAAAGCAGACAACTATATATTAGCTATAACAACTTTGATAGATATATTTATTAATTTTTAATTTAGTAAACCCGATTCTTTGTCAATACTTATCATGTATATCGAGAGATTATACATTGATTGTTCTGTCTATGTTATAAAAGCAATTAAAAAACAAGGTTAACACAACCAAATATATGTCATGTTTTTCCTGTTGCATTAAAATATGATTCTATTTAATGAACAGTATACCGTGTAGTGGAAACATTATTTTATGATACGCCTTAGTGTTATTTTATAGGACCCATGTTTTTTAATGCTTTCCTTTTTCAGCATAATGCATTTTCTGCTTTTTTTACTGCTGACAAATCCACTTTGCCCTTTTAGCTTTTTCGCCTACATATATGTTTGAGAGCATTCAGTCCTATTACTACATTGACTCAATAAGGATTGTGTACTAATTTTAATACTTATATTTAATATTGTTATTATATCTCTAATTCCTTCCTATAAATAGTATATTCTGCTTGTTTTTTAAAATAATTTAATTTTCTAACTACAACAAAACAATTTTTGTCAAACCCGTGTGTGAAGCACGGGTTCACACTAGTTTATTTTAAATGTTGAATTTGAATTGTTAACTGATTTTGAATATGAAAGAATCAGTGAAATGGTTTATATTTTCAAATATAGCGATTAATTGGGTTTGGTAAATATAAATTTAATATTGAAAATTGGGATAATAGGTGAATCTGGAAATAAATGGACATGGAAATTATTTCTAAAATTTATTTAAATTCTATTTGGATTAGAATTAAAAGTCAATAAATTTAAAGTTTGAAATTTATATATTAAATTAATAGTGGAATTAATATATAATGATAGTGTAAATAATTGAACCTTGATTTAAAATGAATCAGAATGGTTTCTAATATGAATATAAATTCTATTTGAATTATAATGGAGTTAGTAAGTGTGACGACCGCCCATGACCCCTGCACCGAATCTAAAGATAGAGCGCTGTAAAGTGTGCCAGGCGACCATGGACGATTGTCAAGGTAAGATTAAAACGACAGAATCTATCGTATTACTCACAGCGCATGGACAAAATACAATAGAACATATGTACAGTGAAACTTTACAGAACAAAATGACATCATATAAAACTCCATAATAGTTGAATACAAGCATCCACATAGTCAATACATCAAGCCTCACTACATATCTCTCAGAGAATACAAAACAGCGGAATATCCAGTACATAATAAGAAGATAATATGCAACCCTCTAGCTCGTCTTCGATATCAGCATCGCGAGAAGAGATCAGCACCTGTCACCTGCTACCTAGTCTGCCTGTCCCAAAATGGACGAACAGCCCAAGGCAATAAGAATTAAAACATAAAGCCTTGAGTCAGACAACAGTCTTAGTGAGCAGTAAATTAACTAACAACATACCAAAAGATCATAAAGGAAAAGGAATAGGAATACAACCCTCCCACTCCAACCTCATTCTACAGTGATAGCCTCCAGACACACACTAAGCAGAAGCAAACATAGCAGAGCATACAATTTAAAGTAAAGCTACTATTACTCGAGTCAAGGGCGATGTTTTCCAAGTACCAAGGCCTAAATCAGATAAGCACCCAGAAAATACCGCTCTTGAGTCCGAAATGACGTTACAACCAAACATCCATGACTCTGGCTATCACTGTTATCATTGCTTCGATATCACCGTTAATTGAATGACCGGCACATTCTTTCAGCCGTCCGTCAAGGGCTAATGGAAACCCCGGTTCTAGACATAACTCCCGCACGTCGTCGCAGCCCGTGCCTAGGACTATCGAATCTGCCCAGAGTACTCGACCATCAACAGTTGGCCGTTGGGACTATCGAATCTGCCCAAACGTACTCTTGCTTAGAGCATGCTAGAACCTTCAACAACGATGCTATCCAAGCCTCCTAGTCATCCTCCTCGACGACTATTCTCATATCCATTCATTATCCTCAACTCGAATCATATCACCGAGTTATCAACATGCTTGGAATGATCCCGTCTGGATTAGACCAAGTCTTCATCACATGATTGCCTCGCTTCATTACATCCTCGCAAAGCCTCATCTCATCATCACATCATCAAATCCATGCATAAGAGCTTCATCATCCCGCTACATATGCCACGAGCAGCTTTCCCAATTCAAGAGCCTTTCCCTTAGCTTTTGAATCGTCTTCGGTCTAAATCTAATCATCAATCATCTAGTTCATAACAATCAATCAAATCAAACATCAATCCAAGCAATCAAGCATTCAAAAATGATCTAAGTAGACAATTATAACAATAATGGCATTTTCGTAATTAAAGAGTTGAAAGTCCAATAAGCATGAAAACATGGATTATATCTCTACAAACTTGATGAATGAACTTGCATAGGTTAACATATGATAAAATGGATGTAACATCATCATGAACAATGGATCTATATGGATCTACACATAGGATGAAGAAAATGCATGGAAATCTCTATTTTAACACCAAATCGAGCCAACAATCCGATATACTCCTTTGGATCCGTGTGAGAGATAATCACCACTCACCAAATCACCTAAACAAACCCAAATCAACACGCTTTAGATCTGGACAGCAAAGGACTAAGCTAGATCCGACAAGATCTCACTTCAAACGATGAAATCTCTCTTCGACAGATGAAGATCTTCAACTTTAGCCCTTGGATCTTCGATCTTGATCTTCGATCTTGATCTTCGATTTAGATGGATGGAGATACTAGATTAGAGAAGAGAAAAGAGATGAAGAAATGTTGTAGTTGAGCTCTCAAAATGGCAGCACTTCGTTGCTTCAAAAAAACCGGTGCCAAAAAGTGAGCCAAACCCTTCTATTTATAGGCAGATTTTTATGTCATCCGCCCCTATAAGTCGTTGCCGACCTAACCCTCTGCCGACTTACGACCTACCGACTCACAACTCAACACACGCTGCCGACTCAACTACCCACCGACTCACAACTCAACACACGCTGCCGACTCAACTACCTACCGACTCACAACTCAACACACGCTGCCGACTCAACTACCTACCGACTCACAACAGGGTCTCCACGTCCTAACCATACTTAAGTCGCTTACGACTTAAGCCCTAGCACTAAGTCATTCACTACTAACCCGCTAACTCGTCCCAGTCCTTAAGTCATAATCTCTTAAGTCGGCTGACTATTTTAACTCGGCCACACTGTTAAGTCGGTCCTCCCTTAACACGCTCACCTTCTTAGGTCGGTCACCCCACTAGGTCGCCCCACCGACCTAAGCACTCTGCACGGGTTAACTTCCTTTAACCCACTGACAACCCCTCCTTAACTCGCACGCAACCTAGTCCTTAGCTCGCACACGAGTCAACTTCAGACGACTCAACTAGGCTACGACTTATCTCCTTAGGTCGTCGCCGACTCACCCCTTAAGTCCTTAACTCGCCCAGACTCATCACTAACTCGTCCAAACCCATAAGTCGGCTACGACTTAGGACTTAACCAAAATTCTCCCCAAAATCTGAAACAACCTAAAATGTTGAAAATTCCAGATTTGAACGAACTTTTCGATCCGTAAAAATACGGGTCGTTACAGTAAGTTTTAAAAATTGAAAAATTAAACGATTTCGACGATTTTGAAAATCGCTCAATAAAATCGACGAGAAAAATAGCCATCCGGACATAGTCTCGGAATTCGACGAAACCTGTTCCATTGGATCCGTAATAGTTTATTATTATCGGATTTCAAATTTCGTAACATTTGGAGTTACCATTTGGTCGTACGGGATAGACACGCATTGAAATAAATATCGAAAATTTATTTTTTTAATTCGATTCGAAAAGCTATCTTCCACATACGATCGAATTAGGCTTTGAAACCTATTCCATTGTGTTCGAAATAGGAGTAAAACATTATAAACGCTAGGTGGCATGTTTTGTTTGGAGTTGGTTTGAAAAAGCACATTAAAAATTGGAAATAATATTAAAATAATTCATATACACGTATTAATACCTAAAAACAGTGAAACCCTAGCCGATATTAACGTAGCCGCCACATTTTCGTTTAATGGCCGAAATCTTCTAACTTTTTCCCCTCGATTTCTCTCCACCCATCAACAATTAGGCTTCGACTTCTAAAGCAATATTGTAGAGCTCGACGAGCTCTACGATATCAACGGTGGTGATCGTGTTTCAAGCGACGAGGAAGGAGAAATCGAAGCCGAAAGCGCCGCCATTCATTCACGAATTTTGAGGGGAGGAAAGCGTTGAACTCCATGTGGATCTGGCCGAGGGTAAGGGAGGGCATTCGTTTGGTGGTCGCCGATCATTTCACCGTGCATCGTAGTGGAAGCGGCGATCTACCCTGGGTGGCGGCCGATGGGTTCGTTTGTACTGGAAGAAGATGCGTTTGGGAAGATGAGTTTGAGCAGCCTTGATTTCAGATAGTAATCGAACGACCCAGATTTAGGTTTGTAAAATAAATAAATAAATAAAAGAATTTTATTATATAAATTTATATTCAAATGTTTAAAAACTCTTATCTTTCTCTTACGAGGTCGGAATCGGACGAAACAAGAGACGTCGGAATCGTAGCGATGAACACTACGCGCTGGAGAAGATCTGGAGTCAATCGGAGCTAGCGAAAATTTTAGGTTAAATCTAACGTGTTCGATTTAATTTAAAATTGGAACATTTGGCGAATTAAAACTCAAGGTGAGTTAATCTCACTCAATTTTGGACTGCCGGCTTTAATTTAAATAGTTAAAATTAATTAATAATTGATTGGTTAAAATTGATCAATTATTATCAATTGGATGTGATATTATATATAGTAGTATATATTGGAGTAATTGATATTCCCGCATATATATAGCGGATGAGACCCTATGCGCCCCGTATAATAGCGGATGACCCTATATACCGCGATATTCCACCTCGAAGCAGAATTGGTATTTTTATGTTATGCTCACATCTGTGGATGCAGGAAAACAGGTTGGAGGGATCCAACTGAATTCCTCAAAAATGTAAAATTTAATTTCATATATAGTGATATATGTTTGTTGAATAAATCAGTGACATGTTGTTGTGTGATTTAAATTGATTGATGATATGACAGTTTTAGCTGGACCTTGGTATTTTTAAATACCAATAAAATATGGTTTAAAATTGGTAAAAAAAATTGTAAACAGGGATTTGGAAGTGAAGTATTTACGTAGAGTTTTTGGATAAATTAATTGGATAAAATAAAAGGTTTGGAAATGTATTTAACTATTTCAGGATATTGTGGATAGGATTTAGGGAATAAAAGCATATAAAAGGATTTTTGAATAATAAATCCTTAAATGGTACTTGTTTAAAAATAAAAGGGTTTAAAATCGAGATTTTAAATATTTTGGAAGAATAGAAGTGAATTCGGAAATAAGTATAAATTGGTTATACTGGACTCAAGTAAGATTTCTAAATTTACGAAATGAAATTAGAATCGAGGATTTGGGCTTGTTTTAAAAAGAGGATTTTAAATTATTAGTTGAGTGATTTTAAAAGTGTTAAAAATATTCTGGAAATTAGTTATTTAATTATTTTAAATTGTTTAAAGCATATTTAATTATTACTTAGTTACTTTATAATGATTGTAAAAGGTTTATTTTTATTTAAGAAATAGTCAGCATTTTTTGTTTTTAAAGGATAAATTATTAAATATTAATTTGGCTTTGTATAATAACTATTATTTAAGTATATTTGCCTAGATTTAACTTGGAATTATTTTAGATACTATAAGCCTTATTTTTTAGATAAGTTTTAAATAAAGTTTTCGGGAAGTAATGATATACTCGCATGGCATAAATCGGAGGCAGTGAGTGCCTACAGTTAAGTTTTGGATTTCTCTGGGATAGAGACGTAACCATTGAGCTGTGATTCATGGTTTGTTACCACAGTGGTACTTTCCACATTTATTTTAAAAGACGTAACCATTGAGCTGCGATCCATGGTTTGTTACCGCAATGGTACTTTCCACATTTATTTTAAAAGGGTTTTCAAATATTTTTGAAAAAGATGATTTGTGAATATACTAAATTCGATAAGATATTTAGATAAAGAAATTTATTTATTTAAAATTTAATTAAAAGAGACTTAGTGTTTCTAGTGAAAATGAAGTATTTGGTTGAATTGATTGTTTATTTGATAGTTAAATAACCGACTATCAAATCTGGAACTAAATATAACTTTGGAAATATCAAGAAGAAGTACGAGAATTATATGGTACAATTACCATTCGAGGTGCTATACTGTAAGTATAAACTCGTTTCGTTCTTCTAGGACATTTGTAAGGAAATCCATCCACTAACGGTTAGGAGGTGATCTCCGATCTTATTTTCGTCCGTTTATTTTCTAAAGAACCGGGGTTGAGTTTACCGGAAATATCGAACATTGTTTCGAAGAGGCCGGGATTGGATTTTTATTCGAAAACCACTTCGATCCAACGAGCACGTTTTTGAAATGAAGACAAAGAGCATGGAGTCGAAGATGGAGCAGTGAAGTGCAAGGGCCAATCGCTACTAATCCCAAGGGTGATTCCAAAATTGATGTAGTAGGAATAATGCCTTCGGTTCCGTTCGGACCCGGAACGGACTTGTATGGATGAATGCTATCAGAACATTGTCATTGGAGGACAATGAGCATTCTAAGTGAAAATTCTTTAAAAAGGTAATCGTAGCCTCTAACCTCATCAACCGAGAATGATTGAAAAGCAGGGGAGATGCAGCAAGGCTAAGTGGGTAGCACCCAATTAGGGTATGTTTATCACCTTTCTAGATAACCTCAAATATTATTATTACTATGATTTATGGAAGGAGCTCGATAAAGGGTGGGAACACCTGGGGTGATAGCATATTCGGTCTATCCAGGTTAGGGATAGTCCGGTCTTGTGTAGCAGGGGATCCTGGCGTGGTCCTTGGTACAGTGTTTCTATACATGTACTGTGACATGCGATACCCCAGTGCCTAGTCATTCAGATGGAATCCATTCTCCAATAAGCGCCGTACGGTTTTGATTGTGCCCAACTATGCTGAAACGTGAGATGCAAGCATTTCAGCTATTTGAATAAGTATTTGTACTTAAACACTATTATAATATTAGATGATTTTGATATGAAATGTTTTTGTAACGACCTGGTATTTCAAACCATTCGCATCCGCACATGTCGGACTTGAATTGCTCAAAACAACAGATTGTTAATTTTATATTTGGCAAAACTAAGCATATACAGTAAATAAATCAATCGCAGAATCACAAATACAGAGTAATATAACAATAAGCAGCGGAATAGATAAATAGTAGTTCATGAAGCTACTATATAAACAACAAAGTTGAAATAACTACAATAGAAAATCTCAAATACAATATAGTCTCGAATACAAACAGATGACAAGTCTACACAAAACAACTGGATAGCTGAAGGCTGAATAGATATAGATGGATCTCCGAGTGAAGCTTCAAACTCCAAAGGTGAGTCTCAAATGCTGTGACACACAGTCTGACCCGAGCATAAAGAAAAACACAAAACACTCGAGTCAGGATTAACATTCTTATATTAATAAATTATCCTCAAGTGAAATGTCAAATGAAATACAAGTAACTTAAAGGATGTTTTGGATTTCCATCCTCTAAGGATCCGTGGAACTATCTACTATGTAGTAATATACGTTATTATAATATGACTATAATAAAGTAAAAGTATTAAAATAGCGTTAAGGCATTACCCATATCCCACTAAACACATTTTATATATTCCCATAGTCTATACAATGCCGTATGCTCCTCCGTAAACTGGAGGTTTACCCAGAGGACACCACATAGGTACGATACAAAATAAACTCGTAGAAGGTGCAATAAGGCATGCAACAAGGCACTCGAGGCAATGCCAGGGTAGATATACCATTTGCACTCCCGGACTGGTGGTAATGCATAGCAGCTACTACCGCCCACCTCGTGACACACTCCCAAATCAAAGGTGCACCCAATCAAATCACAAAAGCAATAGAATGGTATCACTGAAATATGCCCGATAGGGGTAATGACCCCACTTGGCTCGGTATAGCTCCTATTTTGGCCATATCAAGCTGAATAACGGGAGTCAATGCTACGTAAATACCATATATAATCGTCGTCAAACCATCCTACTTCATTCTGGATTCTCCACCATTTACACAGCTGTTAAAGTGGTTTTCGGTATTGGCAAAGAGAATGACAATATCCAATCCCGGTCTCTTTAACAAACAAACGCTTATTTCACACCGTGGTCATTTCATTTTAAATAGTTCATACTTCATATCAAAATACAATATTCATTTCAAAACCATATCAATTCGATATCATTATTCACTTCAAATAATATTCATTTCCACAATCATAGCACTTTCGAAATCATAACACTTTTTAAATCATATCACTTTTGAAATCATAACACTTTTAAAATCATAACACTTTGGAAATCATAGCACTTTGAAGTCATAACACTTCAGACTAAACAGTTTACATTATTGAAAATAGTATATATAATAAATAGTTATAAATTAAAATAGTTTATATATTAAATTAATTTGTATATTAAAATAGTTTATATGTATTAAAAATACTTTATATAATAAAAATAGTTTCCTCCAATTTCACAAATTGATTCAAAACAGCTTAAATTCCAAAATTTGATTTAAATCCATCTCAGTTCATCAATTACAATTCAATTCAAATTCTCAATAAACCACTTTAATTTATATTGATTTCAAATACAGATTTGAAACTACAAATTAAACCATTTCAATTTCAATAGATTTCAAAGTTTAGATATTCAAACAATTTCAATATAAGTTTCATTTATATTTCAACATTTAACTTTTATTTTATTAAAATTAGAAAATATTCACTTAATTATTTTAATAACAATCAAATAAAATCTCAATTTATAAATTTAATTCAATATTAAATATTCAGTCTCACTTTTATTTAAAATTGAGATTATTCATTTAATCCCTTTTTATCAAATTGAGTTATCAATCATATCTTTCAAAATCTCAAAAATCAATAAGTTCAAATCAAATCTTGTTTACATTCAAGTGTCAACCCATTTAAATTCAAAGTCAACATTAATTTATCTTCCCTACCATTATTATTAAAGTTATAAAGATCTATTTTTAAAATATTAATATAAATTTAAATAAATACTTAAACATATTATAAACCAATTAAGCTAAGTTTTTATTAAATTAAATCTTGTTATTAAATAAAATTTGAATTAGATCTTATTTTATATATTTTTAAAAATAAAATTATATGAAAAATCTTAAAAGTTATATTTTTCAAAAATAACTTATAAATTTAAAATTTCCAAAACATATAATTTTAAAAATCTAGATTTTATACATATATAAAATAGCCTATATATTATATTAAAAATCAATACTTTTCAAAATATATTTCCTTTCAAAAATTTAGAAATAAGTTTTCAAAATATAGACCAACGGTGTACGTATATAATTTTCTATCCTATGGCAAGTGATACGGATATTTATCATTTCAATCCGCAATTTAAATATCTATGGGTATATATCATTTCACCCCACTATCCCAAAATTTTAAATCAATGAAAATTGCTTGGGTTTATCATTTCAACCCATAATGATTTTCCCCTATTCTACAAAATTGTTTGGGTATGTATCATTTCAACCTATAGGGAATTCTAAATTAACAGGGAACTTGTAGAGTGAGAACAGTAATAAAATAACATATTATAAAATGACATAGATATCAACAACATGCATATCATTAGTAATAAATTTAAATATAGTATATAACAGGTTATGTGTCATATGTCATAGGTGAACAATTGCCGATAATGACATATCAGATTTAACAATTTAATAGTTAACTATTTAACAGCATATTTCACTTGTCGTTTCAAGTGAAATCAAATCTACTAAATATAAGAATGTTAATCATGAGTGATTGCTCACCTTTCGAGTCTAGAGAAACAGGACAAGCACAAGGATTAAATCACGAATTCGACAATCGACCAATCCAACGACAATTTCAAAGCGAAGCAAGCTGAACACGGATTTAACGAACAAGCTGAAATATAGGAATCGATGAGAACAAATCAGAATCAGTTTGATATAACTAAAACGGAATGTATATTATATCGTTATATATTTTCTCAAAAATCAATATAAAATTTAAAACACATACGTATAAGAATCAATATATATATATATACATATATAGATATATATATCTAAAAATCTTTATTTAATTTAAACCCAAATATAATAAATCTATATATATATATACATATTCCAGATCAATGCTACTTAAACCCATAGTTAAAATAAGACCCTTACCCTATAATAAAACTCATGTATATACTCATATATAAACTAACTGCTCATATACAACTTAAATATCTTACGTACCTACTACACAACCGATTATATGTAATTTATACCTCACAATGTCTATATATATATATATAATCAATATTATTATAAACTTATATACATATATACTTTGAAATCAACAATATATATATAACTAATATAAGCTGATATATATAAACTTACTTTATTATACTATATGTACATAAACTCAAACAAGTCTATATAACTTATATATACTTATATACAACTTACAGATCAAATATGAACGTATATAAAATAATATAGCTTATATATACAGTACTTATATATGGTAGATCTATATAATCATACTGTAAACTAAACATATGCGGATTATATAAGTAAACTATTATAAACTTCTTTAACATAATATATAACAAGATGACTCACAGGAAAACACAGCATCATATAAATCTCCTATAAACTTACACATATATAAAATATAAACTAATATAATTTATACACAAAAACACATATCATATAGGAACTAATATAAACTTGCATATATGCTAACAAATAGATCATATATATGACATGTATTATATATATACTACATATTATAAAACTTATAAACTAACGTATTATATATAATTTATATAAAAAAACATATACACATATATATATGACGCAGCGGATAATTCAAAACAATGTAGATCTGTGAAAGTAGCAGTCGATGGATTGATGAATGCTGAATTGCCCGAATTCGTTGATCCGAAGATGCCGAACTCTAGCTATCTCGAACTCGTTGATCGCGCACGATACCGGGTTCAAAGATCTTCAATTCTTCAAGCGTTGATCAAGCGCACTTGATTCCGCGAATCGGCTTCTACAATCGTTGAATCGAGCGCACTCGATTAACCGAAAGAGGAGATAGGAGATTACACTCAACTACCAATTTGAATGAAAGCACAAAGCAATCAAAAGAGAATTTTATTCAAAAATCAACAACCTTTACAAAATGACCATACACGCCTATTTATAGGCTACAACTCAACACAGCAGAAAAGTTTCAAAATATTACAAGTACTTAGGTCGAAAACGACCTTCGACCTTGAATGTTGCGACCTAGTACAGACGCGTCCTAACAAACATGTTAAAAGACAAACAACTCACTTAGGTCGGTAACGACCTAATTACATTATTCCACGACTTAACAAATGAACACACAGCATTCCAGATCGGCGAGTTGGGGAAATCAATGGCCTCCAGAGCTTTGCGACCTAAGAATGAACGGCATCCCTTCGTTTGCGACCTAACAGAAGCGGCTTCAGAGATTCTTCGCGACCTAAGCCTTCGCGACCTAAGGCCTTGCGACCTAATCCTTTGCGACCTAAGGCTTTGCGACCTAGGCCTTTGCGACCTAAGACTATGCGACCTAAGCCTTTGCGACCTAAGACTTTGCGACCTATCTTAAGTCGTGATTTGTTAGGTCGGAGCACCCCATTAGCTCGTTCCAGCCCCCTCTTTCCTATCTCGCTAGGTCGTACGCGACCTAAAAGCATGTTAGGTCGTTCCAGCGACCTATCTCCTTGTTTTAGTTCGCCATCCACTAACCCGTTAGGTCGTAGCTCTGTACTTGGTGTTATGTTAGATCGTTCACCATGTTGCACTGCACAGTTAGGTCGTACGCGACCTAAGAACATGTTAGGTCGTTCCAGCACCTCGTTTCTGTTAGGTCGTAGCTCCAACTTAAAAGCCTTGTTAGGTCGTATGCGACCTACCACTTCACCGAATTGGACTGTGCAACCACTCTTCTCGGCATCACTCACTCCCCCCTCTAACTCCTTAGGTCGTGAGCGACCTACACACTCCTTAGATCGTGAGCGACCTAGACCCTTAGCTTTCTGCACTGCATCATCCTCCCCTGGTTGAGAGAAATTCGACCTCGAATTCGCACACTCTTCATCCCCAACAAACTCTTCCCCATGATATGGTACAAGATGTTTAACATTGAATACGTCAGATGTATACACATCATCTGGCAGCTTCAGTTTATAAGCATTTTCATTGATTCGTTTCACAACTTCCACCGGACCAATTTTCCTGGCTTTCAACTTGTTGTACGCGCCCACTGGAAAACGATCTTTTGTTAACACTGCATAAACCATATCTCCTTCATTAAACTCAACTTTTCGTCGTTTCACATCTGCAGCTTGTTTATATTTCTCATTTGCTTTCTCTAATCGTTCTTGAACGATTTTATGACACTCCGTCAGCCCTTCAACAAAATCAGCAGCTTTCTTAATTGTCCCCTTCGAGTGTGGTATCATCGTTAAATCTAACGGTCCCTTCGGTAAACTTGAATAAACAATCTGGAACGGACTGAACCCCGTACTTCGATTCACAGCATGATTATGGGCAAATTCTGCCTGACATAACTTCACATCCCAACTCTTCAGATTATCTTGAACAAGACACCTCAACAAGTTTCCCAACGATCGATTAACCACCTCAGTCTGTCCATCCGTTTGCGGGTGATAAGCACTACTAAATTTCAGCTTCGTTCCCACCATTTTCCACAAACTCAACCAAAAATGACTCAGAAATCGAGTATCTCTATCCGACACAATAGATTCTGGCAATCCATGAAGTCTATAGATCTCCCTGAAAAACAACTGAGCAACATGAACCGCATCTGCCGTCTTCTTGCAAGCAATGAAATGTGCCATTTTTGAAAATCTGTCAACCACCACATATATGGAATCGTTACCACGCTGTGTCCTTGGTAATCCCAACACGAAGTCCATACTCACATCAACCCATGGTTTAGTTGGTACAGGTAATGGCATATATAAACCAGCATTAGTCGCAGTTCCTTTCGAAACTTGACAAATATGACAACGCTCCACAAACCTCTCCACTTCTTTCCTCATCGATGGCCAAAAGTAGGATTGTGAAATTAACTGTAAGGTACGGTCTCTTCCAACATGCCCTTCTTCGTGTAACTCCTTGATAATCTTCATTCTCAGACTACCCTCCGGTATGCACAATCGACTTCCTTTAAAAAGAAAACCATCTACCATCAAGAACTCATCCGTCTTTCCCTCCTTAACTTTATCAACAAACTTCATGAAGTAAGGATCTTCAACAAATAATTCCGGCAACATTTCAAACCCCATCACTTCAACTTTCAGTGTAGTCAACAAATGACTCCTCCTACTCAAAGCATCAGCCACTCGATTTGTCACCCCTGACTTGTGTTTCACAACAAAAGTAAACTGTTGCAGATATGCAATCCACGATGCATGTCTCGCTGAAATCTTGTCTTGCCCTTGCAAATGCTTCAATGCTTCATGATCAGTATACAGAACAAACTCTTTCTGAAACAGATAGTGTCTCCAGTGCTTAATAGATTGTACAACAGCATAGAACTCCACATCATACGTACTGTATCGCATCTTCGCTCCTGACAACTTCTCACTGAAATAGGCAATTGGACGTCCCTTCTGACTCAACACCCCTCCAATCCCAACCTTGGATGCATCAGTATGTAGTTCAAAAACTAACTGAAAATCAGGTAATACTAGAATTGGTGCAGTCGTCAGCAATTCCTTGATCTTCCCAAAAGCACTCCCTGCTTCCTCTGTCCATGCAAACTGTTTACCTTTCATGCAATCTGTAACAGGCGCCATCACACTACTAAAGTGTGGAATAAACCTCCGATAAAATGAAACCAACCCATGAAAACTACGAACTTCCGTTATTGTCTTGGGCTGCGGCCAATTTCTGATCGCCTCAACTTTACTTTGGTCAACTTGTATTCCTTTCTCTGAAACAACATACCCCAAAAATAACACACTGTGCGTCATGAACACGCACTTCTTTGTAGCAGCATAAAATTGTTCTTGTCTTAGTACCATCAGCACTTCTCTAAGATGATTCAGATGTTCCTCTGAACTCCCACTGTAAATAAGAATATCATCGAAATACACCACCACGAATTTCCCAATGAACGGTCGAAAAATCTGATTCATCACCCTCATAAAAGTACTCGGTGCATTTGATAAACCAAACGGCATAACCAACCATTCGTATAGACCCTCCCTGGTTTTAAAAGCAGTCTTCCACTCATCTCCTGGTCTGATACGAATTTGATGATATCCGCTCTTCAAATCAATCTTAGAAAAGATAGTAGCTCCGCTTATCTGATCCAACAAGTCATCCAACCTCGGCATTGGAAATCTATATCTCACGGTAATCTTATTCAATGCTCGACTGTCAGTGCACATTCTCCATGTCCCATCCTTCTTGGGTACCAATAAAGCTGGTACAGCACAAGGACTCAGACTCTCCTGCACACGTCCTTGCTCAAGCAATTCCTCTACCTGCCTCCGCAACTCTTCATGTTCCTTCGGGCTCATTCGATAATGTGGTCTGTGTGGCAATACAGCACCTGGAACAAGATCTATCTGATGTTGTATATCCCTCAACGGTGGCAACTCCGTTGGTAATTCCTCTGGAAATACATCGTCAAATTCTTTCAAAACTGGTTTAACTTCATTTGGAATTTCAACTTCTTCACTGCTCTCACGTCCAATCAACAAGAATACTTCAGGCTCCTCCTCTACTTCCTTCACAAACTCCTTCAAAGATAATAAAGTTTTCAGCTCTTCGATTTCTTCGGACTTACTTTCTTCTTGTGATCTCTTCTTTGGAACTAAGATAATCTTCGTGCCTTTAAACATAAAACTGTAGCTATTGGTCCGACCGTCATGTTGTACTGCTCGATCATACTGCCATGGTCTTCCCAATAATAAATGACAAACATCCATCTCTACTACATCACACCATATTTCATCTTTGTATTTCTTCCCAATAGAGAATGGTACACGAACTCGTCTATCCACTTTCACTTCTCCTCCTTTTCTCAACCATGCTAACTTGTATGGACTCGGATGTTTCTCTGTCTTTAATTTCAACTTCGTCACAGCTTCGGTTGAAATAATATTATCACAGCTTCCTGCGTCAATCACAAACTTACACACCTTCCCCAGAATAGTACATGTTGACTGAAAGATATTACTCCTCAACCAACTAGCTTCCTCCTGCTTCGGTGTTAAACACGATCTCCTCAGCATTAGGTTACAACCTTCGTCTCCTGACGCAATATCCTGCTTATCCTCCTCAACTGGACTAGAACACTCCTCATCAACATCCTCATCATCAACTTCCACAATCATGGTTCTCTTCTTTGGCTTTGGACACTCACTGCTTTTATGACCCAATTCCTGACAATTGTAACATTTGAACCCATTGTTAACCCTTGTCTTCTCAGCCTCCTTCACAACTGTTTTTGCAATAGCTTTTGAAACATTCGAACTCCCACTAACTCCCTTCATCGGATTGTTGGAATTTGTAAACACACCTCCTCCTCGTCTCCCTTGTTTTTCCCACGCCAACGCTTTCTGATGTGCTTCTGCTACAGATCTTGGATCGAACATATTAACCATATCCTGAATCTGCATTCTCAATCCTCCAATGAACCTAGATGTCAGCTGCTCTTCTGTTTCCATAATATCATTCCTCGCAATAAGTTGATAGAATTCATCAGCATAGTCATTAACTGTCTTTGTGCCCTGCCTCAAGTTTTGCAAACGTTGATACATCAAAGATTGATAATTGTAAGGTAAGAACGTTGCTTTCATCAACTTCTTCATCTTCTCCCAAGATTCAACTTTTGACTTTCCCATACGTTCACGTGTAAGCTTGGTTTGCTGCCACCATGCCAAAGCTCTACCCCTCAGCCTCGTAGCAACCAACTTCACTCTACGATGTTCTGGTACTTCTTTGAAATCAAAAATCTCCTCTACATTAGCCACCCAATCTAGAAACTCCTCTGCTTGCATACCACCTTTGAATTCAGGAATTTCAGTCTTCATCCCCGACTCCCACTTGTGATCATACTCAGAGTAATTTCTTCCTTGACCTCTTCCTTGAACACTACCACCATCATACTCCTCTTCAAAATCAGATGCATAACGATGTCGATTCTGACCACCAACATCTCTACTAGCATTACGCCTTCCACCTTCATCCCTTCTATCGACATTCCTCCGTTCACGACCATTCACGTTCCTCCCACGCCCTTGGTCATTTTCAACACTTCGGTCTCGATTGGAATGTGGTGAGACTCTACTACCTCCATGGTTAGATTCTGGTGAAACCCTTCTCCGATTTTGATTCATCTCTGTCATAAGCCTCTCTAACCGGCCAATTCCTTCGTTAAGCTTTTCACTAAAATTCTCATTGATTCTTTGCTCCATCTCATCAGCTTCTTCTCTTCGATATAAAGCTTCTACGTTTTGGTGGCGATTAGCTCTTCTTGGCGGCATACTTGAAAACTTCACAAATCTTCAAATTCAAACACTTTTCGGATTTTGATCCAAAATGAAACGGATCGAAAACTTCCACTTTGTAGCAAATCGCGATGAACACGATGGACAAAGTTTCGGTCTCCCACTACAAATTCGATCAAAAAATCTTCAATGCAAGGTCGAACAACTTCACTTGCTCACGGCTCACACCTCAAGCTCTCGGCTATCACTTCAAACTTCAAATCTCTTCAAATGATTAGGCTCCAAGTCTCGATCTAGCTATGATTGGCTAGAACAAGCTCTGATACCAAAAACTGACGCAGCGGATAATTCAAAACAATGTAGATCTGTGAAAGTAGCAGTCGATGGATTGATGAATGCTGAATTGCCCGAATTCGTTGATCCGAAGATGCCGAACTCTAGCTATCTCGAACTCGTTGATCGCGCACGATACCGGGTTCAAAGATCTTCAATTCTTCAAGCGTTGATCAAGCGCACTTGATTCCGCGAATCGGCTTCTACAATCGTTGAATCGAGCGCACTCGATTAACCGAAAGAGGAGATAGGAGATTACACTCAACTACCAATTTGAATGAAAGCACAAAGCAATCAAAAGAGAATTTTATTCAAAAATCAACAACCTTTACAAAATGACCATACACGCCTATTTATAGGCTACAACTCAACACAGCAGAAAAGTTTCAAAATATTACAAGTACTTAGGTCGAAAACGACCTTCGACCTTGAATGTTGCGACCTAGTACAGACGCGTCCTAACAAACATGTTAAAAGACAAACAACTCACTTAGGTCGGTAACGACCTAATTACATTATTCCACGACTTAACAAATGAACACACAGCATTCCAGATCGGCGAGTTGGGGAAATCAATGGCCTCCAGAGCTTTGCGACCTAAGAATGAACGGCATCCCTTCGTTTGCGACCTAACAGAAGCGGCTTCAGAGATTCTTCGCGACCTAAGCCTTCGCGACCTAAGGCCTTGCGACCTAATCCTTTGCGACCTAAGGCTTTGCGACCTAGGCCTTTGCGACCTAAGACTATGCGACCTAAGCCTTTGCGACCTAAGACTTTGCGACCTATCTTAAGTCGTGATTTGTTAGGTCGGAGCACCCCATTAGCTCGTTCCAGCCCCCTCTTTCCTATCTCGCTAGGTCGTACGCGACCTAAAAGCATGTTAGGTCGTTCCAGCGACCTATCTCCTTGTTTTAGTTCGCCATCCACTAACCCGTTAGGTCGTAGCTCTGTACTTGGTGTTATGTTAGATCGTTCACCATGTTGCACTGCACAGTTAGGTCGTACGCGACCTAAGAACATGTTAGGTCGTTCCAGCACCTCGTTTCTGTTAGATCGTAGCTCCAACTTAAAAGCCTTGTTAGGTCGTATGCGACCTACCACTTCACCGAATTGGACTGTGCAACCACTCTTCTCGGCATCACTCACTCCCCCCTCTAACTCCTTAGGTCGTGAGCGACCTACACACTCCTTAGATCGTGAGCGACCTAGACCCTTAGCTTTCTGCACTGCATCAATATACCTCTAAAATTATATATTTTAAAAATAGTATATATATATTTAAAAGGATTGCAGGCTTCAGAACATATATATATATATATATATATATATATATATATATATAAGCTTGTAACATATACATATGTATACTCACTAATCCTATATAACTTATAGAAACTGATATATACAAACAAATAAGTTTCATATAAACATTTATATACAGCAGCAATTGAAACTATGCTAACAAACTTATACTTAATACTTAAACTTACTTTATTATATAAATAATAGGTTATACAACTTACATATAACTTTGATTCTCTATATGTATAAACAGAACAAAGAAAGCAAAGGGTAGAAGCTCGACTGCAACAAAAGACAAGGCTGGACTTGGTGGAGACATGAAAGGGAGGTAGAGTTTCGACTTCAGGGGGTTTTGTTTGAGGTGGAGAGGGCGGCTGGGTGGAAGGCAAGAGAGATGGAAGGAAGTGTTGTGGCAGGTCTGTGGATGCGGGGAAGGCAGCCAGGGGATGGAAGAAAACGGGGACGTGAAGGTTTGGAGATGGAGATGGGCGGGTGGATGCTCTTGCGTGGAGGGTGGTTGCTCACGTGAATCGAGAGAGTAGGGAAGTTGAGGCAGAGGTCACGTAGAGGGCTGGCAGAGCTCGAGTGGTGGGATTGCAAGGAGAAAATGAGGACATGCAGTTCTCATGTTGACGAAAGTGAATAGCCACAGATAAAATTTGAATTGTAGAATATTATATTATTATTTTTCTCAGAACGAAAATAAAAGGGCAAGAGAATGGAAACAGAAACGAACCAACATATATCAAAAGCGCGTGGAATAACAAAAGTCAAAAAGCTAAGGCCCGTTTGGCTTGTCGTTTTTAGTTTTGTGTTTTCGTCTATACAAAAGCGCGTCCGTTGTACGTATTGTTAAAAAACAAACAATTTTGAAAAATGAAATTAACATGTAAAATAGAAAACAAGTTTATTTTGTTTTTCATGTTTCGAGAGATAAGAAAAGCACGGAGAACCATCCAACTCCTTCGTTGTCCGTTGGTCGTCGCAACGGCTAAGAATTATAAAACTTATTCTCTTATTTCTTCATGTTTCTTAGTGCAAGTTGAAAACACAAAACTCAAAATACAAAATGAAACCAAACGGGCTCTAAATTTCTGCAATATAAATGACAAATGGTCATTTGTTTTCAACAGTTAGATAGATGAAAGAACAAGAAACCCAAAAGGTTGAAATTGGGTACCGGTACGGTTACGCGGTTTCGCTGCGTACCGAACACCGAAACACAAATATGAATATACTATGGAGATCAGTATGACGAGACAATCAAAACGGTACATAGATATCAGCGATACGACCATCCTATCAAAAGTCGATATTCGGTACCGAAAATGCTACTAATACGCCGAAAATAAGATAAACGCAGCAATAGCAGTCCAAATTTGATGTAACGAGATATGACGTCTCACTCAGAAAATAGTTTACATTTTTTTATTGTATAAAAATATTCAGATTCCAAAAACATTTTATTTTCATCAAATTAACTAATTTTAATTAAAATTGAAAATTTCATTACAGAACTACTTCCATATTATCTGATGAAAATCTGATATTTGCTACGTTTGAATAGACGCATACCAAGTATCAAATCTTTATTTCCAAATTCATTTATTTAAATTTCAAAAAAAAATTCAGTTAATTAAGTTATTAAAACCGTTAAAATTTCCAGGTCGTTACCGTTTTGGTTATCGTAAGGTAAAAACCCGTTGTGTTTATTTGTAGCATGGTCTTACGAGATACCTTTGATTTTCAAAAGAATTTGAAAACTTTAATAATTCAATTTGAGTGTGTTTTCCCACGCTAGTTTTCCAAACTGACTCGGGTGTTATTTATTATAATGCTTGGGTCAGACCGAATATTACAGGTTTAGGTTAGGATGCTATGGAGCTCAGGAGACGAGCTGGAGACCGAGACATATTCTCGTACTTGTTTTATTCTGCTGTAGTGTTTTGTTTGAAATTACCAGCAATTATGAGGGCAGGTTGTTATAATTGTCCAGGCTGGTAATTATTGATTTGTGTACTCTGATGTGAAATATGTATTACGGATTTGATTTGTGTAAAGAGCTATTGAAATTATATATTATTATGTCTGCTGTGAGATTTTGTTTTTGTTAGTTTCTTCTTTCTTCTACCTACTTTCTTTTCCCTCAACAATTTGCCTTTCCGGCACTCGATCGTTCGACATGTTATACGATGAGCGTGTTAATGTCAATTTTTCGAGGGTCGTGAGGGGCGGGTCGCCACATGTGGTATCAGAGCTTAGGTTGGCGATATACCTAGGCTTTGGTGGGAATTACTCATTAGAGATAGAGTCAGTAGCACTCTAGAATGAGTTGAGTGTATTAATAGATATGAGCGCGTATTCGTTAGTGAATATAAAATGTTTTTATATTGTGTTGACTTATCGGTTGAGTGTTTATGAATTCTGGTCAGTACGGGAAGTACAACCGTATCGATAGGGGTTTCTAAACTCTTGAACAAGGTAAACCGATATAGTATTGTTTTAAAGTGGGTAAATGAAATAATTTTACCCAAAATTATATTTTGACATAAAAGAAATAATTTCTTGAAATTATTATAATGTATATGCTTGGAATGTTGGTTGTTAATATTATAATCAGAATAGATTATAAAATTTGAAATGGTCATATATATATATAACCAAATAGAAATTGTATAAGAATGATTTATACAAAAAGGAGTATAACTATTTTTTTTTTGATTTAAACTAAAATTTAAATTCCGGAAATTTTGGGAAATGGGTTAAAATAAATTTGAACCAAGTGTTGGGATTTTAAATCTTGAGAATTTTGGAAAATGTTTTAATTTGGATTTGAACTAAGATTTGAGAAATTTTTAAATCTTAGAGATTTTTGAAATGTTTCCCAAAGTGTTTGAAAGGGAAGAATGGTGATATTATTTTTGGAGACATTTTTGAAAAGAAAATTGTTTTAAAATGAATTTTTAGAAGTAAGGAAGCACTGAACTCACTTCAGTCGCTGGAAAATAATCCTGGTGATGATGGCCACATCATCAGTATTCATTTTTGAGATTCTAAGTGACGGATTGCTACCATAGTGATTGGCTGTGATTATTTGTTTTGGACTTGTTGATAAACAAGTTTTGTTTAGGAATTTCCAAAGGGGAATTATTTTGGGTAAAACCAAGTGTTTTGAAAATCTGGAAGTATGATTTGATATACCAAGGTGGATATATGTATATTATGATTTCAAAATGTTTTGAAATAAAAACCGGGCGATTGAATTATGGGATTTCCATTTAAATGTTTGTAAAATCGGGGGAAAATCAGTTATTGAACCTATAATTTGAAGTTGATACAGATAAGAAAGGAAAATGAAAACTTTAATCTTGGAATTAAAATTTAACTTGAGTAACTAAAGTGAACAAGATGGGTTGGAATTTAACTTAAGACAAGTTAAATAAAATTGAAATAGGATTTGAATTGAATGGAATATAAAGCTGAAATGTAAAATGATTTTATAACTATAGGTTCTAATTATTGAATGAAATGGATATACTTAAGCTATTAAGTGATATAGATAATCCAGAGTTATGATTATAAAATGTAAATGGACTCAGGTAAGCAAAATAAGATTTTAAGTAAATAAGTTCTTGGACTTACAAATTGAGAAATGAAATGATAAAGTGTAATGACCCAATTTTTCGACTTTCGAAAGTCGACATCAATACGCCCACTTATCAAATGCCGAACCATCGAATGCCGAAAAACTGAATCATTAGGGTTAAAGAAGAAAGAGGTAGAAGAAGAAACAGAAACAATATCAGAATCTCACATTCGCAGCGGAACAATATATAATAGATAAATGAATAATCTTTGAACAAAAGAACTATATCAGTTCATACAATACATCATCAGAGTTTACAACAACAACACACAACACTGGCAGTTATAATAACCGACCCATATGATTGAATACATAGTGGAATGATAATAATATACGGAAGTACGTCTCGCCATCCAGCTCGCCTCCTGATCTCCACAACATACTTTTCTGACTTCGCTCCAGAACAACTGATAACCTGACTCTAGGCTGCCCGTGTGGAAAATTATGGGCACCCAGAGTTTAGAAAGGGAACAATAAACTCCGAGTCAGTCATGGGACTGGTGTGAGTTCTTAAAACAGTTATTTGGATAAAAAGAAATCTGTTTATGCTTTTCGCCACCAAACAAAAAGCGAGAACCCCCTATCATGCTGAACTTGTAGCAAATGCGATCCCATTTCATCGTATCATTATTTGGAATGGGTTTTATGACATAAAGTCCTTTCCCGGCTTAACCGAATAATGAGCGCTTGTTTTTGAAAACAAATTCAAGTGCCGTATTAAAGACCAATATTGATAGTCGGTTATTTAACTATCAAACAATATTCACAACAATTATCAAATTTAAGTAATTTTTCCCCAATTATTTATTTTCAAAATATCTTCGCAAGATATATTTTAACACTTCCACACTTTGAAAACCAATTTCAAATCACTTTTCTTTTGCGGAATAAATTTCCAAATGTTATTTATTTCCATTTCAAAATGATCCATTTAAATCAATTAATAAATCCTTCTTGACTTATTTCAATTTACATTCCAAATCCGTAATTTCTTTCCACACTTTTTAAAATAAACCAGTATTTATTTTTAAAACAAATCTCCCTTTTCTTTATAAATTCCCATTGTGAATTTAAATTTCCAAATATTCACTTTCAAACATCAAATCAAATTCAAAATTTATTTCAAACACCAAATCAAATTCCAAATTTATTTCAAACACCAAATCAAATTTCCTTTTAAAATAAATTCCTTTATTTTTCCCAAACTATTTAAAATCTGAATTTTAAATAAATTCTTCCACTTTTAAATAATATTACTCAAAATCCATTTATTAAAAAAATTCCATATTTTGGAATTGATTTGATAAGATTACAAAATTCAACTTTTATACTTTTAATTGCTTCCTTTAAGTTTATCCAATTTTCTAAAATTAATTTACTCCAAATTTTCTACTTTAATTTCCCAAAATCTAATTTTATTTATTTTTGGTATCCTATGATACCAAAAATATATTCGGCTAAACTATAGCCTTCAAATAAATTCCATTTATCAATATAATCATTCACACCAATATAATCATTCACAGATTATCACATCACAACATATTCAAATAAATTCAACAATGTGAGGAATCCAGTTGGATCCCTCTAACATGTTTCCCTGCATCCATAGATGTTAGCACAACAATTAAATACCAATTCCACTTCGAGGTGGAAGAATATCGCGGTATATGGGATTATATAATATCATCCGCTATTATGTGGCGCATAGGGTCTCATCCGTTGTATAATGCGGGAAATCAATCACTCCAAATATATATATATATACTATCACAACCAAACAATCAATAATTTAATTTCTATCAATTTCAATTGAGTGAGAAGATCTCACCTTTAACTATGCATGCAATCCATTTTCATTCCAGCTTGATTCTCCATGATTTTACACCTTGTACATACATTGTACAGTTTATTAATATTCGAAATAAATCGAACAATTAATTACCATTTTAAATTTTAATTAACAAATGATTTTGTTTAAAACTGATTTCCTTTAAATAAAAATCAGAATCTTATATCTTTTCTGCAAATTCAACTACTGTGTCAACATATTATAAATTTTAATTTGAACGAAAGCAATCGAATGATTACCTCACTGTTCCCAGCGAAATCGTGAACCCGTACCTCCTATCGATCCTTCCCAGATCGACTCGCGAACCCCTACTGCCTCGCAGTCGCCTTCACTGCTCGCTCGAGATCGAGCCCCCTCACTCAATCGATCTCGACATCGATCGAATCCACAACAGCCTCGTCGAAACCTTCCATGCCGTGCTCGAATCCATCGCGATGAACCACCGCAGTCGTCGCCGCCTTCGTTTGCATCGCGCTCGAGATCGCTTGAGTCGTCGCAATCCATACGCGCGCGAACCCCGTCTCCATCGTAGCATGAAATTGCCACCTCATCCACGAGAATTTGATTTGAACGAACTTGAATTTTTGGCGGCCATTTTATTTCTTTTAGATTTGATTTCTGTTTCTCGGCCATTAGAATGATAGATTTGTCTATTTTTATTATTTCTTTCTAACGAAGACGGTTTATATTTTTTTTTAAAAAACGAACGCGTGCTTTCAATTTTGCCAAGTGGTTGAAATGATGAAACGTGTAGTTTGCCTTGGGAAATAGTATTATATTAAATACACAAATATATATATATATATATATTAAATTCAAATTTAAATTTAAATTGTTCAATTTCACAACTCAAAATCTCGATCTCCAATCGAGGCGTGCCGCCAGGCGTTCATAAGGTTATACCCCTATTCTAAATGCAACGGAAAAGGTTTCGAGTCCAAATTCGATCGTATGGAGAAGATAGCTTTTTGGACCCAGCTATTATATTAAATTTCAATATAAATTTCAATGCGTTTATTTATCGTATGGCCAAACGATCTCTCCAAATGCTAAAAAATTGAAATCCAATAATAATATAATATTACGGATCCACTGGAACTGGTTTCGTCGAATTCCAAGACTGTGCCTCGGAAGGCTATTTTTAAATATCGATTTAAACGGTATAAATTCAAAACTGAACAAAACGCTTTCAAATTAAATTTTAAAAGTTCTATTACCTTTAGTATTATCAATATGGATTTTACAAGACTTCAAATTATTTTTAACAAGCTTAAAAACTGAAGATACAATATCTAACCCAATTTTAAATTACTAAATTCAATGATTTAA
The DNA here is from genome assembly GCA_030737815.1 of Allium fistulosum. Classification (NCBI taxonomy): domain Eukaryota; kingdom Viridiplantae; phylum Streptophyta; class Magnoliopsida; order Asparagales; family Amaryllidaceae; genus Allium; species Allium fistulosum. The sequence continues at coordinate 1,183,845,524 of CM060903.1, forward strand.
TTGCCCAAATAAACTCTGATATTTGAAATTCAAGTTGAACTAACTTTCAAATATTAAAATTCAATTAAATATTTCAATTTCAAATGTTCAAAATTCAGGGTCGTCACATAAAGACTAAATGAAAATGGTTTGGTATTAAGGTAAAAGGATTGAAAATTCAAAATTTGAATTTTAAATAGAGAGTGAATTGAAATTAAGTAAATTGAATGTAAATGTGAATTGAGAAGTGTTTATATAACTATATGTTATAAATATTGAATGTGAGTAAACTTAAGTAGGGAAATTTAGGAAATTGTAAATAAATACATTGTATAACTTATTAAACTGAAAATGTGAAAAAGTACAACCAAGTCAAATGGTTAAGTAATTGATAACAAGGAACAAATTCAATGTAAGAATAAATAAATTGAATATGTTTTTAAAATATGATTTTGGAGTATAGCTAGGGTATGAACTTAAGTTGTAAAGCTGAATACAACTTAAGTGGCGATATGGAATGCTCATAATAAACCTTAGAGATAAATTTGTGAAATGGTTTATAATAAATTAGCTTGATATGAAATGTCGTTCACTATAAAACGAAGTGAATAGCACTATGTGAATTAAATGAAGTGAATTGAAAAGAGGTAATATAATTTGAAGTTAAGTTAATAGAAGTGCAAGTGCAGTAACCATGTTATGATATAATGAATTGTTCAAAAATTGATTATGTGAAATAATCCCCAAGCGATAGTATAAATTGGATATACTAAGTAAATGAAAGCAAATAAATTGAATGAATCAATTTAAAAGGAATTAGCATTTGGTTGCCGTGGAAATTTAACTTAAGTGATTATTTATGGAATGGATTCATAAATAAAATTAACATGGATTGGAATGTTGTTTAATATAACATAAAGCAAACAAGGGTTGGTGAATAGCATAAAGAGGAATCAAATGGAAAATAGAAAATATTGGTTTAAAGTCAATTTAAAAGGGTTAGATTGAAGTGGGATAAAATGGATTTGCATATAGTGGAAGTGAATAATGAATGGAATGCAAATAAATTGATTGTAAATCAATTTGAAATTGAATAAAAGTGATTTTATGCAAGTAAGGAACATATAAATCAATATGGATTGAACATGAGTTGTTGGTTGTAAATATGAATTGAATGCAATAAAAATTTGGTTGTAAACCATTTCGAATTGAATGAAATGATATATGGGTCCATGGAAGAAAATTAAATTTGTGTTGGAACCTTAAATTTTCTTATAACATATGTTTGGCATGTCCGGGTTATGAAATTTATTTGTTTAGCTAGTTAGAGAAGTGGAATGTTATAAAATTTCATCTTTAGGAAAACTTATGTGCTTATTTTGAGTAAGTATAGGTACAAGGAGCTGTTTGGATAGATTTTGGGTTGCGTAAATGCATATAAAATAAGCCGCTCGTTTAAAAACGCTAATATGAGGTACGCCTACACAATAAAATAAAGAAAAGATAATATATTATTATATATTTTGTTTTCCGACCATGTGGGTCGATGTATATATATTTATCTCTCTTGCGGTATTGGAAAAGGCTCTCCGTACAATGGAGACGCTGTCAAAAAATTTCGGAAATTTAGGGTGTTAGAATTTTTTTTAAAAGTTTGGAAAATTTTGTTAACTAGAAAATTTGATTTTTGAACCGTATTAGAAATCAAGGTCTTTGAATTATAAATGGAAACAAATTGTTTGGATAAAAACTAAAAGCTTTGGGAAGTGAATATAGGATTTTAATTAAGTAGGCTTTTGGATAAGTTAATGAGTTTAGTAGCATTTTTCCTACTTTAGCAATTTCGAGGACGAAATTTTTATAAGGGGGGAGGAATGTAACGACCCAGAATTTCGGTCATTTAGTTTTGAACATTTAATAAATTTTAAATGTTTAATTTGAATTGTTAATTGATTTTGAATATGGAAGAATAAGTGAAATGGTTTATATTTTCAAATATAGCGATTAATTGCGTTTGGTAAATACAAATTTAATATTGAAAACTGGGATAATAGGTGAATCTGGAAATAAATGGACATGGAAATGATTTCTAAAATTTATTTAAATTCTATTTGGATTAGAATTATTATATTGGACTTTTTAATGGAATTAAAAGTCAATAAATTTAAAGTTTGAAATTTATATATTAATTTAATAGTGGAATTAATATATAATGATGGTGTAAATAATTAAACCATGATTTAAAACGAATTGGAATGATTTCTAATATGAATATAAATTCTATTTCAATTATAATGGAGTTAGTAAGTTTTAAAAATTGAAAAATTAAACGATTTCGACGATTTTGAAAATCGCTCGATAAAATCGACGAGTAAAATAGCCTTCCGGGGCACAGTCTTGGAATTTGACGAAACTAGTTCCATTGGATCCGTAATAGTTTATTATTATCGGATTTCAAATTTAGTAACATTTGGAGTTACCGTTTGGTCGTACGGGATAGAAACGCGTTGAAATAAATATCGAAAATTTAATATTTTAATTTGATTCGAAAAGCTATCTTCCACATATGATCGAATTAGGCTTTGAAACATGTTCCATTATGTTCGGAATTGGGGTAAAATATTATAAATGCCAGGCGGCACGTTTCGTTTGGAGTTCGTTTGAAAAAGCACGTTAAAATTGGAAATAATATTAAAATAATTCATATACACGTATAAATATGTATAAACAGTGAAACCCTTGCCGATCTTAACGTAGCCGCCACATTTTCGTTTAATGGCCGAAATATTCTAACTTTTCCCCCTCAATTTCTCTCCACCCATCAACAATTAGGCTTCGACTTCTAAAGCAACATCGTAGAGCTCGACGAGCTCTACGATGTCAATGGTGGTGATCATGGTTCATGCGACGAGGAAGGAGAAATCGAAGCCGAAAGCGCCGCCGTTCGTTCATGAATTTCGAGGGGAGGAAAGCGCCGAGCTCTACGTGGATCTGGCCGAGGGTAGGGGACGTGGAGGGCATTCGTTTGTGGAGTTACCGTTTGGCCGAGGGTAAGTGTAACAACCCGCATATCTATCGATTTTATATTTAAATATTTTATCGTTAGTCGGATGTTAGTCCGAAAAGCTACTTTTTGCATACGGTCAAATTAGGACTCGAGACCACCCCCATTGAGTTCAAAATGACGTTTGCGATCTTTTTGAGTGTAAACTTCGATATGTTTGGAGATAGTGAAATTTTCGTCACTTTTCCCACTTGTGACTTTGGTTGGGACTGCACCTTCTTAACTCAGCCCAACTCCCTCTTCTCTTCATCACTTCATCAAATACTTCAAGCTTCTTCAAAAATGGTGGAGGGAAAGAGAAATTAAAATTCCAAGCTCGAGATCTTTAGTGAATTCAGCATCAAACTCCGACTTCAAGGTGAAGAACATAGATTCAAGCTAGGGGTTGATTCTTGCTTTGTTCTTAAGCTCTCCAACATCAATTTCGTGGAAAAGGTGAGATTTTTAATCTCACATCTCGCCTATAACTGTCATTGGGTTGTTGGAAATGACTTCCTATCACTTTAGCATTAATGTTTGCAACTGGTTTGGATTGAATTGGTGAGAAACTCAAGTTTCAGTGCTGTTTGCAAAATTCTGGCTCTAGGTCGTTCTGCCCTCCTTAGGTCGTCCAGGCTGCTAGCTCGCGTGTTGAAAAGTCTTCACTTTCTTAGGTCATTCACGAGTTAGGACTTAGGTCGCTTGCGTGCTTAGGTCGTTCTGGCTTAGGTCGCAGGGAAATAAGTCGTAGGTCGAAACAGCTTTAAGTCTTAGGTCGTTGCCGACCTAAAATTCCAAGGCAAACCACTAAGTCGCTCGAATTTTGTTAAGTCTTAGGTCGTTGCCGACCTAAAATCCCCAGGCAAAACGTTAGGTCGTTGCCGACCTATAATCCCCCAGGCAAACTTTAGGTCGCTCGCACTGGCTTATCTCGTAGGTCGTCTCCGACCTAAGCTTCTTTTCCATAAGTCGTTCGCGAGTCAAATGTTAGGTCGTCTCCGACCTAACGCCCTCGTCACCTTAGGTCGTAGCTCGTAAGTCGCTCGACCCTGCTAAGTCTTTAAGTCGCTCGAGTTAGGTCGGCCAGTATATCTTGTAGGTCGTCTCCGACTTATCCTCCAGTTAAGTCGTTCGACCCTCTAGGTCGTTCGAGTTAGGTCGTTCGAGTTAGGTCGTTGGACCATTTACCTTAGGTCGCTTGACCTTAAGTCGTAGGTCGTCTCCGACCTATGCCCCACTAAGTCGCATCCCACTTAGGTCGTATGACCTATTTTTCCTTAGGTCGCTGGACCGCTTGCCTTCACTAGGTCGAACCCCGTATTACTCTGCGTAGGCAATCTCGTCTGAAAAACATTTATCAGAATTTCTACTTTGATGGTTTTGGGATTGACTTCTTTGGACTTTACTCACGTCTTCGAACGTGAATTGATTTGTTTCTACAATCGTTTTATGACTTGTCACTTTAAAGATATATGAAGGTTTCAATACTAATAGTAAATATCAAAACTCTTTCATCAAAGCGATTTCAACACTATTTTAAATATCAAAAGTTCGTTTTCTCAAACCGATTTTCAATCTACTAGTATATACAAGCCTTTACTTCACTCAAATGAGAAATCGACTTAAACGACTTAGTAAAACGAGTGGTATGAAACGCTTGCGTTCACTTCGTCGGTTAGCTCTTGGACTTGTTCGATTGAACCCTTTTTGTGACAATTTCCTAGTGAAGATTTACAGCTTGTTCGTAAATATTTAAGTTAAGCAAGTGGTTATGGGACATGAAGCTAAACTCATATATTTACTAGCTTGGTGTGATTGACACTTCCTTATGATCATGACGATCATTTTTGTGATTTAGACTAGCGATTGAGCGATGTCTCTTTGTCTACGTGGGAGACTATACCCCGATTATGTGATGTTTCGCCATCACATTTCTAGGGTAGCACCCTACGGTCTTCGGGCCATTCCTGTGTGAAAATTTAATGGATAGCTTCCATGAGATAGCTTCTCGTCATGTGTTTACGCGTAGGTGAGTTTTCATGCTCCCATTCATGTGTTAGGCCTCCCCCCTATTTTTTATGTGTTTTCTGGATTTCTGATGATGCTTTCTGGAATTTTGTGCTTCACCAACTTTCATGATTTTCATTGATATGATATCAGTTTTTGTGCATTGGTGAATTCATGTGTTATTGACTTGTTATGAATACAAGTTTAGGGTATGATACCCTACCTTATCTTTGAGAAGATTCTTGTGATATTGATTAATCTTTTGTTGATTATCATTTACATACTTATAATAGTATGTCGTAATAGTTATTTCATGTTCATGTCATGCCATTTACTTTATACCATATCATCTGATATTTATAGTTAGACTGATCCGTTTATTATTTTCTTATAAATAATACTCGGGTCAGACCGAGATGTTACAGGTGCTTCTGCTTGACTTCTCTTCAGGATATTTCTGACTTTTGGCTAACTACATAGATTAGTAGTTTTTGGATGTACACCTTTGAGATATAGACTCTATGTTGTGTACTTATTCTTTTGTATAGCACGTGATGCTATTCTTTTGTATTATCGTGGATCTTTCTGACCACTACTCTGATGTACACTTTCATGTGTTATATATTTATTCATATCTTCTTCCGCCTTTGTGATATGGATGTCTGTGACTGATTTATGTTATGATTATTTCTATGTTTGTTTTCCGAAGATTATATATAGCCACCGTGTGGTAGCTTTGTGTTTGTATCGGTATGTCGGATTTCCTCCTTAAAAGATATGCATTCTATTCTATCTGACGTATCGGTGCTCGCACAAAGAAGTTACATGGATGGTCGCTCCTCCACAGCCTTATTCTCCGCGCTAATTGACAGCACTACATCGTAGTGTCCTTGGTTAGCGTGGGTATAGAGGTGGGGCATCACAGTAAGGGCCGAGGGTAAGGGACGTGGAGGGCGTTCGTTTGTGGAGTTACCGTTTGGTCGAGGGTAGGGGCCGAGGGTTGGGGACATGGAGGGCGTTCTATTCTTACGAGGTCGGAATCGGATGAAACAAGCGGCGCCGGAATCGCAGCGACGAATACTACGTGCTGGAGAAGATCTGGAGTCGATCAGAGCTAGCGAAAATTTTAGGTTACATGGAACGTGTTCGATTTAATTTAAAATTGGAACGTTTGGCGAATTAAAACTCAAGGTGAGTTAATCTCACTCAATTTTGGACTGCTGGCTTTAATTTAAATAGTTAAAGTTAATTAATGATTGATTGGTTAAAATTGATAAATTATTATCAGTTGGATGTGATATTATATATAGTAGTATATATATTGGAGTAATTGATATTCTCGCATATATATAGGGGATGAGACCCTATGCGCCCCGCATAATAGCGGATGATTCTATATACCACGATATTCCGCCTCGAAGCGGAATTGGTATTTTTATGTTGTGCTAACATCTATGGATGCGGAAAAACAGGTTGGAGGGATCCAACTAGATTCCTCAAAAATGTAAAATTTAATTTCATATATAGTGATATATGTTTGTTGAATAAATCTGTGACAAGTTGTTATGTGATTTAAATTGATTGAATGATATGACAGTTTTAGATGGACCTTGGTATTTTTAAATACCAATAAAATATGGTTTAAAATTGGTAAACAAATTGTAAACAGGGATTTGGAAGTGAAATATTTACATAGAGTTTTTGGATAAATTAATTGGATAAAATAAAAGGTTTGGAATTATATTTAACTATTTCAGGATACTGTGGATAGGATTTAGGGAATAAAAGTATATAAAAGAATTTTTAAATAATAAATCCTTAAATGGTACTTGTTTAAAAATAAAAGGGTTTAAAATCGAGATTTTAAATATTTTGGAAGAATAGAAGTGAATTCGGAAATAAGTATAAATTGGTTATACTGGACTCAAGTAAGATTTCCAAATTTACGAAATGAAATTAGAATCGATGATTTGGGCTTGTTTTAAAAAGAGGATTTTAAATTATTAACTGAGTGATTTTAAAAGTGTTAAAAATATTCTGGAAATTAGTTATTTAATTATTTTAAATTGTTTAAAGCATATTTAATTATTATTTAGTTACTTTATAATGATTGTAAAAGGTTTATTTTTATTTAAGAAATAGTCAGCATTTTTGTTTTTAAAGGATAAATTATTAAATATTAATATGGCTTTGTATAATAAATTTTATTTAAGTATATTTTCCTAGACTTTACTTGGAATTATTTTAGAAATTATAAGCCTTATTTTTTAGATAAGTTTTAAATAAAGTTTTTGGGAAGTAATGGCATACTCGCGTGGCGTAAATCGGAAACAGTGATTGCCGAAGTGGTACTTTCCACATTTATTTTAAAAGGGTTTTCAAATATTTTTGAAAAAGATGATTTGTGAATATACTAAATTTGATAAGATAATTATGTATAATTTGGATAAAAAAATTTATTTATTTAAAATTTAATTAAAAGAAACTTAGTGTTTCTAGTGAAAATGAAGTATTTGGTTGAATTGATTGTTTATTTGTTAGTTAAATAACCGACTATCAAATCTGGAACTAGATATAACTTTGGAAATATCTAGGAGAAGTACGGGAATTATATGGTACCGTTACCGTTCGAGGTGCTATACTGTACGTATAAACTCGTTTCGTTCTTCTAGGATGTTTCTAAGGAAATCCATCCAGTAACGGTTAGGAGGTAATCTCCGATCTTATTTTCATCTGTTTATTTCCTAAAGAACCAGGGTTGAGTTTACTGGAAATATCGAACGTTGTTTCGAAGAGACCGGGATCAGATTTGTTATCCGAAAACCACTTCGATCCAACAAGCACGTTTTCGAAATGAAGACAAGAGCATGGAGTCGAAGATGGAGCAGTGAAGTGCAAGGGCTAATCGCTACTAATCCTGAGGGTGATTCCAAAATGGATGTAGTAGGAATAGTGCCTTCGGTTCCGTTCGGACCCGGAACAGACTTGTATGGATGAATGCTATTAGAACATTGTCATTAGAGGACAATAAGCATTCTAAGTGAAAATTCTTTAAAAAGGTAATCGTAGCCTCTAGCCTAATCAACCGGGAATGACTGAAAAGAAGGGGAGATGCAGCAAGGCTAAGTGGGTAGCACCTAATTAGGGTATGTTTATCACCTTTCTAGATACCCTCGGATATTATTATTACTACGATTTATGGAAGGAGCTCAATAAAGGGTGGGAACACCCAGGGTGATAACATAGTCGGTCTATCTAGGTTAGGGATAGTTCGGTCTTGTGTAGCAGGGGATCCCGACGTTGTCCTCGGTATAGTGTTTCTAGACTTGTACTGTGACAGGCGATACCCCAGTGCCTAGTCATTTAGATGGCATCCATTCTCCAATAAGCGCCGTACGGTTTTGATTATGCCCAACTATGCTGAAACGTGAGATGCAAGAATATCAGCTATTTGAATAAGTATTTGTACTTAGACACTATTATAATATCAGATGATTTTGATATGAAATGTTTTGGTTATCGTAAGGTTAAAACCCGTCGTGTTTATTTGTGGAGTGGTCTTATGAGATACCTTTGATTTTCAAAGGATTTTGACAACTTTAATAATTCAAATTAAGTGTGTTTTCTCACGCTGGTTTTCCAGACTGACTCGGGTGTTATTTTATTAAAATGCTCGGGTCAGACCGAGTATTACAGGTTCAGGTTAGGATGCTATGGAGCTCAGGAGACGAGCTGGAGACTGAGACGTATTCTCGTACTTGTTTTATTCCGCTGTAGTGTTTTGTTTGAAATTACCAGCAATTTTGAGGGCAGGTTGTTTTTAACTATCCAGGCTGGTAATTATTGATTTGTGTACTCTGATGTGAAATATGTATATTACAGATTTGAGTTGTGTAAAGAGCTATTGATATTATATATTATTCAGTTCGCTATGAGATTTTGTTTTTTTAGTTTCTTCTTTCTTCTACCTACTTTCTTTTCCCTCAACAATCTGTCATTCCGGCACTCGATCGTTTGGCATGTTATACGATTAGCGTATTAATGTCGATTTTTCGAGGGTCGTGAGGGGCGGGTCGTCACACTATTGTAGTTCACAATGAATACTATTTACTACAATAACAATGATAGATTCCGGTGCAAATTTAAACTACATCAATGAAGGGTTTGTACCTTCAAAATACTTTTCTAAAACTACAAAAATATTAAATGCTGCAGATGGTAGAAAATTGCTAGTTAATTATAAACAATAAAATACAGCTGTTTGTAATAGAGGAATTGGTTTAGAAATTCCACTTATAATGTTTAAAAATTTATCTCATAATGTTATACTAGGATACCCTTTCTTGCATTTGTTATACCCAATAACAAATATATCAAAAGAAAGAATTACTAGTACTATCAATAATCAAGAATTAACATTCAAATTTGTGTCACAACCACAATATCATAAAATTGATATTATTCCAAAAAGCATTAAAAGAAAAGAAAACTTTTTAAACTCTTTATCTCAAGAGATAAATTATAAAAGAATAAAAGAAAAATTATTATTACCACATCTACAACAAAAGGTAAAAGACCTACAAAATTATATTGAAAAAACTATTAGTGTAGATACTCCTAAGCCTTTTGGCAAAGGAAAAAACATGAAATAAGTTTACCTTATGAACTTGACTTTAAAGAAAGTCAAAGTCCAACTAAAGCCAGACCTATAGCTATGTCTCAAAGACATTTAGAAATTTTTAAAAAAGAAATATAAGAGTTATTACAAAAGGGTCTTATTAGACTGTCCAAAAGTCCATGGAGTTATTTGGTATTTTATGTTGAAAATGCAGCTGAATTAGAACGTGGTGTTCCTAGACTAGTTATAAACTATAAATCTTTAAACAAGGCTTTAAGATGGATTAGATATCCAATTCCCAATAAAAAGATTTACTGGAAAGGCTTTATTCAGCCAAAATAATTTCTAAGTTTGATATGAAATATAGATTTTGGCAAATTCAGATCGAAGAGGACGATAGATACAAAACTGCATTTACAATTCCATTTGTCCATTATGAGTGGAATCTAATGCAGTTTGGGTTAAAAATGCCCCTTCATAATTTCAAAAAATTATGAATGATATTTACAGTGCTTATACAGCATTTACCATAGTATATATTGATGATGTACTTATATTCTCTGAATTAATTTATCAACATTTTAAACATTTAAACATTTTCATAAATGTTACTAAAAAATCAGGGTTAGCTAAATCAGCTAAAAAGATAAAAAAAATTCAAACAGAAATTAGATTTCTTTGACATATTATAAAAGATGAAACTATATTTCCTATAGATAGAGCAATTATATTTGCAGAGAAATTTCCAAATGAAATTAAAGATAAAAATCAATTACAAAGGCTTTTGGGAAGCTTATATTATGTTTCTGAATTCTACAAAGATTTAGCTTATGATGCTAAACCATTATTTGAATGATTAAGAAAAAATCTGCCTGCTTGGACAGAAGAACATACAAAGGCAGTAATAAAAATAAAAGCAAAGATAAATGAAATTCCTTGTCTTGCCATTCCTAACCCTAATGCATTTAAAATAGTCGAAATAGATGCATCTGATAAAGGTTATGGTGGTATTCTTAAACAAAAAATTGGTAATAAAGAATCTTTAGTTAGATTCACATCTAGAATTTGGCAAGGACCTAGAGTAAATTACTCTACTGTCAAAAAAGAACTATTAGCAATTGTATTATGCATACAAAAGTTTGAAAGTGATTTATTAAATCAAAAAATCTTGCTAAGGGTAGATTGTAAGTCTACCAAAGAGATTTTGCAAAAGGATGTTAAAAACATCGCATCAAAGCAAATATTTGCCAAATGCCAAGCAATTTTATCAGTATTTGATTTTGATATCGAGTTTATTAAAGGGTCTGATAATTCTTTACCAGACTTCTTAACTCGAGAATTTTTACAGGGAAAATATCAATAATGGAAAAGAAAAAGAAGAAATCAGTAAAACTGCATTATCCCGTCCAATAACGACTTACAAGTCGGTCTTTCAAAAGGATGAAAAACATTAAGAGAAGAAGTCTTAAATACTACTCTGATTGATGAACAGCTCAGAGCTTATGCATACGAGCTAGCAATAAAATCTATCTCAGCAAAAGAATATGTATACCCATACATTTTAATATCTACCATATGGGTATCTCCTATAGAGAGAAAATATATAGATTTGTCAGCTGAGGAGGTTATGACCTTCTATTTGAAAAACTTAATGGATTCCTACCTTTATCCAAAGGATTTTAACTATTATCAAGAAATATTGACCTAAATAGGTTTTGTTCAGTTTGAATCCATCATGAGAACTGGTGGAGAGTAGGCTTTCTCGAAAGCCTCTATTATTAAAATAATTTCCCCAGAGCAATGGGAAGGAGACTTATACAAGTCTAAAGAACTAGCAACATGTTCAAAAAATCCTTATATGAATAAATTGATTTTTAATTACTTTGACTATGTCAAAGCATGGGATTTAGATTTCTCTTATGAAAATAGATGGAGAAAACATAGTTGTTTTATTCAATTTAAAACTCAGAAAACCAATAATTTTCCAAATTGGTTTATCGTTTGGTTTTCAAATTTTGTAATATATCCAATTATTTTATCACAAAAAATAAGTAGTATTTATGAAGAATTCATTCAAGATAATACTTCTATGAAAGATCATGGTTTAATATTTGTCGTACTTTATCGAGTACCTTGGATTATGAAGTAGAATGTTGTTGTAGTCCCAAGAACGCTTCAAAAGCTTGGATTAGTTTTTGAAAACATTTCTTATTTAGGAAGAAGAATTTTAATTAAATGGTGGGATAAATATGAGTTTTTTAAAGACTCTATTTTTTTAGAAAAGGGTTTAATTAACCATGAACCAATCAAAATACAAATTGCACCCTTTCCCAAAAAGGATTTTCCCAAATTATTAAAAGAGCTTATGGCAAGTTCTTCAAAGAAAAAAATTAAAATTGCAACTTAAAGCTATATTTGATTCTGACAACGATGACGAGCTTATGAGCGTGTCCCCAGATAGAAGTTCATGAAGAATCCGGAAAGGAATGGAAGACTGCATGCTAAAAGCAACATGCATAATATCATATGCCACAAGAAGAAGGTTAATGGAGTATGGATTCTCTACGTTTATCTCATTCTACCTAATAGAGGCTATGTCCTGAATGATATACCCTTAACATCAACTCCAGGATTCCCTCCTCCGACAAGATAAAATGCTAAGCAACAAAGTAAGAGCCTATCAAGAGGAATTATTACACATGTATGCTAGATTCCTCACAAAAAGACAAAGAAAACTTTACTTCAAGAAAAGTGAAGGGCTATATATTGCCAGCACAAAAGAAGGTAAAGGAGACTTCAAATCAAAGGAAATAAAGCTAAAGGAGATGTCACATCAAGATGCATTATTAGCTTTTGGAATGCACTTAAACTGACAATTGCCTGTTTATGATAACTAGATAACCTCCTTATATTAACTATATATATGTATGCTATATGTTGTTTGAGATATAAGTTTTAAGTGATATAAAAGCTTGTAGAATAAGTTTGTAATGGCGAAAGGCCAGCTTCTATCCTTGTAAAATAGTTGTAATAATAATATAAGTTCTTCTTCAATATATTATCTAATCCTTTTCTACTCCATATTTAAATAGTATCATTATCATCTACGACTCAAAATAATAAGAAATAAGAGCAAACGAAGGTCCAGTAGCATTTGGTATCAGAGCACGGTGAGGTAGTGAAAGGTTTTCTCATGCTTAAAATCCCCGGAGAGAAGGTACTATTTGTCTTCGTCTTCAATTATTGCTTATTAACAATTTAATTAAAGTATAGTTAAACGAATGATATGTCATTTAGTCATTAGAGTAGGTTGGAATGTAAGGTTAGTAGTGTTACACAACAGAAGTCTGCCCACCATAAGGAGCTACTAGCAGTTGTGTAATATTATACTGATGTGAGACATATCCAACCATAGGACCCGTGGAGTAATACTGTGAAGACCCGTCTCCTCGACTCTCGAAAATCAACACTAATACATCCACGGTATTCACGTGCCATAAATCCAAGTGTTGGGGAGGAAGATTTTCAGGGGTAAAGCAAAGAAAAGATAAAAGATAGAAACAAAAATTCTCACATTACGTTTAAATTTATAAACAGATAGCACATACAACCACTCTCACTAGGGTACATCAGAGTTTTGGTATGAACTAACCCAACCAGGAACAGTTATAACTGCCTACTCCCACAATTGCTGGTACAAACTAAACTTAGGCACAGTGGAAAATAAAAAGATAGATAGATGTCCACATCAGATGCTCTAACTCCATGCTCCAAAAACTCTTCCAGCATGCTTTACCCAAATACTCCAAAAAAAGATCCTGACTACTTGGCTGCCCGAAAAAATAGGGCACCCAGAGTTTAAAGGGAAAACAAAATAAACTCCGGGTCAGTCATGGGACTGGTGTGAGAACTCAAAATACGATGTTTGAAAACAAAAGGTATCTCATAAGACCACACTGCACATAAACACAGACGGGTTTTTACCTTATGACAACCAAATCTTTTTTACGTAAAAATAAGGGATATTATTTTTAATGACATTTCTTTGAAAACACTTGCAAGTAATCTTAGCCAAAATTGTTACATTGATTAAATTCCAGCATATTAGCCATAAACGTGGGTTCTACAAACAAAATGGCAGACACTTATTGGAGAATGCATTTCCATACAAATGACCAGGTGAAGGGACAAACTTCCGGCAGTACATCTCTAGAGGAAATTACCGAGGTCAACAGAACATCTGCACCTCCACCAACACAAGACCAGCCCACCTTTCTCACTAGATAGTACCGAATATGTCATCACCCTGGTCGTTATCGACTTATCTGAGATGTCTCTTAGCATACACCACAATAACTTAAACCCGAACGTTATAGTGGGTAGAACTTTATCTAGAAGGGGATGATCATACCCTAATGGTTGCGAACCACATAGCCTTGCTGCATCCACCCTATTTCGACCATTTTTGGGTGTGAGGTCTGAGGTAACAATCACCTTTCACATAGCATATCAACTTTTCACTTTGAATGCCACATTGCCATTCCATAATCACACAATTGATCTCTACAAACGTATAATTCCTGAGCTCGTACGTCTCAGGAAAGGGTGTAAGCTAAGAGAAGTTGCCTTCTCCGCCACCAAGCAGATAATACGTTCATAGAGATCACTTATGTAACTCGAAATGCAACGTCCAACATTCATCCATACAATTTGTCCAGGTACAGGACAAACCGAAGGCACTCTCCTACCACATCCTGTAGGGGGTACCCCCAAGATTAGTAGCGATTAGTCCTTGCATTAGATATTAACGAAGAGACTACTGCTACTATATGTATATCAGGAGTTTATCCCAAAATGATCAACAAGCAGTCCTTCATTATGAAAATCCCAAATATCATATCCATGTCTTCACTTTGAATACGTAAATTGGTTCGAAGTGGCCTGCGGATTACCCAAATTCGACCCCAGTCCCTTCAAAACAATCATTGAAAAAGATGTTCTGTGAATAGGGAATCGTTCTTTAATTGATTAATTTCTTTTTATCAAAATCACTTTTGGAGATATATATTTCTTAAAACATTATTTCCAGTATATACGGAATCATTAAACCTCTCTTATCAAATCCTATAATTTCTTAAAAACCTTTTTATACTTAACTCGTTTCTGATATTTTGACCTTATCTATCCCACACCTAGGGAAGAGGCCAGTGAGCCAGGGCACTGGTTGCTCCTGAAAATCTCCTTAGTTTAGGCACCTCACATTCGGATCTCATGAATAGAAAAATCCAGTCTACTAGTCGGCTTTTAGTGCCAAGATTAAATCTCTTAATTCGTAGTAGCTTTTCTTTAAATCGTTTGTTTAAATTCCTTTTAAATAAACTATAAAACTTCCAAATCATAATTAAAACACTTAATTATTCCTTTGAAAACATTTATAAAATAATTGGAAAAGAATTGTTAGGTTTAAAGTTATATTTCAAAGGTTATAGAAAAGTGTTGCAAAAAGTGCTTTTTAAGCTATATTGATCAAAACGACTTTTCTATTACTTGAAAATTCATTTTCACAACTCAAATCACTTTTAAAACATTTTAAAAGATTTTTAGAGTTTATTTCATATTTTTAAACAATTTTAAAATATCAATTTCAAAGAAATCCTGTTATGGATTCTGAATTGCAAAACCGAGCTTTTCCCAAAAACTTATTTTTCTCATATTTCAAAATCTACTTATCAAAATATCAATTTTCTTTCTTTGTTTGAAAACTATGGATATAATAGTTTGGAAATTTTTTATCTCAAAGGATTCCGAGCTATACTCTATTCTATATACTCGTTTGACTTTATTGGCGCGAAATCGCGAACCGCCATTACGCGACGCGCCTATTTTGACTAAATTTCCAATTCTTATTCAAACTTCACCAAAACACTTTTAAATGTTTATAAAACATTTCAAACTCATTATTAAACTATTTTAAAGGGGTTTAACTTTTCATATACACCAATTCATTAATATAGAGGAAAGTGATTTCCTTTGTGCTTATCGACGTGTATTTCCGTAACTTGCATATATATTCAACATTCATATTAAACAACCATCATCAACAATCATAATCAAACATATATAACATCCAATAGCATATAATACTATAGTTTTAAGAGTTTTCACCTTAAGTATAAAAAGATTAACTAAAAATTCGCTATAGCTCCGCTATTTGGTTTCCAAAGCTCATGATTCTTCAGACTTAAGCTCCTAGGTGCCTTAACCAAAGCTTGGGGTGGCTTGGGGAGCTTAAGGCCAAGGGTGGAGCAAAGAAGTGGCTCGGCCTTCAATGAAATGGAGCGGAGGCCGTGAAAAACAAGGAGAAAAGATGGAGTTTCAGAATTGTTTTGAGGTGTTTAAGTATATACAACTATATATTATAAATTTAAATTCTTTTTGAAATAAATTTTGTCATAATTTCTCTCAGGGTAGAAGCCATTAAAGAGGAGGACAAAGCTCAGAAAAAATGAAGAAGGAGATGAATGAAAATAAAGAGAAGAGTGTAGGGTATTTATAGGCAAAGAAGAGAGTATAAAAATATCTACACATACATCATCTTTTGCATCACCTTCATCATCACACCCTCCCCCCTAAGCATGGGAAAAGGCCCATCACCCATGTGCCCATCACTTCCATCACTTTAGGGTATACATATGTTGACTTTTGTATGCTTAAGAAGTAAGGAAACTAAAATACCTTATATATTTTATTTTTATACTTAATTATATTTGTATATGTATGTTTATGTGCCTGTTCTTATGTATGCACATGTATATGTATATGTGTATGTTACATATATCCACAACAATGCACAACTTCCACATGTTGTATCGTCACAAATCCCGATTTTGATTTTTGGGTCATATTTTCTCTTTTTAGTTAATATGGATATATTTGTAAACAAATTTTGAAAATAAATTTTCTTATCATTCTTAACTAATAAAAATGATCATATTTTATTTATAAAACCATATAAATTAATATTAATATTTATTTACAAAATTATTGTTATATCGATAAAGCGAAATGAACATTTATTTAAAGTGATATACTTACGGGTTGTTACAGACTCCGCTCCTTAATAGACTTTCATCCTCGAAATTAAGATAAGAAGAAAATAGCCAAAAGGAAATATATTCAATATGATGGGATATATACAAAAGTATGGATAAGTGACTACACCACAGGCGGTGAGTACACTATAAAGATATGAGTTATACAGTTTATTCTTCAATCCTAAACTCTGAATATGCCTTTTTCATTCTATCCTCCATTTCCCAAGTGAAATCCTCAGCATCTTCACTCCATTGAACTTTAACTAACCTTACTACCTTCCTTCTTAATCGTTTCTCATCATGATCAACGATTCGAACAGGCCGTCTAATAATCGCCAAATTCGGTTCTACCTCCAAGTCCTCCTGAGCAACTGTTTCTATGATTTGCTCTGGGCCATGCACATGTTTCATTAAATGAGATACATGAAAGACATTGTGCACTCCCACCAACCTTCCTGGTAATTACACTCGATAAGCTAGTGGGCCGATTCGTTCAAGAATGGGAAATGGTCCAATATATCGAGGTGCTAACTTTCCAGCTCTTCCAAATCTCTCCACTCCTCTCATCAGAGAGACTTTCAGAAATGCTGAATCTCCAACTGAGAATTCCAGATTTCTACGCCTTTGGTCTGCATAACTTTTATGTCTGCTCTAGGCTTCCTTTATCTTATTTCTAATCATATCGACCTTCTCTGAAGCTTCTCGTATCATATTAAGACCAAGTATTAACCGATCTTCGTTTTTGATCCAACATGCTGGTGACCTGCATGGACGATGTAACGACCCGTAAATTTCAACTGTTTTAATAACGTAATTAGTTGAAATTTTAGGAAATTTTAAACGATAAAATTTTGAAATATAAATTTAATATTTGGAATGCGTCTAGTTAAACATAGCGACTGGTAAATTTTCGTCCGAAAATATGAAAGTTTATTTCGCGCGTAAATTTACTTCAATTTAATCAGTTAAAAAGCGATGAAAATAAAATATTTCTGAAACCTAAATATTTTTACATAGAAAAATTCTAAACCATCTTCTGAGCAAGATGTCAGTTCGTCGTTTTTCCAAATTCGGAAATCTTTGGCTCCGTCGATCTTATTTTTCATTGTTTTTCTTGCATTTTCCACTAGTAGAAAATTCGAATTTTTATAATTCAATTATACCACTGATATCTGTATACCATTGTGATCGTCTCGTCGTGCTGATCTCTATGATATATTCGATTGTCAAATTCGGAATCCGGTGTGCGGTGCAATCTGCGAAATGCCAAGCGTATCGGTTCTCGTATTTGGACTATGCCTTTTCGTTGCTTCTCGAGACAACCAAAAGCCAGCAGCTTTTATTATTTTCTAAAATCAACAGCCATTAGACATTATTATTTCTGAATTCTCGGGTTGGACTCTTACCCTTCCATCATTTCACATTTTAATTCCTGGCTCGTGATTCATTTGCTCCTCCTACTTTCATTCTTTGGGTTTTAACCTGTGCTTGCCTCAAAGAAAAGAAAATTGAAACAGTATACAAAGTCATATTTTTTCCAGTAGCCATTTTCCTTCCTCCTCCTTTTGCCAAATCTCACGTTGCACTTCCCTTAGGCCACGGCGGATCCACCCATGCTCCACAAATTCTCCAACATCTAGCGACCAGACCAAAACCCGGCCACACTCATTTTTCATGTCCCTCCCCACCATGGCAGCAACTCTCGCAAACTCATCATGCCCAGCCGATTCCCGACGTCAACAGCCTTCCTCCCCCTCTGCAAACCTCCTCGCCATCTCCTCCAACCACCGCTTCTTCCCTCCACATGGCCGAAACTTTCCCTTAACCATCTCGCCCAAGGCCTTCCCGAAGCACAACCTCTCTCAACCTACCATCGGCCTCCATATCCCGTCCTCCCGTACATGCTCGACTTGCTAGTTCGAACCCAGACGCCTCTTCTTCCCTTTCTCCCCTCAGCCGAGTGTTTATATAAGGTATTATATATATTATATTATGTCTGATAATGTGTAAATATATAGTATATATTAACTATGTTAGTGGGATACGAATATATATACTATATACACATAGATATGTTGTCACTTTTATTGTGTTGTTGTGCAAGTTTGTAGTATGCATGTCGTCATAGTTTAGATGTATGTATAATATAAATTTATTAAATAATAGTAGGTCTGCATTTATCTTTATACTAGTCACGTAAAAAAAATGATTTTACATATATATGTGTAGGTCTGTAAAGAGTACATATAGATTGCTCTTTCGTATTGATTTTTTTTTTATATAAGTTGATTTTGGAAGGGTCAGTAAATGTTGTAGCATTGATAGGTAGAGTAGAAAGAATAATTATATGGTAGTCAAGTAAGCTTTGTAATCCTTTGCTTTATATCCTACTATTCAAATATATTGTTTAAAATGTATGTTATAAATATAAACATCTTATATATACATAGATTGTACAAATTTTGTCTGTATTCAATTTGGCTATAATATGTGTTCACGTACAGGGATGGTTTGGCATTTTCATTCATATAAAATATGATTATATATTAGTTTTTTTGGATATAGCACAGAAGTTTCGTGACAGATCATATGAGTTTAGATATACATTTTTATACTAAGCTTATTGAGTTTATTTTTCGTCTTATCTATAGCATACTCATATATATATGTTAGTCTAACATCTTGTATATGTACAAGATACTTAGTATATTTCGCTGTTATGATATTCGATCCATGTAAGTTTAAGATTTTTCTTTTTGATTATATAATTGGTTATAAATATAAGGCTGCATCTGAGTTGTGCATTCATTGGTATGTTAAGAGTTGCATGTTACCTTGTTTGATTAAGGAAGCAAGTTATTTTATAAAGAATATATATATATAGTTTATATAAGATTTTGTTTTGTTATATATATACATGTAATATGTTGTATATCTATATAAGTAATATTATTGTATTTAAAGGTATACGTTTGATTTTTAATAAATGTAATGTGTAAGTATGTTATAAAAAATGTATATAAAATTGAGAAATTGTTTAAGGAAATATTTTAATATAATATACCTTTCAATTCCATGACATCAACTAATTCTGATGAGTTCTCATCGATTTTCCATTTATCAGCTTTGTCCGTCGTGCCTAATTGCTTCACTGAATCGTGTCCGTCTAGCGTTGTTTTGGAATTCGTGTTTGGATCCACAATTCACTTCCATTTCCGTTCATATCTCTAGCCTCGAAAGGTGAGCACTCACTCACGATTAACGTTCTTTTATTTATTAAATTTGATCTCAATTGAAACGACAATTGAAATATGCTGCTGTTAGTTAATTACACTGTTATATATGATATTACCTGTATCAGTTCACCTATGACATCTGACACCATTATCTGTTAATTATTTATGCAATGATAATACTGTTTGGCTGATAATTGATTGATTGTTGATGTTTATATTGGACGTTAAACTGTTAATGTAAAATGATAAATAGTATGCAATTGAACTCGATATAGAATAGTTAAATGTTTAAAATTGATTAGTTAAATTTGTATAATATGACCCCTTTACCTGTTAAATTTATTGACACGTAGGATTTGTTTAATTACACCTTGAACCACTGAATGTATGTTGTTAAATTGATGTTGTATGAAATTGATTGATAGATACCAAGTGAAGAACCGTAATGTAATAATCTTTAATCTACATGAAATGATAGTGTAGATTCTAGAAATAATTATATTAATTCGTACAAATAACAATGCGAATTAATACGGTTATTTCGGGATTATTTGAATTGATTATTGGATTGATATTGATTGTTGTTATTGCTTGTTTATTTACTTTGACACCATCCCTGTTATCACACTGCAAGTTCCCTTTGTTATGCTTTGATTTTGAATTGAATTGGAATCGGGTTGAAATGATAAATACCCAAATTGAACTTTGACCTTGGATATCGAGAATTAAATAAAACCCGATTGGTCAAATAATTTGATTTAAAATAAAATGAAGATTTTATTTGAATAAATATTATGGTTTTGAAATGAATTTGAAATCTGAATTTTAATGAAAGGAAATTGTAATATTTAATAATCTGAAACAAATTATTAACAATGTAATTGATGAAAGAATGTTGTTTAATTTGAGAAATGATTGAATTAAGTTTGAAATGATTTAATAATTAAGTTTGAAATTATAATTAAGTTTGAAATTATTAAACTTTGAAATGATTTAATAATTAAGTTTGAAATTATAATTAAGTTTGAAATTATTAAACTTTGAAATTATTTAATAATTAAGTTTTGAATTATTTAATAATTAAATAAGATTGAATTATTTAATGATTAAATTAAATTGAATTTTTGAATAAGTGAATTTTACTTCGTAATAATTGAAATTGAGTTTCTTTATTAATTAAGTTTTGGAAAATTATTTAAGAAAGTAAATAAGTGAAATTGAATTTCTTTAACAAGAAATGAAATGTGATATTTTTGGAATTAATGTAAGACTTGTAATTGAAAGAATTGATTTGACGAATTTAGTTTAATTCAAATTGTAAGTTTTGAAATAAGGAAGTTGAATTTTAAATAATTGATTTAATGAATTGAAAATTTGATAGAAATTGTTTTGAATGATAAAGTAACTTAACGAATATTGAATGAAATCGGTAAATGAATTTGAATTGATTTGAATGTTAAAATAAATTGATTTAAATGATTTCGGGATGAAACTTATATACGAATTTGAATCAATATTTGAATTGTTTTAAATAAAGATTGAAATTGAATTATAAGGTTTTGAAATGGTAATTTGGAAGTTTTGAAACGTAAATTATGAAAATTGATTTGGAAAGACAAATGAAATGTTGGTTTACAAATTCTAATTTAAATTGAATTTGATTTGGTTTTGAAATATATAAATGACCAATCGGTGTAATAATTACGGAAGTTATTAAAGAGACCAGAATTCGGTTATGGATATACTCTCTATCTAAACCGAAAACCACTTTAATAACTATACGCGGAGTGATGATCCAGAATGAAGTGGTTGGAATGATGTACGTGTTGACTGAAGAAAGTGAACGATGATGGATAGCCTTGATACTTGTGTCAAATTGGAAATGACTAAAACAGGAGCTGTGCCGGGCCAATGGAGGATTTGCTACCTCAAGTGGACACACTTCTTCGAACTACTTATTACTTGTTGTCGATTGGTGCACCCTTGATTTTGGGAGTGTTGTTTCACGGTGTTGCGGGCGCTGCGGCGTTGCGTTCTCACCAGTCCGGATCAGGCGAACGGTAGTATCACTACCTTGGGTATTGCCTCATGTGCCTTGTCATACTTGTATTCCATTTATGCGCGACCACTACGATTTTGATTTGTACCTTTAGTATATGGATTGCCCTCTGGTGACTTCCGGTTTTGGGGAAACTACGGTCTTGTATATGCTTTTGGGAATAAAAATGTGTTAAGGGTGGAATGGGCCATGACTTAACGCTATTTTGATATCTTATTATTACTGATAGACATTATCTACTTAGCGTATATTACTACCTAGTAGATAGTTTGACGGATCCTTAAAGGATGGTTATTCCAAACATCCTTTGAGTTACTTGTATTTCAATTGCTATTTCACTTGAGTTGGATTTATTAATATAAGAATGTTAATCCTGACTCGAGTGTTTTGTATTTTGCTTTACGCTCGGGTCAGACTGAGTGTACCAGTATTCGAGACTCACCTTTGAAGTTGGAGCTTTGCTTGAAGATCCAGCCATCTATTCTGCCTTCAGTATTCGATGATTCCAGTGATGTATTCTGATTTGTATCTGATGTATCATATTACTCTTCTGTTGTAAACTCTGATGTATTTTATATATTCATATAGTAGCTTCATGAACTACTATCTCTTTTATTTCCGCTGCACTTATTACTCTGTGTCTGTGATCTGTGATTATTTATTTACTGTATATGTTCAGTTTTGCCAAATTTAAATTAACAACGCGGTATTTTGAGCAATTCAACTCCGGCATGAGTGTCTACCTATACACTTATAATGGATGCGAATGGTCCAAAATGGCGGTCGTTACAGACGATCATATAGAGCTTCATACGGTGCCATGCCGATACTAGCTTGATAATTGTTGTTAAAGGAGAATTCTACTAATTGCAAATGATTTTCCCATGAGCCGCCAAAGTCTAGAATACATGCTTTTAGAAGGTCTTCCAAAATGCGGTTGACTCTCTCCGTCTATCCATTAGTTTGGAGGTGATAGGCAGTGCTTATATTCAGCCTTGTTCCCAAAGCTGTCTGTAATGCTTTCCAAAATTGACTAGTAAAGATTGGATCCCGATCGCTTACTACACTGCTTGGAACTCCATGTAATCAAACAATCTCCTTTATATATATCTCGGTAAAGCTTGCAGCTGTCCTTGTTGGCTTTACTGGAATGAAGTGTGCACTTTTAGTTAATCGATCTATGATAACCCAAATGTCTTCATTTCTCTTCCTTGTTCGAGGTAAGCCATCAATGAAATCCATTGATATTTGATCCCACTTCCAAATTGGAATTTCTTGAGGTTGAAGTAACCCTGCAATTTTCTGTTGGTCGCTTTTGACTTGTTGACAATTCACGCATCGGCTAACATAAATGGATATGTCCCTTTTCATACTTCTTCACCAAAATGTGCGCTTCATATCTCTATACATTTTGTTAACTCCCGGATGAATGTTGAGTTTGGATTTGTGACATTCAGCTAAGACCTCCTACCTAAGATTTTCCACATCTGGAACACAAATTCACTCATTCAACCATAATACTCCATGGTTATCAAATTCAAAGCTTGAATTCTGCCCTTTGTATTTATCTTTAAAAATCTTCTTTAGGAATTGATCTTCTTTTAGCTTGCTGGAAATTCTTTCCAGAAGACTTGGAGTTACTGCAAAATAAGAAATAACAGCATTTTTCCTACTCAATGCATCTACCACTACATTGGCTTTCCTGGGTGTATATAGAATATCTAGATCATAAGATGCGAGAAATTCTAGCCAACGTTGTTGCATCATGTTTAAATCCTTCTGAGCAAAATGATACTTTAAAGATTTATGATCCATAAAGAGCTCACACTTTTCACCTAATTAAAAGAGGGAAATTTAATTACTAAGGTCAATTCAAAGTTTTATTGAAATAAACTATAAAAAATTCTTACCCACCAAATAGTGCCTCCATATTTTCAATGCAAACACCACGACTAATAATTCTAAGTCCCATGTTGCATAAATTTTCTCATGAATCTTTAGCTGTCTACTTGCATAAGCAATCACCTTTCCTTCCTGCATCAAAACTGCACCAACTCCTTCTCCATAAGCATCTGTATAAACAGTTAATCCACTATTTCCATTTATTTTGGTGGTGTACGTGTATGCGTGAGTTGTACTGGGTTGTAAATTTTGTTGTAGGCATGTGTTGTAGTGCATGTGTGAGTTGTATGTACTTGTTTATTTGGAATATAAATATGGCTTGTGTTGCTTGGAACTTCTCCAAGTAATTACACTACCAGTGTTATCAAAAACGAATTAGTGTAAATAACGAATTGAATAATGAATTGTATACACGTAATGATTATGGAATGGATCTAATGAAATTTATTATGGTATGGATTTAATGAAATTGGAAAACTTGCCTACATACTGTAACCACCTACCTTTTCGACCCTCAAAAGTCGATACTAATACATCCATGGAATTCACATGCCGAGCATCTGACCGTCGAAAAGACAGATTATTGGGGTGAAAGAAAATAGAAGACAGAATTGAATTTCACAATATGACAAGTAATATATAATATACCAATGATCTTTACAAAAGAAAACTGTAATATACATACATCAATTAGAGTAAACTAACCTGTCATCAGCCTGGACAGTTATAACAACCCGTCCTCACAAATGCAGATAAAAACAAAACAAGAAATGTAGTAGAAATAAAGATACGTGAATACATCTTAGAGTCATCTAGCTCGTCTCCTAAAGCTCCCAAGCATCCATAACTAAATCTAAAAATATTCTCGGACTGATCCAAGCATTATAAGAAAATAATACTTGGATCAGTCTGGTAAACCAGCATGAGAAACACAAATCATATAGATTTTTACTGTTACAAAACCTTTCAAAATAAAGGCATCTCGTAAGAACACGCTGCACAAGAACACGGATGGATTTTTACCTTATAATAACTAAACTATTTCTATTAGAAAATCCAGTGATATAATAATAAAGTCTAGCTGTGTTGTGTGTGAGTGTACAACACATTAATTATAGGTATACAAATCAACCCGCTTACGAACATTCGCTAATTGTGTAAGATTTCCATGGAGGGGCCCTTAGAACTTCTGGGACGGTCCTCCTGCATAAGGATTAGAGATATATTTCTGAATCATCGTACATCCTAGCTAATATACAATAGGAAATACATAGCTAGCTAAACAAGCTGAGTGCATCGCTGATGCATGCATAAAAATTGTAGGTAACTCTAGGGTAGAGTCGACTGCTCTTTCATAGGCTACTAGCCCTTTGGCTATGCATCATATCTCTAGTTTTAGTCATTTCCACTGGTGAGGCTATGTCTGACATTCTAGCATACGAGTCACCACTCGATCGGATCTTGGGACCACACAGAAATTCCCATACCTCAACAGGTCGTGGAATCACACATGGATTCCCACATCTTAATAGATTTCGGAATCACACATGGATTCCCATACCTCAACTGGTCTCGAAATCACACATGGATCCCCACATCTAAAAACATCACGAACAATTACATGTGTTTTAGCATCTTAAACATATCTCGAATCTCTATATAGATTCCAGCATCTCGAACCAATCATGAACCATTTCGAAAGCATAGAACACATATATGGTTTTGGAGTGATTATGGTTTCAAGTCATCCCATATAAGTACACCCATCCGCTTATCGAGCGCTCCAAAACTAATCGATAGTTTTCGGTAATCTCAACTCTGGTTTTGTGGAAAATAAACAGATAGTACATAAGATTAGAGATCACCTCCTAACCATTTAAGCGGATGGAACTCCTTCTCCACAAGCATCTGTATAAACAGTTAATCCACTATTTCCATTTATTTTGGTGGTGTACGTGTATGCGTGAGTTGTACTGGGTTGTAAATTTTGTTGTAGGCATGTGTTGTAGTGCATGTGTGAGTTGTATGTACTTGTTTATTTGGAATATAAATATGGCTTGTGTTGCTTGGAACTTCTCCAAGTAATTACACTACCAGTGTTATCAAAAACGAATTAGTGTAAATAACGAATTGAATAATGAATTGTATACACGTAATGATTATGGAATGGATCTAATGAAATTTATTATGGTATGGATTTAATGAAATTGGAAAACTTGCCTACATACTGTAACCACCTACCTTTTCGACCCTCAAAAGTCGATACTAATACATCCATGGAATTCACATGCCGAGCATCTGACCGTCGGACAGACAGATTATTGGGGTGAAAGAAAATAGAAGACAGAATTGAATTTCACAATGTGACAAGTAATATATAATATACCAATGATCTTTACAAAAGAAAACTGTAATATACATACATCAATTAGAGTAAACTAACATATCATCAGCCTGGACAGTTATAACAACTTGTCCTCACAAATGCAGATAAAATCAAAACAAGAAATGTAGTAGAAATAAAGATACGTGAATACATCTTAGAGTCATCTAGCTCGTCTCCTAAAGCTCCCAAGCATCCATAACTAAATCTGAAAATATTCTCGGACTGATCCAAGCATTATAAGAAAATAATACTTGGATCAGTCTGGTAAACCAGCATGAGAAACACAAATCATATAGATTTTTACTGTTACAAAACCTTTCAAAATAAAGGCATCTCGTAAGAACACGCTGCACAAGAACACGGATGGATTTTTACCTTATAATAACTAAACTATTTCTATTAGAAAATCCAGTGATATAATAATAAAGTCTAGTTGTGTTGTGTGTGAGTGTACAACACATTAATTATAGGTATACAAATCAACCCGCTTACGAACATTCGCTAATTGTGTAAGATTTCCATGGAGGGGCCCTTAGAACTTCTGGGACGGTCCTCCTGCATAAGGATTAGAGATATATTTCTGAAGCATCGTACACTCTAGCTAATATACAATAGGAAATACATAGCTAGCTAAACAAGCTGAGTGCATCGCTGACGCATGCATAAAAATTGTAGGTAACTCTAGGGTAGAGTCGACTGCTCTTTCATAGGCTACTAGCCCTTTGGCTATGCATCATATCTCTAGTTTTAGTCATTTCCACTGGTGAGGCTATGTCTGACATTCCAGCATACGAGTCACCACTCGATCAGATCTCGAGACCAGACATAAATTCCCATACCTCAATAGGTCGTGGAATCACACATGGATTCCCACATCTTAATAGATTTTGGAATCACACATGGATTCCCATACCTCAACTGGTCTCGAAATCACACATGGATCCCCACATCTAAAAACATCACGAACAATTACATGTGTTTTAGCATCTTAAACATATCTTGAATCTCTATATAGATTCCAGCATCTCGAACCAATCATGAACCTTTTCGAAAGCATAGAACACGTATATGGTTTTGGAGTGATTATGGTTTCAAGTCATCCCATATAAGTACACCCATCCGCTTATCGAGCGCTCCAAAACTAATCGATAGTTTTCGGTAATCTCAACTCTGGTTTTGTGGAAAATAAACAGATAGTACATAAGATTAGAGATCACCTCCTAACCATTTAAGCGGATGGATTTCCTTATCATTTGTCCTAGATGAGCAAAACGAGTTTATACATATATTCAAAAAACAATAACACTTTCAATACTTGGAAAATGTAACCATATATTTATCTCAACGTTATAAGTATATTCACAAAACACTACACCTTCAATAATTGGAAAATGTAACCATATACTTATCTCAACGGGACAAGTGTATTCACAAAACACTACATTTTCAATACTATACTTATTTGAGTTAAAACAAAAGTCATTTGAAAACATTGTTTATTATAAACCCAGAATACTTTACTTTTTATAAAATTCCTTTTTATAAATCACTTTTATAAAACTCATTTCTATCTCCTTTCTACAAATCACTTTCATAGTTATAAAACTTCTTTTATAGATCTCCAAATTTAATTAATAAACTCCTTTTATAAATCTCCAAAATTACTTATAAAACTCCTTTTATAAATCTCCAAATTAAATCTCATATACTTATTACAAATCTTCGATTTCAAG
Organism: Allium fistulosum; assembly: GCA_030737815.1. Classification (NCBI taxonomy): domain Eukaryota; kingdom Viridiplantae; phylum Streptophyta; class Magnoliopsida; order Asparagales; family Amaryllidaceae; genus Allium; species Allium fistulosum. The sequence goes on from CM060903.1 coordinate 1,183,873,581, forward strand.
ATAGAACTAAATATTTTCCATAAAACGATCATTTCATATATCACTATAAATTCACGAATATGATTTATTAATTCAAATTATCAAAATGATATCATTTCCTTTTTATAAAATATCAATTATAAATCTATTCTTTTATTTATAAAATACCATTTATAGATCTTGCTTTTATTTATAAAATACCATTTATAAATCTATTCTTTCTATACAACATTTTATATAAAACATTTCACAAATATTTATTCAAAAATATTTCTATCTTCTTTAAAAACAGAATCACTTTATATAAAAGATAAACTCCTTTTTCTTTATAATAAGTATTATATCAACTTTTCTAATAAATACTTCCCAAAAATACAATTATTACTTTTCCAAAAATCCTTTAAAGTCTTTTTCAAAGACATCGGGATTTACCATTACAAAAATCCTTTTCATTTACTGAACACATTTTATAAATCCAATTTAAAAAAATCAACTGTATAAAATCATTCCTTCAAACCAAAGCCTTTTCCAAATCAAAAACAACAAATACTAGTATTTCAAAATACTATAACGAGGCCCAGTGCTACTCTACACTTAACCAATGTTATCACTAATTTCATTTTAAAATGAATTCAATTTTTGCAACATATCAAAGTCACGACCAATATGGGCAGGCTACCAAGCCTCTAGCACTTAATAATTAATAATCAATAGTTAATACATCATTTATCCAATATTAATTAATCCACATGTTAATTAATTTCAAAAACCATCATTTTACTTTGCAAGCATAGAACGGGGATTTATTCTGCTTAATAGATGTCCAAAATAATTTATTCAATTAATTATAGTGGAATAGTATTTTATTCTGCTAAATAGATATCACGAATGAAGTATAATTAATTTAACCACGTTTTTATTAAAATCAACGTAATTATATTCGCAACTATTAATTTATCAATATTTTATACTTTGTTAAAATGTCAGCAAGTTATACCATAATATTGTACTCGTCAATACGAGTCTAACGCAAAAATCTACTGGTTAATCGGATTTAAAATGAGCGAGGTATCACATTTTAAAATTAACATACTTAATTTATAATTTAAACAAATAAAATAAAATTATTTCTCACCAAACAAACCAAGCCGGCTCAACAACCAACACACCCGAAACTCACTTCCTACAGTAACCAGCCTTCTTCAAAGTCAAAATTCGCATTCAAGTAACAAAACCAAAGCGAGGCCGCCTCAATTAACTCCCCATCGCTGACGCTTTGACCATCAATCACCGCTACCACCTCCGTCATTCGAACGCCAACACCTAACCGCACCTCCGACCAACACCTTGTTGAACTTGATGCATCACATCACCGCCAACATACCCTCAAACGCGACCCAAAACCAAAAGCCTTAAAACCTTAAAACAACCTCGACCGGCCACCTCCGACCACTGCACCCTCTCCGACAACGACTGCCATCACCGCCTTGACCCTATGCCACTCCAAGAGCCGCCGCTCCTTCCTTAGCCACCTACGACGTTGGCAATTTCAAAAAGAATGGAAGTCACACACCACGGCTAATTACGGCCACCTGACACCTTGCGGCCACCACCAAAAATCACAACTCGTTGATTTGAACCCAACCATACTCTCTGACCTTCATTCTGTGGTTGTCAAAAAATGACCACAATTCGACAACAACTGTTATTGACCAATTTCGACCACCACACTCGACGAAACGACAAGCAACTATTTTTAGAAAATACTAGGGATGATAATGAACAACTTTGCAGTTGGATATTTTGGTTGAAAGTGGTTAGATTGGGAGAAAATGATTTTTGAAGTAAGGAGATGATATTGTTTTCTTTTTATAGGAAGAAGAAAATAAAAGGAGGAGAAGAAGAAGAGAGCGTAGAAGTGAAATGAAGTGAGTGAAGTATGGATGTGCATATACTTATCACCAAAACCAACTACATTACTTTACTTCACACTTAAGCAAAATCAAATTCAACCATCACATCAGAAAGGCAAATCACAATTAATGTCTTATTGAAAAAAACTTACTTTTGATTTGATTTGTTTCGGGTACTCCGCTATGCAATATTTCGTTCGCGTATAGACCGTGAATGATAGAAATAAAAATACGATCGTGCACAATAATGCGTCATGATCACAAAACAAAATTAAGATGCACTGGTTATTTTATTCTTGTTAACCCAAAAAATGGATCAACACCCAAGATTAGAATATGAAAGCACCAGCTCTGTTGGAATACGGTAAAGACAATATATAACAGTAATGGAGTAAAAGAAATAAGAGGGGAACATAGAGATTTTTATAGTGGTTCGGCTTTTAACTAAGCCTACGTCCACTTTATAGTTGCTTGATCTTGTTTGTAGGAGATTACGAAGTGTTTGAGAGAGAAAGAGTCACAAATACAAGGGTTGGACAAGTTTTAAGTCCTAGAATTGCCTATAATAGCTGCCCTGGTGACTATTGTGAAGAGGTAAGAGTTGAAGAAGAGATAGAGTTGATGTGTATTGATAGCAGAATCCAGGTCCTATTTTGGTTTCTCCATGCTTTGTATTTATAGGGGTAGTAGTCGTATTGGGCCCGAAGGAGAGTCGAAGCTAAGTCCAGAACTCGGCCTGGAAGGATGTGTGAGGTTGCAAGCTCAAATGAGAAACATAGAGATGTCGACAACGACCTCTCATGTTGGTACCGACATGTGTGCTTAAATCCAAATGCACCTAGACCTTTTGCATTTCCTTTTCTATATTATTTCAAAGTGCCCTATATTGTCACAATTGATCATTGTCATCCAAAATAATTCATCATCTACTTTTCTTTAAAACAGCCCAGTATCAGCCTTTTTGCCTAAGAGGTCAGTAGTGACTTTGATCCTTAGCTCGGAATGACTTGTACTTTTTACGGCCCTCTTCTAATTCCATATGAAGGTGTCCGAAGAAGTCATAATGCCTATGGGGTTAACATGAGAAGTCGGTACCTAAATAGGAGGTCGGCACTGACATCCCCCCTAAGTGTATTTTTCATTCAAATTTCTTGATCTCCATTCTCTAGTCTTTTTAAGTGTGCCTCCAAGTTTTCAAGTCATTTCGTCCTCGTTTGAATCTTTTAAGTCTAGTTGAAATTTTCTTTGCTTAAAAGCAGGCTAACAATTTTCTTTTATTTTTAAAAATACCAACGTTTACCGTAAAATACGTCAAACGATAATTTAAATATTTTTCAAACTAAAAATTATGGAAAAATCCTGTAAACTCATAAAAAAATATGTTATTAAAAATCAAGTCAGTTTACTAACAATTGATTTTATTATTATTTATTACATTGGAATCAAATTTGAATATTTAAATAAATTAAATATTCTAATTTGAAACGTTAAAAATTTCGGGTCGTTACATTCTTCCCCCCTTAAAAGAATTTCGTCCCCGACATTTCATCACTATAAAATCTAGAAAAACTAAGCCTACATAAATACTTAACATTTTCCATAAGCTCGTACGATGTATGTAGATCATCTGTATGCAACATCTGGTTCGATCAATTACTCGTGATTCTTCAAGATATTTCAAGGGTATATTTGGTTAAGATTTGATAGTCGGTTATTTAACTATCAATTAAATCAAAGGTTTAATTTCATAAGAAACCAAGCACGATTAAACACAGAAGCAGCCCTATGCCTCATTAATTAATATTTTCATTAATTAAACCCACTTTGTAAATATTTGTATCAAAATATTTTTACAAAGATATACATAAGTATACTACTCACTCACTATTCATTTATACTCTTTCAATGTTTGAAAAAATATCTATATACTTATCTCATTGGTATAAGTATATTCACAAAATACTATACTTTCAATACATGGAAAATGTATCCATATACTTACCTCTACGGTAGATATTCACAAAAAACTGCACTTTCAATACTTGGAAAATGTATTCATATACTTACCTCTACGGTATAAGTATATTCACAAAGCACTACACTTTCAATACTTGGAAAATGTAATCATATATTTATCTCAATGGTATAAGTATATTCACAAAACACTACACCTTCAATACTTTGAAAATGTAACCATATACTTATCTCAATGGGATAAGTATATTCACAAAACATTACACTTTCAATACTTGGAAAATGTAACCATATACTTATCCCAATGGGATGAGTATATTCACAAAACACTACACCTACAGTACTTGGAAAATGTAACCATATACTTATCTCAACGGAATAAGTATATTCATAAAATACTACACTTTCAATACTATACTTATTTGGGTTAAAACAAAAGTCATTTGAAAACTTTGTTCATTATAAACCTAAACCACTTTCCTTTTTATAAAATTTCTTTTTATAAATCACTTTTAAAAAACTCCTTTATAAAACTATTTTCTATTTATAAATCTCCTTTCTATAAATCACTTTCACGTTTAAAAACTTCTTTTATAGATCTCCAAATTTAATTTATAAACTCCTTTTATAAATCTCAAAAATTATTTATAAAATTCCTTTTATAAATCTCCAAATTAAATCTTATATACTTATTACAAATTTTCGGTTTCAAGATAGAATCAAATATTTTCCATAAAACAATCATTGCACATATCACTATAAATTCAAATACGCGATTTATTAATTCAGATTATATTATCAAAATGATATCATTTCCTTTTTATAAACTATCGTTTATAAATCTATGCTTTTATTTATAAAATAACATTTATAAATCTCTCTTTTATTAATAAAATACCATTTATAAACCTATTCTTTATATACAACATTTTATATAAAACGTTTCACAAATATTTATTGAAAAATATTTCTATCTTCTTTAAAAACAGAATCATTTTATTATAAAAGTAAAACTCCTTTTTCTTTACAATTAACATTATATTAACATTTCGGTATAATAAATACTTCCCAAAAATACTATTCTTACTTTTCCAAAAATCCTTTAAAATCTTTTTCACAGACATCGGGTTTATCTTCATAAAAACCCTTTACATTTATAAACACATTTTATAAATCCAATTTGAAAAAAAATCAACTTTATAAAACCATTCCTTCTAACCAAAGCCATTTTCAAATCAAATACTAGTATTTCAAAATACTATAACGAGGCCCATGGCTACTATACACTTAACCAACGTTATTGCTATTTTCATTCTAAAAAGAAATCAACTTTTGCGACATACCAAAGTCACAACTAATATGGCCAGACAACCAAGCTTCCGGCACTCAACAATTAACAATAATAATTAACACATCATTTATCCACTATTAATTAATCAACATATCAATTAACTTCAAAAATCATCATTATACTTTGCAAGCACTGAACGGGTATTTTTCATACCGAATAGATGTCCAAAATAATCTATTCAATTAATTATAGCAGTACGATGTTTTATTCTGCTAAATAGTTATCACGAACGAAGTACAATTAATTTAACCACATTATTATTAAAATCAACTAACTATATTTGCCACTATTAATTTATCAATATTTTATACTTCGTTAAACTATCAACTAGTTATACCATAATGTTGTACTTGTTAATACGAGTCTAACGCAAAAATCCATGAGTTAATCGGATTTAAAATGAGCGAGATATCACATTTTAAAATTAACATACTTAACTTATAATTTAAACAAATAAAATAAAATTATTTCTCACCAAACAAACCAAGCCCGACCCAACAACCAACACACCCAGAACCTGCTTCCTATAGTAACCCACCTTTTCCAAATCAAAAGTCGCGTTCCAGTAACAAAACAAAAACGAGGCCGTGTTGATCAACTCCCTCGCTGATGCTTCGACCATCTATCATCGCTGCCACCTCTTCCATTCGAACATCGACACCAAACCGACCAACATCTTGTTGAACTCGATGCATCACATCACCACCATCACGCCCTCAAATGCGACCCAAAAACTAAAGCCCTAAAACCCTAAAACGAACTCGATCGGCCACTTCTGACCACCACACCCTCTCCGACCACCACCGCCATATCCGCCTTGACCCAATGTCGTTCCTAGAGCCCTCCTCCTCTTCTAGCTGCCTACGACATTGGCAATTTCAAAATGAACAAAAATCGTTCATCTCACCACCACGGTCAACTTCGGCCACCTAACACCTTGTGACTACCACCAAAAATAACAACTCAACGATACGGAACCAACCACAATCTATGATCTCCATTCCATGATTGTCAAATATTGAGCATAATTCAACAATCACTGTTATCGGTAAATTCTTGCCATCACACTTGATGGAACGACAAGCAACTATTTTTTGAAAATACTAGGGATGACAATGAACAACTTTGCAGTTGGAAGTTTTGGTTGATAGTGGATAGATTGGGAGAAAATGATTTTGAAGTAAGGAGATAGTATTCTTTTCTTTTACAGGAAGAAGAAAATAAAAGAAGGAGAAGAAGAAAGAGTGCAGAAGTGAAATAAAGTCAGTGAAGTATTGATGTGCGTATACTTATCACAAAAACCAACTACATTACTTTACTTCACACTTAAGCAAAACCAAAATCAACCATCACATCAAAAAGGAAAATCACAATTAATGGCTTGTTGAAAAAACTTGTTTTTGATTTGATTTGTTTCGGGTACTCCGTTACTCAATATGCCGTTCACGTATAGACCGTGAACGATAGAAATAAAAATATGATCACACACAACAATGTACCACGATCACAAAACAACAATAAAATACACTGGTTATTTTAGTCTTTTTTATTTTCAAAAATACTAACATTTGTTGTAAAATACGTCAAACGATAATTAAATATTTTCTGAACTAAAAATTAAGGAAAAATCCTACAAATTCATAAAAAAATATGTCATTATAAATAAAGTCATTTTATCAACAATTGATTCTCTTATTATTTATTACATTCAAATCAAATTTGAATATTGAAATAAAATAAATTTTCCATTCGAAACATTAAAAATTTAGGGTCGTTCCTCTTTTTTGTACTAGTAAATTGTTAGGAATTTGTTAATAATAAATTGTTATTTGTACAAAGGATAAAAATGTAGAATAAAAGAATTCTATTAAGATTTTATGGATTTAGGTGATATTTTAATTCGTTGGAATTTGGGATGCTGCAAGTAGATTTCTAGGTGTTATTAGGTTTAAAATAAATATAAGTGCGATGTTTGAAATGACAAGGAATGGACATAAAAAGAAAGAGATGTACAAAATAAGGATATTCACCGTATTTTATACTATCTATTCCCAATAGTAAAAATATAGTTCCAAGTAATTACAAATATCACACAAATCTCTCTTTTTGGATAAGATATAAAAATTTATAGTACTAACAATTTATGATAGAAATGTAGTTTCAATGCATTAAAATGCAACAAACCCCAAGAGTTAAATAGGAAGATATGGACGCGATAAGAATACCCTAAAAGATAAAATGTGAAATACCAATAAAATTGAAAAGTAAACAAAAAGGAAATCTGAAGGAAAGGCAAGAAGAAATAAAACGATAAAATGGGAATAGAGATAGAAAATGGGAAAATGGATAAAAAGAATGGAAAATGGTATTATGAACTTGATAAAAAGAAAGCGGTAAATGAACTTAAAGTAAAAGAAAAGGATACATGTATAATGAAATAAGACCTAGGGACAACGATAAACTATAGATGTAAGGTAATTAAGTAAGTGTGAATATATATATATGTGTGTGTGTGTGTAGCCTCAAATATGAGTTTATGATTGGTGCGAACTATTATAGTTAAAGTATAGTTAAATGAATGATATGACATTTGTCATTAGAGTAGGTTGGAATACGAGGTCAGTAGTATTACACAATAGAAGTCTGCCCATCGCAATCTACTAGCAGTTGTGTAACCTTATACGGATGTGAGACATATCCAACCATAGGACCCGTGTAGTATATACATTTGCGTATAGATAAAGGAATACACCAAATAGATAGAGTAGTCTGGTTCAAATATATTTTTTAAGGGGGTATTGCCTTGATTGTATTAGGAAATCAAAATGAGATAATGAGAAGGATCGGGCACTACAGCATGGTTGGTACATATGGTATCACCAAATATGACATAATATTATAAACAATTGTCAGGGGTAGGGCTGCGTAGGGCGATACGTCATCAATCATTAGCGGTCAACAGGAAAGACAAGGTTGCACCTAACTAGTCTTCACCTCCTACCAGGGTAGACTCAGTTGGGTTATGCACCACCATAGTTGTTTGCTAGTTTGTTTATTAGGTCAAGGCTAGTTAACCCAAAGAGAGTTCTTTTTAATTGGTTAGGGTGGTGGTCCGTTGAACCGAATCCACAATAAGAAGCAGAAAAAGTAGTAAATCCCTAAAGCGAGATAGAGTACGACATACTATTTTGAAAAGCCATCATTTGGCACTATGGGAGTATCTCGAGTTATACAGTGACGAGACCATAACACAGCGAGGACGATGGATCCTGATGGGGTGCTGATTGAGAGATACTAGTAGGGAAAGTATCTAGGTTCATTGGGGACCGTGGTACTTATATTTATATATATGTACGTAGCTATGATTCTAAAATAGATAGATGGGAATGGATTGTACGTGACCATGGAGTGGAGACGACTAATTAAAATGTAAACAGACATAACATAAGATAGAGAACAATTGGCATAAACTAGTGTTATGTACAAAGTACATATTTTACCAGTCACTAGAATGTTGTTCTGAACCCTTCCGCGTTCCAACCTATAGGATATCTTGAAGGATAGGCACTGGTGCTTGGTGCATTCGGTGCTGACAAGCACACCAGACCTTGGAAGTGTCATATCTTGATCAATAGTTATATGACTTATTATATTTTATTTATTCTTCTATGACTTATATTGTTAGTGCTTTGATATACTTCCATTGCTTTATTTGTAGGATACCAAACCAACGATCTATACTTTGGTGGACTTGGATTTTCAATTTAGGAAAAATTTAGGCCCACTGCGGTGCATTTCGTTACAGGCTTAAAGCATTAGAAGTGAAACACTGTTCAATAGAGAATTTTCTCCTTAGTTATATGGGGTTAGTATCACAGTCAACTATAATCAACTTAAAGTCAAAGTCTATGGTCAGAGCAATACGGTTAATAATAACTGTTACTATTGAACCAAGGACTTTTTGTTTGGTCTATTCTAGTTGATTGTGGATGATGTTATAATTTTGACCAAACCAAATTCCATACGTCCTAATATGATATAGAGTTGATGAAGAGAATTGGTGTAAATAATCTTTACTACTAGATATCACTTATAATTAGTAAAATTGAATTTTACCAAAAAGATGTATAGGCAATAAATTCAGTCAAAAGATCACACCACTAGCTAAGGTAATGTGTGAAAGTTAATATTTTAATTGTTCAATATTAGTCTCTGACTGAATTTACACCTTTTAGTTGCACAACCGAAATGATTAATACTCCAAATAAACTATATGATTTAATTAATTTATAACCGTTATAAATTAGTTAAATTAGTTTCTATTTGTAAAATATAATCATTAAATTTTATTTGATGTTTGAATACCATTAGTATTTAATGAAATGCATGTATATACAAGGTTATGCATATGCATATTGATACGAGATATCGGTAGAACATTTAAATTGGATTTAAGTGGAATAAATACTAAACATGTTTGGAAATTTTTGAGGTCCATTCCTCCTCATTCTATGACCATAAAAGGGTAAGGGAAAGGAAGAGTTTTTCCAAATTGAAATGAAAAGGCTAAAGCATAATTAAAGGAAGGTGAATCACCTCTATCTTTTATTGCCTCCTTTAAGAGATTTATTTTCATCTAGTCATTTGCTATTCTCTCATCTTCTTTCCCAACCAAAATTTAATGGCTTCTAAATCTTAAAAAACATTTCAAAATCAAAATCATATAAAATCAAAAACAAAAGATGGTTCTTATCTCTTGATTCCCGCAAGATCCAAAGACTGATTCAACTGAATCTAGGAGCATCGATTCATCATTCATAGTGTGGCTTTTGGCGATATCATATGGTATTACTCCGATTTAATTTATTTTTGTGTTTCTCCATTTCATATGCTTGGATAATATTTGATTTATCTTGTGTTTTAACTATTCATCTCTCAACATGTAATTCAAATCCCCTTTTATTTGTCTCAATTAAAAAGTAGGTTTATTATATGTTTGTGATTCAGATCCACTTTTGTTCTTTATATTTATTCACTATATGTTTACCATAACTGATATACATTAGATTCCTTGTACCCCTTTGATAATTTTGTTATTATTCTCTATATTGTTTGGATTTAATTGTTCATATCATGAATTCACATGTGCTCAAGTTTTTCATTTCTTTTTTTTTGTAAATTTTGTTAAAAAACTAATTTTGATTGAAAACTATTTTATGATTTTACGATATTTGTATACACAATTGCAATAAGCTGTATATGTTAATTACTTAAATTTTCCTTAAGATTGATTTCTTATGTTATTTAGTTGATGTCTTGAATATGATTATTTTGGATATTATTATCACAAGACTAAAAGTTCTTCAACCTAGAATTCTTATGTGAACTTTTGAATAAAACCCAAAAAATTTATTTCGTTTCTAAATTAAAGATTTGTATAATTTAATTTATCTTATGTTTCCTTTTAAATTAAGAGTGTTTGAAATTATTAACTTAAAATTCATATATTCTACATATATTATTGATTATTATCTTTACATATATAAGTCATTCTAAATCTAAAACATTAGTTTTAATATTCATACATATAGAGACATATATGTAACGATCCCACCGTTATACCTAGTTTAGCAAAGAATATTACAAGTAATGTCGTCTGCTGATCCAGAAAATACGGCTGGTTAAGTGCGATCGAATGTGAATATATCTTTATACTAACACTGACACGTCTTATTTACGTTTTTGAGGATCTGAACTGAAATTTAGACAGGTACAGTGTTAATATAAAGTAATAAACACACCGATTAAAAATATTCAGAATAGTATATAATATAGATAAATTAGAATCAGAGTACAGATCACAGCGAAATAATATACGTCATCATATACATAATAGAATGTGAGTCTACAAAATATCAGTACTAGACCCACATAAATATATACATCATATCTAAAGTCTAGTATCAGGTACAAAGTCACTACCATGTAATATAGATGACATAAACTCTTTACTGTCAATATATACAAGTATGAAGTAAAATAAAACTATCAAAATAGTCTACTTCAATGCTAACCCAAAATTCAAAGGTCAATGGGTCCCTGTACCTGTAAAGTCTCGGCTTGACCCGAGTATTAAAATAATAAACGAGTCAGACTATATCTAAATAAAAAGGTGAGATATTAATATCATAACCATATGACTTAAAATAATAAGTCATATAAAATATGTCGAACAAACGAACAATCATAATAAGGCATATTAATTAAATTCATTACTTTATAATTCCATAAATGACTTATCTCTAAACTAAGTCATCCCAATATATGCCTAAAACCCAAAAATTTAAAAAGGCATATCAAACCAATGAATACAGATCTCAAAATTTTGATATAACAATAACCAAATAAGTCATAAATAAAATATGCCCAAAACAATTTCTCAAATAAGGCATATCTAACAAATCACCATTTCATAAATACATATCAAGTATCAATAGACTATCATTTCAAAATATGGTGATAACCAATTCAAAATTCCTTAGAGCCATAAAGGATACAGAATATCCATACTAAAAATCTCTGAAGAAATAATCATCAATAATGAAATAATAATGGTAGTTATCTATCAGTTTAATACAGTGACACGAAATCTTCCAAAAGAGACCTGCTACATAGAAAGGAAGCCTTCCGAAAGAGACTGAAGATTAGGGACACCGCTCAAAGAAAAGACCAGTCGTGTACCTAATCTGTCCTATGCAAATTTACCTTCCGAAAGAGGTCAACATTGTCTAACTGTATAAACAAAATAAACAGATAAGTTGTAATATCTATAGACTACGATGCATGTAAAAATCTGCCTTCCGAAAGAGACAGCCGTATTTACACCAAGATCTTCCGAAAGAGATCTGTCTACCCAAATCTAAAAATGTATCGATTCTCAGATCGATGAAAAATAAGTTATCTTCTCTCGGGGATCTATTGGTCTGAAATCCGAACACCCTAAGATAATACAACTCTAAGTGTTAATTACTATCACTCCAATAATTACAAGAATTTAGCTAATTGTCCCATACCAAAAAGTAAATTCAAGTATTTACTAATAGCTAGTAATTTCCACCCGAACTCTATTTTACAAATTATAATAATAACTGAAAGAATTGTACAAAGTGTCCCATACCCCCCGACAATTCAATGTTTATTAAAATTCTTTGTTTCATAGATAATCACGAAATTCATCAGAAATCCAATTCAAACTTGTGTAAAATAGCCAAAAGCTAAATACAATAAAAGCCAACAATAGCTTATAAGTTAAAAGTAATTAATATAATTTTATCACATAGAAAATTATTTCTAAAATATTTGATTTATAATTTACTTTTTAAATTTCTCTCCTTTGTTAATCCATAATAAATAAAATAAAAGAGTTTTAAATTATTTTTTATATATACCAAGATATAATTTTTTTTCCAAAATCGCTTTTAAATCCCTAAACTCATTTTAAAGAAGAGTTGCTTACTTACAAAAGCTTTTGAACTCTTTTAAAAATAATTTAAACCTCTTTTGTAACTAAGTCGGTTAAAATTGAAATTTTTACTTTCGTAACAACTTTTATAAAATAATACTATATTTTATCTTTTACTTTGAAAACATTTCCAAAAATTTTATATACTTATAATAGTAAATTTTAAAAGGTTTAATAAATAAAAATTCCTTATCTTAAAATAAAACTTTGAATAGAAATTTTGAATTAAGAAATAAGTTAAAAATATAATATAATTTGACTATATTTTGTAAATAAATTTCAACAAGAATCAAATTGAATAAAATATCATTTTGGAATCCTTTTACAATATTCAATAATTCAAGGAATAAACTCATCAAAATTCAACTTTTAGGGCCAACAACGCTCTATAAGTGTAACGACCCGTGAATTTTCGATAATTTAAATTCTTAATTTAATTTAATTTTGTGATTTAATATTGAAAGAAATGAAAAAATTTGTGATTTATTTATGGGAATAATAACTAGAATGAATTGTAACAACATTAATGTAAGTTAGTTTTTAACAATTCCTATGAAATTCCAATTGATTGAAATAATGTAAATGTTATAACTTGGTTATACAGTGAATATAGGAAACAAATGTAAATATTCAATTCATTAATGAAATAGTATATAATAAATGGTAATTAGATACAAACAGTGTTATGTAAGCAATTGTAACACTTGTTTGTTAATAATAACTTATAAGTGTGATTAAGAGTTAATGGTAACAATTATTGTATGTTACCTATGTATTTAGCCTGTTAATTTAAATTGGAAATCAATTTCAATAAAGGTAATTAAATATTATGTAATGTAAATTAAGTTAATATTCGGAAATAATGTTAATTTTATTCATAAAATGATAATTGGTTGAATATAAAGAATGGAAATCAAGGTTTATTAATTTATTGGGATTTAAATTTTAATAATTGGATTAATTGCAAATAAATGAAATTAAATATATATATATCCCATTAACGGATATTAAAATGAAATTTGAGAATATTAATGTAATAGATCATGAACCAATGTTAATTTCATCCATTTGATAATAATGCATTGAATAATAGGATGAAAGGTCAATTAAATGGAATTATTGAAAATTTAATTTATAATTTCTGAATTTAATGAAATTGAAATTAAACACTGGAATTGATGGATGAATCAACTTTAAATTGACATCTAAATTTGTTTAAATTATTGTAAGTGATTAAGAAATCAAAAATGATAGAAGTTGTAAATTATTAAAATTTAAACGGAAAAAGTGATTTAATTAATTAATTATTAATTTATTTAATTAACATGAAAATAGCCGTTTTGGCCACTGACTCGGATATCGACGAAACTAGTTTCATCGGATCCGTAACGGTAAATTATTATAGGATTTCAAGTTTCGTAACGATCGGACTTGTCGTTTGATCGTATGGGCTCGAAACACCAAGAAATCAACTTAATTGAAATCAATTGAAATCAATTTGAAATAAGCTGATTTTAACATAACTTCTTCATTCGATGGAATTGGGACTTGAAACCCGTTCCATTGAATTTAAATTTATCGAAAACATCTATTTTGATATATGGGTAGACCCAATTTCGTTCTGGAGACAGAACGGGCTTTTCGGGTCGTTTATAATTCAACTTTCAAACCGATTCGATCCATTTGTTCCTATTACTGATATGCCTATATATATCCATTTGTTCCTATTTCTCATTTTTGTACGTACAGAAATTTCTGTTGCTCCTCTTTCTCAATGGCTAAAAACTCTAAATTTCCCAATTCAATTTCTATACAAAATTCAACTTCAAAATTCAAACTCCTCAATATATATCGAATTATATATCGATTTGAAGCTCTCGGCGAGCGCATCTCAGATCTATAATCTGTTTTCCAATTTGAACCTTTGTCTATCCAGAAAGTGATGAACTATTCTCTATCGTTCACCTCGTCGTGATGAACTTTGTCGGATCGTGGAACGGAGGGTAGGGTCGCGTAGAGGGGAACGAGTGGTGCTCATCGACGCACCTTGTTCGCGGTTTCAAAGGCTAGATCATCGTCGTTAATTCATTAGGGTTTGGCATTGCTTGCGGCGGCTGGGGGTTTTCGCATGGATTGACGTGGAAGGTGAAGTCGCCGAGAGTAGAGGGGATTCAGGCGGGGTCGCAGCGAGGCCAGGAGTGGTTGCGTACGTTTCAGGCGCGGTGTACCGAGGAGGGTTGTGGCGGCTCCATTCATTTGCGAGCTGTGATAGAATGCCTGTAGGCTCGGGTTAGACATAGAGAGTGGTGATGTGTCAAACGGTAATTGGTTATTTATTTTATCTTGTTTAAAATTTAAATTTCTAATTCGAACTTTCTAACTTACATAACTTTTGCGTACGAGGTCTGTTTCACGCGCAGTTTGTTCCGTTGGGATCGTATTGAAATTCCGGACATTTTGCCGTAAGTTTGGATGAATCCTGAATCCGTTCAAATTTTGGGCTTAAATTGAATTTAAATTCGATTAAAATTCAAAGGTGACTGTTTTGACCCACTCACAACTTCTAAAATTTCTTCTGTTTGTTAAATTAAATTTATGATGTGATTAGAAATTTATTTATGACTGTTTGGTATATTTTTAAATCATCATCTCGGTTAATTTGAATTTATTTGAATTAAATCGTTATTTAATTTATTATTGAATATAAATTGCCAGTTAAATACCTGTTATTGATTATCAGTTCTATATTGATATTTATTGATTGATTTGGATGATGTTTGTAATGGATGTTGATTGTTGTAATGGATGAATGGATGTTTTATTTTATATCGTTATAAATTGCAAGTTCACTATGGGTTGAAATGATACATACTCGAATGACCAATAGATTAAGGAAAAATCGTTATGGGTTGAAATGATAGACTCGAGCGATTTTATGGATGTTATTTATTTCAGGATTGCGGTTTGAAATGATATATAATCGTAACATTTTAAATTGCGGATTGAAACGATAAATATCTGTATCACTTGACTCTAGGGTAGGGAATTATATACGGACACCGGATTTGTTAAATTAAATGATTTTAAAATCCTTAATTTTCGAATTTAATTAAATGATATTTTGAAATAAAATTTGATTATGTAAATTGAAGTATTATTAGAAAATCAAGTTTATGATGAAATGTGAAATGGTTTAAAAGGAATTGCTTTAAGAAATTAAATTGGAAGTTTAAAGTAAAATTTTAAGTATAAATGAAATTCTATCAAAATTAAGTTATTGAAGTTGTTTGAAAATACTTTGAAATATTTTGAAACTGGAGCAATTCGAATTGATATTTGAACATGGATTGAAACGATGTGGAATTCAATAGTTTATTGAAATGTTAAATTTAAAGGTTTGGAATTTGGTTTGTTGACTTGGAAATTTGAAAATGGTCCAAATAAGTTGAAATAAAATGAATAGTTTAATTTGATAAAAATTCCAAATTCATGTTTTAATATAAACTGTTTTAAAAATATATTATTTCAAAATTTCTAATTATTAAGATTTCAAAGTATTAAACTATTTTAACCTATATTAATTATATTAAATCATTTTAACCTATTTTAAACCATTTAATTTATTTAAACTAATTAATCTGTTTTAACTTATTTTAAATCTAATTAATCTATTTTAAAGATATTTAATCTATTTAATTATATTTAATCTATTTTAAATCTATATTAACTATTTATTACTATTTAAACTATTTTCTTCTATTTATAACTATTCTAAATTCCAAACTAAGAAAAATGGATGGGTTATATTCAAATTCTCGATTTTTAAAGTGAATGTGGTTAAGCGACATTATAACCTAAGTTGGGATCTAAATAGCATATTTGGTTTAATATGATAATTTTGAAATGAGAGTTTAACCTATTGTGGAAATATGACTTTTGAAAGGAAATATAATTTCGAACTATGATTTCAATGTGATATAATTTCGGAAGTAAGTAATGATTCCGAAATTGATATGATTTGAATTGAATATGATATTTTGATATCAATTATGAAATGATTTTGGAAATGTAAAAGAACCATCCGGTGTGTAATAAGTGATTGGTTGTTAAAGAGACCGGGATCAGATATTGTCATACTCTCTGCTAATACCGAAAACCACTTTGACAACTATGTACGTGGTGGAGATTCCAGAATGAAGTTGGATGGTTCGTGACGATCCTATATGAGGTATATTCGTGGACCTGACTCCCATGAGTTAGCTTAAGGTGGCTAAAACAGGAGCAATTGACAGGCTAAGTGAGGTCATTCCTCCGATCGGGCACATTCCTTCGATATTATATTCTGACTTTGCGATTGATTTGGTGGCCACCCTCGATTTTTGATTTGGGAGTGTGTTCCAAGGTGGGCGGTAGTAGCTGCTATATGTTACCACTGGTCCGGAAGTGTAATTGGTATATCTACCCTGGCATTTCCTGGTTGTGCCGTGTCACCTACCCTAGCGCTTTCTACGAGTTTGTTTTATGTCGTACTTATGGGGTATCCTCTGGTAGCCCCAGTTTACGGGGAGTTACGGTACTATATAGACTATTGGCATTATAAAAATGTGTTATGGGGGAAAATCTAACGCCTTAACGCTATTTTAATAGTTTATCTTACTGTAGACATATTATAATAGCGTATTGTACTACATAGTAGGTAGTTTAACGGATCCTTCGGAGATGTGAATCCCGAACATCTCTTAAGTTACTGCACTCACGTTAGACACTGGATAGGAGATGTCAAACCCCGTAAACATCTCCGACGTCGTTCCACTCATAGTTATTTACCGTTGATTTAACTGACATAAGATCTTTTAGTTCTGACTCGAGTGTTTTGTCTTTTCAATTCGCCCGGGTCAGCCCAAACATTTCAAGATTTGAAGACCTTTTTCTAGAGGACGAAGATGAAGATTTGTACTATTATTACTTATTCTATTATTCCACTGCATTCATACTGTTCCTCTGCATTTGAATATTTATTCTCTGTTTTTGTAACTCCGATTCTGTATTGTATAAGTATAATCAAATGTTTTGTAAACAGCTTCATGACCTGTTATTTGATTATTATATTTTGTCATTCCGCTGCGAGATTCTGTTTTGTTTTCTCTTTCTCTGTTTCTTTTCTTATTTACCCCATAACAATCCGCCCTTCTGTATGGTTTGAGTTGGCACGTGTGTCTGCTTAAAACGTACAATAAGGCAGGCTGTTACAATAAGATATCATTTCAAATATGAAATTATTTACCGATCTGAGCTGCTTTCCAGCAATTCCAATCTTACAAACAATGTATGTAATTTCAAGCATTAACCTAAAACTTGGAATAAACAAAGTAATTCTTAACATGCAACCTTATTCTAACCATTTGATTCATTTTCAACTATCGATTAAAAATATAATATTTTAAACACATAATTAGTATTCAAATATATGATTTTCAATTTACAATCGGACATAATTTCGTTTGCAAATCAATACTTCCACCACTACAAACAACCAATATCCAAACATTGATAAAATTAATATCCTTCATCTCTATTTCGAGAAACTAATCCATATCAAATCAATTCATCATTGCATATAGATCTAAAGGTATATATAATGAATTTTATATTATATTATCGTTGTGAGTAAATAAATTTACTCACCTGATCGACGAATGAGAGAATAGAACTTTGCTCTACACAAATTTTTATTGTGCTTATCCATCACCAACCACAATCAATCATCACTGCGATGTCCATCGCCGCTTGCCAATGCCTAAAACGCCTCAATCTAACCTCAATGATCTCTAAAACCGCATCTCTGACCTGAAAATCGCATACGCCCTCTGGAACGAGGTCTTGCCATCATCAACAGCAGGTCGCCTGCCTCTGTGCGTGTCCTAGGCGTGCGTCACCTGCCTCCACGCGTGCTCCCAGGTGCGTGTTGCCTACCTCCGTGCGTGCTTCCAAGCGCACGTCGCCTCCATTGTTGTCGTGTTCGCTTCCATCATCACGCACGAACAAGTCGCGACACTCAAGTCGACCTCACAATTAGCGTTCGCTCGCAACCAGGCACAGTGTTCGATCACCATGAATCAATTTTAGGTCACAACTTTGTATATTTATTTTTATGATGATGAGAATTGATTTTCCAAATAATCAATTTAGGGCCTAGGGATTAGTTTATGAGTTTTTGGCTAGTAGAGGTTGACGATTGAAGGAATTAATTTTTATTTCTTATTTGGGCTTTGGGCTTTGGGCTTTGGGCTTTGGGCTTTGGGCTTTGAACTGTTAAAGGAGAGTAATAAATTGAATTAAATCCATATCCAATCTTATCCCCAATTAAGTCCTTATATTAATCAATTTCCGTTACATTTCCTTAAATTGTAATTTGAAATCTCTTTATGAAAATATGAATAATTCTATCATTGAAATATAGATTCATTTTCAATTCAAATTGATTATCGTATATTTTACCCAAATTATTCAAATTTAATGGTTATTTATTTTTGATGATTTATTGAATTTATCGAATAACAAATATAATCGAATAACAAATATAACTCCTTTTTATCGATTTCAAGTATATAAAATTATTCACACATTAACATATTTCACGTATTATTTATTTATTTATTTATTTATTTATTTATTTTTTAAAACATTTTATTTAGATTTTAGTTATTACCTAAAAGGAAATTAATTAACTAATTCAATTTTATTATAACAACTTATTAAGTAGACTTTAGCAGAATAATAGTTAAATTCCAAAATAATAATTACCAAAGTTGAATTCAAACTTCTATTTTAAATTAAATTAGTTTAGTATTATAGGTTTAAAACCGGGTTGTTACATATATGTGTATGTTGCATAACTTTAATTTATGAGATATTTTTGTGTAAGTTCTTCCCTAATTGAAACTAATTCATTATTATCAATTTTTGATTTCAAATCACACCAAATTACCAAATATAATTTTTATACACACACACATTCACATATAATTATTCAACCTTTTATTATGTATATATTTTAATTCAAAACCTTGGACAACAAAGGCATATGTAATGGGGAAATGAGTCCGTTGCATTTTAAATCCTAACACTTACATATAATCACATTAAATATATACACTTCATATTTGTAGCACGTGCTCTATACCTATATAATTGTATTTGATATAGTTACAAAATTTAAAATTACAGAAAAAAGTTTTTAAAAAATAAAGAGTTATTTAAAATGTTTTAAACTAGATCTAAATATCCACTTTAGGCTTCATAGGCCCAATAGATCCAAAATAGATTTTTTTTTAAATCTACTTGTTAACCCACTTCTGATGACCCAATTCCTATAATGGCATTAGAGCCATAATGGTCTATATGGTCTAAATTGACAATGTTAGGGCTAACTGATTAATGCATACTCATTCGATAGGGTGTTTAGAAAGGTAGCGTCAAAGGTTGAGTTTGGATAATCAAGTACTCTTCTAATCAATCAATTTCATAAAAAATAGAAATTAGGTAATTTTAAAAAAATTACTAGAAGTATTAGCTTTTTTTTCTCCTAAAGTTATCGAAATTATTCGTAATAAAATATTAGCTATAATTGAGGAGGTCTTATCAATAAAGTTTCCATTTATTCGAGAACTAAAATTCCTTGTATTCTCATTTGAGAATGAAAGGGAGGATTTTTTATTTGAGAGCGTTCGAAGAACAAGAAGGTTTTTTGACCTACCTTTTAATTTTAACCCGTCAATTTTGGATCCAATTCGAGATTTTCCTTGGGAGGTATCGAGAAGGAATTGGAATGATTTTAAAATCATCACAAACCTCCCTTTTTTCTTTTCTATTTCAATATCTCGATTATTATATGATAATATTCGACATAAAATAGCTGCTAGTTCGGTTCTAAGTATTATTTTATTTCTTTTCCTAATGGAAAAGAAATAAAATGTAATTATAATGAATATTAAAACTGTTTTATTATATGTCTATCTCAAGATCAAATGAAATTTGTTTAGAAAAGAAAGGGTAATGCCTGCTTCGTAGAGAAATAAAGAAAAAAAATTCTCTATCTTTTACCACACTTGGCTATTGGCCTAGCCTAAAGAATGAAGTAAGCCCAAAAGTTATCCCTAATATAAAGGCTCGAATTGATTTTGGGCCTTAGGCTAATTTTCAAAATTTGTTAGAAAATCTGAAAAGATATTTTAAATTTAAAATATAAAAGTAAAATTTTATAGAAGTTGTAAAATGAATTCAAAATTTTCAAAATCGTTTTGAGAAATTACATAATTAATTTAGAAAATTAAGAATTTTAAATTTAATTAATTTAATTAATTAAATTAAATTAAATAATTAATCAAATTTAAAAACATATATACTGATATATATGCGTAACTACAGTTGTTGTAGTTATTTTTTTATCTTGAAAATGTTTATTATAAGTTAAATAAAAATTTCAAGTTGATTAAAATATTTAATTCGATCATTTAATTAGATAAAATTTATTAAATAATATTATTGAAAGTTAATTATTTAAAATACATATATTGATATGTACACATGAACATACTATGAATGGTATAGTTGATTAACTATCTTAAATAGTTCAAGATGAGGAATATAAAATTTTAGAAACTTTATATAAAATAAATTTTATTAATTAAATATGAATTAAATTAATAATATTTCAAATATAGTTTTTAGAAAATTGGTACTTTATTCACATATTCATATACTTCAATAATATGCTTCATCAAAACCTTACAATTCCCTAATTTAAATGGCTGTGTTGCAAGGAAAAAGAGAATATATTATATCCATAAACAAACCTAAATGGCTCAGTCTTCCCCTATTTTGGAATTCTAACAGAAAATATATGTAATTCATAATTAAAATTAATTAAATAAAATATAATTAATAAGATCTATGAATATATTATATAAGTAAATTAAATTATAAAAGTTATAAATAAGTTAATACTTATATAATCACATATGTATAAAATTAAGTGGAACATGAAAGAAACCCAATGAGATTTAAGAAATGAGTACATACATAAAGTACGTGTACCGTGATTTTAAATGTGTTTGACACTTGAATCATGAGGGTATTTCACAAGAGATACATTATTCCCTAAATTGATGTCACACAAAATATACATATTGAAGATTATGCATCTTGTATATAAGTTGGCATCTACTATTTGTATATTAACAAATTACTTGCATACTCTTTAATTGTTGATTTTCCTCAAGCTAGAGATGTTATGTGTAATACTATTAATATACCGACTAGACAAGGTAAGAAACATGCACACATTTGTTAATCTTCCTTAAAGTACATGCATTATACTTAAGTATCGTGTAATGGTGGGTAATAGTGAATAATCTCTCTTGATTTGTTAATCTTTCTCAAGGGCAAGATGAGATTAGGACAAAGACCATGGGTTAGGAATTGTATATCGTACAATCGATAAAATGCAATCTGTTGCTTGTGGGCGTATGATTTTTTTGAAAGGTAAGCCAGCTTTTATAGTGGCATGCCCACTTTAATATATAACACTGATAATACAGGTGTGAGGTAAAAGACCTCAGCAACTTTGGCACATACACCTTAGGGGAAAACAAAACTAAAATAAAAGCTGCACAAGGCAATCACTCATACAGTCTCATAATAAACTCATGAGAACATAGGATTCAATACACGGTAACAATTGCAACAAAATAGTCTCACTAGCATAAACTAATGCATGACAGCATAATAGATCCAAGCCTACCAAGGCAAACAGAAAAAAACCTTAAGGCATATAACTATTAAAGAATGAAGAACAAGCTAGCAAAAAGAAGAGAATCTCCAAACCATAGACCTAGAAGCATGACCTCAAACACCAATAAGAATCCAACACCCATTGCGTTGGCAATCGCCAGGAAGGGTAACTGGAGAGAGTTGAACATAGTGGAAGGAGGATCTCACCAATGCAGCTCGGATATCCACCATTATCAACAGTAAAATGCCATAATTCATTTCCAAAGACATTTCAACACCACTTTATTAAAACACCGAAGCTCAAGCAAAAATCATCGCAACCCACAAAATCTCAAGCCATACCACCACAAGGAGTGTGCTAACCAACCAACAACCAAGACAAAGAACCATTCCTAGTTCAAGGAAGTGATGTGGAGCATCAAATAGCAATGATGGGAGTGATGGTGTTCCATGACAAATAAAATAAGTTCAAAAATCGATTGGAAAGCCGGCACGGAGAGCGATGGAGCCGCATGGATCTAAGCCAACAAGAAAGAGGCTATGATTTGCCTATAATTTGTTGATCATCCTCAAGGTCAGAATCTCAAGGCAAGCGATTCCTAATGCCCACTAGCAAAATCAAAAGATTTCTTGGGGTTTTGTGAAACATAAAATTCTATTGGGAGCCATATTATAAAAGTGAAATAGTAATATTTAATCTTTCTAATATTGTAAGAATATTTTCTATACAAACTTGAAATAATGTACATCAACAAATTTATGCAACTAATATAATTGTTAAAATGTTTATCAATTGAATATACAAATGAACTAAATTAAGGTTGACATAGAATGATAAAATATACTTAACTTAAACCCTATAGCATGGTGTCGCTTTAAGATCCATACAAGAGTCAATTTATACACCCACTAATACATTTTTGCCTCGTTCGCTTAAATTTTTATTTATGCGAGACTATGCATCGTCTTCTATGAGTGTCAAAGTCCAATAATAGTATAAGAATATGTATATTTGATCTATATTCAATCACTTATAATGTTATATGGTGAATGATCGCAATTCATAATGTATGAAACTTCAATAAATTTAGTTCATTAGATTTAAGCAAATAAACCATAATGCAAAATCATGTATTCAATATGATTAATTGTAATAGGAATCTCCTTTGAATGGTTTGAACATTTTGTAAAGGAAAGAGAATGTTCGAGAGTGAATGTAACTTAGGCACAGCTGGGATGAGAAGAGTGAATGGTTACCTCTTCTTCATAGTGGAACATCAAAAACAAGAATTGTATAAAATACTAAAAGATACTTAATATGGAATGAGAAATGTGGTTTATATTCTCATTGTGTTACAATATATAAAATTGTTTTCAATAAAGGTTATTTCTACAAGTTTTAGATATTTGATCAAAAACTCTCGACGGTACACTAGTCATAGTAAAAGAAATAAATAACCCATAATAGTAGTTAAATAAAGCTTCATATTTCATACTCTATTATAATAATGGCGGAACAGTTGGAGCATGCCATATAATACTTATCAGTGGATACATCAAGATATGAAATAATGTTTTCGTATATATATAAAATATTTTTTATGAAATAATGGTTGCTTCCAATATCGATTAAAAATAAATATTGTTTATTTTTTTATGAATATTTTGAATATTCTTTATGAAATAAATCACGGTGCTCATTGCATGAGATACATAACACAGAAGTATCTAAAACTCTAACAATTAATTTTGGAATTATAGATTAAGTCATAATTTTAAGGAATAATTCATGATTATGAATCATATGGTACTATTGAATTATATCTCAAAAGATTAAGGGACAAATACCCATTTCGTGGAAGTGACAAAGAGTTGGTGAACTCTTCGAATAGATACATATCAATATATGTAATTCAATGTCTAATAATACCAAAATTGTTCCATATATATACTTTGTTAAAATTAACCAATGAATTATCAAAGAAATGAATATTTGTATTTGATGCACAAGTAGTATGTCTATGATAAGTTCATAGAATTTAACATGGAAGTAGAAAACATATCATGCAATGGTAACTCGATTTGATCGAATAGGCAAGTGTGTTGGATAGGGTTCCAAAGGTACATAAGAATGAACAAGGTTGACCAAGGAGTTTATAAGAAACCCCTACATATCCTAGGCCAAGGAGTTGACATATTGTGTGAGTCCTGCACGTAAATACTTATTCATAAGGGATCTTGTGTGGGCCACCCTAAAAGAGTTTGGGGCCAATCAATATTGATTGACCAATTTATATTATGAATATAAGTTTCGTAAACTAAAAACCAAATCAACTTTACATATATATATATATATATGGCAATTCATAAAATATTTATGAATACCTATTCCATTGCTTTGAAAAACGGTTGTTGTTTCAAGAAACACCAACTTTATGACGAAGGAATTTCTTTTAGAAATTATCAATAGTAAAATGGATTTCGATATGATCCAAAGATAAAACTGATAATGAAGGATGAAATAAAATTAACCAAACCAAATAGACATGAAGTATTAGAATGTTTAATGGTAAAATTTCGCACATTAAAGAGAAATTATGAATTTTATTAATGTCGAGAGAAGAACTCCTCAGTTTTAAATAAGCCATTAAGAGTATTGACTCTACCATGTGGCACGATGCGCAAATCGAGAATGGTTTCCTAATACATTATCAAAATATGATTTTGGTAGTGGTACCCAAAAGATTATGATCCATCGCCCACAAAAGTATCTTTAAGAAGAAGATCAATGCAGTTGGAATATAAGCTACGTTGATAAGAAAAACATTGTAAATTTCACTTGTTGAAACTAATGTAATAGATACGTCATTGAACGTGCCTTAGTTAATTCGAATTTTACTCAAAAATTTATCGTTAGGTATGAATTTGAGTTTTCGTACATATATGTTGAAATATAAATTCTAAACAATGATTTAGAATAGACTATTTGCAAAAAACAACCAAAATGTCTTGAAATCAGTTGGAGTGATGACAGAATTTGTGAGTATTGGATATGATCCGAGAGATGATAAGAAAGTATTATTCAATATGCTTTAGAGTTAAGCAAGTGTTTTGATAGAAAAATCAAATAGTTTGAATCTCAGTCAAAATGCAGAGGAAGCGTGTACCTATAAGAAATAACGTTAAAGGTATCAAAATATTTCTTAAGGTAAACAATAAACTTATGATTGTTAATGATGTACTCATATTAATTTAGTTGTTTAATTCTTGATATAGGATTTGAAAAGACATCTTTTATAATCAGTATAAAAGGATGTTGGGAATGTCCCAAGATGACATACATAGACACTATTAAATGGATTAAATGGAGCATGTAAGATGGGCACCTTTTGCATTGGCAATAGAAATCATCATACATGCTATATCATCTAGAATATCACGCTTCGCTTATGTATTTGATACATAGAGGAAATAACAAATCCGATTAAGATTATTATAAGAAAATTGAGAGTGTTCTCAAGTATTTGCGAAATACTAGAGAATTGTTTATTGAAACCACAAACTCCTTATGAAGGGGTGCATGGACTCCAACATCTTAAGTGATATCGAGTATAGTATGTCAACCCTAAGTTCACGTTTAATCTTAAGTTAAGAACTTTAAGTCAAAAATGTTTCAAAACAATAAGTAGTGGCTGATTCAACTAAAGGCTAAGTACATCGCCTTGAATATTCACTATAATAAAAGAAGTTTAAACCGCATTGGAGAGAGTTAACTGATGGAGTAGACAATTAAAACAAAATAGCATACTTGTTCATTAAGGGACTGACCCAATTAGTTTTAAGAAAATCGATGGAGGGGTTGGAATAAGATCCAATAATTGACCTCAAGTGTAAGTGAGAGATTGATAGAGTTAGGGCTTTGCCTTAAGCACAATTATATAATTTATTACATTTACCAAACTTGATAACCAATCTTATTCAAACTAAATGGTGTTTTTTCTTTCTATTTTATACTTATTATATTATCGCATAACTAATTAAATTATGAATAGAAAGTATATTAAAGAAGAAAAAATCCTTAAATGATATGTTACGCAATAGTAATTACAATGTGTTGTAATCATAAGAAATTTATCACATTAAAATGACATATTATTTTAGATATTCCTAGTCAAGGCATTTAGAGACTGGTCACCGATACATCCGTTGAGACTAGAGTTCATAATGCTCCCCAAATGTTGGGTAGTGTATTCTTTATGGCTGTTGGGGGGCACCAAAGGGTTATGTACTGATGGTTATTTGATAGCCATGGAACGACTCACTCAAGAGTTTTCTATTGCTTAATATAACTAAAGTCAAACACAAAATCTCAAAGTGATTATATTATACAGTTCTGTCGACTTGAGTATTCTTTTGAACTTCAATATGGATACTCCACTATGATTATAGTTAAATCATGGCATGTCATTTTTTGAATGGCTATAGTTGAGTATGAGTTGAAATATTGAAAATGAAATCAACTGTAGTTAACTCGTAGTCAAAAAAATTGGCCAGAGCAATACTGTCGGTTAATAATAACCATTATTATTGAACCAAGAACTTTTCGTTTAGACTATTCAACTTGAATGTGGATGAGTTGGAATTTTTACCAAAACCAAATTTCATAAGTTCTAATGTGATATAGTACCGACAAAGAGAATTGGTGTAAATAATCGTTACTACTAGGTACCACTTATAATTAGTAAAATTGGATTTGACCAAAAAAGACGTATAAGTGATAAATTTTGCCTAAATGTCACACCACTAGCTATGGTGACACGTGAACATTAATATTAAAATTGTTCAATATTAATCATTGATTGAATTTACACCTTTGAGTCACACAACCAAAATGATGAATATTCTGATTAAACCACACAATTTAATTACTTTATAATCGTTGTAAAGTGATTAAATTAATTTCTATTTGTGAAATATTAATCACTAAATTTTATTTGATGTTTTAATACCATTAGTATTTAATGAAATGCCTGTATATAAACTCATGATATTCATAGACGGGATTCTAACAAGTAGCGAAGAAGAAATAGTGACCACATTAGAGGTAGGAACCAAGGGTAGTGTAGAAATAAAATCGCCCTCTC
This sequence comes from Allium fistulosum, assembly GCA_030737815.1. Classification (NCBI taxonomy): domain Eukaryota; kingdom Viridiplantae; phylum Streptophyta; class Magnoliopsida; order Asparagales; family Amaryllidaceae; genus Allium; species Allium fistulosum. The sequence goes on from CM060903.1 coordinate 1,183,901,256, forward strand.
TGGCGTTCTTGAGATGAGGGTCAAAAGAAGCATGCACATCATCGGATTCCTTTCATTTCTTACTCTTCGCTAGATAAATGATGTCCCCTAGTACATAAGTTAAGGACGATGAAACTTTGGAAGTGGGAGGAAGAGGAGGCTTCCTAGCAGCTTTTGGGAAGATAGGCAAGTTTGAGGGGTCCTTATCCAAAGGCAAAGAAGCTATGTCGACCAAGCGCACATTTGAATCATAGAAGAACATAAGTATTGTTAAAAGAAAAGCCATCACTTCTTTAAATATAAGAGCGAAAAGAATGATACCTGGAGAGTATCTAGAAATATCAGTTATCTTACGTTTGGACTGGTGAATTTGCAGAGAAAACTTCCAGCTTATTAGAAACAAGAATTAGGGAGCCGTATTAATGCCTCTTTATGTATGGTGGTTCACCCAAAATCCGGTGAGATGGCTAAATTAAGGAATATACCTTTTATTTATCTTAGGTAAGAAGCCTTAATCGACTTCTCGAAAATTTTATGGTGTCGCCAAGCAAATCAATCTTGGCCAAAACTATGACGACCCACCTCCTCGACCCTTAGAAATCGACACTAATACATCCTCGGTATTAACGTGCCGTAAATCCAAGTGCCGGAGAGGTAGATTATCGTGGGGTAAAGAAATAAAGATAGAAGACAAGACAATCAAATCTATAACATCCCGAATCTGGAGGCCAAAAGCTAAGCGCTACAGATGCTGCAGTCATCTATAGTATTAACTTATGGTGACAAAATACGGTAATGATAATGGTATCCATAATATCAGAAGCACATGAATATGAATAAAATCACATATTTCAAAAACAACATTTCACTGACAATATTTTGAAACAGTAATTCATATCCATGTTACATAATCCCTTAATGTTTTCCAAGCAATGATTAAATATATCATTACAAAAATACGCCAAGAGCGACATATGACGATGCCCCTTGGTTGATTAAAGAAATATAGTCATATCTGACTTATATACACAGCAGAATAAAAAACAGAAACGGCAAATCCTAATTAGTTATCCGTCAGCCATCTTCTTGTCTTCGGATGCTTTATTCGCCAAAAGACTAAAACCTGAAAACCACCCCTCAGCCTACTCAAATCAATTTTGAGTACCCGAGAGTTTAAAGAGAAACAAAAACTTCGAGTCAGACATAAAGCCTGGTGTGAATAATTTTGTTACATCTCGGTTTACTAATATTAAGTGAGACCACTCCGCTTAGCGGAATGTGTTTCCCCTCACTAATATCCTTTTCAAAACATATATATTTTTCAACCCTTTCCTGCAACCAAACTAGTTAATCAAACTGATTATATCAAAATAGGAATATCCTTTATGCAAATAAATGGACTATCTGTTCGTAAAACAAGTAATATGCGAACTATCTACCCACATATAATAGCAAGGTTCGTTATGCTACAAATGGACTATCTGTCCATACAATTGGGCTGACTGCTCGCAAATTGGACTAACTGTCCGAAATCTAGGCTGACTGCCTGCAAAATGGACTAACTGTCCGAATTATTTTCTTAGGGTTAACTACCCTTTAAATTTTCCCTGAAAACCTTTTCAAAATGATTTAGTCCTTCAAATCATATACATGTACAAGGAAAATATATCTCTAGCTTTACTCTAAGCCATTTTTTCATGTTATATATACTTTACCCAAAATAATGTTGATGGGATTTAATAAGGATTAACTATCCTTCTAAAACAAGTCAAAACCCTTTTTAACTTGAAAATACTTAGGCTACATTGCCTATTTATTACATTCGAAACCTTTTTTTTAAACTGTTAAACAAACCTTTCGAAACCATTGAAGGTAACCCCTTCGATACCATTTGAAAACGCTTTTGAAACCATTAAATACCGCCTTTCGAAAACATTGGAAACTCCTTCCCTTTATTTTCTCTGAAAGCTTCAAAATAACAGACATCCCCCTTTAAAACCATTTGAATATTGCCTTTCGAAAACATAGCAAAAACCTTCCTTTCAATCCTTTCGAAACCCTAGGGAACCACCCATTTCAAAATCATTCATTAAACCTTTCGAAACAGTCAAACTCAATCCTTTTGAAAGCACTTTGGGTTCAATTTAAAACATGTGGAAACCATTCGAAAACATTCAAAAATGTCTTGGTCGAAACCATTTGGATTCTGCCTTGAAGTAGAGCAAAAGGATCATAAACCCATTAAACGAAAGCATCAGTTTCGAAACCTTTAAAAACTATCTCTTTCGAAACCATTTGGGTTTTTCTTTACTTATAGAAAAAAGGTCTTAAAAACATTTAAGTCAAAAGCAACTACTTCGAAACCATTTCCTAAGTAATGAAGTGATGGAGTCGAAACCATCCCTTTGAAAGCATTGGAGAGGTGGCCAGGTTTTAGAAAAACAAAACAACCCTTTCGAAACCATCTGGGTCGAAAGGTAGAAAGGTGGCAGCAAAAAGGTCTCGACTTAGTCGAAAGCAATTATTTAAAAACAGAGGCGCAACCCAATCGAAACCATTCCTTTAAATCTTTTGACTTGGTCGAAAGCTACTTAGTAGTAAGCCATTTGTCAAAAGCAAGCAGGTGTATTTCTTTAATCTGAAAACACTGGACTGCCTCAACCCCTTCGAACCCCTGGTTTCGACTCCCTACCTTCCGCCATCATCCAATTCATTACGTACTAGTTGCCTAATACCATATGCATTGGTTTCGACTGTGTCGGAGGCGGTAGTATGGAGGCGGAACCTAGTGTTGAAAGAGACGAAACAGTGAAAAACTTGTAGCAAATAGTTCTTTTCACCTAGCCTGCCTTACGTGTCTAATTGTGATTGGTTGCCTCTTTCTTTACCAATAAAAAGTACTGCACTTTGTCAAAAGAGCTGCCGACTTTTCAGATTTAATAATTTAAATCCTTTTACAAAAAGGCCCTTCTCCTCTTTTAATTATATAAAACATTTAAGTCCCATACCTTAAATAATTTTATATAACCATTAAAACACTTAGGAAAATTCTAGAAAAATTCAGGAAAATCACATTATATATGTTTTCTAACATATAAAAAATTTAGACTCAAATAATTAATTATTTACTTGTAATTAATTTATAACCCAAAATAACATTTTATTTACTAGAAAAATCATACCAATTCCACGAAAATTCATAAAAATCTGAAAATTGAAACCCCATCTCCAAAATAATATTTACAATCTTCATAAATATTCGCAAGGCATTTGGATGTCATTTTATTGGATTTTCACCTTAAAACATATCATAAATTCATTATGAATAACCATAATTCATCAACATGTATATATATTCATTCCATCATTCAAAAACATGGCAAATCGTTGCAAAATATTCGAAATTCATATTAAAACCGAAAACACAATAAAAAATGAGATGTAAAGATTATCACCCTAGCTTTAGAGATTATGGAGATTGAGATGTGAATAGATTTGAATTGAATTTTCTTATTCCTAGCTTTTCTTTTTCTCTTCCTTGTTAATGGTGGTCGGCCCCTTAATTTAATATTTTGAAAATGAAATGAACGTGTAAAATTTTACATGGCCAAGGTTTGGAAGATATAGGAATGGCCTCTTCCTATTTTACCCCTCCTCTATTTCATTTTAACTATTCTTTAGTTCATTGTTAAATGGCACGGCCACCCTTAATTAAAAACCAAATCTCAATCCCCTAATCAACACATTATTTTATTTAATTTAACTAATTAAATATCCAAAATAATGTTACCAAAAATCTGGGGTGTTACGAAATCTCACATCGTATTCAACACATAATCATGCATATGAGTAGTACATGCAATTACTCCAAATTGCATTATCAGAGTACTAGTAAGTACTAATCCAGTTGGGATAGTTATGACTACCTATCCTCACAAGTGCTAGTAGATACTTAATACAAAATACAGCAGTGGAAAGTGATAGGTAACTTCAACAAAAGACCCAAAATTCTCCATGATCCATCCCAAAATGCTCGAAATAATATAACTACTTGGCTGCTTGAAAAATAGGGCACCCAGAGTTTAAGGGGAAAGAAAATAAACTCCAGGTCAGTCATGGCATTGGTATGAGAAACTCAAATATATGGCATCTTGAAAACAAAGGGTATCTCATAACATCACGCCGCACATAAACACGGAACAGGTTTTTACCTTATGATAACCAAAATCTTTACTACGCAAAATCTGGCAATATTATTTTTAATGACTTTCTTTTGAACACACTTTTCAAGTAAATATACATAATCTTAGCCGAAATTGTTACATTATTAAATTCCACCATACTGGGTTTTACAATCAAGTTCGAAGGCACATTTGGAGAATGGATTTCCATACTATGGCAAGGTAAGGGACTACCTTCCGTACAGTATATCTCTAGAGGAATGTATCGAGGATCGACAACTTTGAAACCTCTGCGAATCAGAGCCGACCTACCTACAAACCCATTTGGTGGGGGATAGAACCGAATATGACATCACCCTGGTTGTAACCAACCTATCCGGGATCCCATAGCATACAACACATACTCGACATATAGAGAGTAATCTAGAAAGGTGATGACCATACCCTAATGGTTGCGAACCACATAACCCTGAAGCAACCTGTTTTAGCTATTACCGGTTGATGAGGCCTGAGGTAACAATTACCTTTCACATTTCACACATATCACTTTGAATGCTACACTGCCATTCCATAATCACATAACTGATTACTACAAACGTATAACTCCTGAGCTCGTATGTCTCAGGAAAGGGTGGTAAGCTAAGAGAAGTTGGCTTCTCCGTCGCCAAACAAATGATACGTTTATAGAAATCAATCAATGTGATTAGAATGCAACATTAGACATTCGTCCATACAAGTTGTCTAGGAGCAGGACAAACCGAAGGAACTCTACTACCACATCCTGTCTAGAATCATCCCTAGGATTCGTAGCGAGCAGCCCTTCCATCGAAGATCAAATGAAGATACTATTGCCACATATATGTGATATGGAAAATTTCTCCCAAGGGCCAGTAACTAGCAGCTCTTAATTCTATTTACTATCATTTCATGTCTTTACTTCGAATACGTAAATTGATTTGAAGTGGTTTTCAGATAAGAATCACTCAAATCCGACCCCGGTTCCTTCGAACCAATCATCGATAAAAAGATATTAGGTAAATAGATGCTTATCATTTGGTTAATTAGTTCCTTTTTATCAAAAATATCTTCTAGAGATATATATATCTTTAAAACATTTTTTTTCGGTATATACGGATCTTTAACTTTGTAAATACCGAATCATTCTCATAAGTCATATTGGAAACATTATTGAATAAAAATAGTTGATAGAAATTATACTAATTCTATTCAACATTAGTTTCCGCATTCAACCTTTACTATATGCCGAATAACGGTGAAATCACCTTTTAAATTCACATGGATAGTACGGGTTCCCTTCTTGGAATTTAATATGAAGTATAAGAAGATTATCTCTATACAATTCAAGTTGTAATAAATTAAATTTGTAAATTTGAATCTTTTATATTTGTCTCGTTTCCCACATTTCAACTTATTCCTCGCCCAAGAAAGAGGCGAGGTGAGCCTGGACATTGGTTGTTCTTGAACATCTTCTTAGTTTAAGAACCTCACATCCGGATCTCACAAATAGAAAAATCCAGTCTACTCGTCGGCTTACTAGAGCCAAGATTAAAACACTTACTTATAATAGTTTTTTCTTTATATCATTTATTTAAACTCTTTTAAATAAATTATAAAACTTCAAATCATCTTTAAAACACTTAATTATCCATTTGAAATACTTATCAAAGAGTTGGAAAAGAATTGTTAAGTTTAAAACCATATTTCAATTGTTATTGAAAACCGCTGCAAAAAGTGCTATGAATAGTGTTTTAAAAGCATCTTTAAATCAAAACGGTTTTTCTATCATTTGGAAATTCATATATATAACTCAAATATCTTTCAAAACAATTTAATATATTTATAAAGATTTTTCCACATTTTTAAAGAGTTTAAAAATATAATTTTTAAAGAATCCCCTTTTGGATTTCGAATTGCAAAAGTGCGATTTTATTTAAAACTTGATTAGGACTTATTTGAAAATCTACAAGGTGAAATCTTGATTTTCTTTCTTTGTTTGAAAACTATGGATATAATAGTTCGGAAAATTCTTATCACGGAGAATTCCGAGCTATATTCCACTTTATATACTCGTTTAAATTTTACGGTGCGAAACCGTGAACTACCGTTACGCGACGCGCTTAGTTTTGACTTGTTTACCCTTTTCTATTCAAATCTTGTTGTGACAAGTTTATATGTTTATAAAACATTATCAATCATTTCAAAACCATTTTCAAGAGTTTTAATGATTCCATATCACCTTGTAACTTGATTTGGAAAGCGATTTCCTTGTGTAATATCGACGTGTATTTATCGTGACTTGTTTACACAACTAAACTACTATAATAAACATCCAATACTTGATGATCAAAGCAATACAAACAATTTCAAACATATCTCATCATCCAAAGTGTGTGTGTGTGTGTGTCTATATATACAAAGTTTCTCACTTTGGTTTTATATCGAAAGAAAGACTATAGCTTTGCTAACTCGAACTTTAAGCTCACGAACCCTTGCACTAATGCCTCTAGATGGCTTGGACTATGCTTGGGATGGTGGTAGGTGCTCACGGCCTATGCTAGGAGGGGAGGAAGGCTCGGCTATGGGGGAAATAAGGTGGTGGCCGTGGGGTTTAAGGGGAGAGAGAAGGAGTTTTGAGTGATTTTTGAGGTGTATCACTATATATATTCAATTTTAATTTGCATTTATTTTCTCCATATTTTTTCTTAGATGAGAATCCATTAGAGTAGTGAAGATAGCTTAGGAATTTGATGGAGAAAGGTGAAAAAATGAAGTGGAGAAGAGGTGTGGTATTTATAGGCAAATGGGAGAGTAAAAATATCATGATATTATCTCCACCTTTGTATCATCCTACCATCACCAACCACCAACCTCCATCATCACCAAAGGATGGCCAAAGTCCCCTCCACCGTAGACATGGCCATGTGCCTTCATTGATGGGAAGTTTGAGTTGACAAATGGTGAGAAATATGATGATATTTTCTACTTAATATAATAATATTTTTCTATGTTTACCATAAGTGAATTTGTAATTATATATGGTAATTTCTTATTTACATTTGAATGTACATGAACGTATATATATGTTATCCCGCCTTTTGGCAAGGCCGTAATACCAAGGAATTGACTAGTAACCAGTGACGGTCCGTCCCGAGATCAGTTATACATGGGCTCACTGCGGATATCGATGAATTTTGTCCGAGTCCGGATCGAGCCGAAATCGGTAGGACATGACAAGCTAAGCCATGAGAGCCAACGTTTCAAATTTCAAAGTCAATCCGAGTTCGTATGCTCAAGTTATGAGCGATACAAGACTGGATGAAGATCAATTACCGGTCGACTCGCTCCTTCGACTCACTTCGCAACGCCCAGGAGTGACAACTTCGACTCGCTTCGCTCAGAGGCCAACTTTGAGTCAACCAGGTTCAACTCGCTCCACATCCCTCAGAGCTGCTCTCTTTGACTCGCTCCAGTTTGAAACCATCGAAAGTGCACACTTTGACTCGCTCCGCTCAAACAACTGTTCGACTCCATTAACTTCGACTACACTGCTCAAACCTCCCAGGGTGCCCCATTTCGCCTCGCTCGACCAGTGCTTGCTTTGACTCGCTCAACCAAGTGCTTACTTCGACTCGCTCAATCTGGGCACTTTTCGACTCGCTCGACCAGTGCTTTCTTCGACTCGCTCAACCAAGTGCTTACTTCGACTCGCTCGATCTGGGCACACTTCGACTCGCTCAAATAGTGAACAGTTCGACTCGCTCGAAGCAACATCTAGGATAGAGTAAGAATCAAGTGCCACGTCACTGAGTTGAATGGAAGCGAGTCGAAACAGGAGCGAGTCGAAGGGAACAGCCTACCGAAAACTCTATTTCGTATCGATCATATCTCCCAATCTACAAGTCCAAATGCTATGAAATTTTCATAGAAGACTACGTGCATGCTAAAGAATGTCCACGCCAAATTTTGACTCCATTGGATGAAATCTTGATCGAGTCGAAATCTGTTCGTGTCGATCACGGATCGGACCGAAACTTCACGGGCTTGGGCGTGTGGGCCTGGTCACGTGCCAAAGAGGGTCTCCCGAGATCTGAGCGAAATGCCCCCTACACCTATAAATAGACCCCCAAAGCCAACAGAAAAGGGGTTCTTCTTCCTCTTTGAGATCTCCAATGCTCGGACTCCACCAGATCCAGATCTGAACTCCATTGCTGCTGCCACCAACGAAATTCCTTGCTGCAAATCATAATTGCCTGCTGTAAATCATTGAATTCACTTGTAAACACAAAAGAAAGATCAATAAAGCAAACTACTTCATAGTGGACGTAGGCGATACACCGAACCACTCTAAATCATTGTGTCTCCTTGCACTTTAATTATTCTCATTTCTGAAATTTGGAGTTTTTGTTAGATAAATCCTCTTTTTACATTTAATTTCTTCACTTTATCTCTTCAAAGACTTCCGAAGAGTGTTGTGCCCAATTTTGGTACAAACACTTTGGTGCTTTCACTGAGAAAACTAATTATTCTCCTGCTCCTTGGATCTCCTATCTATATTGGATTGCATAAATCTAAGAAGAAGATCCAGATTTAGAACTTCGAAGCCCTTCCATTCTATTCAGATTTGCAAACAGATCTAGGAAAGGACTTCACCAATTCATTATGGTGAGCACACGTACCACTGCTACAACTGCTGATCAAGGAGCACGGGATCGACAGAATCCCGTGCAATCACCTCCCTCCAACCAAAATGCTGCAGGACCTTCAGATCCATCCCGTCCAATCACTAGACAAGAATTCCAGACATTGCTTCAAGAGTTGACCCAAAGTCGACAGCAGTTAACTGAACAACTGCGCGCCAACGCAGAATTGTCCAACCAGCTGAACCGCCAAAGGCGCAGAAGATCTAGGAGAGACCAAGGTTCCTATTCTTCCACAGAAATTTCAGCCCCCTCCAATGGCCAAACCAGATCTACATGTCCACGGCTAGGTGTAAGCTACGCCCAAGCCACGGGACACCAGCCTGCTTCGAACCTTGGGCAACCAAGAGCTGGACCATCTGCTAGTCTCCGTACAGAGCCTTCAACTCGAGAAGGAGCTGCTCCTTACCATGTTACCAGCAACATTGCTACTACCACCACTGCCGAACGGGGAGGTGATGCTAGAAACCAAGCTGATCCTCAACGTAGCCAACGGGAGTAGACTCCCGAGCCTTATGTCCCTGAGGATGTTGAACCAAGGAGGCGAGGCACGGACCGTCGACCGCGTCCAGTCCAGACTTGCGCTGTGGAACCCGACCACACCTTGGCCCAACATGCTCCAAGTACCCGAACGCCGGATATACCAGCGATGATCCGCCAAATGATCCGTGAAAGTCAGGGTCTCTCTAATGACGACTGGGGAATCTCCCGAAGTCATACCCCTTTCACCGATGAAGTTTTATATGCTGAACCACCTTGGCACTTCAGGATGCCAGCTTTGCCAGTTTATGAAGGAAGTGCTGACCCCAATCAACACGTCCTGAAATACGAATGGTTGATGAATGCTGCTAGAGCTGATGACGCAGTAAAGTGCCGTAGTTTCCCCATTTCCCTAGGGGGCATCGCTACCATGTGGTTCACTCGTTTTCCACCGCGATCCATTTCTAACTTTGACCAGATGGCCACCAAGTTTGTCGAACAGTTCTGTATGCACGTAGCAAGGCCTAAGGATGTTAACACTCTGTCTAGCGTTACACAAGCTCCCAGAGAAACACTTAGACGTTACTTGGAGCGATTCCATGCTGCGTGTGCGAAAATAAGCAATCCCAATGATAACTCTATCCTGATGGCATTGACTAAGGGGATTGATGCTGATTCCGAGTTCGGAAATTGGTTAGCTGGAAAACCACCTGCATCATTGGACCGTTTCTATTCCAAGGCAGCCCAATTCTTGAGAAGGGAGGATGCGAAACAGTCTAGGAAACAGGATGATGCAGGGCCCAACATCGAAGGAATCCAAAGTAACATCACTATTAAACAGTCCAGAGATAGTTCAGGGAAAGTTCAGTTGAACATGCAAAATAAACAAAATCAACAGAGGGACAATGGGAATCAACACAAGAAACGCGATCAGAATCGCGGTCCACGGCGTAGAGCTTCCATGTATGATAACTACACTCCGTTAAACACGTCGCTGGAAAATGTATATTTGCAGATCTGCAATACCATGCAATTCAAGAAACCTGCCCCGAAACCGCCAACTGAGAGACAAATTCAAACAAGAAAATTCTGTAGATTCCATGAGAGTTATGGCCACAACACCAACGAGTGTCGTCACTTACAAGACCTCATTGAAAAACTGATACATGAACGGAAGTTGGATCAGTATGTGCGGGCGCCGCAGTCCGGAGGCGCGGGCCCATCAAATCAAAATCGTGCGCCAAATCAAGAAAGACAGGAGGAACCCGCTCGTACAGGTGGGAGGTTGGTCATCAACACAATAAGTGGTGGTCCTCACCCAGCAGATCGAAGCTGGAAGGAAATGGAGTCTTATGCTAGTTCTATCAGGCACGCAGACTTCGAATGTTATAGTAACTCTGATGAAGGGGCTCCAGCCAAGCAACAGAAGACGATGATAGATGACATCATGTTCAGGAGCAGAGACGCTGATAAGGTCGAAGCTCCCACTATCGATCCACTTGTCATCTCAGCACAAGTAGGTCCCGCTTGGATGAAAAGGATCTTAGTTGACAGTGGAAGCTCTGTGAATATTTTGTTCAAACGAGCTTATGATCAAATGAAGGAAGCTATGGACTTGAAGCCCTGTCAATCCCGAGTCCATGGTTTCAACGAAAGCGCTACTATACCCACTGGAATGGTGGAACTGCCAGTAGAGTTGGGAGTTGGAGAGCAACGGAGAGTACGGATGCTACAGTTCATCGTTTTGGACATAGACTCCCCTTATAACGCTTACTTGGGCCGACCGGCCCTCGCTGAATTCAGAGCGGCCATCGCCCCATGGTGTTTGACTTTAAAGTTTCCCACTGATTATGGAATAGGAATTATTCAGGGAGATCAGGCAACTGCCAGAGCCTGTTATGTTGGCGAGCTACGGGAGGCGCAGCGAAAGGAGAAAGGAAAGGGCGTAGAGGAATCTCTCTGCGTCCGTTCCGCCGATAATTGACAATTAACGCCCGGGCCTAGGCCCGGGCACCCCAGCCAATTCCTCAGGGATCTTGACCCAAGAGAAACTGAAGACGAAAGAGAATCTAAAGAAAGTCAAGCATCCCCGGCTGAACTGACGATCGATGTCCCAGTTGATAGTGATGATGATTCGAGAATGATAAAGATTGGGTCTCAGCTAAGCCAGCAAACTCAAGAGGAATTGGTTGAATTTTTGCGGACAAACCTTGACGTACTTGCCTAAACACATTCTGATATGTGCGGGTGTTTGCGCCAAAATTGGTCACAAACACCCAATAGCCGTTGAAAGCACCAGTTCGCAATTACAGATCACAAATATCAAATATGTAGAGAAATAAGTATGCGAATCACTCAGGAAACTCAATAAAAACAGTAAACGACACAGGATTTATAGTGGTTCGGCGATCTTGCCTACGTCCACTCTGAAGTTTGATGATTTTATTGCTCGGTCGTTGAAGATTGCAATTTCTTATAATGTAGTACAACTGATTTTATGATCTAAGTCTGAATCTAAGGTAGCAGTGGTGGTTTGGAGTAAATCTGGCAGAATCTAGGCGCTCTTTAGCTCTTAAAATTCTCCGACCCCTTTTCTGAATGACCAAAGGCTCTATTTATAGGTGTAGGAGGCTGATATTTCGCCTAAAATTAGGGAGACTACTTCTGGCACGTGTGGAGGCCCATGCGCCCGCGTCTAGAAAATCTGGGCCCGTTTCGGGATCGATTCGAACTCCATTCGAATCGATCAAGAATTCATCTGATGGAGCTGAAATTTGGTGGGAACATTCTTCAACATGTATGTATGCTTCTGTGAAAATTTCATATCATTTGGACTTGTAGATCTCGAGATATCATCGATACGAAATCGTGTTCTTCGGTGGTTGTTGCTTCGACTTGATCTCCTTCGAATCGATCACCTGCACGTGTTCTCATGGTGATGTGGCGCACAATCTTCGGGTCGTTCCACCTTTCACTCTGGTTTGATCGAGTCGTTCCAAGTATCTCGCCGCTTCGAAGGCTTCAACCATATCATGGATTCGAACTGAGACTCGTTCGTGGACTCGAAGCGGAGTGTCTTTATGGATTTGAAGAACTTCAAGTCGATGGATACGAACCCGATCGATGCTAGCCAAGGTTCCTCGATGGATTCGAACTTGTTCGGTATGAAGTTGATGGATACGAATGGAAACGCCTCTATGGATACGAACCTCATCGATACGAAGCTAATGCTACTTGATGGATACGAGAATGTGACTTTTTTCATCAACTTGCATCGATCATATCTTGAGCATATGAACTCCGATTAACCTGAAATTTGGAACGTTGGTCCCCATGACTTTGCTTGTCGTGTCCTATCAATTGTAGCCTGATCCGGGCTCGGACAAAATTCATCGATATCCATGGTGAAACAGTGTATAACGAACTTTTACGACGAACTGTCTTTAGTTTTCCAGTCAACTTTTTGGTGTCACGGCCTTACCAAAAGGCGAGATAACATTTGCCCCCCAAAACATGCCTTGCGATAGGAAGGTGTGTTTTGTAGTTCCATAAGTTGGATGTTCATATCCTATCATTGACCTGTAAAGAACTTGATAGCCTTTCCTGACCACGAATGACGATCGTTCGTGACCGTATGTCATTTGAGGTAATATGGGACCGTTCGAGGTCGGATGCCGTTCACGGTAAATAAAGAAATGGGACCGTTCGCGGTCGGATGTCGTTCTAGATGAGTTGTGACCGTTCGCGATCGAGTGTCGTTCTAGACAAATTATGATGGATTGTGATCGTTCGTGGTCGTATGGTGCACGAGATAAAATGTGATCGTTCGCGATCAGATGCCGCACGAGGCAGAATGTGATCGTTCACAATCTAATGTCATACTGGGCGAATTGTGACCGTTCGTGGTCGGGTGCTGCACGAGGCAGAGTGTGATCGTTCGCGATCGAATGTTATACTAGATGAAGTGTGACCGTTCATGGTCGAGTGTCGTACGAGGCAGATTGTGACCGTTCGAGGTCGGGTGTCGTTCGAGGCTAATTGTGATTGTTCGCGATCGGGTGCCGTTCGAGGCGAATGGTGACCGTTCGAGATCGGGTGCCGTTCGGGGCGAATTGTGTGTGCCCGGGGGGGACTTAGTATCATCGATACCAGGTTCACGTTCGAGTGGGTTCCTGGATCGTTTGTCAGGGTGGTTCATCACTATCTCAGAGCATGCCTAGGGACCGTTCGTGATCCCGTATATGTGTAAGTAGTTTAGCCGTTATGGAATCACAGGTAGCATTCTTTTATTGAAAATAAGTCTTTAGTGGAAATGTTAAACAAAATCAAATTCAAATATTCAAATCAAGATGAAACAAAAGCAAAGCAAGGATGTCAAAGTGTAAACTCCCACAACGATAGGGTTAATAGTCATTCAGAGCATGCCTATGGACCGCTCGTGATCTCGCATATGTGTAAATGACTTACCTGTGTTGGTGAGAGGTTTACGACTTGTTCATCGTTATTTTAATTAATTGATAACCATACGGTGTCCCGGCTCAGGGTCACCCCTAGCTGATGTAGACGGTGGTCGCTCTGGCTCCACTGCTGGAGCTCGTCTTCTCACATACTGAAGTAGCATACCGTTCCTGATGCGCCCTTCCACCTCATCCTTCAGATGTCTACAGTCGTTAGTGTTATGACCGTTCAGTTCATGGAATAAGCAATATCTGTCTGATTTCCTCTCGTCAATAGTGGGGTCCCTTCGTATTGGCCTACGGTAGGGAACTTGCTCTCGTGTATCTCGGTAGATTCGCTCCAAACTCTCATTCAGCTCTGAGTAGGTGGTGAATCGTGGCTCTCTCCGCAGTCGCTTTGGCCCGTCACCACTATCCTCAGCCTTTCGTTTTCCTTTATCCTTGCCTGAATCCTTTTCGAGAGGCTTTTTGTCTTTAATTGCATAAACTTCTATTCCCTCTCCTTCTTCTCTTTCGGCATGAGCGTCTTCCAATCGCAAAAACTTTTCTGCCTCGTGATAGAATTCTCCTAGGTCCATAGGCGGATCCTTAGTTAATGAATTTTTGAATTCTGTGCCGTCAGCTACTCCGGACACAGCTGCCATCATAACCATGGATGGATCTGGCCGATCCACCGATGATGCTGCCGCATTGAATCGCGTCAGGAAATTCCTCAAAGACTCATCGGCTTTCTGCTTTAGCGTTGCCAAACTCATCACATTCTTGGGTCTTGAAATGTGAACCCTGAATTGCCTCATAAATTTCTCAATCAAATCGATCCATGTCCCAATGGAGCCACTCTCCAGTTGTCTAAACCATAGCGCTGTAATGTCCGTCAAATACAATGGAAAGCACCAGGCCATGACTTCCTGTGATGCCCCCAGCACTTCCATGTGCCTCATATACTTCGTTAGATGGACCGCTGGATCCGTCCGCCCATCATACATTTCCATCGATGGTAGCTTGAAGTCTGGTGGATTCCTGGCCTGCCTGATCATAAGAGTAAAGGGACTCCTATGTACATCCTCCATATCTCTATTGACTAGTCCGCCTCTCATGGCTCGTCTAACCATCTCTGCCAACCTGTCATTGTCTCCAAGCTGTAGTCCTCGTTCACTGCCTTCGATCTGCCTCCCGAGTACATGTGAGCTTTCATGTGTCTGCCCCCCTGGCTGAGCGTTCATCCCTCTATCGCCACCAGGTTGTTCGGATGTCCTTGTCTCTCTCCCCGGGATCGGGTCAATATGCTATAAGTGTGCGCCCCCTAGTCCTGGTGCTACGCCGGATGGTCCTGCTCCATTCTGAACTCCATTTGCCCCTTGATTCTGCACTCCAAGTTGCCCAATCTGTTGAAACAAATTCTGGATCATCTCTTCTTGCCTCCTCATCATTGCCTCCATCTCATCCCTGGTGATGAAGATTGATGCCTGATTCGCTCCTGAGGAAGCCTCTTGCCTTCGTGTTGACTTCTCTCTACTCTTTGTCTTCTACTTGATTGTCTCGTCATAACTTTTCAAATCCGAACTTTCAAACCCTTGAGTTCAACTCTCAATGAAAGCACCAAAATGTTTGCACCAAAATTGGTCACAAACACCCAATAGCCGTTGAAAGCACCAGTTCGCAATTACAGATCACAAATATCAAATATGTAGAGAAATAAGTATGCGAATCACTCAGGAAACTCAATAAAAACAGTAAACGACACAGGATTTATAGTGGTTCGGCGATCTTGCCTACGTCCACTCTGAAGTTTGATGATTTTATTGCTCGGTCGTTGAAGATTACAATTTCTTATAATGTAGTACAACTGATTTTATGATCTAAGTCTGAATCTAAGGTAGGAGTGGTGGTTTGGAGTAAATCTGGCAGAATCTGGGCGCTCTTTAGCTCTTAAAATTCTCCGACCCCTTTTCTGAATGACCAGAGGCTCTATTTATAGGTGTAGGAGGCTGATATTTCGCCTAAAATTAGGGAGACTACTTCTGGCACGTGTGGGGGCCCATGCGCCCGCATCCAGAAAATCTGGGCCCGTTTCGGGATCGATTCGAACTCCATTCAAATCGATCAAGAATTCATTTGATGGAGCTGAAATTTGGTGGGAACATTCTTCAACATGTATGTAAGCTTCTGTGAAAATTTCATATCATTTGGACTTGTAGATCTCGAGATATCGTCGATACGAAATCGTGTTCTTCGGTGGCTGTTGCTTCGACTCGATCTCCTTCGAATCGATCACCTGCACGTGCTCTCGTGGTGATGTGGCGCACAATCTTCAGGTCGTTCCACCTTTCACTCCGATTTGATCAAGTCGTTCCAAGTATCTCGCCGCTTTGACTTAATGGATTCGAAGGCTTCAACCATATCATGGATTCGAACTGAGACTCGTTCGTGGACTCGAAGCGGAGTGTCTTTATGGATTCGAAGAACTTCAAGTCGATGGATACGAACCCGATCGATGCTAGCCAAGGTTCCTCGATGGATTCGAACTTGTTCGGTATGAAGTTGATGGATACGAATGGAGACGCCTCTATGGATACGAACCTCATCGATACGAAGCTAATGCTACTTGATGGATACGAGAATGTGACTTTTTTAATCAACTTGCATCGATCATATCTTGAGCATATGAACTTCGATTAACCTGAAATTTGGAAAGTTGGTCCCCATGACTTTGCTTGTCGTGTCTTATCAATTGTAGCCTGATCCGGGCTCGAACAAAATTCATCGATATCCATGGTGAAACAGTGTATAACGAACTTTTACAACGAACTGTCTTTAGTTTTCCAGTCAACTTTTTGGTGTCACGGCCTTGCCAAAAGGCGGGATAACAGCGGGATCTCGCCGGACATCGCGAGCCACACTCTGAACATTGACCCGCGGCATGTCCCGGTCAAACAGAAAAGGCGCGGTATGGATCCAGAGAGATCTGCCACCCTTAAGGAAGAAGTAGAAAAGCTTGAAGCAAACGGATTCATTCGGGATGCGCTATACCCTGAATGGGTGTCGAATACCATGCTCATCCGAAAGCCGAATGGAAAGTGGAGAACATGTGTCGATTATTCCGATCTGAATAAAGTGTGACGACCGCCCATGACCCCTGCACCGAATCTAGAGATAGTGCGCTGTAAAGTGTGCCAGGCGACCATGGACGATTGCCAGGGTAAATTAAAACAACAGATTCTATCGTATTACTCACAGCGCATGGACAAAATACAATAGAATATATATATAGTGAAGCTTCACAGACTAGAATCTCATCAATAAAACTTCATAATAGTTGGATACAAGCATCTGAATAGTCAATACATCAAGCCTCACTACAACACTCAGAGAATATACAAACAGCGGAACACCCAGTACATATAGTAAGAAGATAATATGCAATACTCCAGCTCGTCTTCATCATCAGCAACGTGGAAAGCAAGAACAACACCTGTCACCTGCTACCTAGTCTGCCCGTCCCAAAATGGATGAACAGCCCAAGGCAATAAGAGTTAAAACATAAAGCCTTGAGTCAGACAACAGTCTTAGTGAGCAGTAAATTAACTAACAACATACCAAAAGAACATAAAGGAAAAGGAATAGGAATACAACCCTCCCACTCCACCTCTTTCTACAGTGATAGCCCCCAGACACACACTAAGTACAAGCAAGCATAGCAAAGCATACAATTTAAAGTAAAGCAATTATCACTCGAGTCAAGAGCGATGTCTTCCAAGTACAAACCCCCAAGGCCTAAACCAAGATCAGATAAGCACCCAGAAACTACCGCTCTTGAGACCGAATGACGATACAACCAAACATCCATGACTCTGGCTATCACTGTTAACATTGCTTTGATATCATCGTTAATTGAATGACCGGCTCATTCTTTCATCCGTCCGTCAAGGGCTAATGGAAACTCCGGTTCTAGACATAACTCCGCACGTCATCGTGACCCGTGCCTAGGACTATCGAATCTGCCTAGAGTACTTGACTACCCAAATCAGTAGCCTTCAGGGACTATTGAATCTGCCCAACGTACTCTTGCTTTGAGCATGCTAGAACCTTCAACAACGATGATATCTCAGCCTTCTAGTTATCCTCCTCGACAACTATTTCCATACTAGCCCAAGCGCCTCTCGAGCAAACCATTATTCCCAAACTCGAACCATATCACCGAGTTATCATCATGCTTGGAATGATCCCGTCTGGATTAGACCAAGGCTATCTCATATCATACTTCGCCTCATCATCATCATAGCAAAGTCTCATCTCAACATCATCATCGAATCTATCCATATGAGCTTCATCATCCGCTACATATGCCACGAGCAGCTTTTCCAATTCAAGAGCCTTTCCCTTAGCTTTTGAATCATCTTCGACCATCTTGTCTAAATCAAATCATCAATCATCTAATTCATAGCAATCAATCAAGTCAAACATTAATCCAAGTAAACAAGCATTCAAATATGATCAAAATGGACAATTATAACAATAATGGCAATTTCGTAAATAAAGAGTCAAAAGTCTAACAAGTATGAAAACATGAGAAATATCTCTACAATCTTGATGAATGAACTTGCATAGGTTAACATGTAGAAAAATGGTTGTCAAATCATCATGAACAATGGATCTATATGGATCTACACTTAGGTTTACAAAAATGCATGGAAATCACTACTTTAACACCAAATCAAGCCAACGATCCGATATACTCCTTTGGATCCATGTGAGAGATAATCACCACTCACCAAATCACCAAAACAACCCCAAATCAACACGCTTCAGATCTGGACAGCGAAGGATCTAACTCGATCTATCACAAATCCGCTTCAAACGATGAAATCTCTCTTCGAAGAATGTAGATCTTCAATCTAAGCTCTTCGATCTTCGATTTGATCTTCAATATGGATGGAAGGAATCACTAGATTAGAGTGGAGAAAAGAAGTGAAGAAGTGTAGAAGTCGAGCTCTCAAAATGGCAGCACTTCGTCGCTTCGAAATCCGGATCCCAAAAAGTGAGAAAAACCCTTCTATTTATAGGCAGATTTTTAGGTCGTCCGCCCCCTATAAGTCGTTGCCGACCTAACTCTTCCGACCTACGACCTAACAGTCCAAGCTTCTACGACCTACGACCTAACCAGATCCAACGACCCAACACTTCAGCGTTTCCACGACTTAACACCATCGCGACTCAACAAAGTCACGACCTAACTAGACACGACTTAATAACTTTAGGTCGTCTAATGACCTAACACGCATGCGACCTAACAGAGTTACGACCTAACACTTAAGTCGTCTGAACGACTTAACTAACAAAGGCTGCTTACGACCTAACTACTAACTCGGTAACCTCTAGGTCGCAAACTCTCTTAACTCGCTAACTTCTATAAGTCGTCAACACTTAGGTCGCTCGACCGACCTAATCCTATCATACGACCTAAAATCCTTAAGTCGCTAACTCACTTAATCCCCTAGGTCGCTAACATTCTATAGGTCGTTCCAACCGATCTAACACTTAACTAGTTCACTCCCTTAGGTCGTAAATCCTCCTTAAGTCGTCTACGACCTATCTTCCTTCACGACCTAAGCTCCAACACACGACCTATCCCCTATACGACTTAACTCTCACACGACCTAACTACTTAGGTCGTTCTAACACTCCCAGCTTTCTTAAGTCGTCGCCGACCTACCCCTTAGGTCGTTATCTCCCCTAAGTCGGTTACGACTTAAGACTTAACCAAATTCTACCCAAAATCTGAAATGACTTAACAACGCTAAAAATTCCAGATTTTAACGAACTTTTCGATCCGTAAAAATACGGGTCGTTACATAAAGCATGTCCCAAAGACAGTTTCCCACTTCCCAGAATTGATCAGTTAGTAGATTCGACAGCTGGGCATGAACTCTTATCCTTCATGGACACGTACTCTGGCTACAATTAGATACCGATGCATTTACCCGATCAAGAACATACCAGCTTCGTGACCAATCTAGGACTTTATTGCTACAAGGTTATGCCATTCGAACTCAAGAACGTCGGAGCTACTTATCAACGATTGGTTAATCGGATGTTTGCCAATCAAATCGGGAAAACCATGGAAGTATATGTAAACGACATGCTTGTGAAATCATGACTCTCCACTGACCATGTTAGAGACCTGGAAACTATGTTCAACATACTCTGAAAATACAAAATGAAGCTCAACCCACTGAAATGTCACTTTGGAGTTGCATCCGGAAAGTTCCTAGGGTTCATCGTTAACGCTCGGAGAATCGAAGCTCATCCTGAAAAGATTTGGACAATCAGAAATCTTGAAACTCCCAAAACCATAAAGCAAGTCCAAAGTCTTAATGGGAAAGTAGCAGCATTGAGCAGGTTCATTTCAAAGTCTACTGACAAATGCATTCCCTTCTTCGATCTGATCCGAAAAGGAAAACGCAACTTTGAATGGGCCATGGAGTGCGAGGGCGCTTTCCAAGCGCTAGTCCAACATCTATCCACACTGCCTATCCTGTCGAAGCCCATCGACCATGAGAAGCTGTTCATATATTTGGCGATATTAGAGAACGCTATCAGTGCTGCATTAATCCGAGAAGAAGACAAGATATAGAAGTCGGTGTACTATGTCAGCAAACGATTGACTGGGGCTGAAAGAAATTATCCAAAGCTAGAAAAGTTGGCCTACTGCCTTGTGATTGCATCAAGAAAACTCCGACTGTATTTCCAGGCACATCCCATTATTATTTACACCGACCAACCGTTACGACAGGTCCTTTCGCGGCCTGAGATGTCTGGTAGGTTACTCAAGTGGAACATCGAACTAAGTCAGTTTGATATTACTTACACTCCAAGATGAGAAATCCAAGGACAAGTCCTTGCTGATTTCATAGTCAAATTCATCATTCCAGAGGACTTGCCCGAAACCAGTAAATCCCCCGAATACGTCTGGAAGCTGTATACTGATGGTGCATCAAACGACCGGTGTTCGGGCACTGGTGTTGTACTCGAAACCCCCGAAGGTTGATCCATATGCTATGCTGTGAAGTTCGATTTTCATGCGACTAATAATGAAGCTGAATACGAAGCCCTCTTGGCTGGCTTAAGACTTGCTAGAGATTTGAAAATTATCGCAGTGTAAATTTATTGTGACTCACAACTGGTCGTGTGTTAGGTTTGAGGAGAATATCAAGCGAGAGACCGAAGGCTGGCTACTTTCTTAGCTCGAGTTAGGGAAGTACTAAATCAGTTTGATTACTATATCATCTATTGCATACCTCGAGAATGCAACCAAAAAGCTGATTCATTGGCGAAACTAGCCAGCACCGGTGAAGCTCAGCAAATGGGACTCGTTCCCGTAGAAGCGTTATCCTCCCCAAGCATTGACCGGGCAGAAATAAATGGGGTATGCGAAACCATCCTCGAAAAGGAGTCATGGATGACCCCACTCAGAAACTACATCGAACACGGAATCCTGCCGGAACGCAGGAATGAAAAGAGACAAGTTCTCCGAAAGGCCTCACGATTCATAATTCAGAATGGGGTCGTCTATAGAAGAGGGTACTCTATTCCTCTACTCCGGTGTATCGCTCACGATGAAATCAAACGAGTATTGCACGAAGTGCATGAGGGAGAATGTGGCGATCACACCGGGGGGCAAGCATTTGCCAAGAAAATACTTCGATACGGATATTACTGGCCAACCGTGAATCGTGATGCGTCGGATTATGCAAAGAAATGCGATAGGTGTCAGAAATATGCCCGAATTTCTAGAGCTCCTCCTACTGAAATAACACAAATGGTCAGCCCATGGCCGTTCGCAATGTGGGGCATCGACATCATCGGTGCTCTACCTCTGGCAAAAGGTGGTGCGAAGTACGCCATCGTCGCAGTTGATTACTTTACAAAGTGGGCTGAAGCCGAAGCTCTCGCAACCATTACAACGAAGAAAGTAATCAACTTTGTGGTTCGTAACATTATCTGTCGATTCGGTCTCCCACACACCATTATTATGGACAACAGAACCCAATTCGACAGTGCTGAATTCAAGGATTTCTGCAAATGATTTCGAATCCAAAAGAAATTCTCCGCAGTTACACACCCTCAGGCAAACGGGCAGGTCGAAGCAATTAATAAAGTTATAAAATCCATCCTGAAGAAACGACTGGAAAAGGTCGGGGGCAAGTGGGTCGATGAACTACCTATGGCTCTATGGGCTTACCGAACAACCCACAAGACCGCGACCGGCCACACTCCATTCTCTCTTTCTTATGATTCAGAGGCCGTTATTCCAGTCGAGCTAGAAGTACCATCTCATCGTGTGACATACTACGATCCAAAGACAAATGCTATATTACTTGCTGAATCTCTCAATCTACTGGATGAAAAGCGTGAAGAGGCTGATTTGAGGGCAGCTGCGCATCGAAGTCGAGTCGCCTGATTGTACAATGCCAAGGTCCGTCCGCGAACCTTTGGACTAGGCGATCTCGTCTTAAACAGAATCTATCTGGTTCCTTCACATATGAAGCCGACATGGGAAGGACCGTATGTTATCGAACGAAGGCTCGGAGATGGCATATTCAAGTTATCGATCGTCGACGGTCTTACCCTGCCTAGAGCTTGGAATAGCGAGAGCCTTCGCCGCTATTGCACCAAACAGGCTATCTTTATCCATTTAGTTTACTTTCCTTTTTTGCGGTTTGTTTATGCATTTCGAAATTAGAACTTGTAATAAGGCAACTGACTTTGCCATACTTTCTTATTTCAGCAATAAAATGCAACCTCTTCGGGCCAGAGCTGTGATTTACTTGAAATACTTCATATGACCATCACTATGCACGGAGAGCTAAGTCTCATCATACGGTGGGATTTATTCAAATAGAGAGTGACTGCGATGCAACCAATCACTCGCTAAGTGAAACCCGAGCTCGGGGCAAGCCATCACATAAAAGTCAAAAAAGGATGATACACGACAATCCTTCATCAACTCCGTATTCCCAAAGTGCGAAGCGGAGTATAAACATCCAACTCCGAACTCCTAGAGCGCGAGTCGGAGTATAAACATTCAACTCCGTATTCCCAGAGTGCGAAGCGGAGTATAAACATCAACTCCGAACTCCCAGAGCACGAGTCGAAGTATAAACATCCAACTCCGAACTCCCAAAGTGCGAGTCGGAGTATAAACATTCAACTCTGTATTCCCAGAGTGCGATGCGGAGTATAAACATTCAACTCTGTATTCCCAGAGTGCGAAGCGGAGTATAAATGATCAACTCCGAACTCCCAGAGCACGAGTCGGAGTATAAACGTTCAACTCCGAACTCCCAGAGCATGAGTCGGAGTATAAACATCCAACTCCGAACTCCCAGAGCGCGAGTCGGAGTATAAACATTCAACTCCGTATTCCTAGAGTGCGAAGCGGAGTATAAACATCCAAACTCCGAACTTCCAGAGCGCGAGTCGGAGTATAAACATTCAACTCCGTATTCCCGGAGTGCGAAGCGGAGTATAAACATCCAACTCCGAACTCCCAGAGCATGAGTCGGGGTATAAACATTCAACTCCGTATTCCCAGAGTGCGAAGCGGAGTATAAACATTCAACTCCGTATTCCCAGAGTGCAAAGCGGAGTATAAACATCCAAACTCCGAACTCCCAGAGCGCGAGTCGGAGTATAAACATTCAACTCCGTATTCCCGGAGTGCGAAGCGGAGTATAAACATTCAACTCCGTATTCCCAGAGTGCGAAGCGGAGTATAAACATTCAACTCCGTATTCCCAGAGTGCGAAGCGGAGTATAAACATCCAACTTCGAACTCCCAGAGCGCGAGTCGGAGTATAAACATTCAACTCTGTATTCCCAGAGTGCGAAGCGAAGTATAAACATCAACTCCGAATTCCCAAAGCACGAGTTGGAGCGCAAACATCAACTCCAGATTCCTAGAGTGCGAAACAGAGCATAAACACCAACTTCAAGTTCCTGAAGCATGAATCGAAGTAAAAGTATCAGCTCCAAAACTCCGAGAGCGCGAGTCAGAGTACAAATGTCAATTCTGGGCCCCCAGATCGCGGGCATATGATTAAAACTTAAGCCGACATGACCAACCGCCAGTAAGCAAATAAGAATCCCCGGAGTACGAAGATGATCATCGACAATCAAACAAGCATGGATGCATTACTCAATCTCCGCTTGTCTCAGACAACCGTTCGGTGGCACAAGACTCAACACGTTATAAGTAAGAAGCGATCATCGACTGACGGTCTACAACTCACCCCGAAGACTGGGGGGCAGGACTTAAGCATCAACCATTGATTGAAGCGATGCGACATCGGAATTCAACTCGCTTCCTGGTCATAAGCCATGTCCACAGTTTCTGAACTTGGCAAACGAAAACAAACTTGATTCGGAACCTGAAACTTCACAAGTGCACTCCAGATATTTAAACACTTAGAAAAATACACAATGACAGAAAAGAAACAAAAAAAGAGAAGTTTCATTTCTATTGTTTGTAAAAGAAGTTCGTATACAAGTTTGTTCCCAAAGAATTCCTACTAGCAGGGGCCGAACCCGCATCTATACACGGCTAGCAAAATGTAAGTCAAAATACACCGGATGAGCATGCTTAATCTCTCTTCTTCCTTGGCTTCCTCCTCGGTGTGGACCCGCTGGAGCCATCGCCAATCTTCCTCTTCAAGCCTGTGCTTTTCGGCGGTTGGTCTTCAGGCGAGGGCATTATGTCGACATCCTCCTCCGAACTCAAATGAATAGGAACACTCCATGCGGGCGGAGTCGGAGGAACAGGATCGAATATGGAAGGTGGAAAGGGCATGCCGGTGAGAAAAACAACACCGCCAGGAGATACCATTCTAAGCGGAGCAGCCCCTGATGCTGCCATCCCACCTCCGAAGCTTCCACCACGAGCCGCTGCTGCCATTTCAGCATCAATTTGAGAGAACATGTCCTCTTCGGTAATTGCTCAAGCCCAGCTGGGGACATCGGCAGTTGGCATTGAAGAACTTGTACCAGGATCAGTTCCGCTCATGACAGGTGGCAAGTCAGCAAGGGGATCGCCGTGATGGCAAAAGAATTCATCCATCAGTTGCTTGTCAAACGCCATTGTACTCCCCTGCATATCATCGATCGGGGCAGCTGTGCTCACGGTGATCGCTTCGGTCACGATAGCCTCCTGCGCCTGATATAATTCTTGAATAGCAGGAGGCATGTGCGGTGCAACGTCAATCACTGGACAAAGAATAAGAGAATTGTTAGAACTTAAACTCGATCAAAGACTTCGACTCAGGAAAGATATGTGGAATGTTCGGAGTACCTTCCTCAGTTTGACTTGTAAGCGACAGGGCGGCCTCAGTCGCTTGCACTGTAGACGGAGACATCTGCGACTGATCCGGATTATAGGCAGGAACAACTTGAGGATCAACTGCAGGCAAAGATTCAAGTTGGGTTGACGCCGGAAGTTCATGACTTGCATCGCGATGCTCAACCCCGGAGCCTTCTCCTACTTCCAGGTGTTGGGTGCTGAGTCTCTCCTTCTCATAAGAGATCATTGAATCATGGAGAATCTTCTTTTCATCATCAGTTAACAGACGATTCTCGAGCTCGAATTCATCCATAGACTCACCCTGGTGTGCCTCCTTCTCTTCCTCAACCAGTCGGCCCCAAGCACTGTGAAGATGCGTCGGATAATCATCGAGCCAGGCTAGGCCCCGGTGCCTCAGCACGTTAGCATTATAGACCATAAGAAGATCTTCAATGTCAGCTTCTAGCCTGGACTCGGCCAACTTCACCCTCTCCTTGACCTCAGTCTCCACCTTCTGGACTTTAGCCACCGCAGCATCCTGTTCTCCCCTGAGCAGAACAGCCTGATCGCACGCCTCCTGGGCTGCGTTGTTCGCGTCGTCTTTTTCTCTGAACAAGCTGGCGAATTTGGCTTTGAGTTTATTAAGCTCCTTGACCGCCGCATCTCGCTCAGCGGTAACTTTGGTGTTCCGGTGGCCCATCTCCTCCACCAGGGCAATATGTGTCTACCCCAACCTCTCCATCTCCGCCTTCGCTTCACCAGCCTTCTTAATGGCCTCGATCTCGGATTTTCGAGAAGACTCGGACTCAGCAGAGAGTACCTGAATAATACGATCCCTTTTTGCGAGCTCGGTCTCCATCTTCTCGATCTATTTAGCCCGCTCGAAGGCCACTTTAGAAGCTTTTTCGGCAGCCTTTTCCCACTCTCTGTACTGGGTGTATATATCATGAACGTAGTCATGCATCGTGTTCTCCACCCCAGATGGAATTCTCTTTAAGTATGGTGGGAAGACATAGCCGTAAAAACAGATATTCGGAAAATCCTTCCTCATCTGAGCCAACTTCAGGGCCCCTTCTCCAGTGGGATAAGTGGGGACCTACTCTGTAACCATGAAGGATGTAGTCTCGACTCTCTGAAGATGACTCTCAGATCTAGAAGAGTGAGAAGACGGCTTGTGGCGAGGAGGTTCAGACGGGTGTGAGGCAGGAACAGGGGGTGGAGAGGGAAGCCTAGGAGGAGGAGAGCGTGATCTAGACCGATGCCTATATTCTCTATCCCTATCACGCCCATACCTATCCTGACTAGAGTACTCGCGATCGCGATCTCTATCAGAGTCCCTCCTGCAGGAATCGTAGTAAGAAGAAGTCTTTCGGGCCGAGCGAAGACTCCCTAGCATTGATCCTCTTCCAGACATAGTACCTGAAAACAAGAAGCGAAGAACGAGTTAGCAACTTCCTAAGTTGAGTGATGTAAAGTTGTGAATCGTGCAGTGTAGTGAAGTGTGTGTATGTGCAATCCTCCGACCAACCGGAAATGTCGGCCGCACTCGTAGCAAGCGGCCCGCTTAGTTCGAGAGCACTGTCAAGATCCTCCATACCAGCGTCGTGATGAGATGACACAAAGTCCGGAATCGAAACATCGGCAAGCCCATCAAAAAGATTCTCTACTGGTGGGGAAGAAGCCTCTGATATTCTAATCCCCTGAGCAGGCAGGGACATAACAACAGACTTAAATCTCCCAAATTTAGAACGCTTCTGAGCAGCGGCCTTGCCTTTTCTTCTTCCACCTAAATCCTGAGCATCGGCAGAAGGCCCAGCTGGGAGTTCGGGGTCGGTAGGCGTTCTTTCTGAATCAACTTCTTCGGTGATCACAACTGTGGGCGCTTTGCGCTTCACCCGTTTCTTCGGGACCACTCTATGCGCCCCTTCCAGATGTATGCTCTGCCTCCGCTCTATCAGCCCGACGGTCCTCAAATTTCTATCAGTTAGGACCAGGTCGATATGACTCTCTTCGCCCGGATACGCTTGAAGAATCCGAACAAGCTCTCTGAAGTATGCGCCGTCAGGACGAGAGATTGCGGCTATAAGAAAGGAAAAGTATGTCAGTTTTGGAGTCGGTTACTAACATCTCAGTGATTCAGGAGAGATGGAGACACTTACGTCTATCCAACCACCGCCTAGCAAATCCAGATGGGCACCGAACGTAGAACCATTCGGATTTATAATAACTTAGCCTTCCCCAGGAACCCAACACAATGTGGCAGTTTCTGACTGCCTCCAGGAAGGTGAAAGAAGGGCTATCTCCATGGCTTTTGACATTGAATAAATATCTGATTTCGATCGGCTTCGGCGGTTGAAAGAGGATCTCCATAAACAAGACGAAGGTGCTGTTCAACAAGACATATCCATTCGGATGTAGCTGAGACAGAGCTATGCCAAGAAATGATAACGTCTCCCTTATATAGTCATTAAAGGGAGGAAGTGTCCCCGCCGTGCAAGCATGACGGTTGAAAGCAGTAAACCCTTCCGGGGGATAATGTGGCCTGTCCTTCGGCCCAGGAAGTAGCACGTCATCAAGCGACAAACCGTGCCTTAAGTAGATCCGGCCTAACATGTCTTCAGAGATACCCAACGGCACCGAATCGGGTGGACTACAAATAAACCGAGCCCCTAGACACCCTTCCGGAGCTTGCTCAATAACTTCGGCTTCTATAACCGGTATCTCTATAGTTGGAGGAACAGAACTTGGGAATTCCGGCTGCTGAGAACTTGAAGGGTCCATGACTGGCTAGCTTATAAAAAATCATTGTTAAACTGACAAATAACACTAGTGCATCCCCCAGTGTAAAGTGTGTGAGTGTGTGTTGCGCGGTGCAGTACTGTATATCATTTGGAGAAGATCTACAGGATTAAGGGAAGTATGTAAACGATGAGACTTCGGAATTCAGTCGGAAGGACCGTCATCGCTGACCGTCACAACTGTGCCATTAACTATCAGTCCGAGTTAAAATGTGTTACTATTTTAGTATGTTCCAGTTTCATCGACAAACTTCAATAGGCAATTAGGTGTGCGGTGAAACAATTAAGTCCGGTTAAGCAAGTCTGAAGCCCGTCAGAGTTAAGTGGTCAAAGGCACTAGAATTTTTGGTATCATCAAAATTAAATCAATGGCCAATCATCAAAAGGTCAAGTTCAAGACAATCACTCAGGTTCAAGTTCGAATCAGGCTTGAGTTTGAATCGATTATTCAGGGTTATGCAGTTCGACTCGGTCCAAGACCACGTCCTTCGACTCGGTCCAAAGCCACGCGCTTCGACTCGCTTCGAAGCCTCGACTTCGACTCGCTCCCAAGGCCACGCGCTTCGACTCGATCCAAAGCAGCCACTTCGACTCGATCCAAGACAGCTGCTTCGACTCGACCCAAGGCCATCCACTTCGACTCGATCGAAAGCCACCATTTCGAGTCGGTCAGACACAGCCCCTTTGTATCGATCCACGGATTCAAAGCGTTCGACTCAATGCAAAGCTCCACCATCGATCGATACGAAGGCCTCCGCCTCATCATCTCGAAATCCTTACCCCAGATCGACACGAAGCTGAGGCCAAGGAACTTTTTGATCGATCGCGACATTGATGGGTTTGGTGTTAAGAATCGAGTCTCCTCGTTTACGTGTAGATTCGCTTATTGGATTACCTAGATTTGTTAATTGGTTCGAGTAATTGAAGATGTAAATCAGTTCGAGGACGGGAGTGTTTTTTCTTCTTTGCTTTCTCTAGTCTTAGAGTGATACGAAGGAGAGGCAGGAAAATGAAAAGTAAAAAGTGAAAAAATGGCTAAGTACGAAGTATTTATATGGACTTGGAAATGAAGGAAATAAACGATTCGTATCCCGATGGATTCGAACGCGTGCTTCGACTCCCTCTCCATTACGCTGATGCGAAGCTCCCCATCGTATCGCTTGCCTTCGACTCCGTCTCCAATACAGCATTACAAGCCATCACTTCGACTCGCTCCTCCATCTCCTGTGCACCTCGACTCGCTCCTCCGCATCTTGCACATTTCGACTCGCTCCCCTTCGACTCTGTTTCCTGTGCGTTTTGACTCCGGCTCCTATGATGTACGAATTCAAGACCGAGTCGAACAAAGCAGTTCGAATCAAAACCGAGTCGAACAACCAGTTTGAATCCATGAGATCATGACTTCCAGAGATCAACTCCATCAACTCGACATACTTACTTCACATCCATAAATCCAATGAAAATCATCTTCGATGTTTCAACCCTTCACACAGATTCAGGAGAGGATCGTTACGAAGGAAACATTCAAAAGCAACCATCGAGCGTTGTTGCAGCGAATTTCACATCGGTTCAGGAGAGGATCGATACGTAATTCAAAAGTAAAATAAACTGACAACGACTCATGGACGTACGAACATCAACGAGAGTTAGGTTAACATATATGCATGAATGACGGACTAGTATTCAATATTCTGGATTTTTAGGAATCAGAAACTCATCCATTAACGATTACAACAACAAACGGGTAACCACTAGCATACAGCAATCAGTTGCAACAATACATGGTACAGCAGTCGACAGTCAACAGTTTACATTATTAAGAAGAATGGTCAAAGGTTACAGCTTTTATCAAAAAGACGATAACTATTCAGAGTAAAGATGGCAGTATTTCAAAGCACATTGTGTTTCCACAAGACGTACTTTGGGGGGCAAATGTTATCCCGCCTTTTGGCAAGGCCGTAACACCAAGGAATTGACTAGTAACCAGTGACGGTCCGTCCCCGAGATCAGTTATACACGGTCCGTCCCTGAGTAACCCAAACCCACACATACTTCTAAACCACCAGCCTCCATCCTCTAATTGCCTCACCAACAAACTATTTCAGTTGCCAAATTCGACTTCAGGTTGCCAAATCGCCTAATCACCTAATCACAATCGCTGATTACCATTCCGACAACCCAAACATCATCAAACTTTCACACTGCAAATTCGCAACAAAACCAAGCACCACCCTTGGCTGATAGCAAACAACATTGCTTCTCACTGCAAGCTATATATCTACAGATTTGGACCATCAACTCTAAGCAGACTGCTTCGCCTTTCATCAACAAGAGAATCAAAGGTCAGCTCATACATGTACATTAGTTCAAAGCACCTATATATCTTCAGATTTGGACCATCATTAGCCTACAAAAGAAAAACCAAACTCGTTTACTCAAGCATTACAATTCATACAAATTCAATTCAATTCAATTACAATTCATACCCATCATACAACGGTGATTTCAAGCTTCTTCCCCAAGAATAAAGCATCTCTGGCCGATCAGCGATTGAACTCCTTATCAGCTTCAGCCAACAGCGCCAAGCTACCTCAATTGTTGTTAACTTCATCAGATCTGACTCAGCTCTTCTTATGGCAAAGCTAACGACACCACCGTTCGAACATCACAACGTTGCTCGCAACATCTCAAACACCGTGTTCTGAAACTGAACGGGCGGTTCAATCCAAAGAAAAGCTTCAGATCTACTTCATTCACCCAATGATAGCATCGACTCTGCATCATACCATTAACTGGAACAACCATAGCCCACTACATCACTTCACCGATCGCATCCAGACACATCGCCACTGCCTATCTTCTCACCGCATCCAGATCTAAACTCATAAGAGCGAAGAGAAAATGAAGTTGTGTCCTCTGAATACTGGAGTGGAAGATTGAATAGAAATGTAATAGCATCAGATCCGATTGGGTTAAAAGGGAACATCTTCCATACAGATTAGGGAAAACGAAATTAGGGATTTGGAAATTGGGGGTGAAAACGAAATGATACGAAAAGTAAAGCGGGAAAACGAAAAATTGGGACAAATTGTAGTGGTGATCCATTTTAACAATCAAATTAAATGTAGATCGTTGGATTGTATTCACGCGGATTGCTAATTTTATTACTTTTTTAATTTGAATACATTTATAGCTACTGCAACATCTTGTTGATACTTATGCTAACACCTTGAAGCGAGTGTTGTAATAGACAAAAATCAACATACCTATCGTTACATTATAGCTAGCAACACCATGTAATTTCGTTGCAGTAGGTCATCTATGGCGTAGTGAGCGCAGTTCGCTCTAACATATTCTTAGCGAACAATTTCACAACCCCTCATTTTTTTCTCATGGTTTGAAACATTCTTTAGAAAATTTAAAAGAAAAAAAATTGAAACTAAAGCTACAAACTTTAATCCGTTTCAAAATTTTAAACTTCAAAAAAACAACTTCGATTCCAACCGGATCTCAAATCCGTTGCAATTACACAAAGTAGCTAACTTTGTTTACCAAACTCATGCCATAGCTCATGTTTTACAATCAACATATTACTAACACAAACCATCTTCATCATAGGTTGCAAGTATACATCCATATACACATGCTTACTAACTTTATAATACAACATCGATTTCCATAACCAAATCAAGCTATAATAAACCATCCAAATCATAATCAAACCACATGGTTACCATTCAACTTCTAAACTATATTATCACTATAATAATGAATTGATAATAAAGTAAAAATCTTTTCCAAAATAAGGTAGTTTACTCACCGAAATTCCATGGATTCAACTCTAACTTTCATTAGGCCTTGCTAATGACCCTAGAGCTCGAAAAGGAAGTTGCTTTCTTGGATTTTTGGCTACTAATAGGCTCGGCCTGATGGTCTATTGGCTCGGTTTGGGGTGTAGGGTGGGAATATGGGTAGTTTCTTGATGGAGGAGGGTGTATAAGGTGGTAGAGAAGGGTTTTAGCTAAGGAAAATGTGTTTTGAAGTGGAAAAACTTGATTTTTTCCTAACTTTTGCAAACCATGGAAGCCATGGATATTTTGGAGAGGAGGTTTTAGAAAGTGAAGTGGAGAAAGCAAATGAGAATTTGTGTGTGTGGATGTATATTTATAGGCAAAAATATTTGGAGAAAATTACTAAATTATCCTTTAATTATTTAGCATAATATGTCATGATATTTGAAAAATCACATCACCTTCCTACCCCTCTCTCTTGTCACATCCCCCTTCCTTCTCTAGTCAAATCCTTCAGCTCATGATGAGTAATGATGTCTAATTATGAAAATATTAAGATATGACAACACTTAATAATATATATTTATATATAATGTTTATTATTTTTAAAGTTATGAATTATCACATCACCTGTTAATTATAATTAACATAAGATTATCTATTCCTAAGTGTATTATTATTTAGTTAATTATCTACTATATATGTGTACATATGGTGCACAAAGACGAACAACATTCTCGATAACTTTCCGGTGTCGAAAGGTTGAAATTTTGGAAAACATTCTTCGGTTACATTTTCTATTTTTCTACGAACTATTTAATTTAGTAAACAAATTTTGAAAATGATTTTTCCCTCATTATTAATTAATTAAAATGAGTTTATTTATTAATAAAAATCTATTTATTGACTATATATAATATATATATATATATATATATATATATATATATATAATTGCCTAGTTAAAGCGACCAAACCCTGGGTCGTTGCAAAAAACTACCACTAAAGCATCAACCAGTGATACCCAGACACCAAAACCCCATACACTGACCCTCCTCAATAAATACCACAACCATAAAAAAAGATATACAAAATGCCGTGAGAATTAACACCACTACATACCAATTCCTAAAGCTAATAAAAAAGGATTCCAAATGAGCCTGAGGAGCATCAAAATCAAGACCATGGTCCTGATCTGGTTGCTGAGCCTGTCCTTGATTAGATGGTGGAGCCTGAGTCTATGGCTGTTGAGGAGGAGGAGGAGGCATTACCTACCATTATGGAAAAAATACATAAATTAAACATTCATATAGAATCAACTGATAATGAGATGGAAGATACAAACATAGGAAATGCTAAACACATAATTCCAAATGAAGAATCCTTGAAACAATTTGACAAAGGAAAGGAGAAAGAGGCTATAAGTCTACCAATGCAGTTTTTGCTCCTACTACTAGGAGAAAAGCTACTAAATCCTAATCACGGTGATTTGCTGGAGTGTTAGAGGTCTATATAATGACATAAGAAAAATAGGCCTATATAATTTAAGGGCTAAGTAAAGCCCTAAAATTTTAGCTATCATAGGAAATAAATTTAATGAAGATAACATACATATGTTCAAAACTCAAATGGACGAGCAATGGGATCTAATGCACAACTGTTTCAATATTGTTAAAGGTAGAATCATGGTACTATGGAAAAGAAGTATGGTCAATTAATTCTAGTAATTCTGATGATCAGCATATAAAAACAAATTTTAAGAACTATAGTAGGCTAGAATTATATTTCATATTTGTTTATGCTAGTAATCGGGCATCTACTAGAACCTTACTACGGAAACAACTAATTTATTACTCGAAAATGATACATAAACCATGGGTAGTCATAAGAGATTTTAATTTAGTACTGAGGGCGGATGAGAAAAATGGTGGACATACATTGAAGGTTTACCAAGTTGCTGAGTTTAATGACTGCATGCTAGCCAGTGGACTTATAGAGGCGTTCTATATTGGCCTGAAATATATATGGAGAAGTCGTAAAATAGAAAAAATTGCTTCAAGATTAAATAGAGCATTGGGTAACTATGACCTTTAATTTTATTCCTAACTTTAAAGTGACAATGTTGCCTAGGTCCATAAGTAATCACTGCCCCATGTTCATTCAGTTTAACAATGAAGATCAAATTCGGAAAAGGAAAACCATTCAGATATACTAATAATTGGCATTTATGCAGTGGCTATTCTAATGTAGTTAATTTCAGTAAACTGCAAAT
The DNA here is from genome assembly GCA_030737815.1 of Allium fistulosum. Classification (NCBI taxonomy): domain Eukaryota; kingdom Viridiplantae; phylum Streptophyta; class Magnoliopsida; order Asparagales; family Amaryllidaceae; genus Allium; species Allium fistulosum. Next base: position 1,183,935,267 of record CM060903.1, read on the forward strand.
ACACAATGGGAGCTGCATGTATACTTTTGTAGCACTTGTTAAAAATACAAAAACCAGGCTCAAAGAGTGGGACAAAAAAGACCCAAGACATCATATGTTGTCCAAAATCTTCAGGGAACACTGGAAGAAGTCCAAATCAAGCTTGATGCAGACCCTCAATATGAAGGACACAACTCTGATTTTTATAGACTTAAAGAGGAACTAAAAAATAGGCAATAGAACTCAAACGGAAAGCTAAAGAAAATTGGCTTACAAATGGAGATGAATGCATCAATTTGTTTATACAAAAATGGCTCAAAGGAAAAATCATAATAATTTAACTAACTGTTTAAATGAATAGGGAGAAGCTGTGGAGAAAATTCAATAATTGGAATCTAAAGTAATTGAATACTTCACTGACCTATATAATGGAGAATACCCCTAGAACACACCTGATGTAGGGTCTCTCCAGAAGGTGGGCAAATGCTAGTATCCTGAATACAAGAAGAGGAGTTGAAAAGGCTCTCTTCTCTATTCATGATGCCTTTAGCCCTATCCCTGATGGAAATGGGGAAAAATTCTTCAAAATGCACTACATACACCTGAAAGATCACATGTAGCAGCATATCAAGAGGCACTGGATGATGGTGAGTTCATTCGAGAAGTTAATCACACTTTCATTTTATTAATTCCAAAATTGAACAAACCAAAGAAAATAGCATAATACAAACCAATTGCTTGTTGTAATGTGACATATAAAGTTTTAAGCAAGATAATCTGTATAAAACTTAACAAAGTACTGCCATTTCTTATTTCACAATGCCAAAATGCCTTTATAAAAGGAAGATTCATTTTAGAAAATTCATTGATGACTCATGAATTGGTGAAGTATTTCAATAAAAAAGGTGCAGATATAATGTGTTTAAAGATTAATCTTCGCAAAGCATATTACAGAGTAAAATGGGTTTTATAATTCACATGCTCAAAGCTTTGGGGATCCCACAAAAACTGATCGCTCTTATTTCTCATCATACAAATACCCCCAACATACTCTATACTGATTAACGGTATTCCCAAGGGTTATATTCATAGTTCCAAAGGACTTAGGCATGGAGACCTACTGTCCTCATATCTATTTGTTATAGCAATGGAATGGTTCACATTGCAGATGGAGTTAGCCTACCCTCAAAAGCTAATCTACCCAATATATAACATTCAACCTGCAATCATCCACCTTATATATGCACATGATCTATTCGTTGTGATAAAAGCAAATTTTAAAGCAGTTTATACTATTAAAGATTAAAGATATGTTCAAACAGATGGAGGAGAATATCTACCTAAAAGTTAATGAACTGAAGACTAAATGCTATATTAACAAATTTCGCATACATGAACAAAGTCTGACTAAAGAACTTGGTGTTCGAGAGGGAGCTCTTCAAGTCAAGTATCTAAGAGTTCCTTTGTCCAATTATAAAATTACATATGCTGAGTATGGTAAGCTTATTAATAACATAAAGGAGAAACTGTAAGGATGGAGATAAAAACTATTATCATTTGCTAGTAGAGGTGGAATTAATGCATACAATTATCACTTCAAAGTCAGATTTTTGGCTCCAAGCTTGCAAATTCCAGATTGTTCTATTGCAAAAATCAATACAGTTTGTGCCAATTTTACATACAGAGGGGGCATGCATAAAGTTAGTTATAATGAACTATGTAAGCCAAAGAAGGAAGGTGGGGTTGGAGTCAAAAATTTGTTTGAATTGAAGAAGGTGTATGGTATAAAGTTGCTTGGAAGATTCTGGATTCTTCTAATTTATGGACTGCATGGATGAGGGCGAGATATTTAAAGATAACTTTAGACAATGAAAATAGACAACAACGCTTCTGTTACTTGGAAAAACATCGTAAAACAAAGAGATCAATTAAGCATGTTAATTGAGAGGTAGATTGCTCATGGTAGAGAAACTGATTTGTGGAGAGACCCTTGGCTTAATAGTAAAACTTTAATTGACAGAATGGGCTAGGATAGCAACTTAGCAAATGGTTCTTCTAACATGGCTGTAGAGTCAATTATAAGGGATGAATAATAGAGATGCAACATGCAACTTATTACCGTACATCCAAGACAAGAAATAGAAGCAACTCCTCTTTTTCAAGTAGAGAAAACGACATTTAGGTCCGAAAAATTAACACAAAAGGCCAATTTAGTCTGCATGAAGCATGGGAAGAAACTAGAACACATTATCTAACCATAGAATGGCATAAAGTGATATGGAGTAGGCGTAACAACCTGAAAGTGGCACATACAACTCACAAAGCACTGACCTTTAGACTTCCAACAAAAGATAGATTGGACGAATGAGGGATAATTTAGGAAATAACATGCAATTTATGTAAATAAGAAATCGAAACTCACAAACGCTTGTTTTTTGACTGTAAATACAATAAAAGATTATAGAAGATACAGAAACAGAAATGCTTAATTCAAGACGAAGTTGGAAACTTTCAAGAGAAGGCTTCTCACCTGTACCACTGGAGAAATGGATTGAAGCTGATGGAGGAGATCATCAAAATTTGCTTGACAGCTGTCATGTGCCATCTCTGAAGGGAAAGAAACGCCAGGGCTTTCAACAAGGAGAATAATGAGTTAGATATATCAGAGCTTATAGCCAGAGATACTACAGTGGTTTTAAGTAGAATTCCAAAGAGTAAACTTACCAGCTTAAAGGCACGAAAATGACAACTATTAGCGAATTGGAATTGGAAGGAAGTAAGGGAAGAAGATCAACCAAATGATTTACATTCGCTATGATTTTTCTCGAGTTGACGTAATTTTGGAAAGTTGTTGTGTAAAGTAGAGAATGTTTTGAACGGAATGAAAATTTACCTCTAGTAATTTTGTACCGCAAATGTATGTGCTTGGACTGCAAAGCCTGTTGAGCAATAAACCAGTTAAACCATTTCAAATATATGTATATGTGTGTGTGTGCGTGCACGCACGCTCGCGTTTGCTTATATATTTGTAAATACATTAGAAATGTTTATCAGAAATGCTTGTATATTAATTATAATTTCATAATTTAAATTTGTTCGGAGAGTGATGGTGATAACTATCTAAAATGGATCACATGTCACCAATGGCCATTTGAGGGGTCAAGATGAGATCTATACGAATCCATTACCCTTTTGATATGATTAGGAGTCGATGGTATATCTAGATACCGACTCATTTGTGTTTACTCTCTAATTTATAGTCATGTATGATTGTGGTTGTATCGGTTACTACGCTTGATTGTACATGTGTTTGTATCATGTTATTGCAATAGAGATGCTAGTTGCACAATTTGTGATGACACGGTTATTATAGATGCTCGTTGTATTCGATGTGCTTCTTGCATAGTTTGTTGTAACAAATTTAATTGAAATACTTTTTGCATGGTTTGGTATGGAATATTTAATTGAGATAATTGCTATATATGGTTTAGCATGCTTAAACTCATATTATGACGTTGCAAATGTGTTTAATTCTCTTTTTATAGTACAATTAGGTACTTGAGAGTTGATGTATAACTATTTAAATGCGTATTTTATTTGATTGGCATTTAAATAGAGAGAAGATTTCTTAAGAGAGGTAAGAATTTTTGGTAATGTGAGATGACATAGGTCATCGCATATTTCCTAGTGTGTGATGCACTCTAATTTGGGGGTTTCCATGAAGATGATAGCATAAGAGAAGGTACTGTTGGAATTTTCCAAAACTAAGATTCGAGAAGTTTGATTAGTCCTGTTACTTTCTTGTACTCATGGAAATTTTAGGGATGAAATTCTTTTAAGAAGGAGAGAATGTAAAACCCCGCAATTTTAACGATCGAATATTTAAATGATTAATTTATATATTTAATCGTGAAGTAACAGAAGTCTCTTATACTCTATTTTTACACAAACGAGTGAATCAGGACTCGATACACCCGTGGTTGAGTTTGCTTTTCCAACATGAGTAAAATGAATATAAACTTGACTATTTTTTTAGAGACAATGAGAATTTGGAGTGAATAGTGATTTTGAATGGATGAGATGAATTTGGGCTAAGCCCTTTACTTAGCCAATATGAGGCTAACCCCTTTCATAATTTCATTCTCATTTCCTCATTTCACGTTCATTTTCTTTCCCTCTTCTTTAATTTTCACTAATGGCCTCCTAATCACTATTAATCGTATTCTTTAATTAGCAAATCCATGCCAAAAATAAATTCCTAAATTCATGAAAATATAACCATAATTCATCTATACCCATCTTTTACAAAACCCGCAAAGGGATTAGCATGAAATGGAGTTTGAAGGGAGATCTCAAATTTAAAGTAAGCTTGGAATTGGGTTTTGTGAGCTTGGTTTTGAGAAGAAGAGGTGAGTGAAATGATTCTTTTATTTAATTTACTTGTGATACTTCATTAGTTAATATATAAATGATTATGAAGTGTTTTGGAAAAATTTAGAGAATGTTAGTAATGTTATTAGGATTATGTTTAGACCTTAAACATGTTAATATTCATCCATTATTTGTTTGAGACCTTAATCCCTATTTGTGAAATAGTTAGAAAGCCTTAGTTTTGATTATGGGCTAAGTACTTGATTTTGTATGAAATTGTTAGTGATTAGGGACTAATGGCATGTTATAACTAAGGGTATATCATTAGTTAGCTACAGTTAAACTAATTAAAGTGATTTAAAAAGTGGTTAGTAATCTAATTTAGTAAGTTTTGAACTTTACACTTATTATTAAAGTGGTTAGAGGGTTAATGAAACTAAATTAGTATTTATAAATATCATTTAAAAAGAAAAATGATTTTTATAAGCAAAAAGTATTTTATAAAATAATATGATATTTTATAAAATAGCAAATGAAGTCTAATTATTGTTTACAAAATGGTTATATGATTTTATAAAGGAAGTGTAGATTTTATAAAATGGAAATGAGATTTTATAAAATAGTAATTTGAAGAATACTTAATTTCAAGTTAGGCAATTAAGTATTTAAAAGGCTTAAAATTGATATATAAGCTAATAAGATATTTTAAAAAACATATTTAAGATTTTATAAAATAGCATGAAACCCATTAGATTTTTATTTGAAAAGGTTTAGTAAAAAAAATTAAGATTTGATTAAGTAATAAATGAATTACTTATATAAATATATGTGTGCCTATATGAGTATTGGCAAGTATACGTATACATGTATTTGAAGTTATACAACACTCAAAATGATGTGTGTATTGTAGTTAGAATTGTTGTGTGATTTTTTGTTTATATGGATATGCAATTGTTTGATTATATAGATATATCATTGATTACAAGTCCGTTGTGAGCATTTCATGTAGCCATAACGACTATCGCATGAGCTAAGTTACGTGAGAGTATACCAGGCAAGCAATTGTCCTAGTGAAGTCCGAATGTGATTTGTGTTTGGTTGTGCATTGCATGAGCATGTGTGCATAAGCATACACGAATGAGTGTATCGACACACATATAAGCTACGCACAAGGCAAGGAGTCGGGTATGTCGTTTTGGCATGTTAGAGGAAGCCGAGTCGCTACAATCGCCCGTTGAACTCTACTCGTGTAAAGAGTGGATATTGGTATCGAAACCGGTTTTTGAATATTTATCGAATTCACTTCCAAAATGTCAGAAAATGAACCCTAGTAGATGTCCAATGGGATGGAGGCAGGCTCTAGTAGAAAGGCGACTCATCGGGCGAAGCGTCGGAGGAAACAACACGTGAATCGGCGTCCGTTCGGGGAATATACTCCCTGCCCAGGCTCATTGTCTGGAACCTATAAATTCAGTCGACTAAATAAGTCCATTTAATCAACTGGTCGAGAAGAAATAAGTCATCTCTGCCCTAGTTCAGTCGACTGAAGGGTTTAACTTAATGGAACCCTTCAGTCGACTGACCCGATGTATTTTGTGCAACTTCAAAATGCGATAACTTTCGCATACGAAGTCAAATTGAGGCGAGGTTTGTACCATTTTTCACCATTTTGAAGGATGCAACCTATTAAATTTTGGTAGCTTTTGGAGTACTTTGATTTCGGGGTCTATGTGAGACCCACCCCAGCATGTATTCCCAAACCGTAGACTTTGAGGTAGACCAAGAGAACATACCAAAGTAATATTATGATATTAAGGTCATGTGTTCCATTAGAATGCGATTTGGGTTAGTTTGGAGTTTTGTTTGAGTTTCCCGGTGGGTTTTTAGGCTATGACGACTGGAGCTGGGCGTGTACGATCGAAGAATAAATTCGTATCCTCGGGGTACGTATAGTTATATAAATTGTATCGTTCTTATATCAATGAACGTATGCCGTATTGATCTTATATTATTGATCATACATCGCATTGGCCTTATATTATCCGTCTTTCGGCAAAGACCATTCGTATAGATAGACGATGGCAGGATATTAATCTTTATTTGTGATAGATGTATTTGACTACGTGACATTATATTTCAATATATATATATACACGGTATTAGTGTTCCTTTACAGCCCCGATGGCGTATTAAATAAGGCACGAGTGTCGTTCTCTTTTTGATAGAGACGCAAACAAGTTCTTGAGAAATCTATGAGTGAACTGGATTTCACCAAAGTCTGCTTCAGAGGGTATAGTGTGGTTCACATATGATGACGATCATCCACGAGTGAACTAGATGTCGCCAAAGCTCGATGTAGATGTACAGTGTGGTTCACATAGGATGATAATCATTCATGAGTAAATGGGATAGATGTCACCAAAGCTCGATGTAGAGGGTATAGTGTGGCTCACAGAGTAGGTCACATATCACCAAAGATTGCTTCAGAGGGTACGGTGAGACCTACATGAGATTATTTATCTTAAACCCTAGAAGGGAATCGTTGGATCACTATAAGTGTCCACTGTTGACTCCACCCGTTAATAACGACATGTATTGATTTGTATTCCATGGTTATCTTCCATTGTTATATTGTATGTGTTATTAGTTGGCTGTTATTGCTGTTGTTACATTTATTATCATTGCATACTTTGCGATAGACCTATATTATGATCGCCCTACTTTTGGATGTTGGGTTACTTTTATCATAGTATGATATTTACATTTCATTCGCATTATATCACTTGTGCTGACTTGTTGATTACAGGAGAAGAGAAAGTTATGTTTGATCCCCTATTTTGAGATGGGTTTACCATAATTGTTTATAAGCAGTCCAGATTACCCTTGAGCCACGTTTGTGGAGAGGGCAGGCTGAGATTTAGTTGTTCTAGTCTATTAGTATATAGTTTTAATATACAGTATTTTGGGATAGTTCTCCTCACACCAGGCTTTATGTCCGACTTGCGCTTTGTTTTTGTCTGCTTATGTCATGACAACTCTCGGGTACTCAATCGAGTAGTTCGGAAGTCAGGTTCTTTAGGGATACGCTAGCAGGATGCAGCTGGAGTATTTTAGAGGAATGGCATCGATATTTTGAGATATATATACTTGATATTTTAGTAGTACATGATAGACCTGTTATTTGTATATGAGAATGTTGTATCAAGTATTTATTTAGAACTCCGTGTTTAATTTTAAAGTTGATATATTCTTACTTTCTGTACTGATACTCATTTATCAGTTGCTTTCGCTAGTGTGGTCTCTTATATATTGTTATCCTATTCCGTTCATATATATTCAGTATATTATATGTTGTCATCTTGATGTGAGATCTTATCGATGTCTAGGTTTAGTGTTTTGTTCTAATTTTACCCCGACGATCTGTCTTTTGTGGTATTCGAAAGTCATACAATGATGTAAGGCGCTGATTTTTAGGAATTATGAAGGGCGGGTTGTTACAATACCAAATCCCAATTCCAAAAATATTTGGTATTAGGAGCTACTCCTTCCGATTGGAATGATCCGTCGACGTCCTTGCCCTTTTGATCCTTCCAACACTTCCAACTCTCCCAACCTTCCTAATCAGCCAATGAAAACCAACAAGCCGATGCTAACAACCCTTCTTTGGTTCAACATTCCAACAATGCTTTTTTTATTGCTCATAAAGAGAGAAACATTCATATAATTAGTTTTATGCCAACTCACAAAATGATGGAAATAAGAACACGATTTAGATCATCAAGTTTTTTTAAAGGTAACAATGGTTATAATCACCTCCATCGCAGATTGGTTGAACTATAACATACCGAGAACGAAGCATAAAGTTGGATGATTATAACCTAAGGGAGATTACGAAACTATCTCTTAATAAAAGTGTTCAAAAGCCTTACAAATGTTGGAAGGTGACGACGAAGCATGCGAGTGAGTCGTAGAAGAATTAAAAGTATTTATTGCGAGAGCGCCATTAATTGTTATGTTATTTTAAATTTGTATTAGCTTTTATGAATTAACGGATTTCTTTTCTAAAGTAGAAATTTCATTATTTAATTTATTGTTAATAGTTAATAATTATTATAATCAGCATTAATTATTAATAAATTAATTAAATAATCTTAGCCCTTTCCCGTGTTGGTTACAAGTGGACCAAAATCCGCACCCTCAAACCGTGGAAGTAATTACATGTACTCATTTTTTTTCATGTTTACATGGACCTTCTGAAATTCATTCATTTTTTTCTTTTTAGTTTTTAACAAATAAATAAATTAGAAATGAATTAGGTTAGTAGAACACCGTGCTCCTCAAACGGGGTCAGACGCTATAATATGAACAAACATACACACACACCCCCCTTTAAGGCTACGTCTATTCACACCCCACAAATAACTTTTTCCAACCCCCGTTTTACAGAAAATAGTTTCCACCTCACTAATTTCTTTTTCCACCGCAACTTATTCCACTTATATCCTTTTGATATTTTACATCTTTCTTCTACTAATTTCTTTTAATGTTCTTATTCCAACTAACTTTATTTTAACTCATTCATGGTGTAGACACAACTAACAATATATATTTTAACTTATTCACCGTATAGAAATTAAACTACTAAAACAGCTAATTTTTATTTGATTTCAGTTGAATTTTGATTTGGGATTGGGGATTTTACCTAAAAAATACATGTGAAGGGAAGGTGGATCTGCAATCGATGAAGGAAGGGAGAATCGTTTGACAAAAACAAATTCTAAAAAATACACATGATCGGCATAAAACTAAATATTAGTTATTTTCTAGAATGCACCACCCAGGTTTCCATCCATACTAGTGCGAACCCGTGTTTCGCACACGGTTTCGTTTAAAATTTCAAAAATAAAAGGTAATCTATTTGTAACATGAATCAAAAAGCAATTAGTAGTCAACTGATAATTCACTCGTTGTTGCATCTTTATACTTGTCAGATTAATTATTGACTGATATATTTTGCCGCAGTGCAAATTTATAGCGATTAGAAGGTAATTGCTTATAAGGAAATATCAAAGGCATAATAAACTCAATAAGAATGAAAACATCTAAGATAAATAAGGCAACAAATAACACATCTACAACCATCAAAAAGCAGTAAAGAAAATCTAACCTCCCACAATAGAGCTAATACCATAAATTTTTTAAAAATAAATGCTAAAAACCAAGCTCAAAATAAAGCTCTCCCATCTTTAATTATTTTATTAGTACTCAAAAAAATTGAATTAAAGATGAGCAAATAAAATTGAAATGAAAATCAACTCCTCAGTGTTGTCTCACATTACCCACATTACGGAAAACAATATACATGCCTGTGAATACCTAGTGCTACCATGTAAGCTTCATGTGCGCTAAGAAAACGATGAGCATATTCCTTCTGTTGCAAAATAAATATTGATTTTAAATAGAATGCGCTTACACATGGATGTATTCGATTGAAATAGTAACAAACACGGTGGGAAAAGTATAAAACCATCCAGATATTTTTGAGGTGGGCCAAAACATTAACAATTTGGATGCTTTGCGAATGTGTGTGAAAACTATACTAAATTACAATTGATAAAAATTACTACGAATTCATTATTACTGTAAAATATACATGGATGCACATCCTTTAATTTTCTTTTAAAAATACCACAGCCTTCAATGTATTTTATAATAGTGTTATCATAGTTTACTGACAGCATAAGTTGTTGCATCCATGTAGCTCTACCTATACATCACTAAAGTCCACGCATTGAAGACAATGACAACCTCGTGTTGCCTTTATGCATCCATGGTAATTGGAATCCACCACATTAATGTCTACCTCCTTGTTTCTGTCAGTGTTCATGTCGAGCAAAGACAAACTGATCATGAATGGAACAATGCTACCTTACTCGTTCAACTTGGCTATTATTTTGACTTGTCTACCATTCTCTACTATTATCGTAGAGTTAACTTCGAATTTGTACCCCCCTTTAGTTTCAATGAATTCGGTGTTTTAATTTTCATATGAGCTTTCCACATCAGTCGCAATATCTACTGCAAGTTAGTGTTAAAACATGAGTACAAATTACCAATTGAAATTTTGAATACTTTCAGTATAATCTGCTGCAGCTAGTGCAAAAAAAGTTACAATGGCCAACCGCAATTAAATCAAAGAATTGAGGTGGTATTTATTCCAAAAACAATGGTAGACTGAATTGGGAACAAAATCAACTGATGTACATCATTCAATAAATAAAGTTTATCATTCAACCTTTCTTTTTTTGGTTACTTCATTCTTTTAAATATGAGGCCTAGCTACATATATACACATATTTGTGATTTATTGAAAGAAATGAATCTTTTAATCAAAATATATTTTCACGTATTATTTATATTTTTTAAGCTATAAAAATGTGTGAGTTGGAGGTATGTTAGTCAAAATCAAAAAGTATTGGTAACCACATTTAGTAACTGCTTTACAATTGATATTTTCTTTGCTAATACTCCAGAAATTAAAATATAATGTATGATTAAAGACATGTTATATTGATAATGAATGAATATTGCTGACATGTTACAGGTGCTTTAAGTACCATAAAAAATCGAAAGTAATAAATATGCAAATTTAATGAGCATAAGGAGAAAGTCAAGCTTCAGCTAATATGACCTAATATTGCAACTAAAAAGTAACTTAAAATTGGTTTACCCGAAAGTAGCCATCTCATCCCTTTGATGCATAGAAGTTCCATTCCCATCATCAATTAGTTGCATGGTTTCATACCAATTTCTTCAATTGATGCATAGAAGTTACTTTCCTCATCATCAATTAATTAAATGGTTTTGTACTGTCTCTTTAATTGGCTGATGAAACAACTAAAAGAAATGAACTAAAAAAATTTGTTAGTATACATGGTTAGATTCCAAGGAAAAATCTACGATGTCAACAAATAAATAAATAAATCCACACCAACAGTATGGTAGCACAATCTTTTTGAAATGAAACTAAATGTTGAGAATATATTTAACACAGTTACATGCAGTAATAAATTTGCAATATCCATATATAGAAATTAATAAATCTATAATTGGGAATATCAAAATTAAAGTCATCTTCTATCCTTCCTTTATCGCTATCCAATCCCTTTGAAATCCTTTCCAATCATGATATATCTATCTCACCTGCTGTTCCTACCATTTTATCCAACAACTTTAATTCATCATCTTTCCCTCCTAACAAAACCATTACCCCTTCTTCTGCTCTCACCCATAGTAAGGATAAACAATTAGAAAGAGAGAAATGTCTAGCTAAGTACTCGGTTGATGATATTCAACTATCTTCTAAACCTCCATACTTGGCTGCTTCTGATAGTCTACAGAACTGTACCATCACTCAAGATCACTCCTCATCCTCCATTAACAACTCTCTCATCAATGATTGACAACATTGGATGCTGGAACATTATGGGAGCAAATGACATTGCAAAACAACTTGAAATTCGTGAATTCATTGACAGTAACAAGCTTGTCTTAGTTGCCATTCTTGAAAACAAGCTGAATGTTGATAACATTATGCATGTTGCTTTTAACATCAAACCCGATTGGCATGTTAAGCATAACTTACTCCATGCTGTTTTTGGTAGAATAATGGTGATATACAATCCTCAAACCTTCAATCTTACTGATCTTCATATCTCTTATCAAATCTGCCATTACACCATTACCTACTTGCCTGATAACTCAACTTTCAACTGTTCTTTTGTTTACGCTCACAACTCTCTCATTCCTTGCGATACCTTTCTCTCTGATATTCATAAACTCAAAACTAATACTCCTTGGATCATCATTGGTGACTGGAATTATATGTTATCATGCTCTGATAGGCTGGGTGGTAAAGCACTTGTGAACAATGATGTAATTCCACTTCAACATGCTATTCAGCAAGCTGAATTATATGAAACACCGACCATCGGGTTGTTCTTTACGTGGAACAACAAGTCTAGAAGTGGCATGAGAACCTACAGTAGAATTGATCGTGCATTCTTTAATGATTTCGCTCTGCATAAATGGCCTAATCTTCTAACCACTTCGCTTCTTCCCAATATCTCTGATCACTATCCCCTTGTCATAAAATTTGGTACCATAATTCATTCTCTTCCTTCCAGCTTTAAATATTTCAATGTTTGGGCTCAGCACCCTGACTTTATCCAGGTTGTTTCCAATGCATGGTCTTCCCATGTCTTTGGAAATCCTATGTCGATCCTTTATCAAAAACTCAAAATCACCAACCCTGCTTTGAGGGCGTGGAGTAGCGATGTATTTGGAAAAGGAAATAGAAAATCAAATTTAATTAAACAACAACTTTCTGACATTCAAACTCATTTATTCAATGATCCCTTAAACACTGATATATCTATGCAGGAACATATAAAAACTTCCGAGCTAATGACTGCTCTTAAGGATGAGGCTCTGATGCTAAGGCAAATGACTAGGGACAAATAGGATACTCTCGGTGACAAGAACTCGACCTATTATCACCAGTACCTCAAATCCAAGCACACCTCTTCAACCATTCGATCCATTGTTGATGATTCAGGTAACACTCACACTGAACAAAACACTATCGGTGAAGTTAAAGTGATATGTGTTTTCACCCGTTCAATCCGTTGCAATCCATATACCCCTCACTCAGCAGATCGTGTCCATTCATCTCATCCTACGGATGAGAACTTTTCCAGATCTATTTTAGATCATGGGCTGCTGCATTTAGGCCCATTATCACTTTGTATAAATTGCTTTCAGTTTTATTCATTTTGTAGATTGTATTTCACTTGTGTATCTGTTCAGTACAAGTAATAAAATCTTTTACATTTCAATATATCAAAAATCAATACATTCTCATAAATCCACTTTCTCAACTTGGTATCAGAGCAGATCTGTATGCTAACTGCATCAAATTTGTAGTCCATCAGGAAATTTTCATCATTTGGACTCCTCTCATCAAGAACTCAGGATTCTCTCACTTGAGAGTTGCAACTGTTCCTTAAAATAAACTGTGCCTCGCCAGAATCTCAGTCTGGCTGCACCAGTTTACCAAAGAAAGTAAAATTCCATACTTAAAGAGCAAACTGATTAAGATCTTCAAGAAATAAAATCCTGGTTGAGTCAAGGGTTCAGTGAAAACTCATCAGAAAGCACTCAGTTTCAAGAAATAAAAGAAATCATCATTCAAGTTTTCAGAAAACCATCAAGATTCAACCGCAAAGACTTTCTTGAAAAAATCCCAATACAAAGTGAGCTCCAGTTAGGAATTTACATACCATCCTTCAGATCTTACGATCTGTGTGTTCATCATGGCTGATCAAGATGATGCTGCAAGCCCCCAATTCTCTAGCTCAAGAGTTTCTCAAAACCAATCTCAATCCGATTCTGTAAATGATCTGATGAAGGCTATCATCAAACCCCAGAGCCAAATGATCTCCATTCAGTTGGATGAATCAAACTTTCTGCTCTGGAAATTACAAATAGAAACATCAATTAGAGGATATGGGTTAGAAGATTACATTCTTGGTACAAGAATCACTCCACCAAAATTTGTCAAAAATAATGAAGACAAACTGGTGCCTAATCAAGAATATACTGCACACCAAAGGCAAGATAGCCTTGTATGTGCATGGATGATGTCATCCATAAGCGCATCAATTCTGCCTCAACTTATTGGATGCAGAACTGCACAAGAAGTCTGGACTACAATTGAAAGAAATTTCACCTCTCAATCTTCTGCAAGGATCATGCATCATAAAAGACAGCTACAGAGTATCAGAAAAAATGATATGACAATGAATGAATATCTGCTTAAAGTTAAAAATCTATGTGATCAACTTGCTTCTGCAGGTCACAAAGTACCTGAATCTGAACAAGTACTACATATAATCAGTGGATTAGACAATGAATATGAAGCTGTGGTTGCCATCATCTCAACTATGGAACCAACACCATCCCTACAGTTTGTATACACTACCCTTCTCTCACATGAAGGAAGGATAGAACACAACAAAAATATGAATACAGATATCTCTGTTAACTACACTTCCAAAGGCAAACAGAATTCAAATACCAAAGGACACTATAATAATTTTCAAAGGGGTGGATCAACAGGCAGAGGAAGAAGAGGAGGCAGAAACAACAATAATAAAATAAGGTGTCAGATATGTGAAAGATATGGTCATGGGGCAAATAAATGCTACTTCAGATTCAACAAGGACTACACTCCTTCACAACAAGGCAGCAGTTCAAACATAAACCTCGCCACTGTATCAAAAGACAACTGTACTACTCAAGCAGAGGTTTTAAACACTGAAACCACAACAAATAATGAGGGTGGAGATGACTGCTGGTATCCAGACTCTGGAGCTACTAATCATGTCACAAATAATCTCAGCAATCTGAACTTGGGGAACAAAGAGTATAAAGGTACACAAAAACTTTTTGTTGGTAACGGTAAAACTGTACACATTACACACACTGGAAATGCTAGCTTACATGGACCCAAACAACTTATTCTGAAAAACTTACTAAGGGTTCCCTCAATTAAAAAAAACCTAATGAGTGTTTCCCAATTTGCAAAGGATAATAAAGTCTATTTTGAATTTTATCCTGACACATGCATAGTAAAAGATATACTAACACAAGAAATTATCTTGCAGGGTAAAGAAAACAATGGTCTGTACAGATTTGATTTTTCGAATTCAAAAATCCCTGAGAATAGGAAAAATCCTCATGTATTAAATATTGCTAGTAGTGAAAACTGTAGTAACTTTGAATTGTGGCATCGCAAACTGGGACATCCCAGCATAAGGATTGTCAAACATGTAATGAGTAGCAATAAAATTTCTTTTAGTAACAGTTCTGATTCTTACTTTTGCACTTCTTGTCAATTGGGAAAGAGTCATAAACTAGCATTTCCAGACTCACACACTAGTTACACAAGACCCCTAGAATTAATTGCCAGTGATCTATGGGGGCCAGCACCTATCAGTTCTGTTTATGGTTACAAATATTATGTATCTTTTATAGATGCTTATTCAAGATTTGTTTGGATATACATGCTAAAGTCTAAATCTGAAACTACTAATATAACAATTCAATTTATCAACAAGGTAGAGAACATGACTGGAAATAGGGTGTGTACTTTTCAAACAGATGGTGGAAGTGAATTCCTACCTCTGAAAAGTTACTTTGAGAAAAAAGGTATCAATCACAGAACCACATGTCCATACACTTCTGAACAAAATGGAATTATTGAAAGAAAACATCGACATATAGTTGAAACAGGCTTAACATTACTAGCACAAGCTTCTATGCCTCTAAAGTTTTGGCCAGAAGCATTTAACACTGCTGTACACTTAATAAATATTCTACCTACAAAAACTCTTCAATTTAAGTGTCCTCAAGAAGTGTTGTTCAAAGTCAAGCCAGATTATGAGCATTTAAAAATATTTGGGTGTCAATGTTTTCCTTGGTTAAGACCTTATAACACACATAAATTAGATTTCAGATCTACCCCATGTACATTCTTAGGATACAGCAACAAACAAAAGGGGTATAGATGCTTAGACAGCAAAGGAAAAATTTATATATCCAGACATGTAAGATTCAATGAGCAGATATTTCCTTACAGTAGTGTAGAAATTAAAACTACTGAAAAGGTAAAGAACTCTAGATTTATAATTCCTGATCTACCTGAAGAGATTGAGATACAGCCCTCAATTCAGCCCACAAGGAATGAGACCATCACAAGTTCTCAGCATATCAGAACTGACAGAGAGTCAAGTCCAGAGCAAGCTGCAAATAAAGACATCAGCAACAATCAAGATGATCAAAGCCAAGGCAACTACAGCCCAAATCAGGATCAAGTTATCAATGATGATAATATGGGCTGCAATAATAACAATCCCAACAATGGTGTCAGGGATGACACCAATATTCACCCAATGTTAACTAGAGCAAAGTGTGGTATCTATAAACCAAAAATTGTGAACAATACAGTTGTTCAAGAGGAACCCTCTTCCTACATAGAAGCTGCTAAGAACAATAATTGGAGAGCTGCTATGCAGGAAGAGTACAATGCTCTAATTAACAAAAACACTTGGGATCTGGTTGAAAACCAGAAAACAAAAATATAATTGGGTGCAAATGGACTTTTAAATTAAAGAAAAATGCAGATGGCTCAATTTCTAAATATAAAGCAAGGTTAGTTGCCAAGGGATATTCACAACAACATGGATTTGATTTTTCAGAGACTTTTTCTCCTGTTGTGAAACCATCCTCAATTAGAGTTATTCTAACCATTGCTTTAAGTAGAAATTGGAGCATCAAACAATTAGATGTTAACAATGCTTTTCTGAATGGTATTCTGCAGGAAGAAGTATTTATGGAACAACCAGAAGGGTTCATACAGAAAGATAACAAACAACAAGTGTGCAAACTCAACAAAGCTATCTATGGTCTAAAACAAGCCCCAAGAGTGTGGTTTGATAAGCTCAAGTCAACCCTTATGAAATTTGGCTACAAATGCCTAAAATCTGACAACTCCATATTTACTAAGATTAATGATTTTGCCACCACTTATATCTTAATCTATGTTGATGATTTTATAATTACAGGAAGCAGTATGAAAGAAATTGAAGCAATCACTGCAATGCTCAACTCGGAGTTCTCAATCAAAGATCTGGGAGATCTGAATTACTTTCTAGGAATTGAAGTCCAAAGGAATTCAAATTCAGAAATACATCTTAATCAAAGGAAGTACATTTCAGAAATATTAACAAGAGCTAAAATGGACAAAGCAAACCCCCTACCAACTCCTATGATTACAAATCATCAATTATCAAGATACAAGGGTGAGGCAATTCAAAATCAAAAGCAATACAGGAGTATAGTGGGTGCACTTCAATATGTGACAATAATAAGGCCAGACATATCGTACTGTGTCAATAAAGTGAGTCAGTACATGCAAAACCCTTTAGATAACCATTGGAAAGCTGTCAAGAGGATACTGAGATACCTCAAAGGAACTAAAAATCATGGGCTTATCTTAAAATCCAGTCACACTCTCAATATAAATGCTTATGCAGATGCTGACTGGGGTACTGATATTGACGACAGAAAATCGACATCAGGTTATTGCATCTATCTAGGTAAAAATCCTGTATCATGGAGTGCAAGGAAACAAAGTACTGTGTCAAGGTCAAGTACTGAAGCCGAATTCAGATGTGTGGCAAGTGCCACTGCAGAAGTTATGTGGATAGAATCATTATTAAGTGAACTCAACATCAAAGAAAGCAAAAAGGCGACAATCTGGTGTGATAATGTTAGTGCTATATCATTAACTTCAAATCCAGTTCTTCACTCAAAAACCAAGCATATCGAATTAGATCTCTACTTCATCAGAGAACAAGTTATTAAAGAGAAGTTAAAGATTGGGTACATACCATCGCAACATCAAAAAGCTGATATACTTACAAAGCCATTGTCTAAACCAAGCTTTAGTAAATTCAGAGAAGAACTCAATGTTGACGAAGCTGACCGTAATCAGAGATCTCAAAGAGCCATCTACATCCCTGAATAACTGGATTGATCGCAATCTCTTATCAGATCACTCTATAGAGAAAATAAAGGAGGAGCCGCCATTTCTTTTCGTCCTTCAGCAAACCCTAGCTCGAGTTTGAGGGGGGGAGTTAAAGTGATATGTGTTTTCACCCGTTCAATCCGTTGCAATCCATATACCCCTCACTCAGCAGATCGTGTCCATTCATCTCATCCTACGGATGAGAACTTTTCCAGATCTATTTTAGATCATGGGCTGCTGCATTTAGGTCCATTATCACTTTGTATAAATTGCTTTCAGTTTTATTCATTTTGTAGATTGTATTTCACTTGTGTATCTGTTCAGTACAAGTAATAAAATCTTTTACATTTCAATATATCAAAAATCAATACATTCTCATAAATCCACTTTCTCAACTGGTGAGGCTTTCGTGGATCATTACAAATGCATTTTTGGCAAAAGTACTGAAGACAGAATTGATACCAACCAACTCCAGTCCTTACCATTCAGCAAAATCTCTGATGAGCAAGCTAATCTTATCAGCAATGAGTTCTCTACTGATGAAATTAAACATGCTTTTCTCTATAGATACGAAGTGCTCTGGGGTGCGGATGGGTTCAATTCGCATTTCTTCATTTCTGCTTGGGACATTGTGAAAAATGACTTTATCAAAGCCATCAAAAACTTCTTCATAAGTAACAGAATGCTATCTGCGATCAACACGGCCATTATTAGCCTTATTCCTAAGGTTGTTGCTCCTACTCTCGTGTCTGATTATAGGCCTATAAGTTGTTGCACCACAATCTACAAATGCATATCCAAGCTGCTTGCTTCTAGGATCAAAACTGTGCTGCCTTCATTAATTCCCATGAATCAATCTGCTTATGTTGAGGGACGTAGCATTGTTGATAATATCCATTTGTCTCATGAACTTATATTGGGGTATAATAGAAAGAACATCAGTCAACGTTGTTGCATTAAGTATGATATTAGGAAAGCTTTTGATACTACTAGTTGGGAGGCTATTATATGCATTCTTGGGCTCATGCACTTTCCAAACAAATTCATTCAATACATTTAAACATGCATATCCACCACCTCATTCTCAGTTAACGTTAATGGGCAGGCACATGGATTTTTCAAAGGAAAACAAGGGCTAAGACAAGGAGACCCCATTAGCTCCTACCTCTTCGTTATTACAATGGAAGCTATCACCCTAACATTGCTGGAATACGCTAAGAATGGTCAAATTGAGTTACATCCTAAATGTCGTGATCCTATGATAATCAGTTTATGCTTCGCTGACGATCTTCTTCTATTCACTAAACCCACCGCTACATCTTTAACCAATATAGAAGCTGCCCTTACCTCTTTCCACAATGCCACTGGTCTGAATGTCAACTACAACAAATCTGCGATTATGATAGCTGGCAAGAATGAAGATCAGAAGTCTCTGTTTGCTTCCTCCTATGGCCTATTGTGTATGTACCAAGGAACCCCTTATCTTAGTATTCCTTTAACCGTGACTAGAATTTCGAGAATTCATTGTCAACCTCTTTTTGAGAAAATTACTAAGAAACTTGGTCAATGGCATAATCGATTCCTTACTGCTGCTGGAAGGATCACTGTTGTTAACTCCATCACTTTTTCTATACAAGTATATTACTCCAGAATCTTTGTTCTTCCTAGAATGCTTCTTCGCATGATAGAAATAGCATGCTGTCACTTCATGTGGCATGGAAGTCTTTTTCTGCCAAACCTATAATGATTGCTTATCGTAAACTATAAAAAAAACCTTACTGAAGGTGGGATGGCCATCAAGTGCCTTGTCCAGTGGAACATGGCTGCAACCTCCAAGCATATAGACACTCTTTTCTCACCCAACACCAGCCTTTGGAAGATTTGGACATGGAAGAATTTAATTGGTGCAAAAGATTTTTGGACGATGTGTAAGCCTATCTCTTCCAACTGGTTATGGAATTCCATAATGAGATGTAGGAACATTTGCGTTCACCTTGTCACGATAAAAATATGCAATATCTCTGATGTTAGCTTTTGGCATAGTCCTTGGTCCGGACCTGGCATTATTCTTAGCAGCATTGTTACGCATTAGCAACTGGTGCAAACTGGAATTCCTAACAGGAGCAAACTAGGTGGTTATATCAATGATGGTGTGGTTAGTTTACCGTATGATAGTAATCCTTTGATCAACTGCTTATGGAATAAGCTGATGTCCATCAAGTTTGATATGAGTGAAGAGGTAGGCCTGTCATGGGTGATTAAGAAGGAAAAACACTCTATCAAGCTTGTCTATGACAGTTTAACCAACACTGGGGGTCCTTTGTCCTTGGTTTTCCAGGATCTGGAACAAGAAGCAACGACACAATGACAACTTCATGCTTTGGCGAGTTCTAAAGAATGCGATATTGACAAAAAATCACCTGTGTCACATGGGTTTTCTCAATTCTTCGATCTGCATTTTTTGTGACTCTGGTGTTGAAACAAATACACATCTTTTCTTCGACTGTTCTTTCATATCCAATCTCTGGAATGATTTGCTCATTGCTTCAGGTCTGTTTGGCAGCTGCATGATTAGTAAGCTTGAATGGCATATGTTATATCTCAACACCTTGCACAATGACCTAAAAGCTCATGTTTATCATTCTCTGATTAGGAAATTTATTATCATCATTTGGAATGAACGAAATTATAGATTGTTCTCTAGAAAATTTAAACCTCCTATTGAACTCCTTAGCAATGTCATTCGTGCATCATGTTATGCTATTCGCTTGCATACTCAAAGTTTTCCTTTCGAGCCGGGTGATCATGTGGTTCGTGTTCATTGGGACTGCTCTTGATTGCTGCTTTGTGATCTTTATTGTTATGTATTTGTTCGACTCTATGCTTTCTTCGTTCCGTCGGGTTGCCTTCTTTTCTTCTACGTTCAATGTTTGTTTGTGTGGTCTTTGTTGGTGTTTTGGGGTGTTTTGCCCCTTTGTATTGGGTGTGTCTTCTGTGGTAGCTTTTGTTTGCCTTGTTTGTTTGGGGTGCACGTTTTGTTGTGTTTCTTCTATCTTGTTTCAAATAAAGAGAGGAATAGGTCCTCTATAAAAACCTAACTTGCTTTGCAAAAACAAAAAAATTTAAAGTCATAGTAAAACATGGCATACCTTATGTATAAATGATGCTTTATTAAGATTGAGTTCTTGGCAGTATATTTTTTAATTCAAATTTATTTTTGTGAACTAAAAATAGCACCACTTAATACTATAATAGATATGTTTACCAAGAAGACAACTTAAAAAGAAAAAAAACATTGAATATTCTAATATATCTTTCATTTAGTTATTTTCTATATTAATAAGATCATGAATAGTCTAGGAAACAAACGAATACGTAGCCAAGTAAACGAATTGCTTTGTTAACAGAGATAATTTATGCACTAAAAGGTATAATCATAGTTACAATTATTCCTCTACTTTATGCACTAAAAGGTATAATTATAGCCAATTTTTTTAAAAAAATTTGAATAACTGCGTGGTTCAAAGAGGCTGGTCCATAGATTTTTTTCAAGGTTTTGAGGTTTGCCCATCGGTTCGTACATGCAAGGTTATTTGATTTTCAAAACCGTAATGCTCTAAGGTCCATGGTGAAACCGTGGTTGAATCGGGTCTTTAAAACACTTCTTTTAAGTACTTGCTTTAAATAACTTATAGTTGCAAATATCTTTCACTCCTTACGTGATATAAATTATCATAATTTGAAAGTAAATGATGTATAACTTTGGTATTCTTATGAAACAAATTTACATTTATAAGACCACTTGCACATTGCTAATAAGAAGGAAAATTCCATAATGAAATCCTCAACTTAAATAAGTTGAGGAGATAGTGAAAATACTTATTCATAACTACAACAATATGATTCTAGGCAATTTTATCCGTAAACAAATTTGCTCAACTAAAATAACAAAGGTGTTATTAATTAGCAGCATTAAAATAGTTTTCCCTTGAATCCAAAAAAAAAAAACCAATAACTGAAAGAACAACAATATCTAAGCTTCATAATGGTAAAAATAGGTGATTATATTGACAACTAAATGATGTTGAATACTAATTTTATATTTTCACTCACCAATGGTGTCGATAACTAAACATTATAATTTGAAACGAATACAAATAGGCCTAATAAAAAAGGCAATTAGACAATAATACGTGCTGACTATATTAATCTAAGCAAAAGAGCAAAAGTACTAATTACATGCTAACAGGAAGAAAGTTAAGCATGGACCGAATCAAAGAAGCAACTAAAATAAAGAAAAATAAATAACAAAATAAGAAACTGAAACTAACAATAGACATACCGAAATCAAGGTTATGCTCGACAAATAGAATCTCAGAAATGGATTGAGTCAAAGGGGAAGTTCCTGAAAACGATTGAACAGAGTAAGAAACAGAAAAAACAAAGCAAAACAAACAACCGAACTGACAAAATTAGGGTTATAGCATACCTGTTTAGAGAAGAGAAGCAATATACCACAAGAATATTAACCCGTGCTAATTCGTCGCCTACACTACAACAAAAATACCCTATTACAACGTCCTTTTTACAACGGGCAAATTTTGCCCGTTGTAAAAGACGACTATTACAACGGTCCTTTTAGGACCGTTGTAATAGATGCGCTATCCAATGCCTTCTTACAACTTGCATAATTTGCCTGTTGTAATAAAGAGATATTACCACGGTCAACTTGTGCCAGTTGCAACAAATGCCCGTTGCAAAAGTTCCACTATGTATTTCATTTTCCAAACGCACTTCACTCCCCACGCAAACGAAATTTATCTTCTCTCCCCTTCGTGAAATTAGGGCACCAGGGCAC
Organism: Allium fistulosum; assembly: GCA_030737815.1. NCBI lineage: Eukaryota > Viridiplantae > Streptophyta > Magnoliopsida > Asparagales > Amaryllidaceae > Allium > Allium fistulosum. Next base: position 1,183,958,126 of record CM060903.1, read on the forward strand.
TACGTAATCGAGGAATTCAGGATTCAAAGAGCATAACTTCAAACAAATCTGAGATTTCAATTACTCCTTTCTCGATTCTCATCTTCTCTCTATAGCGGGTTTCTTCTCAGTTCTTCGGAGAATCTATCTCACCATTTACAACTGGACAGTCTTTTTCGGCTGGTACGCGTTGTTCTTTAAACCCAAAATCATCTGTAACATCATTTGAACTGTGGGGTTTAATATATTTCAATTTTCATTAGGGCGCAAGTTTTGTATTTTGCGGTTAAAACTTTGAGGGAATCCAGCTATCAAGAGGTTTATGATGCTGTCGAGAAACCTCTTCAGCTTGCCCAGACTGTAGCAGTTTTGGAGGTTTAAAACTGAAATTTGTATTCTCTTTGTGTGAATTTTTCTGGCCTATGCAAATGATTGGAATTTTAAATATTTACAGATTCTACATGGGCTTATTGGTGAGAATTTGTCAAAATTTCAAGTTCATAACTTTTTTTTTACTTGTGTTGGATGTATTTTGATTTGTTAAAATGGAAGGTTTGGTGAGATCTCTGGTTTCAGCAACATTACCACAGGTTTCTTCCAGATTGTAACATGGGGGATTCTGTGGAGTTTCCCAGAGGTACACAAGTATTTTTTATTTATTTTAGTGCAATGTGAAGTCAAATAAGCATATTCATGTTTCATACATATGAATATTGGGGTTCATTTTTTAGGTCAGATCGCATTTTCTTGTCAGCTCCTTGGTTATTAGCCGGTCAATTACCAAGGTAACGATTTTCTCTTCCGAAAAATTATTCAGTTCTGTTAAGTATTCATGAATCCAACAAAATCTCTTTATGGTTTGTGCCATATAAACTATTTTTGAAAATAACTAGGGAAGATCCCTCACTTGGTTTAGGATCAACAGAATATTCACCATCCTTATGATTGTTTAAAATTTATGACTTTACAATATAAGGCAGAGTTATGGTCCTATAGGAATATTAGCCAGTCAATTACATCAACCATAACTAAGGCTTAGGGTGAAGTGGAGTATAATACAGTGTTAAACCTACAAGCCTGCAACTGTTTTTGATACATCACCACCATGCCATATTGCCATGGGTAAATGCACAACCTTATACCGGGATTGCAATTGTTTCACATACATTTGCAGATAATTAGATACTCATTCTTTGGCATGAAAGAGGCACTTGGATTTGCACCTTCTTGGTTATTATGGCTAAGGTTCGTGTTACACAGTTCGTTTATCATGGGAACTATTCTGGAAAAATGATGCATTTGATTCAAATATTGTTTATGAATTCAAGTACAACACTTTTTTATTACTGTACCCTTGTGGCATCACTAGTGAAGTTAATTCCAATTCCAAATTTCAAAGTTAATTCCAATTCCAAATTTCAAAGTTAATGGAGATTCGCGATCATGCGAGGGAGGCGGTGGTCGAGAGTCTTGATTGAAGGCGGTTTCAGGTTGTGGGTTCGAGGGGATTTGGGTCGCGGTTTGATTGAGAAGAAGTGGCAGGGGAAGTCAAAACTTGGAGGCAGGGAGTGAGTTGATGTTTGAGATAGAGGTTGTTGAGTTGGTCAAGGCTGCTATAGGGAGTTGCTATCTGTAGTGGCCATGAGGTTGATGGATGGTATGGTTCTGAAGTGTGGTTGCTTGAAGTGTTGCAATGAATGTTTGGAGAAGTGGTGGAGGTGGTTGTCTGGTTGGTGCAGTGGGGTGTAGCAGTTGGTTGCACTGTGCTAGGTTAAAGGCAGGCAGGTGCTTTGGTATAAGGGTGTTGCAGCAATTGACGTGTATGTAGGGTGTTGTGAATGTGAATGTGGTGCAGATGAAGAGTGGCAGAGGAGTGACTATTGAGGTGATGATGTTGAGGAGGCAGTGGAGTGATGATGGCAGAGGGGATGATAACTGCAAGGGTATGTACAAGCAGAGGTTTGTTGATAGCAAGGGGAAGTACTTGAATATATAGCAGTGTGTTTATGGGGAGGAGTTGATGATGGTAGAAGTTGTGACTGAAGTAGTGATGTTGGGCAGTGATGTTGAGATGTGAGGAGTTGATGTTAACGGTGATGTGAGGATGTGTTGTAGTGAAAAGAATGTAGAGGAGATTGATGTGCTGTAAGGTAGTGATGGTTGTAAGAGGATGTAGCAAGGCAGGCTGGGTTAAAGGAGATGGTTGGTGGTTAAGGCGAGTTGAACTTGGAGGCAGTGCTGTTGTCAGGTGAAGTTCGATTGAAGAGGCCGAGGTGGTTGTGATTTTGGGGATTCTTCTTGTTAAAGGCTATTTTACTCAGAGATGAGGTTGCGGAGGTGAACTGTTGGAGGCGATTGGATGGAGTGCTTGTATTGATGTACGCCAGTTTGTAGCTATGGTGGAAATGATGAAGTTGTAGGAGATGTTGCGGTGATTCAGGCAGTGGTTGAGGGAGACTTGTGGTCGGGGCCTAATGGTAGACCGATGGTGGTGGTGTAATGTTTCGGGGAGAGGAAATCGGTGAGTGACTTGGTTGTGAAGTTTGTAACTGTAGGTGTAAAGTAGTTGAAATGACAGAAGAGATTTGTTGAAATGATGGAGAAGTTGTGATGTTTTGGTGGGAAGAACTGCTGCCAGGGAAGTTTGAAAGGGGCTGATGTGTTTAAGCTGCAGCAGTGAAGTGGGTATTGTAGATGTGGGTAATGAAGTGTTGTAGTTCATTGAAGAGAATGCAGGCAAGGCAATGAAGTTTGGAAGGGATGTGCAAGTTGTTAGAACAGTGAAGGTGGTGACCTGAAGTTAGATGGTGATGTAGTTGATAGGGAATGTATAATGTAGTGCATGGGAGTGATATGCACTTGGTGTGCATAGGTAGTAGAAAAAGAGGTTTTGGGGATGGTTTGAAGGGATAGTAGCAGTTTTGCAGTGTTAATGGAGGTTGAGAATTGTAGTGGTTGAGGTAGTTGCATAGTTTTATGGAGGTTGACAGATTGTTTTGATGAATGTTTGTAGTGGAATGTTTGCTGTCTGGATATGCTGGCAGTGTTTGGGGAAGGTAGATAATGTATGGATGAATTGTTGTACTGTTGTGAAGTGAGGAAGTATTGTTGTGAAGTTATTTGAAATGGTTTCGGGCGGAGATGATTTGAGAGGTATGGTGGCACATTGGCAACAGTTGGTGATGGTTGTTGCTTGCATGAGGTCGAACTATTATATTTGATGCAGTTGCTTGGTATAGCAGAGGAGTGAAGTAGTAGATCAGAAGTGAATAAGGCAGCAGTATGCTGAAGGGTGGTAGACAATGATCTATACAATGTCCATACTCCATGCACAAGTTTGAGTTTGAAGAAAAGTTTGTGATGTCAATCCATTATTGCATATTCTTTAGTTTCCACTTTTCCTTCCAATGAAATTTAATATATAATATTGACGTCTGATTTTCTTTCACATACTTTTATTCGACTGGTAGTTTCATATTTCTATATTCAGATGAATAACATACCATTTTTATTTTAAAACTGACTATAAATACCACTAAGTTTTTATGTTGCCATGCTACTGATATATCTATATATTCAATGCATCCCCTAAGACTTATACCTTAACAGGATCTACAACCTTTCCCTATTCTTATCAAACACAACAATTACAGTTATGTTGCATGGAGCAACTGGGAAACCCTTTTTTTTACAATTGCTCCAATACGAAGGTATGTTGCTCTCTTATTAGTTCCTATTCTATATGGTAGAATATAATTTTATTATCAATAATACAAAACTGCATATTTTGTTCACGCAAATATTTTAGACCTCATACAATCCATTTTATTTGCTCTACAATCACTGGACGGTATATGACATTTTAAACATCAAATGAATTGTTTACAGATACCACTGACGTATCAGACTTATCCGCTATTTGAGTGGAGAGAAGAATCTGTCATCAGATTTTGCAGTAAAAGTATTTATTTTTTTCCTACACTTGCACGATATTTGGCTTTACTTTTTGGTGACGGTTTCAAATTTGACCACTAATCTGATCTCACAAAACTCCATTTACAAACTGCTTACAGTGAACAAGAAAGACAAATTTTTCATTACTCGTTCCCTTTGCTTGCTGACAATGTTTCCAAAATAAATGTGGTTGAAATCTATATTTCAGACAGGCTTTTTTTCATTGACAAATAGTATTATATATGAGGTCATTTAGAGTACAAGCAGTAGATGGCATAAGATATTATGTCTGTCAATAAAAGTGCGATAAACATTAACTCTACATTGTCTTACCTGTTTTGTTTTTGATCTTTCTCAAATTTACAGATGCGCTTCCACTGAACAGGAACAGAAGATGTTGCGGTTCATTTATATATGCAAACTGCTTGGTGTTGCATATAGTGAGGATGCCAGAACTTCTAAGGTTAACTGCCTGCAAACAATACAAGTTTGGTTAATATGGTTCTGTATCTGATGATCAGGAAGGTTCTTACTTTCAATATAAATTTCACTTAATAATGTAATTAGTAAGAAAAATCACAAGATTATTGTGTTGTATTGGCTATGTAGGGTGAAGTTTGTTCAAAATTTGTGTATAACTCATAAATATGAATATTCTCCCTTGAGTATGAGTAACATGTTAAGTGGCAACGAGCTCTTTTCAAAACCTGAAAGGATTTGTGAAGAATTGTACAAAGAAGCAGAAGATGAGGAAAATGGCAGTATATGTTGGAATGAAGGGTTTGATCACAGCTGCAAGTTTAAGAAAATGAAGAATGATATTTATACTGATTGGATCATTAACCTGAACATCAAGGTATGAATTATTGACACACTCAATAGAAATAGAGACAGGTAACTTTGTCTTTCTTTCTTATTTTATACATGATATTGCTTAGGAGACTAATGATGACTCAAGAGGGAAAATGGCAAGCATTGGCAAAGCAAGTATAAATGTTGCTGAATTTGTAAAAGTGGATATTGAGACAAATGTTGAAGTAGCAGTTAACTTCAATACCAAGGGTCAATCTGCACAAGCTGTTTTGATGGTATTTCTTGAACTTCATGTATAGTTGTCGGCTAACAATTTGATTTCTTCTCCCACTTATTTGTAGAGCTATCAGTAAGGCTTATTGATGTTATGTAGTTTGTTTAGTTCATATTTATTTATCCTATATTTCAAAATGTTAAACCACTAGAGTATGTCAAATATGATGAATACTGTAATATAAACCTTGTTCCATACTTACCTTTTGAATCTTAGTATTTTTATATAACCTTGTTCCATGGTTTTATAAACTCTAGCTTTTAGTCTTTTCGTATGTGATTTTAATTATTTTACGATAATATTTAGTATTAGTATGGATGTATTGCATGGATGTTGCTGTAATTTTTTTTAAAATTTGCATTTATTTTGCAACGGGCAATGTGCATTGTTATATGAGCTTATTACAACGGTCACTGCACGTTGTTATATATGATTTTTACAACGGTCAAAAAACGTTGTTAAATAGTATTTTACAACGGTCAATACATGTTGTGAAATAGGCTATGCAATTAGTATGGTTAGTCTATTGCAACGGGTTATGACCGTTGTATTAGAGTCTATTACAACGGTCATAACCCGTTGTAAAAAGGTATACTGCAACGGTTTTTACAACGTGCTTTGCCCGTTGTAAAATGTGGTGGATCTATTACAACCAGGCCTATTACAACGGACACATGCCCGTTGCGAAAACCATATTACAACGGGCATTGCCCGTTGTAAAAAGACTGTTTTGTTGTAGTGCTATGTCATAGCGCCGTAGGAGAGATGATTCATTTTCTAAACGACCCTTGTTTAACGTTTGAATAATTAAGATTGAGGTGTAACAAAACATGCAACTATGGAAATAATTCGTTGCAATATTAGAGGAGCGAAAATGGGAGGCAAATATAAATATGAAAAGTTTGAGGAAATTGTTTTCTGCTAATGTATGAAAGTTTGGAATTTCAAAAGATTAGGAAAAGCTGGAAGATGAAATTACAATGCATATAAAGGATGTGAAAGATGCGATGAAAACGTAAAAGAGGGGAAGGAAAAAGTCAGTAGAAGTGGTGAGAGAGAGGAACATTTCCTTGAATCATTAAATATAATTGATTGATACTAGAGGGAAGACTACAAAGTAAAAATGAAAGATCAGAACAGTTAAAGAGCTTGTAGAGGAATTCAATTTTAATATTATAGTACAAAAGACTGTTCACTTCACAAAATATTCAGGGGGCATGTTCGTTCTTGAAATGCAACTCACTAATATTAGAAGTCCGGCTGGGTTGAATTTGGGGCTATCAATTGAATCAGAGCAGAAACGATGGAGAGGAAGTGATGCAGCCCAAAACGGTGAAGTAATAGGTCGCGAGCGACCTAACTTATTCTTGAGTCGAGACCGACCTAACTGGTCGCGTGATAAGGATTTGCGACCTAACTTCGAAGATGTAATGCGAGCTAACAACGTCCTAGGTCACGAGCGACCTAACCATGCAGTGCAAAATGAAGCAACATCAGGTCGTGTACGACCTAAGTCCAAGGTCGCGGAAGAAGGGTGCAAACGACCTAACTCACATGCCGCTTCTTTAGGTCGCGAACGACCTAACTCACGTGTCGTGCCAATAGGTCGCTCAAGTGATAGGTCGTAGGAAGATTGTCATGAAGCTCTGTTCTTAGGTCGCAAGACCTTAGGTCGCTCAAGAGTAGGTCGCGAAGCTTTAGGTCGCGTACAAAGCTTAAGTCGTTGATTGTTATAAGTCGCTGAAGCTTATGCCGCCTAGAATTCTTGAGTCGCTGTTTTTTAAGTCGCATGAAGTGTTAGGTCATTAACGACCTATACTAGGTCGCTGATGGAGGCTAATGTATTGTAATATGTAAGTCGTAGGTCGCGTGTGTTGTACTTAGGTCGCGTGATGTAAATATTGTAAGTCGTGTGTTTGTGGTAACTTGTATTTGTTAAGTCGCATGGCTTTATTTTTAGGTCGCGTTTTGTTAGGTCGTTGCCGACCTAAGTGTTGTCCAGAATTGAGTCGTGTTGAGTTGTAACTTCTATAAATAGCGGAATGATGGTCATTTGTAAAGTTTAGTTGATTTTGAATAAAATTTGTTTGTGTGCTTTGTGCCACTTCTCCAATTGGTAGTTGAGTGTGATCTCCTATCTCCACATTCGGTATTCGAGTGCGCTCGAATCAATGACTGCTGAAGCCGATTCACGGAATCAAGTGCGCTTGATCAACGTCGAAGAATCGTAGATCTTTAAACATGGTATCGTGCGCGATCAACGTGTTTGGGATAGCTAGAATCCGGCATCTTTGGATCAATGGATTTGGGCCATTCGGTATCTTCTATTCCATCGATCGCTACTTTCATCGATTCATCCATTTTTGTAATCCGCTGCTGCATCATTTGGTATCAGAGCTAGACTTAGCCAATCATAGCTAAGCCGAGTCTTGGAGCCAATTTTACCTGAAGGAGTTTGAAGTCGAAGTGTAGGAGATCGAAATTTGCATCATTTGAAGAAGCTTGGTGTTCATTGTGTTCATCGCAAAGTGGCAACAAGGTTGGAGTTTTCGATCCATATCCTTTTGGATCAAAGGTTTGAGAAGTGTTTGAAATTAGCGCGGGAAAGAATTGCATGCCAAGGAGTTTGAATTGTTGAAGTGGTTGTGCAAGTTAGTGCAAGCCGAGCCGAGCCAAGGAACGTGCGAGCTAAGTTGGGTCGCTTGATCTTGATTCGAGCTAATTGGGTTGAAGTTTTGGAAGATTACATTTGAATTTGTTGAAGTGTTTGTGAAAAATCAATCATGCCTCCGAGAAGAGCCAATCGACATCAAAATGTTGAAGCATTGTATAGAAGAGAAGAAGCTGATGAGATGGAGCAAAGAATAAACGAAAACTTTAGTGAGAAGCTCAATGAAGGGATTGGTCGATTAGAGAAGATGATGTTGGAGATGAATCAAATCAGAGAAGGGTTTCACCTGAATCTAACCATGGGGGAAGTAGAGTTTCACTACATTCCAATCGAGAGAGAAGTATTGATAATGATCATAGAAGTGTGAGCCAAGACTGTTATAGAAATGTGGATGATCGAGATCGTGATAGGAATATGAATGATCGTAATCGGAGGAATGTAGGTAGAAGGGATGTTGGTGGAAGAAACGAAGGTAGTAGAGATGTTGGTGGTCAGGATCGACATCGATATACATCATATTTTAAAGAGGAGTTTGATGGTGGTAGTGTTCATGGACGAGGATGAGGACAAGGGAGAAATCAGTCGGAGTATGATCACAAGTGGGAGTCTGGGATGAAAACTGAAATACCGGATTTTAAGGGAGGTATGCAAGCCGAGGAATTTCTTGATTGGATAGCTTATGTTGAGGAAATTTTTGACTTCAAGGAGGTTCCGAAGGATCGTAAAGTGAAGTTGGTTGCTACTAGGTTGAGGGGGAGAGCTATGGCGTGGTGGCAGTAAACCAAACTTACTAGAAAGCGGATGGGGAAGTCGAAGATTGTTGTTTGGGAAAAGATGAAGAAATTGATGAAGGCTACGTTCTTGCCCTATAATTACCAATCACTAATGTATCAGAGATTACAAAACCTGAGGCAAGGGACGAAGACGGTTGCTGATTATGCTGATGAGTTCTACCAGTTAATTGCTCGAAATGATATTATGGAGACAGAAGAACAATTGACCGCAAGGTTTCTGGGTGGACTTAGAACACAGATCCAGGATATGGTGAACATGTTCGACCCTAGATCTGTGGCAGAAGCACATCAAAAGGCGTTGGCTTGGGAGAAACAAGGAAGACATGGAGGAGGTGTGTTTCCAAGTTTTACAGGGCAGAACAAAGGAGCGGGTAGTAGTTCTAATGTTCCTAAAGCATCGAATAAGCCGGTTATTCATGAAGTGGCTAAACCAAAAGTCAACACCAATTTAAAATGCTATAATTGTCAAGAAGTGGGTCACAAGAGCAGCGAATGTCCAAAACCGAAGAAGAGAACTATGATTGCTGAAGTGGAAGATGAGGATGCAGAAGCTGACTGTTCTAATTCACTACATGATGAGGAGGAAGAGAATGTGTCGGGAGATGAATGGTATTCATTGATGATGAAGAGGTCGTGTTTAACACCAAAATAGGAGGAGGAAACTAGCTGGTTGAGGAGTAACATCTTTCAATCAACATGTACTAACTTGGGAGGGTTTGCAAGTTTGTTATTGATGCAGGAAGTTGCGACAATATTATCTCTACAGAGGCTGTGAAGAAGTTATCATTAAAGACAGAGAAGCATCCGAAACCTTACAAGTTAGCTTGGTTGAGGAAAGGTGGGGAGGTGAAAGTTGGACGAAGGGCTTGTGTTAATTTTTCGATTGGGAAGAAATACAAAAATGAAATTTGGTGTGATGTTATGGACATGGACGTATGTCATCTGTTGCTGGGGAGACCGTGGCAGTATGATAGAGCGGTGCAACATGATGGACGTACTAACAGTTACAGTTTTATGTTTGAAGGCACTAAAATCACTTTAATTCCTAAAAAGCGACAACAAGAAGAAAGCAAGTTGGATGAGATTGAAGAACTTAAAACTTTGCTATCTTTGAAGGAGTTTGTTAAGGAAGTAGAAGAGGAGCCTGAAGTGTTTTTGTTGATTGGACGAGAGAGTAATGAAGTGATTGGGATTCCTGAAGAAGTAAAGCCAGTGCTGGGAGAGTTTGACGATGTATTTCCTGAGGAGCTACCAACGGAGTTACCGCCGTTGAGAGACATTCAACATCAAATTGATCTTGTTCCAGGAGCTGTGTTGCCTCATAGACCACACTACAAAATGAGTCCAAAGGAACACGAGGAGTTGAGAAGGCAAGTGGAAGAGTTGCTTGAACAGGGACGAGTACAGGAAAGTTTAAGTCCTTGTGCTGTGCCAGCTTTGTTAGTGCCAAAGAAGCATGGGACGTGGAGGATGTGTACTGATAGTCGGGCACTGAATAAGATTACAGTGAGATACAGATTTCCGATGCCAAGACTTGATGATTTGTTGGATCAGTTGAGCGGGGCTACTATCTTTTCGAAGATTGATTTGAAGAGTGGTTATCATCAAATTCGAATCAGACCAGGGGATGAGTGGAAGACAACATTCAAGACAAGAGAAGGATTATGTGAATGGCTGGTTATGCCGTTTGGTCTTTCAAATGCACCCAGTACATTTATGTGAGTGATGAATTGATGCAGCCTAGAATGATACCCAGAATGATGAAGTGTTAGGTCGCGAACGACCTAAAAATTCCTTTAAGTCGCTCCAAGATGATGCAGCCCAATTTGGTGAAGTGTTAGGTCGCGAACGACCTAACGAGTCCTTTAAGTCGCTCCAGCGACTTAGTGAAGCTCGCAAACGACCTAGTGAAGATTCGCGAGTTAACAGGCAACATTCTTTAGGTCGGTTGCGACCTAAGGAGGATTCACGACCTAACCAGGAGCGCGCGCAAGGTAACGTGATAGGTCGCTCAAACGAGCTACGACCTAGCAGTGGAAACAGGAAACGAGCTACGACCTAACTTCCACAGACCGCTTTCTTTAGGTCGCTCGAGTGAAAGGTCGCGTGAAGATTGTCATGGAGAGTTGTTCCTAGGTCGCTCAAGTGATAAGTCGTTATGTACTAAGTCGCTATGTTGTATTTCTGTTAAGTCGTGTATTGTAATAAGTGTTAGGTCGTTCACGATCTTAGTGTTGTATTGTTAGGTCGTTACCGACCTATGTCTTGTAATATGTTGTAAAGTGTTTTCGTATGTCGCTCTATACATAAGTCGTAGGTCGTCTGTTTTAGGTCGCCAGTTGTTAGGTCGTTGCCAACCTATGTGTTGTGTTGTATTGTACTTAATGTTCTTTTCTTTAAGTCGCATGTACTGTTTGTTTTAGGTCGTCTGTTTTAGGTCGTGATGTTTAGGTCGTGAACGACCTAGGTGTTGTCCAGATTTGAGTTGTGTGATTTGTAAGCCTATAAATAGGCGGGTGATGCCATTTGTAATGGAGGTTGATTGGAATAAAACTTCTGTTTGTTAGCTTTGTGCTTTCATTAAATTAGTAGTTGAGTGTGATCTCCTATCTCCACATTCGGTATTCGAGTGCGCTCGAATCAACGACTGCTGAAGCCGATTCACGGAATCAAGTGCGCTTGATCAACGTCGAAGAATCGTAGATCTCTTAACACAGTATCGTGCGCGATCAACGTGTTTGGGATAGCTAGAATCCGGCATCTTCGGATCAACGGATTTGGGCCATTCGGTATCTTCTATTCCATCGATCGCTACTTTCATCGATTCATCCATTCTTGTAATTCGCTGCTGCATCATTTGGTATCAGAGCGAGGTTTAGCCAATCATAGCTAAGCCGAGTCTTGGAGCCAATTCTATTGAAGAATTTGAAGTTTAGAGCCGAGAGTTAGTGAAGCCGAGCTACATCAAGCAAAGCCGAGCTAAGTGAAGTGTAGATCCGAGCAAGTGAAGGCCGTGCATCATTTTGTATATCGAAGCCGAGAATTGAAGTGTTTGTGAAAGTTCAAATCATGCCGCCAAGAAGAGCTAATCGCCATCAAAATGTTGAAGCATTGTATAGGAGAGAAGAGGCCGATGAGATGGAGCAAAGAATAAACGAAAACTTTAGTGAGAAGCTCAATGAAGGGATTGGTCGATTAGAGAAGATGATGTTGGAGATGAATCAAAATCAGAGAAGGGTTTCACCTGAATCTAACCATGGGGGAAGTAGAGTTTCACCACATTCCAATCGAGAGAGAAGTATTGATAATGATCATAGAAGTGTGAGCCAAGACTGTTATAGAAATGTGGATGATCGAGATCGTGATAGGAATATGAATGATCGTAATCGGAGGAATGTAGGTAGTAGAGATGTTGGTGGTCAGGATCGACATCGATATACATCAGATTTTGAAGAGGAGTTTGATGGTGGTAGTGTTCATGGACGAGGACGAGGACAAGGAAGAAATCAGTCGGAGTATGATCACAAGTGGGAGTCTGGGATGAAAACTGAAATATCGGAATTCAAGGAAGGTATGCAAGCCGAAGAGTTTCTTGATTGGATAGCTTATGTTGAGGAAATTTTTGACTTTAAGGAGGTTCTGGAGGATCGTAAAGTGAAGTTGGTTGCTACTAGGTTGAGGGGGAGAGCTATGGCGTGGTGGCAGCAAACCAAACTTACTAGAGAGCGGATGGGAAAGTCAAAAATTGTTGCTTGGGAAAAAATGAAGAAATTGATGAAGGCTACGTTCTTGCCCTACAATTACCAATCACTAATGTATCAGAGATTACAGAACCTGAGGCAAGGGACGAAGACGGTTGCTGATTATGCTGATGAGTTCTACCAGTTAATTGCTCGAAATGATATTATGGAGACAGAAGAACAATTGACCGCTAGGTTTGTTGGGGGACTTAGAACACAGATCCAGGATATGGTGAACATGTTCCACCCTAGATCTGTGGCAGAAGCACATCAAAAGGCGTTAGCTTGGGAGAAACAAGGTAGACGTGGGGGAGGTGTGTTTCCAAGTTTTACGGGGCAGAACAAAGGAGCGGGTAGTAGTTCTAATGTTCCTAAAGCATCGAATAAGCCGGTTGTTCATGAAGTGGCTAGACCAAAAGTCAACACCAATTTCAAATGCTATAACTGCCAGGAAGTGGGTCACAAGAGCAACGAATGTCCGAAACCGAAAAAGAGAACTACGATTGTTGAGGTGGAAGATGAGGATGTAGAAGAAGATCTCAATTCACAACGTGATGAGGAGGAAGAAGAAGTGTCGGGAGACGAGGGATGTAATCTGATGTTACGGAGATCTTGTTTAAGCCCGAAGCAAGAAGAGGAGTTGAGTTGGTTGAGGAGTAACATTTTTCAGTCAACGAGCACTATATTGGGAAAGGTCTGTAAATTTGTCATTGACGCTGGGAGTTGTGATAATATAATTTCAATGGAAGCTATGAGGAAGTTGAAGTTGAAAACGGAGAAACATCCTAGTCCTTATAAACTTGCTTGGTTGAGGAAAGGAGGAGAAGTGAAAGTGGAGAGGCGAGCTCATGTTCCATTTTCTATTGGGAAGAAATACAAGGATGAGATTTGGTGTGACGTGGTTGACATGGATGTTTGCCATTTGCTGTTGGGAAGGCCGTGGCAGTACGATCGTGAGGTACAACATAATGGTCGAACAAATAGTTACAGTTTCTTGTTCGAGGGCACGAAAATCACTTTAGTCCCAAAGAAGCGACAGCAGAATGAGAACAAGCTGGAGGAGATTGAGGAATTGAAGACTTTGTTGTCCTTGAAGGAGTTCGTGGAGGAGGTAGATGAGAGTCCTGAAGTTTTTATGTTGATTGGGCATGAAAGCAGTGAAGTTACTGAAGTTCCAGAAGAAGTGAAGCCAGTTTTGGAGGAATTCAAAGATGTGTTTCCAGAGGAGTTACCGAAGGAGTTACCACCACTTAGAGACATACAACATCAGATTGACTTGGTGCCTGGTGCTGCATTGCCTCATAGACCACATTATCGGATGAGTCCAAAAGAACACGAGGAATTGAGAAGGCAAGTAGAGGAATTACTGGAACAAGGGCGTGTTCAGGAAAGTTTAAGTCCTTGTGCAGTGCCAGCTTTGTTGGTACCAAAGAAGGATGGAACATGGAGAATGTGCACAGATAGTAGAGCATTGAATAAGATTACGGTGAGATATCGATTTCCTATGCTGAGACTAGATGATCTGTTGGATCAGTTGAGCAGTGCTGGTGTGTTTTCGAAGATTGATTTGAAAAGCGGATACCATCTGATTCGTATTAAACCAGGTAATGAGTGGAAGACTGCTTTTAAAACTCGGGAGGGTCTGTACGAATGGCTGGTGATGCCGTTTGGTTTGTCAATGCTCCGAGTACATTCATGAGAGTCATGAACCAGATTTTTCGACCGTTTATCGGGAAGTTCGTAGTGGTATACTTTGATGACATCTTGATCTACAGTGGAAACACTGAAGAACACCTACAGCATTTGCGGGAAGTGTTATTGGTTTTACGACGTGAGGAATTTTATGCTGCAACGAAGAAGTGTACTTTCATGACTACAAGTATTCTATTCTTGGGTTATATTGCGTCGAAGGATGGTATTCAAGTTGATCAGAGTAAAGTTGAAGCTATTCGAAATTGGCCACAGCCTAAGACAATAACAGAAGTGAGGAGTTTTCATGGTTTAGCATCATTCTACCGAAGGTTCATTCCACACTTCAGTAGCGTGATGGCACCAGTTACGGAATGTATGAAAGGGAAGAAGTTTGTTTGGACTGAAGAGGTTGTTTCTGCTTTTCAAAGAATCAAGACACTCTTGACCACAACGCCCATTCTTAGATACCCAGATTTTCAGTTACTCTTTGAACTACATACCGATGCGTCCAAGGTTGGAATTGGGGGAACGTTGAGTCAAAGGGGTCATCCTATTGCTTACTTTAGTGAGAAACTGACGGGAGCCAAAACGAGATATAGTACTTATGACTTGGAATTCTATGCTATAGTCCAAGCCATAAAACATTGGAGACATTATCTTTTTCATAAAGAATTTGTGCTATACACTGACCATGAGGCTTTGAAACATTTGCAGGGGCAAGATAAGATTTCAGCGAGGCATGCTTCGTGGGTTGCTTATTTACAACAATTTACTTTCGTTGTGAAACACAAATCAGGAGTTACTAATCGAGTTGCCGATGCATTGAGCCGTAGAAATCATTTGCTGACAACTATGCGAGTGGAAGTAGTGGGATTTGATTTGTTGCCGGAATTGCTTATTTCAGATTCTTATTTTGCGAAAGTGCTGGATCAGGTGCAGGAAGGGAGTTCTGACGATTTTGTGATGAAAGATGGTTTTCTATTCAAGGGAAACAGATTATGTATACCCGAGTGCAGCTTACTAATGAAGATTGTGAAAGAGTTGCATGAAGAAGGACATGTGGGGAGAGACCGTACATTACAGTTAATTTCACAGTCATATTTTTGGCCTTCTATGAAGAAAGAGGTTGGAAGATTTATGGAGAGATATCATATTTGTCAAATTTCCAAAGGGACAGCGACAAATGCGGGTTTGTATATGCCATTACCCGTGCCTGCCAAACCATGGGTTGATATCAGCATGGATTTTGTGTTGGGTTTACCTAGAACTCAAAGGGGAAATGATTCTATATATGTAGTGGTAGACAGATTTTCCAAAATGACACATTTTATCGCTTGTAAGAAGACAGCTGATGCCGTCCGTGTTGTCGAGTTATTCTTTAAAGAGGTGTATCGCTTACATGGTTTACCAGAATCCATTGTTTCTGATCGGGATACCAGATTTCTAAGTCATTTTTGGCTGAGTTTGTGGAAGATGGTGGGAACAAAGCTAAATTTCAGTAGTGCTTACCATCCGCAGTCCGATGGTCAGACTGAAGTTGTTAACAGGTCTTTGGAAAATTTGTTGCGGTGTCTTGTGAAAGACAATCTGAAGAGTTGGGATGTGAAGTTATGTCAAGCGGAGTTTGCTCATAATCATGCTATAAACCGTAGTACGGGTTTCAGTCCATTTCAGATTGTATATTCAAGCTTACCAAAGGGGCCGTTGGATTTAATGATAGTACCACAACCAAAGGGGACAGTTAAACGGGCTGTTGATTTTGTTGATGGATTGGCAGAATGCCATAAAATCGTTTAGGAATGATTGGAGAAAGCAAATGAAAAGTATAAACGATCTGCGGATTTGAAGCGAAGACGCGTTGAATTTAATGAAGGAGATTTAGTATATGCTATACTAACAAAAGATCGTTTTCCAGTGGGAGCATATAATAAACTTAAAGCTCGAAAGATTGGTCCTGTAACGATCGTGAAACGGATCAATGAAAATGCTTATAGATTGAAGCTGTCGGAGGATGTATACATTTCTGACGTGTTTAATGTTAAACATCTTATACCATATCATGGGGATGAACTTGTTGTGGAAGAGGAGGACGTAAATTCGAGGACGAATTTTTCCCAACCAGGGGAGGATGATGCAGCCCGGAATGATACCCAGAATGATGAAGTGTTAGGTCGCGAACGACCTAAAGATTCCTTTAAGTCGCTCCAAGATGATGCAGCCCAATTTGGTGAAGTGTTAGGTCGCAAACGACCTAACGAGTCCTTTAAGTCGCTCCAGCGACTTAGTGAAGCTCGCAAACGACCTAGTGAAGATTCGTGAGTTAACAGGCAACATTCTTTAGGTCGGTTGCGACCTAAGGAGGATTCACGACCTAACCAGGAGCGCGCGCAAGGTAACGTGATAGGTCGCTCAAACGAGCTATGACCTAGCAGTGGAAACAGGAAACGAGCTACGACCTAACTTCCACAGACCGCTTTCTTTAGGTCGCTCGAGTGAAAGGTCGCGTGAAGATTGTCATGGAGAGTTGTTCCTAGGTCGCTCAAGTGATAAGTCGTTATGTACTAAGTCGCTGTGTTGTATTTCTGTTAAGTCGCGTATTGTAATAAGTGTTAGGTCGTTCACGACCTTAGTGTTGTATTGTTAGGTCGTTACCGACCTATGCCATGTAATATGTTGTAAAGTGTTTTCGTATGTCGCTCTATACATAAGTCGTAGGTCGTTGCCGACCTATGTGTTGTGTTGTATTGTACTTAATGTTCTTTTCTTTAAGTCGCATGTACTGTTTGTTTTAGGTCGTCTGTTTTAGGTCGTGATGTTTAGGTCGTGAACGACTTAGGTGTTGTCTAGATTTGAGTTGTGTGATTTGTAAGCCTATAAATAGGCGGGTGATGCCATTTGTAATGGAGGTTAATTGGAATAAAACTTTTGTTTGTTAGCTTTGTGCTTTCATTAAATTGGTAGTTGAGTGTGATCTCCTATCTCCACATTCGGTATTCGAGTGCGCTCGAATCAACGACTGCTGAAGCCGATTCACGGAATCAAGTGCGCTTGATCAACGTCGAATAATCGTAGATCTTTAAACACGGTATCGTGCGCGATCAATGTGTTTGGGATAGCTAGAATCCGGCATCTTCGGATCAACGGATTTGGGCCATTCGGTATCTTCTATTCCATCGATCGCTACTTTCATCGATTCATCCATTCTTGTAATCCGCTGCTGCATCATGAATCAAATCTTTAGACCATTTATCGGGAAATTCGTGGTGGTGTATTTTGATGATATACTGATATATAGTAGAAGCGCAGAAGAGCACTTACAACATTTGAGGGAAGTATTGATGATACTGCGACAGGAACAATTTTATGCTGCGACAAAGAAATGCGTGTTCATGACGCATAGTGTTTTATTTTTGGGATATGTTAATTCAGATGGATGTATACAGGTGGATCAGAATAAAGTTGAAGCAATCAGAAATTGGCCACAACCCAGGACAATAACAGAAGTTAGAAGCTTTCACGGTTTAGCCTCATTCTACCGAAGGTTTATTCCACACTTCAGTAGCGTGATGGCACTGGTTACTGATTGTATGAAGGGGAAGCAATTTACATGGTCGGAGGAAGCGAGATTTGCTTTTGAGAGAATCAAAGAACTTTTGACGACAACACCAATTCTAGTGTTGCCGGATTTTCAGTTGTTTGAATTACATACTGATGCATCTAAAGTTGGAATTGGAGGGGTGTTAAGTCAGAAGGGACGTCATATTGCATATTTCAGTGAGAAGTTATCGGGAGCAAAAATGAGATATAATACTTACAATGTGGAATTTTATGCTATTGTGCAAGCTATGAAACATTGGAGACATTATTTGTTTCATAAAGAATTTGTTTTATATACTGATCATGAGGCGTTGAAGCATATGCAGGGACAGGACAAGATTGCAGCTAGGCATGCTTCGTGGATTGCATACTTACAACAATTTACATTTGTGGTAAAGCATAAATCGGGAGTTTCGAATCGAGTGGCAGATGCATTAAGTCGAAGAAATCATTTGTTAACTACAATGAAGGTGGAAGTAACAAGGTTTGATATGTTGCCAGAATTGTTTGTTAATGATCCTTACTTTGCAAAGTTTGTAGATAAAGTTAAGGAGGGAAAGACGGATGAGTTTATGATGGTGGATGGTTTCCTGTTCAAAGGAAATCGATTATGTATACCAGATTGCAGTTTACGGATGAAAATTGTGAAGGAGTTACATGAGGAAGGCCATGTGGGTAGAGACCGTACATTGCAGCTGATATCTCAATCTTATTTTTGGCCATCGATGAAAAAGGAAGTGGAAAGGTTTGTGGAGAGATGCCATATCTGTCAAGTGTCGAAGGGAACCGCTACGAATGCGGGATTATATATGCCGTTACCTGTGCCTACTAGACCGTGGGTGGATGTGAGCATGGATTTTGTTTTGGGTTTACCTAGAACTCAAAGGAGAAATGATTCTATATACGTGGTGGTGGATAGATTTTCGAAAATGGCGCATTTTATCGCTTGTAAGAAGACAGCGGATGCCGTCCGTGTTGCCGAGTTATTCTTTAAAGAGGTGTATCGCTTACATGGTTTACCAGAATCCATTGTTTCTGATCGGGATACTAGATTTCTAAGTCATTTTTGGCTGAGTTTGTGGAAGATGGTGGGAACCAAGCTAAATTTCAGTAGTGCTTACCATCCACAGTCCGATGGTCAGACTGAAGTTGTTAACAGATCTTTGAGAAATTTGTTGCGGTGCCTTGTGAAGGATAATATAAAGAGTTGGGATGTGAAGTTATGTCAAGCGGAGTTTGCTCATAATCATGCTATAAACCGTAGTACGGGTTACAGTCCATTTCAGATAGTGTATTCAAGCTTACCAAAGGGGCTGTTGGATTTGACAATAATACCACAACCGAAGAGGACGATTAAACGGGCTGTTGATTTTGTTGATGGACTAACAGAATGTCATAAAATCGTTCAGGAACGATTGGAGAAAGCGAATGAAAAGTATAAACGATCTACGGATTTGAAGCGAAGAAGTGTTGAATTTAATGAAGGAGATTTAGTATACGTTGTACTAACGAAAGATCGTTTTCCAGTGGGAACATACAATAAGCTTAAAGCTCGAAAGATTGGTCCTGTAACGATTGTGAAACGGATCAATGAAAACGCTTATAAGTTGAAGCTGCCGGAGGATGTGTACACTTCTGACGTGTTTAATGTTAAACATCTTATACCGTATCATAGGGA
Organism: Allium fistulosum; assembly: GCA_030737815.1. Taxonomy (NCBI): domain Eukaryota; kingdom Viridiplantae; phylum Streptophyta; class Magnoliopsida; order Asparagales; family Amaryllidaceae; genus Allium; species Allium fistulosum. The sequence continues at coordinate 1,183,977,318 of CM060903.1, forward strand.
TGAGCTTGTTGAGGAAGAGGAGGGCGCAAATTCGAGGACGAATTTCTTCCAACAGGGGGAGGATGATGCAGCCCAAAACGGTGAAGTAATAGGTCGCGAGCAACCTAACTTATTCTTGAGTCGAGACCGACCTAACTGGTCGCGTGATAAGGAGTTACGACCTAACTTCGAAGATGTAATGCGAGCTAACAACGTCCTAGGTCGCGAGCGACCTAACCATGCAGTGCAAAATGAAGCAACATCAGGTCGTGTACGACCTAAGTCCAAGGTCGCGGAAGAAGGGTGCAAACGACCTAACTCACATGCCGCTTCTTTAGGTCGCGAACGACCTAACTCACGTGTCGTGCCAATAGGTCGCTCAAGTGATAGGTCGCAGGAAGATTGTCATGAAGCTCTGTTCTTAGGTCGCAAGTCCTTAGGTCGCTCAAGAGTAGGTCGCGAAGCTTTAGGTCGCGTACAAAGCTTAAGTCGTTGATTGCTATAAGTCGCTGAAGCTTATGCCGCCTGGAATTCTTGAGTCGCTGTTTCTTAAGTCGCATGAAGTGTTAGGTCGTTAACGACCTATACTAGGTCGCTGATGGAGGCTGATGTATTGTAATATGTAAGTCGTAGGTCGCGTGTGTTGTACTTAGGTCGCGTGATGTAAATATTGTAAGTCGTGTGTTTGTGGTAACTTGTATTTGTTAAGTCGCATGGCTTTATTTTTAGGTCGCGTTTTGTTAGGTCGTTGCCGACCCAAGTGTTGTCCAGAATTGAGTCGTGTTGAGTTGTAACTTCTATAAATAGCGGAGTGATGGTCATTTGTAAAGTTTAGTTGATTTTGAATAAAATTTGTTTGTGTGCTTTGTGCCACTTCTCCAATTGGTAGTTGAGTGTGATCTCCTATCTCCACATTCGGTATTCGAGTGCGCTCGAATCAACGACTGCTGAAGCCGATTCACGGAATCAAGTGCGCTTGACAACGTCGAAGAATCGTAGATCTTTAAACACGGTATCGTGCGCGATCAACGTGTTTGGGATAGCTAGAATCCGGCATCTTTGGATCAACGGATTTGGGCCATTCGGTATCTTCTATTCCATCGATCGCTACTTTCATCGATTCATCCATTTTTGTAATCTGCTGCTGCATCAGGAAGGGAAAAAGATTAGTTAGGGTTTTGGTGGAGTAGGAGAAAGAGTAGGACGACGTAGAAATTGTCACAAAAGAAACGCGCAAGAACAAAAAATTGCGACCTTTCGGTTCAAGAATACATGTGTCGATGGTTGACAGGGAGAAATTAGAAGGGGCTTCAGAGCTTGGCAAGCCAAACTCAGTACAAACAGTGAAGGAAAGGGGGAAGATAAAAATAACGAAAGCGTAGAGGAAGAAAAATTTGGAGACTGTTCAGTTGTCAAAATTCAAGGGGGCTTGTGTTCTCTTGAAATTGGACTGGGTATTCATATTATAGTATAGATAATAGTATAGATTAAGTTTGGTGCATACAAGGTTTCTATGCTTTCCGAGTTTAGCATAAGCTGGACCCATTGTTATTTTTTATTTCTAAGCCGGTGACAAGCTAAATTTATATTATTTCAACTAAAAGACTAACTTTTTCCTATAACTAGCGTGTAACCTGTGCATTGCACATTGCCTCAAAGTTGTATGATTTAGTAGATCTTATGTTGTTCTTAGTGATTTGGGTGATTTATGCAAATATATGAAAAGCAGGGGCTAAACTGTAAAAAAGACACGCAGATTTATAGTGGTTCAGCCTGAATGTGCCTACGTCCACTTTATATGTTATTTCTCTTCTCTTGTTTTGATTACAAGTACAAAGCTTTGATACTAGTAAAAAGAAAGTTGTTTGAAAGTTCTATCCGTGCTTGAGCTCTCAAAACTTGTCCCCCATTGTTGTACCCCTGCCCCTCTATTTATAGAGTGAGGCTGGGGATAGGGGTCTTGGATGTGTATAGTTGCTGGTGGGCCTGGGCTGATGTGATCTGGCCTGGCACGTCTTGGTCCGGTAATACTTGGTCTGGTGGTAGGTGTCATGTTGTTTGGACTGGTAATGGTGGAGTGTATGTTGGTTCGGTAGGAGGTGGTTCGGTAGGGGTTGGTCCGGAATGTCTTGATCCGGTAGATGCTTGGTTCGGTAGTGGTAGGAGAAACTTGGTCCGGTGGTAGGGACGAAGATTGATTCGACAGTCATAGGAGGAAGGTTGGTTCGGCAGTTGCTTGAGACTACCGAATGGGTTCTGTGAGACATGGATGCCGAATGAGTTCCTGCCGAATGGGCTCTGGAGAACGAGAGTGCCGGATGAGTTTAGGCAAGCCTGGATGGATGAATCAAGCTTCTTGGCCTCGAGGTCTTCTGGGTGAGAACACGCCCAACATTTGCCCCCCAAAGTGGGGCATATGCCGGCATGTGCCGCGCTTTGTTTTAAAACTAATGACGTTAGCTTGGATGCTTTCGCCGAATCAGCCGGTCCGGTCGTCTATAGTTGCCTATAAGTAAGGGCCTAGGGCCTCTATTACCTTCTACCAAACGAAACAGCCGAACCAAGTCAGTCACACAGCCGAATCAGATTCTAATCTTCTGCCGAACCATTTCAGGTATTTGACTTCCATTCGCCGAATGAACTTGAGTGAATGCCGAGTGAAATTTTACATTCAGTTTACCGAATGATAACGGGAGTTTGAGCATTTTGATTTTATGAGTGAAATTTCATATTACACACATACTTGTTTACATCCTCTGTTCTAACAATGTGTTTTTCCGGTGTTTCAGATAATGTCTCGTAAAGTGGAAACTCGATCAGACAAAAAGAAGTCTGGGGGCGAAGGAGGTTCCTCTGTCGTGCCCCCAGCTCAGCCGAATCCAGAACGTCACGGATCTGCCCCGAGATCACTAGTGGACGGGTATGGCCCTCAGGAGCTTCTGAACTCCCCGCCCGATTGCTTTCCTAGCTCCCTTAAGGAGGAGCAGCTTGATGTCATCTCCCGTTCTTTCGAAATTGATAGGGCGCATTTGCTGTTGCCAGGGAGAGAAGTTATGCCATACGACCCTCCTGAAGGGTACTTTGCCTACAGCAGATACCACTGTATGTGTGGTGCCATTCCTCCTCTTACCGCTTGGGTAGCCAGCTTCCTCACATATCTAAAGGTGGCCCCATTCCAGCTCCAACCCAACTCCTATGCTATACTGGTGAGCCTCTTCGTCATTTTCCAGAGGAAGTATGGTCGTGCTCCTTCCAACCGGGAGATCCGGTACTTATATAATCTGAGGGGCTATAAGAAGGGGTCCCCATACATCAGCTTGGAGTCAGCTGTGACCTTTAAGCCAGTCTTGGATCTGTATTCCAAATTCAGCATGTTCAAGAAGGAGTGGTTCTTCGTCAGGGACGACTCTGTTTCTATTCGGCGTTTTACTTCTGGATGTAAGTCGAGCTTTACTTATAATTTCCATTCTGATTGCGATGCTTCTTCTCATACTTTTTTCATTTTTGCTAGCGACAAGTGGCTTTGCGATTGTGGAGACTGATCGCCTGGTTCAGACGGCGGCTGAGATAGAAGCTATTCTCGGGAGATATAGGTCATCTGCCTACCTGATCAGGAACACGACCCTTCTGGAGTATAACTTAATCCTTCCATAGCAGTCAGTAGTCAAGCTGAGGGAAACGGCGGAGGAGAGGGCGGCTGCTCAGGCTAAGGGAGGTGATGCGGAGGTCCCTTCAGGCTGACTGCTCGAGATACCGATTGGAGAGAGATGCCGCCGTTGAAAGGTTGTCGGCTTCCGAGGCCCGGATGAGGGAGTTTGAGGAGAATGAGGGGATGATGGACGAAATGCTCCAGGACATGTACTTCCGAACCTGGAAGCAGGGCAACCTATCCTGGATGGATGATTATCCTAGGGTCATGGCCAAGATCTATCTTCGGGCTCTGGAGGAGGCTAAGGCTGATGCGGATAGAGATGGTGGTGTGGCTTTCAGCATGGATGTGGTCACTGCCCAGTTTGCCAAGGAGGAGAAGATGGCGGTGAAGGAGGGTATGCGGTTGCTTGCTGCTGAGGAGGCAGGTGTGCAAGTTGAGGATGATGACCAAGATGGCCAAGAAGCAGGTGCTGGTAAGTCTTCCTTTCTTAGTCTCCCCATTAACCTGGTTGCTTATCACTAATGAATCCTTTCTTTGACTGGACAGGTGGTCAACAGGACAAGGATAAAACTTCAATGCAACCGGCCCCTTGATTAGACCTGGAAAAAACTCTTTTTGTGGTCTTGACAGGGTTGTATATGTTAATCTTAAAACAGTAAAGTGACTCTTAGGTTGTAATATTTTGCAACTTGTAATAAATAGCCTTATTTTTGACGTGTAATTCTTTAACTTAAGCTGATTTTGTTGTCTTTTGAATGTTTTTGCTATTTTGACATGTTGCCTAAGAAATATAGCTATGCATATTCTTGTAATTAAATTGCGTTTGATGTCAGGTTCTTGTTTAAAACATAATTTCATGACTTGTAATGTTAGCGTGTGGTGTGAACAAATTATAGTCATGTATTTTAAATTTTAGTTATGTATTTGTACACAAAAGAAGAAAATACCGCCCTTCATGTTCTAATTGTAGATGGTAGTTTTGAATATCTTGTATAACCGAGCCTGGAACGCAGCTGAATGCCCTGCCATCCAATTGTGAGTCCCTACACCCATTGGCGAGTATCTCCTACTCTGTATCCTGTACTTCAAGAATGGTTACAGAGGATAGGAGAAAAGTTTTTCAAGTAAAATTGAAATATGTGAAAAAGTAAAACTTCCAATCACGGAAGGCCTTCGATGTGCTTAAGTTCGTGGCAAACGGGTTTTGTAGTCACTTTCCCTAGCTGTGGGTCTTGGAGACATTTGTCACCCATCTTACGCCTCCGCGGGGAGTTAATTCTTTTTTACCACAGCCGCACTTAAGACACATCGGAGCCGAGATCGCGCACAGTAACTATCCGAGCCATTATGGCCCGTAATCGTGGGTATTATTCGATTTACTGTGGCCGGCTAGCGTGGGTGCCGATCGTCAACTGTGAACTGCCCCTGGCTGGCCACACCTTATATTGGGGCTTATAATCGGTTCACAGTTGTCGGCGAGCCGAACGCCGTAATGAGCTGCCTCGGCTATAGTCGGCCTTCTCGGTGGCTTATAATCGGCTCATTACAGTTGGCTTTAAGGGCCGTCGCGAGCAATGAGTTAACTCGCAGCAGAGGGATGCCGGAGCGAAAGTGTCTCATTGGCGAGGGCATAGATTCGCATAGTACCTATTAGGTCTTGTCCAGGTGAAGTTGCACTGTGGAGTGCCTTGCATAGGATTTCGTTCAACAGAAAAGGATAAAGTTAACAAGCAGCCAAGATATGAAGGAACAAGTTAAAAAAGAGACAAGGTTTTTTAAAGTGGTTCGGCACGAAAATGCCTACGTCCACTGATTCTCTTTGTTAATTCGCTTCATATGGGCAGTACAAGTTAAGAAAAGTATCGACGGAGGTGTTGGATGTTCCATGCCCTCTGGAACACCTCTCCGTCCACTGTTGACAAAATATAAGCTCCATTGTGGAGATCTTTATATGGTCCATCCCGGATTGGATCTAGTGCTCCGGGGTGAGGGAAGATTCGCTTGAGGACAAGATCCCCTTCTTGTAAGGTGTGATGCTTGACTTCGGAGTTGTATTGTGCGACCACTTTTTGCTTGTGGGCTGCTGCTTCGAGGACGGAATCATTTCTTCTCTCCTCAATTAGATCCAAAGACATGTGAGGGAGTTCTTCGTTCTCTTCTGGGTTATAGTGGATCCTACGGTGGGAAGGCACGATGGTTGCAACTGGGAGCATAGCCTCCGATCCGTATGCCAAAGAGAAAGGAGTATGCTCTGTTGATGTTCTGAAAGGTGTGTGATAGGCCCATAGTGCCATAGGGAGTTCATCCACCCAAGCGCCCTTTGACTTTTCGAGCTTCTTTTTGACCAGAGTTTTCAGAATTTTGTTGACGGCTTCGACTTGTCTGTTTGCCTGGGGACACGCTACGGATGAGAAGCTTTTGTGAATTCCATGCTCTTGGCACCAGTTGGCGAATTCCTCGCTGTCAAATTGAAGTCCATTGTCTGATATGATTTTGAATGGGACTCCGTACCTGCACAGAACATTTTTGATCAAGAAATTAATAACTTTTGCTGAAGATACTTTATTCAGGGGTTCTGCTTCCACCCATTTGGTGAAATAGTCGACTTCCACTATAGCATATTTGGCCCCGCCTCGGCCCATTGGTAGTTCGCCGATTAAGTCAATTCCCCATACAGCAAAGGGCCACGGGCTGGTCATTTGAGTAATCTCGGTTGTTGGTAGTGAATTTGGTGATGAAATCGGCCATGGCCTGCCCCTTGATGGCGGTGCGAGGATGGTAGGTAATATCATATCGACTTAGTTCAATGCACTATTTACATAGCGTTCCAGTCTTCTTCTTCTGATGTGTTCCTCAATCAGATCTCGGAGATGATGGCATTCGTTGGTATCATGCCCGTGAGATTCGTGGAAGCGGCAGAACTTTCCAGACCTCTGTGCGTTATCTGATTCCTTCTTGTATGGTGGGCGTTTGTATCTAACTTCGCCTGGGTGGCAAGGAAGATATTTTCGACGGTCTCGTTCAAGGGAGTGTAAGTGTCGAATCTTGGTCCTGGCCGATATAGGCGCTTTTCTCCTTTCTTGCCCCCAGCATTGTCTCTGGAATCATTTCTTCGAACGTCCCTTGCCATAGCAGGGGCGTTGCCATGGGTTGTCTTATTTTGCTGTCCTGACTGCCCCTCAACGGCAGCATCCTCGAGCCTCATGTATTTCCCGGCTTCATGGAAGAAATCGGGTAAAGTAGCTGGTTTTTCTTTTGTCAACCTTCTAGCAAATTTAGTGTCCGGATGCACACCACTGCAGAGGGCCATTAGGATAAGCTTCTCATCGGCATCTTGGACTGCGGCTGCTGCGGCGTTGAATTTGGTTAGGTATTGCTGCAGCTTCTCTCCAGGTTTCTGTTTGACGCTGGATAAGGAATAAGCGTCCTTAGGTTGCTCCACATGAATGCGGAACTGACTGATAAATTTTTCTTTCAACATCTCCCACGAGCTGATGGATCCCTGGGGTAGATGACAGAACCAGGAGGTAGCAAGATCTGCTAAGAAGAGCGGAAAGCATTTGCACAGTACTCCCTCTGTCGCCCCACTCATGAGCATATGCTGCGTGTACCTCTGTAAGTGTACAACGGGGTCGGAGGTTCCTTTGTAGGGTTCCATTATTGGCATCTTCCATTCTCGGGGGGTGATAGCAATTTCGATATTGCGGGCGAAAGGGCTGGTTACCCTAGCGCCTATCCCTCGATCTCGTTGCTCCCGTTGGACGCACTCTCTGAATAAGCGTGCCATCCCTTCATCAGAACTTGGAGCAGATAGAAAGGAATTTGGTTCTGTTCTGTGGGATTGATTCCGTCCAGACGACCTGTAGGGATGGTATCGTCTATCATTCCTTATATTTTCCAGCGGCTGTCTTTGATCTCCTGGGAGCATGCTAGGGTCAGCTACAGTTGGCCCTTGCCTTGATCTTCCCCCGTTGGGTTCTGATCTAAGCACTTCCTCGGGTCCAACTTCGGGCTGGACTCTAGCTCGGCCCCGTTCACCGGCGTTTCTGTGGTTAGGCAGCATGACAGGCTCAGCTACAGTTGACCTTCGCCCGGTACCTTCCCCGTTGGGTTCGGTACCAAACGTTTCCTCAGGCCTAACTTCGGGCTGTGCTCGGTCTCGGCTCCTACCACGGCTACTTCTGCCGTTAGCTCCTTCGAAGAAGGAAGATCTTTGTTGTCTCTGAGATCCTCCAGACTGGGACTCGCCCCATGATTCAGTGTTGCGGTTGGATTCTTCAGCATCCCTTAAGCATGACATGAGATGGTCCACCAAGGCTTCCTGCTGGGACGTTAAGCGGTTAGTTACTTCAACCACAACTCTGTCCAAATCTGCCCTAGTAATTGCTGCAGGCTGTTCTATGGCAGGAGTGGTTGGGTTAGCATGTCCTTTATTTGTTACTGCTGCTGGAGGAGGACGATTTACTTGATTCGTGACAGCTGGATCTGGAAGACTGCTGGATGCGATGTTTTTTCCTTTGTTAACATCTTTTCTTTGTTTGGGAGACATGTTTTCCAAGTGGCGGACGATGCTGTTAGGAAAACTGTTAAGTGGATGAAGCTGAAGCTTCGAGCTTCTAGCTCTCAGTGAAAGCACCAAAAATGTTTGCACAAAAAATGGACAAACACCTCAAAGTTGTATGATTTAGTAGATCTTATGTTGTTCTTAGTGATTTGGGTGATTTATGCAAATATATGAAAAGCAGAGGCTAAACTGTAAAAAAGACACGCAGATTTATAGTGGTTCAGCCTGAATGTGCCTACGTCCACTTTATATGTTATTTCTCTTCTCTTGTTTTGATTACAAGTACAAAGCTTTGATACTAGTAAAAAGAAAGTTGTTTGAAAGTTCTATCCGTGCTTGAGCTCTCAAAACTTGTCCCCCATTGTTGTACCCCTGCCCCTCTATTTATAGAGTGAGCCTGGGGATAGAGGTCTTGGATGTGTATAGTTGCTGGTGGGCCTAGGCTGATGTGATCTGGCCTGGCACGTCTTGGTCCGGTAATACTTGGTCCGGTGGTAGGTGTCATGTTGTTTGGACCGGTAATGGTGGAGTGTATGTTGGTTCGGTAGGAGGTGGTTCGGTAGGAGTTGGTCCGGAATGTCTTGATCCGGTAGATGCTTGGTTCGGTAGTGGTAGGAGAAACTTGGTCCGGTGGTAGGGGCGAAGATTGATTCGACAGTCATAGGAGGAAGGTTGGTTCGGCAGTTGCTTGAGACTGCCGAATGGGTTCTGTGAGACATGGATGCCGAATGAGTTCCTGCCGAATGGGCTCTGGAGAACGAGAGTGCCGGATGAGTTTAGGCAAGCCTGGATGGATGAATCAAGCTTCTTGGTCTCGAGGTCTTCTGGGTGAGAACACGCCCAACACACATGGTAATATTTTAAAAAATAACATTTACATTTTAATTATTGCTAAAAGTGTATTTTATTATGCAAATATATGATAAATTTATTATGATATGTTAATCGACTAATTTGATATATTTGTTTAAATTTTCGATTATGTAATTAATTTAAATGTGCGGATTATAATGTAAAATTTCGGAAGAGAACCGTGAAAGATTTATAAATAATTGTAGATTCTTTTAAAAGTAGATATTTGAATGTAAAATAGTGTGAAAAGTTTAGTAGAATAATTATATAAAGTGGTAAAATATAGAATTTTGAAAACAAAATATCTAATTTGAGAGAATTAAGGAGAATATAGATAATTCCTAAAATTAATTGGGAGAGTTCAAATTCTTTTGCTTTACAATTATTTACTGTATATAAGAAATTAGTACATCACTTGGCCCAACCTTAAACCCTAATCATACCCCGAAATTTAGGAAGAAGTAAATGATGTTGAGAAAACCAGTAGTACGTTCAATCGTCAGTTCAACAAAATTCTACAGTAGGTTAACTCATTCCTTTACTAATGGAAGCAGCAGCGGTACCAGAAGAGTAATCGACTTGGCAGCTCGAGATGGCGAGCTCCGTGTATTCATGGTGGCTGGAGAAGTTTCGGGCGATTCGATCGGTTCTCGACTGATGTCTTCTCTTAAAAAGATATCGCCTTATCCTGTTCGCTTTAACGGAGTTGGAGGGTTTGTTCGTTTTCTTAAATTCTTCATTTCCTTTTTGCGAAAATACGCTCACAATTGTCAATATCCAATGATAATAGTGGTGAAACTTTGGTTGCGTCGTTCAACTCCCAGACATATAATCCAGCCAAGTTAATAAAAATAGCTCAAATTCCATTTCTTTCATAATTATACCATTTTTAAGTAAGTGTACCATCATTTTCATAATTCTGACAGAAACTATAGATTGAAGTAAAAACCTCCTATGTTGTTTGGATTATTATGCAGTGAGTAGTGATTGAAGTATATGATTGATTTATCTTGTTTTAATCAGACCAGCTGATCTTGCTAATGACAAACAATAAAATGGCCTCATTTGTTAGAATAGCTGAATGCTTAGTGCTGGATGTTGAAAGCTGAATGCTGAAGTAGAAGTTGAATGCTGGATATTTAAAATGTTTTTTGATTGCTTGTTGATTAAAAATTTGTTTTATTGTGATTTTTTTTGACAAATTTGTTCATGGTTAATATTATTAGTTGAATACTTTTGGTGTATACTGTATACACATGAAATGGTTTATCAATAAAATTAAAATTAAGAATATTTTCAACGATCTTCTAAAGCAACTAAAAAACATGCTTTCACTTGTTTATTATTAACAAATGTAACTTTATCATAAATTAAGGAAGATCGGCAATTTGATCACGTAAATTTGCCATAAAAGCTTGCGACTCAGATGAAAACACTTCACTATGACTTGATGGAGCCTGTGGTGATTCTTGATTATCATTTCCATTGTTTGTTTCATCGAAAATATTTACAATATCATCATCTTGTTCAACTTCCAAACATAGCTTATCATGGAATGAAACACGGCGTAGAAAATTGTGCATCGTTATACATGCAATAACTATATCCCTTTGATAGCAAAATCTGAATGCTAAAATGGAGAATCTTTTTTTAGTACGTTAAAACTTTGTTCATTGACATTTCTTAAGCAAGCATGGTCGAATCTCTCTTTCTTATTTGTAGGGGTGTTATTTATGTAACTTTTCAACCAGTAACATGTGTTGCGATAAGGTGGAAAACATCTGGTGTTTGTATAAGCCACATCACAAAGATGATATATATCTATATTAAAACAAGAAGTTAAGTCAATATATTAACATGATTAATATAACTAAATATTTGAATTTACTTACATAAAGGAGAAATGAAAAATTATTAGCAGGATTACGAACTATTTCATCGAGGACTCTTGAATCATGAGCCATTCCCTCCTGTTCCGTCGTTACTTATGTAAACTTTGTATCGAAATCACACATTGCCATGACATTTTGATAGCAATTGCAATTATCTTGACCCCTGCCTGTGAACAAAATTCGATCACGGATTGTGATATTTGCATCTACTAATGTGCCATCTATGATCTAATGCCCCAATCGTACATTTTTTTTGGAGAAAAATGAGCGATCCTCTATACGTAGAGAAGAGCACTCATGTAATTTATTATACACTTAAAGGAGAAGCTGTCAACATGCCTGACATGTAGCAAACAATCCCAATCGTACATTTAAAAGGTCTTTGTCATAGTTCTACACGAGATCGTATAATTTCAACCAGTGTTATCAAAGCCCTCGTCTAGGCGCGCTTAGGCTCTAAAAAGCCCTAGGCTCCAAGCTGGGGCTTTTGACTTTTGAGGCGCCATGGATGCACGAGGCGCCGGAAAAGCCCCAAAAGCTAGGGGTGAGCGTTCGGTCGGTTCGGTTGGTTTTGAGGTAAAAAATGTCAAACCGAACTAAAACCGAAAAAATCAGAACCAAACCGAACCGAACCAAATTAATTTCGGTTAATTTGGTCGGTAACCGATTTAACCGAACTAGAAAGATAAGTAAAATAAATTACCATAGATTATTATTTAAATGATCGGTTTACTTAAAGGAAAACATATATTTATGTTTAGAGAATCTATTTCGAGTACTTTTTTAAGTTTATAAGAAAATTAACATATTTTCAATAGATAAATTTGGTTTTTATTACTAAACAAATTATTAATAGTATTACAATGCTATGAATTTGGATAATATAATAAAAGTTCGGTTAATTCGGTTAAACCGATAACCAAAGTAAAATTATTTTACAAACCAAATTCAAACCGATAGAATTTCATAACCGAACCGAACCGATCGAAATGAACCGGTTTGGTCGGTTAATTCGGTTCGAACCGAATATTGCTCACCCTTACCAAAAGCCCCAAGGCGCTGGCTTTTGAGGCGCTGTAAAAGCGCGTCTTGAGCTGCTTTGTTGGAGAACTTTTTTTGGGTCCAATATGAGTCCAAACACATAACTTCCCTTCCATTTATCCACACCCGATTAAATCACCCAGCTCAAAAACAAATTCTTGCCCAGTCTCAACTCAAAATCAAACCGATCAAATTAAAATACGTAACCTAGTTCGAACTTCGAGAGCCGTCCAGACTGTTCGCCGCCTCATGCTCAAGGTTCCCAAAAAAGCCATAGGCGCAAAAAAGCCCTAGGCTCCAGCTTGGCGCTTTTTTGCGCCTTAGCGCCTTAACTACCTTGATTTCAACAGGTTTGTCAAATCTGGCGGAGCTGTCATTTCTCGAGCAAAATCTCTCGTGGTGGTCAAAACTTCACGAAAATACTACTTACTAACCGTTTGACCCGAATATCAGTAACAAAATCTTACAATACTACTTCTACAACATGATTTATAATGGATAAAAACATTACCATTTTCTCTTTAATTTTTATATGTTTACTATCTCGAAGCTAGTTCTTTTCTTGAAAGTAGCAACATAACTTTATAAAGGATGATTTGTTCATTCTAAATTTATCATACATCACAACTGAAGACCATCTGTGAGCTCTTGCATGTATTTTTTCTCAAAAAGCGACGAAGTTAAAACTTTTCGTTAACATTTCTACAATGCTCCATCTTAAACAATATTAAAGTGACAACAATCTCATTGTTAACCATTTTTTGACACCATCCTATAATATGAGAAAATAAAACTTAGAATATTCGAAACTTATGATGCATTATCTAAAAGGATATTAAAACTTAAATTAAGTACACACATCAACGAAGAAAAATAATATTGAATGCATATTTTATTTACCAAAACAAGCAATGACATAATTTTGTACATACATGTCAAATGAGAATACATAACTAACGTAGTTTGTCAAATTGTCGATTATTCAATAAAACACAAAATACAACTCCATCCTCTTTCCAGTAGCAATCAAACATTACTAAATGCCGAATACATAATTCAAAAATTCAGTTTTGTCAGCCATACTTTCGTCTTCCATGAATGATATTTTTAGTTCTAGTTTCTCACAAAATAACACTTTCGCTTTGACATGTTCATGTTGAGTTAGAAAATCTTCTTCAATTTTTTAAAGCAATAATTACGTCTAAATCCTCAATTTGTTTCTCTATCGATTCACCATCTGAACTTTTACACTTTTTTTATTTGAGCGACGAGGTGTAAACTTAGAAGGGTCACTATTACCAGTATCTCCATTAAATGTACCATCATGCTCTTTATTAACCGCAATCCCATAAAAAAATTATCTTCCACATAATTAGGCATGCGAGTTTCCCTACTTATGCATTAGCTTCTATTACTGTGTTATCATCCACTTGTGTGCTATCCGTATTAGGGGGTGGTTCTGCTGATATAGATGACAATGCATTTCTCCTTTTGCAAGCGTAGCTTTAAAAATTACCTTTAACATCTCAATATTTTTTAAATGATTGTTTGAAAATTTTCAAGCTTTAAGATGTTGCCGTGTAATGGAAGTACATATGATAAATAGGTATGCAAATACAATAATATTAATAAAATTGCTATTAATAATTATTCCAACCATATGTAGTGGACTTGCCTGAATGACCTCATTCCATTTTTCAAAGAGTCAAAGGATGGTATACGTCTCAACATTAAATCTATGTCCAGACAATCCAATCATCTTTATCCAAAGCGCATAATCGTCTTTCAAATACGTATAATGGTTTTTAAATTGCTTATGTTCATAGTAACACCTCACTTTGTATTGAATTCTTTCTTTAATCTTTTCCATAAATCTAAAGGAAATAAAGATTCTTTATATGCATGGTTATTGAACTCTCACACACATAACTGAAGGAAGTGTTTTTCCATTTTAGTATTTTCAGAAAAAACAACATTACTCTTGTAAGCTACATTGTTATTTCACCCTCTACATATTTACGTTTATAGTGTCCACGTGATGTCATTCCTATGAGCTTTAGAGATATGTTTACAAATGCAATGCATATTTTAAGGAAAATGATTATTTAACATTTAACTACACATTATCATGTAGCAACAAAAAGAAATGACTAAATAGAATGATTAGTACCGAATTTATTAGGTAAACAAAAAGAAAAACATGTGTACACTGGTCACAGCTTGAAAAAGTATATTTTCTTTAATTAGACACATTCTTTTGCCATAAAGATCACATCATGTCTCTTGTTGTTGCATAACTTTACAGTGATTTAACCAACAAACATTTTGTCTGTAACCCTATTAGGCTAGCACTACGCTTTCATATCCCGCTAACAGTACATTATATTACCTCTTTTGTGCTCCAAGCTATATTTTTAAAACACAGAGCCTCATTCAAGCCTCAATTGACCGATTGATGTATTGGATTGATTTAATTGATGCTCGTTAATTATGCCAACTTGTCAATAATAATATAATTTTTTTGATGCAATTGTAATTAATAAAAATACTGATTACGCAAGTTCAGTTGAATAGACTAACAAGCAGAAGGGACACTATACACATATCATATGAAGGGAATAGTCCGTAACAAATTCACTCATGAACTGTTTAAGTTGTATATGCTATTAACTGAACAAAGTATAAGATTATTATTTGTATCTTTAATAGTTTAATTATGACAATTTCTTTTCACACGTCGAAATAATAAAATACGAAGATGACAAGTGGCAACACAATCCATCCTAAAGTGCAGTAACAATCACAATCCTAGTTGCTACACAAATTTTCCTTTTCACTCAAATCATATGAAAACACTAATATTACATTAAAAAGCATTGTCATTGCTTACGAAACAAACAGTGAGAGCAAAATACCCACCTGCCTAGTTGAACGGTAGGTGTAAGAACTATAGTACCACAAGTACCAACAAGTACAACAACTCAGCTAGCTTTTTGTACTCTAAGCATTATTAGCTGTAATCTATGCAAACAGAGGATTGGTGCAACTTTAGTACTATGACAGATAAATACAAGCGTGGAGAATGCTATTTATAAAGACAAGGCGTGGATAAAAGTTACCTTATATATAAATAAATAAATGTGAGAGTCGATGTCTACAAAGCCGCTGCTGTCCTTGCAAATAAAAGATGGTAGATGCTGTTATTTATAAAGAAGAAGGACATCTCTGTAAATCAGCCGTTGTTTACAATCAGCAGTTTAACAAGCTAAAAACATATACTTATGGTTGTTCAGCTGCTTTGAATGATTCTAGCTAAATGAATGACCTTAGCAAATACTCAAAAAACATTGAATACATTCAGCCTTTTCTATTCAACAGCTGAAAAAGTGTTTTTTGAAAAAAACAAACGGTACCTTATGAACTAAGATCCAATATTTTCTTTAGTTTTAAGAAAATATAAGAAAATATTGCAAATCCATTATAAACAGTGACCCCAAATCAGATGAAAAAAACTAATAAATCATACAAGACAAGTCATTATTATATTGCCATAAGGCGCTAAAACATTTATATGAAATACCATAAAAGAATGAAATTATTGGAATATATCCAATTCACCTATGTTACTCAAATCAATTTCAGGCCTTTTAGCATTTTCTTTGTGAAAAGTCTATCCGAATAAATGGTAACCAATCAATAGGAGAAAGATCCAAATTATCGTATATGTTAACTTTCTCATTAAATCTTATGAACTATTTCAATGTACTATTCAAATATTAGATTTCACAATAACAAATTTCCAAGAAAATTATTTCAATATCAAATTTTAGAAAGATCAGTTAAAAGTGTACAAGAATATCAAATGTACATAATGAATTTTTTTAGAAGTAAAATACCAGTCACACACATATACATGTTACATTTCATATATGGAGATTTTTTTCATTAAAAATAAGGAAAATGATATTTGTATAAATTACCATAATGTTTTTGTCAAATGGACCAACTGAATTATATGCAAGATTTTAAATCTTGGATTTTAGTCTCGTCTCGGGAGTTACAAAAAATATCTCGTATTGGAGGAGATTTTGGGTGAGATGAGTGTATCTTGGGTGTACATTTCGAATCGACATATCAGATTTTAAAGTCCATCATGAGAGTATCCCGTAGTAACTCAAGCGTTTAAAATTGACATTTTAAAGATTATTATAATAATTGTTATCTAAATATGAACTTTTTAACATACATAATTTACATAAAACGATAATATTAATTTCTTGTTAGAAGAGAGTGATAAGATGATTGATTTGGTAAGGCTGAATGAATTCTACTCATGTAAATAACCAAAAAAAAGTAAAAATAGAATTCTTTTATTTTTGCTCACTCATTAAAAAAAATAGAATTAGAGAGTTAATAAAAAATCACCAGCATGTATTTTTGGACCTGCATAAAAATTGAAAGAAACATGTAAATGAAAAAACATAACATTATATGAGATCTTCAATTGAAATCCTCCTTCAAATTTTGCTTGAGATCTTAAAATCTTGGAAGAAATGCGTCAAATAGGATATAAACAAAATTATGGATGGTTTGATAAAATAACATCATAAGCATAACCTCGTAAAGTTGCTATAAGTTTCAGAATGCATTTTCATTGCACATTAAAATCCGTTGAAGTCTTACATAATTTGTTATTATATTGGTATATATGAAACATAAATTATTAGATAACAAATTGGAAGATTAAAGACTACAAATAAAAAAGAAGAATACCACATTGATTTTTTTTGAAGAATTGAAGCTAAAATAGATCATTAGAGTTGAAAGAATCTTGAATAATTTGGTAATTTACAACCAATTACGAGTGCTGAAATATTGAAATGGTGAATTAGGAAACAACGAATGAGCATAAATTGTCCAGTATAAGCAAGCGACATTTAATGCCAGTTATGTTGAAATATTATAATGGAGAATAAGAAACAAAGGTTGTTCGGGTGACATTTAGTATTCAGTACTAAATAAATTCAATATAATAAATGGTGAACTCTTCCTCATTCATTTCTCAAGGTTTTATGGTGTCACAAAGCACTATGATATTAGTCTAAATTTTTAATTGTAGTCCTTTCTATTTGAAACCAAATTTGACATTCATTATTTCGTAAAGTGATTTGAATGGTTAAAATTGAGTATAGGTTTAATTTCGATTAAGAAAAATATATTCAAACCAACCGACACTATAATAATGAATAAAAGAAGATAGGAATAAAATTAGTAGGTCATTGAAAATTTTAGGCATGGGTAAACAATCGACAATAGACAATCCACCAATAAAACGTAAGTCATCAAGAAATTTATATCTTAAATCTCAAAAGTTATATATGCCATTATGGTTAGTCCTTAAACTTTATATCCATAGTTTGAAGCTTTAGACTACTTTTTTCTTTATTATTCTTGTAAATTGTTCTTTTTGCAATTTTGTTTACTAGCTTCTTATGGAAGTTTTTATACCATTTCTATTTTCTATCAAAAAATATTTACTTGTTTCCCTCTAGAGGTGTAAATAGGTAGGACTGGATTGGACGGAGGTGTTTTCAGTTTCCGTTCTATAAGAGACTCGAACGGACACGAACATATGAGGTTTCAGTTCGGACATAACGAGCCGGACATTGGACGGACAATAGAAAATTCATCGATCAAACAGACACAGACGAACATTTTTTGGCGTCGCGCTCGAGCGAACATTAGATGACAGTACAAAATTTACAGTTCTATTTCCCTTAGTATTTTCTTCCCTTGATTATGTAAATCAATTTTCTATTTTTTTATAATTTAATTTTCGTCTCTTTCAATAATATTTGCCCAAAATTTTATTTTTGTTATGTGCATCAAATAAATTATAAAACAATTATAGTTTTGCATAATACAATAAGAGCTCCTCTCAGTCAATCAAAATATATCGCGGTTTTATATAAAAAAATATATGTGATTGGAGGATTGACTGTACACATTATGAAAGTCATGAGCAAATGCAATAAAAAATTATGGATGAAAACAATAAAAATCTAATAATACTTGCAAAAGCAACAACCCTTTACCCTTATTAGCACTGCTAACCCACATACTGTAACACCAAATTATAGATTTTCATTTAGAGATATGTTCATGATAATAGCTAGATTAATCAAAATTAGTGATCAAGCTTTACTAACATTGAAACATAGAATTGATGCATGTATCATTGTTTACATTAACCTGCAGTAAACAAATAAATAATCTAATAGTTTAGAAAACTCATTAAATCGCAATATTTTTCAAGCGATTTAGAAAAAAATCAAATCAACCTAAAGCCATAAAAGGGTTCTGCAAATCCAATCATTAGCGATTTCATTCTAATCAAAAGTTGAAAATAAAACATACAAACAAAAAATAGAAAACGAAGAAGTAAATGGTAAAGAATAAACAGGAAATTATTGTCAAGGACAAAATTTCCCAGCGTTTTAGCCTCAAGGACAAACCTTCAGTATTTTAGCCTGAAGGATAACTTTATTTAGGTATCAGTTTTTAAGTTTTTAGGTATCAGTTTGTAGTTATCGGTAGCAGTTTTTAAGTATCAGTTTTTAGTTCAGTAGCAGTTTTGAAAAAATGTTTGTCCTTATGAATAATTTTGAAAGAATGTTTGTCCTTATGAATAATTTTTAGGAGAATGTTTGTCCTTGTGGATAAAATATTGAGGTCGTGTCCTTGAGGCTAAAAATATACAATTTTTTTTCCTTTAAATTAATTCTCCCAAGAATAAATATCTAATTATAAATCAAAGAGATAAACTGAAAAAACAAGAAAAAAATGAGTCAATACCTTAAACTGAAGTGACACAGTAAACGTTTTCACATTTTTTTCTTTCAAACCTTTGATGGCATTGAGAGAATGACAAGTGATTTTTTTAAATTTCTATGAATACTTAATTTTACCATTGATGAAGGGAAGGATAATGATTAATCAGACATAAAAAGATGTGACATAAAATAAAAAGTTGAAAAGACATTTATTTCCTAATTCAAAGAAATAAATTATGTGCAGGAAGATGTAGAATTGAAATAAATAGATAGAATTTAAATATTAACGAAAGTGAAAGTGAAAAAGGAATATAAGTGGAGGAAAAAATTGTAAAAAAGTTTATTCAAAGAGTAGATATAAACATACGATAATGGCCAACGTAATCAGAATTAGTAATCAACTTTTACTAACATAGAATTAATGCATGTATCGTTCTTCACGGTAACTTGTAATGAACAAACAAGTAAACTAACAGCTTTGAATTCCGTTAAATCACAATATTTTTAATACGATTTAGAAAAAATTAAAACAAACCTAAAGTTATAAAAAGATTTTGTGAAACTAAACTTCGGTGAATTCATTCTATACAGAAAATGAAAATAAAATATATACATATATAAGATAGAAAATGAAGTAATAAATGAAAGAGCAAAAATAAGCAAATACGTTAATCTAAAGTGACACTGTAGAACTTTTTTTCATTGTTCTTATCAAACCTTTGATTATTAATGGAAATTATGATAAATATTTTCTTATAAAAAATTTGTTATACCTTTCATAAAGAAGAATAATAAAGAGAAACGGTAAGAAGACACAATGAAAATAAAAGATGAGAAGACCTTTATTTGTATCAATCATGGATACATTATATGCAGGAAGATTAAGAGCTAAAATAAATGGTTGAAATTTACGTTTTAATGCGAGAGAAAAGTGAAAAAGAAATAAGTGGCAGAAATAATTGTAAAATGTTTACTTAAACGAACGAGAGATGAGCGTATGCCTTTAGATTGAATGAGCAAAATATAGACATTGAACTTTTCATATAATGGAATAGATATGAATCCGTAATCACAAAACAATTAATTTGATCATTTAATTAGCAAAAACTAAGAAACACTTGTAAACATTATATTTTATACAAGTTTTGCAAAAAGTAAGACTAATTTTTACTGAATTAATATCTAGTTAAGATGCTCAAATTGGAGTGGAAGAGGGCTTATCTAGGCGATGTTCACATTGGCTCGTTTCAAACCACCTTCTGCTTTAAAACTAATTCTCTACCCCGAGCGTAGCGACCAAAAGAAAGACGCACCCGTAAAAAGTAAGATAATTAATACTAATTTTACTAATGTTGAATGAGCTTTTTAATTTATATAAGCAAAAAGTTAAAAATACCGGTTTTCCTTGGAGCTTACACAAGTCTATCGACTAATAAAAGGTTGGACTCTTGTAATTGAATATTCCATTTATAACCATATGAATATATTAAAATCTTAATCACTATTTAACATATGAAAAAGTAGTAAAATAATTATCATACATAATACTATCTAAATACATCCAACACTAATAAAGCAAACATATTATATATCATACATGTTTGATATGTCAAAACCAAAAATAAAATAAAAAATTAAGCTTCAAAACACTACACCCAAGAGCACTTATTAGTGTTAATAGATAAGGTGCTTCTACAAAAATCAGTGTACAGACGATGTCCCCGACAACATAATGATAGATATCTAGTTTATTTTTCTTGAAAAAATAGAACTTTTTGAAAATCTCATGAGTTCAATAAAAGCTAAAATGGATTTGTTACAAGGACAACTTTATAAAAAAAAAGTGATAAGGGCATTGCAATAATTAATTAGTTTTAAAGGTAATTTTGCAAATATTCTAACCTTTCTTCTTCGTTCCATTCAAACCAATTTCCTCTGAAATTAGGATTTGTGAAAAGTGAGATGATTTCAAAACCATTTGTTTATTGTAATGTTGACGTAAAAAATAGTTACTAGTGGTCTAGTAGTATATTTTGTAAGTGTTAAACGAACATAGCTATATTAATTAAATATAACATATTTTCATAATTTTGTAGATGACAATAGTTTTATTAATTGAATAATACATTTTTGTAAATGCTAACTGAGATTAGTTGAAAATCGTAATTCTCAAAAATGCGTAAAATTAGTTTCATTAGTCAAAAGTGGCAACTAACAAACATTCATAAATGAGCGAAAATAGTTTTATAAAAAGAGTTATAAGTAGCTTATTCGAAAAATTTAACTGATTTTAGCTTTATAAAACAAATTGTTACAAATAATCTATTTTGATAAATGCTAATATTTTAATGAATAGTTTATTTCTATATAATAGGCAATCTTAGCATATTTTATGAATAAAAAATGAAATTAGCTTTTCAGTTAAACGTAGCATATTCTCGTAATTCTGAAATGAAATTTGTTTTATAAAAAAGGATAAGTACTAATATATTCTTGTGAATGCTAATGCATTTTGCTTTATAAGAAAAAGGTAGTTGCGATTAGGATATTTTTGTAAATGCATATTGAAATAGTTATAAAAAATAGTTATAAGAAACTTATTCTTTATACTAGCATTGTTTTTCAAGTTTAAAGAGCTAAATATGAATGTTTAACCTTACTTTTTAATAGAAGATAATTAACTATAAATTGCTTATTTATTGAATGCTGAATTTTGCTTCTATAAAATGATTTTGTCCTTTATTTTTGAATAATTGAAAAAGTTAATTTCATAAAAATGATAGTTAGAAGTAGCATATTTTGTTAATACAAAGTGAAATTAGTTGTATCTGTATGATTAATTACTTGACACATACAGACAAGAAGGATTAACTAGTCTTTTTCATCAAATATGCACAAGCATGATTATAGTACCAATGATTTGTCATACCAATATGTATGAAACATACGTTGAATGCATTCTATTCGACTTCAAAAAGTTAATTGTAAATAACTTGTTTTTTAAAATGGCAAATTAAATTAGATTTTCAAATATAATAATATTTTAAAAAGGCTGAATCTACTTTCAAAAAATATATTTAAGAAAAGCTAAATGTGTGTAACCATTTTTTCTTCATGCCAATTAAATAATTTTGCATACAATGACACAATAACCATTGAATTATTTTATTTCCTTGTTTAAAAAAATTAGTCTCTTAGCTCTCTTATTCTATAAATACAAACAGTTTATTTGGAAAAAGCAGTTAATTTTTTAGATACAATTGACATTCACAACATACAAACAAAATTTGTTTTGTTTTATTGATTAAAATATTTTAAAAATCTAAATCCACATGCATTTTCTTTACATAATCCAAACATAATTATGTATGGTTCCAGAATAAAATACATAATAATTGTTGAATTATATACTCATTCATTTTCATCCTCAAAATTAATCACTTAGTTCCTTTATTCTGTAAATATGAATACACAAGCATATAAGATCATTAATATACTATTCTTTGATTATGTACACAACTGAATGATTATACCATATCGTGTCAATCCATATGATGATCTCTAGAGTTTATTGAGTACATGTACGTGGATTTCCTTCTGGTGACCTAAATCATTTTGAGACATTCATACGAGTTTCTCTATCTATAGTTTCATATAGCGATGCAATTATCATTTCTATTAGATGAATTTCAATAAATGCCGATAATGTGTTATAAAACTATGATAATATTTTTTTGAAATTGCATACTTATGTGGTAGTACGTAGTTGTACTACAAGTCTTAATCTTAGGTAGTATATAACATACTACAAGACAACATATGTTCAGTGGTTTGAATCATACCACACAAGATGCGAACATGTGGCCTCAAGGGTCAAAGCCGAAGTACCCAACCTCTGAGATAGTGGTGTCGGACATACTACTCATATATACTATGTGCTAATAAATTGGAAAAGAGAACGAATATAAACTAAAATGTATAATCTGAAGGTGAACTTTTCTTTACTGATTACAATGTGTATAAGGGAGCACAATGATCATACAAAAGTGTGTGATAAATTGTATGTTGTAATCGGTTGGAAGCCAAGGATGAAAATGTTCATCCATATTTTGTTTGTAACATATATTACATTCTGTTCAGGTTTCATTGATATATCTTAAAAATCACTGAAAAAGTGAGACTTGTTTTTTTTTCCATTGTAAGGAAACCAAAATTATCATTGAAGCAAAATAAGTTATAATATATTTGATTTGTATGCCCAAAAGTACTATCACTTATTAAGTTTATAGAATCACTAGGTGGACTGTACATTAACTGTAAGAGATGTTAGCCATTTTATTTAGTTAATAGAATCATTAGGTGGACTGTACATTGAATGTAGGAGATCATCAGTCACATAACATTTACTTTAATTTGCTGTACTATATCATAGTTCTTTTTTGAGAGTTTACAAAAGAAATAAAATATTTTGCATATTATGTTTTTTCTTCCGATATTTGGTGGAAGTCTTTGGGGGTTCAACTGTGGTTGTAGGTGTGATATGAAAATATGCTTGTAACCTTTTGTGTGGATTGATAAATATATTTAAGCTCCCGAGGTTATATTGTTATTGTTGCGAGGGTAATATAAAAAGTGGGTTTAGTTTTACTGATTGTTAGGGATCTAACTATAATTTAAGCTCATTATAAATCCTTGATTCATTTGGATACTCATTCCATTTAAATTTCAAGTGAAATACAGTTTTTTGTTGTCTTCTTTCTCTTTGTTTTATAATGATTGTTTAGTTTGTTTCTCCTTGTTTTATAATGATTGTTTAGCTTGTTCGGTGATTAGATTTTCTTATTGTACTTTTTCTGCATTATTTTACAACTTCAAATCAAAAGTTAGTGTCTTCTCTTCTTTGGTTTTATATAATAAGGATGGTCTGTGATATGTTAGTTGAAATATAACATGTATATTTTGCGTTTCTTGGGTTGATTATCAGAGCAAATAAGACAAAATTATTATGAAATAATCTAATTGTTTCCAAAATAAAGGCCAAGAAATTTCTTTTCTGAATCCAAGTGATTCTATTTTATCATTCAAAATTTTAACATGATTTTTTATCATAAAAGCGAGTAAATTAATTGAAAATTTTGAACTAAAGAAACTTAAACCATCACAATACTTCACCCTGTCAGATATAGTAAGTTGATTTTTTTCAATCATCAACTGAAGAAGACTGGTTTTCTCCGCGGAAAGGAGTTAGGTGCAGTTTGTTGCTTCATCAAAGAGATTATTTGTTTATTATTAGTATGCCAGGCACGTCCGTTGAACGTGTGCAAAGAAACAATGAGCAAAATTAATGTTTTGGTATAATTATGATACTGAAATAGGTTTATGTTTATCATCTCACTCATCATTTATCCTACAGGGCCTTGATGTGCAAAGAGGGTTTCCACTCTCTGTTTCCAATGGAAGATATTGCAGTGATGGGAATATGGGAATTAATACCTCATCTAAACAAATTAAGGGCGAGTACACTCACTTCAGTTCTGTTAAAATTATTAGCTACTCTTGGTTTTATCGTTTAAGTCCTTATACTGATATGTTATTCAGGATGACAGATAAGGTTAAAAGAAACTGTACAGGCAGCTTTATTGTTTCGACCTCATGTTGTGTTGACAATTGACTCAAAAGGGTTCTCCTTCCGCTTTCTAAGGCAATTAAAAGGTACCCAGCTTTTTGCAAGCTACATTAAGTTAACAGATTTTTTGGCATACCCTAGTGCTGAATGTGACATTGGATTGATTCAATCCTTTCCCCTAACATCTACAATAAAAAAGGTAAATTCTGCTATAAAATTTGAGACATAAGGCGGTAATTATAATAGATGAACCTAACATTTCAGTTAACATGAGGGGTTAGAGCATCCCAATGGTTTCGTAGAAACTTCGAGTAATTCCCTATGTGGCGCAAGTATCGCTACCCTATTGCTCCCCACCATAGTAGCATTTGAAAAGATACACCCAATCTTCAAAAGACTGGGCAAGGGAATGCTATTTCCAAAAGCAAGTGTTGACCCATGCAACACCCAGAAAACGTGGAATATATCATTCCTTTTGCAAACAGAAGGGACCCATGCTTATAAATGTATACAGAAAAAAGAAAAAAAAATCCTCTATTCTCATTTTCCCCTGTTTCCATGTGTGCCCTGAAATTCACCTCTTCATTCTTTTAATTTTTTTATTTACTAAATAAATAATTAAGGTGGAGCCTTGGCGCAACGGTTAGGTCACCCGCATGGTGATCTGGGCGCCCAGGTTCGAGTCCGGAAACATCCTCTTCGCAATGCGAGGGGAAGACTGCGTACATTATCGACCTCTCCAGAGCCCACTATCATGTGGGAGCCTCGTGCACTGGGTTCCACCACTAAATAAATAATTAGTAATGAACAGTGGAGATTTGCTTGACACACGGAAACACCAAAAAATGGTACCAGAGGATTTGCTCTCAAATGTCACAATGCAAGATAATAACAAAATAAGCGGATTCAGCCAAAATATTTTATTGTGCAGCAAATTATATTTCACTTACATGAGTTTTTGAATATCGGGTAAATACTTACCCGAATTTCCGAAACTCGAGTAAGTGCTTGTTAGCGGGTAGTCCACTGCTGCTACCTGGTAGCAGAATCTTGGTATAATATAACCAGATCATATCCCTACTGATGTATTATCTTGGTATTAGTACCCAGAAAATACCCGTGTGGGGATGCTCTTATGTCAGTATATTCCATAAGTTAATGGCATGGCTTACTGAAATTATGTAATGTGAATGTTGGCAGCTATATCTACTTGCAATGATGATGGTTCTGTACATGTCCATTATGTTGCACCATCTTTCTGGGCATGGAAAGGGGGTGAAAGTAGGCTTAAGGGACTCATAGATGTTGTTGATCATGTTTTGTGTGTGCTTCCATTTGAAGAAGAAACTTGCATATCAAATGGATTAACCGCTACATATGTAGGTCATCCTTTACTGGAAGATGCTTTCATGTTGAATCTGGTATGAGTTTACTGGAACAAGCATTACTGTTTTTTTTTTCCTTCCAAATTGACCATCCAACCCAATGTATGCCGATCTAAGGCACATCCAGCTACATAATAAATAAGGTAACATAATTGTAAGGACGACGATCTAAGGCACATCCAGCTGAGTATTATATAGTTTCTTGCGTTCATTTTTTTTTATTTTTAAAAAAAAAAGTAAAAATTGGCTCTAATGTATGCCTATGGGATCAAACCCAAGATCTTTGACAACGACTCAAGCTAGAAGCCTTACCACTTGAGACAATGGTCATTGACATTTGTATATGTGTGTGTGCACGTGCTCACGCGTGCTTGTGTGTAAATTGTTTGTAGGTGAGTACTATATAGTAAGCGATGGTCAAAACACTTGATGTCCAAATATTGATGATTGGGAACACAATCAAACAACCTTGTAAATGTAAAATTTGATATTGTAGGCATAAAACCTATGTTAATGACAAATAAACAAGTCGAACCACTTGATTTATCTATAATCTAAAATATTGGATTAGAACACAAACTTCAATTGATCTCTCCAGCCTAAAATTCTTACTGATTTCATGGATCTGGATTTAGGTTAGATATAAACGAATTAAACCATTTTTGATGTATCCTAAATCTCAATTCTCAAATATTGAATTTGAATACAACTCCAACTCATCTCTTTCCTAACATCATCATCGATTTCATAAATTTAGTCTTCTTTATCTTGCCTTTTGTTATTCAATGTTTGTGATCGCCTTGTTCTGCAGCAGGTAAACCCATTGTCAGATGATGGGAATTTGCACAAAGACAGTGATGTTTTTCTTCGTAAATACGGAATCTCCCATGGTGAGTTTTGTCAATATGCAATTTTGGTACATTTATATATTTTTTCTGATTATTTATCTTGACATTGCTACCCATATAAAAATTACACTGCCAACGAAGTTCATGAAACTAGGACTTTATCATTGCTACAAACTGTGTACTGCTTACGTTCATGCTTATCACCAGATTCATGCTTGTCACTACTGTCCAAGCTAATTTCATCAAGGGCACCTTGGGGCCATTTGATGCTTCACTTGGTTCTTGCCAAATTTCCCATAAGAACCGCCATTTGGATGTGGATGATATACGGTAACACTAGAAAAATTATAGCTACTGAATTCCAACCTTAACTGAAATCCAACTTCAATTGTAGTGGCATCCATTCCTGTTCAATAATCCAGACAGATAAAATATACTACTGAAAGTAGGCAGTGTCACTAAAAGTACCAACGTAGCACATCACACGACTGTCCGACTCCAATCCGTAGGCATACATATCCTAATCTTACATAAATACACACAAATACATGCACAAAAAAGAAAAAAATAA
Organism: Allium fistulosum; assembly: GCA_030737815.1. Taxonomy (NCBI): domain Eukaryota; kingdom Viridiplantae; phylum Streptophyta; class Magnoliopsida; order Asparagales; family Amaryllidaceae; genus Allium; species Allium fistulosum. Next base: position 1,184,004,561 of record CM060903.1, read on the forward strand.
ACTACAAATCGTTGTACGAACTTTGCTTGCTGTCCTCGGATGCTTTTCCATTGAATAACCCATCCTCTCCCAAATGGTTTCCGTCATCATCTAGATTATTGGGTCCATATAGCCCAATAACCACTACACCAAGTTTAACCTGTATGAGTTTTTATATTTTGAACTGCAGCCTTTATCAACTTTCTAAAACATTTGCTAACCCTGCCCATTTAAGGTCTTAACTGAAAGAATCATTTAGTTTACCCTGACTGTTACCATAACTGCAATCCGACCCACGTTCGAACTGTACTTGTGTTTCTACGCAACCAGATTGATTAACTTCTTCACGGTAGTGAAATTCGCAGATAATATTTCTCTGATGGTGATATCCAGATGCGTCCAGAGAAGGTTCGAGCACAACAGAATCTCACCAATCACTGGCAGCTCCTGGTTGTCGAAGAAGAAACCGCGGACAGTAATCATGATTCAGGAAACTCTCTCGACGCTCAACTACACCCAGAAACCCATCTCCGTTTGATCCCGTGACCTGTTCTTTCCCATCCACAAACTACATCCCTTAATTGCATATCTCAAATTAATAAAATAAGGGTTCATGTCAATTCAAAATCCCTATTAGGAATCAACAGTTGCAGAGAACTTGACCGTGCCTTGCAAGTGCCAAGAATTGGTTGTTGGCAAATTCACTGTTGCAGTTAGAATTGTAGATCTTGATTTGCTTTATCCGTTCTCCCATCTATTCAAAGTAGATAATCCTCTATTCAAGTCCATGAGTGCTGAATTTATTTTATTTTTAAAGAAATATATGCATCCATAAATTTTCTCCAGTAATCAATGCCCCTTCTGAGAAGTCAGCAAAAGGAGTCTGCACAACACTTTGCTGTTTAACTGTGCCAAAATGTTAAATGTACAATTCTACCCACCTGCACCACTACTGGAGCGCTGAATTCAAGATTTTGTCAAGGATAATTTTGTAAAGCATAGCCTTAAGTAGCTGTGCAGAATGTGAACTCATATACCCTGCGTGTGCTTGTGTGTGTTATGTCTTGGTGACTCGGTGAGTAAGTTTTGATTGTGTAGTAGGTTTTTACCCAAAATAGAATAACCTTATGAGGTCAGAATAAGTATGTTATTTTGTTATGCAGATAAAATTTTCCGAGTTTTTTTAAAAAGGATTTTGTTTATGACGCAGGAGCAATTTGATGTTTTTTTTTTAAAATACTTTGTTATTATTTAGCTACCATCATTATTATTCAATAATTTATATTTGGAATAAATAAGTGTTGTTGTCATCATGCATGCTTAGAAATACTAATATCTTGAACTCGAATGACATATTCACGAATGAGATAAAGTATTTAGATAAATAGTTCACAAACTATACAAAGTTCATGTATTAATATATTTAATGATCTTTCCTCCCATGATTATTTAGGTCCTTGCATAGGAGATACAAGATGACTATTGACTAACATCTTTTGTATTAATATGTATGGTAGATATATGATAACAAATTATTTCAGAAAGCAATTAACTGCTCTTGCATCAGTTTCACATTCCTACAATTTGAATTAATAAATTTTAAGAATCTTTTATTTATCTTATTCTAAATTAAGTCAATCTTTTGTAACAAATATCAGTATACCCTAAAATTAATTCTTTTTTATTCCAGTTTATTTAATTATTAATTTCTAATGGGATACAATATTCAAAAGAGACTGAAATTTTGGTAAAATTAGTTTGCATTGTATTCAAAACCGATCCAAGTATATCTGGATTTGGCTTGCATTGTATTCAAAGTTGCCTTGCACCGTACAAAATTGAATCGTCTTGCATTGTATTAAAATTTGCTCCCAATCATATTAAAATTGATTTAAGTTGTATTCAAAATTAGCTTGTACTGTAATAAATTGACTTGCATTGTAATGAATTTTGATTGCATTGTATTCGAAATTGATTTCCATTATGAGTGTGTGTGTGTGTTATTGCAGTACATACAAACAAGCAATAACAACAAATTAAAATTCATCAACCACAAAAATAGCAATTGTTGATGAAAGATTTAAATCTCATCAATTTTCACTCTCATCCCTCCTTCTTCATCCAATCTAATAGCTTTCTACTACGAATTTTCCATGAAATCCAATTTTCTCCTCTCTACATTAAACTACAAGCTACTCGTGACAAAAGTAAAATTCAATGTAAAATAATCCAATGCTGGAGCTAATTAAGGCAAAAACAAATTTGTGATTCAAAACAAATGTTGAATTGCCAAATCAAGGCCTCAAAATTACGATAGGTACAATTCGAATAAATGGGGCACTCTAATTCCAATCTCAGACTCAAGGCTTTATAATTCATAAAATTTATATTCTCGCCTTCGTTAAAATTCAAAGCTTCGAAATTTAATTTTAATCGCAAAATCCATGCATGGTAGACGAATTTCGCCAGCAAAATTTTGTAAGTTTTAATCAAAACAGAAACTGAAGCAGTAATGATTTGGATACAGTAATTAAAGCACTCACAATTTGATGTAGGAAAGTGTAAAGAAGGGAGAAGTGAACTAAAAGTGTTCTGGATTTATCAATTGGTTAGTTGGAAAGGGGCGAGTTTTTATTATTAGCACACACAAGTGGAGGATTTATGAAGGAACAAATAATTAAAGAGCGCAAATATATATTCCCACTTTTGAGACCTTGATGTGCCAATATAAGCCAATGAAAACTTTATTCTATCACTTTAGTCATATTAAAAGTGCATAATCATATTCACATTTAACATATTTCAAGGTTCTACCCGGAACATTGTTATTTCAGTCATCTCAGTCCGGTTCGATCCGAGTGGGAACATAATCAATGGTAAGGTTTTGGTAAAGAAACCGAGGAATTTAATCAATATTCATCATTTTACACGAGCAAATCAATAAAAACACAATTTAAGACTTCGTTCTCAGACGATAGTTCAACGAACGGTAGTTAAGTGAATAGTTGTTCAATGAAAATGCTTTCTCGAACACTTTGAACAGTGGAGTCTGTTTTGGATACAAAGTTTTATTATTAGTAATTTTAATTAATAAATAATAATTAGTAAATTTTAGTTGATAATTAATATATTTTAACCAATAATTAATACTAAATAAATTTTAATAAATTTTTGTTCATAATTAATAATCCATGTTTAATAATAAATAAATTTTAGTTAATAATTAATGATTTATACATTTTCATTCATAATTTTTAATAAATTTAAATTAATAATTAATAATTAGTAATTACTGTTTAATAAACATTAGTTCATATTTATGCTGCGTTAGTAATAGAATTTGCGCTAATAAACGGTGGACACATTAAACAATAGAAACACATAATAACAGAAATTTCATTACATTTTTTATTGATACAACAACAAACTAAGAAAAAGATATTGTATAAAACAATATTAGGTGCAAGGCCTACTATAAGAATGGACACATCATATGTTTGCCATCTCTTGATGGAACCACCTTCTTAGCTGCTATTTGTGTTGGTTTTTCTTCTCTGTTTACTCAATAGCGTTAGCAATGGACACTGTTCAGTGGGCCTTACATCATTAAACATAAAGTTAAACAACTATCATTTGATGGGCGATTGCCTTTTGAAAGTAGAAGCAAATTTAACGTGGTCGTTTTCCAGCCATCTAAAACTAATCATTGCAATATTAACTCCCAAAATAGGATTACATCCAGCCTCCATCGACAACAATTTTCGGAATTCTTGTATTTTCTTGTTATCAAACTTATTTACTATTGTGTTGTAATCGATGTGCTGGCCAATATTTTCTTCAAATCAAAGACTGAATATCAAGATATAAACTTACCAAACATTCTCTAGCTTTTATTTCTTGGATCTTATAATAAGCGTCAACAAAGGCCGAGGTAAGCTCATGGAAGAGGAGTATGCCATTTTTTTATTGAATTTTTTATCTTTTGAATTGGAATTGATTCTTATGTGGATTTTGAGGAATGTGAAGCTCTATTTATAGTGAGAAATTAAAAATGAAAATCCTAGATCTTACGTGGGTTGCGCCATCACTTATGTGGGACGTAAGTTTTACGTCTTTTGTGACCCCTCATCTTTTTGTCGGTTGAATGGGTCTTACTGACTGCAGACGTAACCCTTACGTTCAATGTATCTATGCTTACGTCAGATGTAAGGGTCATCGATCAGGTTGGTCAGACCGTTTCGAATCCGAATGTCCAAGAATGGGGTAACTTTGAGTACATATAAAATAGGACAAATTTTCGAAGTAGGTTAGTTTTTGAAACAATTTCGCGAGTGGTGCTCGTTTTCAAACTTATTACCAAATAAGGCTGGTTTCGTCCCAGTCAGCAGCCAACTCAGCGTTTTTGTAACTGCCACGACAAAGCGCAACTATGAGTTGCGCTTTTTTTATAAATAATTTTCGTGGCGCAACTATGAGTTGCACCTCTGTTTTTTTTCAATTTTTCCTTCCGCGCAACTAAGAGTTGCGCCTCCGAAATACAATAAGCAGGCGCAACTCATAGTTGCGCCTGCTTTAGTGTCGAGCTGGCGCAACTATGAGTTGCGTCTGCACAGGTTAAAACAGAGGTAGCAGCAACCCTACACTACATTCCACAAAAACATTTTCCAACCTTCAACCCTTCTTCCATGTCCGAACCCACCAGCTCCAAACCCAAATTTTAGTCAATTACCACCAATTTATCACAAAATTTTCAAATTTCTTTTTCATTCTTCGATTAAACCAAAGCAACGACAATCCCTCCACCCACACTTACATTACCACTAATTTTTATGGATAATTGGGAGATTTCAGATGAAGTTTTGATGCAATTTGTTGAACGGATGGAAGCTGAAAATGAATTTGTTCCTGAAACTCAGTTTGAAAAAGTTCCTGAAGCTCAATTTGAGATAGGATAGCAAAGTAATTTAAATGTTTGATATAGGATAGCCTTTGATAACAAAGTTGCGTACAGAATAAAAATATAAGTTATACAGTTCACGAATGACAGAAGTAGTAGAAACAAGTAAGATATTTATTGCTTCCCACACGTTCTTCTCTTATGATCCAAATTACCGCATTGTCCACATCTGTCCTGTCTTCTGTCCTCCATTTCGTCCATGACGCTTCTTATTTTTGTGGACCTCGGTCTTCCTGTATTCCTTCGCGTTGGCGGCGGGATTATAGTAGGGCCTTCATGTACATCCCAATATCTACTGTCGGGTACTGGATGAAAGACCGGAGAATAACTATGTCTATAAATGTCTGCCGTAAACCAGGATGAAATAAGATCATGGTAAGCTCTGTTCGCTCCTCCTCTACATCGTGCGCATGCAGCTAAAACATGAGGACATGGAAAATGGGCTAGAATAGGAATATTGCATGAACAACTGCAGCTGTCATTGGCAATATTTACTGTGTAGTTGCACGCGTTTGTGTCTGTTACTTGCCACTCCGTTAAGCTGAACCTGTTAATGCTCATATTACATGCTTCAGCTGAATATTTTTCCATCATTTTGTCATAATTTGGCGTGAGCGAAGATGCGTAATCCATTCCATCCGTACGTCTTCTGTAGAAGTAGCTATTAAGACAATGAAAGGTACGTGCCACTAACTATGCTTCCCGTCCAAGCAAATAGGCGGCAGATCCTGTACGATCTCAGCCGTGTATGGCGTCCAGTCAACAGCATGCTCGTCCATAACATCGAGCTCATTGCGATAATGTAAGATGACGGGTTGGATTATCTCGCCAACGTCTATCTCCGGTCCATCTACAGTTATAATAAAAAAAGTGTGAATATTGGCAAAAATCAAAAAAAATTTCAGTGTAAGTTTCAGATTGCTTTTACCTTGCCCCATAAGGTAATCCTGGAGCGACGTTGGCACGAACATTTGATCGTCCAACAGAAATACGCGTCCAAGACCATACCTGCATATTATCAGTGTTAAGAAACGTCTTTCAAAATATTTCATAAATTTGGTACACCAATAAGTCAAAACAGACATACCTGCAGAAGTCTTAGGCAACCTGCTAACCCGTTCGTTTTTCTTAGTGCCACATTATCCAACTCCTTGTACAATGCGCACAAAACCGCGCTACCCCATGAATAATCGGAAACGGTGTCAAAATCCTCTAGCAAGTACAACCATTTAACGCTAACTCTATCCTTCGAATGGTTCGCAAAAAGACGGGATGCTATAAGAAGCAATATGACAGCCCGTGTAAACTGTTCTATCTCCTCAATAGATGAATCGATCGAAATCTCCCTGCCAATTATAAGGTCATTTAGCCATTTGACCTTCAACTCTCTTCTATTGACAACCGCTTCTGGGGGTGGAATTTCACCAAGCAAACGTTGACATACCTCATCGGCATCCACGTTACCACCGTAGTTCAACACGGCGCCTTCAATGGGAAGGCCAAACAAAATAGATACGTCTTGCAGTGTAATTGTCATTTCTTCCATCAAAAAATGAAAAGTGCAAGTCTCAGGTCTCCATCTATCGCATAAAGCTGTGAGTAATGACATGTCGAATCTGATATATTTGATCTGCATGAAATACCAGAATCCGACTTGATGTAGTAATTGTTGAACCCGTTGATCTCCAACCATCTCCATCAAATCTTCAAAACTTTGCGAATGATTCAGACAATCCACCGGTTTTACACTCTGCAAAACAAAGGATTATAACATATATTTTATTCAAAATGCGACATAGCTTGCAAAAATTTACTAAAATTACAAAACAAATAATATTACCCTCATTAACTCTTCAACATTAGAGCGGTGATTATCCTGCATATAAAGCACGCTACCGTCTACCGGTCCGCTTTCCGGTTCTTCAAAGTTCATGCCAAAAAAACCAATTTTTACAAATCGTTTACAATCTATTAGTGATTCAACGCTTCAAATTGGATTACTAAGATGTACAACAAGGTATTTGAAAATATTTCTAGCAAATACAACCAAGTAATAAGCAAATTACAAATAAATCAAAAAAACTAGGGTTTAGAAATTATCAAAATCTATTTGTGTTGAAGAGGATCCCGCTTCCATTGTTGTAGCTTTGGTTTAATCGAAAAAAGAAGAAGAAATTTGTAAAATTTGTGATAATTTGGTGCACTTTGGCTAAAATTTGGATTTGGAGGTGATGGGTTCCAGCATGAGGAGGGGTTTGGAGGTTGTGAAATGTTTTTGGGGTTATGAGGGGAAGGGTAGCCGCTGACTCTGTTTTAACAGCAGCTACCTGTGCAGGCGCAACTTATAGTTGCGCCTACGCTATATTATAGCAGGCGCAACTATGAGTTGCGCCTGCTTAAAAATTGACATATGCGCAATTTATAGTTGCGCTTTTACTATATCGAAAAATTAAAAATATGTGCAACTAAGAGTTGCGCAAATGACTGGCAATTACAAAAACGCTGAGTTGGCTGCTGACTGGGACGAAACCAGCCTTATTTGGTAATAAGTTTGAAAACGAGCACCACTCGCGAAATTGTTTCAAAAACTAGCCTACTTCGAAAATTTGTCCTTATAAAATATAGGTACAAGTTATCAATAAATAAAATAAAAAGTGAAAAACAAACATATAAACATGAGAATATAATGTGCCAAAAAAAAAGGTAGCTTGAACTTATGGTAATAAATCATGAAGATTTTAAAGTATTTAGTTCTTTCCAAGGTTCAAACAATTGGGTTCCTTTCTGTTTTTTCCATTTGAGATTTTCAAAATTTTGAAGATTTTGGTTACGATTTCGGTTATGGATTTATATATTTTTCTACAAAAATAGTTTAATAGTTATTTGTGAAAATAGAATATTTATTTTACTTTGAAAATTTTATTCGATTACCGTTATTTTTTAAAATTGTTATTCACATTTTGTCAGCCGAATCAGACTGAAACTGACAACTTTTTTTTGGTGTTTTGTGCATTTTATATTATATTGTAGGATTAGTTACTTCTTTTATTCTTTTACATGCTTATCGTATTTTTTTAAAAATGTTCTATGTAATTTATTTTAGAATTTAAAGATAAATGATCGGAATTTGGACAAATTGGAATTCTCTGTTCACGGGGAGCGAAATGGAATAACCGGAATTTCGATTGGTATTTCGAACCATGGTTCTTTCTATCTTGCAAGTTGCAAATCTCTAGAGCGTAGAATTTTTCTCTGAAAGCCATGTTGCATTACCAGAGGAAAAAAAGAGATATTTGTACTATAATTTTGAACTCAAGGATTTTTTATTTTGTATATCGTTGATTTGGTATCATCTTTTGCAGGTCCAATTGGGATATTGGGCTACAGTAAATATATTTGTTCTTATAATTGATGGTTATGCTTTTATGATTACTTCTTCTGGTTGTCATTGATACAGTGTTAAATTATTTTCTAATGGCTTTCTATGAACACAAAAGCGCCCGGAAATAAAAATTTGCAATCTGCATCATAACTTTCGAAATTAATGTAACTGTTTGAAATTTCTGAAATTTAAACAGACTGCAGGTGAAACTGAAACTTCAAGCTAGATATATATACATTTGTCATGTGTAATAAACATGCACTTGTAGTTTCTACTACCTAACGTCACCTGTGATTATGTTATATACTGTGCACTTTTAAGCTTCTTGACCCCTGAGTGCTTTAGTCCCCCTTCTTCTGCACATAAGGTGAAGCTACACTTTGAACCCATTTCGTAAATTCTACTTTGTAACATAACTAATGATTTGTTTTCTCGGTCAGAATTCTGCATAAATAACATTTCTTTGCTGATTAGGTCTATATTTTAAAGATTTTTACACACAATTTTAACCTCTAATTTTTGATTAAATTCTCACAGAAGCTTCATTAATCGCATTACTTCCTGGAAGTAGATTGCAAGAGGTAAAACGTATGCTTCCACTTTACATGAAAGCAATTGAAATGATAAAAGACACAAGCAACGCCGAGCTTGCAGTTGCTATTCCAGTAGCATCCAACTGTGATGTGAAGGCCTACATTGAAAAAGAAATTCAGTCATCTTCATTCTCCGAATCAGCCATATTAATATCCGGGGGATGCATGGATCAAAAATACAGTGCATTTCGTGTAAGCCAATTGAAATGTTTCTAAAACTTACTGCATTATATAACAGTTTTTCCAATTTATTTTATAAATACAACTTTTTCTGAGTTATTTTTTATTATGAAATATTTGCAGGCAAGCCATGCAGCATTATGCACCTCAGGAACAGCAGTGATGGAGCTGCAGCTTGCAGGTTTACCGTGCATCGTAGCATATCGAGCACATATTATTACTGAGTGGATAATTAAGCTGAAAACAAAGTTACAGTACATTTCGCTTCCAAATATCATGTTGAATTCACCAGTTATTCCAGAAGTTCTTTTCAGGGATTGTACATCAAAAAATCTTGCTGCAGCTCTGAGAAAAATAATGCAGGATGAAGATGCTCGGGAACGACAAATAAGTGCTGTTAAAAACATGTTGAATCTCTTGAAGAGCCCACTTGACCTGTTTTTTGATAAAGGGCTTTGCTATCCCAGCATGATCGCCGCATCAACCATATTGCAAGCAAAAAAGCACTAGTAAGTCTTATTGGAGTATCTAATGCATGGTAATTTTACTAGTATTATCTTGTTCCTTAATATTAATCAATAGCTTCATTATATACCTGAAAATTTTGTCCTTTGACATCTGTTGTTCTTTTAATTGCTTATTGAATTAGAGGATTATAGAAAGCAATTTGGGAAGTCTGAGTAGAATTTGCCAATTGAATCTTTTGAAGCTTTTCTTGCTTCTTTATAAAAGTTTGTGTGGTTATTTTTAAATCAAGTAGTTTTACTTGTTTTTTGTCTTTTTTCTTTCATTGCATTTTCATTTGTTTAACTATTGATTTTGCAGTTTAAAATTAAAACAGAAATGAGTAATAAATAACAAAATATTTTTGTTACTAAGCTTGTTTATTGTGTTTGTTTTACTTGGCCATGGTTGCTCTAATTAGTATGTTTGTCCCTGCTATTATGCATGTCATCCCCAGACTTCAGGAGTTGAATGATATTCTATCATTTTTATTCAAAAGAATAATAAGTTGAAGTTTGGAACGAAAGATGATAATTTTCAGGTATTAAACATGAGTGCTGTGATTAACAATATCAACAATATCAATTTGACTAAGGAACAATATTTACTACGAGCACAGTCAAATCAATATGCTTTTTGAATAAACAAAACAATTGATTTTTACTATTAGTAGAATAATTAATTTGAAAAAGCAAAAAACATTAACCTGGTTAAAAATCATATTATGAAAAAGAACTTGCAAAATAACCACCTCTTCAGTTCATATAAAATATAAAAATTACGCCAACACTACTACGTCCTGAGTAGTGGAAATCTCAATTTACTAATGGCTAATTGTGTACTTTTTAACCATTGTTTAATTTGGTTATTCTCATAGCAAAATATTACCTTTAGTCAAATTGATATTATTAATGGTAACATTCATAAACAAAACAAATTAGAAACAGTATTCTTTTGACAACATAATCATATAACAATGGAACTAATAACACAATAAAATCTAACGGAAATAAGGCTATTGTAATTCTTTCCAACTAAATTTCTATGATAGATCTGCCTAAGAAGATAGAACAACTTCACTGTTCTAGTGATTAGGCACTTCGAGATGATAATGAAAATTTTGTCTTTAATAATAATCGAATCAGCCTCAAGAATCCTCATATGCTCGTTAGGATTAAAGAATTCAAAGTAAAACATTACCTTATCGTACTTGACTTAAACCGTTCCTCTAAGTTTTCAAACACATTTTAGATGGTGGGAGATCATGGAGTAAGAGAGATTTGCATCAAGAAAGAATAACACTTCTAGTAGGAAGTACGCACTTTTACAATCCCAGGAAGAGGAACCAAATCACCATCAATACACTCCGAAATGAAAGATTTTGGGACATAAAAGTATAACCAGCAACGACTTATTCAGTTAAAAAATTGGACTCAACTAGCCACAATGCAACTAGGTATGACTTATTTATTTGTCCGTGGTTGGTTCAGTTTGATTCTGTGATTAGTGAATTGAACAGAAGACCGGTAAATTTATTGCAAAAATGGATTAAAACAGCAAAGACTTTGTCGTTTTATTCAGCTTTTTCAATAGAACGACAAATTCTTTGCCTTAGAAATTGGTACCGTAATTGTTTTTTTTCCTTTTGCTAAGTACAGAGCTCGTTTGTTTAGCGAAAAGTGAACAAGTTTGTTGTTGTTAACAGCCTAAGAACTGCATATTTTTAGCTTTTGTTTTAACGGTTTCTTTTGTTTCATGAGTTTAACCTTTTATTTTAACTGAAAGATTTTGAATATGTCATGATTTTAACCTTTTGTTTTAACAATTTCTTTTGTTTCTTTTCTTATTGAACAACTTATAAAAGGTTGCTAGTTCACTGAATAAAGCGTCACTACATATAGTTAAATGCAAAAGTTGCTGTGTTTTTAAGTAAGCGTGTACGTGAATCATAGCTACGGTACAAGACTAAAATGTGGCATATGCGTTCAAACTTCTTGTTGCTTTTATGGACAGTATTGAATGTTGTGGTTAGACCAACATGATTTACGTGGGATATAGTACCAGTGTAGTATGGGTACTTGCGTGGTGGCCAAATTGAAGAATGATGAAAGATTAGTCATATATATGAGCTTTATGTAGCATGTTCCCAATATAAAATCGTTGAAGATCGAGGAGCTGTTTGGATGTTTATGAACAAAAAAATGTAGTAGTGTGTGAATTTTTAGTTTTGAAAGAGACGTGGTTGTTGTAAGTGAAGGTGATGTGAAGTAAAGTCTTTTGCAAGGTTGGACAATTTACAGTGTTCAAAAGTTGTTCGATGAAATGCAGGTATGCCTTTTTTGGCTCGTATCAAAAGTTGTCCATTGAATAAATGATACAACCCAAAATCCCCAACGCAGGTCATCAGTCAATTGAATAAAACGGTTAGTCGACTGACTCGTTGTAGCCAATTTTGACAACAGCCGAACAGTCGACTGGTCGAGGTCTACTAGTCGACTGATATAAGCCAAATTTGACTTATTTCTTCTCGGCCACCAAACCTATAATTCACCTTGTGATCAACCGACTAATGATACTTAGCCAGACTGTATGCCTGTAAGGATGCAAACCTAAACCTGGATGGGGTAAATTTCGTTAAGAAAATTTATCCCACCATTTAAGCTTTTCGCTCGATTGGCATCTTGGCTTACATCACCCGGCATAATGCTACATGGCATTTCGATCTTGCATTAACCCTGTGACGCCCCACCTCTATGCTCACGCTAGTCAAAGACACTACGGAGTTATGCCGTCGACCAGCGTGAAGAATAAGGCTGTTGAGGGGCGACCATCCATGTAATTGCTTTGTGCGAGTACCGATATGTCAGATAGTATAACATGCATTTCATTTCAAGAGGAAATCCGACATATCAAATTCAAACTCAAAGCAACCACACAGTGGCTATGAGGCTTTCGGAAACAAATATAGAAATAAGCATAACATAAATCAGTCACAGACATTCATATCACAAAGGCAGAATCAGATATGAATATATCACATAAAAGTGTACATCAAAGTAGTGGTCAATCTAGATCCACTACATCACAAATGAATGGATACAAGTGCTAGACAAAAAAATAATTATACATCAAGGAGTCTCTATCTCTAATGTATAATAACAAAAACTACAAAGCTGTGTAGTTAGACAAAAGTCAGAAGATGGTTCCAGATAAGGAGTCAAGCAGAAGTACCTGTAACATCTCGGCCTAACCTGAGTATTATTTAATAAGAAAATAATAAACGGATCAGTCTAGCTATAAATATCACATATAGAATGAGATATGAATAGATATATAACAAAAAGTATGATAACAATAACGTCAAACTATGACAAGTATACAATTATCCAATAAATAGTAATATTTGAAATTTGAGTTAACAATTAACTTTTAAATATTTAAAATCAATTAAATGTTTCGATTTCAAATATCCAAAAATTGCGGGTCGTCACACTCCTCCCCCCTTAAAAGAATTTCGTTCCCGAAATTACTAGTTAGGAAGAATGATCCACAACCCATTAACTATTTCCCCACAACCCAAATAGTTCCCAACAATTTGCCAAACAAATCTTTTTATCAAAGACACACTATCCCTCTTATTATCTTTCCAAACCTATCCATAAGTCCCAAACAATATCACTTACTTATCAATTCAAATTTAAATTTGAATTCAAATTTTAAATTATCAAAATCTCTCAAAATTTTTCTAACTCCCTAAATTTTCGAATTTTTTTGCCAGCGTCTCCTTTGCGCGGCTAGCTCGGTACTACAAAAATGCCTCTACAGGCCCCCAATCTCAAAGAAAACAAAATGCCAAGTGGCAAAATCAAAACCCAATCAAATTTCATACAGAAATTTAAATACATACCTTTTATTGAGAAATTTTATTTATCTTCTGAAATCTAAATCACAATTTCTCCTGCTTTTAAATTACTTGTATACAACTCTGCAATAATATCCAATCAGAACATTCCAATTTGATTTTCATCCAATTATCAACTTAGTATACTTCAAATACCAAATTTACTTAAGAACTTCACCATTTTGGTTTTTCCATACTTTCATTCGAATTTTCATTTTTAAACTCATTTGAATTTAATTCATCTTCAAACTCTGAATATTGAATTTTTATTCACTTTATCTCAGCCCACATTTAATTAACCATTCTATTTTACAAGTCCCACTTACTAATTTATTCTTAAATCTCAAACAAAACTTATTTGCAAACTTTTCTTCTTTCTTTGGTTTCTTCAAACAATTTCTTCAATTTTGCCTTACTTTGCATATGCAATTTTAAATTAGATTTCAATATTCAGTTCAATTCTATTTGCTTACTAATTTTAAATCATTTATCGTTAGTGGAAATTTTCAAAATTTTCAAAAATTTTCTAACTCCCAAATTTTCGGAAAATTTTGGTAGAGTCTCCTTTGTACGGAAAAGCTTTTGCAATTTGACAAAAGAGATAAATATATATACATCGACCCACACGGTCGGAAAAATCAAAAATAGTTCGTATTTCCTATTTTAATTGCGTAGGCGTACCTTTATTTAGCATTTTTAAGCAAGCGACTATTTATTTAAGCTGTTAGCTCGGTCAAAACTAGCAAAACGGCTTCCAAAAACATGTACTTACTCAATTTAAATATGTAAGTGACAAATATAGGAAGTTTATAGCATTTCACTTATATTTAAATAGCTAAAACATGGATTCTGTAACAATGCATGTTATATACTTCCATAAACACATATGAAATGTTTCGACACTTATTTTAAATGTTTTCCATCAATATTTAAACCATCCCATTCAATTTAAGTGATTTTACAACTTTCTTACTAACTTCAATTCATTTTTAAGTCCAAACAAACCCATTTCAATTTGAATTAATTTCAAAAGCAATCTATTCGTTTTGCATTCCATATTCATTTTATTAACCTACTAGTTCCATTTCCATATTCCATTAATAACTCACAACTCAACCTTTAACTTGATCACTTTAAATCTCATCAACCAATTTTAACTTACTAATTTATTCCAAATTAGTTATTTCCAATTATTATTCAATATTTGATTTTATTTCAAAAAATTGCTTTAACTATTTTACTGGAGTTCAATCTATTTTATAATTTTCAATACAAACAATTTTATTTTGGCTTATTTGTTCCACTTTTAACTTTTATAAGTCACAAACTTATTTACATCCATACTTTCATCCATTTACAATCAATCCCATTCACATCTTACCTTTAACTCGGGATTATACATTTTATTTAGCCAATATATTTTTTTCTTTTCATTTCCTAAACAATTTTAAACAAGATTCCAAAGTTTAAACAATTTCCCAGAATTTCAAATTCACCTTTGAAATCAACTATATCTAAAATCCTTTTCAATTTCAAAACCAAACCCAGTTTTGCAAACAAACACCAGCCCAAAACATCCAGGTAGCAATTCCTCTTTTGGAAACTCGAAAATGAACACCGATGATGTCGCGATCATCATCGGAGTTATTTTCCAGCGACCGAAGAGAGTTTAGTGCTTTTATCCCAATCGAAAGCATTTTAAATATTTTTAAATCCCAAACCTCACCAGATTTCCAATCCAATATTCCAAAATATTTCTAAAATAATATCACTATTATTTCTTCAAAACCTTTTGAAAACCATTTTCAAACTCAAAGGAATTTAAATTTTCTCAACATTTCAAATTCCAAATCCTTTCAATTCATATTCAAATATTACCCTGAAATTTTTATTTCATTATAAATCACATTAGTAAATTTCCTTTACAAATCCCATTTGTATATGAATTTATTTCTTAGCTTTTAGTTATAATTTCAATTTCTTATTAAATTTCCTCCTAATGATAATAATTTATTATCATCATCTAACAACCAAACATCCAAATATAACTATAATAATTTATAAAAATTATTTCTTTCATATACAAAAATAATTTGGGTAAAATTATTTCATTTATCCTAATTTAAAACAATACTGTGTCGAAGTGTTCTATTCAAGTGTTTAGAGATCCCTATCAATAACGTTAATTACTCGTATTGACCAGAATCCATAAACTACTAAATAAACCAATCAACACAATATAAAACCATTTTATATTCACTAATAAATACGCGTTCATATCTATTAATACACTCAAACTCATTTTAGAGTACTATGGACTCTATTTCAATGAGAAATCCCACCAGAGCCAAGGTTATAACCAGCCTAAGCTCTGATACCACTGTAACAGCCCGCAAATCCGTACCCCTTGAATTGACATTAATCTCCATTAATGAACTCAAGAAGAACGGAAATATGAACCATCTGAGTTAAGAAGAAGAGGTAGAAGAAGAAAATAGAAACAACAACATCAGAATCTCACATCGCAGCGGAATAAAATATAATAGATAACAACTGATCTTTACACAAAAGAAACTATATCTGTTTATACATCTCATTATCAGAGTACAACATAATCAATAATACATCACTGGACAGTTATTTTAACTTGTCCCACAACAGAATATACAGTATACACAACACAGCGGAATATACAACAAATACGAGGGATACGTCTCGCCATCCGGCTCGTCTCCTGAGCTCCACAGCATCATAACCTGTATCCTATAATACTCGGTCTGACCCGAGCATTATAATAAAATAACACCCGAGTCAGTCTGGAAAACCAGCGTGAGAAAACACACTCAATTGGATTATTAAAGTTTCCAAACCCTTTAAAATCAAAAGCATCTCGTAAGATCACGCCACAAATAAACATGTCGGGTTTTTACCTTACGATAGCCAAATCACTTTCTTATCAAAATCCTCTAATATTATAGTAGTGTCTATATACAAATACTTATTCAAATAGCTGAAATTGTTACATGATTAAATTCCAGCTAATAGGTATACAAACAAAACCGTAAAGGCACGTAGGGAGAATGGATTTCCAACTAATGACTATGCACTGGGGTACCACCTGTCACAGTACCTGGTTTAGATCAGCGTACCGAGGATTACTCCCAATCCCCTGCAACACAAGACCAGAACCATCCCTTACTGGATAATTCCGAATAAAATCACCCCACGGTTGTGATCAGCAACCGCACCACTAAGCCGAAATAAAAAGGGACATCTAGACAGGGATGACCTTGCTCTCAAGTGGGGGCTACCCATGAAGCCTTGCTGCATAACCCCTGATTTTCAGTCATTCCCGGTTGATGAGGCTTGAGGCTAAGCGATACCTTTCAGCACATATCCCTTAGAATGCCCATCGTCCACCTGACGATGTTCCGAAAGCATTCGTCCATACAAGTCCGTTCCGGGTCCGAACGGAACCGAAGGCACTACTCCTACTACATCTATTTTGGAAATATCCTCAGGATTAGTAGCGACTAGCCCTTGCACTTCACTGCTCCATCTTTGATTCCAAACTCGTTTTCCACGAAAACGTACAAACCGAATCGAAGTGGTTTTCGGAAAATTAATCCCGATCTCGGTCTCTTCGAAATGATCAGCGCATTGGCCAATATTGATAGTCGGTTATTTAACTATCCAATAACATTCACAAACATCCATCAAACAATACATAATTTTCAAAATTATTTATTAACCTCAAAATATCTTCGCAAGATATATTTCCATTTTCAATCCTTTGAAAACAATTTCAAACCGTACTTCTCTCATGGAATAAATTTTCCAAATATTCCTATTTCCACTAAAATCACCAACTACCAAAAACATTAGATTTTTAAAATAATTTAGAAACACTTTATTATAAAATATACTTTAAAACATTTAAATTAAAACTACTTTAATACTTTATTCAAAGATATATACTTTAAGAATATTTAAAATAAAGCTACTTAATAAAATATAAAACTAGATTCTTTTATCATTTAACATAATTCCAAACCATCTTTAAATAATTACTATTAAAATAGATTTGAAAAAAGAAAAAAAAATACTTACTTTAAAGTTTAAACATTTAAAAATAATAGATTTCCAAAACATACTTTAAATCAACTTTTAAACCTTTAGCTTATACTTAAAAGTTTACTTTGAAAACGTACTTGGCTATTCAGGGAGATACACTTTTCTTT
This sequence comes from Allium fistulosum, assembly GCA_030737815.1. NCBI lineage: Eukaryota > Viridiplantae > Streptophyta > Magnoliopsida > Asparagales > Amaryllidaceae > Allium > Allium fistulosum. Next base: position 1,184,022,298 of record CM060903.1, read on the forward strand.
CACATCTTTAAAAATAAATCATTATTTATTTTTAAACAAATTTACCCATTTCTATAATAAATTGTCACCGTGAATTTATTCTTTTCAAATATCCACTGATATATTTCTTCACTTTTTATAAACCCAGTTTATAAATTCCAAAATCTCACTTCTCTTTTTAAAATTCCAATTTTAAACAACTAAATCAATTTCCTATTGATTTCCAATTTACTTTACTTTGAAATAAAATTTCCTTTACTTCTTCATTTATTTCAAAATACATTAACTTTAGATTTTTCTTTATTGTGAGTTAAAACCCTTTTTAACTGAAAATACCAATTTTTAAACTTCCAAAATTCCTTATTTATCCTTTAATTAAATTTAATCCTTAAATTCAAAAATAAATTCTTTATTCTTTAAATTTAATATCACTTTAGGTTTAAAGTTTATATTTCCCCTGTTAATTCAAAATTCCCTTATTCCATTTTTGTTAAAATTCTGAATCGCTTTTATTTTTATTTCCTTTTCAATTTATTATTAAATTTATTCCAATTCACTTGAATTAATTTACTTAAAATTTTCTCTTTTATTTCTTTTCAAAAATCCAATTCTATAGAATTTAATAACTCATTATACTTAGATATTCAATCCAACTATATCTTCCAATATTTTAATCATCAATAAAATCATCACAGGATATCAATATTCATAGCACAAAATATCAAATAATCTAAATAATTTTGAGGAATCCAGTTGGATCCCTCCAACCTGTTTCCCTACATCCATAGACATTAGCACAATACCAATTCCACTTCAAGGTGGAATATCACGGTATATGGGTTTTATATAATATCATCCGCTATTATGCGGCGCATAGGGTCTCATCCGCTATAAAATGCGGGAATATCAATTACTCCAATATATACTATATACCACTATACTATATAATATATCACATCCAATCAAATCAACCATTCAATCAAATATTTAAATTTAACCATTTAAATTTAAATAACCCAGATGAGTGAGATTAACTCACCTTTGATTTTAGATTTGCCATCCACTTCAATATTGCCTTGGTTTCTTATTTCCGACCTTAAATAAACAATTTATAATTTATTAATATTCGAACTAATCGAATAATCACTTATCATTAAATAATTTGATTTCAACCAAATAATTCTCCCCTAAAAAGAAAATCTTTTTGTAACTAAAATTTAATAAGTAATTTATCAGGCTAATCACCCCAAATACATTATTTTTGAACTAATCAGTAAATGAAAATAGGAATGAAAGTATTTATTCACTTCGAAATCACATGTACCTATAAAATAACTTATATTTAATATTTCTTTGATTTTTACTAATTTTCTTTTTAACAAATTATAAAATAGTTAAATAAGTTGATTGAATAAATTAAACACCTTAATATATTATTTTCAAATTTTACAGTAAGTTACATATGTGCATACCTATCTATTTTTATAAACATTAACACTTAACTGTAATATGAAACTAGCTGAAAATTTCAAATCTATATGTTCAGATTAAAATTGATGTGAATAAAACGTTTACCTCACTGCTCGGCCTGCAATCGTCTGGAACAACGAACGTTCGAGCCCCCGGCTGCCGCCTCGTCTTCATTGCCGTCGCCTTAATCGCCAATGCGCACACGAGAACGGAGTTCCCCCACCATCGCCTTGCTTGCGCGACCACTTCCGCCTCGCGAATCGCACCGACCCCAACCTCGATCGAATTCGATCCAACCCCAGTCCGCCATCACGAACCCGGGCTTCCGCCTCGCGACACCCCTAAACACAACGCTACCACCAAATCCCATCTCCCCGCCACAAGAACCCCAAGCCCTAGCCTCGCGAGCGCCGCGACTGTCAGCGCCACCGCGACCTCCTTCCCTCGATTTTGCAAACCCTCTTGCGTTCACCCCTCCTGGCTGCCCCAAACGATCGCGATTCCATCGCGAAATCTATATTTTTTTTCGAACTGGTATGATTAGAATGGAGGAAGGAAGGTATTCGCGATTTCACTCAAACTTCATATTTTTTTTTCACTTTAACGAATTGATTTCGTTCCTTTCGTTTTCAGAGAGTTACGTGATTTAAATGATTTCGATTGGGAACGGAATTGAAAAGGGTACGAATTGGACAAGGAAAAGAGTGGAATCAAAGAATATGCTAAGCGTTTAAGGGAAGATATATTTATTCCGTTTGAACTTTACAAAAGGAGGACTTTGAATTTATTTGCGAAATGTCTATCGACTTGATTCGAACAGAGTGGAACGCGTGATAAAAAGAGAAAAAGAATTGTTGCGTGTTGGAAGCTTATCAAAGTCAAATGCTGGCGGGCGGTGATTCATCAGACTATACCTGCTACAGTGTTAAATTGATAGGAGAAAGGATTGATGGGAGAAAATTTCAACTGTAGTTGACTAGTATAAATATTCAGTTTAGATTCGAATTCAAACCGTTTTCGATAGATTTTAGCGCGTTTATATATTGTACGCTCACACAACAACTCCAAATGCTACGAAATTTGAAATCCGATAATAATTCACTATTACGGATCCAATGGAACTGGTTTCGTCGAATTCCGAGACCGTGTCTCGGAAAGCTATTTTTAAATTCAATTTAAACTATAAAATTTCAAAACTGAACAAAACACTTTGAAATTTAATTTTTAAAAGTTCTATCACCTTCAGTATTATTAATATGAATTTTCCAAGCCTTTAAATTATTTTTAACATGCTTAAAAATCAAGATTCAAAATTTCACCCAATTCCGATAATTAAATTCAATAATTAATTATCCAATAAATAGTAATATTTGAAATTCGAGTTAACAATTAACTTTTAAATATTTAAAATCAATTAAATGTTCCGATTTCAAATATCCAAAAATTGCGGGTCGTCACAAGATTCATGCGAGAAAAGATGCGATCACATGTTCTAAGCCAAGCTTGGACTTCTATAACGCTCTCGGAACTCTTGAAAGGCTTTCCACCAAAGTTGGTGTGATCACTGCACAAGCGTGCAAACCTAGATTTAGGGTGGGTAGGCTCAGGAATAGGTCCGGCAGCTTGAGCATTTTTCACAAGATCTAGAAGTTGCTGAGCAGACATAAATACTCCATTCTGCGGAGTAGCACTAGATTGACCGACGCTGGGACGGCCTGGTCTAACCATTTCTCTTCTTTAAGAAAGAAAGAAAAGGGAAAAAAGGTTAATCTCAGAATGAATATCAAACAAACTTGATTGATAAAACAAGGCATCATAAAGAATATAGGATAGGACGGTACGGAGATTCGAATTAAATCCTATGGCACAAATCCTAAGAAAGACTTTGGACAATGATCCTTGCTAGATTATTCTATATTGTTCCGAAGTTTGGCTCTGATACCAAGCTGTGACGCCCCACATCTATGCTCACGCTAGCCAAGGACACTACGGAGTTATGCCGTCGACCAGCGCGAAGAATAAGGCTGTTGAGGGGCGACCATCCGTATAATTGCTTTGTGCGAGTACCGATATGTCAGATAGTATAACATGCATTTCATTTCAAGAGGAACTCCGACATATCAAATTCAAACTCAAAGCAACTGCACAGTGGCTATGAGGCCTTCGGAAACAAATATAGAAATAAGCATAACATAAATCAGTCATAGACATTCATATCACAAAGGCGGAATCAGATATGAATATATCACATAAAAGTGTACATCAAAGTAGTGGTCAATCTAGATCCACTACATCACAAATGAATGGATACAAGTGCTAGACAAAAGAATAATTATACATCAAGGAGTCTCTATCTCTAATGTATAATAACAAAAACTACAAAGCTGTGTAGTTAGACAAAAGTCAGAAGATGGTCCCAGATAAGGAGTCAAGCAGAAGCACCTGTAACATCTCGGCCTGACTCGAGTATTATTTAATAAGAAAATAATAAACGGATCAGTCTAGCTATAAATATCACATATAAAATGAGATATGAGTAGAGATATAACTAAAACGTATGATAACAATAATGTCAAACTGTGACAAGTATACTTTTAAACAACAGCAAAATCATACAATATCTCAAGAATCTCAAATCACCAAAAAGAATGTCATATTCTTTATTTTATTCACCAAACCCCAAATATTGACAAACATATCATTGCCAATCACAAAAAGAGGTGAAACACAAATTCTAAAAATCATCAACTAGAAATCCAGAAATCACAAAGGGGAGGAGGCCTACCACAAACGGGAGCATGAAAACTCACCAACACGTGTATCACAAACGGAACGCTATTCCATGGTCGCTAACCATAAATTTTGAGCCGAAGCTCCACAAACGGCCCGAAGACCATGGGTCGCTACCCCGCCAAATTTGAGCCGAAGCTCCACAAACGGGGTTTTAGTCCCCATACAAATAAATAGACATCGCACATCGCTAGTCTAAATCACAAAATGATCATCATCGATCAATAAAAGGTGTGAATTACACTAAGCCAGTAAATATAAGAGTTTAGCTTCATGTCCCATAACCACTAGCTTAACTTAAATATTTACGAATGAATTATAGATTTCCCCTCGAAAATTGTCACAAGATTTTCAATCGAACAAGTCCAAAAATTAACCGACGAAGTAAACGCAAGCGTTTCATACCACTTGTTTTGCTAAGCCGTTTAATTAGATTTTCTCATTCGAATGAGGTAAAGGTTTGTATATACTAATAGATTAGAAAATGGTTTTATAAACGAGTTTTGTATTAAAATAGAGTTGAAATCATCTTTGTAAAAGAGTTTGAATATTTACTACTAGTATAGAAAACCTTTGCATTTTATAGTGACAAATCAAAGAAATGATTGTAGAAACAATCAATCATCAAAATCCACATTCGACGACGTGAATTAACACCATGAAAATCGATACCGAATCCATTAAAATGGATATTCCCAAAAATCTTGAAAAAGAAGTCATCAAAGTTGATGTAAAAGATAACAACAAATCGGATCAACACGAATCGATTAAAATTGGAAACCCATATAAAATAGGCAAATTGGGCCGGGACAAGCAGATTCAGACGTCTGAATTGTATATTTCAGACGTCTGAAACTGTAGCTCAGGCAACACTTTGCCTAGGCCAGTGATGGCCAAATCCTATCGGAAGCAATCAGAAGAGTGACGATGGCTAGGGGTTTACGCCAAACGACTACCCAACCTTAAAGACTCACCAATACACTCCGACCAACATGTCCAAACATCCATATAATGATTTTTCATAGATTTTGACTTCAAACACCAAAAATTGGAATATTCATCAAACCAATTAAATTCAAAAGCAAATAGACAAGGAATAGATGTTAGGAATTGCTACCTAACACTATCAAAGATATAGACGTAGATGTGAGTTCAAAAACTCACCTTTTAACCCAAAACCTCAAGAGAGAAGCTATAGAGCAAGGCAAGAACAATCACTCTTCAATTATAACCCAAGGAGCTTCAATCTAAGCTCAAGAACAAATATTTCCTAAGTTAGGGTTTAGGAAATTTCAGAAATCGAAGAGGAATTGAGATGGAGAAGGAGAAGGAGAAGAGGATGCTTACCTAAGCCTCTCTTGGATTTTGGACTTGAATTTGAGTTTGGAAATGAATCTAGGGCTTAGGAATTTCCATTTCTTATTCTTTCCCCCATTTTTACTAAAGCTTGAATGTTTAGGAAATGAAATGAGTGAATGAGAGGAGAGGGGGCTGAGTTAGGGTATAGTATGAGTTGGGTGAAACCCAAACCCAATGCCCAATTAGAAAATAGCCAAATTCTACTCAACTCCAAACATATCGATGCATATACTCAAAAAAGTCGCAAACACCATTTTGAACTCAATGGAAGTGGTCTCTAGTTCAAATTGTTGATTCTTAACTTCATTCTTGATTCAGACGTCTGAAACTTCCAAACCAGACGTCTGAATCTGGAAAAATATGAGTTCTCTAACTTCATTTAGACGTCTGAAATGAACAATTCAGACGTCTGAATCTGAAAAAATAGAAGTTGTCTGGAACAATATTCAGATGTCCGAATCGTTCATTTCAGACGTCTGAAAATGGCAATTTTAGTCTGTTTCCTTTCTGGATTGATTCGAACAATTTCAGACGTCTGAACGACCCATTTCAGATGTCTGAATTCCTGTTTGAAGGTGTTTTCAAGTAGGCACTTCCAAATAGCACGATTCACATTGTCTTTTCACTAATTCGACTGTTCTTCTACGAAATAGTGACATTTTCGGACTTAAATCCGTCAAACAATGCTATATTTAAATAAAACATTTAAATATACAAATCATAAAATATGCGGGTTGTTACAAACCCACTACGTCTCGTGCTCGAGTTCACGCCATCGATGATCCTTCATAAGACAAATACCACTAGTAGGTAATTTGATGGATCATCTTGGAACTCAAACACTTTGCTAACTATATGAATATGTAATGCTTAACCAACCATATGATACAACCATAAACCAACAACAATCATTCTCAAGCAACGCAACACACCATGCCATCATTCATTGATTTCATTCAAGTTATTTCATTTATCCAACTAATGACTTAAGTTCATTGTTTCAATTTAACATTAAATCAACCTAATCAACATATTTCAATCAAACAATCCAAACTCATCATTCAACAAGGAGCAAAACGCTCATGGCTAAGATTAAACCCAAAAAACAAATAAACAAGTACAAAAGCATAAAGGAAATAATGCAAGTAAGATAGGGAATCATTTCCACTCACTCCAGCCAGTAGAAGTCTTTAATTTTTCTTGAAATCAACCTCTTCAAATCTTTATTTTTAGAAATTCAATCATTCCTTCGATTCTACGGAAATTCGGCTTATGGGGTATTGTAGATGCAATCTAACTTGAATTCAGAGTATTATTAGGTGATTTTTGGTGAAGGGATGAAGAAGCTATGAGAAGGAGAAGAGTAGCTAGGGCTTGAGGATGGAAGAAGATGAAGGCAAATGAAAAAGTGGGGCAAAATTTAAAATTTTGAAACATATACATCTCCATTTTTAATTACAAGTCGCCCTTCTCCATCTCAACCTGTCTCATTTCTTATGTTTTCTTATTCCTTCAAGTCTTGTATGTTTTTCAAATGTATACGACATTCCGAACACAATGCAACTAGTTTCAAGTCCTAATTCCATCATCTTCAAAACATCTACTTTTGCATGTAGAATTAATTTTAACTTGATTAAACCCGTTTTAACTCGTTAAAACGAATTAAATCAATTCATTACGCTTCTTTAAAAATCCGAATTGTTACATTCTCCCTCCTTAAAATGGATTTCGTCCCTTGATTGTTAAAAGCGGAACATTATAACTCTTAACATGAACATAACAAACATATAATAACCACAAGCAAGAACAATTAAACAAGTTCTACCCAATCCCGTTTGTGTGCTTGAAAAAAGAACAAGTGTCATATGGTAGAGCAAATCAAATCGGTTTATAGCTCCAGGTGGAAAGTTTGAACTTCTTTTTTCGGTTCCTAAGGGTTATTCTCAACATTGTCACTCCATTGAACTCGTACAATCTTGACCACCTTCCTTCTATGTCACCTTGTACTATGCCCAACAATACAGATTTGCTCTTTAGTATAGTTGCCTACGGTTCAACACTTACACCTTCAAGTTGACTCGGCTCTATGATGATACTAGAATCATGCTTGCACATATGCAAGTGAGATACATGAAAGACATAATGCATACGACCATCTTTTTGGGAAGTGTGACTCGATATGCAAGCTTACCAATTTTTTTGGCAATAGGAAAAATTTCAATGAATCTGGCTGCCAACTTACCCGAAGCATCAAGTCGAATCACGTATCTCAACGGAGAAACCGTCAAAAGACAAAATCCGCTACCGCAAACTCCAAATCAGTGCGTCTTCTACCAGCATAAATCTTTTTATCGATCTTGTGATATTTTCATTTTCTTCTAAATTAAATTAATCTTCTCCGAAATCTCTTGAATCATATTTGACCCAAGTATCGATCGATCAGTTGTCTCCCACCAACATAATGGACACTTGCATGGCCTTCCATACAAGGCTTCAAATAGTGCCATGCCAATGCTTGATCGAAAACTATTATTATATGTGAATTTTATTAAGGGAAAGTGATCTTCCCCAGATCCCCTAAAATCTAATATGCAAGATCTTAATGAATCCTCGAGTACTTTGTTAACCTTCTTCGTTTGTCAATAACGTGGTACTCAAATTCAATTCTATGCCTAAAGCAACTTGCAAACTTTGATCTCTATCGCTCGCAATACCTTTTGGAATTCAATGCAATCTTATAACTTCTTTCACATACAAAGTGGTTAGAGACATAACGGTTCTTGTAGGTTTAACCGTTGCAAAGTGCACTTTTAGTCGATCAACAATAATGACTCAAATGCTCTCATTACATTTTCTACTTCTTGGCAACCCATCAATAAAATCCATAGAAACTACTTCCATTCTGGAACATCTAGTGGTTGGCAAGTCATGCATTTAGCAATAAATTTTAAGACGTCGCACTTCATACTCTTGCAAGGGAATGAATGCTTCATATTATTGTATGTTTTATTACCACCGTGATGAATAGTCATCCTGGAACAATGACACTCTCGAAACACTTCATATCTAAGTCCATCAACATTGGGCACGCACAACCTCCTGTTCTACAAAGCCTACCATTCCGTCAATACTAAATCATGCCATATCATTAGAATCAACTCCATTTTCGAGTTGCACAAAAACGTCCATCAACTTAGTATGACGCTTTTGACAAGATCCTACCTGCTCACTTAGAGTAGGCTTTACTTCCATGTTCGCTAAGCACTCGACCTCAAGTCTGTATGTGGATCGAAAATCAAATCCTGCAATAAATTCCAACCTCTGCCATTTCATGAACATAGACCCTAGTATGACATGCCTTCTACTAAGCGCATCCAGGGAGTGTACACTATACTGGAATCATAAGAGGCAATGAACTCTAACCATCTTTGTTGATGAAGGTTGAGATCGTTTTGTGAAAAAATAATTCAACGAACTATAATCCTTGAACATATCAAACTTTTCACCTAATAAGAAATGCCTACAAGTCTTCAATGTGAATATAATTGCCACCGATTCCAAATTACGAGTCGAATAATTCCTCTCATGCGGTTTCAGCTGCCGGCCTGCATAAGCCATAACATTTCCCTCTTGCATCAATACCACCTCAAGGCCCGTGCCACATGCATCGTGTATACAGCAAACAGTTTTACTCCTTCCGGAATGATGAGAACCGATGCACTAGTCAACAATTCTTTCAACTTAGCAAAAGCATGCTGACAGCAGTCGTCCTAAACAAATGGTTGATTCTTTTTTGTCAAATGAGTAAAAGAAGTAGTCACTTTCAAGAAGTCTTTAATTAATTTTTGATAGTACCTGGCCAATCTAGGAAAACTATGGATTTCAGCGCCCGTCCTCAGTATCTTGCACCGTGGCTACTTAACTTGGATCTACCGAAATCCCATGGTTCGGCACGACATAACCAAAGAATTGTACCTCTCGCTTCTAAAAGTGACACTTAAAAAATTTAGCCTTCGATCGGTGTTGCCTCAAAACCCTAACTCCACTTTAAGACGTCACTTATGCTTACCTTCATCTTTAGAATATACCAAGATGCCATCAACGAACATGACCACAAACTTATCAAGTTGCTTCCAGAAAAGACGACTCATCAAGTCAAAAAAATACACTGGAGCGTTGATCAATCCACGTAATGAGCTTCCACTCAAAGGACCCACCAGGCATTCTAAAACTGTCTTTGGCACACTATCATCTGTTATCCTCAATTGATTGAACCCCATCGCAAGATATAATTCCTAGAAAATCTTTGCGCCACTAAGTTGGTTGAACAAGTCATGTATGCGCGATAATGGATACTTGTTCTTTACGGTATATGTAACGACCCGGAGTTTTCGAACCCGAAAATTCCAGATAGTTAGGAGAAAAAGAAGAGAGATAGAAGAAAGAAACAGAAAGAAGAAAGAAGAACAGAAAACACAACATCTCACATTCGCAGCGGATTAAATATAATAACAAATAATAGCATTTATACAAAGAAAACCTGTATTTGTTAATTACATTTTTATACATCAGAGTTACAACATTCACAAATATACTAGACAGTTAGAATTAACATGTCGGACAACTATAATATATCACATCGGAATACACTCCATACGTTCCTGCCATCCAGCTCGCCTCCTGAGCTCCAGAACGTCCTTACCTGGAAATCTGTAATACTCGGTCTGACCCGAGCATTACATCAAAGTAACACCCGGGTCAGGCTGGAAACCAGCGTGAGTAAACTCATCTAACATGAAACTTCAATCCATAGAACTTATTTAAAACCCGGGGCAACTCGTACTTACTACACGTAAACAACTTATATAGTCATCACTTATTTTCACAAAACAATAACTAAGTATTCAACTTAGTTTAAATGGTCCATATTATCCCAATTCAGCCCATCGATTTCACATATCAATCTATAAAGAATTATAGAACTTATTTCAAATCGAAGTGGTTTCGGGTATTAACTAATACCCGACCCGGTCTCTTCGAATCCAATGTCATCTTAACCCAAGTTATACAAATGAAATGCAATTCACACTTTAAATACAGGGTGTCACTGTTTTAACCAAAACATAATATATCACATAGCATTTCATATCACATACTAGAGATATCAACTAATCTAAGGTATACAATATCATTCAATCATTCATAGCAAGATTAACCAACCATACCATCTCTAATTAATTTAATTAACCACAATTGAATTAAATTAATTACTTCAATTACTTTTAAACCTTGCTTATTTATTACAACCAATTATTCATTCAAAAAAATTTCCAATTTATTTAATCATCCTTGATTAATTATACTTTAATTACATTTTAATTAATTTCACAAATTAATTTGCTTTAACCATTTACAGTAATTATCCTTAATTAATCACTTAAATTAATTATCTTATAATCACTTATATCGATTAATTATCCTTTAATTAATCACACTCATTAATTAACTAACCCTTAATAAGTTTCCTTAATTAATCAAATCTTTAATTACTTACTTTAAGTAATTATCCTTTAATAAATCACATTTAGGAATTTTCTATTAATTACCCACCTTAACTAATAACATTAAGTAATTAACCTTTTATTAATTAACCTCTAATTACTTTCATTAATTAATCTCTTTATTAATTACATTCAGTAATTATACTTAATCAGTTTCTAAAGTGATTATCCTTAATTAATTAAACTAATTAATTATCTTAACTTAATTACATTAATTAATTATTCCCAAATCATTAGTTTAATGATCCTTAAATTAAGTGATTAACTTTTAATTAATTCCACTAATTAATTATCTTATCTCTTAAAACTTATTTCCTTGCATATATTTAAAACTTGTTTTAAAACACTTTGGAAATACATTCAATTTAAACATACCTTAAAACTTGACTAACACTCTTTGGGAATTTAATTAATTTAACTTGCCTTTGCTTTTTGACAACTCAAACTTGATTTTGTTTTTAATTTGAACCTATTATAAAACACATTCGAATCACTCGGAAACGAACCCAGGCCATCACCAAATTTCCCGAGCTAAAACCCGAGTCTCCCACTCTTCTCTTTTCCCCGAGACAAACCACCATAAACTTCGAGTCAATCCCGAGAAACATCTTCTTCCCAAAACACCACAACATCCCAGACTTGAATATGCAAGCGTACACGTGCATGTGCACCAACGATCTGGTCGCCTCCGACCATCGTGGCAATCTCCGGCACGTCGACGAACACGACCTCATCCATCACGAACACCTAGATCATCCAATTCGACAAAGAATCGAAATCGAGCATCTCGACTTCTACTTGGAACAAAACAGAACGACCAAAACGCCTCGCCAACGATAATCCCGATCACCAGTAACCTCGCCGTCACTACCATAGCTGCGCCATTGCCCCAGATTCCTTTTCCCCCTAGTGCGATTCATTCCGGTGTCTTGACGTCGTCGCGATGCCTCGACAAAACAATTTACTAAAACTAGCAGTCGAACCCTAGTTCGATGCCGCTTTGCCACCACAGTCACTTATAAAACCTCCGGCCATTTTTCCTCTGACCATCGACACCTGAGCAACCTTCAGCCTCGATCACAACAACCCTACCTCCACCGATCGTCAGAATTTGACGAGAAACGAAAAACCGTCCATCTCGAGAAATCTCGACATACCCATCACTAAAAATCATGTTTTTCATATAAAAATTCATTATTTCCTACCACGATTACAATTATGAAATCCAAACATGAATTCGCATGCATTGATTTTTTTTTTTTTGACCTATATAAATATTTTTTTTTATTTTATTTTTTGAATTTCAAATTCAAATTCAAATTCCATCAATAATTCATTCACATATATATAATTAAACAACACATTTTTATATAAAAATTTCTATTTAAAATCTATTTATATTTATATATATAAACCATTATTATTTGTTTTAAAAGAAAATTTTGTCAAATTTTAAGTAATTATATTAAGAGATCATCAAATATTTATCTAGAGATTTATATCCAATTTTTATTATATTTTCAAATTCACTTACATAACCAGATATCTTTTTTTATCATAAATTTTTATCTGTTCAATTGATTAAACAGTTAATTATCCAATTATCAAATGTCCCAAAAATCCGGGTTATCACAGTATACTTACTTGATTCTGTGTAATTGACGCAAAACCTCAACGAACCATCGATCTTAGTAGCAAATACAACAGGTGCCCCCCACTCTAAAGTACTCTTTTGAATAAAGCCCTTCTTTAGTAGCTCTTTAGTTTGCACTTCCAATCCCCGACACTCTCTCAATCCATGCGCCTAATTAGCACAACCACCACCTTAACATCCTTCTCAAGATTGATATAGAACTCAATCTCTCTATGTGGAGATAAACAGTGATAGAGTTAGGGTTTCCCTTAGGGTAATTTTATAATTTATTGTAAATGATTAACTTTGTAATAAAATCTCATTCAAAATAAATGGCATTTTTTCTTTCTATTATATACTTCTCTACTGTGTAATGTTAATTAATTATTTAATTTATGTACATTAAATAGAAAATCCTTAAATAATATGTTATGTGATAGTAATTATAATATGCTATAATTGTGAGAAATATATTACATCAAAAATAACATATTGTTTTAACTATTCCTAGTCAAGATGTTTCAAGGTAAGATATCAATACATCCCTTGAGACTAGAGTACGTACGGCTATCTAAATGTTGGGCAATGTACTACTCATGGCTGATGGGGATACCAAGGGGTTACGTACTAATAGTTATTTGATAACCACGTAATGACTCACTCGAGAGCTATATGTTGATTAATATAACTAAGGTCAAGCAGAGAATTTCGAAGTGGCGATGTTATACAGTTCTCTCGACTTGAGAATGCCGTTGAACTTCAACGTGGATGATCCACTTTGATTATAGTTAAATCGTTGCATATCGTTCATCGCATGACTATATTTAGGTCTAAGTTGAAGTATTGGAAGTGAAACAATATTCAATATAGAACTCGTCTCCTCAGTTATATGAGACCAGTATCATGTTCACATGTAGTCAACTCAAAATCTCTGGTCAGAGCAATATGATTAATAATAATCAAGAGTATTGAACCAAGAGCTTTGTGTTTGGATTAAACAAGTTGAATGCGAACAATATTGAAATTTTAACCAAAACCAAATTTCATAAGTCCTAAAGTGATATTGTTTTGACAAAGAGAATCGGTGTAAATAATAGTTACCACTAGGTACCGCGTAAAGTAGTGAAATTGGATTTTATCATAAAACGTGTAAGTAATAAATTTGATCAAACTTTCACACCACTAGCTAAGGTGACATGTAAACATTAATATTTGAACCGTTCGAGATTAATCACTGACTAAATTTATACTTTTATGTCACACAACTGTAATGATGAATGCTTCGAAATACCTCCCAATTTAATTATATTATAATTATTATAGATTAATTAATATATTAAATTTTATTTGATTTATTCGAATGCCATTAGTATTTAATAAAGTGCATATATAAAAGTTATATATGTACGTATTATAGGACATTCATAAATATTTAAAATTTAAATGAATTAAGTACTAAATGGGTTTGGAAACTTTTATGGGCCCATTCTGCCCATACCATGGTCAACCATAGAGAGGTGGGGTGTGAGGTTTTAAATGCTCAAATGTGGATTTGAATTGGTAGAAAGGAAAGAGTAAACAAAGGAGATTGGATCTCTTTCTCCATCTTAATGTCTATTTAAAGCTCGCTTTTTCATTCATTTTGGGATTACCCTCATGCTCCTCCAGCTTATCTTGGCTGCAAGCAACAAGGTGTGAAAATTTTTGTTCTCAACAAATTCAAATTGAAAATTCTTAAATTAATAATCATGAATTTGATTTAGTTGAGCAAACGGAAAAATATTATGGGGATTTGTTACTTGAAACCTACAAAAAATTTCGTAAGAAACATAATCAAATCCTAACTTGTGAAGAATCAAATAATAATCCACCGTTTATCGAAATTGACGGTTCTCAACAAGTCCAAATCTAAAATTCTCAAGTTAATAATTATAAATTGGATTTTGTTGAACAAATGAAAGAAATTTATGATGATCACACGGATTTTGTTGATTAAAACATTGAAAAAAATTCGTGAGCGACAAAAGCAAATCTCAAGTTGTAACGAGTCAAATGATAATCCATCTTCTACCGAAATTGACAATTTTCAAATAACAACTTTAATTCTTCTGAGTTGGATTTCAATTCTTTTGAGGGCGTGAAACTCGATTTAAAATTTGATCTTTCTTTCTTCTATTTTGAAAATTTGAACACAACAACATTGGATTTTGAAATTGATAAATGCAATGAAGTTGTTGATAATCCAACAAAAGAAGATGAATTCAATGAACACGAATTTTTTGGACTTTTCGATGACGAGTTGTTGAATTCTGACGGAGAAGATTTAAATCACCATTTTGATTTTGAAATCAATAATTCTGAAGAAGCTTTCAATGATAAATTTGAATTTCAATTTGGTGATAATAAACTTGAATTTCAATCAATTATTCTATCAACCCCGAAAATTATCGAAAATAAAACAACTCGAACGACTTTTAATAATACGACATTCGTTTTTCCAAATCAACACTCAACTTTGAAATATTTTATGGTTTGGTTTTCTATGCTTAAACTGTGTCTTGCATACTTGACGAGACAAATGAATCGGTTTTTGGAAGACCATTTCATTTACTCTTTGACGATATACTTTCTGATCTCCTGTAAATACCGTTCATTTTCATGTAAATATAGGTCATCCTTTTATTTTATTTTATTTTTCTCCTTCCACTGGAGTTGACTGTGGGGACACAGTCAAAATCAAGTGTGGAGGGAGCTCATCTTCATTTTAATTTTTCATGGTTTATTTTTACATTTTCTTTCCAAATTTAAAAAAAAATAAAAAAACAATTTTTTTTTCAATCATTTTGATTTATTTTCAAAGAAACACTAAGATAAATATATGGTTTTGGTTAACTAAATTAAAATTTTTGAAAATTTATTTGTCTTAACAAAAATAAAAATAAAGTTTGATTACAAATAACAATGGTTTAACTAGAATATAGGAAATTTCATAGTGATAATTATGACGTAAATTCTAATTGAAAACCTTTGTTTTAAAAAATGGTGAATTTAAAGTAAAGGATATAACATTTTTTGTCTTCTAAGTTAAATAGTGCTAAGATGATTTTGCGAACCTCTCTCTCCAAAAAACAAAAAAAAATATTTCTTGTATATATGTATATATTTTTAATAAACACCTAGAGTCACGTGTTCACACTCGTGTGTTCACTCGCCATGCTCTGTACCCTTCTCACGCAAGCCCGAAATGCAGTGCACGATCGGTATATCTGGCCTCAGTTTATCTGAGTTAGGCGGGTGTAAATAAAAATTCCTTTACCAATAACGCCTTCAGTCAATAAGTGTTCACACTTGTGTGTTCACTCGCCACGCTCTGTATTCCCCTCACGTAAGTCCGCATGGCAGTGCACGGGTGATATATCTGGCCTCAGTTTATCTGAGTTAGGCATATGTAAATATTGTTAATATCAATAAAATTTTCAAAAGAAAAAAATAAAGAGAGTAAGCAATTGAAATCCAAGCACTATTTTTGCTTATTTGATTTGTTATTGAAAAGAAATGAAAATACCACTTTGAAAAACTTTGATAATCAACTAAGGATCTATTTCATAGTCGCACTATGTTATCAACCGAAATAACAAGTTAACTATAGTCTATTTGTTATGATAACTTGATTTTTGTGGAAATTTTGACAAGTAAATGACTTAAATTTTCCAAGATAATGACCAAAACCTATATTTAACTTATTTGTGTCAATTTAAAACTAAATCCTTCATTGTAAATGTTTTCAAAAACTTGCATTCATCCCTTTGTAAATAAATCTTGCATTTTGTAAATATTTTCACTTTGCATTTGGATTTTGTGGGTAGTATCCACTAAAACCCTCACGAGACAACACTCGTCCTACTAGGGACACCCAGAGGTTTAACGGCTTGTTGCATATTCTCAATGCAATCATGCTCCCTACGAAAATAGATTTATCTTAGTTTTTTCCTTTATTCAAGGATGAATAAAAAGATTAGTTGGGGGTATTTGATGTGCACGCAAATGTGCATATTTTTACCACCATATTTAATCTAATTAAATTAATTGAATGATCATATTGGGTATTTTAACATGCTTAAACCAAAATTCATATCATTCTCAAATCGTCATATATTCATCTTCATATAGGGGAAAAATGGTCATTTTTGTGCATATTTAAATTTATGAAAATTTACTTGGAAATTTCTACATTATTTTGTAGGAAATTGGATTTAAATGAAAGAGAGTTTCATGGAAAATATGCATGCACAAATGAATACAAAGGAATGAAGATGGAAATAATTTAAACTCATGATAATGGAGGACCCCACCGACCCACCTATCTTAATGTACAAATTAGAGGCTAATGCACATACTAATAGAGTTTAAAGCTTCATGTACACTTAAATGATGATTATTTGATGCTAATGACTACTTGGCCTCAACACTTCCTAAGGGGGTATATTGGGCATTCCCCAAAAAAAGGATTAGGGTTTCATACATATATAAATACCCCTTATGCTTCATGTAACCTCTCTTCCTCTTAGTTAGTTTTAGCTTAGATTAAAAATCAAAAAAAGCTCTCTTTCTCTTTTCATGGCTACTTAGCCATTTTTATCTTATGTAACTTTTCTTTTTTAATGCAATGTTAATTATTGTTTTCTTTTAATTACATGTTCATTTCCTTTCATGCTAGCAGTGTAGTTTCATTTATTCATGCAAGTAGAATAGTTTTATTTCTTTTTTGGTAGCTCTTCTTTTACTTTGCTTGATTGATAAAACAAGGCATCATAAAGAATATAGGATAGGACGGTACGGAGATTCGAATTAAATCCTATGGCACAAATCCTAAGAAAGACTTAGGACAATGATCCTTGCTAGATTATTCTATATTGTTCCGAAGTTTGGCTCTGATACCAAGCTGTGACGCCCCACATCTATGCTCACGCTAGCCAAGGACACTACGGAGTTATGCCGTCGACCAGCGCGAAGAATAAGGCTGTTGAGGGGCGACCATCCGTGTAATTCCTTTGTGCGAGTACCGATATGTCAGATAGTATAACATGCATTTCATTTCAAGAGGAAATCCGACATATCAAATTCAAACTCAAAGCAACCGCACAGTGGCTATGAGGCCTTCGGAAACAAATATAGAAATAAGCATAACATAAATCAGTCACAGACATTCATATCACAAAGGCGGAATCAGATATGAATATATCACATAAAAGTGTACATCAAAGTAGTGGTCAATCTAGATCCACTACATCACAAATGAATGGATACAAGTGCTAGACAAAAGAATAATTATACATCAAGGAGTCTCTATCTCTAATGTATAATAACAAAAACTACAAAACTGTGTAGTTAGACAAAAGTCAGAAGATGGTCCCAGATAAGGAGTCAAGCAGATGCACCTGTAACATCTCGGCCTGACTCGAGTATTATTTAATAAGAAAATAATAAACAGATCAGTCTAGCTATAAATATCACATATAGAATGAGATATGAGTAGAGATATAACTAAAACGTATGATAACAATAATGTCAAACTGTGACAAGTATACTTTTAAACAACAGCAAAATCATACAATATCTCAAGAATCTCAAATCACCAAAAAGAATGTCATATTCTTTATTTTATTCACCAAACCCCAAATATTGACAAACATATCATTGCCAATCACAAAAAGAGGTGAAACACAAATTCTAGAAATCATCAACTAGAAATCCAGAAATCACAAAGGGGAGGAGGCCTACCACAAACGGGAGCATGAAAACTCACCAACACGTGTATCACAAACGGAACGCTATTCCATGGTCGCTAACCATAAATTTTGAGCCGAAGCTCCACAAACGGCCCGAAGACCATGGTTCGCTACCCCGCCAAATTTGAGCCGAAGCTCCACAAACGGGGTTTTTAGTCCCCACACAAATAAATAGACATCGCACATCGCTAGTCTAAATCACAAAATGATCATCATTGATCAATAAAAGGTGTGAATTACACTAAGATAGTAAATATAAGAGTTTAGCTTCATGTCCTATAACCACTAGCTTAACTTAAATATTTACGAACGAATTATAGATTTCCCCTCGAAAATTGTCACAAGATTTTCAATCGAACAAGTCCAAAAATTAACCGACGAAGTAAACGCAAGCGTTTCATACCACTTGTTTTGCTAAGCCGTTTAACTAGATTTTCTCATTCGAATGAGGTAAAGGTTTGTATATACTAATAGATTAGAAAATGGTTTTATAAACGAGTTTTGTATTAAAATAGAGTTGAAATCATCTTTGTAAAAGAGTTTGAATATTTACTACTAGTATAGAAAACCTTTGCATTTTATAGTGACAAATCAAAGAAATGATTGTAGAAACAATCAATCATCAAAATCCACATTCGACGACGTGAATTAACACCATGAAAATCGATACCGAATCCATTAAAATGGATATTCCCAAAAATCTCGAAAAAGAAGTCATCAAAGTTGATGTAAAAGATAACAACAAATCGGATCAACACGAATCGATTAAAATTGGAAACCCATATAAAATAGGCAAATTGGGCCGGGACATGCAGATTCAGACATCTGAATTGTATATTTCAGACGTCTGAAACTGTAGCTCAGGCAACACTTTGCCTAGGCCAGTGATGGCCAAATCCTATCGGAAGCAATCAGAAGAGTGACGATGGCTAGGAGTTTACGCCAAACGACTACCCAACCTTAAAGACTCACCAATACACTCCGACCAACATGTCCAAACATTCATATAATGATTTTTCATAGATTTTGACTTCAAACACCAAAAATTGGAATATTCATCAAACCAATTAAATTCAAAAGCAAATAGACAAGGAATAGATGTTAGGAATTGCTACCTAACACTATCAAAGATATAGACGTAGATGTGAGTTCAAAAACTCACCTTTTAACCCAAAAACTCAAGAGAGAAGCTATAGAGCAAGGCAAGAACAATCACTCTTCAATTATAACCCAAGGAGCTTCAATCTAAGCTCAAGAACAAATATTTCCTAAGTTAGGGTTTAGGAAATTTCAGAAATCGAAGAGGAATTGAGATGGAGAAGGAGAAGAGGATGCTTACCTAAGCCTCTCTTGGATTATGGACTTGAATTTGAGTTTGGAAATGAATCTAGGGCTTAGGAATTTCCATTTCCTATTCTTTCCCCCATTTTTGCTAAAGCTTGAATGTTTAGGAAACGAAATGAGTGAATGAGAGGAGAGGGGGCTGAGTTAGGGTATAGTATGAGTTGGGTGAAACCCAAACCCAAAGCCCAATTAGAAAATAGCCAAATTCTACTCAACTCCAAACATATCGATGCATATACTCAAAAAAGTCGCAAACACCATTTTGAAGTCAATGGAAGTGGTCTCTAATTCAAATTGTTGATTCTCAACTTCATTCTTGATTCAGACGTCTGAAACTTCCAAACCGGACGTCTGAATCTGGAAAAATATGAGTTCTCTAACTTCATTTAGATGTCTGAAATGAACGATTCAGATGTCTGAATCTGGAAAAACAGAAGTTGTCTGGAACAATATTCAGACGTCCGAATCGTTCATTTCAGACGTCTGAAAATGGCAATTTTAGTCTGTTTCCTTTCTGGATTGATTCGAACAATTTCAGACGTCTGAACGACCCATTTCAGATGTCTGAATTCCTGTTTGAAGGTGTTTTCAAGTAGGCACTTCCAAATAGCACGATTCACATTGTCTTTTCACTAATTCGACTGTTCTTCTACGAAATAGTGACATTTTTGGACTTAAATCCGACAAACGATGCTATATTTAAATAAAACATTTAAATATACAAATCGTAAAATATGCGGGTAGTTACAAACCCACTACGTCTCGTGCTCGAGTTCACGCCATCGATGATCCCTCATAAGACAAATACCACTAGTAGGTAATTTGATGGATCATCTTGGAACTCAAACACTTTGCAAACTATATGAATATGTAATGCTTAACCAACCATATGATACAACCATAAACCAACAACAATCATTCTCAAGCAACGCAACACACCATGCCATCATTCATTGATTTCATTCAAGTTATTTCATTTATCCAACTAATGACTTAAGTTCATTGTTTCAATTTAACATTAAATCAACCTAATCAACATATTTCAATCAAACAATCCAAACTCATCATTCAACAAGGAGCAAAACGCTCATGGCTAAGATTAAACCCAAAAAACAAATAAACAAGTACAAAAGCATAAAGGAAATAATGCAAGTAAGATAGGGAATCATTTCCACTCACTCCAGCCAGTAGAAGTCTTTAATTTTGCTTGAAATCAACCTCTTCAAATCTTTATTTTTAGAAATTCAATCATTCCTTCGATTCTACGGAAATTCGGCTTATGGGGTATTGTAGATGCAATCTAACTTGAATTCAGAGTATTATTAGGTGATTTTTGGTGAAGGGATGAAGAAGCTATGAGAAGGAGAAGAGTAGCTAGGGCTTGAGGATGGAAGAAGATGAAGGCAAATGAAAAAGTGGGGCAAAATTTAAAATTTTGAAACATATACATCTCCATTTTTAATTACAAGTCGCCCTTCTCCATCTCAACCTGTCTCATTTCTTATGTTTTCTTATTCCTTCAAGTCTTGTATGTTTTTCAAATGTATACGACATTCCGAACACAATGCAACTAGTTTCAAGTCCTAATTCCATCATCTTCAAAACATCTACTTTTGCATGTAGAATTAATTTTAACTTGATTAAACCCGTTTTAACTCGTTAAAACGAATTAAATCAATTCATTACGCTTCTTTAAAAATCCGAATTGTTACATTCTCCCTCCTTAAAATGGATTTCGTCCCTTGATTGTTAAAAGCGGAACATTATAACTCTTAACATGAACATAACAAACATATAATAACCACAAGCAAGAACAATTAAACAAGTTCTACCCAATCCCGTTTGTGTGCTTGAAAAAAGAACAAGTGTCATATGGTAGAGCAAATCAAATCGGTTTATAGCTCCAGGTGGAAAGTTTGAACTTCTTTTTTCGGTTCCTAAGGGTTATTCTCAACATTGTCACTCCATTGAACTCGTACAATCTTGACCACCTTCCTTCTATGTCACCTTGTACTATGCCCAACAATACAGATTTGCTCTTTAGTATAGTTGCCTACGGTTCAACACTTACACCTTCAAGTTGACTCGGCTCTATGATGATACTAGAATCATGCTTGCACATATGCAAGTGAGATACATGAAAGACATAATGCATACGACCATCTTTTTGGGAAGTGTGACTCGATATGCAAGCTTACCAATTTTTTTGGCAATAGGAAAAATTTCAATGAATCTGGCTGCCAACTTACCCGAAGCATCAAGTCGAATCACGTATCTCAACGGAGAAACCGTCAAAAGACAAAATCCGCTACCGCAAACTCCAAATCAGTGCGTCTTCTACCAGCATAAATCTTTTTATCGATCTTGTGATATTTTCATTTTCTTCTAAATTAAATTAATCTTCTCCGAAATCTCTTGAATCATATTTGACCCAAGTATCGATCGATCAGTTGTCTCCCACCAACATAATGGACACTTGCATGGCCTTCCATACAAGGCTTCAAATAGTGCCATGCCAATGCTTGATCGAAAACTATTATTATATGTGAATTTTATTAAGGGAAAGTGATCTTCCCCAGATCCCCTAAAATCTAATATGCAAGATCTTAATGAATCCTCGAGTACTTTGTTAACCTTCTTCGTTTGTCAATAACGTGGTACTCAAATTCAATTCTATGCCTAAAGCAACTTGCAAACTTTGATCTCTATCGCTCGCAATACCTTTTGGAATTCAATGCAATCTTATAACTTCTTTCACATACAAAGTGGTTAGAGACATAACGGTTCTTGTAGGTTTAACCGTTGCAAAGTGCACTTTTAGTCGATCAACAATAATGACTCAAATGCTCTCATTACATTTTCTACTTCTTGGCAACCCATCAATAAAATCCATAGAAACTACTTCCATTCTGGAACATCTAGTGGTTGGCAAGTCATGCATTTAGCAATAAATTTTAAGACGTCGCACTTCATACTCTTGCAAGGGAATGAATGCTTCATATTATTGTATGTTTTATTACCACCGTGATGAATAGTCATCCTGGAACAATGACACTCTCGAAACACTTCATATCTAAGTCCATCAACATTGGGCACGCACAACCTCCTGTTCTACAAAGCCTACCATTTCGTCAATACTAAATCATGCCATATCATTAGAATCAACTCCATTTTCGAGTTGCACAAAAACGTCCATCAACTTAGTATGACGCTTTTGACAAGATCCTACCTGCTCACCTAGATTAGGCTTTACTTCCATGTTCGCTAAGCACTCGACCTCAAGTCTGTATGTGGATCGAAAATCAAATCCTGCAATAAATTCCAACCTCTTCCATTTCATGAACATAGACCCTAGTATGACATGCCTTCTACTAAGCGCATCCAGGGAGTGTACACTATACTGGAATCATAAGAGGCAATGAACTCTAACCATCTTTGTTGATGAAGGTTGAGATCGTTTTGTGAAAAAATAATTCAACGAACTATAATCCTTGAACATATCAAACTTTTCATCTAATAAGAAATGCCTACAAGTCTTCAATGTGAATATAATTGCCACCGATTTCAAATTACGAGTCGAATAATTCCTCTCATGCGGTTTCAGCTGCCGGCCTGCATAAGCCATAACATTTCCCTCTTGCATCAATACCACCTGAAGACCCGTGCCACATGCATCGTGTATACAGCAAACAGTTTTACTCCTTCCGGAATGATGAGAACCGATGCACTAGTCAACAATTCTTTCAACTTAGCAAAAGCATGCTGACAGCAGTCGTCCTAAACAAATGGTTGATTCTTTTTTGTCAAATGAGTAAAAGAAGTAGTCACTTTCAAGAAGTCTTTAATTAATTTTTGATAGTACCTGGCCAATCTAGGAAAACTTTGGATTTCAGCGCCTGTCCTCAGTATCTTGCACCGTGGCTACTTAACTTGGATCTACCGAAATCCCATGGTTCAGCACGACATGACCAAAGAATTGTACCTCTCGCTTCTAAAAGTGACACTTAAAAAATTTAGCCTTCGATCGGTGTTGCCTCAAAACCCTAACTCCACTTTAAGACGTCACTTATGCTTACCTTCATCTTTAGAATATACCAAGATGCCATCAGCGAACATGACCACAAACTTATCAAGTTGCTTCCAGAAAAGACGACTCATCAAGTCATAAAAATACACTGGAGCGTTGATCAACCCACGTAATGAGCTTCCACTCAAAGGACCCACTAGGCATTCTAAAACTGTCTTTGGCACACTATCATCTGCTATCCTCAATTGATTGAACCCCATCGCAAGATATAATTCCTAGAAAATCTTTGCGCCACTAAGTTGGTTGAACAAGTCATGTATGCGCGATAATGGATACTTGTTCTTTACGGTATACTTACTTGATTCTGTGTAATTGACGCAAAACCTCAACGAACCATCGATCTTAGTAGCAAATACAACAGGTGCCCCCCACTCTAAAGTACTCTTTTGAATAAAGCCCTTCTTTAGTAGCTCTTTAGTTTGCACTTCCAATCCCCGACACTCTCTCAATCCATGCGCCTAATTAGCACAACCACCACCTTAACATCCTTCTCAAGATTGATATAGAACTCAATCTCTCTATGTGGAGATAAACAGTGATAGAGTTAGGGTTTCCCTTAGGGTAATTTTATAATTTATTGTAAATGATTAACTTTGTAATAAAATCTCATTCAAAATAAATGGCATTTTTTCTTTCTATTATATACTTCTCTACTGTGTTATGTTAATTAATTATTTAATTTATGTACATTAAATAGAAAATCCTTAAATAATATGTTATGTGATAGTAATTATAATATGCTATAATTGTGAGAAATATATTACATCAAAAATAACATATTGTTTTAACTATTCCTAGTCAAGATGTTTCAAGGTAAGATATCGATACATCCCTTGAGACTAGAGTACGTACGGCTATCTAAATGTTGGGCAATGTACTACTCATGGATGATGGGGATACCAAGGGGTTACGTACTAATAGTTATTTGATAACCACGTAATGACTCACTCGAGAGCTATATGTTGATTAATATAACTAAGGTCAAGCAGAGAATTTCGAAGTGGCGATGTTATACAGTTCTCTCGACTTGAGAATGCCGTTGAACTTCAACGTGGATGATCCACTTTGATTATAGTTAAATCGTTGCATATCGTTCATCGCATGACTATATTTAGGTCTAAGTTGAAGTATTGGAAGTGAAACAATATTCAATATAGAACTCGTCTCCTCAGTTATATGAGACCAGTATCATGTTCACATGTAGTCAACTCAAAATCTCTGGTCAGAGCAATATGATTAATAATAATCAAGAGTATTGAACCAAGAGCTTTGTGTTTGGATTAAACAAGTTGAATGCGAACAATATTGAAATTTTAACCAAAACCAAATTTCATAAGTCCTAAAGTGATATTGTTTTGACAAAGAGAATCGGTGTAAATAATAGTTACCACTAGGTACCGCGTAAAGTAGTGAAATTGGATTTTATCATAAAACGTGTAAGTAATAAATTTGATCAAACTTTCACACCACTAGCTAAGGTGACATGTAAACATTAATATTTGAACCGTTCGAGATTAATCACTGACTAAATTTATACTTTTATGTCACACAACTGTAATGATGAATGCTTCGAAATACCTCCCAATTTAATTATATTATAATTATTATAGATTAATTAATATATTAAATTTTATTTGATTTATTCGAATGCCATTAGTATTTAATAAAGTGCATATATAAAAGTTATATATGTACGTATTATAGGACATTCAAAAATATTTAAAATTTAAATGAATTAAGTACTAAATGGGTTTGGAAACTTTTATGGGCCCATTCTGCCCATACCATGATCAACCATAGAGAGGTGGGGTGTGAGGTTTTAAATGCTCAAATGTGGATTTGAATTGGTAGAAAGGAAAGAGTAAACAAAGGAGATTGGATCTCTTTCTCCATCTTAATGTCTATTTAAAGCTCGCTTTTTCATTCATTTTGGGATTACCCTCATGCTCCTCCAGCTTATCTTGGCTGCAAGCAACAAGGTGTGAAAATTTTTGTTCTCAACAAATTCAAATTGAAAATTCTTAAATTAATAATCATGAATTTGATTTAGTTGAGCAAACGGAAAAATATTATGGGGATTTGTTACTTGAAACCTACAAAAAATTTCGTAAGAAACATAATCAAATCCTAACTTGTGAAGAATCAAATAATAATCCACCGTTTATCGAAATTGACGGTTCTCAACAAGTCCAAATCTAAAATTCTCAAGTTAATAATTATAAATTGGATTTTGTTGAACAAATGAAAGAAATTTATGATGATCACACGGATTTTGTTGATTAAAACATTGAAAAAAATTCGTGAGCGACAAAAGCAAATCTCAAGTTGTAACGAGTCAAATGATAATCCATCTTCTACCGAAATTGACAATTTTCAAATAACAACTTTAATTCTTCTGAGTTGGATTTCAATTCTTTTGAGGGCGTGAAACTCGATTTAAAATTTGATCTTTCTTTCTTCTATTTTGAAAATTTGAACACAACAACATTGGATTTTGAAATTGATAAATGCAATGAAGTTGTTGATAATCCAACAAAAGAAGATGAATTCAATGAACACGAATTTTTTGGACTTTTCGATGACGAGTTGTTGAATTCCGACGGAGAAGATTTAAATCACCATTTTGATTTTGAAATCAATAATTCTGAAGAAGCTTTCAATGATAAATTTGAATTTCAATTTGGTGATAATAAACTTGAATTTCAATCAATTATTCTATCAACCTCGAAAATTGTCGAAAATAAAACAACTCGAACGACTTTTAATAATACGACATTCGTTTTTCCAAATCAACACTCAACTTTGAAATATTTTATGGTTTGGTTTTCTATGCTTAAACTGTGTCTTGCATACTTGACGAGACAAATGAATTGGTTTTTGGAAGACCGTTTCATTTACTCTTTGATGATATACTTTCTGATCTCCTGTAAATACCGTTCATTTTCATGTAAATATAGGTCATCCTTTTATTTTATTTTATTTTTCTCCTTCCACTGGAGTTGACTGTGGGGACACAGTCAAAATCAAGTGTGGAGGGAGATCATCTTCATTTTAATTTTTCATGGTTTATTTTTACATTTTCTTTCCAAATTTAAAAAAAAATAATAAAAAAACAATTTTTTTTCAATCATTTTGATTTATTTTCAAAGAAACACTAAGATAAATATATGGTTTTGGTTAACTAAATTAAAATTTTTGAAAATTTATTTGTCTTAACAAAAATAAAAATAAAGTTTGATTACAAATAACAATGGTTTAACTAGTATATAGGAAATTTCATAGTGATAATTATGACGTAAATTCTAATTGAAAACCTTTGTTTTAAAAAATGGTGAATTTAAAGTAAAGGATATAACATTTTTTGTCTTCTAAGTTAAATACTGCTAAGATGATTTTGCGAACCTCTCTCTCCAAAAAACAAAAACAAAAAAAATATTTCTTGTATATATGTATATATTTTTAATAAACACCTAGAGTCACGTGTTCACACTCGTGTGTTCACTCGCCATGCTCTGTACCCTTCTCACGCAAGCCCGAAAGGCAGTGCACGATCGGTATATCTGGCCTCAGTTTATCTGAGTTAGGCGGGTGTAAATAAAAATTCCTTTACCAATAACGCCTTCAGTCAATAAGTGTTCACACTTATGTGTTCACTCGCCACGCTCTGTATTCCCTTCACGTAAGGCCGCAAGGCAGTGCACGGGTGATATATCTGGCCTCAGTTTATCTGAGTTAGGCATATGTAAATATTGTTAATATCAATAAAATTTTCAAAAGAAAAAAATAAAGAGAGTAACAATTGAAATCCAAGCACTATTTTTGCTTATTTGATTTGTTATTGAAAAGAAATGAAAATACCACTTTGAAAAACTTTGATAATCAACTAAGGATCTATTTCATAGTCGCACTATGTTATCAACCGAAATAAGTGTTAACTATAGTCTATTTGTTATGATAACTTGATTTTTGTGGAAATTTTGACAAGTAAATGACTTAAATTTTTCAAGATAATGACCAAAACCTATATTTAACTTATTTGTGTCAATTTAAAACTAAATCCTTCATTGTAAATGTTTTCAAAAACTTGCATTCATCCCTTTGTAAATAAATCTTGCATTTTGTAAATATTTTCACTTTGCATTTGGATTTTGTGGGTAGTATCCACTAAAACCCTCACGAGACAACACTCGTCCTACTAGGGACACCCAGAGGTTTAACGGCTTGTTGCATATGCTCAATGCAATCATGCTCCCTACGAAAACAGATTTATCTTAGTTTTTTCCTTTATTCAAGGACGAATAAAAAGATAAGTTGGGGGTATTTGATGTGCACGCAAATGTGCATATTTTTACCACCATATTTAATCTAATTAAATTAATTAAATGATCATATTGGGTATTTTAACATGCTTAAACCAAAATTCATATCATTCTCAAATCGTCATATATTCATCTTCATATAGGGGCAAAATGGTCATTTTTGTGCATATTTAAATTTATGAAAATTTACTTGGAAATTTCTACATTATTTTGTAGGAAATTGGATTTAAATGAAAGTGGGTTTCATGGAAAATATGCATGCACAAATGAATACAAAGGAATGAAGATGGAAATAATTTAAACTCATGATAATGGAGGACCCCACCGACCCACCTATCTTAATGTACAAATTAGAGGCTAATGCACATACTAATAGAGTTTAAAGCTTCATGTACACTTAAATGATGATTATTTGATGCTAATGACTACTTGGCCTCAACACTTCCTAAGGGGGTATATTGGGCATTCCCCAAAAAAAGGATTAGGGTTTCATACATATATAAATACCCCTTATGCTTCATGTAACCTCTCTTCCTCTTAGTTAGTTTTAGCTTAGATTAAAAATCAAAAAAAGCTCTCTTTCTCTTTTCATGGCTACTTAGCCATTTTTATCTTATGTAACTTTTCTTTTTTAATGCAATGTTAATTATTGTTTTCTTTTAATTACATGTTCATTTCCTTTCATGCTAGCAGTGTAGTTTCATTTATTCATGCAAGTAGAATAGTTTTATTTCTTTTTAGATAGCTCTTCTTTTACTTTGCTCTCCTTTTATTTTTCTTTTTATTTCACGTTGCATGCTACAATTGTTGATATGATAACAAAAATGAGAGGCTAAACTCCTTCAATTTAGGGGCAATGAAGCTCTTTAATCATGTAGCTTCAACATTTTGGTAATTATTTCTCTCTTTTTGTTCTTAATGACAATGTTTGAAGTGGTTTAACTTGTTGTTTTTTCTTTAAATTTGATAGCCTATATTGTTGACACCAAATAGGTTATGCTTAACAAACAACAAGCAACAAACACAAATTACCTCTTCATCTACATATGATGTTGGTAATGAAGTGAATGTTTAAATAAAAATTTGATGGTCTATATTTCTAATCAATAGTTAATAGGTCATGCTTAAAATAGATTTTGCTTTCAACTTTGTTGTCATTTTTCATATGAGTTAGTAAGTGGTTTAAGGGGTGTGTTATAGTTTGATGGCTTATGTTGAGCTAATTAATAGCACAAATAGGCCATACTTATGATAAGCACATTAATTAAACTTACTAATGACCAAAAAAGAGAGATCATAATTTAATTTTGTGTTGAACTATGTGATCTAAAGAGTGGATTTATCTCTAGATTGTCATTTTATTCTCATAGTTTTCATTCACTTTGTAGTGTTAGTTTTTGCAATTTTTTCTTCTAGCTTAAACAACTCCCAACTTTGGTTAATTTGATTGAATAGGAAATTTAAAATCTAACAATTTCCTACGGATCGACCCGTACTCGCCACGCACTAACAATTGTGCGCCGTGTACTTGTGGTTAATTTTATTATAAATTCGATCGGCCATTTTCTAACTCGATAGGAATCTGGTCGGGGCCATAACCTTAATCTGTGTTATTTATTACATTAATCCAGATTTAATCATTCCAAAGTCCATTCGGTAAAAAATAAAAGTTCGTACAACCAAAACAACTAAATAGCCATAGTATCAGAAAAAGCCGAGTTCATAGCAAACAGGAAAAAACAAAATTTCACAAATCCGAGCACTACAGTTTATCGTCATCTCAAAGCATGCCTAGGGACCATCCTCGATCCCGTACATGTGAAAGTGACTTAGCCGTTTTACTGCAAGGTTTATTACTTATTGTTAGAAATGCAGATTAAGGATCTTAAGGCTAGAATTAACACTAGAGGGGGGGTGAATAGTGTTTTAAGAAATTTGTTAATCATTTTGAGTTTATCTTAATTTTTTAACAATGTATGCACTAATCAAACACAGATATGAACACAGAATCAAACACAGATGCAAAAATAAAGTAAAAGCAATAAAGGAAAGCACACACCGGATTTTATACTAGTTGGGAGTTACCCTACATCCAGTCCCGCACAACTAAGTACGGATTTCCTTTCAAAACCAATTCAACAATTACAACCCTCGGTTTCAAGGCTTCGAGGTACACCCTCAAGATTAACAATCCTATGGGTAGAGATACTTGATTTCCGGGGCAACAAGTTCACCCAATTGATTTCCAGGGCTACAATCACACCTTCTCTCGCTCGATTGATTACTAAAAGTCTATAACTCAGATTAGCACTTGGATCTTGTAGAGATAGTGATGGAGAATCACACTAGAAGTAATCGAGTATGATTCGATGTTGATTTCGGCAGAGTAATGGTATGATTTTGTATTAAGAAATGTGGAAGAAGAAGAAGAGTGAAAACCAGAAAAAAGTGATTAAAAATTCGTTGAAACTGACCCCTATTTATAGAAGAGCAACAGCCATGACCATTCATGAAGAGTTATGGCGAATAGACACTTCTTTTGAAATTTGAATTTTGAAACCAACTGACACTATGTCAACATGGGGTACTTGGGCATGTCGACATCCCAAAGGGATTTTAGGTGTTTTGGTTTTCTTTGAAAATAACCTCTATCTTATATTAAAATTATTTTAAACTTTATAAATATACTTAACTATAGTTAAAATACATAAGTAAATATAAAGACCAATATATACATATTATTTAACTATAATTTAAATCAAAGTATAAATAATTTAAAAGTTTAATATATTATTTGAAAAGATAGTTTAAAATCAGGAGTAATTTTGACTCTGAAAATAAAGATGTTTTTTAGGCTAAAATTATTTAAAATCAGGATAGAGAGTTTTGAATCTTTTAAAAGGAAAGTTTTGAAATCATTTTGAAAACAAGATAATTTTGTAAAATCATTTGAATTAAAATTAATGGATACAAAACAATGTCCCACTAGATTTTCGTAGGTTCCATCCTACTTAGGGTTCCATCCCTTTAACGAGCACGAAGTGGATTCCATTCCACGAATAAAATAGATATTAAGATGTCAGTGCCTTTCTATGAGTTTTAACAATATTCCTAACTATATAACTTATCTTGGAAACTTGAACTCTTGAAATTCTTGATACTCATGAGTCTTCTATTTCTATATCTTGAATCTCTATACTGTACAGTCTTCATTCTTGATACCTGCATGGTTAGATCCTGCATATACATATATATCTAAACCTGTAATGTTAGTATTTATATTTTATAATCTATTCTAAGGTTGTTGTCATCAAAACCATCATCTCATCATCTCATGGACTAACAATCTCCCCCTTTTTTATGACGACAACCTTTGTTTATAAAATATTCCTTCTATCCTAATAACTCCCTCTAAAACTAACAACTCCCCCTTAATCTATGCCTAACTACCCTATTTTATATTTCTCCCTCTTTGTCATCAACAAAAACTTACTCCCCCTTATTCTTGGACTTCAGTACCTGCATTGATAAACTATATAGTGAAATATATAATATATTGATTAAGAAATAATTATACTTATGAGCATAATAACTTAATTAAAGACTATATTCATTTCAGCGTATATATATATATGTTTCACAAACCAAACTTCAAACCAAATAAAATCAATCCACACAAAGTATCAAATCAAACCAAATTAAATCAAACACATTAATTCAAACAAATCAAACAAAGAAAGAAAATTAAACGTTTCGAGGAACATCTACCCATCCATCTTCTCCAAATATAGGGTCTGCTTTAATTGCATCCCAATTCTCATTGTCATTGGTGAGAGAGACATGAGGATGTGCTTCATTATCATCCTTGTGTAGAGAGGAGATCATCCATCGAATTGCATCGAAATGCCTTTCTTGCTCCTTGATCATCTGCATTTGACTCAACTCCAAGTGACGCTGGTTTCGTAGAATAAAAGAGAGAATATTCTTGAATGAATTGAGTGTTTCTTCAAGATTTTCAGATAGATTGTGAATAGGATTGGCCATAATTGAATTAGAGAAAGAAATGAAGGATATAGATAATGAGAAATAAATTTCAGTGAAGATTTCTGGAAGAAAAAGGTATATATAGGTGTAGAAATTCGTTTGAAATGAATAGACATTTGGTAGTTATTCAATTTTCAAATTCAAAATCAATAATCACTTCTGACCAGTACATGTCAACAAGATCTTCTAGAGGATGTCGACATGGGTTAGTGAAAATTTATGACAACTTTGATTTTGTGAATAATTGTGTGTATGTATTTAAATTTATATAATATACTAACATTTATTCAGGAGATAAGATAAGCTAGATAACAGAAAGGAAATTCAATTTCATTACGATAATACAAAGATTAAGCATAATGAACTACATGAACATTCGAAAAAAAAACAAACTAAGACAACTACAATAAGATACTAAAAGATAAAACTAGTTAGAAGATGAAGATGATGAAGATAGTCCAAGTTTCTTGCTGACTTTTGAAAAGAACTTGTTCATCTTCGAAGAAATATTATCCAACTTCTTACTAACGGATCGTTTTAAAATCCGTTGATTCTCCACAATTATCTTTTGGGTTTTGAGAAGGGTTTTGTTGGATGGATTGGAATGATATTCGATGCTTTCCAAAGAGGTTTCACCTTCTTCTTCTTCTTCAATTTCCATTTCATCCCCTTCTTCTCTTTCTTCCTCTTCCTCTTCTTCCATTTCCTCATGAGCCAAACGCTCTTCCTTTTCGGTAAGGGTTTCATAAGGTTGAAAAACATATGGGATTTTCATGAGAGAAATGTTTGAGATATTAAAAAAATTTCTTGAAATAAATTCTTCTCCTTTGAAATTTACTCCAAAATATTTGAAAATCCGAGTAAGGTAAATTCCATGATATAAAGTGTTTTCTCCCATTTTAAAATTTTTAGGACGAAGTTCATCCAAAATAACTTGCGCCCAATTGATATCATAATTTCCGAAAATAGAAAAAAGTGCTTTGCACACTTTTGAAGTAGGATTGTTAAAATTTCCCGATCTTGGGGTCAAAGTATGTTGTAAAAGAAGATTGACAATTCTTGCTTTAGGACGAAAGTTTCGATTCTTAAATTCAAAGTTTTCATCTCCTTCAAAAATATGATGAAATGTCTCACGATCATGTTCATCGATTTGAAAACTAGAAAGATCCATTCCCGTGCTTTTGCAATTGAGAATGGTACCCAAAAGGTCACAATTCAAAACAATTTGAGTGCCTTTGACATTACTCCAAATTTCATTCTCATTTCCAATATAAAAACCACGGTTTAAATTAGCATAGAAGATTTTGACAAGATTAGGATAGCAAACAAAATCATTTTGAGAAGAGTCAATAAGACTTAAAACACCATTGTTTGCAAAAAGAGAATCAATTTCATAAGAAGAAAAATCTTGAAAAATAGCAAATTTTCCGGGATGGACTTTGGCATAATTAGCATAATTGATGTATGCTTTAATTGCCTCCGGATCATTGAATAATTGCTCTTTGATTTTTATGGAAATTCTCATGGTTGAGGGGTTGCTTGAAGAAGCCATTAGAGTAGAGAGTAGAGAGTAGAGAGTAGAGAGCTTGAAGATATAAAGAGAGAGTTTGAATTTGAAAATGAAAGTGAAAAGATATGATAAAAGATAGTGAATAAATAGACTTTCAAAGGACATATTCTCTGGTCAAAAGGTATCTTTTCAGAGAAATAAATGAAGTGAAAAGGTGGAGGGAAATTCAAACATTTGAATTCAAAATTTGAAATTCAAATTTATGTAGGCATGTCGACATCATGGTAGGGGCCATGTCGACATGTGGCTTTGAATTTTCATGACATGATTTTTCCTAAGTTATTTAATATACATATATATATATAAATATTATTATTAATGTCTATATTTCTGAAATATTATTGTACTTATAATATATTCAGAATGTGTCAAGAATAATAAAAATAAAAATAAAATAATAAAATATTAGTAAAAAATAGAAAATAAATTTTAAAATTCAAACAACATATCAATTCAAAATCAATCAATCAATCAATTCAAAAACAACCAATCAATCAATCAATTCAAGCATGCAATTTCAGCCAATGTATTGTAAACGTGTACCTTTTTCAGAGTCCGTGTCTTTGGTATCGACTAAATCGAGAATTGCTGTGAAACACAGATTTGAATTATCTTTCTTCTATTCATCGTCGCTGGAGGATGAGTCAGAGTCATCTAGAGTAGCAGTGAATGCACGTTTTCGTTTCTTTGCAGAATCATTGTTTGTAGGAGAGTTTTGCTTATTTGGATGCGGACAGTCTCTTTTGATATGACCTGGTTCGTCACAATTGAAGCATTTGATAAAGTTTGGTACTGTAGTCTAATTACCGGAATTCTTAAAGTTGTTTCTCTTGAGATTATTCATCTTTCTGTATTTCAGAAATTTCCGAAAATTCCTGGTCATAAATTGTCACATACCGAAATTTTTGACTTTCGAAAATTCGGCATCGATACTCACTTTATCGACTGCCGAGAAATCGAGTGCCGGAAACTCCAATAGTGAGGGTTTTAAAAAGAAGAAAAAGGTAGAAGAAGAAGAAAAGAGGAAAAAGATAGAAGAAGAGAAAATAAAGAGAAGAACAACAGAACAACAGAAACAATATCAGAATCTCACATATGGCAGCTATAGTAAGCATACTATAATGGTACGTATGCTGGCTAAGATTTATATTGTACTTTCGAAATGTTTCTACACTATGCACTAAAAATAATATCCAAAATGATTTGATTTTGCGTAGTAAGCATCTTTGACTATCATAAGAAGAAATCTCCTCCAATTCTGCGTTTGCATTGTGTGTGTGGTGGGAGGTCTTATGGTAGTTTCATTTTCCAAAAGCATTGCGAATTTGTTTTATTTTCTTTGTGAAAAATAACTGTTTTACGATCTCACACCAGTCACCATGACTGACTCGGAGTTTATTGTTTCCCTTCTAAACTCTAGGTGCCCACCAATTTCCGCACGGGCAGCCTAGAGTTATGTTATCAGGATATTCTGGAGCTTTGGAGATAAGCTGGATGACGAGACGTAGTATTTGTATCTGATAGTATTTATTCCGCTGTGTATTCTGTATGAGGACAAGTTTATATAACTGTCCATTGTTGTATATTGACTCTGATTGATGTATGTATAAAAACTG
Source organism: Allium fistulosum (assembly GCA_030737815.1). Classification (NCBI taxonomy): domain Eukaryota; kingdom Viridiplantae; phylum Streptophyta; class Magnoliopsida; order Asparagales; family Amaryllidaceae; genus Allium; species Allium fistulosum. The sequence goes on from CM060903.1 coordinate 1,184,057,859, forward strand.
ATATAATTCTTTGTTTATAAAGACTAGTGTTTATCTATTATATATTGTTCCGCTGCGATATGTGAGATTCATATATTGTTTCTGTTGTTCTGTTGTTCTTCTCTTTATTTTCTCTTCTCCTATCTTTTTCCTCTTTTCTTCTTCTTCTACCTTTTTCTTCTTTTTAAAACCCTCACTATTGGAGTTTCCGGCACTCGATTTCTCGGCAGTCGATAAAGTGAGTATCGATGCCGAATTTTCGAAAGTTGAAAATTTCGGTATGTGACAGCGTGGTATCAGAGCATATGGTTAAGCGACAACCCTGCTCTGTTGGTATCAGAGCATTTCGGTAAGTCGATGCCCCGAGCCTCTTCGAACGTACGCGAGAAGAACGACAAACCCTAAATGTAGAAACGAGACTCGAGATGCCTCCGCCTTCACGATCGAGCTCCCCACCGCCTTACGCGCTTCTCTTCATCATCGCGATTTCTGATTGAAGAGACGAGAAGGGTTTTGATTTTGTTTTGAATAGGAAGAAGCTCGGCTGTTTTTAAAACGAAAGAAGAGGGGTTTTTCTTCTTTTCGTGATTTTAGTTTCGAACTGCTCGCCATTATTTTTATTTTTCGAACGAACGAAGATTTTCGTTTATATCTTTTTATCTCGTGCAATTTTAGCAGAGAAAGAAGGGGAGACCAACGTACGCGACGTTTCAGGGAATAGGTCTGCTAAAGAGAACCTAGGGTGGCTGATGTGAATATATATTTTAATCAGCTAATATATATATATATATATAAATTTCGGTATAATTTTCGACGCGTTTACTTATCGTATGCTCACACAACCACTCCAATTACTACGAAATTTGAAATCCGATAATAATTCAATATTACGGACCCAATGGAACTGGTTTCGTCGAATTCCGAGACTGTGCCCCGGAACGCTATTTTTAAATTCAATTTAAACAACAGAATTTCAAAACTGAACAAATCATTTCCAAATTCGATTCTGAAAGTTCTATTATCTTCAGAATAATCAATAGGAATTTTCGAAGCCTTGAAAATATTTCTAATCGGCTTAAAATTGAAGATTCAAATTTTTATTCGACTATCAATAAATTAAATTTTATAATTTAAATCGCCTATTTATTCTGATAATTTGAAATTCAAGTCAAACCATCATTCAAATATTTAAAATTAATTAAATATTCTCAATTTAATTTGTCCAAAATTCTGGGTCGTTACAAACTTCCCTCCTTAAAAGAATTTCGTCCTCGAAATTACAAGTCAGGAAGAATGGTCCTTAACTCGTCTACTCTTTTTCCAACATCTAATAGATCAAATTTTCAAAACAAATATCTCTACTAGAGATTCGTTATTAATTCAACTAAATTTCCAACTTCAATTATAAGTTTTAAACAACATTGTTTAACTTCAAAATTCAAATTTTAAACTTTCAAATTTTCTCAAAATTTTTCTAACACCCGAAATTTTTGAAAATTTTTGCCAGCGTCTCCTTTGCGTGGCTAATACGGCACGACTACAAAACGTCCCTACGGACTCTCAGATTTCAAAAAGAAAAAGAAAAAGGCAAGCGGCTAGACAAGAAATCAGCAAAAACTCATATCGAAATTCAAATACTTACCTTTTGTCGAGCAATTCACTTTATCTTCGAAATCAAAATTCCAATTCCTTTTATAACACCTGTATGTCCTACTAGCCATAATATCTAGTTACACATTCAAACCAATTTGCAAATTCTATTACAAAATTTCCAATATATACTTCTTATACATTTCTAATTCGCTATTGAAGTTACATATCAAATTTCGTTCAATCTTGCATTTCACATTTATTTGAATTTAATCCACAATTTCAATTCTATTTAAATTCAATTCATCTTCAATTCTAAAATATTGAATTTCATCGATTAACTTTCATTTACAACTGCTTATTTTAAATTAGTTCCAGCTACTAATTCATCACAAATTCTAATTCATTTATTCAAATTTGTCTTCAACATTCAGTTTCAATTCCAGTTTTATTCACTTTTGTTCGTTCCCAAAATTTATTTACAATTCACTATTTTGGTTTATAACCACTTATATTAAACTGGATTTCAATTCGAATTCAATTTACATTCATGTACTTGCAATTGCAAATTGATTCATTCATTCACAATTTTATTTTCATAATTCAATTCTCAATTCCAGAGTCTTTTCAACCTTTTCAAAACCATTTTTGAAAACAATTCAAATTTATCTTTTGAATTTTCTAAAACAAAATCCAAATTTTCCAAACAACTTCCATTTAAAATAATTTGGCAGCAATTCCTCTTTTGGAAACCCGAAAATGAACATCAGTGATGCTGCAGTCATTACCGAAGTTATTTTCCAGCGACCGAAAAGAGTTTAGAGCTTTTCATTCCTTCCAAAATGCTTTTCAAAACCTTTGAAATTCATTTTCAAATCAAAAAGATTTAAACTTTCCAAATCTCTAAAATTTTCAAATTCTTTTTTTTTTAAAACATTTCCAAAACTTCTCTGGAATTCCGTTTCATTTATAAATCACATTTATAATTTATATTCTTAAATTTCATTTGTATATGGATTTATTTCCTAGTTCTTTGTTTTAATTCCAATTTCATATACAATTTCCACATATATATTAATGAGGATAATTAACATCATTACTTCCTAACAACCATGCATCCATATATCATAATAATTTACAGAAATTATTTCTTTTCTATACAAAAATAGTTTTGGGCAAAATTATTTCATTCACCCTATTTTAAAACAATACTGTGTCGGTTTATCTTGTTTAGAGTTTAGAAACTCCTATCAATACAGTTAGCTAGACTGCACCGACCAGAATCCATAAACAATCAACCGATAAGTCAACACAATACAAAACAATTTTATATTCCATAACAAATACGCGCTCATATCTATTATTACACTCAACTCATTCTAGAGTACTGCTGACTCTATCTCTAATGAGTAACACCCAACAGAGCAGGGTTGTCGCTTAACCATATGCTCTGATACCACGCTGTCACATACCGAAATGGCAGGTTCTACAATTAAAACCGCACAAGTCACGTATTGGAGTTTGGATTTCCAACAAATGGTCAGGCTAAGGAACTTCCTATCCACGATGGGTACGTCCCTGGAATAGACGACCCGAGAACCTAACCGGATCTCTGCCAACACAAGGCCGGGTTACCTCTGCAAAAATAGGTAACTACTGACACGCGTATGTCATCCCCCGATCGTAACTGATCTTCCCGAGGATCCCCGATTTCCAACAAACCACATAATAAGCAGTATCAACATAGGTTAAGTATCTGGGCTCCATACCATGATACCACCTCTATCCAGAAGGAATGACATACACTAAGGGGCGCTACTCCCTAGAACCTTGCTGCATCCTTCCTGTTTCGACCATTTCCGGGGTGTGAGGCTCGACGAAGTCTCGTCCACAAAGCTACGCTTTCTACAAAGCCATGCTTCGGGTCAAACAAATGATCAACCTATGATCACAAAGATATAAGATCAAACAAATGATCATATCACAAATGATCAAACATTGATCATCACACAGCAACACTCAGTATGCCACGTTACCAAATTGGGAGTATATCGCTGATAAATTTCAACTACATAACCTCTGAGCTCGTACGTCTCAGAGAAGGGTGTTAAGCTAAGAGAATAAATTCTCCGCCACCAACAGAAATGTATTTGAAAGAAATCAGCTTTATATCTCAAATTGTAACGTCAGACACACAATCCATACAAGTCTGTTCCGGGATCGAACAGAACCGAAGGCACTTCTCATGAAGCCCTTGCACATCCGGATAATTTTCTAATCACGTCCGGACTTCCCGTCACTAAGGGTGATAAAAACCTCTAAATCGGAGATCAGCCGATGTAGAGTAACTCGACGGTAATCCTTCCGTTTTCAAAAATATCCGGTCTTTCAACACCGGTCTTCGAATGCAATTCATAACGACGTATCACATATTCGGAATGGGTTATACGACCCCATGGTCCTTTCCCGGTTAACCCGAATAGTGAGCGATTATTCAAAATTAAGTGTGGCATTCAAATTCATCCAATTCACAACAAATACCTATTCAAGGTAATTATTGATAGTCGGTTATTTAACTATCAATAAAGATGCGCAACATCATCAGATTCCAAATAATTTTCCTAAATTATTTTATCTTCAAAAATATCTTTACTAGATATAAAATTTCCACACTTCAAAATAAATCAACGTTTATTTTTAAACAACTTCCCTTTCTTTTATAAATTCCCTATTGAATTTATATTTCAAAATACCTTCTGATATACGATTTTCAAATCGATTTCAATATTCACTTTCAATTTATCTTTACAAAGATAAATTCTTAACAAACATTTCATATCATATTGGAAAAGTAATTCCATACTTATTTAAAAATAAGTGTTTCACAAATCTATTTATTTTCAACATTTGGAAAATATTCTATATACTTAAATCAAAATTAAGTATATATTTCATTCTTTAAGGAAATCATTTACTATAACAACAATGTTATAGTCCACCATTTCCTTATTTCTCGAAAACGTCTATTTCAACAATGAATGTTGAAATCTATGATTTCGATATTCATTATATTTGAAAACATCTTTAAAACAATTAACTTCATTTCAAATATCACTTTCCCAAAACCATATCCATTTTACTTAAAAATATATTCACTGTCCAAAATCGTGAATATACTTCACTAACCACATTTCAATCTTTTCTACACATTTATTTCAAGAATTATCCACTGTCCAAAATCGTGGATAAAATTCCCTTAATAACCTTCTATATTCAATTCATCAAATTTGATTGATTTTCGAATTTATGAAACAACGTTCAAAAATTCCATTTCTATTTTGTAAGAACTTCAATTTAATAAATCCCCTTTATTAACAATTCGATTCATAACTCAAATCTTATACCAACAATCCATATTATAAGTTAAATACTTATAATTCCTTTATTTTATCAAAACATTTCCATTTATAAGTTCATAATTTATAAATTCCATTTATTTATAAATTCTTAAAAAATTCATTTTTAACGCTTATAAAAACTCGTTTTATAATACCAACATTTTAAAGTTATAAATATCAATTTTTGTACATCTTTTATATACATCGTTTTAATAATTCAAAAATTCCCATTTACAACCATTTTATAAATTTCTTAACTTTTTATTTCAAAAGAAATTACCTTTTGGTTATAATTCACAAATCTTAACTTTTATAACTTTAAAATCTTAACGTTTATAAATCAATTCAAAAATTCCATAAAACGTATATTTTCAAAAATCACTTTAAAATCCTTTTAAAGTAAAAGTCGTTATTTTTAAACTTCAAAACTTGAATCCGATGATGCAACAGCACCAATTAGTCAATCACAACAACAACATCATATATCAACATATGATAACAGAATATACATCAATATCTGTAAATAAATAAATACTGGTGAGGAATCCAGTTGGATCCCTCCAACCTGTTTCCCTGCATCCACAGATGTTAGCACAATACCAATTCCACTTCGAGGTGGAATATCGCGGTATATAGGTTTTATAAAAATCATCCGCTTACTAACGGCGCAATAGGGTCTCATCCGCTATACGAGGCGGGAAATCATCAATCCAATATATACATATGCCAATATGTATATATTGCTATATATAGATATATCCTATTATATCTAATATCACATCCAATAGCAATCAAATCAATAACTGAAAATTCCACTTTTCAATTTTTGAGTGAGAATATCTCACCTTCGCTTTTATTTTGCATTCCATATTCCATTCCAGATTGTTTTTCACGATCTTTTAACCTTGTATAAACAATTTATACAAATTCATTAATATTCGAATTTAAATCGAACTATAATTTTTCGTTTGGTAATCTTAATTATCCAACGAATTTATTAATTAAATTTTAAACCAATTTCTCTTAACTAAATTTATTTAACTAAACATTTTAATTTCAAACTAACTTTCCTTTCTAAATAAAAAAAATCGTTAGTAGCTAAAATAAATTTAGTAAGTTAATCTAACTATTTACTCACCAAATCCATTTTTTTTTATAAAACAAATTTCTTTCGCATAAGTAAACTATATACATCTCAAAAATCTAATCTTTATAACCTTATATATATATATATAAAACTTTACTGTAAAACAGACTTTAGTATTTTTTTCTTTCAAAAATATGAATAAATAAAATTTATAACAATACACTTACAACCGATCGAATCTTTGAACGAAACTCTAGCCTCTGCCTTGACAATCGCGCCTGTAGCTACGATCGCGTGCGCCCCAACGCCTCACTGCTTCGACCTGGAATCGATCACCATATCTATCCATCGGTCGACGTCACCGAGATTCCAAATTCTTGTCGCGCCTCCAGAATTGATGTTCGCGACCCCCTTGCCGATGCAAGCAGCCTCCACTACACCCCAGCACTCACGCGAAGACGCTCGCGAGCCATCCACCATCGCCAGATCTTCCATTGTTCCCCCTCTTCGTCGACGCCCCGAGCCTCTTCGAACGTACGCGAGAAGAACGACAAACCCTAAATGCAGAAACGAGACTCGAGATGCCTCCGCCTTCACGATCGAGCTCCCCACCACCTCACGCGCTTCTCTTCATCATCGTGATTTCTGATTGAAGAGACGAGAAGGGTTTTGATTTTGTTTTGAATAGGAAGAAGCTCGGCTATTTTTAAAACGAAAGAAGAGGGGTTTTTCTTCTTTTCGTGATTTCAGTTTCGAACTGCTCGCCATTATTTTTATTTTTCGAACGAACGAAGATTTTCGTTTATATCTTTTTATCTCGTGCAATTTTAGCAGAGAAAGAAGGGGAGACCAACGTACACGACGTTTCAGGGAATAGGTCTGCTAAAGAGAACCTAGGGTGGCTGATGTGAATATATATTTTAATCAGCTAATATATATATATATATATATAAATTTTGGTATAATTTTCGACGCGTTTACTTATCGTATGCTCACACACCACTCCAATTACTACGAAATTTGAAATCCGGTAATAATTCAATATTACGGACCCAATGGAACTGGTTTCGTCGAATTCCGAGACTGTGTCCCGGAACGCTATTTTTAAATTCAATTTAAACAACAGAATTTCAAAACTGAACAAATCATTTCCAAATTCGATTCTGAAAGTTCTATTATCTTCAGAATAATCAATAGTGATTTTCGAAGCCTTGAAAATATTTCTAATCGGCTTAAAATTGAAGATTCAAATTTTTATTCGACTATCAATAAATTAAATTTTATAATTTAAATCGCCTATTTATTCTGATAATTTGAAATTCAAGTCAAACCATCATTCAAATATTTAAAATTAATTAAATATTCTCAATTTAATTTGTCCAAAATTTTGGGTCGTTACATAAATGCTATCTCTTCATCATTATTACTGTTTGAATCTGATCCGTCGGTTAATGCATTAAATGCCATTGATTTCTTTTCAGATGCTTTGCTTTCTCTTCTCCCGATCATTTGAACTTCAAACGACATTAGATTTCCAATCAATTCTTCTATCTTTAAAGTACTAATGTCATTTGCCTCTTCAATTGCAAGTGTCTTTTGATCCCATTCTGGAGTGAGAGAATTCAAAATTTTTCTGACTTGATCTTCTTCCGAAAATTCCTTTCCTAAAGATATTAAAGAATGCACAATATCTTGAAATCGACTATACATATCTGAAATAGACTCATTAGTATTCATTTTAAATAACTGAAACTGATTTGTGAGCATGGAAATTTTGGTCTGTTTAACTTTGCTTGTTCCTTCGTGAGTTATTGGCAAAGTTTTCCAGATTTCATATGCAGACTTACAAACTGACACTCTATTAAATTCATTTCTTTCAAGTGAACAAAACAAAATATTCATTGTTTTAGAATTATTTTGTGCAACATTCTTTTGCTCAGTGGTCCACTGTGCAAAATTAGTTGTGGGTTCAGAATATTCAGTTTGTGTGATATTCCAAGTTTCTAATCCTACAGATTGTAAATATATTTTCATCCTACATTCCCAATATGCATAGTTACTGCCATTAAAAAGTGATGGTCTGGCAGTAGACTGACCTTCTACAAATGAACTAGTGTTGGTGGTAATAGCAGTACTAGTGTTAGTAGCCATTTTGAAATTTTTTGAAATTCAGATAATGAAACTTTTGAAAATAAGGCTCTGATATCAAATGTGAGAAATGCGGATTAAGGATCTTAAGGCTAGAATTAACACTAGAGGGGGGTGAATAGTGTTTTAAGAAATTTGTTAATCTTTTTGAGTTTATCTTAATTTGTTAACAATGTATGCACTAATCAGACACAGATATGAACACAGAATCAAACACAGATGCAAATATAAAGTAAAAGCAGTAAAGGAAAGAACACACCGGATTTTATACTGGTTCGGAGTTACCCTACATCCAGTCCCGCACAACTAAGTACGGATTTCCTTTCAAAACCAATTCAACAATTACAACCTCGGTTTCAAGGCTACGAGGTACACCCTCCAGAATAACAATCCTCTGGGTAGAGATACTTGATTTCCAGGGCAACAAGTTCACCCAATTGATTTCCAGAGCTACAATCACACCTTCTCTCGCTCGATTGATTACAAAAAGTCTATAACTCAGATTAGCACTTAGATCTTGTAGAGATAGTGATGGAGAATCACACTAGAAGTAATCGAGTATGATTCGATGTTGATTTCGGCAGAGTAATGGTATGATTTTGTATTAAGAAATGTGGAAGAAGAAGAGGAGTGAAAACCAGAAAAAAGTGATTAAAAATTCGTTGAAACTGACCCCTATTTATAGAAGAGCAACAGCCATGACCATTCATGAAGAGTTATGGCGAATAGACACTTCTTTTGAAATTTGAATTTTGAAACCAACTGACACTATGTCGACATGGGGTACTTGGGCATGTCGACATCCCAAAGGGATTTTTGGTGTTTTGATTTTCTTTGAAAATAACCTCTATCTTATATTAAAATTATTTTAAACTTTATAAATATACTTAACTATAGTTAAAATACATAAGTAAATATAAAGACTAATATATACATATTATTTAACTATAATTTAAATCAAAGTATAAATAATTTAAAAGTTAAATATATTATTTGAAAAGATAGTTTAAAATCATGAGTAATTTTGACTCTGAAAATAAAGATGTTTTTGAGGCTAAAATTATTTAAAATCAGGATAGAGGGTTTTGAATCTTTTAAAAGGAAAGTTTTGAAATCATTTTGAAAACAAGATAATTTTGTAAAATCATTTGAATTAAAATTAGTGGATACAAAACAATGTCCCACTAGATTTTCGTAGGTTCCATCCTACTTAGGATTCCATCCCTTTAACAAGCACGAAGTGGATTCCATTCCACGAATAAAATAGATATTAAGATGTCAGTGCCTTTCTATGAGTTTTAACAATATTCCTAACTATATAACTTATCTTGGAAACTTGAACTCTTGAAATTCTTAATACTCATGAGTCTTCTATCTCTATATCTTGAATCTCTATACTGTACAGTCTTCATTCTTGATACCTGCATGGTTAGATCCTACATATACATATATATCTAAACTTGTAATGTTAGTATTAATATTTTATAATCTATTCTAAGGTTGTTGTCATCAAAACCATCATCTCATCATCTCATGGACTAACACTTATTCCATACCATAAATCTAGTTAATTAATGATAAGTTGACGATGATGCCTTGATCCGGATCCATCTTCATTCGAGGTGGACAAAGGCTGCTCTTATTCCACCACCGTTGTAACAACCCTGCATTTTGTAACTATTTTTTTGTGTATATTTTGATTATTTTAATTTGAATTTTTGATTTTAAAACTTTATTTTATTTTGAAATTATTTTTAAACTTGTTTTATTTCAAACATTTCATTTTAAATATAAATTTCGATTATCATATGAAATATGATTCCAAACTTGTATAAATTGAATATTTTCTTGAAAAGTATATTTGTGGTCAAACTGGTCAAACTTTGACTTTTAAATTTTAAATTTAAATATTTATATTGTTAAATTTTATCCTTTATTATGAAAATAGATTTAATAACATGAATACTGCTTTTAGTTTCGTTGGAAACGGAGTTATATTGTGAAAGCTATACATTTTTCAATATTGTGTGTAAACTGATTTATTTAGCAATATTGTCTATTTTAAATTATATAAATTATTTTTTTATTGTCATATTTTGTTTTAATATGTGTTAATATGTTATTTTATGTCTTTAAATATTTTTAAAGTGATGAAATAATTTTTCCAAAGATTATTTGAATTGTTTCAATTTATTTAGCCTGGTTTTATATATATTGTTATTTTCTTCATTTAAATTATATAATTTAATATTTATTTATTTATTTTTCTTATTTACTTTATTTCTAAGATTATTTATCTCTATTATCAGCCTTTTTAATATATATATATATATAAGTTAAAAAGAAATAAAAAGAAATTTGAAAGGTTTTAAACCCTTTACCTTCCTAAGTCTCTTTATCTTCCACCTTTTCATTTCTCAACCTACATCTTTTGACTTTATGGCCGTGCCTTTTCTTTCTCAATTCCAGCTGTATCTTCTTCATTTCCACGTGAATTACTTTCTCAAACATTTCAAAGAAAAAAAATACACGGTCATTGTTGATCAAAGTTTGGTAAATTCTTTTCTCTTTTCTTTGTTTTTTTTCTTCTATTTTCTTACTTTGAATTTGCATTGTGTTCTCATCTTCATAGCTTGGCTCCTCCTCCACCAGCCCTTGGCCGACCTCCATCACCTCATTCTCTGATCATCACTCCCTCCAGTCCACCACCCCATCAGGCCGAGCAACCCCAAGGCAAGCCGCACCACCAAAATGCACAAATGCATCACCTAGCATTCAAGCCTAGCCTAGTTTTGCATCTACCACCTTCATCTCCCTCTAGTCGCCACTTCCACCACCACCACCAGCTCTGACCTGACCACCACCCTCTGCCACATCACCCACCACCATCTGGACATCAGGCGGTGACCATAGAGCCCATGGCCGAGCCCTATTGTGGCCTAGAGATGATGATATGTTGCCTTGTAGTGTAATTGTGTGCGCCTATACTTCATCACCATTCAAACCAACTGGACCGACCACTATGGACCCAAACCCAGACCCAAATCCATGCTTTGGCTGTGCTATTTCAGTTCATAACTGAAGTATATGAAGTTGAGAACAAGTGCAAAGCATTTGTCTTTGTTTTGGGCATTGATTTCTAACATTGTCTAGTGTTGAATTGTTTTGAAACTTATATAAATTGTATTGTTTTGTATAAATGTATTCAAGGCTTTTAGCTTTGGCTCTCCACTCTCAAGTCATTTTCGAGTTGTCGTGCCTTCGTAGTTTCAGTGTTATGTGTTTTGGTGGATATCTCCAGCTTTTAACATGTGAGTAAATCTCACTAGACAAGTTTATACTTATGACTAGTAAACTGATCGCAATTGAATCTGTAAACTATATCGTCATGTTATATCTGCTATACTATGATTATATGATGTTTATACATGCTTATACACCTGTTATACCATATGTTACTGTTATATGATGCTATTTGTTTGTACCAAAAATGGGCACAACACTCTTCGGGAGTTGTTTGAAGAGATAAAATGAAGATTATAAATGTAAAACAGAGGTTATCTAACAAAAACTCCAACAAACAGAAATGTAAAATGCACAGACAAGCAATTTAGAGTGGTTCGGCGTATTGCCTACGTCCACTATGAAGTTTTGATGATTTTATTGATTCTCTTTGAATGATTACAAGCGGTTACAGCAATGAACAACGGATTACAGATTAGAATTCGAAATTGTCAGCAAAAGTTTGATGCAAATCTCAATCCGGCAGAGTCTGGACGCTTCAGAGAAAAAAGATCCTTTCTCTGTTGATTCTGGGGCTCTATTTATAGGCGTAGGAGGCTCATAATTCGCTCAAACTCCGGGAGACTTGGTCTGGCACGTGAGGGGGCCCACGCGACCGTTTCCAGAAAGTTTGGAGTCAATCTGCGATCGACACGAAGTCATTTCGTATCGATCAAGATTACCTCCAATTGAGCTCAAATTTGGTGGAGATGTTCCTTGGTATGTGTGCAACCTTCAGTTAAAATTTCATGGTATTTGGATCAGTGGATTGAGAGATATCGTCGATACGAGATGATGTTCTTCGCTAGGCTGTCTGGTTCGAATCCATCTCTCCAAGCTGTGGGCTTCGAATCGATGGTGTCACGCGCCCCTGTGAAGACGTGGAACGCACACTTCGCCTCGATCCGGTCTTTACTCCGAGTCGACCGTGTCGACTCCATATATCTCGGCGCATTCGCATCGAGGGATGGCGTGGTGCGCGCGCTTCGCCTCGATCCGGTCTCAGCGCCGTATTGACTGTTTCGATTCCAGGTATCTCGCCTCGTTTTCTTCGAGAGATGACACGTTATCCAAGCTGGTTGACCTGATGGATACGAGTAGGACTTCACCCATGGATACGAAGCAAACACTGGCTGATGGATACGAAGTAGACACTGAATGATGGATATGAAGCAAGCACTGGCCGATGGATACGAAGTAGACATTAAGTGATCGTTACGAACCAGGTGACTCATTGATGGATACGAGCAAGTCTTTCCGGTTGAAGGTTCTATCGATACGAGGCTTATAACTGTGTGGATTTAATCATCCTGATTGACATGCGATCGATGGATGCGAAACGAGTGATGGACACAGACTGGTTGGATACGAAGCAAGATCCACTCACGGACACGAAATCACCGCTGATCTGATGGATGCGAAATCACCCATAGCGATGGATACGAAATCTGGGCCGGGCTGATTGATACGAAATCCATCGAGACGAATTCGATGGATTCGAAGCATGCTTAACTTCGATCGATACGAACTGCTGCTTCCCGATGGATACGAAAAGATGCTCTCCCCTTTGACTTGCATCCGTCATAACTCGAGCATATGAACTCGGATCGATCTGAAACTTGGAGCGTTGGTTTGCTTTACTTTCCCGATCATGTCTCATCGATTGGGGTTTGATCCGGACTTGGTCAAAATTCAACGATATCCATGACAAACGACATTTGGAATCCAACTCCTTGGTGTCTTGGCCTTGCCAAAAGGCGGGATAACATTTGCCCCCCAAAGTACGTCTTGTGAAAACATGACGTGCTTTGAAAAGCTGCAGGTCTTCTTTCAATAATTTGAAAGTCGTACCCTTTGGCCATTCTCTTGTATCGGTCCTCTCATGAATCGATGCTAACAGTTGGAAAGCCTTTCTTCGTATCGATGTGGGTTGACTTGATGGATGCGTAAATGGTCATCCGTATCGATGGTCACAAATCGCGGTGGACTTTGATTTGAATTGGCGATATCTGGTGGATACGAAATGGATGTTCGTATCGATAGGTTCTGATGGATATGAAAGTGACGCTCGTATTAATAGGTCTGCTCTGTTTTGAATCGATGGCTCATAATTTGGATGTTTCGAAACGATGGTGTCTGGTGAACATTCCGCCTCGATGAATGCACAGCTTGATGGATTCGAAGAGAGCGTTTGCACTGATCCATCGTATTCAAGTGGCCTTCCTGTGCGCTTCGAACCGATAAAGTCTGGTGGGTTCGAAACGAGCCTTCGTTTCGATGCGCCGTCTGACTGGTTGCGACCGGTCAGGTTGACTGGGAGTCGAATCGACTCGGTTCCACCCTAGGCTTCATATAAATACCTGGGACTTCGTCACTTCTCACTTTTTTACCTTCTATTTTTTACTGCTGTTCTCTGTTCCTCTTTTATCTCCGTATCGATAGACCGAGAGGAAGTATTGTTCATTTTCGAATCGACCCAAACCTTCGATCCTTCGAGTTTAACTTCTAAAATCAGGTGATTAGCAGATAAGATTATGTTAATAATGGTAAAACTCAAGACTCCAATCATCCTCCTTGCTTCTACGGCCGAGTTCGATAAATTCGAGATCTGGACGAGAGAAAACGAGATCTGGGGATGGAGCGTGGCCATGGAGTTAAAACCCTTTGGGGAAGAAGGAGACAAGGAGGAAAACATTTCAAATCCACTTCGTACCGTCCTGGATTGGGAGTATTCGTATCGATCCAGACTGTATATGCTCGCATCGATATGGAGACGAGGGCGGCGGTCGATATGAAGCCACTGCCTTCAGATCGATGCGAAATCGGTGTCCTCGATCGACACGATATGTGTCGAGTCGAACCTGATCGACATGAAGCATTCCCACTTCAGCCCGATCGACACGAAGCACTCCTTCTCCAGGGCGATCGATACGAAAGTATCGATTCGAACGTTGCCATGTCGAAATACGTGATCCCCCTGTCTCGATATGGGAGTGAGGTGCGGTGATCGATTCGAAATTAAATCTTTGACAAACATATGGAGTTTCTGAAAACCCGACCACTTGACTCCGACGAGCTTCTGCCTTGCATAATTGAACTCGACTATAGCATCGCATACTTGACTGCCTCTTGAAGCTCGTTGATGGAACTGCTATTTAACAAAAACAAGAGTATAAGCAAACTTTAACTTGAATCGATCGCCGTCATCTGGATGGCGCGGTCGTGACGGTCAGCGATGACGGTCACGCCTGTTTGATTTCCAGAATTTCGTCGCTTGCATGTTTTCTTTAACTCTGTAAAATTTGCTCAAGTCACGCACAACATTTGCACCACACAACACATTCATGCACTTTACACTGGGGAATGCATGGGCTTTTTATCATCTAATGATGGTTTCTCGTGAGTTAGCTAGTGATGGAACCGTCAAGTTCACAGCAGCAAGAAACTCAGAACCCTATCCCTCCCAGACTTGAGATTCCGGTCATCGAGACCGAAGCTATTGGTCCAGCTCCGGATGAGTTGCCCGATGCGTCCTTCATTAATAGTCCACCTGATTCTGTCCCGTCCAATATCTCTGAAGACATGCTAGGGAGAATATGCTTAAGGCATGGCTTATCTTTGGATGAGGTACTGTTGCCTGGACCGGATGACAGGCCACATAATCCCCCGGAGGGGTATACTGCTTTTAATCGACATGCGTGCGCAGCCGGCACACTTCCTCCGTTCAATGATTACATAAGAGAAGTGTTGGCTTATCTGGACATCGCCCCGTCTCAATTGCATCCAAACGGATATGCCTCACTCAACAGCTTGTTCATTGTATTCATGGAGTACCTCCATCGTCCTCCCCGTATGACCGACATAAGATACTTGTTTAATTTCAAGAGTCGGACTAACAGCCCATCTTATACGTTCTTGGAGTCTGTAAGGAACTGCCAAGTTGTCGCGGGGTCGTGGACTAGGCTAAGCTACTTTAAGTCGGAGTGGTTCTATGTCCGATGTCCTCCGGGGTTTGCCAGAAGATGGCTGTTCAGACGTGAGTATTGTCTTTTTTCCCAAGTAATTGACAGGGCAATTTTCGGAGTGAAATTAAACTTACATCTTCTTCTCTTTTTCTTTCAGCAATCATCCAACGTCCTGAGGGTGGCTACTATAAAGAGATAGTTCGGGTCCTCCAAGAGATTCCCAGCAAAGAAAGGAATATTGAACTGTTACTGACAGATCGGAATCTCAGAGTTCTTGGGTTGATCGGCCGGAGGAAGAGCATAAGGCTCGATGGTGCATTAAAGACCGTCTCCAGAAAGAAGGTCAAGCGGATGAAACCCAGGGTTGTGATAATTGAGGAACCCGATTCCGAGAAAACTCATACCGACGAAGAACCGTTAGTCGGACCTGCTAATGCAACCCCGGAGTCCGACGCAAAGAGGAAGGGCAAAGCAGTGGCCTCAAAACAGCCTAAGTCCGGGAGGCGGAAGTCTGTGGTTTTGCACCGTCCTTTGCCAGGAGTTAAGATTACGGAAGCATCCTCCCTGCAAGCTGAAGATCAATTCGAAGGGCCTGCTGACCCTCCAATCCCGGACATCGAGCCGGAGCAACACGACGTTGAATCGAGCGGACCGCGACATATCGTCGATGTTAGCGAGTCTAATCCTACCAGTGCGATTGACACTTCTGGTTGGTCTGGGGGGTTACACATTCACACACTCTTCACGGCACAACACATTTTCCTAACCGTAAACAACACATCGCAAACGGTTACTGATTCTTCATGATTTTCTTTTCAGGTACGATGTCTGGGCAAGGTTCTGTGCTTGGTAGTTTGCGCAACAAGCGCCGTTATCATGAGCCACGCAGGAGAGAGGGTGAGAGGGATTATGATGCAGGACATTCTGGTCAGGAGAAGTCTGACAGAGATAGGGGATACGTTCGCCGATCCCGATCTCGCTCTCCTCCCCCCAGGACCTCTGCACCTCCTACGGTCGTAGTTACTCGTCCTCCTGAAACTTCACGGCCTAGGCCGCCTTCTCAAGCTTCGAGGTCCGATCCTCCGCGCAGGACTGAAATAGCCACCTCCTCGGCTACTGTACCGGTCCCGACCGAAGCGTCTAGTGAAGGAGCGCTTAAACTGGCACAGATGAGGAAGGAATTCCCCGATATCTGTTTTGACGGTTATGTCTTCCCTCCGCACTTGAAGAGAATTCCGCCAACCGCTGAAACCACTATCCATGATTATGTTGCGGACATCTTTTTTCAGTACAGGGAATGGGGACGGGCCGCGAGGAAGGCGTCTAAAGTGGCATTTGATCGGGGCGTCACCATTGAGAAGCTCGAGAAGGAATTGGGTCACAACGACCAAATCATAAAAGCGCTCAACTCGGAGGCTGAGTCTTCCCGTAAATCTGAAATGGAGGCTCTAAAGAAAGTTGATGAAGTGAACGCTGTCATGACCAGGATGAAGCAGGAGCACTATACCGCCATCGAGGACATGGGTCACAGGAACACTTCCATTACCGCCGAGAGGGATGCCGCTCTGAAGGAGCTTAATGAGCTGAAATCAAAGTTTTCAGAGATGGCGAAGGAAAAAGACGCAGCTAATGTCTCTGCGCAGGAGGCCTGTGATCAGGCAGTGACGCTTCGAAAGGAGAAGGAAGCGGCTATACAACAAGCCCATGAAGTTGAGGCTGGGGTTGACGAGAAGGTACGGCAGGCGGAGGCCAGGATTGAGGCCGAGGTGGAAGAGCTACTCGTCACTTATAACGCCAACGTGCTAAGGCACCGAGATTTGACATGGCTTGACGATTACCCCATGCATCTCTATAACGCCTGGAACCTACTGGTTGATGAGGAGAAATCCGGGCACCCTGATGAGGCCCTTGATGAATTCGAGCTGGAGAACTGCATCCTCAATGATGACGAAAAGAAGGTTCTCCATGACTCCATGATTTCCCACGACAAGGTGAGGCTTGGTGCCCAGATCCAGGAGGTCGGAGAGAGCTCTGGTGCAGAACACCATGTTATGAGTTCTGAGATAATCGTCTCATCTCAGTCTGAGCCAGCTCCGATGATCTACTCCCAGCCTATTCCGGCATATGATCCAGATCAACCGCGTTTATCTCCTATTAAGGAACATTCTTCCGAAGTTGTTCAGACGACCTCGAGCCAAACCGAGGAAGGTACTCTGAACTAACCTCTTGTATATTTGGATTGAAGAGTCTGTGTTGAAATGTTGCTAATGACATGTCCTTTTCCTTTGATCAGTGATAGGAGTTGCACCAGCCGCGCCTCTTACCACCCAAGAATCAGGTCAAGCGCCAGGAGCCATCATCTCTGAGGCGACCTCCGTCGCGGCAATGGCACCAGTTGGAGTGACGCAGGGGAGCTCACTTTCTTTCGATGAGCAGATGATAAACGAGCTCCTTGGCCATCAAAGTGATCCTTTTGCGGACTTGCCATTCGGCTTGGGTGGTTTCACTGCTACTTCTGACGCCTTATCTCAGACTACTACGGCTCCTAGCGAAGCCAGAGCACAGCGGGAAGCGACGATGTTGGCCGAGATTAATGCCGAGATGACGGCCGCGGCGCACGGCGGCGAAGTAGATGGCGGAGCAGCAGCACAGTGCCCTACTCCTCTTATGATTGTGTCTCCTGGGGGTACACTTACTGATACTGATGTGCCAGTCCCTCCTCCGGCTGCGGAGTCTGTTCCTCCAACTCCTCCCGCGGGAAGCATCCCTATAGAGTCCAGCTCAGACGAGGACGTTGACATTATGCCTTCACCCGAAGGGAGCTTGCCTAAGGAGAAAGGCTCCAAGCGAAAGGGTACTGGTGGTTCCAGTAGCTCCTCGAGGAAGAAGAAGCTGAGGAAGCAGAATGATTAGACATTCTTTTCATAGGCAGTTAGGGACTTTTGTTATTTTCTCTGTCTTTCCCTTTTGTAGGCCGTGTTTAGATGCGGGTTCGGCCCCCGCTAGTAGGAACATTTTGGAAAAAACTCATGTATGAACCGTTGTTTTTGAGTTAGTTGGAATAAAATTTTGTTTTCTAGCTTCAGCTCATGTTCCTTTCTATGCTTGAATATCGCAGTGTTCGGACTTTGGTCCAGTGTACTTGCATTATCTGATTATTTCAAGAATAGCTCATTTTACTTGTTAAGTATGGAAATCTCGGACTTGAGTTGTGATAGGGGATCGCATCGGAGCTGAGCATCGCATAGTTCCGGGTAATGACTAACATTTGCCTCTGCCCCCAGTTCCGGGGTTAAGTTGTGATGATCAGCTTGTGATTGCACCAAGCGAGGACCGAGTGGTCGAACTACACTTGTTCTCTTATGAATCGTTTCATCCACACTCCGGGGATATATGTCATCTCGTAAGCGGTTGTTCGCACTCTGGGAACACGGAGTTGACCGATGTTTGTACTCCGTCTCGCACTCCGGGAGCATGGAGTTGGTCATTTATACTCCGCATCGCACTCTGGGAATGTGGAGTTGAATGTTTATGCTCCACTTCGCACTCTGGGAATATGGAGTTAAATGTTTATACTCCGCTTCGCACTCTGGGAATACGGAGTTGAATGTTTATACTCCGCCTCGCACTCTGGGAGCACGGAGTCGAATGTTTATACTCCACTTCGCACTCTGGGAATATGGAGTTAAATGTTTATACTCCGCCTCACACTCTGGGAATGCGGAGTTGAATGTTTATACTCCACTTCGCGCTCTGGGAATATGGAGTTGAATGTTTATACTCCGTCTCGCACTCTGGGAGCACGGAGTTGATTGTTTATACTCCACTTCGCACTCTGGGAATATGGAGTTGAATGTTTATACTCCGCCTCGCACTCTTGGAGCACGGAATTGATTGCAGGATTGTCGTGTGTCAACCCTATCAATATCGGTGTCATGGCTTGTCCCCGAGCTCGGGTTTCACCTAGTGAGTGGCCGGTCGTATCACAGCCACTCTCCATTTGAATAAGTCCCATTGCATTATGGGAATTAGCTCTTCGTGCATCGTGATGTTGTATATCGTACTTAATGAATCACAGCTTTGGCTCGAAGAAGTGGCATTTTATTGCTGAAATAAGAAAATGCGGCAAAGTCAGTTGCCTTATTACAAAATTCAAATTTCGAAATGCAGAAACAAATTGCTAAATAGAACGGAATAAATAAAGCCTGTCATATGTAATAGCGGCGGAGACTTTCGCTGTTCCAAGCCCTTGGTAAATCGAGACCGTCAACAGTCGACAGCTTGAATGTACCATCTCCGAGCTTTCGTGTAATTACATACGGTCCTCCCCAGTTCGGCTTCATGTGTGAAGGAACCGGGTAGATTCTCTTGAGTACGAGGTCGCCGAGTTCAAAGGTTCGAGGTCGAACTCTGTTGTTGTACAGTCGGGCGACCCGGCTTCGATGTGCGGCTGCTCTCAAATCAGCCTCTTCCCGTTTTTCATCCAATAGATCCAAAGACTCGGCCAGGAGTATAGCGTTTGTTTTTGGATCATAATAAGTCACGCGATGAGAGAGCACTTCTGTCTCGACCGGAATAACGGCCTCTGAGCCGTAAGATAGGGAAAACGGAGTGTGTCCGGTCGCGGTTTTGTGGGTCGTTCGATAGGCCCATAACGCCATAGGAAGTTCATCGACCCACTTGCCCCCAGCCTTCTCCAATCGTTTCTTCAGGATCGATTTTATAACTTTGTTGACAGCCTCAACTTGTCCATTCGCTTGTGGGTGTGCGACAGCCGAGAACTTTTTGCGGATATGAAACCGTTGACAGAAATTCTTGAATTCTGCACTCTCGAATTGGGCTCCGTTATCAGTGATGATAGTATGCGGGAGTCCAAATCGACAGATGATGTTGCGAACCACGAAATTTATCACTTTCTTTGTCGTAATGGTTGTAAGGGCTTCGGCTTCAGCCCACTTTGTGAAGTAGTCAACGACGACGATGGCGTATTTCGCACCGCCTTTTGCCAAAGGTAAAGCGCCGATGATGTCAATGCCCCACATTGCGAATGGCCAGGGACTGACCATTTGGGTTATTTCAGTAGGCGGAGCTCTCGGAACTCGGGCATGTATCTGGCATTTATCGCACTTCCGGGCATAGTTTGCCGCATCCCGGTTCACTGTCGGCCAGTAGTACCCATATCGGAGTATCTTCTTAGCGAGAGCTTGCCCTCCGGTATGATCGCCGCACTCTCCTTCGTGCACGTCATGTAACACTCGTTTGATTTCCTCGTGGGCGATACACCTGAGGAGAGGAACGGAATAACCTCTCCTGTACATGACTCCGTTTTGGATGACGAACCGCGAAGCTTTTCGCTGAATTTGTCTCTTCTCATTTCTAGGTTCAGGCAGCACCCCATTCTCAATGTAATTCCGATACGGAGTCATCCAAGATTCTCTACTGGGAGCGGTTTCAAATACAGAGTTCATTTCTATCCGATCGATGCTCGGAGTGGCCAAAGTTTCAACGGGGACAAGTCCCATTTGTTGCGCTTCACCTGTGCTAGCTAACTTTGCCAGTGAATCGGCTTTCTGATTGCGCTCCCGAGGCACATAATAGATGGCATAATAATCAAACTGGTTTAGTATTTCCTGAACTCGTGCCAAGTAAGCGGCCAGTCTTCGGTCTCTTGCCTGGTATTCTCCTCGTACTTGGCATACCACTAACTGTGAATCGCAATAAATTTCTACAGCGATAATTCTCAAATCTCTGGCAAGCTTTAGGCCGGTTAGGAGGGCTTCATATTCGGCTTCATTATTAGTTGCACGAAAGTCGAATTTAAGAGCATAACATATGGATCGGCCCTCGGGAGTCTCAAGTACAACCCCAGTGCCCGAACACCGGTCATTTGACGCACCATCAGTATACAGCTTCCAGATGTATTCGGGGGATTCGCTGGTCTCGGGTAAGTCTTCTGGAACGGTGAATTCAGCTATGAAATCAGCCAGGACTCTTCCTTGAATGGCCCTCCGCGGAGCGTTTGCGATATCAAATTGGCTTAGCTCAATGTTCCACTTGAGTAACCTACCGGACGTCTCAGGCCACGTGAGGACCTGTCGTAACGGCTGGTCGGTGTACACAGTAAGTGGATGAGCTTGGAAGTAAGGACGGAGCTTTCTTGAGGCAATGACCAAGCAATAGGCCAGTTTCTCCAGTCTCGGATAATTTCTTTCAGCTCCTGTTAGTCGCTTACTAACATAGTAGACCGGGTTTTGCACTTTGTCTTCTTCCCGGACTAGAGCAGCACTGATCGCATGTTCTGATACTGCCAGGTAGAGATATAGTTGCTCGTGGTCAACCGGTTTTGATAAGATCGGAGGTGTGGAGAGATGTTGAACTAATGATCGGAACGCGCCCTCACACTCCGTGGTCCATTCAAAGTTTCGTTTGCCCTTCCGGATCAGGTCGAAGAAAGGAATGCATTTATCGGTGGACTTTGAAATGAACCTGCTCAATGCTGCGACCTTCCCGTTAAGACTCTGGACTTGCTTTATAGTTCTAGGGGTTTGCAAATTTCTAATAGCCCAGATCTTCTCAGGATTCGCCTCTATTCCTCGAGCGTTGACGATGAACCCAAGGAATTTTCCGGATGCAACGCCAAAGTGACATTTGAGTGGGTTGAGCTTCATTCCGTACTCTCGGAGGATGTTGAACATTGAATTCAAATCTCTGACGTGATCGGTGGAGAATCGGGACTTCACCAGCATGTCATCCACGTAAACCTCCATGGTCTTCCCAATCTGATCAGCGAACATTCGGTTGACTAAGCGTTGGTATGTTGCTCCAGCGTTCTTTAGACCAAATGGCATGACTTTGTAACAATAGAGTCCCAGGTCGGTCACGAAGCTGGTATGTTCCTGATCAGGTAAATGCATGGGTATCTGATTGTAGCCGGAATAAGCGTCCATAAAGGATAGTAGTTCATGTCCGGCCGTTGAATCTACGAGCTGATCGATTCATGGAAGTGGGAAGCTATCTTTTGGACAGGCCTTGTTTAGGTCAGAATAATCAACACAGGTTCTCCACTTCCCGTTTGGTTTCCGAACTAGTACAGGGTTGGACACCCATTCTGGATACAAGGCATCTCGAATGAACCCATTCGATTGTAGTTTATCAACTTCCTCCTTAAGGGCGGCAGATCTCTCTGGATCCATACCGCGCCTTTTCTGCTTTACTGGGACATGTCGCGGATCTATATTCAGGGAGTGACTTGCAATGCTCGGCGAGATCCCACACATGTCAGAGTGTGTCCAGGCGAAGACGTCGAGATTCGCCCGAAGAAATTCGACCAATTCCTGCTGTGTCTGTTTGTTGAGTTGAGACCCAACTTTCAACATCTTTGAATCATCATCCTCACTGATTGGGACGTCCACAGTCAGTTCGGCGGGAGAAGCTTGACTCTCCGTTGATTCGTCTTTATCCTCGTTGTCCCTGGGGTCCAGGTCTTTCAGGAATTGGTCGTGGTGCCCGGGCCGAGGCCCAGGCATCAATTGTCAATTATCGACAGAACGGACGCAGAGAGATTTCTCTACGCCCTTTCACTTCTCTTTACGTTGCGCCCCGCGCAGCTCAGCAACATAACAAGCCCTTCCTGAGGCCTGATCTCCTTGAACAACTCCAATCCCATGATCAGTGGGAAATTTCAAAGTCAGACACCATGGGGCGATCGCCGCCCTGAACTCAGCTAAGGCTGGTCGACCCAGAAACGCATTATATGGCGAATCGATTTCTAGCACAACAAATTGTAACATTCGGACCCTCCGGCATTCTCCAACGCCAAACTCGACTGGGAGTTCAGTTATTCCGATGGGTATCGTGGCACTTCCGTTGAAACCATGGATTTTGGATAAACAGGGTTTCAAATCCTTTGTCTCCATCTTCATTAGATCGTAAGCCCGTTTAAGCAGGATGTTCACAGAGCTCCCACTGTCAACCAGGATCCTCTTCATCCAAGCAGGACCTACCTGGGCAGATATGACTAGTGGGTCGATTGTAGGGGCTTCGACTTTATCGGCGTCTCGGCTCCTGAACACGATATCATCGGACATTATCTTTTGTTGCTTCGCCGGGGTTCCATCCTCGCAATTACTATAACACTCGAAGTCCGCATGCCTGATAGAACTGGCATACGACTCCATTTCCCCCCAGCTTCTGTCTGCCGGATGGGGACCACCACTTATTGTGTTGATAACTAATCTCCCGCCCACGCGGGCGGGTTCCTCCTCTCTTTCCTGATTTTGTGAACGATTTTGATTTGAGGGGCCTGCTCCGCCAGACTGCGGCGCCCGTACAAACTGATCTAGCTTCCTCTCTCTAATCAGCTTCTCGATGAGGTCCTGTAAGTGCCGACACTCATTGGTATTGTGTCCATAGCTTTCATGGAACCTGTAGAATTTCCCTGTCTGAATCTGTCTCTCCGACGAGGGCTTCGGAGCAGGCTTCTTATACTGTACAGTGTTACAAGTCTGTAAGTATACGTTTTCCAATGACGTGTTTAGCGGCGTATAACTGTCAAACATCTGAGCTCTACGTCGTGGACCTCGGTTCTCGTCTCTCTTCTTATTCTGGCCATTGTTTCCTCTCTGCTGGGTTTGCTTGTTTTGTATATTCAGTTGAACTTTCCCGGAACTCTCGCCGGACTGTTTAACTGCCACATTGCTCTGTATTCCCTCAATGCTGGGCCTCGCATCGTCCTGCTTCCTAGACTGTTTTGCGTCCTCCTGCCGCAGGAATTGAGCGGCCTTGGAGTAAAAACGGTCCAATGATGCGGGCTGTTTTCCAGCTAGCCAGTTTCCGAATTCAGAATCAGGATCAATTCCCTTGGTCAGAGCCATCAAGATTGAATTATCGTTGGGATTGGTGATCTCGACGCATGCTGCGTGGAACCTCTCCAGGTAACGCTTGAGCGTTTCTCCAGGAGCTTGAGTGACGCTGGACAAGGTGTTGACGTCTTTTGGCCTAGCAACATGCATTCGGAATTGCTCCACAAACCTCTTGGCCAATTGATCGAATGAAGAAATTGATCTAGGTGGTAGGCGAGTAAACCACATTGTCGCGATTCCCCCTAGAGAGATGGGGAAACTCCGACACTTCACTGCATCGTCGGCCCTTGCAGCGCTCATCGACCACTCATATTTCAGAATATGCTGGTTGGGGTCACTATTCCCTTCATACATCGGGAGAGTCGGCATTCTGAATCGCCTAGGGGGTTCGGCATGTAACACTTCGTCTGTGAAAGGGGTATGACTACGGGAAATCCCCCAGTCATCATTGGTGAGCCCCTGACTCTCGCGGATCATCTGACGTATCATGGTTGATATATCGAAACGGGCAGATTCTGAGCGTGATGAGCTAAGGCGTGGTCGGGTTCCACGGTGCGAGTTGGGATCGGGCGCTGTCGACGATCCGTATCTCGCCTCCTTGGCTCAACGTCTTCTGGGACATAAGGTTCAGGAGTATGTCCTCGCTGTTGATTGATCGGCTCTGATTGATTTCGGGTATCGACCCTTGTCTCTGCTGCGGCGGTTGTGGCGCGGTTATCCGTGGTGTACTGTGGGGCAGTACCTCCTCGTGTTGAGGGACCCGTTTGGAAGCTGGTCGATGGTCCTACCCTCAGTTGCCCAACAGTTAAGGCGGGCTGATATTAAGCAGCTTGAGCGCGACTCCCCTCTAGTCGAGGACGGGTAGTTCGGTGGTGATAATCAGATGAAGCTGAGCTTTCGGTAGACGCTCTGGAGACATCATCTCTCCTGGACCTTCTGTGCCCCCGGCGGTTTAGCTGGTTGGTCAGCTCGATGTTGGCGCGCAACTGTTCCGCCAACTGCTGACGGCTTTGGGTCAGCTCCTGGAGCAATACCTGAAACTCCTGTCGGGTGACTAGCCCCGTTGAGTCTGAGTGAGTGGTATTGTCTTGATTGGAAGAAGGCGGCTGTGTGGGATTCTGCCTATCTCTGCCTTCTTGCTCTGAAGCGGTAGCGCCAGTTCTTGTGCTGACCATTCTCGGTGGTGGAGTCCTTTCCAAGATTTTGAGCAAATCTGAATAGAATGGAAGGATTCCGGACTGGATATCTGGATCTTCCTCTTGGATTTGTGCAATCCGGTATCGACGGCAGATCCAATGAGCAGGAGAAAAAGCTGGTTTTCTCAGTGAAAGCACCAAAGTGTTTGTACCAAAAATGGGCACAACACTCTTCGGGAGTTGTTTGAAGAGATAAAATGAAGATTATAAATGTAAAACAGAGGTTATCTAACAAAAACTCCAACAAACAGAAATGTAAAATGCACAGACAAGCAATTTAGAGTGGTTCGGCGTATTGCCTACGTCCACTATGAAGTTTTGATGATTTTATTGATTCTCTTTGAATGATTACAAGCGGTTACAGCAATGAACAACGGATTACAGATTAGAATTCGAAATTGTCAGCAAAAGTTTGATGCAAATCTCAATCCGGCAGAGTCTGGACGCTTCAGAGAAAAAAGATCCTTTCTCTGTTGATTCTGGGGCTCTATTTATAGGCGTAGGAGGCTCAGAATTCGCTCAAACTCCGGGAGACTTGGTCTGGCACGTGAGGGGGCCCACGCGACCGTTTCCAGAAAGTTTGGAGTCAATCTGCGATCGACATGAAGTCATTTCGTATCGATCAATATTACCTCCAATTGAGCTCAAATTTGGTGGAGATGTTCCTTGGTATGTGTGCAACCTTCAGTTAAAATTTCATGGTATTTGGATCAGTGGATTGAGAGATATCGTCGATACGAGATGATGTTCTTCGCTAGGCTGTCTGGTTCGAATCCATCTCTCCAAGCTGTGGGCTTCGAATCGATGGTGTCACGCGCCCCTGTGAAGACGTGGAACGCACACTTCGCCTTGATCCGGTCTTTACTCCGAGTCGACCGTGTCGACTCCATATATCTTGGCGCATTCGCATCGAGGGATGACGTGGTGCGCGCGCTTCGCCTCGATCCGGTCTCAGTGCCGTATTGACTGTTTCGATTCCAGGTATCTCGCCTCGTTTTCTTCGAGAGATGACACGTTATCCAAGCTGGTTGACCTGATGGATACGAGTAGGACTTCACCCATGGATACGAAGCAAACACTGGCTGATGGATACGAAGTAGACACTGAATGATGGATACGAAGCAAGCACTGGCCGATGGATACGAAGTAGACATTAAGTGATCGTTACGAACCAGGTGACTCATTGATGGATACGAGCAAGTCTTTCCGGTTGAAGGTTCTACCGATACGAGGCTTATAACTGTGTGGACTTAGTCATCCTGATTGACATGCGATCGATGGATGCGAAACGAGTGATGGACACAGACTGGTTGGATACGAAGCAAGATCCACTCACGGACACGAAATCACCGCTGATCTGATGGATGCGAAATCACCCATAGCGATGGATACGAAATCTGGGCCGGGCTGATTGATACAAAATCCATCGAGACGAATTCGATGGATTCGAAGCATGCTTAACTTCGATCGATACGAACTGCTGCTTCCCGATGGATACGAAAAGATGCTCTCCCCTTTGACTTGCATCCGTCATAACTCGAGCATATGAACTCGGATCGATCTGAAACTTGTAGCGTTGGTTTGCTTTACTTTCCCGATCATGTCTCATCGATTGGGGCTTGATCCGGACTTGGTCAAAATTCAACGATATCCATGACAAACGACATTTGGAATCCAACTCCTTGGTGTCCTGGCCTTGCCAAAAGGCGGGATAACACTATTCTATTATTTATATCAGTTTATCACACTGCAAGTTCCCTATAGATTAGAAATCACTATGGGTTGAAATGATACATACCCGAACGGACTTTAGAATAGGGAAAAATCGTTATGGGCTGAAATGAAAGGCCTGAACAGTTTTTATTTATTTTATTTAACTTGGGATTGCGGGTTTGAAATGATTGAACCCGGTTTTTCTTTGTAAACTGCGGATTGAAATAATACATATCTATATCACTTGACCTAGGCTAGAAAATTTTATATAGACCCGTGGTTTATATATTTTTCTGAAATTTTTAAATATTTTTAAAATATGAATATGATGATATTTTGATTTAAATTTTATTAAAATGATTTCTTTAAAATATTAGTGATTTTCTACAAATTAAATAAGTGAATTAAGTAAATGGTGAAGTAGAATTTGAAATATAAGTTAATTTTGGAATTTATGATTTTGTTTATAAATGGAATTTATGTAAAGTAAGAATATATGACAAATTTTGATTTAAAATGAATTTAATGATTTTATTAAGAAATAATGATTTTATAAAGTACTAATTATTTTGTATAAATTAAAATATGAAATAAATGAATGTTTAAGTTGAATTTTTTGAAATATAACTTAAATTGGGAAATTGTGAATTTTGTTAAAAGTGAAATTTTAATTAAGTAAAATAAATGGAAATAAGTTATATTTTGGAAATTTAAACTTAGTTGTTAAGTTAAGAATTTAATTAAAGAAATGGAAATTTGATTGTTATTTAATTTGATTTTTGTATGGAAATTTGACTTTATAAAATCATAGAAATAAAGGTATTTAAATGATTGTTTTTAAATGTGAAAATATATGATTTTATAAGTTAAAATGATTTATATTAAAAGTTAATTATGTGTGAAATTGTAAATAAAACTCTAAATTTGATTTGACAGCATTTTTTGAAATGTAATGTAAAGATATTACAGCATTGGAAAATGCTGTAGTTGTTTTAAATGAACCAAATAGCAAAGTTGAACTAAGGGTTATTATAGCACTTTGTTAGTGCTATAGTTGTTAAATTTAACTAAAATTTTAATTGAAACTAAATTAAGATATTACAGCATTTTAAATGCTGTCTTTTATTAATGAATTATTTTAAAACATAACATTTCGTAGCATTTTCTAAGTGCTGCGAAAGTTGAATTTTCTTTGTTTAATAAATTTCAAATGAATAAATGATCTTTGAAAAAGATTAAATTTTGGAAATTAAATATTTAATTATTAAATATAATGAATTGACTTTAAATGATTTAAATGGAATAGTTGATTTGGGAAATACAACTATTTTGAAATGTGATTAAATGGTATTTAAATTTAAATTAAATTCAATGATGTTTTGAAATGATATTTTGAAATGAATTTGAAATGATAATAAATCTTGGAATGAATAAATGAAGTTTATATTAGTATGAAAGATATTTGGTTTACTTGTAATTTGAATCTATTTAAAAGATATTGGACTTATGAAATATATGATATTAAAGCTTTGGAACTTATTTTATAATTTGAATAGTTATTTTGTGGATTAAATCTATATTTGAAATTTATAAGATTTGAAATGGTCTATGGAAATTTAATTGAAATAAATGATTGAATTTAATTGAAACTTTGGAAATTGAATACTTGATTTGAAAGTATAATAATTACACTTTTAAATGGTTTAAATGAATTATTTTGATTGAAATATAAACTATTTAAAAGGGTGACTTGAAATGATAATAAATGAATGATATCTTTGAATTTAAAAAGGTATTTAAAGTTGAATATTTGGATTTGAACTCAAATGATGATTTGAAATGAAGTTTTGAAAGGATATGATATTTTGATATATTAAAATGATTTGAAATGAAGTTTTGAAAGGATATGATATTTTGATATATTAAAATGATTTGAAATGAAGTTTTGAAAGGATATGATATTTTGATATATTAAAATGATTTGAAATGAAGTTTTGAATGGATATGATAGTTTGATATATTAAAATGATTTGAAATGAAGTTTTGAAAGGATATGATATTTTTCTATATTGAAATGATTTGAAATGAAGTTTTGAAATGATATGTTATTTTAAATATATTGAAATGGTTTGGAATTGATTTAATCTTCATTTTTATAAAGATTTGGATTTGAAATGATATTCTATTTTGAAGTATAAAATATTATTTTAAAATTATAACCACGGGTTATAATAACGATTGGTTGTTAAAGAGACCAGGATCGGATATGGACATACTCTCCGTCGATACCGAAAACCACTTTAACAACTGTGTACGCGGTGGAGTTTCCAGAATGAAGTAGGATGGTGGCGACGATCCTAAGGTATATACGTGGACCCAACTCCCGTGAGTTGGCATAAGGTGGCTAAAACCGGAGCGATTGACGGACCAGTGAGGTAGCACCTCTGATCGGACACACTTCTTTGATACCATTCTATTACTTGTGATTGATTTGGTGCGCACCCTTGATTTGGGAGTGTTGTTCGAGGTGGGAGGTAGTGGTTGCTATGCGTCACCACCAGTCCGGATGCGTAATTGGTATATCTACCCTGGCATTGCTTAGTTGTGCCGTGTCACCTACCATATCGAGCTTTACTACGAGTTTGAATTTCTCCCGTAGCCTGTGGAGTATCGAGGATAGCCCCCATTTTGGGAGTATACTAATACTGGATAGACTACTGGGACTATTACGTGTTAAGGTGGGAAATGTAAAGCCTTAATGCTATTTAAAAGTATGTTTATTTTATGATTAGACATTATTATAATAGCGAATATTACTATATAGTAGATAGTTTAACGGATCCTTAAAGAATGGGCGATCCCAAGCATTCTTTAAGTTACTTGTACCTTTATTACAGTTCACTTGAGTTGGTTTACATTGTATAAGTATGTATGTCCTGACTTGAGTGTTTGTGTTTTATTTACGCTCGGGTCAGCCCGAGTGTTCACAGATTTGGATTCCACTTTCTGGAGATTGGAATCGCTGGAGATTATCTGCTTATCTAGTTTTATCTATCTCAGTTCTGTTGTTTTATTCAGCTTGTACTTGGTTATCATATTGAGACTTCTGTTGTACTTTATTTCTTCTGTTGTATCTTATAAAACTCTGATATATTTACATAGTAGCTTCATGAACTACTATTTCTTTTACTTCCGCTGCACTTCTTACTCTGTGTCTGTGATATATGATTATTTATTTACTGTATATTCTGAGATTTGCCAAATTTTATTTACAACGCGGTATTTTGAGAAATTCAAGTCAGACATGTGCGGATGCGAATGGTTGAAAATATCGGATCGTTACAACCGTAGCCCGAGTCCTTATATATTGTTGTAACTGACCATTCCTCAAATGTTCATTTATGATATCCTTCAAATGCCTGCAGTCATTTATATTGTGCCCATCTAGCTTATGGAATAGGCAATGCATTCCTGATGCTCGCTCGTATTTGGAGGGTTCCCTTTTTGATGGCCTTTGATACTGAAGACATCATCTCTCCATTGCCTTTTCGCCATATTACTACCATCACTCATTTTTCGTTTGACTTTATCCTTCTTGTTTACATTCCCCGATGATCCTTCACTTTGCACAGCATTCACCTCCGGTTTGTTAGCTCATGCATCTTCCTGTGGCAGGAACCTTTTTGCTTCATGGTAAAACTCTTCTAGATCTATAGGTCATGCAAGTGAATCCTTGAACTTCATACCATCAGCAATTCCAGATACACCTGCTATCAAAACAATAGATGGATCTGGACTATCTACTGATGCCGTCGCAGCATTAAACCGTGTAAGAAAACTCCTCGGGGACTCTCCGGTCCTCTATTTCAATGTTGCCAAACTAACCACATTTTTAGGTCTTAAGATGTGAACCTTAAACTACCTCATAAAACCTTCCACCAATATTGTCCATGTGTTGATAGAGTTGCTTTCCAACTGCCTGAACCATAGTGCGGCTATATCCATCAAATACAAAGGGAAGCACCGTCCCATGACTTCCTCTAATTCCGCCAGTACTTTCATATGTCTCATGTATCTTGTCAAATTAACGGTGGGATCTGTTTTTCCATCATATGTCTCAAGCGTTGGTTGTTTAAATTCCATTAGATTCCTAGCTTGCTTAATCCTAGGAGCGAAGTGGCTCCTATTCACATCTTCCAGATCCCTATTAACCAATTTTCCTTTCATAGCCCATCTGATCACTTCCATCAGCTTGCCATTGTCATCAAGTGGTAGTCTTCGTCCATTGTCTCCGACCTACCCTCCGAGTCCTTGAGGGAATCCTGAAATCTGCTCTTCTGGATGACCTTCCATATTTCGATCAGTGCCAAGCTGCACAACATCGCCTGGTATCCTGCCTGAAATCGAGCCAACATGACCCAGGGGCATGCCCCCGAGTGCATAACGATTGGCACCGATCGCTCTATAATGATCGGCTGTAGTTTTGCCGATCGTTCCTGGTTGGTCAGGGCTGATCCAGGCGGTTCCACTCCATCCTACATCCTATTTGCTTCGTTTCTTTGGTTTTGATTCTAGATTTTCTTAGGTCCTGCTGCTCCAACTCTGCGACCCATATTTCCAGAATTCCCTGCTACTCCATTTCCTTGGTTTGCACTCTAGCTTGTTCAATCCATCGAAGTAGGTTCTGCATCATTTTCTCCTATCTCTTCACCATCCTTTCCTGCGTAGCAACCATCATTGTTTCCATCTTGTCTCTAGTAATGAAGATTGAGGTTCGATTAGCTCCCGAGGAAGCCACTTGACTCCCTTCATGATGGCTACTATCCGTTCTTTGTCTCCTTGTTGATTGCCTAGACATTGCTTCCTAGATCCATGTATCCAAGCCCTTAAATCTAAGATCTTAGCTTCCAAATTCGCAAGCAAAAGTTTTCTCAGTGAAAGCACCAAAACATTGATGTCAAAACTAACCACCACTACTCAGTTGCACATGAAAGCACCAAATTCCCTAAAAAATATCCAAATAAAAAGATAAACACGCAGATCATAGAATCAATAGCAAAAAAAGAGAGGAACATGCAAGTTTTATAGTGGTTCGGCTAACTCCAGCCTACGTCCACTCCAGAACAATCCTTTTTATTATACTGAAGTTTGATTTTTAGTTACAATCCAAAATTCCAGAATAAAAAAGTAAAATATGCCCTAGGTAGAAGATGAAGGGAAACATAATGAAGGTCCTCGTTATGAAGCCAAGCCTACTATATTTATAGCTGAAACTTTGGCTACAAGGCATTCTCACCAACATTGGCATAACATAATAATCGTCATGCATGATTCGTCCATGAGGATCGATCGGCTAACATACTGCCGATCCTTATTCCTTCATCCAACTCAAGGCCAAGCATCTTTGAAGAGCCCATCATGCTGATCCCTCCCTTTTCATGATGCTACATCGATCCATCTCTTTCCAATATCTTATACCGATCCATCCACCATAAAGCATGCCAATCCTCCTCCTTTATGAGAATACGCCGATCCTTGCTGATGTCGCTTAGAATGTACACCAATCCTTCTAGCTTTATTAGTGCATACCGACCATCTTGCTTAGGGTATTATGCTGATCCATAGTGCGCCGACCCATATTATGTCGATCCATATTATGCCGAACCTTCCCATCCAATCCTAACTCATTCGTACATAGCCCTTAACTTAACATGTAGATCCCTCCATATCTTAAATGCTATACCGATCCAAACTTTTCCAATCCATGCTATGCCAATCCTTCCCATGCCGATCCCTACTATGCTCTCCAAGCTATGCCGATCCTTACCTATGTCGATCCATACTATGCTAATCCAATCTGTGCCAATCCATATTACGCCGATCCATATTACGCGGATCCAAGTTAAGCCGATCCTTCCTTCCTAAGCATATATCCATATTTCAAGCACCCTGCATCATTTTTCTACCAACTACGTTTAATCCTGGTTTCATGTTATTATCTATAGCTGACTTCTGGACCCTACAATCATCACTCTGCACTCGATAATTGTGAATTTTGTTGGGTTAAATCCTCCTGTATGCTGCTTTGACAAAAAGCGGGTGAATAGTACTTAGGTTTTGCAACTTTGAAATTCTTGTATTTAGAGTAACCCTTTATACTATTCTTTTGATATTGTATATTATTGTTCTATTGTAATATTCTGATGTTGTGTTCTTCCTTTCTTATTCTATTATTTTTATTTTACCCTAAATTTTTTCTTTTTGACGCTTGGGTGTTCGGTAGACGAATACCATGAATGAATTAGTGTCGACATTCGAGGTTCGAAAAGTCTGGTCGTTACAAAATATGTGTTTTAATTAGATAGTGGAAGTTAAATTTAGCCTTTGAACAAACAGTTTTAGTACGGGAAAATTTGTTAGTTTTTAAAACACCTTTAGGAAAGCATTTTTATAATGGTAGCATGGTTTGGGAATACTTTGTAAATAAAGGAAGATTTTATTTACAAAAAGAGAAATTTTTGTTGGAAGGTGTTCTAATTGAAAATATTTTATGAAAAGATGTTTTGGTAGAAAATGTTTTATTTATAGAAATATTTTAATGCGATTATCTTGGCTAAAAATTGTTTTAACTTTGGAACACCTTTTAAACTTAAAACAACATATATATGATGAAATTTCTAATTTAGCATATACTTTGAAATAAAGTAACAAATCAAAGCCTAAATTTAATTTAAAATTAAACCCAAGGGTTGGTGATATTTTGCAAAAAGTCCAGTTATGTTTATAAAGTTTTTTTTGAATTTTCAAATAGAAGTATGCAATAACAAAAAGATTGTATTCAAAATAACAAACACCAAACATATATATACAAACATTAATAAACTACATGTGTTTCCCATTTGAATCAGTATAGAATTATATTATTAATTAAAATTAAATTTCAATCTTTTTTCTATTTAAACGGAAAATTTACAATAATTACAAAAATA
Source organism: Allium fistulosum (assembly GCA_030737815.1). Classification (NCBI taxonomy): domain Eukaryota; kingdom Viridiplantae; phylum Streptophyta; class Magnoliopsida; order Asparagales; family Amaryllidaceae; genus Allium; species Allium fistulosum. The sequence continues at coordinate 1,184,092,067 of CM060903.1, forward strand.
AATAGGACAAATCATGCATATATAATATATGTATGTGTGTTACAAAGGTTTCAGATCTAAACTACATAGATAACATGAACAATTAATCAAATGTGAAAATATATTATGTAGATCTAATGATGACAAGATGAATAGGTAAGGAATTGAAGTATATCTTAAAACAGATCCAAGCAATAACTACATGGTGAACATGTATAATTAACTAGGACGCAGTAAAAGGGGATCTAATCTATGTAACCAAATAAACAAATATTCAGATGAGCTGAAATATGCATTAGATCCAAATCGTATGAACAAGGTGAATGATGAATAAATGAAATTAGAATTATTACCTTGAGATATTGCCAAGAGAATCCACCTTGAATGAAGAAATCTTCTTAAAACTCCAATATCCACACACAATCCTTACAAGAGATGGATGAACCACTTGTCCTTTATTTTATTTGATGTTTTTTTATTTGGAGTTGAAATATTTTGGAAACCTTTTTTTTCAATGGAAGGTTAGGAGGTGAGAAGAGATAAAAATGAATGAGAAAGAATGAATTGTCTATAGAGAATGAATTAGAGAATATGTTTTAATTAAAAGAACGAAACCTTTCACATTCATTAATTAAAACTTCTCGAAATAATTTACTTGATTATATCTCTCTCCACTCCTCTCTCTTTACATGGCATGGTTAAAATTAAGTTCCATTAAATGACATATAATTTCCATAAATCACTTCATGCAATTAACTTTTATATAAACCCGTTTAAAATTACATCGATATTGAATATCAATCGTGCAAATATAACTTTTATAAATGCATTAAAATAATTATAAACAACTCCCAAACATCAACCAAAATAAATATCAATTAATATTTCTTAAATATTAATTAATTTAATTAATCTACAATATTTTATAAATTAATTAAATCATGTGGTTTTACGAAAAAAGTATTATTACGGTTGTGTGACTTAAAGTTGTAAATTCAGCCATCGATTAATATCGAACAATTCGAATATTAATGTATACACGTCATCTTAGCTAGTGGTATAATATTTTGAATGAATTTTTCCCTTACATATTTTGGTAAATTCCAATTTTACTTATTAAAAGTGGTACCCGGTAGTCATAGTTATTTACACCAAATTTCTTCGTCCAGACTATATCACTTTGGACTTACGGAATTTGGTAATGGTTAAAATTCCAATATCATCCATATTCAACTCAGTAATCCAAATACAAATTCTTTAATAATAACAATTATTATTAACCAAACTACTCTGGCCAGAGATTTTGACTTTGAGTTGACTTCAGTTGATTGTGATACTAATCCCACATAACTGAGGAGACAAATCCTCTCTTGAATAGTGTTTCACTTCCAATACTTCCACTCGACCCAACTATAGTCGTTCAATGGTCGATGTGCAACAATTTAACTATAATCAAAGTGAAATTTTCATATCGAAGATTAATAGTATTCTCAAGTCCGAAGAACTCTGTAAAGTAGTCACTTTGATATTTTCTAATGACCTTAGGTATACTAACCAATAGACAACTATCGAATGAGTCATTCCATATTTATCTAATAACTATCAGTATGTAACCTTGTGGTGCCTCCAGTAGCTATAAGTAATACACTGCCCAATATTGGGAGAGTACTGCATACTCTAGTCACAACGGAAGCATCGATGTCCAGTCTCGATATATCTTGATTAGGAATATTTAAAATGTTGTGCTTGTAATATTTGTGATATAATACTCATGGCCACAGCTATTTGTAACTACTATCACAAACCCATTATTTATGGACTTTTTGACATATATACTTAAATTAACTAATTGATTATTTTTAACATTTATAACAACTATAGAACAGAGAGGAAACATCTTTTATTTTGAATAGGGTTGGTTAGCGAGTTAGACTTATGTAACAAATTACATAATTGTCCCAAGGGCATGCCCCTAACTCTATCAGTCTCCCACCTGCACTTGTGGTCAATTATGGAATCTTATTCCAACTTCTCCAATCGATTTCTTCAAAACTAATCGGGTCAGTCTCTCGGTGAACGGGTATGGTATTATTTTCGATTATCTACTATGTCAATCAACTCTCTCCAATACTGATAAACTGCCTTTATCATGTAGAACAATTTGGGGTATGTCTCTCGACCTCTAGTGAGCTCTAAGTTCTGTTATGAACTATATCATGAGGTTGTTATCCTATAACAATATTATGAGATTCTAAACATTTGGAATCACCCTCAACTCAATTGTAAATGTGTGCATTTATTTTGTATATACATACTTTTATTATGGCAATTTTTTAGGCAATGTATTTAGCCATTTAGTGAGTCATCCACAATCTCTCATTTGGAACATTTCCAACTTAAAGCTTCTTAACCAAGCTTTGAACATGAATTTTATATTGACATATCATACTTAATATCACATATGAAGTTTGAGTTCGAATAGTCCTTTATAAGGAGTTCCTTATTTCTATAAACAATTCTTCTGTATTCTGTAAATACACGAGAACACTATAAACTATCATTTAGTTAATTTAGATTTGATATTTGCTTCGTCTATCAAATATATATATATATAATCACAATATCATAGATAACATAAGACGTAAGATAATTCTTATTATCGGTGCATAAGGAGTCCATCTCACATGTTTTTAAATTGAATATTTTATAAGATGTTTCTGCATATCATTTGGGGCATTCCCAATGTCCTTTATACTCGCTATAAAAACATCATTTGAAAATCCAATGTCGAGTAATAAAATAACTAAAAACCGATTTTAACAAAAGTGCATTGTTAACAATCAGCAACGTGCAAAAATATCAATGTACCTTCAACATTCTTTCTTATGGCACACGCTTCCTCTGCATTTTGATTGAAATCAAACTCTTTGATATTTCTATCAAAATACTTGTTCAATTTTGATGCTTTGGTTCTGGAATCATATCCCAAACTCACAAATTCAATATTGCTCCCACTGGTTTCAAAACACCTTTGTTATTATGTACAAATAGATTAGTCTAAGTTTTTATTTAGAATTTTTTGTTTCAACACATATATGCCAAAAAAGTCATACAAGAAGATCATCTTGTAGGTATAATTCGAATCAACTTAAGCACATTGTATGGAGAATCTGTTATGCTAATTTCATCAATTAAAAGTTATGATTTTATTCTTGTCATGAGGCTCGCCATATTCCAACAACATTTTCCTTTCTCTTAAAGGCAAATTTGCGATCGATAGGTCAAATCCCTTCGATTTCAACTATCAAAATCATATTTTGGTAATGTACTTGAATCTATTTCGGGTTTGCGCATCATACCATATCATAGAGTTAATACTCTAATGGTTTAACTAAATAACGAGGATTATTTATTATTGGCAATAATAAAGAAACTCGTAGTTTCTTCTTTAATGTGAAAGAATAATCATTAGACACTATAATGTTGCATGTTCATTTATGTTTGGTTGATTTCATTTCATCCCTTGCAATCCGTTTTATCCTTGGATCGTATCTAAACACATTTTAGTACCAATGATTTCTTAAAGAAATTCATTTGCTATGAAGTTGGTTTTTCTTGAAACAAATTTTTTTTATTACTGCAACAAAATAGACATTCATACACATTTTATTAATTGCCATACATAAAATTGACTTGGTATTAGTTCGCAATATTTATGTTCATAACATAAATCAATCACCCAATGACTATTATCCCCAAACTCCTTTAGGGAGATTCATACAAGACTTCTGAAACACCCCACACCCCTTAACATATCCAAAACGACACATTAAAAGGCGTGGTGCATTGTAGGTATAAGTAAAACTAACAGAGACGAAGATTCACAAGACAAAAATAGGTAAAAACAGCAGAAACTAGAATAATAACTTATTTAAAATAAAACTTTCATAATTGCTTCATAAATGAGTCAAATACCAAATAAAACATCCATATCTCAAAACCCATTATGTATTATGAAATAAAAATTCATAGTCTCAAAATCAGAGTACATAATATCCCTCATAATAAGCCAGTATATAGTTAGAACAAAAGCTGAAAGAAAAGAAATACATGGCAGAAAACACCTCCAAGAAAACCGCCAAGCAACTGCAATCTACCGACCTCTCCCTTGATTGCCTATGGGGGGGAAGGGGAAAATAGAGGAGCGGGTCAGACTAAAAGTCTGGTGAATGATAGTAATTACTAGAGTCTTTAAGCAAGATAAAAGTAATAGACTCTACAACAGTTCTAGCATGAATAAGGATAACAACGAAAATAGGAAAGAAATAAACTGGAAATAAGTACGATTAAATATTGCTCAATTAAGATAGGTTAACTTTGATTGCTTGCACTTGTCCATGATTTTTGCTTTAATTAGGTTGAATTCATATGTAATTAGGATGTGACCCTAATTCTACCCTTTTTGATCGGCCTGCTACTCCATAGACCTTACTGTGAACCAACCGCTATATAACTCCCTACACAGCAGCCAATGGTATCTATGGAAGATGCACAGAGCAACCACTATGGATCCGAACGACATATATAGCTCCCTACACAAAAGGCAATGGTGTCTACGAAAGACACTCATACTAAGCGCTTAGAACTCATAGCTATTACTGAGCACCCGAATGGAAGTCGCACGCGTAACTGCCACCACGCCCATGCTACCTTTTTCTCCACCTATTGGGTCTTCTTATTACCTCAACATCCAGCATAAGCGTGCCCATCATCCCACTTCAGGCTAACATGGGATCACCGTGTGTCCATAGAATCTATAGGGGAAATGCTGTTGGTACTGGCCCTTCATCCAAACAATATCTAGTTGCGCCCCTTATCCAAATCTCCCGTGATTTGGACTTCTATTTGACCAATTGCTACCATTCTTAGCATAAGCATGCCCTCATCTGACTTCAGACTAATGTGAGACACTGTTTTGTCTAATAGGGTATCTATTTGGTACAGGTCCTACTTTCATCTTTGCGTATTAAATTAGATAAATTATTTAAATAAGCCTTTATTATCATTTTTACTTTCTATGCTTATTAATTTATTCCAAGTCTTAAAATAAGCCCCATTCTATTCTTTTTCTTGTTATAACCTACGTTATAATCATGCTTATTACTTAACCCAAGGTTTAAGTGTGAAAATAAGCTATTTCATCCTTTACTCTTTAGTTATAATTCCACGTTATAACTAAGCCAATTAATTAGTCCTATTCTAATCATATTTAGGCGTAATTTCGGTCCAATTCCATTTATATTACAGTCTTTATAATTTACATCTCATAATTATAAATAGGCCAGTCTCTTTAATTCAGTCCAATTAATTCATAATTAGGCATAATTTCAGTCTTAATTCCATTTTATTACAGTCTTTATAATTTACATCTTATTTTTCGTTATTTAGAATTCCTATAATTTAATCCAATTTTGTGTTAGTTCTATTCTAATTCATACGCGAAGAAGAAGGAGAAATAAAAGAAAACTGAAAATAGAAGATAATCCAAAGCATAGAAAGAAGATGTAAATAACATATAAATAACCGTAAACAAACTAAAATACTGTAAATAAACGAAAATGCTATAATTAACAGAAATAAACTAAAAATACTGAAAAGAATAGCTGAAAGGAAATAGAATGAAAATAATTCTAAAAACTGTAAATAAACTACTAAAAAGGCTATTCCAAAAATCATAGTAAAACTACAACTATTGGAAACCCTATTATTTTAAATTACTTAAAGAAATCTTAAAATAATTACAATCACTCACCTCCGGTCCTAAGCTTTTCCTTTGGTCTTCCCGGATCCACTTGAAGTTGCAAAATAATTTAATTTATAATGATTTTCTCCTTTGGAAAAATTATTCCATTTAGGGTCCTTCCTAGAAAGGTGAACCCAATTGGAGAAAACCTAGAATGAGAAAAAGTGTTAGGTCTAGAGGTATATTTATAGGTATAGAAGTGGATCTCGGACCGTTGGATTTGGAGATTCAATAGGATGCAACAATGTCATAGGCTGAATAGGGGCCATCGAATGCAGAGACAGAGGGACCAGATCAGTTAAAACGATGCAAAATACGTTGGTTAGGGGCTCTGGAACGTTCGAACGAGCGAACGTTCGTTCGCTTACCAAAAAGCAAGGCGGGTCGACCTTAAGGTTGACCGCCCAATTTGCTAGGTCGACCGGCCGATCGACCTAGGCAGTGGGATGGTCGACCTCTTGGTCGACCTCCCCATATTTTTTTTTCCGATTCTTGTTTATTTAATAACCTGTTCATATTAGCTCAGTTTCTGATGTTCTATATATGGAAATTGACCAGAAAATTACTATGGATTAAATGATGCAACTACCGTGGCTCAATTTTGATAATTTTACAAAGTTATTTTATCATTTCATTTATTCGTAAATTAATTATTATAGTTTAATTTTCCAGGTTGTTACATTCTCCCCTCCTTAAGGTATTTCGTCCCCGAAATCTCTAAGGATAAAAGAATTTACTATATGTTTTCATCCAATTCTACAACCAACTACTCAATCATCAACCATTCATCCATTGTCCTTAAGTTTTTCTAATGCAATTTATGATACTTATGCAATTTATGATACTTATGCAATTAGTGTAGTGTAAATGTTCCTAACTAATGCAAAAGATTTGGCGGTCCACTGACCCAGTTGACCTCCTTTTATGCAATCATGTCCGTGCCATGTATCCAAATGAATGCAAAAATTCCCTAATGATAATTGATAATTCTACATGCATGCTTCAAACATCATACAAATGAACAATCATGTGATAACCATCCATTTATAGCAACCATTGAAGTAAAATAAAAATGCGCACACATCCATATGCATATGCTCTAGTGTCCTAGTTAGGCCGATCCCTAAGGAATAATAGTGCCTAGTGTACCTATATGCGTCCATAACATCCATTAGCAAACATTTGTAATCATTAGCATACATCATTCATAACAAGTTCTATTAACATGTTTGCATCAAATCCTACCATCCATAGGTTAAATCCTAAGTTCTACCCTCCCAAAGGATAATAAAGGAAAGAACCTATTCAAAACTAAAGATGGAAAAAGAAAATTCTAAAACCTATTATCAAAGAGACATGGATATGAGATACGAATTTTCTCCTAATCAAATTAGTCTTCTCCGAAATTTCTCTAACCATGTCAGAACCAAGAAGCAACCTTTCCGTAGACTCCAACCAACATGAACCTTTTAAAAGAGAATTTCATGTTTATATGAAATTACAAGGAACTTATTTTATATTTTTTCGATATAGGCTATACAAAATATGATGCTTTTCATACCTTGTATATCTCTTTCATGTATTCTTTGTAACTTGCACAAAACATTTTTATCAATTTCATAGAAAATCATACCATTATTCTTTTCATTCCAGTAGATTAAAATATGTTTAAATTATATTCTTCCATGATAAATATTTTCTAATATCTAACTTACACATTTTCCTTTCATAAAAACTCATCTTCAAAATTGTTTTAATATTTCCATAACCACAAAAACACTTCCTTATACTTATTAATAATAAGTGTACTTTACAAACCATTTTGTTTCTAAACTTACAAATTATCGTTTAAAATACATTTTTATTTGGGTTTAAACGGATGTTACGTAAAACACCATTACTACAACCCAAAAAAAACTAGTGTATGGATTTAAATAAATACCAATAAATCTCATATACCTATGTAAAAATATTTCTCTTGAGAGTCACTTACTATAACAATAGTGTTATAGCCTATGCTCCACTTATTTTCTACGAAAACATTTATTACAACAATAAAGGTTGTAATCTACGTTTTCGATACTTGATACACTCTATGTTTTTATGTTTAAAATTTTTGTTTACTTACAATGAAACTAGTGATATATATATATATATATATATATATATATATATATATATATATATATATATATATGTACTCCATAATTATTCAAAAAGAATTCCAATTTTTCATTATATAAAAACCAACTTAAATTTCACACCATTCTTCAAAAACCCCATGTTTATTTTCTGAAAGAAAATATTAACAATGAAAATTTTCAATTCCAACAATTACTATATTTTTTTCAACTTTTTAAATCTCGAAATTTCATTTTATTGGGCTTAGCATAAAGTGGGTCTTCCTACTTACTACCCTCGGAGTACTTTTCCCAAACTAAAGGCTTTTACTCCTATTCCTCTTGTACACTCAAATTTGTTCTAAGGCATCTCCGTCATATCCACTTATTTGAGACAATTATAATTTCTGCAATTACCTACACAGGGACTTTCTTCTCTACTTATCTACTGAATTTTATTGTACATCTCTAAGCTTTGCCTACCTCTCTTTGGATTTCCATAATCCCAATCCTAAATGTACAAAACTATCTCTTAAATTCCTATCATGTCATTATGCCCCAATAAACGCACTTCAAAAGTGATACTTCAAGAACTCTGCTCTCAACTGACGAACACAAAGCGTATAAAGAACCTCCTTTAGATGAATAACATGCTCTTCCATACTTCTTGGAAAACACCAAAATGTCGACCATGAATACCACCACGAACTTTATTTTAGTACATCTCTAAAAACATGGTTTATCAAATCTATAGAATAGGCTGGGACATTGGTTAGCCCAAAAGTCATGACTAACCACTCAAAGAATCCGTCTGGTGTCCTAAATGCAGTCTTATCAATGTTTTCATCAGCGACCCTAAGCTGATGAAATCCAGTGGCTAAATCTAGCTAGGAGAATGCTAAAGAGCCAACTAACTGGTTGAAAAGATCATCTATCCTAGCGAGTGGATAATGGTTCTTCTTTGTGAGCTTATTCAATTCTCTATAGTCAATGTAAAGTCAAAGAGAACCACCTATTTTGGTAGCGGAGACGACTGGCACTCCCTATTCCAATATGTTTCTTCTTATGAAACCTTTATCTAAAGCTCACGGATCTGCTTGCTCAATTCCTTCCTTTCCCTAGGCGCCATATGCCCTACGAGTAATGCTACTGGCTAGCCAAATAAATCCTAAAGTCAATCATTCTCTTAGGGGGGTAATCCCCTAACCTCCTCAAAGATGTGTGGAAAAATCTCTGATGACAGGAACCGAATCCAACTCTGATAATGATGAATCGAGGGAATAAAGGAAGCTCAACATAACTGACCCTTGCTAGTTGCAAGAAATCTTAAGAGTCCTACTGATGCATGTCTCTAGTCTAACGACTCTCCCTTCGCAATCTAATATAGCTCCATATGTGGATAGCCAATCTATTCCAAAAATCATCCCATATCCCGAAAATCCCAAAATATGTCATAGTCAAATTCTACGCCTAGGATATAAATTTTCAAAGCCCTAAAAACCATAGGCAAGAGTGCCGATCCTCCCATGGGGTTTGAAACAACAATGAGGTCTAGTACTAAAGAGATGTCTAAGTGAAAATAATCTACTAAAGAACTAGAGATGAAAGAGTGTGATGCTATAGGATTGAAAAGAGTCTGAATGGGAAACTCAAAAATAGAAATCAAATTTTCCTACCTTGATACGGTTCACTGCTGGAAGGTGTTGCATCTAAAGCCTGAATCTGCGCTGCAGATGCACTCGCTCCCTGCCTCATCTTATGAGGACAAAACTTACTAAAGTGACCAAGCTGTCCAAAATTGAAACACCTTCCCTTTATTCCTGCCTTCTTGCAGTCTTTGCGTAATGACCATTCATTCTACAGTGCTTACATTTTCCATTTTTCTTGATTCGCTTCTGAGGTCCCCTTTCTTTCCTCTTATTCTTTTTGTCCTTCCACCATGGCTTCTTAGAGCCTGTAGGAACTGCCCTAATCTCTTCATCCAGTTGCCAAGATATAGGTTGACCACTCTGTCAGTCCTCCAATCACAACCGCTTAAACTTTCGCTCCATATCTTCCAACCTAGCTTGTGTCTCCTTGAAATCCTTCATGCCAGAAAATGTTTCGCCCTCTATGCTAGAGAAATCCTTGCATAGCTTAGAAAAATCGGCTGGCGTAGGTGGATTAAAGGGATTTCCACCTACCGGTGTTGTATTGGGCGCTTGCCCTTGCACCTCTAGTACCGTAGCTCTACGGAGCCAGTCAGCCATACTAAGCAAAGAAAATGAAACTTAGGCTCGAAAGAATCGAATGAAGGTTGAACTGGACTTTAAGGGAACTTTTATAAAAACTCTTTTATACTTAAAAACTATTTCTAAGAGTTCTTTTCTGAAAAATACTTTTAAAACAAGTTATTTTGGAAAATACTTTACTTTTAAAAAAAAATTTAGGAATCCTATAACCTTAGGCTCTGATACTAAGTAAAACACCCCATACCCCTTTAGTATACCCAAAAGGATACATAAAAGGCGTGGTACGTTGTAGGTATAAGTAAAACTAACAGAGACTAAGATTCACAAGACAAAAATAGGTAAAAACAGCGGAAACTAGAATAATAACTTATTTAAAATAAAACTTTCATAATTGCTTCATAAATGAGTCAAATACCAAATACAACGTCCATATCTCAAAACCTATCATGCCTTATGAAATATAAATTCATAGTCTCAAAATCAGAGAACATAATATCCCTCATAATAAGCCAATACATAGATAGAACAAAAGCTGAAAGAAAAGAAATACATGGCAGAAAACACCTCCAAGAAAACCGCCAAGCAACTACAATATACCGACCTCTCCCTTGATTGCCTATGGGGGGGAAGGGGAAAATAGAGGAGTGGGTCAGACTAAAAGTCTGGTGAATGATAGTAATTACTAGAGTCTTTAAGCAAGATAAAAGTAATAGACTCTATAACAGTTCTAGCATAAATAAGGATAACAACGGAAATAGAAAGAAATAAACTGGAAATAAGTACGATTAAATATTGCTCAATTAATAAGATATGTTAATTTTGATTGCTTGCACTTGTCCATGATTTTTGCTTTAATTAGGCTGAATTCCTAATCCTGTAATTTGGATGTGACCCTAATTCTACCCTTTTTGATCGGCCTGCTACTCCATAGACCTTACTATGGACCAACCGCTATATAACTCCCTACACAGCAGCCAATGGTATATATGGAAGATGCACAGAGCAACCACTATGGATCCGGACGACATATATAGCTCCCTACACAGAAGGCAATGGTGTCTACGAAAGACACTCATACTAAGCGCTTGGAACTCATAGCTATTACTGAGCACCCGAATGGAAGTCGCACGCGTAACTGCCACCATGTCCATGCTACCTTTTTCTCCACCTATTGGGTCTTTTTATTACCTCAATATCTAGCATAAGCGTGCCCCTCATCCCACTTCAGGCTAACGTGAGATCACCGTGTGTCTATAGAACCTATAGGGGAACTGCTGTTGGTACTGGCCCTTCATCCAAACAATATCTAGTTGCGCCCCTTATCCAAATCTCCCGTGATTTGGACTTCTATTTGACCAATTGCTACCATTCTTAGCATAAGCGTGCCCTCATCTCACTTCAGACTAATGTGAGACACCGTTTTTTCTAATAGGGAATGCTATTTGGTACATGTCCTACTTTCATCTTTGCTTATTAACTTAGATAAATTATTTAAATAAGCCTTTATTATCATTTTTACTTTCTACGCTTATTAATTTATCCCAAGTCTTAAAATAAGCCCCATTCCATTCTTTTTTTTATTATAACCTACGTTATAATCATGCTTATTACTTAACCCAAGGTCTAAGTGTGAAAATAAGCACTTTCATCTTTTACTCTTTAGTTATAATTCTACATTATAAATAAACCAATTAATTAGTCCAATTCTAATCATAATTAGGCATAATTTCAGTCCAATTCCATTTATATTATAGTCTTTATAATTTACATCTCATAATTATAAATAGGCCAATCTCTTTAATTCAGTCCAATTAATATCATAATTAGGCATAATTTTAGTCTTAATTCCATTTTATTATAGTCTTTATAATTTACATCTTATTTTTCGTTATTTTGGAATTCTTATAATTTAATCCAATTTCATGTTAATTCTATTCTAATTCGTATGTAGAGAAAAAGGAGAAATAAAAAAACTGAAAATAGAAGATAATCCAAAGCGTAGAAAGATGTAAATAATGTATAAATAATATTAAATAAACTAAAATACTGTAAATAAACTGTAAATAAATGGAAAAGATATAATTAACAAAAATAAACTAAAATTACTGAAAAGAATAGCTGAAAGGAAATAGATTGATAATAATTCTAGAAACTATAAATAAACTACTAAAAAGCTATTCCAAAAATCATAGTAAAACTACAACTATTGGAAACCCTATTATTTTAAATTACTTGAAGAAATCTTAAAATAATTACAATCACTCACCTTCGGTCCTAAGCTTTTCCTTTGGTCTTCCCGGATCCACTTGGAGTTGTAAAATAATTTATTTTATTCCGATTTTCTTCTTTGAAAAAATTATTCCGTTTAGGGCCCTTCCTAGAAAGGTGAACCCAATTGTAGAAAACCTAGAATGAGAAAAAGTTTAGGTCTAGGAGTTTATTTATAGGTGTAGAAGTGGATCTCGGACCATTGGATTTGTAGATTGAATAGGATGCAACCACGTCATAGGCTGAATAGGGGCCATCGGATGCAGAAACGGAGGGAACAAATCAGTTAAAACGATGCAAAATACATCGGTTAGGGGCTCTGGAACGTTCGAACGAACGAACATTCGTTCAATTGCCAGAAAGCAAGGCGGGTCGACCTCTTGGTCAACCTCCCCATATATTATTATTATTGTTGTTATTTTTTGATTCTTATTTATTTAATAACTTGTTCATATTAGCTCGATTTTTGACATTATATATATGGAAATTGACCAGAAAATTACCACAGACACAATGGTGCAACTCCCGTGGCTCAATTCTGATAATTTCACAAAGTTATTTTATCATTTCATATATTCGTTAATTAATTATTATAGTTTAATTTTTCAGGTTATTACAACTTCTTATGTACAAATATTACGTGTGGTCCTTCGACTCACACAACTCACCAACACGTTGGCCTAGGGCATTATGGGTTTCTAATAAATCCATATCTTATACGACTTTGTAAACTATCCTTCGAATGATATCAGTCTTAGCCATTTGTACTATTCTTAAGTACGCACCTTATAGAATGAATTTAACTCAACTTCACTCTTCATTTAATCATCATTTGTCTAACAAAGTTTGGTTACTCTTTATCAATACATCATTATGTATTATAAGAGGGATGACACTTAAGATTGAATCTTAGTTAATTTTAGGTACGTTTGGAAATCCTTCCAATATACTCGCCTATTCGATCAAATCTTCATCGTTTCCGCATATTATTTTTCTTCCATTTTATATTCTATAAACTTATCATAGACATGCTTAGTCTATCATTTACATTCATAATCATATAATCGAAGAATTACTTCTCAGAAACATGGCTTAGTGTATAATTCACAAAAATTGTAAATAATTTTAGATACTTCAGTATATTTCCAATGCATCACTTTTTTAATGAAAACAAATACCGCAATATAGTTTTATTTCATAACGAATATTCAAAATATTATCATCAAAATAAAACTATGTTTATTTTTCAATCATCATCGAAAAACAAATATTATTTCATTAATAATGTGCGCCTGTGGTACATTTTACAAAAACTATTTTCAAAATTAATGCTATCAATAAGTGCTATGTGTTAATAAAAAGTACAACAATAAAAAATTTGCTTCCTCTCATCAATGGTCGCTGCTGTTCGTTAATCCAAATCATCTCGTTTTTTCTTCCCATCCATTCGCTTCAATCTACTGCTTCTTTCAATCGTCTCATCTTGCTCTCTTACTTGTCCTTCCTCTTCATGGCTTACACAAACAGCATGATAACTCCACCATCGTCCGCAACAAGATTGGGTCATGCCTTTAGTGTTCCATCCATTCCGTCCGACCTTGGTTTGTCTTCGCCTAAATACTTTGCTTCGTTCTTTGAGTTTCCCCCTTTGGGTTCTTCTTCTTCAGCACGTTCAAATAAATTTATAAACCTAGCTACTAAGATCCGCTTCTGTTAACAGCTAATGCATTCATGTTGCTTGACACTTCTTTGAAGAATTATGACTTGAGAAGCTCTCATGTTTCTGGCATGCCTCTTAGTGCTGTCATGTTTGGGATTAATTCTCCATCACCTATGTTGGGTATTGTCTCTGTGTTGGGCCAGTGGAAAGAAACTAGTTATTGCACCATTGGTATTGCATTGGTAGTGCTAACATGGTTGATGGTGTGAATGAAAACACAAAGACTGTTCAATTATGTAGTAACTTAAGCATTCAAACTGCTTATTTTACTGACCAACCGAATACTACTGCTACTCCTAATTTTGTGAAACCTTATTCAAGGGAAGTGTTTGCTTACTCCTTGTCTAATATGCTTTGGGTTCTTCTTCCATGTCTAATAGTAAGTGGTCGTCACATTTTTATGCAATGCCGAGGAATGCGGATGAACACATACCTCGTTCTTTTGATGTTGAGGAGGTGGATGGTGCAATGGTGTCCCATCAGAGTTTTTGGAAGCAGGAGCTGTTTTTTGGTCATAGTATCTACTGTGGTTTTTACTTAGTTCTAATCCTCCTTATCAAGCAGTCCATGATCATTACCATCAGCGTTGGAATATTGAGGGTAGAGTCTATGTGCACTTTGATAATAGCTTGTTCTTTTTCAAGTTCTCCATAAAGGAAGAAAGGCTCCGAGTTCTTGAGGTAGATTCCTCCACTATAGTAGGTCAACCTTTCTTTATTACCCCATGAGTCTAATGGTGTATAAAGCTAAAGAACATATTCTCTCTATTTCGGTATGGGCACATTTCTCTCATATCCCATCTGTCTTACAGCCCATAGTAGGGTTAAATTGGTTAGCAAATGTTATTGGTAAACTCAAATGTTTCGAAGCTAACTCTGTTGCTCAAAACAAGCTTGTATATATGAAGGCTCCCATTAAAGTAACTCCAGAAAAGCCTCTTCCCTCCAAAATATCTATTCGTATTGCTGAGGGCCATGTTTCAACTGTCGATGTACATCATAGTTGAAAACAGGAAATTTGTATGTCTTGCACACATTTGGCCACCTTTTTGATACTTGTTCTTAGCAATCTGACATCCTACCTATTCCTTTTTCACCGAGGGCCCACTTACTCGTCTTGTCTTGAAGTGTGTCCTTAAAATTTGCGCTGCTATTGTGCTTTCACCACCTGAGATCACGACTTTGGTCACTGATGTTCACTCGATTGATTGTTTTTTATGTCCGCTTTGATGATGCTGCTATGATTTTTCCTTTTGAGATCGTGACTTCTGTCTTTGATGTTCACTCTATGGATGTTATTGATGCCAGTTCTGGGGGTATTCTAGATATGACTCTTCCTTCCTCGGGTGACTTCTTTTGGGCCTTGTCTGAGCAGGCTTGGATTCATGAGCCATTTGAAATGAGATTTGACTCTAAGGGTGGTATATTCTATAAGTATATTGGTGGTAATGAAGAAGAAAGGCTGCTATATCATCATGTTGAGGGTGAAGGCCTTGTGCTATCGGTACTTGGAAATTTAGGTGATATGAATCGTTCTGTAATTTCAGATGCTTTGATTTTGTGGATTTTTCTCCTACATTCTCTCTCTTTTCTCTAGGTATTATCATGTTATTCGTCCCGAATCTTCGAATGAGAAGAGTGGATCTTCCTCCTCGAAGGGAGACTAGATTAAGGTTTGTTACTGGTTAGTTGTTTGGCATTTTCTCCAAACTTTTTGCTTTATTTAATTTCTAATAGCTGTTCCAGTGCATGTACCTAAACACTTGTTTCAAATTCATTTATCCATGTAGATGATCTTATAACAACCCGCCTTTTCGACCTTCGGATGTCGACACTAATACATCCACGGTATTCGTGTGCTGAGCATCCAAGTGTCAAATAAACAGATAGTTAGGGAAAAGAGAAAGAAGAAGGAAGATAGAATCTCACAAAATCATGATGAATAATTTATAATACTAAACATCAGAGACAACAATAATCCTTCATTAGCCTTGGACAGTTGTAACAGCCCGTCCTTATAATTGCTAATAACCACAACAAAAACAAATAGCAGAAGATAATAGAAAATATGAAAGTACATCTTGGAGGCATCTGGCTCGTCTCGTGAAAGGTCCAAAATGTCCAGTTAAATCTAGAAAATATGCTCGAACTGACCTGAGCATTATAAAAAACAATGCCTGGATCAGTCTGATAAAACTAGCATGAGAAACTCAAATCATAAGGAATTTATTTATAACTTATAAAACCCTTTAAAATCAAAGGTATCTCGTAAGACCATGCCTCATATAAACATGGACAGGTTTTGTATCTTATGATAACCAAAACATTTTCTATAGAAAATCCAGTGATGTTAGAATAATGTTTAGGGTTTGTAAATAAATTATAAATATAGATGAAATTGTTACATTAATTAATTCCAACATAATAGGTATACAACTAAATCCGTAAAGGCATGTATTGGAGAACAGATTCCATCAATTACAAGGCTAATAGGGTACCGCCTATCACAGTACACCTCTAGAAAAATGTACCAAGGTCAAGAGGAACATCTTGCACCCCTACTATACAGAACTGGCCTACCCCTTCCTAGATAGTACCGAATATGTCGTCACCCAGGTTGCTTTGCAACATTTACTGAGAGCTCTTATGCATAACAAATCCATAAATGAATATATATATATATATATGCATATATATATATATATATATATATTTATATATATCTAGAAGGGTGATGATATACCCTAATAGGTGCGACCTACAAAGCCCTACTGCATATCCCTTTTTTAGCTATTCCCGATTGATGAGGCTAGAGGCTGCATTTTACCTTTTTGAATAGAAATCTCACTTGAAAAGCTAGCATTACCCTCCAAGCAGTAATACAGTGCTAGCATTCATCCATACATGTTGTTCAGAATATAAACAAACCGAAGGCACTACTTCTATTACATCCATTTTGGAATCACCCTCAGGATTAGTTGCAAGTAGCCCTTGCACTTCAAAGGACTCCGTCTTCGATTTCATCATCTTCAAGGCACTTCTAATTAGAATGCTTGAGTTGGTTCGAAGTGATTTTCGGATAATTCATATTTATCTGATCCTGGAATCTTCAAATCAACATTCAATGGTTTTCAGTAAACTCAACACTGGTTTTTTTAGGAATAAATAGGCAAGTGAATAAGTGCGTTGATCGCCCCCTAACCGTTTAAGTGGAGGATTTCCTTATCATTTGTCCTAAGAGAACAAAACAAGATTTATACGCAAAGTACAACATCATCGAAGATGACTGTACCGTATAACTCATGTGTTTTCCCTAAATATCTCAAGAGTTAATAATTGGTCCAGATTTTGATAGTTGGTTATTTAGCTATCAAATAACAACAATCAATCATAGATTTAATTCCATGATCCACTAAGCCTCATTGAATAAATCTTCCATAAATCAAATCACTTTCAAATATCATAAATAGATAACTAATTAACATTAAATCATCATTAAATAAATAATCAATTAACTTAAACCATAATTAAATAATTAACTTTAAAATACAAAATAATATCATTAAGAACTTGAATCACATTTAATAATAAAATTAAATATCTTAAAAATTTTAAAAATATAATTTAATAACTTGCTTAAAAACATAATCTAGAAATACTAAACTTGCAATTATTATAAATTTTAAGTTAACTAAATCCATGACTTTATAAAATTGGGAAGAGGCTTAGCGACCACAATAGTACTAAATCAAGTTACCATTACATTCAATTTGACTTTTCAAGTCACATAACTTGCATTTACATAAACAATGTATATGTATATAAATCTATAACCCAAATCAGAGAATAACATTCAACATAAAACCAACTGGCAGTTACATGTCTGAATAACAAAATAGCAGGATGAAGATTTATCTTACTGAATAGATGTCCAAAATAATCAAATCAATTAAGTTATAGTAGAAGGGGGTTTTATTCAGCTAACAGATGCCCATACAATCTATCAATTAAGTTATAGCAGAATAGGGATTTACTCTGCTAAACAGATGTCATCAATTTAGTATAACTTATTCACATTTGCATGGTTACTTAACGGTATCGACAATCAAATCCATTGTGTTCAAAACTATTCTATGTAAAAGGAAGTTGCCTTTAGAAAAATTGATTCTTGGAAAACAAAGTAATTAAAATTTTGAAACTCTTTAAATAATTAATTATAAGTTAAACCTATAATTAAATCTTAATTATGTCTTAATCTAAACTTAATTATAATTCAGAAATAATTAAACCTTTAATAAACAATTTATTTATAAATTAAACACTTAACTAATTTATAATTAAAAATAATTAAACACTTACTGTAACGACCCGGTATTTCGAACCATTCGCATCCACACATGTCGGACTTGAATTGCTCAAAACAACAGATTGTTAATTTATATTTCGCAAAACTCAGTATATACAGTAAATAAATCAATCATAGAATCACAGACACAGAGTATTACAACAATAAGTAGTGGAATAGATAAATAATAGTTCATGAAGCTACTATACAAACATCAGAGTTTGAAATATAATACAACAGAATATCTCAAATACTATGAAGTCTCGAATACAAATAGATGGCATTTTTGAAAAAATCAACTGGAAAAGCTGAATAGATAAGACAGATCTTCAAGCAAAGCTCCAATCTCCAAAGGTGAGTTTCAAATGATGTGACATTCAGTCTGACCCGAGTATAAAGAAAAATACAAAACACTCGAGTCAGGATTAACATTCTTATATTAGTAAATTCAACTCAAGTGAAATGTCAACTGAAATACAAGTAACTTAAAGGATGTTTGGGATTTCCATCCTCTAAGGATCCGTGGAACTATCTACTATGTAGTAATATACGCTATTATAATATGTCTATGGTAAAGTAAAAGTATTAAAATAGCGTTAAGACGTTAACCATATCCCCCTTAATACATTTTATATATTCCCGTAGTCTATACAATGTCGTATGCTCCACCAAACTGGTGGTGTACATAGAGGGCACCACATATGTACGGTACAAAACAAACTCGTAGAAGGCATGATAGGGCATGCGATAAGGCACTCGAGGCAATGCTAGGGTAGATATATCGTTTGCATATCCGGACTGGTGGTAGCGCATAGCAGCTACTACCGCCCATCTCGTGACACACTCCCAAATCAAAGGTGTACCCAATCAAATCACAAAGTAATAGAATGGTATCGAAGGAATGTGCCCGATCAGAGGAATGACCTCACTTAGCCCGGTGTGGCTCCTGTTTTAGCCACATCAAGCTGACTCACGAGAGTCAGGGCTGCGCTAATACCTCATATAGAATCGCCACCAACCATCCTACTTCGTTCTGGAATCTCCACCACATACACAGTTGTTAAAGTGGTTTTTGGTATTGGCAGAGAATATGACAATATCCGATCCCGGTCTCTTTAACAACCAAATGCTTATTTCACACCGTGGTCATTTTTTTCAAATAATTCACACTTCATACCAAAATATCATATTCATTTCAAAACCATAGCAATTAGATATCATTATTCACTTTAAATAATATTCATTTCCAGAATCGTAACACTTCCAAAATTATAACCCTTTCGAAATCATAACACTTTGGAAATCGTAACACTTTTGAAATCATAACACTTTGGAAATCATAACACTTTTGAAACCATAACACTTTGGAAATCATAACACTTTCGACTTGAACAGTTTAGATATTGCAAATAGTATATATATTAAAATAGTTATAAATTAAAAATAGGTTATATAGATTAAAAGACTTTATATAATAAAATTAGTTTCCTCCAATTTCGCGAGTCAATTCAAATCATCTTAGATTCCAAAATTTAATTTAAATCAATTCCAGTTTAACCATTTCAATTTAAAGGTCAAAGATCCAATTCAAATTCTCAATAACCCATTTTAGTTTATATCGATTTCAAATCCAAGTTTGAACTATCACTTCAATTCCAATAAGATTCAAGTTTAAATATTCCAACATTTACAATATAAATTTTATTTATATTTCAACATTTAACTCTAATTTTATTCTAATTGGAAAGTATTCACTTAATCATTTTAATAACAATTTATTAAAATCCAAATTTATAATTTTAAATCAATCTTAAATATTCGATCTCAATTTTATTTAAAATTGAGAATATTCATTTAATCACTTTTTGTCAAATCAAGTTATAAATCATATTTGTCAAAATCTCAAAATCAATATGTTCAAATAAATTCTTATTTAAATTCAATTATTAACCAATTAAAATTTCAAGTCAACATTAATTTATCTTCCCAACCTTTATTATTGAAGTTGTAAAAAATCTAATTTTAAAATATTAATATAAGTTTAAATAAGTGCTTAAACATATTATAAACCAAGTAAGTTAAATTTTTATTAAATTAAATCTTATTATTAAATGTATTTTGTATTAAATCTTATTTTATATATTTTTAAAATAATAAAATTGTAAGAAAATCTTATAAATTTGTATTTTCAAAACTAACTTATAACTATAAAATTTCCAAAACATATAATTTTAAAATATAAATTTTTATACATATATAAAATAGCATTTATATATTATATAAAACAATATTTATAAAAAAACCCATACATTTCCTTTCAAACTTTGGAAATCATTTTTAAAGTATAGACCAACGGTGTCCGTATATAATTCTCTATCCTATGGTCAAGTGGTATGGATATTTATCATTTTAATCTGTAAATTAATTATTTACGGGTATATATCATTTCAACCCGCAATCCCAAAATTTGAATTAATGAAAATCGATTGGGTTTATCATTTCAACCCATAACAATTTTCCCTTATTCTGCAAGATCGTTCGGGTATGTATCATTTCAACCCATAGGGATTTCTAAACTAACAGGGAACTTGCAGAGTGAGAACAAATATGATAATAATATATCATATCAACGACAGGCATATATCATCAGTAACAAATTAAATAAAATGTATACAACATGATATGATGTCATATATCATAGATAAACAATTGCAGATAATGGCATATCATATTTAAAAATTAAATAACTTGCAATTCAAATTTAACAGCACATTTCAATTGTCGTTTCAAGTGAAATCAAATTTACTAACTATAAGAATGTTAATCGTGAGTGATTGCTCACCTTTCGAGGCTAGAGAGATAACAAGAACAAGATGGTGAAGATGATGATACAGTCACGCACCTGGATATGGACACACCACTTAAATGCAGATCCGAAGAGCGACGGAGCTAGAAATTTGAATCGGTGGACGAATCAAAGCTAGTTTGAATGAAGATATATAAACTGAAACGAAATGTATATTATATTATTATTACACTATTATTTTACCCAAAAATCAAATTTAAAACATATATTTAAAATAAATCTTCATATTATACTTTGAAAATTAATATTTATTAAAACACCTATATTGAGAGCAATATATCTGTAAATTGTAAAAAAAATTAATAAATAAAAATCAATATATATAACATCCAGACTCTTATATATACAGACAATTTTATATATAGACTTATATGAATAAACAAACAGATTGCATAACTTATATAAATTTATATAAATAAACAAATAGAATATATATAACTTATACAATTATATAACCAACAGATCATACTAATGTAATTTATGCTTCATATACTCTCCTTTTTAAGATCTTTATATAAATCTAAATAAATACTTCAAACCTGTAATATATATAGATATATTTATTCTTTCCCTCTTTGAATACAACAACTTACAAAATATATAAGCTACTCAAAGTCATATATATACAGTAATACAGACTATATAACAAAGTATATATATAGGCTTTCAAATTTTTATATTTATAGAATCATATATTCTTTGAATTCAGAATATAAGCTAATAGGAGATGTTGAACTAGAATTTAACTATACAGTTAAAAATATATACTTAAAAACATGCTATGTAAAAAAACAACTACACAGTTATATATATATATATATTATATAGGAAAGCTTGACCCAGGGAAGAAAATGGACAAGCTACACAATACTTAAAACAATATTTTTAAAACAATATAATTTTTTCAATAGCAATACTTATACATAAACAAAGAGAAATAAACGGGCTCAAGTAGGTTCTTATCAACATGATCAAACTAGTAGATATATATATATATATATATATATATATATTAAGCGCGTATAAAATGATAACTCTTTTTTTTAAGAAGAAATATAATATATATATAGCAAAAAGGAGAAGAAAGCCTTCCTCCAGAGGCTCACACAAAAAAGGCGAAGCATATGAAGAACATATACCTCCCAAGACAAGTACAGAAAAATAAATAGACGCACAGAGACGAAATAGAGAAAACAACCCCACAAACACAAAGAGTCTGGATGCCACAGGCAAAAAGACCAAAGGAACAGAACCATCACAAAGAAACCCCTCTCCTGCCACAACCAAAAAGCAAAGGCCAATCCTCCCAAAGACGCTACCATCGAAAATCAAGCCTAAGGACCCAGAAATAGTAGGCAACATCCAGATCGAGCAGAACGCCAATGAAGAAGCAATAGCTCTCTAAAACCATGGAGGGAACCACAAAGAAAGACAGAAGCATACTGGTGGATTCCATCCTAGTGAACATAAGAGCTAAACCAATCACAGTAGGATAAGCACGACTGCTGAAAAATGAGGTAGGAAGCCCGAGCGCGCTACCTAAGAGGACAACCACAGAAAACACCAGCCTATTCTTCCTTAGCGAACTCCGGGCCGAAGAAACACCAAAAGCACCTGAAACAATAAAACAAGCAACCAAAACAAGATAAAAGAGGAGGGGGGAGAGAGTGGTCGGGAAAGGCCACCACCCGCCAGCAACGGCTCAACCAACTCCAAGTCTAACGGGAGTTGGAGAACAGGAGATTGAGAGAAGTCCCACAAGCCGCGTAGAGCGGTGGCTCATGGATCCCCTGAAGGGTCTACCACGGAAGGCCAGGAAGACGTCATTCCTCACACGATGAATGATAGATGGAGGATTCATAGGAATACAGTCGAAGGTATCCTTATTCCGCACGCACCATATGTGCCAGCAGATGAGACATGGTATCAAGCGGAAGAGAATAGACCGAAGCGATTTTCCCAAGCTCCCAGCCCACCAGGTGCTCTGAAGTTCTAAAGGGGCTCTCGCATTACTTCGAACACCTACAAGGTTCCCGAAGTAATTCGAGCATGCTCTGGCCGAGAAACCCCCAAAAAAAAAATGGTTTAAAGATTCCGTATCGCCGTTGCCACAACATTTACAACGGGAAACAGATGGGATGCCGATCCTTTGGATATTCTCGTCAAGTGGCAATCTATCATGGAGGATGCGCCACATTAGGAGTGAGACCTTGGGGAGAATACGAGAGTCCCAAATGAACGAAAATTCAGGACGAATGGGGGAAGGACTTCTGATTGAGGACCAGGCTTTCAGGATTGAAAACAAAGCGCCATCCCAGCTTGTCAAGCCGCCGTGAGAGACCGAGAAATGTTTAACCGATTGCATGTGCTTCCAGGTCTCACTAGCATAGGAAGGAGAGCCCGTAAAATTAGAGCCCGCAAGTCTTTGGTACTTAGCACGAAGGAACGACGCCCATAAGGAGTTGTTTGCCCCAAACCTATTCCACAACTTACAAGCAAAAGCCGTGCAAAGATCTTTAGGGTTGCACAGACCCAGCCCGCCTTCATTTTTGGGGCGACAGACCACATCCCACGACACCCAGTGGTGACGTCGGCCGTTGTCCCTATTTCCCCAGAAGAAAGACGAAGCCAAAGACTGATAAGATCGAAAAAAGGAGGAGGTGGGGGTCATAGCCGCGAAGCTATGAGTTCCCATCGAATCTAAAACCGACTTGATAAGAACAAGTCTGCCAGCCTGGGAAAGAAGGGACGCATTCCAGCGTACAATCTTCCCCTTTACTTTGTCTGTCAAGGGATCGAAAAGAACGTTGAGCTTTCTCCCCCAGTATAGACTAATACCTAGATAAGGAAGCGGAAGGGAAGTTTCCTTGAACCCAGAGATGGTTTCAATCCAGGAAGCACGAGAGTGAGACAAATCCTTCGAGTGGATGAAACAACATCTGGAAGGGTTAACGAGTTGTCCCAACGACCTCTCGTATTGATGGATAAAACTAAGTAGCCGCCGAACAGAGGAACGACTGCCATTAGAGAAAATTACAATGTCATCTGCAAAGGATAAGGAGGAAATAAGGGGGCAACCCCTCGTAATCCCGAAGCGTTGGATTTGACCGTATATGGTTAAGGATTGAAGACCCCGAATAAAAGCCTCAGCCGCGATCACAAAAAGAGAAGGCGAGAGCGGGTCTCCCTGACGCAAGCCCCTCCCAGCTCTGAAGTACCCATGGGCCGAACCGTTAATGAGGACAGAGAACCAGCAGTTGGAGATGAGCCTCCACACCAAGTCAATCAAGGGTTCCAGAAAGCCAAAGGTCCTTAAAACCTTGATGACGAAAAACCAGGACATGCGATCGTAGGCCTTAGCCATGTCCAGTTTAAAGACAACATTAGAGCCCCAGACTTTCCGATCAATCTGGGAGATCAGTTCCTGGGCGAGAATGACGTTATCAGAGATAAGACGCCTCTTGACAAATCCCGCTTGAGACGGAGAAATAATACGCTCAAGGAACGGAGCCAAGCGATTGGCCAGGATTTTAGAGATGACTTTATTCGAAAAGTTGCAAAGGCTTATAGGCCGAAAGTCCGCACAGGACCTAGGGTTATCGCACTTTGGAATGAGAATCAGATTGGTGGAAGTCCATCCAGCTGGAAGAGAGCCCCCAGAGAAGAAAGACTGAATAGCAAGACAAAAATCAGCCTGGATAATAGGCCAGGTGCACCTGTAAAAGACACCATTGAAGCCATCAGGGCCACTGGCACTATCCTTGCTTAGAGCAAAAACACAAGCACGGATCTCCTCGGGGGATGGGAGATCCGCGAGAATGGCACTTTTCGTAGAAAGGACCACTCGAGGAATGAAAGCTAAAAGGGCCGGATCTGAAATCAAGACAGAAGGAGCGCCCAGAAAGGTTTGGAAGTGGGATAGGATGATGTCTTTGACTTCATCAGGCGAAGAAGCCGAAGATTGATCGGGACGCAAAATCTCTCGAATCGAGAGCAGGTTATTTTTCTTCCGAATAGATGAATGGAAGAATTTAGAGTTCGTATCTCCGTCAACAACCCACTTGACCCTCGCCTTTTGGCGGAGGTAGTCATTCTCGACGCGAAGTTCCGAGGAAATGGACGTTTGGGCAAGGGCCCACGCTTCCTTGTTGGTAGCGGTCAGATCCTCGTCTAACAAGGATTCGGCTACGATAAGAGACTCTTCGGCCAAACGAACACGATCGAAAATGTTCTTGAAAACCTGAACGTTCCACACCTTAAGGCAAGCCTTGAGTCGAGAAAGCTTACGCCCGAAAGCAGCACAGGGAGAGGCCGAGATAGGATCGCTCCAAGAGTTAGAGACCACTTGAAGGAAAGAGTGGTGGGATCTCCACATGCTTTGGACCCGAAATGAGGAAGGACCCGAAAGGGATAGAGGAGAGCAGCGGACAATCATAGGAGCATGGTCCGAGAAGGATCGATGAAGATGATCGATTGAGAAGGAAAAGGGAAGGTGAAACCAATACTCCGACCCGAAGACACGGTCGAGTCTAGAGAGGATACGATTCGGGCCTTCTTGGTTGTTAGACCAGGTGAAAGCAGAGCCGACAAAGGGGAGCTCCGCGAGGCCAGAGGAGACAATGAACGAGTTGAAATCCGCCATCGCCCCGTGGTTGATGGCCGCTCAGCCCCGTTTTTCCGCTTGGCATGCGACGATGTTAAAATCGCCGCCTACCACTGACTTCAAGAAGCCCAAAGAATCGAGAGCGAGGATGTCAGACCAAAGATCTAATCTTTCCGAGCGATCACATTTGGCATAGACAGCCGAGAATAGAAAAGTATCTACAAAGGAAGGAGACGTACACGTCACCGAAAAGAGTTGGGAGGAATCGAATGCGGGGCGCACCGCAATAGATTTGGACCATAAAATCCAAATCTTTCCCGAGAGATTAGCGGAGCCACCGCCAAAACCTAAGGATAAAACGATTTTGGATAAACCTTCCGGGGCAATAAGAGGCTCCAAGAGAGCAACTAAACCAACAGAGTGCTTCCTGACAATGCGTTTTAGCCTAGCCAATGACGCATGATTGCCAATACCACGGACATTCCAGAAGAGAAAGTTCGCCATGAATAAGAAGGTGGAGGGCAACTAGAAAAAAGGCGGAAGCAAGGCACCTCCCAAAGGGAAAAGGATCAAGCACAAACTCAGACTGGATATAGCGAGAAACGAGTAGATCGGTCGATCTGCTCGGACGCCGCTATAGAGCGTGTGCGAATGGTGCGAGGAGTAGTATGGACTCTTCGCGGCCTGCGATGAGACGATCGTGGAGGAGGGTCGGACGGCTCAAAAGACACCTTTCCCCCGGTCCCTAGCAAGGAAGAAACAATCAGAGGAGCCGAAGGCGAGGAGTTCCTAGCTAAACAACCAAGCCGCTCATTAAGGAGCGCAATCTCTGCCCTACTCATAAGCGGAATGGAGATGGACAAAGGACACGCAGAGGAGGGACGGGAGCACTCCGAGGAGCAATGCGAGGGCGATAGGACCAACCGATCCGAGTGATCAAAAGAAGATCGTACAATAGGGGGGATGTGGTCCAAACGCGAACCAAACTGCCTTAAAAACCAGTCAGCAGAAGGAAGGAGCAGAACCCTGCTAGGGGATGATGCATCGGGGAGAGAGCCTCCATCAGGAGAGGACACCGAAATAGGCAACGAAGAACGAAGACAAGAGGAGACAGACGGTGGGATGGAAGGAGCGAAGAGAGGAAGAACTGACGGAGGACTGTAAAGTGTGGAGAAGCAAGCAAGTTGCTTTCCATGTTGCTGTGGGAGTCTTACCAATGCCGGACTGTCACTAATCAAACAGCCCCACGCAGCGGGTAAGAATCGCGACTCGGACCACTCAGGTGAAACAACGGAGCAGAACGAAGAAAGCTGGCAATAGCCCAGTCTGTCCGTATAGCGGTCAGCGATGATCGCTATACGACCAGAACTGGGAGATCGCCCTAACCAACCGCTCCAGGCTCGATGCATCCACAGAATGGGCCAATGGCTAACCGACAGGAAGACTACAAAAGAAGGAGGAGAATGAGTCACTGACGACACATGAAAAGCCTCGTCATGACTCAGCACAAGAAACCAGCACACAGATTCCAATCGATCGCTCCATACAAGCGAGCTTGTAAGGACACAACCGATATAGGGAAGGAACGCCTACAAATCAGCCAGAGACCGAAGACTCCAGCTGGGAAAAAGATCATGGACAAACGAAACACAGAGAATAGAGCAGGCGAGACCTGACAAAATGCAAGCCAGAGGCGAGAGGACATAGTCAGGGAGCACACACCAGCGTGTGTCAAGGCTCAAACAAACATGATCGGCCACAGCGGCCATCAAACAACAAAAAACATGGATACCACCACCAACAAATAAAGAGGAACAAGAGATAGGATCGCTCACCTGCCTGCACAAGGCAACACACACCTGCCGGAAGTTAGACAGAGCCAACAAAAAGGGAGAACTGGGCAAAGCCAGTATGTCTGAGGCCCAAACAGAAAGCCCACCATCACCTACACACCAAGACTCAATTGAGCACACGGCCGAGGACAACGATGAACTACAAGGCAGCACCACACCCTCAACACCCTCAACACCCTCAACACCCTCAACACCCTCAACAGCCACAACTGCCAATTGTCGTTCTGGACGGGGGAGTAAGGTGGTCAAATCCTTATCCCCGTTATCGACATTGCCACCAACGACAAAGGACCCAAAGTCGCAGGCCAACACAAGCGGACTAACAGAAACATCTGCCCCAAGAAAGGACAAACGAGGAGCAAATCGAGTGATGAAATCTCGATTGTCACTCGAGGAACCGTCGCAACCTGTCAGTAGGGCAGCAGAATCACCAGTACAATCTACGGCCATCGAACCAAAGCTCAACCCAGAAAGAAACTGACCTGCCTCTCCCACTGCCTCTCCAAAGTGGAGGCTCGGTTCGAAACGGGTGATGAAATCCCGTTCACTAAGCGGCGGCGACAAGCACAGAGAGGCGGAGCAGATCTCAGGCGCAGAAAAACATGACGGACACGACCCAACATAAGTCGGGCCACGCACTGAGTATGCAAAGCAAGGAGAGATCTCCAAGAACAAACCATCCACAACCAGAAACTTGAAAAGAGAAAGTGCCGAAGAAGCTCTCGAAGAGAAAACGCAGATCTCGAGCGAGCATTTGTTAACAAAGCATACCGATAGTGGAGGAGGAACCACTTCCAAGAGAGCGACGGCAATTTTAGCGAACGAGGGACAAGAGTACACGAAATCGCCACGAAAATAAAACATCCCCAATTCCATTGAAACCCTAGATGCCTCCGCTATTCGAGACAAACTGGCAGAAAGGGGCAAGCGAGCGCACCCAGCAAGAGAACGCAGAAGCGCTCTAAAGAAGACAGTAAACCAGCAAGAAGAACAATCAGAGAAAACTCAGAGAGAAGAGAGCTAGCAGCATATTTACCTATATATAGCTAATATACATAAACTTACATATATATAATAGCAGAAGGAGGGAACTAACTAAGCACACCTGCTACTCATCGCTGGTCAGGGTTCGGGTAAGTCGGCAACTGGTTGATGGCGGGTTGTCTAGTGTTACGGGCGTGGCAATGTCAAGGTGGTTGGAAGGGAGTGGCGTTGTGGTGTCGGGTTTGTGGCTGTTCGGCCTGCTGCCATGGTGGCGATCTGGGCAGGCGAGGGGTGAAGGAGGAGGGGATCTCGGCGCTGGCATGGAAGACGTGGGTGAGGCATGTACGTATGTTTAGTGGAGAGACGAAGCTGTGGCGGCGGCTAAAGGCACACGTGCTGCTGTGTGATGTGCTTCGAGAGGGAACTGCAATGGATGGTGGTGGGTAGTTGGAGTAGGTGGCGGGTGAAAGCAACGGCGGGGAGAGGCTGCGTGCTTGGGTGTGGAGGCTCGATTGTGGGCTGCTATGTTTGTGATCGGTCGGGTGAAGTGGCACATGCAGAGATGGGTATGGTCGGAAAGAAAAGGGGACGAGCAGCCTTGGTTCTCAAGCAGCCGATTATCACAGTCTTTATATTATTATATATCTCTCTGAAAGGTAAAACAGATATGGTAGGGGAGGAGTCAGAATGCAACCTGTATTGTATATTTTATTTTTCAAAAATGGAAGAGGTGAGAAGAGAATAGATGTGAGCAACAAATAGTGAATGAAAGTAATATTAGTATATTATATATTTTATTCAGAATGATGCCAAGAAGACAGAGAGAAACGGATAAACTTATATTTTGAAACTAGTGGAATATAGAAAGTCAAAAAGTGAATTAATGGGAATAGTGAAGGTCACGTGTTAAATTTCAGAAAGTATTAATAACAAATGTCTAGTGGAATTATACGGTAGACAATTGAATGGTCATGGGAAACAAATAGACTCGAGTGGGTACCAATATGATTAACTGTTTCGTGGGTTTCACCGCGTACCGGACACAGAAACACACAAACGAATATATTGTGGGGATCAGCATGACGAGACGAACAAAATGGTATACAGATATGAGTGATACGATCATCCTATTAAAAGTCGATATTCGGTACCGAAAATGTTGCTAAAATGCTGAAAATAAGATAAACGGGGCTAGAGAAGTCCAAATTTGAAGAAACGAATTATGACGTCTCACCCAGAAGATAGTTTACATTTTTATTATATAAAAATATTCAGGTTTGAGAAATATTTTATTACCATCAAATATTAACCGATTTAAATTGAAATAGAAAGATTACACAACAGAACTTACTTTCATATCGTCTGATGAAAATTTACCATTTGCTATGTTTAAATAGACGTATTCCAAATATCCAATTTTTATTACCCAATTCAATTGTTTCAAATTTCACAAAAATTCAGTTAATTATGTTATTTAAACCGTTAAAATTTACGGATCGTTACACTTACTTAATAATTAATTAATAATCAACCCTATACTTAATTAATAATTAATTTGAATCAAATCTTATACTTAACTCATCATTAATTTAAAATTTAATCTTACTTAATTAATAATTAATTAAAATTAATTTTACTTTAATAAGTAATTAGTAACTAATCTCCACTTAATTATAATTAATAAACCTTGTTTAATACTTAATTAATTATTAATTACCAAACTTAATTAATTAATAGTTAATAAATCCTTAATTAACTTTCCTTACTCATCATTATTAAGTTTAAAAAACATTTCAAAAATGTTATTAAGTACAGAGACTTAATTTGAAAAAAGTTGAATTTTTCACCGAACTACATCCATACCGACTATAGCTATGGATATTACAACTTGAAAATTGTTTTCTAAGTTTACTTTGAAAACTTTTCACTTTATAAAGCTCACTTACTTTTACGAAACATAAAGTAAGTGTTTTGAAAACTAAACTAAGTTTGTAACTTTAAACTGATTTTTTTTATTTTTAAAACTAAAAAACCATAGTTTCACACAATAATTACTTGTCACTTAACCATACAAAAGTGCTAACTTATAACCACATATTCATGTCCATATCATATAAAGCATATCACAAATCACAAACACAAGTAAAGATTTTAATTTTACATCATTCATCACATAAAGATCATAACTTGCAAATTTACTAATTTCATTTAGCATTCAAATTAAAATTCCAAGCTAAAAACTAACAATGCATACAAGATTCCACATATATCTATTACCAAACATGATATATATTTCCAACCAAGATCAACACAACATTTTTTTTTGAAAAGATAAACCGCCTCATTAAAAACCTGAACCTATACCCAGTGTGGGAATAGGACAGGGAAAAAGAGTGCGGCGCTTTATTAACAACATATTAACAAAGCAAAGGTATAAAACCAATGTATATACAAGCGTCACAACTGCCAAAAAGCTAGGCAAAAATAAAAGAAAGTACATATCGCAGCAGCAAACAAAGAACAAACCCCCAAACCAACAAACCGAACAAAAAAGGAAAAGAGAATCACACCCATCTTCAACAATACTGGCGAATCATTCCCCCATCAGATCAATGCCCCAACGATCTAGAATTCTCTTGCTTCTAAAAGAAATCGAACTCGTCTTCTTCAATTTGTTATTACCCAGCAGTTTCAGATCTATTTCACTGAGCTTCCAGCGATCCCAATTTGAGAAGTTTCGGCCATCATGGAGTCTACAATTTCGCTCCTGCCAGATGTGGTGAATAACAGTAGAAAAGCTAGCAAAAGCCAAACCGGTTGCTTGATCCGCTACATCGAAGTTAGCAATTAGCATCTGGCATCCCTCTTCCAACGTCAGAGAAATCGGCTGAGGTAAGTCTAAATTCTTGCAACACGAATTCCATAAATATGCAAAGTAAGGACATGCAAAGAATAAATGGGTATGGTTTTCAGGGAATTGATTACAAAGAAGACAGATAGTATCAGAAGCATAATCCCAATCTATTAGTTTATCTCTGGTAGGTAACCGATTGTAAATAGCTTTGTAGGCAGTTAAAGACATCCTAGGATTATTACACTTATTCCAGATAATTTTGCCCCAATTTACAGTAGGATAATGATTTCTAGTCTCATTCCAAGCAGATCTGAAACTGAAACCTTTTAAATCACTAGTCCATTTCCAATAATCAGAGGAAGACGAAGAATCTATACACACACTTGAGATCAGATTATTTAGTTGCCTAGTGAAAGGAACTAAATCCAGATTAAAAACCCCGTCTTGAATGATAGAAGAAACATTATCAGACTGATGGCCATAAAGATATAAGCTATCCCATCCAAGAATAGAAACCATGCTTTCACTATTAATCCAAGGATCATGCCATAACAACGTATTCCTACCATTTACAATGACTCTGGAAATATTATTCCGAGCAATCTGTCTATGCTTGAGAATGGATTTCCAAGTACAGGAGGAGTTGTTATCAATCTCCATGGTCCAAAAATGCTTATTGTCACAATACCTTTTGCTCATCTAGCGAGACCAAACATTTTTCGAATTGATAAAATGCCAAAGAAGTTTTAGACTTGCCGCTTTTCTGATATCCACAAAATTTCTCAAACCAATTCCTCCTTCTAACTTAGGACGGCATAGAGTATTCCAAGCGATTTTATGAACTTTACCATTCCATATAAAATTAGCACACATTTTATTTAATTTGTCAATAGTGGCCAAAGGGAGCTGGTAAACCATCATCCAATACATAACCATAGGAGTTATAACAGAATGAATTAATTCAATTCTGCCAGCCAGGGATAATAATTTGCTATTCCAACCATTTAATCTATTATTAATGTTATCGAAAAGAGCCCCACAATCAGCAAAATGAAGATAGTTATGAGATAAAGGCACCCCTAAGTATTTAACTGGAAGTTTGCTCTCTTGCATATTAAGAATATTCATAATCTCATGCTTACTTGTAGTGCCTTTACTAAAATACAGCTTAGATTTACTATTGTTAACATTTAATCCCACATAGATTTTAAGCTTCTCCAAGCATTTACTAATCACCCTGGCACTTTTAATGGAAGCCCGAACAAAGATCATCAAATCATCAGCATAAAGAAGGTGAGTAATGGCCGGTTCAAAATTAAAAGGAGGAGTAATGTCCTTGACTTTGTAGGCCTTCATCATCAAAATAGAGAAATACTCCATAGCCACACAAAACAAATACGGCGAAAGAGGATCGCCTTGTCTAATACCTCTAGTGCTAGGAATCATGCCTTTGGGGTAACCATTAATCATAATAGAAAAAGTAGGAGTAGAAATGCAGTTGTAGATTAATTTAACCAATTTTTCAGGAAAGCCCAACTTATTAAGCATATGGCAAATAAATTTCCTATTAACCATATCATATGCTTTGTGTAAATCTAGTTTCAAACAAAATTTACCAGCACCTTTTCGATTAAAAAATCTTACTTGTTCATGAGCTAGTAATATATTTTCCGAGATAACTCTTCCAGGAATAAAAGCAGATTGAGCTTCTGAAATAAGATGGCTAAGGAAAGGCTTAATCCTGTTACAAATAACTTTAGCAATAATTTTGTAAATGACATTGCAGCACGAAATAGGTCTATAATCAGCAAGAGAAGTGGGATTATTGATTTTTGGCACCAGAGTTATGAAAGTATGGTTCACACCTTTGTCTAATTTGCAGGTAGAGAAAACCTAATTTATCATGCGAGTCATGTTACTTTTTAACTCATTCCAGTGAATTTTATAAAATTTTGCAGAGAAACCATCTGGGCCCGGACTACTGTTATCAGAAATGGAAGAGATGGCTTTGAAAATTTCGTCTGAGCTAACACTGGTAGACAAGAACTCCCTACCACCCTCATTAATGCGGCAAATACAGTTTACATCAGGTAGAGTAGTATTGATATTATCATCATTAAAAATCTGATTAAAATATAAAATAGCTTCTTTTTCTATCTTATTGGGATCATGCACCAGTTTACCTTCAATGGAAATAACGGAATTAAGATTAGATCTGTGCTTCCTCATCGACATTTTAGAGTGAAAAGATCTTGTACAGTCATCCCCTTCTGAGAGCCAATCAACTTTAGCTTTTTGCGAAGCGTTGAGAAATTCGATATGATTTTGATCCTTCCATCTTTTACAGGCTGCCATTAAGTTGTCAAAAGCTGCAGAATTATCATGGTTGCTGTCTACACACTTAAGAGCTGCTGCATACTCCTGTTCCAATTCCTTCACTATTTGACTGTCTAGTCTTCTTCTAGAGCTCCAGTCTTTGAGGTACAATTTACATACTTTCAGCTGTTGTCTAAAAATATGTAATTGAGAGCCTTCAAAAGATAGCTTAAAAGCATTAGAGAAACATTCTCCATATCCCTCTAATAAATTCCAGGTGTTCACATATCTAAAAGGTTTTCCTACATTTGATATAGGGGGATTAAGTAATTTAAGATATATAGGGATATGGTCACTGATGGGATTAGAGACTCCAAAGCAGGCTAGGTTAGGGAATTTGTTCATTAAAAGATCATTACATAAAATTTTGTCAATTTTAGTAGCCATTCCCCTTTTTCTCCAAGTATAGTTGAACCCCAAGATAGGCAAATCAACCAAGCCCGAACTGATCACACAATTTTTGAAACCTTCCATTTGGCTGAAAGGAACAGAGTTACCGCCTTTTTTATCTGAAATAGAAAGAATATTGTTGAAATCACCCATCAGACACCACGGCACATCAGTATATATAGACTCCTTTGATAGAATATTCCAAAGAAGTTCTCTGTCCTTTAGAAAATTACTAGCATAAATAAAAGAAATTTTCATTTTGAAGCCCCCAGAATTCACAATATTCAACGAAATATGCTGAGAAGACATATGAGTAGGCTCAACCTGCCAAATAGAGTTATCCCAAATAACAAGAATTCTTCCTTTACAAGAGCAAATGTTATTGTCTAAAGAAGCCCAACCATTATTCATTTTAGACATTAGCTTATTTTTGCCTTCATTACTAAGTTTATTCTCTAGCAAACCAACCAAAGTTGGTTTATGAGTTGTTAGAAATTTAAACACTGCTAATTGTTTCTCAGCAGCATTTAAACCTCTAACATTCCAAGCAATAATAGTCATTTAACTTTAGAGTGGCTCCTTGTTTGCCTTTTAGGAGGAGCAGTGGATATAGAATGAGCATTACCATTTTTCTTGATCATCTTTCTATTATTTATCTCGTCAATTTCCTCAACAAATTCCTTGTTAACTTCAACAAAATGTTCAACATTCATAACAGGGTCCTGCGAACTAATTTGATGATCCTCCACAGCAATCTGATTTATAATCTCCTCGTCAGAGTCAGAAAGAGTATCAACAAGATCTTCTCTAGCCCCTAGCGACGAGCTTGGATCTCCCTCTGTTAGCTGAACCTGCTGTCTATCATTAAGATTACAAACAGAATTAAACATACCCATTTCTTCTGTTAAATGATTTGAAACATTATCTTTTAATGAACTCCCAACCGCATTTGCATTAATTGTCTGAGACTTTCTAACAACTGTTTCTGAATTAGATGCAAAGCCTACCTCTGGATTTTGGACTTGAATATCAACACATGTAACAGACTCACAATTTTGACCTTCAGATGATGGCTGTCCAAGACCTTGCATGTTGACCCCAGCTTGAATATTCGACGAACGAAGATCATGTTCCAGAACCAAAGGATTGAGACAATTTACATTAGTTATGGTACTGGGATGATTAAGATTTATGTTATCTTGTGCCTGTAAATCTTGTTGTAATAAGTTTAATTCCGCATCCCTACAATTCTCATTGTTTAGTTGGCACGATCTAGTTTCAAAAACTCTGCTATCGTTATTAATAACATCTTCAGTGATAACTGGCAAATAATTACTAATTATATCAACTTCCCTCAAAGACTGCAAAGATTCATTACAATTAGCATTAATTTTCGGAATCCATTTACTAGTTTTTTTATTTTACATAGATCAGTAGAATGTCCAAAAATTTTACATTCCTTACATAGTATAGGTTTATAGTCATATCGAACTGAAATTTGAAGTTCTTCCCCGTTATGCATTAATACATCAACATAGTTAGGAAACCCATCCTCAGCAGACATTTCTATTAGCACCTTAGCATAGGCAATTCTGGATTCATCCGCTGTGATTTTGTCCATTTTCATTGGTTTACCCAGAACACTAGCTATAGCACTTATGGCTTCCTTATCCCATAAATCTAGTTCTAGGTTATGTAACTTCACCCAAATTGGCATTGTAGATAGTAAATCTCTGCTAAACCTCATCCCTGCCTGCCACTTCTTGAGAATTATAATACGATTATCAAACAAATAAGGACCTCCCTTCAACACATTCTCACAATCCGATGCCTCTAAAAATCTGATAATAAAGAATCCATTATCCCGAGCCAATAAGTTAAACTATTTTTTAGGTTTCCATGTTCGTTCAATATACGCTTTCAAATGTAAATGATACGGTCTGGATCCATAAACATAGAATATAATTGAATTCTTCCACTTATCAGCAGCTCTCTTGTTCATTTCAATGTCGATTACAGCCTTTTTCTTCTGATTAACTAAAACTGGTTGTCTGTAGTTTAAATCTACCAATTCATCTGTTCCACCAATTCCCCCATCAGCAGCATTTCTCCATTCTTTATTACGCCCTTCTGCTAAACCAGACTTGATCCTATTCCAGTCAGTCGCACGAACAACGAACGGTTTTCGATAATTTCCTGAGTTACCAGAAGGTTTCGAATTATTGGAAATATCATTCCGGTCTCTGGCGCGGTGATTCGCCTGATTAAAGAAACCCGGATTATTCGCACTTTTAGATCTACCATTTACCAGTCGATTGTTATTGTCTAAATTCTCCAAAATCTCCAAATATAAAGCTTTAAACTGATAATAATGTGAGCTTTATTCACCAAAACTTAACCAAATCGACTAGAACTTTGGAAAAGCTTTAGATCTAAGCTTTATCTTCAGTAAAAATGGGATTTTGGAATTAGGAACATGCTTTTTGGCTCGGCCATGAGTTTAGAAGAAGGTTTGGCCTTGTTTGAGGAAGAGGAAGGTGTAAAAAGAAGAAAGAAATGATTTTTAAGTGTTAAAAGAGAGAAAAGGGTGATTTTTAAAATTTGAAAATATTTTTGGAAGCCATTAAAGAGAATGGAAAAGCTTAAGAAATAAGAAGATAATATTGAAGAAGAAAGAAAATGAAATAAAGAAGGAGAGAGACCAAAGGGGTTAGTTTTACATAAAATAGATTTAGTAAACTAACAAAATAGCCATAAAGTACTTACCCTCCACTAATTTGTTGCCACATCACATACCCCTCTCTTCCTTATCATACATGTTAGCACAAAGGTTCGCCCCTTTTATCCAATATGTAACGCATGGACTTGTACTATGGTGTAAGAGATGTGAGTGATAAGAGATTTTTCATATTTTATTTGGATTTAAATCATGGAAATTGTCCTATCTTTCATACTTAAGTACATATATGTTATTAACATTTATTTTTATTACTAACCCATGTTAATATTATTTAAAATGTGTAAATGTGTTAACTAAGGTCTTTACAACATTTTAAACAACTTTTTGATGGTGCAAAATTGAAAATTTTGAAAAAGCTTTTCGGTCACATTTTAAACAACTGATTGTTTTTGTAATCCAACTTCAAAAATGAATTTTCTATCATTAGTTATATTAAAAGAGCTATTTTAATTGTTAAACCCATTAGTTATAAATATTTAAAATTAATTAAATATTCCTAAATTAAAGTGATAAAATTCTGGGTCGTTACAGACCCACTATAAATATCGGCTAGCTTTGCTAAAAAAAGCACTATGTGGCACGCTCTCACTATTTCCGCCATTACTATAATAGCATACTGAATATGGTAGTCCATCATCCACTTAATATAGACTATTTATTTTATATACCTTAACTAGTTACAGTGGGGAGTTCTTCGATCAATTATCTTGAACTCAAATAAATAACTCTCATAGAAATCAATTTTCTATATGAAAACACATTTCGAAATAGAAATCATATTTCTTATTCCAATATTATGTATTAATTATTATTTTGCAATTTTCATTTTTGATGTTTCTTCATGTAGCAAAGGTGGTCATATACTCTTCATCCCAATTGTATTTTTAATCACATCTACTGTTTTATATTCATTTTCCTTTTTAAATGGTCAAACCATTCAAAAGAAAAACCTTACTACAACATCATAATGAACACATTATGAAAGCACACTCGGTCGTCCTTAACATTGGACATCAATTATGTTGCACCTTTCGTAAACTGATCAAACTGACATTTCAACGATCGAGTTCTTATATCTATCTTTTAGTTTTGGACTAGTATTACATTTAACAGAATACAATCTTCATTACAATCAATCAAATTGAATACTAGATCTCATAGTACAGTTTATTTTCATACTTTGAATGAACTAATTTCATCAAAGTATCATACAACACAAATTGTGACCGTTCTCTATATAACACTTATGTGGATAATACATGGATCAAATATCCACAGTCTTGTATTACTTTTAGAGTTGAAAAGTCATAGAAAGCATTACATGGACTCAGGCAAATAAACACGTGAGCGATCAAATGACGAATGTATTTAATAGTTAAAATTAGGTACTTGCATGGTATAGAAAATATAAACATGCAAAAAGTGTTTAATAGTAATTATATATTATATTTCCATTTTGACAATCTTCAACTCAATTCATTTGTATATTTTAATTGATAAACTTTAATCAATCATATTTTATGCATAAATTTATCAATGTTGGTTATTGTAATATATAGGATATGTTCTTACAATATTGGAAAGGTTAAATTTTACCGTTTCATTTTTCTAATAAGGCCCCTGCTAGTCTTATATGTTTCTTCAAATCCTAAAATGAAATATATAAGTTTTTTGACTTCACTAGTGCGTGTTAAGACTTGTTTGTCATGGGATTGTAACACCCCTAATTTTGATTAACATTATTTAGGATATTTAATTAGATAAATAAAATAACAAAATGTATAATGATAAGGAGAATGAGATTTGATAATTAAAATGAGTCGTGCCTTAATTAATAAGTTAATAGGATTGATTATAACTTAAATAAGAAGGAAGAATATTTTGAGGGGAAAAATAGGAAAAGGCTTTATTTCCTGAACCTAAACCCTTCCATTCTCACTCCCTCATTCACAATCACTTCATACAAACTAACAAAACCAAGGCCGGTCATTGCTGGGAGATCTAAGGGGAGAAAATGTAAGGAAATAAGAGGAAAGCTTAGGGGAAATCAAATCTAAACCCAAATCTCATTTCTCTTCATCAAATCAAAGTGAATACTATGCCATGTTGTGAATAATATATTCCATGTTGTGAATTAATGATGATTCTATGCTTATTGATAATTTATTGGATTTGTTATGGAATTATTTAATGGGTTTTAAGAGTGAAAACCTAGAATATGACATCCAATTGACTTGAAATTTGGATATGATGTTCATGACATTATTTTAGAAGTGGGTTTTTAATTTAGTAATTTTCCAAGAAAGTATGAATATTTTATGAATTTCCTAAGTGAGGAAAATGATTTATTTCAAGTTTTAATTATTTAAAATATAATGTTTTTTGGTCCTAAAATTTTTATATGTTAAAGAATATGTTAATTCATATTTATTGTGATTTTTGGGGATTTTTCCCTAAGTATTTATGATTTTATATGAATTTATTATGCTAGAAATGCTTGATGATTATATTAAATAATGATTTAAAATTATTGGTTTGCAATATTATTTGGGGAATGTAATCTGACTCATAGCAGTAGTTTTAAAAAGGATTTGACAAATAAGTTTATTATCCAATAGTAATTTGATAAAGGATTGAATTTGGTGAAAAGAAATTGCTATTTAAAGAAATAATATAGTTTTATGTTAATTGCGAGATTGTCCCATCTTTATTAATCAATGCCAATATTAGTGTAGAACTTCGTCGGCACTAACGTCTGAAGCCTGAAGGTATGTCCTTGGAAGTCGAATGGAGTATTGGGCTCAGCGAAGAGACTGCCAAGACATGTCGTAGCTAAATCTTGAATTTGAGATGCTGACCCACAAAGTAATAATAGTATATGTAAAGAAAGAGAAATGCAAAAGGTAGATAACATCAAGACTTTATGTAACATCCCCCCACTTGGAGGCCCAAAACTAACGCCTACGGATGCTATAATCATCCATAGTTATTAATCCTTGGAGACCAAATATGGCAATATTAGATACATTGATACACAAAAACACAAGAATATGGAAGAATCTTAAAGAGCAAACAAATTCCACATTCCATTTCAAAATATTCCAAATTGATTACATAATTATAGTTTGTAGACCACGTTCAGATAACATATAATGATTACAAAATATGTCTAGAGCGACATATGAAGATGCCCCCTTGGTTGATCAGAGTATATAAATAGGCAAGGAAACAAATTTACATTTACAAACAAAAACCACAGTGGAAATAAAAGAACTGTAATAACAAGCTTGCCTCCTGCACGCCCTTAGAAGCTTTATTCATCTAAAAGAACATCTGGAAACCTTAACTCTCAACCTACTCAAAATCAGTTGAGTACCTGAGAGTTTAAGGGGAAACAAAATCTTTGAGTCAGACATAAAGCCTAGTATGAATAATAATTTACCATCTCAAACCATTTAGATATCTAGTGAGACCACACAACTTAGCGGACCAGGTTTTCCCTCACTAGTATCTAAACATTTATAAAACCATATACTGAGCTCCTGCATCCACAATGGTTAAAACATAGTATTTCAAAAATATTACGATGATAAGCAAAAGAAGTAAATCAAATATGGATTACCCATCCCTATTTATTCTGACTATCTGTCTCAATTATAGTTTCTAGGATTACCTTTAACCTATTAAATGTTTATAGACTATCTGTCCAATATCATATCACTAAGAACCTATTGGTAACTCAAATATCTTATCTCTTATCCTAGTTTTCATGGGCAACTAGGAACCCATTGACTAACCGTCAATATCTTAATCCGGATATAGTTTTCATGGGCTAACTACAAACCTATTGGCCCCTACCAGTATCAAATCATAGATTTCATGGGTTGACTATGAACCTATTGGCCCCTGCCAATATCTTTTGTTATACACAATTTTCATGGGCTTACTGCAAAGTTATTGGCCCATGCCAATATCTTTAATTAAGAATTTAACATTTCTTAAGTTATTTTCACTACTGGGTCAACCTAACTTGTTATTCTGCCCTTCCCCAAAGTACTCTAATGGGTTAATTACAATGTGAATAAGTATATGAAGTAGTAATACTTCTAAAATCTTTAGTTATGCCATGTTATTTCCATTTTAAAAATCAGAGTGGATTATTTGTTTTGAAACTTTAAAACATCACATTCAAAACCTCTGGATGACCTCCTTCGAAAGCATAAGCTTCTTTTCAAAACATAATAAACATACCTTTCGACATCCTTATTAAATATTCACTTTCAAAACCAATGGCACCTTTCGATGGTATCAAAATATCCTTTAAAACATGGCTTCGAAACAAATAAAAGTACCCTTTTGAAAGCATTGGGTTTACTCTTTAAAAACATTCTTTGTGGCAAAATGATTATATATGAAAGTACCTCTTTCGTAACCAATCATAAAATTATTTTGGGAAAAAAGTTGATGGTGTTGAAACCATCTAGTCAAAAGCAGCCACCTTTTAAATTAAAACATCAAAGGATAGAGTCGAAACCCCCTTTCGACTTCATTGCCTTCGAAACCCCCAACCCTTCGAAAGTATTCAGAAATAAGGCTTAGTTTAAGTTAAAACAAAGAGAACCCTTCGACAACATAGATGGCTTCAATAAAATCGAAAGGAGAAAATTTGCAGCTGGGTTTCGACTTGGTCGAAACCAATCCTTTCGAAAGCTCTTATTTAAGGAAAAAGGTACCCCTTTGAAAGATAATACTTAACCATAATATAGCAACCTTCCCCAAAAGCTATTTATATAAATCTTTTCGAAAGCATACGTTTCGACCATGTCGGAAGAATTAAGTAAAAAAAAGAAAGAACTTAGGTAGTGTTTTGTTTGTTATTTTTAGTTTTGGATTTTCATCCATACAAATTTGCACACGACGCACGTATATTGTCGAAAACGACCAATTTAGAAAATGAAGTTAACATACAAAATAGAAAACAATTTTTTTTATTTTCCGTGTTTTGGGAAATTACACAAGCATGTGAAACAATCCATTTTTCCATCGTCTCTCTATCTGCTTCATCCTTTCATCTGTCTTTCTTTCATCCGAGCTGCCGTCCCTCCATTCTTCTCATATTTGACATAGATATTGAAAACCGAAAACGCAAAATTTATTTTTAAAACAAACACTACCTTAGCTTTTGAAAGCAGAATATGGTTTTGACTCTAACAAAAGCATTGCTTTCGACACCCTACCTTCTGCTACCCACCGATTCACTTCGTACAAATACCATTGATACCATATGCATTGGTTCTGACTATGCAGGTTTCGACTGAGATAGAGCTGAGGTAAAGGAGTCAAAAGGTACTGCTATTTGAGGCAAAACCTACTTTTTTGGATTAAAGGCTGAAATATAGCAACTTTTAGTTATTACTTTTATAAGTGCTTGCTTATTTGTAAGCCCTTGATTGGTTGATGTATAACTTTTCAAATACTTTATAAAGATAACTGCCACATTTAACCAGATCTAAATCAAAGGAATTATAACGTTTAAGCCATTCTATTAACCAAACCAATATTCGCAAATAAATCCTTCTCTTGAAATAATTGATTTTCCTCAGTAATTCAAATGGAAAAAATCCCTAAAAATCACAAAAATTCAATTTTATCACGTAATCAAACATATTAAAATTTCAGACCCAATTCCTTCTTGAAATACTCAAAATAATTTTAAACCTAGTTATACCATATTTTTCTTTAAAATTTCACAATAAATTTTCTATAGCTTGGAAAATTCTAAAAATTAAAACCCATTTCTAAAATCATATTATACTTAACATTAAAATTTTCCATGGCATTCTAAAATCTTAAACTCCCGGTTTTACATCAAAACCATGCAAATTCATATGTTAATGAACTAAAATAAATCAAACATAATATTATTCAAGCACATCATCATCCATGTCATCATAAAAATGAATTTAGTCATAAATCCGAAAACATATATAACCATAGAATAAAATAGAGATGGTAAGAAATCATTATTCAACTTAGGTTTGATAAGGAATTTGAGATTTGTTGTTGATTAATCCTTCCTAGGTTTACATAAACTTTTCTCCTTTCTTCCTTGGTAATGGCCGGCTCTTAGGTTTTAGATTTGCGTTTTTAAAATGAAAAATGGAATGTGAATGTACAAGGGTGAGATGTGTATAGCCGTGTATGATAAAGAGGTAATTTTTACTAATATGCCCATGTGTGATTTATAACCTCTAAACCAATTTAAAGCCCATTTATTTTATTATTAAGCACGACCCTCTATATAATTTATTCAAATCTCAATCCCCTTATCATTATTATTCTATTTAATTTATCTAATTAATTTTTTTGGATAATGTTATTAAAAATTAGGGATGTTACAGGCTCCCTCCTTAAACGTCCTCGAAATAAAGTAAGGACTAAATACT
This sequence comes from Allium fistulosum, assembly GCA_030737815.1. Classification (NCBI taxonomy): domain Eukaryota; kingdom Viridiplantae; phylum Streptophyta; class Magnoliopsida; order Asparagales; family Amaryllidaceae; genus Allium; species Allium fistulosum. The sequence continues at coordinate 1,184,135,644 of CM060903.1, forward strand.
AAACATAGCAATCATCAGTAACAACCATATTATTCTAACTGACTAGCAACTACCTATATAAATCTAACATAGACATACCCTCAAAGCAGATCAGGATAAGTTTCTCTAATCCTGTCCTCTGTCTCCCAAGTACAGTCCTTCTCGTTGTCGCTCTACTGAACTTTCACTAACATAACTGTCTTATTCCTTAATCTTTTATCGTCTCTAGCTACAACCTGAATTGATTGTCTAGCAAAAGTCAAATTAGGCTCCACCACTAAGTCTTCCAACCCTGTCGGAGGAATAGTAGTCTCTAGATCATGCACATACTTACGAAGATGAGACACATGAAATACATTATGGAAACCTGTCATACTTCTCGGCAACCCTACTTTGTATGCGAGCTTTCCAATCCTCTCTGTAATGTGGGATGGACCTATATATCTTGGGGCTAACTTCCCTAACTTTCCTAATCGCACCACACCCTTCATAGGTGATACCTTAATGAAAAACTTGTCTCCAACTGAGAATTCTAGGTCCTTACGCCTCTTATCCACATAACTCTTCTGTTTTGACTGAGCTTCCTTCATCCTTCCTCGGATTAACTAAATCTTCTCTGACGCCTCCCTGACCAAATCTGGACCTAAGACTAGTCTGTCTCCATTCTCCAACTAACATAGTGGTGATTTGCATTATCTTCCATACAAAACTTTAAAAGGCGCCATTCCTATATTTGTCTGATACCTATTATTATAGGAAAACTCAACCTAATGTAGGTGATCCACCTAAGATCCACCAAAGTCCAATATACAAGCTCTTAGTAGACCTCGAGTACTTTGTTGACTCTCTCTGTCTGTCCATATGTTCGAGGGTGATATGTATTAAGCTTGGTACCCATCACTTCCTGTAGACTCTTCCAGAATTAACTAGTGAACAAAGCATTTCTATCACTGACTATACTACTAGGAACTCCATGCAGCCTAACTATGTTCTTCAGGAACAACTTAGCTAAAACAAGAGTCGTTCTGGTGGAATTAATTGGAATGAAATGGGCAATCTTAGTCAATCTGTCCACTATAACTCATATACTCTCATTACCCCTATTTGACCTTGGCAACCCGTCTATAAAATCCATGGATATCGAATCTCATTTCCAAACTGTAATCTATAAAGGCTGAAGCAATCCACTCGGCTTCTGATGTTCAGCTTTCACTTGTGATAGTTAGCACACTGCCTAACCCACAAGCCAACATCCCTCTTCATGCCTTCCCAATAGAAGCTCCTCTTCATATCCCGATATATCTTGGTCACTCTAGAATGAATCGTAAACTTCGACTGATGACATTCTCCAAGAACTTCTTTCCTCAAGTCATCAATATTTGGAACACACAATCGTCCCTTCATTCTCAACCATCCTCTCCGGTCAAGGCTAAAATCCTTTAAATCATCGATCTTAGTTCCAACCTCAAGCCTTCTGATTCTCTCAGCCAACACTGGATCCTCCTTCTACTTAGAAGCAAATCTCTTGATCAACACTGGTCGAACTTTTAAACATGACAATATAGCAGTACTCTGACTAGAACTAGCAGTCGATCTTAACTACATACCACAACTGGCCAAAGCTTCTAGATCTTTCCACTCTGCTAACATAGCTAACACCACATTCTAATGTTTTCTACTAAGAGCATCTACCACCTTATTACCTTTTCCTGGTGTATACTCTATACCAAAATCATACGCAGCCAAAAACTCTAGCCATCTCTACTGCCAGATATTCAACTCCTTCTGTGAGAATAAATACCATAAAGACTTATGATCGTATAAAGCTCAAACCTCTCCCCTAAGAGATAATGTCTCCATATCTTCAATGGGAAGATCACTGCCACCAACTCCAAATCATGAGTAGGGTATCTAACTTCATGCGGTCTAAGCTGCCTAGATGCGTAGGCAATGACTTTACCATTCTGCATCAACACTACTCCTAATCCAGTTCCACATGCATCAGTATATAGTACCAATCCTTGATTTCCGTCTGGAACTACTAACCCGAGTGCATTGGTCAACAAATGCTTTAACTTAAGGAATGCTTCCTCACATTTGTCGGACCAAAAAAATTACTCCTCCTTCCTGGTTAGCTTAGTCAAGGATGCTGATATCCATGAGAAATCCTTAATGAAGCTCCGATAGTAGCTAGCAAGTCCAAGAAAACTCCTGATCTCAGTCAGCGTCTCTGGTCTCTTCCTATTATTAGCAGTTTCGATCTTATCTGAATCGACTGACAACCCTTTCTCTGAAATCACATAACTAAGGAACTTAACCTCTTTCTTCCAAAAATGACACTTGGAAAATTTCGCCTTTAGCCAATTCTGCTTCAGCGTCTCAAGTATCACTCTAAGATGGACTTCATGCTCTCTCTCATCCTTAGAGTAGACTAGAATGTCATCTATAAACACTAATACAAACCAATCCAAATGATCTCGAAAAACTTGGTTCATCAAATCTACGAAGAAAGCAGGTGCATTCGTTAATCCAAATGGCTTCACCAACCACTCATATGAACCATACCTAGTTCAAAACGCTGTCAAAGGAATACTGTCCTCCACCACTCTTAACTGATGGAACCTATCGCCAAATATAACTGGGAAAACACTCTGGCTCCACTCAATTGATCAAACAGATCATCTATTCTTAGAAAATGATACTTATTCTTAATTGTCCTTTTATTCAACTTATGATAGTCGATACACATCCTTAACGACCCATCTGGTTTCTTCATGAACACCGTGGCTGCTCTCCGAAGTGAACTACTTGGTCTAATAAAACTCTTTCCTTCTAGATCCACTAGTTGCACCTTCAATTCTTTCATCTCAGTCGGTGTCATCCTGCTAGGTGGTCTACTTACAACTTCAGCTCCTGGCACAAGATCTATTCTAAACTCAACAGTTCTTCTTGATGGTAGTCCAGTGACTAGCCCAAAGACATCTGCAAATTCTCTCGCTACCCGAACTTGACTTAACTCATTTCCTGCCTCCATAGCATTAAGTAAAGCTCTAACATTCCGGTCTGTATTCTCTACCGAGATTATTACTCAGGTATGACTATCGGGGCGTCAAAGTGATATTTCCCTATCCTGGAAAAATATTCTGGCTTCATACCTACCTAACCAATCCATACCCAAAATGATTTCAATATCTACGAAATCAATAACATACAAATTGCAGGTAAACTTATGACCTAACAAGTCAAGTTCTAACTGGTCACATCTTAACCCTAGAGTTGCATACCCTCCTATTGGGTTCGCAACTCTTAAGGAAGTAACAAGGTAGATGGGTACTAAACATAATCTATCAACCGAACACCGAGATATAAATGAATGTGATGCAGCGGTATCAAAAAGAACCCTAACTGGAATACTCTGAATCAAAAGCGTACCTTCCATCACAGTTTTTCCTTTATCTGCTATAGTAGGCCTAGTTGGTCCAATAGCAAGGACCTTTCCTTTGACCTCCCTAATTGGCTCTAGACACTGATTCTTGTAATGCCCAACTTGATCACAGTTGAAGCACTTCACATTCTTCTTGGCTGCAGCTTTCTTTCCATTTCCTGATCGACATTCATTCTTAAAGTGACCCTTCTTTTCACACTTATAACAAACTACCTCAACCTTTGACTTCTTAGCAGTATCCCCCTTCTAGGCTCCCTTCTTTTTAAAGAACTTCCTATGTTTACCAAGAGAACCCTGAGTTTCCACCGGCTTTTCTTTAGAAAAATCAACAAGTAACTCCTCATGGTGAATGGCCACCTCCACCACTATATTACAAGGATTACGGACATGTGTCATGGTCATTCTAGCAAACTCGGGCCTCAATCCCCAAATGAACCGCTCGTTCCTTTTGAGGTCAGTATCTATAACAGCATATCCATATCGAGACAACTCTTCAAACTTAGTAGCATACTTGACTATTGATATCTCTCTTTGCACTAAATCCACAAACTTCCTCATCAGCTCAGACTTAGTAAACTTAGATACAAACTTCTGCTCAAATCTCGTTTTAAAATTAGCCTAAGTTAAGTGCTCTTCCAGAACTCTAGTAGTGACATTATTCCACCAATGTAATGCTGACCCCTGCAACTGTCTAGAGGCCAACCTTCTCTTTTGCCCATCATTTGGGCCCAAATCAGTAAATATATGCTCACAATGCAATAGCTAATTCTGAACATTTATTGTGCTCTCCATTTCCAAGAATGGCTTCCCACCCAAGCTGGTGTAATATCTACTTAACAAAGCATAATTATTTCCAACTGGAGCCACTGGATTAGCTCTTCCTACATTTCCAACAACATCACCAGTAGCTCCAGCTTGCATCAAACCAAAAATGAATTGATACACCGCCCCCATGTCTACTAGTGGGTTTCCAGAACTCACATTGGCATCAGCATCTTGATTACTAGCATTATCCTGTCGACCCGGGTTCCTCCTAGTAGTGGGTCGAGCATTTCCATTAGTTGTGGAGCTTGCGCCATCGAGATTTCCTCTTGCATTTCCTACTTCCATATCTCCTTTCTTGAAAATCTACATACGAGCCTTAGTAAGATACAAAAGAATAGTCTATGAGAGCGGGGAATATGTACTTATATATATAACTATATATATCAAATACAAGTACGTTACTATAGCATTAACCCGAACCCGAATCTTATTATCCGATTCATTGGATTATGTATGGAAAATCTTTTAGGTTTAAGTTTCTTTTAAAGTTTCATAAACCTATGCTCTGATACCGACTTGTAACATCCCCCTACTTGGAGGCCCAAAACTAACAGTATGTATGCTGCAGTCATCTACAGTTATTAATCCTCGACGAACAAATACGGCGATATTAGATACATTGATACACAGAAACACGAGAATATGGAAAAATCTTAAACAACAAACAAATTCCACATTCCATTTCAAAATATACCAAATTGATTACATAATCCTAGTTCGTAGATCATGTTCAGATAACATATAATTATTACAGAATAAGCCAAGAGCGACATATGAAGATGCCCCCTTGGTTGATCGGAGTATAAAATAGATCAGGAAACGAATTTGCCATTACAAATAAAACACACACCGGAAATAAAAGAACTCTAATAACAAGCTTGCCTCCTACACGTCCTCGGAAGCTTTATTCATCTAAAAGAACACCTGGAAACCTTAACTCTCAAACTACTCAAAATCAATTGAGTACCCGAGAGTTTAAGGGGAAACAAAAAGTTCGAGTCAGACATAAAGCCTGGTATGAATAATAATTTACCATCTCAAACCATTTAGATATCTAGTGATACCACGCCGCTTAGCAGAATGGGTTTTACCCTCACTAGTATCCTAAAACATTTATAAAACCATATACTGTGCTCCTGCATCCACAATGGTTAAAACACAGTATTTCAAAAATATTACGATGATATGAAAAACAAGTAAATCAAAACTAGATTACCCATCCCCATTTATTCTGACTATCTGTCTCGATTATAGTTTCTAGGATTACCATTAACCAGTTAAATGTTTATGGACTATTTGTCCAATATCATAGTTTTCATGGGATAACTAAGAATCTATTAGTAAGTCTAATAACTTACCTCTTATCCTAGTTTTCATGGGCTAACTAGGAACCTATTGACTATTCAATATCTTAATCCGGATATAGTTTTCATGGGCTGACTACAATCCTACTGGCCCTTGCCAGTATCAAATCATAGTTTTCATGGGTTGACTATGAACCTATTGGCTCCTGCCAATATCTTTTATTATACACAGTTTTCATGGGCTTATTGCGAACCTATTGGCCCCTGCCAATATCTTTAATTAAGAATTTAACATTTCTTAAGTTATATTCACTACTGGGTCAACCTAACTGGTTATTCTGCCCTTCTCCAAAGTACTGTTATGGGTTAATTACAATGTGAATAAGTATATGAAGAAGTAATACTTATAAAACCGTTAGTTATTCTATGGTATTTCCTTTTTAAAAATGAAAGTGGGTTATTTGTTTTGAAACTTTAGAACATCACCTTCGGAACCTTTGGATGACCTCCTTCGAAAGCATAAGCTTCTTTTCAAAACATAATAAACATACCTTTTGACGTCCTTGTTAAATATTCACTTTCAAAACCAATGGTATCTTTCGATGTATCAAAATATCCTTTAAAACATAGATTCAAAACAAATAAAAGTACCCTTTTGAAAGAATTGGGTTTACTCTTTAAAAACATTCTTTGGGTCAAGATGATTATATACAAAAGTACCTCTTTCGAAACCAATCATAAAATTGTTTAGAGGAAAAACTTGGTGGTGTTGGAACTATCTAGTCGAAAGCAACCACCTTTTAAATTAAAACATCGAAGGATAGATTCGAAACCGCCTTTCGACTCCATTGCCTTCAAAACCCCCAACCCTTCGAAAGCATTCAGGAATAAGGCTTAGTTCAAGTTAAAACAAAGTGAACCCTTCGACAACATAGATGGCTTCAATACAATCGAAAGGAGAAAATTTGCGGTTGGGTTTCAACTTCGTTAAAGCCAATCCTTTTGAAAGCTCTTATTTAAAGAAAAAGGTACCCCTTCGAAAGCTAATACTTAACCATAATATATCAACCTTCCCCAAAAGCTACATGTATAAATCTTTTTGAAAGCATACATTTCGACTTTTTCGGAAGATTTAAGTAAAACAAAGCAAGAACTTAGCTTTTGAAAGCAAAATATGGTTTCAACTCTAACAGAAGCATTACTTTCGACACCCTACCTTCTGTTACCTACCAATTCACTTCATACCAATACCATTCATACCATGTGTATTAGTTCCGACTATGTGGTTTTCGACCGAGATGGTTTCGACTAAGATGGAGCGGAGGTAAAGGAGTCGAAAGGTACTGCTATTTGAGGTGAAACCTACTTTTCTGGATTAAAGGCTGAAATATAGCAACTTTCAGTAATTACTTTTATAACCGCTTGCTTATTTGTCAGCCCTTGATTGGTTGCTGTATAACTTTTCAAATACTTTATAAAGATAACTGCCACATTTAATCAGATCTAAATTTAAAGGAATTATAATGTTTATGCCCATCTATTAACCAAACCAGTATTTGCAAATAAGTCCTTCTCTTGAAATAATTTATTTTCCCCAGTAATTCAACTGGGAAAAATGCCCCAAAATAATGGAAATTCAATTCTATCATGTAATCAAACATACTAAATTTTCAAATGCAATTTCTTCTTGAAATGCTCAAAATAAATTTTAAACCCTATTATACCATATTTTTCTTTAAAAATTCACAATAAATTTTCTATAGCTTGGAAAATTATGAAAATTAAAATCCATCTCTAAAATCATGTTACACTTAACATAAAATTTTTCCATGGCATTCTAAAATCTTAAGCTCTCATTTTACATCATAACAGTGCAAATTCATGTGTTAATGAATTAAAATAAATTAAACATAATATTATTCAAGCATATCATCATCCATATCATCATCCATATCATCATAAAAACGAATTTAATCATAAATCTGAAAACATATATAACTATAGAACAAAATTAAGATGGTAAGAAATCATTATTCACCTTAGGTGTGATATGGAATTTGAGATTTGTTGTTGATTAATCGATCCTTACTTTATATAAAATTTTCTCCTTTCTTCCTTGGTAATGCCCATCTCTTAGGTTTTAGATTTGCATTTTTGAAAATGAAAAATGGAACGTGAATGGACAAGGGTGAGATGTGTATAACCATGTATGATAAAGAGGTTATTTTTACTAATATGCCCATGTGTGATTTAATTAACCTCTAAACCAATTTAAAGCCCATTTATTTTATTATTAAGCACGACCCTCTATATGATTTATTCAAATCTCAATCCCCTTATCATCATTATTTTATTTAATTTATCTAATTAAATTTTCTGAATAATGTTATCAAAAATTAGGAATGTTACACTTTATAGTGGTTATGGCCGAAAGTCCCTATGTCCAGTCTTTTTCTTATTTAGTCGCTCTTATATAACCGAGAGGTTGTTTACATTGAGTATTAACATCGCCATTAATGAGTTTTTGAGTACAGCTTCAATATAGGAAAGTATACTTATGATTTTATGTAAATTTTTATTCTGCCAAAAGCTCCCTTGTGCCCTAGGATTGCCGCCTATTTATAGCCAATATGTCGTAACGCCATTGGTGGAGAGCCTTCTTCTTGGATAGATGACCTGCCTTGTCATGTGCGACTTTGATTTAAACACTTGTCATCATCTAGTTGAAAGTGCTTTGACACATATCGCTGACGTGGTGCTTTTATATATAGCTCATTTGATTCCTTTTGTTTATTTTGGTCGCTGATCTCGGTCGAGGGCTATCCGAGCCGTTGATTGTTGATACTTGTTGAAATACTTTTTGTCTCGGTAGTTGTTGCTCTCAGCTGAGCTTGTTGTCTTTATTAGACAAGTGTCTTGAATTTAATTGATGTCTTCGCTCTTGCTTTCGGGTCTCATGCTCTTGGATATTGAACTTGGTGCCTCAAATCTCAGTGGAAACTAAATAAACGTGTCTTGGAATTACAAGCCAAGGAGCTTCAAATATTCGTAATTTTTACTTGGTATAAATTATGCTATAACACATCCCCCAATAGTTCACCTTATACAGTCGGTATGAGGTAGACTTTGGAAAGAATGGTGTCAAATTGTGCTTTGTTCTTGGTTTGTTTGTTCCATTCCCATCATAAAGTTGACCCGATCCTTTGTGCGATGTAGTTACCCTGAGAATTCTCTACAATATTTCTTCGCCAAGACAACTTGTAAAGATCTAACCTTGTTTTGGAAACATTTTGAAATCTAACCTCATCTAAAGGGTTTTTGGAAATGATTTGAAATCTAAGTCCGTCTAGAGGATTTTGGGAAACCACTTGAAATCTAAGCTCGTCTAGAGGACTTTGGAAATAATTTGAAATCTAACCTCATCCAAAGAGTTTTGAAAATAATTTGAAATCTGTGCTCAGAAGTGAAGGCTTGGCTAGCTGTTTTGGTTAAGCGGTAGGTAGTTAACGGTTTTGAAAATTGAAGGATGAAATATTAACTTATGCCATGAGGTCAAAACTTCTGAAAATTATGCTTGCCACTTGAAGCCATCTAGCTAAGTGGCAAGCTTAATTGTTATGGTGCTAAAAGGCAAAATCTGACTTAAGTCTGCGAGGTTAAAACTTTTGAGAACTATGCTTGCCACTTGGAGCCATCTAGAAGTGGTAAGCGAAATTATTACAGTGTCAAAAGGAAAATTTTAATTTGAGACTATGAGGTCAAAGCTTTTTGAAAACTATGCTTGCTACTTGAAGCCATCTGGACTAAGTGGTAAGCGAAATTGTTATGGTGCCGAAAGGAAAAATCTGATTTGAGACCGTGATGCCAAAAATTTTGAAACTATGCTTGCCACTTGAAGTCATCTAGCCTAAGTGGTAAGTGAAATTATTATGGTGCCGAAAGGCAAAATCTGATTTGAGACCGTGAGGTCAAAACTTTTGAAAACTATGCTTTCCACCTGAAGCCATCTAGGATAAGTGGTAAGCCAAATTATTATGGTGCCAAACCAAAAAAAAATCCAATTTAAGACCGTAAGGTTAAAACTTTTAAGAACCATGCTTGCCACTTGATGCCATTTAGGCTAAGTAGTAAGCGAAATTGTTACGATGTCGAAAGGCAAAATCTGATTTGAGACCGTGAGGTCAAAACTTTTGAAAACTATGTTTGCCACTTGAAGCTATCTTGGCTAAGTGGTCAGTGAAACTTTTTTGATGACAAGAGGTAAGTTTTACTTTGAGAACATGAGGTCAAAACCAAGAAAACTATATTTGTCACTTGAAACTATCGAGGCTAAGTGGCAAGAGAAATTATTACGGTGCCAAAAGGAAAAATCTGATTGGAGACCGTTAGGTCAAAACTTTTGAAAACTATACTCACCACTTGAAGCCATTTAGGCTAAATGGTAAGCAAAATTGTTATGGTGTCGAAAGGCATCTGATAGATCGTGAGGTAAAAATTTTAAGAACTATGCTTGCTACTTGAAGTCTCAATGCTAAATTGTAAGTGAAATTATTATGGTGCCGAAAGGCAAAATATAATTTGGGACTTTGAGATCAAAACTTTGTTTGTAGTATGAATTCGTATGTGATCATTCGGGACTAGACCTTTGAAGAGACGAGTTCCGATTTTGCATTTAATGCGGGTCCAAACGTTAGAAATTGATTGGTTAAACCCAAAAAGCATTTCTTTTTTTCTATATAATAATGACTCTACATCTAGTGGGGGACCCTTTGATATTCTCTTTATGTACACCTATTAAACTAAATACATGGTGGAAAGCTTTCCTCTTCTCAATTTGTGCCGTCTTTTTAATATAAACACTCCTTCCCCATTTCTCTCCTCTTTTCACTTATTCAAATTGTAAAAAAACCATTGTTATTTTCAAGATTTCTTTGATTCCATTTTCGGCATCTGCCCTATTTTGTTAGATTAGAAATGGATGCTCCTATTTAGACTCGACAAGAACTCAACGATATTTTGTCTTCATATAGGATCACGGGAGTTGAGACGCTTGCTCCCTAGGCTGGGATGCATTATACCAATCCCTCAAAAAGGGTATTTTGTATGGTCTATTGAGAATTTAGAACATGGGACTTTTTATCAATAGCACCCTTATTTGTTGATGTTCTAGAATTTTATCGCATTAATCCCTTCTAACTCTTGGCTACCTCCTACATAATTATATCTACATGGTGATCTTATATTCCGAAAGAGGTTATCGGGACATACACATTATGGAGATCAATTACATGTTCAATTTGTTAGAATTTATATCCATTGGGGAATTTCCCATATATTTTCTCAAATTTCTAAGGCTATCTCCTATACAAGATCCATTTAGCAAGATAACGCCATGTAAGTGGTTCCTTATTAAGGCCTCTTCTTATCGAATTATCACCTCCTTTAATAATGCTGGTATGTTTTAGGATATTTTCCTTTCCTTTGGTCTCACCCATATCCTAAGCTGTATCTCCTTTTTTTTTAAATCTTAAACAGTGAGACCCGAGAAGGGTAGCGATCCATCTACCACTAACCAATATAAGCACTACAAGAATGGGCATAATTTTTTATGGTTGAAAGCCATCGGCAGTCGTCGAAAGCTGATGGGAGGCATCTGAAAAAGCATTCGAAAATAAATTCGTCACCAAACAGTGTTTCCACCAGCTTTTTGATGGCCTTATCGATGGCTGCCAATGGCAACTTCTGACTGCTTTTCGATGACCGTCGTGTACACGTGGCAATTTGTAGTTCAATTCTGTATATGTCGGAAGTCGTAAGAAACCTTTGCTCTCTAGCTGTCGAAAACCGTTACAAGCCGTCGATTATTTTTTACCAATAAGTCATCAATAACCATCGATAGCAATAAGATATTATTGACTAATACGCCATCAATGGCTGTCGAAAGCCATTGGAAATCTAGGCTATTTTTTTATTTATGTTGCCATTCATCTCCTATACAATACATACATATCAATATATATTGCAGATCGATTTAGCACATATAAATTGTATATATAAGCCCAAATCACATATAAAACATCAGTACTACAAAACACATCACTACTTACAACAAATAAAACATAAACAATCCACTACACAACAAAACATTCTACAAAATACACATAATCAATATCCAAGACCTCAAAATGTATCAATTATGTTGTAACAACCCGTACCTTAACGGGCCTAAATTTCGACAAAAGTCGAAACCCAAGTCCACCAAAGCACAAATCGTTGGATTAGGTATCTGTTATCCGGGTTTTTAACCCAGCTTGATTTAAAGGGAGATAAAAGGACCCGATCTAAAATACAACCCGAAACTTGATCGAAAGGCCTAAAAATACAAGATAAAGGACCCCAAGAAGTTTGGACCATTTTTAGGCTAACATTTTGGATCGGTACCGATCTAAAATGTTGCTTTACTAGATCTTTGTTCCACTTGTCTTACACTCATATATCTCCACTAAGCTTATCTACCGAGTTTGATAACATTCTAAGCAATTGATTTGAAGAATTGAAGAGTTATCCAATTCAGATTATAGTTCAATCTAACCTACAAGTGAATCATCGTAAAAACAATTCAATAAGCTACGAAACTACTTTGAGGGTATTGTAATCAGGGAAGAAAGAAAACCAAGTGGTTAAAGCATCAAAAATACTTAGCTATTTGGATCGGTACAGATCCAATTGGATTGGTACCGATCCAATTAGATCATATTGGCACTGTTCCAAATATTTTTCTCTAATGACCTTCAATCTTTCTGGACTTCCTTAGTGTGATGGATGCATGCCTCTGACAAAGCGGTTTTGGCCCAAGTGCTTTCCAACTCCTATAAATACCATCCCATCAACAACACTAAAAGTATCTGCTCTGATCTCAGCTGAAACTCTACCATTGTTTCTTCACTCTTCTTCTCCCTCACGACAGTCATTAAAAGGAAATTAAGATCCTTCTGGTTGTCTTTAACAACGATGGCTTGATCTAACTTAGGAAAGAAGAATCATAATGTAATCCAAACTCCTTTGTAATAATAGTTGATCGATAAAACCTATATAGTGGACGTCGACTTTGTTAACAGCCGAATCACTATAAAAATCTCTTATCTCTTTACTTTTCCTACAATTTACTATTGCTTTTTCTATTTTATTTGCCTTGATAAACGGGACTAGTGCTTTCACCCTAAATCCAGAGTGTTGATCCGTTTTTTGGGTTAACATTATTTGCACCAAAATTGGATACAACACTCTTCGGATATGTTCGAAGAGATAAAATGAAGAAAATAAATGCAAAATGAGGCAGATCTAACAAACACACCAATCAACAGATGAGAAAATGCATAGAAACACACGGATTTTGAGTGGTTTAGCATATTCCCTACGTCCACCATGAAATGATTGATGTTTATTGAGTATCAGCATAGAGAAGCTGAAAGTCCATTTTCTGCAGGTCCAAGGTCACTATTTATAGGCATAGACAGCAAATATCTCGCCTAGATCTCGGAAGACTTCTTCTCTCACGTGAGTGGGCCCACGGGATCGAGTTCGGGTGATTTCGACTCGATGCGGGAGTGATACGAATTGAGTTCGTATCGATCCATAAATGGTCCTTTTGGGCTGAAATTGGTCAGGTAAATTCTTGAGGTAGTACGCAAGCTCTTGTGAAAATTTGGTGGCATTTGGACTTGTAGATTTTGAGTGATGATCGATGCAAGTTTGGATCTCCAATGTGCAACCGAGCTCGTATCGATATGTTCGTATCGGTTGAAGGCATGTGACAGCCAATGACGTGGTGCTATCTTCTAGGATCGATCCTCTTTTTATGTTGAGCGACCGAGTCTTCCTTCTTCATAGGCCTCGGTCGTATCCATCAATTCATGCTCGTTCGTGTCCATCTGTAGGGTTTTATCTCATATCGATTACGGAGGAATTGCTTTTCGTATCGATGTACACCAACGTTTTTCATATCGGTCTGATACAGTCCCTTTCGTATTGTTCCAAACCACTGCATTCATATTGATCTCTTGACTATTGCTTTATATCCTTGGTGGATGGTTTCTTATCGATACTTCACCGATCGATACGAACTGTGCCAACAATCAACCGATACGAATATGGGAATAGGTGGAAGAGACATGACATATTTTTAAGTGATGGATATGAAAAATGGTTGGCGTGATGGATACGAAGTGAGGGATGTTTGATGGACACGAGCGAGGTTTTCTGAAGGGACGGATACAAACCTTAATGGATACGAACAGGAGGTACTTTTCATGAAACTTTATCGATCCGTATCTTGAGCATACGAACTCCGATTGACTCAAAATTTGGAACGTTTTCTTTTATGGCTTTGCTTGTTATACCACATCGATTGTGGCTTGATCCAGACTCGGGAAAAATTTACCAACATCCATAGTGAACCTGTATGTAACTGATCTTCAGGACAGACTGTCCGTGGTTTCCAGTTAATTTCTTGGTGTCACGACCTTGCCAAAAGGGGGGATAACATTTTCCCCCCAAAGTAAGTCTTGTGTGAACATGACGTGCTTTGAAAAGTTGCGACCTTCTGTCTAAAAAGTTCTATCTGATTCGTTGAATAGTTGTTGTATTTTTATCAAAAGATGTAACCTTCGATTGATTTATCGATAATATAAATGCTAAATTGTTGACTGCCGATGTTTATGCAGTATATTGTTGTAACTGAGTGTCAAGCATTAGCAGTTTGTTGTTCACTATTGTAATTATCACCAGGTGAGCATCCAATCCCGATGGGTACGAATCTCTACGAGCTCTATGTTGGTGGGTACGAACTCATCACTTCATATCGATGCATTTCTAATGGTTTCGAATAGTCCAAATCAGCTTTGGCTTTGTGCTTCGTATCGCTCTTTGGATGGATACGAATTGCTTTATATTGATAATTTTAAAACTGCCTCGATTGAACGTTGGATATGAACTGGTTTTCGTATCGATTATGCCATTGACTACCTCAACCGGTCACAACCACTTGGAGACGAATAGACACTTCTTTTTTTCCCAGGTATAAATACTCTGGTACTTAAGACAAATTCCCCACTTGTTCATTTTTCTTCTAGCATTCATATCGTTCTAGATATTAGAAAATCAAGAAATCACCTTTATCTTCGAATCGAATTAGACCCCAATTCTTCAAACCAATTACTAAAACTAGGTAATCAAATCATAAATTTGCATCAAGAATGATGATACTTGAAATTTTTTGCCTTTTCACTTGTTTCCGTGACCGATTTTGATGAAGTGGTGGCCGGAGATGATCGAAATGAGGTCGAGGAAGGAGGATGTGATCCCTACAAGGTTTTAGAGAAGATGAAGTGTGGGGATACGAAGTAGCATTTACATCGATGATGGGTGGAAGGATACGAAGAAGTCATCTGTATCAATCGAAGAGTTGCGGTTCGTATCGATCCGAAAGCAACCAAAATTCGTAACGACGGTTATGGGTATGGTTTCGTATCGAGAGAGGGAGTGCTTCGTATCAATCAGAAATGGTTGGAGGTTGCATCGATCCAAGACGATCGATACGAAGATCTAATTGCACAATCGATTTGAAGTATCGATCCTGCCAATCGATATGAAGGCACGGCCCACGATCGATACGAGGTGATGAGTTTGGATCGATACAAACTGGCCTTGAGGTGATTGATACAATTTTTTTTCTTCTGCCGATCGATATGAATGGGACTTCCGTTGATCGATACGAACTTGCATCTTGAGGGATACGAAAATTTTGCATATTTAAACATTCGACTCTGACGAGCTTCTGCCCTGCACTACTGGACTTAACCTTTTCACTGCATATTTGACTACCTTTCGAAGCTCGTCGATGGAACTGTAACTTGACAAAATTTAACGAACTTTAACTTGGATCACTTTCCAAAGTTGGGATGGCACGGTTGTGACGGTCAGCGATGATGGTCACTCTGATAAAATTTCAAAGTCTTGTCGTTCAAACACTCTTTAAATCTCGTTGCATTTCATAGTTAATATACAGTATTGCACTGCACAACACATTTATGCACTTTACACCGGGGGACACATGGGATTATTGTCACCTAACGATGGTTTTTGATGAGTTGATTAGCTATGGAACCCGAGAGTTCACAGCAACAAGAGGCTCAAATCCACCTCCTTTGATTATAGAGATGCCAACCATCTCGGCAGAAGTCATAACTCCAGCACCGGATGAGTTACCTAGAGCAACCTTCATGGGAACCCTCAAGATTCCGTTTGATCCAATGTTTTCGATGATATGTTGGGGGAGAATTTGCTTATGGCACGGACTATCGTTGAACGATGTTCTATTACCGGGGTCTAACGACAGGCCACATACTCCCCTGGAAGGATACACTACTTTTAATCAATTTTCTTGCACAACCGGGATGCTCCCATCATTCAATCAGTATATCCGAGAGGTGTTACCTTATTTAGGGATTGCCCATCACATTTGCTTCCGAACGGGTATGCTCTTCTGAACAACCTATTCGTCATCTTCATGGAGCACCTTTTTCAGGCCCCGACCCTAGAGGAATTCAGATTCTTGTTCAATGTAAAGAGTCGGGGATATAATCCCTCTTTAACATTCTTAGAGGGAGCCAAACACTGTCAAATTGTGGATGGAACTTGGACCAAACTTAGCAACTTCAAAACCGAGTGGTTCTATGTTCAGTGCCCGCCATGATTCGCTAGATGGTGGCTAGTTAGACGTAAGTGCCACAATTTCTTCGGCGACTAATGGGATAGTTGTAATCGATGTTGAGCCTAACATTTTCTTTCTTCTACAGCTTCAATTCCATGACCTGAAGGTGCTCACTTTAAGAAAATAGTATGAACTCTTCAAGAGGTGTCGGGCGAGATTAGAGAGATCGACTCGGTGCTTACGGATGAAAATTTGAGGGCCGTTGGGCTGATTGACAAAGACCAGAGCATAGGGCTTGAAGGATCTCTTAGGGCAGCTTCGACACGACGGGCTATGCATAGGGTGCCCGGGATTGTAATTGCTGAGAAGGGTCGTAAAGAGGATACGCCCACTGAAGATGAACCCATAGCCGGGCCCTTAGATAGTCCTCGACATTCAGAGGGAAAGAGGGAAGGCAAGGCGGTTGCTCATAAGCTTCACAAGTCTTCAAGATGGAAATCTGTGGTCATGTCTCTGCCAGCCGTCGGTGTTATAATTTCAGAGGCTCCTCCCCCATATATGGAGAATCCTTTTGAAGGACTTGCAGACATCCCAATTCCAGACTATGTGTTGCTCCAACAAGATACTGGATTGGAAGGGCTTCAGAGCGCTTTAGAACTAGGCGAGTCAATTCCTTCTAGTATGGCTGATACAACCGGTTGGTTGGGGGTTTGCACATGCATGCACACACTTCATGGCACCACACAGTTTCTAATCACAAGCAATTCATTTCTGAGAAATAAAAACTCTGTTTTCCTTTTCATTTTACAGGCACTATGTCAAAGCGAGGATCTATGCTTGGCAGCATCCGTTCTGCACGCCATTCATCTAGTTCATATTATGAGTCTCACAGACATGAGGCCGATAGGGACCGCGATCATGGCTACTCTAGTCAAGAAAGGGAGTGCTATGAGAGGGAGAGGGATAGAGAGAGGGAGAAAGAGTATAGGTGCCGTTCCCGGTCGCGCTCTCTGCCACCTAGAGGTCCAACTCAACCTTCAGGTTCTGGCAAACAAGCCCATAAGTCTTTGCGCAAAATACCACCTTCCCTGGCACCAAGGCCTGACCAACTGTGTTGGAGGACTGAAACTGAAACTCCCATCGTTACTGAACAAGCCATCACAGAGCCCACCGGGGAAGGAGCGATCGGAATCACTAGGCTGAAAAAAGATTTTCCAAATATCTGCTTTGACGACTTCGTCTTTCCCCTGCACTTAAAGCGAATTCCCATCGAGGTAGAACAGACGATGCATGACTATATACATGATGTTTACAGCCCGTATTAGGAATGGATGAAGACCGCAGATAAAGTATTAGCGGCGGCTTTTGAGCGGGCAAAGACAATCGAGAAATTAAGGATCGATCTCGCTCAGAAGGACCGCATAATCCAAATGCTCAATGACAAAAATGAGTCCGTGAGGAATTCGAAAATGGAGGCTAATAAGAGAGCCGATGATGCAACCCGGAGGATAGAGGAGATGAGGCGAACACACTTAACCCTGGTTGAGGAAATGAGGCACCGAACCACCACAGTCATGGCCAAAAGGGATGGAGCGCTAAAAGAGCTTGAGGAGCTTAAAGCCAAACTTGCTAAAGTTGTCAAAGAGAAAGATGACGCAAATAAAGCCGCTCAAGAAGCATGCGAGCAGGCTGTGGTGCTCAGGGATGAGAGGGATTGGGCAAAGCTGAAGGCTTAGGAAGTCGAAGCCAGGGTTGAGGGTGAAGTGAGAACGGCAGAGGCTAGGTTGGATGGTGACATCGAAGATCTCCTCATTACATATAATGCCAATGTTCTAAAGCATTGAAATCTAAGCTGGCTTGAAGGCTATCCATCACATCTATACAACGCTTGGTGCCACTTGGTTGAAGATGAAAAAGTGGAGCACCACACTGAATCTATCCATGAATTTGAATTGGAGAATCAGGTGTTGAGTGAGAATGAAAGAAGAGTTCTCCACGACATCACTACCACATTCGTGAAGGAGAGGCTCAGCACATGGAAGCTGGAGAGGGTTCTGGCATTGAGCATCACGATGTGGGTTCCAAAACTCTTATGCCAACCCTGCCCGAATCTACTCATGCGGTTGATCTTCAATCTACGGCCGCATACAATCCTGATCAACCATAATTATTTCCAGCTCGTGAGCAGGTCACTGAAGCTGTTCTGGCTCTATCCGCAAGCCATTCTGAGGAGGTATTATGAACATTTCTCGCACTTGTTCAAAGTCGGGAGCGTTATTTGAAGTAATCACTAACACTTTTTTCTTATCCCTATTCAGCGATAGGAGCTGCATCGATCATGCCCCCTGCAACCCAAGAGCCACATCGTGAGCAGGAGGCCCTTATAATATAGGTGACCACAACAATTGCCGTTGGACCAACCGATGGAGCGCAGGGGAGAACTTTTACTTTTGATGAGCAGATGATGGAGGAACTTCTTGGTCATCAAAGCGACCCTTTTGCCAACCTACCATTTGTCATGGGCGGAGGCGCACCCGCGGTCAGCTCCTCGGGCCCAACTGCCAGCATCCCCGTGGAAGCTCAAACAATCCATGAAGAAGAGATAATAGCTGAAGTCAATGCCGAGATGGAAGCGGCCGCGTGGGCCAGCGGTATTGGAGGTGGGATGATGGGTCCTGATCTAGCCCCTCTGCGAATGATATCTCCGGGAGGCACGGTTGTCGACATCGGTGTGCCTTCCTCGTCTCCTAACGTCGATCATGTCCCTCCGACTCCACCTCTAGAAAGTATTCCAATTTCCATGAGTTCGGAGGAAGAGATTACCATAATTCCCCCGGTTGGAGACCAACCACCAAAAGGCAAAGACAAAGGCTCGAAGAGGCATCCAAGTGGTAGCTCCAGTGGGTCGACGCCGGGGAGAAAGAAGAAGAAACTGAGGGAATAGACATATGTTCTCGCTCCCTTTTTTGGTAGATGGATAGGAATTTCTTTTTGCTTCTTGTAGGCCGTGTATAGATGCAGGTTCAGTCCCTGCTAGTAGGAATTCTTGGAAAGATTTTTGTACTTATCCTTCTTTTTCAAAGAATGGTTAAAATAAAATTCCATTTTGTTTCTAGCATGACTTTGTGTTTATTTGCTTAAGTGTGTTAGCGTGTGAACTTCCATTCAATATACTTGTGAAACTTTAGCCTTTGAATCGGACCTGGGTTCGATTGTTAAGTCCCAAAGTTACGGCTTTGAGTTATAATCGAACATCAAGTCAAGTTCTAACACTGCACTATCTCGATCAGTAGCCGGTACTTAAGTTTTGTCCCCAGACCCGGGGATAAACTGAAATGGTCGGTCGGCAACCGCTTTTCATCTTTAATACATCGGCTTGACTTTGTTGAAACGAAGATGAAATGAGACGAGGTCGGGTGGTTGGATCACACTCGCTCGTCTATTGGTAATTGCATCCACAATCTAGGGATTGCACTTATATGTCGACAGTCAATCATGCCCGTTTAATGATTAGAGATATGTCCACGCTCCGGGGACTTAGATTGATTCGTGAGTGGTCAGTCACACCCAATTTGTGTTTATACTCCGGTCCGTACTCCGGGGACTCAGAGTTGTCTCACGGGTGGTGGGTTCGCACCTGGTTTGCGTTATACTCCAGCCTGCGCTCTCGAGACTTAGAGTTAGCTGATGGGCAGTCAGTCACACCCATTTTGATTTTTATACTCCAATTCACACTCTAGGAATTTGGAGTTGGTTAACAGACGGTCAATCACATCTATTTTGGGTTTTAGGATTTTGTTCGCACTCCGGGAACGATAGATGTACCAGGATCGTGGATGGTTGGATCACATCCACCCTGAGTTAACAAGCGAGGTCGTCAGATGGACGGATCCATCCTCCTCGGACTTGGTTTAAATACGGGCAAAGTCGTTAGGTGGACGGATCCACCCTCTTCGAGCCCGCTTTTGTAAGTTTATACTCCAGCTTGCACTCTGGGAGCCAGAGTTAGTTAGAGGATTGTCGTGTATCAATCCTTTCTTAGCTTCAATGTGATGGCTTGCCCCCGAGCTCGGGTTTCACTTAGCGAGTGACTGGTCATATCACAGTCACTCCCTGAATAAGTGCCACTGTAGGATGGAACTTAGCTCTCCGTGCATTGTGATGGTCGCATGACGTATTTCAAAAAACACTGCTCTGGCTCGAAGAGATCGCATTTTATTGTGGAAATAAGAAAGTATGGCAAAATCAGTTGCCTTATTAAAAATTCAAATTTCAAAACACATAAACAAATTGCAAATGAAAAGCAGACTGAATGAATAAATAAAGCCTGTTATGTGTAGTAGCAACGAAGACTCTCGCTGTTCCAGGCTCTCGGCAAAGTGAGACCGTCAATGGTCGATAATTTAAATGCACCGTCTCCGAGTCTTTGTTCGATAACATACAGTCCTTCCCACGTTGGTTTCATATGCAAAGGGATCGGGTAAATTCTCTTTAAGGACGAGATCGCCGAGCTCAAAGGTTCGAGGTCGGACCTTGGCATTGTATAGTCGGGCGACTCGACTTCGGTATGCGGCTGCCCTCAAATCAGCCTCTTCTCGCTTCTCATCCAATAAGTCCAGAGATTCGGCAAGTAATATAGAATTTTCCTTTGGGTCATAATATGTCACACGATGAGAAGGCACTTCCATCTCAACTGGAATAACGACTTTTGAACCATAGGAAAGAGAAAATGGAGTGTGGCCGGTCGCGGACTTGTGGGTTATTCAATAAGACCATAGGGCCATAGGAAGTTCAACGACCCATTTGCCCCCAGCCTTTTCCAGTCGTTTTTTTCAAAATGGACTTTATAACTTTATTAACAGCTTCAACCTTTCCATTTGCTTGAGGGTGCACAACTGCAGAGAATTTCTTTTGGATATGGAACCGTTGACATAAATTCTTGAATTCGGCACTATCGAATTGGGCTCTGTTGTCGGTGATGATGGTATGTGGGAGACCAAATCGACAGATAATATTGCGTACAACAAAGTTGATCACTTTCTTCGTTGTGATAGTAGCAAGGGGCTCGGCTTCCACCCATTTGGTAAAGTAATCAACTGCAACGATGGCTTACTTCGCAACACCTTTAGCTAGAGGTAGAGAACCAATAATGTCGATGCCCCATACTACGAACGGCCAGGGACTGACCATCTAAGTTATTTTAGTTGGCGGGGCCCTTAGAATCCGAGCATGTTTTTGACATCTGTCACACTTCTTGGCATAATCTGATGCGTCGTAATATACAGTCGGCCAATAGTACCCATACCGGAGCACATTCTTGGCAAGAGCTTGCCCCTCAGTGTGATCGCCACATTCTCCTTCATGTACATCATGCAATACTCATTTGATTTCATCGTGGGTGATACATTGGAGTAAAGGAACGAAGTATCCTCTTCTATACATGACTCCATTCGAAGAACTTGTCTTTTTTCACTCCTGAGCTCTGGCAGGGTCTTATGCTCAAGATAGTTTCTTAACGGAGTCATCCATGACTCCTTATCAAGAATGGCCTCAAATACCGAGTCAGTCTCCATCTGATCAACACTCGGGGAAGATAATGTATCAATGGGAAAGAGTCCCATTTGCTGTGCCTTGCCGGTACTGGCCAATTTTGCTAAGGAACCGGCCTTCTGATTATGTTCTCGGGGTATGCAATAGATGGCATAATAATCGAACTGATTCAATATTTCCTAGACCTGAGCGAGATAAGTGGTCAGTCTTCGGTCTCTGGCCTGGTACTCCCCCGAACTTGGCACACGACCAATTGTGAATCACAGTAAATCTCCGTAGCAATAATTCTTAAATCTCTGGCAAGCCTTAGTCCGACGAGCAGGGCTTCGTATTTGGCCTCGTTGTTGGTCGTATAGAAATCGAACTTTAAAGCATAACATATAGATCAGCCTTCATGAGTTTTAAGTACAACTCCAGCGCCTGAGCAGCGGTCATTCGATGCACCATCAGTATGTAGCTTCCAGACATGTTTGGGAGATTCATTTGGGAGATTCACTAGTTCCGGGCAAGTCCTTGGAAATAGTGAATTCAGCGATGAAGTCTGCTAGCACTTGCCCATGAATAGCTCGTCTCAGTGTGTAAGCGACGTCGAACTGACTCAGCTCGATATTCCACTTCAGTAACCTATTAGACGTCTCAGGCCGCGTAAGGACTTGTCGTAATGCCTGGTCGGTGTATACAGTGATAGGATGAGCCTGAAAATATGGATGGAGCTTCCTCGAGGCAATGACAAGACAATAAGCCAACTTTTCCAGCTTCGGATAATTTCTCTCTGCTCCGGTCAGTCGCTTGCTAATGTAATAGACTGGCCGTTGTATTTGGTTCTCCTCCCAAATTAAGACAGCACTGATTGTGTTTTCTGGCATCGCCAAGTAGATGTACAATCTCTCGTGATCAATGGGATTTGACAGAATGGGTGGTGTGGACAGGTGTAGGACCAGTGCTCGGAATGCGTCTTCACATTCTGTAGTCCATTCAAAGTTCCGTTTCCCTTTTCTGATTAGATCAAAGAAGGGAATGCATTTGTCGGTGGATTTTGAGATGAACCGGCTCAGTGCTGCTACCTTCCCGTTGAGGCTCTGAACTTGCTTTATAGTCCTTGGAGTTTCAAGATTTTTGATTGCCCAAATTTTCTCGGGATTTGCTTCGATTCCCCGGGAATTATCAATGAATCCAAGGAATTTTCCAGACGCGACCCCAAAGTGACACTTCAACGCATTGATTTTCATTCTATACTCTCGAAGGATGTTGAACATCGTTTCCAGGTCTTTGATATGATTGGTGGAGAATCACGACTTCACAAGTATGTCGTCCACATACACCTCCATGTTATTTCTGATCTGGTTAGCGAACATTCGATTGATGAGTCTCTGATAGGTTGCCCCGGCGTTCTTAATTTCGAACGACGTCACTTTATAGCAATAGAGTCCCAAATCGGTAACAAAGCTGGTATGCTCTTGGTTAGGCCGGTGCATCGGTATTTGATTGTAGCCAGAATACGCGTCCATGAAGGATAAGAGTTCATGTCCAGCCGTTGGGTCCATGAGCTGATCAATCCGGGGAAGCGGAAAACTGTCTTTACGGCAAGCTTTATTCAAGTCTGAGTAGTCAAGTTCTCCACTTCCCATTAAGTTTCCTAACAAGTACAGGGTTGGACACCCATTCTGGATATAACGCATCTCGGATAAACCCGTTCAACCTAAGTTTATTAACCTCTTCCTTAAGGGCGACAGATCTCTCTGGATCCGTGCCACGTCTTTTCTACTGGACCAAGACATGCCGCGGGTCAATATTCAATGTGTAGCTGGCGATGTCTAGCGAGATTCCACACATGTCAGAGTGCGTCCAGGCAAACACGTCGATGTTTGCTTGGAGAAATTCAACCAATTACTCTTTCATCTATTGGCTTAGCTGAGATCCAATCTTTACCATTTTAGAATTTTCATCATTATCGATCGGAACATCGATCGTCAGCTCTGCCAGAGAAGCCTGACTGTCTTTCATCTTCACTTTCGGTATCTCTCGGGTCAAGATCTCTTGGGAATTGGTTGTGGTGCCCGGGCCTTGGCCCAGGCGTTAACTGTCAATTTTCGGTAAAGCGGACGCAGAGAGATTCCTCTACGCCCTTTCCCTTCTCTTTCTGCTACGCCTCTCATAGCTCAGCAACATAACAGGCTCGTCCAGCAGCCTGATCTCCCTGAACGACTCCAACTCCATTGTCGGTAGGGAATTTCAAAGTTAGACACCACGAGTCGATAGCGGCCCTGAACTCAGCTAGGGCCGGTCGGCCTAAGAAAGCGTTGTATAGTGAATTAATATCCAATACAATAAATTGCAATATCCAGACTCTCTGGCGCTCTCTAACTCCCAACTCCACTAGTAACTCCACCGTCCCAGTGGGTATAGTCGCACTTCCATTGAAGCCACGAACACGAGACTGACAAGGCTTCAAATCTTTCGCTTCCATTTTTCATTTGATCATAAGCTCGCTTAAAGAGTATGTTCACCGAACTTCGACTGTCTACTAAGATCCTCTTCATCCAAGAAGGACGTATCTGAGCTGAAATGACTAGTGGATCAATGGTTGGGGCTTCGACTCTGTCGGCATCCCTGTCTCGAAATATGATGTCGTCTGTCATCGTTTTCTGTTGTTTGGCCGAAGCCCCGTCTTCCAAATTACTACAACGTTCGAAGCTCGCATGCCTAATAGAGCTGGCATACGACTCCATTTCCCTCCAGCTCCGATCTGCTGCATGAGGACCCTCACTAACAGTGTTTATCACTAACCTCCTGCCGGTATGAGCGGGTTCCTCTAGTCTAACCTGATTTGGTACTTGGTTTTGATTCGATTGGCCCGCACCTCCAAACTACGGCGCCCGAACAAACTTCTCCAACTTTGTTTCTTGGATCAAATTCTCGATAATATCCTATAAATGATGATATTCATTCGTGTTTTGGCCATAAATATCGTGAAATCTACAAAATTTCCCCATTTGAATATGTTTTTGATGATTGTTTCGGAGCAGGTTTCTTATATTGGATAGTATTGTAGGTTTGGAAGTACACATTTTCCAGAGACGTATTTAAAGGAGTATAAGTGTCAAACATGGGAGCTCTACGTCGCGGTCCGCGATTCTGATCCCGTTTCCTGCCCTGATTTCCATCGCCTTTTTGTTGATTCTATTTATTCTGTATGTTTAACTGCACCTTTCCGGAACTCTCCCCGATTTGTTTTACAACGACATTGCTTTGGATTCCTTCCACACTGGGCCCTATGTCATCCTTTTTCCTAGACTTTTCGCATCCTCCCTTCTCAAGAACTGAGCTGCCTTGGAATATAAACGGTCTAATGACGCATGGGGTTTTCTAGCTAACCAGTTGCTAAATTCAGAATCGGGGTAGATTACCTTAGTTAGTGCCATCACAATTAAGTTGTCTTTAGGATTACTCATCTTAGTGCATGTAGCATGAAACCTCTCCAGATAACGTTTGAGTGTCTCTCCGGGAGCTTGAGTGAAACTGGACAAGGTATTAACATCCTTGGGCGTTATGACATGCATGTGGAACTGTTCAACAAACTTCGTTGCCAACTGGTCAAAACATGAGATAGATCGAGGTGGTTGGCGAGTAAACCACATAGTTGCGATCCACCTTAGGGAAATTAGGAAACTTCGGTACCTAACCGCATCATCAGCATGCGCAGCATTCATTAACCATTCATACTTTAAAATGTGTTGGTTAGGGTCAGAGCTCCCTATGTAAACAAGTTGAGTTGGCATTCTGAATCGCTGAGGTGGTTCAGCGTAGAGGATATCATTGATGAAATGGGTATGACTTCGGGAGATTCCCCAATCGTCATTGGTGAGGCCCTGACTTTCGCGGATCATCTGACGGATCATTGTCGGGATGTCTGGCATCTAGACATTCTAGACATGCTGGGCAAAGGTATGGTCGGGTTCCACAATGCGAGGACGGGCCGGGCGCGGTCGACGGTCCATACCTCGCCTCCTTGGCTCTAGGTCTTCGGGAACATAGGGTTCAGGAGTATAATCTTGTTGGCGAAGGTTCAGATCTATTTGGTTCCGAGCGTCGGCTCCCGACTCGGTAGCAGCGGCAGCAGCACGGTTGTCAGTAGTGTGATAGGAAACCATCCTCCTTGGGAGGAGGGTCCGGTCTGGTGGCTGGTTGACGGACCAACTCTCGGTTGTCCAATAGTCAAAGTGCGTTAATGTTCGGTAGCCTATGTATAGCTTCCATCAAGCCGTGGGCGCGTGGATCTGTGATTGTAATCAAAAGAAGCCGAACTCTCAATGATGAGTAGGAAGCCTGATCCCTTCTAGATCTTCTTCGTCTTTCGTGGTTCAACCGATTGGTTAACTCCGCGTTAGCGTGAAGCTACTGAGTAAGCTGCTGACGACTTTGAGTCAGCTCTTGCATCAGCAGTTGGAATTCCTCCTAGGTGACAGGGCCTTGTGGATCCGAAGGTCCGACAACATTTTGTTATGTAGAAGGAAGTTGCGCAAGGTTCTGCCTATCCCGTCCTTCTGGATCTGCAGTTGTTGAGGTAGTCCTAGTGTTGACCATGGTGGATAGCGAAGTTCTCTCTTAGACTTGGTACAAATCTGAATAGGATGGAAGAACTTCTAGGCTTGAAATTTGGATCTCCTCCTTAGATTCTTGCAATCCAATATCGGTAGTAGATCCAATGAGCAGGAGAAAAGCTGTGTTTTTCTCAATGAAAGCACCAAAGTGTTCGTACCAAAATTGGGCACAACACTATTCAGATGTGTTTAAAGAGATAAAATGAAGAAAATAAATCTAAAATGAGGCAGATCTAACAAACACACCAATCAACAGATGAGAAAATGCATAAAAACACATGGATTTAGAGTGGTTCGGCGTATTTCCTACGTCCACTATGAAATGATTGATGTTTATTAAATTTCACTCGCTAATTACAAGGGATTACAACAGTACAACTGAAGTGTAGTTATGATTTCGGCAGAGTATCAGCGTAAAGAAGCCGAAAGTCCATTTTCTGTAGTTCTAGGGTCACTATTTATAGGTGTAGATAGTAAATATCTCGCCCAGATCTCGGAAGACTTCTTCTCTCACGTGAGTGGGCCCATGGGATCGAGTTCAGGTGATTTTGACTCGATCCGGGAGTGATACGAATTGAGTTCGTATCGATCCATAAATGGTCCTTTTTGGCTAAAATTGGTCAGGTACATTCTTGAGGTAGTACACAAGCTCCTGTAAAAATTTGGTCGCATTTGGACTTGTAGATTTTGAGTTATGATCGATGCAAGTTTGGATCTCCAATGTGCAGCCGAGCTCGTATCGATACGTTCATATCGATCTCGTTTGTATCAGTTGAAGGCACGTGACGACCAATGACATGGTGCTATCTTCCAGGATCGATCCTCTTTTTATGCCGAGTGACCGAGTCTTCCTTCTTCGTAGGCCTCGGTCGTATCCATCAATTCATGCTCATTCGTGTCCATCTGTAGGGTTTTATCTCGTATCGATTATGGAGGAATTGCTTTTCGTATCGATGTACGCCCATGTTTTTCGTATCGATCTGATATAGTCCCTTTTATATCGTTCCAAACTACTGCATTCATATCGATCTCTTGACTGTTGCTTTATATCGTTGGTGGATGGTTTCGTATTGATACTTCACCGACCGATATGAACTGTGCCAACAATCAACCGATTCGAATTGGGCAATTGGTGGAAGAGACACGACATATTTTAAGTGATGGATACAAAAAATGGCTGGCATGATGGATACGAAGTGAGGGAATTTTGATGGACACGAGCGAGGTTTTCTGAAGGGACGGATACGAACCTTGATGGATACGAATAGAAGGTACTTCTCATGAAACTCGATCGATCCGTATCTTGAGCATACAAACTCCGATTGCCTCAAAATTTGGAACGTTGGCTTTTATAGCTTTGCTTGTCATACCACATCGATTATGACTCGATCCAGACTCGGGCAAAATTTACCAACATCCATAGTGAACCTGTATGTAACCGATCTTCGGGACAGACTGCTCGTGGTTTCCAGTTAATTTCTTGGTATCACGGCCTTTCCAAAAGGCAGGATAAAAACATTTTAGTGCTTTCATTAAGAATTGAACTCAGACTTAGAACTAGCATCAACTTTGGATCAGGTAGTTTCAAAAGTTAGATCCTTAATCTTTGCTTAGAAGATTTTCCACTAAGAATCAACGACACTAGGAAGAACGAGAACTGCTTCTGGAAGATTCATAGGAGTTGTAATGGCTAGAGAAATCCAATCCTTGGTAAGTTGAGGTCAACGCACTAATAATCCATTAATCAGTGCAAACTCTAGAGTCAACACATGAGATTAGGTGCCACAACCTTCTATCCAGCATGAAGTCGTCACTAAAGGTGAATTGAATAAGACGGTTGATGAAATCAATAAAAAGATGGAGAACAACCAAAAAGCTCTTATGGACAAATTAAATGCCCTCCTAACCTTGCAATCACTAGCTGCTCCTAGAACTATGCCCTAACCCATGGCTGCCACAAAGAAGGAAAACTCTTCCATTTTTGGCCTAAACAGAAGAAATGGACGGCAGAAGCAAATATGACCGGTGGGTGGAGCAGTAGGAATCACTATAGAAGGAAATGCAAACACTCCACCAACTGCAAAGCAGCCAGCCATGAACTTGAATCTGGGGAAGAAAACCCCATGGGAAGATATAGCAGTGGATCTTTCCAACTCAGAAGATGGTGAGCAACTTGACGGCGATGAGATAAAAGAGAACACTAATGCACTCAATACCGACAGCGAGGTCATTACTGCCCCTACCCAACCAACCGCACGCCAACGGAACTCCAAGGAGTGGCTCTCCTGAAGACAGGAGAGCCTAGGCTTCAACTCACTTACCAAGAATGTTTGCAAGATCAAAAACTTGTTGTAGTCACTAGCAGCCAACCCCCAGACTACCGGACATTAGAGGCAAATATCGCAGATATGATCAAGCATTTGATGGATGAAAGTAAGGATAGGAGAAATGAGGAATGAGGATCCGCTCCAAGCCAGACTTCCTTCACTGATGGGATTCTGAATGAACTATACCCTAAAAAGTTCACTATGCCGACTATTCCGTCCTACGATGGAACTAGAGACCCGAAACCTCACTTGTACAAGTATAGTTGGTACAAGAACGGAGAAAATGCTTTTCGATGTAGATGTTTTCCAATCTTTCTGGAGGGAATTGCTTCTATGTGGTTCACCAAGCTCCCACCAAAATCCATCTCCACTTTCAGCGAATTAGCAACAAAATTCCTTGATCAGTTTAGGCTTCACACGACACAACCAAAAGACACGATGTCCTTATCTGGCCTATTCCAAGGACGAAATGAGTCTTTGAAATCCTTCATGAGTCGTTTCAACATCGCAGTCATTGAAGTAAGTAACCCAAATGAAGATATGGTCTTCATGGCCCTGATCCACATCATCCATCCCGACACTGAATTGAGAAAATGGATCAAAATGAAACAAACCAACCACTAGGAAGGATTTTAACCGAAAGGCGAGCTAGTACTTGAGATTGGAAGTGGCAGAGGAGCCAAGAGGAAAACCTTCTAAACTACAACCAATCAGTACTGGCCAGAATATAATGGCAGCTAACTAGGACATAAATACTTCCCGGACCGCTGTAGTAAACATGGTGAAGGATGGAAACTAGAAAAGAAAGAACTAGAATTCCAATAAGGGAAACGGGGGAAACAAGAGACTTAAAGGCTTAAGGCCTGAAGACTATACCTCGCTCAATGATACTCCAGAAAACATCTATCTTGTGATACAGGGACAGAGGAGTACAAGAAGTTGCCTA
The DNA here is from genome assembly GCA_030737815.1 of Allium fistulosum. Lineage (NCBI taxonomy): Eukaryota > Viridiplantae > Streptophyta > Magnoliopsida > Asparagales > Amaryllidaceae > Allium > Allium fistulosum. Next base: position 1,184,165,332 of record CM060903.1, read on the forward strand.
AAAAGGAAGCAACTGAACGACAAAAGCGTTTTAGAAAATACCGCCACTTCCATGAAACACATGGTCACAACACGAATGAGTGTCGTCACTTGAAGAACCTGATTGAAGAACTGATTTGGGTAAACAAGCTTCAACAATATGTGACAAAACCACAAAATCATAACCAACCTGTAGCATTCCAAGCTCCTAGATACCGAGGAAACCAAGCTTGAACCAGCGAAGAGGGATCCAGACGGACCAACAAGAGACTCATCATTGCAACAATGTCTGGAGGACCTCATCCCATGCAGAAGAGTTAGGGAGAAATGGAGCGATACGTAAATTCACTAAGACATGCTTCAAAACATTCGTGCTTTGCGATCGAAGATGGAACTCCTACTAAGCAGTAAAGGACCTTGAATGATAACATAGTGTTCCAGAATAGAGACACCGAAGGAATAGAAGCTTGTACTAGTAGGAATCAGACCAGCTATGGTTCGACGAGTATTGGTGGACAGTGGACAGTGGCAACTCTATGAATATTCTGTTCAAATAAATGTTTGATCGGATCCGTATAAAAGACATATCCATTTACCGAATAAAGATCCAAGGATTCACCGATGAACCTAAGCCACCTATCAGAATAGTTGAATTACCCGTAGAACTTGGGGAAGGTGATCAAAGAGTTATTCTCATCCAGACCTTTGTGGTTGTAGATGAAATATCTGCCATAATGCTTTCTTAAGTTATCCCGCTTTTGCAGATTTCAGGATTGCTTTAGCTCAGTGGTGTCTAACCATGAAATTTCCGACAGAGAATGGGGTTGGGATGATCGAAGGAGATCAAAGTGCTGCTAGAGAATGCTACATCGCAAAACTATGTAAGTCTAGAAGAAAATAAAAAGGGAAGAATGTGGGGAGAACTCTCCACAATCGTGACCCTACCGAATATGAACTACAGAGCCACCCTGGTTTGGGGACCATAGCTGATTCAACAAGGCTTTGGGCCCTAGAAAGAAGAGTTTAGGGGAGGATTGGGCAGCACTAACAGAATTGATGGTACCTGTCCCAATCGATATGAATGACCCAACTCAGGTCCTAAAAATTGAATCGCATCTTGGAAACAAGACGTGACAGGAGCTAATCAAATTTCTTCATGCCATCTGGGACATATTCGCTTGACACGTTCCGATATGTGTGGGGTGTTGTCCAAGATTGCATGTGACACACTTAATATTGATCCCAAGTATACACCAGTGAAGTAGAAGAGACGCAGCCTAGGATCCGAACGGTCCAAAGCATTGAGAGAAGAAGTGGATAAGCAGATGGCGAATGGTTTTATCCACGATGCAACCTACCCGGAATGGGTACCCAACTTGGTCTTGGTCAAGAAGTCCAATGGAAAATGGCATACTTGTATCGACTACTCGAATCTAAAAAAAGCTTGCCCAAAAGATAGCTTTCCTCTGCCTAGAATCGAACAACTTATGGACTAGATAGCTGGACATGAATTGCTATCATCTATGGATGCTCACTCAGGGTACAACAAGATCATGGTGCACGAACCTGACCAGGAAAACACTAGTTTCATTATTTATTTGGGATTTTACTGCTACAAAGTGATGCCATTCGGCTTAAAGAATGGTGAGGAAACCTACCGACTAGTAATGAATGCCATGTTCAAACATCAGATCGAGAAAATTATGGAAGTCTATGTAGACAATATGTTGGTTAAATAGCGCATAATTGCAAATCACTTGGGTAATCTTGTCGAAATGTTTGAAATACTCCGCAAATATAGAATGAAACTCAATCCACTTAAATGTCACTTTGGAGTAGCCTTTGGAAAGTTCTTGGGATTTATTGTAAGCGTCAAAGGCATCGAAACAAATCCTGAACAAATTACCGCCTTACATGAAGTTCCAAGGCCCCAAAGAACAAGAAAGAGTTATGAAGCTTGAATGCAAAGGTTGTGGCACTAAGTTGGTTGATGTCAAAGGCAATCGACAAATGTATACCATTCTTTGACACGCTAAAGAAGGGAAAGAAGAACATCGAATGGAATCAGGCTTGTTTGACCGCCTTCAAAGAGCTACTGCGACATATGGAAACCCCGCCAATACTATCCAAGCTAGAAGATGGAGAAGACATGTTTATCTACTTACCAGTCTCGCACCATGCATTAAGTGCCGCGCTCGTACGAGAAGAAGCTAAGATCTAGTGACTCATTGTTAGCACCAAAATTGGTTACTAACACCCCTGAATAGAGTTATGTAGAGAGATTAATGAAGAAAGTAAATTAAAACAGAGAAATAACGCAATTGAATGCAAAAATAATAATAGAAAAGGAAACACCAGATTTATAGTGGTTCGGCGTAATTGCCTACGTCCACTTTGAATATGATCTTTATTACTTTTTCAATTACTTGAGTATAGATACAATCCGTAAACAATTTGAATGCAAGTTTGAACAGAAGAGAACTGAGTACAAAAAATGGCAGAGTATCCCTGGAGTTCCCAAAAGAAGGTCCCTTCAACTGTACTCCTGCCTCTCTATTTATAGACGAAGGTAGGCTGGTCTCCCTGTGCAGACCCACGACCAAGATAGATCAGACCACTAGTATCAGTTCAAACGGACCGACCCAGGCAATGCCGAACGAATATGGCCGAACCATGTTTTGCCGATCCCCTATGTCTGAACTGTGGTCGTTTAGTAACCGACTCAAAGCAACCTCTCAAGGGTCTCGGAGCAACTCGTGGTGTATCTCGAAGTAAAGCAGTGTCGAACTCCTCACCTCGCCGTAGATCCCAAGAATATACTATCTCCCTCATTGTGCACCGAACTAGCTATGCCGACCCACATATGCTGAACCATTAAGGCCGAGCCACCAATGCCAAGCCTCAGTCAACCAAAGCAGCTTTGGCTTTCCACCTTTGACCGAGCGATACATGCCGTCCCACAAGACCGAACGACAAACGACCTAATACTCCGAAGGCCGGACCACAATTAGCCGAACCACCAGGTTTGAACCCATCCACATTGAGCCACTTTGCCTTGCCTATCTTGGCCGACTCACCATGTCTACGCTGAAACGCCGAACCACTTTGGTCGAGCCAGTGTCGAATATGTCGGTCCATGTGTATAGGCCGAACCAAACTCGAGTTACATCGGTCTCTTATATTTCCTGTCCTCTCTTAGCTTGAATCCCATCTAGGTTCAACTATATGCTCTGCGACTATCGCCATGTAGCCGGGCCAAAGTGTCGGGTAACATTTGCCCCCCAAAGTGCGTCGTGTGAATCAACACGACGTGCTTTGAATCAACGATCAGTCCTTACTTTCAGGAGCTATTTCATTCAGAATAATAATCATCAGTCGTTTAGATCCTGTTCTTAACTTTTCAAAAGTGGGATGTATACGATTGCTTGAAGGCTGAATCACACTGGGTTTTCCAAACCCATGCTTCTCCACCTATCGGGTGAAATCCACCTTTCGATTGCACTATCATCTTCGATTATCATTACATGCGTATATATACACACATTTTATTTTAACATAATTTTCATTTATTATTATTATTATTATTATTATTTTTAACAAAATTGGGTCGGCATAAGGAGGTCGGCCCACACGATCGGTTCTTTTGCCATAATGGTGGGCCGGTCATACCAATACCGACCCACATGGTTGGTGCTTGCTTCACCGACACAGCAACACGTGCTGACCGGTTCCATCGGGAGTAGCCCGTTTATCTTCTCGTCCTCCATATAAAAATAAACCTCTTCGTTCTTTTCTTTCCACTTTACATTTTTTATCTCATCTTCCCTAGTACAGCTCCAAACTCCATCTCCTTCACTCTGCTGAACTACCTCGCCCCTTCGTTCTAACATTCTCCAAACGCGATTTTAGCACAACCCTCGACTCCAAACTCCGAGAATTACTCACTCCAACTACGAATTAACACACATATAGGTGAGCTTTCACGTATTATTATGAACTTCGAGGCTATCCCCACTTTAAATCGAACTAGGTTTGAATCTTAGGCGCATACAACCATGCATAATAAAAAGGGAAGAGGAGAAAAACGTGGTGAAGTATGAGTGATAGGAGCAGACGATGGAGTGTGTTTGATGGGAGTTTATACCAGACTGAGAGGAGTTAGCATTGGCGCTGTTAGGAATTGAGTTCGGTGATGTATAGGAGAAGAGAGTCATGTTTCTTGAGGGAAAAGGGTTCTGCACCTTGAATGGTAGTGGGCTAGTAAGTCGACCAAGGAGGTATGGGTCGGTAGGACTTTGTCAGTAGAATAGGTCGGTAGGAGCCTAGGAGAGGAGTGGGTCGGTGAGTAGAGAGAGGAAAAGAGCAAGTGAAGCAGGATAGATTTTAAGGGTCGGTACCGAGCGAGGCAGTATGGCTCGGCATAGATACACTTGAATGGACGAACGGTCCTTGGTATAGGGATCGACATTGGCACACAAACTCATTTGACCTTGAATCATAGAATATAATATAGCCGCTTAATTCCATACCTAGTCATATACCAATGAATCCATAATACGAACCTAAGTTCAAGGGCACATGGAACTGACTAGGACTAAAAACTTCACAATTTGAACCATTGTAAATGTGAACTTAAAGCTTTTAGAGATGACAACTTAAATCTTGTCGCACTACATTTTACCATTTAGAACTCTAATTTACCTGCACTCTTTGCTTGAACCATCACACTAGCTCACACACCACGCGGGGGTAATACTGTGTGTTATATCTAACATATATTATCTTTCAAGTATAGCTTAAATAGGTATCTATTCACATTCATCGTTCTTCAGAGATGTCCAAAAAATCGAGCTTTAATATATTTTCGGACAAGCTTGAGCCAGGTTCTCGACAGGAGGTAGTAGGGACTTCAAATCCACCGATAGCCTCTACACCTGGTATTCCGGATCCACCAGCTGTAGTTATTGGCCCATCTCCTGATGTTATAGATGGAGTCATTATTCTGGATAATCCTATTGATTCACAAGCCTCAAAAATTGGTGAAGCCGCTCTTCGACGGTTGTGCTCAATCCAAGGAATCCCCTTTGATGACGTTTTGGTTCCGTCAGGACAAGATCGGCCTAACCTGCCCCCAACCGGATATACCGCATGCAACAAGTTCATGTGCTAGTTTGGAAGTGTGCCATCTTTCAATTCATTCCTCCACAAAGTGTTGCGGTATATTGGGATTGCTCCGGCACAGCTACACCCTAATAGTCATGCGTTTATTCATGGCACTTGTGTCCTCTTTATGAGCACCTTATTCAGACTCCCTACTCCCGAGGATATCCGTTATATCTATTACTTCAAGAGACATTCCGACAGTCCATCCTTCATATTTCTCGAGCCACATTCCAAATGTCAAATCCTGATGGGCGCATGGAGTAAATTTTCTCAGTATAAGCAAGAGTGGTTTTACATACGCTACCCCCTGGTTTTGCGAGAAGATAGCTGGAAGGCAGTAAGTTTCATTTTTAGACTAATATTTGTCTAAGGCTCGAAGTGCATCCTTTCTGAATTTCCTTTGACTCTCATAGGTATCCGCCCACGACCTGAAGGCGTTGGGTATTCTGAGGCCGTGGAGGCCATTCGAGCTACTCCCGTGAGAGACCGGGTTATCAAATAAGTTATTTCCAATGAACTGCTTTCGAGGTTTAGATTACTGGAGGAGGGCCATCAAACTAGCCTTCCAATTGGTGCCACTACAACCGGATCCACAGTGGAAAAAGGCAAGGAGCAGACCGGACCCTCGGTGGCCCCTGCTAGAGAGGCCACCGATACAACTGAGGAAGGTGAAATCAAAGAAACCGAGGTGCCAGAAGTGACTAACGAGAATATAGGTTCTGACTTAGCACCTGTAGTTGATGCACCTGACATCGACGTACCGCCTCCCCCTTCAAAAAGGAAAAAGAGCCTAGCTTACAAGTTAAAAAAGAAAACAGTGGGCAGAACCTCAAAGGTTACAATAACTCCATTCGAGAAAAGGTCATCTCCCCAAAATTTAGAGGGTTCATTAAAGGGTTTATCTGACCTGACCATCCCTGACGACTTATTAAATTATGGCTTCAATGACCCTGAGGCTATGGGACTTAATTCGCCCATGAGAAGCGATCAAGGTGCTCAGGCTTGTCATCAAGGAGAGAAAACTCCAATAAGTAAAGCAAAAACCACTGGTCCGTCGGGGGGAAGCACTGGGACACACACAAACACTTACACTCCACCCTACACTTGAATTTTAATCAACATATGATTCTCACTAACTCGTCCTCACTGGGTTTTATGTGCAGGTGATATGGGTCATACACACGGCATTGACCGCCTTCGCGGATCCTCTATCTTCTACTATTCCAGTCGGGATTCAGGATCAGGCAGACAATGAGACAGGGAGGATAGCGGCGATAGAGATTATCGCCCAAAGAGTCGTTGTCTTCTAGAAGAAGAACTTATAGCCACTACTCATATCCAAACAATCATCCCCCTCAGTCAGAGCACAGTAGGGAGAAATCTGCTCAGAAGGGATCTCAATTCGAAGCTCCCCGCGACCAATATTCTGGCTCGTCGAGCACCAAGTAATCCCGTGATCCCTATAAGAAATCCGTGACTCGGGCTAGGCAGACTCCACCCGCCTCCGCACATGACCCATCGACAGTAGAAAAATTAGCTGAGCTTAAGGCTACATTCCCGAAGATATGCTTCGACGGATTGAAATTTCTCCCTGCGATTCATCTTATTCCCGGACATGTCAAACAAAGCGCCATCGCCGCAACAACGACGTTTATATCCAGCATGATGCGTTTGTACACTTGGTGGAGAAAGTTTCAGAGGTTTCAATGGAACGTCAACACGAAATCGATCGCTTGAGACTTGAAGCCATTCACGACAAAGATATCATCAAAGCTCAGGATGAAGAGCTATCCTTGTATAAATCTCAACATGAGACCGCGCAGAAAAATGCCAAGGAAACGGCTGAGGCAGTTAGTCGCTTGGAGGCCACTCACAAGAAAGAAATCGACGAGGCAGTCCAACGCAGCGGTGCTCTAGCTTTAGAGAAAGACTCTATCCAAAAAGAAAAGGATATTCACGCCCAACGGGTCAAAGAGCTGGAGGATCTTCTCATTAAATAGAAAGAAGAGAAAATTGCTGCGCTCGAAGAGTCACAACGATATTGCGATGAAATCATTGCAACACGACTTCTAAAGAGGAAGCTCGATGAGGAACTTTCCAAGGTCGAGGCGCTAAAGGAGGCAGCTCGCGAGGAGGGTAAGAAAACGGCGCTCAGAGAAGTCGACTCTCGTCTCGAGGCAGCTACTAAAGCCGGCAAAGAAGAAATTAAGTGCTTATTTGAGCCGCTTATTACCGAGTATAATGCATGGGTTCTCATGCACCGTGACCTATCTTTTCTAGGCGAGGGTTACCTCGAATCATTGGCTGAAGCGTGGGACACTTTGATAAAAATTAAAAGAGTCGAGCTGGGTGTTGAAGAGGTTGATGAAGAAGCTCTTGTGAGGGAAGTGCTTCGAGGAAACGAGCCTTCAGACTTATCTGCAGCTAAAGCCCTCTTTGGAAGAGACTCCTCGTCATCAAAGGGTAAGGACGATATTGCTGGCCTGTCTGGCACTGAATCTCCAGTTCCTCCTCCTACTCAGCCGGTTGATAGCTCGTCGCTTGAGCCTCCCAAGCAACATGCTGGTTATGACCCGGGGAAGCCCGGGCTTGGTGTTCACATTCAATCCCCTATTCTAGAGGTTGATACTCTGAGAATCATTGAGTGTCATTTGGAAGCTGGTATGTAGCTTCACTCTTTAGAGTTTAGGAATTCATTGCATTCGGCGAGTGATGAATGTGTTCTAACATTTATTTCTCATGAACTCATATAGGTCACTCTAAACCCGAGCCAACTCCAGGGAGCAAAGTCGCCATAAAGATGGATGAAAAAACGGTTGAGGCACCTCACGCTGGGGATACCCTTGGACCCGATGCTCAAGTGATCGGAGCGCTAGATGAGGATAAACTTGAAAATCCCTCGCTTGTAGATGAACATGACGAGGTTGAAATCATAGGCGCCTCCGAACATACTTTGAAGCTTAGCATGGAGGATAAAATCGTGGAAGAGGAGAAAAAGAAAGACGAAGTTAAGATTGAACCTCAGGTGGTGGAACTTGATGATTCTCTAAATAGGCCCCTGAAGGTAATTCTCCCCGTACTTGGTATACCACCAATTGCAAGTCACAAAAGATTTCAACCGATTTTACTCCGAGTTCCTTGGTAAGTTTCAAGCCAACAATCAATGCTTCATATTAGGCTTCATTATTCGTAGCTGGGAAATCAAGTTTCAAAGAATAACAAATTGATCGCTTTTCGGGAGTTACAAGAATAACCCCAGCCTTAAAACAACGGTCGTTGGATGCCCCATTAGTGTATATCTTCCATCGAATGGCGGGAACCACATCACCACCACTTGGCTCGTTTGATATGGTGAATTCTGCAATAAAGTCTGCTAGCACTTGCCCTTGGATAACCCTCCGTGGTAGGTAAGTGATATCGAACTGACTCAGCTCAATGTTCCATTTGAGTAGCCTTCCAGAGGTTTCTGGTCGTTGGAGCACCTGCCGTAGAGGTTGATCGGTATAAACACTGACCAGGCGTGCCTGGAAATACGGACAGAGCTTACGTGATGCGATCAGCAAGCAGTAGGCTAGCTTCTCAATCATAGGGTAATTTCTCTCTGCCCTTGTTAAACGTTTACTAACATTATACACTGGTTTTTGGATTCGGTCCTCTTCATGAATCAAACCCGCACTGATGGCATGTTGAGGTACGGCCAAGTAAACATATAACTCCTCATGGTCTATAGGCTTTGACAGAACCATGGGCCTATCCAAGTGTCTCACCAGAGCTCAGAATGCATCCTCATAGTATGGCATCCATTCAAAATTTCTCTTCCCTTTCCTTATTACATCGAAGAAAGGAATACACTTGTCGGTCGCTCTGGATATGAATCGACTCAACACGGTGACTTCTCCATTCAGGCTTTGTACTTGCATTATAATTCTAGGCGCTTGTATGTCTCGAATAGCCTGAATCTTTTCTGGGTTAGCTTTGATTCACCGCGCATTGACAATAAAACCCAAAAACTTTCCCTATGCAATGCCAAAGGAACATTTTAGTGGATTGATTTTCATTCCATAGTACCTGAGTATATCAAACATCTCTGCTAAGTCTCGAATGTGGTCGTTTGAATGTCATGACTTCACGAGCATGTCATCCACATAAACTTCCATTTTTCTACCAATCTGGTCTTTAAACATCCGATTCACCAAACGTTGATAAGTTGCTCCTACGTTCTTCAACCCGAAAGGCATCACTATATAACAGTACAGTCCAACGTCCATGACAAAATTAGTATGTTCCTAATCTGGAATGTGCATCGGGATCTGATTGTATCCCGAATACACATCCATAAATGACAATAATTCATGTCTTGCTGTCGAGTCGACCAACTGATCAATTCTGGGTAAAGGGAAACTGTCCTTAGGGCACGCCTTGTTCAGGTCTGAGTAATCAACACAGGTCCTCCACTTCCCGTTCGCCTTTCTCACTAGTACGGGGTTAGATACCCATTCAGGATAGAGGGCGTCGCGGACGAACCCATTGGCCTTGAGTTTATCCATCTCTTCTCTGACACAGCGGACCTCTCCGGGTCCATGCCTCTCCTTTTTTGCTTCACCGGCACATACTCTAGGTCAATGTTCAACATATGACTTGGGATGGTAGGATAAATCTCACACATATCGGAATGAGTCCAAGCGAAAACATCTAGATTCACTCGGAGGAAATTGGTAAGATCCTCAATCATCAAGGGGTTGAGTTGTGATTCAATCTTAAGCACCCTTGATGGGACATCATGGCTGACTGGAATGTCAATCGTCAGTTCAGCCAGTGCTGCTTTAGCCTCCTTGAGTTCTCCACCATTGTCTCTCGGATTTATGTCTCTATAGATCCGACCCTATTGCCCGAGCAAAGGCTCGGGCATTACTTGTCAATTTTCAGCAACACGGATATGGACAGAGTTGTCCACACCCTTTCCCTTCTCTCTTCGCCGGGCCTCTCTGAGCTCAGACGCATAACATGCATGACCAGTCGCTTGATTGCCATGCACTACACCAACTCCTCTATCCGTCGGAAATTCCAAGGTTAAACACCATGGGGCCAAAGCTGCCCTAAACTCCGCCAGGGCTGGTCGGCCTAAAAACACATTATACGGGGAATCAACATCCAAAACATTGAACGGCAGGATCCGTACCCTCCTACTTTCACCTTCTCCTAACTCAACTGGCAATTCAATGAAACCTATCGTATCAGTGGCTGCACCATTAAAGCCATGAATGTGGGCTTTAGATGGTTTCAAATCTTTCGCCTCCATCATCATTTGGTAATACGCCTTTTTGAAGATAATATTAATAGAACCCCCACAATTAATTAGTATCCTTCTCACAAACGCCGGCACAATCGTGGCCGAGATGACCATCGGGTCAATGGTAGGTGCCTCCACCTGATCGGCATCCCTGCTCCTGAATACTATATCATCCGTCATCATTCGCTGCTGTTTCGCTGGAGTCCCGTCTTCTATGTTCGAGCAACATTCGAAATCTGCATGCTTTAGGGAACTAGCATAGCATTCCATTTCTTGCCAACTCTTTTCTATCGGGTGAGGCCCACCGACTATCATGTTTATAACCAGTCTACCTTCAGTCTGAGCAGATTCCTCAGGTCGATGTAGAACCTACCCGCGATTGGTGTCGGATGTCCCCTGTCCGCCTTCCTGTGGATTCTTAACAAACTGCTGTAACTTTTTCTGTCGAACCAGCTTTTCTCTAGCATCATGGAGGTGTCTACATTCTTCGGTATTGTGCCCATAAGTCTCATGGAAGCGACAATACTTCCCAAGTCACTTTTGTTCCTTAGTCGATTCCATTGGGCGCATCTTTCGGTATTGGAATGTATTACGAGTTGATAAATAAATATTCTCCACATATGTGTTCAGAGGAATGTATTCGTTATAGGTTGAGATCCTTAGTTTCCACTTTCCTGCTTCCCTCTTTCTTCTGGAATTTCCTCCTTCGGATCCTTTAGACTGCTCCGGCTTATTTTGAACATTGACCTGGACCTTGCCAGAGTTGTCGCCAGATTGCTTTACCGCAATGTTGCTTTGCACTGCTTCCTTGCTGGGCCCTGGCGCACTGCTTCGCCTTGTCCATCTGGCCTCTTACCTTCTCATGAATTGGTTCTCCTTTGAATAAAAACGTTCCAGGGTAGTCGGTGATTTTCCAACCAGCCAATCACCAAATTCTGAGTCCGGATCTACCCCTCGCATAACGGCCATAAGAATAGCATGGTCATTCGGGTTGCTAACTTCGGTAGCGGCAATGTGAAATCTTTGCAAATATTCCTTTAACGACTCCCCTGGAGCCTGGATCACACTGGATAAAGACATCACGTCCTTTGGGCGAGTGGTATGGATCCTAAACAGCTCCACAAATTTCGTTGCTAACTCATCAAACCTGGAGATCGATCGCGAGGGAAGTCTGGTGAACCACATGGTAGCGATTCGGATAAGGTTATTGGGAAACATCTGCATTTAGTTGCATCATTTGCCTTAGCCGAGTCCATTATCCACTCGTATCTCATTACATGCTATCCGGGGTCAGTCTTCCCTTCATAGGCTAGAATAGTGGGCATATTGAACTTCTAGGGGTACTTAGCCTGTAGGATTGTATCTATGAATGGTGTATGGCTTCTAGATATGCCCCAATCATCATTGGATAAGCCCTGATTTTCCCTCATCAGTTGTCTGACCATAGCTGATAAATATGGGGTTTGGATGGGAGGTGGCAAGTTGGTTTCCGTCCTGCGTGATCGTTTCGGTTGGTGCCTCCTCGATCAGTGATCTCTCAAATGCACGTTCTGGGGACCCGCTTCGCTACGACCTTGACGAGGTGGTGGACCAGCTTCCACGTGTGCTCCAGATCTTAAGTTTCCCACTCCAGTTTGAGTGCGATTTCCTAGGTGCAGGTGAGGGGCCACAGTTCTAGGTAGGGAACCTGGACCAAATCTGTTGGATTGTTCTGCTGCACCTGTTTGTGCCGCTTCAATCCTACGACATCTACGCCAGTGATATTCATCTGATGAAGCGGAGCTGTCAGATGATGAGTAGGAAGCGGGGCTTTCTCCAGCATTCTAATGCTGTTGCTGAGCGATCTGGGTCATGAAATTGGCATTAGTTTGAATTTTCTTTTTAAGCTATCTCCTGCTTTCCATGAGTTCTCTCATCAGCTCATTGAACTCTGCCTTGGTGACAACTTTTGATTGGTTTAGGACGGTGGCAGTCCCTGCACCTGGATTAGCTTGTTGATTGTTAGGTCCCACTTGCTGGACGTTGGCGGTCTCATTGACATCCGCATTGTGGGAGGCTGATCTAGTACGTGGTCTTCCCATATTAGAGTTATCCGGCGAAACTCTGAATAGAATCTATGAACTCTTAAGAGTGAACTTGGATCTCCTTCGGGGGATTTCTTCAATCCAGTAGCGACAAAGTAGATCCTAACAGCCTGAGATTGCACGCTCTCAGTGAAAGCAATGTTATCACCAAAATTGGTTACTAACACCCTTGAATAGAGTTGTGTACAGAGATTAATGAAGAAAGTAAATTAAATAGAGAAATAATGCAATTGAATGCAAAATGAACAATAGAAAAGGAAACACCAGATTTATAGTGGTTCGGCGTAATTGCCTACGTCCACTTTGAATATGATCTTTATTACTTTTCCAATTACTTGAGTGCGGATACAATCCATAAACAAACAACTTGAATGCAAGTTTGAACAGAAGAGAAGTGAGTACAAAAAATGGCAGAGTATTCCTGGAGTTCCCAAAAAAAGGTCCCTTCAACTGTACCCCTGACCCTCTATTTATAGACGAAGGTAGGCTGGTCCCCCTTTGCAAACCCACGACCCGGATAGATCGACCCACTAGTATCAATTCAAACTGACCGACCCAGGCAATGCCGAACGAATATGGCCAAACCATGTGTTGCCGATCCCCTATGTCTGAACTATGGTCGTTTAGTAACTGACATGAAGCAACCTCTCAACGGTCTTGAGCAACTCGTGGTGTATCTTGAAGTAAAGCAGTGCTGAACTCCTCACCTCGCCGTAGATCCCAAGAATATACTATCTCCCTCATTGCACATCGAACTAGCTACGCCGACCTACATATGCTGAACCATTAAGGCCGAGCCACCAATACCGAGCCTCAGTTAACCGAAGCAGCTTTGGCTTTCCACCTTTGATCGAGTGATACATGCCGTCCCACAAGACCGAATGGAAAACGACCTAATACTCCTAAGGCCGGACCACAATCGGCCGAACCACCAGGTCTGAACCTATCTACACCAAGCCACTTTGCCTTGCCTATCTTGGCCGACTCACCATGTCTACACTGCAACGCCGAACCATGTCTACGCTGCAACCACCAGGTCTGCTCGGGGGCAGGAGTTGTGCTCGAAACTCCCGGAAGGACGATTGGTTTGCTATGTCTTGCACTTGGAATTCGTGCAACAAACAATAAAGTGGAATATGGAGCATTGATAGTTGGGCTGAAAGTTGTGAAGGAACTCGTGACAAAGTCCGTACACATCTATAGCGACTCCCAGCTAGTCGTCTATTAGGTCAAAGGCGAATATCAAGCCCAGGTGAGAACCTCACACCGTATCTATCTAAAGTGTAGCAATTGTTGAATGTCATTGAACATTACACCATGACTCATATCCCGATGGAACAAAACACGAAGGCAGACTATCTAGCCAAACTGGGAAGTTTCGGGGAAGCTCGGTCACTAGGACTGGTCCCAGTTAAAACGCTGGCTGCTCCAAGTAAAAGCGAGATGGGTCGATTGGATCTTTGAGACAACCAAAGGACTAGAAACATGGATGGCACCAATTAAGGATTACTAGCTCAGAGGGACACTCCTCGTGGATAGGAATCAATGGAAAAACCACCTTTGAAAGGTACCATGGTTCATAGTACAGGATGGAATACTCTTCCAAAGTTGATTCTCTACCCCCTTGCTCAGGTGTGTGACTAACGAAGAAGCTTAAAGAATCCTCAGGGAAGTTCATAAAGGTGACTATGAAGGTCACACCAGGAGGCAAACCCTTGCAAACGAAGTCCTCCGCTATAGGTATTTTTGGCCAACAGTAAACCATGATGCAACAGATAATGCCAAACGGTTCGACCAATGCTAAAAGTTTGGCAAGGTCAAAAGAACTCCTACAACAGAGCTAACACAGGTGGTCAGCCCGTGGCCATTCACAATTTGGGTAATCGATTTGATTGGCTTACTCCAATAGCCAAAGGAGGAGCCAAATACACTATCATTGCTATTGACTATTTCACCAAGTGGGCCGAAGCAGAACCACTGGCCACTATTACAATAAAGAAAGTTATTAACTTTTACACTAAAAACATTATTTGCAGGTTTGGAGTGCCACAGAAGATCATTACGGATGACGGGACTCAATTCGAGAGCCCTGAGTTCAAAGACTTTGGCAAATGCTTCCGAATCGAGAAAAGCTTTTCTGCTATTGCATATCTCCAGGCAAACGGGCAAGTGAAGTAGTGAACAAGATCATCAAGTCCACCGTCAAGAAGCGGCTAACTAAAGCTAAAGAAAAATGGACTGATGAACTTCCACACGCATTATGCGCTTACATGACAATACACAAATCAGCAACTGGGCACTCTCCATTCGCCCTGGCATATGGTTCAGAAGCGATGATCCCAGTTGAGCAGGAAGTCCCCTCTCATCGAAGGAAAATTTCAACCAAAAGCAGAACGAGTGGCTTCTGCTCGAGTCACTTGATATAGTCGATGAGAAGAGGGAAGAAGCCGAACTAAGGACCGCTGCTCACCAAAGGTTCGCATGATTTTCAACTCCAATGTCTGTAACCATACTTTCGAAGTAGGAGACCTTGTCCTCAAATGGGTCTACCCTATACTAGGAGTATTCGGATCTAAACTGGGAAGGGCTCTATGTGATCGGCCCGAAGCTAGGGGATGGCATGTTCAAGCTAACAACCATTGATGGAACCCAAATTCCCTGAGCTTGGAACAGCGAATTGCTGCGTCATTACTTTATCTATGATTATCTCATGTATTTCTTATTTCCTGCAAATAAGCCATCCCGGAGCACTACGGGCATTGTAAATAGGCAAAATTTGTGCAGCTTTTATCAATAAAATTGCTATGCTTTCTGAACCAATAAAAATGTGTTCAAAAAAGTAACCTGCTAAGTCGAGAGGGTCAAATCGACTCAAAACCATCCAATCGCTGCTTTAGATAGTGGAACCATGCTCGAGTATGCCTTATCTACCCGTCGAGTATATAGAAGCAAATTGACTCAAACTATTGGATCGATTGAACTGATCCCTACCTTCTAAGAACCGGTGCTGCTCCGACGACACCGGGAATGCCCAATATCAAAGTTGTGCATTTTGTAACCCGCGCACCGCCTCTTGGATTGTGGAATCACATCCGAGCAAACACAATTACCTAGGCCGCATATCTCGTAAGCTGCACATTGCTTCTTGGTTCACAAAACTACGACCAGGCAAGCCACGATCCCACTGTGCGCATTTCATAAGCCGCACACTACTACTTGGATCAGCAAAATTGCATCCAAAGATGAGGAACTCTCATATTGCAAAAAATCGCATACCACCCAAATATCCCATGTAATCGGTGTTGCTCATGCATTGCCAATCACTTAAATATGTAAATCACTTGAGTGCATAAATTATTCGTCGTGAGGCTGCTAAAGAGCTTCATAGGTATCTCAAGCTAGAAACTCGTAGAGCTAGGATTTTCAGTATAGATCTTACTGGGGGCACCTAGTCTCGTATCAAGTGTTCGGAATAAACAGCCCCGTGAACTAGGCGGTGCACACACAACATTCAACCAAAGTAGCAAATATTTCATAGTTCTGTTACTCCAAACAATGAATTTTGGTAGTAATTACAGGACAAAATAAAACGGTGATGAATAAAGAAGAGTGGCATAAGTGCATGAATCATGAAACATAGATACGTAGACAAGTGAAGTTGCAATCAAAATTTCAATAGTTTTTTACTTATAATGTTTTTCATGTACAACAACAAACAGCGAGGGTCGTGCCCGCACAATTACGGCCAAGAAAAGGAAAAAAGCAAACACCACTGTTACAAGAAGAAGAAGTGCTAATTGCAGACTCTACACTTGTACAAAGAGCAACCAAAAAGCAAAAGACAAATCATAACTTCTTCTCACTGCTTCCCCTATTGCCTTTTCCTCCTCTGATTGGAAACTTCTTAGGCTTCTTTCCTCTAGGAGCGATCTCGCTTTCTGAAACATGGCCACTAGTGGACCCTCCTTTGCCTTTGTGCTTGCGGGATCTATGAGAACTCTTTGATGACCTATCTACTCTTCAACCTTCTCCTTCTTTGCCACTATCATCTGCTACTCATTCATCGGTTGTTCGGCCTCTGCTTTTTCTGGTTGGTTAGCTTGATCCGCCTGCTCCTATATATTAGTATTTCCAAGCCTTCCTTTTGAGGTACAAAAGGGTCATCCAAACCATGTAGCAATGCAATTTGCTTGGAGTGCAAATTAGGATGCAAGATAGATGTGGAGACAATGGTTGATGCGGTCATAATGGCAGAAGATCCAGCATCCTGACAAGGAGGTAACTTGGAAGGAAGAAAGGGTTGAACTATAATATCAGAATAAAGGGTGGTTATCGCAATAATTTCATCAGGCGTAAATTGGAAGTCTTCAAGCATGGGAGAGATAAGGAAATTACCTGCTACATGGGTCTTCTCATGCACCACAACTTTGAAGCCTTCGCCATTGCCCTCTATTGATGGCTGCACAATTACAGGAGAAGTAGGAACGGTCCCCTCATCAGCATGAAGATGCGAAGATGGAACACCAGGGCCTGAAAATAATTGTCCAGTTATAGCTTAGCGGCTGCCGCGACATCGATAGCTTCTTGTTCCCTCTCCGGTCTTAAAATTTCCAAGCACTCTACTAAAGCTTGGCGGGATTCTTTATTCAGGTATGCCAGAACCAACTCCTCTTCAGTGTAACAGCTACCCATGTCTTGGAATCGGGCCATAATCTTCTCCCAGACTACAGTAAGCATACGAGGGAACAACCGACCCAAGTAACTGAGACTCCCTTAATGCAGCATGAAGTTAACATAAAAGCCCAAAATGGTAGCATCCAAGCCTTCCATCTTCTTTGCGAAGGTATCTTGAAGCTCTGAAAAGCTGGCTTCCGTGCTAGCCTTCTCCACCGCCAGCTGCTATTTCTCAACATCTAAAGTCGAAACTTGATCATGAAGAGAGGCAATTTCTTAAGCTTGTTCGACGATGGTTTGCTTCTGCGTTTCAACCATCGTCTCACTTATCCTCAACTTTTCTTTTAAGGCCGCCTCATCAGTGTGGCATTTCTTTATTTTATCTCTAAATATGAGCGCAGCCCGGTCTATGGATTCTTTCAGGTTCTTATACAAAGAAACACTTTTGCTCTCTCTCTTTAGGGCATCATCCCTCTCTCTCTCTTCAGCCTCTCAATCTCCACGTCAACCTCTGCGAACTGCTTCTCATACTCATCCTTTTTAGAGTCAAATAAGAGAATTTCTTGGTAGCTGTTTCGATTGATAGTCGACAGTTGCACGCATAGTTTTTCCCACCCCTCGGCTTGCTCCAAACCACTATGAATTGCTTGGAGATAGGGTGAATAGGATTTAGCACGAACTGACTTCAAGTTAGGCTTGTAAAAAACAACCCCATTTAAGAACAAGTTTGGGATGGAATCTTGCAAATGCGGGGGACCAGCAGGGAGAATGTAAGGCGCATGCCTAGAAATTGAGAGAGAGGCGGTCATAATAGCATGAATGGAGAAGGCCACGACACTGGAAGCAGGAATGCTTATCCCAGTGGAAGCAGAAAGCCAGCGAGCAGGTTATCACTCTTGGTATTTTTATGGCCTTTTTGACAGATCTTCCCACTCAGTTGTGCTTTTCCACTTCTTATAGCCACTTCCTTTATCACGGACTTGGTCTTTCTTGGCTCAACGGTGCTCTTCCACCTCCCTATTCTTCCTCCTCTTCCCTCTCTTCCTCTCCTCATCAATCTCCTGGGAAGTGTGGTACTTAGAAGAGTGTCTTTGTGAACGTTGAGACTCTAATACTCGATCAAGATCACTGTAAAAGCCATGAGACATGATTCCTTCTGCAAATGATAAAACGGCTTTAGGAAAGAGGCATTTGATGAGCTGAAACATCCTACAAAATAACAATAATATAAAGTGTGTGATCCAAGTGAAGTGCATGCTATATTTTAATGACCCCAGTAGAATACACAAATTAGATCGATCATCGACTAACGTCAGGACATTGATTCCTGTAGGGATGATCTGAGTAAGCTGGGAAGGCAACCCGTCCAAAGTGAAGTCATCCATCAAGTCACCCATATTCACAAAAATGTCTCTCGTATCCCCCAAGTCAATATTTACACCTTCCAACAAAGAGCTTGATACAGGTTCATCCTTGGGAGAAGCACCTTTAATAGGCACTTTCGAAGGAGGTGAGGGAGCATGTCCCAGGCTCAACTCCGAGGCCTTGTTGCTTAAGTTGACGTCACCCTCATTAGAATCCCAATCTATTTCTTCATCATTTAGAGGATGCTCCTTACAAATCTCTCCTTCCTCCTCCCTTTCAGTCAATGGATCCTTAACCTTCTGTTGACTAAACTCTTCTTCTTTATCCTCGGGGATTAGTGACATTTTTAGTGGACTGTCGACCTCGACTTGAATTTGGATCTTCTCAGGGGTCTTCTCTGACCCATCGGATTAGTCACTTTCTTCTTCTTCATAATCATCATCTTCACTAGCGTCATAGGAAGAGGAAATATAACGGGTTCGGGCTCTAGAGTGGGAAGGAGTGCCGACGAATCCAACTGACCTCCCGGGGGTAAAAGCCCACATCGGTGGAGATTTTCATTTATGAGCAAGAACCTAATTGTGCACTTTTGAGATTGACCACTTTCGGGGCACCAAGAACAGTGCCAAGTGTCGGATCCTTGTTAATCTTCGGAAGATATGTAAGGAATATACAATTTAGAATATTTATAGTAACTAAAGGAAATTCCAAGCATGATGAAAGAAACTTACTCCTCGTGGTCCATAAATAGGTGAATCACTCTGGACATTTAGTGAAAAAGAAATAGTTTTTAAATAAAGGAACTTTGCTGGGAAGATCCAGTATAAGTTTCCAATTAAGTTGCGCCTCGATGTAAACGAGTGATGGGTTAGCCTCTCTTTTTAAATAATAGAATATTTTGTAACTCAGCGAAACTCAGGGCATGATGGAGAGTCTACATGAACAGAATATATAAGCACATCAGCATGTCATATCCATTTGGAAGAATTTGGAATGGGGCCAACACTATGTTCTGAAGTGTTTTTACTAAGAAGTGGTTGAACGGGAGCACCGCACCATACATACACAAATACCGCTGGCAAGCCACATATCCAGAAGGTGGCGTATCAGCAAATTCTCCTCTCAATGGCAGAAGTATGTTGTCCTCTGAGATACCATATTGCAAACAAATGCTTTGCAACATCCTATGTGTAAGAATTAAAGGAGCTTTCTCCGGAGGATCAAGCAAGGCTCTAATGTTATGGGGAGTGCGATCGACAATGGGGCCGACTGGAATCAGGCGACCATATTGACCTGAAGTTATGGAAGCAACAGATCCATCTAGGATCGATGATGACTTTGCTCAAGAAAGAGGTGATTCCCCAACTGATTTGTGCCGAGAAGATTTGTGCGTCATTCTATATAAGAAAGCTTGTGTTCAAAACTGTTGGTATGCCTAATCTCTAAAGTATAGACTCTAGCGTAGTTGATACTTGAAATTCGAAAGATAATTGACATGTACCAACGATCGATCAGATTCCAAGTATGAACCTATGGTGCATGTGATGCGTGATCCAAGTGAGAATAGGCTCGGTGTCCTGAATGCTTTGAACAAACCATTCCATGTAGATGGTTCACTCACACCAGAAAGAGCGATCTATATGTAACATCTCCCTATTTGGAGGCCCAAAGCTAACAGCTACGAATGCTACAATCATCCATAGTTATTAATCCTCGGCGACCAAATACGACGACATTAGATATATTGATACATAGAAACACAAGAATATGGAAAAAATTTAAACAACAAAAAAATTCCACATTCCATTTCAAAATATTCCAAATTGATACCACGTTCAGATAATATAATTATTACAAAATTCGCCAAGAGAGACATATGAAGATGCCTTCTTGGTAGATCAGAGTATATAGATAGGCAAGAAAACAATCTGCCTTTACAAACAAAAAACACAGCGAAAATAAAAGATCTCTAATATCAAGCTTGCCTCCTGCACGTCCTCAGAAGCTTTATTCGTCTAAAAGAACACCTAGAAACCTTAACTCTCAACCTACTCAAAATCAATTGAGTACCCGAGAGTTTAAGGGGAAAACGAAAACTTCGAGTCAGACATAAAGCCTGGTATGAATAATAATTTGCCAACTCAAACCATTTAGATATCTAGTGAGCCCACGCCATTTAGTGGAACGGGTTTTCCCCTCATTAGTATCCTTCCATTTTTATAAAACCATATACTGTGCACTTGCATCCATAATGGTTAAAACATAATATTTCAAAAACTTTGTGATAACATGCAAAACAAGTAAATCAAATCTGGATTACCCATCCCCATTCATTCTGACTTTCTGTCTTATAGTTTCTAGGATTACTATTAACCTATTTAATGTTTATGGACTATCTGTCCAATATCATAGTTTTCATGGGATCACTAAGAACCTATTGGTAACTCCAATATTTAATCTCTTATCCTAGTTTTCATGGGCTAACTAGGAACTTATTGACTAACTGTCAATATCTTAATCCGAATATAGTTTTCATGGGCTAACTACAAACCTACTGGCCCCTGCCAGTATCAAATCATAGTTTTCATGGGCTGACTATGAACGTATTAGCCACTGTCATTATCATACATTTTTTATGGGCTTACTATAAACCTATTGGCCCCTACCAATATCTTTAATTAAGATTTTAACATCTATTAAGTTATATTCACTACTGGGTCAACCTAACCGGTTATTCTGCCATTTCCCCAAAATACAGTTATGGGTTAATAAGATTTCCAAAATCTTTATTTATGCCATGGTTTTTACTTTAAAAATGAGAATGGGTTATTTGTTTTGAAACCTTAGAACATCAATTTTGAAACCACTGGATGACCTCTTTCAAAAGCATAGAAAACCTCTTTTCAAAACTCTAAGTATATACCTTTCGAAACCAATGATACCTTTCGATGGTATCAAGAAAACATTCTTTTAAAAATAGCTTCGAAACCAATATAGTACCCATTTCGAAAGCAATGGGTTTACTCTTTAAAAATATCATTTGGGTCAAAATGGTTATATATGAAAGTATCTCTTCCAAAACCAACAAAAATTAATTTGGAGAAAAGTTGATGGTGTCGGAACCATTCAATCGAAAGCAAAGACCTTTAAAGATTAAAACTTCGAAGGACAGAGTCGAAACCCCCTTTCGACTCCATTACCTTCGAAACGCTCATCCCCTTCTGAAAGTAATTAGGAAGCAACATAAGTTAGGTAAAAGAAAAGTTAACCTTTCAAAGGCATTGACGACTTCAATACTTCGGAAGGAAAATAGCGGCTAGGTTTCTACTAGGTCGGAACCAACCCCTTTCGATAGCTCTTATTTAAAGGAAAAAGGCACCCCTTCGAAAGTGATATTAAATTTGAATTAAGATAAGATAGTACAGAATAGAATCATGAATTGAAAACACCATTGATCACGCATAGGGTTTGTTCTCTGCTTATTGAAAAATAGAAGTGGAGGCTGATATCTATATATCAGTGATACATGTACAAAAATAGAAAGAAAGGAAAAACAATCATGGGCTCGAGCCCAGGTGCAACCCGCAAGTATGATTGAGCCCAGACCGGTTTACCCTTACATAACAAACCAATTATACATAACAAACACATATAATCATACTTCATTACACTCCTCCTCAAGTTGGGTTATATATGTCTATCAAACCCAACTTGTTCTTCAGATATTTCATTCTATCTCCATTCACTGCTTTTGTCAACAGATCTGCAGGTTGCTCTTGAGTAGAAATATAGTGTGTTGTGACTTCTCCCTCTTGAATTTTATCTCGAATGAAATGGCAATCAATTTCAATGTGCTTAGTTCTCTCATGGAATATAGGGTTGGATGCAATGTGAATGGCAGCTTTATTGTCACACCATAACTTTGCAGGCTGCTCAAACTCAAGCTTACACTCCTTCATTAAGTGTTTAATCCACATAACTTCACATACAGCCTTTGACATTGCTCTATACTCTGATTCTGCGCTAGACCTAGACACAACCTGTTGCTTCTTACTTTTCCAGGACACTAAGTTCCCTCCAAGATAAACACAAAACCCAGTAGTTGATCTCCTATCATCCTTTGATCCAGCCCAGTCAGCATCAGCAAAGCTATCAATCCTCATATGCCCATGATTAGTATACATAATTCCTTGGCCGATAGTTCCTTTCAGATATCCTAGTATGTGTTCAAGAGTTTGCCAATGCTGTTTTGTTGGTGAAGCCATGTACTGACTTACCATACTCACAGCAAAAGAAATGTCAGGTCTAGTTATAGTAAGATAATTCAATTTCCCCACAAGTCTTCTATACTTTTCTGGATCATCAAATGGTTCTCCTTCAGCTGTCAGATAGACATTAGGTAAGATAGGAGTGCTTCTTGGTTTAGTGCCTAGTTTTCCTGTTTCTGACAGCACATCTATGACATATTTCCTTTGAGACAATAAAATTCCCTTATTACTCCTTAGAACCTCAACACCAAGGAAGTATTTTAGTTCTCCTAAATCTTTAGTTTGAAATTTGTTGTGAATAAATTGTTTAAGTGAAGCAATCCCAAGATCATCATTCCCTGTTATTATGATATCATCTACATATACCACTAATATAAGTACACCTTTTTCAGAGTGTTTATAAAAGACTGAATGATCACTTTTACACCTAGTTACTCCAAATTCTTCTAGAGTCTGACTAAACTTCCCAAACCAAGCACTTGGACTCTGCTTAAGTCCATAAAGTGTTTTCTTTAATTTACAAACAAGTCCATTCTCTCCTTTTGCAATAAATCCAGGTGGTTGTGCCATATAAATTTCTTCTTTGAGGTCACCATGAAGAAATGCATTCTTGATGTCTAGTTGATGAATTTTCCAATTGAAATAGGCTGCTAATGATATGAATAGTCTAATTGAAGTCATCTTAGCAACTGGAGAGAATGTATCTGAATAATCCATACCATATATTTGTGCATACCCTTTTGCAACCAGTCTTGCCTTGAATCTATTCACTGTTCCATTTGGATTCATTTTAACAGTATATATCCATCTACACCCAATTGCCTTTTTGTTTTCTGGAAGCTTAACTAGTTCCCATGTATTATTCCTTTCTAGAGCAGTCATTTCATCAATCATAGCTTCTTTCCACTCTTGTTTAGATAAAGCCTCAGCAACAGTTTTAGGTGTATAGATGGAGTCTAGGGAAGTGGTGAACATGTAGGATGATTGTGAGAGGTTATCATAAGTCATATAATTAGAGATAGGATATGTGCATTTTCTTTTCTCCTTTCTAAGAGCAATAGGGAGATCAAGACTAGGATCAAGTGATGTAGGAATCTCACTGGTAGGTGCAGCAGTATTATCTTCCTCAGTATTTGTTTTAGATTCTTGAGATGGTAAAGTGGTATGGACAACATACTCATCAATCTCCTCCTGATTTAGTATGTGTGATGCTAGGTAATATGGTCTTTCTTCCATGAAATTCACATCTATAGATACTATGTATTTGTTTAAATTGGGGCAATAACACCTATATCCTTTCTGTAATCTTGAATACCCCAAAAAGATGCATTTTAAAGCTTTAGGATCTAGTTTCCCTATTTGGGGATTTACATCTCTAACAAAACAAATGCATCCAAATGTTTTTGGTTTAATAGGATACACTTCTTTGTTAGGAAACAGCACTTTGTATGGAATACTAAAATTAAGAACAGTTGAAGGCATCCTATTAATCAGAAAGCAAGCAGTTGAAACTACATCAGCCCAGAAAACTTTTGGTACATTCATTTGAAATAACAATGCCCTAGCTGTTTCAAGGAGATGTCTATTCTTTCTTTCAGCCACCCCATTCTGTGCAGCAGTATCTACACATGATGTTTCATGTATAATTCCATGTTGACTCAAGTATGAACTAAAGATATGAGAGGTATACTCCTTAGCATTGTCACTCCTTAGGGTTTTAATGCATGTTTTAAACTGGTTTTGAATTTCTTCATGGAAAGTACAAAAAATAGAGAACAGTTCAGATCTACTTTTCATTAAAAACAACCAAGTAACTCGAGAGTAATCATCCACAAATGTCACAAAATATCTATAACTAGATTTAGAAACAATTGGTGAAGGTCCCCATATGTCAGAATGTACAGGTTCAAATGGTGCACTTGCACACTTATTTATTCTAGGTTTTAAGCTACTCCTATGTAGTTTAGCATATTGGCAAGGCTCACAGTCAAGAGTTGTTATAGAATTGTACTGAGGGTAGAGATGCTTGAATAATGTGAGAGATGGATGACCAAGTTGTTGATGAAGTTTGATGGCAGACTCCATACTTGTGCATGCTACAGGTGAGTTTTCCAAGACATAGAGCCCTCTTGATTCATATCCCTTACCAATAATTTGTTTCGTGATAAGATCCTGAAATACACATGTTTCAGGAAAAAATTCTATACTACAATTCAAGTCTTTAGTAATTTTGCTCACAGATAAAAGATTGTAGGATAAAGAAGGTATGTATAATACTGATTTTAGTGGAAGACTGATGTCAATGTTACCAATTCCATGAACATTAGACTGTGACCCATCTGCTAAAGTGACTGCTTGACCTTCTCCATGTTTTTTTAAGTTTATAAATAGTTTAAGGTTACCTGACATATGATCTGTAGCCCCTGAGTCAATTATCCACTTTGATGTTGGTGTTTCAGCATTAGCAATTGTAGAAACAACTGGCTTGTTTTGAGATTCTTGAAATTTTGAATACATCTCATATTCCTCAGTGGTCATAAGAACAGTTTTCTGATTGTTAGGGTTGTTAGAAGTTCCTTGATTCTTGAGTTGATTATTGTATTGTAATTTTCTGCACTCAATGATTAGATGTCCAGGCTTCTTGCAATATGAACATACTTTGTTATTCGGTCTCCCTCCACCTCTTTGTGGCCTCCAAGATTGAGATACCGGTGGTCTCTAGGATTCAGGTCTTTGTGAAGGGTTCCATGGGGGTCTAATGTCTGATGGGGGTCTCCAAGTATTTTTGGGTATGTGAGAGCTAGTTAAGGCACTATTGTTCATGGTTATAGCTGATGATGAATTCTCTGTTCTAAGAACTCGACTGAATACTTCCTGAAGAGATGTCATAGTCGATCCAGATAATAGTCTGTTCTAAGAACCCTCATCCCCTTCTGAAAGTAATTAGGAAGCAACATAAGTTAGGTAAAAGAAAAGTTAGCCTTTCAAAGGCATTGACGACTTCAATACTTCGGAAGGAAAATAGCGGCTAGGTTTCTACTAGGTCGAAACCAACCCCTTTTGATAGCTCTTATTTAAAGGAAAAAGGCACCCCTTTGAAAGCTAATACTTCTTTATATATTACAGCAACCTTCTTCGAAAGCTATTTATAAAACCTTTTTGAAAGCATGTGCTTCGACTATGTCGAGAGCTTTGAATAAAACAAGGCAAGACTTTAGCTTTTTAAAACAAAGCAGGGTTTCAACCCCATCGGGAGCTTACCTTTCGACACCAAGGCTTCTGCCTTCCTCCAATTCACTGCGTACCACTAGGTGATACCTTGTGTACTGGTTTCGACTATAATGGTTTCGACTAAGTAGGTTCGACTAGTATGGGGCGGAATCATTGGAGTCGAAAGGGACTACTAATTGAGGCGGAACACCTTTTTCTGAATTAAAGGCTGAAATGTTGCTTCTTTTAGTAATTATTTTATATTAATTTGCCTATTTGTAAACCATTGATTGGCTGCTATAAAACTTTTCAAAAACTTTACCTTTAAAACTGCCGTAATTATATCAGATTTAAACTATAAAAATGTAAAATTTTAAGCCCTTCCATATACCAAAACCAATTATTTTAGAAAAGTCCTCCTTTTAAAATAATTTACTTTCCTTAGTAAATTAATCGGGAAATCCCAAAAATCATAGAAATTTGATTTCATCATGTAATCAAACATATTAAAAATTTAGATCCAAATTCTTCCTAAAATATTCAAAATAAATTTTTAAACCCAATTACATCATTTTTATCATTAAAAATTCATAATAAAATTTTCATGGCTTGGAAAATTCTAAAAATTAAAACCCATCTTCGAAATCATGTTTTACTTACATAAAAAAATTCCATGGCATTTTAAAATCAACAACCCACGATTTTGTCCCTGAAACCGTATGAATTTCATGTACAAATAAATTGTTTAAATCAAATGATTCATAAATTAAGCATATCATCGTCCCATATATCTTAGAAACAAAGTGAATTCTCAAATCCAAAATCATATGAGTATAAAACCAAAAATGATGGAATGAATTATTATTCATCTTAAACTTGATAAGGAATTTGAGATTTGTTATTGATTAATCCTTCCTAGCTTTGATCCTTGACTTTAAATTGAAATTCCTCTTTTCCTCCTTCTTAATGGCCGGCTATCTTAGGGTTTTTACATTTTATGTTTGATTTGTTAAAATTGAAAGTGAATGGACAATAGTGAGAAATGTATAGCCATGTAAAATAAAGAGGCTATTTTACTAATATGCCCATGTGTGCACTAATTATCCTTTAAACCAATCAAAAGTCCATTAAATCTTTATTATTAAGCATGGCCCATTATATAATCTATTCAAATCTCAATCCCCATATCACCATTATTCTATTTAATTTATCTAATTAAATTTCTTGAATAATGTTATCAAAAATTATGGATGTTACACTATATCACTTGTTAATTTCTTTTCTTCCACCCGTTATCGATCAACGATCGATAACAGATCCGTTGTCTAAAGCGACACAAAAAGCCGTTCCTATTCCAGGTACATCGACTATGCAATGATGGGACCAATCTAAAGCAAGTAACTATAGATTGATGGGTCTAAATCGAGTAGATAATTCTCAGTATAAATTGATTTTAGTTCTTTGGAAACTGATAATAGCATGAGCTGCATACAAGACACTACCCTAAGCTATTATCACCTCCCACAAAAACCAAAATATATCTGCAAGATGCTATGCCAGGATCGATTATGTAACTCGGTGAAAGTTAATTCCGACTCTATAGATAAAGAAAGAAAAACATGTCGAGCACCGGGGCAAAACCCTAGCTTCGTTCCGTGAAGAATTCAAGACTCGATTTACTATCTTCTTCCACAAATCACAATTGGTTCGAGACTTCCACTGTATCCACTGCCAACACAGCTTCATCAGTAATCGATAATGTAATAATATGTCAAAATCCACTTCACCAACCTTTGAAATTGGGAAAATTGATTTGATCTCTAATTCAAGACAGCCAAACTAGGGTTTTGGATGGTTTGGATCGGCAACGCCTCAAAACAGGCATAATCTCGATGGCGGCGGCTCCAGAAGGCGGCAGAAGGTGGCATTGGTGCTAGGATTGACAACGGAGACTCCTAAATGGACGGTGAGCTTGGATCGACATGCTAAGGGCTCGAAGGGATTGGATCGGTTGGAGGGCAAAAACTTGGGTCGAATAAAAATGAGGTAAAGTGGGTGTTCGGCTCGTATTAAAAGAAAAGAGAAAAGTTTGGAAAAAATTTCAAGTGCTCGGATCGGTACCGATCTAATCCAACTGGATCGGTATCGATTCAAATTTTCTTCCCCGAATGATCTCAAATTTTCCCTATTCGACCTACTTAATGTTCGTATTCATTTTGGAAATTATCAAGTCGAGATCACTCCATAATTATGAACAATGGAGATTCACAACAATAGACTGGATAGTTAGTTGGTACGTCATGAATAGCTTTGCAAGATGACCAGACATGACCAGTGAGACCCTTTAAAATAGAAAACCAAAGACAAACAATTCCAGAGCACACCTTTTTTCTTATGAAAGCATACTCTGAGGGGCAAAATCTTAACTGGGTTTTTAACCAAGCAGGATTCAGTGGGAATTAGAACATTCAGATTAAACCAGAACGATTCAAAACTTGATCGAAAGGCCTAAATGTACAAGATAAAACCCTAAGAAGTTTAAGCCATTTTAGGCTAACATTTAGGATCATTACCGATCCAACATATTGCTTTATTTGATCTCCCTTCCACTTGTCTTACACTCCCCACTAAGCTTATCTACCGAGTTTAATGACATTCCAAGCACCCAGGTTGAAGAAGTGAATACTTATCTGATTCAAATTACGGTTCGATCTAGCCTACAAGTGGATCATCGTTAAAACAAGTCAACAAACTATGAAACTACATGGAGGGCATCGTAATCAGGAAAGAAAGACAACCAAGTGGTTAAAGCATAAAAAATGCTTACCTATTTGGATAGGTACTGATCCAAATGGATCAGATCGGCGCCGATCTAAATACTTTGCTCCGATAACTTTCAATCTTTTTGGACTTCCTCTGCATGATGAATGCAAGCCTCTGACAAACTAGTTTTGGCCCACATGCTCTCCAACTCCTATAAATACCATCCCATCTGTAACAGGAAAAGGATCTACTTTAATCTCTGCTAAAACTTTGTCATTGTTTCTTCACTCTTCTTCTCCCTCACGATAACCATTAAAGGGCAACTGAGATCCTTCTGCTTGTCTTTAACAATGGCGGCTTGATCTAACTTAGGAAAGAAGAATCATAGTGTAATCCAAACTCCTTTGTAACAACAGTTGATCGATAAAAGCTATAAAGTGGATGTAGGCATTGTTAACAGCAAAACCACTATAAAAATCTCTTGTTTCTTTACTATTTCTGCAATTTACTATTGTTTTTTTCTATTTTATTTTCCTTGATAAATATGACTGATGGCTTCACACTCAATCCAGGGTGTTAATCCAATTTTTGGGTTAACAGTACTTGGAAATAAGCATGAGCCCTCTCAGAGATTGATAGAAATCTAAACTCACAGAAGAAACAATAATAGGATAAGAATACTGACTATGGACCACTATCTTGGAATTAATGGTATTCCTTGGATAGAAGATTGTCATATCGGTATCGAGCATAAGAGAAAGATGACTTCTCGAGCAACAAAGCACATTCAGCTCCAGCGACCTGTTCCCCTAAATTCTATCTTGTGGTTTGTAATGAGGAGGGGGGTCAGAACAACGTTTTAATGATTGAAAAAAATATAAACTGTCCATAACATAATTTTATACCGATTGGTTTCCAATCAATAGTTATGTCCATAATGGTTAGCCAGTATAACCTAGCTTTACATTGCACACACGATTACTTACCTACCCCTTCCCAAGGTACAAAATACTAATGAAGCCTTATCAACCACCCAATACTTCCAAACCCATTTGCCATTTAATACTTCTAAATATGAAGCGGGCTTTATAATACTGTAAAAAGAGAAAGAGGTAGACTCTACCATTTAAGACCGTAATCAAGGTAGACCCCGAATTTTAAGAACTATTCTCAGGGTGATTTCCTAACAATGTTGTCAATGGTCGGTGGGTCCTAGCTACAAGACCTTTAACCACTATTTAAGCTTCTGACATTCAATGCCCAACTATTACCGCATCTATCACTGATAAAATCATAGCAATGTAATAAACTATACCCAAGCCACTTAGTACTTTTTATTGAAAAACAGGCAGACTCTGGTCATTTAAAACCATAATTAAGGCGGACCCCATCATTTAATACCAATTCTCGAGGCATGCTCCTCAATGGTACTATCATTATTATGGCCTTAGATTGTGAGACACTATACCTCGAGCCACTTAATAACTCATTAGTAAGAATTAGGCAGACCCTTGACTATTTAACACATTTTTATAAGTGGGCCTTTTTCATTTAATACCTAACCCAAGGCAGACTCCTCCCTGGTACTATTTAGCTGACATTACTTGTAAATCTCATTGGGCTACTTGGTACTTCTTTTATAGGGAAGAGGCGAACCCTTTATTCACTTAAGGCCCAAAACTGAAGCGAACCCTTCCCAAAATATTCACTATCATTCTTTAATTATAAATTTAGAATCTCATTAGGTTACTTCTTTTGGTAGGGAGGTAGGCCCTATAGCCACTCAATACCTCAACATTGAAGTAAACCCTTTTCGAGGCGTCCTTATTTATTTGGAATCTCACTAGGTTACTTAGTACTTCAATTTAGGAGAGAGGCGGACCCTATAACCATTTAAGAACTCAAACCAAAAGCGAACCCCTATGAGATATCCCTCACCGCTCCTAATTCCAAATTTGGACAATTAAATACTTTACAATTAAGAAAGCATGCCCAATCACCCACATCGTCACGCATCCTAGGATTAGTGATTTCTCACATCAGTAGTAAGTATGTCCGACTGCTGGCAGCCTCAAAGTGAAGGGAAAACTTCCATCGAGTGACTCTATTGACCTCGCATCACTAACCTACTAGTCCAACTAACCATCCTAAGTTTTACTTATATTATCCTAGGTAGATATTGGACTTAGCTTTCTAATTCCCATTTCATTTAAGGCAATAAGATTAACTTGAATATTTATCTACCCATAAATCCCCGTTTAATGCTCATAAATGTCAATTTGCCCATAAATTCCTAACGTACATTTCCTAAGACATTTTAGTAACCTTTTATATCTTTTCCATTTTTATTAGTCCCATTAATCCATTTACCCTATCAAATTATTGCAACTCCCATATCTATTACCATTTATTGGAGTTACAACATTTTAATTTTTTTTTCATTAGTTAATTATCCTATACGCGAGTATTACATGCAAGCGTAATTGTTTTATTTTTATTTAATTATTATAAGCGCAGTAAATTACATATAAATATTTACTTTTATCAAATATGTTCTAGTTATATATCTTCACTAGAATATTCTCTTCCATTTTAAATTGTTGGAATCATATCTAATAAGACTATAAGCTACAATTTCCATAAATTAGTCCAAAACAAAAGATTTAACTTTAAATGATTACATTATTTGAAATTACAAGGAATAATCATTTCTTTTTATTACTAAAATAGAAAGTGTAAACTACAATGATTTCATACTTTACACATCTCTTTCGATTAGCATCTATTCCTTGTTAGATCAAACACTATATTTTTCTAAAAGGGAAAGAAATCAAACTAATTTACAAATATTAAATGGACCTAAATTTCAACAATTCCAAACATATAAAAGTTTACATTCCAATAAGATTAGGGTAATAATCAAAATTTATAACATTATTATATTTTAGATCTGGGATAAATTTGATTCAAATTAATATTCTAAATTCATACTTTTGGGACCGATTTCTAGATCGGGTTGTAAAAAATTCTAAATCAGTTCATAAACAAGAATATGTAGGCGATATTTATTATATTCGTATTATATTATTTTTGTTGCCTACAACTCATATATAATTGTCCAATTAGGCGAAAAATCAAATAAACACCAAAAGGATAACATATTATGACAATCTATAAAATTTCCCACTCACCTTTTAAAAACGATCCAAATCTCCAGATTTGAAGTAGAACCTTTGATTCATCTCTAAATCCTTTTTAATCCAAGTGATATGTATAAAAGAGTATATACATACATTAGGATTATAGATCTGAGAAGAGATTTGGGATTGGGAAAGAAAAGATACAAATATATATAAATATATAAATTACCTTAAATACACATATGATTGATTCTCTTCTCCTTTTTATTAGATTTCTAATCTTCTCTGATTTGTATGAATATAGATACAAATATCCTAGCTTTATAATTTAAAAGAAAGTGGAGAAGAGGAAATGAAAGAGCTTCACTACTGCCTCCATAAAAATATGAGAAGAGAAAGGAGGGTTAGGCCTAAATTTATAGGCCCTAGAATCAACCAGAATCGTTATATCAAAATATATTAAATCTGGGCCATTGTGGCCTAGGTTTATTGCTCCCGCGGTTGCCCAACTGGTCGACTGCCTTATATGCACTGGTCGACTGCTACATGTCGATCGGTTGTAGTATTTGGTCGGCATGGGACTGGGCAAACAATTATAAACGTTAATGTTTCTTATTTAAATATTTTCATTTTGTGTTTTTTGTCCGTAATTTCTTTGTTTGGAATCCAGTCGCGAAATTCCAAGTAAGAAAGTTGCTTAGAATTTCGCCATGAACACAATGGTGCGAGTTTCATGGTCAAATTCCATCATTTGCACAAATTCCATTTTCGGAGCATAATTAATTAACTAACTAATTAAATAGCCAAATTATGGGTGTTACATTCTTCCTCCCTTAAAAAGTAATTTCTTCCTTGAAATTTCGCAAATGATTAAGTCATGGTTTTGGCTCCTAATTACCCTAAACTACACAACCCATGAGTGTACGACAAATTTTGCAACCAAACGTGCATAGTGTATTACTATATCACTGCACGGAAAATATGAATGTAGAATGATTCTAAATCGGATTCTCCTATATGAATGCATTTCTTTTGAAAATACTTTTGGAAACATAATGCAAACAACCTATATACTAAAGTTCTATATGTATGCAGCTTTTTTGAAAATATTTTCAACAAAAACCTCCGTACTCCTACAAATAGAAGTATTAAGCAACAAATTTTGCATCCACTTCCTACCATCTTATAATTTAACACATCAAAAAACCGCTTCCAAAACTTTACTCCTATACCAAAAAAAGAATTTAAGCAGAGAATTTAACATTCTTACCACACTATAATCTTCCTATTTCCATAGTACAGTGGAAATTTCTTCGCTGCCCTGGATTTACTCAAAATTTTCCACACATAAAACGCAAAAGGAGGCATATTTTCAAGCTCTAAAATGGAATTAAGTCTAAAAATATACTTGCGCGCGTCATTGGTAAGGTATGGAAAAAGAAATTCTAAGGCTAAAATAGTTTTTTCCTTGTTATCGCTTGCATTAATCCCATCGTGGATCCTAATACACCGCTAAATTCACAAATTCTAACTCTATTTGCCTTCCTGACGCCTAACATGTGGCCTTCAAAATCAAAGTTTTCACAAAAATCTTTTTA
This sequence comes from Allium fistulosum, assembly GCA_030737815.1. Lineage (NCBI taxonomy): Eukaryota > Viridiplantae > Streptophyta > Magnoliopsida > Asparagales > Amaryllidaceae > Allium > Allium fistulosum. The sequence goes on from CM060903.1 coordinate 1,184,198,865, forward strand.
CTTTTCAAATTTGTATGCCATTTGAAATATAAAATCCTAAATTATTTAGATGCACATTTTCTCTTAAAATAAAATTTTGAACAAAAAATCTAAAAATAATTTAAGAGCCAAAGTAACTAAAACACAAAACATTTTCTTTCTCTTTGTTTTCAAAAGGGAACTTTTCAAACCTAAGGGAAATTTTCCAAAATATTTTCCTTCTCAAAATTTTTGATAAATCAAGCCATAATTTCAGCATAGTCGGAAATCGATTATGCCTAAACACATAAACCAAATTCCAAAAATTCTACAACTAACCTTTAGCCTAAAATTTTGACATCTTATAAAAATGTGAACACATTTATTCTTCAAAAAATTTAGCATTTAAGGAACATGAGCAATGACTCGTGATATCAAAATAACTTTATCATGTCCTTCGCTAAAATTTTCAACTACTCTAAACTTCCAATCTTATATTGCTTTTACTGTTAGTTAAGTGTCTTTATGCGATTTTCATATTTATATTTCTTCTCCACTATGCGTATAAAGGAGCGGTTAGCATATCCAGGGACAATAGCAGAAATTGAATAGACTCATAATATCATACGTGCTTTTTATAAGAGATAACTAACAGTTTTACAACCCAATAACCTAAAAGAAAAGAACAAATGCTGAAAATAAAAAAGATACAATAATCATAAATAAAACACCACCTATGAACTATGAGAAGGTCTCGCTCCACGGCTGTAGCTCGAGTCATTATCGTGACCGTAGCATGGTGGTTATGCACCTAATCTCACACCCCTGGCACTGCTGCTCCGCCCTAACCTCTCGGAGCTCTGCCTGTACCTGACGGATAGCAACAAGCTCATGACTCAAGTATCCCTCGGCGCCCTATGCTATTCCCTACTGTTGGTGTTGCTGCTCAGGTGCTAGTATAAGTAGGTACGGTAGGCGGTAAAGGAATATTCATCCTCTTAATAATGGTCCAGTCGACGACGGGAGGGACCTTACTCACTACTGGCTCTCCGCTCAAATTTACCTCATAATGCCTAAACACCCGAGTGAGCAAGGAGCAAAATGGAAAGTGAGTCCTCGGGGTACCAACTCGCTGATCGACCATATGGAGCTTCAAAACATGAGCCCAATTAACAGTTATGCCACCAATTATAGCATAGGCGGCTCTCCACACTGAGGTATAGATCAGTTTGAGGCTTCCCGTCTTTGGAATAGTGTCATGCTGAATGATGCGCACGATGAGATGGGCGACTGGAAATTGTCGGTCCTCCAATCATTGACATTTGTAGAAAAGATCCACTGTAGACTCAGGATCAGTCATCTCTATGTCATCCAAACTGCGCCTACTACATGTATCTACAAAATCCTAGTGAGATCATCATCTACCATCTCGATCTGATCTCCCTTTACGTCGGACTCAATATATTCGTTGCCAACATCAAAATTCTGCGCCATCTGTGCATAAAAAAGATGGACGCGGCGAGAGGCTCATAAGTCTTGAAGCGGATCAGTGCAAGTCTTACCACGATGAAAAGCTCTTCAAGCAAAAGAGCGGTGAAATCTCTGAATTTCACTGGCCGCTTGTGGAGAAAATCAAAGTCCACCGTTCTGAGATAAGTGGCGACCTGCTCTCTCCGGTCAAGCCAAGCGGCTTCTTGCGGAGTAAGATTGGGATGACGTGAGGAAGAGCCGCCGGTGCATGGTGGTGCTATGGGCTAGGAGGCAGTTAGAAAGAGGGAGAAAAGGGTTTGGATCTAGAGTGGTAGTGGGGCAAGACCTGATGCACAAGAATTTTGGCATTGCTTGGTGGAGGAATGGAGGAGAGAGGCTTTAGTTAAGTGGAGGAAGGGGGAGTTAGAAATGGGGTTCGGTTGAAAATGGATAGGAGGAAGAGAATGGGTGGGTGCCACGGTTGATGATTTGGACATGAATTATTGTCATATTTCAACTTCAGGTTCGACTTAAATCAGCCTAGCGATCGATCGCTATTAGGTCAACTGCTACAATTGACCGCTTGCGGTCAACTACTAGCCCAGATTTGGGCACGGCTTAAACCTGGATCCAATAGGGCTGGTTAATTAATTAATATTCCAATGACCATTCCATACACCATCTTCAGCTTAACCCATCCAGAAATTTTTTACCTTTCTCACGACGGTATCCACCTTACCGTGTAGACCCTTCTGTGGTAAGATTGCGATACCCTCAAAAAAACTGTTGCGACCAACAACACTTCAAAAAACCCAAAAATATTCCAGCTGCTATTTCCTGCCTACTTCGCTTGGAATTATTTCTTCCAATAGATGGTGGGTACAACAACACTTCAAACTACATACCCTAATAAAATTTAATGTCATTCCTATTTTTTCCATACCTTAAAGAGAGAAAATATAAAAACCTCGATTTTGTAAATCGAAAAATCATTATGCTAAATATAAGCTCCATTATACTTATTTCTAAATAATAGAAAATATTTCATACCAGAACTTTAAAATCAAACTTAAATAAATATTTCAGGATTTCCAAAAACCTTTTCAAAACTCCCAAATTGGAAAACTATTTTCTTGCCAAAAATCAAAATCAAGCCCTTACTGTTATAGATAAATATTTAAGGATTTAAAGAATTAATCTTTTATAAATAAGAATATCTTAATATGACCAATTTAGTGGTATACGTGTTTCTTTGAAAATTAAAATTTCAAAACATTCGCAAAACAAAATTTCCAAAATAAATCTTTGTGAAAAGAAACCCTTTGAAAACCCCTTTTCCAAAATCTAAGGTATTTTCAAAATATACTTTATAAAAATTCTCTCATAGGTTTTAGATTAAGGAATTGAAATTAATTCTCCAAATAAAAATCTGGTCTGCCATCAAAAAGGTGATCAAGGAATGCACCCTAGAAAAAACTTGCTTCTGGACAATTGCGATATACAAACTCTAATTTCCCATCCATCTGTAATAAATGTGTATCTCTGACTGGAATTCAAAATCCAAAATAACAAGATAGCTAGAATCTCAACCATCAAGTCGAATACCTCCAGTCTTCGAGATTCTGCCATACATCGTACTCATGCTCTTCATCAACAACACTTTACGCATCACCAACACTCCATGGGGTACATCGGAGTTAGTGAGAAAATCTTAACTTTAAGATATTTCCAACCCATAATTGCTTTTTCCTTTCTTTCAGAGTGGAGCTACGATTACTTCTATAGTCGGAACTCTTAGAATCTAGCAGAAAAATATAATTTTACTAAATAGTAAAGTATGAATACGTTCTCTCAATTTATCCTAATTATTCTGATCTATTAACCAAGGCTCTGATACCAAGTGTAACAACCCGTACCTTAGTGGGCCTAAATTTAGACAAAAATTGAAACCCAAGTCCATCAAAGTTCAGATCGTTGGATTTGATACTTGCAAATAAGCATGAGCATTATCAGAGATTGATAGAAATATAAACTCAAGGCAGAAACAATAATAGGATAAGAATACCGACTATGACCACTACTTTATAATTAATGGTATTCCTTAGATAGCAGATTGTCACATCAGTGACGAGCATAAGAGAAAGAAGACTTCTCCAACAACAAAGCACATCCAGCTCCAATGACCTATTCCTCTAAATTATATCTTGTAGGTTGTAATGAGGAGGTGGTTGGAACAACGTTCTGGTAATTGGAAAAATATATAAATTATTCATGACACAAATTTATACCGATTGGTTTCCATTTAATAGTTATGTCCATCAAGATTAGCAATTCTAATCTGACCTGGCATTGCACACACGATTGCTTACCCACCCCTTCCTAAGGTATATAATATTAATAAAGCCTTATCAACCACCCAATACTTCCAAACTCATTTGCCATTTAATACTTCTAAATACGAAGCAGGTTCCTATAATACATTAAAAAGAGAAATAGGAACTCTGCCATTTAAGACCTTAATCAAGACAAACCCCATCATTTAAGACATATTGATGTGAACATAACTGTGCATATATACATCCATATTTTATCTCATTTTATTTAAATAAACATCATATTTGGGCATTTTTACATGTTAAAACCAAAATTCAATTATTTTCAAACCATCATATTTTCATCTTCATTCAAGGGCAAGATGGTCATTTTTGTGCATGTATCAATTTAAGAATTTATACTTGGACAATTTTTATGATTTTTATAGGATATTTTAATTCATATGGAAGTGGGATTCATGATGATATATGCATGCACAAGGAAATACAAAGGAATGAAGAGGAAATAATTCAAGTTCAAGATCATGGAGGACCCCACCCACTTACCTAAATGTACAATTAGGAGCTAATGGACAACTAAGTGGAGGGTAAAGCTTCATGCACATCAAATGATGGATTAATTAGTGGCTAATGGTTACTTGGTGGCCACACTTCCTAAAGGGTATTTTGGAAAGCTCCCTAAAAATGGAATTAGGGTTTTATGCATGTATAAATAACCCTATTATGTATATGAGCATATCTTCTACTCTTTCATATTAGTGAGGAAATGAAAAAATACAAGTTGTAATGGCAATGCTTCATGAAATAAAAATGGCTTCCAAGCCTCTTTCTCCTCTCTTTTCTACATGCTTTTCTTTGCTTTTATGTTAATGTTTATTTCTATGCTCTCTTTCTTTTAATGTTCATAGCTTAGATTTACATTAGTGCAAGTAGTGTAGCTTTAATTTTTATTCAAGTAGTTAGTAGTAAGTCTCTTTTGCTTCCTTTGCTTAGTTTTATTTCTTTTGCTTTTTAAATGTTGAAATTTACAAGTATTGATTTGATAACACAAATGAGTAGCTAAACCCCTTCAATTTAGGGGTGATGATGCTCTCTAACTTTATTTAATTTCAACGTTTTTTATGATTTATGATCTCTTTTGGTTTGTGCTTCATGAGAGTGAATTTTGATGCAAGTTTATACAAGTGGGTTTGATAGCTTATGTTGCTTTTGAAAATGAGCTATTCTTATTCAACATAAACACAATTTGCATCATCATTTGCTAATTGGTTTTTGATTTTGAAAAGAAAGTGAAAACAAAATTTGATGGTCTTTCTTACTAATTACAATAGTAAATAGATCATACTTAAAATAGCTTTTGCTTTGGCTTCATTTCCATGAGAATTATAAGTGGTATAATTGTTGTATTATAGTTTGATGGCTTGAGTTATGTTAATCAATAACATAAACAAACCATACTTATGATAAATGCAACGATTATTTCACTTAATATCATAATTGGAGATCATAAATTATTGATTGTTGATTTACAAAAATATGAGAGTGAATTTATCCCTAAATTGTTCTCTAGTCCAATAGTTTTTAAATCACATTTTAATTCTAGCTTTAGCTTCTTTTTTGTAGTCAACAATTTTATCTCACTTTAGTCTAATTTGATTGAATTGAAAATTTTAAAAACTTAAAAAATCCCTACGGATCGACCCGTACTCGCCACGGACTAAAATTGTTCGCCGTGCGCTTGCGGTTAAATTTAATTTGAAATTTTTCGACAAATTTCTAATCCGATAGAGATTTTGTCGTTAAACAAGTTTTTGGCGCCATTGCCAGGGATTTTTCTTTGATTTTATTTTTCTATTCTTCGGATTAGTGTTGTTTGATTTTATCGTGTGTGTATTTTGTGTGTTTGTTTGCATATTTTAAAAAAAAGAATTTTTTTTATTTTTGTTTGCATTTTTGTGTTATTGTTCTCTAGTGTTTTGTTTACAATTTGCATTTGCATTTCATATTTAAACAAAACATACACAATTTCAATTGAAAAGAAATTTTTTTTATTGCATTTTACAATTTACATTTCAATTTTCAATTACAATTTACAATTCAATTTACAACTCAATTACTTTTACAAACCTTATTGCCTAAAAACTGTTCTGTGCATTTCTTCCCCCTCTCTGTTACTGTCACTGCACAATCTTCTCCCTGTGATCACCACAACAAACACAACTTTCAACTTCACCATCATACGTCCTCTGCCCATCAGTGCACACCTGTGCAAACATATCCAGTGCACATCACTTCAGCACCTCCGAAGACCACCTACACAAACTACATTCAGCCTGCCACCTTATTGCCCTCTCCCGCAGTCACAACAGTTTCTACATTACCCAAATTCCTTACTAACCACAACTGTAACTCCTCCTCACCATCTTCCAGCCTACATACCTTCACTTACTCCTCTTTAAACCATCCAACCTTCTTTTTCTACCTACTTCAAACAGTCCATCAAGTCTAACAAAATACCATTCAAGTCACTCCATCATCCTCCATTAAGTTTAACAAGCTACTACAACTTCATCTCCCGAACCAAAACAATCTGCCATTCAACCTCTACTTCACATTCACATATCAGTACCACTACAAAGCTGCAGCAACACAAACCAACTTCAACCATTATCAACACCTTGCTTTACAAAATCCACAACTTCCATAACCATCACCAAAATCACAGACAATCTGATCACAACACTACCTTTCATAACACTTCTCTACTGCCTGCAATACATATCACTTGACCACCGAACAACTCACTCCACCAGAACTCCAGAAATCATCAACAATCCATCGCCAAACTCCTGCTACATCATTGACCTTACTGCATTGCCAACATCCACCTTCAACCAATCACATATATACTGTGATCAACCCCTTGACATGACTACAAACTTGCTACCTCTACCCAAAAACTGTCAAAAACTGTCAAATACTACCACAGAAAAAAAAACTTGCCACTGCAACATTTCCTACCCCTCCAAAACTTCACCACACCTCCTCTGTCAAACAAGCTACATTCAACTGTCTCTGACCACAAAATTCGAACCACCTTGACTACTATCCCCCTCCAGTCTTCCTCACTCCTTCCTGCCATCTCCAATTAATCATCAATTCAAACCAATTCCATCAACCTACAAATACTGCTGAACCACCTTCACAATAGTTCACAACCAACTTCAACCATCGTCTGCACCTTCAAAACTTGCTACCATCATTCACGCACCCTCACTAGCACACCTGACCATCATCAAAATACCGACCAAACGCCATTCCATTAACCATACAACAACCACTACAAACATCACCACATTCCCAGTCGCCACCTCCTCCAGACCCAAATCCACTCACGAGCACCTCCATCCCACACTTCAGCGACCACATCAAGCCATCGAACTAACCCTAGCAAACTACGACCGCGACTTCAACCTCGAATAACTACAATTCATCGCCAACCCCAAACCAAACCAAACTTCCAACTCACCGCAACCCTCTGCCCTTGAACCAATCAACAACTGCACACGAGCCGACCCCCATATAAAAAAAAAGAAACCGTTTATTGGAAAAATTGAAATTTGATTTGAGAATTTGGAGTTTCGAGTACATCGATTTGAAAAATCTTAGTTCTGTTAGTTTTGATTGTGAAGGTGAAAATGAGCTTTTGCTTGCGTTCATTTTAACTGGGTCGGGTTAAATGTTTTTTTAAGGCCTGAGTGAATTTTTTTATATATAAATGCTTTGTTTTAATTTGTTAGTTCAATTTGTTTTTAGTTCTGTTTTGTCTTATTCTCTAAAAAAAACAATAACAAAATTCAATTTATTTTGTTTTCATTTGTTTAGTTTGGTTTTTCTTTGATATATCAAAAAAAACTGTATATATATCTTGTTTTTATTTTCAGGTTGCAAAAGCAGGAATTCAAAAGGAAGATTAGCTTGCCGAAAATAACTGCTCTGCTTGCTTGCTAAAAAATTGCCTCTTAAAAAAAATATTTGCTAATAATCTACACGCTCCAGTATCGTGCTTTCATCCTTTGTTTTTATTTGAATTGCATTGTTGGTTGCTTGCATTTACATTTATAAAAAACAATTCAAAATCCAAAAACAAAAACAAACTTCATTTTAGTTGCATTGTAAATCCACGTTTAATTTTTGTTTTGCATTCATCTCACCTTATTTTCTTTTCTAAGGGCAATACCCCAATTCACATAAGGTGAGGGATTTCATCACCCTTTCCTTAGCCCACAAACGCATTTCTTCGTAGAATTTGACTAATAATAAAGGTTAGACATTTGACTTAAGGGTGTCGTGAGCTCATATAGGGCTTAATTGTATCTTTACAATTGTTTTCTTTGAACAATTTTATTTCTTGGTGTCTAGGCTACGGCAAAGTAATAACCAGTTATAAAAATTACGATGATTCATAAATATTATACTGGTTGTTCCTTTGAAGGTACTTAAACCTTTGGCTGCATTGCTACGGTGGTTCGTGGTGCACCGATAACTTCTGCCCGTTACCTGGCTGAGAAATATTTTTGTTGATTTAAGACAAAGTATGATTATACAATTTTGTGTTAGGAGCTACTAAGGACAAAAAACTGTAATTTAGCCCTTTGCATTCATTTAGTTGCATCAGTTCATGCATATTTTTAAAAAAAAAATCAAAAATCCAGAATCAAAAAAAAAATTGTAGATTTTACTTAACTTAGTTTTTAATCCACAAATAAAAAAAAATCCTTTTTTCCTTTCCTTTGAAAATTTTCAATCAAAAAACAAAAAATCCAAAAATAAATATAAAATCTTTTCAAAAACAAAAAAAAATTTGAAAATTCATAAAACAAAAAAAAATACAAAAACAAAAACATATAAAAAAAATTGAAAAACCAAAAAAAAAATCAAACTTCTCTTTTGAAAATAAATTTCATTTGGTAAATATTTTCCATCCTATAAAAAAAACAAAAACAAAAATAGTTTTTCACTTCATTTTTCAAAGCTTCTTTCATTCTCTAAACTCGTTTCTAACTTCTTTCTCTTCTCTATTTTGACTTGTTCATGAGTACTTGGACTCGTGACACAACAACAAATCGTTGGACTCGCGACTCAACAACTAACCGTTTAACTCAAATAGACGATCCTCCCGATATGGCGAACGAGAACGCCCCTCGAACTCTTATGGATAGAATCTTTCCCGATAGTGTTTCTATTCCATCTTGCATCATGTTACCCGCCCCTACAGGTAACCATTTCGAAATTCACTCGAACCATATTGCCACACTTTCGAAATTTGGCAATTTCGAGCACGATGATCCATACAACTTTTTTACTAAATTCGAACAAGTTTGCACAACCATTAAACTCCAACAACTTTCCGATGACGGAATCAAACTTCGATTAATCTCATTTGCTCTTACGGATTACGCTGAAAAATGGTTGTACAACTTACCCTCGAACTCGATTAAAACGTGGGAAGAATTCGTAAAAGCTTTCTTAAAAAAGTTCTACCCCTTGGAAAAAACAAGTAGAATTCGAAACGAAATTGTAAATTTTCATCAATTCAAAGGGGAACCATTTGGAAAATATTTTGAATGATTCAAAGAGATTTTGATAAAATGTCCACACCATAACTTTAAAAAATGGACGATTTGCCAAATCTTATACGATGGACTCGAAAATAGCTCACGAACCATGCTCGAATTAATGTGCAAAGGCAACTTTCTTGCCCAACATCATGACGATGCTTAGCAATTTCTTGAAAACCTCACCGAAAAATCATCGCAATGGGAACGTTCGAACGAAAAATCAATTTACTCACAATCGAGTGCACACTCGATAGGATCTTCTTTTGCTTTGGAAGCTAAGATCAACGCAATGATTAAAAAATTCGATCACATTTTCTCATCGAATCAAATGAACCAAGCTTCCCAACCGAGGTGTTATAAATGCAACGATCCTAATCATATAGCCGATCAGTGTCCCAATTCTGTCGAACAAATCAATTCTTTCAGTAAAGCCAAAAACGACCCGTTTCTCCAACGTACAACCCTGGTTGGAGAAATCATCCGAATTTTGCTTGGAACCAAAACAATCCCAACACGAATACGATTCGTCCCAATTTTCAAGCATTCCCGAATAATGCTTTGAATCCTCCCTTTCAGCTCAACAATTTTCAACCAAACTTTGCGGGTCCATCTCAAATTCAACCGCAACAATCAAATTTTCAACCAAATGCTGCTCACCCTCCCTAAGACGATAAACGTTTAACTTCGCTTGAGAAAACTCTTGAAACGTTGGCTAAAGCAACTACTCAAAGCCTTCAATCAAATAGCAATTTTCAAAATTTATTGATTTCATATATGCAAACACAAACCAATCGATTGCAAAACTCAAAATGCAAATGAGTCAATTTGCCACATCTGTAAGTGAATGCGAACGAGGAACATTCCCAAGCCAACCCCTTCCAAATCCTAGAAATCAAAACACAAATTCAAATCAAGCCCATGTTGTTCAAGATAGCAACGTCACACAATCGAATGCTATCACAACTCTACGTTCCGGTAAACAAATCAATAATCAAGTCGTTAATCCAAATGATTTACCGGAAACTTTTCTCGACCCTTCTAAAACAACGAACGACTCAGAATAGAACGTGGAGCCAAATGTTGAATTGAATGCCAATTAAAATTCTTCTTCTTCTACTCGAGTAGACTCGCCTATCGAGTATCGTGTCCCATTTCCACATCGTTTTCGACCAAAGAAACACTCGGACCAAATGAAAACGATGTTGGAAATTTTTAAACAAGTCAAAGTTAACATTCCGCTTCTTGACATCGTTCAGCAAGTCCCAACGTACGCGAAATTTCTTAAGGACTTGTGTATCCAAAAGCGACACTCAAGTGCCCAAAAAAGTCTTCTTAGCCGCCAATTTAAGTGAAGTCTTGTCCCAATCCATGCCCGTTAAATACAAAGATCCTGGGTTCCCTACGATTTCGTGTACAATTAGAGACAAGACGATTAACAAATGTTTGATTGACTTAGGCGTGTGTGTCAACTTGATTCCATACTCCGTGTACGAACAATTAGGCTTAGGTGAGCTCAAACCCACAAAAGTTATGCTTCAATTCGCTGATCGTTCCATTAAGAAGCCCGTGGGAGAAATCAAAGACGTGCTCATTCGAGTAGGGCAATTCATATTCCCCGTTGATTTTATCGTTCTCGAAACACAACCCATGATAAATTCCGTGAGTCAAATTCCATTGATTTTAGGCCGACCATTCTTAGCCACCTCAAATGCCTTAATCAATTGTTGTAACGGTTCAATGAAAATTTCATTTAGAAACATGACTTTGGATCTCAACATTTTCAATCTTGAAAGCCAATCGAACGAACCTCGTGACCAAACGTTGGAAGTTAGTGCCATTCACGAAAACTTCGAAAACAAGACACTTGATCTTAACGATGAATGCGAGGCTAAGTACGAAAAATTGTTTCACGAAATTCCCAACGAGATTGAATACACTCTTTCCTTTGATTCGCTTCCAGTTGAGTCCGACTCTCAACCCAAATCTTTGATCAAAAGACTCCCAAAGCTGGACCTCAAACCACTTCCCGATCACCTTAAGTACGCAAACTTGGGTGATAACGAAACGTTGCCCATCATAATTTCCGCAACTCTTTCTCTTGACCAAGAAGCTTCTCTTCTCTCTATTCTTTCGATAAACAAGGAAGCGATTGGATGGTCGATCTCCGATATTAAGGGAATTAGCCCTGCTATTGTTCAACATCGCATCCATTTAATCGACAATGCCAAGCCTGTTCGTAACACGCAACGAAGGTTTAATCCAAAAATGAAAGATGCGGTGCATGATGAAATTCTTAAACTTCTCGACAATGAAGGCTTAATCCAAAAATGGGTTAGCCCAATTCACGTTGTACCGAAAAAATATGGGTTAACCATTGTCAAGAATGATTCAAATGAACTTATTCCAACTCGTACTCAAACGAGTTGGCGTGTTTGCATTGACTATCGAAAATTAAATGCCGCAACACGTAAAGATCACTTCCCCCTTCCCTTAATCGACCAAATGCTCGAATGTTTAGCCGGCCACGAATTCTACTGCTTCCTCGATAGTTATTCTGGCTATAATCAAATTCCAATCGCTCCCAAAGATCAAGAGAAAACGACTTTAACGTGTCCATTCGGTACCTTTGCTTATCGACGTATGCCATTCGGACTTTGTAATGCTCCTACGACTTTCCAACGATGCATTGTTGGCATCTTTTCTGACATGATTGAAGGCTTTCTATAAGTTTTTATGGACGATTTCTCTATCTTTGGCGATTCTTTTTCCCAATGTTTACATTATCTCGAGTTGGTTTTAAATCGATGTAAAGAAAAACATTTGACTTTGAATTGGGAAAAATGCCATTTTATGGTCAAACAAGGTATAGTCCTTGGACATATCATCTCAAATAAAGGCATCGAGGTAGATAAAGTGAAAATCGATGTAATTGCAAATCTACCCATTCCCAAATCTGTTAAGGACATTCGATCATTTCTAGGACACGCCGGCTTTTACCGACGCTTTGTGAGAGACTTTAGTAAACTTGCTCGTCCTTTGACGACTATTCTCGGAAAAGATGTTCCATTCGATTTCAACTCTAAGTGTATCTCCTCTTTTGAACGTCTTAAGAGCGAACTCATTTCTGCCCCAATCATTTGCGCTCCCAATTGGGATCTTCCTTTCGAAATCATGTGTGATGCTTTGAACTTTGCGGTTGGTGCTGTCTTAGGACAACGCATCAACAAAATCCTTCATGTCATTGACTACGCAAGTATGACTTTGAACGACGCTCAACTCAACTACACAACAACCGAAAAAGTGCTTCTAGCTGTCATTTCTACGCTCGAAAAGTTTCGACCTTACTTGATAGGTTCATACATTACTGTGTACACGGACCACTCTGCGCTTTGATACCTCTTCGCTAAAAAGGATGCTAAATCCCGTCTGATTCGTTGGATCCTTTTACTTCAAGAGTTTTAACTTACAGTCAAAGACAAAAAAGGATCCGATAACGTCATAGCCGATCACTTGTCTTGTCTTCCGAACGCACCATCTTCTTTACCAATCAATGAAAACTTCCCCAATGAACAACTTCTTTCAATTTCTATCGATCCATGGTACGCTGATATAGTGAACTACTTAGTCACTAAAGAAACTCCCTCATTGTGGTCCAAACAGGACAAATGCAAATTCATGTCCCAAGTGAAGTATGTCTATTGGGACGATCCATACTTGTTCAAATATTGTCCCAATCAAATCATTTGAGGTTGCATTCTGGTTAATGAGATCAGGAGTGTTCTTTCATTTTGCCATGATCAAGCGTGTGGTGGACATTTCGATCCTCGAAAAACTACGGAAAAAGTGCTTCAGTGTGGTTTCTATTTGCCTTCTCTTTTCAAAGACTCGTTTAAATTTTGTAAAACTTGCGATCGATGTCAAATGCTTGGACGAATTTCTCGACGTGATATGATGCCTCTAAACCCCATTCTTACGATCGAAATCTTTGATGTTTGGGGTATCGACTTTATGGGACATTTTCCCAATTCTTTTGGAAACTTGTATACACTTCTCGCTGTCGATTATGTTTCAAAATGGGTCGAAGTTGTTCCTTGCAAAACCAACGACCATAGAATTGTTGTGAAATTTCTCAAAGAAAACATCTTTTCGAGGTTCGGCACACCTCACACAATAATTAGTATAACAGAGCCCATTTTTGTAACCGTTCTTTTGAAACTTTAATGAAAAAATACTCGATAACCCACAAGTTATCCACTCCGTATCATCCTCAGACTTGTGGCCAAGTTGAAGTTTCAAATTGACGAATAAAACAAATCTTGGAGAAAACTGTCAATAAAAATCGAAAAGATTGGTCTCAGAAATTGACCGACGTGCTTTGGGCTTACCGTACTGCTTTTAAAACTAACCTTGGGATGTCCCCATTTCATTTAGTTTACGGTAAAGCTTGCCATTTCCCGTTGAAATCGAACACAAAGCGTAGTGGGCAATAAAGAAATTAAACTTTGATCTTGAGAAAGCTGGCGAAAACCAAAAACTACAACTCAACAAACTAGAAGAACTTGGGAACGACGCGTATGAAAACGAGAAAATTTACAAAGAAAGAACCAAAGTTTTTCATGACAAGTCAATCCTAAGGAAAACGTTTTTGCCTAACCAGAAAGTTCTTTTATATGACTCAAGACTTCATTTATTCCCTGGGAAACTTAAATCAAGATGGACCGAACCATTGGTGGTACGAACTGTTTTTCCACATGGTGTCGTAGAAATAGAAAACCCCAAGGATGGATCGATTTTCAAAGTCAACGGTCATCGTTTGAAACCTTTCTTGGAAATGCCAAATAACCAAGAGGACGATCTCATGATCCATCATGAGCCAAGCTACGTCTAGTAAGAATGTTAACCCTCTTTTGTAAATATGTAGTTTTTCCCGTTACACTCATTATATCATGCATCGACTGTGGGGACACAGTCAAACTTAAGTGTGGGGGGGGGGAGTCTCATTTTCATTTTTTTAAGTTTCATGGCATTTTTGAATTTTCATTTTTCTTTATCTAAAAAAATTTCTAAATTTCTAAATCCCAAAATCATTTTCTTTTTAGCATTTTGATTTATTTTTGAAGATATACTATAGGATAAGTATAAGTTTTGGTTAATAAATTGAAATTTTTGAAAATTTGTTTGTCTTAAAAAAAATAAAAAATGAAGTTTGATTACAAATAACAATGGTTTAACTAGTATATAGGAAGGTTCATATGTGTTAATTATGAAGTACGTTCTAATTGAAAATCTTTATTTAAAAAAAGTGGTAAATTTAAAGTAAAGGATATAGCATTTTTATCTTCTAAGTTAAATGGTACTAAGATATTTTGCAAAACTCTCTCTTTCTAAAAAAATAGAAATATATATATATATATATAAGTAAAAAAACATTTGTATATTGTATATATATTTTTAACACCTAGAGTCATGTGTTCACACTTGTGTGTTCACACTCGTGTGTTCACACTCGTGTGTTCACTCGCAATGCTCTGTACCCTTCTCACGTAAGCTCGAAAGACAGTGCATGATTGGTATATCTGGCCTCAGTTTATCTGAGTTAGGTGTATGTATATAAAAATTCTTTTTAATAATGCCTATAGTCGATAAGTGTTCACACTTGTGTGTTCGCTCGCCACGCTCTGTATTCCCCTCACATCAGTCCGTAAGGCAGTGCACGGGTAATATATCTAGCCTCAGTTTACCTGAGTTAGGCATATGTAAATATTGTTAATATCAATAAAATTTTCAAGTAAGAGAGAGTAAGCAATTGAAATCCAAGCACTATTTTAACTTGTTTGATTTAAATTGTTATTAAAAAGAAATGAGAATACCACTTTGACAAACTTTGATAATCAACTAAGGATTTATTTCATAGCTACACTTTGTTATCAACCGAAACAATGAGTTAAACTATTGTCTATTTGCTATGATAACTTGATTTTTGTTGGAAGATTTGACGAGTAAATGACTTAAATTTTCAAGACAATGACCAAAACCTATATTTAACTTATGAGTGTCGATTTGAAAGTGAATCCTACATTTGTAAATATTTTCAAAAACTCGCATTCATCTCATTGTAAATAAATCTTGCATTTTGTAAATATTTTTACTTTGCATTTGGATTTTATGGGTAGTATCCGCTAAAAACCCTCACGAGACAACATTCATCCTATTGGGGACACCCAGAGGTTTAACGGCTTGTTGCATACGCTCAATGCAATCGTGCTCCCTATGAAAACGGATTTATCTTAGTTTTCATTTATTCTAGGATGAATAAAAAGATAAGTGTGGTGGTATTTGATGTGCACGTAAATGTGCATATATTTACATCCATATTTTATCTCTTTTTATTTAAATAAACATCATATTTGGGCATTTTCACTTGTTAAAACCAAAATTCAATTATTTTCATACCATCATATTTTCATCTTCATTCAGGGGCAAAATGATCATTTTTGTGCATGTGTCAACTTAAGAATTTTTACTTGGACAATTTTTATGATTTTTATAGGATAATTTAATGCATGTGGAAGTGGGATTCATGATGATATATGCATGCACAAGGAAATACAAAGGAATGAAGAGGAAATAATTCAAGTTCAAGATCATGGAGGACCCCACCCACTTACCTAAATGTACTATTAGGAGCTAATCCCTTCTCGTTTCTTTTCTATTAAGAGTCAAATTCTGGCGACAGACTGCAAAATTCAGGGCAAATTGGAACCATTAACAATTTACTTTAAATTAGTCAAAGTTTCTCGATCAATCCCTTTGCCCCCCATTCTTCGAGAATCAGAAAGATCCTTTTCGAGTTTGAATTTGTTCAAGTCGTTTTTTCTATTAGTTTAGTTGCGAACATTTATATATGCTTGAGACAAAGAAGATAAGTCCCAATAAATATTAGAATTTTTGTTACCTTTATATTATTGATCATTCTTTGATTCAAGAGATCATCCCATTCTTTATTCCCACATTAGATACCAGAATAGTTATTGCACGTATGTGTAACGCCAGTATATTAATTGGCCCATGGTTTCTCTCTCTCTGTGCTAACATAAGCTTCCTTCGGGCGCCTGGTCAATCTAATTCAAAGGCAGGGAATGGATGGCAAGAATGGGAGGGGAGGCAGCTAGTTCGAATTCGAAGAGATAGGTGCGGAGCGAAGAAAGAAGAGACTGCTTTGCCGAGGCGAACTCATTTCCAATCCATAATAGAAAATAGGTAGGATTTTTTTTTTAAGAATAAAAAAAAGACTGGAGCTTCGACCAACCACCACCACCGGTCAATTCCGCTTTGGGGCCACCCCTTACTCTACCATTATTATAGGGGTATGGGGTTCGAGACAAAGAAAGATCAAGGCAGCATATCAGTTTTTAGGCCTCAGCTGCGCTACCTCCCTCAGGACACTGTTGCGTTGCCGAAGAATTGAATGAAAGGGCTCGCTTTGACCATTAGGGGCAATTCCACCCAGAAGGTAATGCGTTACTCCTACAGCACGTCCTTGTACAATGCTCAAGGCTCTAGGCTGAGTAGCAGGAGCAACTTTTAATTTCGATTGAGGAGCAATATTCTTAATTAGAAGAATTTATGGTTGATTTCACCTAACTGGAATTTCGTTCATCCCGCCCCTCTGTAATAATATCCCCTTCCATAACCGAACCTCTTCTCTCATGAACAAAAGCTCCTGGGCATTTAGGTAGATCGACTGATAGATAGATCCCCGGGAGTTGATGGGAAGCCCTCATCGCATGCATGTTATGTTTGTTTGGTTACCCTGAGCCGAGGTCTTTGTTCTTGCCAAAGATGCTTCTTTGAGACCTTATTTGACCGGACCTGAGGTATTGTTGTTGCCGGGGTTGTTTGAAATGTTACTTTGCCCAAAGAAATAAGACTCCTGTTCGTTCCGCAGACTTAGGCAGAAAGAGAGTAAGTAATACTGGCGAAGCTACTGCATTTCATCTTGGATTCGTTCCATTAGTTCACTGAAATGAGCGAACTGATCAGTATTCAGAGTAGAAGTAGAACTAAGAAAAGATACCTTCGATGTATCTTATTAATTTTAATGAACGAGATCTTGTAATTTGTAATAAAGTACTAAAAAAGTAAGTAATAGGGTATTATGCTCTATGAAATTCGATCTTTTTTTTTCGCAATAACTTAACTCGGGATAGTAACCTGCAATGCAAGCATTCGTGCATTCATCGATAGGCGTAGCGAATAGGCAACTAGTTCTTTCAGGGAGCAGTTACCAGTGGCTACAAGGCAGGAGCCAAGCTCTAAAGACGAATCAGCACGAATCGGATTTTTTGAGGAACGTATCGAGAGAGAATTGGATTTGGTAGGAAACTTTACAACGTTACAAAGAACTTCAGGACATTATAGCTATCCTGGGGTTGGACGAATTATCCGAAGAAGATCGTGGCGCCTCCCGCTCACTTCGCTCGCCTTCTGTCAGTTCCTTGTGTTCGGTTGATATTGATCAGAAAGAAATCAGCATGCGGAAAACGAATACTCAGATTAGGGAGATGTTTTTATAACATATTCGCGAAGGGATCCTGATTCATCTGTCTGGTTTAGAAATAACCGAACTAGATCAGTTCTTCCGGCCGAAAGACCGGCCGGCGCCCACCCGACTAGAGGGACTGAGAAATTAATAGAGTACAAAACTTATCTTCAAGCTTTACCTTATTTTGATCGTTCAGAGGGCGATCGCGGAGTCACTGAATGAAGTCCTCCGTTTCTTTCGGAGGTGCTGACCCGCAGCGAGGCAGATATGACGGTTGAATTATTCGATTTAAATTTCAATTGTAAATTCATCCAGTTCTACCGATTCTTTCATAGAAAGACAGTAAGCTTAGATCAAATAGAAAATAGAGGTATCTGATATATAGTTGTGTATAGAAAAGGCGCGGAGCCCAATGAATAACGAACGACCCCAATTAATATACTGGGCTATTGGTGAAGCCTATTACTCTTGGTACTACTATTGATTTCCCCCTATTTGACGCGAGAGCAGACGGGTGGCGCTACGCACCCCTGTATACTGGACTTGGGTGAAAGAAAAAGAAATAGTAGCAATGGAACAAGGCTATCTATTCTATGCGATCTATTCTATATCTGGGCCATTAACCTCCGCTCTATCTATCCCAGTATAAACATTGGGGAATCCAAGAGTTCTATGCATAATCGAAGTTACCAAATGTAAAGGAAGAAGTGGCGACGCGGGTCATTACAACCACTCCCCATAGTCGTGCTCTCTTAGATCTTTCACGGAATTCTTTATATCAATTTGGCACTCGAGTTGTTCATTTGACTTAGCACATTTCTCGTATAAATCGTGATTTTCTCACCGGGCTAAGCAATAAACTGTTGAACCGAGCGCTCTTGTTGTTTGATTGCCCTTATCGAGTACGGCTTACCTCTTCTTCGACTTTCTCTGGATCAGGTGAAAGGCATAGTGTTTGGGCGAATGCTCATCGACCGGAGTAGTGAATTCTATATATGACCCCCGGGGTCATATGTGTAATAAATAACCTGCCCTCCCGAATTAATATACTGGCACCTCGTTTCACTCCCTTTGGTAGAATAAATATGTTTTCGGACCTTCTCTTTAAAATGAAAAGTAGACGTTCCAAAGAAATTGTTTGTGCCCTTCTTTTCTTCTTTCCATTTTCTGCTTGCCCAGTATATTAATTCGGGCGTACGAGTCTGGCGCGCAAATGAATCGAACGTTGTTGGAACGTTCTAGTTTTCTAGGTGATATGAATGAAGCAATGTTCACACATGGACATTCTTGCGAACCTGGCCGCCTTTTGACTGCGTCTCCCGGGCAATCTCGGTACCTCAACCGGCTGCTTCCATCTTTTGTGAGCAGGGGGCTATTCCGTCACATCATATAGTGCCCTATTCTTCATGCCTTCTTTCCTGATATGATGACGATGAACGAGTTCCTCCTTCCCATTGAGAATGGTACAGGATTTCTTATTGTGAAGAATGCAAACGAAATCTTGCCAAAAATCCCGGAAAACAGCTGAATAATCATAGAAAAAGCACTATTCTTCTTTAGTTAGGTAGTTCTCAGAGACCGTCAGACCAAATGTTTATACTGGGAATCGAAGGCCCGCTTACTAATAGGCAACAGGGGAGGTTGGCGTTTCTCACCCAGCCCTACCTACTGAAAGTTAAGCTGGAACCGAAAAAGACCTGGTTCCACACACATGAGATAGGCAGAAGGTATGGGACGACCAGTTCACCACGGCCCTAAGAATTTGGTAATGATTATTCGTTCGCCGGAACCCGAAGTGAAAATTGTTGTAGATAGGGATCCTGTAAAAACGTCTTTCGAATTGACTCGCAATAACTTAACTCGGAGATGGCCTCTCTTCGGTCGCTCTGCACCGCTACTAGACTTGGATTCTGAGAAAGATTCTAATTGACTCTGTTCATCTTTTTTTTTTTCATCTCATTGAAAGATTGCCTCCCGGAATTGCGTTATCGGAGCCGAGCCGGGAAGGTGCTCAACCTACAGGAACTGTTCATGATATTTTAAGAAAAACAGAATTTTTAAAAGAATTCATAAAATAAATAAAAAAATTAGAAAAAAGCAGAGAAATAGGTAAAAGGAATTTCCATCCAAAATTTAAAATACCCGAATTCGTTACAGTTCCTCCTGAAATACTCCAATCTTTTCTGGATTATAGCTGGAACCCGTCTTTTTCTGGATCCATCTCACATCAATAACTCGACCTCTTCCGCCTATAGGTAGAATCCATTTGGCCTTTTAGATAGAAGGCGAACAAAAGTTCTCCGCGGGCGCT
The DNA here is from genome assembly GCA_030737815.1 of Allium fistulosum. NCBI lineage: Eukaryota > Viridiplantae > Streptophyta > Magnoliopsida > Asparagales > Amaryllidaceae > Allium > Allium fistulosum. Next base: position 1,184,219,103 of record CM060903.1, read on the forward strand.
ACGCTGGAACTTGATTTAGCAGCTCTTTCCAAAAGGCGTGAATGCAAATCTGAGCCAGGATCAAACTCAGATGTCGGACTATGATTGGGCCCAGTATATTAATTGCGCCTATGGTCGCCCCTGGTGAACCGGGCCTTCCTTCGGTCCTCCCTGTACTGGAGCGACCGATAGGGAGGAACTGGACCTCTAGGCCAGTATATTAATTGCGGAACTCTGCAATGGAATTTCCTTTTCCCCCTTCGGAAAAAGAATTTCACGTTCTTCCTTTCGGGAAGGGAGGATTAGGACTACTAAGTGGAGGCTAAAGCTTCATGCACATCAAATGATGGATTAATTAGTGGCTAATGGTTACTTGGTGGCCGCACTTCCTAAAGGGTATTTTGGGATGCTCCCTAAAAATGGAATTAGGGTTTTATGCATGTATAAATAACCCTCTTATGTACATGAACATATCTTCTACTCTTTCATATTAGTGAGGAAATGAAAAAATACAAGTTGTAATGGCAATGCTTCATGAAATAAAAATGGCTTCCAAGCCTCTTTCTCCTCTCTTTTCTACATGCTTTTCTTTGCTTTTATGTTAATGTTTATTTCTATGCTCTCTTTCTTTTAATGTTCATAGCTTAGATTTACATTAATGCAAGTAGTGTAGCTTTAATTTTTATGCAAGTAGTTAGTAGCTAATCTCTTTTGCTTTCTTTGCTTATTTTTATTTCTTTTGCTTTTTAAATGTTGAAATTTACAAGTGTTGATTTGATAACACAAATGAGTAGCTAAACCCCTTCAATTTAGGGGTGATGAAGCTCTCTAACTTTATGTAACTTCAATGTTTTTTAATGATTTATGATCTCTTTTGGTTTGTGCTTCATGAGAGTGAATTTTGATGCAAGTTTATACAAGTGGGTTTGATTTCTTATGTTGCTTTTGCAAATGAGATATTCTTATTCAACATAAACACAATTTGCATCATCATTTGCTAATCGATTTTTGATTTTGAAAAGAAAGTGAAAACAAAATTTGATGGTCTGTCTTACTAATTACAATAGTAAATTGATCATACTTAAAATAGCTTTTGCTTTGGCTTCATTTTCATGAGAATTATAAGTGGTATAATTGTTGTATTATAGTTTGATGGCTTGAGTTATGTTAATCAATAACATAAACAAACCATGCTTATGATAAATGCAACGATTATTTCACTTAATATCATAATTGGAGATCATAAATTATTGATTGTTGATTTACAAAAATATGAGACTGGATTTATCCCTAAATTGTTCTCTATTCCAATAGTTTTTAAATCACATTTTAATTCTAGCTTTAGCTTCTTTTTTGTAGTTAACAATTTCATCTCACTTTGGTCTAATTTGATTGAATTGAAAATTTTAAAATCTAAAAAATTCCCTACGGATCGACCCGTACTCGCCACGTACTAAAATTGTATGCCATGCGCTTGCGGTTAAATTTAATTTGAAATTTTTTGGAAAATTTCTAATCCGATAGAAATTTTGTCGTTAAACACGTATTCTTAATGTGGTTTCCTAACAATGTTGTCAATGGTCGGTGGGTCCTAACTACAAGACCTCTCACTGCTATTTAAGACTTCTGACATTTAATGTCCAGCTATTACCACATCCATCACTGACAAAATTGTAGAGTAATGTAATAACAGTACCCAAGCCACTTAATATCTTAATTAGAAAATAGGAAGACTCTGGTCATTTAAGACCTTAGTTAAGGCAGACCCTATCATTTAAGTCCTATTCCCAAGACGTGCTCCTCAATGGTACAAAGTTATTATGATCTTAGCAATGTGAGAGACTGTACCTGAGCCACTTAATACCTCATTTGTAAGAATTAGGCAGACCATTTAACACCTATTTATAGGTAGGCCTTTGTCATTTAATACCTAACCCCAAGATGGACTCCTCACCGGTACTATCTAGCTGACATTGCTTAGAAATCTCACTGGGCTACTTAATACTTCTTTTATAGGAAAGAGGCGAACCCTTCAGTCACTTAAGGTCCAAAACTGAAGCGAACCCTTCTCAAAATATCCATTATCACTCTTTAGTTATAAATATGGAACCTCGTTAGGTTACTTCTCTCGGTAGGGAGGTGGGACCTACACCACTTAACATTTTAACATTGAAGTTTACCCTTTTTGAGGCAACCTTATTTATTTGGAACCTCACTAGGTTACTTAATGTTAACTTGGTTTTTAACCCAGTAGAATTCAACAAAAGTTAGAATATCCAGACTAAGCCAAAATGACTTGAAACTTGAACAAGGCATCTAAAAGAACAAGCCAATGAAACTTAAGAGAAACAAGCTAAAAATCCACTAAGTAGATGGATTGCTGGCGATCCATCATCCATGGATCGCTAGCGATCCAAAAGAAAGCATTACGAGTTTTCAAAACCTCTTGCAACATGATCTCCTACCTCTTCTAAAATTACTTACCAAGTTTCATAGCTTTCCATGTAGTGTAGATCAAGAAGTAAAGACTCATCTGATTTAAGCCGTTTACCCGATTTGTAACCAAAGCGGATAATTTAAAATGGACCTAGAGAACTCATATAATGTCTGATTAACTTGAAATTTTTGGAGAACACTTAGAAGACATAAAAAAGGCACTCACCGAACTTGATTGGATAAGGATAAATGGGTCACTAGTGACCTAACTAGAGGGATCACTTGAGACCCATATAGATTGGGCCCCACCACTTGAAATTCTTATGGTAGGTCCTGACACCCTCTAGAGTGTACCTGCAAAGTTTCGTCTGATTTCATTAAATTTTGAGCAAGTTATGGATGATTCTTCTGGACAAAATGACCCATGAAGATGGATGATCAAACAAACTCCAAACGACTTAATATTTAGACAAGACACTTAAATAGAAGATAGGAAGACAACCAAACTAAGATCACTTAAAAATATGCTAAGTGGATGGATAGCTAGCGATCCATCCCCTATGAATAGCTAGCGATCCATCAAGGTAGGTCGGATCGCCCTCAAACTTTTCGAGCTCCTTTGTAGCACTAAGTAAAGGCTTTTGGTAGAAAAATATGCTAAGTTAATGGATAGCTAACGATCCATCCCCTATGGATAGCTAGCCATCCATAGAAATTACTCAGACTGATTTGAGATTTTTGGTGATGACTTGGCACAACAACTGGACTCTTTTGCACTTAAACTTTTAGCCCAAGTGCCCTCTAACCCCTATAAATACAATCATACCTACAACATAAACATGATCTTTTGGACTGGCTGCTGAAACTCAGCAGAGATTATTCTTCACTCTTCTCCTCCCACACAATAGTTGTATAGGGGTTCACTGTGATTCTCTAGTGAACTCTTATACTTGTGACTTGATCTAACTTAGAAGATTCAATCATATTGTAATCTGATTCAACTTGTAGCAGCAGTCAGTTAATAGAAAGTTATAAAGTGGATGTAAGCTTCATTAACGGCCGAACCACTATAAAAATCTTATTGTCTTTTTACTATTTCTACTCTTTTTACATTTATTCTCTATATTATTGCTCTGTAAGAATAGGGCCGGTGCTTTCACACTCAATCCATGGTGTTGATCCATTTTTTGGGTTAACACTTAATACTTCCATTTAGGAGAGAGGCAGACCCTAAAGCCACTTGAAACCTCAAACGAAAAGCAAACCCCTATGTGATATCCCTCATCGCTTCGAATTCCAAATTTGGACTATTTAATACTTTCCAATTAAGAAAGCAAACCCAATCTCTCACATCATCACGCATCCTAGGATTAGTGAAATCTCACATTAGTAGTAAGTACACCCGACTGCTAGTAGACTCAAAGTGAAGGGCAATCTTTCATCGAGTGACTCTACATTCCTCGCATCACTAACCTACTAAGTCTAATTAACCATCCTAAGTCTTTACTTATATTATCTTAGGTAGACATTGGACTTATCTTACTAATATCATTTTTATTTAAGGTAGTAAGATTTACCTTAAATATTTATCTACCCATAAATCCCCGTTTAATGCTCATAAATGTCGATTTGTCCATAAAGTCCTAACAGACATTTCCTATGACATTTATGTATGATTACTAATTTCAAATTAGTAACCTTTTAATTTCATTTTTATTAGTCATTTACTCTATCATATTATTGTAACTCTCATATTTATTACCATTTATTGAAGTTACAACCTTTTAAATTCTTTTTCCATTAGATAATTATCCTAAACGCAAAAATTACGTGAAAGCATCGTTATTAGCTTTTTATTTAATTATTATAAGCATGGTAAATTACATACAAATATTTACTTTTATCAAATATGTTCTAGTTATATATCTTCACTAGAATATTCTTTTCCATGTTAAATTGTTGGAATCATATCTAAAAAGATTATCTGCCATAATTTTGCTAATTTAACCCAAAACAAAAGATTTAACTTTAAAAGATTACATTGTTTGAAATTCAAGGAATAATCATTTCTTTGTATTACTGAAATAGACAGTATAAACTACAATAAATTCAAACTTTACACATTTCTTTCTCTTTCTATTAGCATCCATTCCTTATTAGTCAAATGTTGTCTTTTTCTTAAAGGGAAAGAAATCAAACTAATTTACAAATATTAAGCGGACCTAAATTCCAACAATTCTAAACATAGAAAAGTTTACATTCCAATAAGATTAGGGTAATATTTAAAATTTATAACATTATTATACAACCTATTTCAGTCTGGAATAAATTTCATTCAAATTAATATTCTATATTCATAATTTGGGAACTAATTTGCAAATCAGGGTGTAAATATTCTATATCAATTCATAAACAAGAATATATAGGCGATAATTATTATATTCTGATTATATTCAATTTATCGTTTGCAAATCATATACAATTATCTAATTAGGCATAAAAATCAAATAAACAACAACGAGATGATTTCAATATTATAAAAATCTATAAAATTTCTGACTCACCTTATAAAAGTAATCCAAACTCCTAATATGATGTAGAACCTTTTATTCATCTCCAAATCCTTTTTAATCTAAGAGATATGTATAAAAGGGTATATATATGTGTGTGTATATATATACACATTAGAACTACATATTTAAGAAGAGATTTGGGATTGGGAGAGAAAATAAATACAAACATATATAAATCTGTAAATTACCTCAAATACACATATGGTTGATTCTCTTCTCTTTTTTATTAGATTTCGACTCTTCTTCGATTTGTATGAATAAAGATACGAATATTTTATCTTTATAATTTAAAAAGAAAGTGGAGAAGAAGAAATGGCAAAGCGTCGCTATTGCCTTCATAAAAATATGAGAAGAGTAGATAGGGCTAGATCTAAATTTATAGGCACTAGAATCAACTAGAACAGTTAGATCGAAATATATTAAATCTGGGACGCTGTGGCCTAGGTTCATTGCGCACGTGGTTGCCCAATTGATCGACCACCTTTTATGCACTGGTCGACCGCTACATGTCGACCTGTCATAGTGAATGTTTAGCTAGTGGGCCAGGACGAATAATTATAAACGTTAATTTTTCTTATTTAATTATTTTTGTTCCGAATTCGTTTTTCATCCGTAACTTTATTGTTTACTCCGATCGCAGAACTCCAAATATGAAAGTTACTCAGATTTCGCCACGAATGCAATGGTGTAACTTTCATAGTTAAATTCCATCGTTTGCATAAATTTCATTTTTGGAGCCTAATTAATTAACTAATTGAACAACTAATGCCAAATTTCCAATGTCACACATGTCAAAATAAACCAACACATAATCCAACATCTCCTCAAAATGTGTCAAACATACGCAAATACATCCTTCTCACCATCTCCAAGTACATATATGTACAATATCCAGATATAAACACAAAAATTATACCTATCAAGCCTCATCATCGCCTTCGGAACCACTCGACGAGGGAAACGACCCGTGTTGCTGCATATATGCAATCAATCGTTGTCTAACTACATCGTCTCCACAGCGCGACGATAGTCTTGCTCCTCCAGCTCTACTGTCCTGGCTCTCTGCTCTCACAACTCATTTTTATTCTGATCTTTTTTGTACTTGCTTTGCTTGCTCCTAGCCTACAACACATGATCTAATAAAATATTTGTGTCTAATGGCTAGAAAATAATATGGGCTTAGCAACCGCTATAACAGTGTGATATATAATATTAACACCCGCTATAATAGTGTGAAATGGAATAGTATTGGGATTCAAAGATTTTATTAACTTACTTGTTTTGATTAAATTTAGAATGGTTGGGTTATCTTCTCAATTAGTGTTTATACATGTATATATATTGAAGAGAAACCGAATTGACAAGAAATCGCATCCTAATAACCCAAGTTATTATTATAAACTAAGTTATTCCTTTAAAAATAAATTTTATTAACTTATTTACTTTTACGAACTAATTTTTTTTTAAACTTAATTAATTTTTATTAACTTAGTTACAATTATAAACTTATTTAATATTTATAAAACTTACTGAACTTATATAAAAATTAGTTATGTTTTATAAATTAGGTTAATTTTTATAAGTTTAGTTAATTTTTGTAAAACATGGTTAATTTTATAAATTTGTTTCGTTTTTATAAAATTTGGTTAGCTTAGTTAAATTTTTATATAATCGGTTAATTTTTATAAATTTTAGTAATTTTTAGGAAATTATTTAATTTTTATTAAACTTGGTTAACTTAGTTAATTTTTAAAAACTTGGTTAACTTAATTAATTTTAAAAAAATAGTTAATTTTTATAAACATTTAGGCAACTTAAGTTAAATTTGTATAAAACTTAATTATTTTTTTAATAAACTTAGTTATTTTCATAAACATAGTTATTCATATCATTATCTAACTACATTTTGATGTCGGTTAACTTTTACATAAGAAAATGATTTTATAAGCTAAACAATTTTCGATGAATAATCTAAATACTTTCAAGTTTGCTACAGTCGAGAGATTAGTAAATAGTCAAATCCAAACACAATATTCAGTACCCCTTGGTTGCCAAAGCCATAACTCTTACTCCGCATTGCTGGTTCTATGACAGCTTCAAATATCGTGTCCTCCTCGTAGATAGTCAACTAATCCCATCACGTTACTGAAGCAGCTGCTCTAGTTGTTGCATAAATTTTTCCTACAATGCAAATAAAAATACAATTGACATTTACACTACATTATTTTAATTTTTTACAATTAATTTATTAAACTGATTATTAATAACTTATGACTTAAAATATGCTTACATGGGGTTTGGTCAATTTATCATTGACCTATGCGTACAATGTGTGCCATCATCATTTGGATGCTTGATTGCACTAGTACGGGCGAATACATCCATATATGAGACGGGATCCATACGCTCTCTTTCCTAAAATTATTATATATTATTATTATATATACAAAATCAGTAAGAACTGTAACGCTGGAATGACTTAGAATGTGTGACTGGATTCTTATTTCTATTCGCGTAGTTTCTATCTCACTCTGCCTGTACATTTAAACTGAACAAGTTAAAGTGATATTATATATATGCTCTATATAATGTGTGACAAATTTCATGTAAAACTTCAATTTAAATAATTAATAACAGGTTAGTAGTCATACCTACGCTTCATCACTATTCCACCAAACAACCTAAGCATCCCATACGCTTGTGCCCATCCAATCAGGCATCTTGCCCCCTTTTTTATGCTCGACATCCTATCATGGTAGTTCTTCTTCATCTTTCTCATCCAATAGTTTCTATAAAGGAAAGTGTAAACTTCTTGCAACTCTACCGCTCCATGTACGTTGAAAAAATATAAGTTATACATTTATACTTAGTTAGCAAATTGTACAGTAGTTATATATAACAAGAAAGTCCTGCCAGATACACTATGATGTGGGGTGGGATTTTATCCTACTTAGGCCACCATGCGGTTATCCTACTCATAAAGCTAACTTGGAAATATTAAGAACAAGCTCTAAAGGCTCCATCTCAAATCCCATGTGTTAAATATGATACACACCTTTAATAAATCTTGACTACTATATCATACAAAAATTTATGATGGTTAAATAAATTTAATACTTGTCCTTTTGCTTTAGGCTGTAACATCACTATGGGACGATGTGCCTGCTTTGATAGGCTACTGACATCACCTCCCACAGCAGTCCCCCTTTAAGAAGAAGAGGGAGAACTTGAATGGGAAGAACTCCGATGTCGAAAAAATGATATAATACATGTCACAGATATATCATTTTATTATGGCAGAACGTTTCATTTAATTATTAGAAAACATATCATTTTTTATGAGAAAAATGTTACATTAATAATTACATAAATTACCTTCTATCAAAAAATACATTATTAGTCAATCATCGTCGTTTTCTGACTCAGACTCAGTCTCGTACTCTATATTTTTTCTTCTATAGTCTCAAATGCTTCTACTAAAACATTTGATTCGTCGTTTAGAGGCCCAAAATCAGTATGATCGTCGGTAATTATTATTTCGCTATTTTCCTTAATATCTGCCAGATAAGCTTGTTCGCCTGGAATATTCTTTCCATTAACAGTAAATTTTGCCTTTGTTTTAAAAATTACCAACCAATCTGCTTTATCTCTTTTTAGAGATGGATACGGAGTGTAATAAAAATGTAGTCCTTATTTGGCTAGTACAAAAGGATGGTACTTATAATAACGTGAGGTATGCTCTATTTAAATAAGATTATGATCTTTGTGCACGTTGATTCCAGAACTTGGAACATTGTTGAACCAGTTGCATTTAAACAAAAAACTTCCTTCGAAGGATGTGTGAAATATATCAATTGCAAAACTTAGGTTAACGTGCCGTAAAAATCATTTATATGATTATTTGGATCCTCACTACCTTTAACAAATACACCGGCATTGTTAGTTAATTTTTCAGCACCATATTCTTTAGTGTTGAATTTATAACTATTGACAAAGAATATTGGATATGTCCTGATATTTCTTTTGGTCCCAACACAAGATGTCTCAATCCTTTTCTGACAGTACATTTTCTCAAATCAAAAGCGTAATTTGAAAACCAACCAGTGAATTCTTTACTGAGATTGCCACGTAAATGTTGTAATTCGTAAACATTACTGATATAGATAGTATATTGCATTATATTCTACACATGTATTATTGAAATAAATATATCGAGAATTATAAATTGATATTACCTAACTAATGGTGCAACTTCAGCACAATTAAGAAGAATATATGTGTGCACTACATGGTGATCTCTATCATTTAACAATAGTTCTACACATTTTCCAAAAGGTTGGTCATGTTGTCTAAAAATAGATAACATTGCTTGAGAAGAATCTTGTTCAATGCCTTCATCATTACGCGGAACACTTTCAAATGATAAGTTCACATGGTCATTGAATTAATGAGAGAGAAAGAATGAAGCTTCTTCTTTGATATATGATTTGCAAATCAAACCTTCAACCAGTCTTTTTGTCTAACTTTTGTATTTAGATGATTTAAGTACGTATTAAAACTTATTTCAAATTAAAATTTACTTATGTATATAATTAAACTAATATTTAACAAACTCAATACTAATACCATATGGATACATCCACCCATATTGATAAAACCTCGAAGACATGCTTCACATGGAAGATGAACTAGAAAATGCTCTATTGCATTAAAGAAACCGGGAGGAAATATTTTCTCTAGTTTGTAGAGCAGTATAGGCATTTCTACTTCAAGTCTACATAAACAATCAACTTTTAATGTTGTCAAACAAAGCTCTTTATAAAACAATCTAAGTTCCATTATAACAGTCCAAACTTTTATAGGCAATGGTTCTTTGAAAGCGACGGGTAGCAAATATTCCATCATTACATGACAATTATGGCTTTTCGTCCCACTCAGTTTACTATTTTTATAGTCGACATATCAATGAAGATTAGAAGAAATCCCATTAGAAAATCTTAATCCTTCCACCCATTTTAATAGAATTTTAACTTGGTTATTGAATAACTCATAGCATGCTTTGGGCTTTTTAGTGTCGTTTGGCTTGATATGAAGCTCGGGAAGCTTACACATTTCTTTTATATCACATCTTGATTTTAAATCATCCTTAGTTTTACCCTTAACATTCAAAATTGTATTAAACACATTATCAAACACGTTTTTCTCATTGTACATCATGTCAATATTATGATGAATTAGGGTATCTTTCCAATAAGGCAACTCCCAAAATATAATTTGTTTGCACCAATTATTAATCTTCAATTTACCTGGAATTTCAATTTCTACTCCGGTTTCATGTTTCTTTGAATAATCCTTTACAAGTTCATATATTCCTTCGCTTGACCAAATCGTTGGTGGTTACATATACTCTTGTCTAGTGGCTGTAAAGTTTTCTCTATCTCTGCTAAAAGGATGATTAATATGGAGAAAACACCAATGACAATCAAACCAGAAAATTTTGTTCCTATACGATTAAGAAAATGCTCGTGTTTCTTCCATGCAATAAGGACAAGCTAGACAACCGACCGTACTCCAACCCAAAAGCATTGCATATGCGGGAAAATCACTAATAGTCTATAACAAAGAAGCAAACATATGAAAATTCTTTTCTTTTGAAATGTCGTATGTTTCAAATCCTTCATGCCAATGTGTTTTCAACTCTTTAACCAGTGGTTGTAAATGAACATCGATTCCTTGTGTCGGATCTTTAGGGCCAAAGATGACAATAATGAGAAACATAGATGGAGTTGTCATACATGCATAGAGGTAAAATTGAAAGGTGTAATGATAATATACTAAGATGAATACTTAGAACCGAATTGAGAGAATGGTTAAAATCCATCAGTACATAAACCAAGTCTAACATTGCGGCACTCCGCTGCAAAAGTAGGATATGTCTTATCAATATGCTTCCATGCTTCTCTATCGGGTGGGTGTATTAATTCACCTTCTTCCTATTTTCTCACACTGTCATCTCATATGAAGTGTAACACCCTAGATTTAGTAACATTATTTAGAATATTTAATTAGTTAACTTAAATAAAATAGTGTGTTGATTAGGGGATTGAGATTACTTTTTTTAAGGTGTAGCTGTGCCAATTAAACCATGAATTAAAAGAAGAGTTTAGCATGAAATATAGGAGGGGTAAAATAGGAAAGAGGCCATTCCTATATCCCCCAAAGATTGGCCGTGTATTAGAATACACGTTCATTTCATTTTGAAATTTTTTAAAACAAGAGGTCGGCCACCATTAACAAGGAAAAGGGAAAGAAGAGTAAGAAAAGCTAAAGGAAAAGCTAATTCAAATCAAATTCATCCAAAGTTCAAGCTCCTTAATCTCTAAAGCTAAGGTGAATAATGTTTATATCTCATTTTTTGATTTTTTTTGGTTTTAAGATGAATTCTGAATATTTTGCAACGATTTGCCATGTTTTTGAATGATGGAATGATTATATATACTTGTTGATGAATTATGGTTTTTCATATTGAATTTATGACATGTTTCAAGGTGAAAACCCTATTAAATGACATCTAAACATCTTGTGAACTTTTATAAAGACCATAAATATTATTTTGGAGATAGGTTTCAATTTTTGGATTTTTCTGAATTTTCGTGGAATTAATATGAATTTTCTAGTAAAGAAAATGGTATTTTGGGTTATAAATTATTTACGAGTAAATAATTAATTACTTGGGCCTGAAATTTTTATATGTTAGAAAACGTATATAATGTGATTTTCTGGAATTTTTCCAGATTCTTCCAAAGTATTTTAATGGTTATATTAAATTATTCAAGGTATGAGACTTAAATGTTTTATATAATTAAAGGAGGAGAAGGGGCTTGTTGAAAAAATGTTTAAATTGTTAAATTTGGAAAGTCTGCAGCATTTTGAAAAGAGAAACCTTGCAACCAATCAGATTTAGACAAACAAGGCAGGTTAGGTATAGAAGAATCATTTAAAAGTACAAATAAATAGGTTTTTCGCTATTTCGTCTCTTTCGGCACTATGTTCCACCACCATACTATCGCCTCCGACACAGTCGAAAGTAATGCATATGGTATCAGGCAACCGGTACTAATGAAGTGGATGTGGGCAAAAGGTATAGGTTCGAAACCAGGGGGTTTCGAAGGGGTTAAAGCATTGTTTTGTTCTAAAGAAAAATCGCCTGTTTTCTTTCGATTAAGAGGCTTTCGACTTAGTTGGCTTTCGACTAGGTCAAGTGGTTTAAAAGAATAGTATCAATTGGGTTGCGCCTTTGTTTTTAAATGCTTTTTTCAACTGAGTCGAAACCTATAGTTGTTGCTTCCTACCTTTCGATCGGGATGGTTTCGAATGGGTTCCTTTTGTTTTCTAAAACATGGCCACCTCTCCAATGCTTTCGAAGGGATAGTTTCGACACTATCACTTCATTACTTAGGAAATGGTTTCGGAACAGATGCTTTCGACTTAATTGTTTTAAGACGCTTTTTTTATGTTTGATGTAAAACCCAAATGTTTTCGAAGGAGATAGTTTTAAATGGTTTTAAAACAGATGCTTTCGACTTTAATAGGTTTCTGATCCTTTTGCTCTACTTGAAGGCAAAGTCCAAATGGTTTCGACCGAGGCGATTTTCAATTGTTTCGAAGGAATGAAATTTTGAATGGTTTCCAAATGTTTTAAATTGAACCCAAAGTGCTTTCGAAGGGATTGAGTTTTGACTTTTTTGAAAGGTTTTAATGAATGGTTTCAAAAGGGGTGGTTCCCCAGGGTTTTGAAAGAAATGGAAGGAAAGATTTTTCCTATGTTTGTCAAAAGGCAATATTTAAAGGTTTTAAAGAGGGTGTCTAATGTTTTGCAGCTTTCAAAGGGAAGACATTTAATGGTTCCGAAAGGGTCACTTTTAGTGGTTTCGAAGGGGTTAACATCAAGGGCTTCAAAAGGGTTGTTTAAAGATTTTAAACAAAGGTTTCGAATGAATTGAATAGGCAATATAACATGAGTGTTCCAAGTTAAAAAGGAATTTAACTTATTTTGAGAGGATAGTTAATCCTCATTAAAATTTATCGACATTATTTTTAGTAAAGTATATATATCGCGGCAAAATGGCTTAGTGTAATGCTAAAGGTATATTTTTCTTATACATATATGAGTTGAAGGACTAAATCATTCTGAAAAGGTTTTTAAGGAAAATTTAAAGGGTAGTTAACCCTAAGAAAATGAATCAGACAGTTAGTCCATTTTGATTCGGACAGTTAGTCCAATTTTCAGGCAGTCAGCCTAGATTTCGGACAGTTAGTCCAGTTTGTGGGCAGTCAGCCCAATTATATGGATAGATAGTTCATTTCTAGCATAACTGACCTTGTTATTTTGTTGGATAGATAGCTCACATATTACCTGTTTTACGGATAGATAGTCCATTTATTAGCATAAAGTGATATTGCTATTTTGATATAATCAGTTTAATTAACAGTTTGGTCGCAGGAAGGGATTTATAATATATATACATGTTTTGAAAAGGATATTATGAGGGGAAACCCATTTTGCTAAGCGGCATAGTCTCATTTAATATTAGTCAACCGAGATGTAATAGAATTATTCACACCAGGCTTTATGTCTGACTCGAAGTTTTTGTTTCCCTTTAAACTCTCGGTTGCTCAAAATTGATTTGATTAAGCCGAGGGTTAAGGTTTTCTGGTTTTTGATATTTTGCTGAATTAAGCTTCTGAAGGCAAGGAGGTTGATGACGGATAGCTAATTAGGAATACAGATTATTCTATTTATTTTCCGCTGTATGTATCAAGTTAGATATCTCTATATATCTCTGATCAACCAAGGGTCATCGTCATATGTCGCTCTTGGCTTATTTTTGTAATGATTATAATTAATCTTTACGTAGGAAACAGACATAGGATTATGTAATTTGAATATGAATTTGTTTGAAATGTAATAAGTAAAATGTTATTGTTGGAAATATGTGATATTGTTCATATTCAAGTGCTTCTGATATTATGAATACCGTTATCATTGCCTTGTCACTAGAAGTTAATACTATAGATGACTGCAGCATCTTAGTGCTTAGCTTTTGGCCTCCAAATACGGGATGTTATAACTTCATATCAGAGCATAGTTTATGAAAAACTTTAACTAAAAATGCTTTTTAAAACATAATCCTAAAGAATTAGAGCAAGAATAGGGTACGGGATAACGCTATAGTAATGTACTTTTATTTGTTATATATAAGTATACGCTTTATCTCTAATCTCCTATCTTTGTTAGGTTATTTTCTGTATCTCATGAGGTTTGAATACAGACATGGAAGGAAGAAGAGGAAGAGTTAACCCAAGAGGGGAAGGCATCAATTGGAATGCCAAGCCTAATGTGAGAAGTGGTCAAGGTCGGTCACAAGCAGAGAATGTGGGTGCTGGAGTCATGCAAGTTGGAATGGAAGCTATGTATAAGTTCTTCGTGAATATGGTGTAGGCAAGTTTTGCTGCTAAAGTAGTGGGAGGAGGAGTTCCGGGAGCTCTAGTTGTCAACGACTATGCTATTTTGAGTGGGGACTCCATTAAGCTTAGAGGGAAGCCGTTTGTTGGAACGGAGTATGCCATTGAGGTAGAGAATTGGTTGTTGCACTACGAAAGGATTTTTACAGATTTGGAGCTCAATGATGAGCAGAAGAGGAGGTTGGCATCTAGACAGCTTCAGGGAGCTGGTTTGTTCTGGTGGAATAGTGTGTCTGTGGCAGTGGATGAGGAGACTATGACCTGGAAAGATTTCAAGGGAAGATTCCAGGAGAGGTTTATGTCTGCAATGGCATAGTCAGCTCTGATCATAAAGTTTGCTGAATTAGAGTAGGGAGAGATGTCTATTCTGGAGTATGCTAGGAGGTTCGAGGAGTTGGCAAAATATGGGTATGCTTCAGTGGATACAGTGATGGAGAGGAACGAGAATTTTATCAGGAGGTTGAAGCCTGAGTTATCCAGGGCTACATTACCTCATATTAAAGATCCTTCTGATTTTGTAGTGGAGATGGCCTTAAGGCATAAGGAGCTGCTTGATTCTCTAGAGAAGAGTAAGGCTAAGTAACTCTAGGTTGGGCGGGTTCAAAAGAGGAAGTTCTTTCCTAAGAAAGGTGCTCAGAAGGGTGGAGCAGCTAAGAAAGGGGAGTTTGATATTGTCTGTTTCAAGTGCGACAAAAAGGGGCACTTTGCCAATGAGTGTCATGCTGGGAAGGCAAAGGAAGTGGCTGGGAGGAAAAATGTCAGGTGCTTCAACTATGACCAGATAGGCCACTATAAGAGCCAGTGCAAGGAGCCCGCTAAGGATGGAAAAGGAAAAGTGTATGCATTGGAGCCTACTACTTCGAAGCCAACAGCTCAGGAGAAGGGAGAGGCAATTTTGGGAGGTACGCTTCAGATTCACGGTATGTATGTTAGCGCTCTATTTGATACGGGTGCATCGCATTCTTTTATGTCTAGATGTTTGATATATAAGCTTAACCTAGAACCCACATATTTAGTTACTTCCTTACGGGTTGCAAATCCAATATGAGGATATGCAACTCTAGGGTTGAGATGTGACCAGTTAGAGTTTGACTTGTTTGGTCATGCTTTTGTTTTCAGTTCTACATGTGTTTGATTTTGTGGGTTTGGAATCATTCTTGGTATGGATTGGTTAAGCGAGTACGGTGCTAGGATATTTTGCCAGGATAGGAAAATATCGCTTAGACACATAGATTGTAGTGGCAGGATTGTTTATACCGTAGAAAGTTCTTACGGTGAGACATATGCCTTGTTGGGTGCAATTAGTCGGAAGATGAGTTGATTCGAGTTTTCATGGCTAGAGAATTCACAGATGTGTTTGAGCATTTAGTAGGATTACCACCGAAACGAGCCATTGAGTTTCAGATAGATTTGGTTCTAGAAGCAGAACCAGTGAGTAGACTGCCAAGCAGGATGACCCCTTCAGAGATGAGGGAGTTGAAGGTGCAATTAGTGGACTTAAAAGGCAAGAGTTTTATCAGGCCGAGTAGTTGCCCTTGGGGAGCAGTTGCAGTGTTTGTTATGAAGCCGGATGGATCATTAAGGCTATGTATTGAGTATCGTAAATTGAATGAAAGGACGATAAAGGATCGATATCCATTGCCAAGGATTAACGATTTGTTCAACCAGTTGAGTGGAGCCAAGGTATTCTCGCAGTTGGATTTAACAACAGGTTTCCATCATCTCAGAGTAGTAGAGGATGGTATACCTTTGACCGCGTTTAGGACTTGGTATGGGTCATATGAATGGTTAGTCATGCAATTCGGACTGACTAATGCCCAGCTTTCTTTGTGGATTTGATGAACCGGGTTTTTCGTGATCACTTGGATAGGTTCGTATTGGTTTTCATAGATGATATCTTGATATACTCTAAGGATGAAAGAGAACATGAAGTTCATCTAAGAGTGACGCTTGAGACGCTGAGGCAGTATTAGCTAAAAGCAAAGTTTTTGAAGTGTCACTTCTGGAAGAAAGAAGTGAAGTTTCTTGGTCATGTAGTTTCAGAGGAAGGGTTGTTAGTAGACCCGACTAAGATTGATGCAGTAAATAGTTGGAAAAGACCCGAGACAGTAATCGAGATAAAGAGTTTCCTTGGGTTGGCTGGTTATTATCGGAGGTTTATTAAGGATTTTTCCACAGATAGCGGCATCGATGACCAAGCTAACAAGAAAGGATGTGAAGTTTGTGTAGACTGATAAGTGTGACGAAGCATTCCAGAGTTCGAAACACTTATTGACCCTTGCACCTGTGTTGGTTGTTCCAAAAGGGAATCAGGATTTGGTGGTTTATACCGATGCATGTGGAACAGGATTAGGAGCTTTGCTGGTGCAAAAGGGTAAAATGATTGCCTACGCTTCTAGACAGCTTAGACCGCATGAAGTCAGATATCTGACGCATGATTTGAATTGGCTGCAGTGAATTTTGCTCTGAAGGTGTGGAGACATTGCCTTTTGGGAGAAAGGTTTGAGTTATATACAGATCATAAGTCGCTGAAGTATTTGTTCTCTTAGAAGGAGTTGAACATGAGACAGCAAAGGTGGTTAGAGTTTATTGCTGCTTATGATTTTTGAATTGAGAACACACCAGGGAAAGGCAACAAGGTTGCAGATGCACTTAGCAGGAAACATCAGAATGCAATTTTGGCGATGATTGCTGAGTGGAAGGATTTGGAAGCATTAGCATATTGTAGAGTGCAGTGGAGATCCAAGACTGGGTCTAGTGGAGATACAGTTGTATTATCTTTTTTGGAAGTTCGACCAGTGTTGATCGAAAAGATTGCTTCTAAACAGATAGAGGATCCGATGTTAGCCGAACAGATCTGGAAGCTAAGAGAAGGAACTTAGAGTGATGAGTTGAAAGATTTTAGTCTTGACCAAAATGGATGGTTGAGAAAGAAAAGAAGATTATGTGTTTTGAGTGTAGGAAACATAAGGAAAGAAGTCTTGGAGGAATTCCATCATTCGAAGTTCACCATTCATCCAGGAGGTACTAAGATGTATCAGGATATAGAGAGGAGTTTCTTCTGGGAAGGTATGAAGTGGGATATTGGTTTGTGTGTAAAGCAGTGCTTGAATTGCCAGTAGGCGAAGGGCGAACACCAGAAGCCAAGTGGGTTGCTTCAACCGTTAGATATTCCGATATGGAAGTGGGATTCTATATCCATGGATTTTATTGACGGGTTGCCAAGGTTGAACAAGGGAAATGATAGTGTATGGGTCTTAGGTGACAGATTGACCAAGAGTGCCCATTTCATTCCATAAGTCAACCAGAATGACACCTGTTTTGGCAAAGTTTTTTATGAGGAAGTGTTAAACTACTTGGAATTCCTTGTAGCATAGTAAGTGATAGAGATCCTTATTCACTAGCGAGTTCTGGAAGAGTTTGCAAGAAGTTTTGGGAACCAAGCTCAGGAAGAGTACCGCTTACCATCCGTAGATAGATGGGAAAACTGAAAGGGTTAACAAAATCTTGGAGGATTTGTTAAGAGCTTGTTTTCCAGATTTCAGAGGATCATGGGAAGACCATCCACATTTAGTTGAATTTTCGTATAACAACAGTTATCAGACTAGTATTGGGATGACACCGTTTGAAGCTTTGTATGGAAGGCCATGCAAATCTCCCGTATGTTGGTTAGAGACCGGGGATAGGTTTATTCTTGTTCCATATTTGGTCAAGGAAGCTGCATAAAAGATTGTGGTCATTCGGGCTAGAATGAAAGAGGCTTAGTTTCGGCAGAAAAGTTATGCAGATAAGAGACAGAAAGATCTAGAGTTCTCAGTTGGAGATCAAGTTTTCATCAAAGCGACACCGATGATGGGTGTGATTAGGTTTGGAAAATCAAGGAAGCTGGCACCGAGGTTTGTTAGACCTTTTCCTATTGTAGAGTGGATCGGAAAACTCACATATAGAGTTGAGTTACCGAGCAGTTTGGTAGGAGTCCATAATGTTTTCCATGTTTCTCATCTCAGAAAGTGTGTTAGAGACGCGAAGACTACTATTGCACCAACTGTGCTAGAGGACTTAGTAGTAGAACCGGATTTGACTATTGAGAGGAAGCCTATTCGTATTATTGTGAGAGATGAGAAGAGGCTTAAAACCAAGACAGTCAGATTAGTCAAAGTCTAGTGGAGCACGATGACAGGGATTGTACTTGAGAGATTGAGAGCAGGATTAGAGATACATATCCTGACTTGTTTGATGGTATATTTTACCTCATTGTTCGATTTGTTATGTACCTTATTGTAACTTCGAGGACGAAATTCTTTAAGGAGGGGAGTCTGTAACACCCCAGATTTTTGGTAATATTATTTAGAATATTTAATTAGTTAAATAAAATAATGTGTTGATTAGGGGATTGAGATTTAATTTTAATTAAGGTGTAGCCATGCCAATTAACCATGAATTAAAAGAAGAGTTTAACATGAAACATAGGTGGGATAAAATAGGAAAGATGCCATTCCTATTTCCTCCAAACCCTGGTTGTGTATTAGAATACTCGTTCACTTCATTTTGAAATTTTTTAAAACAAGAGGCCGACCACTATTAATAAGGAAAAGGGGAAGAAGAGTAAGAAAAGCTAAAGGAAAAGCTAATTCGAATCAAATTCATCTAAATCTCAAGCTCTTTAATCTCTAAAGCTAAGGTGAATAATGTTTACATCTCATTTTTGATTGTGATTTCGGTTTTAAGATGAATTCCGAATATTTTGCTATGATTTTCCATGTTTTTGAATGATGGAATGATTATATATACTTGTTGATGAATTATGGCTTTTCATATTGAATTTATGATATGTTTCAAGGTGAAAACCCTATTAAATTACATCTAAAAACCTTGCAAATTTTTATGAAGATCATAAATATTATTTTGGAGATGGCTTTCAATTTTCCGATTTTTTTGAATTTTCGTGGAAATAATATGAATTTTCTAGTAAAGAAAATGGTATTTTGGGTTATAAATTATTTACGGGTAAATAATTAATTGTTTGGGTCTGAAATTTTTATATGTTAGAAAACATGTATAATGTGATTTTCTTGAATTTTTCTAGATTTTTCTTAAGTGTTTTAATGGTTATATATAATTATTTAAGGTATGGGACATAAATGTTTTATATAATTAAAGGAGGAGAAGGAGCTTTTTGAAAAATGTTTAAATTGTTAAATCTGGAAAGTTGGTAGCACTTCTGAAAGAGAATCCTTGCAACCAATCAAATTTAGACAAACAAAGAAGGTTAGGTACAGAAGAATAGTTTAAAAGTACAAATAAATAGGTTTTTCACTGTTTCGTCTCTTTTAGCACTAGGTTCCGCCTCCATACTATCGCCTTTGACACAGTCGAAACTAATGCATATGGCATCAGGCAACTAGTACGTAATGAATTGGATGTGGGAGAAAGGTATAGGGTTGAAACCATGGGGTTTCGAAGGGTTAAAGCATTGTTTTGGTTTTAAAGAAAAATGCACCTGCTTGCTTTCGACTAAGATGTTTTCGACTTATTTGGCTTTCGACTAGATCAAATGGTGTAAAAGTGTAGTTTTGATTGGCTTGAGCCTTTTTTTTTAAATGCTTTCTTTCAATTGAGTTGAAACCTTTAATTGCCGCTTCCTACCTTTCGATTCGGACGGTTTCGAGGGGGTTCCTTTTGTTCTCTAGAATATGGCCACCCCTCCAATGCTTTCGAAGGGATGGTTTTGACACTATCACTTCATTACTTAGGAAATGGTTTCGAAATACATGCTTTCAACTTAAATGTTTTAAGAACCTTTTTCTATGTTTGAGTATGGTTTCAAAGGGGAGAGTTTTAAAAGATTTCGAAATAGATGCTTTCGACTTTAATGGGTTTCTGATCCTTTTGCTCTACTTAAAGGCAGAGTCCAAATGGTTTTGACCAAGATGATTTTCAATGGTTTCGAAGGAATGAAATTTTGAATGGTTTCGAAAGGTTTCCACATGTTTTAAATTAAACCCAAAGTGCTTTCGAAAGGATTGGCTTTTAACTGTTTCGAAAGGTTTTAATGAATGGTTTCGAAAGGGGTGGTTCCCCAAGGTTCCTAAAGGATTGAAAGGAAAGGTTTTTCCTATGTTTTCGAAAGGCAATATATAAAGGGTTTAAAGAGGGATGTCTAATGTTTTGAAGCTTTCAAAGGAAAGACTTTTAACGATTTCGAAAGGGTTACTTTCAAGGGTTTCGAAGGGGTTATCTTCAATGGTTTCGAAAGGGTTGTTTAAAGATTTTAAACAAAGGTTTCGAATGAATTGAATAGGAAATATAGCCTAAGTGTTTAATGTTAAAAAGGACTTTAACTTATTTTGAGAGGATAGTTAATCCTCATTAAAATTCATCTAAATTATTTTGAGTAAAGTATATATATCATGGAATAATGGCTTAGTGTAAAGCTAAAGATATATTTTCTTGTATATATATGATTTGAAGGACTAAATAATTTTGAAAAGGTTTTCAAGGAAAATTTAAAAGGTAGTTAAACTAAGAAAATGATTTGGACAGTTAGTCTATTTTGATTCGGACAGTTAGTCCAGTTTGCAGTCTGTCAGCCTAGATTTCGGACAGTTAGTCCAGTTTGCGGGTAGTCAGCCCAGTCATATGGACAAATAGTCCATTTGTAGCATAAAAAACCTTGTTATTTTGTTGTGGACATATAGCTCACATATTTTCTGTTTTACGAAAAGATAGTCCATTTGTTAGCATAAAGGATATTGCTATTTTGATATAATTAGTTTGATTAACCAGTTTGGTTGCAGGAAGGGATTTGCAATATATATATATATATATATGTTTTAAAAAGGATATTATGAGGGGAAACACATTCCGCTAAGCGGCGTTGTCTAATTTAATATCAGTAAACCAAGATGTAACAGAATTATCCACATCAGGCTTTATGTCTGACTCGAAGTTTTTGTTTCCCCTTAAACTCTCGGGTGCTCAAAATAGATTTGAGTAAGCCGAGGGTTAAGGTTTTTATATTTTTTATATAGTAGCGAATAAAGCTTCCAAAGATGAGGAGGTGGCTGACGGATAGCTAACTAGGAATACAGTTAATTCAGTTTATTTTCCACTTTGTATATTAAGTCAGATATGACTATATTTCTCTGATCAACCAAGGAGGCATTGTCATATATCGCTCTTGGCTTATTTTTGTAATGATTATAATTAATATTTACCTGGGAAACAGACATAGGATTATGTAATTTGAATATGAATTTGTTCGAAATGTAATTAGCAAAATGTTATTTTTGGAAATATGTGATTTTGTTCATATTCAAGTGCTTCTGATATTATGAATACCATTATCATTGCCGTATTTTGTCACCAGAAGTTAATATTATAGATGATTGCAGTATCTATAACGCTTAGCTTTTGGCCTCCAAATACGGGATATTACATGAAGTGTGATTATAGAAGATGCATATAACCTTCGAAGCCTAGGAGTAATGGGTAAGTAATGCATATGCTTGTATGGAACTTTCTTTCCCTTTTTTATTTATATCTTTCCTCGTTACATATTCTACACATACTAAGATCAATGACCCCTTTCCAAAACAACATGCAACCATTTAAACATGTGTCTATTTTTTTATATGACAAACCAAAAGCAGACATTGCACTTCATAATGACTTTTGCACATTAAATTATTGGGTAGCATATGCCATTTTGCAGCTTGTACAACAGCTGTAAGTCTGGCTTCTGTGAAGTTGTATTTTAATTTCATCGCAATGTACTTTGGAGTTATTGATAATTGGGTACTGCTTTTACATCCATTCCAAAGGGGTTTCTTAGTAACATCTAATAAATCATAGATTTTCTTTACTCCGATATTTGGTTCTTCTTCAATATTTATATCATCATCATCAACTTCAACTATAGGGAGCATTGATTGTGCTGCATCTTCAACCATATCTCCTAGAAGATTCGCCATGGCAATGTCATTACCCACCTCCTCCTCTTACTGTATAGGGTTAGGTGCTACAAATTCTCTATGATTATCCTACACTTTATGATCTGGCATGAAACCATATTGGCAAAAATGAACTTTAACCATACCCGATACCAAATGTTTTAAGATTTTGCACCTACTAAATGGACAAAAGATTTCTTCATCGTTTCCATTATTACTTAAAAAAATTAAGTAAGTAAGTTTACACCATTATAAAAATGTTCCTTTATTGAACCTCTCAACCCCCTTCGCGGTTGATACGTCCAGTTTCGGTCAACAAAGTAGATGCTCATTTTTTCAATTTTGTAAAATATGATAGAAAAGCAAAAATCTATTTATTATTTTGTAGATTAACATTTTATTTTTCAATTCATTTATACATTTTAATGTTTTATTAATTATATAATGTATTTTTCTTTTAATTTTAATTTTCAATTCATTTATACATTTTAATATTCCTTTAACCATAATTCATTGATTAATTATCATTTATACATTTTATGGATTGGCATAAATTTTGAATATAATATTAAATGTTTAGTTTATTGTTTTCTACATTGATGGTCGTTCATCCTACTTCCCATTATAGACACAATAGCAATTACATTTCGTAAACCATTTATTTTTAAACGATTCAACAAAATTTTGGCAGTACTTCCCTTTTATTCCCTGTATCGTACACAAATGCGCATACATAGGGAACAAAAAGAAAGTGTTGTCGAAATTTTATGAACAGTTTAAAATGAAATGATTTACAAAATATAATTAATTTATTGTGTTTGTAACTTGTCTAATACGGGGACAAATCTAATAAATGTTGTATTGGATGACTATAAATGTCCGTTCAGTGACAAAAACGAATATCCATATAACGATCCTATATAATACTTGTCAAACGGGGCAAAAAACTCTCTAGGGTACTTAAAACAATAAAGCACATTATGCACCTATTTGTTTATATATTATTGTTACAAATACATTATAATTTTGGATTAATTATATAACATATTAGCATTTGTATGAAATTTGTTTATATTTGTTGGTTTATTGATTATATAATATATTATTATCTTTTACTTTTTTTATAAAATATTTTATATGTTTTCAAATTTAATGAATAATGAATATGATATTATATTTAAAAAAATAACCACATTATACAATAATTTACTGCATGTCATATATTAGCAAACAAGGTTTTATATATAATTAAGGGTATAAACTAATAAATGATTATGTAAATAAATTACTATTTTCAACATTTTAGGAAACAAATACCCTAAATTATGCACATATATGCTAATTAATCCAAGTTGGCACTAAACACTAAATTATGCACATCTACACTAATTAACGCATATACATATACACTAACTATACTTTAATTTTTGGATTTAACACTAACAACTGTAATTAGCATTCAATGGGGCATTATAAACAATCAATGAGATATAATAAACAAATATAATTAGAAACTAATCCTAATTTAGCAAATTAAACTTACTAAGGATTAATAGAAAACCTGATTTGAGATGAAATAATCATCTAAGGTCGTGGAGATTGAAGATTGATGAAGTTGTCGATGGTTGGGTACATGGAGGAGCAGTCAATGACGAGATTGGGGAGAGAGCTAGGGTTTTGAAAGAGGGTTTGGGGATTGAGATAATGAAAGATGCTCTTGATTGGAGCAAACGTATATCCCGTTGTCCGATGGCTTCCGACGACCGTCGATGGCTATAGTTAGCGACGACTTCCAACAGGTACTTTATATTTTTTGCTAAAAAATCACACTTTTCAAAATAAATATAAATTAGTTTGTTAAAAAAGTTAATTTTTAGAAAAATTAAATATTTTATGTTGGTTATTAATGAATATGAAATAAATATTAGTTATTACAACCACTTGCTTGGCTTTTCAAATTAATATAAAATTTTTAAATTTAATAGTTACATAATATTTACAAAATAAATTAATAAAACTATACATATCATATATTTCATCAATTTTTTTTTGTAATTGATAGACCGAAACTTGCAGGAAAGTGTTATCTTTGTTCGATTTTCAATACAGTTAATTGTTATCAAATATAATTATATATACAACAAAAAAGATTATCGACATCACTAATTTAATTAATCGGAAATTTTCATAAATTTGAATAATTTAGTAGGAATATCTTTACAAATTCCTAGGATTTTAATTATTATATATTTAATAAAATTTCAAACTTATGTTATATATATATATATTAATAAAGTAATAAGTTTAAATAAATAAAATGAGTGGCGGTCGGAAGCCGTCGAAAATAAATCAACGAAACCATCGATATGCTCCACCACGAATTACTTTTCTCCTTGTAGTGAAGGAGAGGTATAAGGAAGTTAGGAAGATTCCTTTCTTACAGCAATACCGATACCTAATTCTTACTGAAGACAAACTGAAGTGCAGGGCTACTACCTCCTTTTGCTATATTTGTCGGACTTACTCCCTCAAAGAAGTACAAGACAACTTCTACCATAATCATTGATAGTGAAGGGAAAGCAGAGTCAAATCTGGGAGAAAGGGAGACCAGGGGTTTGCTCGTTTACGATTGAACTAGTTTACTTTAGGCTCTTAGCGCAACTTATTTTTAACTTTGATTTTGACCTTATCCCTTTATTTGTTGCAGAGTCTTTTTCTCCTAAGAAGGTCGGCTTCCCAAATAAGGGAAAGGCGGGCCAAGAAAAGATCCAGGTCGTTGCTTCCAAACAAAGGCACCCTTGGTTCAAAGAAGCAAAAGGTCTCCAAATCCTCTAAAGCCGAGAGTTCTAAGGGAAGATATTCGAATTTGCTTGCTGAGAAAAATAAGCGGGTGATGGAAATTATGAGAGCTGCCTTTGAAGGCGAACTTCTTCATGTCATTATCGAAACACATGCTAGACCTCCAAACTTTGTCCCAAGACTTCAAAAAGCAATCGAGTACAGCCTCCGAAAGAGTATTAAGGTAAAAATTCTTGTTTAAGATTATGATTTCAACCTATCTCCTTACTCTGTTCACCTCTTCCTAGACCGTGGCAGAGATCTTTGCCCTTCGGCGTGGGTGGCTGATAATGGAGGAGATGGTGGCTGTTGCCAAAGCAACAAAAATGGAGTTCGCAGAATTCAGGTCAAAGGTTCAAGAGGCGACTACTCAAGTTGAGGAATCAGGTAGAACTGCGGGAGAGAAGGATCGTAGGATCGAGACCCTTGAGAAAGCCCTAAAGGCAAGGGATGAGAGGCTGAAGAAAGCCGAGGCTAAGATGATTGATAAAGAATGTAAAATCGCTAGGGATGAGAATGAGAGGGAAGCCAACAAGCGAGCCTTTCAAGTTTTATTTGATGATTATGCTCACTACCGAGATCAAAACATGCCTTTCTCTCTAACTTATCTTGGAAACCATATAACCACAGTGGAGGCCAACTTTGATTAAAGGTATGAGGAGCATTAGTAGGAGAAAGATACCGATGCCACTGAAGCCAAAAACCTGGTAGAGGAAGAGGAAGGGGCCAAAAACCTGAGAGGTATAAAAAATACTCGCGATAATACTCTTAACAAAGGAAACATACCGTGAGTTGTCTTTGTAATAATATGACTTTCTGTAACTTTTGACTTGTATGAATTCTTGAAAAAAACTTCCTTGATGACCTATCTATATTTTATTTTTCATTCAACTTGATGCGATTGTCACATAATATTTCAAACTGGAGTAACCGATACGAAGTCCATATTTGGTTACTGTCTTTTATCTCCACTACTTTTAAGTCGATGTTTCTTAGGGAGTATCTTTCTTGAACTGTTAAAAGATTTAGTGAGACTATACTTCTCTTTACCAATCTTATGAGGACAAGGTAGCCAAACTCCAAAAGCTAGAGTTAACCCATAAGGTCTTTGAAGTTAAGACCGATTTCCTTCAGTCAAATTTGGGTCTAAAATCTAACAGATGCTTCTCTTCAGAGAAGGGTGAGCCCTGAATTAATAACTAACCTTAGAGGATAACAATGTTATTCTTTTTAAATGCAAGGATGAGAAGAGACTAAGGACGATCGGGCTAATGAATTCCTTCCAAGACTTTCAATCTAAAGTTGTTTCGAAGAGCTCTGACTTGCCACCTTGGCTTGCCCCTTTGGATGGATCTCCTCCTTTGGTTTTTATGCTTTATCTTCTAATGCTCTTGATTTTGTAACCCAGTCCTTAAAATACTATTTCTTTAGGCGCTTGTCTCGACCTATCCTTATAACATATTCTTGGATAAACTATATGTAAAGAAACTTTATTCCATTCGACTTCACTTCTTTATGCTGTCACTTTTTTTGAGTGTACTTTTTAGGAATTTCCTTCTCTAGGGTATCTTTTGCCCCCGGGTATATTTTTTTTAAAATAATGTCTCAGATCCGACCGACTTTTATGCTTGTATTTTTGTCCGGAGCTAACCTTGTAACATAATCAAGAGTTTCATTTTATTCATATTCTATGTTCATCTATACTTCTTTTCAGTTTACTAAGAATATACTCGATGTCTTAACTTTGGGGCTACTCCTTAACATTCTATCTACATTGGGAATCTACTCACTTTCTATCTAACCAGGAATCTACTTGATGCATGGCACTTCTTTTCCATGGCTCGTTAACATTGGGAATCTAACCACTTCCTATCTAACTAGGAATCTACCTAATGCATGACACTTCTTGTCCATTGCCCATTAACATTGGGAATCTAACCACTACTCTAATCTAATTGGGAATCTACCCAATGCATGGTACTACTTGTCCATGAATCACTATTATTGGGAATCTACACGCTACTCTAACCCAACTGTGAATCTATCTAATGCATGGTACTACTTGACTATAGCTTACTATTATTGGGAATATACCTAATACTCTAGTCTAACTGGGAATCTACGCAGTGCATGGTTCCATTTGACCGTGGCTTACTATCAGTATGCATTCTACTTTTCGACGTCACTTTAAACCTAGGTGATATTGGCTTTGGACTTTGTTGTGCATTAATATAAGGGTGCTCTTATAGTGAGGTCTATCAACTTATCGTTGGGTCCCAATTTATAACCACTTATGGCTGGCATCGACCATCTATAACCATTTTTGGCTAGTGTCAGTCATCTATAACCACTTTTGGCTAATGTCAGCCATCAAAATCAATTTTAATTTAATAGTTTTACGAAAATCTAGTTGTAACTTAAAAGGTGGGAAATATGGATCCTTTGAAAAGAAGCTTTTGGACCATTCTATAAAAAAAAATTGCATAGTTTTTTTTGAAATCATATTGTTCAATAGGAAGTTGATTCAAGATTGAAAAAGAAGATTGTTGATGAAAATATTATTATTACTATATATATATATTAGAAAAGTGAAACTCTTTATTGATCTCGTCAGATCAATGGGGAGTTTCAATCCTTAGATCTTAAATACAAGTATGAAAGGGGAATTTCAGTTCTTAAATTCTAAATGCAAGTATGAATGGGGAATATTAGTCCTTAAATTATAAATGCAATTATGATATGCAAAAGTTCTTAAGGAGAGAAATCATACTAAAGGGGATACTGTAAATACCAAGACTTGAATATTACCCATGAATTGGAACCTGGGATAGGGTTATGTCAAAGAAGGATGTAATGAGACCCACTGATTAAACTTCTGGAGATCAGAAACTTTGAGGTGTACATGCCTTTGGAGTCGAAATTTTGAGGTTGTAACCGAGATAAGCACTTCAATGGAACTAGGGTCCTTTGTTTTCTATAGGGATTTGACTTATGCAAAGAATTCAACCTGCAACTTCAACTTTGTAAAAAGAAACACCTTATGCATTCATTTAACAAGGGTTACATGGAGTTCTCCCAGAATCATAAAAGCAAAATGAAGTGAATGATCCTAAAATGGGAAATTTAATCTAATGTTTAATAAATTCATTTAACTTCACTTATCGTATAATTTCTCGATTGCGTCAGAGAGCTTTCAGCAATGATCCATTTCATGCCCATTCGTTAAGTAAGTGCAATACTCTCACTCTACGGATTTTCTTTCTTTAATGGGGGTAATCTAGGTAAGAGAGGTCATCATGAGTTTCTATGAATATCCGAGATGAGCTTTGATTGAGCGGGGTAAAGTGTTGATCACGCTTCAGCTTCTTCCAAAACCCGTCATCTAAGGTAACTGGTAGGGCTCTCTTGTTGGAAAGAACCAGATCTCTCTAGCTGAAATAGCAAGCATCTCCTCATGGCGAATGGCTATCTCCACCACCACATTAAAAGGATCTCAGATATGGATCATAGTCATCCTAGCAAGCTCAGGTCTCAATCCTCGAATGAACCTTTCATTCCTCCTGACATCAGTGTTAACCAAAGCATATCTATATGGAGACAGCTCATAAAACTTAGCAGCATACTTGACCACTGACATCTCTCCTTGAACCAAATCCATAAACTTTCTCATCAATGCAGACTTAGCAACTTCAAACAGAAACCTCTGCTCAAACCTTCTCCTAAAATCAGCCCATGTTGGCTCTTCCTCTAGTACCTCGACGGTAACACTATTCCACCAATAAAGCGCTGCCCCTTGCAACTGCCTAGAGGCTAGCCTTCTCATTTGCCCATCATCCAAGCCTAGATCAATACAGATACTCTCACAACTCAGTGTCCAATTCTCTACTTCAACAGCATCCTCTGTTTCAACAAATGGCTTTCCACCCAAACTAGTGCAGTCTCTGCTTAGCTTAGCATAGTTATTTCCAATTGGAGCCACATGATTTGCTCCTCTAACATTACCAGCAACTCCAGCTTGCAAAAGACTGGCCAACAACTGGTACACCATCCTCGCATCTACTGGTGGATTTCTAGCACCTACATTGGCTTCAGCACTTGGAATAGCATTAGCTTATCAACCTTGGTTCCTCCTGGTATTAGCTCGAGTATTACCATTTGTTGTGGTGCTTCCTCCACCTAGATTTCCTCTTCCGTTTCCTACTTCCATATCTTCTTTCTCGTAAATCTGCATACGAGCCTTAGTAAGATACAGAAGAACGGTCTAAGAGAGAGGGGAACATGTACTTATATATCTATATATCAAATACAAGTACGTTACTATAGCGTTAACCCAACCCCGATCATATTTTCAAATTCATTCCATTATGTTTGAAAATCTTTTAGGTTTAACATTCTTTTAAAGTTTCATAAACCTATGCTCTGATACCAACTTGTAACATCCCCTACTTGAAGGCCCAAAACTAACGGCTACGGATACTGCAGTCATCCATAGTTATTAATCCTCGACGACCAAATACGACGGTGTTAGATTTATTGATACATAGAAAAACATGAATTTGGAAAAATTGTAAACTTCAAACAAAATCACATTCCACATCAAAACACTTCCAATTCATTACATAATCCCAATATCCACAAACCACGTTCAGAGAAAATATGTTCATTACAAAATACGCCCAGAGCGACGTGTGAAGTGCCCCCTGGGATGATAAGAGTATATAAGGCAATACGAAAACTTTGCTATTACAAACAACACAGCGGAATCAAAAGAAAAGAGAACTCTAATATCTATCATGCCTCCTACATGTCTCCAAAAGCTTATTCGTCTTAGAGGTACCTGAAAACCTCAACTCTCAAACTACTCAAAATAAATTGAGTACTCAAGAGTTTAAGGGGAAAACATAAACTTTGAGTCAGACATAAAGCCTGGTATAAATAATAATCTACCATCTCATTTCATTTAGATATCTAGTGAGACTATGCCACTTAGCAGAATGGGTTTCCCCTTACTAGTATCTCAAAAACATTTATAAAACTATACGTTGTGCTCCTGCATCCACAATTGTTAAAACAATTCAAAATATTATAATATCATGATATGCAAAGCAATTGAATTAATTCTAGATTACCCCTCCCCATTCAATTTAGACTATCTATCTCAGTTATAGTTTCTAGGATTACTATTAACCTATTAGTTTTCATAGGCAGACTAATAACTGGTTAAACATTTAAGGACTCCCTGTCCAATTACATAGTTTTCATGGGATCACTATGAACCTGTTGGTAACTCCAATATTACTTTTATCCTAGTTTTCATGGGTTGGCTAGGAACCTATTGGTAACCCCAATATCCTTTCTGTTTACCCTAGTTTTCATGGGTTGATTAGGAACCTATTGACCTCTGTCAATATTTCATCCAGATATAGTTTTCATGGGCTAACTACAAACCTACTAGCCCTGCCAGTATCCAGTCATAGTTTTCATGGGCTTACTATGAATCTATCTATCTGACATCTTCCTTTATGCATAGTTTTCATGGGCTAACTATGAACCTGTCTATCTGACTTCTTTCTTTTCACATAGTTTTCATGGGCTAACTATAAACCTATTGGCCCCTACCAATATCATACGGTTTTCATGGGCTTACTGTAAACCTATTGGCCTCTGCCAATATCTTTATTTTATAATTTGGCATCCTATATTCTGATCTTCATGACTTCCTGGATGCAATTCTACTCATTCAGGAGTTTATTCAATATATATTCACTACTGGGTTAACCTAACTGGTTCTCCTACCCTTTATCCCCCAAAATGCAGTCATAAGTCCATTATAAAGTGAATATATTCATATTAGGAGAAGCAATAGAAAACAAAGCAATACCACTCCTGTGGGGTTAACATAAAACATGGTTAATCTCTTTAACCTATTTCTTTATCAAAGATAGCTTCTTCTTAAAACCATTATAAAAACTCCTTTAATACTGCCATGGGTTGTTCATTTAAAAATAGAGTTTGGGTCATAAAACCTTTCGATACCTTCGAAACCTAGCTTTCGAATTCATAGGATAACCTCCTTCGAAAGCTCTTAAAAACATTAGGCTCCTACCTTATAATACTTTAAATTATACCTTTTGCCTTTCAAATATATTAAAGTATTAACATATAACTTAAGAAGCTTTAGCTTCGAAACCAGTTGAAAGTACCCCATTCGACACCATTGGAAGTAACCCTTCCGAAAATATTGAAAGTACCCCTTTCGAAAGCATTGGGTTTATACTTAAAACATTATTTGGGTCAAAGTGAATATAGTTGAAAACATTTATTTTGAAACCATCTTTATTATTTGTAAAACATGGGGAAACATATGGCATCGGCACCATCCCTTTCGAAAGCATAAAACATCTGGGTAAAACATTGGAAGGTTGGTGTCGAAACCATCACCTTCGAAACCCCTAACCCCTTTCGAAAGCTTTAGGAAGTGGATTGAACTTTATAAAACAGAGTACCTTACGACAGCATTGATATCTTCAACACAATCGAAAGGCCATAGAACGGCAGTAGGGTGTCGACTAGGTTGGAATCTCTTCTTTCAAATCATTATTTCATAAGTAAGTACCCAGTCGAAAGCAATTATAAGTTAATGGCAACCCTTTTCTGAAACCCTTTTAAAACCACTTTCAAATCCTTATGCTTCGACTCTGTCAAAGGCTTAAAACAAACATAGGCAGGCGCTTCCCTTTTAAAAACAAACCAAGGTTTCGACCCCTTCGGAAGCTATGCTTTCGACATCCTACCTTCTGCCTATCTCCAATCCATTGTGTACCATCATGATGATACCTTGTGTATTGGTTTTGGCATAGTTGGTTTCGACAAAGATGAAGGCGAAAGCTACTGTGTTGAAAGGCGTTTTCCAAAAAAGGCGGAACCTATTTTCTGAGCAAACTAGGTTTAGTTCTTAAATAAGTGAACTTTTCTCTAACTAACCTACCACGTCTCAACATCAGATTGGTTGGCTTAACTTTTTCAACTTCTTTGTCAAAAATAACTGCCACTAATCTAGATCTAAACTTGTGGTTAAGTTAATCAAACAAGCCCTTCCAATTTTTACAAAGAAGTCCCTCTTCTAAAACAATTTATTTTGCATATCAAATCACTTTGGAAAAATCCACAAAAATTCCAAAAATTCACTTTACTCATGTTATCTAACATACCAAATTTCGGACCCAAATTCTCAATATATTTTTCCAAAATAAATTATATACCCAAATAACCATATTTTCCTTGGAAAATTCATAATAATCTTTCCATAGCTTGGAAAATTTTCAAAATTGAAATCCAACTCCAAAATTATGTTTCTCATAAGATAAAATTTTTCCATGGCATTTAAACAACTTTAAATCTCGATTTTGATCTAAAACCGTGCAAAACCCTTTTAAACAACCTTGTTTAAATCAAATAAATCATGAATCAAGCATATCATCATTCCAGTATATCATAAAAATGAATTTATCCCTTAAATCCGAAAATATATGATTTAAAACCAAAATAGTGATGGAATTATTATCCACCTTGCTCTAGATAAGGAAATTGGATTGAGATTGATTTCCCATAAGCTTGATTTTCTAGCTTTAATTTGAATTCCTCTTGATCTCTTAATGGCTGGTCGTGCCTCTATATTTTGTTTGCGTTTCAAAATGACGTGAATGGGAAGTAAGAAGGTGGGAACAAAATATATAAATATAAGGGTGGAAGATAGGGGCAATTCCAAATATACTCTTATGTGACTTAATTAACCAACACCCATACTTAAGCCCATTAATTAGTTCATTAGGCATGACCCCTATTTAATTAATTCAAGTCTCAATCCCCTTATCACTTACAATTACAATATTCTATTTAATTTATCTAATTAAATCTCCGGAATAATGTTATCAAAAATTAGGGGTGTTACAGAAATCCAACATCTACATTTAATTCAATTTTCTTAATTCTATCCACTCTGGCTATTTATACTCAAAAGCTTTCTACGCATGAGAACTCTATTTGATCATTTATATATTCAAGTTTATTCTTGTTTAATCAAAAAACTTCCTTTCTTCACAAAATACACGATATAACACAAAGGAGAAGATTATAGGAAGGGCGTACTCTAAAGACTTATCAGTGTTATTCGAAGAACATAATCAATCAGATATTTCTTTATTATTGAAGTCCTGTTCGGCTGCTTAGGCGATGGAAGTCCTATTCGGTTGCTCAGGCGGTGTAATACCTATTCCTCTAGTTTAAGAGAGGGTTGATAGTTCAATTCCAGAAGAAGTCTGGGACTAGACGTAGAACGTGAAAGTTTGACCCGGTATAAAAATTCCTAGTGTCATTTACTTTACCGCTTTAATTGTTTACTTACATTCTATACAAGTAGATAGGTTAATTAATATTCCATATTATACAATCCCTGGTAACTTTCACTTGGTATCAGAGCAAGGTCATCATGTAACCCTAACACAGTTATTTGATATTCAAATAATATGGAAAATAACACAAGCACAAGTTTTATTGAAGGTCAATCCACTGCATTACCACCACTGTTTAATGGATTAAACTATTATTATTGTTCAACTAGAATGAGAATTTATATGCATGCAAATGGATATGATACTTGGAATATCACTCAGAATGAATACACTATACCTACTACACCATATGCACAAGGGTCTAACACACAAAAATTAGATGCTACTGCTAATGCAAAAGCCATGAATATGTTGTTTTGTTCATTAGACAAAAATGAGTTTAATAGAGTTATATGTGCAATTCGCCATATGAAATTTGGCATACACTTAAAATTACATATGAAGGTACTAACAAAGTTAAACAAAGTAAGGTTTCTATGCTCAAGAACCAGTTCCAGAACTTTAGAATGAAGCAAAATGAAACTATAAATGAAATGTATTCTAGATTTCAATATATATATCATTCTCATTTGGCATTAGGAGAAATATACATAGATTTTGAAATCATTTCAAAAATCCTCAACTCTTTAACGGATGAATGAGAACGAAAAGTCTTAGCAATTGAAGAAGCTAATGACATTTCAACTGTAAAACCAGAAGAGTTGATAGGAAATCTATTGTCATAAAAAGTAAATTTACAGGCAAAAAAAGCTCAAGCAAGACAAAAGGACAATAGCGTTCCAGGCAGAAAAGGAAGAATCGGATTTGGATGAAAATGAAATTGTATTTATAGCTAAAAATTTTAGAAAAAATTTGAAATTTAGAAAAAGCAATAGATTTGGAAATAACAAGAGCACCAACTATGAATGTCACAAAAAGGGTCACATAAAGAAGGACTGTCCTGGTCGTAAGAAAGACAAGTACAAAAATAAAAGAGACAAATATAAGAAAAATCAAGCATTCTTTATTACAAGGGATGATTCATAATCATCTTCCTCATCAGGCAATGATAGTGATAGTGACACAAAACAAGCCAATTTATGTTTTATGGCTATAAATGACGATGTAAGTGATCTTTCTTTTGATGATTTAGTAGATATAAAATCAGAACTACTAGATACACTCGGGAATATCAAGAGAAAATATAAAAATACACTTGGAAAGTTAAATAGAACTGAAATTGAAGTAGATATGTTAAAAGACAAGAAGAAAATTTTAGAAGAAGAACTTGTAATCGCTCAAGAACCTTGTTCTAATACAACCTCTTAGCTTACGATGCTAAGTAGGGAAAAAAATTCAAAAAGAAAAGAATGATATTTGTTTAACTGAAAATCATGAACTAAAATCTACTGTTAAAATATTAGAATTATATATCTCTAGTATTGAAATAAAATTAGAGAATATTACCAACAACATTTCGTATTTTAATAAAGGAAGAGAAAGTATTTCTAGAATTATAATTCAAAAACTACTTCAAATAAAAGGGGATTAGGATATAATAAGACGACATAAATTCCTAAAAATAAAAGTTTTTCATATACAAACTTTAAAAAGAAAGATAATACTTTTGTAAAACCTGTTTTAAAAGGTTTTAATCATCCAAAATCTATTAAAATTTGGATTCCAAAGACAAATAATTATTTAATTAGAAGTAAATATATAAAGACTTTTATAGATATTGTTCATAAAAGTGAAAACTTTACTTATAAAGGGAATTCTAAACCCTCTTGGGTTTGGCTTCCAATGACCTAACTCTTAGGACCCTAACAAAAAGGTAGGTACCAACATAATTTCCATATTTTTTGCAAGTACCAATTAAGAAACGAGGAAAGTGGATACTTGATAGTGGTTGCGCAAAACGCATGACAGGAAACAAGACATGCTAACTAACATTATTTACTCAAATGGAGGATCTGTCACATTTGGAGATAATTCCAAATGATATATCATTGTCAAAGGCAATGTGAGCAATGACGGTACATCTAACTTACCACTTATTACAAATGTTTTACTAGTTAAAAATTTAAAACATAATTTGCGTAGTATAAGTCAACTATGCGATAAAGGTTTTAATATATCTTTTTCGGAAAATAAATGTAATATATTTGATCAAAACAAGAATCTTATTTTTGAAGGAACTAGAGAACATAATATATACATCTTAAATATGAAATTTAATCATAACACAAATATGTGTCTAATAGTAAAAAAAATGATCCTTGGTTATGGCATAAAAGATTTTGTCATATAAACCTCAAAGCAATAAGCAATTTATCTAAAAATAATTTAGTAAACGGTCTACCAAAAATGAATTTTAAAGTAAACAGCATTTGTGATGCTAGTCAATTAGGAAAATTAACTAAATCATCTTTTAAATCAAAGAAAATTATTTCTACATTACAACCACTTGATTATTACATTTAGATCTTTTTTGACCAACTCGAGTTCAATCTATAAATCATAATAAATATGTTTTTGTAATTGTAGATGATTTTATAAGATACACTTGGACAATATTTATGAAAAATAAAAGTGACACTTTCGAAAATTTTAAAAACTTTGCTAAGAGAATTCAAAATATTAAAAATATAAAAATTAAAAACATTAGAAGCGATCACGGCGGGGAATTCGATAATGATATTTTTGAAAAATATTGTAATAAGAAAGGAATTTTTCACAATTATTCATTTCCTAGAACTCCACAACAAAACAGAATTGTAGAAAGGAAAAATAAAACACTTCAAGAATGCACTAGAACCTTATTAAATGGAAGCACTCTACCTAAACGTTTTTGGGTAGATGTTGTAGCAACAGCTTGTTACGTTTTAAAACGAGTCTCCATTAGACCATTAACGAAACATACTCCATATGAACTTTTTAGTGGAAGGAAACATAACATATCATATTTTAAATTTTTGGTTCAAAAAGTTTTCTATTAAATACAAAAGACCAACTCGGTAAATTCAATCCTAAATCCAATGAGTAATATTCATAAGATACTCAAAACGAAGAAAGGCATATATAATTTATAATAAAAGAACTAACATAATCGAAGAAACACTTCCATCTATCATTTGATGAAAATTTCAAACTTAATAATAAAAATGAAGATGAAGATATAATTTCAATATCAAATATCACAGAAGATGATACTGAAAATAATACTGAAATTAAAACCAAAAACTTACCTAATGAAAATGAGATTCGATCTCCACTGAGATTACTAAGAAATCACCCGATTGAAAATATTATTGGAGAAATAAATTCTAACGTAAGAACATGAAATCAATTAAATCAAAAGGGTCATGTAGCTTTCCTATCGAACATTGAACTTGAAAGTGCTAAAAAAGCCTCAACTGATGATTACTGGATTATAGCTATGCAAGAAGAGTTAAATCAATTTAAACGAAATGAAGTTTTGGATTTAGTTCCTAAACCTAGTAATCAAATAGTCATCGGTACTAAGTGGGTTTACAAAAATAAAGCCGACGTGCAAGGGAATATTATTCGAAACAAAGCTAGATTAGTCGCCCATGGCTACAATCAAGAAGAAGGGATAGACTACAAAGAAATGTTTGCTCTTGTAGCCCGGCTAGAAGCAATACGTATTTTATTAGCATTTGCATGTTATCATAACTTTAAATTATATCAAATGGATGCACAAAGTGCTTTTCTAAATGGATTTATAAAAGAAAATGTGTATGTAGAACAACACCTCTATTTACACATGAAAAATTTCTAGACCATGTCTATAAATTTAAGAAAGCTTTACATGGTTTAAAACAAGCACCTCATGCTTGGTATGATCGTCTTAAAATTTATCTTATAAATTATGGTTTTAAAATTAGAAAAGTAGATCAAACTCTGTTTATAAAAAAAGATAAAAAAGATATTTTAATAATACAAGTTTATGTTGATGATATCATTTTTGGTTCTATGAACGGAAAACTATGCCAAGAAATTTCAAATATTATGACAAAATAATTTGAAATGTCTCATATGGGAGAACATTAATATTTTCTTGGGTTACAAATCAAACAATTAAATAATGGTATTTTTATTAATCAAGAAAAATATTGTAATAATCAAATAAATCATTTTGGTATGGAAAATACTTTTGCGAAACTGACACCTATGAGTTCTACGGTACATCTCGATAAAGATGAAAATGGAAAAAAGTATTGAAAAAAAATTATATCAAAGTATGATTGGATCTTTACTTTACTTAACTACTAGTTGACCTAATATAATGATGAGCATTTGGTTATGTGTCCGATTTGAAGCAAATCCCAAAGAACTACATTTGCGACCAGAGTAACGAATTTTACGTTACTTAAGCACAACTAAAGACTACGGCCTCTTTTACCCTGAAGAATGTCCTTATGAGTTAGTATTATATAATGATGCTGACTTTGGAGGATGTCGAATGGATCAAAAAAGAATGAGTGGTACATGTCATTTCATTGGACGATCATTAGTATCATGGTTTAGTAAGAAACAAGATTATGTTTCACCTTCGACATATGAAGCAGAACACATTTCTGCTGCTACGGCATGTGCTCAAGTAATGTATATGCAACAAACACTTCAAGATTTGGCTATAAATTCATTTAAATCAACAACTTATTGTGATAATACAAGTGCTATAAATTTATCAAAAAATCAAATAAACCACTAAAGAACTAAACATATTGACATCCGACATCATTTTCTATGTGACAACATAGAAAAAGGTATTATCTCTCTTGAATTTATATCAGTAGAAAATCAAGTTTCGGACATATTTTGTAACGACCTGGTATTTCGAACCATTCAAATCGACAATCATCCACTCATGTCAGACTTGAATTGCTCAAAACAATAGATTGTTAATTTATATTAGGCAAAACTTAGCATATACAGTAGATAAATCAATCAAAGAATCACAGACACAAAATCATATAAAAATAAGCAGCGGAGAAGATAAATAGTAGTTCATGAAGCTACTATATTTTGAAATAAAATACAACAGAATCCAAATACAAGAATTTTTAAGTACATAAACATATGGCAAATCTGAACAAACAAAAGGGAAAAACTCCAAGATGAATAGATAACAAATAGATCTCCAAGCAAAGCTCAAAGCCCAAAGGTGAGCCTAAAATGCCATGACACTCAGTCTGACCCAAGCATAAAGCAAAACACAAAACACTCGAGTTAGGATTAACATTCTTATACAGTAAATTCAACTCAAATGAAATGTCAACTAAAATACAAAATAACTTAAAGGATGTTTGGGATTCTCATCCCTTAAGGATCCGTTAAACTGTCTACATACATAGTACAATATGCTACGTAGATAATACCTATAGTAAAGTAAACTATTAAAATAGCGTTAAGGCGTTACCCATATCCCCCTTAACAAATTTTATATATTCCTGTAGTCTATACAAATACTGTAAGCTCCACCAAACTGGTGGTTTACTCAGGGAGCACTCCATAGGTACGGTACAAACCAAAGTCGTAGTGGGCATGATAAGGCATGTAACAAGACACGCAAGGCAATGCCCAGGGTAGGATACTACAGTTTTGCGGATTCGGACTGGTGATAATGCATAGTAGCTACTACCTCCCACCTCGAGACACAGTCCCAAATTAAAGGTGCACCCAATCAAATCACAAAGTAATAGAATGGTATCGAAGAAATGTGCCCGATAGGAGTAGTGGAAACACTTGGCCCAGCATGACTCCTGTTTTAGCCACATCAAGCTGACTCACTGGAGCCAGGGCTGCGTTAATATCTCATGTAGAATCGTCGCCAAACCATCCTACTTCGTTCTGGAATCTCCACCACGTACACAGTTGTTAAAGTGGTTTTCGGTATTGGCAGAGAGTATGACAATATCCGATCCCAGTCTCTTTACAACCAAACGCTTATTTCATACCATGGTCATTTTATATAATCACTTTTATAATCATTCAAACAGTTCATACTTCATATCAAAATATCGTATTCATTTCAAAATCATATCACTTTCAAAATCAATATTCACTTTCGAAGTCATATCCACTTTCAAAATCATGTCACTTTAAATCATATTTACTTCAAAAATCATGACCACAAAATAGGTTAAACTATCATATCAAATTATTCGCATTTAAATCCATTAATCAAAATCATAACAGTTCCAACTTAAGATTAAAATATATATTTAAAATAGTTTATAAATTAAAAATAGTTAATATTTAAAAATAGTTTATATATTAAAATAGTTTATAAATTAAAAATAGGTTATAAATTAAAATATATATATATATATCGAGAATAGTTCAAGTTAGAATTTTTTCTTCCAATTCACAAATCAATTCAAATCAACTTTAGTTCCAAAATTCAATTTAAATCAATCTCAGTTCAATAATTTCAATTAAAAAGGTTAAAGGTTAAATTCAAATTCTCATTAAACCATTTTAATTTATATGGATTTCAAAATCTAGACCTGAACTTCAAATTTAAATCACTTCCAATTTAATAGGTTCCAAACTTTAAATATTCAAACAATTCACAATAACTCAATATGATAAATTTATGTTTCAAAGTTCACTTTAATTTAAATTAACTTTGAAAATATTCATTTTATCATTTTCACAAGCACTAAATAAAATCCCATATTACAAATTTAAATCAAAATTAAATATTAAATATATAACTTTAATTTATTTAATTCTTAAATATTTACTTAATCGCCGTTTATGAACATTTAAATAAAATCTCAAATTCAAACTTAAATCAAATTTAAATATTCAATTTCAAATTTTATTTAAATTTGAATATATTCATTTAATCACCCTAATCAAAAATAAAGTTATAAAATCATATTCTTAAAATCTCAAAATCAATAAGTTCAAATCAATTCTTATTTATATCCAATTCTTAAACAAATAATATTTCAAATCAATTTCAATTTCATTCTAACCATACTTTATTAAATTTATTACAAAATCTATTTTTAAAATATCAATATAATTTTATATAAATACTTAAACACATTATACATATATACTAATAAAATTAAATTTTATTAAATTAAATCTTATTATTAAATTTTATTTTATATTAAATCTTATTTTATATATTTAAAAATAATAAAATTATAAGTAAAATATTGAAATTTATATTTTCAAAAAAAACTTATAAATTTAAATTTTCTAATATATAATTTTTAAAATCTAAAATTTACACATATATAAAAATAAAAATATATATATATTATATTTTAAAAATCAATATTTATTAAAATCCATATATTTCCTTTCAAAACCATGAAAATCATTTTCAAAAATAAACCAACAGTGTCCGTATATAGTTTTCTACCATATGGTCAAGTGATACAGATATTTATCATTTCAATCCGCAATATTTTAATATTTACGGGTATATATCATTTCAACTAGCAATCCCAATATTTAAAAATAAATAAAATTGCTTGGGTTTATCATTTCAACCCAAAACGATTTTCCCTAATCTATAAGAACGTTCGGGTATGTATCATTTCAACTCATAGGGAATTTCTAACTATAAGGGAACTTGTAGAGTGAGAACAATATGATAATAATATAACATATCAACAACAGGCATATATCATAATTAGCAATATAACATATATATAACAGGTTA
The DNA here is from genome assembly GCA_030737815.1 of Allium fistulosum. Classification (NCBI taxonomy): domain Eukaryota; kingdom Viridiplantae; phylum Streptophyta; class Magnoliopsida; order Asparagales; family Amaryllidaceae; genus Allium; species Allium fistulosum. The sequence continues at coordinate 1,184,260,510 of CM060903.1, forward strand.
TTGGTGCCAATACTGTCAATTAGCACAGGTAAACAAATGCAAATACTAACATATCATATTTAATGATAAAATAACTAACAATTTAAATTTAACAACATATTTCAATCGTCATTTCATGTGAATTGAATCTACTAAATATAAGAATGTTAATCGTGAGTGATTGCTCACCTTTCGAGGCTACAGAACAACGAGAAGCTACGAATTTTTTAATCACGAACTCTACGACAAATCCAAAGCAAAGCAAAGTGAAGCTGGCACGATCTTGAACTCGGTGGATCCGATGAGACAAATATATATAGCTATATACTTAGAAATCTAAAAGTTAAAACACGTATTTAAAAATAAAAGCTTTATAATATATATTTGAAAATCAATATTAAATTTAAAACAGATATAGATATTAAATCGAAATCTTTATATATATATATATATATAAATCATTGTTTCTTAAACACATCAAATAACATCAACATTTCTATATATATTTTAAATCAAGATATATATATATATGTATATATATTTTAAAGTCTAAATACATTTTGAAATCAAAATACCTATATATATAATATATATTTTGAAAAGCAAGAATAGATTAAAGTATTATAAATGTTATATATATTTTGAAAAGCAAAAACATATTGAAAGAGCAGGGAGATGGGACGAGCAGCTTCAGCGAAGAGAGGGAGACTGCTGGGTTGGTCATCACGTGGAAAGCTGGTGAGGAGCGGAGGCGCTGTGGCAGTAAAAAGCGGAGAGCAGTGGCGGTTGTGGAAAGTGATGGTCATGGAAAATGAAGGGTGGGAAGTGACGAGCTATGCTCCAGGGAGATGAGCAGTTTTTTTTAGGCATAAGTAGGCGATAGATTTTGCATGGAGAGGAGGCCACGTTCGGCTACAGGTGCGGCTGTTTAGTGATGTTTGGTGGAGCGATTGCCGTGGTCTGTTGGTGAGAGGGTCGCAGGTGAAAGGGCTTTCGGTAGAGGAAGCTTGATGGCCGCCACGATCAGGGCGAAGCAAGGTGCTTGGGGAATTGGGTGGACTGTTTGGTCATGCCGCAGAGGAGGGAGGGTGGATAGCGAGTGGTTGCACGTGCTACTTGTCAGGCGAGGTGAGGAGGTTGACAAATGTTTAGGGGGGAGGGGGGTGGTGGCAATTTCAAGGGGACAAGGTGGGGTTTGGATCTGTTGTAGGTGAGCAGGCGGGCAGTGGGTTGGTGGAGCAAGGGCGGCCGCAAGTAGTAGGTTCGGGTCGGAGTTTGCAAATGGTAGGCGAGCAAGCTTCGGGTAGAATATAGAATACGCAAGGCCCCCTTTGAGAAAAATGAAAGCAGCGGTATCAATAAAAACATATTATATAAAAAAAAATTCTTGAAGCAAATAGGGTAGCGACCTATACAGAGACGCGCAGATTTCTAAGCTTCAGATTAGAATTCTCTTTGAATTTTTTTTATGTGGCCGAACAAATGGGGAGAAGAAGGAACAAAATGAAGGGACATAGCCAATATATTGAAACCAATGGAAAATTGAAAGTCAATACGTGAATTCAAGGAGATAATAAAGGCTAGTGACCATTCATTATCTCATGGGCTATACAATTGAAAGGACACAGAACACCAAAAAGGCTCAAAACAGATACTGATACGGCTAACCATTTCGCAGATTCCGCCATGTACCTGATGCTAAAATTGACAAATGAATATACTATGGAGATCAGCACGACGAGGCGAACAGAATAGTACATAGATATCGGCGACACGTTAATCTTATCAAAAGTCGATATTCGCTGCCAAAAAACTGCTAAACAGTCGAAAATAAGATAAACGGAGCTAGAGCTGTCCAAATTTGGCGAAACGAAATATGATGTCTCACTTAGAAAATTACGTTAATTTTTATTATATAAAAATATTCAGATTTCGTAAATATTAAACTTTCAACAACTTAACCAATTTAAATCTTAATTTTGAAATTTCACAAATAAACTAACTTTCATATTTATCAACGAAAATGTGCCATTTGCTATGTTTGAATAGATGCATACCAAATATCAAATTTTCATTGCTAAATTTTAATTATTTATTTTTATCAAAAATTTATTTAATTACGTTATAAAAATCGTTAAAATTTACGGGTCGTTACACTTTCCCTCACTCAGAACTTTTCGTCCCCGAAAAGGAATGAGGTAGGAGAACAGAAGCAACAGAAAGGAAAATGGATGCAGATACAACAATTAATTCAAAACCATATAAACTTCATTTTTGGACATCTTATTACTTACATTTATATTGTATATTATTCAATTACATTCAAACCTTTCCAGGTAATTTTTATTAATGTAACCGAGTGTAATTGAGCACTATACAATTTACCTTTCATTTACAACATTTCTATTAAGCAAAATTTAGTTTGAACATTTTTATTACTTAATTTTTCTCTTGTATAACCGTCAATTATATATTCACACTAACACTTTGAATTTTTGAATATTTCAGGTAAGTTATATATGTTTTAGAATGCAATTGAGTACTATACTAATAAATTTTATCCTAATTCAACGGTTTCAAGTTGTTTCAATTCCATTTCTCATTTTTGAAAATCCAATTATTTAAAAAAATTCTTCGTTTTTATAATTAAAACCATCACTTAACATAAAAATTAAGAGTTGAATTCCCGGTTTCACTTCAATAATTTTGAAATATATATATATATAATACATCAAATCATACTCAAGAAATTCAAATCAAATCCATTTTCCAAAATAAAAGTGTAGCAAAGCTACTAAGTGGTCTCTCCACTTTAAGACTCGAAAATGAATGTCAATGATACTGTAGTCATCATCAAAATTATTTTCTGGCGACAGAAGTGGAGAGTACTGACTTACTTCTTTTAAAATTCTTTGGAAACAATTTCTATTTGAAAATATTTTCAAATAATATAATTTCAAAACTCTAAAAACCAAAATTTTCAAGGCACCGGAAATTAAATCCTCAAATCCTTAATTTAAATTCATTCATTTGCAAATCAGATTTATAAACCACGTTTGAAAATTTCATCACCTTATAACATACAGCAATAGTTAAATGGTTTAGGAATGTTGGCAAAACAATAAATGATAATCTAGTATTATCATTTCTAACACCCAATTCATTTAACTATCAAATTTCAAAAAATTATACTTATATATATAAAATATATAATCATACCAGAAATAATTTCATTTACCAATTTTGAAAACAGTATTGTGTCAGTTTGCTCTGTTCAAGTGTTTTGGAATTCCTATCGATAGCGTTGGCCAGACGAATTGATCGAAACCCCAAAATCAAACTTAACAATTCAAACAACACAATATAAAACATTTTATATTAATTACAAATACGTTCTCTCATAGGATGATTCAAGAATGAGTTTTAAAAAATGGATAGAGATTCAAATTTAGAGGAACCAAATCAGAGAGAATTCTAACTACGAAAATAGGCTCGAAGGGATGATAAGATAATTAAGTTACAAGAGAGAAAAGATTGATAGGCTTATATTAATCGCAAGAGACTTTACCGGGTCAACCGTGACTTTGAAAAGATGAGAATATCATTGACAAAAGTGGGGACCAACTTGTTGAGAACATCGCGGAAACACGATTCATGAGAGCGACGAAAAGGCATAACCATTGGTTGATCCATAGGGCATGACTAACCATTCACAGAGCCATTGGTCTAGAAGGGAGGACGACAGGTCGAACTCTAGGAATATGGTCGATGCAGAATTCAAGTTTTTGCTTAGGAGGAAGAGAAGTGACTTCACCAAACATCAGGATAATTCCTAACTATCGGAGAGTCAAGATCATTAGGCTAAGAATCAAGCGAACAGATAAAATTGCCTACAAAATCCTGAGGCATTCGACATTTGATCACAAGAGAATTACCCAAGTCGTCAACTAGAGACAGTTTGGGCTTTGCAAGAAATAACAGCATGAAAACTGAGGACATAGAAATCTTCGGTGAATCGACGCTAGTTGTAAAGGAGTTTCGCCCCTTTATAGATTATATTGAGGTCGGCGGGACTGCCGATGGGATTAGTCACACACAAGGATGGTTTCAATGAAGGTGGCAAGATGAGCTCAAAATTACTACAAGGATTAATCGAAAATAGAGCTATGGGATGCTCTGGTATCAAGAAGAACACGAACCAGAATAAAGACGAATGGATTTCAGAACAAAAGGAAAAGTTCCAAAATTCAAAAGAAATCCTAATCTAGGACGAAGAATTTCAAGGTCGAACGAATATGATTCTATAATTGATTTTACTCATTCTATGGTATTACTACCCTATCTCTAATGAGTTTCACTCCATATGCTAAGTTTTTCCTAAACCAGAGCTCCAATACCAACTGTAATGACCTGGTATTTCGAACTATTCAAATCGACAATCACCCACTCATGTCAGACTTGAATTGCTCTAAACAACAGATTGTTAATTTATATTAAGCAAAACATAGCATATATAGTAAATAAATCAATCACAGAATCACAGACAAAGAGTAATATAAAAATAAGCAGCGGAATAGATAAATATTAGTTCACGAAGCTACTATATAAACATCATAGTTTGAAATAAAATACAACATAATCCCAATACAAGAAGTCTTAAGTACATAAACAAAGACAAATCTGAACATAAACAACAGGGAATAAGTACAAGCTGAATAGATAACAGATAGATCTCCGAGCAAAACTCCAAGCTCCAAAGGTGAGCCTCAAATGCCGTGACACTCAGTCTGACCGGAGCATAAAGCAAAACACAAAACACTCAAATCAAGATTAATTCTTATATAGTAATTTCAACACAAGTGAAATGTCAACTGAAATACAAAATAACTTAAAGGATGTTTGGGATTCCCATCCCTTAAGGATCCGTTAAACTATCTACATACATAATACAATACGCTACATAGATAATGTCTATAGTAAAGTAAACTATTAAAATAGCGTTAAGGCGTTACCCATATCCACCTTAACACATTTTATATATTCCCGTAGTCTATAAAGATACTGTAAGCTCCACCAAACTAGTGGTTTACTCAGTGAACACACCATAGGTACAGTACAAACCAAAGTCGTAGTGGGCAGATAAGGCATGTGACAAGGCACACGAGGCAATGCCTAGGGTAGGATACTACCATTTTGCGGATCTGGACTGGTGGTAACGCATAGCAGCTACTACCGCCCACCTCAAGACACACTCCCAAATCAAAGGTGCACCCAATCAAATCACAAAGTAATATAATGGTATCGAAGAAATGTGCCCAATAGGAGGAGCGACCTCACTTGGCCCGGCATGGCTCCTGTTTTAGCCACATCAAGCTACTCACGGGAGTCAGGGCTGTGTTAATACCTCATATAGAATCATCGCCAAACCATCCTACTTCTTCTGGAATCTCCACCACGTACACAGTTGTTAAAGTGGTTTTCGGTATTGGGAGAGAGTATGACAATATCCGATCCCGATCTCTTTAACAACCAAACGCTTATTTCATACCGTGGTCATTTTATATAATCACTTTTATAACCATTTCAAACAGTTCATACTTCATATCAAATATCATATTCATTTCAAAACCATATCACTTTCTAAATCAATATTCACTTTCGAAGTCATATCCACTTTCGAAATCATATCACTTTAAATCATATTTACTTCAAAAATCATAACCATAAAATAGGTTAAACTATCATACCAAAATATTTGCATTTAAATCCATTAATCAAAATCATAACAGTTCCAACTTAAGATTAAAATATATATATTTAAAATAGTTTATAATTAAAAATAGGTTATAAATTAATATATATATATATATATCGAGAATAGTTCAAGTTAGAATTGTTTCTTCCAATTTCACAAATCAATTCAAATCAACCTTAGTTCCAAAATTCAATATAAATCAATCTCAGTTCAGCAATTTCAATTAAAAAGGTTAAATTCAAATTCTCATTAAACCATTTTAAGTTATATTGATTTCAAAATCCAAAGTTGAACTTCAAATTTAAATCACTTCCAATTTAATAGGTTTCAAACTTTAATATTCAAACAATTCACAATAACTCAATATGATAAATTTATGTTTCAAAGTTCAACTTTAATTTAAATTAACTTTGTAAATATTCATTTTATCATTTTTATAAGCATTAAATAAAATCCCATATTACAAATTTAAATCCAAATTAAATATTAAATATCTAAATTTAATTTATTTAATTCGGAAATATTCATTTAATCACCTTTTATGAACATTTAAATAAAATCTCAAATTCAAACTTAAATCAAATTTAAATATTCAATTTCAATTTTTATTAAATTTGAATATTTTTATTTAATCACCTTAATCAAAAATAAAGTTATAAAGTTAAAAAATCATATTCTTAAAATCTCAAAATCAACAAGTTCAAATCAATTCTTATTTATATCCAATTCTTAAACAAATAATATTTCAAATCAATTTCAATTTATCATTCCAACCATACTTTATTAAATTTATTACAAAATCTATTTTTAAAATATTGATATAATTTTATATAAATACTTGAACATATTATATATATATACTAATTAAATTAAATTTTATTAAATTAAATCTTATGATTAAATTTTATTTTATATTAAATCTTATTTTATATATTTAAAAATAATAAAATTATAAGTAAATCTTAAAATTTATATTTTCAAAACTAATTTATAAATTTAAAATTTTCAAATATATAATTTTTAAAATCTAAATTTTACATATATATAAAAATAATATATATATATATATTATATTTTAAAAATCAATATCTATTACAATCCATATATTTCCTTTCAAAACCATGGAAATCATTTTCAAAAATTGACCAACTGTGTCCGTATATAGTTTTTTATCCTATGGTCAAGTGATACGGTTATTTATCATTTCAATCTGTAATATTTTAATATTTACGTGTATATATCATTTCAATCCGTAATCCCAAAAATTTTAAAAAAATAAAATCGCTTGGGTTTATCATTTCAATCCATAACGATTTTCCTAAATCTACAAGATCATTCGGGTATGTATCTTTTCAACCCATAGGGAATTTCTAACTATCAGGGAACTTGTAGAGTGAGAACAATATGATAACAATATAACGTATCAACAACAAGCATATATCATAATTGGCAATATAACATATATATAACAGGTTATTGGTGTCAATACTATCAATTAGCATAGGTGAACAAATGAAAATAATAACATATCATGTTTAACGATTAAATAACTAACAATTTAAATTTAACAACATATTTTAATCGTCATTTCATATGAATTGAATCTACTAAATATAAGAATGTTAATCGTGAGTGATTACTCACCTTTCAAGGATATAGAACAACGAGAAGCTACGAATTTTCGAATTACGAACTCTACGACAAATCCAAAGCAAAGCAAAGCGAAGCTGGCATGATCTTGAACTCGATGGATCCGATGAGACAAATATATATCGCTATGTATTTAGAAATCTAAAATTTAAAACACGTATTTAAAAATAAAAATCTTTATAATATATATATTTGAAAATCAATATTAAATTTAAAACAAATATAGAAATTAAATAAAAATCTATATATATACATATATATGTTAAAATCATTGTTTCTTAAACACATCAAATAACATCAACATTTCTATATATATTTTAAATCAAGATATATATATATATATATATATATGTATATATATTTTAAAGTCTAAATACATTTCAAAATCAAAATACCTATATATATAATATTTTGAAAAGTAAGAACAGATTGAAATAGTATAAATGTTATATATTTTGAAAAGCAAAAACATATTGAAAGAGCAGGGAGATGGGATGAGCAGCTTCAGCGAGGGGAGGGAGACTGCTTGGTTGGTTGTCACGTGGAAAGCTGGTGAGGAGCGGTGGCGCTGTGGCAGTAAAAAGCGGAGAGCAGTGGCGGTTGTGGAAAGTGATGGTCGCGGCAGGTGAAAGGTGGGAAGTGACGAGCTATGCTCCAGGGAGATGAGCAATTTTTTAGGCATAAGCAGGCTACAAATTTTGCATGGAGAGGAGGCCACGTTCGGCTACAGGTGCAGCCGTTTAGTGATGTGTGGTGGAGCGATTGCCGTGGTCTGGTGGTGAGAGGGTCGGAGGTGAAAGGGCTTTCGATGGAGGAAGCTTGTTGGCCGCCACGGTCAGGGCGGAGCAAGGTACTTGGGGAATTGGGTGGACTGTCTGGTCATGCTGTAGAGCAGGGATGGTGGATGGCGAGTGGCTGTGTGTGTTGCTTGTCAGGCGAGGTGAGGAGGTTGACAAATGATAAAGGGGTGGTTGCAGTTTCAAGTGGACAAGGCGGGGTTTGGATCTGTTGTAGGTGAGCAAGCGGGCGTTAGGTTGATGGAGCAAGTGCGGCCGCAAGCAGTGGGTTCGGGTCAGAGTTTGCAGATAGTGGGCGAGCAAGCTTCGGGCAGAATATTGAATAAGCAAGGCCCCCTTTGAGCAAAATGATAGCAGCAGTATCAATAAAAACATATTATATAAAAAGAAAAATTCTCGAGGCAAATAGGGTAGTGACTTGTAGAGAGAGGCGCGGATTTCTAGGCTTCAGATCAAAATTCGCTTTGAATTTTTTTTATGTGGCCGAACAAAAGGGGAGAAGAAGGAACAAAATGAAGGGACACAGCCAATATATTGAAACCAATGGAATATTGAAAGTCAATACGTGAATTCAAGGAGATAATAATGGCTAGTGACCATTCATTATCTCACGGTTGTACAATTGAAAGGACATAGAACACCAAAAAGGTTCAAATGGGTACTGATACGGCTAACCGTTTCACAGATTTTGCCGTACACCAGACATCGGAAAATATACTACAGTGAACAGCACGACGAGACGAATAGAATGGTACGTAGATATCGACGACACCACAGTCTTTTCAAAAGATTTTCGCTGCCAAAATGCTGCTAAACAGTCAAAAATAAGATAAACGGAGCTAGAATAGTCCAAATTTGGCGAAACGAAATATGACTTCTCTCTTAGAAAATGATTTACAATTTTATTATATAAAAATATTTTGAAAATATTAAATTTTCAACAACTTAACTAATTTAAATCTTAATTTTGAAATTTCACAAATAAACTAACTTTCATATTTATCAACGAAAATCTATCATTTGCCATGTTTGAATAGACGCATACCAAATATCAAAATTTCATTGCTAAATTTTAATTATTTATTTTCACCAAAAATTTAGTTAATTATGTTACAAAAATCGTTAGAATTTACGGATCGTTACATATTTGCTAAACCTTTAAATGAAAATATTTTTCTTAAATTAAGACGTGAACTTGGAATTATGTCATTACATGATTTATAAATTGATGATAAAGTGTAAATAAAAGGTTATAAAAAAAATTGATCACAAATTGGAGCTGATAGCACTTGATCTCTACACTCATGGGAGATAGACATATGACTTTCCAGTCTTCTATTTTTTATTTGCATTAAGTTCTTTTCTCCTTTCTATTTTATATACGATAATAATTATATTACATTTTTCACCTTAGAAAATTATAACATAAAGATACTAAAAAAATTGGCTGAAGTTTAAAGAATAATGTTAACCAGAAAATTTCAAACTTCAGAAATAGCAAATGAAGTTAATATATATATATATATACACACACACATACATGAAGAGAATGTTTTTAAATTCATATAGAACAAACAACCATCCACTTCATCTTATAAAATGTCATCTCAAGAAAATTCCGACCTCTCATCAATTGCATTCCACATTCCAATTTTGGATTCATCTAATAAATCTACTCATGTGTATGTTCCAATAAAGATTACTCTATCTCCTAATCACCATCCAGATATACACCAAATGGCAAAAGAGCTAGAAGAAACTTATAATTTGGATCACCTTCTACCAAGGAGAAAATCGAGGATATTCATCACTACCAGCATGAAACTTTAAGTATACAACATGAGATGCATTATGAGCAAAAACGCCGGACGTTTAAATTTTCTTGAACAATTTGCTCTAAAATTCTGTAGAACTCCTAAACAAGGTGTGCACAATCCATCTCCTCAACAACTTCAAGTATCTTCGAATTCTTAGGATTAAGCTGCTCTTATTCAATGTAATACTTGGCCTCCTACTAATCCATTATGAGATGACACCAAAGTTAAACCAAGCTCGTTCAAAATTTCCTTTTCAGATGAATCCAAGACCTCTGTAAAATAAATTTTATGTTTGCATAAATTTATGTTCATAAAATTGTTATTGTAATTTGTATATATAATACGTTTGTTGAAATAAAATTATATTTTTAATATGAGAATAAAGATCCCAAACAAATATATATATATGGCATACATTGATAACCAAAATAGAAATTACTAAAAATAGGCTAACCAAACAAAATTCAACAGATTCAGCCATCTAAATCTAAGGATTCGGACAACTGAATATTCATACGTATAAATGTTTACCCAGAATTCAGCTGACTGAACCCACCCCTTCAGCCGGCTAAATCGTACCAATTTTTGGTTGTTATCTTGCAGGTTCAATCATACCAATTTTCAGCCGATTGCCCATAAGCAATTCAATCGGCTGTTTAAATTATTTATGTTTTTTATAGATACACACATTTTTCAAAGTTATAAACCAATCTACACTCCTACTTTATATCAGCTACCCACTCATTCACCCTCTATCCATCTATTCACTCTTCAGAATCAAAAGAAAAAACCTTAAATTCTCCAAATTCGAAGTTCAATTTCTCTTCTCCTTCAACATAAAAATGCCACCAAGATCGAAATGAACAAAAGAATCATCTGCTGGTCCTTATCAGAGCCAAATTAGAGCATGGCTCCACAATGATACGGCTGTTAATCGATTCAATAGCATGAAGAATTCCAAACTCTTTGAAGGAGCTTTTATGAAATTTTCATATTTTAATGGGTATGCTATTAGAGAATTGGCGGAAGCGCATGGTTTCAATTCTCTTATTAGGTATGACGCTAATAATGTTAAAATTTATCCTCTATTGATCAAGCTTTTTTACATTAATATGAATATAGACTACCACAATCCTCAAAACAAAGACGATTGTATTTGGACTTTGGTCTATGGCGTTAAAATTTACTTACCTTTACAAAGATTAGGACATATTTTAAGATGTCCATCCGATGGTTTGGACATTGAAATGGTTGATGTTAATATGTGTGAACGTGACGAAGTGTCACATAGATTTTTGTCCAATGATTTAACCGAACTAAAATCAAGTGCTTTATGTCCTAAAGCAAGAATTATTCATCGTGTGCTCGTACGTTCTCTTTAACCATGTACCAGAAGCTATGAAAAGGTTTATAAACATGACTTCCAAGCACTCTATGCTATTTATTCCTCTCAGAGAGTTAATTAGGGAAAAATTATTTCAAATGAATTTATTAATGTCAATCATAGGAGAAGCTACAAAACCATTCATTATGGAGCTTATATAATGCGGATACTACAAAATTTGGAGTTCCTTTGCCCGATTCTGACTTCATGACAATAGATGAGCTTAACTCCAAAACCCTTAGTCTCATGGGTGTTCCTAAGTGTGCCAAGAGTTAATAAATCATTAGTTTTCAAGAATGGGTCACCAGCCGCAATCAAGGAATTCCACAACCTTGTGAAACGAATATTGCATCTTCTTCTCAAGACCCTTAACAAGAAGAAGAGGATGACGAAATTCATGAACTAAATATTGACGTTCCTCCTAAGCAAGTTCTTATCATGTTATCTCTGAATCAAAGCAAACTCAATCGATGTTTAGCCAATGTTGAGAAAAACGTTTCCAAGACAAAAAAAAGCTAAACCCCATAAAATGTTTTTCGAATAAAATTTGGGAAAAAGTTTCTTGTTTCGAATCCACTTCAAAGGGTATTCTTGAAAATCCAACACCATTTACTTGGAAAACCTCGGAGGAAGAAGGAGAGGAAGAAGAAGAAGGAGGCAAAGATTGATTTGGTATGCTTTTCATAATTATCTAAACTCTATTTTTTATAACTACTTTGTTTTAAGCACAAATTTACGTACTCTTTGTTGTGCTTCTATGATGTTTAATTCATGACAATATGTTTTATGATTATTTTGTGTGACATGTTTCTATCTTGAAACTTTGGATTGTTTATGTGTTTGTGGTATTTTCTTAAATCAATACTATCATTTTCTATGTGCAATGTCTTTATGCAATATTTACCTATTTTATTTCTCATATCAACTAGTTGTTTTCCTTTTTGTCAATGACAAATGGGAAGAATAAGATTGATAGGGGGAGTAACCAGTCAGGGGGAGAAAAATTAATTTATATATTTAAAACTTACATAGTTGTCATCATCAAAAGGGGGGATAATGTTAGAACCTCGAATTTTAATGTTTTCATTGTGACAACTATATAAGTAAATTATACGAACTAACCAAGTTTGTAGGAGAAGATAATCAAAAATATATGAAGACCAGATTCTATAGTGTTGCTATAATGTTTTTGTTAGGCATAGAGTCAGAGTCTAGATGTAGATAAATGTTAAAATCTCTCTAAAGTGGTAAACACATACACTCACAACAAAATATTAGCAAAACAAAAGAACTACATAAAAACATTGCATTCAGCCGCTTGAATGACCCCTTTTAGCCGAATGAACACTGTACATGTTCATAAATATATATATATATATATATATATATATGAACATTCAATAGGATGATTTATAATATTCAGACGGCTGAATTGTCTCTATTTTGCACTAATTTCTTACTATTTTAAATTTTACTCGCAGTCGTCTGAAATATTTAATTCAGACTGCTGAAGATTCATAGCGACTAGTTTTTGAAAGGGTGCTTCTTTTCAATGAACATTAACAATACTTGATTCGAAAGACTACTTCTATATTTCTTCATGGTTGCTCTACGTGAACGTATATAACCTTTTAATTTCTATAAATTGTAAAGAAATCAAACATCTAAATTTCATTCAACTTTCTTAATTCTATCCATTCTTGCTATTTATACTCAAAAGCATTCTAAGCACAAGAACTCTATTTGATTATTTATATATTCAAGTTTATTCTTGTTTAATTAAATAAACTTCCTTTATTCACGAAATACACGATATACCACAAAGGAGAAGATTATAGGAAGGGTGTACTCTAAAGACTTACCAGTGCTATTCAAAGAGCATAATTAGTCAGATATTTCTTTATTATTGAAGTCCTGTTCGGCTACTCAAGCGGTTAAAAGTTCTACTCTATTGCTTAGGCAGTTGAAGTCATGTTCAGTTGCTCAGGTGGTGTAATAACTATTCCTCAAGGTTAAGAGCAGGTTGATAGGTGAATTCTAGAAGGAGTCTAGGACTGGACATGGAACATGAAAGTTTGAACTAGTATAAAAATTCCTGTGTCATTTACTTTACCGCTTTAATTTTTTACTTACATTCTATACGAGTAGATAAATTGATTAATATTCCATATTATATGATCCATAGTTACTTTCATTTGATTCCTTTCATTTTTCATGATTACTGATCTCGGTCTGGAGCTATCTAAGCCGTTGATTGTTGATACTTATTGAAATACTTTTGAACTCGGTAGCTGCTCGGCTGAGCTTATTGTCTTAATTAGACAAGGGTCTTGACCTTAATCGTCATCTTTGCTCTTGTTTTCGGATCTCGTGCTCTTGGACAATGAGCCTAGTGCCTGAGCTCTCGGTAGAAACCATATAATGGGGCTCGGAATTACAAGCCAAGGAGCTTTACTTTCGAATATTCGTAATTTGTGCTTGGTAAATTATGGTGTAACAACCGATGTCCATCTCTGCTGCAGCTATCAATGCTGCATGTTTTGTATAAGCTACAGTAATGCCGCTAGTATTACTTTAAAGATAAAGGTAATATGGCAACAATGCCGCATATTTTATATCAGTTATAGTAATGTCGCTATTATTGCTTTAAGGGTAAATTTATTATGGCAACTATGTCATATATTTATATCGACTATAGTAATACATCTAGTATTGCTTTAAAATAAAGGTATTATGGCAATAATGCCGCATATTTTATATCGGCTATAATAATGCCGCAAGTTTTCACCATGGTTTCAAACAATGCTACATGCTTCTTATTTGACGCCATAGCTGATGGCGGCAATGCCGCAAGTAGTAGTTCCGGCATTATTACTTTAGGCAGCAATGCCGCATATAACCTTACTTTCGACATCGGTATAAATGGCAGTGATGCCACCTATTTTCTATATCGGCTTAAAAGATATTAATGACACTATGATATCGACGCTGAAGGTCATCAATGTTGGCATTCCCATATTTCGAAGTTTTAAAGCTTTATGCTATGCAAACCAAAAGACTATGTCACTTATATTTGGCAACCTATATATTTATAAATCAGATGTTTTAACATGATATTGATGTAGAAGGGTTGCAATAACCCATGCCGGCGATACTAATGCTGCACTTCATCAATTTAAATGGTTGCATTATATTTGGCTTCATTGCCTAAGGTTTAGAGTTGTAACAACCTCTAGATGGTTCCGAAGCTCATCAAAGCTATTTTATAAAAGCATGTATCTTGACATAATATTTTTTAAAAAATAAAGGGCTGTAATTTCCTTGTTTTAAGTATGATTTCAAGGGTTAAATAGTTAATAAAGAATTATGTTTTTAAGGAAATAAAGAGGGTATTTAACCCAGAAATTTACTAGTAAAATTATTGTTATTATCACTACTAGATAAATTGTAATAGGATAAATTGACTCAAGGATTAGAGAATAAAGATCCAGATAATGGGAATGGTGTAGAGTACCGCCCTATACTTCAACTGTTAGCCCTTAGTTGATATTAGTCCATAATTCCAGTGCGTAGGGCTTTGTTAAGGGTAAAACTAAAAGTAGGTTTATGCATAGAAAGGAATCTATAACTTAGATAGGTTATCGGTTGGCCTGCAAAACCATTAGGTTCATAGTGTGCTTAGCAAAACTATGAGATTGACAGACAGTCAGGTTAACACTATGTTAACCCGCCTTTTGACCAGGTAGTATATGGGTGGATTTAACTAAATGAATTTCGTAATCACCAAGGCAGGAAGCCTAGAGTGGTGATTTAGGTTCAAAAATCTAGTATAACCAAGGCTATGGATGATAGTCAAGCCGATTTAGATGAATGGTATTCCAAAATAGGCTAAGTATGGATTGGTGCTTCCCCTAGATAGGGGATCGGTACTTATCCCTTCCCTTACGCAGGGGATCAGTATCACTATTGCTATGGACACTTAACTTAGCAGCTCAACTCAAGGAAATCGATCGGTATCTCCAATTTTCACCTAGGCAACATTGTAGAACAACTCAAGAAATATGAAATAAACATCAAGGAGGACCCTTGAGAGGGATTGTTGGACCCTACTCCCCTATCTTGGGGATCGGCACCGATCCCCTTATAAGGATTGACACTAATCCCAAAACGTGGGTCCAGTGTGGCCCATTTTTGGCGAGTGGGGTCGGCCTGGTCTCGAGGTCTTATAATCGAGTTTTCGGTTGGATATTTGCACGTCTTCCCCTATAAATACAGCGGGCATGAAAATCATTGGGAACTTCTTTCTGGCTCTCTTCTTTCACCATTATTACTATAAGGCTATCATCTAGACTGTAACTATAATCTACGGTATAATAATAGGAAAATTGATGGGGTGGACGTAGGTCATAGTCAGCCGAACCACTATAAAACTTTATGTGTTCATTTCTTTCAATTTTATTTTGTTGTTCTTCATATTTTATTCTTTACTTCATTCTGTTTGGAGTTGGTTATTGAACATTTTAGTGCTTTCATACTGTTTAGGGTGTTGGCACCATTTTTGAAGTCAACATTTTGGTGCATTCACTGAGAATACATGCACCTGTGGATTTAGAAGCTTGAATCTCTAATTTGGAAGCTTAGATACTTGGATCTAGTAAGAAATGGCTAAGCAATCCATAAGAAGGTTTTTGGCAAATAGGAGTTACCATAGAGGAAGTCAAGAAGCATCCTCAGGAGCTGAAGTTAATTAACCCTCCGTCTACATTACCTGGAACGACTTGGAGGCGATGATGGATGCAATGCACGAGAGGATGATGAAGAGGCAAGAGGAAACGATGTAGAATTTCCTTAGGAATGTTGGATGGGTAAGAGCGGTACGAGCCACTGACAATTTGGATCATGGACTTGGAGTAGTAGGAGTTGTAGAAAATCAAAATGGGGAGCATGTAAATGGAGCCAACAAGTAGAAGATTGGCGGAGCAACCGGGGGTAGCCCTTGGCCAACATTTGGGGACTAACACTGATCCCCCAGTGGGGTCAGTACCGACCCCCAAGGCTTAAGACATGCCCTAGGGTTAGGTTGGTTTGGATGTTGTTAGGCTAGTAGTCGATGATGTGCATGTTGATGCAGATCAAAATGCGATGCACGTTCTGAGGAGTATGTTCCAGAATACCCTCGTGGAGTCGAGAGGTAGGTTAGTAATATAAATTGGAGGCCACCTATGGATGAGAACGAAAGGGTTGCTGAGTAGGTATGTCAGGTGATGAGAGGCAGATTACCCACTAGGAGTATTAAGGATGTCAATCGGAGTCCGTTCGCCCCGAATATCGGGCAAGCTAGGAACCACCGGAGTTCAAACTACTAGCATAGAGGTGTATGATGGAAAATCAGATCCTACAGTGCACTTGATGAGGTATATCTGGTATATGGAAGTGCTGGGTTCATCGGAGGAAGTCATTGCAAGACGTTTTCATTTATACTTGAAAGAATTAACCGCGCTTTGGTTTAGACAGGCATAGAATGGCTCAATCTAGACATGGAATGGACTGGTGGATAGGTTTATGAAGCAGTTGTGGATCCAAAATTTGCAGCCTAAGAATGTCATGAAATTTACGACACCAAGGCAAAGGACAGGAGAGTCCCTGAGCAGTTTCCTCATATGATTTAATGCGGTAGTTGCTTCGGTGGATCGATCGGATCCATCAATGGTCTTAATGGCGGCAGTATCCGGGATTACCGATGGGACAGACTTTAAGGTTGCACTGGAATAGGATCCATTAATGGATCCTAGGGAATTTTACCATGAAGTAGAGGGGTTCCTATAGTGGAAGGATGCATAGACCGAAAAACAAGAAGTAAATGATATACAAGGTGAAGGACCATCTATAGAAGAGTCCAAGAAGGATAAGGGTAAACAAAAAATGGTTGATGGATATGATGGATTGAAAAGGCAAAGGAAAGAACGAGAGCTGAAGTTCTCCTCTTATTCAGATTTGATGGAAAGCTTGGAATGGATTTATCTGGACACAAGGGGGCAACTCCCCTATCGGAAGCCGGTAAGGAGGGATCCTACGGAGTGGAAGCATAGGTTTGGAAAATACCACATATTCCATGAATTGGATGGGCATACTACCAATGATTTAGGCACCTTCGGGATATGGTTTAGGAACATGTTAGGAATGGCAGGCTGCCATAATATGTAAGGAATTGGAAAGCGGGGATGGAACAGGAACAGCCATCATCCGCAACAAATCGGAGCAAGGCCGGCTCAAGTGCATAGATCGTCATCTCTGGATCAAGATGGCATGAACCAAATAAATAATAAGCTCTATATTAAACGGCTAAGTTACTTACACATGTATGGGATCACGAGCGGTCCTTAAGCATGCTCTGAGATGGCAAAGAACCGCCATGCTCGTAGAGGCAATACTTAGATTTTTTGGTTTTTTGGTTGTTTGAAATTCAATGGATCTTAAAACACTTGAATCTGCATTAATGTAATGAACAAAAAAGGTCGTGGTCGTCCCAACCAGAGAGATAGGGCTATAACCGCAAGGTCGGTCCCTTCATTGGAGAGCGACGGGATGGATTCGTATATCATGGATTAAACTTCAACCAGAGAGTCGATGCCAGAGAAAGGAAGTCAGTAATTAATTGATCGCATTATGTCCCTGACCGGAGAGTGGGGGACCGGAGTGCAAGAAGTGAGTTGCTTTTCCGAAGAGTGACAGGATCGACTTACTTATCACTGTTCCCCCTTTCGTCGGAGAGTGACAGGATGAGATCCAACAAGGGTCTAGAGAGACCATGATTGGCCTAGGAAGTCCAAGACATCGCGTTATATTCATGGACACTGAACTGGAGTGCAAGAACTAATGCCGCTTCACCGAAGAGTGACACGATCAACTTACTTGTCTTTGTTCCCCCTTTACCGAAGATTGACAGGATGAGGTCCAGTAAGAGATCGGAGAGCCTATGATCGGTCCAAGAGGATTAAGACATCGCTATATTCCCCCAAAAGGGTCAAAGTACTGGGAGTGTCACTTCGCTAGAGAGTGATAGGATCAACTCACTCTTCGCTAAGTCCCCTCATGGGAGAGCAAGTGGATCAGTCTTTGTAAGGGTCCGGAGAGACCATCAAAGGGTTCGGAGAGATCATGAACTTGGATAACGATTTAAAGAGATCGTCGATTGGCTTACTAACTTCTAGGATTTCAAACGGTTATGGATTTGGATGTTGACTCAAAGAGGTAATGGATTTGGCTAACGACCCAGAGAGGACGAGGATTTGGATAACGATCTGGAAAGATCGGTGCTTGGGATTTGGCAAACAATCCAGTGAGATAGTGGATTCGGTTACCGGCTTTGTATTGATATGGACTTGGCTAAGGAATTGGAATGGTTTCAAAACTGATTACTGACTCGGAGCAATCGTGGGTTTCCCTAACAATCCAGAGAGATTGAGGATTCGGCATGCAAAAACTAACTCCCAGGAAAATATGGGACAGCTTACAGCAATTTGGTTGGGCAAAGGATTGGATTTTGGATTAGAAATTATAATTGTCGATGGATTGTGGATTTTAGACTTCCGACTTGTGGTAACTCAAAACACACCTTCCTGCCGCAAGGCATGTTTTGTGGGGCAAGTTTAACCCACCTTTTGAACAGGCAGTATATGGGTCGATTAACTAAGCGAATTTCATAATCAATAAGGCAGGAAGCCTGGAGGGGTGATTATTAGGTTTGAAAAGCAGGTGTAACCAAGGCTATGGATGATAGTCAAGCGGTTTAGACGATGGCATCTCAGAGTTGGCTAAGTATGGATTGGTGCTTCCCCTAGGCAGGGGATCGGTACTAATCCCTTCCTCTATGCAGGGGATCGGTACCTATCCCTTCCCCTGTATAGGGATTGGATCGGATCACTTTGGCTATGGACACTTAACTCACTAGCTCAACTCAATGGAAACTGATCGATGTCTCCATTTTCATACTATTTAGGATATTGACGCAATTTTTGACATCAACACACTACGATGATTGTTATTAGATGGACAGTCTACTCTATTTCTTACAGTGAGTTAGAGAATTCTGGTATATCAGTAGGCCCGAGTCAGCCGTATAGGTTTGTAGTAACCCTAGGAAAACTATGAAGTAAAGATAGACAATTAGTTAATTTAGACAAATTAGTCAGGATTACCCATGTAGCATGCATGCATTTAATTATCTTGTGTTTGTATAATCATTGTGATCGCAGGAGCAAGATTGTGATAGCCATATTATTAGAGGATGCTAGTGAGGGGAAAACCCATTCCACTCAACAACATGGTCTCACTAGATATCTATTATCGAGATGGCATATTATTATTCACACCATACTTTTTGTCTGACCCAAAATTTTAGTTTTTCCACTTTAACTCTCAGGTACTCAACTGAGTAGTTCAAGAGTAAGGTTTCTAGATTTCCAAGTTTTAGGTTTAACAAATAAAGCTTCTAAAGACATGCAAGAGGCAGAGCTAGCTATATAGGAGTCTATTATGTCCATTGTGTTATCATTTTGTTTGAATGTATGTAATGGCTGAAGTTGTATCTGTTTAGTAGTAAACTCTGATCAATTAAGGGAGCATCTTCATATATTGCTCCTGGAGTATTTGTACTAATTATATTTTATTTGAATCTGGGCAACATTTTGGGATTATGTAATGAATATGAAAATCAATTAATGAAAATTTTGTTTTGAATTTTTTTCATATTTCTGTGCTTCTGGTGTTAATGATACTATTAATTGACCTCATTTTGTCATTGGAGAATAATACTATTAATGACTGCAGCATCAGTAGCATTTATTTCCGGGTCTTAGAATAGGGGATGTTACAACTTGGTATCAAAGCAAAGGTTTATGTAAAAACCAAAAGAATTTTGAACTTTAAAAGGGGTTTTAAAAACATAATCCAAATGAATCTGAGAATAAGATTAAGGCATGGGATAATGCTATCATAATGTATTTGTAATTGTTATATATACGTATGTATCCTATCTCTATTCTTTACACTCTCTTAGACCATCTTCTGTATCTTATTATGGTTCGAATGTAGGTTTAAGGAAAGTAATATATGGAGGCAGGAACCAAAAAGTGAATCTCAGTAGAGGAAGCACCATAACCAATGGAAACATCAGGCCCAACACTATGAGGAATCCATGTCGACAAACAACTATTAATGTAGGGTTGGTACCCCACCGGTAGATATGGGGACTACGTATCAGTTCTTTGTCAACATAATGCAAGTTGGAGTTGCAACTGGATTAGTTGGTGATGATGTTGGAGGAGAAAATACTGAAGTTCATGTTGTCAACCACTTTGTTGTTTTGGGTCAAGATTATGGAGAACTTGGAGTAAAGCCATTTATTAGAACTAAGGATGCTATCAAAGTAGAGAACTGGTTGCTTCATTGTGAAGTGATTTTTGTTGATTTAGGTCTGAATGATGAGCAGAATGGAGGTTAGCTTCTTGATAATAGCAAGGAGCTGCATTATACCGTGGGAGTACCAAAAGAGAGCTTGACTTGGGCGGAGTTCGGAAGGAGATTTGAGGAGAGATTTTTGTCTGAAATAGCCAAGCCAATTTTACTTAGAAAGTTTGCTTAGTTTAGAACAAGGTGATATGTCTATGCCTGAGTATGCGACTAAGTTGCGGAGCTGTCCAGAAATGGATATGCAACTATGGATACTGTGATTAAGAGTAACAAGAAGTTCAACAGAGGATTGAAACCAGAGCTTTCCAGAGCAACATTACCGCATCTTAGAGAATGCAGTGATGTAATAATGGAGATAGCATTGAGGAATGAAGAGATGTTTGCATTGTTTAGTAATAAAAAGCCAACAAAGACTCAAGATGGTTCAAGAAGAAAAGGAAGATTTTTCAGAAAAAGGGAGCTCGAAAGGAAGGAGCTGCTAAGAAAGGAAAAGCTAATGTTGTTTGTTACAATTATGACAAGAAAGGGTACTTCGCTAACGAGTGACGTTCTAATGATTAAAAGAAGGTCATTGAAAAGAAGAACATCAAGTGTTTCTACTGCGACCAAATAGGGTATTACAAGAATAAGTGCAGAGAACCATCTAAGCCTGACAAAGGAAAAGTGTTTGCTTTGGAATCATCTGCCTTAAGATCAACAGTGGAGGAGAAAGAAAATTTTATGATGGGAGTGCGCTTTTGATTCATGGCATACCTATTAGAGTATTGTTTGATATTGGTGCATCACATTCTTTTATCTCTTATTGTTTGGTAGATAAGCTTAGTTTAAAACCATCTTACCTTGTTACTTCATTAAGGGTTGCCAATCCGATAGGAGGGTATGCAACTTTTGGAATAAGATGTGACTATTTAGATTTTTATTTGTTAGGTCATATATTCGCTTGTAGTTTGCGTATGTTTGATTTTATGGGCTTTGGAATTATATTGCGCATGGATTGGTTAAGCATATATGATGTTAGGATAATTTGCCAAGATATAAAAATATCACTAAGACACCCTAATAGTAGCGTACAAATTATATACTTGGTAGAGAACTCGAATTTTTATGTTTGTGTTTTATTGGATGCAAAGGAGAAGGAAGAGGAGTTGAACTTTGTTATCCCGCCTTTTGGCAAGACCGTGACACCAAGGACTTGACTAGATACCGGTGACAGGTCGTCTCGGAAGTCAGTTACATGTAAGGATCGCTACGGATATCGATGAAATTTGTTCAAGTCCGGATCGTGCTACAATTGATAAGGCACGTCAAGCAAAGCCGTGTAAGCCAACGTTCCAAGTTTCGGAGCAATCCGAGTTCGTATGCTCAAGCTATCGTCGTTGGAAAATAGAAGAAGTATGCTTTAGTTCGAATCCATCTACGGTTCGAATCCATAAAGCAAGTCCTTGCTTCGAATCCATTTTCCCAGAGCCTTGCCTCGAATCCCTCCTCCAAATGCCCTTGGTTCGAATCCATCAGACTGACTCCCTGCTTCGAGTCCACAAAGGAAGTATTCTTCGAATCCACACAGTTGAGAAAGCTTCGAATCCACCATCTTCGAGTCTGTCCCATTAGCGCAGTTCCATACCCATCAGGCTACGATACAACCTAATCGGTTCGAATAGCATTCCATTTGATCGATTCGAAGGAGCATTCCTTCGAATCCCTCACTTCGAATCCATTAGGTTGGAGCGCCTGAAACCCAGGGGTTTGGCCCAGAATACTCGGAGGAAGTGGAGGACTGACTCGAAGCGCACGCATGCAAAGAGGATCGATTCGAACGGATCAATGAAAACAGATCGATGTGAACGAATCGATTCGAAGGAATCGATTCGAACGACTTCAGATGGCGGAAGATTCCAACTTGAATCGATCATATCTCAAGATCTACAAATCCAAATGACATGAAATTTTCACAGAAGCTTAAGCACATGATGAAGAATGTTCACACCAAATTTCAGCTCGATCGGATGATTTCTTGATCGATTCGAACCAAGGGTCGAATCAATCCCAAAGTGGGCCCGGATCTCCAGATTTCGGCCATGTGGGCCCCCTGACGTACCAGAACTGGTCTCCCCTCATTTTAGGCGAAATATCAGCCTCCTACACCTATAAATAGAGCCCCTGGTCATTTAGAAAAGGGGTCGAAGAATTCTAAGTACTGAAGAGCGCCCAGATTCTGCCAGATCTACTCCAGAACACCGCCGCTGCTTTAGATTGACACTTAGCATTTGAATTCAGTTGTATTACATTATTAACTACTGTAATCTTCAAGTAATCGAGCAATAAAATCATCAAACTTCATAGTGGACGTAGGCAAAACGCCGAATCACTCTAAATCGCTTGTCTTTGCAATTTACTTTCTGTTATTTGGAGTTTTTGTTAGATAATCCACAGTTTTAATTTTCATTCTTCACTTTTATCTCTTCAAAAACTTCCGAAGAGTGTTGTGCCCATTTTTGGTACAAACAAACTCGAATTTTTATGTTTGTGTTTTATTGGATGCAAAGGAGAAGGAAGAGGAGTTGAAATCGATTTTTTATCATTAGAGAATTTGCAAATGTTTTTGAACCTTTTATAGGACTGACATCGAAACGAGCTATTGAGTTTCGAATTGATCTTGTACTTGGAGCAGAACCCATAACTAGAATGCCTAGCAGAATGACACCTAATGGGATGAAGGAGTTAAAAATGTAGCTATTGGAGTTAGAAGTAAATAATTTCATTAGACCAAGCAGCTCACTTTAAGGAGCAACCATGGTGTTCATGAAGAAATCAGACGGGTCATTAAGATTATGTATCGATTATCGTAAGCTGAATGAATAGAAGATAAAGAATTAATATCCTTTGCCAAGAATAGATGATTTATTCGATCGGTTGAGGGGAGCCAGAGTATTTTCCCAAATGGATCTGGTGATAGGGTTCCATTAACTAAGGGTGGCGGAGGACATTATTCCTTTAACGAGTGTTTAGTGATGCTATTTGGGTTGACTAATGCGCATGCTTTCTTTGTAGAATTGATGAACCGGATCTTTTGAGAGTATTTAGATAAGTCCGTGTTAGTATTTATAGATAACATCCTGATATATTCTAGGAATGAGCAAGATCATAGGACTCACTTTAGAATAGTGCTTGAGACATTAAGGCAACATTAACTAAAAGCGAAGTTTATGAAATGTCATTTTTTAAAGAAATAAGTGAAGTTCCATGGTCATGTAGTTTCAAAAAAGAGTTGTCAGTAGATCCGGCTAAGATTGAGGCTATTAATAATTGGAAGAGTCCCAGGATAGTGATCAATATAAAGATTTTTCTTGGTTTAGCTAGCTGTTACCGGAGATTCATCAAATATATTTTTTTTATAGCAGCACCGATGACTAAATTAACAAGGGAGGACGTGAAGTATATTTGTACCGATAAATGTGAGGAGGCATTCCTAAAGCTAAAACATTTATTAACCAATGCGCCCATGTTAGTTATTCTGGATGGGAATCGAGACTTGGTATTGTATACTGATGCGTGTGAAATAGGATTAGGAGCTATGTTGATGCAAAAAGGTAAAATGATTATCTACGCTTCTCGACAACTTAGACCGCATGAAGTTAGATATCGATCTCATGATTTGGAGTTGGCAGCAGTAATCTTTACTTTGAAAGTGTGGAGACAATACATTTTAAAAGAAAGATTAGAGCTATTTATGGATCATAAGTCTTGAAATATTTATACTCTAGAAGGAGTTGCATATGAGACAGTAGAGATAGTTGGACTTTATAGCAGCTTATGATTTTGGTATTAAGTATACTCCAGGGAAAGGAAATATTATTGCTAATGCACTTAGCAAAAAACATCAGAACATGGTGTTGGCTATGTTGGCAGAAGGGAAAAAATTAGAGGTGTTGACAACTTGTAGTATACGGTTAAAATCAACGACTAGTTCTAGTTAGAATACTGCAATGTTATCTTGTTTAGAAGTTCGACCAATGTTAATCGAGGGGATTGCTTCAAAGTAGAGATAAGATCTGTAGTTAGCTGAACAGATTAGAAGATTGGAAGATCAAACTGAGATTGATGATTTAAAGGATTTTAATCTTGATGGAATGGATGGTTAAGAAAGAAGGGATGATTGAGTGTTCGAGATGTTGGTGACCGAAGGAAGGAAGTTCTTAGGAAGTTTCATCGATCAAAGTTTACCATTCATCCTAGAGGAACTAAGATGTACCCGCACATGAAGAGAAGTTTCTTCTATGGAAGGTATGAAAAGGGATGTAGGCTTATGGGTAAAACAATATATGAATCGTTTGCAAGTGAAAGCCGAGCATTAGAAGCCAAGTGATTTGTTTTAGACTTTAGATATATCACTATGGAAATGAGATTCTATAACTATGGATTTCATTGACGGGTTACCAAGGTCGAATAGGGGAAATGAGAGTATTTGGGTTATAGTGGATAGATGGACAAAGAAGCACATTTCATTCCCATTAAGTCGACAAGGACGATACATCTTTTGGCTAGGTTATTTATGAAGAATATTGTCATGTTGCATGCAATTCTTAGTAGTATAGTCAGTGACAGTGATTCTTTATTCACTAACAAATTCTTGAAGAGTCTATAAGAGGTTTTAGGCACCAAGTTTAAGATGAGTACCACTTATCATCCACAAGTAGATGGGCAAACAGAAAGAATTAACAAAATCTTGGAAGATTTATTAAGAGCTTATGTGTTAGATTTTGGAGGATCATGGGAAGACTATTTACATTTAGTCGAATTTTCCTATAACAATAGTAATCGGACTAGTATAGGGATTGCACCTTTTGAAGCTTTGTATGGAAGGCCATGTAAATCACCCGTGTATTGGTTAGAGACCGGAGATAGATTAGTTCCTAGGCCAGATATGGTGAGAAAAGCCGCAGAAAAGATTGAGTTGATCCAAGCGAGAATGAAGGAAGATCGGTCTAGACAGAAAAGTTATATAGATAAGAGGCATAAAATTGGAGTTCTCGATTGAAGACCATGTTTTTGACAAAGTATCATTGATGAAGGGTGTGGTACGATTTGGAAAGTCGGAGAAATTGGCACCGAGATATGTTGGACCGTTACTATTACCGATGGATCAGAAAACTTGCTTATCGGATAGAGTTACTAAGTAGTTTAGCTGGAATCCACAATGTTTTTCATGTTTCTCATCTTAGGATGTATGTTCATAATCCAAAGACTACTACCACACTGACCAGATTGGAAGACTTAGTGGTGGAACCAGACATGACTATTGTTAGGCAACCAATCCGTATTATGGCTAGAGATGAGAAAAAGTTAACAAACAAAACAGTCAGATTAGTAAAGGTGCAGGGGAGTGACAACGAGAAAGACAGTACTCGAGAAATAAGGGCAAGATTAGAGACACTTATCCTGATTTGTTTTGATGGTATGTTTTTTGTCTATGGTTATGCTTGACGTTATGTACCTTATCGTAATTTTGAGGATGAAATTCTTTAAGGAGGGGAGTCTGTAACACCCCTAATTTTATTAAAATTATTTAGGATATATAATTAGATAAATAAAGTAAAATAATGTACAATGATAAGTATAATGAAATTTTGATAATTAATATGGGTCGTGCGTTAATCAATAAGTTAATATGATTGATTATAACTTAAATAAGAAGGAAGAATAATGTGAGGGGTAAAATAGAAAAAGGAATCTAAACCCTTCCATTCTCACTTCCTCATTCATAATCACTTCATATAAACTAAAGAAAACCAAGGCCGACCATTGATAGGAGATTTAAGGGGAGAAAAAGCCTGGAAACAGGTGGAAAGCTTAGGGGAAATCAAATCTAAACTCAAATCTTATTTCTCTTCATCAAATTAAGATGAATAATTATTACCCATCTCAATTATGCTTGTTCATTTTTAGTTTATGATTAAACCCAAATCTTATGTTTGTTATTATGCCATATTCTGAATAAATGATGATTATATGCTTATTGATAATTTATTGGATTCATTATGGAAATATTTAATAGGTT
Source organism: Allium fistulosum (assembly GCA_030737815.1). Lineage (NCBI taxonomy): Eukaryota > Viridiplantae > Streptophyta > Magnoliopsida > Asparagales > Amaryllidaceae > Allium > Allium fistulosum. Next base: position 1,184,287,421 of record CM060903.1, read on the forward strand.
TTAAGAGTGAAAACCTTGTTAACGACATCTAATTGAATTGAAGTTTGGATATTATGTCCATGACATGTTTTAGAAGTGGGTTTTTAATTTCATAATTTCCCAATCAATTATGAATTTTCTAACTGAGAAAAATGGTTTATTTTGGGTTTTAATAATTAAAAATAATTAAATAATGTTTTTCGTGTCGAAATTATTATATAGTAAAGAATATGTTTATTCTGATTTATTATGAGTTTTGGGGATTTTTCCCTAAATATTTGTGATTTCATATGAATTTATTAGGCTAGAAAATCTTAATGATTATATCAAAATAATAATATAAATTTATCGGTTTGCAAAATTATTTTGGGGAATGTAATATGATTCATAGTAGTATTCTTGAAAAGGAATTGATAAAGAACAATGGATTAGAGTTGGTGAAAAGAAATTTCTTTTTAAAGAAATAAAACAGTTTTATGTTAATTATGAGATTTCCACGTCGTATTAATCAATGCTGATGTCCATCTCTGCCACAGCTATCAATGCCAAATATTTTATATTGACTACAGTGACGCCGCTAACATTGCTTTAAAGATAAAAGTATTATGGCAGCAATGCCACACATTTTATATTGGCTATAGTAATGCCTTAATATTGCTTTAAAGATAATGGTATTATGGAAACAATGTCGCATATTTTATATCGACTATAATAATGTTGTAAGTTTTTACTACGGTTTTAGACAGTGCCGCATGCTTCCTATTTGATGCCATAGCTTAATGCAGCATTGTCGCAAGTAGTAGTTAAGAAATTATTACTTAGGTGACAATGCCGCATATAAACCTTACTTTCGACATCAATATAAATGCAATGATGCTGCCTATTTTCTATATCAATACAAACGATATTAATGACTCTATGATATTGATGCCGAAGCTCATCAATGTCGGTATTCCTATATTTTCAAGTTCTAAAGCTTTATACTATGCAAGCCAAAGACTATGCCGCTTATATTCGGCAACCTATATATTTATGTTATGCGACATAAATGATTTTGGCCCTATGGCCCTATGCTTAATAAATTAGATGCTTTAACACGATTTTGATATAGAAGGGGTGCGATAACCCATGTTGGCGATATTAATGCCGCACATTATCAATTTAAATGGTTTTATTATATATGGCTTTATAGCCTAAGGTTTTGAGTTGTGACAACCTATGGATTGTTTTGAACTCATCAAAGCTATTTTACAAAAGCATATATCTTAACATAACATTTTAAATAAAATAAAGGGCTATAATTTCCTTGTTTTAAGTATGATTTGAAGGGTTAAATCATTACTAAAGAATTATGGTTTATAAAGAGGGTATTTAGCCCAGAGTTTTTCTAATAAAATTATTGTTCTTATCACTATTAGATAAATTGTGATATGATAAATTGACTCAAGGATTAGAGAATAGAGAACCAGATAATGGGACTGGTGTAAGGTAGCATCCTGTACTTCAACTGTTAGCCCTAGTTGATAATAGTCCATAATTCCAATGCATAGGGATTAGTCCACAATTCTAGTGCATAGGGATTTGTTAATAGTAAAACTAAAAGTAGGTTTACGCACAGAAAGGAATCAGTAGCTTAGATAGGTTATTGGTTGGCCTAAAAAAACCATTCGATTCATAGTGAGCCTATCAAAACTATAAGATTGACATATAGTTTGGTTAACACTTAGATGATTATGTTTGGATGGATGGTCCATCTTCTTTTTAATGGTGAGTTAGAGAATTTTGGTACATCTGGTAGGCTCGAGTCAGCCGTATAGGTTTGTAGTAACTCTGGAAAAACTTTGAAGTAGAGACAGACAGTTAATTAATTGGGACTGATTAATCAGGATTACCCATGTAGCATGCATGCATTTAATTATCTTTATGCAACCATTGTGATTGCAGGAGCATGATTGTGATAGACATATTATCAGATGATACTAGTGAGGGGACAACTTATTCCGCTCAGTGGTGTGGTCTCACTAGATATCTATTATCGAGATGACATATTATAATTCACACCAGACTTTTTGTCTAACCCGAGGTTTGTTTTTTCCCCTGAACTCTTGGATACTCATTTGAGTTGTTCGAGGGTAAGGTTTTCAGGTTTTAGGTTTGAAAAATAAAGCATCTGAAGAAGTGCAGAAGATAGAGCTTGCTATATAGGAGTCTATTTATGTCCGCTATTTTATCATTTTGTTTGAATGTATGTAATGGCAGAAGTTATATCTGTTTAGTAGTAACCCAGATCAACTAAGGGGCATCTTCATATGTCACTCTTGGAGTATTTATAATAATCTTATTTTATCTGAGCCTAGGCAATGTTTTGGGATTATGTAATGAATATGAAGATTAATTAATGAAATTTGTGTTTAATTTTTTTTCATGTTCCTATACTTCAGATGTTAATGATACTATTAACTGATCTCATTTTGTCACCGAAGAATACAACTATTGATGACTACAGCATTAGCAGCGCTTATTTTCAAGCCTCGGAAAGGAGGAAGTTACACAGATTCCAACCTTAGTTTGCTCAACAAGTCATAGCCCAATAAACGATAGATAACTCCTTATCGATTGTACCGTGTAGAACTCCTAACCTATGATTACTTGTCTTGTCTCATTTTGACCTTAAGTTTGCTCAACAAATCAAAAGAAATTATTCACACGTACCTACCATTTTGCGATGTCCTAAGTATGGTGTATGTACCTTGAGTTTGCTCAACAAACACATATAGTTATCTTGCCTTGTCTAGTCAATATATTAATAATACTACACATAACATCTCTAGCTTAAGTTTGCTCAACAACTAGAGAGTATGCAAGTAATTTATTAATATATGAATGGTAAAGGACAATGCTTATATTAAAGATTCTTAATCTTCGATATATTTAGAGTGATATTGACTTATGGAATAATGTCTTTCTTATGAAATACCATGTGATTCAAATGTTGGACACATCAAAAATCATGCTATACATACAATTATGTATGTTTTTATTCCTTAAGTCTATTTGGGTTTCTTTAATGTTCCATCTTTGGTTTATACAGTCATATTATATAAGTTCAATTGTTATATAACTTTTATATTTCATTCACCATATAATAATTTTATGTATATCATTATATTAATTAAATCTTAATTAATTAATTAATTCTTTAATTAACTTTATGTTATTATTCCCATATAACTTTTATATTGGACATGTGTACCGTAACCTTTATAGTATATACTATAATTATGTATGTATGTATGAATATATATCTTTAATTTAATTAATTAACCTATAATTAATTTATTTAATTGAACACTTTTAATTAAATTACAATAATTTTGAAAGTATTTTTTATATATACATACATATATATTTATATTATCTTAAATGTTTTAAGATAATATAACATATATTTATATATATAATACATGCGTATATATATATATATAATTAACTTATTTAATTTATTAATCTTATTAATAAATTAGTTTTCAGACTTAATGTTTAAACTTTAAATTTTAAATTTTCAAACACTTCGAATTTTATTATCTTTTCAAACATTTTGAAAACTTATATCACTTTTATAATAAAAATGTTTCATTTTAAATTTAACTCATAAATTTAAAATCTTTACATTAATTTTTAAAAAAATTGAAAATTAGCCCAAGGCCTAATGCAAATTGGGCCTTTTCTATTAGGGGCAACCTTTCGGCTCACTTCACCTTTAAAGCTAAGCTTGGTAACCAGGTAGGACAGGGTACATGATTATTCAATTCCAATCCTAAACATTTATGGACATCGTACTAAGTAGGCAAGTTTAATTAGTTAGCCCTAATATAACTAATCTAGACCGTATGGGATTTTAGGCTCTGATATCATTGTTGGTGCGGTCCAAACCTTTTTGGGGAGACCTAGCTAGGTACCTCACGAGTGAGTTTTACATGCAGCCTTTCGATTAACACAACTATCACAAGGTAAGAAAAGGTAAGAGGCAATGCTTCATCATAAATCATAATGTGAGAACCCACTATCATGCTATTTGCAAGGATCGAACCTAGGACATCTAATGTATCGGCTAAATGTCTCAACCAACCTTGCTCTAATGCCATTGAAGATATCGGGTCAGCATGTGGTGGAGTTAAGGGTAAATTTCAAAAACATATTCCTCTTTGGATCTACTGGGCCTATGAAGTCTAAAGAGATTTTAGATCCAATCTATAAGGTGTTTTAAGTAAAATCTTTTATTTTATTTGATTGGTTTGAAATAGTTTGGTTTGGTATAAATTTAAATAAATGAGTGTATCAAATATACCCATATGTGTAGCAGTTGCTTATCAAAATTAATTTGAGAAGGAACCCTTTTGTTTCATTCTCTAATACTTGTGCAATCCTTAAGGGGATAAATAGAATAAATTGGAAAGCGAAACCTTTCATTTATCTCTCTCTAGTTAGACTGATGATTTGTTAAATTTCATTAATGGTTAATTAAACATGGTATGAAATATGAGTATATCCAAATATACTCTAACGTATATTGCATAAGTGCAACATATGAGAAGTGCACAAAAATGATGTTTCCTTTATATATGCTTTTGTTGTCCCTAGTATTATTTAAAATATATGCAAGATGCATGCATGCATGTATGCTTGCATTCATACATACATATATATGTATAATGGAGCTTACACACACACACGCGCGCCCATACATACATATAAATGTGTTAAAATTAAGTTTTACTATTTTGTTAGTTTGAAACTAAAATCAACAAATTTGAATCTAGTTTCAAAGTTAGGAACAATTTAAGATTAAAATTATGATTTTATATAAATGTCCAATTTATAAATCTTAAAGTTAATTATGCACACATACACATACATGTACAAGTCATTGTATATAGTTATTTAAACTTAAATCAGCTTTTATTTGATAAAATTTATGTTTTGGCGTATATTTTAAAATAAAGTAAGAAATTGAAGTCTAAATTTAATTTAAAAGAAAATCCAAGCGTTTTTTATATTTTGCAATTCAAGTTATGTTTATAGAGTTTTTTTTTCTAAACTTTCAAATGGAAGTATGCAATAACAAAAAGAATGTATTCAAAATAACAAACAAAAAACATATATATACAAACATTAATAAACTACATATGTTTTTTATTTGAATCGATAATTTAATTATATTATTAGTTAAAACTTAGATTTCAATCAATATTTTTATTTAAACAGCAAATTTAAAACAAAAAAAATTGATAGGACAAAGCAAGCATATATATGTATGTGTGTATGTTGAAAAGGTTCAGATCTAAACTATATAGATAAGATGAACAAATAATTAAATGTGAATATATGTGATATAGATCTAATGATGACAAGATGAATAGGTAAGCAATCAAAGTATGTCTTAAAAAGGATTCAATTAATATAACATGGTGAACATATATAATTAACCAAGATAGATCAAAAGAGGATCTAATCTATGTAACCAAATAAATAAATATTCAGATGAGATGAAATATGTGATCGATCTAAATCATATGAATAAGGTGAATGATGAATAAATGAAATTAGTATTATTACCTTGAGATGTTGCCAAGAGAATGCACCTTGAATTAACAAATCTCCTTAGAACTCCAATATCCACACCTAATCCTTCCAAGAGATGGATGAACCATTTGTATTTTATTTTATTCAATTTTTTTAAATTTGGATTGAAAGATAATGGTTTAATAATAATTATTATTAACCAAACTACTCTGGAAAGAGATTTTGACTTTGAGATGACTTCAATTGATTGTGAAACTAACCCCATATAACCGAGGAGACAAATCCTCTCTTGAATAGTGTTTCACTTCCAACACCTCCACTCAACCCACCTATAGTAGTTTGATGATTTCCATGCCATGACTTAACTATAATCAAAGTGGAGTTTTCATATCGAAGATCGACGGTATTCGCAAGTCATGAGAACTGTGTAAATTAGTCACTTCGATATTTTCTGCTTGACCTTAGATATATTAATCAATAGAAAACTGTCGAGAGAGTCATTCCATGATAATCCAAAAACTATCAATACATAACCCCTTGATGCCTCTTGTAGCCATAAGTAATACACTGTTCATCATTTGGAGAATGCTACGTACTCTAGTCTCAACAGAAGCATCAATGTCCAGTTTCGATACATCTTGACTGGGAATATTTAACATAATTTTCTTGTCATATTTGTGATATAATACTCATGGTTACAACTATTTGTAATTGTTATCACAAACACATCATTTATGGACTTTCTGGCATATGTACTTAAATTAGCTAATTAATTATTTATAACATTTTATAATAAGTATATAACAGAAAGGAAACACTTTTATTTTGGACAAGATTTGTTACCAAGTTATATTTATGTAACAAATTATATAATTGCACCTAGAGCATATTCCTAACTCTATCATTTACTCCCTTCTACATGGAGAGTAGAGAGATAAAGAAGAGACTGCCCATTTCAATGTTTTGGATAGTCACCTTGTTTGTAATATCACTTTGGATGAATTGGTGTATGGCACTGTTGTTTGTTAAATTAATTGCAATTAAGACATTTTTTGTTCCTACTAATTTATTTTGAGCTTGTTTGAATTAATTTCTTATGATTATATCATGTTGTTGATGGTTTGTTTTACTATGGTTAGTTCTACTTGTCACTTGTTGAATGTTTATTTAATTAATCTATGTCAAGCTTGTTTGAAATATTTTCTCTTAGTTGCATTATGTTATTGATTGTTTGTTTTACTATAATTGATTTTAACTATCTACTTATTTGATATTCACATATTAATTCATATTGTGCTTGTTTGTATTAATCTCTTTTGCTTGTATTTGTTGTTGTCTGTTTGTTAAAATTATTTGTTTGTTAGCTTATCGTTTATTTTGATTAGTTGTTCTTTGTTCGGTTGTTTACTTGTTCACTTGGTTGCTTATTGTTTGACATATTGTAATTGTATATTTATTGTTTGATTAAGAAAGGTGAAGAGGTTCCATAAAGATGAGTAATAATGGTTAGAAGATTTTAGTGGCTAAAGGCTTGAAGGATACATTAAGGAATTAACGATAGGCGGGAGGCCCATTATACAAAATTTTAAAAATATGCATTTCAAAAATCTATTTTTGGCTTCCATAATATTGTAAAACAAAGAGTTTCTATTTCAAAGTATGATTTTATTTCTTATATAAGACGATGTTTTCTAAAAATTATTTTTACTTGGTTTAAAACAATGGAAATTATTTTGGGAAATTATTTTATAAATTAACAGTGCACTTTTAAAAGAGAGATCTTTAAAAGGAGATGGAATCCTTGATTTTGAAATAAATATGTTTTGATAAATGTTTTACTTTTAAGATGTATTGGACCTCTCCTTGCTAGAAGGTCCCTCTTAGGTATGTTGGGTGAGTTGTCCCAATCTTTGGATGAAGGAATCATTATAGAAAATGGAACGATGATAAACGACGAGGAAAAGATGTAACACTTCAAATTGATGACTTTGGGACTTTGATGATAATGACTTTATAATAATGGAGTTGTGTTCCGAAGATGACAGCTCGATCGATGGAGTCGTGATTTTGATTCTCCATACGGGCGGGTTCTAGGAAAGGTGACCCATAGATAGAATGTTGAAAGTTTCTGTTGTGAAAAAATGGAATGTGGAATGGTTCCTTAAGGATGAATGGAAATTAGAAGGAGCAAATAAACACTCAAACAATCGTGCTAAGGGATCGTTGATACTCAAAGTGTTTTCTGATATACTCATAAGCAGTGTGGGGAAACTCATTGGGTCTTGGAATGGCCACCCCGGATAAGAGGAATGGATCTGTATACCCTAGATTATTGGAATGGATCTAGTATCTGCCATGGGATGGTGGGTGAGTACACTAAAAATTTGGATTTGTTCATTAATCGCTGGCAGAGGAATGGTCATACGAGTCATCATATATCCAACCACATGTAAGTGATGAAAGGATTGATGCGGTTGAAGCACAAGTGGATGATCAAACCATTTGAAGAGTGCAGCTATGACTAGACACATACTATTTTGAGGATGTAACCATAAGTAGGGGCACATGATATTTGGATGGTATAGATATGAGATGGCACACTAGTTATCTTGAGGATAAGACTATGAGGAAGTTCATCGATAGTTTTGAGGATATGCATACTATGAAGGATGTATAGTCAACATAGGAATTAATGCACACGTGTTATTGGTTGATAAGGCATTGTGATGATGGTACCATATTATTTTGAATGTGTGATTTAATTTGAGGTATGATGACTATTGATTTATATTCATTTAGTTGTATATGCATGTTTGGATCAACCTATGTTTTGTTTAGGACTTTAGTTATAGACAATTATGTTTAAATTGTTAAAATGCTTGAGATGAATTAATCTATGATCGATATTACTTTACCCTTATTAATGAAACGTTATTATACATACTATATTTTGGATTGTATGGTTGAGAAAGTGTGTGTTATTATAATGTGTATAGGTGAAAGTTTAAATTTAGTTTATGGATGAATTTGACTGTGCCATAGTTAATGTTATATGGTCGTTATATACTACTTTATAAGAATTTAACTTGCAGTTGGTGTACTTTCCCATATTTTGTGAGTAGAGCAATAATTTATTAATTTTGATTGAAAGTAGTATTTAGGTAATTGCGAGGGCGCAACCCTTTTAAGGGGAAAGAATGTAACGACCTGCAAATTTACATTTTTAATATTAAAGTAATTAAAAATGAATTCTTAATAGAAGAGCAAATTGGGTGTCGTATTTGAACCAACCACCTGCAGCGGCAGCACACCCTTAGGTCTATGGACAGGTTGAAGCTGTAAGCAAAATTATCAAGTCCATTCTTAAGAAGCGGTTGGAGAAGGCCAAGGGCAAGTGGAATGACGAACTTCCTTTAACACTTTGGGCTTATTGAACCAACCACAAGTCAGCGACTAGTCAACCTCCATTTGCCTTGGCATATGGATCGGAGGCTATGATTCCAATTAAACTAGAAGTACCTTCTCATCGAGTGATGCATTACAATCCATAGATGAACGAGCAGCTCCTTTTAGATTCCCTTAATATGATCGATGAAAAGTAGACCGAACCTAAGTTGAGAGCAGCAGCACACAGACACCAAGTTGTTCGATATTAAAATATTAATGTCTCAAACCTTTGAAATTTTCGGTTTGGTCCTCAAACGAATCCTCTCTAGCCCTAAGAGCTTGGGCTCAAGTTGGAAAGGTCCGTACGCAATAGAGGAAAAGCTTGGAGATGGTACTTTCAAGCTAGCAACTATGGATGGGATTTAACTCCCAGGGCATGGAATAACGAGAATTTACGACACCATTTCACTTAGAAATAAACTTGTAAATAATTGGCTAGAGCCATGTAATGAGATAGATCCTAAATTTTTTCATCATTTATGAAATAAAATGGCTTTTCCAACCCAAAAATCTGTCTCTCCATTACTAAAGAGTTGTGACTTGATTGACTCAAATGAATTCAGATATGATTAATGCAGGTGTAGGTACCCCGAGATAGGCACCGATCAAACTTTTGAGGCCCATAATCAGGCCCATGAAGTCCCTTTTGGTGTCCGAAGATTGATGCGAACCAACTCATGCCGTGGATTGAAGGCAACAGTATAAACTCAAGTCGAACATGACATGACTGTTTGCATGCTAACTCTTGTCCCTGGACTAGGGGCAAGAGTATAAACCGAAGTGGATGTGACAATACCATCCAACTCTTAACATCTTGCCCTTAGTTGGAAAAATGGAAGATCCATAACCAGAGTAAGACGAGATCCTACTTTCAAGCCTTTGATTAATGCTAAGAGTTAGGTGTGATTGAACATTAACATCCTGGATGAGGATATACGAATTACGACCTTGAGTAATTAAACCTAAACAAGTGCCCAAAGTTTGGCACTATTAGCAATTTAATCCTAGAAAAGGATGTTTAAGTCACTGATTCTAAGTGACTAATCTCAATGGATGCTTGGAGTTTGGCATTTCAACGATTACCTTGTGTTCTCCAAAGCAGCAAAAGGCTGGTTAATTACAAAATGGACTAAGGACTTAGTTAGATAGCGATAACGAAGAGAAGTAAACTGTGAGTACATTAATGGAAAGCATACTTCAAAAGTACTTAGACAATTTTCGTACAATGATTTAACAAAACAAAAAACTTTTATTATTCGCATGAAATTCAAAAGTTAAATATAAGTGTTATCAACACTAGAAACAAAAAGTAAAGTGGAGGTCGAACCAGCACTACACTAGCCAAACAAAACAAAAGCAGAGAATTAGAAAAGCCTAAGTACTACTATGCAATCAGAAGATGCAAAGAAGACAAGCAATCACTTCTTGAGCCTCTTCTTTCTTTCTTTCCTCTCCTTCTCCATAGAAGAAGGTGGCTGAATCCTTCCGGCTATTTTCTTGTTCTTCCCTCACTTCCTTTGCCCTTGGGTGGAGTGCTCTAAGATGAACCAGCAGGCATACTTTGTGCACTTTCAGAAGGAGGAACGGAGGGTGGGGTACTCTATAAGGATTCGATAGGTACGCTCTGAGCACTCTCGGGTGGAGGAATACAGACTAGAGTGTAAATGGCATGCCTAGGCAAAGCAATGAATAAAGGAGGAGGAATGACTTCCAACTTCTCTTGCTTGATCTGTGAGGGATATCTGATCCGAGTTTCTGCTCAAGTCCAACATTGGTGCGGCCCGATAAAGACTCAGAAATCTTGGTGATAATCACATCATCATCAGACTGGGCTCCCTGCAGGTCATCAGCTCCCTCACCTTGTAAAGCATCAATCACCCGCTCGTCATGGCCGGCAGTCTCTTCGGCTGCAGCACTAGGAATTGTTGTTGCAATAAAACAGTCATTGACTTTGTTTCAAATGCATATTGCCTTGGATAGGAATCTTTAGGAGGTAGCAAAGCGATTGCAGGATGACCTGAAGCTAGAGAAACACAAAAAAGAGAGATTAGCGACGTTGATCTGTGACATGTCGACTCTTTGAAGTACAGGGGAAGTCAAGGAAATACCTTCTTCAATCTAGAGCTCTGCATGAGATGGAGTGCCATCAGAGACTCCCTTCGAAATAGGAGAGAGCAATAGATTTCCATATCTAAGGCCTTTCTAGATCATACCTAGAATCAAGAGTGAATTTAGGAGCGGCTTGATCCTAAGAGTTTAACTAGCCAAAGCATCGTGCTGCGCTGGTCAAGAACTTTTGCCTATTTCCATTTGTGTGGTTATGGCAAGTTCCGAATGGATAAAAAGCAGGCCATCGTATACAATCTAGGGCTCATCATTCACCAGGATCTCCTTCTCCAACTGTTCCAGATCCACCTCAGTGCCCTGGAGAAATTCTTTCTCTTCCTCAATGATATGTTCCTAAGCGCGTGCAAGGAGTCTGGGATAATCATCTTTAAGCCACTCTAGATTTTCGAACTTGAACATATTGGCATTGTATTGAGTAAGTAATGGCTCTAACCTCTCTATAATCTGCTTCTCTACCCGCTGCTCCACGACTTCAACTTCTCTCTTCACAATAGCATCAACATACCTAGCTCATTCGAGCACTTTGTCCCTCTCTTCCCTCATGGTGTGCAGCTCATTGCATGAGTCCTGAGCTATTTGCTACACTCTATAATTTTCCTTTATCTCATGATCGAGCTTGGTCTTTAACTCAGCCACGTTCCTTCTGGTGGCACCTCTTTCGAGTACCAATTCACGATTTCGATGATGCGCCTGCTGGATTTCGTTAAGATGCTTGGATTTTTTAGCTTCGAGCACTTTTATAGCCTCCTCTACTTTCTTCTCAGCTTTAGCATAGGATTTTATTAAATTCTCAACCTCAGCATCAAGGGCGTCTATAATTCTTTTATAATCAACCTCAATAAGCTTTAGATTATTGATCTCCTGCGGCCTATCTCTTAAGACCTTAGGAATCTTCTATGCAACTCGCGCCCACTTGTTATACTAATGGTGAATATCGGTCACATAGGCCATACTCCTTTCTTGTACTTCCATTGGAAATCTCTTTAGTTTAGACATGAACTTTAGCCCATCAAAACAAATGTTTGGAATTGGTCCTTAAGTTCAGCCATACGAGTGTCGACCCCAAGCTGTTCTACTATATCGACCGAAGTGACAGCGGTTTCTTTGCCAAAGCTTTTGATGAGGAGTCTCAGAACCCCATTTATAATGTCTGTGCTTGGAAGACCAACTGGAATGAGATAGCGTTGTAGGCTACACAGGAATAGAAGTAGGAGGTGGAGCTTATGAAGTGTCAGTCGGTGGAATCTCATCATGGCAATCGGATTGCCTATCCAGACCTCTAAAAGGAGGTGATCCGGATCTAGGCCGGCACTTACAACCAAAGTTGTGCAAAGAATGATCCCTATCATAATTATTCATCTCCCAGTCATCCATATCTTGGCTAGAGCGATGACTTGAATCATAATCTTGACCGCTCCCTTGGTGGTATAAACCCGACCGGGGCATTTGACCTAGATATCCTTCCTCCTTCAGGGATCGGTATGTATATTTTCTCCTCTCCATAGAACCTTCAAGGGAAATAGGAATGAGTTAGATTCGGTGAAAAAGGACATACGGCAAGTGCAAGACAATGTTTGAAGTGCATGTGCGTATGAGTATCCTAGATTCCCTCCAACAGACCATGTACCGGAGCCTTGCTCACAGGAGTAATCTCTCCTACACTAACAGGAATGGTGTCATCATCAAAAGGAAGAGGAGAACCTTCTATGCTCATGTTTCCTATATTAAAGGAACCACACTCAGTAGGAATTTGTCCTATCCTTGAAAATATTTCAATGGAAGAAAGAAATAGAGTCTACTATGCTATCGTAATTGGCGGACGTTGATTAGAAATTTTCCCTTTACGAAGCTTAAAAAAGTGCTTCCTCTTGGAAATAAGAGGTTTCTCATCTAAAGACTGCACGGCTACTGGTTCGTGACACGAATGTACGTCATCATCGCCAGCCTCATTACCACTGCCTACTATTTCACCTTCCTCGATGTTGCCTTGAGCCTCCTTGACTACCTGGCCAAGGACTAGGGGCATGTCAGGGCCGACATAACCTGCTTCTGGCTAAATATGGCCACTTACTACTTCATCGTCATCTCCAGCCTGGCCAATACTTCGACCCTCTTCTAACAAGTTGAAGAACAGGAGATGCTCATCAGTAATAAGGGACCCGATCTCCCTATCTTCCTCTGGAATATTCTGGAGTATTGTAATGGCACTTTGATAAACATCACCACCCGGTCTCCAAGGAATATCTGCATAATTCGAAAAATTGCATTAATCAGAATTTAACTTAACTAAAGTCATGCAATAGTTTGGAAAAGCACTTACATCCTACTCTATGCAGTTAAAGCGCCATGTCGCTCCATAGCGTTTGAGGTGCGAAAAGTTGTAGCGGAGATATATCGGGGATATAGCAGGATATAGCATACGACTTTAAAAGGAGAAATAATGAACATTCTACATTAAAAAGAGGAACAAGTATTACTTATTATTTCCCACCAAGCAAAACAAGTTATAATAAAGTAAAGATAAACAAAGTTGACACTTAAAAAGTTAGAACAAGTTATAATAACCAACAACATATATCATTGTTACATCAACTTTGAAGATACCATAAAATGTAAAAGCAAGACATCAAGCAAAATGCTTATTTGTTGGAAATGGGGATATAGCGGGGCAACAAAATCGGGGATATAGCGGATTATTGCCACAATATCGGGGATAATAGCGGATCCGCTATATTGGTCCGCTTTATAGGAATATCGTTGCCCCAAAAGTCCGCTACGGGATATATCGGGGATATATCGGGGCAATATCGGGGAATTGACTGCACAGATCCTACTAACCACCGTTGTGCCAATCCGGGTGGACAGCGCACATAAAACCATTCGCATTTAAAATAGCAAGCTTATTCGAAGAACCGGTCACAACTTAACAACCATTGACTGGCTTAAGATAAGTGAATGATTGACTTCTTTTTCATCGCTTGAATCTATAAATAAATCGAGTAACTTCTTCGGTCGGCTCATGATTTAAGAATTCAAGGAAAATCTGTATGTGCCCTAAGAAATGCATAGCTATTCGGATGCAGTTAAGCTGGAGCAATTCTCATAAAATGAAGCATTCGACGGATGAACGGATTGAATGGTGGTACACCACCAGCTAGGCACATATACTTGTTACAGGCAATATATCCTTCTGGAGGAAGATAAGCCCTTTGGTCACGAGACAGGACCAATACATCATCATATGGGATTCCGATCTTAATGCAAATTTGGCAAAGAGAAGCCTCGTTAACTTTCAAAGATGTCGAGTCCGTTGGATCTTCTAATAATACGGCATCCTCAAGTGCATCAGTAGTTGACTCTATAATATCATCTCCTCCCGAACCTGGAAAATTCCCTAGATCATGGTGTGAGCTTTCGGGTTGTTCCAATTGTTCGTTTGGGGTGAATCGAGTAGAAAGTATCGCTGAACTTGACTCAGCATCTGATTCAACATGTGTGGAAGCTTGATCACTACTCATTGCAGCTAATGCTCAGAGCATTTGGAACCTATAGCTATTAAACTCAACTAACAACCATAGTTAGATGTATTAACCCGTCCCCTTGGGCTAAGTGTAGTCTGGTGTGGTGTTGTGTAGTGATATGCAATTAAGAATTTTACAATAGTAAAAACAAAACTCGTGGGTTTGACCAGAGTGATCGTTATCGCTGACCGTCCTGACCAATTTTTACATCAATGGTTATGCAGAAAAGTCATGTCCAAGTCCAGGGATCAGTCATCAACATGTGGGAGCATGGTGTTTATAGTCAGTACATGTGTATGCATTCAAGTCCAAAGTCCATCTACAGGTATCCATATAGGAAAAGTGTTCATATTGAAAGCGCACAAAGCAAAAATCATGAAATCTACCTAAATATGGGATCGGCTTTGATCCCACACCTAGAGGACTCCTCCTATATGCAATTTCCTAAAATCCATCTACACCACTGATCCCTAAACAAATATCCACCAATGTGATGCCGATCCATAGCCAAATTCCAACCTCGTTTCTACCATTATCCAACTCACCATCTACCTATGCCCATAACCTACCTATGTATGAGATCAAAGTTCAGGTGCAATTCGAATTGGGTTTAGAGATTTAGGGGTCCGACCCTCTTCTCAATTGATGCTATGATAGAAGGTGAGTTTGGAAGAAGGAGACGAGGTGATGATTTTGGGACAATGCTTAGGTAAGGATCCAACGTCGAAGTGAAAAAGATTTAGAAGGAAAAGCTTTAATGGTGGCTAGAAAGGAGATGGTTCAATGTAGGCACAAATGAAAGCAAGTGGTGAGAAAGAGTAGAGACAATGGGTTATATACCGAAGCACGACCCGATATTCTCGGATCCTTAAAACAAAAGTCCGTTAAATGTGGGATCGGCATCGGATCCCTCTTATAGGGATCGAACTGAATCCCACCATACACTTTTAAAAAAACAAATGAAAATGGTCGACTTATGACTATCACTCAAGGGAAGTTGGCAACAACCTACAAGTATATGAATGTTCTCGGAAGCCAATGACAATAGTGCATACACGAATGTGTAAACGTGCGTGCAACATTAACATATGATTTCCTGAACCTATGGAATTGAATTTTTTTACCTAGGATTTTCGAAAAAGAAATCAGTTTAGATGATCAAAATCTACCAGCTCAATTAATTAGCTTAGTGGAGCTAGGAAAGAACAATTATCAAGACACTGTACCCCACTACTCATAGTCTCAAATGCCGACGGAACATCGTAAAGGATCACTATGGGCATAACTTTCCATAGAAACAATTCATAAAAAGGATAGTGACCATTCGAAACATAGAATGGAATCCTTCGCAATGATTCTAACTTGTCTTGATTCAAGCACATCATGTTCGAAATGAGATGTTCTTTGAGGGGCAAGTGCTACCAGCCTTTTGGCCCCACTATATTCAAAGTGGCTGGACAAGTTAGACCCGATAATTATCAAGGCAACCAGCCCTGAAAGATGATCCTAGGGTCTAGGAGCCAAGTACAGATGAGACCAGGAGGCAATGGTCTAATAAGCTTAGAAGTGAAATACCTTAGAATACGCTAAGTATAGATCGGTGTTCCACCATACATAGGGGATCGTTACCGATCCCTAAGGGTACAACCAAAATGGTCCCCACTCCTAATTCACTCTTCTCTATCTACATAGAGCCTAATTAAAGTGTTGTTCCAGAATTCCTGTGCCTCACATTGACAATCTCTATATAAAGTCTAGAGCAACAGATCAGCGTTCTGCAGATCCATCATTTGGACTAAAGAACGCCTAGGTGACTATGCAAAATAACATCGGAAACTTGAAGACAAGCCAACAAAATAAGTCATAGATCTGATACCATTGTTTATAGGGATCGGTACCGATCCCCAACCGTAGTGTATCCGAGGTTGAGATATTTTGGTGGACTTCATCTTCATGAGGAGATTCTGCGGGAGAAATATCAACGAGATATTTGGTCGTCTACCCCTATAAATATAGAAGGTATTGTTCATTCTAAGGATCTTTACACTGCCATTACACTCTCACTCTCTTATATTCAAGGATCTATTCCAATCATCCTCTCTTGCAATCCTATAAACAAGTGCAAAAGCAATAAAATCATTCAAGTGAATGTGGTCAAGATTGCCGAACCACTATAAATTTTTATGTGCTTGTTTCTATCTGATTTCCTCTATTTTCATTTACTTTCTTCATTTAATCTCTACTGCTTACTTTTCTAGGTATTTGTACCAATTTTGGTTCAAACAATATAAATGTATACGGTTATGAAAGGAGCAGAAGAGGTAATTGGAAAGTAGGATGTAGTTTATATCATAGGTAATTAATCTAGTATATTTTTTTATACATTATTATACTACCCATAAGTTAGTGATAACTGCATTATTGAAATGTAAAATTAATGTGATAATGCTATAAAATAGTAATATTATTAAGTTAATGTTTCATCTATATTAATGTTTGATTCTGCTGTAAGGTTTTACCTTTTTTTCATTGTTGGGCGTATTCTCACCACCGAACCAAGGCCCTACCGGACCACTCACTGCCGAGCCAAGGCCCTACCGAACCACTCCCTACCGGACCACTCACTGCCGAGCCAAGGCCCTACCGAACCACTCCCTACTGGACCACTCACTGCCGAGCCAAGGCCCTACCGAACCACTCCCTATCGAGTCAATCACCTACTCCCACCACTGGACCAACCCATTTCTCCACTCACCACCGGACCAGGGCATCGCCGGACCAACTCGCTTCCAAAGCCTAGCCGAATCAACACCAATCCTCTACTACCGGATCAATCCACGCCTCCACCCATGGCCGAACCAAAGCACTACCGAACCAACGTTGCTAGGCCAGATTGCATCAGCCCAGGCCCACCAACAGCTACATACATCCAAGACCCCTACCCTCAACCTCACTCTATAAATAGAGGGGCAAGGGTACAACAATGGGGGACAAGTTGGAGAGCTCAAGAACGGACAGAACTTTCAAACAACTTTCATACACTTGTAATCAAAGCTTTGTACTTGTAATCTGAACAATAAAGGAGAATAAGATATAAAGTGGACGTAGGTACATTCTGGCCGAACCACTATAAACCTGTGTGTCTTTTACAGTTTAGTCCCTGCTTTTTACATATTTGCATAAAGTATCCAAATCACTAAGAACAATAGAAAATCAACTAAATCATACGACTTGGAGGTGTTTGCCCATTTTTTGTGCAAACATTTTGGTGCTTTCACTGAGAAGGCTGAACTCCAGACTTCAGCTTCCCCCACTTAACCTTCTTCCTAACAGCATCGCTCATTGCTTGGAAGACATGCCTCCCAAGCAGAAGAAAGATGTTAACAAAGGAAAAAACATCGCAACCAGCAGTATTCTAGATCCAGTGATCACAGATCAAGTAAATCATCCCATTCCAACAGCAGTACCAAATGGAGGTCAGGCAAATCCAACAACCCCTGCCACGGGATAGCCGGCAGCAATTACTAGGGCAGATCTAGACAGGGTTATGGCAGAAGTGACTAACCGCTTCACATCCTAACAGGAAGCCTTGGTGAACCAACTCATGTCACGCTTAAGGGATGCTGAAGAGTCCAACTGCAATACTGAATCATGGGGTGAGTCCCAGTCTGGAGGATCTCGGAGGCGACAAAGATCTTCCTTCTTCGAAGAAGCTAACGACAGCAGTAGCCATGGTAGGAGCCGAGACCGAACTCAGTCCGAACTCCGATCCGAGGAAACGCTTGGAACCGAACCCAACGGGGGAGGTACCAGTCGGAGGTCAACTGTAGCTGAGCCTGTCATGCTGCCTAACCACGGAAACGCCAATGAACCGGGCCGAGCTAGAGTCCAGCCCGAAGTTGGACCCGAGGAAGTGCTTAGAACAGAACCCAGCAGGGGAAGATCAAGGCAAGGGCCAACTGTAGCTGACCCTAGCATGCTCCCAGAAGACCAAAGACAGCCACTGGAAAATATTAGGAATGATAGACGATACCATCCCTACAGGTCATCTAGAAGGAAACAATCCCATAGAGAAGAACCGAACTCATTTCTATCTGCTCCAAATTCTGACGAAAGGATGGCACGCTTGTTCAGAGAGTGCGTCCAATGGGATCAAAGAGATCGAGGGATAGGCGCTAGGGTAACCAGCCCTTTCGCCCGCAATATCGAAATTGCCATCACCCCCCAAGAATGGAAAATGCCAACAATGGAACCTTACAAGGGAACCTCTGACCCCGTTGTACACTTACAGAGATACACACAGCGTATGCTCATGAGCGGAGCAACAGAAGGAGTACTGTGCAAATGCTTTCCACTATTCTTAGCAGATCTAGCTACCTCCTGGTTCTGCCATCTACCCCAAGGATCCATCAGCTCATGGGAGATGTTGAAAGAAAATTTCATCATCCAGTTCCGCATTCATGTGGAGCAACCCAAGGACGCTTATTCCTTATCCAGTATCAAACAGAAACCTGGAGAGAAAGTGCAGCAATATCTAACCCGATTCAATGTCGCAGCAACCGCAGTCCAAGATGCAGATGAGAAGCTTATCTTAATGGCCCTCTGTAGTGGTGTTCATCCGGATACTAAATTTGCCAAAAGGTTGACAAAAGTAAAACCAGCTACTTTACCTGATTTCTTCCATGAAGCTGGGAAATATATGAGACTTGAAGACGCTGCCACTGAGAGGCAGACAGGGCAACAAAATAAGGCAGCTCATGGTAACACGCCCGCTGTAGCAAAGGACGTTCGAAGAAATGACTCTAGAGACAATGCTGGGGGTAAGAAGGGAGAAAAGCGTCTATATCGGCCAGGACCGAGATTTGACGCTTACACCCCTTTGCATGAAACGATCGAAAACATCTTCCTGGCCACTCAAGATGAAGTTAAATACAAACGCCCCCTATACAAGAAGGAATCAGATAACGCAATTAAGTCTGGAAAATTCTGCCGCTTCCACGAATCCCATGGGCATGATACCAATGAATGCCATCATCTCCGGGACTTGATTGAAGAACACATCAGAAGAAAGAGACTAGAACGCTATGTAAAAGGTCAGAACAGGACTCCAGCTCTTGCCAATGAGAACCCAAGGCTACCCTCCCCAGAAATAGGCAGAGGAAATCGCAACACCGGCGGCTCCAGTCAAGAGAAGATAGTGGTCCATACCATCTCGGGAGGGCCACACATCGCCGACGGAAGCTGGGCAGAGATGGAAAGGTACGGAAAGTCATTTAGAAACAATGAAGAATGCGTTAATTCTATTATAGAAGAACGCCACCCGAAGCGGATAGAGAATGATGACATCACATTCAGTAGGCGTGACCTGGAGGGAAGGCAGTTGCCTCACACGGATCCCATGGTTATCTCTGCCCGGCTCGGTCCAGCCGAAGTTTTCCGAATTCTAGTAGACATTGGAAGCTCAGTGAATATCCTATTCAAGCATGCATTCGACAAAATGAAGCTGTCAATAAAGGAAGTTTTTCCCTGCAATAAACCACTACACGGTTTCACTGGAAATGCAAAGATGCCCCTCGGGCGACTGGACCTCTTTGTTGAAATTGGAAGTCATCCCCGCTCCGTTGTGCGGAAACAAACATTTGTGCTGATAGAAAACCACTCGGCCTACAACGCCTTCTTAGGAAGACCAGCCTTGTCTGACTTCCAAATTGTCCTGGCCCATGGTGCCTGAAGATGAAATTTCCAACGGACAACGGAATAGGGGAAGTAGAGGGAGACCAGGACATCGCTCGAGATTGCTATGTAACTGAACTTCGCAATAACCGCAGGAAGGATAAAGGGAAGAGTGCAGAGACTACCCTCTGCACGAAAAATTTGGAAGCATAGAAACTAAAGAAAGCCCCTCCTCTTCGATACACCAGTGACCCTTTCAATGAAATAGACCCCAGGGACAAAGAGGAGGAGGCCACCGCCGAGCCTGTAGAGGCTTTGGAATTTGTATCTGTGGACAAACACGACTCGAGTAGACTATTGAAAGTCGGATCCCAACTAAAAGCAGAATTGAAGGAACAACTCGTTGATTTTCTCCGCCACAACTTGGATGTATTTGCATGGACGCAAGCTGACATGACTGGAATCTCCCCAGACATAGCATGCCACGTACTAAACATCGATCCTACCAAGGCGCCAGTAAAACAGAAAAAGAGAAGTATGGGGGCAGAAAGATCAGCAGCCCTTGATGAAGAAGTAAAGAACCTACTTGTTAATGACTTCATACGAGAAGCCATCTACCCAGAGTGGATCGCTAACCCGGTACTAGTAAAGAAGGCTAATGGGAAGTGGCGAACATGCATTGACTTCTCCAACTTGAATGACGCCTGCCCGAAGGATTGCTTCTGTAACGACCCAGAATTTCTGACATTTGAAATTCGAATATTTAATTGAATTTAAATATTAACAAGTGGAATTAATTAAGTCGAATAATTTATTTTTCGAATAATTGGATTTAATTGAATAATTAAATCGATAATTTAAAAGTTGAAATTCCAGAAATAATTGAAATCTGGATTAAATGTGATTAAAAATGATTTATAAAGTTATATTAAATCATGTTGAAGTTATAGTGATGTTATAGAACTTTTAAAATTGAATTTAGAGTTAATCTGTGAAAATTGAATATTTTAATATTTAATCGACTAGTGAAATTAGCCATTTTTGGGACAGTCTCAGAATTGGACGAAACTACTTCCATTGGATCTGTAATAGTTTGTTATTATTGGATTTCAATTTTCGTAGCAATCGGAGTTGTCGTTTGACTGTGGCAGCTCGAAACGCATTGAAATTGTTTTAATATTAATTTGGCGAGTTAAAATAGTCATTTTTCAAAAAGTCTCGGATTTCGACGAAACTAGTTTCATCGGATCCGTAATGTGATATTATTGTATGGTTTCAAATTTCGTGTCAATCGGATTTACCGTTTGTCAGGGGCAAGCCAAAACGCATCGAAATCGGTTTAAATCGGTTTAATTTAAAATCGATCGTTTAATTCCGTAACTCGCACAGATGATCAAATTAGCTCCCGAAACACATTCCATTATGTTCGGAACATGGGGTAAACCTTACGAACGCCAGACGACACATGTGATTTGGAGATCGTTTGAAAAAGTCGGTTTAAAATGAATTTAATATTAATTTAATACGTATATATATATATACGTTTGCCCAAAACCCTAATTCATTTCCTCCAGCCGCCACTATCAGTTTTATGGCCATAAATTCTTTTCCTTTCTCCCTTGATCTCTCCAAATCCGTAAGGAATTACGAAAAGTGTTCAACTACAAACTTGTAGATGACGATGAGATCTACGATCTCAACGGTGGAGATCGAAATCGGAGCTGTGTGGTGGTCGCTAGGGGGGCGCGTTTGCACTGCAGTTGCACACGTTTTTCAAGGTAGAATGGAGGCCGAGCTTCACTATTTTCCAGCCAATGGTGGCTCTCGAGCGGGGCTTCGTGGTGGAGTTCTCTGATCATCGCCAAAGTGAAGGGGTTGGTCGTGATAATTAGTGGATGGGGGCGGCTCCTTTGGGTTGAACGAACGTGAATTTCACGTTGGGGAAGAAGCTAGAGGGTGCGGCCTGGATCCGATGATAGCAAAATGAACGGTTGTGATAAGATCTAGGGTTAGAAAAATAAAAATAAAGCTGAAATTTTATATTATAAATTCGTACAAACTTCTAAATGCCATAACTTTTTCATACGAGGTCCGTTTTGGACGTAACGAATTGCGTTGGCTTCGTTTTGTCGAGCACTATGCAATGGAGCTGATTTGGAGTTGATTGGAGTCAATGAAAATTTCGGGTAGAATTAAACGTCCGTTTAATTTTATTCGAAATAAAACGCTGGAACGGAATTGAAATCAAGGTGAGAACTCCTCACTCAATCGAATGTTGTGTTTCGATTTAAATTTTAAATAGTTGAGATTTAAAATTGTTGATAGTGTTAATTGTGATGATTGAATGATGATTGCTATTTATTGTGATAAATAGACATTATACGCCGTATATTAAGCGGAGGTTATTTATTAAAACATATACCGCGATAATTTCACATTGAAGTGGAATTGGTATTATTTGTGTATATAGCAATATATATATATTGGAATATGTATATATTGGAGTTGATTTCCCGCATTGTATAGCGGATGAGACCCTATTGCGCCGCATAATAGCGGATAATATTTATTAAACCCATATACCGCGATATTCCGTATTGGAACGGAATTGGTATTGTGCTAACATCTGAGCATGCAGGGAAACAGGTTGGAGGGATTCGACTGGATTCCTCACCGTAGTGATTTACAGATATCGTTGTCTATTCTGTTATCATATGATGATATGTGATGTTTTGTTGTCGTGATTGATGATTGGTGCTGCTGCATCATCGGATCCATTTTTGAAGTTTGAAAATAATGATTTTGATTTATAAAGGGATTAATAAAGTGATTTATGAAAATATGGAGTTAATGATTTTTTATAAATCAGAGTGATGAAATTATAAAGGAGTTTTAAAGACGTTTTAAAACGATGTTATAAATGGATTTATAAAAGGATAGAATCTACGATTTGGGGAAGTTATAAAATGAATGAGTTTGTAAATAGAGAATTATAAGTAGTTTGCTTATAATTTGGATTTTGACTTGTAAATGGGATATGGACAGAATTTGTTAATAAAGTGATTTTTAACTTGAAGTTGCTATAAAATATAAATGGAATTTATAAACGTTGTTTTATAAAATCCGAAATTTGACTTATTTTGATAAATTAAGTTTATATAGCTTGTTAAAGGAAGTATATTCACGATTTTGGATAGTGAATGTATTATTAAATAAAATGGATATGTTTTGGGAAAGTGATATTACGAAATGAAGTAATTGTTTAAAAGATGTTTTAAAACGTGTTAAGTATCGAAAACATAGATTTCAACATTTATTGTTGAAATAGACATTTCGAGGAATAAGGAAATGGTGGACTATAACACTGTTGTTATAGTAAATGGTTTCCAAAAGGAAATGTTTTATATAGTATTGGGATTTATATATCTATCTAAATTTCGAATCCCTATACTAGTGATTTTGAGTTGTCGTAATAATGTTTTACGTAACATTCGTTTTGACTCAAATAAAATTTGTGAAAGAGAATGATTTCCTTAAAGAATGAAATATATACTTAACTGTGATTTAAGTATATTGAATATTTTCAAATGTTGAAAATAAATGGATTTGTGAATTACTTATTATTGAATAAGTATGGAAATGCTTTTCCAATGTGAAATGAAACGTTTTTTGAGAATTTATCTTTGTAAAGATAAAATGAAAGTGAATAATTGAAATTTGTTTCAAATGGTTAAGTGTGGAAAATTATATATCTTGTAAAGATATTTTTGGAAGATAAAAAATTTGGAAAATTATTTGGAATCTGATGATGCTGTGCAGACCTATTGATAGTTAAATAACCGACTATCAATAATTACCTTGAATGTGTATTTGTTGTGATTTGCTTAAATTTGAATGCCACACTTATTTTTGAATAAGCGCTCACTATTCGGGTTAGCCGGGAAAGGACCTTTGGGTCGTATAACCCATTCCGAATTAGTGGTACGACGATATAGATCGTATTGAAGACCGGTGGTGAAGACCGGGTGTTTGTGAAAACGATAGGATGACCTATCGATTGTCTCTGCACCGTTAGCTACGGTATAGAGATTTCCTTTGTGATGGGAAGTTTTATCGGGATTGTGAATATCTGGATTTGCAAGGGCTTCTTTGGAAGTGCCTTCGGTTCTGTTCGAACCCGGAACAGACTTGTATGGTTACGTGTCTGACATTACATTTTGAGATATAAAGCTGATTTCTTTCAAATACATTTCTGTTGGTGGCGGAAAATTTATTCTCTTAGCTTAACACCCTTCTCTGAGATGTACGAGCTCAGAGGTTATGTAGTTGAAGGTTATCAGCGATATATTCCCAATTTGGTAATGTGGCATGCTGAGTGTTGTTGTGTGATGATCATTTATTGATCATTTGTGATCAAAGCATGGCTTTGTGAAAAAGCGTAGCTTTGTGGACAAGACTTTGTCAGGGCCTCAACAACCCGGAAATGGTCGAAACAGGAATGTTGCGGCAAGGTTATGAGGGTCGCGCCCTTTAGGGTATGTCATTTCCTTCTGGAAAGGGGTGGTATCATGGTATGGAGCCCAGATACTTACTCATGTGGACACACTTTATTTATTATGTGTGATGATGTTACCGAGCGCTCGGATAAAGGTCCCAAAGGACCGGGGGATGGCATATTCGTGAGTTACCTAGTTACAGGGGTAACCCGGCTTTGTTGGCAGAGAGCAATTTGTCTCTCGAGCATCCAGCCAGATGCGTTTTCTTTCGTGGCATAGGAAGTTCCTTATCCTGACCATTTATTGGCAAATCCATTTTCTAATACGAACCTTGTACGGTATTAGTTGTAGAACCTGCCATTTACTTATGGTGGTCACCACTGTTTAGATGGTAGCTATAGTAGGCATAGTTCGGAATGTCTATGCTGGCTAAGATTTATATTATACTTTCGAAATGTTTTCGACACTAGACATTAATAATAATAAATCCAATGATTTGCGTAGTAAGCATCTTTGACTATCATAAGGAGAAATCTTCTCCGATTCTGCGTTTGCATTGTGTGTGTGGCGGGAGGCCTTATGGTAGTTTCATTTTACAAAAGCATTGCGAATTGACTTTAAAATTATCCTGTTGTTTGTTTTTAAAAATAAATAACTGTTTTAGTTCTCACACCAGTCCCATGACTGACTTGGAGTTTATTGTTCCCTTCCTAAACTCTGGGTGCCCCTCAATTTCCATACGGGCAGTCTAGGGTTAGGTTATCAGGTTATTCTGGATTTTGGAGTGCTATGGAGCTTAGTGGCGAGCTGGATGGCGAGACGTACCACTTGTATATGATATTATTTATTCCACTGTGTATTATGTATATGGACAAGTTGTATAACTGTCCAGTTGTGTTGTATATCGTTGTTGTAAACTCTGATGATGTAATGTATAAAATGATATAGTTCTTTGATTTAAAGATTATTCATTTATCTATTATATGTTGTTCAGCTGCGAATGTGAGATTCTGATATTGTTTCTGTTTCTGTCGTTCCTTCTTTTTTTCCTTCTGTTTTCTTCTACCTCTTCTTTTTCTCCATAACAATTCGGTTTTCCAACATTCGATTGCTCGGCAGTTGATACAGTGAATGTATTAATGTCGATTTTCGAGCGACGAAAAATCGCGTTCGTTACATTTTGGTATCAGAGCATATGGTTAAGCGACAACCCTGCTCTGTTGGGTGTTACTCATTAGAGATAGAGTCAGTAGTACTCTAGAATGAGTTGAGTGTAATAATAGATATGAGTGCGTATTTGTTAGTGAATATAAAATTGTTTTATATTGTGATGATTGATTTGTTGAGTGGTATATGGATTCTGGTCGGTATAGTCCGTACAACTCTATCGATAGGGATCTCTAAACACTTGTTCAGAACAATTCGGCACGATATTGTTTTAAATTGGGTAAATGAAATAATTTTACCTCGATTATATTTTGTATATAAAGAAATAATTTTCTGAAATTATTAAAGTGTATATGATTGATTGTTTGGTTGTTAAAAATATAAATATATATATATATAAGTTAATAAAAGTTGTTTGAATAAGTTAAATGAAAACAACAATTGTAAAAGAATAAAGTGTATAAGAAAATAAATTATAATGTATGAAGTTATAATTAAAATGATTTATAATGGTAAAATAATCTTATATATAAGAAGTGAAATTATATAAGTAAAAGATTTGTAAATGTGATTTATAATATAAAATAAAATTCCAAAGAAGTGTTTTTGAAAGGATTTGATATTTTGGAAAATTGTTTTGGAGAGATGAAAGCTCTAAACTCTTTTCAGGTCGCTGGAAAATAATTCCGATGATGATCGCGACATCATTGGTGTTCATTTTCGGGTTTCCAAAAGAGAAATTGCTGCCAGATTATTGTAAATGGAAGTTGATTGGAAAATTTGGGTTTTTGTTTTGGAAATTCAAAAGATAATTTGAATTGATTTCAAAAAAAAAAAGGTTTTTGAAAGGTTGAAAAGACACTGGAATCCTATTTAAAATATTTATGGGAATGATAAATGGGTTGATAACTTGTACAAAATTGAATTTTGATATAATAAATTTAACTTAAACGATGGAGTTAAATTAAAATAAGTATAAGTGAATCAATAAAATCCAAGCTGTAATTGTTGAATATAAGTAATCTAGTTTTGAACTTATAATATGAGATAATAAATTTGACTTTGGTAAATGTTAAATAGAATTTGAATCTGAATTGGATTTATGAGTGGAAACTTAAGTTAATTTGAACAAATGATGTTTGAAATGGAAAATAACTTAAGTAATGTTGAATGAATTTGATTTTGATATCAAAGTAAATTAATAAAGTGAATTTATTAAATGAATGTGAACTTGAGCTATACAAATGAAATTTAACTTTATTTGTAAAATAAATTAGCAATTAAATTGAATTAAATAAATGGATTGAATGTTAATCAATCTAATGTGAATGGATTGATATGGAATAATGAATGTAAGTGTTAATTCATTAAAGCTAATTAAAAGTATTGAACCAAATTGAATGTAGAGTAAATTGAATTTATTTGGTTGTGTAGAATATACATTGGTTGTTATATGATTGTTGGTTGATTGTAGTATAATTCATTAGTGTTAATGAAATTGAATAAATGGAATTGGAAGCTATGTAATTTGATTTAAATTGAAGGTGAAGTAAATTTAAATAGAAATTGATTTAAATTGGAAGTGAATCAACTTGAATGTAAATTAGTGAATGTAAACTAATTTAAAATGAATAATTGAATGTCATTATATATGAATTGGTTGTAAACAATTGCAAGTGATGTTGAAATTTTATAAGTGCTTATAAAACTTGTTTAGTATGCATTTCTTTGATATGCAAGTGTTGTAGTTGTTTAAAAGAGTAAATTATTAATAACTTTGTATATATGTTACTTACGTGTTTAAATTGAGTAAGTACAGGTGTCGTGGCTGCCGTTCGGTTGGTTTGGTTGCGCTAATATGCTAAATAAATAACTGCTTTGCTTAAAAATGCTAAAAAGGTACGCCTACGCAATAAAAATAGGAAATATGAACTGTTTTTCTGTTTTTCCGACCGGGTGGGTCGATGTATACATATTTATGTCAATTGTGATCCTACTACGATCGAACCGCGCAAAGGAGATGCTGGCGAATTTTTCTGGAAATTTAAGGCTTTAGAAAATTTTCGGGAAATTTTGGAAATTTTTGTTAATGAAAAGTTTATTTCTAAATTGTAATGAAAGTATACGAATTGAACTAGAAAATGGAAACCATTGTTTTGGTTGAAGTTAAAGGTTTTGAAAAAGGTGAATATAAAATTTTCACGAAATGGATTTTGGAAAGTTAATGAATTTTGTGAATTTTTCTTACTTGGTAATTTCGAGGATGAAATTCTTTTAAGGGGGGAAGTTTGTAACGACCCAGAATTTCTGACATTTGAAATTCGAATATTTAATTGATTTTAAATATTAACAAGTGGAATTAATTAAGTTGAATAATTTATTTTTCGAATAACTGGATTTAATTGAATAATTAAATCGATAATTTAATAGTTGAAATTCCAGAAATAATTGAAATCTGGATTAAATGTGATTAAAAATGATTTATAAAGTTATATTAAATCATGTTGAAGTTATAGTGATGTTATAGAACTTTTAAAATTGAATTTAGAGTTAATCTGTGAAAATCGAATATTTTAATATTTAATCGACTAGTGAAATTAGCCATTTTTGGGACAGTCTCAGAATTGGACGAAACTAGTTCCATTGGATCGTAATAGTTGTTATTATCGGATTTCAATTTTCGTAGCAATCAGAGTTGTCGTTTGACTGTGGCAGCTCGAAACGCATTGAAATTGTTTTAATATTAATTTGGCGAGTTAAAATAGTCATTTTTCAAAAAGTCTCGGATTTTGACGAAACAAGTTTCATCGGATCCGTAATATGATATTATTGTATGGTTTCAAATTTCGTGTCAATCGGATTTACCGTTTGTCAGGGGCAAGCCAATACGCATCGAAATCGGTTTAAATCGGTTTAATTTAAAATCGATCGTTTAATTCTGTAACTCGCACAGATGATCGAATTAGCTCCCGAAACACGTTCCATTGTATTCGGAACACGGGGTAAACCTTACGAACGCCAGGCGGCACGTGTGATTTGGAGATCGTTTGAAAAAGTTGTTTTAAAATGAATTTAATATTAATTTAATACGTATATATATATACGTTTGCCCAAAACCCTAATTCATTTCCTCCAGCCGCCACTATCAGTTTTAGTGGCCAGAAATTTGTTTCCTTTCTCCCTCGATCTCTCCAAATCCGTAAGGAATTACGAAAAGTGTTCAACTACAAACTTGTAGAGGACGATGAGATCTACGATCTCAACGGTGGAGATCGAAATCGGAGCTGTGTGGTGGTCGCTAGGGGGGCGCGTTTGCGCTGCAGTTGCACACGTTATTCGAGGTAGAATGGAGGCCGAGCTTCACTATTTTCCAGCCAATGGTGGCTCTCGAGCGGGGCTTCGTGGTGGAGTTCTCTGATCATCGCCAAAGTGAAGGGGTTGGTCGCGATAATTAGTGGATGGGGGCGGCTCCTTGGGGTTGAACGAACGTGAATTTCACGTTGGGAAGAAGCTACAGGGTGCGGCCTAGATCTGATGACAGCAAAATGAACGGTTGTGATGAGATCTAGGGTTAGAAAAATAAAAATAAAGGTGAAATTTTATATTATAAATTCGTACAAAATTCTAAATGCCATAACTTTTTCATACGAGGTCCGTTTTGGACGTAACGAATTGCGTTGGCTTCGTTTTGTCGAGCACTATGCAATGGAGCTGATTTAGAGTTGATTGGAGTCAATGAAAATTTCGGGTAGAATTAAACGTCCGTTTAATTTTATTCGAAATAAAACGCTGGAACGGAATTGAAATCAAGGTGAGAACTCCTCACTCAATCGAATGTTGTGTTTCGATTTAAATTTTAAATAGTTGAGATTTAAAATTGTTGATAGTGTTAATTGTGATGATTGAATGATGATTGCTATTTATTGTGATAAATAGACATTATACGCCGTATATTAAGCGGAGGTTATTTATTAAAACATATACCGCGATAATTTCACATTGAAGTGGAATTGGTATTATTTGTGTATATAGCAATATATATATATTGGAATATGTATATATTGGAGTTGATTTCCCGCATTGTATAGTGGATGAGACCCTATTGCGCCGCATAATAGCGGATAATATTTATTAAACCCATATACCGCGATATTCCGTATTGGAACGGAATTGGTATTGTGCTAACATCTGAGCATGCAGGGAAACAGGTTGGAGGGATCCGACTGGATTCATCACCGTAGTGATTTATTTACAGATATCGTTGTATATTCTGTTATCATATGATGATATGTGATGTTTTGTTGTCGTGATTGATGATTGGTGCTGCTGCATCATCGGATCCATTTTTGAAGTTTGAAAATAACGATTTTGATTCATAAAGGGATTAATAAAGTGATTTTTGAAAATATGGAGTTAATGATTTTATAAATCAGAGTGATGAAATTATAAAGGAGTTTTAAAGACGTTTTAAAACGATGTTATAAATGGATTTATAAAAGGATAGAATCTACGATTTGGGGAAGTTATAAAATGAATGAATTTGTAAATAGAGAATTATAAGTAGTTTGCTTATAATTTGGATTTTGACTTGTAAATGGGATTTGGACAGAATTTGTTAATAAAGTGATTTTTAACTTGAAGTTGCTATAAAATATAAATGGAATTTATAAACGTTGTTTTATAAAATCCGAAATTTGACTTATTTTGATAAATTAAGTTTATATAGCTTGTTAAAGGAAGTATATTCACGATTTTGGACAGTGAATGTATTATTAAATAAAATGGATATGTTTTGGGAAAGTGATATTACGAAATGAAGTAATTGTTTTAAAAGATGTTTTAAAACGTGTTAAGTATCGAAAACATAGATTTCAACATTTATTGTTGAAATAGACGTTTCGAGGAATAAGGAAATGGTGGACTATAACACTGTTGTTATAGTAAATGGTTTCCGAAAGGAAATGTTTTATATAGTATTGGGATTTATATATCTACCTAAATTTCGAATCCCTATACTAGTGATTTTGAGTTGTCGTAATAATGTTTTACGTAACATTCGTTTTGACTCAAATAAAATTTGTGAAAGAGAATGATTTCCTTAAAGAATGAAATATATACTTAACTGTGATTTAAGTATATTGAATATTTTCAAATGTTGAAAATAAATGGATTTGTGAAATACTTATTATTGAATAAGTATGGAAATGCTTTTCCAATGTGAAATGAAACGTTTTTTGAGAATTTATCTTTGTAAAGATAAATTGAAAGTGAATAATTGAAATTTGTTTCAAATGGTTAAGTGCGGAAAATTATATATCTTGTAAAGATATTTTTGGATGATAAATAATTTGGAAAATTATTTGGAATCTGATGATGCTGTGCAAACCTATTGATAGTTAAATAACCGACTATCAATAATTACCTTGAATGTGTATTTGTTGTGATTTGCTTGAATTTGAATGCCACACTTATTTTTGAATAAGCGCTCACTATTCGGGTTAGCTGGGAAAGGACCTTTGGGTCGTATAACCCATTTCGAATTAGTGATACGACGATATAGATCGTATTGAAGACCGATGGTGAAGACTGGGTGTTTGTGAAAACGATAGGATGACCTATCGATTGTCTCTGCACCGTTAGCTACGGTATAGAGATTTCCTTTGTGATGGGAAGTTTTATCGGGATTATGAATATCCGGATTTGCAAGGGCTTCTTTGGAAGTGCCTTCGGTTCCGTTCGAACCCGGAACAGACTTGTATGGTTACGTGTCTGACATTACATTTTGAGATATAAAGCTAATTTCTTTCAAATACATTTTTGTTGGTGGCGGAGAATTTATTCTCTTAGCTTAACACCCTTCTCTGAGACGTACGAGCTCAGAGGTTATGTAGTTGAAGGTTATCAGCGATATATTCCCAATTTGGTAATGTGGCATGCTGAGTGTTGCTGTGTGATGATCATTTATTGATCATTTGTGATCAAAGCATAGCTTTGTGAAAAAGCGTAGTTTGTGGACGAGACTTCGTCAGGGCCTCAACAACCCAGAAATGGTCGAAACAGGAATGTTGCGGCAAGGTTATGAGGTTCGCGCCCTTTAGGGTATGTCATTTCCTTCTGGAAAGGGGTGGTATCATGGTATGGAGCCCAGATACTTACTCATGTGGACACACTTTATTTATTATGTGTGATGATGTTACCGAGCGCTCGGATAAAGGTCCCAAAGGACCGGGGGATGGCATATTCGTGAGTTACCTAGTTACAGGGGTAACCCGGCTTTGTTGGCAGAGAGCAGTTTGTCTCTCGGAGCGTCCATCCAGAGGCGTTTTCTTTCGTGGCATAGGAAGTTCCTTATCCTGACCATTTGTTGGCAAATCCATTTTCCAATACGAACCTTGTACGGTATTAGTTGCAGAACCTACCATTTACTTATGGTGGTCACCACTGTTTAGATGGTAGCTATAGTAGGCATAGTTCGGAATGTCTATGCTGGCTAAGATTTATATTATGCTTTCGAAATGTTTTCGACACTAGACATTAATAATAATAAATCCAATGATTTGCGTAGTAAGCATCTTTGACTATCATAAGGAGAAATCTCCTCTGATTCTGCGTTTGCATTGTGTGTGTGGCGGGAGGCCTTATGGTAGTTTCATTTTACAAAAGCATTGCGAATTGACTTTAAAATTATCCTGTTGTTTGTTTTAAAAATAAATAACTGTTTTAGTTCTCACACCAGTCCCATGACTAACTTGGAGTTTATTGTTCCCTTCCTAAACTCTGGGTGCCCCTCAATTTCCACACGGGCAGTCTAGAGTTAGGTTATCAGGTTATTCTGGATTTTGGAGTGCTATTGAGCTTAGTGGCGAGCTGGATGGCGAAACATACCACTTGTATATGATATTATTTATTCCACTGTGTATTCTGTATATGGACAAGTTGTATAACTGTCCAGTTGTGTTGTATATCGTTGTTGTAAACTCTGATGATGATGTAATGTATAAAATGATATAGTTCTTTGATTTAAAGATTATTCAATTATCTATTATATGTTGTTCAGCTGCAAATGTGAGATTCTGATATTGTTTCTGTTTCTGTTGTTCCTTCTTTCTTTTCCTTCTGTTTTCTTCTACCTCTTCTTTTTCTCCATAACAATTCGGTTTTCCGGCATTCGATTGTTCGGCAGTTGATATAGTGAATGTATTAATGTCGATTTTCGAGCGACAAAAAATAGCGTTCGTTACAGCTTCCCACTTCCCCAAATCGATCAGCTTGTGGACAGCACAGCCGGGCACGAACTCTTATCTTTTATGGACGCATACTCAGGATATAACCAAATTCCTATGCATGCTCTCGATCAAGATCACACTAGTTTCATCACTGACCGGGGATTGTACTGCTACAAAGTAATGCCTTTTGGACTTGAAAACGCAGGAGCCACCTATCAGTGCCTCGTCAACAAGATGTTTGCGGGGCTAATAGGACAAACTATGGAAGTTTATGTGGATGACATGATGGTAAAGTCAAGGAAAGCCGACGATCACGTAAGCCACCTGGGCAAGATGTTTCAAGTACTTCGCCAATATAGAATGAAGCGGAATCCTCTAAAGTGCGCCTTCGGAGTATCATCAGGAAAGTTCCTGGGATTCATCGTCCATGCCATAGGAATTGAAGCAAACCCTGAACAAGTCCGAGCTCTAAAAGATATCAGGATACCTTCTACCCAAAAAGAAATGCAAAGCCTAAATGGGAAGGTGGCCGCCCTGAGCAGATTCATCTCTAAAGCAACTGACAAATGCATCCCCTTCTTCGAAGCTCTAAAGAAAGACAAAGGAAAGTTCGAATGGACTGACGAATGCTTAACAGCTTTCCTTAACTTAATCGAACACCTCCAAAGACCACCAGTACTCTCAACTCCGAACAAAGGCGAAGAGCTATACATATACCTTGCTGTGTCATCTCATGCTTTAAGCGCTGCCTTGGTGAGAGAAGACAAACGCACGCAGCGGCCAGTATAGTTTGTAAGAAAGAGGTTTACAGGGTCGAAAGCTAGATATCCTAAACTTAAGAAGCTAGCGTACTGTTTACTAATCACATCGCGGAAACTGCGTCACTATTTCCAATCTCATTACATTAGAGTTCTGACCGATCAACCACTAAGGCAGGTACTCCATCGTCCCGACACTTCTGGGCAACTACTTAAATGGTGCATTGAACTAAGTCAATATGATATCACCTACCATCCTCGCACCGCCATCAAGGAACAAGCCATGGCCGATTTCATTGCCGAATTCACTACCAATGAAGGTAAGGAGCAATCGGAAATAGCAGAAGACATCAAGTGGAATCTCTTTGTGGATGGAGCGTCAAACGAACAAGGCTCGGGGGTTGGTGTGGTAATAATCACTCCCAGGGGAAATAAGCTACACTATGCTCTAAAGTTGGAATTCGCTGCCACCAACAACGATGCAGAGTATGAAGCAGTGATAGCTGGATTAGAACTTGCCTTAGAGATTGGAGCCAATTCTTTATGTCTTCATAGTGATTCTCAACTTATTGTAAATCAAATACTAGGAGAATTTCAGGCTCGAGAAGAACGACTCACCGCATATCTAAAGAAGGCCAAGCTGCTTCTCGATCAATTGGATCACTATTTAATCAAACACATCCCTCGGGAAGAGAACCAAGAGGCCGACCAATTGGCAAAGCAAGCTAGCATGAGAGACGGCACTATTTCCGGAGCAGTGGCC
The DNA here is from genome assembly GCA_030737815.1 of Allium fistulosum. Classification (NCBI taxonomy): domain Eukaryota; kingdom Viridiplantae; phylum Streptophyta; class Magnoliopsida; order Asparagales; family Amaryllidaceae; genus Allium; species Allium fistulosum. Next base: position 1,184,322,161 of record CM060903.1, read on the forward strand.
ATCTCAAAGCAGCTGACCCCAAGTTTCGAGCAGGTGAATCTGATAGCTGCAATCAAAGAGGAAACTTGGATGATTCCCATCCAAAAATACTTACAAGACGACACACTGCCCGACAAGCGTAACGAAGTCAAGAAAATCTTGAGGAGAGCTTCCTGCTACACAATACAAGAAGGCACCCTTTATCGGCGTGGCTTCTCTAACCCCTTATTAAGGTGTGTCGCTGGAAGGGAAGCAAAGGAAATCTTATCCAACATCCACCAAGGAAGCTGCAGAGATCACACTGGAGGGCAGACTCTGGCAAAGAAGATACTCCGATATGGATATTTCTGGCCCACCTTAAACAAAGATGCCTTAGATTTCGTCAAAAAATGTGACAGATGTCAGAAATTTGCTAAGATTCCGCGGCTACCAACAACTGAGATTACTCAAATGACCAGCCCTTGGCCCTTTGCAGTATGAGGAATTGACTTGATTGGCGAACTGCCAATGGGCCAAGGCGGAGCCAAATATGCTATAGTGGCAGTCGACTATTTCACCAAATGGGTGGAAGAAGAACCCCTAAATAAAGTATCTTTAGCAAAAGTTATTAACTTCTTGATCAAAAATGTTCTATGCAGGTACGGAGTCCCACTTAAAATCATATCGGACAATGGACTTCAGTTTGACAACGAGGAGTTCGCCAACTGGTGCCAAGAGCATGGAATTCACAAAAGCTTCTCATCTGTAGCTTATCCCCAGGCAAACGGATAGGTCGAAGCTGTCAACAAAATTCTCAAAACTCTAATCAAAAAGAAACTTGAAAAGTCAAAAGGCGCTTGGGTGGATGAACTTCCTACGGCAGTTTGGGCATATCGCACATCTTTCAGAACATCAACGGGGCATACTCCTTTCTCTTTGGCATACGGATCGGAGGCTATGCTCCCAGTTGAAACTATAGTGCCTTCCCACCGTAGGATCCACTATAACCCAGAAGAGAACGAAGAACTCCTTCACATGTCTTTGGATCTAATTGAGGAAAGAAGAAATGATGCAGCCCTCAAAGCAGCAGCTCACAAGCAAAAAGTGGCAACGCAATACAACTCCAAAGTCAAGCATCGTAGCTTACAAAAAGGAGATCTTGTCCTCAAGCGAATCTTCCCGTGCCCCGGAGCGCTAGATCCAATCTGGGACGGACCATATGTAATTCATAAAGATCTCCACAACGGAGCTTATATTTTGTCAACAGTGGACGGAGAGGTGTTCCAGAGGGCATGGAACATCCAACACCTTCGTCGATACTTTTCTTAACTTGTACTGCCCATATGAAGTGAATTAACAAAGAGAATTAGTAGACGTAGGCATTTTCGTGCCGAACCACTTTAAAAACTTGTCTCTTTTTAACTTGTTCCTTTATATCTTGGCTGCTTGTTAACCTTAACCTTATCCTTTTCTGTTGAACTAAATCCTGTGTAATGGCATTTCCATTCAAGACACATCACGGCGCGACTTCACCTGGACAAGACCTAACAGGTACTATGCGAATCTATGCCCTCGCCAATGAGACACTTTTGCTCCAGCATCCCTCTGCTGTGGGTTAACTCATTGCTCGCGATCGGCCCTTAAAGCCAACTGTAATGAGCCGATTATAAGCCACCGAGTAGGCCGACCATAGCCCAGGCAGCTCATTACGGCGTTCGGCTCGCCGGCAACCGTGAACCTACTTTAAGCCCCAACATAAGGTGTGGCCAGCCAGGGGTAGTTCACGGTTGATTATCGGCACCCACGCTAGCCGGCCACGGTAAATCGAATAATACCCACGATTATGGGCCATAATGGCCCGGGTAGTTACTATGCGCGATCTCGGCTCCGATTGTCTTAAGTACGGCTGTGGTAAAAAAGATAAACTCCCCGCGGAGGCGTAAGATGGGTGACAAATGTCTCCAAGATCCACAGCTAGGGAATGTGACTACAAAACCCGTTTGCCTCGAACTTAAGCACATCACAGGCCTTCCATGATTGGAAGTTTTACTTTTTCTTATATTTCTATCTTATTTAAAAACTTTCCTCCTATCCTCTATAACGATCCCTAAAGTACAGGACACAAAGTAGGACATGCTCACCGATGGGGATAAGAACTCACAATGGGATGACAGGTCAATCAACTACATTCTATACTCAGTCATATAAGACATTCAAAGCTACCATCTACAACTAAGACATGAAGGGCGGTACTTTCTTCTTTTGTAAATAAATACATAGCTATAATCTATTCACACATCACATTAACTTTGCAAGGTATGAAATTATATCTTAAGCAAGAAACTAGCATCAAACACGATGGAATCACAGGCATGTGCACAGCTGTATTTCTTATGCAACACATCAAAATAACTAAGGCAGTCAAATATGACAGAATCAGCTTAAGTTAAAAATTACAGGCTAAGAATAAAGTCGTTTGTTACCAATAACATAATTACAGCCTAAAAGTTACATTAATGTTTTAGAGCTAGCGTTGACAGCAATGTCAAATAAACCAAAAAGACATCCAGGTCAAGTCAGGGAGTCAGCTGCATCGGAGCTTCACCTCTGTCATGCCGGCCCTCCAAGATCTACTTAGCCACGGGATCGGAACTCTCAGCATGCTGGCCGGAGGTAGTCGGTACCTCGGAGGTCTCGCCTGTCCAATCCAGAAGAAGAATCCATTAGATAAGCGATAAGCAGTCAGGTTACAAAAAGCTAAAAGAGAAGACTTACTAGCCTCTGCTCCTTGATCATCATCCTCCAACGGCACACCAACCTCCTCAGCAGCAAGCAACCGCATACCCTCTTTCATCGCCACCATCTCCTCCTTGGTGAATTGAGCCGTAACCACATCCATTCTAAAGGCCACACCACCCTCCTTATCTGCATTGGACTTAGCCTCCTCCAGGGCCCTGAGATAAATCCTGGCCATGACTCGGGGGTAATTATCCATCCAAGATAAGTTGCCCTGTTTCCAAGTGCGAAAGTATATATCTTGAAGCATCTCATCCATTATCCCCTCATTCTCCTCGAACTCCCTTATTCGGTCCTCAGAAGCCAACAGCTTTGCAATGGTGGCGTCCCTCTCCGATTGGTATCGCGAGCTGTCAACCTGAAAGGTTTTTCTCATCGCCTCCATCTCCTCCTTCAACTTGGTTTGAGCAAGCTCCGCAGCTTCAAGTTTCCCGGACAACTCCTGTACTCGCTCGAGAACCACTTTCCGAACCTCATCCACCGTTGCAATAGCCATATCAATCTGTTCCTTATAAACGGCCTCCATTTTCCGCATCTCTGCCATGCTGACCTCTTCCATGGTCTTCTTTAATTGCCTAGATGCGATCTCATGTTGAAAGATCTGGATGGCTTGCTCAGCGAGTTGTTTGGCCTGGTCGGAAACCATTAAACGCAGCCGAATGTTAGCACTACCGATTTCTTCTCCAGCCTTAACCAGTCGAGCATGATGCCCCATCAGCTTCCTGGTTTCCTCAGCAACCTGGTCAATGTTTGCCTTAGCTTCGTCCCCCAAGGTTACAACCCGAGTGGTAAGCAAATCAAGGTCCAGGGACTTGGCCTCGTCAAGCACCCTTACCATGGGATTACGAGGGAGAAGGTGCTCACCAGTAGCCTCATCAAAGGAAATATCGTGAGAACCCGGATCCAGATCCGGATGACCCGCAAACGGATTACGAGCCAAGCCAGGATGGTCTATCGGGGTAACGGTAGGATTTTCAGATGGGTACGGGGAAGGAATGAGCTCAGTATCCTCCTCTGTGGTACCCTGAAGAGGCTGAGTCGGGGGCTGAGGGTCAGGTGGAGATTCCAACAAGGAGCGACTCCTCTTCTTCTTTTGGATATCCTCTTCGATAACTCCAAGAAGAGGACGGTAGCCGACTACATCTCCAGGGCGGTTAGTCGGAGGCTTTGGCTTAGTGGAAGCCCTTAGAAACTTATATTGTTCAAGACGGTGCCGAACACCCGATGTCTTGGCCACTTTGCCCGATCCTGGGACAAAAACCAAGTGTTACAAGTAGACGTTGAACTATAATTCAAGAAATATGTCAAGTTTGGAAAAGTAAGGAGACACTTTTGTTATACAAACTCTGGGGAGGAGTGGGATACTGCAATAAGTCCTGGATCTCATTCCAGGACGGGAGCTGACCATAAAATATTCCTAAGTCCTTATCATAAATAGAGTCTACAGAAGTCAAAAATTCACCTTGAGTCGCGGGGGCTGCCTCAACTAGAACACTTATGGAAGATGAGTCGGCGCCGGCTCCGGCCTTGTCAGCTTTCTTAGGCTCCTCTACCAGAGCCGGTTCTTCCTCCAGCCCTTCGAAAGCTAGGCAGAAAGCATCGTCCGTCCACTCCTGGATCACACCCGCTTGCTTAGAAGACAAAACCCCAGCACCATCACCACTCTGTCCGTCGCCACCATCATCACCACTCTGTCCATCACCTTCTCCACCACTTCCACTCTCCGCCTCACCTCCTTCACCCTCGCCTCTTTCCTCCTCCTCATCTTCCTCCTCCGGAACGTCTGGGCATGTGCTGGGGGAGGGTCCATCGGATTTCTTAAGTTTCTTCCCCCCGGCAATTGGATGCTTTGAGAAGGGTTTCCTTTTACTGCTCTTCGCCGTAGCCCCTCCTTTAGCTTTGGCGGCCCTCTCCTCAGCTGTGTCTCTCTGCTTGACCACAAACTAACGTGGCAGAATCAGGTTGAGCCCTAGAAGAGTAGCGTTCCTGATCAAATAAGAAGCCTCCCTCTCCCCTTCCGGAATGGCTTCTATTTCCTCAGCCATCCAAACCAGACGATCGTTCAATACAACCGCAAAGCCACCTATCGCTGGCAAGAAATAAAGCACGTAAGGAGGAGTATTGCAGTCAGAAAAAAAATCATAAATGAGATTCAACTTACAGCCAGAAGTGAAGTGGCGGAAGGAAACAGAGTCATCTTTGACAAAAATCCATTCCTTCTTGAACATGCTGAATTTCGAATATAAATCCAGGACTGGCTTAAAGGACACAGCCGACTCTAAGCTAACATACGGAGACCCCTTCTTGTAGCCTCTCAAGTTGTACAAGTACCAGATTTCCCGGTTGGAAGGAGGACGCCCGTATCTCCTCTGGAAGATAATAAACACACTCACCAAGATAGCATAGGAATTAGGCTGAAGCTGGAAAGGAGCCACCTTCAAGTATGTGATGAAGCTGACTATCCAGGAGTTAATCGGAGGGATGGCACCGCACATGCAATGATACGTGCTGAAAGCAAAATATCCTTCTGGGGGGTTATATGGCATCACTCCGTTCCCCGACAACCTCATCTGCGCTCTATCAATCCCAAAAGATCTAGATATAGCGTCAAGCTGCTCATCTTTGAGGGAACTGGGAAAGCAGTCAGGTGGTGAGTTCAAGAGCTCTTGTGGACCGTACCCATCCACTAACGATCTCGGGGTAGGTTCATGTCGTCCCAGTTCTGCCTGGACTGGGGGCACGATGGAGGACTCTCCTTTATCCTTAGATTTTTTTTTATCAGAACGGGTTTCTACTTTATGAGACATTATCTGCAAACACGAGAAAATGCATCGTTAGAACAAGGAGTATAGAAATATAAACAAGTAAATACCTAACAGTCTAGAGTCCTATTTATAGTTCAAAACATAAAAGTACCATTCGGTAATTCGAGACTTGAAGTTCATTCGGCACTTACGCTCCTTAGGAGATCATTCGGTAATTCAAGCATAAAGTTTATTCGGCGGAAGAAAAGCTCACCTGGTCCGGCAATCAAACTGGTTCGGTGAAATGATCGATTCGGCAGGCAAGAATTTGGTTCGGCTATTTCGAATAGTAAGGAATAAAGAGAGCATAAGGCCCTTACTTATAGGCAAGCATAGGATAACCGGACCAGCTGGTTCAGCACTTGGGCCGAATGGGAGAATCCAAACTAAAAAAACAAAGGAAAACAAAGCGCGACATATGCAGGCATATGCCCCACTTTGGGGGGGAAATGTTGGGTGTATTCTCACCACCGAACCAAGGCCATACAGAACCACTCCCTACCGGACCACTCACTGCCGAACCAAGGCCCTACCGAACCACTCCCTACCGGACCACTCACTGCCGAGCCAAGGCCCTACCGAACCACTCCCTACCGAGTCAATCACCTACTCCCACCACCGGACCAACCCATTTCTCCACTCACCACCGGACCAGGGCATCGCCGGACCAACTCGCTTCCAAAGACTAGCCGAATCAACACCAATCCTTTACTACCGGATCAATCCACGCCTCCACCCATGGTCGAACCAAAGCACTATCGAACCAACGTTGCTAGGCCAGATTGCATCAGCCCAGGCCCACTAGCAGCTACATACATCCAAGACCCCTACCCCTAACCTCACTCTATAAATAGAGGGGCAAGGGTACAACAATGGGGGACAAGTTGGAGAGCTCAAGAACGGACAGAACTTTCAAACAACTTTCATACACTTATAATCAAAGCTTTGTACTTGTAATCTGAACAATATAGGAGAATAAGATATAAAGTGGACGTAGGTACATTCTGGCCGAACCAGTTTAGTCCCTGCTTTTTACATATTTGCATAAAGTATCCAAATCACTAAGAACAACAGAAAATCGACTAAATCATACGACTTGGAGGTGTTTGCCCATTTTTTGTGCAAACATTCATTACTATAAAATTTTAGTTTTATATACCCACGGTCCACTATCCTTAATGTCTAAATTTAATTGTAAGCATATTTTGACATTGTTTATGATTGAATCTAGATATTAAAAATAGTGGGTTGTTATAAATTTCCTCAGTGTGTGGATATACAATATCATCCTTGGTATTTACATGTTTGAAGGCCATTTCAATATAGTTGATAAACACTTTGATCATGCTATACTTAAGGCTAATGCATCTTGATTTTTTGAGCCCATTATTTCCTTTTGCAATCGAATTGTATTACCGAAATTATAATATTAGAGTGTTGGATTTTCAATAGTCAGAATTTTCTTAGCTCTCTAATAAATCCACATAAAGCATACTACTTCATTCGCTGCATTATTTAAGTCAATGTACTCAACATCCACAGTTGAATATTCTATAGCTTCTTGTCCAGAACCTTTTCAAAAATATGATCTTTCTATTGGATTGAATTTGAATGTCAAGATTAACTTAATTTTATTGATGTCATTATGGTAGCATAGTCCGCATACTCCTTCATGAGGGATCCATTGTTTTCATAGAAACAAATCTCTATTATTTCAGAAATACTTAAGACTACTCCTGTTTGTACCAAAAATGGGCACAACACTCTTCGGAAGTTTTTGAAGAGATAAAAGTGAAGAAAATAAATTGAAAATGAAGATTATCTAACAAAAACTCCAATAAACAGAAACGTAAATACGCAGACAAGCAATTTAGAGTGGTTCGGCGTGTTGCCTACGTCCACTATGAAGTTTTGATGATTTTATTGATTCTCTTTCAATGATTACAAGTGATTACAGCGAACAACAGCGAATTACAGCTTGGAATTCGAATTTAACAGTAAGAATAAGATGCAAATCTCGATCCGGCAGAGTCTGGGCGCTTCCGAATCAAAAGATCCCTTTTTTGTAGGCGGTAGGGCTCTATTTATAGGTGTAGGAGGCTGATATTTTGCTGAAATTTCGGTAGACCACTTCTGGCACGTGAGGGGGCCCACATGCCCGTACTCAGGAAAGTTGGGCCCACTTCGATATCGATTCGAAATCCATTCGAATCGATCAAAGAATCATCCAATCGAGCTGAAATTTGGTGTGGAGATTCGTCAGCATGTACGTAAGCTTCTGTGAAAATTTCATAGCATTTGGACTTATGGATCTCGAGATATGGTCGATTCGAGATGATGATCTTCGTCAGGCTGCTTCGTTCGAATCGATCCATTCGCATCGATTGCTTCGAATCGATGGTGTCATGCGCCTTCGTGATGACGTGGAGCGTAACTTGCGTATCGATCCGCCTTTTTCGCCTATTTGATCGAGTTGGCCTGGAGACTTCGCCGCCTTGACTCAATGGAATTGACCATACTGGATGGATTCGAAGTGGGATGATCTGGTGGACACGAACGTATCATCGTTCATGGAGTCAAGACGGAGCTTTGTTCGTATCGATTATGATGGGTTCCAGCTGATCGATGCGCACTGGTGATTGCCGGATGGATTCGAAGAGAAGCGTCTTCATGGATTCGAATGACCTCAAGTTTGATGGATATGAACCTGATGGAGGCGAGGCTATCTTCCTTCCAATCGATTCGAATGTTATGGATTTGTATGCTGGCTACACTGATGGATTCGAACATAGATTCCTCTAAATTGCGTCGATCATGACTTGAAAATATGAACTCGGATTGACTTAAGATTTGGAACGTTGACTCTCATGGCTTTTCTAGTCATGTCTTATCAATTATAGCTCAATCTGGTCTCGGACAAAATTCATCGATATCCAAGGTAGACCTATGTGCACTAGATGTCCATAACGAGCGACTCTAAGTTTCTGATCAATTCCTTGGTATCTCGGCCTTGCCAAAAGGCGGGATAACAACTCCTGTTAGATATCCCTTGATTTTCATTTGGATTTGACCATGCACCAAATGCATGAGCGATATGGGTTCTAGTACAACATATATTATATGATGGATCTGATTGTCGATGCATAATGTTTCCTTATTATATGCTCCTACTCTCCTTATTCATTTTGTGAAGTCCTTTCTATAAAGGACTATTGCAAGTGCCATAGAGAATGTTTTCTTTCTTCGAATTTCATACTAAACATTTAAGATATGGTTTCTTCCTAGTCCATATCCAGTATGAAATCTCAAGCATATATTAGATGGAACTTTATCCTGCATATGCAATGGAACCTTTGATGCATGTCCTCTAACAAAAGAGGTAACTTAACTTCATTCATCGTAAATCAAACCATGTCCAACAAGGTTCTATTTGTCCCTTTCGAAATAGAGTTGTTTTGCAAAGTATGGGAATAAATGACTTAAGAAAGAATTAGAATTTTTTTAGGTACTCTTGTAGTCATATTCAAGTCACTCACCTTTTCAATCTGATCGAAGTATTTTTCTCATTTGCATGTCCCTCGTATATTTTTTGAATCACTCATGGACCTCTCATTCATGTTTCATAAGATACATACATCCAAATCTAATGAATCATCGATAAATTTGATGAAGTATTTTGATTTGATTACGGTATCATAACCATTTGACTGCATACATATATATGCATTAGTCCAAGAGTTCAACAACTCTTTCATAGCTCCCACTGAATGGGTGCTTTCTCATATTCCTTTTGAGACACGATTCACAAATACCATATGATTTAGAAATAAATGAAGTGGCATAACTTTTGTTTCTTAATTTGTACGATTGCTTCTCAATAATATTGTCTAGTATATAGTGCTAAAAGTACATTTATTTCAATGCTTTCATATTTTCTACAACCAAAACATCATTATTTAGAACTCAAATGTCATTATTGAAGTAAACCAAAATAATTTATTCTAAAAAAAATATCATAACATTCTTACTAAAATTAAACTATATGTCTTTTGATTAAACATGAAATGGATGTTATTTCATAAATATTTATTTTCATATAATGGGAATAGTTTAAATTTTAGATGTATTTATAAATGAGTATTTCATGTTACTCTTCATCCGCTTTAGTTTCTAAGATAACACCATTAGCAAATTATAGTTCCAATAAATATGTTGCTATGTCTCTTCTATCTTTTTCGGTAACATTTGCAAAAGTGAATTTTATAACTAATATCTAAATTTCAAAGAGTATAATTTATAGGGACAAATTTCTATGGAAAAAATTTTTAGAAGAGGAATTACATTCCTTCCCTTTAAGCATTTACCAATAATTTGGATGATTCTGTTTCCTTTTCCCCTTCTTTGAGCAATATTGACAATCAGCATTCTTTTCCCTCCTAAAGTATCTTTATTACTACCACTTTTTAACTTTGTTTCTTCCTTTAATATGGTCAAACCTTTAGAAGAAGATAGCTAATAGATCTTACTTCTCTTGCAAAAGCACCTTTCGATTGTCCTTAACATCCTAATGGGATCATTAAACTACACTTGAGCAAGTCATCAATGTGAATAGATCAAGGTAGGTCACTAGTGATAAAAAAACAAGATATATCTGTAGGTTTTGTTCTAGAGTCACATTTCAACTCAGCAAGATTCTCAATGTACACAATCATATTAAGCACAAGATCTTGCACTGCTCTACCTTACCATGCCCGAATGAAACAATTTCTTCAAACTCTCAAACCTTACAGAACGATACATTTCACTATACAACTATTGTATGTGATCAAATACGAAAAGGAGATCCACATTCTTATGTTTTCCCACAATAGTTAACACATGAAATTAGGAAAGTCCATAATATAGTCACCAATACTTGGGTATTTTAACCTTAATAATAATGGTCATACTATTTGGCTCATGTATGAAAATTAAGGTGACAACAAGCTAAAACTTTGTAAGAGAGTATTATATTACGTTCCTTAAACAATCTTTATGTTCAAATTAATTAGTGTGCCATTTTTAGGAAACAATTTTTACCACATTATTAAAGAAATAAAAAATAATTAGATATGTTGTAACACCCGTAAAAAATGTAGTTAATTAAAAATATATACAAATAATTATTAAAGCTCAAAAATGGAATTTGAATGAACGTCTGAATTGGCTGCTAAACCTACACTTTTGTGTTCGTGGCGATCTTTAAGCAACTTTTATATATAAAGCTTCGCGATCAGAGTTCAAATGAAGAAGTTATTGACATTTAAAGTTTTTGGATCAGAAATAATTCAAATAATAAATAATAAATAAGTTAGCGATTAACGCTTAACGTAAATAAAGGAATTAAATTATCTAGGACCACCAGTCGATAGCCGACAAAAGCCAGTTGATCATTAGCGGTCGACCATTGTAGAAAACGGTCGATCGGTTGGTTAAGGCCGAATTCTATGTGAACCTCAACTTAAATATCCCAGATTTAATATATTATAATCTAACGAATAGAATTAATTCGAGTGCCTATAAAATATAGGCTTTGCCCTTCACTTTTATTCTCATATTTTCTGAATAGAACAGCAAAGCTCTGCCATTTTACTTCTTCACTATTTTTAGACATTATAAAAGTATTTTATATATATATTAGAGAAGAACAAAGAAATAAAAAAGAGGGGAAAAGGAGGAGTAAATCGAATTCTACATAAAAAGGTAACTTCAATAATTTAAATTTTAAACATCTCTTAACTCAAATCTTTCTCAAAAATGTGATTCTAATAAGTATGCCTATACCTTTTTACACATATTTCAATTGAAAAGAAAAAAGAGTTAACTAGGAAGAACGGTGTTTTGTTTGGAGATTTAGAAGTTATAAGGTGTTATCCTGCCTTTTGGCAAGGCCGTGACACCAAGGAATTGACTAGTAACCAATGACGGTTCGTCTTAGAGATCGGTTATACACAGGCTCTCTATGAATATCAACAAATTTTGTCCGAATCCAGATCGAGCTAAAGTTGATATGACACGACAAGCGAAGCTATGAGAACCAACGTTCCAAATTTCAAGTCAATCTGAGTTCGTATGCTCAAGTTACGATCGATGCAAAATGAAGGAAACAACTCAGTTTTCGTATCCATGGCTAAGCCTCAATTCGAATCCATCACTTTCATACCGATCAGAACGGCAGCGACCTCGCATCCATCAGAGAGCCACAGTTTGACTCGATCATCCAATGTCTACTTCGCATCCATCAGAGAGCCACAGTTCGACTCGATCATCCAATGTCTACTTCGCATCCATCAAAAAGCCACAGTTCGACTCGATCATCCAATGTCTACTTCGCATCCATCAGAGAGCCACAGTTCGACTCGATCATCCAATGTCTACTTCGCATCCATCAGAGAGCCACAGTTCGACTCGATCATCCAATGTCTACTTCGCATCCATCAGAGAGCAACAGTTCGACTCGATCATCCACTGTCTACTTCGCATCCATCAGAGAGCCACAGTTCGACTCGATCATCCAATGTCCACTTCGTATCCATATAACAGAGCATAACCATCGATGCAAACTATGCACCATTCATCGATGCGAATAGAGTCACCATCATCGATACTAACAAGGCAAGGTCCAAGAGTGACTCGGCCAACTCGGCATCGCCGGCGGAGTGATCCAGAGATTCAAGCGCCACGTCATCGAGTCGAATAGGATCGAGTCGAAATGAGGAAGTCGAACGAAACAGCCAACCGAAGATCCTATTTTGTATCGATCATATCTCCTAATCTACAAGTCCAAATGCTATGAAATTTTCACAGAAGCTTACGTGCATGCTAAGGAATGTCCACGCCAAATTTCAACTCCATCGGATGCAATCTTGATCGATACAAAATCCGTTAGTATAGATCACGGATCGGACCGAAACTTCGCGGGCTTGGGCGCGCGGTCCTAGTCAAGTGCCAGGGGGAGTCTCTCGAGATCTGAGCGAAATATCAGCCTCCTACACCTATAAATAGAGCCCCAGGGCATGCATAAAAGGGATCTTCTGCTTCTTTGAATTCTCCAACGCCCAGACTCTGGCGGATCCAGATCTAGACTCCATGGCTGCTGTTACCAACGAATTTCACTGCTGAAAATCATTGTTATATGCTGTAACTTGCTGAAATCAATTGTAATCATCACAGAAAGATCAATAAAAGCAATCAACTTCATAGTGGACGTAGGCAATACGCCGAACCACTCTAAATTCTTGTGTCTTTGTGCATTTTAATTATTCTCATTTCTGAAATTTGGAGTTTTTGTTAGATAATCCTCTTTTTCCATTTAATTTCTTCACTTTATCTCTTCAAAAACGTCCGAAGAGTGTTGTGCCCAATTTTGGTGCAAACACTTTTGTGCTTCCACTGAGAAAAAAAATCCAAATTTTGTCCTGCTCTTTGGATCTCCTATCTATACCGGATTGCATAAATCCAAGAAGAAGATCCAGATCTTAGACTTTGAAGCCCTTTCATTCTATTCAGATTTGCATCAGATCTAAGAAAGGACTTTCACTAATTCACCATGGTAAGTACACAAACTACCTCTACAGCTGCTGATCAGGGAGGACGGGACAGGCAGAATCCCGTGCAATTGCCTCCATCCAACCAAGATGCCGCCGGACCTTCAGATCCATCAGGCCCGGTTACCAGACAAGAGTTTCAGATGCTACTCCAAGAACTGACCCAGAGTCGGCAACAGCTAATTGAACAACTGCGCGCCAACACAGAGTTAACCAACCAGTTGAATAGCCAAAGGCGCGGAAGATCCAGAAGAGACCAAGGTTTTTATTCTTCCACAGAGAGTTCAGCCTCATCTGATGGTCACCAGCGATCCATACGCCCACGGCTGGATGTGAGCTACACCCAGGCCATAGGACACCAACCTGCCTCAAACCTAGGACAACCCAGAACTGGACCATCCGCTAGTCATCATACAGGACCTTCATCCCGAGGAGGTGCTGCTCCTTACCATGTCACAGTCAACATTGCTACTACCACCACTACTGAACAAGGGGTTGATGCTAGAAACCAAGCTGATCCTCAACGTAATCAACGAGAGCAGACTCCAGAGCCCTATATCCCATAAAATGTTGAACCAAGGAGGCGAGGCACGGACCGTCGACAGCGTCCGGTCCAGACTCGCGCTATGGAACCCGACCACACCTTTGCTCAACATGCTCCTAGTATTCGGATGCCAGATATACCGACGATGATTCGTCAAATGATCTGTGAAAGTTAGGATCTCAGTAATGACGACTGGGGAATCTCCCGGAGTCATACCCCTTTCACCGATGACATATTATATGCTGATACACCTCGGCGCTTCAGGATGCCGACTTTGCCAGTCTACGAAGGAAGTTCCGATCCCAATCAACACATCATTAAGTATGAATGGCTAATGAATGCTGCGAGAGCTGATGACGCAGTAAAGTGCCGAAGTTTCCCTATTTCCCTAGGGGGCATTGCTACCATGTGGTTTACTCGTTTGCCACCACGATCCATCTCTAACTTTGACCAGATGACCACCAAGTTTGTTGAACAATTTCGTATGCACGTAGCAAGGCCTAAGGATGTTAACACTCTGTCTAGTGTTACACTAGCTCCCGAAGAAACACTTAGACGTTATTTGGAGCGATTCCATGCTACGTGTGCAGAAATAAGCAATCCCAATGACAACTCTATCCTGATGGCATTGACTAAAGGGATTGACCCTGATTTCGAGTTCGGAAATTGGTTAGCTGGGAAACCACCTGCGTCATTGGACCGTTTCTATTCCAAGGCAGCCCAATTCTTGAGAAGGGAGGATGCGAAACAGTCTAGGAAGCAAGATGACGCAGGGCCCAACATCGAAGGAATCCAGAGTAACATCGCTGTTAAAAGGTCCAGAGATAGTTCTGGAAAAGTTCAGTTGAACATACAAAATAAACAGAATCAGCAGAGGGATAGTGGGAATCAAGGAAAAAAGCAAGATCAGAATCGTGGCCTACAACGTAGAGCTCCCATGTTTGACAATTATACTCCATTGAATACGTCGCTGGAAAATGTGTATTTGCAGACCTGCAATACCATGCAATACAAGAAACCTGCTCCGAAGCCACCAATGGAAAGACAACTCCAAACAGGAAAGTTTTGCAGATTCCATGAAAGCTATGGCCATAATACCAATGAGTGTCGTCATTTGCTAGATCTCATTGAAAATTTGATACGTGAGAAGAAGTTAGATCAATATGTTCGGGCGCCGCAGTTGGGAAGTGCGGGCCCATCAAATCAGAATCATGTGCCGAATCAAGAAAGACAGGAGGAACCCGCTCATACTGGTGGGAGGTTGGTTATCAATACAATAAGTGGTGGTCCTCATTCAGCAGACCGAAGCTGGAAGGAAATGGAGTCGTATGCCAGCTCTACCAGGCATGCAAACTTCGAGTGTTGTAGTAGTGTTGATGAAGGGGCTCCAGCCAAGCAACAAAAGACGTTGACAGATGACATCGTGTTCAGAAACAGAGACGCTGACAAAGTCGAGGCCCCCACTATCGACCCACTGGTCATCTCAGCTCAAGTAGGTCTTGCTTGGATGAAGAGGATATTAGTTGACAGTGGAAGCTCTGTGAATATCATGTTTAAACGAGCCTATGATCAAATGAGAATGGAAGCAAAGGATTTGAAACCCTGTCAATCTCGAATCCATGGTTTCAACGGAAGTGCTACTATACCCACTGGAATGGTGGAACTGCCAGTGGAGTTGGGAGTTGGAGAACGCCGGAGAGTACGGATGTTACAGTTCGTTGTGTTGGACATAGACTCCCCTTATAATGCTTTCTTGGGCCGACCGTCCCTCGCTGAATTCAGGACAGCCATTGCCCCGTGGTGTTTGACTTTAAAATTTCCCACTGATCGTGGAGTGGGAATCATTCAAGGAGATCAGGCCGCTGCAAGAGCCTGTTATGTTGCCGAGCTGCGAGATGCGCAGCGAAAGGAGAAAGGAAAGGGCGTAGAGGAATCTCTCTGCGTCCGCTTTGCTGATAATTGATAATTAACGCCCGGGCTTAGGCCCGGGCACCCCAGCTAATTCCAAAGGGATCTTGACCCAAGAGAAACTGAAGATGAAGGAGAATCTAAAGAAAGTCAAGCATCCCCGGCCGAACTGACAATTGATGTCCCGATCGACAACGATGACGATTCAAAAATGCTAAAGATTGGGTCTCAACTAAGCCAACAAACTCAAGAGGAATTGGTTGAATTTTTACGGGAAAATCTTGACGTATTCGCCTGGACGCATTCTAATATGTGTGGGATCTCGTCGGACATCGCGAGCCACACTCTGAATATTGACCCGCGGCATGTCCCGGTCAAGCAGAAAAGGCGTGGTATGGATCCAGAGAGATCTGTCTCCCTTAAAGAAGAAGTAGAAAAGCTTAAAGCGAACGGGTTCATTCGAGATGCGCTATATCCTGAATGGGTGTCAAATCCAGTGCTCGTTCGAAAGCCGAACGGAAAGTGGAGAACATGTGTCGACTATTCCGATCTGAATAAAGCTTGTCCCAAAGACAGTTTCCCGCTTCCCAGAATTGATCAGCTAGTAGATTCGACAGTTGGGCATGAGCTCTTATCCTTCATGGACGCGTATTCTGGCTACAATCAGATACCGATGCATTTACCTTATCAAGAACATACCAACTTCATAACCAATCTGGGACTTTATTGCTACAAAGTTATGCCATTCGGACTCAAGAATGCCGGGGCTACTTATCAACGATTGGTTAATCGGATGTTTGCCAATCAAATCGGGAAAACAATGGAAGTATATGTAGACGACATGCTTGTGAAGTCACGACTCTCCACCGACCATGTTAAAGACCTGGAAACTATGTTCAACATACTTCGAGAATACAAAATGAAGCTTAACCCACTGAAATGTCACTTTGGAGTTGCATCCGGAAAGTTCCTTGGGTTCATCGTCAATGCTCGAGGGATCAAAGCTAATCCTGAAAAGATCTGGGCTATCAGAAATCTTGAAACTCCGAAAACTATAAAGCAAGTCCAGAGTCTTAATGGGAAAGTAGCAGCATTGAGCAGGTTCATTTCAAAGTCCACTGACAAATGCATTCCCTTCTTCGATTTGATCCGAAAGGGAAAGCGAAACTTTGAATGGACCACGGTGTGCGAGGGCGCTTTCCAAGCACTAGTTCAACATCTATCCACACCACCTATCATGTCGAAGCCTATTGATCATGAGAAGTTGTATGTATATTTGGCGATATCAGAAAACGCTATCAGCGCTGCATTAATTCGAGAAGAAGATAGGATACCGAAGCCAGTATACTAAATCAGCAAACGATTGACTGGAGCTGAAAGGAATTATCTGAAGCTAGAGAAGTTGGCTTATTGCCTGGTTGTTGCATCAAGAAAGCTCTGAACATATTTCCAGGCACATCCAATTATTGTTTACACCGACCAGCCGTTACGACAGGTCCTTTCGCGGCCTGAGACGTCTGGTAGGTTACTCAAGTGGAACATCGAACTGAGCCAGTTTGACATTACTTACACTCCAAGACGAGCGATTCAAGGACAAGTCCTAGCCGATTTCATAACTGAATTTACCATTCCAGAGGACTTGCCCGAAACCAGTAAATCCCCCGAATATGTCTGGAAGCTGTATACTGATGGTGCATCAAACGACCGGTGTTCGGGCGCTGGTGTTGTACTCGAAACCCCCGAAGGCCGATCTATATGCTATGCTTTGAAGTTTGACTTTCATGCAACCAATAATGAAGCTGAATATGAAGCCCTCTTAGTTGGATTGAAACTTGCTAAAGATTTGAGAATTATCGCTGTGGAAATTTATTGCGATTCACAGTTAGTTGTGTGTCAAGTACGGGGAGAGTACCAAGCGAGAGATCGAAGGCTGGCTGCTTACTTCACTCGAGTTCAAGAAGTGCTGAATCAATTTGATTATTATGCCATTTATTGTATACCTTGAGAACGCAACCAAAAAGCCGATTCCTTGGCCAAGCTAGCCAGCACAGGTGAAGCTCAGCAAATGAGACTCGTTCCCGTAGAGACGCTAGCTTCTCCAAGCATTGACCGGGAAGGAATAGACTGGGTATGCAAAACCATCCCCGAAAAGGATTCATGGATGACTCCACTCAGAAATTACATTGAGCATGGAACCCTGCCGGAGCGCAGGAGTGAAAAGAGACAAGTCCTTCGGAAGGCTTCACGATTCGCCGTTCAGGATGGAATCATGTACAGAAGAGGGTACTCTGTTCCTTTACTCCGGTGTATCGCTCAGGATGAAGTTAAACGAGTATTACACGACGTACACGAGGAAAATGTGGCGATCACACCAAGGGGCAAGCACTTGCCAATAAAATACTTCGATACGGATATTACTGGCCTACTATGAATCGCGATGCGTCGGATTATGCAAAGAAGTGTGATAGATGTCAGAAGCATGCTCGAATTCCTAGAGCACCTCCTACCAAGATAACGCAAATGGTCAGCCCATGGCCGTTTGCGATGTGGGGCATTGAGATCATTGGTACCATACCCTTGGCAAAAGGTGGTGCGAAATACGCCATCGTTGCAGTTGATTACTTTACAAAGTGGGCTGAAGCTGAAGATCTTGCTACCATAACGACGAAAAAAGTAATCAACTTTGTGGTCCGCAACATAATCTGTCGATTCGGTCTCCCAAACACCATTATTACTGACAACGGAACCCAATTCGACAGTGCTGAATTTAAAGACTTTTGCAAGCGATTTCACATCCAAAAGAAATTCTATGCAGTTGCGCACCCTCAAGCGAACGGACAAGTCGAAGCAGTCAATAAAGTTATAAAGTCCATTCTGAAAAAACGACTGGAGAAGGTCGGGGGAAAGTGGGTCGACGAACTTCCTATGGCTTTATGGTCTTACTGAACAACTCACAAGTCCACGACCGGTCACACTCCATTCTCTCTCTCTCTTATGGTTCAGAAGCCATTATTCCAGTCGAGCTAGAAGTGCCTTCTCATCATGTGACGTACTACGATCCGAAGACTAATGCTATATTACTTGCTGAATCTCTCGATTTACTAGACGAAAAGCGTGAAGAGGTTGATTTGAGGGCAGCCGTGCATAGAAGTAGAGTCGCTCGATTGTACAACGCCAAGGTCTGCCCACGAACCTTTGAACTAGGCGATCTCGTCCTGAAAATAATTTATCTGGTTCCTTCACATATGAAGCCGACATAGGAAGGACCGTATGTTATTGAACGAAGGCTCGGAGATGGCACATTCAAATTATCGATTGTTGACGGTCTCATACTGCCAAGAGCCTGGAATAGCGAGAGTCTTCGCCGCTACTACACATGACAGGCTATGTTTATCCATTTAGTTTACTTTCCATTTTGCAATTTTTTTCTGCATTTCAAAATTAGAATTTGTAATAAGGCAACTGACTTTGCCATATTTTCTTATTTCAACAATAAAATGCAATCCCTTCGAGCCAGAGTTGTGATTTACTTGAAATGCTTCATATGACCATCACTATGCACGGAGAGCTAAGTTTCACCATACGGTGGAATTTATTCAAATAGGGAGTGACTGTGATGCAACAGGTCACTCGCTAGGTGAAACCAAAGCTCGGGGACAAGCCATCACATCAAAGTCAAAAAAGGATTGATACACGACAATCCAACATTCAACTCCGGATTCCCAGAGTGCGAAACGGAGTATAAACATCAACTCCGAACTCCCAAAGTGTGATTTGGAGTATAAACATCAACTCCAGATTCCCAGAGTGCAAACTGGAGTATAAAAATACGTCTACGAAGAGGGTGGATCCGTCCGCCCAACGACTTCGTCCGTATCCGCACCAAGTTTGAGGAGGATGGACCCGTCCATCTAACGACCTCACTTGTTAACTTAGGGTGGATGTGATCCGACCGTCCACGATCCTGATACACCTTTCGTTCCCAGAGTGCGAGCGAAATCCAAAAACATACAGCAGATGTGACTGACCATCTGCTCGTCAACTCCGAATTCCCAGAGCGCGGGTCGGAGTATGAACATCAACTCCGAACTCCCAGAGCACAAGTCGGAGTATAAACATCAGCTCCGAACTCCCAGAGCGCGAGTCAGAGTATAAACATCAACTCCGAGTTCCCAAAGCACGAAGCGGAGTATAAACATCAACTCCAAATTCCCAAAGCGTGAATTGGAGTATAAACATCAACTCCGAGTTCCCAGAGCGCGAAGCGGAGTATAAACATCAACTCCAAATTCCCAGAGCGCAAATTGGAATATAAATATCAACTCCGAACTCCCAGAGTGCGAGTCGGAATATAAATGTCGATTCCAAGTCCCCAGATCGTGGACATATGACTAAAACTTAAGCCAGCGTGACCAACCGCCAGTAAACAAGTGAGAATCCCTGGAGTGCGGATATGATCATGGACAATCAAGCAACTGCTCAATCCCCGCTTGTCTCAAACATACATTCAGTGGCACTAGACTCAACATGTTATAAGTAAAAAGTAATCGCTGACTGATGTTCTACAACTCATCCTCGAGACTGGGGGGCAGGACTTAAGCATCGACCATTGACTGAAGCGATGCGGCGTCAAAATTCAACTCGCTTCCCAATCGCAAACCATGTCCACTGTTTCCAGACTTGGTGCAAAAAGACAAACTTGACTCAAAAGCTAAAACTTTACAAGTGCATTTCAAACATTGAAACACTTAAACAAATACACAAGAAGCTCAAAAAGAAAAGTTTCATTTCTACTTTTTATAAAAGAAATTCGTGTACAAGTTTGTTCCAAAAAATTCCTACTAGCAGGGGCTGAACCTGCATCTATACACGGCCAACAAAATGCAAGTCAAAATAAACCAGGGAAGCGTGTCTAATCTTTCTTCTTCCTTGGCTTCCTCTTCGGAGTAGACCCGCTGGAGCCACCGCTAACCTTCCTCTTCGAGCCTTTGCTTTTCGGTGGTCGGTCTCCAAGCGGGGGCATGATATCAACATCCTCCTCCGAACTCGAGTGGATAAGAACGCTGCCTGCCGGCGGAGTTGGGGGGATAGGATCAAATGTGGAAGATGGAATGGCCGCACTAGTGTCGAAAAATGTACCGCCAGGCGATATCATTCTAAGCGGAGCTGGACCAAGTGCCGCCGTTCCACCTCCAAAGCTGCCACCATGAACCGCTGCTGCCATCTCAGCGTCGATTTCGGCCAAAATTTCTTCTTCAGTGAACGCTCGGGCCTCGCTGGAAGCATCGGTAGTCGGCATCGAAAATCTTGTAGCGGGAACGCCTCCGCCCGTGACAAATGGTAAATCAGCCAAAGGATCGCCATGGCGGCGAAAGAGTTCCTCCATCAGCTGCTCATCAAAAACAAGTGAGCCTCCCAGCATATCGTCAAGAGACGCAGCAGTAGTCACAGCGGTCGCTTCAGTAATGATAACCCCCTGCGTCTGATACGATTCTTGAGTAGCAGGAGGCACGACCGGTGCAGCATCAATCGCTGGACAAAAAATAAGAGAACTGATAGAATTTGACTCGAGTAAAGAATCCGACTTAAGGCAGATATGTGGAATGTTCAGAATACCTTCCTCAATTTGACTTGTAGGCGGCAGAACACTTCAGTAACTTGCACTGTAGCCGGAGACATCTGCGGCTGATCCAGATTGTAGGCAAGAACAGCTTGGGGATCGACCGTAGACGAGGATTCGGGCTGGGTTAACGCTGGAACTTCAAGACTCGCCTCATGATGGTCAACCCCTGAACCCTCTCATATTTCGTAGTGCTGGGCGCCGAGTCTTTCCTTCTCATGCAGAATCATTGACTCGTGAAGAATCTTTTTTTCATCTTCATTCAGAATGCGATTCTCGAGTTCAAACTCATCCACAGACTCACCCAGATGTGCCTCCTTCTCTTCCTCAACTAATCGGCCCCAGGCGTTGAAGAGATGCGCCGGATAATCATTGAGCCAGGCTAGACCCATGTGCCTCAGCACGTTAGCGTTGTAAACAATGAGATGGTCTTCGATATCAGCCTCTAGCCTGGACTCGGCTAACTTCACTTTCTCCTCGACCTCAGTCTCCACCTTGTGGACTTTAGCCACAGCCGCATCTCGTTCACCCTTAAGCAGAACAACTTGTTCACACGCCTCCTGAGCTACGCTGTTCGAATCATCTTTTTCTTTAGCCATGTCGGAAAATTTGGCCTTAAGCTTGTTAAGTTCTTTGACCGCCGCATCCCATTCGGCAGTAACTGTAGTATTCCGATGGCCCATCTCCTCCACCAAGGCAACATGTGTCTGCCTTAACCTCTCCATTGCCACTTTCGCTTCATCGGCTTTTTTGGTGGCCTCAATTTTGGATTTTCGAGAAGACTCGGCCTCAGCAGTGAGCACTTGGATAATCCGGTCCCTTTGAGCGAGTTCGGTCTACATTTTCTCAAGCGCTTTGGCTCGCTCAAAGGCCACCATAGAAGCTTTCTCTGCAGCCTTTACCCACTCCCTATACTAGGTGTAGATGTCATGAACGTAATCATGCATCGTGTTTTCCACCCCTGATGGGATTCTTTTTAAGTGCGGTGGGAAGACATAGCCATCAAAGCATATGTTCGGAAAATCCTTCCTCATCTGAGCCAATTTAACGGCCCCTTCTCCTGTGGGCTCAGCTGGGACCTACTTTGCAATTATGGAGGCCGAGGTCTCGACTCTCTGGAGATGAGTCTCGGACCTAGCAGTATGGGAAGATGGCTTGTGACAAGGAGGCTCCGGCGGGTGTGGAACAAGAATAGGGGGTGGAGATGGTTGTCTAAGAGGAGGAGAGCGAGACCTAGATCGATGTCTGTATTCTCTGTCCCTGTCCCGCTCGTACCTCTCTTGACTAGAGTACCCGCGATCGCGGTCTCTATCTGAGTCTCTCCTGCAGGAGTCATAATAGGTAGAAGACTTTCGGACCGATCGAAGGTTCCCAAGCATTGAACTCCTCCCAAACATAGTACCTGAAAGTGAAAAATGAAAGAAAAGTTAGCGATCTCTTGAACTGGATGATTTACGATTATTAATTATGTAGTGCAGGGAAGTGTATGCATGTGCATCCCCCCGACCAATCGAAAAAGTCGGCCGCACTCGTAGCAAGCGACCCGCTTAGTTCAAGAACATCATCAAGCTCCTCCATCCCAGTGTCGTGTTGAAACGACACATAATCCGAAATCGGAATATCAGCAAGCCCTTCAAAAGGATTCTCTGCTTGCAGGGTAGGAGCCTCCGAAATTCTAATCCCCTGAACCGGCAAAGACATAACCACGGATTTCAGTCTCATTGATTTAGAACGCTTGTGAGCAACGGCCTTGCCTTTTCTCCTTCCACTTGAGTCCTGAACATCGAAAGAAGGCCCAGCTTGGAGCTCATTATCAGTAGGTGTTCTCTCCGGGCCAACTTCTTCAGCTATTACGACTCCGGACGCCTTGCATTTCAACTGCTTCTTCGAGACCGCTCTAATCGTCCTTTCCAGCCGTATGCTTTTCTTACGTTCAATCAGCCCGACAGTCCTCAAGTTTCTGTCGGTCAGAACCAAGTCGATGTGCCTCTCTTCACCCGGAATCGTTTGGAGAATCCGAACTAGCTCTCTGAAGTATGCACCGTCAGGTCGAGAAATTGCGGCTGTAAAAGAAGAGAAGTATGTCAGTTTTGAAGACGGTTATTGTTATCTCGATAATTCAAGAGAAAGATTTCAACGCTTACGTTTATCCAACCGTCGCTTGGCAAATCCAGGGGGACACAGAACGTAGAACCATTCGGTTTTAAAGTAACTTAGCCTTCCCCAGGAGCCCATTACAATTTGGCAGTTCCTGACCGCTTCCAAGAAGGTGAAAGAAGGGTTGTCTCCATGACTCTTAACGTTAAATAGATATCTAATCTCGATCGGCTTTGGCGGTCGAAAGAGAATATCCATAAATAGAATGAAGGTGCTATTCAACAAAGCGTATCCGTTGGGATATAGCTGGGATGGAGCTATTCCAAGGAATGATAACATCTCCCTTATATATTGGTTGAAAGGAGGAAGTGACCTCGCTGTCCAAGCGTGACGGTTGAAAGCAGTAAACCCCTCCGGGGGATCATGTGGCCTGTCATTTGGCCCAGGCAGTAACACGTCGTCAAGCGACAAGCCGTGCCTTAAACAAATCCGTCCCATCATATCTTTGGAGATACCGGACGGCATAGAATCTTATGGACGACAAATGAACCGGGCACCTGGACGCTCGTCCGGAGCTGGGTCTATAACTTCGGCTTCAATGACCGGTTTCTCGATGGTTGAAGGAATTGAACTCGGGAGTTCCTGCTACTGTGAACTTGAAGGTTCCATGGCTAACTAGCTTATGAAAAATCATTATTAAACCGACAATAACGCTCGTGCATCCCCCAGTGTAAAGTGTGTGAGTGTGTCGTGCAGTGCGGTACTGTATATCACTTGAAAAGTTCTACGGAATTGGAGAAAGCGTGTAAATGATAAGACTTCGAAATTCCGTCGGAATGACTGTCATCGCTGACCGTCACTACCGTGCCATCCAGATGTTAGGGATCGATCCAAGTTAAAGTCTGTTAAAATTTGGTTAAATTATAGTTCCATCGACGAGCTTCGAAAGGCAGTCAAATATACAGTTCTACAGTCAAGTCCGGTTATGCAAAGCTGAAGCTCATCGGAGTCAAGTATTTAGTAGTGCAAGATTTCGAATCCATCAGGGCTCAGACATAGGTCGGTCACTAGAGATGCAAGTAGAGACAATCTGGAATGCAACTGCCCGTATCGATCAAGGGGGCCCATTTTCGTATCGATCAAGTTCGAATCGATACATTATCGATCGTGTTCAACTCGATACGCTTCGTATCGATCACATTCAAGTCGATACGTTTCGTATCGGTCAGGGGAACGAATTCTACATCGATCATAGGCTTCAACTTCGTATCGATCAGCGTTGGCGACTTCAAACCAACTTATAATGCCCACTTTGTATCGATTGCAAGTAATCGACTTCGAAGATCGTCAAAGTCAATTACATATTGATCGACACAAACTCCAGCCACTGCCCATCGATACGAAGTCATTTCATCCCTCCACATGATATTCACTCAACTACAGATCGATACAAAGTTCCATTATCCCCAGACCGATACGTAGAGAACCCTTTCCTTGACTGATCGATGCGAACACTTATAACTCATCCACAACAATTCACTCTAAACCGATTATGGCCCTAGCATCCCTGAAGATCGATTGTGTGATTGGCGATCGATTTCGAATTCCATCGCTATAACGTGGATTAAATGTCCAACTACTTGATTTTGATAACTAGTTTAAGGAATTGAAGGATGTGGTTCGATTCGAAGGCGAAGAACAGTTTCCTTTCTTGGTCTCTGAAGCGATACGAAAGCGAAGCACAAAAGTAAAAAGTGAAAAGTGGCTAAGTCCACGGTATTTATATGGACTCAAGCATAAAGGCAAAAAACGATTCGCATCCCCGTAGATTCGACCGGTTGCAAAACATCACCCCGGGATCGATTCGAATAGGCCCTTCGAATCCATCAACCCTCAGATGACTACTATTTCGTATCGATCGTGGGAATTCTGTTTGAATCCATTTAGCATTGCGCTGTTTGAATCCATCTACACGAGACTTTATCGAAGCGAAGTTGCCAACAAAGGCTTTTCCATCGATACGAAACCACTGTTCGTATCGATCATCTTTGACTCCATCCCCAGTTTAGCGACATGAAGTGTGCAGTTCGAATCCATCGAACCACAGCATCCAGAGGTCAATATTCATCGATACGAAGGCGCATTTCGTATCCATTTTAGTGGCTCGCGCCAGTTCAAAAACGAATTCCAGCAAAGTTCGTAACCATCGATACGAAAATTAATTTCGTATCCATCGAATCTTAACTTCATCGATACGAACGACTGCTTCGTATCCATCGAACCCCACATCCATCGATTCGAAATGCTCATTTAGTATCCATCAATGCAACGAAATCAATGCAAAGACAATATTTCGACCCTTCACATCAATTCAGGAGAGGATCGTTACGAAGGAACATGCAAAAACAACCATCGAGCGTTGTTACAACAAATTTCACGTTGGTTCAGGAGAGGATCGATACGGAATTCAATATAAGACAAAATGACAATGACTCGTAAACCTCAGCGAGAGTCAGATTAACATATATGCATATATGTCGGACTAATATTCAGTATTCCAAATTTACAGGAATTGGAAACTCGTTTGATAACGGTTACAACAACGAACAGTTAATCACTAGCGTACAGTAATCAGTTTCAACAATATAGGGTACAATAGTCAACAGTTTACATTATAAAGAAAAACAGTCAAAGATTACAGCTTTCATCGAAAAGATGATAACTATTCAGAATGAAGATTACGACACTTCAAAGCACATCATGTTTCCACAAGACGTACTTTGGGGGGCAAATGTTATCCCGCCTATTGGCAAGGCCGTGACACCAAGGAATTGACTAGTAAGCAATGACGATTCGTCTTAGAGATCGGTTATACACAGGCTCCCTATGGATATCAACAAATTTTTTCCAAGTCCAGATCGAGCTAAAATTGATATGACACGACAAGCAAAGCTATGAGAACCAACATTCCAAATTTCAAGTCAATCCGAGTTCGTATGCTCAAGTTACGATCGATGCAAAATGAAGGGAACAACTCAGTTTTCGTATCCATAGCTAAGCTTCAATTCGAATCCATCACTTTCGTACCGATCAGAACGGCAGCGACCTCGCATCCATCAGAGAGCCACAGTTCGACTCGATCATCCAATGTCTACTTCGCATCCATCAGAGAGCCACAGTTCGACTCGATCATCCAATGTCTACTTCGCATCCATCAGAGAGCCACAGTTCGACTCGATCATCTAATGTCTACTTCGCATCCATCAGAGAGTCACAGTTCGACTCGATCATCCAATGTCCACTTCGTATCCATATAACAGAGCATAACCATCGATGCGAACTGTGCACCATTCATCGATGCGAACAGAGTCACCATCATCGATACGAACAAGGCAAGGTCCAAGAGTGACTAGGCCAACTCGGCATCGCCGGCGGAGTGATTCAGAGATTCAAGCGCCACGTCATCGAGTCGAATAGGATCGAGTCGAAATGAGGGAGTCGAATGAAACAGCCAACCGAAGATCCCATTTCGTATCGATCATATCTCCTAATCTACAAGTCCAAATGCTATGAAATTTTCACAGAAGCTTACGTGCATGCTAAGGAATGTCCACGCCAAATTTCGACTCCATCGGATGCAATCTTGATCGATACGAAATCCATTCGTATTGATCACGGATTGGACCGAAACTTCGTGGGCTTGGGCGCGCGGGCCTAGTCACGTGCCAGGGGGAGTCTCCCGAGATCTGAGCAAAATATCAGCCTCCTACACCTATAAATAGAGCCCCAGGGCATGCAGAAAAGGGATCTTCTGCTTCTTTGAATTCTCCAACGCCCAGACTCTGCCGGATCTAGATCTAGACTCCATGGCTGCTGTTACCAACGAATTTCACTGCTGAAAATCATTATTATCTGCTGTATCTTACTAAAATCAATTGTAATCATCACAGAAAGATCAATAAAAGCAATCAACTTCATAGTGGACGTAGGCAATACCCCGAACCACTCTAATTTCTTGCGTCTTTGTGCATTTTAATTATTCTCATTTTTGAAATTTGGAGTTTTTGTTAGATAATCCTCTTTTTCCATTTAATTTCTTCACTTTATCTCTTCAAAAACTTCCGAAGAGTGTTGTGCCCAATTTTGGTGCAAACATAAGGTGAGTGGAAAATTATACACTTAATGTTAGATTTATATCATGTTAAATTATATGCTTAAACAAATAAACCTAACTTGAAATCCTTACTACATATTCAATAGATTGTTTAACATTGATGAAATGGTATATATATATAACCTTAGATCTTGAATTTAGAGAGGATAGCCCCTAAATTTATGAAATTAGTTACTGATAAAATTTTTGCAGTTATTCTGTAATGACCCGCCTTTTCAACCTTTGAAAATCGGCAGTCAATGCATCCATGTTATTCAAATGCTAAGTATCCAAGTGCCAAAAAGGCAAATTGTTAGGGTATAAAAAAAAGAACAGGGAAAATAGAACCTCACAGTGTAACGATAACATATAATATAATAAAGACAGTAAAAACTATCACTCTTAAATACATGGTATATCAGAGTTAAAGACCAACCTTATCAGCCTTGACAGTTATAACTTCTGACCTTATAATTGCTGATGGGTATACATAATAATATAGCAGAAATAAAAATACCACAATATGTGAACATCCAACTCTACTCCATGAGCTCCATGTTCCACTAAAGACAACCTAGAAAAATATTCGGTTTGGCCCAAACATTATAATAAAATAACATCTGGATTAGTCTGGAAACCCAGCATGAGAAAACTCAAGAAATATAGTGAACAAATATTAATTTTGTGAGACCATGATGCTAACCATGGAACAAGTTTTACCTCATAAGAACAACTTCCATAGATGAAAGAATGGAAACAATTCGGAACAAAATCAGACTTGAAAGAATGGAAACAAATAATTAAACATCGAGAAGAGCTCCAAGCACTTCTCGATGCAACTAAGAAAGAGATTCAAAGATTTGAATCAAATAAGGAAAAGAAAATTTCCAACAACGAAAAGGAGGGTGTGCCCTCTTACCAAAAGTAAACCTCTACAAATATACTGAGAACTATGATGGCTCTCAGAAACCTCCAAGTCAGGCCCTGCCAACCTTACCGATCCAAGTATTTCACATCTTAGTGCGCATATAACCGAAACCAATCTAGAGTAGATGTGATAATATCCTATTGGGAACAACACCATACAGCATGGCCTCCACTTGCTCTTTTATTTTAGTCATTTCTGGCAAAGGATATCAATGCTCAAATGAGCAACAAAATGTCTTAAATTAACGAAACTCAAAGAAGATAGCAGAATCGATAATCTATAAATCAACTATCGGTGTTATCCACTCTTTTGAGCAGGCAATATTCGGACAAACTAGATGAGTCAAACTTAGAGTTATCAAGGCAGAAAGCTCGGAGAGATAGCCTTAAAGTTCAGAAACCAAGAAAAAACATAGCCATGGACAAAACCATAGCTAACTCAAGCCAAAGGAAGAAGGAATCCAGCTAAGTTGTGAGTCAGTATCGACCTCACTCCCCGGGTCGGTACTGATCCATATTTTTACCCCATATTCGACCATCTTTTGCTTACGTGCCCTACATGATGATAGAAGCCTATACTAGGTGTCGTTTTATTGATCCAATAAAATTCTCTATCGATCTCCACAAACTCCTGAATCAGTAACTCTGTTCTTCTATGGATCCATCATTTGGTCTTCGAAACAAGCTAACATTAGTGCAAACAACTATGGAATTATGAAGCTAACCACAAGATGAGCCAAAACAAAGAGTTCAAGATGACTAGATTGGCCATCTTAAGGGTCGGTATCGACCTAAGCCCTTGGAGTCGTACTGACCCAGGCAAATTACTGAGGTGATGCCCTACTTTCTTGGAGAATTAGTCTATAGCATGGAAAACTAGGTGGAGAGCTTATGGGTGAGATTTTAGGCTCTGTACCTCTATAAGTAGAAGGGTAAGGCTCATTATTCAAAATCTTTTGGGTTTTGGCTCTTCTTACTCTAATTTCTGGTAATCTCTGTTAGAGTTATACTGACCCATACGAACTTCTGCCTCCAAATAAGATTATAAGCCCTAAATTCATTAAGTGGACGTAGACATTGATTTGTCGAACTACTATAAATTGTTGTGTGTTCTTTATTATTCATTTTCATTTAATTGTTTCACTTTTTATTCTCTACAAAAACCCTTGGGTATTTGCACCATTTTTGGTTCAAACATTTTGTTGCTTTCACTAATAATTCATATTCTCGGGCTACTTAGATCCATCATCTACTATTAGATTTCTTAATTTCAAGAGAAAGATCCAACTTTCATACCTTATTTTCTACTATCTAGATTTTCAGTAATCTGAGAGAAGCTATTTGCAATGGCCCCATCAAAAAGAGACCATTCTACCAATTCTAGAGCTACTACTGAAGCTAAAAACCAGAATGCTCAACATGTGGATGATGATGCTCAACCAAAGCAATCGGAGATCCAGAATCCAGCTAAAGTCGTAATCAGAATGGAGATGGATAGGATGATGAAGCAGATGGAAGATAGATTCTAGACTAGTCACTATAAGATGAATCAACAGAAGTAGTAGAGCATAAGGTTGCCGAATGAGTTAACTCAGAATAACCATAGAAGGAGCATGAGGGATTCCAGCTCAGAGTCTGATAGTTCTTCATCATTGAGCAGAGATGAAGAGACATACAGCAGAGGGAACTCAAAACGTTGTTGGGACATCACATCAAGGAAGAAGCAAGCCCATAGCTCTATTTTCTGGATCGTTACTGACCCAGAGGACCAGTAGGTACCGACCCAACCAATGACGGGCATAGTACTCGCACTTTGGATAGTGGTATGGATCTGACTTTTGGTCACACCGTGGATGATAAATATCATGTTGTTGTTGATGATACAACTCGTAGGAATAAAACAAAAGGGACTGCTGGACGAATGGATCCCCTAGAGGTTAGGAACCTAGGTATCGTGAGCCAAGTCGAGAGCATTCGCCGGGCCCAATACTGTGGGCAGATCCTGACTACCGCCGTTTAGTCAAACCTATGGACCCAGAATACCTATAAGACATGGTCAAAAGACTTGTAAGTGAAAATTGGTTCAAAACCAATGATGAGTGGGGTACCTCTCCTAGTCGAAATCCATTTACTGAGAACATTTTGCATGAGAGATATCCCCGAAGGTTTGCAATGCTGACTATGTCATTGTACGGAGGAACAACGGATCCTAGGCAGCATTTGATGAGTTATGAGTGGCATGTAGATTCCACTAGAGCTTCCGATGCTGTGAAATGTAACTATTTTCCAATTTTCCTAGAAGGAGTAGCTTCGACGTGGTTCACTCGACTTCTATCAAGGTCCATATCGACTTCCACAGAGTTGTCATGAAAGTTTGTAGTGCAATTATGCTTAAATACTTCATGTCCGAAATATGTAAGGTCTCTATCAAACCTCATCTTAGCTGATGGAAAGTTGCTGAAGGATTTCTTGAATTGGTTCTATAATGCCATGACAGAAGTTACATATCTCAAGGACGATATAGTGCTAATGGCGCTAACCGAGGGATTCATCCTTATACAAATTTCCGGGAATGGTTAGAAAGGAAACCCCCAATGACAATGGATGCATTCTATAGAAAGGCCAATGAGTACTTACGCTTGGAAGAAGAACACAAACGTCCATGAAGTATTAAGGCTGGGTGTTCCACTGGAGTAGTACAGAGCAATGTCATTATAAAGCAATCTGGAGTAAGTTCTAGAAATGTAGATGTGAATGTTAGTGATAAGAATGATAATCTAAAGAAAAATGGTGATGGGGCTAAGAAGCAAAAGCCATATAACAAGAATCGTATTAGGACCCCTAAGTATGATAGTTATACCGAACTGAACAACTCGATAGAGAATATCTATCTAGCAACTCAAGGCATTGAGCAGTATGGAAGCCGACCCCAAGGGATTCGACTGAGAAGGAGAAGAGATTTGTCAAGTTCTGCAAGTTTCATGAGACACATAGTCATAATATCAATGAATGCAGGCACTTGCACGATATGATTGAGGAGTAGATACGCAAAAATAAACTGCAATAATATGTGAAAGCCCCGCAGGATGGCGGGCAGGGAAATTCAAACCCCTCGGATCATCTTCCTAGCGGAGGCAAGCCGGGTCTAGTGGTGAGGAGCCTAGGTGGCTTGAAAAATGCTTGGTGACTAACACGATCGTCGGTGGATCGCACCCAGCCAACCAAAGTCTAACTGAAATGGACAGATATGTTGGTGCTATAAAGCATGTTGTGGATGAGAGCTGCCTTGCAGGTGAAGATGGAACTCCGGCAAAATAATGCAGAACGATGACTAAAAACATTATTTTTCAGAACAAAGATGCTGATGGAGTAGAGGCTCCATTGATTGACCCACTCAAGATTACAACCACGATTGGTCCTGCGATAGTACGAAAGGTATTTGTTGACTGTAGGAGTTCAGTCAACATTATATTAAAAAAAGATTACGATTAATTTCTCTTAGAGGCAAAGTATTTGAAATTTAGTAAATCTCGAATATGAGGGTTTAATGTGATGGATACTGAGTCGATTGGGTATGTAGAATTACCGGTGGTACTTGGTGAGGGTAATTGCAAGTGAGTTGTACCTTTTTTGGTATTGGATATTTACTCAGCTTATAATTTGTTTTTAGGCTGATCGACCTTGGTATTGGTTACCGGTCGATAGGGATTGTCTAGGGAGATCAAGTAACTGGCCACGAATGCTACGTCGCCAAGCTAAGAGAGGCAAGGCAAAAAGTGAAAGGAAAGGGTGCGTTGGGGACTCTCTGCATCAACGATTTGGACGCATAGCAACCAGTACCTACGCCCTGGCTTGAGCAACATAGTCGATTCCATAAGGATATAGACCCAAAAAAAGAGCTACTGGTTGGAAGAGCAGCTCCAACCAAGCTAACGATCAATATCCCGATCAGTCGGGATGACCCAACATGGATCCAGAAAGTTCTTTTTTCTCTTTCTTCTCTATAGAAGAAGGTGCACTGGATCCTTCCAGTTGTTTCCTTACTCTTCCTCCACTTCCTTTGCCCTTGTATAGAGTGCTCTGTGATGATCTAGTAGGCACTCTTTGAGTGTTCCTAGATGAAGGAATAGAGACTGGAATATAGATAGGCTGATTGGGCAAGGTTATGGATAAAGGGGGAGGAAAGGTCTCAATTTTTCCTAACTTGACCTTTTTGGCCAAGACCAGCTCCTGCTCAATCGAACTCATGGTGTGACCCGATAGGGACTGGGAAATACCAATGATAATAGCGTCACCACTATTCTGAGCATGTTGGGTTCCACCAGTCCCCTTATCCAGTAAAGCATTAATCATTTGCTCATCAAGGCTTGGAGTCTCTTCAACCGAGATAGTTGGGACAATTGTTAAAGTTATAACAATTACTGATTCTGTTGAGGGAAATATAACCCTCTGAGGGATTGTGAGCCATTTGATGGCGAGACGAGACAAGTACATAATCAAATGGAATCCCTTCCTTTTTACATATCCTACAAAGTGATCCCTCATCAATCTTAGAAGCGATCCAATCGATGAGATTATCTAAAAGAATGGCATCTTTAAGAGTATCAGGTGCATGGTCTACCGTTAGCTCTTCTGCTGGCTCTATTGGATTTTTAGGAACCTATTATTCAGCCTGAGGGTTCTCTTGTTTCTGTGCATTCCCACTAGAGTTTTTTGAGCAAGCGGAGTTTTAGTTGAACTTAATTCAACATCAAATTTAATGTATTTGGAAGTGATAGTACCTGTAGCTTGAGCAGCAAGATGTTTAGAACATCTCTGATCCATTTCTATATAAAAACTGGACAGATAATCAACATTAGATTAATTACAAGCTATGCCCCTATGCTAAGGTGAATCCTAGCACGGTGTCATGCAGTGTCATGCAGTTTAGATTTCCGATATTATTTAATAGTTCATTTGTAAGTTTTGGATATCACTCGAAGTGACCGTCATCGCTGACCATCCCAATGAGCTTCGCATTATCGGCCATGTTTTGGAAATGCTTTAGGATGAAGGATGGATTCAACACAAAGCCAAAAGGCGAAGTTGACTTGTGAACTTGGAGTTAGTGAAACTCACCTAAGTGTTGGAGTTTTACCGATCTAACTACTTGGGGTATTTTCACTTTCCCTTTCCATCTTCTCCGTTCCCAAATCAAGGCCACTAATGTTGGCCTCATCCTCATCCAAGTTCATCTACGTCCTTCCATCCATGTCTGAGGCCATCACCTACCTAATCCAATATGACCTAAAGCTCGAATGTTGGATTGGGTAGAATCGGTGGCCGGAGGTTGACCGCGGAAAAGGCAGGTGAGGATAGACTTAGTGTGAAGGGTAGGGGTGGCATGATTGTCAGATGGAAGCAGCTATGGGTCGAGTGAAGACAAAGATCAGTTTGGGTACAAAGGTATTTCAATGGAAAGCTCAAGCTTTTGGTTCAATAGGCTGCAATGAAGTGAGGAAGGAAATGGATAAAGATAGGTTTATAATCCTTAGATCCATATCCTCAAGCAAAAGATTGGGAAATCTTCAATAGTATCAAGTATGTACGAACCCAAGAGATTGGGTCGGTACCAAGTCATATTTTTTAAAGAAAAACATATATGCATGGATGGATGTATATGTGTATATATAGGCAAAACCATGATGAGGATGATGGACTATATATATGCACTCCTTCCTACTTAAGAACGAATAAGTGAACCTATACAAAGCCTAAACAACCAGAATCAAGGTAATTGGATTCGAACTTAAATAATCCATAGGAGAAGTCAGTTTAAAACCACCAAGATCAAAAAGATAGATCATGAGGATATATTTGAGACTTATAATCCCAAATACTGGTAAAGCGTTACGACGAATAACTATGGAGATCACTGTTCATAGAAATAATTCACAAGAAGGATAACGACCATTCACACACATAGTGGAGTCCTTCATAACAATTACAACTTGCTTGATTCAAAAGCACATCATGTTTAAAAGAGATGTACTTTGGGCGGCAGGTGTTATCCAGCCTTTTGACCATGAAGTATTTGGACAAACTGGATGAGTCGAACTTGGAGTTATCAAGGAGGAAAGCCTGGACAAATTGCCTAAGAATCCAAAAAAACCTCAAACAAAGCCGAGGAACAAAAGCATAGCCAACTCAAGCCTATGAAATAAGAATCCTTCTAAGTCGTGAGTCGATACCAACCTCACTCCCTGGGTCGATCCATGTTTTCACCACCATACTCGCCTATCTTCTGCCTACATGCCCTACATGATGCTAGAAGCCTATATTAGGTGTTGTTTTGTTAATCCAATGCAATTCTCTATTGATCTCTACAAACTCCTAAATCAGCAACTCTGTTCTTCTATGGATTCATCACTTGGATTCAAAAACAAGCTAACATTGGTGCAAACAACTATGGAATCACGAAGCTAACCATAAGACAAGCCAAAGCAAAGAATTCAAAATGACCAAATTGGCCATCTTTCGGGTCAGTACTGACCCAAGCCCTTGAAGTCGTATTGACCCATGCAAATTACTGAGGTGATGCCTTATTTTCTTGGAGAATTAGTCTATGGCATGGAAAACGAGATGGAGATGTCCTGGGCGAGATTTTAAGCTCCCTACCTCTACAAATAAAAGGGTAGGGCTCATTTTTCCGGATTTTTTGGGTTCTGTCTCTTCTTACTCTAATCTCTTGCAATCTTTGTCGGATTTGTACCAACCCGTAAGAACGTCTGCCTCAAATTTAGAATATAAGCAATAAGATCGTTAAGTGGACGTAGGCCTTGATTTGTCGAACCAATTATAAATTGTTATGTGTTCTTTCTTACTCTTTTTCATTTAATTTTCTCCATTTTTTATTCTCTACATAAACTTTTAGGTATTTGTGCCATTTTTGGTTCAAACAATCGGGAATAACAAAATGGTTGTATATGAAAATTTAGTTTGCTAAAACATTTGACTCACACTTGTGCTTGATTGTTACATCTTAAATATTTGTAAAAATATTTTAAAAACAAACACTCTTTAAAATATTCTTTTTAAAGAGTAAATTATATTTCCAAGTGTATTAAATTAAGGGCAAAAAAATATCATTAACACATCGTTTACTGTAAACCCCAAAAAATTTACGTTTAGCATTATTTTAAACATTCCATTTTAAAGATTTTCTTATTCATAAACTACCATTTATAACTTTTAAAACAACATTTATCATCCTAGAAGATAATAAATCAATTTGAAATATCTTTATAAATTTCAAAATAATGTCAATCATCTTGAAAGGTAATTGATATAACTCTTTATTAAATTTGAAACCCCATTAATTATTCCAAAAGAAGATTAACCAAATTTATAACCTTTTTTATAAATTTAAAACTACATTAATTATCCTAAAGGAAAATAGATTAAATTTATAATCTTTTTATAAATTTAATCTATTTTCCTTTAGGATAACATCAATTATCCCTAAAGATAATTGATCAAATTTTATAACTCCTTTTATAAATTTTAGACCACACTTACCAATTATTTCACAGTTCTCAAAAATACTTGAAAATATAGTTTAAACAACTTTCAAAGTTCAAAAATGCGACCAAACATTTATTTTATAAAAATACAAGCAAAAATTCAACACACACAAAGGTTTTAAGGACATGATATTTCATAAGTGATGCTATATCGATAATTGCTACAAGGACACTTATACAAATCAAACAGTATGCCACAAATATTTCAACCAAACATCAATATAAGCACATAAGAATATAAGTAAGATGCATATAATAGTAAATTAATAATGGCAAGAAACCCCTTAGGTTCTCTCTACAAAAGTCCCCTATAAAACAATAGTTATTTATACGGTCCACTTTTCAAGCAAGAATTCAAATATAAACAAATAATCAAATAATAATAGCAAACAAACTATTATCCATAATTAGCAATCAATAGCTAACATATCATTTATTAATTAATTCACATATTAATTAATTTTCAAAAATAATCTTTTTACTTTGTAAGCACATAACGAAGATTTATTCTACTTGATAGATGTCCAAAATAATCTATTTAATTTAATTATAACAGAATGTTGTTTTATTCTGCTAAAATATATATCAAAATGAAGTATAACTAATTTAACTACATTAAGCTATTAAATTAAACCATTATAATTTTATCACTAATTTATACTTCATTAAAAATTATCGGCTGTCATCCAAGCATTCAACAAAAATTTATAACAACACAGATATCATATAGTTTATTTAGAGGCAAGTAAACTTACCAAAATTCCAGTTGACGATTTCACGTTCCGGTATGATCTAAAACATTCAATTCTAGTCCAAAATTCCACTTGCTCCAAACTCGATGAAACCAATTCCAATGTGTAGATATCGCCCCTACGAGCAAAATGCAAAAGACCGCGTCTCGACTTAACCACGTCTCAATTGGACCTCGTATGCAAAAGTTATTCATTTTATAAGATTTTGATTTAAATAATATAATTAATACACTAAATACTTGATTAACATTTAATTACCCCTCACTAAACTTCATCTTCCCCAAAAATAAAAATTCATGCACAGTCGTGCACCTGCATATCACAAAACCTAAAATCGATCACAAAACCTAAAATTGAACCTCCTCTCTTTCTTGATACTTGATGAAATCATGTGCCGCCTTCAGTGATGAACTCCTCTACATGTGCACTCTTCAAACGCCACCACCAAAGGAAGCTCGATCGAGCCTATCAAAACCCAACCCAAAACCTATATGCGATAACCTTAGATGTCACGATCTCCAAACAAACATCAAGCTTCACTAAAACTCCACAAATCGAAGCCCTTCACACGACAAATGCCATGCCACCAATGCCGTGTATAACCATCGGATTAAAATGTAGGAGGGAAAAATGATTTGGTAACGAAAAGGGAAAGAAAAAGTAGGAGGGAAAAATGAAATGATTAAAATGTGTCCGTGTTGAATTTATTTGGTTTTATAAAGAAAACTAAATACTTTATTTCAAACTCAATTAAACTAAATCTACACTCGAATTCATCCATCCTATTAAGAGCAATTTACCATGAAAGCTTGTTGAAAAAGATTTGATTTGGTTTGAAAAAAAGTTTTGCGGTACTCCTCTATACAATATTCTATTTGTGTACGACCGCGAATGACAAAAAATAAAAAATACGTTCGGCACTAAAATTCGACACGATCACGAATCAACAATAAAATACACATATTATTTTATTCTATCAAATTTCAAAATACCATCATTTGCTGGAAAAAATGTCAAACGATAATTTAAATATTTTCCAAATTAAAAATTATGAAAAAAATCCCATAAATTTTAAATAAAGATATGTCATTAAAAGTTAAGTCGTTTTATTAATAATTATTTTTCTTATTATTTATTCGAACCATTTATTATTTAAATAAATTTACAAAATTAGTTCACCGTTATTATTTATTAATTAAAAGGAGTAAAATAAAGTTATTAAATCCATTTAATTAATATTTAATTCACAATTCAAATATTTAAATAATCCCTATATTTGAATATATGTTATTTAGAACTTTAAACA
Source organism: Allium fistulosum (assembly GCA_030737815.1). Lineage (NCBI taxonomy): Eukaryota > Viridiplantae > Streptophyta > Magnoliopsida > Asparagales > Amaryllidaceae > Allium > Allium fistulosum. The sequence continues at coordinate 1,184,360,174 of CM060903.1, forward strand.
CCAATTATTTAGATATTTAAAATTAATTAAATATTCAAAATCAAAATGATGAAATTCTGGGATGTTACATATTCCCAGATTTCATTATTTGAGTTAAAATTGTTAAAACTTGATGATCATCAATTGAAGATGTTTTAATTTGGTTTGGGGTTTAAGTTCTATATATAATTCATCGGAGTGTAAAATGTCCTTAGGTGAATTTCTATAAATTATCCTACATCATATATGGAAAGTGGGTCGTTTGAAATAACAAGGAATATACCCAAAAGGAAATCGATATGTAAAGTAGGGATGATTTTCTGTATTTTACACTGTCTATTTCAATAAAAATAGAAAAGGTAATTCCTTATAATTCCAAACACTGCACAACTCCACTCTTAGGTAGTTTATGGAAAATTACCGCGAAAGCATTTCCTTTTCGGGGAAGATTCAGTTCCAATGCATTAAAACTATAGAAGTAAATATTTTATGGGATTTCACAAAAGTGGATATCCAAAAACCCCTAAATGTAGGAACTAAAATATTATAAACAGAAATAATAATAATTCTGTTTATTAATTAAATAAACATGGCAAAGTATAAGTTAAGAAACAAATAATAAGCGCTAAAATATGAATAAGGTAATGAATTAAAGAATTAGAGAAGCTACATTAATTAAGTGAATATGGCCATTAATTGAAAGAAGTAGTAAATGACACTTATTGGGACTAACGAAATAAAAGAGAACTTCATAAAGTAAATAGATAAATACTAATAAACGAACTTTGAAAGCATAATAAACGCCATAGTGAAATTATAATGCCTTAATAATACGTTTGTGATGGGTGTAAATTAATGGGCATAGACCAATATTTAGATTTGCTAGAAATGATTTGGTTTGTCATGAGTTGGTATGCAAGTTTAATAGTGTTACACAACAGAAGTCTGCCCTCAGCAAGGGGCTACCAGCGGTTATGTATACATCTTACTAAGGTGGGACATCTCTAACTATAGGACCCGTAAGGATATACATTCATGTATAGGTTTGGGGAATATACCAAAGGGGGTTTGCCTTAGATTTGAAGTAGCAGGAGGCTAGTTGGGCCTGCTTCAATTCCAAGCTAATGGTATTAAGTAACCAAGTGAGTATTTCCTTGATTTGCATTAGGCAAATCTAAATAGGATGGTGGGTAGAAGCTCGACGCTATGTTGGCATTGTTAGTGCAGATATTTGAGGAGTAGGGCTGGACACATAGGTTAAGAGCCCCATCGATCGTGTGCGGTCGTTAACAAGGACTTGGATTATGCTTGAATGGACTACACTTCCTACTTAAGTAGGTTTCGTATGGGATATGTAGTTACCTCAAACTTTGGTTGCTTGTTTGTTAGGTAGGATGTGGGTTACTTAACCCTTAGATAATTCTTTGGGGTGAGTTAGTAACATGACTGATTAAATCACAATGCCATTATTGGGCATCAATAGGAGGTTACTCAATGTACATAGGCAATTAGGCCTAGACATTGTTTGTGTATGCTCGACGTGGTGCATAGTTATGGACACTACAGGGGAATCGCCCAATTGACGCAAGCGATTAAGAATAGACATTGATGTGTACTCTTGTCCATCAATTACAACGATGCCTATATGTATATATGTAAATATATATACACACAGACTTATATTTATACCACTGAGTAGGTTGGATGTATCGTAGGCACATATGGAATCAAATGACTAGACTATAAATAAGAGACATGACATGTAATGGAAATCAATCAGCATAAATTAGTGTTTTGGATAAATCATGTAATTTACTAGTTATCAAAACATTGTTCTTTTCTCTATCCTCTTCGCAAACCACATGCAGATTTAGAGGAACATGATACTGATGCTAGGTGAGAATGGTAGATGGATAGGTCTTCTTATTCATGCCTAGCGCTGATAAGGCAACTAGATATCTAAGGAATAATATTGGTTCTAAGGTAGAAGCTTTTGTCGGTATATTTTCTTTATTATATTTTACTATTCCATTATGAATTGTATATATAGCTCTTTGATATACTTATGTTTATTTCAGGTTACTAACACTAATGATCCGTACCCTAATGGACTTGGGGTTTTCGATATAGTCGAAAAATCGGACCCATTAAGATGCAAGTTGTTATATTTAGTATCAGATTGTAGGTTAGTCGATCATAGAAGTTAGGTGTAACGACCCACTATTTTGGACTATTCGCATCCGCACATGTCGGACTTGAATAATTCAAAATACCGAATTGTTAATTTAAATTGGCAAAACTGAACATATACAGTAAATAAATAATCACAGATCACAAAAACAGAGTAATAAATGCAGCGGAAACAAAAGATAGTAGTTCATGAAGCTACTATATACATATCAGAGTCAAATAAGGTACAACAGATGTCTCAAATACAATAATCAAATACAATATCAGAATACATCACTAGAATCAACTGGATATCTGAAAGTTGGATAGATAGCTGGATCTCCATGCGAAGCTCCAACTCCAAAGGTGAGTCTCGAATACTGGTACACTCAGTCTGACCCGAGCGTAAAGAAAAACACAAAAAACTCGAGTAAGGATTAATATTCTTATAACAATAAATCCAACTCAAGTGAAATAGCAACTGAAATACAGGTAACTCAAAGGATGTTTGGAATAACCATCTTTTAAGGATCCGTTAAACTATCTACTATGTAGTAGTGTACGCTAAATAGATAATGCCTATCAGTAATATAAAGTATCAAAATAGTGTTAAGGCGTTACCATTATCCCCCTTAACACATTTTATATAAGCGTTATAGTCTATACAGCACTGTAAACTCCACCGTAAACTAGTGGGATATCAGGGAGTACTCCATAGGTATAACACAAAACAAATCGTAGTGGTCGCGTATATAGGGATACAAGTATGACAAGGCACATGAGGCAATACCCAAGGTAGTGAAACTACCATTTGCCTGATCCAAACTGGTGAGAACGCATCGCCGCAGCGATCGCAACACCGCGAAACAACACTTCCTACATTAACAATTTTAACATCCAATATCAATATCAAACAATCAATCATCTATCAACCAAACTTGATTATCATCATATAAGTAACAGATAAGGGTGTCAGATGTCATAGGTGAACTGATACAGGTAATAACATATATAACAGTGTAGACGACTAACGGTAGCATATTTCAATTGTCGTTTCAATTGAAATCAAATTTAATAAATAAAAGAACATTAATCGTGAGTGATTGCTCACCTTTCGAGGCTAGATGATGAACGAGAAGATGACACGGATATGCACACTGATACGGATACTGAATTTGAATTGTGAATCCAAGCAACAAAATCAGCACGAATTCAACGGAAATGCTGAAAAAAAGAAATTGATGAGATCAGATTAGAACTAGACCGATGAGAACAAATTGAATCGGTTTTGATATAAACCGTAAAATATATACATTATTATTATTTCCTTAAAATCAATATTTTAATTTAAAATACATATACATTATAAACATTGTATACCATGTATATTAATATCTATCAACCTTATATATATGATCAAGTAGACCCTATACATTATAAACCAACTCATATGTAGATGTGTATACGCAAAAAAAAATTCTTTTTTTCCTTTTTTTTTCAAAAAATATGTTTATATATATATATACTAGTTAAAAATCAAAATATTAATATATACCATATTTATATATTACACATAGAGTATGGTTTAAATCCACATAGTTTCGAAAACAAAGTATAAACAACACTATCTTGTACGAACATAATACATGTTATTAAAAATCCCGTTCAAACTGTTAACAAACAAAACGTATAAAGTTTATATGTGTAATACATAAAATATGAAATAGCATAAGTCGAAGTATATATATATACACGGTTAATCAATACAATATCAAACTACTACATATATACTGCAAAACCTGATTTATGCTTTTACTGAAAATAATATATTATAAACAAATATACGTATAACAGGTAACATTGAAACTATAATATATACATACCTATATAACTTACATATCAGCCAGATCTTGAATAAAATTAACATATACAGCATACACACATATTTTATATAATATACTATACATCTATATAATATATGCTTACTTAGTAACAGGCTGTACTAAACAGGACACAACAGAGCAAATATAAATTTTATTTTATAATACCTCTATTACTCAAAGAAGATCGAAACAGGTAATATAAACATATGCGTACAAACAAATCTTTATATTCAAAATAATATATTTATTTAACTTATATAACTAAGAGAATATATATAAAACGAAGCCAAGGACTCACTTATATGCTATACAACAGCAGCGAATGAAAAATATGTGTATAACAACATATATATGAATATACCTCATACGCATAAATATAGATCTACAAAAACTGCTGCTTGCGTGAGCTCGAGTGGGCAACAGGCGGTTCAAAAGAGAACCAGGTCGAGGGCCGATACAAGGTGGCGGCTACAGATGGAAGCGGAGCTGTCTATGCCATGAAGAAAGAAAAAGGGCGGCGAGTATGGTGAAGGAAGAACATCGGTCGCGCTCTAATAGGTTGAATGGTTGCGAGTGGTCTCGGACAAAGGCTACCATGCACGCATTTTTTTTATATATAAGAGGAGAAGGCAGCCATTTATGGTTTGGAAGGGGAAGCAAAAACAAAACTGGAAAGAAAAAAAACGAATGGCCAGAAAGTTTGCATGAAAAGACTTGAAATGAGGTAGTAGCTAGTATACCACGCGTGACTCATCATATTCTTTTTTGGAAATAGAAATAGTCCAAATGAGAATGCATGAGTTATAAAAGGGAATGGCATTGATGCACGGAAAAATGAAGGGACAGGAAAAGCCAAAAGACTCTGTTGCGGAAAAGATACATTGGGCATTTCGCAGATCGTACCGCATACTGGACTTCGAATTTGACAATCGAATATACCATAGAGATCGGCACGACGAGACGATCAAAACGGTATACAAATATCAGTGGTACGATTGAATTATAAAAATTCGAATTTTCTACTAGCGGAAAATGCAGGAAAAACATAGAAAAATAAGATTGACGGAGCTAAAGAAGTCCGAATTTGGAAAAACGAAAAATGACATCTTGCTCAGAAGATGATTTACAATTTTTCTATATAAAAATATTTAGGTTCCGAAAACATTTTATTTTCATCAATTTCTAACTGATTAAATTGAAATAAAATTACACACGAAATAAACTTTCTTATTTTCGGATGAAAATTTACCAGTTGCTATGTTTAACTAGACGCATTCCACATATCAAATTTTTATTTCAAAATTTTATCGTTTAAAATTTCACAAAATTTTAACTAATTACGTTATTAAAACAGTTAAAATTTACGGGTCGTTACACTCTCCCCCACTCAAAACTTTTCATCCCCGAAAAGGAAGGAGGTAGGAGAATAGAACCAACCAGAAAGAAAAATGGCTTGATACAAATAAAACAGTTAATTTAAACAACTGATTTAAAACCATATAAATTTCAAATTAAACTAATTAATATTCAACATTTGGTTAAATCCCTTTGAGTTCACTTAAGTTAAATCAATCTATCTATTTCTAAATTCATTATCTTATTATCCAATTATCTTCAATTAACAATTTCTAAATCATCAATTTGTATAATCATTTATTATGCTCATATTTTATTCAACAAATTTAATTCTTTTATTCCAAATTATTATTAAGTTTATTCCACTTAATATATTTTATTAAATATATTTAAACCATATAAACTAATTTAAACCATATAAATTTAAGTTTAAATCAATTTATATTCAATAATTGATTTTAAATTCAAGGTATTTCTATAAGTTAATCTAATTTCAATTTATTAATTCCATCAAAACGAATTTTATTTGTCTCATCTATTATTCAATTTACTTATTGTCCTATTTATCTCTATTAACATCTTTATAATAAAATTTAAGTGTATAACATTTATTATAACACTCAGATCTTTCCTTATAAAGTCATTTTATATTTTATATTATCCAATTACATTTTTAACTTCCGAAAATTTTAGGTAAGTTATGTTGAGATGTAATTGAGTATTATACAAATAAGATTTTCTAATTCAATTATCTCAAGCTTACAAATTTATTCCAAATTTTGGTTCATTTTATATTGTATATTGTCCAATTATCTTAAATTAACGATTACAAAGGTAATAAATTTGAATAGTCATTTATTATAATCATATTTATTCTACTTAATATATCTTATCACATATATTAAGTGTATTTACACTTATTATAACTATCCAAATTTATTTAAAAATTCCTTTGATATTATTTTATATTGTATAATATCCAATTACCTAGTAACTTTTGAAAATTAGGTAAGTTATATATAATGCAATTGAGTATTATCCAATGAAATTTTACAATTTACTTATTTCAAGTTAAGTATTTAGTCAAAAATTTCGCCTTATTGAAAATCATCCATAAATCAAAATTTTAAAAATTAATTTCAAACCATTTATAGATCAAATAAATAAATAAATATATATATATCAAATTAAATTTAAAATTCTTCAATATACACTATAAATCAAGTCATGTTTAGAAATTCAAACCAAATTATTTTTCTCCAAACAAAAGTGTAGCTGGGCTTCAGAATAGTCTCTCCACTTTGAAACTCGAAAATGAATGTCGATGATGCGGCCGCCATCACCGAAATTATTTTCCAGCGACAAAAGAGGAGAGCACTGATTTAATCATTTAAAATTCTTTGAAAATGGTTTCTATTTGAAAATACGTTCAATAATATACATTTTAAAAATTGAAAACCAAAGCTTGAAATTTTAGGAAATTAAATCTATAAACCAACTTTTATAATTCCATTTATTTTTATGTTGGAATAATCAATGATTTACAAAACAAATAGTGAAAATCAAATATTACCTTTTTGACAACCAATTCAGTTAACAATTCACTTTCAAAAAAAATTTATACTTATTTATAATATAATCATACAAGATTATTTTATTTACCAAATTTTGAAAATACTATTGTGTCAGTTTGCTCTGTTCAAGTGTTTTGGACATCTTATCGATAGCGTTGATCAGACGAATCGATCGAAAACCCAAATCAACATCAACAACTCAAACAACACCATAAAGAAACATTTTTATATTAATAACAAATGCACTACCTCGCTCGACGATACAAGAATGGATTTCAAAATAAGTATAGGGATTCAAATTTGATGGACTCAAATCAAAGAGAATTTTGATTCGAAGATAAGTTCGAAACAAAGATATGATGATTAAATAACAAAGTAGGAAGATTGATAAGTTTATATAAATCGCGGGCAACCTTAACCAGGTCGACCGTGACTTCAAGAATAAGATCGATGTGGAATTCCGAGGTAAATCGACATTCGATCTCAAGAAATAGAATTCAGGTATAGCAGGAGATAGATAACATTGTAAACCGAGGATACAGAAATCTCCGGTAAATCAATGCCTATTGTAAAGGAGTTTCACCCCTTTATAAATCATTCGAAGTTTGGTGTGACCGCCGATTCATTATAAAGATCACTCAAGGTGGAGTTATGGGATACTCCGGAATTAGAAGGCGAATAGTGAGGGACACGAATGGATTTTGAAACCGCATGGAACGTTCCAAAATTCAAAGGAATCGAGTCAAAAAGGACGAGGTTCAAACTTGGATGAAAGTGAATCTGTAAATACATTTACCCTATATACTAAGTTTTGCCTAGAGCTACCAAAGCTCTGATACCAACTGTAACGACCCGCTATTTTGGACTATTCGCATCCGCACATGTCGGACTTGAATAATTCAAAATACCGAATTGTTAATTTAAATTGGCAAAGCTGAACATATACAGTAAATAAATAATCATAGATCACAGACACAGAGTAATAAATGCAGCGGAAATAGAAGATAGTAGTCCATGAAGCTACTATATACATATCAGAGTCAAATAAGGTACAACAAATGTCTCGAATACAATAATCAAATACAATAATCAAATACAATATCAGAATGCATCACTAGAATAAATTGGATATCTGAAAGCTGGATAGATAGCTGGATCTCCATGCGAAGCTCCAACTCCAAAGGTGAGTCTCGAATACTGGTACACTCAGTCTGACCCGAGCGTAAAGAAAAACATAAAACACTCGAGTCAGGATTAATATTCTTATAACAATAAATCCAACTCAAGTGAAATAGCAACTGAAATACAGGTAACTCAAAGGATGTTTGGAATAACCATCTTTTAAGGATCCGTTAAACTATCTACTATGTAGTAGTGTACGCTAAATAGATAACGCCTATCAGTAATATAAAGTATCAAAATAGTGTTAAGGCGTTACCATTATCCCCCTTAACACATTTTATATAAGCGGTATAGTCTATACAGCACTGTAAACTCCACCGTAAACTAGTGGGATATCAGGGAGTACTCCATAGGTATAACACAAAACAAATCGTGGTGGTCGCGTATATAGGGATACAAGTATGACAAGGCACATGAGGCAATACCCAAGGTAGTGAAACTACCGTTTGCCTGATCCAGACTGGTGAGAACGCATCGCCGCAGCGATCGCAACACCGCGAAACAACACTCCCAAAATCAAGGGTGCACCAATCGATAACAAGTAATGAGTAGTTTTCGAAGAAGTGTGTTCTCTCGAGGTAGCTGACCCCATTTGGCCCGGCACGGCTCCTGTTTTAGTCATTTCCAATTTGACACAAGTGTCAAGGCTATCCATTATCGTTCTCTTTCTTCAGTCATCACGTACATCATTCCAACCACTTCATTCTGGATCACACTCCGCGTGTAGTTATTAAAGTGGTTTCGGTTTAGACAGTGAGTATGTCCCTAACCGATTCCGGTCTCTTTAATAACTTTCGTAATTATTACACCGATTGGTCGTTTAATAAATTTCAAAAACCAAATCAAGTTCAATCTCAATTAGAATTTTATAAACCAATATTTCATTTGTCTTTATATATCAATTTCCAAAATTCTACGTTTCAAAACTTCCAAATTACTATTTCAAAATCTTATAATTCAATTTAAATTTTTATTTAAAACAATTCAAATATTGATTAAAGTTCGTATATAAGTTTCATTCCCAAATCATTTAAATTAATTTAATTTAACATTCTAATCAATTTAACTTCATTGATCGATTTCATTCAATATTCGTTAAGTTAATTTATCATTCAAAACAATTTCTATTTAATTTCAAATTCACTAAATCAATTACTTAAGTTCAACTTCATTATCAGAACTTCAAATTGAATTAAATTAGGTTAGCCCAATCAATTCTTTAAATTACAAGTCTTACATTAATTTAAATAAATCCCATTTTATTTCTTGTTGAAGAAATTCAATTTCACTTATTCATTTACTTAGTTACAAATTTCAAAACTCAATTAATAGAGAAACCTAATTTCACTTATTCAAGAAGTTCAATCTTTACTTATCCAAGAATTCAATTTTATTTAATTGTTAAATAATTTCAAAACTTAATTATTTACAATTTCAAAACTCAATTATTAATTACATTTAAAACAACGTTCTTTCATCAATTACATTGTTAATATTTTGTTTCAGATTATTAAATATTAACATTTTCCTTTGATTAAAATTCAAATTTCAACCTCATTTCAAAACCATATTATTTATTCAAAAAAAATATTTATTTTATTTTCCAATCAAATTATTGACCAATCGGGTTTTATTTAATTCTCTATCCTATGTCAAAGTTTAATTTGGGTATTTATCATTTCAACCCGATTCCAATTCAATTCAAAATCAAAGCATAGCAAAGGGAACTTGCAGTGTGATAACTGGGATGGTGTCAAAGTAAACAAACAAGCAATAACAACAATCAATAACAATCCAATCATTAATTTAAATAATCCCGAAATAATCGTATTAATTTACATTGTTGTTTGTGCAAATTAATATAATTATTTCTAGAATCTACACTATCATTTCATGTAGATTAAAGATTATTACACTAATATTTTATACGGTTCTTCACATGATATCCATTTTTCAATTTCATACTACATTAATTCGTACAACATAAATTCAAATGGTTCAAGGGTAATTCTATTTTTCTACATGTCAATAAATTAAACACTTAAAAGGTCATATTATACAAATTCGTCTAATTAAATTCAACATATTTATCAATTTCAAGTTGCTAACTATCCTACGTCAATTTCAATTTCAAATTATTTATCACTTCCTACATTAACAATTTTAACGTCCAATATCAATATCAAACAATCAATCATCTATCAACCAAACTTGATTATCATCATATAAGTAACAGATAAGGGTGTCAGATGTCACAGGTGAACTGATATAGGTAATAACATATATAACAGTGTAGACGACTAACGGTAGCATATTTCAATTGTCGTTTCAATTGAAATCAAATTTAATAAATAAAAGAACATTAATCGTGAGTGATTGCTCACCTTTCGAGGCTAGATGATGAACGAGAAGATGATACGGATATGCACACTGATATGGATACTGAATTTGAATTGTGAATCCAAGCAACAAAATCAGCACGAATTCAACGGAAATGCTGAAATAAAGTAATTGATGAGATCAGATTAGAACTAGACCGATGAGAACAAATTGAATCGGTTTTGATATAAACCGTAAAATATATACATTATTATTATTTCCTTAAAATCAATATTTTAATTTAAAATACATATACATTATGAACATTGTATACCATGTATATTAACATCTATCAACCTTATATATATGATCAAGTAGACCCTATACATTATAAACCAACTCATATGTAGATGTGTATACGCAAAAAAAAATTCTTTTTTTCCTTTTTTTTCAAAAAAAATGTTTATATATATATACTAGTTAAAAATCAAAATATTAATATATACCATATTTATATATTACACATAGAGTATGGTTTAAATCCACATAGTTTCGAAAACAAAGTATAAACAGCACTATCTTGTACGAACATAATACATGTTATTAAAAATCCCGTTCAAACTGTTAACAAACAAAACGTATAAAGTTTATATGTGTAATACATAAAATATGAAATAGCATAAGTCGAAGTATATATATATACACGGTTAATCAATACAATATCAAACTACTACATATATACTGCAAAACCTGATTTATGCTTTTACTGAAAATAATATATTATAAACAAATATACGTATAACAGGTAACATTGAAACTATAATATATACATACCTATATAACTTACATATAACAGCCAGATCTTGAATAAAATTAACATATACAACATACACACGTATTTTATATAATATACTATACATCTATATAATATATGCTTACTTAGTAACAGGCTGTACTAAACAGGACACAACAGAGCAAATATAAATGTTTTTTTATAAACATATGTGTACAAACAAATCTTTATATTCAAAATAATATATTTATTTAACTTATATAACTAAGAGAATATATATAAAACGAAGCCAAGGACTCACTTATATGCTACACAACAGCAGCGAACAAAAAGTACGTGTATAACAACATATATATGAATATACCTCATACGCATAAATATAGATCTACAAAAACTGATGCTTGCGTGAGCTCGAGTGGGCAACAGGCGATTCAAAGGAGAATCGGGTCGAGGGCCGATACAAGGTGGCGGCTACGGATGGAAGCGGAGCTGTCTATGCCGTGAAGAGAGAAAAAGGGCGGCGAGTATGGTGAAGGAAGAACATCGGTCGCGCTCCAATAGGTTGAATGGTTGAGAGTGGTCTCGGACAAAGGCTACCATGCACGCATTTTCTTTCTTTTTTTTTATAAGAGGAGAAGGCAGCCATTTATGGTTTGGAAGGGGAAGCAAAATCAAAACTGGAAAGAAAAAAAACGAATGGCCAGAAAGTTTGCATGAAAAGACTCGAAATGAGGTAGCAGCTAGTATACCACGCGTGACTCATCATATTCTTTTTTGGAAATAGAAATAGTCCAAATGAGAATGCATGAGTTATAAAAGGGAATGGCATTGATGCACAGAAAAATGAAGGGACAGGAAAAGCCAAAAGACTCTGTTGCGGAACCGATACATTAGGCATTTCGCAGATCGTACCGCATACTGGACTTCGAATTTGATAATCGAATATACCATAGAGATTGGCACGACGAGACGATCAAAACAGTATACAAATATCAGTGGTACGATTGAATTATAAAAATTTGAATTTTCTACTAGTGGAAAATGCAGGAAAAACGTATAAAAATAAGATCGACGGAGCTAAAGAAGTCCGAATTTGGAAAAACGAAAAATGATGTCTTGCTCAGAAGATGATTTACAATTTTTCTATATAAAAATATTTAGGTTCCGAAAACATTTTATTTTCATCAATTTCTAACTTTTTTGGTGAATAATTGCGTAAATTTCCGCAATTTTTCAGTGAATAATTGTGGAAATGTCTGCAATTTTTTTATATAATTGCATAAATGTTTGCAATTATTCACTGAATAATTGCATAAGTGTATGCCATTATTCGATAACTTAATTCTAGGGACCTAATTTACAAACTTTTTTTACTGGGGTTTTTGTGTATTTTGAAACTTATTAGGGACCTGTGCCAAACTGTCCCTATTATTAAACCAAAAATAGGTTTAACATGTGTGATGCTGCATATGATAACATTATTCGAAATGGTCTCAATAATGCTCATTGGCTCTAATATAGCTGTGGGGCTATTCAAAAGTTCTTGTCATATGTTTAAGGGTAGAATAGGCATGTCACACAATTGTATAATAGTCCATAATTTGTTTATTGGACCAAATACACAATTTACATATAGTACAATCCTTTGTTCATATGTCAATAAACATAATGTCATTATGCAAAGTAATTTTTAATTTGGGCAACAACTTAAATGGCCTTGTTCAAATAGTCAATGCATGAGTCCAAATTTAAGTCCAAGTCCAAAGATAAATTATATGAATGTCCATTCTAATAATAGTCAAAGTTACATATGTCGAAGTCATTATGCTATGCAAAGTTTATTGTCCAAGTCCTTATGTACAAAAGGTTACAATTATATCAAGAAATCCCCAAATCAATTTAGGGTTTACAACTTTGTAACTTGAGAAATGGGGAAAGAAATTATTTTACCCTCTCATGTGACCATGGGCTCTGTATTTATAGGGGTGGCGACAGGTGGTGTGGTTGCGACGTGTCCTTCGATATGTTGTGTGAATTGCTGATATTCAATATCCTTTTGTATTACTAATATTCAACATCCTTTATTGTAGGCATTTGGTATCCTTCTTCATATTGATGACAATAGACATCCCTCTTTATATTATTGATATTCGACATCGGAATCCTTCTTTGACTGATAATATGTGGCATCCACTATAACTATAGACATTCAAAATTCTTTATGCCTTTTGAAATTCAACATCCTTTGCTGCTTGTAAAGCTCGAGACCACTTTCCACTTGTGGATGCTTTACAAAAGTCATATTTGTAAAGGCTCAATATGTATTCGATATCTCCTAATGATGCGGCATCCCTCTTTATTCTTTATTCTTTTAGCACTTTATGTTGTAGTGGTTCATCAACTCCTTCCAATTGTCTTCAGGTTCGATATCTTTTGTACCATAGTATTTTGGTACCTGTTGATATTTGACACCACTTTGGGCTTGTCATATGCTCGGTATCTTTAGAAATTTTTTAGGACACGATATCTCTTCCTCCTTACATGCTTGACAACTTCTATTGTTGTTGAAACTCGATAACCCCCCTTCCTTCATTCAAGCTCAATAACACTTATAGCTCAACATCCTTAGAGATTCAATAACTTAATGTGATAACTTTTCGATTGTTAAGGTTAGATAACCTTCTTGCTATGCTCATGTTCGATACCTTATGGGTTTGCCAACTACTTGAAAAATTCGATACCTTCGTAGAGTTTCCATCCCTCCATAAACATTCGACATCTTTGATTATAGAGGTTTGACATCTCCTTGAGGTTCCTTGAAGTTCAATACCCTTATACTGAATGTTGAATTGCTTTCCTTTCTTTACACTTGACATCTTGAATTTCAATATGTTTTTCCTTGGTGTTCGACAACTTTGTTTGTAGTAATAATGTTGAAACTCGATATTTCCCTTGCTTTAAGTGTTCAGCATCCCCTATGGCTTGATGACTCCATGTTAGATGCTTACTAGTTATTGACTTGGAAGTTAAATATATGATCATAAATTTATCAACTCATCATGAATTTATAATCTCGATATACTTTCTTGAGATGTTGGATTTACGTATTTATAGTAACACCGTTTCCATAATAGTAAGAAAATATATGGATAATATTTGTCCCCTCCTTGTATAAAAGAAGCTTTTTACATTTAAGTGTAGAACCAAGTATCTTCTCACTTTTCCTTCTCTCTATTTCTACAAGATTTTTTCTTTAAACCCCATTCTCCTTAAATACGTAAAGTAAACGATGGTAACTCGCATTTTTTTTCTCAAATTGATTATTTTGCTTTGCAAATGCCATATAAATTTGTGAAAAGATTTCTTGTTGATTTCCCAAAACTTTGAGAACTTGATATATTGAAATTCATTTTCTTTTTGGAACCAATAGATTTTTAGACGAATCCTTTCGAACTTGGTAAAGATGTAAACCAACTTGCCTTTTTCTTTTGTGTAAAAGCACCTTTTTACTCTTCAGTATAGAGCCAAATTCAATTAAGAAGTCCAAAAAACCATAAACTCAACTGGTAAGAAAACCAAAAATCTATCTATTGTGAAGACCATAATTTTCATTTGAATGGAACGCCAAAATTCCATTGGGTAGTAATACCATAATTTTATTTGAATAGAAGACTATAAATCCATCTGGTAATAATACCATAATTTCATCTGAATAGAAGACCAAAAATCTATCTGGTAATAATACCATAATTTTATTTGAATAGAGAAATCCATCTAGAAATAATACCATAATTTTATCAAAATAGAAGACTAGAAATCCATCTGGTAATTTTATGTCTCAACTAAGTAGGAGACTGGAAATTCAAGAGATAACGAAGATTCCTATTATTTACTAGAATATCTTTGACCAAGAGATTCTTAACTTCTCAAATGTCCATAGTTTACATTGAGTGATATATAGTTCTTGTCCCTTCCTTTGAAGGTTGCTTTATTCTTAGCTTAGTGTTAGATTGGTTGTGCTTCATTACATTTCCTTTTAGGAGATTGCTTTGATCCATTCTTAAGACAAAGTCAGACTTGTTTGATTGATTTTCTTTACCCCTATCACTCTTTGGGTGATTATCTTGGCTTTGATTGAGCTCTTTATTACCTTATAGGTAATGATTTAGGCATTGATTGAGCTCTTTTGCCACTTATCACTTTTTGAGTGATGATTTATGCTTTGATTCCTTTCACCCCTTATTGCTCTTTGGGTGATGATTTAGGCTTTGATTCCTCTCGCCCCTTATCCCTCTATAGGTAATGATTTAGGCTTTAATTGAGCCCCTTACTACCTTATAGGTAGTGATTTAGGTTGGTTGGTGCGTTTGGTAAACCATCTTAGGCACAACCAAAGTCGTACATGTCCTCCCACTAGGAGGCGCTCCCATCAGGCCTTATAGGTGGAACCGAAGGCTGGTTTGATACTTTGACTAGGCTACCATTGGTGGGACCAAAGGCTTACTTCGTCCTCCCTCTAAGAGGCGCTCTGGCCAGGCCACGTAGGCAGGACAAAAGGCTTGTAGTGCTTTGGCCAAGCCATCTTAGGTGGGACCAAACGCTTACTCTGACCTCCCTCTAGGAGGTGCTTTGACCAGGCCCTTGTGGCAGGATCAAAAGCTTTTCCTCCGCCCCTTATTACCCTATAGGTAATGATTTAGGCTTTTATTTTCCTATAATTCCTTTGTTTCATTTGATCATTCATCCCGTAGATGTACATGTCTCAATTTAATTTATTCATCCATTATAGGAAAGTAAGGCCTTAGATGCTCAGCATTCCATGTTCTCATTATTACATTACCATCAGGTCAGCATAATCGATAAGTCTCTGGTGGAATTACTTCATGAATAACAAGAGTCCTTCCTAATTTTGTCCAAGTGGTCCATCTGCTAGATTTCTGGTATTTGCCATGACTTTTCGAAGTACTAAATCTCCTTTTTGAAATGATATTCCTTTAACTTTGGAGTTATAATATCTTTATATCCTTTGATGGTATTCGGCCATTCGTATGGCTGCTACATCCCTTAATTCATTGAATAATCTAAGGATTCTTTCCTCAATTCTTGGTTAGGATCAAACGCATATGTAGTTCTTCGATGAGACGGGATTTTAATTTCAATTGGAAGCATTACTTCACATTCGTATGTTAAAGAAAATGGAGTATGTCCCATCATAGTCTAAGTAGAAGTTCTATATGCCTAAAGTACAGCAATAGTTCTTTTACCCAATTCCTTTCGCTTTATCCAGTCATTTCTTAAAGATAGTTTTAATAGTTTTGTTGGTAGCTTCAATGACTCCATTAGCCTTGGGATGAGCTATGATGAAAAGCTTTTGATTATTCCATTCTTATTGCAGAATTTTTTGAATTCTTCACATTCAAATTAAATTCCATTTTCGAATATTATCTTATATGGTATTCGAAACCGAGTGACTATGCTTTTAATTACAAACTTTAACACTTTTCCTGATGTTATATTGGTAATGGTTCTGCTTCTACCCATTTGGTGAAATAATCGATGGCTACTACTGTAACTTAACTCTACCTTTATATATAGATAATGGTCCAATAAAATCGATTCCCCATACATCAAAGGCTATGGACTTTAAATTGGGGTTAACTCACTTGGGGCGTGTGTGAAATTATTGAAAACCTTTGACATTTCTCACATCACTGTAAATAATTCATAACATCATTGGTTGTACGGGGCTAATAAAACCTTGCCTCGTGACCTTTTTGGGCAATTTTATGCCATTTGAATGAACTTCACAAAATCCTTCTTGGGCTTCTCTTAACATTTTTGGCCAATTTCTGGACTGATACAACTTAAAAAAAGGGAGGGTGTACCCTTTCTTGTAAGGTGTTCCATCTAATACAATAAAAGTTGGAGCTTGTTGTTTTATTTGCCTTGCCTCTCTTTTATCTTCTAGGAGTTTCCCTTCTATTAAGCACTCGACAACGGGTGTCATCCAATTACTCTCATATTGGCCATCCATTTTCTTATAAATGGATCTTTTCAGGATGATATCGCTTCCACTTTCCTTTACTTGTCCCCTTCTCCGCATGCGTAAGAGCTTGAGATTAGTTAATACCATAGTCTCATTTTTTGGCTTGGGGAGTTTTTTCTCTATAATGGGACTTGGTCGGAAGCCTACTGGCATAATTCGCGTGTTTGTTGCTCCTTGTGAACTAGCCAACTTGAAAAAATTCAACTTGAGAATTTTCTCTCTACATACTTGATGTATTGAGAAATCTTCAAATTGAGTCAACATCTTCAGTACCTTTTTGGCACAAAGGATCAATTTGGCATCCTTAGTTGATATGTCTAATTCAACTGATTAACCATCAATTGAGAATCACTAAAAATTTCGATCCTCGGGATCTTTAACTGAAGGGCAAAGATAAGTCCTACCACCAACGATTTATACTCGACCATATTATTGGTAGCGGAAAACCCTAATTTCACTGCATAATGAAATCGGTGTCCATCAAGAGTAATGATTACATATTCTATGTTGGCTCCTTGTTCATTTGAAGCCTCATTAACAAACAATGGCCATTTGGGTTTCAAATCTTTCTCTTTTCTGATTGTTCTTTAATAAACATGTGCATTCATTAAAAAAATTAGCCAAGGCTTGGGCTTTAATCACAACTCGGGGTTGGAACTCAATATCATATTGGCTAAGCTCTATTCCCTATTTTATTAGTCCTCTTGATGCCTCAGGTTTACTGAAATTTTGTTTAAGAGTGAACTTACTTAAGTCCTTGATTGGGTGTGCTTGAAAGTAGGCCATTGATTCTCAATGTGAGGATTAAACAGTATGCCAACTTCTTTGTAACTGGATATCTAACCTCGCATCTTTAAGCCTTTTACTAGTATAATATACCAGAAGTTCAATTTTATTCTCCTCTCTTATTAAAACTAAACTTATTGCATGTTCGAAGACTACCATGTAGAGGTATAAATTTTCTCCTTTTATGCGACTAGATAAGATCAGAGGTTTCTCAAGATGGTCCTTTAATTCTTTAAAGGCTTTCTGCAATCTTCCCTTCATTCAAAGCTTTTCTTTACTAAATCACATCAAAGAAAGGGATGCACTTGTCAGTGGTTTTAGATATAAATCTATTCATAGCTGCTACTCTTCCGTTTAAGCCCATCACATCTTTGCTTTTTTTCCATATCTCTAATTGCTTTAATATGGTTAGAATTGGTTTCTATTCCTCTAACACCAACAATATATCCTGAAAACATCCTACATTGTACCTTGAAGGAACATTTTTGTGGATTTAATTATATTTTATACTTTCTTAATATTTCAAACATTTCTTTGAGATCCTTTAATGGTTTCCTCTTAAGATTTCACTAGCATGTCATCTATATATACTTTCAAGTTTCGTCCAATTTGTTCTTTAAACATTATGTTCACTAACCTTTGCTTGTAGCCCCTGCATTCTTCAGTCCGAAGGGCATAACTGTGTAGCAGTAAATTCCCCAATCTATTATAAAACTTATGTGCTCATCATCTGGTTTGAACATGGAATTTGATTATAACCCGAATATGCATCCATTAAAGATAATAACTTATATTCGCTTATGGCATTACCAGCCGGTCTATTCGGGGCAAAGGATAACAATCCTTAGGGCATGCTTTGTTTAGATCGGTGTAATCAAAACATGTTCTCCATTTTCCATTTGATTCTTAACTAACATAGGATTGTCTAGCCATTTGGGGGTAAAACACTTCTCTTATAAATACATTCTCAAGTAATCTTTTAATCTCTTCTTTTAATGCATCAACACAAACTTTATTATATTGCCTTTTCTTTTGCCAAACGGGGACGACATTTGGATCTATATTTAGAGCATGGCTCGTGACCATTAGGTCTATTCCAATCATGTCTGAGTGGGTCTAGGAAAATACATCCTTACTTGACTAAATAAATTGGATAAGTTTCCCTCTGAGTTTCTCGCATAACACTTTTTCTATCTCCACCGTTTTTGTTGGATCAAGAGAATCTAAGCTTACTTCTTTTAAGTCTTCGACCGACTTTATTCTTTCTTGTTCACTTCGACGGTCTAATTCGGTGATAATCTCTTTATCTACTATCTCATTGCCTATCTGGTTTTCTTTTTTCCGTTTTCTTTTCCTCTTGAAAAAGGTGAATCTTTTCGGAATATTTTTGAGCTTTTCAGCTGTTCTCATTTACTTATTTGCCTTGGATAGCTAGCTTGAAGGTCTATCGCCCAATGGCTTCTCAATTATAGTTTTACTAAATTTACTTTTCTCTAAATCATAATAAGAAATACCATCTCTTTTGAATTGCTTGAGTGTTGCACAGTATAGTTCTAAGAGTTAAATTGCTCCCCCTATTGTCCCCCAACCACTCGTAGTCAGGAGATTCGATATTAGATATTTCGATGAAACAAATGCGTCCACTTCATCTAAGGACAGTCTTCCAAAGAAAGAATTGTAGTGGAACGGTTTGTCCATTAACATGAACGGAGTTTTGAAAGTTATGGAATGTGGTGGAATTCCCATTTGCACCAAGAACTTAATTGTTCTATTGGAGTAGACTCTTTATTGTTGAACCCAAAGATACGCTCAAAGCTAGACTCTAACTTTTCCTTTGGAATACCCATTTGATCGAAAGCGTGCTTGAAGATGACGTTTACTATGCTCCCGGTATCCACTAAGATCTTTGTTACCATAGAAAGCCCAATTTGTGAAGTTATCATCAGCGAAACATTATGCGATTAGGTCTAGACATTGATGTTTACTCTTATCCATCAATTACATTGATGCTTATATGTATAGACGTATATACATATTTATATTTATACCTTTAAGTAGGTTGGATGTATCGTCCACACATATGGAATCAAATGACTAGACTATAAATAAGAGACATAACACGAAATGGAAATTAGTCGACATAAAATAGTGTTATGGATAAATTATATAATTTACCAGTCACTAGAAAATTGTTCAGATCCCTCTTCTCATTACAACCCTTATAATAGATTTAAAGTACATGATACTGATGCAAGGCGGTGATGGTAGATGGATAGGTCTTCTTATTCATGCCCAGCACCAATAAGGCAATTAGATATCCAAGGAATAGTATTGGTTTCGAGGTAGAAGCTTTAGTTGATATATTTGTTTTATTATATTTTACTATTCCATTGTGAATTCGTATAGATAGCTCTCTGGTATACTTATGTTTATTTCAGGTTACCAACACCAATGATATGAACCCTAATGGAGTCGGGGTTTTCGAGATAGTCGAAAAGTCAAGCCCATTAAAATGTGGATTATTATATTCAATATCAAAGTGTAGGTTAGTCGATCATAGAAGTTAAGATATGCAGAGTGAATGCATTTGTGTGTGTGTATTATATTACATGTCAAACTCAATAAATTTTGACTATAGAAGTAGTTGCAACCATATTCTAAAAAGATGGATTTCACCGGATTGCCGATTGATAATGAACATTTCATCCAGTTGAATGGGAAGTAAGAACCTATATGTTGTAAATACCCAAATGTAAGATATAAATAGGAACGAGCAAGTTCCTGCAAGAAGATGTGCATTAACCACCACAAGATGATAACAAGATTTAATATGTTCTCAATGAAGACAAGCTAAGAATAATTGGAAAAGAAGAAATGTCCAAAGGAAAGGACAAATAAAATCCACTTTTGAATACGGACCCATGTAAAAGAATTTAACAAAAGAATTTAATAAAAGATTTTAAAATTTTCTTAAGATAATTGAAATGATTTTCAAAGAATTTATTTAAAAATAAACAAATCCTATTACTGAAAAGTTGTTATTTATAATAAGCAAGAAAATACTAAATTTTTCATCGTATAAAAATATCTTTTAAAAATAGATTTTTGAAAAAATAATAATATAAGGAAATACAGAAAATTTAACTAAAAGAGCTATCCGGAGATTCCTAGTTGAAAACTAAAACCGGTTGGATAAAAACATTTCAATTAAAGTGTTTTTGATAAAGAGATTTTTCGTTTTTGAAATAAATGGAAAATTGAATATATGTTTAGCTCTATTATTTTTCTATTTTTTTACAAATTTGAAGTTTCAAGAAATTCTTTTAAGGGGTGGATAATTGAAAATGGTAGTAGATTTAATTGGGGTAAGAAGAGTAAGAATGACCGACAATGAAGGTAGGAAAATATACTCATATAAGGTAGATATAGAGAAAAACGATCAGAGAAGGATTTATGTGATGAAAAAGGTAGGCTCGGATGGGAAGAAAGTTTATAGCAGGAGTTATACTAAGCGAGAAGAGAGCCCAATAATCAAGGCAATAAGCTAACACACCACCATGGGTGGATAGGAATTTTTCATAATAGCTACAAATAGAAATAAAGAAGACATAATCGCCAATGAAAGAAATAAATTTAATAGCAATATATTATCTAGCTATTAGGGTCCAGGTTCAATTTGAGCCAAAAAAGGGAAAGCCAGTCGACCGTTGTGCTTTTGAACGATCAACCGCTATTCTTTGGACCAGTCGACTGCTCCTCGCGAAAAAGTCGTAACCTGAACCTCAAATATGGCATAAAAGCCGTGTATGGATTGGGAGATCTATTCATGGCCTCGGGATTGGCACTGATCTTGAGCCACGAGACCTTTGAGCGGAAATGCTACCCATGGTGCATGTGGTTGTTCAATGCCAACTTAGAGTACGAGTTTGACGAATATATCAGCCATTTCACATCATATTTGAAGGGAATGTGGATCACTTTGGCGGATGATGATTTTGGGAGTATCTTAGACATCCCCGTAGTCGAAGCACATTTGGATGAAACTGAGACTATCGATCCAGAGATTCTGCACTGAGTCTTTCATCAAGGAGTAGGCGTTTGGAGAGCAGACAACATGCGGGACCAAGCTCGTCTCGTCACCTACATCATTCAACATGATATCATCCCTAAGATGGGGAACTTTGACTAGGTTTATCCTTTGGTGCAGAAGGCCGCCTATGTTATTATAAGGGGTATTATGGAGAACTGAGCCAAGACTATCTTGAACCAACATATAAGCCTCGTAGTTGGGCTCCTAGAAGCTACATTCCATACTGTCACCTCTTCACTCATGTCTTTAGGCAGTTCGGGGTGAACCTCCGAGGGAAGCAGGTATAGAAGGCCATCATCTTATTGTATAGGTCCACCCTTATGAGGATGTGGATTAGAGAGGTGCTGGCTGAGGTAGGAGCACATGAGGCAGTAGAGTAGGCATATGAGGCCATAGGGCAAGATTAGGATGTTGCAAGGTTATAAAGCCCTGAGTTAGGTAGATCTGTGATGCTTTGCTCCAGATCGAGGCTGAGCTATGAGAGATTCGAGCTGAGCAGTAGCGCCATGGCTACTAGCTTGGATGTCTAGCTGCAATGTTATGCCCTTTAAGAGAGTCTAAGCATGGCTTGAGCCGTAGAAGGGGATTAAAACCATTCCCTAGCTTGTAGATGTTAGGAGTAGTGTTAATAGTAGTAGATACTTCCAATATTTACTTTCTTTCTAGGTTACCTGGGTTATAAGCATTAGTTGTCCCCTTTTTGTATAAAGAATTGCGTATAATGTAGTATGAGGTGTGTTCCTATTTTATTATTGTGTTGATTTCTTGGATAAGCTTTGGCTGTTGTACATATATATTGGAAGATAGTATAAATAAGGAATCTCATAAAATATTAAAATGGTGAAAAAGAAAAGCAAGGCTAAAAGTTTATAAAATAAAATTAGCAAATAAAAATGCTTAATTTTTTTTAGGATTTTAGAAAAAATAAATTTTAGCAAGCGAAGGACAAGAAAGGGTTGTTGGAAAACTCAAGTGTCACTATCCTTATGTCTTAAAAGTTAAAATTTATAAATGTTCTTGTGTGTTGGTTGTTGTTCTAAAAAAGGAAAGATTTTCAAAATCTAATATTTACTGTGTAATATGCTAGGGTTGATCATATCTGTTAGCTCATTTACTGAAACCTGATTACATAAATATGTGGTTTGATTTATTTTAAAAGTATAAAGGTAAATGCTTTTGAAAAATGGCGTTATGTTTTTTTAATTTATAATTTTCAAACTACTTTACAAATTTAGTTGGAAATGCACTTTTTACAAATTTAAATATTAAACTACAATTTTTAAGATTTGGAGCAGATAATGTTAACTTTCAAATGCCACATGCTTAGTGTAGGAAGGGCCAATGTGTTAGTAAATACGAATTTAACTGTCCGGTAATTGTGTAACATCACCCATTTAGAGGCCTAAAAATAATCGCTACGGATGCTATAGTCATCCATAGCTATTAATTTTTGATGACCAAACGCGGTAATGTTAGATACATTAATATACCAGAAACACATGAATATGAAAATTTTAAACTAAATTTTAAAACAAATTTCTCATTCCATTTCAAATAACATTTCAGATTCATTACATAATCCCAAAGTAGACAACGTTCAGAGAAATATAATTATTACTAATTATGCCAAGATCGACATACGAAGATGCCCTCTAGGTTGATCAAAGTCTAAATATAGGCATTAAACAAAATTTCCATTACACCAAATTAAACATCGGAATCAAACAGAAAGAACTCCTAATAGCTAGCTTGCCTCCTGCACATCCCCGGAAGCTTATTTGTCTAAAAGAGAACCTAAAAACCTTAACTCTGATCGCAAAAACCTTTCCCTTGTCCACTTTGAGTGGTTCTGGACACTGATTCTTGTAGTGCCCCATCTGATCGTAGTTGAAGCATTTCACTCCTTTCTTATCAGCAGCCTTTTTGCTTTGCCTATTTGACACTTGTGAGCAAAATGTCCCTTCTTATCACACTTAACCAGATCAGCTTTTGCCTTCTTAGCAGCTCCTCCCTTCTGAGCTCCTTTATTCTTAAAGAATTTCATCTTCTTGCCCTAAGAATCTTAGGTTTCAACTGCTTCTCTTTCACAAAAGTAGAAAGCATCTCTTCATTCCTGATTTCCATCTCCACTTCAACTGTACTTAGATCACAGAGATGTGGCATAGTCGATCTAGCAATCTCAGGCTTCAACCCTCTAATGAACTTCTCATTTCTTTTGATGATGGTATCAATGGTAGCATATCTGCATCTAGATAACTCATCAAACTTCGTAGCATACTCAATTACCGACATCTCACCTTGCACTAAGTCCGTGAACTTTCTTAGTAGAACTAACTTGGAAAATTCAGACAAGAACCTCTTATCAAATCTCCTTCAAAACTCTACCCAAGTCAAATCTTCCTCGAGAACTCCCACGGTAATACCATTCCACCAATAAAATGCTACTCCCTGTAACTGTCTAGTAGCAAGTCTCCTCTTCTGCTCATCGTCTAATACCAAGTTAGTGAAATTTCTTTCACAGTGCAATAAACAGCTTTCTACTTCAACGGCATCCCCTGTTCCCAAAAACAACTTCCCATCAAGACTGGTATAATCCCTGTTCGGCTTGGCATACCAACCAGGACCACAGGATTTGCTCCTCCAACATTCACAACATTTCCCCCAACTACTCCGACAGCTGCTCTAGCTTGCATTAGATTGACAAAGAACTGATACATCATTCCCATATCTATAGGTGAGGTTTCAGCATGTATATTGGCATTTGCATTTGGATTAGCATTTGTCTGTCGACCCAGATTCCTCCTAGTATTGGGTCGAGCATTTCCATTAGTTGTGGTGCTTCCTCCACCTAGATTTCCTCTTCCATTTCCTGCCTCCATATCTTCCTTTCTCGTATATCTGCATGTGAGCCTTAGTAAGATACATAAGAAAAGTCTACGAGAGAAGGGAATACATACATATATATATATATATATAACAAATGCAAGTGCGTTACTGTAACATTAACCCAAACCCCGGTCTCATTCTCTAATTCATTCGGTTATGTTTTGAAAATCTTTTAGGTTCAAATTTCTTTTAAATTTACATAAACCTATGCTCTGATATCGACTTGTAACATCCCCCATTTGGAGGTCCAAAACTAACCGCTACGGATGCTGCAGTCATCCATAGTTATTAATTCTCGACGACCGAATGTAGTAATGTTAGATACATTAATATACCAGAAATACATGAATATGAAAAATTTTAAACTAAATTTTAAAACAAAGTTCTCATTCCATTTTAAATCGTATTTCAAATTCATTACATAATCCTAATACGTAACCAAGTTCATAGAAACGTAATTTTTACAATTACGCCAAGATTGACATATGAAGATGCCCCCTTGGTTAATCAGAGTCTAAATATATGCACTAAACAACATTGCCATTACATCCAATTACATCCAATTACATAGCAGAATCAAACAGAAAGAACTCCTAATAGCTTAGCTTGCCTCCTGCACGTCTCCAGAAGCTTATTCGCCAAAAGGAGAACCTGAAAACCTTTACTCTCAAACTACTCAAAATCAATTGAGCACCCAGGAGTTTATGAGAAAAGATATACTTTGAGCTAGACAAAAAGTCTGGTGTGAATAATAACCTACCATCTCGAACCATATAGATATCTAGTGCGACCACATCGCTTAGCGGAACGGGTTCTCCCCTCACTAGTATCTTAATCCAATTATAATAACCATATACTGTGCACCTGCATCCATAATGGTTAAGACTTATCATAATAAAATGTATAATGATGATATACAAACATGGAATATGATCTGGATTTCCCATCCCCATTCATTCGACTATTTGTCTCAAATTATAGTTTATAGGGTCACTATTAACCTATTAGTTTTCATGGGCTAACTAATAACCTGTTCAATTCTTTATGGATTTCATATCCACTTTCATAGTTTTCATGGGATCACTATGAACCAATTGGTTTCTATGAATACTATTGTCCAATAATTGTTTTTTATGGGATCACTATGAACTTATTGGTTTCTACCAATAACATCTCTCATGTCATAGTTTTCATGGGCTGTTTATGAACCTATTGCTCCTTCAATAACTTATTCCGAACATAGTTTTCATGGGATCACTAAGAACCTATTGGCCCCTACCAATAATAATTTCCATAATATAGTTTTTATGGGCTTGCTAAGAATCCGTCTAAACCAATAGTCCTTTGATCAGCCTTGGGTGTCCTATATTCTAGTATGTCTGACTTCTTAGATGCAGTTCTACTCACACAGGAGTTAAATTCAATGTAAATTCACTACTCGGTCAACCTAGCCTGTTATTCTGCCCTTAACACCCCTAAGATGCAGGTATGGTTTATAAATGAAGTGAATATGGTTACACAAGCATTTACGATAACTGATCAAATAACACAACAATATAAACATCTATGGTTAAATTACTAGTAATCATTTTTCTAATGAAATATGGTTAATACCCTTAACCCACTATCTTTAGCAAGGAAAGCTTTCTCTAAAATTTCAAAGTTAAATGTCATTTCAAACTCTTTTACATTGCCATAGGTTTTCTTTAAAATTTAGATTCGGTTTTCTAATTTGAAAACCAAAGCTTTCAACTATATCTTTTGGATCATTGTGACATCATGAGTTACCCTCTGTGCTCTCCTTTTCGACATCATAGAGCAACCAAGCCCTCCATCATTCTCCCTTTTTGAAATCATTACTTAAAACTTCAGACGTTCTCTTTCGAAACCATCCAACATACCTTTCGAATACTTGGAAACATTACTTTCAAAACACTAAAAAACTTACCTTTCGAACACTTGGAAACATTCCTTTCGAAACACTTTAAAACATACCTTTCAAAACACTCAAAAGCATACCTTTCGAAAGCATTGGGGTTTAAGTAAGAATTTATGGAAGCATAGCTTAGAAACTAACTAAAAGCATCACTTTCGAAACCGTTGATTGAAAAAAATACACTTCAAAGTATAAAAGGGAATACTTTCAAAAGATACCCTTTCGAAAACCACTGCCTCTGAAACTATTTGCAAAGTGGCTAAATCAATCCCTTCAAAAACATTAGAGGAGGCGGCTTCAATGGTAGTGGAGGGATACTGGTTCGAAAACTACCTTCCAGACTCATTGACCTAAGGGTTATAAAAGCAGCTTCTAACTAAGGTAAAATATTGGTGCGGTAGCATGGGTATCGAAGGGTTCAAAAGTGGCAACCCTTTCAAAAGCTTACTTAGGGTGGATCTATGGGTTTGAAAGCAAATAAAAGCAGTTTCAACCCTTTCACGAGCATGCCTTCGGCACCATTCTTTCATCATCCTTTCTCCAATACAGTACATACTAAATGCTTGATACCATGTGCATTGGTTTCGAATGGATGCGAAAGGTTATAAATGGGAGTATGGTGGCGAAAGCAAGCATGGTATGTGGACAAGTTGTAATTCGCTATAAAACTGATTTTATGCATTCTAAAGTAATTTCTTTTTACCTAACCCCTTAATTTGTCAATTTTATATTAGATAACAAAACCTTTATAAAATTCTTTTCAAAATTTGTTACCGCATGTAATTCCCAATGCTCCACTATTTAATTAAAAATTATTAACTAACCCCTTGTATTTAATTAATCATTAAATACTAATCTTTCTAATTAAATCCAAACTCATCCAAATCTCTTGAGAAAAATCTCAGAAATTCACATAAATTCCAAAATGATAATATCTTTATCATATGAAATTTTCAGCCCGAAAATAATTAGTTAATTCCTTTAATTAATTAAAACCCAAAATATCATTTCATTCACTCAAAAATTCATAATAAATTATCCATAGCTTGGAATATTATGAAAATTTAAACCCATACCCAAAATAATGTTTTACATAACATATTCAAAAATCATAGCATTTGAAAATCATTTTGCATGATTTTAGCCTTAAAACCGAACTATATTCTTCCACAAAATCCTTGTTAAATCATAACATGGCATTTAAATCAAAAAATATCATCATTCATCCAATCATACTGATAAAAACCTCAAACTTGAATTAAAACATTCAAGATAACTTATATGAGATGATTTAGATCATTATTCACCTTGATTTGGCAAGGAACTTGAGATTTGTTATTGCTTTAATCTTCCCGGCTTGAATCTTAGCCTCTAAATGAATTTTTGTGCTCCTGTTCTTCCTAGGGTTATCGCCTGCCTTCAACTCTCTTTGTTTATGTTTTTTACAAATGTGAATGAGAATAAGGTAAGGGGTTTAGGGGTTATGGTATACAGCTATTTCCATTTTGCCCTTGCCTTATTCTCTTAAATTTCTAATTCATAAATCACACTTATAATTTCATTAGTTAAGGCACGACCCTAATTAGTTTCCAAATCTTAATTCCCTTATCACTCTAACCTCTACATTATTCTATTTAATTTATCTAATTAAATCTCCCGAATAATGCCATTTAAAATTAGGAATGTTACAAAGTGTGGCAGTATACGAAGATTGATAATAACTAGGAAAACTGTTGTTTTAGCTTTGGTATTTCTATTTCCGTGCCTTGTTGATAATAAACAAAAACTTGTTTTTAAAAATAGTTATGTTTTAAAATTTAAAAATAATCCTCCTTGTGTAAAATGTATTAGGAAAAACTAAAAAGATTTGAGGGAAAAAGGGAAGATTCCAAGATACAACGGAATTGATATACAAAAGAAGAGTAGAAATGTAAAGTTTTCCACCTAAATTCCTTTTTCAACATAAGAGTATAGATTTAGGAAAGCTGGATTTTTAAAATATTGGATGTTAGAAAAGGTGCGTTGGGTATTGGATGGTAGGGATTGGATGCAAAATTGGTTAAACTGTTGTATGAAAATAAGGATTTTGATTTTTGAAAACTTACCTACATAAGAACTGCTAGTAAATATATGTTGTTTACATCATATTTTCAAAATTGCTCTAAAGATTGCATTCATATAGGTGGCATCGATTTAGTATTATTTAGCATAATATCATATATTTTGTAATACACTATGCACGTGCACACAAGTGGCTACAATATTGGTTGTGCACTAATTAGTTGGATAGCTTAGAATGGTTGTGCTCTATGTTACATGATTCAGTCCTTTAGGAATTTCAGAGATGAAATTATTTTATGGGAGAGAATGTAACACTCCGTAAAATAAATAGTAATTAATTAAAAAATTATACAATTAACTATTAAAGTTCAAAAATGGAATTTGAACAAACGCTAGAGTTTGGTTATGAAACTTGCACTATTGTGCTCGTGATGATCTTTTGAGCAACTTTCATAGTAAAGCTTCGCGATCGGAATCAAACGAAGAAGTTATCGACGTTTGAATTTTTCAAATTAGAAATAATTTAAAATAATAAATATTAAATAAGTTAACAATTAACGCTTAACACAAATAGGGAATTCAATTATTTGGGACCACCGGTCGACCATTATAGACACCTGGTATCAGTCGACCGATTGGTTAGGGCTGATGGTTGTGTGAACCTCAGTCTAAATGGGCTAGATTTAATATATTATAATCTAACGAACATA
The DNA here is from genome assembly GCA_030737815.1 of Allium fistulosum. Taxonomy (NCBI): domain Eukaryota; kingdom Viridiplantae; phylum Streptophyta; class Magnoliopsida; order Asparagales; family Amaryllidaceae; genus Allium; species Allium fistulosum. The sequence goes on from CM060903.1 coordinate 1,184,389,944, forward strand.
ATTCATTCGAGTGCCTATAAATATAGACCTAGCCCCTCACTTTTCTTCTCATATTTTCTAAAAAAAGCAACGAAGCTCTGCCATTTTTCTTTCTCCTTATTTCTAGAAATCATAAAAGTATTATATATATATATATATTAGAGAAGAATGGAAAAGTAAAAATAGGAGAAAAGGACGAGTAAATCGAATTCTACGTAAAAAGGTAAATTCAATAGTTTAAAGTTTAAACTTCCCTTAACTCAAATCTTCTCTTAGGTATGTAATTCTAATAAGTTTGTGTATATCTTTTTATACATATTTTGATTGGAAAGAAAAGGGAGTCAAGTAAGAAGAACAAGGTTGTGTTTGGAGATTTGGAAGCTATAAGGTGAGTGGAAAATTATATACTTTACATATTATTAAATTTATATCGTTAAAATTCTGTTTCATTTATACTAATGTGTAACACCCCTAATTTTTTGTTTAACACTATTCAGGACATTTAGTTAGATAAATTAAATAGAATAATGTGGTTGATTAAGGAGTTGAGATTTAATTGTCAATTAATTTGGCCATGGCTAAACTAATGAATGTATAAGTATGGTTTATAATTTATAAGTTAGTAAAATAAGAGGAGGGAAATATGGGAAGGCATGAAGAGGGATGTTGGCTTGTGGTTAGGCAGTGTGTTAACTGTCAACAAGTGAAGGCCGAACATCAAAAGCCAAGTGGATTGCTTCAACCTTTAGATATTCCAGTTTGGAAATGAGATTCGGTATCCATGGGTTTTATAGATGGGTTACCAAGGTCAAGGAGAGGAAATGAGAGTATATGGGTTATTGTGGATAGGTTGACCAAGAGTGCTCATTTCATTCTAGTAAAGTCGACCAGAACGGCAACTATTTTAGCAAAGTTGTTCATGAAGAACATAGTTAGACTTAATGGGATTCCTAGTAGCATAGTCAATGACAGGGATGCATTATTCACTAGCGAATTTCAGAGGAGTCTACAAGAGGTATTAGGTACGAAGCTCAAGATGAGTACAACTTATCACTCATAGACAGATGAAAGATAGAGAGAGCCAACAAGGTACTTGAGGACTTGCTAAGAGCTTGTATATTGGACTTTGGTGGATCTTGGGAGGACCACATACATTTGATTGAGTTTTCCTATAATAATAGTTATCAGACTAGTATAGAAATGACGCCTTTTGAAGCTTTGTATGGAAGACCATGCAAATCGCCAACATGCTTGTTAGAGACTGGAGACAGACTGGTCTTAGGTCCAGATTTGGTTAGAGAGGCATTAGAAAAGATTGAGTTAATCCGAGGGCGGATGAAGGAAGCTCAATCCAGGCAGAAGAATTACGGAGATAAGAGGCACAAAGACATAGAGTTCTCAGTGGGAGATAGGATTTTCATTAAAGTATCACCAATGAAGGGTGTGGTACGGTTTGGAAAGTCGGGAAAGTTGGCCCCGAGATATGTTGGACCATCCAGATTTTAGAAAGGATTGGAAAACTTGCTTATAGAGTAGAATTGTTGAGCAGCATGGCAGGTGTTCATAATGTATTCCATGTGTCTCATCTTCGCAAGTATGTGCATGATCTAGAAGCTACTATTCACCGACAGAGTTGGAGGACTTAGCAGTAGAGCCTGATTTGACTTTTGTTAAGCAACTAGTTTAGGTTATAGCGAGAGATGAGAAAAGACTGAGGACCAAGACAGTTAAGTTGGTGAAAGTTTAGTGGAGCAACAATGAGAAGGACTGTACTTGGAAGACAGAGGACAGGATTCGAGATGCGTATCCTGATCTGCTTTGAGGGTATGCTCTATATTGTTAGGAAATCGAATCCATGGTTTTAATGACAACAACTATACAATGGAAATCAAATGTACATATATATTTATATATACATGAACTTGCTAGAACAACATCACTAGAAAGACAAGAACGAGGCTCAAAGGACACTACAAGAGACTACAAGTCGATAGGTACAAAGAAGCAAAAGAAAAGATACACAAAACAGACATGCACAAGCCAGACGTCTGGAAAAATAACAGACATGCACAAGCCAAACGTCTGGAAAAATCCTCTGGAACAACAAACAGACTAAACCAGACGTCTGGTAGTAGCACTCAAACGTCTGAAAACCTACTATGTTCAAAAAAAATATAGTATCAGACGTCTGATACAAATACCAGACGTCTGATTTCGAACGCGGATTTTAAATTTAAACTTCAACTACCACATTCGAATAGACATCTCCGCTTCTCTTCGCTGCAACTCTTCATCATCAACAGAAGCAACTGTAGAGCACTTGTAAATGGATGCAACTACTCAAGGAACCTCTCTATAACTATATATATCATCAAAAATCAAGAGAACCTTACCTTACTTACTTACGCTCTCTAATTATATACTCTATCATATACTCTTGATCTCTAGCAATCTATACTTGTATTTTATTCTTCCAAATATTTAGTTCTTCATAGACAATACTCTCTTGATATATATTGGAAGCATTTGTACTAATTAGTCAATATCTGTGTTATAGAACACACATTTGACAAGAACAATTTATTGTAACCAAGCCTATTCCTCCGGGCGAAGCGAGGGTGTTTGATAGTTGAATTCCGAAGGGGAGCTTCGGGACTGGACGTAGGACGGGAGGTCCGAACCAGTATAAAATCCTGGGGTGCTTATTCTATATTTACTTAGATTAATATTGTTTTAGTTACATTATATACTTTGTCACATATACTTGCATATACACTACATGATCCACCCCGTAGAACTTATAATTGGTATCAGAGTCTGGGATTCAAGAGATTGTAACAACATCCTACAATAAATGGCTATAAAGAAATCTAGTCAAGGCAATAGGAAGAGCAATAAAGAAGAATCAAAGGAGAAAACAAACAATTGTTTCATGGCTAAACTCAGATCACAATCGGTATGCTTAGATTCTTTATATAAAGATATTTTGTTGGCACATGATGAATTATTAAAAGATTGTAAAACCTTGAATAAAGTTAATAGAGTTGCTTTAGATAAGTTAAAAGATTGTGAGCAAGAAATTTCCAGTTTAAGAGAGGAAAATAAATTTTTGATAAAACAAACTAAATGTTTTGAAAATACCATAGAAGAACTTGTTTCACAAAAAGATTTCCTACAAAAAGAAAATGAGCAGTTAGAAGATAAAAACATTGATATTTTGGAAGAAATCAATGTTTTGTAAAATAAATAATACTATGTTTGAAAAAGAAAAAGAAATTTTTTCAAAAGAAATTATGGATTTGAAAAGACAAAATGATTTATTACAATCATCTTTAGATAATTCAAAATCTCGAATTTTTCTTCTCGAAAATGAGAACTGTACGATAAAAAGGGAGAATTCTGAATTAAACAAGCAAATTGATATTTTGAAAAACAGTAATATTTCTTTTGAAAATAATAATTTTGACTTCAAAGCTAAAATTGGTAAACTTAACGCTGAAGTCACAAAATTTAATAAAGGTCAAAACGATTTAAACATGATTTTATCAAGTTCTAGAACTTTACATGACAAAAGTGGTTTAGGATATAATAAAACTGATCGTAGAAATAGCACTAGATACGCTTTCATATATAGTAAAAATGTTAGCGCTAGTACTAAATTTTGAGTAAAGTCTAAATCCAATTTTTATAGAAATTCAAATTCTGCTATGACCAATAATGTTTATAATTTCTCTAGAAATACAAAATTATTGACCGAAAATATGAATAAAAATTATCTAAGTATTTGGGTTCCTGTTAATTGAAAAAATAGAGAAAAATACATTAATGATTATTTTGATATGGTAGTTAATAATGAAAATTATATTTATAAAGGTTCAACCACACCCAATTGGGTATGGTTTCCCAAAACCTAACCCCTTGGACCCTAGCATAGTAAGTGGGTACCAAAAATGATTATTATTTGCAGGTACTCGGAGAAACAAATGAAAAAGGATAAATTTTGGAATTTTAAAGGATGTTCCATACGTTTAATAGAATTACGTGCTTACAATGAAATATGGACTTCAACAAATATGGTAAATCTATTTTATTTTTCTCCATAATTAATATTGAGTTTATCCCGCTATTTACAAGATATTTTATAAAAAGTATTATATTCCCTCATTCTATGACAAAGGGGGAGAAATCATATGCATATTGATTATATCATACATATTCTTGTATTGATGCTTTTTGATAATGCCAAAGGGGGAGAAATAATGGTAAGCATATATTCAGGGGGAGATTTATAAAAAATTATATATAAGTACATTGTATAGTTGTCATCATCAAAAAGGGGGAGATTGTTAGGAAATCAAATCCATGGTTTTAATGACAACAACTATAAATGGAAATCAAATGTACATATATATTTATATATACCGGAACTTGCTAGAACAACATCACTAGAAAGACAAGAACGAGGCTCAAAGGACACTACAAGAGACTACAAGTCGATAGGTACAAAGAAGCAAAAGAAAAGATGCATAAAAAAGACATGCACAAGTATCAGACGTTTGGGTGCACAAGCCAGACGTCTGGAAAAATCCTCTGGAATAACAAACAGACTAAACCAGACGTCTGGTAGTAGCACTCAAACATCTGAAAACCTACTATGTTCAAAAAATATATAGTATCGGACGTCTGATACAAATACCAGACGTCTGATTTCGAACTCGGATTTTAAATTTAAACTTCAACTGCCACATTCGAATAGACAATTCCGCTTCTCTTCGCTGCAACTCTTCATCATCAACAAAAGCAACTGTAGAGCACTTGTAAATGGATGCAACTACTCAAGGAACCTCTCTACAACTATATATATCATCAAGAATCAAGAGAACCTTACCTTACTTACGCTCTCTAATTATATACTCTATCATATACTCTTGATCTTTAGCAATCTATACTTGTATTTTATTCTTCCAAATATTCAGTTCTTCATAGACAATACTCTCTAGATATATATTGGAAGCATTTGTACTAATTATTCAATATCCGTGTTATAGAACACACATTTGACAAGAACAATTTATTGTAACCAAGCCTATTCCTCCGGGCGAAGCGAGGGTGTTTGATAGTCGAATTCCGAAGGGGAGCTTCGGGACTGGACGTAGGACAGGAGGCCCGAACCAGTATAAAATCCTGGTGTGCTTATTCTATATTTACTTAGATTAATATTGTTTTAGTTACATTATATACTTTGTAACATATACTTGCATATACACTACACGATCCACCCCGTAGAACTTACATATATTTGCTTTTTATACTGGTAGGACATACTAGCTTTTGTTTGCATGGTTGTTATGCTTGTTTGTAGTCCTTACTGAATTTCGACGACGAAATTCTTTAAGGGGGGAGCCTGTAACACCCTAATTTTTTGTTCTTAACCAGGACATTTAATTAGATAAATTAAATAGAATAATATGGTTGATTAAGGAGTTGAGGTTTAATTATCAACTAACTTGGCCACGACTGAACTAATGAATGTATAAGTATGGTTTATAATTTATAAGTTAGGAAAGTAAACGGAGGGCAATATGGGAATCTCCACACCCGTATACCCTTAAACCCTCTCTTATTCTCACCTACTATTTCATAAATCAAAATACACATAAGAGAGAAGATATAGCCAGCCATAAAAACACCTAAGGAGATCAGCAAACTTGGAAGATCCAAGATAGAAAGCTAGAAGATTAAAGCTAAGGCAAATTTCAAACTCCAACAACTTAATCAAGGTGAATAATAGTGTAAATCATCTCATTTTTCCTTGTTTTGGTTCGGTTAGGATAGTAACCGAATGCATTTTGTTGTGTTCATCATGTTTGGATCTAATAATCATTGTTTGGATAGAATAATGATTTATGGTAATTTATTGGAATTTTTATGGAATTAAAATGATGGGTTTTAAAGTAAAAACCTTAGTAAACGACCTCCAAATGGCTTGATTTTTGGATATGTGTGTAAAATGTAATTTTGGAGATGGGTTTCTAATATCATAATTTTCGGAGTTAATAGAAATATTTTATGAATTTCCTAAGGTGAAAAAGACATTTATTTCAGGTTTTAATTATCAAAAATAATAAAATAATGAATTCTGCCCAAAATTTTTATATGATGAATAAAATGTTATTTTAGATTTTTGGTGAATTTTTGAGATTTTTCCCAAGTGATTTCGACTTATTATGAATTTTCTAAGTAAAAAAGGCTTAATAATTATATTAAAATATTAATATAATTAATTATTTTGGAAATAATTTCTGAAATAATAAATCTAATCTATAACAAATTTTCTACAAATAAATTGTTAAAGTATGTCATTAACTAATAGAAATTTGACAAAAATTAGGAGTTGGTAAAAAGAATAGAAGTTGGTGAAAAGAATATACTTTAATTAGCAAAATAATAGTTTTCAAGTTATTTACAACTCTACCATTGAACTTTTCGACTTAGTAACCTTCCAACTAAGTAACATTTCGACTTAGAACCTTCTGCAGCACTTTTGGACTTTTCTGCAGCATTTTTTATGAACCTTTCGACTTACTAAGTAACCTTTCGACTTAGAACCTTCTGGAGCACTTCTGGACCTTTCTGCAACATTTTTGATGAACCTTTCGACTTAGTAACATTCTGACTAAGTAACCTTTCGACTTAGAACCTTCTGCAGCACTTCTGGACCTTTCTGCAGTATTTTTAATGAACCTTTCGACTTAGTAACCTTCCGACTAAGTAACCTTTCAACTTAGAACCTTCTGCAGCACTTCTGGACCTTTATGCAACATTTTTGATGAACCTTTCAACTTAGAAACCTTTTGACTAAGAAATCTTTCGACTTAGTCGAAATCGACCTTTCGACAGCAGTTGTAATGTTGCGGAAGCCCTTTCGTAGCAGTTTTGTCTAGCTTTGTTTGCAAACTTCAAATAGTCATAACTCTCTAACCGTAAGCCCGTTTTTCTATTGTGACCACTCTATGGAAAGGGAAATCATCATTTGAACACAATGGAATAGGTTAAATACCTTAGCTCTACAATTATAAAAAGTTGCATCTAAAACAAAGTTTTATATTTCCGAAGGAGTTGATTTTTTACTTTCGAATATGTTTGCTTTGTTTTCTTTGCCATCGAAGGAGATATTTTTGAAGGGGTTGTAAATTTGTTTTTTTAATCAAGTTTTATAATTTTGAAAGGGGTACTTTTAACTGGTTTCGAAGCTAAGCTTCTAAAGTTAAATGCTAATGCTTTAATATATTCAAAAGGTTTCGAAAGGTAGAATTTAAAGTATTATAAGGGATGAGCCTAATGTTTTTAAGAGCTTTCAAAGGAGGTTATCCTATGAAGTCGAAAGCTAGGTTTCAAAGGTATCGAAAGGTTTTAAAATACAAACTCAAACTTTTGAAGGAAAAATCCACGGCATAAATAAAGGAGTTTTGTGATGACTTTAAATATGTAATTTTGAAGAAGTGTTGCCCTGATAAAATATAAGTTAAAGGAGATAACTATGTTTTATATGAAATGTATTTCAAGGACCTTAAACCCACAGGAGTGGTATTGTTAATTGTTATGTTTCTTCTTCAAATATGAATATATTCACTGTGTAAAGGACCCATAACTGCATTTTGGGGATAAAGGGTAGAAGAACCAGCTGGGTTTACCCAGTAGTGAATATAAATTGATTAAACTTCTGAATGAGTAGATTTGCATCCAGGGGCTCAGGAAGACCAGAACATAGGATTCTAAAATATAAAGGAAAGATATAGGCAGGGGCCAATAGGTTCATAGTAAGCCCATGAAAACTATGTTAAGAGAAGATGTCAGATATACAGGTTTATAGTAAGCCCATGAAAACTATGTGTAAAGGAAGATGTCAGAAAGACAGGTTCATAGTAAGCCCACGAAAACTATGATTGATACTAGAAGGGGCCAATAGGTTTATAGTTAGCCCATGAAATCTATACCCGGATTATGACATTGACAGATAGTCAATAGGTTTCTAGTCAGCCCATGAAAACTAGGATAAACAGAAGGATATTGGATTTACCAATAGGTTCTTTGTGATCCCATGAAAACTATGTAATCGATTCAGATAGTCCATAAACATTTAACGGTTATTAGTTAGCCCATGAAAACTAACAGGTTAATAGTAATCCTAGGAACCATAATTAAAACAGATAGTCAGAATGAATGGGGATGGGTAATCCAGATTTGATTTGCTTGTTTTCATATCATCATTATGTTTTGAAATACTATGTTTTTAACCATTGTGGATGCAGGAGCACAGTATATAGTTTTATAAAGGTTTTAGGATACAAGTGAGGGGAAAACTCATTCCACAATGCGGCGTGGTCTCACTAGATATCTATTTGGTTTGAGATGATAGACTATTATTCATACCAGGCTTTATGCCTGACTCAAAGTTTTTGTTTTCCCCTTAAACTCTCAGGTACTCAATTGATTTTGAGTAGTTTGAGGTTTAGGGTTTTCAGGTTCTCTTCTTAGACGAATAAAGCTTCCGAAGGCGTGCAGGAGGCAGTTAATTATTTAGAGTTATCTTTTTCCGCCGTGTATTTGGATGAAAGGCAGATTTATTAGCCTTATTATATACTCTAATCAACCAAGGGGACATCTTCATATGTCGCTCTTAGCATATGTGTAATAATTATATTTTGCTGAATGGGGTTAACGTTTTGGGATTATGTAATGAACATGAAATGTTTTGAATGGAATGTGGAAATATGTTTTTGAATTGTTAATTTTTTTTCCATATTCTTATGATCTGTGTATTAATGAATCTAGCACCGCCGTATTTGGTCGCCGAGATTAATAACTATGGATGACTACAACATCCGTAGCCATTAGTTTTGGACCTCCAAATAGGGGGATGTTACACCATGTAGAAACCATTGATTTTAGGCTTAAATAAATAAACATAACTTGAACCCTTGCCTACATATTCAGTAGATTATTTAAATTTGATGAAATAATATATATGCACCATAGAACCAGGATTTAGAGAGGATAGTCCCTAAAATTTATGAAATAAGTTATTGATAAATTATTTCCAAGTTTCGCTATTTGATTTATAAATTGTTAAAACTTGATAATCATCAAATGACTTAAGTTTTCATTGGAGTTTAAAATGTCCGTATGTGAATTTCTATAAATTATACAACCTCGCAATTATATATAGAAAGTGAGTCATTTGAAATAACAAAGAATAAGCCCAAAGGAAAGATATATGCAAATTATGGATGTCATTTTGTAATTCGCACTGTCTATTTCAATAAAAATAGAAAAGATAATTTCTTGTAATTCCAAACATAGCGTAATTCCACTTTTAGGTAGTTTGTGGAAATTAGAACGGTAACATTTCCTTCTTGGGGAAGATACAATTCCAATGCATTAAAACTGTAGAAGTAAGTATTTTATGAGATTTACGCATAAGTGGATATTAGAAAACCCTTAAATGTAGGAACTAAAACATTATAAATAGAAAGAATTATAATTCCATTTATCAGTTAAATAAACATGGCAAGATATAAGTTAAGAAACAAATAATAAGCGCTAAAATACGAATAAGGTAATGGATTAAATAATTATGGAAGTTATAGTAATCACGTTAATATGGGTATTAATTGAAAGAAGCACTAAATTATAGTTATTGGCACTAATGAAATAAAATAGAAGTTCATAGAGTAAATAGATAAATACTAATAAATGAACTTTGAAAGCATAATAACCTTCACAGTAAAATTATATGGCCTCAATAATACATTAGGGATGGGTATGAATTAGTGGGCCTACCCTAATATTTAGATTTATTATAAATGATTTGGATTAGTATGAGTTGGAATGTGAGGTCATTACTGTTACACAACAGAAGTCTGTCCTCCACAAGGGGCTACTAGCAGTTGTGTATACATCTTACTGATGTGAGACATCTCCAAGTATAGGACCCATGAGGTGTATGTTCGCATGTAGGTTGGGAAATATACCTAAGGGGGTTCGCCTTGGATTTGAAGTATCAAGTGGTTGATTGGGCCTGCTTCAATTCTAAGCCAAAGGTACTAAGTAACCAGGTAGACATTTCCTTGATTTGCATTAGGAAAATCTAAATAGGATAGTGGTATGAAGCTTACCTCTATGTCAGCATTATTGCTACCGATATTTGAGGAGTAGGGCTGGACACATAGGTCGAGAGCACTTTGGTCCCATTCAGTCATTAACAAAGACTTGGGTTATGACTGAACGGACTACACTTCTTACTGGTGTAGGTTTCATATAGGATATGCAATTACCTCAAACTTTGCTTTCTTGTTTGTTAGGTAGGAGGTAGGTTAGTTAACCCTTAGACAAGTCTTTGGAATGAGTTAGTAATACAGCTGATTAAATCACAACATTGTTATTGGGCACCAACAGGAGGTTACTTGATGTACGCGTGCAATTAGGCCTAGACGCTATTTGTGTATGCCCGACGCGGTGCATAGTTACAGACACTAAATAGGAATTACTCAATATAAGTGGGTGATTAGGCCTAGACATTGATGTATACTCTTATCCATCAATTATATAGATGCTTATATGTACATATTTATATATACTTATATTTATACCTCGGAGTAGGTTGGACGTATCGTACACACATATGGAATCAAATAACTAGACTATAAATAAGAGACGTAACACGTAATGAAAATCAATCGGTATAAACTAGAGTTAAGGATAAATTGTGTAATTTACCAATCATTGGATCGTTGTTCTGACCCTCCTCCTCATTGCAACCATAAGATAGTTTAGAGGAACATGATACTAATGCAAGGCGGGGATAGTAAATGGATAGATCTTCTTATTCATGCTTAGCATTAACAAGGCAACTAAATATCTAAGGAATAATATTAGCTTCGAGGTAGAAGCTTTAGTCGGTATATTTGCTTTATTATATTTTACTATTCCGCTATGAATTCTATAGATAGCTCTTTAACATACTTATATTTATTTCAGGTTACCAACATTAACTATCCATGCCCTAACAGACTTGGGGTTTTCGATTTAGTAGAAAAGTCTGACCTATTAAGATGCAGATTGTTATATATATTTTTATACTTGTTAGGGTGGCATAACATATTTTTCTAGTAAGGTTTCCGTTAAAAAAAGATGCGAGAATTCCTAGAATTCCTCCAGTAGTTTAGGACCCACTTACCATGTATCCCCAACCTTAAGCGTGCTTAACAAATCATGGTACCTGTAAATGGTGAATAACACATTATTGGTTATGTCATGTATAACTCCTAACATTTTAGGTATTGTATCTAATCATCACCGTAACCTTGAGTGTGCTTAATTATGTTAACCACTCATGACCTATCATTTCGTGATGCGTAAGTACAAGTATTTGACCCTTGAATAAGTATTTGACCCTTGAATATGCTCAAAAGGTCATATAGTTTGTCTAACTTATTCAAAGATACATAACGCTTCTCTAGAGCATATAGGTAGCTTGAATGCGCTAAATAGCCATCCATATGCCCTAGTACATCGATTTGTGTGTAAATGATAGAGATAAACTTTTACCTAAAACTCATAATTTATAGAAATGAATTTGAGATAATAAGGGATGATGAGTACGCAACATCCTATGATGTGTCATAACTCAATAAATATTTATGGTTTATTTTACATGGGTTTGGGTCTTAGCTCATAAATCATCCTTTTAGTATAAATGAAACTACAATTGAATGTCACTTGTAAATTAAAATTTTATTTTTTCATGTAACGACCCTCCAAAATATGGGCTATCACAGTTAAAAGGATGCAAAGTAGCATGTTTTTATATAAAAAAATTGGCATGTAAATGGTTAATTGTTTTTAATTAATCCAAATTTGTAAAATAAATTTAAAGTGGATATATATATATATATATGTGTATGTATGTATATGTATATGTATATATGTATATATGTGTGTGTATGCATGCACGCATGTATATGCATGTATGCACGTACTTTATTTTATGTCAAGACAACTTTTTTTAATTATCACAGCAAAACAAATTTCATGATTTGTTGTGTATATACATTTATTATATGTTTGTTGTATTCATGATTTGGTAACATAAAAAAAACTAGAAAGCATTATCTTTCTTCGATGATCTATCCAAGAGTTGAATGCATTAAACCATCGACTTCTCTTTTCCAATAATGCCTTTCTGAATCGAAATAATTGCAAATATAATTTAATGACAAAATAAGAAAATAGACCAGAGAGTTGATGTTAGGGTATTGTTGTGTGTAAAAACAATGTTTATAGGCCTTGTATTTAGCATCTTGAACATATTTATTGACTTGCAAGTAAAACAACAATTAACTCACATGTCAAAACTTCCACATTCTCATCTCCAGGGCCGACCTCATTTATTATCAAACAATATTGAACCTTTTCCATTTAAAATTAAATACAATTATTCATTTAAATTGGTTTAGGCATGTTGTATTTTATTAAACAAATGCATAACCATTGCATGTTCATTAATTAAAATTCTATGTTTATAAATATCAATAACGCCGTTATGTTTTTTCCACAATAATTTATAAAATTTATAAGTTACTATAGTAAACTAATTTCTGAAGAAAGTTGAGAACTACGACTTTGAGATCTCATGTGCAACATTTGGTCCGTAGTATTATTCGAACAATTCAACATTAAAGCTTGTATGAAATTTGCTAAAACACAGAGGTTGATACGAGATCAGATGCTTATAGATCATCTAGGTGAAGTCCAACGTCTAGTCATATTTAAGTAACATCCTTAAGCAATATATGCTCTGCACGTTTTGTCTTAAGACATTAACACAGTGCCACTTAGACGTCCAGAATTTGGTCAATGATCAATACTCTAATAACATTCCTATTTAATTATGAAGTTTGACCTTCAAAGTCATTTGTCTGATAACATTTACAAATTAACCGTATTATGACTTCATGTAAAACTCTAACTATGATGACACTAACCTTCGTAATGTGACCTAATTTCATGCTATTAACCATAATCGAAGTGAGGCCTTCACTCGTAAGATACACGACACTCTCAAGTCAAAAGACTATTGTACATTGTCATGTGAAATATAATATTTGACTTGGACACATTAACATATATGATATCATCGATGAATCATTCTGTAATTATCTTAAAGGACTACACATATGAAACATATAAGTGCCATCAACGACGATGAGTAAATCATATGGAATAAGTTATGTATATTAGTCTTGAAGTATATCGATATCCCATTTTTGAAATACCAAATAATAAGAAAAATTCAAGGATAAGTAGTTATTGAAACGTTCCAATACTCATGATCACGAATTCTTTCACAAACACGATCAACTAAACACTTTGTTTTAGGGATTTCAACTTAAATATTATAATGCATTCTTATCATTTCAGCTCAAGTGCTAAGTGGTACACTCTACACTGAGGTTGCAAAGGTCATGGGTCGAATCAGCAATGAATCAAAATGAGTGCTCTGCTTGTATAAAGCATCACTCTTATTCTTAAAAAAAATGTATTCTTACCAGATTATATTTACATATAACAAAATAAAACTAAAAACATACGGTTTTTTCGAACAAGATTTCTCATATGAGTTCATTTACGTAATCAAATTACATATTTGATCCTAAGATACAACTTTAATTCTTTTGCATCTATTGTCCATAATTGTGATTGTTTGTGAAATTGGTAAATTCAATTTACAAAACCATTGTTTTATCCCAATTTTTTTACTACGTTTATTATCGATCCTACATATACTTCCACTTTGTTGGGCCAGTTTAATATTTTAGACATTTTCCCCTAACATAAAACATGCCAATCTATATATTATTTCAAAAGAATTTACTTGTATAAAAAAGAATATGTAGTATAATTATCTAGTTTAAAAATATTTATCCTTTTAGTAATCAATGTTTTTCCTCGGAAATTTTTGGTTATGACAAAATATACAGTGAAACTACTTTCGTTTTTTTCTTGATAAAAATCGTTGTATATTGATCTTCTTTATAGAGGAGAGATTTGATTTATTGTGGAATGGAAATGATTTAAAAATTACTCCAATCAACGAATATACGGAAGTCGAATTGGTCGAATGCACTTGAATATCATGTACCGTCAAATTTCAATTTCAGTCCTATTCTTTTATTATTATTATGGCTCTGCGAAAGTACATCTGACCCATATTTAAGAGCTGTATTAATTCGTTTTCACCTCCACGCCCCTACTATTCCATTAATTTTACTTTAAACCCTACAATAAATTCTCGAAAAATAAAAATTCTCCAAAAATATCGGTTTAAATCTCCCAATCACAGAAACAGCAACAAAACAACAAACCCCTCATCATCAATATCATCGTCATCCTCTTCTCTTTCCATTCTTTCCCGAAAAAAGAAACTAAAGAAAAAATAAATTAGAAACACTAATGTCAAATTACCCCAGCTCAAACCAAATAGGAGGCGTACAAGACATGTACATACAGCAGCACAACTTCCTGCACCACCTCGATTCCACGACGTCGGCAGCTTCCTCGTCCACGTGGGCGGCGCCTCAGTCCACTCACATGGAGGATCAAGAGGAGGAGGATATGAGCCGCCATCTTCAGCACGAGGAAGGCACGTGGCAGAACGCCAGGTACAAGGCGGAGATACTGGGCCACCCGCTCTACGAGCAGCTGCTCGCCGCGCACGTCGCTTGCTTGAGAATAGCTACGCCGGTGGATCAGCTGCCGAGGATCGACGCTCAGCTTGCGCAAAGTCAGAGCGTCGTTGCAAAGTATTCCGTCGTCGGAGGCGGTGGTGAGCAGGGTCAGATTATTGGTGCTGATGATAAGGAGCTCGATCAATTCATGGTGCATCTGTTTTTTTTTCTTTTTTTCATTTCATTATATTGATACAAATTTTCTTGAATTATTTGATTTATGTTTAGAACAGCATCAAAAGCTAGGTTTTAGGAGAGATGATGCTTTCTTTTTGGGTTTTTTATAGTGAAAAGTTAGTTAGCGATCTTATATAGTTGCCCACTAAAGATGATCTTATAGAATAGTCCTCAAATGAAAGTACAGTTTGTTAAGAAAGAGGTGCTCACTTCGAATATTGGTAATGACATGACATAAATTTCCTTTACTCGCTTCAATGCAAGCTGTGAAATATAAGTCTTTTATGTTTTATAAGCAAAACTCGATTTATTTTAGAATAATTTTAGCAATGGTCAATCTTCATCTTCAATTAAGACAGGTCTACTAATCTAGGAATAAGTCCATCCATTAAGAAGCCTTTGTGAATTGGATACATGATGACGAACAATGATTATGAAACATAGAACCTTAACATAACATTTTCCTGTTTGGAAAGTTATTTGGGTAATTTAACAATCTTATTAGGGCACATGTTAATATTTTCCCGTTGAATTTTAGAAGAATCATAGAACTCAATTAATTAATGTACTTCATTCTTTGTTGAAAAAAGTGAATCACTGAATCAATTTGCATTGGTTTTCCTATATTTAATTTGGGAAGTGAAAATACACCTCACTTTTCCTCCTTTTACAAATGGCACTCAACATTCAAGTAGCAAAATCAATATTTTTGTTTTTAAAAGGCCAGTTTTTAGTAGAAAGTGAATTTTAAAATTCAGAAGCAGCATATAACCTAATTAATTAATGTATTTCATCCCTTTGTTGAAAAAAGTGAATCACTGTATCAGTTTGTATCTTCCTTCCTTATATTTAATTAAAGAAGTGAAGATACACTTCACTTTTCCTCCTTTTTAAATGGCACTCAACCTTCAAGTAGCAAAATAATAAAGTGGGTGTGTATTTCAATTGTGAAATTTAATGATTTGCTGAGAATACCAGTTAGATTATGACAGTAGAATTTCCCTTAAGGTTCCAAACTTTTATCTTAGGCATTTTTTCACCCATTTTATAATTTTATAGAACTTTGTCACACTGTTATTACCAGCAAGGCATTATATCTAGACTTTATTCTTTACACTTGTTTTTGGTTAGTTGATGATTTTGTTGTTAATGATGCTCTATTCATGTTCATACGCTATAGACACACTACGTGTTGTTACTATGTTCATTCAAAGAACAACTGCAACAGCATGTAAGGGTTCATGCAATGGAAGCAGTTATGGCCTGTTGGGAGCTCGAACAAGCTTTACAAAGCTTAACTGGTGATTCTAAAAACTTCTTATTTGACTGTTATGAGATCACTGTTAATCATTTTGCCTCATGAATATTGCCTTTTTCTTTCAAATCCAGGTGTTTCACCTGGTGAAGGCACAGGAGCAACTATGTCAGACGATGAAGATGATCAAGCTGATGGTGATAACAATTTTTACGATACAACTATGGATGGAACCGATAGTATGGGCATGGGATTTGGTCTTCCTACTGAAAGTGAACGCTCACTAATGGAGCGTGTTAGGCAAGAATTGAAACATGAACTTAAACAGGTAAACTGTATATTTTAAGTTGCTTAGTACTGAAATTACATGCTTTAATATGCATTTCAAATGCCATATCTATATCATCATTATCATCAGAAAACCTAGAATACCGTTTCAAATCGATCTCCTCGCAATAAGATTACCAAATTTTTGTTCAAAACTATATTAAAACTGCGATTGAGATAAGCAATTCAGTTCATGCTGAAATAAAAATATTAATATACTTCATTGGATCTACAACTCAAATTTCATTATTATCCTGAATAAAATAAGGGGATTAGTAGAGGGAGAAATGTATATATATATGTAAATGTATGTATGTATATAAACGGATAAAGAGAAAACTTTTAGTATTCTAAGAGAACTTTAATCTTCCATCATTATTAACTAGGACAATATACCTTTCTACAGTTATTACTTTAACCTTGAACAAAAAACATAATCAACTAGTTTACTTAAGACATTGGATAAGCTGCAATTTCTACCTGTTTCACTTTTACTACCATAAAAAAACGAGTGTTAATTAATTGAATGGTTATATTTGGAATTTATTAGATTTTTAGGGACAAATCATCTTTATTTTTTCCCTTAATAACTTTTATCTTAGAAAAACAAAATTATTTCACTCTTTATTTATTTATAATTTTTTTTATTTGTTTCTCCCTTCAGTTATGCCCTAAAAATAAAAGATTAAACGTGAGAAAAATTGAGCTTTAGGTATAAATATTAAAGCTCAAACATCAAAATCAATTTCAAAAATATAAATTACTACTGTAGGAAGAAGAATCAATGCATTTACGTACTTCTTTTTCAAGAACCAACACAGAGCAAAATTTCTGCCACATCTATATATACTAAAATATGAATTCTTTGAATGAATCCGTTTTCCATCCAAACATTGAACTTCGCAATAATCTCGATTTCAATAAATGAATGATTCAGTGATAATTACATGCCCCTAGCACATATCCAAGGACTTCAAGGGCGCGTTTATATCTATGATTCAAACTTTGCACCTTTCTTTAGAACTTTTTGGGGCTAATAATCTAGAATTTAAAACCTTGGATATCATTATTTGTCCCCGTATGTACGTGTCTACAGGGATACAAGGAGAAGCTCGTTGATATTAGAGAAGAGATATTGCGGAAAAGAAGAGCTGGAAAATTACCTGGGGACACCACTTCTCTTCTAAAAGCTTGGTGGCAGGCTCACTCAAAATGGCCTTACCCTACCGTAAGTCACTTATTTAATATCATGATTATATTAATGAAGCATGAGACATACCCGTTTAATGTTAATTAAATATGACATTTTTCAGGAAGACGATAAAGCAAGGTTAGTGCAAGAAACAGGATTACAACTGAAGCAAATCAACAACTGGTTTATCAATCAAAGAAAAAGAAACTGGCATAGTAATCCTTCAACCTCTACTGTTCTTAAAAGCAAACGCAAAAGGTATGTACAGAGCACCTCAGTATTTTATAGAGCAATACTATTCACACCATAAAAAACACTGAATATGATTAATTTTTTCAACTGTCAGTAAAAATTAGGTAATTTTTATGTGTTTTTAATGGTGTGAACAGTAATGCTTATTTCTAATTTATAGTGGTATTAATTAGACTAATTTTTTCTAACTTAAGTTTTTTTTTTGGTTATTTGGGATGTAATACAGCAATAATGCAGGCGACAGTTGATGAAGATTTTTATATGTGACATAAACTTGGAGTGCTCTCCATATTATGCAGTGGGTAAGGAAAAATATATATATTATTGAGTATTTAAGGTGAAGGTATACGGATTTATTGTATAGGGTAATGAATTTGTAGGGTTGCATATTAGAAAAGTGATTACAGCAAGTGTTCTTGATTACTGGATTATAAGTAGTTACAAAATCTGGATTCAGATCGTAAAATATTATTGTTTTTTTAAGTTTTTTTCTTAAGTCATCTAGGTAATTGTGATTCAGACTTCATACTGAACATGATTTCGATTTCATTTTCTACATTTATCTTTGGTTGGTCATTGCTAGTTCCAGACATGTTATTAGGTGTTTCTCTTTTAATCTAAGCTGGTGCATATTATACTTAAGGAAGGTGCGTGTTCTTTAAAATTTTCAAAATAGGTATATAAAAAGGAAAAATCTATTGATATTTTATGTTCAAATAGTCGGTCCTGAATAAAAAATATAAAAAACCCTTTAAAAATTGATTTACAAAACACTACTAAAATTAATTTTTGTTATTTTATTATACAACTTAAGTCTGGATTGAATCGCAATTTAATTTAAGTAAATAAAAGAAAATTATTTTTTAATTAATTTAATTATGGAAAATTTAATTAAATTATTTAAAATAAAAATTGCGAATTTTCAAGAAAAAATTATTCGTATTTCAAACCGTGAAATTTTGAAAATAATTCAAAACTGATGTTTCGTATATTTTCTTTTCTAGAGAGAATGGAAGTGAATTAAATTTAAAAATAACGGTGTTTCATTTCACAATTTTATATAGTTTTCTTTTATCCTTCTTCTTTGCATTGTTTTGGGAAGCTAATAATGTTTCAATAAAGAAAATAAGAAAAATAGCGTTGAATAAAGAGAAAAAGGGCAAACAAGCCTAACCTAACTAGTATACGTGTTTGTTAACACAGCAGTTAGAGTACAATTTGTTGACACTGTTTTTTTATGGTTATTTTGACATTTGTGTTTTAATTGTTTGACAAACATACAAGTATACGTGTTTGTTAACCAATATGGGTGTAGTAAATGTTAACGCTTGCGAAAGGCATACCAACAAAATCAAATATTTTGTTTCTATGTACATCAGCAAATAAAGGTGAACACGTGGTTATTTATTGTATTAGAAAAAATATATGGATACTAAAGAAAAATGTGTCATCACTCATCATAGAGAAAAGCATCTACGTTATGCGACATAGTTTTACAGTTTTGCTCCCTTGAATGTTTTATAGTTTTGAAAACCAATACAAGGCCAAAACCGTAAAATATGCACTGTCACCGCATAAGATCCTCTGCACTCAGTTTTCATGTTCTACCTTTGTTGAATCACAACCATTCATTTGATATTTACTTCTTGAATTAAATATTTTAATTTAGTCAATGAATGAACAAGATGTGGTCGATGTATGAGGACATGATGATTTTTGGATAAAGATTTCAACCCTGTAGCTGGCTGTTAGGAAATTTTATTAAAATTTGTGTGTCCCTATCCTGGAGAAAAGGAGAGAGAAAGAAAAGACGACGAGTAGGAGAATTGAATAATCTCATATACTGGCTTAAATATAGATTTTACAAGTGAAAGGACGGACTCTTTGGGCTATTAAATGTTTTTTAAAGTTAAAGAGGGAGGTCATGCATGTTTACATATGCGCGCACTGCTGCCGTCGACCAAGCGAGCAAGTTCGGTTTGGGTTTGAGTCCAGATATACAAAGACAAGTCCTCTTCCAGACATCCACTTACAAAAAAATCCAAACTCTTGTCACTGTAGTCATCCATATAATAGTTTGAATCAATTTCAGTAGTACAACCGTAATCGATTATAGAGAATCAATTTTCGGCTTTATTGTATTTTGAGGGATGATTTGCTGCAACTTCGAGCACCTATTCGTTTGATTAGAGGAGTGGAGATGATAAATAATATCTTAAGGAAAGCGTCACTGACGTGCTTTGGAGCGATTTCTACACATTTTATTATACTACTGCTGTGCCACTTCACCAAAATCCAAAATTTCCTCCAACAATCTTAAGACGTTATTTGAACAATGACACTGCACAGTTTAAAAGAGTTCGTGTTAGGTCAAAAAATGACACCACACCCTAGATCAATTGAAAACGAGAATAATAGATCCAAAAATGAAAGTAAAAGCTTGAACATACGATATTTTATAATGGTTCGACCTCAAATCAATTGCCTACGTTCACTTTAATTTTATTTCATAGAGTTTTGCACAAGTACAATTAGATTACGAGGTCTCAAATCTAGAAAACTATGTAAACTCGAGTTCAACAACATTTCGTGGCAAAATGAGTTAAGAGGACAAGAAGATCCAAAATTAGGAAGAAAGATCTATTTTTCATTGTCGATGGATGGGGATGTGTGTGTGCGCGCGCGCGTGCAAATCCATCCATCAAAGTAGCTAGTTCGTGGAGGACCGGGTAAAAGATCCGATTCATGCTTTCAACCATGAAAAACGAATATAACCCATAGTTCAAATCATGTCGGTGCCGATGTGATCATGTCGGTGCATACATGATTTTGAAGCTTGTATCTTGAAGTTTTCCTTATATTTGTCCAAGTCCTCAATTTTTAAGCTTTGTTATAAAAATTGCTCATACAAATCATGTCGGTACCAACTATTAGAACCGAACCAATAGGAAGCGGGTGAAATAGGTCCATTAAAGAAAAAATCCTATTTGGATCACAGTGGACTGATTAAGTCTAATGGGTTTTACTAGATCTAATCTAGTTGATTTATATAAATTTTATTTTTATTTAACTATCTAATTTAATTTATTAAATTCTATGTTTATTAAATATAAAGTTTAGGTCTATAAATATATCAAATATATTCATATCCCTAAAAGGTGTAAAAAAAAGGGTGAACATATTAATATTAGATCCAAATATAATCGCATTAAGATCTAAAAAAAATATGAAAAGGCGGCATCAACAATTGATTACACCTTCTTTCGTAAATATTCTACTGTAATTATGCTTAATCATCATTCAAAATAAATGTGATAATGAATGGTTTACATGACAAATAAGATATACATGTATAGATATCAATTGCATCACAGGTAACATCACAAGCAACAACAACAATTAATGCATGTGTACACACATATATATCAATTTCCTCAATTTAGTCTTCTTTTGTGAGATGTTTAATTGATTGCAAAATATGATGAGATCTATATATTAATAACGATGCTTCTTTAGAAAAATCTTAACATAAATTGATTAATACAAACATCAATATCCAAATTCAAAACAAGGAATCTAAGTTTGTTCTGACAAGTTTTATTCAGAATTAAGATCTATATTACATCTGGAAAAAAACTTAATGAACTAAATACTAACATTAAAATATGTGCATGTATATAATTGTGAAATTGGAAATAATTTCATTTATTCAAAATGTATATATTTCAAATCAAATAAATTTGTTCAACCATATTTGTAAATGAACAAAGGATTTCAGTAATTTCAATTAAATAGTTTTGATATGAACATAAGATTCATATATTTTTAAATGCCTTTTATATGTGAATTTAATGTATGTATGTATGTATGCAGCTTGATTTGAGGTCTATGTTTTGGTTACAGATCTATATTTCAAATCCTCTATTCTATGACTAAATCACATATAAATTACCTTAAAAATATTATGTATATATATAATCATATTTGTAGATAAAACTACAAATTTATACATATATAAACATTTTCGGTTTTAAACGGAAATTGAATTAAACCATGTCATCCAATTAGTTGTTTAAATTATGGTATCAATTTCAGATCTGAATGAAGCAAGTATAGGGTCTAATCTTTATTAACATGTCGAATAAATAATCAAATAAAATTAAAAATTACCTAAAGATCAAGCCAAATGTTTGCACATTGAATGAAGAATAAAACTTCGATTCGCTTGAATCAACCTCTGGATTTGCAAGGATCTAGAGGTAGATACCACCTTGAATATTTTGATTCTACTTTGAATTTGTTTTGGGAATTTTTATATCTTGGAAGCCATGGAAATTTCGGCCTAATGTAGTGGGGAAGAGAAAAAATAATGGTTGTGAAGAATGAATGAAAGAAATGAAGAGGTTTTGTTTTAGAAGAATAATTGAAACCTTTTCAATTTCTTCTTTAAAACATTCTCTCTTTAATTCTTTATTAAATTCTCTTTCTCTTCTACCAAGTATAGCTGGTCAAGAATGGTGCCACATGTGCCTTAAAAAGTTTCCAAAACCCTTTAGTAATTAAACTGTTTAAATCCAATTTAATTTTTCTATCAATATCGTATATCGATAAGCGCGTATGTAACTTTTACATATGCACTTTGTTAAATAATAATGGTATTCAAATAAAATTTAATGATTAATATTTCATAGTATTAAATAATTTAATTTAATTAAAAACTCACTTAGTAGTTATTCTATTTAAATCAAATTTAAACATTCTACCGACATCGTATATTAGTACAGACGTTTATAACTTTTGTATACGCACTTTATTAATTACTAATGTCATTCAAAAAAATTAAATAAAATTAAATAATAATTGTTATCCACATATTTTTTTGGCTACTATGTTAAGAGAATGAACAAGAGGACATGGAAACAATGGAAGGTTGTGCTATTACAAATGCGTGTATCAAGCATCTAAAGAAAGCATATCGAGCTTATGAACCCATGTCGAAAATCTATGATCAAATATTGAGCTTCCAAGTCAATAACGTGGCAAGCATCTAACATGGAGACATCAAGCCACAGGGGGTGCTGAACACATAAAGCAAGGGAGATATCGAGCTTCGACATCTATAAAGGTTGCTGTGAGTGTCTAAAGCAAGAGGTGAAGCCAAAACTTCAAAATAAACTGGGGCGTCGGGCATCTAAATAGAACAC
Organism: Allium fistulosum; assembly: GCA_030737815.1. Classification (NCBI taxonomy): domain Eukaryota; kingdom Viridiplantae; phylum Streptophyta; class Magnoliopsida; order Asparagales; family Amaryllidaceae; genus Allium; species Allium fistulosum. Next base: position 1,184,413,119 of record CM060903.1, read on the forward strand.
GAAGAGGTATTGAACCTCTATAGGACGGCGATCATCAAAGGAAGGATAAGCATTATCAAGAATTCATAAGTAAGGCACAATGTCGTGCCTCAACAATGAAGAAAAGCAAATCGAACACCTAATTCCCAAAAGGTGCCGATATTTAAGAAATAATGGGGATATCGAGTTTGTACAAAGGAAGAAAGCCTCACCAATGAAGCGTGTCAGACAACAACTTTAAAAGAGATACCAAGTTCCTAAGGAACGTCGAGCCTCTATAACCCAAAATGTTGGAAAGCATATGACAAAGGAGGGATGCCGCATCACTAGAGGATGTCGGTCTATTAAGAAAGGATGGCGTGTATCTATGATTTGAAGGATATCGAATCTCTACCGTATAAAGGTATCAGGTGTCTACAATATGAAGATATCGAGAATTTGCAATATAAAGATAAGGGGTATCTACAATGTGAAGGATCGAGCTTCAACAATGCAATGAAATGTCGAGCCACTACAAGGAACATTGCCAAACCTGTAATAAAAAAGGATACCAAGCATCTAACAACAAAGAGATGCCAAACCTCTAAGAGATAACGAGCCACTTCCATAGAATAGGTTGTCAAGTATTTAACAAGCGAAAGATGATTTCAAACATTGACAATGAGTTAAGGTATCGAGTCTGTAAAGTGATGAAGGTGCCAAGTCAATAAGCACTTATAAGTATCGTGCCTCAACAGACCTGAAAGGACAGGGAATATCAAACTTCTATAACATAAGTTATCGAGCATTATAACATTAGCTGTTGTAAAGCATTTGCAAACAAGCTAATGGTACTGAGTTGCTACAAAAGGAAGGGATGTCGAACGATAGCCAGATATTGAATATAGGCAATATGAGAAGATGTCGAATAACAATAATGCAAAGGGAATGTCGAATGACATCGATGCATGAGAGATATTGAATGCCTAGCTATATGGACACGTGTCAACCAACCTGCAACATCTGACCTTTATAAATAGACCACCTTGGCCATTCAAATGGGGGACGATTGATTCTTTTCTCATTTCTCAAATCTCAAAATTATAAACGCTAAATTGATTTGAGGATTTTAGAGCCGATAGTATTCTTGTAACATTTTGCAAATAAGACCTTGGACAATAAACATTGCATAGCATACACCTACAATATATGTACCTTTGACTATTATTGAGAGAATGGATGTGCATATAACTTATTCTTTGGGTTTGGACTTGAATTTGGACTTATATATTAAACATAGCCACTTTGGTCCTTGACTAAGTTGAAGTTTTTTTGCATAAAGCCTATACTGCCCCCACGACATATAAACAAAGGACTGTAATATACATGGATTGCTTATTTCGTTCATTATCGAACAAATAATGAATTTTCTTAATTATGCAATTTGCCTATCTTGCCCATGGACATGTGACCTGAACTTCTAGTAACCTCATGACTATATTCAAGCTTATGTGTGTTACTAGGTCCATTCCAAATAATATTACCTTGAACACATTTTAGAATGTTGAACCAATTTTCGGTCTAATATTTTTGTTGCTAGAAGGAGGGCTTGAACCTCCGACTTATTATTTCCTTACTTATAAACTAATTGTGTAAAGTTTTGCTGTAGGAAAATGGTAAGAGCTAAGAAGATTAATGTACCAAATGAAGAGATTTTGCAATGAACAAACTTGAAGGAAAACATCACTCTAAATTTCAATATAGAGAATGTGAAAGCTGGACAACTTTCGACACTAGTAAAGCCAATAAACAGCAAAGCTAAGATTCAGTGTCTAACTCAATAACTTGCAATGATGTAGGAACTCCTTGAAAAAGTTCTTTCTTCAGAAGTCTTTCCTACTACTTTTCAGGGAGCCGTTGCCAAATGGTACATATACTATAGAGAGAACCATTTACTCTTGGAAATAGTTTTCTTACTAGTTTTCAGCACAATTCTGCATATGCAAAGATCCCACTATTAACCCTAGTGTGCTGGAAAATGTCAAACAAAGACCAGGTGAATTGCTGGGCCAGTATTTGAAGAGGTTCGATTTTGAGGCACTAAAGGCGGAAAACATAACTGATAGAGAAAAACTAATGGCAGTGCACTTAGGGTTAATTGAACAGACCCCCTTCTAGAAGGAACTCTACATCCATTGGTGTAGGGATCTTCAAGATTACCAATTTTAAGTTGATAAGTTTATCCGTATGGATGAAATGTACTATGCTAAGAAGAAATCCCATTCAAAAAAAGGAAGGAGGAAGATCTAGCTATGACCACCCCAATAAAAAGCCAAGATGTGATGAAAATAAAAGAGGGAGATGGGAGGAGATCCCTAAATCTAACTATGTGGCTTTGAATAAACCCTTTCCTTTATTTTCACTATGTCTAAAGATGAAGGAAACTTTTCTTCTTTCTACAAGGCAAGGAACAATCCAGAACTGAAGAAAGTGGAGAATACTGCGCTTACTATAAGGCGAACGAGCAATACTAGAACATGATTAGATCTGGATCTTTAAAGGAATTTGTCAAAGAGAATCAAAGTCCTCCAATCCGAAAGGGAACAAACAGAGGCCCCGAAAAAACATTGCAAATTTCATAGAAAACGACTCTCAACTGAACTTTATTCTTTCGATCGACCGCATAAATTTCATTCATGGAGGTCCCCATCTCGCTAGAAGCAGTAAAGGAGCCAAGAGCAGATACATAAGGGAGGCAAGAGATGGACTCTTTTCTATTTAGGAGGATCCACTACTCAAATATCGCAAATACAAGCTCCAGATGCCCCACTTAATAATAATGCCATAGGAGTTGAGAGGGGTCCATCACCCGCATAATAATCCATTGATAATAACACATAAATTGGGCTCTTTGTAGCAACAAAGATATTAGTAGTTAATGGAAGTGCAGTGTACGTCATCTTCAAGCATTTCAATCAAATGGGTATTCCAAATGAGAAGTTGGAGGCAAGCTTTAAACTGATCTTTGGATTCAACAATAAAAAGTCTACCCCAATAGGACATATCAAGCTCTTGGTGCAGATGGGGATCCCACTATATTCCAAAACCTTCGAAACTCTGTTTGTGATAATGGACCAACCCTCATATTATAACGCTTTCTTTGGAAGACCAGCACTGGATGAAGTGGATGTGTTTGTTTCTCCAAAATATCTCATGGTGAAGTTTCTAACCAAGAATTGTTGATTAACAATAAGAGGGGAGTAATTCAGCTCCTAAGAACTGTACTTCGCAATACTTGAGCAATTCAAAAGAGGTGGTGTTTCTTGTTATGACTCGGAGAAAAATGAATTGAGAAAAACCAAAATTAAAAGGCCCTTGGATAATAGCCCTTCAAACCGACTATCCAAGGCAAAAAAGAAAACAAGAATATTTGAGAACCTGAGAATGTACTAAGAAAAATCAACTTTGCCAAGAGGAAAAGAAAATGAAAAGATATTGACTTGGTAGATAGTGAAATAGATGGTCAAGAATTGTTACCGAACTAGATTGCTGAAATGAACAAGAAAAAATAAAACCAACCGAAGACCTAAAAGAGGTAAACCTGGATTCGCTTGATTCAACAAAAACAGTGACGATCGGAAAGGAGGTAGGCGACAAGCTCAGGGGGAACTTATTCGATTTATTCAATCTAGCAAGGATATATTTGCTTGGACCCACTCAGACATGGTTGGAATAGATCCACCAACCATGAGCCATGCCCTGAACATAGATCCAAATATTACTCCTATTCGACAAAAGAAAAGGCAGTTCGATTAGGTTTGAGCTAATGCATTGAAAGAGGAAGTCAAAAGACTACTTGAAAATAGATTCATTAGAGAAGTTTTCTACCTAAAGTGTTGGCCATCCCATGCTAGTCAAAAAGTCCAATGGGAAATGGAGAATATGCGTCGACTATACTGATTTGAATAAAGCAGGCCCTAAAGATTGTTACCCTTTACCTCGAATAGATCAACCGGTTGATGCCATAAGTGGGCACGAACTGTTATCCTTTATGGATGTGTACTCAAGGCACAACCAAATCCCTATGTTCAAACCAAATAAAGAACACACGAGTTTTATAACATATTGGGGAATTTACTGTTATAAATTGATGCCTTTCGGACTTAAAAATGCTGGGACTACATATTAAAGACTAGTAAACAGAACGTTTAAGGAACAAATTGGATAAAACATGGAGGTATATGTAGATGATATGCTAGTAAAATCCCAAGAAGAAAGTAATCACTTAAAGGACCTTGAGGAAATGTTTGAAGTAATAAGAGGATACAAAATGAAATTAAATCCACAAAAGTGCTCCTTCGGGATACAGTCTTGGAAGTTCTTGGGATATATTGTCAGTGCTAGAGGAATAGAGGCCAATCCTGACCAAATTAAGCGATTAGGCATACGGCAGAATCAAAGACAAGCAAAGATGTGATGAGCTTATACGAGAGAGTTGCAACTTTGAATAGATTCGTCTCTAAAGCCATTGATAAGTGCATCCCTTTATTTGATGTGATCAAGAAGAAGAAAACTTTGAATGGAGAGAGGATTGCCTAAAGGCCTTTAAAGAGTTGAAAAGTCATCTTGAGAAACCTCCGATCTTATCTTGCCCCATGGAAGGGGAATTTGTATCTCTACATGGCAGTCTCAGAACCTGCGGTAAGTTCCATTTTGGTAAGAGGAGAATAAACTCAACTTTCGGTGTATTATACAAGTAAAAGGCTCAAGGATGCAAAGACAAGGTATCTAGTTATAGAAAAATTGGCATATTGTTTGATTCTCATTGCTCAAAAACTAATGGCCTACTTTCAAGCACACCCGATCAAGGTCTTAACCAATTTTCCACTAAAACAAGTTTTTAGTAAATCTGAGACGTTAGGAAGGCTAGTGAAATGAGGAATTAAGCTTAGCCAATATGATATCGAGTTCCAACCCCAAGTGACAATCAAAGGACAGGCTCTGGACGATTTTGTTAACAATGCACGAGATTCATTAAAGAACAATCTGAGAAGGAAAAAGATATGAGGCTTAAATGAAAATTGTTTGTTGATGGAGCATTAAATGAACAAAGGGCTGGTGTAGGATACTTAATTATTACCCCCATGGACACCGATTGCATTATGCTATGAAGTTAGGTCTTCTCACTACTAATAATATGGCTGAATACGAATCAATGGTGGCTAGACTTACCTTAGCTCTTCAGTTAAAAATCTCAAGGATGGAGGTTTTCAACGATTATCAGCTAATGGTTAGTCGATTAAACTAGACATATCAAACGAAAGATGCCAAGCTGATCTTTTATGTCAAAAATATATTGAAGATGTTAGCTCAATTCGAAGACTTTTCGATACACCAAGTCCATCGAGGGAAAAATTCTCAAGACGATTCTTTGGTAAAACTATCTAGGTCACGAGGAGCACTAGAAACTCAAATTGTGCCTGTGGGTTTTTAACAAAACGTCGGCATAGAGTAAAGAGCCCCTGAACATGGAAATGCGGCCATGGTATTGAGTAGATCCCGAGTCCTTGAACAAGCAGATAAAGAAAATCGTCAAGAAATGACAATGAAGAAAAACAAGAAAGAACCATTCGTGTAGAAATTAATGGTCAATATGAAAATAACTAGATGTCACCCATTGTTGAGTACTTGATGGAAGGGAAACTACCGAAAGAAAAAAGAGAGGCTAGAAAGATAAGGCACCAAGTCCCAACTTTTACCATGATGAACAAAACACTTTATAAAAAAGGATACTCACTCCCTTACCCGAGGTGTGTTAGTCCGGAAAATGACATAAGACTTTAAGAGAAGCTTACGAGGGATTCTGTGGAGATCATGCTAATGGAATAAAATTAGCCAAAAGGATCATGAGGCAAGGTTTCTATTGGCCCCAAATGAATAATGATGCAGTGAACCATGTAAAGAGATACAAGAAGCGTTAGAAATTTTCAACAATTCCACATATGCCCTGTAATGACCCAAAATTTCGGACACTTCGTATTTGAATCTCTGAACTATTTAAATATTTGAATCTTGGAATTAATGTTATTAAAATGATTTAGTAAGCTTGTTAACCACCTTTTAAATCATTTTTGGAAAAACGTTTACAAAAACAAATACTTTTAAAAAATATCGGTAACATGACATGTGGCTTATTAGATAGTGGTTCTTTTGAAGGATAATTGTTATGGCATTCCATGCGGTCTCAAAAGCACTGTTATATGTTGATCACGTGTTTCTTGAGTTTCTCATACTAGACTTATGTCTGACACATGGCTTTGTTTTCCCTAAATCCCTCATGTTCTCTTTTGAGTAGTTTGAGAAAGACAAGTTTTCGTTGATGTTTTTTGGAGCCCGAGAAGGCGAGTTGGATGTTCCACCCACTGTAGTATTCTTATTTCCGCTGCATTACTATTTAATGTATCATCATTTGTGAGGACATATTGTTATAACTCTCCAGGCTGATGATAGTACTTAGGTTTTGTAACTTCGAAATTTCTGTATCGAAGTAACCCTTTGTGCTGTTCTTTTGATATTATATATTACCATTCCACTAGTGAGATTCTGATGTGCTCTCTTTTTTCTTGTTATATATATATTTATTTATTGTTTGCACAAAAAATGGACAAACACCTCAAAGTCGTTTGATTTAATTGATTTTATGTTGTTCTTAGTGATTTGGGTGATCTATGCAAATATATGAAAAGCAGGGACTAAACTGTAAAAGACACGCAGATTTATAGTGGTTCAGCCAGAATGTGCCTACGTCCACTTTATATATTATTTCCCTTTTTTAGTTCAGATTACAAGTACAAAGCTTAGATACAAGTATCTGAAAGTCGTTTGAAAGTTCTCTCCGTGCTTGAGCTCTCAAACTTGTCCCCCATTGTTGTACCCCTGCCCCTCTATTTATAGAGTGAGGCTGGGGGTAGGGGTCTTGGATGTGCATAGCTGTTGGTGGGCCTGGGCTGATGTGATCTGGCCTGGCACGTCTTGGTCCGGTAGCACTTTGGTTCGGCTATGCATGGAAGTGGGGTTTGGACCGGTAGTGAGGTTGGTTCGGCGGTGAGGTTGGTTCGGTGGTGAGGTTGGTTCGGTAGGAGAGGTTGGTTCGGTGGTGAGGTTGGTTCGGCGATGAGGTTGGTTCGGTAGGAGAGGTTGGTTCGGCAGGTGAGGTTGGTTCGGTAGGTGAGGTTGGTTCGGTAGGTTTGGTTGGTTCGGTAGGTTTGCCTTGTAGTTGGCTCGATGATGGTAGAAACATACCCAACATTTGCCCCCCAAAGTAGGGCATATGTTCAACATATGCCGTGCTTTGTTTTGGTTTGATAGCCATATCCGGCCTGAGAATCCAACGGGTTGGTTTGGTTATCCGACCTTCCCTTATAAGTAGGAGACGCAGGCCCTTGTCTTTTCTTACTGAACGAGATAGCCGAACCAACTTTTGAACTGCCGAATCAACACGTGCCGAGCCACTCTCAGCTACCGGACCAGGTTAGTTTACTTCTGCCGAATGACTCCTTAATGCCCTTCATTTTACCGAACGAGTTTGAAAGAATGAGGCCGAATGATATCTATGTTTTGAATCGCCGAATGAAACTTGGGCTAGAATTGCCGAATGAGCTTTCATATTTGTAATGCCGAATGATCTTGCATATTTGGAGTGCCGAATGAGCTTTCATATTAGGAATGCCGAATGAGCTTTCATTTTTAGAATGCCGAATGAGCTTTCATGTTTAGAATGCCGAATGAGCTTGGGCTAGAATTGCCGAATGAGCTTTCATATTTGTAATGCCGAATGAGCTTGCATATTTGGAATGCCGAATGAGCTTTCATATTAGGAATGCCGAATGAGCTTTCATTTTTAGAATGCCGAATGAGCTTTCATGTTTAGAATGCCGAATGAGCTTGGGCTAGAATTGCCGAATGAGCTTTCATATTTGTAATGCCGAATGAGCTTTCATGTTTAGAATGCCGAATGAGCTTTATGACTACGAGTCCCGGAGCTTGAATGCCGAATGAACTTTGAACCTTTTATGTTTCGGATTACAAATGAAATTCTGGATTGTACGCACTTGCCTGTTTATATCTCTACATCCTTTGTTTTAACGACGTACTTTTTCGTGTTGTAGACAATGTCTCACAGAGTTGAAACCCGTTCTGACAAGAAGAAAACTACGGATAGAAGAGAATCTCCCGTCGTGCCCCCAGTTCAGCAGAATCCAGAGCGACATGGGCCCACCCCGAGATCGCTAGTGGACGGGTACGGTCCTCAGGAGCTTCTTAACTTGCCTCCTGATTGCTTCCCTAGCTCACTCAATGGCGAGCAACTTGATGTTATATCTCGCTCTTTCGGGATCGACCGAGCGCGCATGTTATTGCCGGCTGCGGGAGTGATGCCGTATGATCCTCCCGAAGGATATTTTGCCTACAGTAGATACCATTGCATGTGTGGTGCCATCCCGCCTCTCAATGCCTGGGTAGTCAGCTTTCTCACATATCTAAAGGTAGCTCCATTCCAGCTTCAGCCCAACTCTTATGCCATTCTGGTGAGTCTCTTCGTCATCTTCCAGAGGAGATATGGGCGTCCTCCTTCCAACCGGGAGATCCGGTATTTGTATAACTTGAGAGGCTACAAGAAGGGGTCTCCCTACATCAGCTTGGAATCGGCCGTAACCTTTAAGCCGGTCCTGGATTTATACTCCAAGTACAGCATGTTCAAGAAGGAATGGTTCTTTGTCAGGGGTGATTCCATTTCTATTCGGCGCTTCACCTCCGGATGTAAGTCAAAGCGTTATTTTTAAATCCCGTTCTGGTTGCAATACTCTTTCTTATGTGCTTTTATTTTTTGCTAGCGACAGGTGGTTTTGCGGTCGTGGAGAATGATCGCCTAGTTTAGACGGCAGCAGAAATAGAAGCTATTACTGGGAGAGATAGGACGGCTGCCTACCTGATCAGGAACGCTACACTCTTGGAGTACAACTTGATCCTTCCACAACAGTCCGTGGTCAAGCAGAGGGACATGGCTGAAGAGAAGGCTGCCCAAGCTAAAGAAGGGGCCGAGTCGAAGAGCTGTAAAAGGAGGCCCTTTCCAAAACATCCGGTTGCCGGGGGGAAGAAGCTCAAAAAGTCTGACGGTCCCTCTCCCAGCACATGTCCAGATATCCCAGAGGAGGGAGAGGTGGAGGAGGAGCAAGGCGAAGATGGAGGAGAAGGCGCCGGAGGTGGCGACGGTGTCGGGGCTTTGTCTTCTGGGCAAGTAGGCGAGATGCAAGAGTGGACGGATGACGCTTTCCGCCAAGCCTTCGAAGGTCTGGAGGAGACGGAGAAATCTAAGAGAGCCGATAAAGTTGGGACCGGCGTTGATTTATCTTCCGGGAGCGCCTCTACTGAAGCAACTTCGGCGGTTCAAGGTGAATTTCACTTTACTCTTTTAATTCTTGAATGATGGCTCAATACATGTTGGTGACACTTGGTTTTCATATCAGGATTAGGTAAAACGGCCAAGACCTCAGATCTTCGGCACAGGCTTGAACAATACAAGCTCTCCAAAGCTTCCGCCAAGCCGAAGCCTCCGACCCACCGTTCCGGGGATGTAGTCGGCTATCGTCCTCTTCTCGGGGTTATTGGAGAGGATATTCAAAAAAGAAAGAGGAGTCGCTCCCTATCCGAGCCTTCACCTGGTCCTCAGCCCCCAATTCAGCTTCTCCATGATATCACGGAGGAGGATACTGAGTTCACACTCTCTCCGCACCCGTCTGAAAATCCTACCGTTACTCAGATTGATCATCCTGGCTTGGCTCGTAATCCATTTGCGGGTCATCCTGATCTGGATCCAAGTTCTCATGATATTTCCTTCGACGAGGTTACCGGTGAGCACCTTCTTCCTCGCAACCCTATGGCAAAGGTGCTTGATGAGGCCAAATCCCTGGACCTGGATTTGCTTACTACTCGGGTTGTCGCTATGGGGAACGAAGCTAAAGCAAATATCGACCGGGTTGCTGAGGAGACCAGGAAGTTGATGGGGCATCATGCCCGATTGGTCAAGGCCGGGGAGGAAATTGGGAGTGCCAACATAAGACTGCGGTTAGTGGTTTCCGACCAGGCCAAGCAACTCGCTGATCAGGCTATCTAGATCTCTCAGCACGAGGCCGCCTCCGGACGTCTAAAGAAAACTATGGAAGAGGCCAGCCGGGCCGAACTGCGGAAAATGGAGGCTACTTGCAAGGAACGGATCGATATGGCCATTGCCATGGTGGACGAGGTTCGGAAAGCGGATCTTGAGCAGATAGAGGAGTTATCTGGGAAGCTTGAGGCTGCAGAGCTTGCTCAAGCCAAGTTGAGGGAGGAGATGGAGGTGATGCGGAAATCCCTTCAGGCTGACTGCTCGAGATACCAATTGGAGAGAGATGCCGCCGTCGCAAGGTTGTCGGATTCCGAGGCCCGGGCGAGGGAGTTTCAAGAGAACGAGGAGCTGATGTAGGGGATGCTCCAGGATATGTACTTTCGTACTTGGAGGTAGGGTAACTTGTCCTGGATGGATGATTACCCTTGGGTTATGGCTAGGATCTATCTCAGGGCTCTAGAGGAAGCCCAGGCTGAGGCAGATAAGGAGGGTGGTGTGGCCTTTAGGATGGATGCTGTTACCGCTCAGTTTACCAAGGAGGAGAAGGTGGCGGTGAAGGAGGGCATGCGGTTGCTTGCAGCTGAGGAGACAGGTGTGCAAGCGGAGGATGATGATCAAGTTGATCAAGGAGCAGATGCTGGTAAGTATTCCTTTCTAGTCTTTCCGTTAACTTGGTTGCTTATCACTAACGAATGCTTTTTCTGACCGGACAGGTGGGCAACGGGACAAGGATAAGACTCCGACGCAGCCGGCTCCCTGATTAGACCTGAAAAATTCTTTTTGTGGACTTGACATGGTTGTATATGTTAGTCTTAAAACAGTAAAGTAACTCTTAGGTTGTACTTTTTGCTACTTGTAATAAATAGCTCTATTCTTGACGTGTAATTCTTTAACTTAAGCTGATTTTGTCGTCTTTTGAATGTTTTTTGCTATTTTGACATGTTGTATGAGAAATATAGCTATGCATATTCTTGTAATCAAATTGTGTTTGATGTCAAGTTCTTGTTTAAAACATAATTTCATGACTTGCAACGTTAGCGTGAGGTGTGAATAAATTATAGTCATGTGTTTACATATGAAAGAAGGAAATACCGCCCTTTATATTTTGCTTGTAGATGGCAGCTTTGAATATCCTGTGTGACCGAGTAAGGGATGCGGTCCAGTATCTTGCTGTGAGTATCCGCTTCTATTAGTGAGTGTCTCCTGTTCTGTGTCCTGTACTTCAGGGATTGTTACAGAGGATATGAGAAAAGTTTCTTAAGTAAAATTGAAATATATGAAAAAGTAAAACTCCCAATCACGGAAGGCCGTCAATGTGCTTAAGTTCGTGGCAAACGGGCTTTGTAGTCACTTTCCCTAGCTGTGGGTCTTGGAGACATTTGTCACCCATCTTACGCCTCCGTGGGGAGTTAATTCTTTTTTACCACAACCGCACTTAAGACACATCGGAGCCGAGATCGCGCACAGTAACTACCCAGGCCATTATGGCCCATAATCGTGGGTATTATTCGATTTACTATGGCCGGCTAGCGTGGGTGCCAATCGTCAACCGTGAACTGCCCCTGGCTGGCCACACCTTATGTTGGGGCTTATAGTCGGGTTCATAGTTGCCGGCGAGCCGAACGCCGTAATGAGCTGCCTCGGCTATAGTCGTCCTTCTCGGTGGCTTATAATCGGCTCATTACAGTTGGCTTTAAGGGCCGTCGCGAGCAATGAGTTAACCCGCAGCAGAGGGATGCCGGAGCAAAAAGTGTCTCATTGGCGAGGGCATAGATTCGCATAGTACCTGTTAGGTCTTGTCCAGGTGAAGTTGCGTTGTGGAGTGCTTTGAGTGGAAATGCTATGCGCATAGGATTTTGTTCAACAGAAAAGGATAAAGTTAACAAGCAGCCAAGATATAAAGGAACAAGTTAAAAAAGAGACAAGGTTTTTTTTAAAGTGGTTCGGCACGAAAAGGCCTACGTCCACTGATTCTCTTTATTAATTCACTTCATATGGGCAGTACAAGTTAAGAAAAGTATCGACGGAGGTGTTGGATGTTCCATGCCCTCTGGAACCCCTCTCCGTCCACTGTTGACAAAATATAAGCTCCATTGTGGAGATCTTTATGAATTACATATGGTCCATCCCAGATTGGATCTAGTGCTCCGGAGCGAGGGAAGATTCGCTTGAGGACAAGATCCCCTTCTCGTAGGGTACGGTGCTTGACTTTGGAGTTGTATTGTGCTGCCACTTTTTGCTTGTGGGCCGCTGCTTTAAGGACTGCATCATTTCTTCTCTCCTCAACTAGATCCAAAGACATGTGAAGGAGTTCTTCGTTCTCTTCCGGGTTATAGTGGATCCTACGGTGGGAAGGCACGATGGTTTCGACTGGGAGCATAGCCTCCGATCCGTATGCCAAAGAGAAAGGAGTATGCCTTGTTGAAGTTCTGAAAGATGTGCGATAGGCCCACAGTGCCGTAGGGAGTTCATCCACCCAAGCGCCCTTTGACTTTTCGAGTTTCTTTTTGATTAGAGTTTTTAGAATTTTGTTGACGGCTTCGACTTGTCCGTTTGCCTAGGGATACGCTACGGATGAGAAGCTTTTGTGAATTCCGTGCTCTCGGCACCAGTTGGCGAATTCCTCGCTGTCAAACTGAAGTCCATTGTCTGATATGATTTTGAGTGGGACTCCGTACCTGCACAGAACGTTTTTGATCAAGAAGTTAATAACTTTTGCTGAAGATACTTTATTCAGAGGTTCCGCTTCCACCCATTTGGTGAAATAGTCGACTGCCACTATAGCATATTTGGCCCCGCCTCGGCCCATTGGTAGTTCACCGATTAAGTCAATTCCCCATGCTGCAAAGGGCCAAGGGCTGGTCATTTGTGTAATCTCGGTTGTTGGTAGCCGCAGAATCTTAGCAAACTTCTGGCATCTGTCACATTTTTTGACGAAACCTAAGGCGTCTTTGCTTAAGGTGGGCCAGAAATATCCATATCGGAGTATCTTTTTTGCTAAAGTTTGCCTTCCGGTGTGATCTCCGCAGCTTCCTTGATGAATGTTGGATAAGATTTCCTTGGCTTCCCTCCCAGCGACACACCTTAATAACAGGTTAGAGAATCCGCGCCGATAGAGGATGTCTTCTTGTATTGTGTAGCGAGAAGCTTTCCTCAAGATTTTCTTGACTTCGTTACGCCCGTTGGGTAGTGTGCCGCTTTGTAAGTAGTCTCGGATGGGAGTCATCCAATTTGCTTCTTCGGTTGCAGCTATCAGATTCACTTGCTCAAAACTTGGGGTCAGTTGCTTTGAGATGGTTACTGCTCCGAAGATGGCGTTGTCTCTCACACTTGCTTGCTTTGCCAATTCGTCGGCCCCTTGGTTCTCTTCCCGAGGGATGTGTTTGACTAAGTAGTGGTCCAATCGGCTGAGAAGTAACTTGGTCTTCTTTAAATACGCTATGAGTCATTCTTCTCGAGCTTGGAATTCTCCTAGTATTTGATTAACAATAAGTTGAGAATCGCTATGAAGACACAAAGAATTGGCCCCGATCTCTAAGGCAAGTTCTAATCCAGCTATCACTGCTTCATACTCTGCATCGTTGTTGGTGGCAGCGAACTCCAACCTTATAGCATAGTGCAGCTTATTTCCCCTGGGAGTGATTATTACCACACCTGCCCCCGAGCCTTGTTCGTTTGATGCACCATCCACAAAGAGATTCCACTTGATGTCTTCTGCTATTTCCAATTGCTCCTTATCTTCGTTGGTAGTGAATTCTGCAATGAAATCAGCCATGGCTTGTCCCTTGATGGCGGTGCGAGGGTGATAGGTGATATCATACTGACTTAGTTCAATGCACCATTTAAGTAGTCGCCCAGAAGTGTCGGGACGATGGAGTACCTGCCTCAGTGGTTGATCGGTCAGAACTTTGATGGAATGGGACTGGAAGTAGTGACGCAGTTTCCGTGATGTGATTAGTAAACAGTATGCTAGCTTCTTGAGTTTAGGATATCTGACTTTTGCCCCCATAAACCTCTTACTTACGAAGTAAACTGGCCGCTGCGTGCGGTTGTCTTCCCTTACCAAGGCAGCGCTTAGGGCGTGAGATGACACAACAAGGTATAGGTATAACTCTTCACCTTCGCTTAGAGTCGAGAGTACCGGTGGTTTCTGGAGGTGTTCGATTAAGTTAAGGAAAGCGGTTAAGCATTCGTCAGTCCATTCGAACTTTCCTTTGTCTTTCTTTAGAGCTTCGAAAAAGGGGACGCACTTGTCCGTTGCTTTGGAGATGAATCGGCTTAGGGCGGCCACTTTTCCATTCAGGCTTTGCATTTCCTTTCGAGTGGAAGGTATCTTGATATCCCTTAGCGCTCGGACTTGTTCAAGGTTTGCTTCAATCCCTCTGGCATGGACGATGAATCCTAAGAACTTTCCTGATGATACTCCGAAGGAGCATTTTAGAGGATTCAACTTCATTCCATACTGGCGAAGTACTTGAAACATCTTGCCTAGGTGGCTTACGTGATCGTCGGCTTTTCTTGACTTTACCAGCATGTCATCCACGTATACTTCCATAGTTTGCCCTATTAGCCCTGCAAACATCTTGTTGACGAGGCGCTGGTAGGTAGCTCCTGCATTTTTAAGTCCGAAAGGCATTACCTTATAGCAGTATAAACCCCGGTCGGTGATGAAACTAGTGTGGTCTTGGTCGGGAGCATGCATAGGGATTTGGTTATATCCTGAGTATGCGTCCATAAAAGATAAGAGCTCGTGCCCGGCTGTGCTATCTACAAGTTGGTCGATCCGGGGAAGTGGGAAGCAGTCCTTTGGGCAAGCGTCGTTTAGGTTGGAGAAGTCAATGCATGTTCGCCACATCCCATTAGCCTTCTTTACCAGCACCGGGTTAGCGATCCATTCCGGGTAGACGGCTTCTCGTATGAAGTCATTGGCGAGTAGATTCTTTACTTCTTCATCGAGGGCTGCTGATCGCTCTGCCCCCATACTTCTCTTTATTTGCTTTACGGGCGCCTTGGTAGGGTCAATGTTTAGTACGTGGCATGCTACGTCGGGGGAGATTCCGGTCATGTCAGCGTGCGACCATGCGAATACATCCAAGTTGTGGCGGAGAAAGTCGATGAGTTGCTCCTTCAACTCTGCTTTTAGTTGGGACCCAATTTTCAACAGTCTACTCGAGTCGTGCTTGTCTACAGATACAAACTCCATAGCCTCTGCAAGCTCGGCGGTGGCCTCCTCCTCTTTGTCCCTGGGGTCTAATTCATTGAAAGGGTCGCTGGTATACCGAATAGGAGGGGCTTTCTTTAGTTGTTATGCTTCTAGACTTTTCGTGCAGAGGGCAACCTCTACACCCTTCCCTTTATCCTTCCTGTGGTTGTTGCGAAGTTCAGTCACATAGTAGTCTTGAGCAACGTCCTGGTCTCCTTCTACTTCCCCTACTCCATTGTCCGTCGGAAATTTCATCTTTAGGCACCATGGGGCTAGGACAATTTGGAAGTCAGACAAGGCTGGCCTTCCTAAGAAGGCGTTGTAGGCCGAGTGGTTTTCTATTAGCACAAACGTCTGTCTCCGTACAACGGAGCGGGGATGGCTTCCAATTTCAACAAAGAGCTCCAGTTGCCCGAGGGGCATCTTCGCATCTCCGGTGAAACCGTGTAGTGGTTTATCGGAGGGAGATACATCCTTCATTGATAGTTTCATTTTGTCGAATGCATGTTTGAACAGGATATTTACTGAGCTTCCGGTGTCTACTAGAATTCGGTAAACTTCGGCGGGACCGAGCCGGGCAGAGATGACCATGGGATCCATGTGAGGGTATTGCCTTCCTTCTAGGTCATGCTTACCGAATGTGATGTCATCACTTTCTTTCCGCTTCGGGTGGCGCTCTTCTATAACCGAATTGACACAGTCTTTATTGTCTCTAAGCGACTTTCCATATCTTTCCATCTCTTTCCAGCTTCTGTCTGCGATGTGCGGTCCTCCCAAGATGGTATGGACCACTATCTTCTCTTGACCAGAGCCGCTAGTGTTGCGGTTTCCTCTGCCGGTCTCCGGTGAGGGTAGCCTTGGGTTCTCATTGGCAGGAGCTGGAGTCCTGTCCTGACCTTTTACATAGCATTCCAGTTTCTTCCTTCTAATGTGTTCCTCAATCAAGTCCCGGAGATGATGGCATTCATTGGTATCATGCCCATGAGATTCGTGGAAGCGGTAGAACTTTCCAGATTTCTGCGCGTTATCTGATTCCTTCTTATATGGTGGGCGTTTGTATCTAACTTCGCCTTGGGTGGCAAGGAAGATATTTTCGACGGTCTCGTTCAAAGGAGTGTAAGTGTCGAATCTCGGTCCTGGCCGATATAGGCGCTTTTCTCCCTTCTTGCCCCCAGCATTGTCTCTGGAATCATTTCTTCGAACGTCCCTTGCCACAGCAGGGGCGTTGCTGTGAGTTGCCTTATTTTTCTGTCATGACTGCCCCTCAACGGCAGCATCCTCAAGCCTCATATATTTCCCGGCTTTATGGAAGAAATCGGGTAAAGTAGCTGGTTTTTCTTTTGTCACCTTCTAGCAAATTTAGTGTCCGGATGCACACCACTACACAGGGCCATTAGGATAAGCTTCTCATCGGCGTCTTGAACTGCGGCCGCTGCGGCATTGAATCGGGTTAGGTATTGCTGCAGTTTCTCTCCGAGTTTCTGTTTGATGCTGGATAAGGAATAAGCATCCTTAGGTTGTTCCACATGAATGCGGAACTGACTGATAAACTTTTCTTTCAACATTTCCCACGAGCTGATGGATCCCTGGGGTATATGACAGAACCAGGAGGTAGCGAGATATGCTAAGAATAGTGGAAAGCATTTGCACAGTACTCCCTCTATTGCTCCACTCATGAGCATATGTTGTGTGTATCTCTGTAAGTGTACAACGGGGTCGGAGGTTCCTTTATAAGGTTCCATTGTTGGCATCTTCCATTCTCGGGGGGTGATAGCAATTTCGATATTGCGGGCGAAAGGGCTGGTTACTCTAGCGCCTATCCCTCGATCCCTTTGCTCCCGTTGGACGCACTCTCTAAATAAGCATGCCATCCTTTCATCAGAATTCAGAGCAGATAGAAACGAGTTTGGTTCTGTTCAGTGGGATTGATTCCGTCCAGATGACCTGTAGGGATGGTATCGTCTATCATTCCTCATATTTTCCAGTGGCTGCCTTTGGTCTTCTGGGAGCATGCTAGGGTCAGCTACAGTTGGCCCTTGCCTTGATCTTCCCCTGCTGGGTTCTGATCTAAGCACTTCCTCGGGTCCAACTTCGGGCTGGACTCTAGCTCGGCCCCGTTCACTGGCGTTTCCGTGGTTAGGTAGTATGACAGGCTCAGCCATAGTTGACCTTTGCCCGGTACCTCCCCCGTTGGGTTCGGTTCCAAACATTTCCTCAGGCCTAACTTCGGGCTGTGCTTGATCTCGGCTCCTACCATGGCTGCTTCTGCCGTTAGCTCCTTCGAAGAAGGAAGATCTTTGTTGTCTCTGAGATCCTCCAGACTGGGACTCGCCCCATGATTCAGTGTTGCGGTTGGACTCTTCAGCATCCGTTAAGCGTGACATGAGATGATCCACCAAGGCTTCCTACTGGGACGTGAAGCGGTTAGTTACTTCAACCATAACCCTGTCTAAATCTGCCCTAGTAATTGCTGCGGGCTGTTCTATGGCAGGAGTGGTCGGATTAGCATGTCCTTCATTTGGTACTGCTGCTAGAGGAGGACGATTTACTTGATCCGTGACAGCTGGATCTGGAAGACTGCTGGACGCGATGTTTTTTCCTTTGTTAACATCTTTTTTCTGCTTGGGAGGCATGTTTTCCAAGCGGCGAACGATGCTGTTAGGAAAAATGTTAAGTGGATGAAGCTGAAGCTTCGAGCTTCTAGCTCTCAATGAAAGCACCAAAAATGTTTGCACAAAAAATGGTCAAACACCTCAAAGTCGTTTGATTTAATTGATTTTATGTTGTTCTTAGTGATTTGGGTGATCTATGCAAATATATGAAAAGCAGGGACTAAACTGTAAAAGACACGCAGATTTATAGTGGTTCAGCCAGAATGTGCCTACGTCCACTTTATATATTATTTCCCTTTTTTAGTTCAGATTACAAGTACAAAGCTTAGATACAAGTATCTGAAAGTCGTTTGAAAGTTCTCTCCGTGCTTGAGCTCTCAAACTTGTCCCCCATTGTTGTACCCCTGCCCCTCTATTTATAGAGTGAGGCTGGGGGTAGGGGTCTTGGATGTGCATAGCTACTGGTGGGCCTGGGCTGATGTGATCTGGCCTGGCACGTCTTGGTCCGGTAGCACTCTTGTTCGGCTATGCATGGAAGTGGGGTTTGGACCGGTAGTGAGGTTGGTTCGACGGTGAGGTTGGTTCGGTGGTGAGGTTGGTTCGGTAGGAGAGGTTGGTTCGGTGGTGAGGTTGGTTCGGCGATGAGGTTGGTTCGGTAGGAGAGGTTGGTTCGGCAGGTGAGGTTGGTTCGGTAGGTGAGGTTGGTTCGGTAGGTTTGGTTGGTTCGGTAGGTTTGCCTTGTAGTTGGTTCGATGATGGTAGAAACATACCCAACATTTATTTTACCCTAACAATTTGAGTTTTTTGGCACTTGGGTGCTCGACATGTAAATACCATGGATGTTTTAGTGTCGATATTCGAGGGTCAAAAGGGCATGTTGTTACATGTGATATCAGAGCTGAAGGTTAAGCGAGAACCCTGACTTTGGTGGGGTATGGCTCATTAGAGATAGGGTAAATGACACCCTAGAATGAGTTGAGTGTATTATGCATATGAGAGCGTATTTGTATTGGTTATAAAATTATACCTTAAAGGTGATTATAACTGTGAAAATTAAAGGTCTTATATAAGGTAACTTATATAAGTATGAATTATTAATGTGTAGTTTAATTGATGTAGGGGTTGATGATGTTTATCTATTATCCCTCGTTAATTAGTTTAGTTGCGCTCGACCAGTTTATGAGCATTGATTATTGTTGGTTTATTATTGATTTTTACTCAACCAGTTTATGAGCAATTTTACCTTTTCACTGCATGGGTTGAGTAGACAATATTTGTAGATGCATTAAAACGAACACCTTATGAATTTAGTTTCACAATTTGACTATAAGGCGTCCGGTGGCAATGTTGGGTTAAAGGTTAAATTTGGTAAAATATTTTTATTTAATCCGAGAAAGATAAGATATTTTATAAAAATAAACATTGGTGAAAAGAATTTATATAAGAAAGTGATTTTATGTAAGTAAGGTTTATAAAACATGATTTATAAACAAGAAGGATTTGAATAATATTTTGATAACTTAAATCCCCGTGTCTTTGAAAATATTTTTCAAGATTTCGAAAAAATAATAGTAGTATTATTTGAAAGTAAGTATTTGGGAAATTAGTTTATGAAATTGAGATCATGGTACTTTGTATATTTACGAAGTATTTGATACCGTTTTGAAATGATTTTGGTTAAGTCCGAAAGGCATGAATTGGATGTACTGAACTCACTTCTGTTGTTTGAAATAATTTTGGTGATGACTTCAGCGTCATCAGCGTTCATTTTCGAGTTTCTAAGTGGGGAATGCTACAGGCTTGTTTTAATAAAACGGATTTTGATTTGATTCTGAAAGTATGATTTGTTATACAAAAGGTATATGTATGTATTATTATTTCAAATAATTTGAAATAAAATCCGATGTTTAGTTCTAAAGTTTTTCTTTAAATGAAATTTGATATGAACTTTTTATAAAAGTGTTATATGTATACCATGTAGGGTGCCTGAGTGGTAGTGGCAAAGCCCAGAATAAATGTTGGAACATTTCACGTTTTTCCTTTTTAGGTAAAGCGTGTTTAATAAATTATTGAAATTTAATAAATTATTTTATGGATGCATACAATCTATGCATTAGGATTGTATGGTATGTATATCATGTTATGATATGATGTTTGGTAGATTTCATTTGTTAAAATAAAGCGGGATTTTTTGACGATTTTGGACAGCCGGAAACTTTAGAATCATTATAAAACTTAAAGCTAAGTGTTTTGTGAAATATAAAGATTAGTTTATATAACACTTGAACTTAGAAGATAGTAGAATTTAAACCAGCTTTAAATTTGATGTTTTGTATATACACTGAGTATGTAGTGGAGTATTATACGAGTATGAACTTAAGTTATAAAAGGTTTACAAACTTAAAGTTATGTTTTATGAAATGATTCGTAAATGATTTTAGT
Organism: Allium fistulosum; assembly: GCA_030737815.1. Classification (NCBI taxonomy): domain Eukaryota; kingdom Viridiplantae; phylum Streptophyta; class Magnoliopsida; order Asparagales; family Amaryllidaceae; genus Allium; species Allium fistulosum. Next base: position 1,184,433,496 of record CM060903.1, read on the forward strand.
ATTGAATGAGACATACTATTTTTATAAAAGAATGTGATAAAACATATTGGTATAGTTAAGAAACCAATTGATAAAATACATAAGCTGTACGTAGGTCGTTTTATTCGCATGACTGCTCTTGATCCAGTATACGAGTACATGAATTCGAGATGGTTTAATCCGGTCTGAACAAGGATTTTTCACTAGATTCTTGACGGCGAACAGTTGATATGGTTTTTTAATATGATCCCGACGTTTTCTATCATAGTATATGGCTATGTAAGGAGAACAGGGGTTTCTAATCAAGGAACCTGATCGGAGTCCGCACTAGAGAGGTCAAGAGATCTATACTAGTTGGGAAGTGAAATTTATGTGATCGAGCAAGTGATCGGAATTGATATTGTATACGGATGACCATGTACATCGTACGGGCTTTAGTATTTGGGTACTATGTTTTGTTGGCTTATGGGGAGTTTAGGTGACGACTATTTAATTTGCTTATGAGGTATCATGACTAGTTTACTAAGTAATAACCTAAAGCTGTTGAGCGTACAGTACGCTTAGTAGGTTGTTTATCATCCTCGTGCGATGAGAGGATTTTGAACTTGGACAAACCGTGAGCTATATTTGCTAAGTGATTTTGAATAATGTTAAGTATTACTATGTGATTGTTTCTTTGGTTGCTCGTGCTGGAATTTTAAGGATGAAATATTCTAAGTGGGGGAGAATGTAATGACCCAGAATTTTGGACACTCCGTATTTAAATATCCGAACAATTTAAATATTTGAATCTTGAATTTAATGTTATTAAAATGATTTAATAAGCTTGTTAACCCCCTTTTAAATCATAACTGATGATGGCAAACTTGTTTTGGAAATTTTTTTACGAAAATAAAGACTTTGAAAAATATCGATAATGTGACCAAAAATCGTTTTATCGATAAACAGCTTTTTACTCATCAGAAGTTGTTCAAATTTTTTTTGCATACACTTATTTGCTTAAGAAATTAATAAAATGAAATCATTTTTTTAACAATTTATGGAAATAAACTTTTTGGATGATATCATGGGCGATGTCATCAAAGATATTATGAAAATAAGCTTTTAAGGAAAGACTTAACTCTTAAGTGTTATGTAAAGGAGAAGTGATGGGAGGTGAGCCATACATGACATGAGAGAGGGGTAAAAACATATTATGCAACACCATTTGAAATTTATAAAAGGAAGGGGACACCTTGATAATAAATCACAAATTCACAAAGCTTGAAATGAAGTAAGGGAATACAAATGGTGAAAGTGCTTAGACACTAATTCTTCTCTAACGTTTTCAAGTCTAAACCAAATCATCTCCAGTATCTTCTAAACTTTGGCTATAGGCATAAAACATAATGGGAAGTATGAATATAATGTCAAAGTGGAAGAAAGGTGGGAGGAAGAGGGGGTGCCAAGAGGGGCTGTGAGCAATGGAAGAAGAAGGGAGGTGTTGCCTTGGTTTGAAAGTGCTAAAGGTTGGATCTTTAGGCTTTTGGTGATGGTAGTAGATGGTTCTTTGGTTCTTGTGGCTTTTTTGCTTGTGTTTGGCTTGGATCTAAGTGATTTATCTTACTATCTTATAAGTATATATTGTGTATATATATGTTGTGTTTGAACTATAAAGTTAAAGTGACTAACTAATTAAAGTTATAAACTTTGGACACCTCTTGCTTTTGAAAGCAAACGACAACTTTATAATGTATAATATCGTTTCTATTACCCTCTTAAACATGTGGTGTGGCATTGACTTGATGTTTGAATGGTTGTTTGACTTGTGCATTGAATTGAAGTATGTTCGAAAGTGTTTGAAGTGAGAATGGTCATTATAAGTGCACTTCAATATCCTAACTTTAACTTATGTAAATTGGATATTTATGATCTTAACTTGGGATAATTTGACTTGGTTGTTCTTTACACATATTTTTGTATATTGGAAAGTAAATTAATGGTTTGGAAAGTTAGAACAAAAAGGTGGTTATAAATACAGTTTGTAAATATAGCCTATTTTTGGGAATTTTATTAAATAAATTGGAAGATATTCTTTGGAGTTTCCTTCCATGATTTTTAATTAAACTAAGGGAAGTACTTACTATAAAAATTTCAATTATTAAATCATTTGTTAAAGTGGTTAAAACTAGTCGCAAAGATCGTGTTTTTCAATGTGTTCTTTAACAAAGACTTTTAACAACATTTATAAATGTTATAGTAAGTCCTTATGGTTTTAAATGTTCAAAAATGATATATAAATTTGGTATTATTCTTTAATATTTTTAGAGCTGTTTCCTAACCTATTTTGAAGTATTTTAAAGTTTGTTTGGAGTTTAAATATATTTTTAATAATTATATATGTATTTTCAAAGTAAACAGGTTTTATAATATAAACATGTTTTTCATCACATTATAAATTAGTTATTTTCAAATAATATTTTACATAGATATTTAAAACTTATTTACAAGTATTTTTAAAGTATATATAAGTTTTGAAAAAAGTAATTCACTAGGCTTAACATTAAAAGCCGACGAGGTAGACTCCTCTATTTGTAAGAGTTAAGATTGATACCGAGTAGGAATGGAGCAATAGAGCTCTAACCTATCGGCCTCCATCTTGAACGAGGAATAGTTAAGTTGGAATGTCGAAAACATGTTAATCTTATTGTTTACTTACTTGTTTAAAAGGTAATTAACTTTGCTTAGCGTTAAAAGCTGACGAAGTAAGCTTATCCATTTATGAGAGTTAAGACTGATGTCGAGTAGTGACGGAGCAATAGAGCTCTAACCTACTGGCTTTCCTCTTGAACGAGGAATAGTTAAGTCGAGAATGTCGAAAACGAGTTAATCATGTTGTTTGTTACTTGTTTATGGAAATCATTCATACTATACCTAACATTAAAAACCGACGAGTAGACTTTTCTATTTGTGAGATTTAAGAATGAAGGTCTAGGCAAGGCTTTGATGGAACCAGTGCTCTAAATTACCTAGCTTCACTCTTGGGCGAGGAATAGTATAAGTTGAAATGTCGGAAACGAGTTATATACGAACATTGATTTTTATAAGAAATTGTTTTAACCAGATACACGATTAGTCAACCATCGAACTTAACCAAATATTATTAACTTAGATCTTTAAAAAGAATGTTTTAGAGATGATATAAGCATGGAAATGGATTTGGGTTGTTGTGACAATGTGTTAATCACATTCATCTTTAACCCAGGTAAGCATAAGTGATATGGTTTTGTGTTTTTTGTGACAATATATTAAAAACTTTCATCTTTAAGCATAAAGATAAGCATAAGTGAAATGGTTTTGGGTTTGTAGTGACAATGTTTAAGTAACATTAGTCTTAAACTTTTGAATGGATTTGTCAAAGAACTTAGATCCTTAAAATGGATATTTTAAATGAAATTATAAGGATTCTTTGGAAAGAGATAGAAAAAGAAAAGGTTTAAAGTAAGAAATCTTGTTAATGATTTGTGAATATACTTATACCATTTGAGATAAGTATATGAATACTTTTTGAAGTATTAAAAGAGTATAAATGAATAGTAAAAATTGATAAACGATGTTTTATTAGATAAAAGAAGTTTTACTAATAAAAGTGGATCTAATTAATAAATGGTTAATTAAACAAAAAGGGGATTAGAAGTTGCTTATGTGACTTAATCATGCTTGGTGTGACTTGATCGTGCTTTGTATGTTTACTCATTTATGGAAAACATTTAGTCGTATACTTAGCACTAAAAGCCGATGAAGTACGCTTGTCTATCTATGGAAATTAAGGCGAATGTTGTGTAGGGATATGAGCAATAGAGCTCTAACCTACCGGTTTCACTTTTGATCGAGGGATAGTGTGAGATGAAAATATAAGAAACATGATAAGTATATGAGACTTGGTTTCCATATGCGATCGTTCTCATTATTGTTGAATGACCAAATTCATCGATTCAGTCTTGAAGAGACTGGGATTAGTAAGTGTTTTACTTACCAAAAACACTTCAAGACTGAGATACATGTTCTATCACTTGGAAGTGGATATATTCGGGATGCTAGAATCCATGTATGGTTTCGAGATCTGTTCGAGATGTGGGAATCCAGTTGGGGATTTGCGTTCTTTTCAAGTGATGAAGGCTCGTGTGAAACATGCCGAACATAACCTCGACATTGGAAATGGCTAAAGACAGAGTAGGCTACACAACCTGGGGTTGAGCTGACCCGCGTCAGGGTATTATCAACTCCAAATCTAGAGATGCTTATCGATTGTTGGCCGATGAGAGTTGATGATGTTTGGTTCACGTTGTTCATGTTTATGTTCGTAAGATGGGCCGCTTGTGTTTACCTTATGATATATTTTATCTAGAGATATATGGCGCTAAGAAGATATTTTCATATCCTTGTGTATGGTGATCTTCTTTAGTTTAATGGAGGCGTCTCCATGGAAATTCGATTATGCGAGCATTCCTTATCGGGTTAGATTGTACCCTCTAATATGCTGTTGAATGTAACCAAGATAATCATTCCAGCTATGTTCTAATATATATATTCTTAACCCTAGACATTATCTATTATATCACCTTATGCACTTATAAGATGGTGGTTCATTTAAGGAGATAACCTGTAACAACCCGGAGTTTTACAACAAGTAATTATCGTTAACATGACGATTAAACCGGTTGTTAATTACTGTTGCAATTTTAAATCGATGGAAATTCTTTTTCGGTTTGTATAATTCTTCAACGAAAAGATTGGGTTAAAAATTCTTTATTAAATTGTTGATCATTGTGGGCTTTAAAAATTGAAGTGTGGCACTTGTTTATATGGATGTCGTGATAAGTATTTGACCCGTTTCCCCTTACTGATTCTCATTCAAAACCCTAAACTAAAGAAATCGAACAAAGAAAAAAAATGGTGGCGGCCTCGTGACTTCTCTCGTTCGTTCTTCAATGAAGGAAAGGCTGCAATGGGACGAGCTTCGCTCTTTTCTCCGATCAACCTCGCGATGCCGGCTTGCCTATTCGAACGAGTTAAGCTGTGATTTGGGGTTTGGGGTTTTCGGCGAAGGTGAGTAATTTCCTAATTACTCACATCTTGTTCGATTTCATGTATAAGTGATTTTGTAGTATCGATCTTGAATTTTTGTAATTCGACTTCGGTCGTGATTCTTGAATTGTTTTGAGTTTTGCTGTCTTGTCTCAATTCGTATGTATTTTGCTTGAGTTTATTTGCTACCATGGGGTTGAAACGATTCCAAATGCTGATTTCTTTGGCCAACAGTAGTTTTAATTTTTGACATTTTGGTGACTTCGTCCATTTGAAGGGATTTCTAGGCTTTAGCATGTCTGTTCAAAACTGCTGCCTGATTTTATTACAATAGTTAATGTTTTGAAATCTTGTTGTTGTACTTCACTGTTTTGGGTTGATTCCCTTACTAGTCACGGTTTGGGCTTTTGGGCATTTTGTTTTCGTGAATTTTCTGATAATGTTGATTCATTTTGTGCTCGACTGTGGCCAATAATTTGTCGGCTTCGGCTTTGACTCGAATTTTGATTTCATTGTTATATTGCAGTTCTCAAGTTGATAGCATATATGTTAGTCATTGACCCTTATGTATATATAGCACCACTGTAGTCCCAGCTTTATCTTCACTGTAACCATTTGTAGGTTATGTTTTCATTGTATGTCTGCATTGGGTAAACTTTGGGTTTCACTGGGATTGTTTAGTATCGAGTACATGTTGTTACCATCCACTCGAATTCAGTTGCATCCATTTCTACGTTCATTGATTTTGTGTTTCACGTGGGTTGCAATTCAATGTTGCATTCCGGTATATGCAATTACATAATTCTAAACATGCTACTTGCTTCGAGACAGTTGCATTCAGTTGCATTGTTGGTCTTCTTGTGTCTCAGTGACACATTAGTATTCGAGTTTGATGTTTTTGAAGGCGGGCACTGTCCAGTTTCACCGTTGCCCCTTTGATTTGTTTTTCCATGAGCAGTTGGTTATGTACATGTCTTGATTCACTGTTGTACTTCACTGCACTTAATTGTGATGTGGTTACCAGATTTGAGTTGTACCCTTTTTCATGTTTCCTGTACTTTGAGTCTCTTGTGCATTTTGAACTGGTGCACTTGATTCTGGTGATGTACACTATTATCATTGGTTCATCTGGTCATTTATTGGTTTGTTTAGTCTAGGTTGATTTCATTTGCAGTAGCTTGATGATCATTTGTTCATGTTATACCTTCTGAAATCACTTGAACTCTGGTCTGTGGTCTTGGATATATCACTGCATACTTGACTAGTTGCATTCATTTCATGTTCTCATGGCACTTGTATTTCCTCGAGCTTGTGCTGTCTGGTTGATTGTACTTGAATCAGTGATTTGCTTCATTACGGCCTGGTCTGTTGTAGATGTATAAATATTTGAACTGGTCTCGTTGGATCTTCACTTGAGTCATTTGAACTTTGGCTGTTAGACTTGACTTTGTGATATTTGGGTAGTCTGATTCATTTGTATTGCTTGTTCACTGTTTCCTTTTGCTTGAATTGGTTGAGATTGGTTTGTTGGTTCTTGATGGTTTTAGGTTGATTTTTGAGATGATACAACGAGTTGAACCCAGTCCCAAAGACTTGGGTTTGACCCTGTACACGAATGTAACTTTCATGGTGCATTCGTATGTAATTTGTTTCTTTGATTTGAGTTAGTTAGTTCGGTTGTTTTGGTTCATTTATATTGACCCCTGCAATTTTGACAACTGTTAGTATTCACTGTCGTGATGATTTCACGTACTGTGTGGCGAGGCAGTGCACGCGTGCGTGTACTACAGCCACACAGAAATTTGATGTGATTGATCATTTTGAGATTGCTGATTTGTTGATTTACACTATTTAGTGTTATATCTGTCGTTATCCGATTCTCTTATCGAGAAGTTGGATATACGAGATTTCTGTGACTGTCATCTATTTGAGGTTGATTATTATTGCTTCTGCGCATTAATAACTGAGTTTGAATTAGACTGATCCGTGTATTATTTTCTTTTGAATTTAATACTCGGGTCAGACCCGAGTTATTTCAGGTTGTAGATTTCCTGCTTTGAGTTGCTGTTTGAGCTATGAAGACTTTTCACATCTTTTGGAGTAGTCGTGTCATAGTATAGGGTGATATGTATTCATGTATATTAGTTGATAATGTACATGTATATATAACCTCCAGAGTCGACAGTTGTAGTTGTATCATATGTATTGTGTCAAATGTATTGTAACTGACATCAGTTATATAAATATATATGAGACTTTTGTTATCTATGTTCCGCATCTTTTTGTATCTGTGTTAGTATTATATATATTGTCCTAAACCATTATGAACCATCGTAGTTCGTTTTATACTGGAATTGGGTATGTCGATGAGAGTGAATAAATAAGAGATGAAAAATTTAAAATATATACCACTCCTATCGAGGTAACCAATACTAGTGTAAGGCCAACTACGGATGGCCGCTCCTATCCAGCCTTATTCTTCATAATAACAGACAGTATTTCTTTTAATACTCTTTGTTATTGTGAGTATAGAGATGGGGCTTTACAGTTGGTATCAGAGCTTGGGGTTTATGGACATAATATAAAACATAACTTAGATGGAACTTGTGTTACAACTATTTGTCGATGTTTTCTTTGTGTTTTGAGTCAAAACTAAAGTTTTGAAATTATGATGAAATTTTTAAATATCTTTATTTAAAAATAAAAGTGAAACTGTGTTTTGTTTATTTGATTAAATTGTGTTCTGTTTATCAGAGTGCGCAGCGGAAACAGTGAAACTGTCTTCGCTGAGTACAACTGATAATCTTTTTGATTTAAAAATCAAAATATGAAATTGAAATAAATTTCGTTAGTTGTTTACATAGCTGTGTTTATTTTGTTTCTTTGAGAATTTCAAATCCGAATTGAGGATTCAAAATGATTGCAGTTATGTGATTCTTGTTGAGATTTTTGCTGATTTTCTTTTATGCTAATCACATGTTGATTAGATTTTTGCTGATTTGAATTATCTTCATTGAAGATATAATCGAAAGATTTCTTTGTTCATTTTGTAGTACGTGCAAATTTGAGTTGCACGTTATTGCATTAATTTTACGTTGAACCGATGCTTGGTTATGAAACGTATTTTGTTGCCTTTACCTTTATAACGGGATTTTTACACTAGTGCTATATTTTGAAGCACGGTGTTTAGTTGAAAATTTTAATGAATGAAAATTCACTGGTGTTACATTGTGGTGTAAATTATTTTGATGAGATTTTGACGTTTAAAAAAAAAATTATTACTGTCGCTTTGGCTTCAGTAACCGTCAAATTTTAAAAGTGGATTTTCAAGCGGTTATACCGCAATGCTGATTTGTGACCCGTTTTTACGGTATTTTGAGAAGTACAATTTCCTTATCAAAATTGTTACTAATATTGCTGCTTTAATCACGTGATTGGAAATCGTTTTAAAAATGAAAATTGTTTTACAAAATTTTACAATTTGCACTTTCAAAAGAAGAGGAAGGTGAGTGATAATCACTTATGAGATTTATGGCATTAAGACCCAAGTAAGGGCAGCCAATTATTTTATATGAAAATCATATTATGATTTCTGTTAATCTTTATTTCTCTGAATAAATATATGATGATCATGAATGGCATTTTGGTTGAATTTTTGGTTGCTGTTTTGATTTGTTTTTGGCTAATTTTGTTTTGAAAATTGTTTAATCAATCATATAACCTGATTACAGAAATGAGTTTATGACTCAGTTTTTATAAGAAAATAATTTGATTAATTTACTGAGAAATATGGTATTGAATAATAATAATGGATTAGGCAGTATGAACAAAGAGGTTTATGCTCATGTCTAGTTCATTTAAAAATTGATATGAACAAAGCAATGTTGAAAAAAAAATGTGCGATCAAGCAGAAATGACTTTGAAATGGGTTGTAAAATTTGGCATGAATGTTGGTATGTTTAGATATGATTTTTAAGGAAATTAAATTCCCTACTTATGAAATGAAGAAAGGATTACAAGAGTATTTCTGGAGTTAAAAAGGAAAATTCCTTAAATGAATAAATATGTATGGTCTCTAAATTACCAAGTAATTTAGGAGAGGTGCCTTGATCTACTCATCATCAGGTGGATGATGGGTATGTGCATGACTTGTTCAAGTCCTGAAGGCCTCTGTGCAAAGGTTAACAGAATTGAGTCCTTTGCAATGCACACTTTGTGTTCAAAGGCAAGAGTTTAGACCATATAAAAATGTAAGATGGAACTGGAAAATAAGCTAGGCAGTGTGAACAAAGGAGGTTCATGCTTATGTCTGATTGTTTTAAATTGGAAATGAACAATGCAATAAATTATTTATGTGCTGATTTGTTCAGATCTAAAGCTAAAATGTTTTATGGGTTTTTCTCTAAAACCTTGCCCTATGTTCACAATAGAATTTAGTATAAGAATTTTTATAGAATTCTACTGGATTTGTTTAAGAGATCATGACATTCTTGAATATAGGAGATATGCAAGTGATAAAATAAATTTTGAATGAGACAACTGGAAAAATGAAATAAAGCATTATTTTCATGAATGAAAGTATGGACAGTTGAAATTTTCTGAAATAAGAAATGAGACTGGTCACTAGATTATAAAACTAATCTAGGAGAGAAGCCTTGATCTATTCATCATAAGGAGTATGCTGGGTATGTGCATGACTTGTTTAAGTCCTATAGGCCTTTGTGCAGGGGTTAACAGAATTGAGTCCCTTGAAATGCACACATGGTGTTCAATGGCAAAGAGATATGACCAAATTAAATTGATAAATCGAGATTTAGAGCTGAACTATGGAATTAAAATGAGTTAATTCCATAAGAGTATGTGTACATGTATACTGTATTGAATAATTGAATATTTGTTGATTTGAGATTCGATTATCGTTTTTGATAATTGAATATTTGTTGATTTGAGATTCGATTATCGTTTTTGATAATTGAATATTTGTTGATTTGAGATTCGATTATCGTTTTTGATAATTGAATATTTGTTGATTTGAGATTCGATTATCATTTTTGATAATTGAATATTTGTTGATTTGAGATTCGATTATCGTTTTTGATAATTGAATATTTGTTGATTTGAGATTCGATTATCGTTTTTGATAATTGAATATTTGTTAATTTGAGATTCGATTATCGTTTTTGATAATTGAATATTTGTTGATTTGAGATTCGATTATCGTTTTTGATAATTGAATATTTGTTGATTTGAGATTCGATTATCGTTTTTGATAATTGAATATTTGTTGATTTGAGATTCGATTATCGTTTTTGATAATTGAATATTTGTTGATTTGAGATTCGATTATCGTTTTTGATAATTGAATATTTGTTGATTTGAGATTCGATTATCGTTTTTGATAAATGAATATTTGTTGATTTGAGATTCGATTATCGTTTTTGATAATTGAATATTTGTTGATTTGAGATTTGATTATCGTTTTTGATAATTAAAAATTATCGTTTTGATAATTTTGTAATTGCTAATTTTGCTGATTGTAAGATTTTCTAGTCTCTAATTGATTCTAGATTATGTTGATTATATTAAACTGCTGTTTTCTATCTATCTCTGTTGATAGTTATAGTTTGCTGATTATGAAGTTCGTGTTTTCTATTTATCTGTTGGATAACTAGATATTTGATGTTTTGCGATTTGCGAATTTTGTTTTCTAATTATCTTTGTTGATAATTAGATATTGTTGTTTTGTGATTTCTGTATTCTAATTATCTAATTGATAATTGAATATTGCTGATAATTGCATTTATTCAGTTTTGTTGTTTTCTGATTATCTATTAGATGATTAGATTTTGTGAGAATTTGTGAACTTCTTTTATGGAATTAAAAGTTTTCTTCGGTGTTGGTGTTCTCGATCTTTATTTTTCTAGCTTAACCAGTTTATGTTAGAAAAATAATTGTTATTGACAACCTTAATTATGAAAATTACGGGGACGCAATTTCTATAAGGAGGGGAGTCTATAACAACCCGGAGTTTTACAACAAGTAATTATCATTAACATGACGATTAAACCGGTTGTTAATTACTGTTGCAATTTTGAATTGATGGAAATTCTTTTTCGGTTTGTATAATTCTTCAACGAAAAGATTGGGTTAAAAATTCTTTATTAAATTGTTGATCATTGTGGGCTTTAAAAATTGAAGTGTGGCACTTGTTTATATGGATGCCGTGATAAGTATTTGACCCGTTTCCCCGTACTGATTCTCATTCAAAACCCTAAACTAAAGAAATCGAACAAAGAAAAAAAATGGTGGCGGCCTCGTGACTTCTCTCGTTCGTTCTTCAATGAAGGAAAGGCTGCAATGGGACGAGCTTCGCTCTTTTCTCCGATCAACCTCGCGATGCCGGCTCGCCTATTCGAACGAGTTAAGCTGCGATTTGGGGTTTGGGGTTTTCGGCGAAGGTGAGTAATTTCCTAATTACTCACATCTTATTCGATTTCATGTATAAGTGATTTTGTAGTATCGATCTTGAATTTTTGTAATTCGACTTCGGTCGTGATTCTTGAATTGTTTTGAGTTTTGCTGTCTTGTCTCAATTCATATGTATTTTGCTTGAGTTTATTTGCTACCATGGGGTTGAAACGATTCCAAATGCTGATTTCTTTGGCCAACAGTGGTTTTAATTTCTGACATTTTGGTGACTTCGTCCATTTGAAGGGATTTCTAGGCTTTGGCATGTCTGTTCAAAACTGCTGCCTGATTTTATTACAACAGTTAATGTTTTGAAATCTTGTTGTTGTACTTCACTGTTTTGGGTTGATTCCCTTACTAGTCACGGTTTTGGCTTTTGGGCATTTTGTTTTCGTGAATTTTCTGATAATGTTGATTCGTTTTGTGCTCGACTGTGGCCAATAATTTGTCGACTTCGGCTTTGACTCGAATTTTGATTTCATTGTTATATTGCAGTTCTCAGGTTGATAGCATATATGTTAGTCATTGACCCTTCTGTATATTTAGCACCACTGTAGTCCCAGCTTTATCTTCACTGTAACCATTTGTAGGTTATGTTTTCAATGTATGTATGCATTGGGTAAACTTTGGGTTTCACTGGGATTGTTTAGTATCGAGTACATGTTGTTACCATCCACTCGAATTCAGTTGCATCCATTTCTACGTTCATTGATTCTGTGTTTCACGTGGGTTGCAATTCAATGTTGCATTCCGGTATATGCAATTGCATAATTCTAAACATGCTACTTGCTTCGAGACAGTTGCATTCAGTTGCATTGTTGGTCTTCTCGTGTCTCAGTGACACATTAGTATTCGAGTTTGATGTTTTTGAAGGCGGGCACTGTCCAGTTTCACCGTTGCCCCTCTTATTTGTTTTGCCATGAGCAGTTGGTTATGTACATGTCTTGATTCACTATTGTACTTCACTGCACTTAATTGTGATGTGGTTACCAGATTTGAGTTGTACCCTTTTTCATATTTCCTGTACTTTGAGTCCCTTGTGCATTTTGAACTGGTGCACTTGATTCTGGTGATGTACACTATTATCATTGGTTCATCTGGTCATTCATTGGTTTGTTTAGTCTAGGTTGATTTCATTTGCAGTAGCTTGATGATCATTTGTTCATGTTATACCTTCTGAAATCACTTGAACTCTGGTCTGTGGTCTTGGATATATCACTGCATACTTGTCTAGTTGCATTCATTTCATGTTCTCATTGCACTTGTATTTCCTCGAGCTTGTGCTGTCTGGTTGATTGTACTTGAATCAGTGATTTGCTTCATTAGGGCCTGGTCTGTTGTAGATGTATAAATATTTGAACTGGTCTCGTTGGATCTTCACTTGAGTCATTTGAACTTTGGCTGTTAGACTTGACTTTGTGATATTTGGGTAGTCTGATTCATTTGTATTGCTTGTTCACTGTTTCCTTTTGCTTGAATTGGTTGAGATTGGTTTGTTGGTTCTTGATGGTTTTAGGTTGATTTTTGAGATGATACAGCGAGTTGAACCCAGTCCCAAAGACTTGGGTTTGACCCTGTACACGAATGTAACTTTCATGGTGCATTCGTATGTAATTTGTTTCTCTGATTTGAGTTAGTTAGTTCGGTTATTTTGATTCATTTATATTGACCCCTGCAATTTTGACAACTGTTAGTATTCACTGTCGTGATGATTTCACGTACTGTGTGGTGAGGCAGTGCACGCGTGCGTGTACTGCAGCCATACAGAAATTTGATGTGATTGATCATTTTGAGATTGCTGATTTGTTGATTTACACTGTTTAGTGTTATATCTGCCGTTATCCGATTCTCTTATCGAGAAGTTGGATATACGAGATTTCTGTGACTGTCATCTATTTGAGGTTGATTATTATTGCTTCTGCGCATTAATAACTGAGTTTGAATTAGACTGATCCGTGTATTATTTTCTTTTGAATTTAATACTCGGGTCATACCCGAGTTATTTCAGGTTGTAGATTTCCTTCTTTGAGTTGCTGTTTGAGCTATGAAGACTTTTCACATCTTTTGGAGTAGTCGTGTCATAGTATAGGGTGATATGTATTCATGTATATTAGTTGATAATGTACGTGTATATATAACCTCCAGAGTCGACAGTTGTAGTTGTATCATATGTATTGTGTCAAATGTATTGTAACTGACATCAGTTATATAAATATATATGAGACTTTTGTTATCTATGTTCCGCATCTTTTTGTATCTGTGTTAGTATTATATATATTGTCCTAAACCATTATGAACCATCGTAGTTCGTTTTATACTGGAATTGGGTATGTCGATGGGAGTGAATAAATAAGAGATGATAAATTTAAAATATATACCACTCCTATCAAGGTAACCAATACTAGTGTAAGGCCAACTACGGATGGCCGCTCCTATCCAGCCTTATTCTTCATAATAACAGACAGTATTTCTTTTAATACTCTTTGTTATTGTGAGTATAGAGGTGGGGCGTTACATAACCTTTATAGCATTCCATGCAGTCTCAAAAGTACCGTTATATGTTGATTACATATTTCTTAAGTTTCCCATACCAGACTTATGTCTGACACGTGGCTTTTTTTTCCCTAAATTCCTCGTGTTCTCTTTCGATTAGTTTGAGAAAGGTAGGTTTTTGTTGATGTTCTTTGAAGGTCGAGAAGATGAGCTGGATGTTTCACCTACCGTAGTATTCTTATTTCTACCGCATTACTATTTGATGTATCAGCATTTGTGAGGACAAGTTGTTATAACTGTCCAGGCTGATGATAGTACTTAGGTTTTGTAACTTCAAAATTTCTATATCGGAGTGACCCCTTTGTGCTATTCTTTTGATATTATATATTACCGTTCTGCAGTGAGATTCTGATGTTGTGTCCTCTTCTTCCTCGCTCTATTTTCTTTTCTTTTTATTTACCCTAACAATTCGACTTTCCGGCACTTGGGTGCTCGACATGTGAATACCATGGATGCATTAGCGTCGTCATTCAAGGGTCTAAAAGGCGTGTCAATACATGCCCCCAAGTGAATTAACCCAAATTTCAAATCCATGGCCCATTGATGTATAAGGAATCGATTTAGTTGGACCATTACCTATATCTAAAGATGGAGCTAAGTTTGCGGCAGCAGCCAGCGATTATTTCACCAAATAGGTAGAAGCAGGACCATTACCAAATATAATATCAGGAAAAGTGTTAAAAGTGAAAAATTCACTAGATTATGAAATAAGAATGGAATAATCAAAAGCTTTTCATCCGTAGTTCATCCTAAGGCTAATGGAGCCGTTGAAGCTACCAAAAAACTAATAAAACTATCCTTAAGAAATGACTGGACAAAGCAAAAGGGGAGTGGGTAGAAGAACTACCGCTAGTGCTTTGGGCATATATAACTTCTACTAAAACCACGATGGGACATACTCCATTCTCTTTGACATATGGATGCGAAGCAATGCTTCCAATTGAAGTTGAAGTTCCATCTCATCGAAGAATTGGATATGCATTTGATCCCAATCAAGAATTGAGGAAAGAATCCTTAGATTTAATCAACGAATTAAGGGAAGAAGCAGCCATACGAACAACCAAATATCAACAAAGGATATCAAGGTATTATAACTCCAAAGTTAAAGGACGATCATTTCAAATAGGATACTTGATTCTTCGAAAAGTCATGGCGAATACCAAAAATTCGGCAGATGGACCATTCAGACCAAATTGGGAAGGGCTCCTTGTTATTCTTGAAGTAATTCCTCTAGGGACTTATCCATTATGGCGACCTTATGGAAACATAATAGCGAGAACTTGGAATGCTGAGCATCTAAGGCCTTACTTTCCAATAATGGATTAATAAATAA
Source organism: Allium fistulosum (assembly GCA_030737815.1). Lineage (NCBI taxonomy): Eukaryota > Viridiplantae > Streptophyta > Magnoliopsida > Asparagales > Amaryllidaceae > Allium > Allium fistulosum. The sequence goes on from CM060903.1 coordinate 1,184,448,896, forward strand.
ACTGAGGTAAGTATACCTGTGGAATCGGTAATCAAATAAAAGAAGGAAACTATATGGAAAAGCCTAAATCATTACCTATAAGGTAATAAGTAGCAAAGGAAAAGCATTTGATCCTGCCACAAGGGCCTAGTCAAAGCACCTAATAGACGAAGGTCAGAGTAAGCCTTTGGTCCCGCCTAAGATGGCCTGCCCAAAGCACTGCAGGCCTTCAGTCCTGCCTACATGGCCTGTTCGGAGCACCTCTTAGAGGGAGGATGGAGTAAGCCTTTGGTCCGGCCTAAGATAGCCTGGCCAAAGCACCGAACCGGCCTTAGTTCCGTCCATAAGGCCTAATTAGAGCGCCTTCTAGAGGGAGGATGGGTAAGACTTTGGTTATGCTTAAGATAATTAACCAAACGCACCAACCAACCTAAATTATTACCTATAAGGTAATAAGGGGCTCAAGCCTAAATCACTTATAAGGTGATAAAGGACCAAGGAAATCAATCAAAGCCTAAATCGCTACCTGAAGAGTAGTAAGGGGCGAAAGGAAGTCTAAATCATCACCCAAAGTGTGATAAGTGGCAAAGGAAATCAATCAAACAAGTATGACTTCATCCTAAGAATGATCAAGGCAATCTCCTAAAAGGAAGTGTAATAAAGCATGACCAATCTGACATTAAGCTAAGAATAAGACAACCTTCAAAGGAAGGGACAAGAAGTATCTATTACTCAGAATTTAGAATCTCAGTGTCAAATATGGACATTTGAGAAGTTCAGAATCTCTTGGTCAAAAATATCCTAGTAAATCACGGGAATCTCCATAATCGCTCAAATTTTCAGTCTCCTATTTAAGTTGAGACGTAAAATTACCAGATGGATTTCTGATTTTCTATTCAGATAAAATATGGTATTATTACCAGATGTTTCTGGTCTTCTATTCAACTGGAATTATGTTATTATTACTAGATTGATTTTTGGTTTTCTTTTAGATGAAATTATAAACATTATTACCTGATTGATTTCCGGCTTTATATTCAGATAAAATTATGGTATTATTATCATATGGTTTCTGATCTTCTATTCAAATGGAATTATGGAGTTATTATTAGAGGGATTTCTGGTCTTCTATTCAGATGAAATTATAAACATTATTACCAGATGGTTTTTGGTCTTCTATTCAAATGGAATTATGGTATTATTACCAAATGAATTTTTGGTTTTCTATTCAGATGAAATTGTAAACATTATTACAAGATGGGTTTCTGATTTCTATTCAGATAAAATTATGGTATTATTATCAAACGATTTCTGGTCTTCTATTCAAATAGAATTTGGTATTTTACCAAATGGTTTCTAGCCTTCTATTCAAATGGAATTATAGTATTATTACCAGATGGTTTCTGGTCTTTTATTCAAATAGATTATAGTATTATTACTAGATGGTTTCCGGTCTTTTATTTAAGTGGAATTATGGTATTATTACTAGATGGTTTTCTAGTCTTCTATTCAGATAAAAATTATGATAGATTTCCAGATTTCTTAACTAATGAATTTATGATTTCTTTCCAGAGGGATTTCTGGCCTTCATTTAAAGAGAATTTATGCACTTTTTACTAGATGGATTTCTGGTCTTCTAGCTAATTGAATTTGCGATCCCCCTATCAAGCAAATTTTCGGTCTTCTTAATTAAACTTGGTTTTACATTGAAATACGAAAGCTTCTTTATATGAAGGAGAAGACAAGTCAAGCCATGTCTTTATCGAATCTGAAGGGGTTTGTCTAAATTTCAATTTAAATGAAAGCCATCATTATTCACTTTATGTTTTTCAAGAAAACAGGATTGAAGAGAAAATCGCATAGGTGAGAAGGTACTTGGTTTTACACTAAAGTGTAAAAAGCTTCTTTTATACAAGGATGAGGCAAATGTTATCCACATATTTTCTAGCTACTATTTTAAGAGAACGAACAAGAGGACATGGAAACAATGGAAGATTGTGTTATCACAAATGCATGTATCAAGCATCTAAAGTAAGCATATTGAGCTTAGGAACGCAAGTCGAATATCTACGATCAAATATTGAGCTTCCAAGTCAATAACGTGGCAAGCATCTAACATGATAGCATCAAAGCCACATAGGATGCCGAACACATAAAGCAAGGAAGATATCGAGCTTCGACATCTGTAAAGATTGTCGAGTGTCTGAAGCAATGGGTGAAGCCAAACCTTCACAATAAACCGGGATGTCTGGCATCTAAACTGAACATGAAGAGGTATCGAACCTCTAATCAAAGAAATGATAAGCATTACCAAGTATTCGCCAGTAAGACACATTGTCGTGCCTCAACAATGAAGAAAAGCATATTGGACACTTAATGCCCAAAAGGTGCTGATATTTAAAAAATAATGAGGATATCGAGTTTGTACAAAGGAAGAAAGCCACACCAATGAAGTGTGTCGGACAACAAACATAGAAGAGATACGGAGTTCCTAAGGAATGTCGAGCCTCTACAACCCAGAATGTTGGAAAGCATATGACAAAGGAGTGATGCCGCATTAGTAGAGGATGTCGGTCTATTAAGAAAGGATGGCGTGTATCTACGATTTGAAGGATATCGAATATCTACACTATAAAGGTATTATGTGTTTACAATACGAAGATATCTAGAATTTACAATACGAAGATAGTGGGTATCTACAATATGAAGGTTGCCGAGCTTCAACATGCAATGAAATGTCATGCCATTACAACAAGGAACGTTGCCAAACTTGTAACAAAAAGAGGACACCAAGCATCTAACAATAAAGATATACCAAACCTTTAAGAGATAATGAGAAACTTTGATAGGAGACGTTGTCGAGTATTTAACAAGAGGAAGATGATTTCAAACATTGACAATGGGTGAAGGTATTGGGTTTGTAGAGTGATGAAGGTGCCGAGTCAATAAGCGCTTACAAGTATTGTGCCGCAACAGACCTGAAAGGACAGGGAATATTGAACTTCTATAACACAAAAATTTTCGAGCTTTTACAACATTAGCTATAGTAAAGCATTTACAAACAAGCTAACGGTACCGAGTTTCTTCAAAAGGAAGGGATGTCGAATGATAGCAAGATATTGAATATAGGCAATATGGGAAGATGTTGAATGCCAATAAGGCAAAGGGGATGTCAAATGACATCATTGTAGAGGGGATGTTGAATGCCCAACTATATGGACACATGGCAGCCAACCCACCACATCCGATCTCTATAAATAGACCTCCTTGGCCATTCAAATGAGGGGGGGGGGGGCGATTGATCCTTTTCTCATTTCTCAAATCTCAAAGTTGTAAACTCTAAATTGATTTGGGGATTTATTGCCAATAGTATTCTTGTAACATTTTGCACATACGACCTTGGACAATAAACATTGCATAACATATGCCTACGATGTATTAATCTTTGACTATTATTAAGAGAATGGATGTGCATATAACTTAATCTTTGAGCTTGGACTTGAATTTGGACTAATATATTAAACATAGCCACTTTGGTCCTTGACTAAATTGAAGTTTCTTTGCATAAAGCCCATATTTCCCTACGACATATAAACAAAGGACTATAATATACATAGATTGCCTATTTCGTTCATTATCAAACAAACAATGAATTTTCTTAATTATGCAATTTTCTTATCTCTCCCATGGACATGTGACTTGAACTTCTAGTAACTTCATGACTATATTCAAGCTCATGTGTGTTACTAGGTCCATTCCAAATAATATTACCTTGAAAAATGTTTCAGAATGTTGAACCAATTTTTGGTCTACCAATAATATTCCATAAATATTAATTAATTTAGAACGATTATAAATTAATTAAATCAGGTGGTTTATTTACAATATTCATTATTTCGGTTGTGCAACTCAAAGGTGTAAATATAATCATTAATTAATACTGAACAATTCAAATATTATCGTTCACATGTCACTTTAGCCAGTGATGTGATATTTGGGCTGAATTTATCGCTTATTCATATTCTGGAAAAATTTAATTTTACTTATTATAAGCCATACCTAGCAGTAACGATTATTTACACCAATTCTCTTCGTCAAAACTATATTACATTAGGACTTATGGAATTTGGTTTTGGTCAAAACTCCAACATCGTCCATATTCAACTGTGTAATTCCAAACACAAAATCCTTGACTCAATAATAACAGTTATTATTAACCGTATTGCTCTGACCAGAGACTTTGACTTTTAATTGACTATAGTTGACTGTAATACTAACCCTATATAACCGAGGACGCGAATTCTGTGAAGACCGCCCTATACTAGTGGCACAAATAGGATAATAATAATGTGCTGCTATCATACCCGACCAATATAGAATGATCATCTGGATTTAAAGTGATTAAATGAAGCACATAACCTGTCGTATATCTCACAACGCATGGAAAAAATATAATATCACATATACAACAAAAGAGACAGTAGTAACAATGTGAACATATCATCATCATCATCCCAGATCACAGAGTTATATACAAATGTAGTAGAGTTTGTACAAAAAATACAACTCAACAACTGTCTCAATACAACATAAGAAGAAAACAACTCAACAACTGTCTCAATACAACATAAGAAGAAATAAGAAATCATTGTTATGGGCTCTACGGTGTTGCTCAGCAGAATAAGCGTGGACTCTATATATGTATAAAGCTTTGGACAGCTCCATCCAGCTTGCCCTTCGGACAACAACTACGTCACCTATATCTGCTCTCTAGTCTACTCATGTAAGAGTACTCGAGTTAATAAGAAGCAAAACATAAAACCTCGGGTCAGACAGCAGTCTCATGTGAGCAGTAAATAGATCTCAAAATGCTATACAGCTAAATATAGTAAGGAACAAGAGTACACGAACCATACGTGACATGTCCCTGCAACCAAGGAGTTAGCACATAACAGTATAATATGCCACTCTATAATATCATAAAGGTACAATACAAAAAACAATAGTGGATGTCTCAATATCCCCATCTTCTGTACCTACTCCAAATCATATCCCCGAGTGATAGCCTAAAAAACAACTAAGCAACCATAGCATCCATCAAACAATCCCTACTATCACTCTTACCCTATGCCCTGAATATATGATAACTCGTATCACCTCCTTGCTGCCAGGGACTAATGGAAAATCCCGGTTCTCCATTGTACTCTTGTATCTCGCAGCCCAAAACTTGATACGTGTCCCACAGTCTAAAGCTGGACACTAGACCCCAAAGGATCCAAGGTACACAAGTCCCTCGTTTGACCCATGGGTATCCCCACTTACAATTCCCCTGCTTCGAGTACAACAGAAAACACTCCGAGTTATCAACGATTCCTTGGCACTTTCATTCGAGCCCACCTTCGCTCCATTTTGGACACCGAGCCCTTCTTGCTCAATCCAATTCCATTATCGAGGAAGCCATATGTTCTTCTACTCCACAACTCCAAATACGAGCCCCTTTGGCACATACTCCCTACACGAGTCACAAACCGAAGGTTACAGAGTCCTCAATCTTTGAGACTTTGTAACATCCCCTATCTAGAGGCCCGAAGCAAAGCGCTACAGATGTTGCAGTCATCTATAGTATTAACTTTCGGTGACCAAATACGGTAATGTTAATGGTATTCATAATATCAGCATCACATGAATATGAAACAAAATCACAGATTTCAAAAACATCTTTTCACATTACATTTTCAAAACATGTTCCATATTCAAATTACATAATCCCATTGCTTTCCTAGGTTCAAATAAAATATAATTATTACATAAATACACCAAGAGCGACATATGATGATGCCCCCTTGGTTGACCAGAGTACTAATTAGTCATAACTAACTTATTGCAAACATAACAGAAATACATCAAAAATGAAACAAACCGCAACTCCTAAATAGCTATCCGTCAGCCACCTGCTTGTCTTCGGAAGCTTTATTCGCAACCTACTAAAACCTATATATCCTCAACCCTCAGCCTACTCAAATCAATTTTGAGCACCCAAGAGTTTAAGGGGAAAAACATAAACTTCGAGTCAGACATAAAGCCTAGTGTGAATAATATTATAATCTCGGATATACGATATTAAGTGAGACCACGCAGCTTAGCGGAATAGGTTTCTCCTCACTAATATCCTTTTAAAACACATCTTTTGCAAATCAAAATCCTGCAACCAAAATTGGTTAAAAAAACAGTAAAGCATTTTATGTAAACATACATATCAGGTAACAAATGGATTATCCATCTGAACACTATAGTTTTGTGTGGCTTACTACTAACCTTTGGTTGACTCGGGCTTACCAGACAGATACGATAAAAAATGGCATAACATCTGTTAAACAAGTCTTTTGGACGGTCCGTCCCTAACTTACTCTCTCCCAGGGTCCACTATACTAATGGTTTTACAGGCTCACCAATAACCTACACTACGCAAATATATTCCTTTTTGTGTGTACCATAATTTTAGTCTTACCTGTGACAAAGCCCTACACACTGGAATTTTGGACTAAATTAGCTAGGGGCTAATAGCTACTGTATAGGGTGCGACCCTATGCCAATTCCATATGGTATTCTAATATTTGAGTCATTTTACTTAAATTTTGCTTGAAAGCCTTTTCTTCTCAAATTGATTTAAAACCTTTAAATCAAACTTAAACAAGGAAAATGTATACTCTATGCTTTATTCAAAATCACCTGTCCATGCTATATATACTTTACCCAAATCTTTGTTGATGAAAACATTTAAACCTTTGAAAGTATCTCTTTCGATCCCATTGACAAATCCTAGTGGTTTTCAGTATTGGCAGAGAGTATGACAATATCCGATCCCGGTCTCTTTAACAACCAAACGCTTATTTCACATCGTGGTCATTTCATTTCAAATAGTTCATACTTCATATCAAAATATCATATTCATTTCAAAACCATATCAATTCGATATTTATTCACTTTAAATAATATTCATTTCAGAATCTAACACTCTCGAATTTTGTAACAATTTCAAAATCATAACGCTTTCGAAATCATAACACTTTGAAATCATAACATTTTGAAATCATAACACTTTGAAATCATAACACTTTCCCCTAAATAGTTTAGATGTTGAAGATAGTATATATATTAAAATACTTTATAAATTAAAATAGTTTATATATATAATAAAATACTTATATAATAAAATTAGTTTCTTCCAATTTCGCAAATCGATTTAAATCATCTTAAATTCCAGAATTCAATTCAAATCAATTCCAGTTTAACCATTTCAATTTAAAGTTCAAAGATTCAAGTTTACATATTTAAACATTTACAATATAAATTTCATTTATATTTCACATTTAACTTTAAATTTATCCAAATTAGAAATTATTCCCTTAACCATTTTTATAACAATTTATTTAAATCCCAATTTATATACTTAAATCAATATTAAATATTCAATCTCAATTTTATTCAAATTTGAGAATATTCATTTAATCACTTTTTATCAAGTTAAGTTATAAATCCAGTTATAATCATATCTTTTCAAAATCTCAAAACTAATAAGTTTAAATCAAACCTTTCTTAAATTCAATTAATAACTAATTTAAATTCCAAGTCAACAATAATTTATCTTCCCAACCTTTATTATTAAAGTTATAAATCTGTTATAAAATATTAATATAAATTTTTAAATAAATAATTTAAAACATATAATATACTAATTAAACTAAATTTTATTAAATTAAATCTTATTAGTAAATTTATTTATGTAAAATCTTATTTTATACATGCTTGAAAATAATAAAATTTAAGTAAAATTTAATAATAAGATTTAATTTATAATTTCAAAACTAACTTATAACTTAAACTTTCCAAACATACTATTTAAAAAAATCTAAAATTTAGACATATATAAAAATAACATTTATATATTATATTTTAAAAATCAATATCTGTTAAAAACCATATATTTCCTTTCAAAACTTTGTAAATCATTTTTTTTTCAAAAATATAGACCAACGGTGTCCGTATATAATTTTCTATCCTATGGTCAAATGATACAGATATTTATCATTTCAATCCGCAATTTAAACATCTACGGGTATATATCATTTCAATCCGCAATCCCAAATTCAAAGTCAATGAAAATCGCTTGGGTTTATCATTTCAAACCATAACGATTTTCTTCTATTCTGCAAGATCGTTCGGGTATGTATCATTTCAACCCATAGGGAATTTTAAATTAACAGGGAACTTGTAAAGCGAGAACAAATATAATAATATATAGCATATCAACAACAGGCATATATCATCAGTGATAAATTTAAATATAATATATATACAACATGATATGGTGTCATATGTCACAGGTGAACAGTTACAGATAATGGCATATCATACATAGCAAATATATAATTAACAGTTCAAGTTTAACAACATATTTCAATTGTCATTTCAATGTGAATTAAATTTATTAAATATAAGAATGTTAATCGTGAGTGATTGCTTACCTTTCGAGGCTAGAGAAATTTGACCATGAAATGAGTTATGAATCCAAGCACAAATTCCAAAGAAAAGCAAGATTGGCACGAATTCGACGGGCAATGCTGCTAAATAGGAATTGATGAGAACAAATCAATCGGTTTGATAGAAACATAATATATATATTATTATTATTTCCTTGAAATCAATATTTAATTTAAGACAAATATTAAAATAATATATATATAATTAAAAATCATTGTTTTAAATTAAACACATATATTAAAATCAAACATATATACGTAATATATTTTGATATAAGTACTTATATATATACTTATTAAAATGCAAAATACTTATATATATTATGTATATTCAGTTGAAAATATCAATATATATATATAACCCAAATACACTTGCAAAGCCAAACTCATGTATACCTATATAGACCAATATATACACCAATATATTCCCTTACAACATTTTATATTTAAAATCAATTTTTTTATTATAAAAATCAATATAAACTTAAACGGGTCATATATAAACTTATATAAACTTGTATATATATATATATATATACAAACCACCTATAAATAACATAAAGCCTTTACATAAGTTTTTAAAATTAAAACATATATAAAAATTGGGAAAAACCTGTCTGCCAATATAGAGCTAACATGTACACATGCTGTAAACAAACAACGTACACCTATAAGCTACTTAAATCTTATAGCAACAAACATACTTTATATAATTTTTTTTTGGAAATTTGTATTATGTGAAAATACACTTACTAACATATTATATAATTTATATAATCTAACATATTCATACAGACAGATTATAAAACTTATATAGACTAACATATAAATATAAGATAATGCAGACATAACTTTATATATATACTGTAACTTTATATAAAATATATACCAGCAAAACAATACCTATAAACAACATACGAAATTAGGTTATACAAACAAAAAAACTATTATAAACCTATACATACAGGTATATGTATATATATATAACTAACTATTAAATCATATAAAACATACATATACCTATAATACTATATATATACACTAGCTTGAATAGAACATGAATATATACTTTTACATATATCAAATATATATATGATGGGGAAGGGAAAACTTACGGCAGCCATTTGGATTAAGGTGGACTCGCGTGGAAATGGAGGAGGGTGCCTGCATGGGAGCTGGGCTGGAAGGCTGGGCGGTGGGATAGAGGTGAGATGGGCGGCCGCTGCCTGGGTGGAGTTTGGCAGGGGTTCAAGGCAGCACTCGAAGCATGGGACGGTGGAGATGGAGGGGTGAGGAGGAAGAGAGTGAGGTCTTCGGCTGGTAAAGGGATAATAGGTGGAGGCTCGATGTGAGAAGGAGCACGCAAGGGTGGTGAGGTGGTGAGAGCAGGGACGGATCTATGGTATGAATACCCTGGGCTACAGCCCGGGTAAAATTGGTAATTATTGCTGCCATTGTTTTATTTGGTAATTGGTAAATATGTTTGGTTTCTTATATCTTGACTTCATGAACACTGCTGTGATAGCTCCAAAGCCTGTGCCTACTTCACCCAGCTGCTCCCCACTTGCTATTCCCAGGTAATTCATAATTCTTCTATTTTATATACTTTTAGTATGATTAGTATTCAAAATTTGGTAATTGGTAAATAATTCTTCTATTTTACAATGGCTACAGCCTGGGGAGACATCAAATCCCGGCTCCGTCTCTGGGTGAGAGACCGGAGTTTGTGGTCATTGTGGAGGAGAGCGGTGGCCGAGGTTGTGACGTGGCCAGTGGAATGCTCGGGGAGGTGACGAGGTTCGGTGAATGGGTGGAGGTCGGCATGGCTACGTGCGTGGCGTCGGGTTTGTGTACGTGAGGATGGTTGGGCAAATTGGTGAGGAAGAAGACGTGTGCTGTGCTTTGGGAATGAAAGGGCAGAGTGAAGGTCAGGGGCGGACAGAGGGAAAGGAAGATGGACCTAGGCATTGAAGAAAGAAGGGGGGTGAGGAGGAAGGCTGCAGAAATAAAACAAATGCAAATACACGTATGTATATTAATTTGTAAATGGGAAGAAATAGAAAGTGGCAGAGAAATGGACCACTGAATAATAAATTGAAATGATGGAACAGTAACAACTGGCCATTGATTTGGCAAATAATAAATGCTAGTGGCTGTTTATCTCAGCCGTTTGAATTTTGAATGGACACAGACCATCAAAAGTTCAAAAGTGGTACCGATACGGTTAACCGTTTTCATAGATTTCACCACGCACCGGACTCCGAAATACACAAATGAATATACTACGAAGATTAGTACGACGATACGAACAGAATGGTACACAGATATCAACGATACGATCATTCAATCAAATGTCCATAATCGATACCGAAAATGCTGCTAAAACACCGAATATAAGATAAAAGGAGCAATAGCAGTCCAAATTTGATGAAACGAAAGATGACGTCTCACTCAGAAATTGACAAACATTTTTATTATATAAAAATATTCAGATTTGGAAAATATTTTATCTTCATCAAATTTAACTGATTTAAATTGAAATTGAAAATCATACAATAAAACTAACTTATATATTTTCTGATAAAATTTTACCATTTGCTATGCTTCAATAAACGCATTCCAAATATCTAATTTTCATTTCCAAATTCAATCATTTAAAATTTCACAAAAATTCAGTTAATTACATTATTAAAACCGTTAAAATTTACGGGTCGTCACACTCTCCCCCACTCAAAACTTTTCATCCCCGAAAAGGAAGGAGGTAGGAGAATAGGAACAACCAAAAAGAAAGATAGATTGAAATACAAAATGAAACAATTAATTTAAAACCATATAAACTACATTTATTTTAAAATTGGTTTATATTCAATTAGTTGGTTATAATTCATTTTATTTAATCGATCAAATTTATTGTGTTCACATTTGATTGATTTCATTTCCATATATTTTTATTCAATTGATTCATTTCAAATTCATTTACATTTATTACAAAACTTTTATCTTAATTAAGTATATGTTATAACCATTTATTATTGAGCTAATTAATTCTCTTTTTATTGTTCAATTCGTTATTCAATATATTATTTATAAATTCCCTTAACAAAATATCATTTTTGGACATCTTATTGCTCACATTTATATTGTATATTATTCAATTACCTATCCTCATTAACATTTAACTTTTCTAGGTAACTTATATTAATGTTTATGAGTGTAATTAAATATTATACAAATTTTCCTTTTATTTACAACATTTATATCAAGCAAAATCCCAGTTTGAACGTTTTTATTACCTAAATTTCTCTTGTATAACCTTCAAATTTCATTACATAAACATTTTAAATTATTAAATAATTCAGGTAAGTTATACATGTTTATTAGAATGCAATTGTATATTCTACAAATAAATTTTATCCTAGTTCAACCGTTTCAAATTATTATAAATTCCAATTTAAATTTTAAACACTTCAAATATTTCAAATTTTTTGATTTATTTCAGAAATTTAAAACTCTAACTTAACACAGAATTTATGAATTAAATTTCTGGTTTCACTTCAAACCATTTTGAAATAATATATATATATATATATATATATATATATATACACACACACACATATATTTTTATACATCAAATTATACTCAAAATTTCAAATCAAATTCATTTTCCAAAACAAAAGTGTAGCAAGGCTACTAAGTGGTCTCTCTACTCTGAGACTCGAAAATGAATGTCGATGATGCTGCAGTCATCACCGAAATTATTTTCCAGTGACAATTGAGGAGAGTACAACATACTTCCTAAAAAAATTCTTTGGAAACAATTTCCATTCGAAGATACTTTCAAATAATATATTCCAAAACTTTAAAAACCAAATTTTCTTGAAAATACCGGAAATTGAATCATCAAATTCTTAATTTAATTTAATTTCAATTCCAAATCAATTTATAACCCATGTTTTATAACTTCATTTATTTATATCGTGTTGCAATATTCAATGGTTTACAAAACAATAAATGAAAATCAAATATTACCATTTCTAACGACCAATCCATTTAACTATTAAATTTCAGAAAATTATACTTTTATATATAATATAATCATGCACAAAATTATTTCATTTACAAATTTGAAAACAACATTGTGTCAATTTGCTCTATTCAAGTGTTTTGGAATTCCTATCGATAGCGTTGATCAGACGAATCGATCGAAACCCAAAATTCAATCTTAACAACTCAAACAACACATTATAATATATTTTTATATTAATTACAAATACACTCCCTCACTCAATGATTCAAGAATGGATTCTAGAACAAGGATAGAGATCCAAATTTAAAGGAACCCTAATCAAATAGAATTCTAACAAGAAGATAAGCTCGATACGAAGATAAGATGATTAAAAACAAAAGAGAAAGGATGGCTGGACTGATATAAATCGCGGGCGACCATAACCGGATCAACCGTGACTTCAAGAGTAAGATCGATGCAGAATTCTGAGGCAAATCGACATTTGATCACAAGAGAATTACCCTGGTTGTCTACTAGAGAAACATTCGGGCATAGCAAGAGATAGCGGCATCTAAACTGAGGATACATAAATCTCCGTTGAATCAAAGCATGTTGTAAAGAAGTTTCACCCCTGTACAAATCATTCTAAGATTTGCGGGACCGCCGATTCATTATAGAGATCACACTACACCAAAACAGGCAAATTCTAACATTTATAAGTGTTACAAATAATTTCAGTAACACTTTTTAAGTGTTACTAATGGACTGTGAGGAATGGAGCGGCCAAATTTGTAACACTTATAAGTGTTACAAACATACGTATTACTAACACTTATAAGTGTTGGTACCTAAATATACGGTAACACTTACAAGTGTTGGGAACGAAATATACGATAACACTTATAAGTGTTGGTACAGAAATATACGGTAACACTTATATGTGTTGGTAACGAAATATACGGTAACGCTTATAAGTGTTGGAAAATGATTATTTAGTAACATACATACATATATATATATGTATGTATATATATATATATATATGTATATATATATATATATATATATATATATAACTTAAACGCAATGTTTAAATATAAACACTCTGCAAATAATGATTTCCATATCACAAATAATTCATCATACATATTCAATGCAAAGTTTAAACGCTCTGCAAATGTAGTATAATATATCGTAAACAATTCTTTACATATCTAAAATACCACAATGTCATATATTCAGATATTATTACAACATAAGCTTCAATTTTTTTTTTCAAAATACATGTTAATCGCAGTGCTAAACAGCCAGAACTTCAACATCGTATACTCGCACCTCTGCAAACCATTCCCATACTTCGACTGCAGTCACCCAACCACCTCCATAAAACTATGCACATCAACATCTGCTCCACTCCCCTGCTGTCTAGCTACAACTCTCTGCACATACAAGCACCTGATCAACAGAGATCAACTGCATCCCCTTTCGCTACATAATTGCAACAGAACTACTGCCTTGTCATCAACATTCCGACATCTCCTACATTCCTCAACCATCCACTTCATTTTCACTGGTACCATCCCTGTTTCGCAATTGTCTCACCTCTGCTTTCATTACTCTCACACAACCCACTTGCACCATTTCTACAAACTCACAGTTGCACACAGTCATTACCATCCTCTTACTTCTGCCCACTACCACTCCTTAAACCACCATCAACACTACAACTTCAATTCCCTGCCACTTCAACCACAAACCACAAATTCTCAACTGTCCCGTTCAACATCACAAGAATAGCATTCCTCCTCCAATCTCTGACAACACCATATCCTTCCTCCTCAAAACTTCAAGCCAACCATCACTACAAAACTTTCAGGCACCCTATTGCCTCGATACATACAAAAAAAACATCACCATACTTCACAGTTCAATACCACCACTCCAAACAGTACCATTCCTCCTTACATCTGCCACCTCAAACAATACTTCAGCCACCAACAAACCATCCAGACAATCCCTTCACTTGAATAGATACAAAAACAAATATTACCAAATATTACCCAATCGTTTCAACTTTCCCACATGTCCCTTTAATTTTCTCCCTTGAACTAATAATTTCCCACACCCAAATTCTGTATCCATCAAAGACATGCATATATTTATATTTAAGTAAAGCACAATGTGATAGAGAAATCTTGTCCATTACTTCCAACCTACAAATCTTTTAAAGTATGAATGTTTAACTTTTTATTTTAATTTTAAATTTTAAGTACATAATCATATTGAGTCATTTAAAGTAATTTAACTAACTTTTAGTTTTAATGAATTAGAACCTTCTTAATTACAATTTATAAAATTGAAATTCTAGAGTTTTAACTTTCCTTACTCTGAAGTTTTCATATTGAACTTATGATTTTGTATATTCAAATTGAAAGTTAATTTTTCAAGTCAAGAAAAATCATAAAAATTAGAAAGATGGAAATAAAAACATAATAGGCCACGTCAAAGGGCTGATTTCTCTTTTGAATGTTAGTAATAGAAAAGCTTACTTCGTTGAACATAGTTTATATTTAAAGTATCTAGCAAATATTTGTTGAGTTTTTAAATAAATTTGAAGTCGTTTGCTAGTGAAAGAGATATTTTCAACAAATTTGATTTTCTTAACATAAACTGAACTTATCATAATAACATTGTTATAAAGAAGTTTTCAATATTTGATGAAAGTTGTTGATTGAAATACATTCACAATATTTGAAAACACAATTACAGAAATATGACCAATATAGATCCTACCATACATGGTCACAAACACTATAACCTGCTAGTGAAATTTTATATTATAAAATTATATATATAAAGGCAACAACTTGAAATTAGATACTTATAATGGAAACTGGTTGGAATAAAAGTTAAACAAATAACAGGGCATTAGAAAAATAACTTATTGAGCATGTCATATTCTTTCAGAAAAAAGTATTAAAGTTAACAATACAATAGACTTCCATACCTTAGGTACAATGTGAAAAGAAAAGGAGATCCTTCTATAAGCTTCCTTTCTCCACTTTGATTCATCCGCCCAGAATTTTACCTAATACATGCAAATATAGCTACATGAATCATCATTTCTAGTTATAAAAATGCTAGAAAGTATTTCATAGCCAAACGCAGATATGACATATAGCTAATAAACTATTTAGAACTTAGACCCTTGCTGCTCTGATTTATTTGGCATCATAAACATTAATTTTTCACTACTTTCTATTTCTCTATTAAATATGCACACTCAGACTGCAAACTATGCACTCAGATTTCTGTAAGCGCATAATGAAATATGATGCTCCAAAACCTTTTCCTTCCACTACTCTTATCATCTTGACATGCTTTTCTTTTATTTACAATCACAGTATAGCTATGAAAAGAGTACGGTGCACTATAAAGTTATCTTTCACTATAAAATCCTGCTTTTATTAACAGGCTAAGCCGTCAAGTTCGACGTCTATTATATCGAACTCTCCTTTTAGAAGAATATTTTCTATGTGCCAGCACATACTATTCCCACACACCTGCATTGTTTGTTGTTGTGTGATACTAAAGAGCGGGTTGTTATTTCCAATTTAGTTGGCAGTTTTTTTTTGTTCTGAAGTTTTTTGTAATTTTCTAGAAACCATTTAAAAGCAATGCAGAAAGATATGGAAATTTTGGGAGAGAGAACTGGTTATATAGCAAGTCCCAAAACAGCAAAGCAACCTATCATTATCAATAAAAACTACTATGACCCCAGAGGTCCATGCCATGACCAAGTAAATAACTTCAATACTAGTGCATTTGGTACCAATGTTAAATAGCCAATTTTAAATAATTAACGTGGTTTTCTTTTAATTGGTTTGTTACTCTTACTCGGAACAACTATTAAGCCCAAACACGTGTTTGGTAAAAAGAACTTTAGAAAATGACTAATCATAGTTTAAAGACTTACTGGGGAATTTGAAACTCTACTGAGTTTTTTCTAGAAGAAATAAATAATCTTACTCGAATATTTAGAACTCTAGTAAATGTTTGGTACCAAATAGCTGAATTTAGTTGGTCAGTAGGAAAGACATTTTCATTCAAAAAAAAACTGATCCAACCTATGAATTAACAATAATACATTCCGGATTTGAACTTTTAAACAAATTAAAAGATAATGCTCGAATTCAGAAACTAATACTGTTTACAGAAAATATAAATGAATCAAGAAACTAATACCTTTTGGATTCAATCTAGCTTAGCAAGTATTAACAACCCAGCTTAGTATTTGTAGCACCTATTGTCCTTGTAGGCAGTTCCCACCCTGTCACGCTGCTACTTGTTTGTTGCAGACACAGGTTGCAATTTTTTTCCCAGCTTGAGACTATACATCCCCAGTTGCAAAATTCATACTAAGCTGGATAGCAAAGCTGCAACCTTAGAATGAAGTGAAAACAAATAAATAGAAGGAAAGTTAGTACAACCAACAAAAATGCTGAAAAAATTAAAAAATTACCTGTCGGATGTTGAATGCAAATAAAATTGAACTTCATTTGAATTTCAATAATTCGTATACGTTAACAAAGAAAGAAAGGGACATATACACTTTCATAGTTATTCAATGATAATAATAAAATAGGTAACTGCTATTAAATAACTGTACTTAATTGAGAAAAATACTAAATAAGAAAAATCAAAAGTTCGGATGTTGAATGCAAATAACTGTGGATTTCAACGAACCCACAACCTCTGGAATCGCCTCCTTACCACTGACCGGCCACCTTCAATCCACGAATTTGCTGCTGTGGATTTCAATAGATTACAACTGTGATTTTGCATTTCCTGGTTATAAAAACGAAAATATAACTGTTCCCACTCGCTTGTCTACCTAATATCTTGCCATAGCTCTTTTATCCCTATTTCGAGTAGGACATCAGTGATGAATTTCAAAAAAAACAGAGAACTATACAACGCATATACATATTCTTACAAAGACTATGTCCGTGTCATGAGAGTAGGTACAAACAATTAATCTGAGAATTAAGCTAATATCAGTGCATGCACTGCTACTGATGGTAATAGAGCATATCTGGAAAGAATGCAAAACACGAGCAAATAAGAGACATGAGTTCAACTTACTTTTCCGCAATGGAACAAATTTTTGCACTAAGCTCTTCTTTGAATTCTTGATCGCTTACTTCCAAATAATCAATTAGATCTTTCGTTAGCTGCTTCACATTTGTGTCACTAACTAAAAGAAAAACAAGTTCGAGGGCTCTTTTACGTATTGATGCATCAGGGTCTTGAAATATGTAAGAAATGGTTTATCATTGCTAATAAGCCTTGGAAGAACAGTTTAGATGATAATTAGTGGACGTCAAGCATAATTTGTCAGAAAAAAGTCAAGGACAGTGGAAAGTTTAGCTTTACAAGCACATAACACACCCATTAGTATAATCTATTAAATCCAAAGTTTGAATTGTTTAAACAGGAAAGTTATTCTCAAATCCATAGTTCAGCTTTACAAGCACATAACACACCCTTTACCTTTAGTATAATCTATTAACCCCATAGCTTGCCACCATATACAACACACCAAATAATTGACCCCACATCTGCCCATCACTTGCCTTACCACTTCACTCCTCTACATTTCAAACTTCAACCAGTCCTCTCTGTCAACATTCTGCTTTCCACATTTTCATTGTGAATATCTGCACAAACCATCTGAGTTTCAATCATTGAACTACTACAACAACTTCCCACTGCCACACCACTAACCATCATCCATTACACAACCTCCCACAACCTTTGATTCGAACGCTTCGACCATCTCCTTCTCACAGCAAATCGAACAACCTTATACATCAACCACCAAGCATAGAGCTGCCGCAAACCTGAATTCATCAAACTAACAGCACTTCACCCCAGTCTTGCCATTCTTCGTTCAAACTATAAATATCCCAACAGCCACACCAGAAAAAAAATTCTCTTCAATACATACATACCTCTGCTCTATCGTCCACCGTTGACTGGCATTCACCATTCCATTCACTGTCTTCCATCCAACATTTCACCCATCTCTGCAGTACATACTGCTACGAACCAGACATCTCCTCTGCCAATTACAAAATTGCCAGAAGCCGCAATAGCCACTGTTGCACAAATTCATTGCCTGCACCACCATATTACTGTCATAAAAAACTCAAACAACTTTGTTCATCACAATTTTTACATCATCCACTCTACAGCATATCAACAAAGCCTTTCCTATTCACAGTGTATTGCCTGTCATACACTCACAACCTCTCAGTTCACCATTACATTCCTCGTCATCAACCATAAACTCCCTGCTTCCCTCTGCCATCGCTGCAATCGCCTGCCCTGACACCGAAACCACTTCGAACCACCCTCCACGAAACCCACCAGACCACCGCGACTTCAGCAATTCCACACGCTATCATCACGAAACCACGCGACCTCTCGAAAATACCCTTCAACAACAAACAACGAGACAATCATCACAACCTTGCCTCAACGAACACATCGACCTTCCATACGAACCACCTCGCGCCATCAAATCGAGCAACGCCTGAAAACCATCGCCAATAATCCCAAATCGAGAACCAACCTGCCATCATCGAAGTGGTTGAAGTCGGCATCGATGTTGAAGTGGTTGAAGACGACATTGACTTTGTTGAGCAGAAGAAAACCCTAAACTGAATTAAAAGTTACGCGGCCGAAATGTGATTGGAAATGGTTAAGCGTGAGGAAAAAGCATCTACACATAAATTACATAAAACTCCCCTTGTTAATAAATTATTTACGAATTTACCAACTGTTGTAACACTTATTTGTGTTGCGAAGTTTATTTTAAAGATTATTTATTTTTACTAACACTTTTCTAGTTATTCTAACACTTTTCAACTGTTGGTAGTTTGTAACATTTATAAGTGTTATAAATTGACAAATATAAAATGTTGCAAAACTACTTATTTGGTGTAGTGTCAACCGAAGTGGAGCTATGGGATGCTTCAGAATCAAGAAGAATACGAACAGGAAGAGATAAGGGTTATTTCAGAATGAAAGGGAAAGTTCCCAAATTCACAGGAAACCGAATCAAAGAGGAAGAGATTCAAGCTCGAACAAAGGTGATTCTGTAGTTAGATCTACAACATATGCTAAGTTTTGCCTAAAACCAGAGCTCTGATACCAACTATAACGACCCGGTATTTCGAACCATTCGCATCCGCACATGTCAGACTTGAATTGCTCAAAACATCAGATTGTTAATTTATATTTGGCAAAACTCAGCATATATAGTAAATAAATAAATCACAGAATCATAGACACAGAGTAATGTAACAATAAGCAGCGGAATAGATGAATAGTAGTTCATGAAGCTACTATATAAACAACAGAGTTTGAAATAAAATACAATAGAACATCTCAAATACAATGTAGTCTCGAATACAAACAGGTGATAAGTCTGAATAAAACCACTAGATAGCTGAAAGCTGAATAGATACAGATGGATCTCCAAGTGAAGCTCCAACTCCAAAGGTGAGTCTCAAATGCTGTGACACTCAGTCTGACCCGAGCATAAAGAAAAATACAAAACACTCGAGTCAGGATTAACATTCTTATATTAATAAATTCAACTCAAGTGAAATGTCAACTGAAATATAAGTAACTTAAAAGATTTTTGGGATTTCCATCCTCTAAGGATCCGTGGAACTATCTACTATGTAGTAATATACGCTATTATAATATGTCTATAGTAAAGTAAAAGTATTAAAATAGCGTTACGGTGTTACCCATATCCCCCTTAACACATTTTATATATTCCCGTAGTCTATATAATGCCGTACGCTCCTCCGTAAATTGGAGGTTTACCCAGAGGACATCACATAGGTACGGTACAAAACAAACTCGTAGAAGGCGCGCTAGGGCATGTAAACACGGCACTCGAGGCAATGCCAGGGTAGATATACCATTTGCACTCCCAGACTGGTGGCAACGCATAGCAGCTACTACCGCCCACCTCGTGACACACTCCCAAACCAAAGGGTGCACCCAATCAAATCACAAAAGAAATAGAATGGTATCGAAGAAATGTGCCCGATCGGAGGAATGACCTCACTTGGCCCGGTATAGCTCCTGTTTTAGCCACATCAAGCTGACTCACGGGAGTCAGGGCTACGTAAATACCATATAGAATCATCACCAAACCATCCTACTTTATTTTGAAATCTCCACCACGTACATAGTTGTTAAAGTGGTTTTCGATATTGGCAGATAGTATGACAATATCCGATCCCGGTCTCTTTAACAACCAAACGCTTATTTCACACCGTAGTCATTTCATTTCAAATAGTTCATACTTCATATCGAAATATCATATTCATTTCAAAACCATATCAATTCGTTATCAATATTAACTTTAAATAATATTCATTCCAGAATGTAACACTTTCAAAATTTATAACTGTAACAACCCGATATTTTCAGCCATTTGCATCCGCACATGTCGGACTTGAATTGCTCAAAATACCGCATTGTAAATAAATTTGGAGCAAACGAAATACAATCACAGAATCACAGACACAGAACACATCAGAATAACTCGCAGCGGAAATTAAATACCATGGTAGTTCATGAAGCTACTATAACAAACACTCAAAATATAATACATAATATCAGTCTAAAACATATACAATAGAAATCTCCAAAAACATAGAAGTTTATAAATACCAGAACTGAGATAGAACAACTGAAACTGAAATGGATAGATAACTAGATAAGCAGAATCTCCAGCGATTCCTAGCTCCAGAAAAGAAATCCAAAGCTAAGCTGTAAATACTCAGGCTGACCCGAGCGTAAAGTAAAACACAAAACACTCGAGTCAGGACAATATATACTTATATAATGTAAACCAACTCAAGTGAACTGTAGCAGTAATACACAATAACTTAAAGGATGCTTGGGACCGCCCATCCTCTAAGGATCAGTTAAACCATAAGTTTAAATACATCCATGGTTAAAATTTCAAAATAGTAATTTATGTTTGAAATCAAATATCATTTCAAAATTCAATATCATTCAAAAAAATCCATTTCAAAATGTCACAATATCATATCTTTTCAAAACTACATTCATTTTATTTAAAATACCATTTCAACACACATTTCAAAATAGTTTATGTTTCAAACAAATTACTTCATTTTAAATCATTAAAATGAAGTTATTATATTTTCAAAATTTAAATCTTTCAAAGTCCATTTATTTACTTAAACTTATCAAAACAATGAAAATTCACCTTTCGCAGCATTTGGAAAATGCTATAGAAAGTTACTTTCAAAACAGTTCTATTTTACAAAAGGCAGCATTAAAATACTGTAATAGGGTTACATTAGTTCAAATAAAACCTTAGTTAAATTCCACAATTATAGCACTTACAAAGTGCTATAATATTCCTTTATTAAAATTTAGCCATTTGGTTCATTTATATCAACTACAACATTTATAATTGCTGTAATATCCTTTACCTTAGAAATAATAGCATTTTAGAAATGCTGTTAATTAAAATTCAGGGTTTTCAATATAGTGTCACAAGCAATTTTATTTTTATATAAATCATTTTCAACTTATAAAATCATAATTTCTCACTTTTAAAACAATCATTTAAATGCCCGTATATTCATGATTTTATAAAGTTAAATTTCTATTCAAAAGTCAATATTTTATAATAATTCACATATTAAATTCACACATTAAATTTCAATTCTTTATAATTAAATTTTAACTTAACACTTAAGTTTAAATCTCCAATATAACTTATTTTCATTTTATTTACTTACCTTCAAAAATTCACTTTTAAACAAAATTCATAAATTTAAAAAAAAAATTCAACTTAATATTCATTCATTTCACATTTTTAACTTTATTCAAAAATCATTAATATATATTATAAAATCAATTTAAATTCATTTTAATTCCAAATATAATAAATTTATCATATTTCATATTAAATTTAAATTCCATTTCATCACCAAATTAGAATTTCCAAAATAACTTACATTTCAAATTTCCAACTTTACCATTTATTTATTTCACTTATAAATTCTCAGAAAATCAAAATACTTTACAAAAATCATTTTTAATTAAGTTGAAATCAAAATATTATAGTACTTACATTTCTAGAATAATTTAAAATTTTTAGAAAACATATTTTAACCACGGGCCTGTAAATCATTTTCTAGCCTAGGTAAAGTAATACGGATACTATATCTTTTCAATCAGTAATTACAAAAAAAAATCCGGGTTTGATCATTTCAAACCCGCAATCCCAAGTAAGAATGAAATGAAAACCGCTCAGGCCTATCATTTCAGCCTATAACGATTTCCCCTATTCTAAAGTCCGTTCGGGTATGTATCATTTCAACCCATAGTGATTCTAATCTATAGGGAACTTGTAGTGTGATAAACTGATATAAATAACAAATAGCATGATATAATAGTAACATATGGTATAACAGGTGTAAATACAGGTGTGAACATCATATGAATATAATATGGCAGTTATAACAGGATGATGTAAATTACAGATTCAAATGGTGTCAGTTTACTAGTTATATAAGTACACATCGTCTGGTGAGAATTACTCACTTGTATAAGTTGGAGATGACAACCAATTGCACAAACAAGGAACTTCAAAGGGCACAATAACACGACAATGATTTGAGAGTGGGAGAGCCAAAGCTAATTTCCTTGTTAAATATCAAACAAAACAAATACAAACATGAATTACAAACCGAAATATTACAAAACAATGCTAGAAATAACTACCCAATTCAAAGCTAGAGCTTTTGCACTTGCATTCAACATCATATGCTTCAGCCATAGGCTGGAAAAGCACTATTATGGGATGGTTTTAGATCAGGTTTGGATCAGGTTAAAGCCATATAGGGGTCGGCCATAGCAATATAAGGAGGAGATGAAGGATATGTGCTTGAATTTCAAAACAAGGCAACTACAAGTGGTTTCTATGCCACAAATGGTTCGACCCTATGCAACATGGGCACGACCAGGCCTGTAGTGGACTGGAGAATGGTGTGGCAGTGGCTTTGGGTCAGGTAGGTGCTCGTGGAAGTGATGCAAGAGGCGGCCAAGGTGGTGGTTGGAGTGGGGAAGGCAATAGGTGCTAGGCTATAGGGTTTTAGGTGGATGTTTGCTCAATTTTTGGTGGATCTACATCATATATGGCCATGGCTATGGATGGTCAGTGGGCTGGAGAAGATGGTGGCCTGATGTGGTGGTGGTGGAGGCAGCCATGGTGATGGAGGAGCAAGGCCAAGCTACCTAAAGTTGAAGGCAAGTGCAAAAATCATAAGAAACAAGAAGAAAAAGAGTAGAAAAGAAGAAGAAGTTTACCAAATTTTTGTTCAGGTGTGGAGGCCGAAAATTTTGGAGTAAGAAGCTATTTTTTTACGTGAAAATGGAAGGAAGTAATCAGCTGAAGAAAATGATAAGGTCAGCCAATAGTAAATGCAAGTGTTAGTTAGAAAATGAAAAGGCAAGAATACAAAAAGACTAGGAATAACAAAAGTCACAAACTCTTCATATTTCCATATTTTCTTTTTATAAGTTTAAATATCTGAAAATACATATAATTTCAGTTAAAATTCGAAAATATAACAAATATACAAAATATAAATAAATAAATATTAATTATATATGATTAAAATAAGAAAATAGTACAAAATGAAAACTAGTCTAGAAAATTTGAAAATAAACAGGATAAACTTTGGAAGATTTATACGGACTTAGAAAATATTTATAAATAAAGATAATAACATAAAATAAAAATGCATTCACAAAAATAAATAAATAAATTTTAATTAAATATAATTTAAATGAAGAAAATAGTAGAAAAATAGAAACTAGCCTTTTAAAAATAGGAAATAAATGCAAAATTTTTATTATCACTTTAAAAATATTAAAAGACAGCAATATACATAAAGTAACATATT
This sequence comes from Allium fistulosum, assembly GCA_030737815.1. Taxonomy (NCBI): domain Eukaryota; kingdom Viridiplantae; phylum Streptophyta; class Magnoliopsida; order Asparagales; family Amaryllidaceae; genus Allium; species Allium fistulosum. The sequence continues at coordinate 1,184,473,462 of CM060903.1, forward strand.
AACACATATTAAAATAAAATATGACAAAGAAAATGTAATTTATATAATTTAAAATAGACAAAATTGTTAAATAAATCAAATTGCACTCAAAATTGAAATGTACATAACTTTTACAATTCAAATCCGTTTTCAATGAAAAAAAGCAGTATTCAAGTTATTGAATCTATTTTCATAATAAAAGATAAAATTTAAGAATTTAAATATTTAAATTTAAGGTTTAAAAATCAAAGTTTGACCAGAAATCCCTTTTTAAGGAAAATGTTCAATTTATACCAGTTTGAAATTAAAATTCACATAATAATCAACTTTTATATTTAAAAATGAAATGTTTGAAATAAAACAAGTTTAAAATAATTTCAAAATAAAATAAAGTCAAATTTTAAAAATATAGGCCAAAAATCTAGGGTTGTTACAATAACACTTTCGAAATCATAACGCTTTCGAAATCATAACGCTTTAACACTTTGAAATCATAACACTTTCCCCTAAACAGTTTAAATGTTGAAGATAATATATATTAAAATACTTTATAAATTAAAATAGTTTATATATATATAATAAAATACTTATATAATAAAATTAGTGTGACGACCCGGAATTTTTGAGCGGTTGAAATTGGATATTTAATTTATTTTAAATATTCAAAAGTAAATTATTAACTAGAATTTTAAATATCAACATTTATTGGATAATTCAATTATTGAATTAAACAATTTAAAATTTGGAAAAAAATGTTGAATCTGAAATTTTAAGCTTGATAAAAATAATTTGAAAGCTCATAAAATTTATATTTATAATACTGAAGATATTACAACTGTTAAAATTGGAATTCGGAAGTAATTTGTTCAGTTTTAAAAATATATCGTTTAAATTGAATTTAAAAATAGCCTTCTGAGGCACAGTCTCGGAATTTGACGAAACCAGTTCCATTGAATCCGCAATATTGTGTTATTATCAGATTTCAATTTCGTAGGAATTGGAGCTGTTGTGTGGATGCACGATATATTCACGTTGACTTTGTTTTGAAATGAATTTAAATTTAAATAAACTATATTTATTCTCCTTACCGACAACACGTACATCACGCCGCCGATATGTCTCCTTCGTACCCATTTCTTTCCCTTTTCCTCTTTTCAAAATCGCGTTATCTTCTTTAGTAAGCTTCTACATTTAATAAATAATAAAAAGAAGATATTTGATCGTTCAGAAAGTTAAGCCCTACCTTATGTAATACGCCCTTCCATTCCAGCTTATAACAGCACCTTATCCCCTTCGATTCGAAAACGAAATGGCCGAAGCCTATTCACAATCAATCCTCTTTTTCAAATTAATACATAAACCCAGATTTTTGAACGAATCAAAGTCGAAATTTAATTCAAATTAAATCTTGGCCGCCTCTAGTACGAAATCAATCCCCTTCCTTTCACCGCTGTTCGAGTTGATGTCTTCCATCTTCGTTCGAATCGGAAGGGGGCAGGTCACGATTTCAAGTCGCGACGAGTTCAATGCATAACTGTGCCGCGCGTTCGCGTACACGGAGGGGATCACGAGCTTCGTTCGAGAGAGACACGAGGTGGTTCGAGCGATGGGGTTCGCGATGTAGGGTTCGATTTTGTACGGTAGGGGGACGTCGAGACTAAGGCTCGGCGGCAAGGTCGATTCGACCTGGGTGACTTGCGACTGGCAGAGGGAGGGCGACCGTGTTCGAATATTGGGCGTGAATGAAATCGTGATGGCTAGGGCACGAAGCAGAGAGACTCGCGATGGGTCTGGCGATGTAGGGAGGCGCGAATTCCAGATCGCGTGCGACGTTTCGGGGAGGGGGAGCGAGCAGTATTCTGGCGACAAAATGAATTCCGGTCGACTTTATTGTCGTGAGGTATGTTCAGGAAATAAATTATATATATAACCCAGTTTTGGTATATACAGTAAGTATTAGGCAACTTGTTTTGAAAATTTAATCTGATATATCCATAGATTAAGAAAAATTATTGGTTTAATTCAATTAAAATTATTAGTAAATTAAGTTGTTAAGTGGTAGTAAATTGTGTAGTTAATTCGAGTGTTAATAAAATCATTAGTTAATTAAATTAAATTTAGCAAACGAAAATTGTTTGTTCGATTTATTCGAATATTACTAAAACCCTATAATGTCTTTACAAGGTCAAAATCTAAAAGAAAACAAGTCGGGATTTGGATGGGAATTGCAAAAATCAAAGGTGAGTTAATCTCACTCAGTTTAATTTTATTTAAATTTAATTGGTTAAATTTAAATATGGATGAATGATTGAATTGATTGATTTGATTGATATGGTATATAGTAGTATATACCAATATATATATATTGGCATATGTATATATTGGAGTTGTTGATATTCTCGCATAATAGCGGATGATATGTTATAAAACCCATATACCGCGATATTTCACTTTGAAGTGAAATTGATATTGTGCTAACATCTGTGGATGCAGGGAAACAGGTTGGAGGGATCCAACTGGATTCCTCAAAATATTTAATTTTGTTTAAATATTCTGTGATATGTTTGTTGATATCCTGTGATGATTTATATTGGATAATCTGGTTGGATTGAATTTCCCAGTATAATGAGTTATCAAAAGAAATTGAATTGGATTTTTGGAAAGAAATAAAAGAGTAAAATTCAAGTTAAATAATTCTAGTGAATTCGAATAAATTAAATAAGGAATTGTAAAAGAAATAAAGAAATTTCTTAATTCGAACAAATATGGGGAAAGAGGATTTTGAGTTTAATAGGGAAGAAATAAATCTTTAACTAAAGTGATATTATCTAAAATATAAAAGGATTGATTTTATTGAATTTAAAGATTTAAATTAATTAAAATATTAATTTCAGAAGTTTGGAAATCCGAAATTTGTATTTTAGTTAAAAGGGTTTTAACTCATAATAAAGTAATAAAATATGAAAGTTAATGTATTTGAAATAATTGAAGTAAATAGGGAAATTTATTTCAAAGTGAAGAAAAATGGAAATCAATTGGAAATTGATTTAAGTGTTTAAAACTTGGATTTTTAAAAGAGAATGAGGTTTTAAAATCTATAAACTGGGTTTATGAAGTGAAATGAAATATCGGTGGATATTTTAAATATAAATTCAAGGTGGGAATTTATTGAGGAATGTAAATGTGTTTAAAAATAAATGGTGATTTATTTTTAAAAGATATGGAAGAAAGTGTATTCCCTGGATAGCCAAGTACGATTTCAAAGAAAATTCTTAAATATAAGTTAAAAGTTTTCATGTTGTTTAAGAAAGGGATGTTTAGAAATTTATTGTTTCTAATATTTAAATTCTAAAGTAAATATTTTCCAAATCTATTATCGTAATAATTATTTAAAGGGTGATTAGTATTTTATTTAAAAGTGGAAACTTAGTTTTATATTTTATAAAGTAACCTCATTTTAAATATTCACAAAGGTATTATTTTTAATTAAGTATTAAAGTAGTTTTCCAAATTTAAAGGTTAAAGTATATTTATTTTTGGTGTTTTTAAATTATTTAAAAATTAAGAGTATTTTGTACTTGGTGATTCAGTGGAAATAATTATTTGGGAAATGTATTCCGTAAGCGGAAACTGTTTGAAATTGTTTTCAAATGAGCTTTGAAAATTGGAAATATATCTTGGAAAGATATTTGGGCAAATAAATAATGTGGGAAATTATTTATTGTGTGATGGTTGCTTGTGGATGTTAATTGATAGTTAAATAACCGACTATCAATATTGGCCAAATGCGCTGATCGTTTCGAAGAGACCGGGATCGGGTTTCCGTATACCGGGATTCTAGGTCTGGAGACTCGAATACCACTTCGATTCGGTTTGTACGTTTCGTGTAACGTGTTCAGAGTCGAAGATGGAGCTGTGAAGTGCAAGGGCTAGTCGCTACTAATCCTGAGGATATTTCCAAAATGGATGTAGTAGGAATAGTGCCTTCGGTTCCGTTCGGACCCGGGACGGACTTGTATGGACGAATGCTTTCGTGACATCGTCAGGTGGACGATGGGCATTCTAAGGGATATGTTCTGAAAAAGGTATCGTTTAGCCTCGAGCCTCATCAACCGGGAATGACTGAAAATCAGGGGTTATGCAGCAAGGCTTCGTGGGTAGCACCCACTTGAGTGTAAAGTCATCCCTGTCTAGATGTCCCTTTTATTTCGGCTTAGTGGTGCGGTTGCTGATCCCAACCGTGGGGTGATTTTATTTGGAATTATCCAGTAAGAGATGATTCCGGTCTTGTGTTGCAGGGGAGCGGGCGTACTCCTCGGTACTGTGATCTAGGCCACGTACTGTGACAGGTGGTACCCCAGTGCCTAGTCATTCGTTGGAAATCCATTCTCCCTACGTGCCTTGTACGGTATTTGTTTGTATACCTAGTATGCTGGAATTTAATCATGTAACAATTTCAGCTATTTGAATAAGTATTTGTAAATAGACACTATTATAATATCAGAGGATTTTATAAAAAGTGTTTTAGCTATCGTAAGGTAAAAACCCGACATGTTTATTTGTGGCGTGGTCTTACGAGATGCTTTTGATTTCAAAGGATTTTGAAACTTTAATAATCAATTTGAGTGTGATTTTCTCACGCTGGTATTCCAGACTGACTCGGGTGTTGTTTATATAATGCTCGGGTCAGACCGAGATAAACAGGTTCAGATTGTAGCTGTGGAGCTCAGGAGACGAGCTGGATGGCGATACGTACTTCCGTATTTGTTTATTGTTCCGCTGTGTATTTGGATGTATATCATTGATGTGATGAACTCTGATGATGTATTCTGTAAATATATTGTATAAACAGATATATTTTTCTGTTTGAGTAAAGATCTGTTTTGTATATATTATATTTTATTCCGCTGCGATGTGAGATTCTGTTGTTGATTTTCTATTTCTTCTTCTTCTACCTCTTCTTCTTTAACACAAATGGTTCGATTTTCCGGGACTGGAAAGTCGGGTCGTTACAGTGGTATCAGAGCTTAGGTTGGCGATAACCTTGGCTCTGGTAGGAATTTTGAGAGTATTAATAGATATGAGCGCGTATTTGTTAGTGAATATAAAATGGTTTTATATTGTGTTGGTTGATTTATTGAGTGGCATATGAACCTTCGTCGGCACAGTCTGCGCAACTGTATCGAAGGGGTTTCTAAACACTCGAATAGAACAATTCGACACAATATTGTTTTGAAACGGGTAGATGAAATAATTTTACCCGAAAAAAATGTATTTTGATATAAAAGAAATATTTCTTTAAATTATTATATATTTGGATGTTTGGATGAAAATATTCTGACAAATTAAAATTGGAAAAAATATGGTAAGATTGTAAAATCAGAATGATTTACTTAACCAATGGAAATTTGTATAAATATAAAATTGTACAAATGAATTATAGTTAAAATTTGATTTAATCAAAATGGTAAATTTAAACCCTGGATATTTGGAAGTGTTTTCAAAGTGTTTTGAAGATAAACACTAGCATTATTATTTTGGAAAGTATTTCTGGAAGGAAAATTGTTTCAAATAAATTTTTGAAAGGGATATAGCAATAAATTCATTTCAGTTGCTGGAAATAATTCGGAGGATGACGGCCGCATCTTCAGAATTTATTTTCGAACTCCTGAGTGACGAATTGCTGCCAAATTGATTTATTCAGAAAAGCTAGTTGTTTTTGAAATTTCCAAAGGAAATTTGTTTTGTTTTTGAAATTTCAAATGAAATTTGTAGGGAATAAAAATCCAGAATTGGTTTAAAAACGTGAGAAGTGTGATTTTGGAATAAGTGGAGATTTCAAAATGATTTGAAACTAAAAGCCGGGTACATAAGAATTCTAAATCTTTATTTGAATCAGATGGAGAAATAAAATTAAGTTGAGACAAATGAGCTTAAACTAAGTTTAATTTTGAGTTGGATTTGAAGCAAACTGAGAAAAATAAATCCAGTTGTATTTGGATTGTTGGAATCGAATTGAAATAAATTGTGATGGAAATGATATTAAGAGAATAATATGATTTGACTGAAGTTAAGTTAAATAAAATTAAATTGTAATGAAATTCAGTTGAATTATAAATAATATTGAGTGAAATTTAAATCCTTACATTAACAAGTAAGAGTAAGATGAATAAGAGATGTGCAGTTTGGAATAGAGATTTGGGTTAAACTAAATTTAGCTTGGATAATGGTAAAGGAATTAAATTTATTGGAAAATTAAATTAATTATGGCTTGAATGGGAAGTTATAGCTAAGTAAATAAATTTGTTTGGTATTTTGGGAATGAATAAGATCCAGTACTTGAATTATAAACCTGAGGAGATTAACTGAAGTGATTTTGTAAGGATAAAAATCAAATATTGTATTGGTTAAAATGGAAGTAAACTAATTTGGAATAAATTAGTAAATCAAATATGTTAATGGAATTTGGATTTGATAATAAAAGCTGAAAGTATGAATGATCATTGGAATTGGAGTATATGAGTGATAATTTGAATTGTAAATAAAATTCAAGTAAGTAGGAATGATGTGAAATGGATTGATATCTATCAAATTCAAGTTAGAGATAAATTATTGGATATGAGTTGGAATTAATATTGGATTCAGTAAATATACCAGCTAAATTTTAAAATGGTATGGAGTTAAAAATAAATTGGAAATTTCCTTGTTAAAGATTAAATAAATTCACGGTGAATTGAATACGGAAATTGAAATTTAGAATGAATAAGTGAATGGACAAATTGAATGGATTAGTAAAGGTAATAGATTCGATCAAATGAAAATCAAGCCAAAGATTTAAATAAAAAAAAAAAAATTGTTTACAAGGAAACCATAACTTGAGTTTGGAAGTGAAATAGCTTAAGTTAACATTTGAATAAATGTTCAACTTAAGTAGAGAAATTTTGAAATGATTCCAAATAAAATAAAATGAATGTAAATATGAAATGCAAATTAAATTGAATTGAATAAATTGAAATGGATATGAATTCATTTCGCTTAAAAATGAATAGAATGGAGGAAAATGAATTGCAAACCATTGAATTGAATAGAAACGGTATGTGAATTGGTTGTAAGCGATTAAAATTGTATTAAAACCATATAAATTGCTTATGGAAATTATTTTAAGTACATTGCCTATGAAAACTATTGATTTGCTATTGGAATTTAATGGGATGTTAATAGAATTTTCTTATATTGTCACTTTATCAGTTTAAATGGAGTTAGTACAGGTTCAGGGAAGCCGTTTGGCTGCATTGTGGATTGCGTTGAATGATAAATAAATCATCGCTTGCTTTAAAAATGCTAAAAATAAAGGTACGCCTACGCCAAAAATTCAAAATAGGAAATATAAACTGTTTTGTTTCTTTTTCCGGCCTGAGGCCGATGTATATACATTTTTGTGCATCCTGCGATATCGCAGAAGTCTCTCCGTACAAGGGAGACTCTGCCAAAATTTCCCGGAAATTTTGGAAGTTAGAAAATTTTTGGAATTTTTGAAAATTTTCATTAACAATAAATGATTTAAATTTGTTAAGCAAATGAAATTGAAACTAGATATTGAAATCTAATTCAAATGTGAATGTAAGGTGAAGTGAAATCGAAGGAACTAAAGAAGTGAAGTTTGCGAATAAACTGTTAATTGAAATTTAAATTAATTAGTAAGTGCAACTAATTAAATATTCGGGTGAAAGCCAAATTGAAATCAAATGGAATTGTAAAGACAAGAGTAAATAGAAATGGATATGAACTTCAATAATGAAGTGAAAATAAGTATAAGCAGTATGTAGAATATTTGTTTTGAACTTAAGGAATATGGTGAGATTCTTAAGTAATTTGGTATTGAGGAAAGTTATTCTAGATGAATAATTGAATAACAATTAAAATTTGAAGTTGTGAAATGAGAAAATTGTGGATAAGTGAATGTAATCAAAATGAATGTGAATAAAAGAGAATTGATATAGTTGATAATCAATTGGGCTAATTACGTAAGGTGTACGTATATTATTTGTTCGCATAGCTATTTGATCCAGATTCGAACACAGAATTTCGAGATAGTTTTATCGATCCGAATTAGGATTTTTCACTCGATTTTCGACGGCGAACCTGGATATGGATTGTTGGTTGATTCTGGTAATTCTCTATCGTAGTTATGACTATGCAAGGAGAATGACGGTTTCCAATCAAGAAACCAGATCTGAGTCCGCACTAGGAAGTCGGGTGGACGATACTAGTTCGGAAGTGAGATTGTGTGATCGAGTGAGCGATCGAATGTGATATTGCGTACGGATGATATATGTGCATCGTACGAGCTTAAGTAAAACCAATATTGAAAATGTGTACAGATATGTGTAAGATGGTTTTGAAACTGTAATTTAATACTATTGCTTAGTAGGATATACATGTGTATAAAAGCAATGGATAAATTGGGATTTTTGATTTTTGAAGATAAAATTTAATGGCCCGACAAAAAGGTATGTATTTAAATTTCTATATGAAATTTGATTGGGTTTTTGATACAGCCACTTGGCTTTTTATTTTCTTTTTGGATATGGGAGGCCGTAGAGGCATTTTTGTAGTAGTACCGAGCTAGCCGCGCAAAGGAGACGCTGGCAAAATTTTTTGGAAAATTAGGGAGTTAGAAAAATTTTCAAGAAATTTTGAATAATTTAAATTTGAATTCGAATTTGAATTTGAATTTGAATTGTGAAATAAAATTGAGTTATTTGGAAACTATGGTTAAATGTGGACAGTTAGTTGAAGTGATAATCTTTAATAAAAGATTGGGATGATAAATTGATAAAACTGTTTTGTTTAGGGGAAATGAAACGGGAATTGGAACATTCCTCTAACTGGTAATTTCGGGGACGAAATTCTTTTAAGGGGGGAGGAATGTGACGACCCGGAATTTTTGAGCGGTTGAAATTGGATATTTAATTTATTTTAAATATTCAAAAGTAAATTATTAACTAGAATTTTAAATATCAACATTTATTGGATAATTCAATTATTGAATTAAACAATTTAAAATTTGGAAAAAAATGTTGAATCTGAAATTTTAAGCTTGATAAAAATAATTTGAAAGCTCATAAAATTTATATTTATAATACTGAAGATATTACAACTGTTAAAATTGGAATTCGGAAGTAATTTGTTCAGTTTTAAAAATATATCGTTTAAATTGAATTTAAAAATAGCCTTCTGAGGCACAGTCTCGGAATTTGACGAAACCAGTTCCATTGAATCCGTAATATTGTGTTATTATCAGATTTCAATTTCGTAGGAATTGGAGCTGTTGTGTGGATGCACGATATATTCACGTTGACTTTGTTTTGAAATGAATTTAAATTTAAATAAACTATATTTATTCTCCTTACCGACAACACGTACATCACGCCACCGATATGTCTCCTTCGTACCCATTTCTTTCCCTTTTCCTCTTTTCAAAATCGCGTTATCTTCTTTAGTAAGCTTCTACATTTAATAAATAATAAAAAGAAGATATTTGATCGTTCAGAAAGTTAAGCCCTACCTTATGTAATACGCCCTTCCATTCCAGCTTATAACAGCACCTTATCCCCTTCGATTCGAAAACGAAATGGCCGAAGCCTATTCACAATCAATCCTCTTTTTCAAATTAATACATAAACCCAGATTTTTGAACGAATCAAAGTCGAAATTTAATTCAAATTAAATCTTGGCCGCCTCTAGTACGAAATCAATCCCCTTCCTTTCACCGCTGTTCGAGTTGATGTCTTCCATCTTCGTTCGAATCGGAAGGGGGCAGGTCACAATTTCAAGTCGCGACGAGTTCAATGCATAACTGTGCCGCGCATTCGCGTACACGGAGGGGATCACGAGCTTCGTTCGAGAGAGACACGAGGTGGTTCGAGCGATGGGGTTCGCGATGTAGGGTTCGATTTTGTACGGTAGGGGGACGTCGAGACTAAGGCTCGGCGGCAAGGTCGATTCGACCTGGGTGACTTGCGACTGGCAGAGGGAGGGCGACCGTGTTCGAATATTGGGCGTGAATGAAATCGTGATGGCTAGGGCACGAAGCAGAGAGACTCGCGATGGGTCTGGCGATGTAGGGAGGCGCGAATTCCAGATCGCGTGCGACGTTTCGGGGAGGGGGAGCGAGCAGTATTCTGGCGACAAAATGAATTCCGGTCGACTTTATTGTCGTGAGGTATGTTCAGGAAATAAATTATATATATAACCCAGTTTTGGTATATACAATAAGTATTAGGCAACTTGTTTTGAAAATTTAATCTGATATATCCATAGATTAAGAAAAATTATTGGTTTAATTCAATTAAAATTATTAGTAAATTAAGTTGTTAAGTGGTAGTAAATTGTGTAGTTAATTCGAGTGTTAATAAAATCATTAGTTAATTAAATTAAATTTAGCAAACGAAAATTGTTTGTTCGATTTATTCGAATATTACTAAAACCCTATAATGTCTTTACAAGGTCAAAATCTAAAAGAAAACAAGTCGGGATTTGGATGGGAATTGCAAAAATCAAAGGTGAGTTAATCTCACTCAGTTTAATTTTATTTAAATTTAATTGGTTAAATTTAAATATGGATGAATGATTGAATTGATTGATTTGATTGATATGGTATATAGTAGTATATACCAATATATATATATATTGGCATATGTATATATTGGAGTTGTTGATATTCTCGCATAATAGCGGATGATATGTTATAAAACCCATATACCGCGATATTTCACTTTGAAGTGAAATTGATATTGTGCTAACATCTGTGGATGCAGGGAAACAGGTTGGAGGGATCCAACTGGATTCCTCAAAATATTTAATTTTGTTTAAATATTCTGTGATATGTTTGTTGATATCCTGTGATGATTTATATTGGATAATCTGGTTGGATTGAATTTCCCAGTATAATGAGTTATCAAAAGAAATTGAATTGGATTTTTGGAAAGAAATAAAAGAGTAAAATTCAAGTTAAATAATTCTAGTGAATTCGAATAAATTAAATAAGGAATTGTAAAAGAAATAAAGAAATTTCTTAATTCGAACAAATATGGGGAAAGAGGATTTTGAGTTTAATAGGGAAGAAATAAATCTTTAACTAAAGTGATATTATCTAAAATATAAAAGGATTGATTTTATTGAATTTAAAGATTTAAATTAATTAAAATATTAATTTCAGAAGTTTGGAAATCCGAAATTTGTATTTTAGTTAAAAGGGTTTTAACTCATAATAAAGTAATAAAATATGAAAGTTAATGTATTTGAAATAATTGAAGTAAATAGGGAAATTTATTTCAAAGTGAAGAAAAATGGAAATCAATTGGAAATTGATTTAAGTGTTTAAAACTTGGATTTTTAAAAGAGAATGAGGTTTTAAAATCTATAAACTGGGTTTATGAAGTGAAATGAAATATCGGTGGATATTTTAAATATAAATTCAAGGTGGGAATTTATTGAGGAATGTAAATGTGTTTAAAAATAAATGGTGATTTATTTTTAAAAGATATGGAAGAAAGTGTATTCCCTGGATAGCCAAGTACGATTTCAAAGAAAATTCTTAAATATAAGTTAAAAGTTTTCATGTTGTTTAAGAAAGGGATGTTTAGAAATTTATTGTTTCTAATATTTAAATTCTAAAGTAAATATTTTCCAAATCTATTATCGTAATAATTATTTAAAGGGTGATTAGTATTTTATTTAAAAGTGGAAACTTAGTTTTATATTTTATAAAGTAACCTCATTTTAAATATTCACAAAGGTATTATTTTTAATTAAGTATTAAAGTAGTTTTCCAAATTTAAAGGTTAAAGTATATTTATTTTTGGTGTTTTTAAATTATTTTAAAATTAAGAGTATTTTGTACTTGGTGATTCAGTGGAAATAATTATTTGGGAAATGTATTCCGTAAGCGGAAACTGTTTGAAATTGTTTTCAAATGAGTTTTGAAAATTGGAAATATATCTTGGAAAGATATTTGGGCAAATAAATAATGTGGGAAATTATTTATTGTGTGATGGTTGCTTGTGGATGTTAATTGATAGTTAAATAACCGACTATCAATATTGGCCAAATGCGCTGATCGTTTCGAAGAGACCGGGATCGGGTTTCCGTATACCGGGATTCTAGGTCTGGAGACTCGAATACCACTTCGATTCGGTTTGTACGTTTCGTGTAACGTGTTCAGAGTCGAAGATGGAGCTGTGAAGTGCAAGGGCTAGTCGCTACTAATCCTGAGGATATTTCCAAAATGGATGTAGTAGGAATAGTGCCTTCGGTTCCGTTCGGACCCGGGACGGACTTGTATGGACGAATGCTTTCGTGACATCGTCAGGTGGACGATGGGCATTCTAAGGGATATGTTCTGAAAAAGGTATCGTTTAGCCTCGAGCCTCATCAACCGGGAATGACTGAAAATCAGGGGTTATGCAGCAAGGCTTCGTGGGTAGCACCCACTTGAGTGTAAAGTCATCCCTGTCTAGATGTCCCTTTTATTTCGGCTTAGTGGTGCGGTTGCTGATCCCAACCGTGGGGTGATTTTATTTGGAATTATCCAGTAAGGGATGATTCCGGTCTTGTGTTGCAGGGGAGCGGGCGTACTCCTCGGTACTGTGATCTAGGCCACGTACTGTGACAGGTGGTACCCCAGTGCCTAGTCATTCGTTGGAAATCCATTCTCCCTACGTGCCTTGTACGGTATTTGTTTGTATACCTAGTATGCTGGAATTTAATCATGTAACAATTTCAGCTATTTGAATAAGTATTTGTAAATAGACACTATTATAATATCAGAGGATTTTATAAAAAGTGTTTTAGCTATCGTAAGGTAAAAACCCGACATGTTTATTTGTGGCGTGGTCTTACGAGATGCTTTTGATTTCAAAGGATTTTGAAACTTTAATAATCAATTTGAGTGTGATTTTCTCACGCTGGTATTCCAGACTGACTCGGGTGTTGTTTATATAATGCTCGGGTCAGACCGAGATAAACAGGTTCGGATTGTAGCTGTGGAGCTCAGGTGTAACGACCCAGAATTTCGAACGAATTAAATTGGAAATATTTAATTAATTTTAAATATTTGAACGATAATTTAATTTGAATCCCCGATATAACTTTGAAATTTGCGATTAAACTTTAAAATTTAATCGATTGAATGCTGAATAAAAATTTATATCTTCAATTTTAAGTTGAAGAAAATTATTTCGAAAGCTCTTAAAATTCGTATTGATAATACTGAAGATGATTGAAGCTTCAGAATTTAATTTCGAACTGTTTTGTTCAGTTTTGAAATGAATCGTTCGAACCGATATTTATAAAATAGTCATTTTTCAAACAGTCTCGGAATTCGACGAAACCAGTTCCATTGGATCCGTAATATTGAATTATTACCGGATTTCAAATTTCGTATTTTTCGGTGTTAATACGTGAGCACACGTTGAGTAAACGCCTTGAATTTTTATCGAGATTAGATTTAAAGTAAATTTAAAATTTATAAATTGGTCAACAACGTACCCACGTTCCACGCCTAATTTCACGCCTAATTTCACGAAGATAATCGTGCAGAAGCATGGCCACTCCTCGTTCAAAACATAACATAAAATTGAAGCCTTCTACTCGTTTTTCTCTGACTTTAAACTTTTCGTTCGCGAATTTAAATGGCGGGCGATTTTATATGGGGCAAATCCACGTCCTTCCTTCTCAAACAAAATTCAAATCGAATTTATGGAATCATGGCCGTCTTCTTCCTCTTTCAATAAATTCGCATAAACGAAATCGAAGTCGATTTCGACTTCGACGCTGAGGACTCGCATCACGGTAGCGGTGAGGGAAAGGGTAGCTGGCTCGATGTCTTGAGGCGACGGCATAGGAGGGACGAAGTCGCGATGCAAGTCGCACGATGGAATCTGGAGCTCGCGAGGTCGAGGTGACTCACGTAGGGGCGGTTCGTCGCTCGCGTATATGGGAGAGTAGGCGCGCGCGATCGATTCGCGTTGGCTGCAGCATTCAGGCGCGTGGGCGCAGTAGTGTGGAGGCGTTCGCCTTGGCACCGCGATTTGGGAGGGATGTCGCGATGAACTCGAGCGGTGGTGCTCGTGAATCTTGGGGGAAAATCGGCTGTGAGGTATGGAGTTTTAATAATTTCAGAATATGTGTATATTCATATACATAATTTGGAAAATGAAATTAGATGGAAAAAAAATATATATATAAATAAATAAATTATTTAGGAGATGGATTTGTTTAATATCAAATTTCTAGTTAAATAAATTTATTAAAAGAATTTGATATTGAAATAAAATCATTTGTTTAAATCAAATTGTTAGTAAATTGAATTTGCCAGATGGTTAGACAATTAGATTTATTAAAAGAAACCAGTTCATAACAAATCATTAGTTAATTAAGTTATTAAATGGTAAGTGATTTTTCACTTAGTCCAAATATTTTATTTTTAAAAGGAAATAGTACTAAGAGATGTAAAAAGAAAATCTGTTTTTAAAATTTTACAGTAAGCTAAGTTTTGGTTTGAAAAAGGAAGTTAGCTTAAAAATTTAATTATTTGAGTAAATAAAATCAAAACGGAATTTAATTGGTTGTTCGATTTATTCGAATATTGATAAATTGTAAATTTATTTATACAAGGTTAAATCAAGAAAATAAATTGGATGGAAATGGATGGCAAAATAAAGCTAAGGTGAGATCTTCTCACTCAGATTTAAATTTGAATTGCAGTTATTGATTGTTTGATATGATTGCTATGTTGATTGTGGTATTAGATATTTTAGGATATATCTATATATATAGCAGTATATACATATTGGCATATGTATATATTGGATTGATTGATTTCCCGCCTCGTATAGCGGATGAGACCCTATTGCGCCGTTAGTAAGCGGATTTATAAAAACCTATATACCACGATAATTCCGTACTGGAGCGGAATTGGTATTGTGCTAACGTCTTTGGATGCAGGGAAACAGGTTGGAGGGATCCAACTGGACCCCTCACATTGATTGATTTTATTTATACCGTGGTATAAATCTGTGAATGATTATATTGATGTTATTGATCATATCGATGTCTGGAAATTGATTGAAAGCTAAAAATTTAGCTGAATGGATGTTTGATATCATTGGATTCCAAAAATAAATGAAATTGGATTTTTGAAATCAAAATAGAAATTTTTAAGTAAATAAATTTTTAGAAATTGAATAAATTCGAAGAAAGGAATTTTAAAGTATAAAAAGTTAATTTTTATATTCTTATCGAATTAATTCCAGAATCAAGTGAAAACGTTAAATAAATGAATTTCGTATAATAGTGATTTTAAATTGAAGAATATTGATTAAAATTTGGATTTCTAAATAGTTGGAAAAAGATAAAGAGATTTATTTTCTTTAAGAAGAATTTGTTTAAAATGAAATAAGTTGGAAGTCCAATTATAAATTTAATTGGCAAATTGAAACAAGTTTAGAAAAATCAATATAAAATGATTTGGGATGGGAAATTAATTTAGAAATGAATATTGAAATTGATTTGGTATTGAAGTAAAATTAGAAATCAATTTGGGATTTGATTTTGGGGTTAAAAGTGAATATTTGGGAATGTGGATTTAAAAATGGAAATGATGTTAAAATGGGTTTATTTACAGTGTAAAGTTTAAAAGAACGATTTCTTTTAAAATAAATAAATTATAAGTATTTAACTTATAATATGGATTTTTGATGTATACGTTGGGTTATAAAATTGAATGGGTCATTAAAGGAAATTTATAAAATCGAAGTTGTTATAGAATAGAAAATAGAATTTATAAACGTTGTTTATAAATTCAAAATCAACTGAATTTGATAAATTGAATATAGAAGATAAAAAAAAAGATATATTCACGATTTTGGACAGTGAATGTATTATTGAATAAAATGGATTCATTTTTGAAGAAGTGACATTGAAAATGAAGTTAAACATTTAAAAGATGTTTTAAAATATATTGACTATCGAAAGCATAGATTTCCACAGTTCTTGTTGAAATAGACGTTTTCGAGAAATATAAGGAAATGGTGGACTATAACACTATTGTTATAGTAAATGATTTCCGAAAGGAAATGTTTTTATCTAGTATTGGGATTTACATATCTACTTTAATCTCGAATCCCTATACTAGTGATTTTTGAGTCGTCGTAACGATGTTTTACGTAACATTCGTTTTGACTCAAATTGATGTTATAGAAAATAGATTTCCTTAAAGAATGAAATATATACTTAATTTGATTTAAGTATATCGAATATTTTCCAAGGGTTGAAAATAAAGGATTTGTGAAATACTTATTATTTAATAAGTATGGAAATGCTTTTCCAATATGAAATGAACTGTTTTGAGATTTTATCTTTTAAAGATAAATTGAAATGTGGAAATTGATTTGAAATTGTTTTCAAATGATTAAGTGTGGAAATTTTATATCTAGTAAAGGATATTTTGGAAGGTAAAATAATTTGGGAAAAATTATTTGGAATCTAATGATGTTGCGCATCTTTATTGATAGTTAAATAACCGACTATCAATAATTACCTTGAGTAGGTATTTGTTGTGAATTGGATGAATTTGAATGCCACACTTATTTTTGAAAAATCGCTCACTATTCGGGTTAGCCGGGAAAGGACCATGGGGTCGTATAACCCATTCCGAATATATGATACGTCGTTATGAATCGCATTTGAAGACCGGTGTTGAAGACCGGATATTTTTGAAAACGGAAGGATTACCGTCGAGTTACTCTACATCGACTGATCTTCGATTTAGAGGTTTTTTATCACCCTTAGTGACGGGAAGTCCTGACGTGATTGAAGATTATCCGGAATTGCAAGGGCTTCGTGAGAAGTGCCTTCGGTTCTGTTCGATCCCGAAACAGACTTGTATGGATGTGTGTCTGACGTTACACTTTGAGATGTAAAGCTGATTTCTTTCAAATACATTTCTGTTGGTGGCGGAGAATTTATTCTCTTAGCTTAACACCCTTCTCTGAGACGTACGAGCTCAGAGGTTATGTAGTTGAAATTCATCAGCGATATATCCCAATTTGGTAACGTGACATACTGAGTGTTGCTGTGAAATGATCAGTGTTTGATCATTTGCGATATGATCATTTGTTTGATCTTATATCTTTGTGATCATAGGTTGATCATTTTGTTTGACCCGAAGCAGGGCTTTTTGTAGAAAGCGTAGCTTTGTGGACGAGACTTCGTCGAGCCTCACACCCCGGAAATGGTCGAAACAGGACGAATGCAGCAAGGTTCTAGGGAGTAGCGCCCCTTAGTGTATGTCATTCCTTCTGGATAAAGGTGGTATCATGGTATGGAGCCCAGATACTTAACCTCTGTGGTTGCTGCACAGTTATTATTACTTTGTGGTTTGTTGGAAATCGGGGATCCTCGGGAAGATCGGTGACGATCGGGGGATGGCATACGCGTGTCAGTAGTTACCTATTTTTGCAGAGGTAACCCGGCCTTGTGTTGGCAGAGATCCGGTTAGGTTCTCGGGTCGTCTATTCCAGGGACGTACCCATCGTGGATAGGAAGTTCCTTAGCCTGACCATTTGTTGGAAATCCAAAGAAACAATACGAGCCTTTACGATTTCAATTGTATAACCTGTCTCCTCAGGAGGCAGCTATAGCAGGCATAATATAATGGTACCTATGCTGGCTAAGATTTATATTCTACTTTCGAAATGTTTTCCACTATGCACTAATAATAATATCAAAAAGAATTTGATTTTCGCGTAGTAAGCATCTTTGACTAACATAAGAAGAAATCTCCTCCAAGTCTGCGTTTGCATTGTGTGTGTGGTGGGAGGTCTTATGGTAGTTTCATTTTCCAAAAGCATTGCGAATTGACTTTAAAATTTTCTGCTGTTTATTTTTAAAGAATAACTGTTTTACGATCTCACACCAGTCACCATGACTGACTCGGAGTTTATTGTTTCCCTTCTAAACTCTGGGTGCCCACCAATTTCCACACGGGCAGTCTAGAGTTAGATTATCAGGATATTCTGGATATTCTGGAGCTTTGGAGATAAGCTGGAGGACGAGACGTAGTATTTGTATCTGATAGTATTTATTCCGCTGTGTATTCTGTATGAGGACAAGTATAAAACTGTCCATTATTGTACTGAGTTGTATATTGACTCTGATGATTGATGTATGTATAAAATGATATAGTTCTTTGTTTAAAGATTATTCATTTATCTATTATATATTGTTCCGCTGCGATATGTGAGATTCTGATATTGTTTTCTGTTTCCTGTTCTGATGTTGTTCTGATGTGTTCTTCTTTCTTTTTCTTCTTTTCTTCTTCTTTTACCTTTTTCTTCTTCTCAAAACCCTCACTATTGGAGTTTCCGGCACTCGATTGTTCGGCAGTCGATAAAGTGAGTATCGATGTCGAATTTTCGAAAGTCGAAAATTCTGGGATGTGACATCAGGAGACGAGCTGGATGGCGATACGTACTTCCGTATTTGTTTATTGTTCCGCTGTGTATTTGGATGTATATCATTGATGTGATGAACTCTGATGATGTATTCTATAAATATATTGTATAAACAGATATATTTTTCTGTTTGAGTAAAGATCTGTTTTGTATATATTATATTTTATTCCGCTGCGATGTGAGATTCTGTTGTTGATTTTCTGTTTCTTCTTCTTCTACCTCTTCTTCTTTAACACAAATGGTTCGATTTTCCGGGACTGGAAAGTCGGGTCGTTACAATTAGTTTCTTCCAATTTCGCAAATCGATTTAAATCATCTTAAATTCCAGAATTCAATTCAAATCAATTCCAGTTTAACCATTTCAATTTAAAGTTCAAAGATTCAAGTTTACATATTTAAACATTTACAACATAAATTTCATTTATATTTCACATTTAACTTTAAATTTATCCAAATTAGAAATTATTCCCTTAACCATTTTTATAACAATTTATTTAAATCCCAATTTATATATTTAAATCAGTATTAAATATTCAATCTCAATTTTATTCAAATTTGAGAATATTCATTTAATCACTTTTTATCAAGTCAAGTTATAAATCCAGTTATAATCATATCTGTTCAAAATCTCAAAACTAGTAAGTTTAAATAAACCCTTTCTTAAATTCAATTATTAACTAATTTAAATTCCAAGTCAACATTAATTTATCTTTCCAACCTTTATTATTAAAGTTATAAATCTATTTTAAAATATTAATATAAATTTTTAAATAAATAATTTAAAACATATTATATACTAACTAAACTAAATTTTATTAAACTAAATCTTATTAGTAAATTTATTTATGTAAAATCTTATTTTATACATGCTTGAAAATAATAAAATTTAAGTAAAATTTAATAATAAGATTTAATTTATAATTTCAAAACTAACTTATAACTTAAACTTTCCAAACATACTATTTAAAAAAATCTAAAATTTAGACATATATAAAAATAGCATTTATATATTATATTTTAAAAATCAATATCTGTTAAAAACCATATATTTCCTTTCAAAACTCTAGAAATCATTTTTTTTCAAAAATATAGACCAACGGTGTCTGTATATAATTTTCTATCCTATGGTCAAGAGATACGGATATTTATCATTTCAATCCGCAATTTAAACATCTACGGTTATATATCATTTCAACCCGCAATCCCAAATTCAAAGTCAATGAAAATCGCTTGGGTTTATCATTTCAACCCATAACGATTTTCCCATATTCTACAAGATCGTTCGGGTATGTATCATTTCAACCCATAGGGAATTTTAAATTAACAGGGAACTTGTAGAGTGAGAACAAATATAATAATATATAACATATCAACAATAGGCATATATCATCAGTGATAAATTTAAATATAATATATATACAACATGATATGGTGTCATATGTCACAGGTGAACAGTTATAGATAATGGCATATCATGCATAGCAAATATATAATTAACAGTTCAAGTTTAACAGCATATTTCAATTGTCATTTCAATGTGAATTAAATTTATTAAATATAAGAATGTTAATCGTGAGTGATTGCTCACCTTTCGAGGCTAGATAAATTCAACCATGAAATGAGTTAGGAATCCAAACACTAATTCCTAAGAAAAGCAAGATTGGCACGAATTCGACTAGCAATGCTGATAAATAAGAATCGATGAGAACAAATCAATCAGTTTGATAGAAATAGAATATATATATTATTATTATTTCCTTGAACTAAATATTTAATTTAAGACAAATATTAAAATAATATATATATATATATAATTAAAAATCATTGTTTTAAATTAAACACATATATTAAAATCAAACATATATATGTAATATATTTTGAAATAAGTACTTATATATATACTTATTAAAATGCAAAATACTTACATATATTATGTATATTCATTTGAAAATATCAATATATATATATATTCAAATTACTAACATAACCCAAATACACTTGTAAAGCCAAACTCATGTATACCTATATAGACCAATATATACACCAATATATTCCCTTACAAACATTTTATATTTAAAATCTATTTTTTTATTATAAAAATCAATATAAACTTAAACGGATCATATATAAACTTGTATATATATATATACAAACCACCTATAAATAACATAAAGCCTTTACATAAGTTTTTAAAATCAAAACATATATAAAAGTAGGGAAAAACCTGTCTGCCAATATAGAGCTAACATGTACACATGCTGTAAACAAACAATGTACACCTATAAGCTACTTAAATCATATAGCACAAACATACTTTATATGATATATTTTTTTGGAAATCTGTATTATGTGAAATACACTTACTAACATATTATATAATTTATATAATCTAACATATTCATACAGACAGATTATAAAACTTATACAGACTAACATATATATAAGATAATGCAGACATAACTTTATATATATATATATTGTAACTTTATATAAAATATATACTAGCAAAGCAATACCTATGAACAACATATGAAATTAGGTTATACAAACAAAAAAAAACTATTATAAACCTATACATATAGATATATATATATATATATAACTAACTATTAAATCATATAAAACATACATATACCTATAATACTATATATACACACTAGCTTGAATATAACATGAATATATACTTTTACATATATCAAATATATATATGATGGGGAAGGGAAAACTTACAGCAACCATTTGGATTAAGGTGGACTAGCGTGGGAAGGGAGGAGGGTGCCTGCGTGGGAGCTAGGCTGGAAGGCTGGGCGGCGGGATGGAGGTGAGATGGGCGGCCGCTGCCTGGGTGGAGTTTGGCAGGGGTTCAAGGCCGCGCTCCGAAGCAAGGGACGGTGGAGATGGAGGAGTGAGGAGGAAGAGAGGGAGGTCTTCGGCTGGTGGAGGGAGAATAGGTGGAGGCTCGGCCTGAGAAGGAGCACGCAAGGGTGGTGAGGTGGTGAGAGGCGGGAATTTGTGGTCGTTGTGGAGGAGGGTTTTGGCCGAGGTTGTGACATGGCCAGTGGAAGGCTAGGGGAGGTGACGAGGTTCGGTGAATGAGTGGAGGTCGGCATGGCTACGTGCGTGGCGTCGGGGTTGTGTACGTGAGGATGGTTGGGCAAATTGGTGAGGAAGAAGACGTGTGCTGTGCTTTGGGAATGGAAAGGCAGAGTGAAGGTCAGGGGCGGATAGAGGGAAAGGAAGATGGACCTGGGCATTGAAAAAAGAAGGGGGTGAGGAGGAAGGCTGCAGAAATAAAACGAACGCAAATACACGTATGTATATTAATTTGTAAATGGGCAGAAATAGAAAGAGGCAGAGAAACGGACCACTGAATAATAAATTGAAATGATGGAACAGTATAATAAATGCTAATGGCTGTTTATCTCGGTCGTTTGAAATTTGAATGGACACAGACCATCAAAAGTTCAAAAGTGGTACCAATACGATTAACCGTTTTCACGGATTTCACCGCGTACCGGACTCCGAAATGCATAAATGAATATACTATGGAGATCAGCACGACGATACGAACAAAATGGTACAAAGATATCAGCGATACGATCATTCAATCAAAAGTCAATAATCGTTACCGAAAATGCTGCTAAAACGCCGAAAATAAGATAAACGGAGCAATAGCAGTCCAAATTTGATGAAACGAAAGATGACGTCTCACTCAGAAATTGATAAACATTTTTATTATATAAAAATATTCAGATTTGGAAAATATTTTATCTTCATCAAATTTAACCGATTTAAATTGAAATTGAAATTGAAAATCATACAATAAAACTAACTTATATATTTTATGATAAAATTTTACCATTTGCTATGCTTCAATAGACGCATTCAAAATATCAAATTTTCATTTCCAAATTCAATCATTTAAAATTTCACAAAAATTCAGTTAATTACGTTATTAAAACCGTTAAAATTTATGGGTCGTCACAATAACACCTGGATTAGTCTGGTAAACAAGCATGAGAAACACACCTCAATTGGATTTTAAATGTTATAAAACCTTTCAAAATAAAAGTAAATCATAAGACCACGTCGCACATAAACACGAACGAGTTTTGACCTTACGATAACCAAACCTTTATAGTAGAAAATCCAGTGATATTGTAATAATGTCTAAGGGTGAAAATATCAATAATCAAGTAGCTGTGATGCTCGTAAGTGTACATCACAACAATACTAGGTATATAATCAAAATCACTAAGGCATGTTCACTAATTGTGTAGGATTCAACGGAGGTGCCCTCAGTAATTCAAGAACTGTCCTCCTGCGCAAGGATCAGAGTTATCCTTCTAAAGCAACAACACATCCCTAGTGATGTACAATAGGAAATACATAGCTGGCCCCAAAAACTGTCAAGCCAAGTGCATCACTCCATCCATGAATAACAACTATATGTAACTCAAGGAAGGAGACAACTAGACCTTTATGGGTTAGCTAAACCACTGCTATGCATCCTATCACTAGTTTTAGTCATTACCGCTGGTGAGGCTATGTCTGGCATTCCAGCTTACACACCGTTAACTGAACAGATCATGGAACCACACATGGATTCTCACATCAACAAATCTCGGAACCACACATAGCTTCCCACATCTCAACAAAGATCTTGGAATCACACATGGATTCTAATACCCCAATGGGTCTCGGAATCACACATGGATCCCCACATCTCAACAAAAATCTCGGAATCACACAAGGATCCATACCCATATGGGTCTTGGAACCACATATGGATTCCAACATCCAAAACAGATCTCGAATCTCCTCTAAGCATAGAAGCCGTATATGGTTTTGGAGTGGTTACGGTTTCGAGTCATCTCTTACGAGTGCACTGCCCCGCTTACCGGATGTTCCAAAACCAATCGATCGATTTTCGGAATGCTTAATACCGGTTCTTTTGGAATAATCAAACAATACATAAGAGCGGGTATCACCCCCTAACCATTTATATGGACGGATCTCCTCATCATTTGTCTCAAAAGAACAAAATGAGTTTATACGTATATTATGGTACCACTGATGGTAATCGTACCATATTATCCCCGTGTTTCTCCTGGAAACAGAGTTAAAATCCTTTAGTGTAATGTAGGGAATATTTCTGTACCACCAAAATTAAGAAGGATTACGTATTTAGGCCAAGATTTGATAGTCGGTTATTTAACTATCAAATAAACAAACATTCCAAACAAAGATTACATTTTCCATGGTAACCACTAAGCCTCTCAAAATTAATCTTTCTTTAATTAAAATCACTTTGTAAATACTTGGAAATCACTTCCATATACTTATCTCAACAGAATAAGTATATTCACAAAACACTATATTTTTGATACTTTGAAAATATAACCATATACTTATCTCAATGGTATAAGTATCATAAACCATTTCACTTTCACTCGGAAACTTTTCCATATACTTATAGAACGATATAATTATATTCACCAAACACTTAGAAATATTTTCTATTTCAAAATCATATAAAAATGATCAAACTCAAATGCCATTAAAACAGGGAAAATAATAACCCAAAGCACTAGTCCTTTTTATAAATCTCTTTCCAAAATAAATATCTCCTCTATAAATCTCCAAATTTATTTATAAGGCTTCTTTATAAATCTTCAATCTATATAAAATACTCTTTTATAAATCTCCAATTTTTATTTATAAAATTACTCTTTTATAAATCTCCACAAATCCATTTATAAAACTTCCCTTTCAATTCGCTAACCATTTATAAATCTCTTTTCTAAAATCATTCAAAACCAAACTTCTATTCAAATTCCAAACCTCTTCCAAAATTATAAACTCCTTTAAATAATTCCTTTTTATAATAGATATCCTTTTTATAAACAATTTACTATTTAATTATAATAAATAAAAATTTAACATCATAAAGATAAATTTAAAACATTTTTAAATAACATAATAATAAACTTTAAAACATTTTAAATAATATAATAATTAATTTTAAAACATTTCAACAAATATAATAAAATAACTTTGTAGACTTTCAAAAATAAAATTAATTAACTTTAAACTACATTTCTAATACAATAATTAACTAGTTTTAAATAATCAATAATAAAATAATTTATTATCTTTAACAACCTTGATAAGTAATTAATCATCTTTAAACAACATTAATAAAATAATTAATTTTAAAACATTATAAATATAATAATTAACTTCACTAAAAAAATAATTTTACAAAACACTTTGTAAAATAATAATTAAACAATTTTTTTTACTAAAAATAATAATTAAATAATACACTTTACTTCAAATTATAAAATTTGAAGTTAATTTAAATCTATAATTTTCCAATTTTAGAAAGAGGCTTAGAGACTACAATGGTACTTAAACAAAGTTAAATTACAGGTATTTACATAAGCATGCATATATATAAATCAACTCCATAATTAACCATTAATTGTTAACGCATCACTTATCCAGTATAAATCAACTGGCACTTAAATGAATATCTAAATTTATATAATAGCAAAACGAGAATTCATTCTGCTAACAAATGTCATTCAAAATGAACTCTTTCGTTTATTATTAGACAGATTTATTTAGCTAAATAGATAACACCAAAGAAGTATGATTAAATTAATCACCTATTATTTAGACAAGTAATTATATTAAATCAGGATTATTTTATCACTTTATACATTATTCATTTTCAAAAATGATAATTTATCCAAACCAAACAACCAGTAAATACAACATCCATGTAGACAATAAATAATTTGTATCTACTATATATCATACTAATAAGCCAAAAAGGCGAGTTTGACTCACCTTCATTCAAGTTATCGCTGAAGCGTTCTGATTCCATCTAAAATCGAACAGCGCTTGAAATTCTACAAGCTCCAATCTCAACCAATCCAATTCCAAAGCGTAGCTATCGTCATTACGAATCCAACGCGACTGATCGCGTTTGATTTAATTAAATGATTAAATGAACTTGTTAAACTTAATTAACCTTAATTACCATCTCTTAATCCCTAATCCACATTCGTTCAACAACCCCAGTCGTCGCTTCCTCTCCATGAACGCCACCACCGCTTCATGGCTCTAGCCCCCACTGCACTCCGGCCCTGACCTCCCCATACCATGACGAGCACGATGACTCCAACCTCTCCCCTCCTCATCGCCTGAAGGCTGAGAAAGACCTTGAGAAGAACGTCCATGTTCAACTTCTCTACGGCGCCGCAATAGAACGCCGTACGTCACCGCATCACCGCCGTAGGTTGCCCTTATCGTCCTCTACCCAATGCAACTAGCCTTGATCTCCAACATCGCCGCCAGCCCTTAGACAAAAAAAAATACAATCGTCATTCTCGTTCATCTCGAGTTCGCCATCGCTGTGCTTCAATATAGCTCAATCCAACCATCCAAATTACTCAACACACCATACCAAACAACTTCCATGTTGACGACCTCACCTGAAACGACCCCTAGTGGTGCCTATGAACGGAGGCCGTTAGATTGAGGTGAATAAATAGTGGCTAGGTTTAGAGATTAGCGTTTGAGCAAAATGACGGGTGAGGGTCCTATATATAGGCAAATATCTAGCACTATTCATGCCCTTAAAATATCGTACTCCAATCGAGGCGTGTTCACTGGCATTTCTAGCTAAATACCCATATTCCAAACCCAATGGAACTATTTTTGGGACCTAATTCTATCATATAAAGAAGTTAGCTTTTAAAATCAAGTTATATTATATTTAAATCACTATTCAAATATTTATTCACAATTCAAAGATTTTAAATAATCTCTATAATTTAATTCAAGTTTGAAAGCTTTTGAACAAATATTAGATTCAAAACTCAACTACGAAATTCACAATTCAACTATTTAAAATAATTCCTATATTTGAATTCAAGATATTAAATTTTAAAAATCCAATTATTCCATATTTTAATTTAATTAAATACTCAAAATCAAATGACCAAAATTCCTAGTCGTTACATTTTTATTTTTGAACGTTAAGCGCTGTTATACGTGTTTATTTATTTATTTATAATTCTAACTATTAATTTCTAAACTAGAACATTCCTTTCCAAATTTTAATTTACCAGAGCTGACTTTTCAAGAAGGATTATCCATATAACTTTCCATAAATTAACCAAAAGTGAAATCTTTGCTTCGTTTAAAATTACAATGAATTATTTCTTTTCTTTTATCAAAATAAATAGTGTAAACTACGAAGAAGAATATTCATATCTTACACATCTCTTTCCCTTTTTGGTGTATCCCTTATTAATTCAAACGATGTGTTTTTATACATATTTTGGAATTGGATAGTTTATGGAAATTGCATGGAACCCGCTCCAAATAAATCAAAACAAAGAAATTCACAATCCAAGTCAACTAGGGCAACCTAATTTACAATCCAATTATAGATCTGGAATGAACAAACATTTTACAATAATAAATATTTAGGACTGAATTCAAATTTCCAAATCAGGTTGTACATACTATTTCTATTCCAGTTGCCTATTTTATTTAATATGTAGGCGATAATCCTATACTTTTGTTTCAAGCCTACAATTCATCAGATCTTATTTAGACATAATAATTAAATAAAAGTGAATATTAGGCACGCATCCCTAAAACTAAACTTAATTCAAAGCGGATCCTTGTCAAAAAAACATACTTCCTACGTCCCTACTTTTGTTTTCCGCCTATTTTTTCCCTAAATAACCGCTATGCTTTAAATTCGAGCCGCGGTTCTTCTTCTTCTTTAGTTTCTTTTGATCAAATTGAAAGCCGAGCCGAGTTTTCTTCAGATAAGTGTTTATTTCTCGATTTTAATGAAAAACTGCAACTATTTGAAGACGAATCAATCTTTTTTACAAAAATATTAATTGTTGTTGATTTTCTATGGATTGTTGATATTGTATTGATGTTTAAATTCATTAATGATAATGAAAAATGGTTGCAGTTTAATGTTTAAAGTTATGTGCATAAATACTGCAAATATTACAATTTTTGCAGTTTTTCTACAATTAGTCTCAATATTTGTAGAAAACTCTACGCATATTGAGAATACGTGCATAAAATACGACAAATATTGTCAATATTTATAGTAAAACATCAAATTATACAAATAAAAATGTAAAAGTTTTTTCAGCAAATAATTGCTCATTTTTATGCAAAGATTCTAAATACTTGCAGTTATTGCTGCAATTATTCTTAATAATTGCAGAAAACTCTGCAAATATTGAGAATTTTGTTTAAAATACTGCAAATACGATCAATATTTAGAGTAAAAAATGCAATAATATATGCAAATATTCTTAATTATAATGAGAAACAATCTGCAAGAGTTTTCCATCAAATATACATATTCTTTGCATTTTTCTGCAAATATTGAGTATAATTGCTGAAAATTCTGCAATTATTCTCAATATTTGCAGAAATTGATGCAAATATTGAGTCTTTTTGTAGAAAATACATCAAATATTGTTACTATCAACAACAAGATATGTAATACCCAAATATACATAAAATTTGAATTTTTAGTTCAGTGAAGAAGATTATATTTATCATTTTATGCAATTATTCATAATAATTGTAGAGATGTATGCAATTATTACGAATAATTGCATGTATGTCTGCAATTCTTGTGAATATTTGAATTATTTTGAATAATTGCAGAAGTGTATGCAAATATTGTGAATAACAACAGAAAATACATCAAATAATGTTTGTTCTTATAGTAAAAATTGTAGTAACCTAGAATAACATTCATACAGTTTCTTCCTGTAAATATTTTTAATAGTTGCTGGAAAATAAGCAATTTTTAAGATTATTTGCAGACATTGGTGCAAATTTTCATAATAATTGCAAAAAAGTCAGCAAATATTGGGAATATTTGCATATAAATATACATTTATTTAGGAATTTTCCTCTGCAATTATTCACTTAAATTTAGAAAATATTCATAATATATTACTTGCTAAAAATCAGCAATTATTCCCTTAAAATCATTTGTATTCATCTTTGTATGCAATTATTTAAAATAATTGCAGAGATGTATGCAATTATTATGTATCATTGCATGTATGTCTGCAATTCTTCTGAATAATTTGCATGTAATATCTGAAAAATCTGCAATTATTCTCAATAATTGCAGAAGTTGGTGCAAATATTGTGAATAACAATAGAAAATAACTGCTGAAAAATATGCAATTTTTTAGAATATTTGCAGACATTGGTGCAAATATTCAGAATAATTGCAGAAAGTCAGCAAATATTGGAAATTTTTGCATGTAAATATGCATTTCTGTAGGAATTTTTCTCTACAATTATTAATTTCAAATTCAGCAAATATTCATAATATTTGCAGCTCCATCATATATTATTGCATTAGGAAGATGAATTTTATCTTCATAATTAAGCATACATGCATAAAAACTGCTTTTATTGAGAATACTTGCAAATATGTGCATTAATAACTGCAATTACTGAGAATACATGCATAAAAGTCTGTAAATATTCCAATGTTTGCAGATTTTCTGCAAATATTCTCAATATTTGCAGAAAAATATGCAAATATTGAGAATACTTGCATATAAAACTTCAAATATTATCAATTTTTGCATTAAAAAATCTAATGCAAATATTATGAACATTTTTACTTTTTTTCTGCAAATATTATGAATAATTGCAGTTATGGCTACAATTATTCTTAATAATTGCAGAAAAATCTGCAAAATTTGAGAATATTTATTTATAATACTGCAAATATGTTTAGTGTTTTTGCAATAAATATAATAATATATGTTGAAGCTGCAAGAGTTTTTTAGCAGTATTCATAATTTTTACTTTTTTATGCCATTATTATGAATACTTGTGGATATTGCTGTAATTATTCTGAATAATTGCAGAAAAATTAGCAAATGTTGTGAATTTTTGCTTACAATACTGCAAATATGTACAAGTTTTGTAGTAAAACATGTAATAATGTATGTTGGAGTTGTAAGAGTGTTTTATCAAGTAATCAAATTTTTTACTGCAAATTTTCTATGTATTCGCAAATAAAATTGCAAATATTAAGAATATTTGCAGAAAAAACTGCAAATATGATTAATATTTGCAATTTTAGCTGCAAACATTTAAAATTGTTGCTGATATATTATAAATTTTTTAATTTTGTGAAGAATGAATTCATTTTCTTACAAATTATTGTTTTGTTTTGCTATTTCAATTTCATTGTTTTATTTCGATGTTCTAATTGATTATACTTTCCATATTTTGATTTCAGATTCTTCTCGATTAATTAAAATGAGTATTTGGTTTCGTTTTCCTTTTAAATCAATCTTCTAGTCACCTTGATTTCAGTTTATTCACTAGATTATGATTCGATTTTGTTTATTGATTTCATTTTCCCAGGAACGATGAAGTGTAGAGAGAAATTAGAACGGGAGGGTATTTTTGTCTTTTAGATGGTCGGATTTTAAAAATAGGGACTAGAAACTTATCGAAAAAAAACGGAGAGATGTTTTGTGTATTTGCAAACTTATCAAGGATGTATGCCAAACGTACCCTAAATAAAATCCAATGATAGAAAT
Source organism: Allium fistulosum (assembly GCA_030737815.1). NCBI lineage: Eukaryota > Viridiplantae > Streptophyta > Magnoliopsida > Asparagales > Amaryllidaceae > Allium > Allium fistulosum. Next base: position 1,184,503,601 of record CM060903.1, read on the forward strand.
TTCAATATTATAAATAAATTATATAATTTCCCACTCACCTTTTAAGCTTTCAAATCTCCAAATCTGAATCCATTCCTTTACTTGACTCCTTTTTCTTTCTGATCCAAAAGAATGTGCATAACGATGCGTATACATACTATTAAAATTACAGATCGTAGATAAGATGTAGGGTTAAGGGGAATATAGATTTATAATTATAAAAATTACTTATTTTTTGCAATATTTATTCGCTCTTTCTCTTCTTCTGTTTAATTTTCTACCCTTCTCCGATTATATATTTATATATAATATTTTATAACTTTTAAAAGTAGTGGAGAAGAGAAATTGGTAGAGCTTCGCTGCTTGGATAATAAAACATGAGAAGAGAAGTGAGGGGTTAGGCCTTTATTTATAGGCGCACGAATCAATTGTAACCATTAGATTAAAATAATTAAATTCAGGCCGTTGCCAAGGTTCAAACCCTAGCCGCAACATTCGAATCGATCGACTGCTCCCCTATAGGCGGTCGACTGGCCTAAGTAGGGGCTTGATCGGTGGGGTCCCATATTTAATGCTATTTATTTCCTTTTCTGTTTAAAATTATTTTCATTCCAGATACTTCAAACGCTGATAACTTCTTCATTTGAGCCCAGTTCGCGAAACGCCAAATATGAAAGTCGCTAAGAAAATTGCCATGAAGACAATGATGCAAGTTTCATCGCCGAATTCCAACATGTGCACAAATTCCATTTTTGGAACCTTATTAATTATTTATTAATTATCGTTAATTTTACGGGGTGTTACATTCTTCCCCTTAAAAGAATTTCATCCTCGAAATTCCCCAAGGGTTAAATCATGTAATATAGCACGCAACCAATCTAAGCTATCCAACCAATTAGCGTATAATCAATTTTGCAATTAAATGTGTACAAGTGCATGGTGTACCACACATATAAAACATGTATGTAAAATGACTTAAATCGGCGCCTCCTATGTAAATGCATTCTTTTAAAAATATTTTGCAAATATTATACAAACAACCTAGATATGCTAGTAGTTCTATATGTATGCAAGTTTCCAAAAATCCTTTTTCATACAATAAGTTCCACATTCCTGCGAGTAGGAGTACGGTTCAACCAATTTTGCATCCACTCCCTACCATCCAAAACCTAGCACGTAATTTTTAACGTCCAAATTTTTTGAAAATCTAATTTCAAAATATATACTCCTATGTTAGAAAAGGAATTTAGACGGAAAATTTTCACAGTTCCACCCTTCTTTTGCCTGTTCCGTTGTACTTTGGAACCATCTCTTTTGCCCCCCCAAAACTATTCCAACTTTTCTAAGTACAATTTGCACGAGGAGATATATTTTTGAATGTTAAAGCATAATTATCCTAAGTGCAAGTTTTCGTTTACTATCAACAAGGTATGGAAATTGAAATTCCAAAGCTAAAAAACCTTTTCCCTTATTATTATCTATGTTTAGTATAATGCCACCCTTGTTAGACAGTAAAATTCATATTTACTAATACGTTGACCCGCCCTTTATTACGCATATGGCCCTATAATATTGAATATTTTTTAATTTCCGTCGAAAATCCTTTTCCTTTTCCAATTAAACTTGCAAAATAGTTTGAAAAATGAAATTCCCAAAAGTTTTTAAACAACATTTTATTATTATTATGTTTTATTATATATATATATATATTCAAAAGCACTTAGTCAAAATTTTCCCAAAACATTTGAACCCAACTTCTCAAAAGCGTTTAAACAAAAATTTTCAAAGGCATTCGTACATATTTTTTTAAAACATTTGCCATTCCAGCCTTAAAACAATCAGGCCACGTCTTAACGTAATTGAGACTCAGTCTATGAGCTAATGTGTATGATTGACCCTAGTATTGTGCAGTTAACTCTAGATTTGGGGAACCTTTCCTTTTCTTTTACTTTAAAACAACAAATTACGTACAAGTGTATTTATAAATTTAGCTTTTAATATATAGGGACAGTGACCCATGACTTTGCAAAAAACCTTTCCCTGTCCTCCGTTTGCTAAAATTTATTTTGCTTGCTAAAAATTATTTTTCCCAAAATTCTGAAGTTTTGTGATCAAAGCATTCTAAATTTCTAGTTGCTAACTTAATTCCCTAATTTATTTGATAAACTTCCAATCTTACCTATATTTTATCGCTAGTTAAGTGTCCTTATGAGATTTCCTTATTTACAATGTTTCTCAATATATATTTATATAGTGCTCTTTAGCCATCCATAAAATCAACATAGTGATAGCATAGGAACATACCTCATATCATATCGTATGATTTTCCAAAATTCGAAGGGAGACAACTAACAATTACAATTCAAAAACCCTAAAAGAAATTTTTTGCTGGAAGCTGCCATTTATCATTAACTAATGTTAATGATGTTGTGGCCCTGACACTCCTTACTAAATTAAGATGGATATTTCTAGTATGCCATTCAACTATGATCCACATGTCTCCACCACCCACCTTTCTTAACTCACCTTCTTGACTTCTAATAAATGCACTCCATCCATTACTTCAATTAATATACCTGATTATACGATAAATTGTGCATTCCTACAATGAAGTGGGTAAGAAATACGACTATGCACATTTAGAATAACTCATTGGATTGACTTGGTGGAATAACCTCTACCACATATCTTTCCATCTTTAACCTTGAGTCAATCAACATCCTTAACGTGTGCATGCTATCTGATAACTCTCTTCACCAATCATTCTACTATCATCTCCCAATCTAAATCTCTATATAGTACCCTCAATCTTTGATATTCACTTCCTCTACATCCTTGATCCTTCACGCGAGTATACCGTGGGACTCGTAAAATTATACTTTGGTACCCTTCACCATTCCTTTAAGGGTTCTTCTCATTGCTTCCACGCATCTCTAATAAAATATTCCTAATTTCATACCAACATTCCTTATATTCAACAGGGATTCCTTGTTGCTACCCTATAAGCATTCGTAGTTATTTTATTTATAGCCTAAAATCTTTACCCCGTCTTACCTAGGTAGTGATCCCTATCTACTCCATATTAAAAATTTGACTTGATTCTCACCATTCTTTATAAAACTAAAATTTCACAATCATGTAGTACCTAATCCAAAACCTTTATCTTTAAAATTATAAACTTAGAAACCTTTTTATCAAATTCAAAAATTACTTGGCTCCAAAAAGGAACCATGAAAAATTTCCCTTTTCTAACCGATTTTGCCCTTTTAAGGACTTTCTACAACAGAGGTTTATTCTTTTAAAAGTAGGATTTTTAACTCAAAACATTCAAAAACTAAATTATCATACCAAACTATTTTTTTTTCATAAACATCTTCTATAACTTTAAACAATAAAAAGTGGAGTGGATAAAGATAACTTTAATCCTATTATTTTCCTATACTCATGTTATCGTCGCTTCTGCCTTTGATGGAGATTTTCATAGCACAAGAGGAGGACTTCTAAAAGATATGCTTAATTACAACATCTATCTAAGCGTCTATCTAAAGTATATGCACTATTATTGCATATCCATGGAAATTTTCCCATTCTTCCTATCATATTCCTGTAATTTTTCTACTATATTATTTCTAAGTAGATTACTAATCCTATATATATATATATATTCTTAATGTTATTTCTATCTAAATTATTGGGCGTTCTTAGCCTTCTATTTTTTATACCCCATTTGAATTAAGTACCATTTCTATTTATCCACCCCTTAGAAAGAACATTTAAATGGAACTTCCAAATTTACATAATAGGAAAAATCATCGACCCCAACCTACGCTCTATTTTACATTTATTATTGAAACAAAATTTCCCTTTATCAAAAATCTTTAAACTGAAAGCTCTTGACTCAACCAATAACAAATAAGAATTTCAAAAATGAAAAACGCTTTTTACTAAAAACCATAAATAAAAAACTTTTGACTCAACAAAGTTTCAAATTATGAATTTAAAAATTTCCTTGCTTTTTCAAAATAACATTTCCCAATAAATCATTTGAAAAACCCATTTAAAACATTTCAAGGAATTCTCAAAAAACATTTTTATCAAATTCTTTCGCATGGGGTTGGACTTAGAAATTGACTATTATTGCCTAATCTTTAAGATACTCCTTCTTCCCTACTCATCCTTAACTCATCATCATCAAATATCTGGTTTATCATCTTATGGTGATTAGTGTACACCTTCTTACTAGAACTTTCTCCGCTCCTTCTTCATACCTTGTTTTCGGATGCTCGCAACATATAGGTTCTTACTTTCCATTTGTCTAGATGAAATGTGCATCTTCAATCGACAATCCATCACAATCCACAATCATAGTTTAGGCCCAACAAAGGATTCAAGTATCATCCAGCCTATGGGGTGATTCTATATGTCATGATCATGCTCTTCTTGTTCAATTCCTTATGGTACATCCAACACTCCACGGGGTAACTGGAGTATGTGTATAAATTTAACTATATTTATTGGCCTAACTCATAGTTGCCATCCTTTTTGAATATGGTCGCAGCTAGTTCTATAGTTGAAATTCATAGAGTTTGGTGTATAATATATATATTTATAGGTAAAAATAAAAATACGTTCTCTCAACATATCCTAATTCCTGTGATCGAGTAACCTAAGTTGTTATGCCAAATGTAACAACCTGCACCATAATGGGTCCGAATTTCGACTAAATCGAAATCCAAGTCCATTAGGGTATGGATCATTGGTTTTGGCAACCTGTAATAAACATAAGCATATTAGAGAGTGACTAATATGAACTCACAACAGAATTGATAAATATAATAGAACATATGTATTGACTAAGGATGCTTCCTTGGAATATCATTCCTTGGATTTTAATTCCCTTATGGGCGCGGAGCATGAATAAAAAGACTCCACCATCTGAAGTTCCCATCTTGCTCCAGTATCCAATCCTTCTAAACCTAACCTGTGAGTTGTTATGAGGAGGGGGTGTAACATCCTCTATTTGGAGGCCCAAAACTAACGGCTACGGATGTTGCAGTCATCCATAGTTATTAATCCTCGGCTACCAAATACGGTAATGTTAGATACATTGATATGATAGAAACACAAGAATATGAAAAAAAATTAAAACATCAAACAAGTTCCACATTCCATTCAAAACATTTCAAATTCATTACATAATCCCAATACTAGATCCACGATCAGAGAAAATATATGTATTACAATATACGCTAAGAGCAACATATGAAGATGCCCCTTGGATGATCAGAGTATATATAGGTAATTTAACAACTTTTCCTTTACAAACAACACGGCGGAATCAAAATAAAAGAGAACTCTATATAGCTAACATGCCTCATGCACGTCTTCATAAGCTTATTCGTCTAAGAGGTACCTTAAAACCTCAACTCTCAAACTACTCAAAATCAATTGAGTACCCGAAAGTTTAAAGGGAAAACATAAACTTCGAGTCAGATATAAAGCCTGGTATGAATAATAATCTACTATCTCAAACCATTTAGATATCTAGTGAGACCACGCCGCTTAGCAGAACGGGTTTTCCCCTCACTAGTATCCTAAAACCTTTATAAAACCATATATTGTGCTCCTGCATCCACAATGGTTCAAACATTTCAAAACAATATGATGATATGGAAACACGTAATCAATTCTGGAATTCCCATCCCCATTCTTTCAGACTAACTGCCTCATATATAGTGTCTAGGGTCACTATTAACCTATTAGTTTTCATGGGCTGACTAATAACCTGTTTAATACTTATGGACTCCCTATCCAGTTTTATAGTTTACATGGGCTTACTATTAACTTGTTCAAATTTATGGACTCCCTGCCCAATTTCATAGTTTTCATGGGCTCACAAAGAACCTATTGGCTCCTGCCGGTAACCTTACTGTTTCTTGGGTTCTCCCTGAACCTATTGGTAACTCCAATAACTTTTCTCTTATCCTAGATTTCATGGGTTGACTAGGAACCTATTGACATCTATCAATAACTTGATCCGGATATAGTTTTCATGGGTTCACTACAAACCTATTGGCCCCTGCCAATAACTCTTTCTAATAATAGTTTTCATGGGTTTACTATGAGCCTATCTATGTGACAACTTCTACTATACATAGTTTTCATGGGTTTACTGTGAACCTATTGGCCCATGTCGGTATCTTTTTCCTATACATAGTTTTCATGGGTTTACTATGAACCTGTCTATCTGACAACTTCAATATTTAGACATCCTACATTCTGGCCTATCTAACCTCCTGGATGCTATTCTACTCATTTAGGAGTTAATTCAATTTCTCACTACTGGCTCAACCTAGCTGGTTATTCTACCCCTTTATCCCCAAAATGCAGTTATGGGTCCGTTTTGATGTGAATATATTTATATTTGGAAGAAGCAAACATACTAACATTACAATACCACTCCTGTGGGTTTAATATCCTTGAAATTATTTTCATATTAAACATGGTTAATCCCTTTAACCTATTATTTTATCAAGGAAAAGCTTATTCAAATCTTTATACTTAAAACCAATTCAAAACTCCTTTATTTAGCCATGGGTTTTTCTTTAAAATGAGATTGGGGTATTTTTTTGAATACTAAGGCTTTTAAAACATTACTTTCGAAACCCCTGGATAACCTCCTTAGAATAGAAAACTTCTTTTCAAAACATCACATATAAACCTTTTGAAGCTCTTAAAATCATCTCATTCGAAACCAAAACATACCTTTCGAAAGTATCAAAACATTACTTAATAATCCTTAGAAACATAGCTTCGAAACCATTGAAAGTACCCCTTTCGAAACATTTGAAAGTACCCCTTTCGAAACCTTTGAAAGTATCCCATCCGAAACCTTTGAAAGTCACTCTTTCGAAACAATTGGGTTTATATTTAAAAATATCATTTGGGTCAAAGTGAATATAAATGAAAGTATCCCTTTCAAAACCATTCTTTAACATATAAAAGTTTTGGGGAAAACTCGATGGCGTCGGCACCACCCCTTCGAAAACATAAATCATTTGGGTGAAACACATGAAGGTTGGCTTCGAAACCCCTTTCGAAGCCATTGCCTTCGAAACCATTAACCCCCTTTCGAAAGCAATAGGAAGTGGCTTATATTTTTATAAAACAAAGACTACCTTCCGAAAGCATTGATATCATCATTACCTTCAAAAGGCATAATGTTGTAGAAGGGTTTCGACTTGATTGAAACTACCTTTCCGAAAGCTTTAATTTGAAAACTAAGTAGCTCCGTCGGAAGCTACTACTTAAACAATAAAGCGGAAACTCTCTTTCGAAAGCTATTTAGAAGACCCTTTCAAAAGTATCAGTTTCGACTCCTTCGAAAGCATTTAATAAAAACCAAGGCTGGCGCTTAACATTTTAAAATAAAGCAAATGTATCGATCCCATCAGAAGCAATGCCTTCAACACCATGCCTTCCGCTTTTCTCCAATCCACTTCGTACCAATATCATTGATACCAAGTGTATTGGTTTCGGCTTTGTGGGGTTTCGACTTGATTGAAGCGGAAGCATTGGAGTCGAAATGTACTTCTAATAAAGGGGGAACCTGCTTTTCTGAGTAAAATCTGATTAATGCCAATTAAAGCAAATTCTATCTACTAACCTGCCCATGTGTAAACATGTGATTGGTTACCTCAACTTTTCAAATTATTCACCAAAATAACTGCCGCTTAATTTCAGATCTAAACCAAGGTTAATTTAGCAAATAAGCACTTCAATTAGTAAAGCAATTAAATCATTAGGTCCTCCTTTCAAAATAATTGAATTCTCATAGTAATTCACTTAGGAATAATCCCCAAAAATCACAGTAATTCACTTTTAATATGTTATCTAAAATATCTAAATTTCAGACCCAAATTCTCAATATAATTTTTGAAATAAATTTCTAAACCCAATTAACCATATCTTCCTTTGAAAATTCATAATAATCTTTCCATAACTTGGAAAATTATCAAAATTAAAACCCAACTCCAAAATCATGTTTCCCATAACATATAAATTCTTCATGAAATTCTAAATTCATGTCATACGATTTTAACCGTGTTAAATCATTTTCAAACGAACACGTTTGAATATAGCATATCTTAAAACCAAGCATATCATCAAAAATCATCATAATGGATCTAATCTTAAACCCAAAAATTAAATGATCATATATAAACAAAATAGAGATGGTTTTGATTATTATTCGTCTTGATTAGGATAAGGAGATTGAATTGAGATTGAGATTTACTCCCTTTGCTTTAATTCCTTAGCTTGATTTGAATTTCTCTTCTTTTTTTCCTTAACAATGGCCTGCTCATATTTTATGTTTATATTTTATGTTTTTGTGAAAATGAGAAATAAACGTGAATGGTATAAGAAATATATATAAGCGTTATGGTAACAAGTGCGACTAATTCTCAGTATGCCCTTATGTAATTTAACTAGCTTAGAAACCATTTTAAGCCCATTTAATTAGTTAATCAAGCACGACCTTCTTATCATTTATTCAAATCTCAATCCCCTTATCACTCTAATTATTTACATTATTCTATTTAATTTATCTAATTAAATCTCCTGAATAATGTTATCAAAAATTAGGGGTGTTACAGGCTCCCCTCCTTAAAAGAATTTCATCCTCGAAATTCAGTAAGGACCAAATACTAAATATAGCAATCATCTGTAACGACTCCTAACAACCATACTAGTCTACCAGACTAGAAATTATCTATATAAATCTAATATAGACATACCCACAAAGCAGATCAGGATAAGTATCTCAAATCATGTCTTCTGTCTCCCAAGTACAGGTCTTCTCATTGTCGCTCCACTGAACTTTCATCAACTTGATTGTCTTGTTCCTCAATCTTTTCTCATCTCTCACTACAACCCGAACTGGTTATCTAACAAAATTCAAATTAGGTTCTACTATCAAATCTTCCAACCTTGTTGGAGGAATAGTAGTCTTTGGATCATGCACATACTTGCGATAATGAGACACATGAAATACATTATGGACACCTGCCATACTGCTCGGCAACTCTACCATGTATGCGAGCTTTCCAATCCTCTCTATAATCTAGAATGGACCAACATATCTCAGTGCCAGCTTCCCTGACTTCCCAAGCAGTACCACACCCTTCATCGGTGATACTTTAATGAAAACCTTATCTCCAACTGAGAACTCTAGGTCTTTACGCCTCTTATCTGTGTAACTCTTCTGTCTGGATTGAGCTTCCTTCATCCTCTCTCGGATTAACTCAATCTTCTCTAACGCCTCTCTAACCAAATCTGGACCTAAGACTAATCTGTCTCCAATCTCCAACCAACATGTTGGTGATTTGCATGGCCTTCCATACAAAGCTTCAAAATGCGCCATTCCTATACTAGTCTAATAACTATTATCGGAAAACTCAACCAAATGTAAGTGATCTTCCCAAGATCCTCCAAAGTCTAATACACAAGCTCTCAACAAATCGTCGAGTACCATATTGACTCTCTCTGTTTTCCCATCCGTCTGTGGGTGATATGCAGTACTCATCTTAAGCATGGTACCTAATAACTCCTGTAGACTTCTCCAAAATTTGCTAGTAAACAATGCATCTCCGTCACTAATGATACTACTAGGAATCCCATGAAGTCTAACTATGTTCTTCATGAACATCTTAGCCAAAATAGGTGCCGTCATGGTTGACTTAACTGGAATGAAATTGGCACTTTTGGTCCACTTGTCCACTATGACCCATATACTTTCATTTCCTATATTTGACCTTGGCAACTCGTCAATAAAATCCATGGATATTGAATCACATTTCCAAACTGGAATCTCCAAAGGCTGAAGCAACCCACTCGACTTCTAATGTTCGGGTTTCACTTGTTGACAGTTTGCGCACTGCCTAACCCACAAGCCTACATCCCTCTTCATACCTTCCCAAAAGAAGCTTCTCTTCATATCTTGATACATCTTGGTCCCTCCACGATGAATCATAAACTTGGATCGATGACATTCCCTAAGAACTTCTTTCCGTAAGTCCTCCACATTCTGAACACATAATCATCCCTTCTTTCTCAACCATCCCCTCTGGTCAAGACTAAAATCTCTTAGATCATAGATCTCAGTTCCAACCTCAAGCCTTCTAATCCTCTCAGCTAATGCTGGATCCTCCTTCTTCTTAGAAGCTATCCTTTCGATCAATACTGGTCAAACTTCTAAACAGGACAACATAGCGGTACTCTGACTAGAACTAGCAGTCAATCTTAACTGTACATTACAAGTAGTCAAAGCTTCCAAATCCTTCCATTCTGCCAACATAGCTAACACCATATTCTGATGTCTTCTGCTAAGAGCATCCGCTACTTTATTTCCTTTCCCTGGTGCATACTCTATACCGAAATCATAAGCAGCTAGAAACTCCAGCCACCTCTACCGTCTCATTTTCAACTCCTTCTGAGAGAATAAGTACCTTAAAGACTTATGATCTATGTATAGCTCAAATCTCTCCCCTAAGAGATAATGTCTTCATATCTTCAATGTGAAGATAACCGCAGCCAACTCCAAATCATGAGTAGGATATCTCACTTCATGCGGTCTAAGCTGTCATGAAGCATAGGAACTCACTTTACCCTTTTGCATCAACACAGCCCCAATCCAGATCCACATGCATCAGTATACACCACCAACCCTTGGTTTTCGTCTGGAACTACTAACAAAGGTGCATTGGTCAACAAATGCTTTAACTTAAGGAATGCTTCCTCACATTTGTCGGACCAAACAAACTTCACTTCTTTCCTAGTTAGCTTCATCAAAGGTGCCGCTATCCGCGACAAATCCTTGATGAATCTCCTGTAATAGCCAGCAAGTTCAAGAAAACTTCTACTCTTAGTCACCATCTCTGGTCTCTTCCAATTATTGACAACTTCGTTATTAACTAGATCGGCTGACAAGCCCTCCTTTGAAACCATGTGACCGAGAAACTTAACATCTTTCTTCCAAAATTGACACTTAGAGAGCTTTGCTTTTATCTGATGCTGCCTCAACATCTCAAGCACAACTCTAGAATGATCTTCATGCTCTTTTTCATCCTCAGAGTTTACCAAGCTGTCATCTATAAACACTAAAACAAACCTATCCAAGTGTTCTCGGAAAAATCGGTTCATCAAATCTATGAAGAAAGCAGGTGCATTCGTTAACCCGAATGGCGTCACTAACCACTCATATGAACCATACTTAGTCTGAAATGCTATCAAAGGAATGTTGTCCTCTGCCACTCTTAACTAACGGAAACCTATCGCCAAATCCAACTGGGAAAACACTCTATCTCCACACAACTGATCAAATAGATCATCAATTCTCGGCAAAAGATACTTATTCTTGATCGTCCTCTCGTTCAACTTACGATAGTCGATATACATCCTCAACGACCCATCTGGTTTCTCCACAAAAACCGCAGCCGCTCCCCAAGGCAAACTTCTTTGTCTAATAAAATTCCTTCCTTCTAGATCCACTAGCTGCACCTTCAATTCCTTCATCTCGGTCGGTGTCATCCTGCTAGGTGGTCTACTCACATGTTCAGCTCCTGGCACTAGATCTATCCAAAACTCAACAGCTCGTTCGGTGGTAGTCCTGTGACCAGCTCAAAGACATCTGCAAACTCCCTTGCTACTCGAACCTGACATAGCTCTTTTTCCACTTCTATTGCACTTAACAAAGCACAACTACTTCGGTCAGAATTCTCTACTGAGAATATAATTCGGTTATGACTATCTGGGTGTCTTAGTGATATATCCCAATCCTGGCAAAATATCCTAGCCTCATACTTACTCAACCAATCCATACCCAAAATGATTCTGAAATCTATGAAATCGAAAACATACAAACTTCATGCAAACTTATGACCTAACAAATCAAGTTCTAACTGGTCACATCTCATCCCAGAGTTGCATACCCTCCTATTGGATTCGCAACCCTTAAGGAAGTAACAAGGTATGTGAGTTCATTGCATAACCTATCGACCAAACACTGTGATATAAATGAATGTCATGCACCGGTATCAAATAGTACCCTAACTGGTGTACTCTGAATTAAAAGTGTACCTTCCATCACCGTTTTCCTTTTTTCAGCTGCAGTTGGCTTAGCAGATGATGGTCCAACAGTAAAAACCTTTCCCTTGTCCTCCCTGGCTGGTTCTGGACACTGGTTCTTATAATGCCCAACTTGATCATAGTTAAAGCATTTTACATTCTTCTTTCCCTTGCCCGACTAGCATGCATGAGCATAAATACCCTTCTTGTCACACTTGGAGCATACTAAATCAGCCTTTGCCTTCTTGGCAGCGTCCCCCTTCTGGGCTTCTTTCTTCTTAAAGAACTTCCTCTTCTTTCCCTGAGGACCCTGGGATTTAACTAGCTTCTCTCTAGCACAAACAGCAAGCATCTCTTTATGGCGAATTGCCATCTCCACTACTACATTACAAGGATCACATATATGTGTCAGGGTCGCCCTAGCAAGCTCAGGTCTCAATCCCAGAATGAACCTCTCATTTCTCCTAATGTAAGTGTCTATAGTAGCGTATCCATATCGAGAAAACTCATCAAACTTAGTAGCGTACTCGATTACTGACATCTCTCCCTAAACTAAATCCATAGACTTCCTCATCAATGCCGACTTAGCAACTTCAGATAGAAACCTCTGCTCAAATCTCCTTCTGAACTCAGCCCATGTCAACTCTTCCTCTGGAACTTCGGCAGTCACACTATTCCACTAGTGAAGCGCTGCCCCTTGCAACTGCATAGAGGTCAGCTTCCTCTTCTACTCATCATCGAAACCTAGATCTGCAAACATTCTCTCACAGTGCAACAACCAGTTCTCAACTTCAATAGCATCCTCCGTTCCCATAAACGGCTTTCCACCTAGACTGGTGTAGTCCTTGCTCAGCTTAGCATAATTATTCCCAACTGGAGCCACATGATTAGCTCCTCCAATATTTCTAGCAACACTTGCTTGCATCATATTGGCGAAAAACTGATACATCGCCCCCATATACACTGGCGGATTTCCAACAACCACATTGGTATTAGCATTTTGGTTAGCATTAGCCTGTCGACTCGGATTCCTCCTGGTGTTAGGTCGAACATTTCCATTAGTTGTGGTGCTTCCTCCACCTAGATTTCCTCTTCCGTTTCTTGCTTCCATATCTTATTTCTCATAAATCTGCATACGAGCCTTAGTAAGATACAGAAGAACGGTCTAAGATAGGGGAATACGTACTTATATATATATATCAAATACAAATACGTAACTATAGCGTTAACCCAAACCCCGATCGTATTTTTCTGATTCATTGGATTATGTTTTGAAAAATATTGTAGGTTTTAACTTTGCTTAAGTTTTCATAAAACTATGCTCTGATACCAACTTGTAACATCCCTTAATTGGAGGCCCAAAACTAACGGCTATGGATGCTGCAGTCATCCATAGTTATTAATCCTTGGCGACCAAATACGGTAATGTTAGATACATTGATATGACAGAAACACAAGAATATGGAAAAAATTTAAAACATCAAACAAGTTCCACATTCCATTCCAAAACATTTCAAATTCATTACATAATCCCAGTACGAGATCCACGTTCAGAGAAAATATATGTATTACAACATACGCCAAGAGCGACATATGAAGATGCCCCCTTAGATGATCAGAGTATATATAGGTAATTTAACAACTTTGCCTTTACAAACAACACAGCAGAATTAAAATAAAAGAGAACTCTATATAGCTATCATGCCTCTTGTATGTCTCCGGAAGTTTATTCGTCTAAGAGGTACCTGAAAACCTCAACTCTCAAACTACTCAAAATCAATTGCGTACTCGGGAGTTTAAGAGGAAAAAATAAACTTTGAGTCAAATATAAAGCCTGGTATGAATAATAATCTACTATCTCAAACCATTTAGATATCTAGTGAGACCACGCCGCTTAGCGGAATGAGTTTTCCCCTCACTGGTATCCTAAAACCTTTATAAAACCATATACCGTGCTCCTGCATCCACAATGGTTAAAACAATTCAAAACAATATGATGATATGCAAACAAGTATCAATTATGGATTTCCCATCCCCATTCATTCTGACTAACTGTCTCATATATAGATTCTAGGGTCACTATTAACCTATTAGTTTTCATGGGCTGACTAATAACCTGTTTAATACTTACGGACTCCCTGTCCAGTTTTATAGTTTTCATGGGCTTACTATTAATCTATTTAAATTTATGGACTTCCTGCCCAATTTCATAGCTTTCATGGGATTACTAAGAACCTATTGGCCCCTGCCAATAACCTTATTGTTTCATAGGTTCTCCCTGAACCTATTGGTAAGTCCAATAACTTTCCTCTTATCCTAGTTTTCATGGGTCGACTAGGAACCTATTGACATCTATTAATAACTTGATACAGATATAGATTTCATGGGTTCACTACAAACCTATTGGCCCCTGCCAATAACTCTTTCTAATCATAGTTTCATTGGTTTACTATGAACCTGTCTATCTGACAAGTTCTATTATACATAGTTTTCACGGGTTTACTATGAACCTATTGGCCCCTGCCAATATCCTTTTCCTATATATAGTTTTCATGGGTTTACTATAAACCTGTCTATTTGACAACTTCAATATTTAGACATCCTACATTCTGCTCTATCTGACCTCTTGGATGCTATTCTAATCATTCAAGAGTTAATTCAATTTATATTCACTACTGGCTTAACCTAGCTGGTTATTCTGCCCTTTTATCCCCAAAATGCAGTTATGCGTCCATTTTAATGTGAATATATTTATATTTGGAAGAAGCAAACATACTAACATAACAATACCACTCCTTTGGGTTTAATATCCTTGAAATTATTTTCATATAAAACATGGTTAATCCCTTTAACCTATTATTTTATCAAGAAAAAGCTTCTTCAAATCTTCATACTTAAAACCAATTCAAACACCTTTATTTAGCTGTGGAATTTTCTTTAAAATGAGATTGGGTTATTTGTTTTGAAAACTAAAGATTTCAAAACCTTAAAACATTACTTTCGAAACCACTAGATAACCTCCTTCGAAAGGATAAAAAATTTCTTTTCAAAACATTACATACAAATCTTTTGAAGCTCTTAAAATCATCTTTCTCGAAACCAAAACATACCTTTCGAAAGTATCAAAACATTACTTAATAATCCTTAGAAACATGCCTTCGAAACCATTGAAAGTACCCCTTTCGAAACCTTTGGAAGTATCCCTTCTGAAACCATTGAAAGTCCCTCTTTCGAAACCATTGGGTTTATATTTAAAAATATCATTTGGGTCAAAGTGAATATAAACGAAAGTATCTCTTTCAAAACCATTCTTTAAAATATAAAAGTATTGGGGAAAACTTGATGGCGTCGGCACCACCCCTTCGAAAGCATAAATCATTTGGGTGAAACACATGATGGTTGGCTTCGAAACCCCTTTCGAAGCCATTGCTTTCGAAACTAATAACCCCCTTTCGAAAGCTATAGGAAGTGGCTTATAATTTATAAAACAAATACTACCTTCCGAAAGCATTGATATCTTCATTACCTTCGAAAGGCATAAGGTTGCAGAAGGGTTTCGACTTGATTGAAACTACCTTTCCGAAAGCTTTAATTTGAAAACTAAGTAGCTCCGTCGGAAGCTACTACTTAAACAATAAAGCGGAAACTCTCTTTCGAAAGCTATTTAGAAGACCCTTTCAAAAGAATCAGTTTCGACTCCTTCGAAAGCATTTAATAAAAACCAAGGCTGGCGCTTAACATTTTAAAAGAAAGCAAAGGTATCGACCCCATCAGAAGCAATGCCTTCAACACCATGCCTTCCGCTTTTCTCCAATCCACTTCGTACCAATATCATTGATACCAAGTGTATTGGTTTCGGCTTTGTGGGGTTTCAACTTGATTGAAGCGGAAGCATTGGAGTCGAAAGGTACTTCTAATAAAGGGGGAACCTGCTTTTCTGAGTAAAATATGATTAATGCCAATTAAAGCAAATTCTATCTACTAACCTGCCCATGTGTAAACATGTGATTGGTTACCCTAACTTTTCAAATTCTTTACCAAAATAACCGCCGCTTAACTTTAGATCTAAACCAAGGTTAATTTAGCAAATAAGCCCTTTAATTAGTAAAACAATTAAATCATTTAGGTCCTCCTTTCAAAATAATTGAATTGTCATAGTAATTCACTTAGGAAAAATCCTCAAAAATCACAGAAATTCACTTTTAATATGTTATCTAACATATCTAAATTTCAGACCCAAATTCTCAATATAATTTCTGAAATAAATTTCTAAACCGAATTAACCATATTTTCCTTTGAAAATTCATAATAATCTTTCCATAGCTTGGAAAATTATAAAAATTTAAACCCAACTCCAAAATCATGTTTCGCATAACATATAAATTCTTCATGGCATTCTAAATTCATATCATATGATTTTACCCTTGAAACCGTGTTAAATCATTTTCAAACGAACACGTTTGAATATAGCATATCTTAAAACCAAGCATATCATCAAAAATCATAATAATGGATCTAATCTTAAACCCGAAAATCAAATGATCATATATAAACAAAATAGAGATGGTTTTGATTATTATTCACCTTTATTAGGATAAGGAGATTGAGATTTATTCCCTTTGCTTTAATTCCTTAACTTGATTTGAATTTCTCTTATTTTCTTCCTTAATAATGGTCGTCTCCTCTTTTATGTTTACATTTTACGTTTTTGTGAAAATGAAAAATAAACGTGAATGGTATAAGAAATATATATAGGGTTATGGTAACAACTGCGGCTAATTCCCAATACGCCCTTATGTAATTTAACTAGCTTAGAAACCATTTTTAAGCTCATTTAATTAGTTAATCAAGAATGGCCTTCTTATCATTTATTCAAATCTCAATCCCCTTATCACTCTAATTATTTACGTTATTCTATATAATGATCTAATTAAATCTCCTGAATAATGTTATCAAAAATTAGGGGTGTTACAGGGGGTCAACATAATGTTCTGCTGATTGGAAAATTACATACTTTAACCATCCCCTCAATTTATGCCGATTGGTTTCTATTTAATTGTTATGTCTATTATTTACCGCTAATCCGTTAAACCTTATATGCACGTACGATATATCTAATCTAACCTTCTCCAAGATATAACTATATAAGTATATGTATATCCGCATATATTTCTAAGCGTTCCACTACTCAAAACCTCTGCCACTTAATACTTCTTAAATAGGGAGACGGACACCATAATGGCTACTTAATACTTCAGTCCCTAAAGCGGGTCCTCTACAACATGACCGCTAGTCAATCGATCCTAACTATAAAGATCGAGGACACCTAGATAAGGCTTTATAATAATTTTCATATTACTAATGCATCTCAACTCTACAACTTACCCTCAACTGTAGGCCAAAGGCCTTTCCCAGTCCTGTGCAACTACCGTCGATCATGTCCTAACAATGTAAGAAATAATACCCAAGCTACTTAATACCTTTTCAATGGGAACTAGGTAGACTCAGACCATTTAATACCTACATTTTAGGCAGGTCCTCGTCATTTAATACCTATCCCAAAGCGGAGTCCTCTCCGATACTATCTAGCTGGTATCGCACGTAATCTCATCAGGCTACATAATACTTCTTTGTGGGAGAGGCGGACCCAATAATAACTACTTAATACTTCAAACCCAAAGTGGACCCTTCTCGAGATATCTACTACCATGCCTAACCGGTAAACCCGACCATTTAATACTTCCTAAATAGGGAGAAGACAGACCCTATAATGGCTACTTAATACCTCCGTCCAAAATGCAGGTCCTACATTCTACGCATATCCCTTCCCCATAGGTCCTACGGTTGGAGATGTCCCACATCGGTAGTAAGCATACATACTACAGGTAGCCTCTAGGTGAAGGGTAGACTTCTGTTGTGTAACCCTACTGACCTTGCATCCCAACCCACTAAACCAAACCAATCACCCAAAGCCTAAGTTTTGGGCTATGCCCACTAATTCACGTTTCTTCTAAACATATAATTGAAGTTATATAATTTCCTACTATGAAAATTATATTGACTTCTATGTATATTTAATAGTATTCATACTTATTTGTCCGCTACTTAATTATTCCTATTTTATATGCTTAGATTTTTGTTTCCTTCTTATGTCTGCTAAATGTCTATTACCCACAATATGTCAAAATTGGACAATCTCTTATCTATTCTCATTTAATTCATTTACCACTTTCAAAACCCATCTAATATGCCTATTCGGTTTCCTCATAAATGCAGTATTACATTCTCTAATTAGTCCACATTTAACTCATTTTTAACTCTCTATTAATTACAAATTTATTTCCTATTAAACCTATAATTAATATCCATAAATCCTAGTCCTATAGTTACTACGCTGTTAATAACTAATATGAATATTGTAGTAAATTACACTACCTACATAATTTTTATTTTTGAATGTTAAGCGCGGTTATACGTGTTTGTTTATTTATTTATAATTTTAACTATTAATTTCTAAACTAGAACATTCTTTTCCACGTTTTAATTTATCAGAGTTACCTCTTCAAAAAAGGATTACCTTTATAACGTTCCATAAATTAACCAAAATTGAGGTCTTTGCTTCATTTCAAATTATAAGGAATTATTTCTTTTCTTTAATTAAATAGACAGTGTAAACTACAGAAAAAATATCCATATCTTACATATCTCTTTCCCTTTTTGGTATATCCCTTGTAATTCAAACAACGTGCTTTTATACATATTTTGGAATTGAATAATTTATGGAACTACGGGGAACCCGATCCAAATAAATCAAAACATAGAAATTCACATTCCAACCCAGTTATAGATTTGGAATGAGCAAACATTCTACAATAATAAATATTTAGGACTGAATTTAAATTTCCACAATTAAGTTGCATATACTATTTCTATTCTAATTATCTATTTTATTTAATATGTAGGCAATAACCCTATACATTTGTTTTAAGCCTACAATTCATCATATTATAACAATTAAATAAAATCCAACGATATAAATTTCAATGTTATAAATAAATTATGTAATTTCCCACCCACCTTTTAATCTTTCAAAATCTCCAAATCTGAATCCATTCCTTTACTTGACTCCTTTTCCTTTTTGACCCAAAATAATATGTATAATAACGTGTATGCATACTATTAGAATTACAAATGTGGGAAGAGATATTGGGTCAAGGGGAATATAAATTTATAATGATAAAAATTACCTTTTCTCGTAGCATTGATTCACTCCTTCTCTTCTTCTATTTAATTTTCTTCCCTTCTCCAATTATATATTTATATATAATATTTATAACTTTTAGAAGTCGTGAAGAAGAGAAAATGGCAGAGCTTCACTGCTTTGACAATAAAATATGAGAAGAGAAGTGAGGGGTTAGACCTTTATTTATAGATGCATGAATCAATCGTAATCGTTTGATTAAGATAATTAAATCTGTGCCATTGGCCAAGGTTCAAACCCTAGCTGCCAAGTTCGAACCAGTCGATCGCTCCCCTACAGGCAGTCGATCAGTAGCGGTTCCAAGGACGGGGTCGACCGGTGAGGTCCCATATTTAATGTTATTTATTTTCTTTTTCAATTTTAATTATTTTCGCTCCAGAAACTTCAAACGCTGATAAAATTTTCGTTTGAGCTCCAATCGTGAAACTCCAAATATGGAAAGTTGCTCAGAAAATCGCCACGAAAACAATGTTGCAAGTTTCATGGTCAAATTCCAATGTTTGCTCAAATTCCATTTTTGGTGCCGTATTAATTATTTATTAATTATCGTTAATTTTTCTAGGTGTTACATAAAATTTCTAGCTAGAGCAGTATGGTTAATAATAATTGTTATTATTGAACCAAGGATTTTGTGCTTGAAATTAGAAAGTTAAATGTGGAGAATATTGGAGTTTTGACCAAACAAAATTCCATAAGTCCTAGTGTGATATAGTTTTGACGAAGAGAATTGGTGTAAATAATCGTTACTACCAGGTACCGTTTACAATATGTAAAATTGGATTTAACCAAAAAGATGTGTAAGCGATAAATTCAGCCAAAATTCCACACCACCAGCTGAGGTGACGTGTGAACGCTAATATTCGAATTGTTTGATATTAATTATTGATTGAATTTAAACTTTTGAGTCGCCCAACCATAATGGTGAATAATCCGAAAAACCACATGATTTAATTAATTTATAAACGTTGTAAATTAGGTAAATTAATTAATATTGATGAAATATTAGTAATTAAATTTTACTTTATTTGTTTTAGTGCCATTAATGTTTAATAAAGTACATATATAAAAGTTATATACGTATATATGGATATACGATATCGATAAACATTTAAATTTGATTTAAATCAATTAATTACTAAGCGGATTTGAAAATTTTAAAGGCTTATCTAAGTACTTTCTTTGGTTGGTCATACATGTATTATAACAACCTACCCTAGAACAAGCCTAAATTTCGACCCAAAAGAGGCCCATCGAAACTTAGATCCATTCTAAGAAAGGCTGTTGGTTGGAAAAAGAATAACAAAATAGAGCCATAACTAATCTTTCAGAGCTCAAAGTGAATGGAATAAAATATAATAGAAAAATGTACCTATTTATTTCAAAACCATAAAATGTCATATTACGAAATACCGTCAAATCGTATCATAAATTCATTACAACAATTGTCTAAATACATGAATACACATAAAAGCAAGTAATAATGATAAGTACTGCCACATGCTAAGCTTTTACATCTCTAAGCATCGTCGCCTACAATACTCTGTCCTTAACCTTTGTCGTAATGAGGAGGGAGTCAGAACCACAAGTGTCTGGTGAATAAAAACCTCGAGTCTTACCTTTTCAGTACTTAGGCAATATATTTAAAAATAATAACATGTCTACGAACATAAAATCATTAAAACCATTTAATACTTCTTATAAGGAAAGGAAATGGGTCCCAAATCAACCACTTAGTACCGTCCATTCCAGAAGCAGGTTTCCCAAATCCCACGTCATAAATAGCTAGCAATGCACCCAAGCCACTTAATACCTTTTATTTGAATATATGCGGACTTTGGTCATTTAATACCTTAATTAAGGTAGACCCTATCATTTAATACATATTTCCAAGGCATGCTCCTCAATGGTACTATCTAGCTGGCATCATATGCAATCTCAAGTCACTTAATACTTCTTTGTTTGGAAAGGCGAACCCTCAATCAGTCACTTAGTACCTAATCCAGAAGCGGGCCCGTATAGAGATACCACCTAATGTGTCCCCTCGACCATTTAATACTTCATTTGGGAAAAAGAGACGGGCCCTCAAACAACCACTCTACCTCAAGACCGCAAAGCAGGCCCCTCGTACTATGACACATACTCATAATGACTTCTCACATTAGACCGACTATTCATAGGAACTGGTAGCCAGATTAGCTAGGTAGATTGCTCCTATAGAATTTGGAAATAACCTCGCATCATTATAAATATTTATCATAAGTATATCTCACACCAATAGGAAGTGTACACAACTGCTGATAGCCTTAAAGTGAAGGGTAAACTTCCATCATGTAACTCTATTGACCTCGCATCTTTATGACTTAGCCATAAATTAAATACACTCCATATATATAATACTAATCCCACTATTTCATAAATAAGGCCTAATGAGGAATCTTCCTTATTACGCCTTAGAATAATAATTAGGCTATATAAGAGTTTCCACTTATTTTCTCCTAACAATCAATTACATTCCTAATGGGGGAAATAAATGAAAATAAGTACCTAATTAACTACGCCATATACGCAATAATTATACGTTAATTATGCTGATAGAGATAAATAAATATTCACGCCTAATAAATTCTAAACGCATGGATTTTACGTCCTAAACTAGCGTTAAATGTCAATTCCCTAATCAAATACTATTATAAGTCTTTTTTCTTCAAGTTTCCAAGATTTCGAAATACCAAAATAAGGGATTCTAATATCCAAAACAGGGAACAAATATAACCAAAACTACAATAAAAGACTTGTAAATAAAATAGAAACTTAATTTATTACACAAATTCAGTGGAATATCCTAAACAATAGGAATTTCAATCTAAACTATATATTCTACTCAACTCCTCTTTTACAACGAAAAAGATAAGAAGGAAATCTGTGTGAAATAGGTGGTGTATGCTACGAATAAAATCCATAGTCTAAACCTCTTATTTAATTGAGGAATCATAGATTGAACCAAAGAAGAAGGAGAGGTGGAATAGACTATTGCATAAGCAAAAACAAATTCCATCAAATTAATGTAAATAATTGAGAATCTCAACATAGAATTGACATTTTGAAACAAAAAGGAATTTGGGGTATTTTATCTATCGTATTTTCGCAATCCCAAAATCCCTAAGGCATATTCAAATCCATAGAGATATACTTAACAATTATTGAAAAAGAAATAATAAGGTTCACTTATAGGACAACCTTAGCTTCGCCTTTGCTGGATTTGCACTCCTATCAATTTCCTCCTGAATCTCTCTCTTTTGATATATACATAATAAGGAAGATGTATATATTTTTATTAGATTCAGAATGGTTGGAGAAAGAACAAAATAAGAATAGGTTGGAGGTAGAAGAAATAATTAGAGAATGAATTGAATTCTTACCTGAATTCTCTATTGTGACGACCCACCATTTCGGACGATTCAAGTCGATAATAAATTGAACATGTCTGACTCATACAGCCCAAAAGAACAGATTGCCAATGCGGTTTAAAAGAAAATAAAATAGAATACAAAATCTCACAACGGAAGGAATAATGTATAATAACAAAATAAACAGTTTAGGAAGCTGTTTTACAATATACATGATTTCCATTTACACTAGTATCAGAGTTATACAATCAATAGACATACCAAAACTGCAGCGGAATAATAGTAGTAAATACGATCTTCAGACTCCGTCTTCATCTTTAAGAAATAATATCTTCGAAACACTGAAATACTCAAGCTGACCCGAGCGTAAAAAAAACAATACACTCGAGTCAGGACTATATATTTTTATGTAAGTAAATCCAAATCATGCCATAAATGTACAACAACTTCAATTAGAACAATTTTAAATTTCAAATTAAATAAAACAAATTTAATTCCCAATCTTATTTTAAACATTTTTAGATCTTTAATTTCAAATTTTAAACCTTGAAATAATTCAATTTAAATAGATTCAACTATGCTTCAATTTCAACTTTGTAATTTAAAATTTATAAATCCAAATTAAATTATTAAAACAACTTTATTTAAACAAGTTCGGTGCTCGTTAGTTAATTTTCTATCTTAGGCCAAGTAAACATGTTATAAGTTCAATTACTAGGTATATATCATTTCAACCTATAGTTAATGCCATAGGTATATATTATTTCAATCTATTTCTTAGTTCCGGTGTTCAATTACAGTTATGATATATGACAACTACACATCACAATAAATCACAATCAATAATCAACAATATCAACACAGTATCATCCATTAAATCAATCAATAGGGTCATACATAACATCAAGGTTCAAGTCAATGTATATAACAACATTCATTAGTTATCTCATATTGAGTGTTCGACTAGCGATGATAATTAATTTCAATATCAATTTAAAATTTCCAATTATCAATCAACTTCTTTTAGTTCAGATTCCGATCAAAAAATCTCTAGTTCATACACTTCTATTCATATTCCAATGTCAATTTAATTATCGAGTATGGCAACGATATTCAAATAAAAGCATTCCAGTTCAATATGAAATTCAATTTAATACAGAATTCAGCTAAATGTGATTCAATTCGATTCAATTTCAATTTAATTGCCTAAATATGATAGCAATCATTCAATTAACATTCAATTCAATCACCTAGAATTTAATTTTAATTGCATAAGAATATATATAAGTCGTGAATTATAAAAACTCACCTTAACCTCGAAGCTAAAACAACCGCCCTTTCAATCGAATTGGATTAGAAAATAGGAAGACTTCTCATGGATTTCTGACCAGATTGAATCACGAATTCGAAAATGTGGTCTGAAGGAAAGTTCTTCTTTATTCAATTCTATTTGGTTTAAAAAAACGAACCGCCCAATTTGGAATTTTTTTGAGGAAGTTATGGCTTGATAAAGAGGAAGCATTTTCAGAACCAATGTTTGGGACAAAAAATGATTTAGGTTAAAAAAATCACTACTACAAAACAGGCCATTTGCATCGCCTCATTTGAATCGGTTGAAGTAAAAACTGATGCAAATAGAACTATTTGCATCAGATCTGTCTTAATAACCGATGCAATTGTTACGTAGAAAGCAATAGGTAATAAAAAATCAAATTTGCATCAGTTGTCACCAACAACCGATGCAAATACGTCGATGCAAATAGTTTTAGTCGCATCGGTAATAAATATGTTAATTTGCATTCCTTACCAACATATTTTTTAACAGTAGGCAAATACAAAAACCAAAACGGGTATGCAAAAACAACCCGCAACCCACGCTCAAACCCTACGCTACAAAATGAATGTAACTGAGAATAATATCAGTTTAATAAAACCCAAATCTCCAAACACACTACTTTCATAATTCATGGTGGCACTCAAAAGTAGATTAACTCACAATTTCTCAACCCAATTTTCTTAGAAAACAAAATTCAATTGCAACCCAAATCGAATTTTGGGAGTTCTCGCTGTGTTCGATTCGAGTTTCCTATGTTTTTAGACGACTCGATTATTAATGGCAAGCGATTTGGTTGCTCAACCATTAGAGGAGATTATGGATTGGCTGATGTTCGGGTAGCGATTTTTTTACAGGCGATTGAATAGCCTGATGTTTTAATTCACTGCAGTAAAAATTCGGTGAACTTCTACTCCGCCCCTTCTTCTCCGCTCACTACAGTTCTCATTTCAGTAATTCCATTCCATGTCACATATATAGCCACTGATGGTATTCTGCCACCGAACTTAAAGGTGACTGTCAAATTTAGGAAAATCCAAGTTGGTAGTTTAGTACTCTTTTCCTTCATTTCAGTATTCTATGGATTCATCAGTTAGTTCGTACTTTGTTTTTGATACTTTGATCTGATGTACTGTCCCTTTCTTTTGCTTTATGCTTTACAAGTGAGAAAACCTTAATGTCGGGTAGATTTGTTTACTAAACTTTATATCTGTCATTGAAATTGCACTTGAAAGTGATTTAATTTCTTCACTATTTTCTTCAATTACAGATCAAACATGAAACAGTTCTGAGGTTCTGTCATGAAATTTTTAGAAGAGGAGATGCTGCTTTCTGTTTAGGATTCGGAGGTGAATCCTTTATCGGGTCCGGAGTCTAACTCCAACTCGATTTGGTCAGATCACAACTACTTGCTTAAGGCTTCAGATGACGACCTCGGCATCCCTACTATGGATGGAGATGTGTCGTCAGGTAATCTTGCTGTCACTGCCATCGACATCCCTCCTGCGGATGGAGATACACTTGTTCTCATTAATCACTTCAAGGTGTCCCACTTTTCATTCTTTTGCACTATATTTCATAGTTTGTTGTTTGCTCTTTATATCCTAGTTGTGAATTAAAGTGAAAATCATGCATTTTGGTATGAACATCAGGTGAAATGAATACCAAATTGTAGTTTTTTGTGGAATACTAAATAAGATCTTTGATTTTTTGCTCACTTAAGAAGTCGGGCGTGATTTACTGTCGAAATGTGCTTTTTATGAGCAACAAGATAATATTTGTTCTCTTTACTTCCGACGTTTAACGTAATTAGTTAATAGTAGTTATATCACGCAGCAGTGTCCATAAGATTGATGATAGAATGCCTGTTAATGAGTTGCAAGCATAATATTTGTTGCTTTCTCTTATCTAATCACAAGTTTGTTTGATACTTGCTTTGTTTTATTCCACTGTTTGAGGTTGCATTGACTTCCTTAAGCTTAGAGAGAAAACTAAACATAGGATCATCATCAGTTTTAGTATTAATGCGTCTGATAGAGTAGGCCATACATTATTTATACATAATGGATCTATAAGTGACCTTGAGTGAATCTAAAAGTGAATTGCTCGACATGAGGGGATGATCACTAGTAGAATGATTTAATAAATTTATCCATGCCCGATCGAATTTTGAAAGAAGTTTAAAGCTGTGTATACTGAAATTAATACCACTTTGTCATGTGAAATTAGTCCCTGTTTTAGTCAAATCTTTTAGTCCACTATCACGAATATATATTTGAAAGCTACAGTCAGCTACTAAGTGATTACACTCTGATATCTCGTCTTCGTTATATAATATACAACTGAAATCCCCACACTCTCTAATATGTTGTCTTCATTATTAATACCACCAAAGTGATTGCCAAACATTGAGTATCGGTTGATTTAATACTTATTTAGAATGGGATTTGAATATTTACTTATTAACGGAAAGATTTCCTTCCTCACCTTGTGATGCAGCAAAACCTAAGGCTCTTGTTAATATTTGAGTTCAATGTACTCCCTACCAAATGAAAGCTGTGATCAACTTTGAGAAGATTTAGTTACTCACTCTTGAATCTCATGTGAAATCTTTGTCTACTTGAGTTCATCAAGTTATGTGTGAGCTATTCGCTTGCCTGCTAAGGTCAGATACCATAAAGAAAACAATGCATATGCTTATTTATATCCAAATAATTAAACACATTCAGAAGTTAGTTGCTGGGGCAAGCTCTATAATATACAGAGTTTGTAATGTATTTTTATGTTTAAATTCTCCAGAGTATCCAGACAGATTTCAAATTGCTTATCAGTATAGAAGAAGAAACAATAGCTGCGGCTGCTGCTGATGCAATTATGCACACTTATAAAACCTGCAGTAGACGTAGCGAAGCATGCAACACAAATCTTTGTTGTTATCAGCTCTTTTTTGAGCTTAGTAGCCAAGAGTCTGATTATTCGTTGCTCTATGTGTTTCACCTTTTGTGAGTGTTATGTGGTTTAAAAAAAACTTTAGTGTTAAATACTCTATTCATAATATAGGTCGTAAGTGGTGATCAAGGCTTTAATATGTATCCCAAGTGTTCATTTTCATATCGTAAGTGGGATGCGTTTCTATACATTCATATCTTTTACATTCAGCATATGTCAACCGCTTGCATCATTCAAACTTAAATATTGTATATGTGTTTATATGGACCTTTCTCACGACATTGAAAATTAAAGTTTCTGCACTTTACACTATATTACCACTATTGAAACTGATTTAATAACAAAATGAATAACAAACCATATGATTGAATGTGATTTCTCTATACTATCTAACCTGCTGTCCAATTTGATGCATACGGCCAGATTGGGTGGGTAATATAGCATATGTGATTATGGGTGAGATAATCAGGTTTTGTTACGGGGTTTCAGATGAGGATGTTACACCTACAAGAAATTAGTTATGCTCCATGTGAAGTTTGGGCTGCACATGGCATTCACTGCAACCATGCTGGCATGAAGCATTACCGAATTTGATTCAGAGATATGGTAAGCTCTGTACTTTCCTTTCCTTTTTACTTCATGTTTTGCTATGATTCCTTCTCTTTTTCATCTTTCCTATGTGCTTTTATCTAACCTGAAATGAGCCAGAATCAAGTTTTTGCTGCATAGTTTGGTTGTCAAAACAAGATATGATCTAATTTAGCTGTTAGTCTGTGGTTTAGTTTATGAGTAAGTAGGTATCAATTTTCATTAAGTTTAAAACTAATTCACTCAAAAGATTTTTACGTGATGCCTAGTTATAATATACACATATTATACTAATATATAATCAAATGGATTAAGTTTGTAACTTTTCCTACATTAACATGGAATCATCAACGGCCAACTGAATTACCGTAGTAATTAATTACGAGTGTGTGTGATAGGTGTTGATGTGGTCAAGGAAAAGTTATTGATAGCTACAGATCGACCTTCATGGCGATCCTCTCATTACGAGCTTTTTATAAAATAATCCAAAGCTAGCCAACGAGGAGATCATTCGCTAAAATATCAGAAGGAAAGGTACCTTTCTCTTTATTAGTTTAACATCCAAACGGACCTTCTGTTTGTTAATTACTTAAGACATTAATTGAGGCTAGTTGTCCTTTTATACAAACTCACATAGCATCTTATGTTATGGAACAACTTGCCCTATGAAACTTTAACTGCAGTATCTTTAATTTTACTTCAGGGCAGGGAAGTATGGTATAGTATGAAATTGTACTGGTGGGTAAGTTGTATAAGGCAGAGGGGAGTTGGCAAGGTTGAAGTGCAGTGGCAAGTGTGGTATAACAATTGAAGTAGTGGGTTGGTAGTTGTATGTATGGTAGTATGAGAGGTATAGCAGTAGTGAACTGTACCAGTGTACAATGTGTGAAGGGTGCAGCAGTTTGTTTAATGGTGGGTAGCGGTAATGTGCAGAGCAATGGTGATGTTGCTTGTTTGTGGTGGATGCAGTGGAGTGATGCAATGATTTGAGTGATTTGTGAAATGAAAGAGGCAGTGTGACAGTGGCAGGCTGGAGGCAGTATTGAACTGCAAGAAGAAGGCAATGGATGGTGGCAGGATTGAAGTGCAGGCAGAAGTGTTGTGGAGTTGTTGAAGTTCTTGGCAGTGAAGTTGCTAGAAGTTGAAGATGGTGGTGCTTGTATGTAGTGTTGGCTTGTGGCAGTCTAATGAGATGATGGTGAGGTAGTATTTGTGCACGGGTATTCGAGGATGTTGAGGTGGTGGAAGGGACTATTGTGGCAGTAGTTTTGTGCAGTGGGTAGTATTTGGCAGTAGTTTTGTGCAGGGACTGATGAGGCAAGGATGGATGTTGTAATTTGATGTGCAGTGGTTGATTATGGCCATTGAAAAAAAAAGAGAGAGCAATATGCAACAATGAAATGAAGACAATAAAAAAAACAGAGAGCAATATGCAACAATGAAATGAAAATGAATGTATGAACCATTATTTTGTATAGATTATTAACACTTTAATTGATATATGTTTATTTTGGTATTATGTTATTCAGTTTGTATTTGCCATCAAATTTAATTTTGAATGATTGTAATATTGCATGCAATAATTGTTTGTTATAATCAATAATACATATATATATATATATGTACATTGTAATAATGGTTTCTGAGAATGGCTTTTTTGCATCAGGTATAAATAGCTGATGCAATTGAGGGATTAGTTTGCATCGGTTGTTATAAAAACCGATGCAATAGAGGGATTAGTTGCATCGTTTTTCATTACAACCGATGCAACATGGGGGCTGTGTTCAAGCAACCAACCATGATATTTTGCATCAGTTGTCAGTAACAACCGATGCAAAAAGGACATTTTTGCATCGGTTTCAGAACTGATGCAAAAGTGTTAAGCCTATTGCATCGGTTGCATATGCATCAGTTGTTGAACTGATGCAAAAGGGGGGTAAATAACCGATGCAAATGGCCTGTTTTGTAGTAGTGAATTGAAATTGGAATGGCCATTCTCAAATTTTGAAAATTAATAAACATGAAGGTTCTTTCTTATTCAATTCTCTTTGGTTTAAGAAAAAGAACGATTGGATTTAAAGTTGGTTTGAAGAAGAAGGGAGAAGGAAAAGGGAGGTGAAGGGGAAAAGACAAAGGAAAAGAAAAGATGAAATAAATCTCATGTGAAGAATGCTTTAGGAAGAAAGGAGAAAGTGAACAACATAAATGG
The DNA here is from genome assembly GCA_030737815.1 of Allium fistulosum. Classification (NCBI taxonomy): domain Eukaryota; kingdom Viridiplantae; phylum Streptophyta; class Magnoliopsida; order Asparagales; family Amaryllidaceae; genus Allium; species Allium fistulosum. The sequence goes on from CM060903.1 coordinate 1,184,533,453, forward strand.
ATAATGAGGAGGTATAAGGTTTATTAAGGAATGAAACGTATTACTGGAAATATGGAAAGACATTTGGAAATAAATGAATTAAAGGGAAATGAAGGAAATAAAAGAAATAAAGGAAATGGAGTAAAAGAATTGGGAAATAAATAAGAAGAGAGATAAGTAAATAAATGAGAGAGGAAGATTGAAAGAAACAATCCTAGTAACGTATATGTAAATATGGAAAGAGCAAAGAGATAAAAATGAGTCCACAGTGAAATTAAAAGGAGAATAGCAACGTAAATCAGAGAGATTCGTGCGTTATTATATGTGTAAAAGAAAAGGTAATGTAAGGGATAGAAAGAAGGCAAAATATCAGGCGTTTAATTATGGCACGATTTACTAAATGAAAACGTTACAAAACTTTTTTTAAATCTTCCATTAAATATAAGATTTAAATTGTCGATTAATTCCAGTATTTAATTATAACTGTTATATGTTACATTTTATGCAGTTAAATATTAATGACCTTCTCTAGAGCAATTTCATGTGAACACATATACATTTTGAAAGTAATATTACCATTGCAGTATTTACTATTTTCTAATCGAATTCGAAATAGATAAAAGATTTTCATACTTCATATCTAATTAATTTCTTTTATTAAATTAATTTATTTAAACACGTTAAAAATCTTACAACTCTAGTTCATTGAAATTTTAAATTCAACTTTATAATCACTTCCCTACGGTCTATTACTTTTATTTAATAACAAGATAAATCTATTTAAAATTCAATCTTTCTACCTATATACATTTATAACTATTTTCAAAAATGGATACCTTCATTCTCAAAGTATACAATCAGTTTCATTTAAATTGTACATTCTACTTTTAACATAAATATATGTTGCTTATATTAAATTAATTACTTACAATTTATTTATCATTCCCATTTTAACTACAAGATTTCAATATATTTAATTGCAATTAATTTCAATAATATGCTTATTCATTAGTTGCACTCCATTACTATTAAATTCGTTCGTATATTAAATTCATGTTTCCAAAGTGATGTACAATCAAATTGAACCATCTTTTACATTAATTCATTATTGGCAATTAATTTCGCTTTCCTTCTTCAATTGAAAGATTCCAACCAATTTGATTACAATTAACTTTAATATTAGATTTCAAAACAAATTCTACTAATAACAACTATTTTCTTGTTACAGTAATTCAACCGTAGTTATAATATTTATTGTATACAACAAAATTATACGTTACTTACTAATTACATGTTTATCTTATTATAATTTATTGTTTTAGAATTTTTTTAAGATCACAATTTATATTCAAATTAGAATTTACATTAAGCTATCATAAATTTTCATTCCTAACCATTGTTACTCTAAAATTTCTTATTCAATCTAATATTTTTAACCGTTAAAAATACGGGTCATTACAATCTCCCCCACTCAAAACTTTTCATCCTCGAAAAGGAATGAAGCATAGAATCTAGCCATTTGATATATATTACCAAAATAATCAACTTTTAGACATTTAAACTTGCATATTTATATTTAATATAAACTAAGGTAATCTAATTTTTTTTTTCAATTACCTTTCCGAAATACTTTTATATATATGCATGATTTCTTTGCCTAATATTGATTTCTCAATTTCGAGGTCCAAAAATGAACGCCGATGATGCTGCAATCATCACCATAATTATTTTCAAGCGAATAGAGTGAGATCCAATAATAATAACAATCCCTTGAGTGATGTTTCATCTATCCTTGTTCTTAAAGAATTTAATCCACATAGCTAGGCACATGTCTAAAATTCTTTAAGTACCTGATAGATTGGTTTAACACCAAGTAAAATAGTTCAAATCTTTTCTTTCAAAATTAGATATTCAAATTTTTCTCAACATTTTATATTGGAAAAAATAACTTTCCAAATCAATTATTCCATACCTTAAATTTAAAATGGGACAAAATTTATAATTCTCTTTTATATAATCTTTAAATTTTATATTTGAAGAACTTATATAAATCTCATTTATGTCAGAATCAATTATCTTCAAATTTTGAATACTTTACCAAATTCATTTGAAAATTTTCTTTTTTCACACAAGGTTAATTCCTTTTATAAATACCATTTAAATATATATCATAGATATCCTTATAAATACATGTAAAATATTTGAAAATACTTATTTACATTATTACCTATATTTAGAAAGATGACTATTTAAGTTATGAAATCCACGGTTTGAAAATTTAGGCAAGATTCTTTTAGAGAGGGAAGGACATAATGACCCAAAATCTTATCACAAACAATCAACAAAACCAACTTAAATTCATTTTTTTCACACTTTTGATTTTATATTCTTCCTCGTTTAAGTTTTACTATTTAAATCTTAAGGTTTACGCTTTTGATTAAATCGAAGTCTTTAAGATTTATTCCTAAGTAAATGTCTTTTCTTAAAATTTTAATAAACTTCCAATTATTTACAATCTCCCACTTATGAAACGTTTAAATTTTACGTACTTTGGTGTATTATAAAAGTTAAATAGTGCAAGACCTTTAAATTACATATTATTACTTATTATAATATCAAAATACTTTAATAACTCGATGTGTTAACAAGTTTATCCTCGTTCTAACAGAATCTAGTCATACATTGATCAGACGCAAAACTAGAAATCTTTAAGTGCTTAGTAGATTTGTTTCAACACCTAGTGAAAATACTTGCAAACTTTCAAAATAGATATGGAAAGTATCACTCGAAAACCAATCATGGATTGCAGCTACACAATGATTACGCCCCTATCCCAAAGGAAACATTCATAACTTTGGGTAGTCTCTACCCAATGAATTACGCCATGCAAATCAAAATCAAATCGCCAATGGATCGTATTCTACTCAGCGGTTACGCCCAATGGTTACGTCTCTATCCTAAAGAAAACATAGTAGACTGTAGGCAATCGCTGCCCATCGAATTATGCCATGTGGATTGCAGTTTACTTGGTGTTTACACCCAATGGTTACGTCGCTATCCCAGTGAAATCATAGTAAATTGTAGGCAATCTCTGCCACCTCGAATTACGCCATGTACATCGACCGTATATCGTAGCTCCACAATGGTTACGTTGCTATTCTAGCGAAATCATAAGTAGACTATAGGCATCACGCCCCCCTGAATTACACTATGCTAATCAAATCATAAGACCATAGGTTATGCTATGGAATTCAAAGGAACTCATGAGTGTTTGTCCTGGCAACCTAAATCAAATATCAAATAAATGAACCCACTAAGTGGATTACCAAATTTTGTAGAGGGTACTCCCCGTTTCTTCGATTTCAAAATGTATCATAATATACATAGTACCCTTTTCAAATCATAATATTATAATATATCATACTTATATAAGTTCCATTATACATAAGATCATCAGTTTCCAAATCGAGAACCTTTTAAAATCAATAGTCTTCAAAAATCACTTCATACTTATATAAAGTCCATCTTATATACGAATCAAAATTTCTCAAAAATCATATACTCTACAAAATCAAAGGCCTTCAACCTCCAAATAAATTTGAAAAATCACTTCAGTTTCATACTTATATAAAGTCTCATTTATATAAAATTAAAATTTCCTTTCAAATCAATTACTTTGCATAAAAACCATATGGGGTTGAACATCTTTTTCTTCATAAAAGATTTTGTATTTAGAATAGCTCAATTTAAAATAGTTTTGAATATAATATATTTTTGAAAATAGTTTTGAATTTAAAATAGTTTGGAAATAGTTTTGTAAAATCGTCTGAATTTAAAATAGTTTTGTAAAATAGTGTTGAATTTAAAATAGTTTTGAACTAAAATAGGTTTGCATTTAAAATAGTTTTTTTGTCAATTTAAATTACAAATGAAATCCAACTGAATATTATCAATTATATTTAGCACATAAGATATACATATGTCATCATCACGCAATATCACATCCGATTGCTCGATCGATTGCACAAATTTCACTTTCGAACTAGTATCGCTCACTCAACTTCCCTAGTGCGGACTTCGATAAGTTTCCTTGATTAGAAACATCCATTCTCCTTGCATAGCCATATATGATAGAAAATTTCAGAATCAAATCAAAAATCCATATCAAGTGTTCGCCGTCAAGAATCGAGTGAAAAATCCTAACTCGGACGGGTGTAATTCACCTCGAAAGCGTATACTCGAATCTGGATCAAATCAGTTATGCGAATCAAATAGTCTACGTACAACTCATATATTTATTCCAATTAGTTTCATCATTATCACAATTACTTTTTAATTCACATTCATTATAAATCTCATTCATTTATACACATTTTATCTCTTATCAATTAATATTTGTTTTCATAAATTTTTCTCCATTTAATACAAAAATCATTAATAAATCTTTTCTTATAAATTTACTTACATTCTCTTCATGCCATGAACACATGACACATACTGCACAGAACAACACTTGCACTGCCCTGATCAATGTGCAGAATCTGATTCACATCGATGTCTATTGTATTCTGTATATCGGATACATCGGTTTTAATTGAAGTAGAACATCAAAATAAAGCATACCTGACCACATTTGTCATCAAGTTTTTTAGTTTAAAATGACCAACCTGAGCAGATCTTCCTACCTTCGAACCACCACTAATCCTTTCACACCTCCAGTGGCAAGTTCATCAACTGCCCAGGCTTCTACATATATTCCATCAGGAGTTAGGCGTTCAATTGTGTAAGAGCTTCAACTTCAAGCTATCCCACCAGTTCAGCCTCGTGGCCCTAACCCTCTGAGGGATGACCACTATGTTATCATGATTTTGGATAATCCTCCAGACCAAACACCTTCTAAGATGTCCGCCAAGGAACTTATGATAATCTGCATCAAGCATGGGATCACCAAAGATAAGGTCCTAACCTCATCAAAGGGCTCATCACCGCCAGTAATCTTCACTGCATGCAACAGATATATGTGTGTCTTGGGAGCTGTTCCCTCCTTTAAGGAATTCTTAAAATTCATTCTTTAAGAGCTTGGGCTAGCTCCAACACAAGTTCATCAAATGGTTACACCATGCTGAGTTATCTCCATATCATATTCATGATGCACCTGGTCGCTCCCTTTCCTTCAAAGAGCTTACTTACCTACTCAGCTTCAAGAAGAGAAAAGAGAAAACATCACCACCGATAGTCAAAACTTTCAATCGCTGCATGGTTGTTCAAGGCTCCATAATAAGCATATCTATTCCAAGAGTGAATATTTATTCGTGTAATAACCCGAGGGCTTCAACCACTTCTGGCTGTCTATCCGTAAGTTTCTTCCTTCAATACTATTATCAAACTTGAACTTTCTTCAACCAAGCGATTAATACCTCCTCTATATTTCTATCAGACTTCCCGGAATGACTCTTGATTGAAGATCTTGCAAATACATTGGCTTTCCTGAAGTAGATCAATCCAAACATGAGAAAAACCTCTTACCTCCTCATAAATGCTTGACTACGACAGTTCCACCTCCTCTATAATGGAAGGAGTGCCATCCTCAACCTAATTCCTACCATAGTGACTCAAGCCACTACTAGTCCTTCTGCCCTGGCTCATAATTTTGACGATGATGAACAATGGAGCAAAGTAGATGAACTAATCGAGGAAAATCTTAGAAAGTGAAAGAAGATAAAGGTGTTGAAAACTAAGGAGAGGAAGGGATATGAGGAGGAGAGGATATAGAAGAATGTGGAGATGAAGGAATAAATGATGGAGAGGAAGAGGGAGAGGATGAGAAAGATGAAGATGAGGACTATAATGCCAGTGGAGATGAATCATTGGGGAGACATCCCTTGAGGGCACCATGGTCACTTCACCTCCTATGCTAAAATGACCAGTGATCAAGTCTTCCCAGGTTATATTCGAACCACATCACAGTCCCGTTGAAAAGCTAACTCCTCATACGATGCATCTGAAAAATCTTCCATTCTCAGAGTGATCTTAGGAACCTTTCCAACTTTCTTATCGGTTGGCTAAACTTCAAAGACATCTTAACCACCAGTCCTAGTGAATTCAGCTTCTCTTCGAGTGATATATTTAAGACCACTGTGGGTGATGAGACTTCTTCTTTAGACCCCTTCGAACATGGTCCATATGCTACCTAGGGCTTGTTAACACTTCACAAAATTCTAAGATCATAAGCACTAACACTCCATACATGTTTTAATCCATCGATTCAATCCTGATACGGTCTATTTACCTTTCAGGTACAATTAGGAGATGTAGCCGTATAGAAAGTATTAGAGAACACACTGGAGAACACTACTCCTAGACTTCGGGGCACTCAAACTATGAGCCAAAGACAAAAGGATTAAAGAGGAGGAACCAAGAACGGTGCGATGCTATGGGAAGACAATGCTGCCACGACGAACAAAGGGAATTGTGCAACGGCTCCCAACGCGACTTTGACTCCCACAATTAACAACAATCGTATTCCTAGTCTTTCCAGCATCGACCATCCTTCTACGAAGAACTGCCTCCATCTTTTCAATATTTAGTAACTGCTACTTCAACTCCCCAACAATCCAAAACAGTCAGCCTTTCTAAATCTCAGCAATCCCATAGGGCTGGCAAAGAAATAAGGTCATGTCATGCTGCTCCTCCTCTACCCCCGAAAGGTCAATCTACCTCTATTGCCACTAAGATGCAAGCGGCCCTTCCCGAATCATGCCATGAGACGGTGGATTCGATTGCAATATTGGGGATTTCCCACACAGCTATGCGAATGAAGGCATCACCCCGCATTAGGAGGTTGTGGATTAGCTATATCGATGGAAGAAACTAGCCAAGGGCCACTTTGATGTCAACGATGCTAACCGATTTATCATTCGAGCTTTCAACATGAAGAGAGCCAACCATAACCATATGTGTGAGGACTACAAAAATAAATTGGCCAATGTCAAGAAGGATTGAGATGAGAAGGCTAAATCTACTAAGTATTCCCAATAGAGGCTATTTGAATTGGCCATGGCTTATGTGGTTGAGGGCTCAGTTCTCAACGATCAGCTATAGAATAACTATGTCGCAAATGTTGAGCTTGATAAGAAAGTCAAGGAGAAAGAGACCAAAAGCATTGCACTTCAGGCGAAGGTCGTGAAACTCGAAGCTGACTTGAGAGCTGAACAAGAATCAAATGAGCAGGTCCAAGGTGAGTCTGCCAAGCTAAATATCAAGCTGGCCACCACCAAGAAAGAAAATGCGAATGTCAAAGGCAAAGCAATCCAACTTGAATAAGAGACGAAAGCCACCCTCCTCTAGTTTTTTACAAATTTCATAAAGATGAAGATCCTCAATTGGCTAGAAGGTGACTATCCCGAGAATCTAGCTAAGACATGGGATGAAATTCTAAAATGTGTCGGGAAATCTGGCAACAATGTTGATGAAGAATTCCTAAAAAGAAAATTCTTAGATGAAGAGACTTGGTAGCTCTGGAAGAGGGTAGGAAAATTTTGGCGATAGTGGTTGTAGTCGAAGAACGGGCACCTACGGGAACTCTCATTGACCTCGGCTTTCTAGATCATGAAGATGGCTCCACTCTAGCTCAAAAAGAGTCTGCAGTAAATATTGTCACTTCTGTGGAAACCACTCTAGAGTCATAACTCAAACACCCACATCTGCACCTCTCGATACTAGCACTTCTACAGGATACAATCCTGACGCCCCAGCCTTCACTCCTCTAACAGATCCTCCTACTCCACCTTCACCTCAGAAAACTCTAGAAGAATGGTAAATTGCTAAATCTCCTTCAAAAGTAACTCCAACCTCTCAAGGTATATCTTCAGTCTCCCTAGTCTTCAACAAACTTTAGTTCTCGTTGGAGGACATCTCTAATATCTACCTTTCTATTTGTAAAATTATAGGCCATCCAGCACCGCCTCTTTTTTCACCAGTCAGGTACGCCTCAAGCGCGAGCGCCTCTACAACTGAATCAACTGTCGTTACCATAACACTCATTCTTCCTTTGTCATCTTCTAGTTCTGGCTCTAGCTCTGACTTTAAGAAAATAGGGGCCTTGGAGAATGTAGGGGGGACTGAAGGTTCAATCGAAGATAAGTTAACTATAGTCAGCAAGAAGGGGTCCGAGACAACCTTTATCGCAGATAGCCTGAAAATCAACTTCTCAAAATCAAGGTGAAGCAAGACCCGGGCACGGGGAATCTGCCTCCTCCATTATTGACACTCTCCCTGGCTCAACTATCCATATCAAACCCTCACTAGTCCAGATCCCCTCCTCGCTTACGCTCTGGAGCTGGCCCCAGTTAATCAAAATTTGGCTCTTACAATGACAGCAAGAAAGCACTTTCATATCCTATGAAGGAAGGAAAATGCAAGCCTCCGAAGAGAAAGGGCGATACCCCATTGAAGAAACTAAAGAAGAATTAGGGTGTCTAACTTCATGGCGATGGATTCTTGTACTATATTTTGTTCTTTGGGCATCATTATGTATATAGGCAAACATTGTATGGGAGCGGCCCCCACAAACCTTGTACAAAAAGTTATCTAAATAAAAAGATTGTTTTCTATCTAACCTTTTCCTTATTTTCATTACTATGTATTTCATTTCTGCTGGCTATATACTTACCTGCAGTTATAACATAATCATCTATAACAAAATTATTATATATATTATTCATGCCTGTGTCTATAATATGTGCAATGTCATTATTTACTATAACTCCATACGTATAAATGAATTTCTACAATTGACTAGTATTGTTTTATTACTTAGTCTTGTATATCACCGTCAACATGTTTCTTATTTGACTAAACAAAACTATATTCCTTCGACTAAATCCATGGCCCACCAAATTTATCTTCTGCCGGATGTATTCCGTTCAGTCGTAAATGAAGTCGTGTTTACAAAAGATTCAATTCCACACCGACTCATATCTCTGGGAATCGATGTCTCAGATGTTTTTCTCGGCATCCGTCCTTGATTTCACTTATCTTTGAGTAATGAAAGACACTTCATCAACCAACCTAGTTTATCATCAGTCGAATGTATCACATTGGAATGTAAATGAGGTTGTACCTGCAAATAAATTCAATTGTACACCAGTTCCTATCTCCGGGATCTAGTGTTTTAGATGCCTATCTTCTGGCATCAATCCTCGACCTTGCCTTTCTTCGGGCACTAGTCAAAAATTATATATGTAAGGGCAATTGTTTGATCGACCATAGTATGATTATACTCGAGAAATACGATCATGGATCGAAGGAGTTCATTAGTACCTATTTCTAGGTACCTAGACATCCGGTTTTTCAAAACATAGAATGTTTGACTTTGCCGCTGATCATGTAGCACAAAGTCAGACTTTCAAGAATATGGTTTAGTTGATTCTAAAAGCCAACTTTATTTATGATTGCTAGACTCTACCTTGTTACATCAAGTTCTAATCAATAGGACACATTATTTGCAAAAAATAAATTTGGGTGAAATAGCACCGTAAGTGCTCGCTATTCCATGCCCATGGAATTGGGATCTCATCGATAGTCAATAGCTTGAAAGTTCCATCTCCAACCTTCTATTCAATCACATAGGGAACTTCCTAATTTAGACCAGGTGCCCCTATACTAGGAAAGACCCGTTTCAAAATGAGGTCGTCTATCTCAAAAGTACGATTTCTGACCTTGGGATTAAACTGTTTTGCTACTCTATCTAGTGAGCATCCACCCTTAGATTATCATCTTCTTGCTTTTCTTCGACCAAGTCAAGGGATTTAAACAAGAGTTCCTCATTCATCTTGGGATTATAATGCAGTCTTCGATGAGAAGGGACCTCATATTCAATCAGTACCGTAGCCTTAGCTCCATAGGCCAAAACGAATGGAGTATGGTCAGTCGCGGACTTGTGGGTTGTCATATAAGCCTACAGTGCAGGTGGTAGCTCATCAAACCAGTTGCTCTTGGCTCTCTTCATTCTCTTTTTAATAATGGATTTGATGATCTTGTTTATAGCCTCCATCTATCCATTCACATATAGGTGTGCTACTGCCGAAAGCTCTTCTCAATTCGATATTGACCATAGAATTCTTGGAACTCGACACTCTCGAATTGAATTCCATTATCAGTGATGATCCTTTATGGGACTCCGTATCTACACAAAATGTTCTTCACTACAAAGTAGAACATTTTTTTTCAAAGTGATCAACATTAGCGGTTCTGCTTCAGCCCATTTTGTGAAGTAATCCACAGCTACTTTTGCATATTTCGCTTCGCCTCTTGACATTTGCAGCATACCAATAACATCAATTCCCCATATTGAAAATAACCATAGGCTAACCATCTGCATAAGCTCAATGGATAGGGCTCTTAGTATCTTCAAAAACCTCTGGCACTTATCCATCTTCTAGAATAGTTAGTCGCATCTTGGCTGACTATTAGCCAGAAGTATCTATTGCAAAGAACATTTTTTGCTAATGTCTACCCCCAGCGTGATCACCACAGCTACCTTCGTGCACATCTACAAGAATTTACTTAGCTTAGTCTTTGATGACACACCTCGGCAAGGGCATCGAGAATCCTCTCTTGTACGACATTCCTTGAAAAATGAATTGAGGTACTTTAAGTAGAAGTTTACGTCATTCGTTTCTTCCATTTGGGAGAGTCCCTTTCAGCAATTATTCTTTAATCGAAGTCATTCATAACTCCTTTTCCTCCTAGACATCCAAGGTCCATTCAACATCTATATCGTCTATACTTGAAGGCGCCAAAGTCTTAACTGGAACGATACCTAAAAGCTGAACATCCCCAGAGTTGGCTAGCTTGGCCAGAGAATCAGCTTTCATAATTTCCTCCCTAGAGATGTGCGTTATCATGTAATGTTCGATATCATTCAGTAATTCCAATATTTTCTTTAGGTAAGGGGCAAGCCTCACTCCCTTAGATTGAAATTTCCTTTTCACTTGGCCGACCACCAACCGGGAGTTGCTTAATATATGCAACATCTTAACTCTCGGTTCCTTTGCTACCTTGAGTCCCGCAATCAATGCTCTGTATTCGACTTTGTTGTTTGTCATCGGGGACTCCAACTTTAAGGCCTAATAGATCCTTCATCCCTTTAGGGTTACCATAACAACTCTTACCATAGAATTATGCTCATTGGAGACTTCGTCTATGTATAACTTCCATTGAGAAAGCCAAACCTATTTCTCTTCCTTTTCATCATCCTGGATGGTGGACTTAGTAATGAAATCTTCCAATGCCTATCCCCGAGTCGCCTTCAGTGGACTGATGCTTTAACCTCTCTTAATTACATCGCTCAATTATCCCTGAGTCGCCTTCAGTGTGCCAAAAGCAGTAACCTCTCTTAATGCTTTAATCATGTTCTAGGTTAGCTTTAAAGCCCCGTTAGTTTATTATAAAACCCAAAAACTTGCCTGATGCGACTCTAAAAGAACACTTCAGCGGATTGAGCTTCATTCCATTTGTCCAAAGAACATTGAATATTCCAGAGAGATCGCTTATGTTATTAACCGATCGTGTGACTTCACAACCACATTACCATATAGACCTCCATAGTTCGCCCGACCTGATCTTTAAACATTCTATTCACTAGTCACTGGTATGTAGCCCCAGCATTCTTCTGACCAAGCGCATGACTCAATAATAATATTGCCCCATATCGATGATGAAACTCATATGCTCTTGATTTGGGACCTGCATCGCTATCTGATTGTAACCAAAGTACGCATCCATAAAGGATAGCAGTTCATGTCCGACGGTTCTACCTACAAGTTGATTACTTCGCAGTAAGGGGAAATAGTCCTTTGGGCACACTTTATTCAAGTAGGAGCAATCAATGCACATCTGCCATTTCTTGTTCCCCTTTTTAAAAAACATAGGATTTAATACACATTTCGAATATTGTTCATCATGGATGAAGCCATTTGCCTCCAGCTTATCCACTTCTTCTTTCCACACAGTGGATCACTTTAGTTCCATACTACGCCTCTTTTGTTTCGAAGGAGGGTACCTTGGGTCCACGCTCAATGCATGACATGCTATCTTCGGAAAAATTCTAAACATATCGTAATGCATCCAAGCAAACACGTTCGTGTTTGCCTAGAGAAACCTTACCAACTCCTTTCTTATCTTTATGTTGACCTGAGGCACGATCTTGAGAACCTTCGTCCTATCCCCATCATGGATGGGAATGTCGATCATCGGCTCCACCGGGGTTGTCCTTGCATCCTTTGATTCCTTCTGTTGTTCCATATGCTTGTAGAACTTGCTATAGGTCCCAAGCAAAGGTTTAGGCGGCAGTTGCTATGCATCAGCGGTCTTGATATAGAGAGACTTCTCTATACCCTTTCCTTTCTATCATCGCTTTTTCTCTTTAAGCTCAGCAATGTAACATTCTCAACCAGTACTCTGGTCGCCTTTCATTGCTCCAACTCTGTTCTCGGTGGGGAACTTCATCATTGGACACCATGGAGCAAGGGTAATTCTGAAACTGGCAAAGGGCCGGTCGACCCAGGAAAATGTTATAGCCCAAGAATCCATTGACCCAACAAACATCTATAGTAATATTATCTTGTGGTTTTCTTTACCCAACTCAACTGGTAAGTCTATGTAGCCAAAATGTTCTTTGGTTTCTTTGGTAAATCATGGATATGAGATTTACAAGGCATTAGATCCTTCTCACTAAGATTCACCTAATAAAAGGTCTTTTTAAACAAAATGTTAACCAAGCTCCAATAATCAATAAGGACCCAGTGCACTACTACTAGTACAGTAACAACCATAATCACCATGGGATCAAGTGTCGGTGCCCACACCCCATCAACATCTCTATTTCTAAACACGATGTCATCATTCATTGTTCTTTGCTGTTTTGCTAGAGTTCCATCCACTATGGCAAAACACATTTCTTGAGGCACATGCCTTAACGAGCTACCATACCTCTCCATCTGATTCCAACTTTTCTCTACGGGATGAGGTCCTCCAAAGATGGTATTAAACACTACTCCTCCCAATGGCTATTTTGATTTCTCTCCATTGGAACCAACCCAATTCCTATAGGCAGGCTACCCTTAGGATCTAATATTCATCTTCCCACCGACCTACGGGTTCCTTATGTACTACTGCAGCTTCTTCTTTCTTACCAGATTCTCAATCTCATCTCTTAAATGTAGATTTAATTGGTATTGTGGCCATGTGTTACATGAAAGTGACAATACTTCCTCGAACGCCTTTCTTGCTCAGTCGCCACCCTCTAAGGCAATTTCTTATAGTTTTCAGTACCTTGCATGACAAGGTAGATATTTTCAATAGAATCATTCAATGGAGTGTAATCTCCTGGTCTAGTATACCTCATGCAGCTCTTGGTGTCTTGCTTCTTCTCACCAGTGCCTTGGTTCTTTCTTTTAGCAATATTATCGTTCTCAACGTCCATGGCAATGTTTCCTACATTATCACCGCTCTTCTTGATAGAAAAGTTGCTTTGCACCACAACACTCGGTCCGTCTCGACTGTCACATGGCTGTCCAACAGCTAAATTTGCCTCTTCTAAGCGTAGAAATAGGGATTCCATTCGATAAAACCCCTACATGGTGAATGATTACTTTCTCTTCAACAATATATCGAAATCAGTCCTTGGGTTAACCCCATTCACTTATGCCATCAAAAAAATTTCCTCTTTAGGTTGCTTATTTTAGTAACCACAGCATCAAATCCTTTCAGGACGTCCTTCAAAGTCTCACCAGAACTCTGATGATCATTTGATAATGACATTATGTCCTTTGGTGGAGTGGCATGGAGCCGGAATTTCTCCATAAACTTCTTTGCAAGCTGATTAAAAAAGGATATGGATCTCTCCATGAGCCAAGTGAACCACATCGTGGCAACTCCATCTAGAAATAAAGGAAAGCACCTACATCTCACACCATCTACAGCACGAGAACTATCCATATGCCATCCGTAATTCAATAAATGTGGCCTTGGATATGTAGTTCCATCATAAGATGACACAGTCAGCATCATGAACTTCCTCGGATACCTTTCTGCTAGAATATTTTTGGCGAATGGGGTTTGGCTACGTGATGATCCCCACTCATTATTGTTTCTATGCCATTTTTCATTCAATAACCTCTTAACCATACCAGCAATGTACTACTCACTGCTTTGGGCAGCTGGATGGCAAGCGTTAAACATAGCCCCGAGTGCTTGACTATAAAAATGCTCATGGTTCATTGTATAATGTCCAAAACCTCCTGTCTCTAGGGAAGCCATTTGTCCAGACCCTCTTTGTCTATGCCTTGTTAATTATACAACGTTCGTCTAAAACACCATCTATCTAAGAACCATTAGCTTGTCCATCACCAGCGCCAATGTTTTGCAACTCTGCTTTACCGTTGGACAAATTCAAAACTTTCCTCGACCCTTCGACACCGACAACATTAATTAAGCCGCCACCGACTTGATTCATGTTGGTACCGACATGATTGACATTTGCCTAGTTAACTCTTTCTTTTGCAACATTCCTCCTTGATGTTCTCACACTCCTCTTCTTTATTTTTTGCTTACCACCGCTTTAATTTCGTTCTGTTGAAGATGAGCTTTCTTCCTTAGAATCCGAAGACGATGCATCCTTGTATCTTTTCCTTTGCCTTTGAGGTAGTTGGGACATCATAGCGAAACTTTTCTTTATCCTTCCAAGATGGCATTTGACTCTCCAACATCTTCTTATTCATTGCAATCATCATTCTATCTAGCTCATCCTTTGTCACCATCTCCTATGAGATGAAGGTCCTGGTAAAGCATAAAAAGGTAAAGTAGCTTCTTTATGCTGAGAGCCTTCATCATCACCTCCACCAGTAACCTCGGATTTAAAACCAACATTCCTTGGGTCCTTTTCTTGTCAATTTTGTAAATAGATTCCTCTTTTAAAATCCATAAAACTTTAGATCTATAGCAAATAATCCTTGGATCTACCTTTTAGATTCTTCACCTCCAAAGTTAAAGCTAGATCTAGGCCTGAGAATTTTCTTTCTCAGTGAAAGCACTAAAAATGTTGGATCAAAAAATGACAGAACATCCTAGATCAATTGAAAATGAGAGTAAAAGATCTAAAATGAAAGTAAAAGCTTGAACATGCGAGATTTTATAATGGTTCGGCCTCGAATCATTTGTCTATGCCCACTTTAACTTTATTTCAAAGAGTTTTTCACAAGTATAATCGGATTACAAGGTTTCTGATCTATATACTATGTAAACTCGAGTCCAACAGCACTTTATGGCAAAATAAGTTAAAAGAGAGAAGAAGATCCAAAATCAAAAAGAAAGATCTATTTTTTGTTGCTTAAGGATGGATATTTATTGGTGAATCCATCCATTAAAGTCGTTACCTCACGGAAGACTAGTTAAAAGATTAGATCCATGCTTTAGAGCACGAAGAACGAGTAAAACCCATAGTTCAAATCAGGTCAATATTGACATGATCATTTTGGTGTTGACATGATTTCACAACTTGTACCTTCAAGTTTTCCTTATATTTGTCCAAATCTTCAAGTTTCCAAGCTTCATTGTAAAAATTTCTCATACAAATCATGTCGGTATAGACATGATTTGTCCTATGCAAATCTTCTCATTTTTTTGCCTTGTACACTACATCATCATCTACTATTCAGAAGTGGACCACACATCTAAGATCAGCTCGATACAACATAATTGATCATGTCGATGACATATGAAAATTCTTACTGTACTTCTTATACTTCTTCTTTTCATCATTCCTATCATCTCTTAAGCTTCTTGATCAATTCCTTCATCATAGTTGCTGCTAATTTTACCAAATTAGAAATATTTGATGGCATAAATTTCATTCACTGGTAGAAGAAAATGTAATTTTTTATTGGGTGGATTAAAAGTTTTATATGTGTTGACACATCAAAACAAGAAGAGGCAAAGAATGAAACCATTACGGATAAAAGAGCATGCCTAAAATGGAAACAAAATGACTACGTTCATAAGGGGAACATATGTAATGCAATAAAAAATAAGCTATTTGATATGTACTACAACAAACCAACTACTAAAGATGTTTAAGATAAACTAGATGCCAAATATATAATGGTGGACGCAACAAGCAAGAAATTTTTGACTACAAAATGACTAATGTTAGGCCAGTACTAGAGCAATTTTATGATATTATGCACATCCTAAAGTAATTTAACTAGCATAATATGAATATGGATGAAGAGATTAAAGCCTCATCCATAATTGACAAACTTTCTCCTTCCTGAAAAGATCAATGGAAAATACTAAAATACAAGGAGGAAATGAGTCTGGATAACCTAACACAATACCTGCAGGTTGAAGAACAATTGAGGTAGAAGGAAAGTGATGATACAACAATGTATTCATCAAAGATCCCATGGTTGAGGAATATGAGGTAAATGATGTCTCTGAGTGCTTTTTTAATCAAAAGAGGAAGTTTCAAAATAATAGTAACTTTAAAAACATGAAGGTCAAGAAAGTGAATGGTTGTTAAACTGTAGATAACTAAGTCACTTTAAAAGAGATTGTTGTTTCCTTAAAAAGAAACAACAATCGCCAAAATAAAATTTTATAGTCGTAATATCTAAAATCAATTCAACCGAAAGAGAGGATTCTTGGTGAATTGACTCTGGTGCTACTAAGCATATCAGCAACGACAAGAGTCAATTCAACAAACTTGAATCATTTGAGGATAAAAGCTATCTCTATATGGAAACTCAGCCAAAGTAGAGGTCAAAGGGACGGGACAGTTCTAACAACCTACACCTCCTGACCTTTCAATTCAAAGCCCAAAATGACATTTAAACCCTAGTCGTGCTAAGAAATACGAATCATTAGGTTTTAATGGTTTGCATGACATAGAGAAAAATATAAACTTAAAATATTCAACACTTTCAGATCTGATAGCGGAAAGAAATAAAATATAAGTAGTGAAAATAATGCCAATACAGCATCATCTCAAAATAATCATGGTCCATATAAGCACTGATAAAATAGAATCTCAAAATGACAATACAATATAGGTCAATATGGAAACTAAAATAAGGTATAGAAGAGAATAACTATAAATAGATATATATCTGAAGTGCCAAGTCACCGTCCCCGTTCTCCTTATTCTTCTTACTTCACCTACTGCCCTGCACTCCTATAGTAGATTCAAAAAGGGAGAAATAAAGGAGATCAGATAAGGCCCGTTGTGTGAATTATATCACTAGTGGTATGGTGTTAACAAGTAATTAAATTCAGTTATAACCTACACAACCTAGGGGTGTTCCTTTGTGTGCATGTACTCTATATATAATGAATTAGCTACTTTCACATTATAGGTTGACTATCCTTAATGTGCTTAAATCAAATATTGACTTATGAAAGTTTCCACATAAAGGCTAGACATATCGAAACTGAATAATGTACATGGTCTCAACAATAGACTCCTAACCAAACATCGAGTTAACATTCTCAATGGTAACTATTTTACTATGCATTGAGTTAACATTCTCAATGGTAGTTGCTTGAGTCACACCAAACCGAGTATACATCATAATGTTAAGCCTACACATTGGGTTTACACTCTTGATATAATCCTTTGGGTTAACAATCCTAATATAGTCATTTGGGTTAACGATCCCAATGATAACTTATCGTCAAAGCATTGAGTGACCTCCTCGTTAGTGCCTACATCCTATGCTTTATATCATTCAACTTGTGGCAACAAGGGAACCTCCTCATTAGTGCTCACATCTATGCTTTATATCATTCAACTTGTAGCAACAAGGGTCGGTTAGCTGATCCAACTCTCCTATAGGATTAACTTATCCTACTATGATGAATGTCTCTGTCTACTCTTTTCTGCTTTCACTAACGGTGACTAGAACTGGCTACTGAACAATAAGAGCATCCACTTGCGATGTAATCGCACACTGCATTGAGTGTCACATTTGACAACCTCATGAAGCATAAACCTAAGTGCATCACTGAGCGTGAAGTCAATCCATCTTGTCGCATAGCTTCATGTGATTATGTGAACTCTCAAAAGACAAGAAAGCGGGAACAAGTTGTATGGATCAGGGAAACTTCCCAAAATTAAGGTTCTAAGTGAAGAGAAGTGAGGGTTAGGTCCATATTTATAGCTTAAATTAGGGTTATTAGTGTCTAATCTTGAAATTCCTCTCAACCCCATAACTAGGCCTCGACCTGTTTTGCTCCCTAATCCGTGCTATAGTAAATAGTTTGTATCTCTTTCATATGTTATCTGTTTTTGATGTTTTACACAATGGAAAAGTCAGATTCCCAAAATTCTTTCATTTGTAGAATTTTAGTTTTCTAGCTTCATATAAAATTATCAAAAATGCCCTTTTCAAGTTATTATTTACTTCTATTCAAATTTTAGGGTATTTTATTCTCCCATCTTAAAAGAATTTCATCCTTGAAATTCCGTGGGAAGGAAAAATACAACTTGTGGACTCAACTATACTTTAACAACCATTTGTATGTGTAGTGTATACACTGAAACCATACCACATAAAGCATTTAAACAATACATACAAACATATCAATTTTCTAATACTTTTAGCAAACAAGATATAATATACTACTAAAATCTGAATATAAGCATTAACACAGAACAATGGTAAAAATAATGTAATAAACAATACATGACAATAAACATATATCATGAATATGGCATGTGAATAATGCATAATACTAAAGCAACTCCTATATGATTGCAAGATCATTGCATATAGGCATGGATGCAAAACAACCTAAAATATACTAATAGTCTCTATATATGCAAATCGATGTATGATAAATCAAATCATATAGTAACATAAATCACACAATAAGCAAACCACACTATCTAATTTCCTAATTAAACCAAGAAAAAAAACTAAGGAAAATGTACCAGAAAAGAGTGGGGATGCGAGGCACTAATCTTTTCCTCTAGTTCCTAAGTACTTTAGAGGAATCATCCCCACCAGACTCGAACCAATCTAATTACTTTATTTCGAAGTCGCTTTGTCCCATTCTCAATAATGCGGGTAGGTACATGATGAATAAGTGACTCACTTTCTACTTCAACCTCTTCTAACTGACTTGGCTGGACCATATAGTAGTTGAACCGTGTGAACACTTCTACAAGTTTGACACATGGATAACATTATGAACCCCTGCTAGCTTTTTAGGAAGCTCCACTCTATAAGCTAACTTCCCTACTCCTTCCAAACTAAATAAGGCCCTACAATCCTCGGTGCTAGTTTCCCCAAACTACCAAACCTCATAACCAGTCTAAGTGAAGAGAGCTTTACACAGACCATGTCGCCCACTTCGAACTCCAACTCCTTATGTTTCCTATTAGCATATGATTTATGTCTGCCTTATGTAGTCTTTATCGTCCTTTGAATCAAATATACTTTCTTTGTAGTCTATCTAATTATGAATGGTTCAAGAATGATCATATCCATAGTGTCCCACTAACAAGACGAAGATCTACATGGCCTTCCATACAATGCCTCAAACGGTGTCATCCCAATACTTGCTTAATAACTGTTATTATATGCAAACTCTACCAACGACAAGTGATCCATCCAAGAACTTCAAAGTCCAAATTAGACATCCATAGCAGATCTTCCAATATCAGATTCACCCTCTTAGTCTGCCCATCCATCTTTGGGTGACAGGTGGTACTTGAATTTAGTTTAGTGCCTAAGGCCTCCTAAAGACTCCTCCAAACTCATTAGTGAAAAGTGGATCTTGGCCGCTGATAATACTAGAAGGAAATTCATGCAAACAAACTATCTCCCTCACCTATAAGATTGCCAAAGAAGCAGCCACCCTTATACTTCTAATTGGAATAAAATGAGCACATTTGGTCAGTCGATTAACAATGACCTAAATAATCTTGTTCCCCCTTCAACTCCTAGGCAGCCCATTAACAAAATCCATGGAGATGCTCCCATATTTGCACTGTGGAGTATCCAAAGGTTATAACAATCCACTAAGCTTCTTCTGCTTCACCTTTACACTCTAACAAGTTACACACTAGGAAACAAACTCCTTTGCATTTCTTTTCATACTTCACCAGTAAAACACCATCTTCATATCACGATAAATTTTGTCACCATCAGGATGAATGGTCATACTAGAACTATGGTACTCTCCCAGTACCATGTCCATTAACTCTTAATAAGAGGAACACACAACTACCATCTCTTTACAGCCATCCCCTAGAATCAATGGAATAACAATCCAAATGACTCGAATGCTCTCCTCTATTCAACTTCTCAAAAATACCTGATAACTCCATGTCTTTCCCGTGACTCGAACCAATACGGTCCATAAGTGGAGGTTAAGAATTTGAGCCTGCCAACAGCCCTAGTGTAATGTCCAATGAAGGTAGTAAATCAAATGTAGAAATGAATTCCAAGTGCTTCCATTCTAAAAACATAAAGCTTAGCTTTGCATACTTTCAACTCAAGGCATCAATTACAAAATTGCCTTTGCCTGGAGGATATGAGATACTGAAATCATACAACACCAAGAACTCCATCCATCTCTGTTGCCTCAAATTTAGATCCTTTTTGGAGAGCAAATGTTTTAATGACCTATATGTTATCCCACCTTTTGGTCAAGGCTGGAATGTCAACAAATTGGCAAGGAACGATGGATATCAGAATCGGGGATCGATTAGAAACAAGACTGCAATGGATGTCGTCAAAATCTGACCGGGCTCCGATTGGGACGGAATCGATTGGAGATGATGGTCAATGCTAGGAGAGGCCACATTTCAAGTTTCAGGTAAATCGGAGTTCATACGGAGGAGATATGATCGATATAAGATAGGAAGAATATGTAGTTCATATCCATCGGTGAACTGAGGCAATGACCATTTCGAATCCATCAGGTTCGTATCCATTGGAATGGCATTGCCTCAGTGTGTTCGTATCCATCAGGTTTAGTGCAGTTCGAATCCATCATACTCGCATCGATCATCATACTGGCTTGTTCGAATCGATCGATTTCGTATCCATCACAAGGATACCGCCTCGGTCTATTCGAATCCATCCTAAGGCTTTGTTCATATCGGTTGAGCTCGTATCCATCGTGGTCAAGATACTTCGAATCGATCACAGTGATTCGAATAAAGACTAAAACAACTGGATGCGAACAAATAGTCGATACGAGCGAAACTTAAGCGCTAGATGCGGGTTGCTTGGTCAAACTCGACACGCAAAGCGGATCGACCCAGGGATTTCGCAACACATCATTGCACGCGCACGTGCTCCGATCGAGTCGAACAGGTGGATACGAAACATGGATTCGAACGCAGCAGTGTTCACGAAAGTGCAATCTCGTATCGATCATATCTCACAAACCGTTGATCCAAATGCAATGAAATTTTCACAGGAGCTTACGCACAAGGTAAAGAATGTCTCTGCCAAGTTTCAGCTCGATTGGATCATTTTTGATGGATATGAAATGGTTTCGTATCGATCACAGATCGAGTCGAAACTTGGTGAAGTCGGTCGCGTGGGCCCCCTCACGTGCTAGAAGAAGTCTCCCGAAGTTTGAGCGCGATCTCAACCTCCTACGCCTATAAATAGCCCCATGAAGCCTGTAGAAAAAGGATCTTTTGGCCATCCAACGTCCAGACTCTGCCAGATTCAATTCTACGCTTCAACACAATCATTGTACTCGAAATTCTTCATTGTAACTGTTGTAATCATCTGTAACCAGCAAGGATAATTAATAAAAGATAAAACTTTGAAGTGGACGTAGGCCGGAGATAGCCGAACCACTATAAATTGTATGTTTCTGTTCATTATTTCTAGATTGTTGTTTGTTGCTTGCTTAGATCTGTGATTTGTGTTTGGAATATTGCTGATCTACATTCATAACTTGGTGCTTTCACGATATTTGGGGTTTGTGACCATTTTTGGCGCAAACACTTTGGTGCTTTCACTGAGAAGGACTAGCACCCGCTACGCAAGATTTGAAGTTCAGATTTGAAAGCTTGAAGATTTGAAAGACAATGACTCGACAAACAAGTAGAAGGCAAAGAGCTGAGAGAAGCCAACAAGGAGGAAGTCAAGAGGCGTCCTCCGGAGCTGGAGAAGGACAAGCTTCTGTCTACATCACAAGGGACGAGATGGAGGCTATGGCGAATTCAATACACGAAAGAATAATGAAAAGCCAACATGAGATGATGCAGAATTTCTTCGAGCAGATGAGGGCAGCAAATGTGCAAAACGTTGGACCAACTACAGCAGCTGCTAGTGCGGGACAAGGAGTCAGGATTGCGGAAACCAACGAAGGTCAGGTTCAAGGTCATAATGCAGAACCAGAGGGCAACCGACGAGGACTTGGGGGCAGACCCTCAACATCTGATGCTGGAAGGCCCACAGATGGAGCTCAACAAGCTGGAGCCAATGCTGATGTTAATGAACCGCACAAAGAGTATGTACCAGAGTTCCCTCGGGGTCATAGGGGGCAACCTTTGATAGACAATGCTGGATTAGTTAAGATCATTAGGAGAACTATGCGTGGAGGTTTGACTAGCAGAGATTTGGAAGGAGTGAACCGGAGTCCGTTTACTCGAGAAATCAGGGTAGCTCGGAATCCACCCAAGTTCAATCTACCTAGCGTGGAGGTATACGATGGCAAGGCTGATCCAACCGATCACCTGATGAGGTACACCAGACACATGGAAGTGCTGGGGGCATCGGAGGAAGTAATGGCCTGGTGTTTCCCTTTGTACTTGACGGACTTAGCGGCAATGTGGTTCAGGCAGCTGGAAGAAGGATCTATCAGGACCTGGAGGGAGTTGGTGGACAGGTTTTTGGGGCAGTTTCGGGTTCATATCGAGAGACCAAAGAACGTAATGACGCTAACGTCGGTAAAGCAAAGGACGGATGAATCACTTAGGGCTTTTCTAACTCGGTTCAATGCGGCGGTAGCTTCGGTGGATCGACCGGATCCATCGATGGTTTTGATGGCGGCAGTGTCATGAGTCAGAGAGGATTCGGATTTTAAGGTATCTTTAATACGAGACCCACCACTGGATCTCGGGCAATTCTTTCATGAAGCTGAAAGATTCCTTCGGCAAGAAGATGCATGTATGGACTTAAAGTTAAAGGAGGTGAATGGGACTGAGGGTGGAGGACCATCCAACGGAAGCTCGGATAAAGATAAAGGAAAAAGGAAGCTGGACGACGATTCAGGAAAAGCCAGGAAGCGATGGAAGGATCCAATATTTTCCACATACACAGGATTAAACGAGACACTGGAGCGGATATACATGGAAACCCGGAATCGCCTTCCTTACCGAATGCCGGCTAGGAGAGAACCATCTGAACGGGAAAGGGCATCAGGAAGGCACTGTCTCTTCCACGATTTGGACGGACATGATACCAACAGCTGCAGGCACCTAAAGGACATAATTGAGGAGCATGTGAGGAATGGACAATTGAGGCAATATGTTAGGTTACGGAATGCGGCGGTGGAGCAGGAGCAACCACCGCCTACCTCAAACCATGATGATGTGAGGCCCAGGAATGACGGTCGATTGGTTATCCATTGACTAGGATAATATGAAATAAGTAACAAACCATTGGCGAGCAACCAAGTCATTTACACATGTACGAGGACAGGGATAGCCCCGAGGCATGCTCTGAATGATGATAAACCACGAAGCTATGGTTTGCGAAATCTGTTTTTTGTTTTGGATTGGACACTTGGTTTTCTGGTTTGGTTCTGGAGTTTGGTTTGAACTCCTGGTTTTGTTTGCTTTCTGTTTTGGATTTTCGTTTGGATGACTGGTTTCTGTTTTGGATGCTGGTTTGGATTTCTGATTTTTTGGTTTGACTTGGATTTTGGATTGGATTTTGACTGGGTTTTTGTTTGGGTTTTGATAAACGGTCGTCGGGTATGGATTATGCCTGGCAAGGGGTGAGTCGTTTTGCCCGAACGCGGTAAAGTGACTCATTCAGGTCATCGAGTATGGACTATGCTCAGCAAGGGTCCGAAGAGACCAGGATTCGGCTTAGGACTTAGGCCCCATATTATCGATTATTACTTCAGGTCGTTGAGTATGGACTATGCTCAACAAGGGTCCGAAGCGACCAGGATTCAGCTTAGGACTTAAGCCATGGCATTACTTGCGTCCAAGGACACTGGACCACGGTCGTCAGGTGTGGATTGTGCTTGGCAAGAACTCGGAGATTAGCTCAACGTCCAGGGACACTGGACCAAGGTTGTCAGGTGTGGATTGTGCTTGGCAAGAACCCGGAGAGGTTAGCTCAACATCCATGGACACTAGACCAAGGTCGTCAGGTGTGGATTGTGCTTGGCAAGAGCCCGGAGAGGTTATGGATTTGGATATCAGCCCGGAGAGGTCCTGGATTCGGTTATTGGCTATTGGATAAGGATGGATTGAAACTCTGTTATCGAGTTTGGATGGGCATGGAATTGGCTATGGACCTTGGATATCAGATTCAGAGTTATACAAAACACACCTTCTTACCACAAGGCATGTTTTGGGGGGCAAATGTTATCCCACCTTTTGGTCAAGGCTGGAATGTCAACAAATTGGCAAGGAACGATGGATATCAGAATCGGGGATCGATTAGAAACAAGACTGCAATGGATGTCGTCAAAATTTGACCGGTCTCCGATCGGGACGGAATCGATTGGATATGATGATCAATGCTATGAGAGGCCACATTTCAAGTTTCAGGTATATCGGAGTTCATACGGAGGAGATATGATCGATATAAGATAGGAAGAATATGTAGTTCATATCTATCGGTGAACTGAGGCAATGACCATTTCGAATCCATCAGGTTCGTATCCATCGGAATGGCATCGCCTCAGTGTGTTCGTATCCATCAGGTTTAGTGCAGTTCGAATCCATCGTACTCGCATCGATCATCATACTGGCTTGTTCAAATTGATCGATTTCGTATCCATCACAAGGATACCGCCTCGGTCTATTCGAATCCATCCCAAGGCTTTGTTCGTATCGGTTGAGCTCGTTTCTATCGTGGTCAAGATACTTCGAATCGATTACAGTGATTCGAATAAAGACTAAAACAACCGGATGCGAACAAATAGTCGATACGAGCAAAACTTAAGCGCTAGATGCGAGTTGCTTGGTCGAACTCGGCACGTAAAGCGGATCGACCCAGGGATTTCGTGACACATCATTGCACGCGCACGTGCTCCAATCGAGTCGAACAGGTGGATATGAAACATGGATTCGAACGCAGCAGTGTTCACGAAAGTGCAATCTCGTATCGATTATATCTCACAAACCGTTGATCCAAATGCAATGAAATTTTCACAGGAGCTTACGCACAAGGTAAAGAATGTCTCTGCCAAGTTTCAGCTCGATTGGATCATTTTTTGATGGATACAAAATGGTTTCATATCGATCACAGATCGAGTCGAAACTTGGTGAGGTCGGTTGCGTGGGCCCCCTCACGTGCCAGAAGAAGTCTCCCGAAGTTTGAGCGCAATCTCAGCCTCCTACGCCTATAAATAGCCCCATGAAGCATGCAGAAAAAGGATCTTTTGGCCATCCAACGTCCAGACTCTGCCGGATTCAATTCTACGCTTCAACACAATCATTGTACTCGAAATTCTTCATTGTAACGTCTGTAATCATCTATAACCAGCAAGGATAATCAATAAAAGATAAAACGTTGAAGTGGACGTAGGCCGGAGATAGCCGAACCACTATAAATTGTATGTTTCTGTTCATTATTTCTGGATTGCTGTTTGTTGCTTGCTTAGATCTATGATTTGTGTTTGGAATATTGCTGATCTACATTCATAACTTGGTGCTTTCACGATATTTGTGGTTTGTGACCATTTTTGGCGCAAACACTATAATCTAGTAATTACTCAAATCGCTCCCCAAAAAGATAGTGCCTATGAGATTTGAGGGAAAAAACAATAGCTACCAACTCACGATCATGGGTTGGATAGTTTCTCTCGTGTACTTTCAACTAGCGTAACAAATAACTCTACCCTCCTACACGAAAATAGCACCCATTCCTATACTGTAAGCATCGATATATATCGCAAATGCTTTCGAGCCATCAAGGAGTACTAAAACATGTGCACTAGTGAACAACTCCCTTAGCTTAATAAAAGCATGTTTACACTTCGAGTTACACGAGAAAACTAAATTCTTCTTTGTAAGGCGTGTTAATGGTGCATAAATATTTACAAAGTCCTTGATGAACTTCCTAAAATATCCAACTAAATCAAGAAAACTACTCACATACGTAGCATTTTTTGGTACATGTATTGACGTTAAAAATGGATTAACACCCAAGAATGAGTTATAGAGAACCTACAAGACCTAGATCTAGCAGATAGTATTGAAGATAACAGAAAAAATAAGAAAGAGACACAAGATATTTATAGTGGTTCGACAATATTTGGCCTACGTCCACTTTGTACTTTTATTGATTGTTGATTTTACAGAGTTTGTTTGAGATTACATGAGAATTAAAGAGAGAATAAGTCACTATTACAGGGGTTAGATAGATTCTAAGTCCTAGAGTTACCTAAAGTAGCTGCCTTGATAACTATATGTGGAGGAAGAAGATGAAGAAGAGGCTGAGCTTCTGCGTAGTGATATATGAAATCAGATTACATGTTGATAGAGCCACCCAAGTTAAACAACATGTCGGTGCCGACTTAAACATGTCGGTGCCGACTTAAACATGTCGGTCCCGACATGTTTCCTCGGTTCAAATTACATCGAACTTTCTTCCATCTGCCTTCTTTCCCCCATTTTGTTGTATCCTATGGGTTTTCCATCAATCGTTGGTTGAATTTGGTGGTCCTTCCTTTATCTCTTGGTTTATTCTATTATTCTAGCTGCTAACTCTTCAACTCTTGAAATAGGTCATCATAAACCCTTAGGAATAACTTCAGAGAACATGGAAGAGGTTGAGAATAACTCATGTGAAGTTAGAGGGGATGGACGTGGAGCAAAACAAGTCGGCACCGAAATGAACAAGTGGGTACCGAGCTGTCCCGTTAGCATATTTTTGGATGATTTTTCTCTGAGATATTCCTTTATTCCATTTAAACGTACCTCCAAGATTTCAAGTCGTTTCGTCTTCATTTCGACGTTCTAACATTCGTTGACTTCTGCTTGGTTGAAATTCCAGTTAACATTTGCCCTCTAGAGTATGCTTTCGTTGAAAACATAGTGTGCTTTGGATTGAGATAAGTCCTGAACTACTATTCTATGAATTCTAGTTGATTGCTTGAGTGTCGTCTCGAGGCATCGCTTTTACTTTTCCTTTCTTGACCGATTTCCATTAACCATCTACTTTAATGTCTGTCGATATTTCATTTTTCTGCATTAGTGATGTAGTTTGCATTTCAAAAACTACGTAGTGCTTTAGGTTGTCTTGTACGTTCTCTGCAATGAACTAGAGTCAAATCGAAAGGAAAATAACAAGTCGGTACTGACTTATACATGCCAGTACCAACAAGTTGCCTTAATAAAATTCTTTATAATTTAAACACTCATAAAAGTTTTCCTTGAATTTTCCTTTCTCCTTTTGCAACCGAGCTATTCAAGACTTCCACTTGAGTTTCCAACGCCGACTTATTCTTCCTTTGACCTTCCAACACCGCCACCGACCTGTGCTGTGTCACCATTACCTACCGCCGCTTCTCCAAGCTATTCGCTACCATCCAGCACAACCGCCACCTCTAGATCCACCACTCGAAATTCTCAAACTTAAATAAATTTGAAGCCCTAGGATTCAATTTGAACTTTTACTTGAACTGAAGGTTGGCATTGATAAATTTTGAGATGGCAACGGTAGAGGTGATGATCTCGACTTGGTTGATTTTGATTCAAAGGAAGATAATTGATTTTAGGCATGTTCAATCAGTGATGAAGTTAGGACTTGCCCTAGTTGAATACGTATAGTTTTAGAGACAAGTCCTGTCCTCCGGCTTTAATTGTCTGCCTTCGTGAAACTGGCTAAGTCCCAATTGTCGAATAGATTCCGATACATCGATTTATTTTGAACTTTGGTTTATTGGATGATTCCATCATACTGCCTTTCCATTTCTACACTTCCAATGATCCTTACAAGAAAAACTTTCCGCATCGCTCCAGACACCGGATCCGTTATCAATTTTCCATCGATAACGGGAAAGCTCCAAAAGAGATAATTTTAAAGTGTGATGCGACTTGTTTTTCTAACATGAGTGAGCTATCTACACAGGATGGTCCGTTCGTAGTGTTCGGGACAATAGACTCACTTTGCGTATATAACACACTACATCTGCCCTGGCTAACACTCAGAATCTGATCGGTTGATACACATCGACTACTTTTGGATTCGGGTGTTGGTCACACGAGAATTTTATTCTAAGTAAAAAATACCTGACCGTGTTGAACACCGAGTTTTATTGTTTAGAATGACTTGTTGATCGCCCCACCACAAATTGGGCGAAGGGTCATCTACTTCTTCTGAAGCTGCATCCTCTACCGCTTCGGTTTCACCATCTGTTCCAGTTGGTTCTAGCCAGCTTACAACTTCCAAGCCCTAAGGCCAGTTAGTGCTAGCCGATTTGGTTCCATGTCCGTTGCCTCCGGGGTTGAGGATTTTGAATGACCCACCTGAGTAGGTGCACATTACCTTAACATCAAAAAATGCTTTGAAACATCTGCTTACAACATGGCATCCCTGAGGAAGATTTCCGTCTGCCAGCTGGAAATGAATTTGCTCATAATCCCCCACCTAGCTTCACATCTTGCAATCACAACATGTGTCTTGGTAGTGCCGTTCCACCTTCTAATTCTTTCTTAATGAGGTTTCTGCAAATGATTGGGCTCGCTACGTTCCAAGTTCACCTTAATGGGTATGCTTTGTTAAGTTCGCTATACATCCTTTTTATGCTAAAATTTGATCGACCTCCATTATTTAATGAGCTCACTTATATTCTAAAGTTCAAGAGGAGGAAGGACAGCCCATCCTTCATGATAATAGAGGCTTGGAAAAGATGCAATGTCATTGAAAAACTTCACAATAAGCGTTCTTATTTCAAGAACGAATACTTTTTTGTGCGCTGCCTAGAGGGATTCAATCGTTTCTGGTTAAGAGGAAGTAAGCTTCTTTCTTCCAGTCTCTCTCATACTGAAATCTCCGAGTTTCTAACATAATGTATGTTTCCCTGCAAGTCCTTCGAGAAGCAATGATAGAGCAGAGCATAATAGAATGCTCAATGACTTGAAGGCGTTTAGACAAAAACAGAGTACCGTCGAATTCCTTCAAATGAACGACATCTTGTAAGAGTATGGACTGCTTCACCCTGGAAGAGTTGTTGACACTGAGTCCTTAACATGAAGCAATTCTAGATCACATACTTGCTCCACAGCCCCTACCTATAGCTTCGACAAGAATATTCAAGGGGAAGCAAAAGGTCCATTGGGTAGATGGCACGTGGAGAAAGTCTTTGATAGAGAGACCAATGAGCCTATAGGAGGCGATGCCCTTGGCGATAAGGGCGGTGACACTAGGATTCCTACAATCCTGGAGGAAGATAAGGGATTCGTAAGAAGAAAGGGAGAAGAGCTGGTCGCTGATGAGGAAGCTGATGGTGTTAGCGACAATAATTGCGACTATCACACTAGCGAGGAAGGTAATAGTACCGGTGACAACGATAGCGACCATTATGCTGGCAAGGAAGGGGATGAGTCATTTGGTGAATCACCCGAAATGAGTCCTAGTCTCTCCCACTCACTTCCCCCAGAACACATGACCACCAAAAGTCTTGGTGAAGCTGATGACCAAGTTGCGGCAAATACTAAAGAGAATGTGGCTAGATTTCGCCCTCTTAGTGATGCTTTTGTAAATTTTGGTGATCTCGGCGAAATCAACTTCACCGTCAGCAATATTCTAGGTAAAGTAGGTTTTGATTTCAATTTCTCTCCTACGATAAGTATCAGCGAAGGTGGAGAAACTCCATACTTGCGTCCATGCGAACACGGTCCGTAGAGTAATTAGGGAATCATCGGCATCATACACTTCACTTAGGATCACAAACACTCATCCCTACATATACTTGACTTATGTAATCCGAATATTCACATGATTCCTCTTCTTGTTTCAGGTTCTATGGGCCACAATAGATATGGAGCTTTCTCCCGCAGTGGTGGCTAATATAGAAGACATACTCTTGATCCCCACTTATTTCGTCATTCCAAAACCGAGGAAGAGAGGCATAAGAGGAAAGATCGTGAGTATGACAAAGCTCGTATGGTGGAAATAGAGCAAGAGAGAGAAAGAGAAAAGGAAAAAAATGAAAGTAGAGTCTAGTGGTGATTCCTTTAGCGATGCTCACAAACGTCCCATAGATTACTTCGAGCGTCATGGGCCTACTACTTCTACTATTCCTCCATGCACCGAAGCCCAACGTATTGTTCAAT
Source organism: Allium fistulosum (assembly GCA_030737815.1). Lineage (NCBI taxonomy): Eukaryota > Viridiplantae > Streptophyta > Magnoliopsida > Asparagales > Amaryllidaceae > Allium > Allium fistulosum. The sequence continues at coordinate 1,184,563,988 of CM060903.1, forward strand.
AGGAAATCCCGTCTTTTCGATCTTTGACAATTGCTCCTCCCTTTCATTTTGTGAGTATTGCTAAGTCTAACCTTCCTGATGCCCCTTCGTGCATGTCCCCTTCATACCTATATATTTTCCTTCATGATGTAAAGTTTGACCGAGACATTAAGGATGTAAAGAAGGAGATTACTTTGAAGAAGCTTCAAGAAGTTCATGAAGATGTAGAAGTGGGGTTTGAATGGAAGTGCTTGTGCAAGGCTCTTGTTAACATAAACCGAATCAACCATACACAAATTCAGTCACTCAAAACAAAGAGAGCTGACTTTGAGAGGATGATCAAGGAGTGAGAAGATGATCTGGTTAAAGTTTCTATAAAAAGGGACTTCGCCGTAAAATAGAAAGTAAGCATGGACAAGTTGATGGAGGAATTGAAGCATGCTCACTCACAAGCTGAAATTGTATTGAGGAGTAAATTGAAAGCTTCTCTTGCTGAAACCTCCGATTTCAAGAAACAAGCTGAAGAGAAGGCAGATGCCCTCATTTAGAAAAGATGAAACCTTATGGTCCAAAGACCAGGCCCTCTCCGAATAGGCAACTAAGCTTGAAAATCTCTGAGCAGAGAACCGAAAGCTTCATGAAGATAATAAGAAGCTGACCATCAAGCTAGATACTCTATCAATTGATAAGCTTGCTAATGATGTAGAGCTTGAAGTTTGCTAACGCGAGCTCAAGGATCTTGAAGAGGAAAAGGTCGAGGATGATAAGGCAGGAGTGAGAGAAAGAGTTAAGCTCAATTACAACCTTCAACACCTCTATGCGAGTATCATTATGCGTAGGAATTTGAAGTGGTTGAAGTGGTTGAGGAATGACCCATGACTCTTCCTGACACTTGGGAAGAGGTGCTACGACGTGCTGGGAATGATCGCTCTAAAGTAGAGCTGATGGTGTAGTACCTTAGTGCTGAAGAGATAAAGATGCTTGCTATAGGGAAAGAAATTCTTGCCGAAGAGGAGGCAAGGCTGCTGCTGATGTTGCTAGTGCCCTTGCTGGCCCATGCTCTTCTACTCAGCACAAAGTGCCTTCTTCAAAATCCAAAGGGCCGGTGACGATTGTTCCTACTTCGACAGCCGCTGTGACAACCAAGATTTATATCCTTGCCCCGTAGTAGGACATTTTGAAGTTGAAGTCTGAGAGAAGAGTCCTGATTCAGGTATTTCCCTCATTTCTCCATTTCTCCAGGAACTCAATTCACCCGAGTCCTTTACTAAATTGTACAACTCTCTTCGTGAACTTATAGGTCGGTCGGATGTTTCGTCTCTGCTTCCCGCCTCTCAGAGCTCAAGTATTGAAGCGATTTTCACTGCATTAACCATCGTTTCCATAGGCATGACTGCTCTGATTCATCCTTTCAGCTCTAGGCATGGCTCTGATGCTCAACATATTGCGGCTTTGGAAGGATTAGAAGACATTTCTGTGTCGTAATAGGAGGACATTCAAATCGTTGGTGCTTCTCACCCAACTGACCAATGAAGATGGTAAAGAGGCTGTAGAAGGAGGTCCAAGAAAATATGAAGTTATAGACAGAGCCGGGTTTCATCTAGCCCAGAGTTCTTCTGTTCAGGATTAAGCCCGACAAGCTAAAGCCAAAAGACGCCCTCGCCAGTAGGTCTAAGGAGCTTGATTCTGGTACCGAAGGAAGGCCCACTCATTCCAAAGGTGAGACTCCTTCTAATAAGAAGAGAACTAGGAGAAAGAAGATCCCAACCCATCTAGGAAATGATGGTAAAGGTAGCCAAAGCGACAAGAAACCCTAATTCGACAATGCGCTAGTGTAGCATTTTGGTTTTTGTATGTTGTTTTGATCGAGTCTGACTTCGTTTCTTTTTGTTTTGTTATGTCACTGTGTCGGCTGAGCCTGTATTTTGCTTTTCTGATGTTTGAAAGAGGTTGGTATTGTGCGGGTACAGCCCTCACCATTTGTTCTATACATAAAAGATAATAGCAGTAATGAAAGATTTGCTTTACCTTTATAATCTCTCAAATGCACTTTTCTTGTATTTTATGTACAACAACTTTCTATCTATAGCTGCTGGTGTATATAATATGACTGCTTATTCTATAATTTCCTGTATTATATACTCCTACTTCTACATGATGTGTTTATTTACCGCAACTCTGTGCATGTAAATATTATTCCTGTAGTTATTTAGCACGTTTTGATACTAAGCTCCATTTGTTTGCCAAAATGCTCTGTTCGGCTTTACAAAACTGTAGTGTAACTCAGTTTAGCCAACTTTATGGCTATTTCTATTTGAGCTTGGTCGAATTCATCACGACTAAGGATTGGTGTACATGCCTTAACCCACAAGGCTGACTACCCTGGATGCTCAATCCGGCCATTTGTTGAGCGGCTAGGTATTCCAAGCTACTCGTTCGATTTCCCCCAACTTAATCAGCTTGATAATTCCTAACTCTGGGAATTTGTGATTCTGTTGCTTGACCCTAAGCTTTTTTTCTCTTGATGTTGTCAACTCCTCAATGCGATCAAATTCTTCTAAGTTCACATTATCAGCAAATTCCGGTATGGATATATGTGTCAGAAAGATACGTTGTCGTGATCTTTCGTCATATAAAATTCTTCACAGTTTAGTTTTAAGATCCCGCTCGCGCATTGGTTTCTATCTTCGGAAACTTGCGCACAAACGGCTCAATTTTGTGAATTTCTTATCGGTGCCTATCTCCAGGCTCCAGTAATTTCCATTGCTATCGCCTACCTCCAAGCGATGTCAAGTTCCGAGAGGTTTGAGTCGATTTTCCTCGTCGACTCGACAGCTTTGAACCTTTTCGACGTTGTTGGAGCAATGCTGGTTCTCAAAAGGTGCTGATCATTTTTCCCTGTTGATCCGGCAGTTTGAGTCAATTATCGTTGTCGACTCGGTGGCTTGAACCTTCTTGACATTGTTGGAGTGGTGTCAGTTCTTAGAAGGTTTGGATTGATTTTCCCCATCGATCTGGCGGTTTGAGTTGATTTCCCATCGACTCGGTGGCTTGAATGTTCTCGACATTGCCGGAGTAGTGCCTGTTCTCAGAAGGTTTGGATCGATTTTCCTCGTCGATCCAGTGGTTTGAGTCGATTTTCCTCATCAATTCGGTAGCTTGAACATTCTCGACATTGCTAGAGTGGTGCCGCTTCTCAGAAGGTTTAGATCAACTTTCCCCGTCGATATGGTGGTTTGAGTCGATTTTCCCTACCGACTCGGTAGTTTGCTTTATAGAACATGGTTCCATTAGTTAAAGAAGCTAAATTTATTAATGAAATGAAAGGAAAGGCAAGTCCTGCCTATTTACAATGCATTCAGTGTTCCTGGTGGCTTATTTGCGAAAATAGAAAATACATAAATAGATATCAAATGTAGTATGCTGCAGCGAGTCGCTATTCCAAGCATGAGGAATCAAAATTCCATCTACGGTCGCTGGTTTGAATGTTTTGTCTCCAAGTTTTCGGTCGATTATATAAGGTCCTTCCCAGTTTGGGCCAAGTGCTCCTATACCCTGGAAGATCCATCAGGACAAGATCTCCCACTTCAAAAGTACGATTGCGGACTTTGGCGTTGAAGTGGCGCGCCACTCTTTTAAGGTGAGCAACAACCCTTGGTTCAGCTTCTTTCGGTTTCTCATCAATCTGGTCGAGTGATTCACGCAGCAGTTGCCTATTTTCTCTCTGATTAAAGTGTCTTCTATGATGAGAGGGGACTTCTAGTTCCATTGGGATCATAGCTTCTGAACCATAAGCCAAAGCGAACAGTGAGTGCCCGGTCGTAGATTTGTGTATCGTTCGGTAAGCATATAGTGCTTGTAGGATCTCGTTAACCTAATTGCCTTTAGCTTTCATTAACCGCATCTTTATGGTGGATTTGGCGAGTGTGTTCACTGCTTCCACTTGTCCATTTGCCTGTGGATGCGCTACCATAGAAAAGCTCTTCTCGATCCAGTAACACTTGCAAAAGTCTTTGAACTCAGCGCTCTCGAACTGAGTCTCATTGTCGGAACATATTTTCTTTGGTACTCCAAACCTGCAAATAATATTTTTTTACAAAATTAATTACTTTCTTAATGGTAATTGTGGCAAGAGGTTCCGCTTTGGCCTATTTTGTAAGGCAATCAACTGCAACAATAGCATATTTGGCTCCTCCTTTTGCTATTTGGTAGTACGCCAATTATATCGATTCCCCAGATCGTGAATAGCCAAGGACTGACTATTTGCGTAAGCTCTGAAGATGGCGCTCTAAGAATTTTTGAGAATCTCTGGCATCGATCGAACTAACTAGTGTAGTCCGCTACATCTCGGTTTATCGTTGGCCAGAAATATCCATAGCGGAGCGTCTTTTTGGTAAGTGTTTGTCCCCAATGTGGTCACCATAACTACCTTCATGAATTCCCACAAGGAACCTTCTAGCTTCATCTTTGGTTGGACATCTGAGTAAGGGGGGTAGAATCCTCTCTTGTATAGCTCCCCGTCCTGTATTGTGAACCACGGTGCCTTTCAGAGGAGCTTCTTTTTTTGTTCCAGCTCTAGAGGAGTATTCCCCTAAGTAAGTAGTCCTTTATTGGCGCCATCCATAACTCTTCCTCTTCTGCAGTCTCCAAAACCCAATCGACGTCCATCTGATCTATGCTAGGATCAGTCAATACTTTCACTGGAACCAATCCCATTAGTTGTGCTTCCTCGGGACAAGCTAGCTTGGGTGAGGAATCAACCTTCATATTCTTCACTTAAGGAATTTGAGATATCGTGTATTGTTCAATGTCATTGAGCAACTCCCAAGCTTTCGATAAGTATAGGGCAAGTTTTGCACCCTTAGCTTGATACTTTTTTCTAACCTGGGAGACAACTAGTTATGAATCGTTGTAGATATGCAGAGTCTTTATCCCAACTCCTTCACAATCTTCAGTCCTGCTATTTGTAACATCCCCTATATGGAGGCCCGAAGTTAAGTGCTACAGTTGCTGCAGTCATCCACAGTATTAACTTCCAGTGCCAAAATATGGTAATGTTAATGGTATTCATAAGATCAGAATCACATGAATATGAAACAAAATCATAGATTTAAAAACAACTTTTCTCATTACATTTCACAAAGCATGTTTCATATTCAAATTACATAATCCCATAACGTTTCCTAGGCATTGATCAAATATAATTATTACAAATACGCTAAGAGCGACATATGAAGATGTCCCCTTGGATGATCAGAGAATACTAGACTAACTATCATAATACACACATCGGAATTTCAAAACAAATCGCTTTATATATTTAGAAATCTGCCTCCTACACGTTTTCATAAGCTTTATTCGTCCACCCACTAAAACCTGAAAACCTCAGTCTACTCAAATCAATTTTGAGCACCCGAGAGTTTAAGGGGAAAAACATAAACTTCGAGCTAGACATAAAGCCTGGTGTGAATAATACTATACATCTCGGTATGCGATATTAAGTGAGACCACGCTGCTTAGCGAAATGGGTTTCCCCTCACTAATATCCTTTAAGACATATTTTTTGCAAATCAAAATCCTGCAACCAAAACTGGTTAAAAACTGTAAAGCATTTTATGTAAACATACATATAAGGTAACAGATGGATTATCCATCCGAACACTATAGTTTTGTTTGGCTTACTACTAACCTTTGGCTGACTTGGGCCTACCAGACAGATACAATAAAAAATGGCCTAACATCCGTTAGACAAGCCTTCTGGACGGTCTGTCCCAAACTTACTCTCTCCCAGGCTCCACTGATTCTAATGATTTTGCGGCTCACCAGTAACCTACACTACGCAAATATATTCCTTTCTGTGTGTACCATAATTTTAGTCTTATCTGTGATAAAGCCCTACACACTAGAATTTTGGACTAAATTAGCTAGGGGCTAATAGCAAATGTATAGGGCGCGACTCTATACCAGTCTCATCTGGTATTTTAATATCTGAGTCATTTTATTTACATTTTCCTTGAAAACCTTTTCTTCTCAAATTTATTTAAAACCTTTAAATCAAACTTAAACACGGAAAATATATACTCTATGCTTTACTCAAAATCACCTTTCCATGCTATAAATACTTTACCCAAATCTTTGTTGATGAAAACCTTTAAACCTTTGAAAGTACTCCTTTCGATCCCATTGAAAGTGTCCCTTTCATAACTAAATCAACCCTTTCTTTCACTAGGTCGAAAGGTCAAAACCTTCCTTTCGAAACCATTTACATAAACCTTTTGAAACCATTGAAATACCTTTTCCTTCGAAAGCTAAAAACCTTAGACATCCTATCTTTAAAACCTTTAAACATAGCCTTTCGAAACCATTGGAAAAACCTTTCCTTTAAACCTTTCAAAACCATTGGGGAACCACCCCTTAGAAACCTTCCTTAAAAATCTTTTGAAAGCATCAAAACCTTAAACCTCTCGAAAGCATTTGGGTTATGTTTTAAAACATGTAGAAACACCTTTCGAAACCATTCAAAACCATCTCTTTCGAAACCTTTGGGTTAATCTTTAAAAATCTCTAAGGGTCACAAACAACAAGGTCGAAATCAACTTTTTCGAAAGCCAAAACCTAAGTAAAGAAGTAATGGTGTCGAAACCATCCTTCCGAAAGCATTGGAAAAGCTGCAGGATTTTATAAAACAAAATCAACCCTTTCGAAGGCATTGCTTCGAAAGGTAGAAAGCGACAGCTAAGGCTTTGACCTAGTAGAAAGCGGCTATTTAAAAATGAAGGTGCAACCTCCTAAAACCATTTCTTTAAACTATTTGACCCAGTCGGAAGCCAACCAAGTCGAAAGTAATATAGTCGAAAGCAACATAGTCGAAAGCAACATAGTCGAAAGCAAAGCAGGCGCATTTTCAATTTAAAGCGAAATAACGCTTCGACCTCCTTTGAAACCCCTGGTTTCGACCCAGTTCCTTCTGCTTTTTTCCAATTCACTACGTACCAAGTTAATGATACTATGTGCATTGGTTTCGATGGCATAGAGGCAGAACTACTAAGTCGAAAGCTACCCAATCGGAAGTAGGGTGCCGAAAGTGGCGAAACATGCAATTGGCATGAAAAACTAGTTTTTAACCTTTTTAAGTAATCTTTTTAACTAACCTGCCTTGTTTGTCAAAGTCTTATTGGTTACTAATTTTTCTTTTCTAAAAGCACTACCATAATTTCAGAATTAATTAATTTAAATCATTTTCAAAATACCCCTTCTCATTTTATAAATATATAAAACATTTAAGTCCCATACCTTAAATAATTTTATATATTCATCAAAATACTTTGGAAAATTCTACAAAAGTTCCAGAAAATCTGTTTTAATATGTTTTCTAACATATATAAATTTCAGACCCAAATTATTTATAATTTAATCGTAAATTATTTATAACCCAATAAATCATTTTCTTCACTAGAAACTTAATATAAAATCCACATTAATTCAAAAAATTATGAAAATTGAAACCCATCTCTAAAATATTATTTCTGATCTATACCTAAAATCGCAAGGTATTTAGATGTCATTAAATAGGGTTTTCACATCAAAACATATCATAAAATCTATATGAATAAGCTTAAATCATCAACAGGCATATATAAACATTTTGTCCTTCAAAATCATGGCTAAACTATGCAAGGTAAATTCGAATTTCTTTAAAACCAAAAACATTTAAGAAATAAGAGATGTTCTCATTATTCACCTTAGCTTTATGATTTAGGATGTGAGATTTGATCTTGATTAAGTGATTTGATTCTTCTTCTTGAATCCTATCTTTGTCTTCTTCCTCTTTGCTAATGGTGGCCGGCCTTAGACTTATAATTTTTGCTTGTGAATGTATGAATGAACATATGGAAGTAAATTCCAAAGGGTTTAGGGTATTAGAATGCTCTATTTCCTATTTTTCCCTCCCTTGTTTACTAACACTTTAATTCTATAGTTCATTGTTTACCATTAACATGGCACGGCTACCCCTTATTAATCACAAATATCAATACCCTAATCAACTTACATTATTTTATTTTATTTAACTAATTAAATTTCCTAAATAATGTTACTAAAAATATGGAGTGTTACAGAATCCCCTCCTTAAAGAATTCATCCTCGAAATTACGATAAGGTACACATCAAAACAATCAAAGGTAAAACTTACCATCAAACAAATTAGGATAAGCATCTCTAATCCTGTTCTGAGTCTCCCAAGCACAGTCTCTTTCATCGTCACTCCACTGGACCTTCACTAATCTAACTGTCTTGTTCCTCAACTTCTTCTCATCTCTTGCGACTATTTGGACAGGCTTCCTAACTATAGTCAAGTCTGGTTCCACTACTAAATCCTCTAACACAGTTGGTGCTATTGTAGTGTCTGGATCCTTAACACACTTCCTCAGATGAGATACATAGAAAACATCATGGACTCCTGCCAAACTATTCAGTAACTCTACTCTGTATGCGAGTTTCCCGATCCTCTCTAAAATAGGAAACGGTCCTATGAATCTCGGCGATACTTTAGTGAAAACATGATCTCCAACAGAGAACTCTAAATCTTTCCGTCTTCTATCTGAATAGCTCTTCTGCCTAGACTGAACTTCCTTCATTCTCGCCCTTATCAGCTCAATCTTCTCTGCAGCTTCTCTTACCAAATTGGGACCAATGACTAGTCTGTCTCCGGTCTCTAACCAACATGTGGGAGATTTGCATGGTCTTCCATACAAAGCTTCAAACGGTGTCATCCCTATACTAGTCTGATAACCATTGTTATATGAAAACTCGACTAGGTGTAGATGGTCTTCCCATGATTTCCCGAAGTCTAATACATAAGCTCTTAACAAGTCTTCCAAGATCTTGTTAACTCTTTCCATTTGCCCATCTGTCTGCGGATGGTAAGCGGTACTCATCTTGAGCTTTGTTCCTAAACACTCCTTTAGACTCTTTCAGAACTCGCTAATGAATAGGGAATCTCTATCACTAACAATACTACTAGGAATTCTGTGCAGTCTAACCACATTCTTCATAAATAACTTAGCCAATATAGGTGTCGTCCTATTTAAGTTAACGGGAATGAAATGGGCACTCTGGTCAATCTGTACACTATGACCCATATACTTTCATTTCCTTTATTAGATCTCGGCAACCTATCTATGAAATCCATAGAAATTGAATCCCACTTCCATACCGAAATATCCAATTGCTGAAGCAACCCACTTGGCTTATGATGCTCGGCTTTCACCTGTTGACACTTCAAACACTGTTTCACACATATACTTACATCCCTCTTCATTCCTTCCTAGAAGAAACTTCTCTTCATATCCTGATACATCTTCGTTCCTCCTAGATCAACAGTGAACTTCGAATGATGGCATTCCTCCAAAACTTCCTTCTTTATGTCTCCCACATCTAGAACACATAATCTACCCTTCTTTCTCAACCACCCACTTTGGTCAAGACTGAAATCCTTCAAGTTATCGCCCTCCATTTCATCCGTTAACTTCCTGATCCTTTCAGCTAACACTGGATCCTCTTCCTATTTAGAAGTAATCTTCTCAATCAATACCGGTCGGACTTATAAACAAGATAACATAACAGATTCTCCACTAGACCCAGCCTTGGATCTCCACTACACTCTGCAAGTCGACAACGCTTCCAAGACTTCCATTCTGCTATCATAGCCAACACTGCATTCTGATGCTTCCTACTAAGCGCATCTGCAACCTTGTTGCCTTTCCCTGGTGTGTACTCAATTCCAAAATCATAAGCAGCAATAAACTCTAACCATCTCTGCTGCCTCATATTCAGCTCCCTCTGAGAGAACAAGTACTTCAATGACTTATGATCCGTATAAAGCTCAAACCTCTCCCCCAAAAGGTAATGTCTCCATACCTTCAAAGCAAAAATAACTGCAGCTTACTTCAAGTCATGAGTCGGGTATCTAACCTCATGCGGTCTAGGTTGTCTAGAAGCATAGGCAATCACTTTACCTCTCTGCATTAACGCTGCTCCAAATCCAGTTCCACGCGCATCTGTATAAACTACCAAATCTTGATTCCCCTCCGGAACAACTAAAATAGGTGCATGGGTCAATAAGTGTTTCAAGCTCTGGAATGCTTCCTCACACTTATTGGTCCAAACAAACTTCACATCTTTTCGCGTTAGCTTGGTCATCGACGCTGCTATCCACGAAAAATCCTTTACAAAACTTCGATAATATCCAGCCAATCCAAGAAAACTTCTTATCTCAGTCACTGTTTCTAGTCTTTTCCAACTAGTCACTGCTTCGATCTTAGTTGGATCTACTGCCAATCCTCTTTCTAAAACTACATGACCAAGAAACTTCACCTCCTTCTTCCAGAAATGACATTTTGAAAACTTCGCCTTCAGCTGATGTTCTCTCAAAGTCTCACGAACCACTCTAAGATGAACTTCATGCTCTTTCTCATCCTTAGAGTATATCAAAATATCATCTATGAACATTAACATGAATCTATCCAAGTGCTCTCTGAAAATTCGGTTCATCAAGTCTACAATGATTGTCGACGCATTAGTTAGTCTGAACAACATAACTAACCATTCATTCGATCCATATCCGGTCCTAAATGCCATTAAAGTTATACTATCTTCTGCTACTCTAAGCTGATGAAAAACTGTAGCCAAATCTAACTAAGAAAATATCTTGGCTCCACTTAACTGATCGAACAATTTGTCAATTCTAGGCAATGGATATCGATTCTTTATCGTCTTCTCATTCATCTTACGATAATCGATACATAACCTTAACGATCCATCCGGCTTCTTAGCAAACACTATGGCTGCTACCCAAGGTGAACTACTAGGTCCGATAAAATTATTCCCTTCCAAATCCACCAACTGCACCTTCAACTCTCTCATCTCTGTAGGTGTCATCCTACTTGGCGGCCTACTAACTGGTTCTGTTCCAGACACCAAATCTATCTGAAACTCAATGGCTTGTTTCAATGGCAATCCTACTACCAGCTTGAAGACATCCGCGAATTCTGTAATCATGAAAACTCGATTCAATTCGTCTTCTAACTCCATAACACCCAACAAAGCATTCACCTCACAGCTAGGGCTTTCTACGGTATACAATCCGATCACTACAATCAGGGTGTCGAAGTGATATTTTCCTATTGTGGAAAAATATCCTAGCATCATACTTACTTAACCAATCCATGCCTAATATAATTCTGAACCCTACAAAGTCAAATATATGCAAACTGCAAACTGCAAACAAAGGTGTAACCTAGCAAGTCAAACTCTAAGTGGTCACACTTCATCCCAAGTGTCGCATACCCTCCTATCGGATTTGCAACTCTTAAGGAAGTAACTAAATATATGGGTTCTAGGTTAAGCTTATCTACCAAACATCGAGATATAAAAGATTGCGATGCACCAGTATCAAACAAAACGCTAATAGACATACCACGAAACTGAAGCGTACCTTCCAATAATGATTTCCCTTTCTTCTGTGCCGTTAACCTCGAGGTAGCTGGTTCCAATGCAAATACTTTTCCTCTCCCTTCCTTTGCTAGTTCCTTGAATTGGTTCTTATAGTGGCCAATCTGATCGCAATTGAAGCACTTGATGTTCTTCTTCCCGATCACTTCCTTCTCCTTTCCTATGTGGCATTCATTAGCAAAGTTCCCCTTCTTGTCGCACTTATAACAAACCACTTTAGACTTTCCTTTCTTCACGGCTCCACCTTTCTGAGCACCCTTCTTATGAAAGAATTTTCTTGTATGACTCTGCCCCACCTGGACTTCCTTTGCCTTACTCTTCTCCAACAAATCAAGCATTTCCTCGTTCCTCAAAGCCTTCTCCACTACAACATCACAAGGGTCTCTAATATGAGGTAACATAGCCCTTCCCAACTCCGACTTCAACCCCCTGATGAACTTCTCATTTCTCTTCAGCACAATATCAACAGTGGCACATCCATATCTAGCCAACTCCTCGAATCTTCAAGCATAATCCAACATAGTCATACCTCCTTGTTTTAGCTCAGCAAACTTTCTAATCAGGGTAGACTTCGCCATAACTGACATGAATCTCTCTTCAAACCTCCTCCTGAACTCAGCCCATATCATCGTTTCTTCATTCACTGCCATAGTCACACTATTCCACCAAAATAAAGCTGCAGCCTGAAGCTGTCTTGATGCCAACCTCCTCTTCTGCTCATCATTGAGCCCCAAGTCTGCAAATATTCTCTCATAATGCAGCAACCAGTTCTCTACCTCAATAGCATCATCAGTTCCAATAAATGGCTTTCCTCCAAGCCTAACATAGTCTCTACTCAAAACAGCATAATTGTTGACTACCAGAGCTTCCTGAACTCCTCCTCCCATTACTCCAGCAGCAACACTCGCTTGCTTTATATTCGTGAAAAACTAATACATAGCTTCCATTCCAACCTACGGGACTCCAACACCCATACTACCAGCTTGTGCTGACCTTGGTTCCTTCTTGTATTCGGTCTGGCATTACCATTTTCCATGGTGCTCCCCCCAAGATTCACTCTTCTCGAATCCATATCCGTATTCGAACCTCATGAGATATACACGAATAACATAATAAAGATAGGAGACTAGAGATATAGCGTATACTTATATATAGCAAATACAAGTACTATAGCGTTATCCCATACCTCATCTTTTCTCTAATTCCTAAGGATTATGTTTTTTTCAAAAATCATTTTTAGTTAAAGTTTTTCATAAACCATGCTTTGATACCAGGTTGTAACATCCCCTTTCTGGAGGCCTGAAGCTAAGCGTTATTGATGTTACAGTCATCCATATTATTAACTTCCGGTGACCAAATAGGGTAATGTTAATGATATTCATAATATCAGAATCACATGAATATGAAACAAAATCACAGATATCAAAAACAACTTTTCTCTTTACATTTCACCAAGCATGTTCCATATTCAAATTATGTAATCCCATAACATTTCTCCGGCATTGATCAAATATAATTATTACAAATACGCCAAGAGCGACATATGAAGATCTTCCCTTGGATGATCAGAAAATACTAGACTAACTGTCTAAATACACACAGCGGAATTTCAAAACAAATCTCTTTATATATCTAGAAATCTGCCTCATGTACGTCTTTGAAAGCTTTATTCGTCCACTTACTAAAACCTGAAAACCTTCAACCCTCAGTCTACTCAAATCAATTTTGAGCACCCAAGAGTTTAAGGGGGAAAAATAAACTTCGAGTTAGACATAAAACCTGGTGTGAATAATACTATACAGCTCGGTATGCGATATTAAGTGAGACCATGCCGCTTAGCGGAAAGGGTTTCCCCTCACTAATATCCCTTTAAAACATATCTTTGCAAATCAAAATCCTGCAACCAAAACTGGTTAAAAACTGTAAAGCATTTTATGTAAACATACATATCAGGTAACAAATGGATTATCCATCTGAACACTATAGTTTTGTTTGGCTTACTACTAACCTTTGGCTGACTCGGGCCTACGAGACAGATACAATAAAAATGGCCTAACATCTGTTAGACAAGTCTTTTGGACGGTCTATCCCCAACTTACTCTCTCGCAGGTTCCACTGATCCTAATGGTTTTGCGGGCTAACCAATAACCTACACTGTGCAAATATATTCCTTTGTGTGTACCATAATTTTAGTCTTACCTGTGACAAAGCCCTACACACTGGAACATTGGACTAAATTAGCTAGGGGCTAATAGGTAATGTACATGGCACGACCCTATACCAGTCTCATCTGGTATTCTAATATCTGAGTCATTTTACTTAAATTTTCCTTGAAAACCTTTTCTTCATAAATTGATTTAAAACCTTTAAATCAAACTTAAACAAGGAAAATATATACTCTATGCTTTACTTAAAATCACCCACCCACGCTATATATACTTTATCAAATCTTTGTTGATGAAAACATTTAGACCTCTGAAAGTACCCCTTTCAATCCCATTGAAAGTATCCCTTTCGTAACCAAATAAATTTTTCTTTCATCTAGGCCAAAAGGCCAAAACCTTCCTTTCGAAACCATTTACATAAACCTTTCGAAACCATTGAAATACCTTTTCCTTCGAAAAACCTTAGACATCCTATCTTTAAAACCTTTAAAAATAGCCTTTCGAAACCATTGGAAAAACCTTTCCTTTAAACCTTTCGAAACCATTGGTTAAACCTTTCGAAACCATTGGGGAACCACCCCTTAGAAACCTTCCTTAAAAATCTATCGAAAGCATTAAAACCTTAAACCTTTCAAAAGCATTTGGGTACAATTTTAAAACATGTGGAAACACATTTCAAAACCATTCAAAACCATCTCTTTCGAAACCTTTGGGTTAACTTTTAGAAATCTCCAAGGGTCACAAACAACAGGGTTGAAAGCAACTCTTTCGAAAGCCAAAACCTAAGTAAATAAGTAATGGTGTCAAAACCATCCTTCCGAAAGCATTGGAGAAGCGGCAGGGTTTTTATAAAACAAAATCAACACTTTAGAAGGCATTCACTACAAGAAAATGTTCTTTTAATAGCAAGTAGAAATTGCATAGAAACCCGACTTGCTATGGATAGGCAATTAATGGTGGCTAAGGTTAAAAGATGGCAAGCGTTAGCGCAATTATTGTCGTAAGAAAAATTAAATTGGTTGTCCAATATCACGTTCCCCTCCCTCTTATTCATGTGCCGCTAAATTCCCTCTTTTCACCTTCTCCTCCAAAATCCAAATTTACAAGACCTTTTCACTCACGAATCTCCGCTTCACCACGAATCCCTCTCAATCACGAATCCCTCCTTGCCTTGAAAGCTCAATTCCGCAACCCGCTCTATTCTCAATTCTGTGTGAATCCTCAACGAAAACGATTCCCCAAGGAAGCTGAAGCGTGATTCTTCAAGGCAGCTTAACCATGATTCTACAATGAAGCTCGATTACTCAACCAAGATCGATTCCTCAACGAAGGTGAAGCACGATTTCACCTTTGCGAACTTGACTGTTGGTGTATTTTTCAATTTCTGTTTTTTACTAGAGTGTTGAATGGTTCTATTACACACTTGCGATTAATTTTTTTTGAATGGTTAAAACTGATATTACATGTTTTGAGTTCATGTGTGAGTTTTATTACTTTGTTTTTTTCTCTGCCATCTCAGTTTCTTCCTCTGTTATTTTTTTAACATTTTTTTACACTATCGTGGAAGCTAATTCATGTTATGCAATTATAGTAAATGAAATCTGAAACATCTTAAAGTTTTAAGCAACCAAGGACTAACATTGAAATAATAGATTTGGTAAACTTTCCCTTAAAAATTGTACAAAATTTTGTAAATGCATTTACAAATTGAATGATGATGTGTCCAACTGTAATGACCAAATATTCTATCTTCGGTGAGTGGCTACTATCTTGATGTCATATTTATTGGTGCTCTGCCTACTATTACATCCTGTGATAGTTGTGTACTCTAGCACATTATCCATTCTTCGAACCAACCAAGGGTAAACAATAATGTGATGGTGTGAGTGGCTTTGTAATGAGTATAATAAGGCTTTGGAGCAGTGTAGGCCTGGTAAAATCAAGGGTAAAGGGAGTTCAATGATACATGTACACATAAGGAAATGTTAGGGGAGTAGGTGGTCATTGGTTAGTGGGTGGAAGGTTGAGAGGAAGCAGTGACTCGAGGTATTTGTGTAGACCTATAGACCTGTGGAAGGGTGAAGTAGATGTGTGTATCAAACTGATCATTTACGGGTGCAGAGTGGGCATGTACTGTGAATGCATAGACAAACTACACTAGACATCTGTGGAAGCGGTACATGCATGTGCGTAGGTGAAAAGGACATGCGCAGAGGTAGGTTGAACATGTTCAGAGATGGAGAAAATGTGTACTCTTTTCATTGTTCTATGCCTTTGCCAACTTGAGCTTCTTTATGATTGGATACTTAGGCCAAATTCGTCAATTACTCAAGCTTGAATCTTCTCTGTAAAATCAACATAAAATGCTTTTATAGTGATTGTAATAAAAAATTTGAAAAAAATTTAGTTATATTTGTATCACGGTCTATATCCACATTTGAGTTGCATTACTATCATGCATATGAGTTATTATATGACCTAAAGAAGGTAGCCTTGTTTAAGGTATCAAATTTATAAATTAGTTATCAAATGTCAGTAACTCAAAAACCTAATTAAAAAGCTGCATGTGCTCTGTGAACATATAACAGTAGTTATAATTTACCACTGACTTACAAACTCTTGTTATTATACCATGGATAATGAAATTGCACTGCAGTATTAGTAAGAACATGACTGTTTGAGAAACAGATAAATCTTGAATAGGTGTGAATGAATTGTGTTAAAAAAGTACTAAAATATCTATGTGGTTCTTTCAGTAAGAACATGGCTGTTTGAAAAACAAATAAATCTTCACCAAGTCAAACAAGTTGCAGTATTAGTAGATATATGTTAATGTAGATTGAATATAATAGGTAACAAATATACCTTCATTGATATATTAGTAGTAGGAAATTATTAACAAGTATAACACCAGCATTAGGTATAACACCACAATTTTGGTATAGCCCTTAAAAGCAGTTAATATTTTGTGAAATTAAAATATTTATGCAAAATATATAATTATTGAAATATTAATTCTTGAATAGTATATTTAGTTTATGCTACTAGCTAATCCTACTACAGTTATATTTATGCTAAATGCTAACTTTATATAGATAATTCAACTTAAAATATAAATAAAAACTTAAATTTCATTTGAATATGAAAATTTTACTTCAGCAAATGAAATTAACCATAAAAATGCTATTCATTTATTGTTTATTCCAATAATAAACTACACAAATACTGAGAACTAATAAAATCAAGTGCTAATATCAATAAACCTAGCAACAAAAAGCTATATATAACCATACTCTGAAGTAAATCAAAATTTTAGATTTGTTATTGCTTTGGGAAATATAATCAAGCTGATATCCCACTTTTTAGCAAAGTTGAGATATCAAGAAATTGACTGAAAATCAATTATTACTCGTTCCGAATATCGATTATGTATTGCAGGTTCACTATGGATATCGAGGAATTTTGTCCGAGTCCGGATCAGGCTACAATTAACAAGACATGACAAGCAAAGCCATGAAAGCCGACATTTCAAATTTCTGGTCAATCGGAGTTCGTATGATCGAGATATGATCGATACAAATTAAGGAAGACGCGCTGTTCGTATCCATCAGGGAAAGTCTGATTTCGAATCGTTCATGTTCGAATCGATCCATGGTCACACTGTTCGAATCCATCGAGTTCGACTCGATCAGAGTGACTTCGCCTCGTATCCATCATGTTCGTATCGCTCCAATGAAGTCTTATTCGTATCCATCGAGCGTCGACAGTTCGTATCGGTCCACCAGTCTCGATATCCACACAGATCGCATCGGTTCTGTACGCAGCAGCCTGAATTACGTTGATCGCATCAATTAGGTGAAGGCTTTATTCGCATCGATCGGATGCTGATTGCTCATATCGATCCATAGCAAACCACTAATTTGTATCGATCGATTTATAGATAATCGATGGATACGAACACCACGATCGATCGATACGAACGATATTCCTTAAAGCGACCGATGTGAAGAACGTCGTGGCTATCGATGCGAACAAGACGAAATGGTCAATACGAACTGGACTCCGATGTTGGATGCGAATAAGACTCTTTCAACTCAGCGCAAAAAGTGGATCGATCCAGGATATTTGCGCCACGTCGCCTTGCGCTCACGTGCTTGAGATTGAGTCGTGGAGAACGATACGAACGTATCGAGTCGAACGAAGCAGCCAACCGAAAATCCCAATTTGTATCGATCATATCTCCTAAACCACAGATCCAAATGCTGTGAAATTTTCACAAGAGCTTACGTACAAGCCGAGGAAGGTTCATGCCAAGTTTCAACTCCATAAGACGAAATCTTGATCGATACGAAATTGGTTCGTATCGATCTCGGATCGAGTCCAAACTCCATGGGATTGATCGCGTGGGCCCACTAACGTTCCAGAAGAAGTCTCCCGAAGTTTGGGCCAGATATTTGGATGGAGCGCCTATAAATAGCACCCTAGAACCTATAGAAAAGGGACTTTTTGATCCAGCAACGTCCAGACTCTGTCAAAATCAAGATTGAGCTCAACTTTATTGTTTGTACTCGAAAATTACTACTGTAATCCACTGCAATCAGCGAATAACATCAATAAAAGATTAACTTTGGGAGTGGACGTAGGCCGAAGATAGCCGAACCACTATAAATCTTGTGTCTCTATCTATTTCTTTCCATTTTAATTTTATTATTCTTCATTTTTTATCCTTTACATTACTTAGATCTATGATTTGTGATCATTTATTGCTGATCTGTGTTCATACACTGGTGCTTTCACGATATCCGGGGTTTGTGACCAATTTTGGCGCAAATACTTTGCTGCTTTCACTGAGAACAACTAGCACCCGCTATACCAGATTTGGAGTTCAGATTTGAAAGCTTGAGGAATTCAGATTTGAAAGACAATGACGTGACAAACAAGTAGAAGACAAAGAGCCGAGAGAATCCAACAAGGAGGGAGCCAAGAGGCGTCCTCTGGAGCTGGAGAAGGACCAACTTCGATCTACATTACCAGGGATGAAATGGAGGCTATGGCAGATTCAATTCATGAAAGGTTGTTGAAGAGTCAACAAGAAATGATGCAAAACTTCTTTGATCAGATGAGAACAGTCGGGGCACATAACTTTGGACCGACTATAGTGACTGCGAATGTAGGACAAGGAGCTAGAGTCCCAGAGACCAATGGAGGTCAAATTGAAGATCAGAACGAAGAACCTAAAGGAAATCAACAAGGACCTGGGGGCAGACCCTCGGGATCTGACATTGGAAGACCCATAGATGAAGCTTAGCAGGCTAGAGCCGACGCCAATGTTAATGAACCACACAAAGAATATTACCCAGAATACCCTTCGAGACATGGGGGCAGGATAGAAGAATGCTGAGGGGACAACCCCAGGATGGAGATGAAAGAATGGTCGGATTATTGCGACGAATTATGAGGGGAGGATTGTCAAGCGGAGGCTTAGAGGAAGTTAGTCGGAGTCAGTTCACTCCGAATATCATAAATGCGAGAAACCCTCCAAAATTCAAGCTACACATGCTGGAACCTTATGATGGAAAGTCGGACCCGACCATGCATATTACCAGATATATCAGACATATGGAAGTGCTAGGAGCATCCGAGGAAGTGATGGCAAGATGTTTCCCTTTATTCTTATCAGATTTGGTTGCGCTTTGGTTTAGACAGCTAGAGAACGGATCTATCAGAACGTGGGGTGAGCTAGTGGAATGCTTCATGAGAAAGTTTAGGGTCCACGTGACACGACCCAAGAGTGTCATGACCTTAGCTTCGATAAAGCAAAGGACCAGAGAGTCCATAAGAGATTTTTTACTACGATTCAATGCGACGGTGGCTTCAGTGTATCGCCCGGATCCATCGATGATTTTGATGGCGGCGGTAGCCGGAGTTGCTGAAGGCACGGAGTTTAAGGATTCTTTGGCAAGGGATCGACCACAAGATCTTGGAGAATTCTATCATGAGGCTGAGAGATTCATTCAGCTAGAAGACTCATGCGCCGAGAGGCGAGAAACAAACGCTGTGCAAGGCGAAGGAACCTCCAAAGAACAGTCCAAAGCGGACAAAGGAAAGTGAAAGCAGGACGATAGATATGACGGTCCTGATAAACGGAAGAAATTCCGAGAACCCAGATTCAGTCAATATACAGACTTGACGGCGAGCCTGGAACGAATCTACACGGAGACTCAGGGGCAACTCCCCTATCGAAAACCACCCAGGAGAGATCCCACAGAATGGGAGCGCAGGAGTGGGAAGTACTGCCTATTCCATGAGCTGGAAGGGCATACAACCGACGAATTTCGCCATCTGAAAGATGAGGTGGAGGAGCATGCCAGAAGTGGTAGATTGCCACAGTACACCAGAGATCGGACAGCGGCCGTAGGACCTGAGCAACTACCGCCTCCACCTAACAGGACTAATCCTGGATCAGGATCACGACTCGTCATCAATTGATTATGATGGTAAGAGCCAAGTTCAATATTTGGACTTTGGTTGATTAGATTCCTTAGATTTGATTTCAAAATAAAACGGCTATTCCACTTACACATGTACGGGAACCGGAGAGATCCCCAAGCATGCTCTGAGATGGTAATAAGCTGCTCTGCCCAGAGAGGCAATATTTAGATCTTTCCTTTGTTTGAGATTGAACATTTGGAATTTGAATTTAATAAATGAACTTGAATTTTATGAGACAAAACCTTTGACCGGAGAGTTAAAGGATGAATATTGAAAACCAGCTTGAAAATGATCGCTTTATGACCCTACCCGGAGAGTAATTGGATCGACTCACTTAACGTCGTTCCCCACTCACCGAAGAGTGATTGGATCGGGGTTCGATAAGAGCTCGGAGTGGCTGTGATCGGCCTAGGATTTAGGCCAAGACATCACTTAATGTTCAGAGACACTAAACCGGAGTGTAGGGGGTGTTGCCGCTTCGTCGGAGAGCGACAAGATCGGCTCACTCGACGTTGTTTCCCCTTCACCGGAGAGTGCCAGGATGGGATTTAGCAAGAGCCTGGAGAGGCTATGATCGGTCTAGAGAGACCAAGACATCGCTATATGCCCTCGCTGGGGCCAGAGTGCAAGGGATAGAGAGCAGCACCGGAGCGCTACAAGATCTTTCTATTCGATCGTTAGGTCTGGAATGGACTTAGCAAGGGTCCAGAGTGACCATCGATGGTCCGGAGAGGCTGTAGAATTTGATTACTGACTTCCACGAGTGGAAATGGATATTGATTCGACTTCGAACAGCCACAAACTTGATTGACGATACTATAGCTGTGAATAAAACATGAACTCACAGCATTCGATTTGAAGCTATTCAAAACACGCCTTTTACCAAAGGGCATATTTTGGGGGTCAAAGTGTTATACCACGTTTTAGCAAAGTTGAGATATCAAGAAATTGACTGAAAATCAATTATTACTCTTTCCGAATATCGATTATGTATCGTAGGTTCACTATGGATATCGAGGAATTTTGTCCGAGTCTGGATCGGGCTACAATTGACAAGACATGACAGGAAAAGCCATGAAAGCCAACGTTTCAAATTTCAGGTCAATCGGAGTTCGTATGATCGAGATATGATCGATACAAATTAAGGAAGACACGTTGTTCGTATCCATCGGGGAAAGTCTAATTTCGAATCGATCATGTTCGAATCGATCCATGGTCACGCTGTTCGAATCCATCGAGTTCGACTCGATCAGAGTGACTTTGCCTCGTATCCATCGTGTTCATATCACTCCAGTGAAGTCTTATTTGTATCCATCGAGCGTCGACAGTTCGTATTGGTCCACCAGTCTCGATATCCACACAGATCGCATCGGTTCTGTACGCAGCAGCCTGAATTACGCTGATCGCATCGATTAGGTGAAGGCTTTATTCACATCGATCGGATGCTGATTGCTCGTATCGATCCATAGAAAACCACTAATTCGTATCGATCGATTTACAGATAATCGATGGATACGAACACCACGATCGATCGATACGAACGATATTCCTTGAAGCGACCGATGCGAATAACGCCGTGGCTATCGATGCATACAAGACGAAATGGTCAATACGAACTGGACTCCGATGTTGGATGCGAATAAGACTCTGTCAACTCAGCGCAAAAAGTGGATCGATCCAGGATATTCGCGCCACCTCGCCTTGCGCTCACGTGTTTGAGATCGAGTCGCGGAGAACGATACGAACGTATCGAGTCGAACGAAGCAGCCAATCGAAAATCCCAATTCGTATCGATCATATCTCCTAAACCACAGATCCAAATGCTGTGAAATTTTCACAGGAGCTTACGTACAAGCCAAGGAAGGTTCATGCCAAGTTTCAACTCCATAAGACGAAATCATGATCGATACGAAATTGGTTCGTATCGATCTTGGATCGAGTCGAAACTCCATGGGATCGATCGTGTGGGCCCACTCATGTGCCAGAAGAAGTCTCCCGAAGTTTGGGTCAAATATTTGGATGGAGCGCTTATAAATAGCACCCTAGAACCTACAGAAAAGGGACATTTTGATCCAGCAACGTCCAGACTCTGTCAAAATCAAGATTGAGCTCAACTTTATTGTTTGTACTCAAAAATTACTGCTGTAATCCACTACAATCAGTGAAGAACATCAATAAAAGATTAACTTTGGGAGTGGACGTAGGCCTGAGATAGCCAAACCACTATAAATCTTGTGTCTCTGTCTATTTCTTTCCGTTTTAATTTTATTATTCTTCATTTTTTATCCTCTACATTACTTAGATTTGTGATTTGTGATCATTTATTGCTGATCTGTACACTGGTGCTTTCACGATATCCGAGGTTTGTGACCAATTTTGGCGCAAACACAAGCTATAAGATGTTGCATCACTAATGTACATTTTACACTTCACATATCTTTATAGTTTTAGAAAGCATCATATTGCTTACCGTGGCATAAGCTATGAGATGTTGCATCACTAACATATGTTTTACACTTCGTATATCTTTGTATTAAATTTTGTTTGGTTGGCATGCAATTGTTGATTAAGTTTAAGATAGTTTTTAGTGTAGTTTAATATTTTTCATTAAAATGATTAGGTTTGATTTAGATTTAATATATTGTTTTATTTTTTGGATTGGTGCCACAACATTTAGGAAGTGGTAGTTTACTATGCATACGACTTGCCCTCACATTTCCATATTTAATCATTTCGTCACTTTTATTTTTATTGGATGTTTATTTCTCATTTGGTTGAATTGGAAGTTAGTCATAAAAAAGATGCACTAATTTGCCATACGTTAGGAAAAGCCTTTTTGGTGTAGTAGTTGTATGGACGATAATATATTTTATTTTATTTTGCTTTCTTTCTCAAATAAAAGATACACACATTAGGGTATGACTTTTAGATAGACCTTGATTGCATGCGAAAAAAAGAGGTCTCTTATAGTTCTTATCATTTTCTTTTATATGCAGGAAATGGCTAAAAGGAAGAGTGTTGCTCCAAAACAAAAAGCAATAGATGAATCCATCACATCCAAAGCTAATGCAAAAGACAAAGCCATCATGGTGGATAACGACATTCATATTGAAGACAACTCACAATAAGTTGGAAACAAAGTCATACAAACAGAAGTGAACTATGAGAACAACGATGCTCAAATTCAAGAATACACTCAAGCAGTTGACGAATTTGATGCAGATGTCAAACCGATAGGAGATGGGTCTATCAAGCTATCATCATATTTAGGTCCGCTGGTAAGGGAACATGTTCGGGTTACACTTAATAAATGGAAGCAACTAAGTGAAGAATTACAAGTTGTGTTATGGGAATCCATTAAAGTATATACTAATTACTTTAATCAGTGGATTATGTTGTAACATTTAATAGTTAACAATAAGCATGCATATTCATCACAAACAAAATTCAAGCCAATCCTTTTGTGGTATAGTTCTTTTTTGAAAATACTAATAATAAATAAAATCGTACAAATACAATGTGGTTTGATTTCCATTTAATTTTTTTTCAACTTCATGTCAATTAATTACACAATATATGAAAAGGCTAGAAAAAATTATATTAAAAAAAGGTTTCTTAACTTTAATTATGTACTACTAGGATAATTTAGTGTTTTTGTGATAAAAATATCATTATACTTTAGTGATGTATGGAACAAAATTTAGCTTATTTTAAAGTCATACTACTACCATTTTTTAAATCTCTAGTTTATATATGCCATTGCTTTTTTACTTATAAACTAGTAAAGTTGGATCCAAATTTATTGAGCATTTAAGTGTCCAACTCTATGCATAGCCTACTATTACCCTTTTGAGTTGTGCATTAGTTCGGTTTTCTGGCATCCACCTTTTTGGTAGTTCATTCTGCAAGTTTTTGTATTTGAGCAACATTACAGCAACACTAGTTTATTTCATGTACTTTAATGTGGAAGCAACAACAGTAGAGGGAAAAAAGTGCAAACCATCTAGCTGTTCTAATAGTTCTATAAGTTAGCAATTTACGATATATTCACAAATAAAAGATCAGGAATTTCAGTAAGGCTGACCAAATTCATGTACTGTAACGTGGAATATCATGAAATTGAAAAATTCATCGCAAACACTTCATCACAAACAAAATGCTAACCAAGCAAAATGAAAAGTCTGTATCTGGTAATAAGGACAAGGTAGATGAGCATTGTAGTAATGTGCGACATGAGGAATCACTTAAATCAAATGGTAACCAATAAGAAGATACAGTTAGTGAACATATCTCAAAATGAAAAGTCGGTCCCTCGTTTAAATTCATTTTCGGCTTAGGCCTGCACAGAAAAGTCTATTATCAAGTTGATCAAAAATGAAATAGTAAAAAAAAGTGGTAAATATGATGGGACTGCATTTCTTTTTTGGAAATAGTATCGATAAGCCTTGTATTAGGCAAAAATATTTGTATCACATTTTGTCTTTACTCGACTTTACTTGGCTTCACAAAATGTTAGGCATGAAGATAATGTTTTCAGTTGTACAGGAACTAAGTCATATGCTGCTGTGAATGAGTCGTGCCTTGTTGAGTGAGCCATAGAGTCCCTACGCATGCTTAAAAATACAAATGCTGATGTGTATCTATGAATTTGCGACTTCTATGTTGGAGAAATGCCCTCAGTTAAAACCGAATTGAGGCAACACACCTCGGTTTAACCGAGGCATATTTTCCTTGGTTAATACTAAGGCAACATGCCTCAGTTAAAACTGAGGAAACACGCCTCGATTAAAACTGAATATGCAATAATTACTTGCTAATATCGTCAGAATAGAACACACTACTACAACAAAAAGACCCTTTAATAGCATTTAAAAAATGCTATAAAAGGCTTTTACAGCGTTTTTATAAACGCTATAAATCAACATGTTGTAATAAATCAGTGACCTATTATTGCAACAGAAGAAACGCTGTAAAAAACATGTTTTTCATAGAGTTTTAAACATCCTATAAAAAGTCTTATCAATGGCGTTCTTAATATGCTATAAAAGGCTTTTACATCGTTTTTATAAACGCTGTAATGTTGTAATAAATCAGTGACCTGTTATTGCAACAAAAGAAACGCTATAAGAACATGTTTTTCATATAGTTTTGAACAAGGTATAAAAAGTCTTATTAATGGCGTTCTTAATAGCGTTTTAAAAATCATTTTTGCAATACGTACATATCCATTATCACATTATAATCAACTAATTTACATAAACACAATGTATCATTTCACACAATCATATATATCACATTAAACGAAAAATAACTAACCATTCAACATTCACATAGAATAATGCATAACATATCATAATATTTAATGAACATTACACTAGAAGTGTAAATAATACAAGTGATAAAAAGATCGTACTACACATGACGATTAAATATATAAAAAACTGCACATGCCTTTTACCACCAATGCATCATGCACTTGATCAGATTTCACTGGTTTACCATCCTCATTTCTTTGCAAACTCTAAAATGTATCTGTTGGTTATTGCATTCACAATCTTCAATTCACCATGGCCAAAACTGACCTCTCAAAATATTGATCATTGTGGCTTACTGCTGTGACATCTTTGAGCCAGTCCTCAAAACAAGTCAAGATTCAGGAACTCATTTAGTGAAAACGACATATATATATATATATAATGATTTCTTCCTTATAGAAACATAAATATGATAGTTTTGAGATGAAACCAGTATAATTAGAAGATAGGTTCCTATGATGATAAGAAACATACTTATAGTCATATTTTATTTAATGTATTTATTTGTGTGCGTTGCTGTACAAAGCATTGAACTTCTCTTCATATGAACAAAAAGCATGCTTCATAACTGAAATCCATATTCACCAAATATGATATAAAATTACTGTACCTCCAATAATAACAAGGCACATAGGTTCGTCGACACAGTAAATCTAAAAAGCAGAGTATGAGCAATGTCCAGTTGGGGGCCATTATAGTGGAGGCATAAAAATGTTGCTAAGAGGTGCTTGTAAGACATAGTAGCAAGGGCTTTAGGAGGCCTGCAAGCTCATATCTAAACTAATAATGCTACAGAGAAAATGCTCTCTCTCTTCCATGTGCAGGGCACAATGTGACTAGCATTATATCTCTTCCATGAGCTGCCTTTCATGTTTCTTTTTTGCCATCGTCTTCCCTGGTGCATACCGTATCTGTTGATTTAATGGAATTTAGCTGAATTAGCGTTAGTTTTTAATCATGATCTAAGTCATTAAATATGTGGAATTGTATTGAGGAAACCTTCTTGTCCCTGCAAATGCTTTCTTTGGTCCAACTATTGTCATCGACTATTATGGGCTGCAGGCATTGATTCTGATCAGAACATTGCCAAATTCAGGATAAAAGAGAGGAGATGAATACACATTTCCTTATTGATCTAATTGACCCAAAGTAACTGGACAGCAGTAAGAGGAGCACTTCCAGTATATTTCATATGTTATTGAGCTGCAAATGCATGATAATGCAGTTAAGAAACATTGTTATATATAAATGTACCTGTGATGCACGCTGAACATTGAAGGATAGAAATAGAGGCTAAGGATGACATTGACTATGCGCTACAGGTGAAGTGATCTATCAAACCATGGACACTGTCAGGCTCCATTTAAGACCTGCATCGACAGCCAGAGTTGCGCTTAACATGATCAAAATGTATTAAAATAACATTTGCTCTCAAATAAACTACAACTTGCATGGAAAGCCTTTTGGTACATGTACTTTACAACCCCATGGCCTACAAATGCAATAACTGCTCATGGATTTTATGTATATTCATTAACTATGAATCCAACATTGCCTTTTATCCAAAATTAAAAAAAAAGTTAGCATGACATACACCTCTTCCTAAAGTTCATGTGAGTCAATCGAATCATCTTCTTTTGATTCTGGTAGGTAGCTATTGAGGCTTCATAGCTGTATATAAACAAAAAACATAATGTTTCACTAAAGTTACAATAACATAATGAAGTATACGACTACAAAAAAGAACTACAGTTTCCTAAAACTAAAACACATGTTACAGGAAGGCTGACATATTAGTTTTGAGATTATTATTAATTTCATCTAGCATATAATACATGTTAATTGTAAAGGAATCACTACCTTAAGTAATCAGTCACTTTATTTCACTATATTGGCTGCAAATTAATTGGTTGTAAATTAATTAGCAGTAAATAGTTAATTAGCTAGGTATACATGAAGGCATTGATTTGCAATTTACTTGACTAATTGGCATTTACTTGACTAATGGGTATATTAAGAATATATTGTGTTTCCCATTTATCTATACTATATTATTATTAGTGAGTTGAATTTCAAGCTCACGCAGGCCCCCTTGAAATTTGGCAACTGAACAGTCGCATTTTTAATTTCTTTATATTCCAAACTTTAAAATGTGATAACTTTTTCTACATTGATTGGATTTAAGAATCGTTTTCACTATTAAATCTCAAATTTAATTTTCTTTCCAATGATATCCATTGTTGATAGCTAAAAATAAATTTTTTAAAATCATAATTTTATATAGCAGCTTTAATTGCACAATTATTTTGTGTCACCGCTGTGTACCGCGTTTCTGTAACAACATCATTATGATGATCATAAACATTACATAGTAGTTTTACCTAGATTATTATAATGTATTTATTATCTTTTAACATATTTGAAAGGAATATTTTTTTTGAATTATACAATTATGGTTGCCTTTGAATATTGTAACTACATTATGTAATAAAGTAATAATCTTGATTGTGTTTGATAGTATTCAAACTTAGTGCAGTTATAATTTAACCACATCAAAAAATGGTGTAATAATTTATAGGAATTTTTTGAATTAATTTAACTACGTTAGCATTTTTTTATTGCATTTACTATTGATGATTTTGACTATATTTGATAATTTTATTCAATTTTAAAACAGTTATAAATTAATGAAATTAAGAAAATGCAATTATAATTTACCAGCAAGTTTTGGGTAAATTTAACTATATTTGAAGATTTTTAACCACATTTATGTGATGAAGTAATAAATTTGGCTACATTTCAGGAATTTATTCAATCTTAATACAATTAAAATTTAACTACATTAATAAAATGCAGTTATAACTTAATGACAATTTTGAATTATGCATGGTAGAAATTGAATATTTCAACTATATTTATGTGATGCCGTAATAATTTTGGTTATACACGATGATTTATTCGAGCTTACTGTAGTTAAAATTTAAATGCATTAAGCAAAAGCGGTTACTATTTTGCAGTATTTTTGGAATTAAGCAATTATTGTTTTTGAATATTTTAACTGCATTTGTGTGATGCAATACTAATTTAGCTGTAGTAATAATTTTGTTTGATGTTAACGATAGTTATTTAACCGCATTATGAAAATATAATTGAAAAATGAATTTTGATTTTTGATAGCTTGAGATGATTAAATAATGACTTCACATAATTAATGCTTGATTCAACCGTGCAGCTCAGCGTTTAATACATTGCTTCCAGGTTTGATGACATAATTTGGCTAAGTTTACTCAATTTCGTTTACAATTACGATGATCAATAATACAATAAGCATATAAGTTGTTGTATTCGGGCTTAAGGTAGATGCACAGTTTAAGTGCTGGGTCAAAACATGTGTTGTAGTGAGAATAATGTTGATAACCACCTAAAAGAGTTTATTTTTTATTTTTTGCAGTAAATTCTAAATCACTTGCACCACCACCGTCGGAAAACTTCTAGAAAACAATTGATGAATGTATCTTTGTATAGATGATTATGTAGTCATAGTTTGATTATTAGATATATTTAATAGGTCAGACGAGCAGTGAGAGAATTTAGTAATAATACTGCATCAATGACACTTTTGCCTTTTTTGGCTGCAGGTACAAATACCTTCAATGGTTAAAATAATTGACTGATGTAATGCATCTATTAAGGCCAAGAAAACATCACCTATTTGCGCTCAAGCCAATATCATACACGCGTTGCTAGCAGTTATTTCTGAGGCTAAAAAATGAATGGACTTCTCACAATTGTTCTCTTCTATATGTTTTGGATATTTTCAAATATTGGTTACTGCGACCAGCTGTATGCCGTGTTTTGTACCCTGCATCGACATAGATCAGATTCGGTGAACAATAGTAATTTATATTGGAACCCATGTTATTTTCTTATTGCATCATCATTTCTATTTCAATTGAATCTTCTGTTTTACTACTTTTCCCCTGTACTACATCTGTTGCTTTTTTCTTTTGCTCCCTTTTTTCAGTTGTTGACAAATACTTTTCCTGACTGTTTACAAATTTCATCCTATTACTATATTTCTCCCCATTGCAAAAAACTTTTGTTACTCTTATTTAATTGAATCGAACTGCACTATGTCTTTGTGTCTGCAGTTCACAGTGAATACTTCAACTATATCTATGCACATTGAAGCAGCTGTGTAATTGCAAAAGCAACAACATTGGCGTTATATGTCACAGTGAATATATCTATGCATTAGCGGATAAATTTTTAACACATTATCCTCTAAATAGTCTGTGAACTTTAACATATTCACTGTAATTGTTTTGTTCGATTTTAATTGTGATTATCATAACCAAATATATCTATGTATTCTTTATCCTACCAAATTGTTATTCATGATGTAACACTATCGTTCAACAATGTTTTTTCATTACCACCGTATTAAATTTTTTATACATTTGGATATGACCTATGCAACAACAATATTTTTTCAACATCCGTGTGCGAAGCACGGGTTCACACTAGTTCCATATAGGAATCCAATATTTTTCCTTTCATAGGATTGTTTATTATATCTACGAAGCTATTAAGCTTTGGTAACATTTTCGTGTTTTTAATAAATACAGAAATTGCGCAAAAATCTCCATAGGAGCATTAATGGATATAAAATGGTGTTTCACCTATTTATTATTAACTATGTAACTTAGCTGTTTTAAAAAATGAATCGTGTTTTTTATTGAGTTTCGAGAGGACAATACATTATTGGTAGACTAGTATGCCTTATGAATTTCACAAACACACATACATATCTACATGAATATATAATATTTGTCATATATATAATTTATATTAATTCGTATACTTATTTATTATATATATGTATATGTATATGTATGTGTATAGGTATGAATGTATATATGTATGCATGTAATAATTTATATTTGTATAAAATTGGTCTAACATATAACATTTAGCATTTATGCCTATATCATTTGGTGGATGAGCCATTGTAGTTTTATTTGCCAGTTTTAGGAAAGGACATGTACTTTGTAACTATATGTACTTTAAAAGATAATATAAACTTTTTTCATTTTCAGCTTTTGAATTCAAAATTTAGCAGTGTTCAATTAGAAGTGTAAAGTTTGTTTAAAATACTTTATTCAACAATTACATGTATATTGTTGTAAAATTATTAATTTATTTAAAATTAAATTAATTTTTTTTATAAACTTATTTAATTTAAAAAAAGTGGAGCATTGGTGCATTTAATTTAAAAAAACAGTTGGCTTATTTAATTATTATAAAAATTAATTAATGTGGTTGCTTATTTTAAACTTAGATAGTTTGTTGTTATTGTTGTTATAATATTATTATAATAACAATTTAACAAAGATTTCAAAATAGAGAACATGATTTTTATAAAACTAATTTTTATAAAACTTAATTAAATTTTATAAACTTATTTAATTTTGAAAAAAAAAACAGTTAGCTTATTTAATTATTATAAAACTTAATTAACTTAGTTACTTATTTTAAACTTAGTTAATTTATTATTATTATTATTATATTATTTATTACTACTACTATTATTATATTATATTATAATTCTTCTTTTAAATTTAGTTAATTTTTATAAACTTAATTAAATTTTATAAAACTTAGTTAACTTAGTTAATTTTAATAAAAATTAGATATTTTTTATAAAATCTAGTCAAACAAAGAGCTACATTAAATTGTTCAATCGATATTACATGCAGCCATTATATATGTAGGGTCGTCGGCACTTGTATACATGCAGATGCACCAAATTAAAACCGTACATGCTGCAAAAGTGCTAGCTATACATTCAGAATACCACAGACAGTTTACCGATAGGTTCATCAGTTGTTCAAATACAAGGATATTACTTAACGTTCAAACACAATGAATACTTTAAGAATACTAAAATGTTTACCAAAAATGTACAACAAATAGTTTAAATTATCACTTGAGATTCTTCATCGACGGTTGTGGTCTGCAAGACAGTGCTGGAATATGTAGCCTACAGTTGAAAAAACATAGTAATAATTATGATCTGGAAGAAAAATGCTGGTTAGTAGGCAACATAAAATGGCGTCCATATGACATATAGTAAAAAAATCACAGCTTATCTCATAAATTCATTAAAACACCTAGTTTTTAAAATGTTGACAGAGGATCTGAGAAATGTTAATGTTCAACGAACACTTATTCTTCTCAAATCATATTGGACATAGCAGTTTACCAAAAAATCATTTTGTCCAACTAAAAAAAACTTGGAAATTAGAAACCATGAAGTTCCCTTCTAATGTCGAAAATTACCCTGCTTTAGAAAAACCTATGACCAACCAAAATGTCGAAAATTACCCTGCTTCAAAAATACCTATGACCAACCAAATGAAAATTTACATGATGATTTTCTGAACACTCCAATTGAAAATGCAAGGAACCATGTTTACGCAATACTAATATGGAATGGAGAATTGGATCTTTTCTAGTAATCACTGCAAAATACTCTGGTTTGCATGATGCAATCAATTTTTTTTTTGAGTTGCACATCTCAAACCATCGTTCACAATGAACAATTTTTTGACTTTTATGCATTCATATGATATTTACCTATGCTTCTTGTGGCTACAGAAGCTTCCTTTTCAATAAGAAATGGGAAATGAACTGTAACCTATAAAATATGAAGATGTGGTGTTGAGATGATTTTGATTGACCGATCTGCAAGAAAAATTTTCACAGAGCAACTATGCAAACTGGAGAAAACAAGAAGCTAACAAGAGGTAAAAATATGTCTGGGTAGTTCAGCATCTTTTTCTCTTTTTATCATCTAGAACTAGCTAGTACAATTTTTCTTTGGATTAAATTTACAAAAAAAATGATACTGGGTTTCGGTCAGCAATCTAGCAATTTTCTTCTCTTTTCATAATTACCCTTAGCTTTTCAAGGGATTAATTTTCCTTAATATATTATGGCAGGACAAGTCGGATAAAAGACGCATGCACTCTTTAAAAAATTATACTATGTGGCATATTAGCATAAAACTAAATCAAGTACTTTTTGCTCTACAGTTTAATTTTCATTTCTACTTTTTTTTAATGCAAATCTTTAGTGATTATACATGCATAGAATTTATCACCGGGATAGGATAAGTTCAGAATTTATGAAATCTATCATGTTAAACACAATCCATGGTACTTGCCAGTTGGTTGCGAAGTTAGAATATAATCGAAACTAAGATTATGAAATCTCTTTTTAGAATTATTGTTATTTTGAATATAGGAAATAACAGAGCAACCAGTTGTGTAGTAGGCTAGCGACATTATTATTTCCTACATAAGGTGCAATCAAATAACTTTGCTAGGAGTATATCATGTTCGTATCTATTAAATAATAGTAAAACAGAAGAATTTGAAGCTCTCACATTAATTCTAGGAATTATCTCTATTCTCCTTAATTCTCTCAAATTAGATATTTTGTTTTCAAAATCTTATACTTTACAACTTTATAATTATTCTACTAAACTTTTCACACTATTTTACATTTAAATACCTACTTTTAAAAGAATATACAATTAGTTATAAATCTTTCACGGTTCTCTTCCGAAATTTCACATTATAATCCACACATTTAAATTAATTACCTAATTCAAAATTTAAACTAATCTATCAAAATAGTCAATTAACATATCATAATAAATTTATCATATATTGCATAATAAAATACGCCTTTAGCAATAATTAAGATGTAAATTTTTTTTTAAATATTACCGTGTGCAACGCACGGGTTAAACACTAGTTATTTTATTATTGTTAAATTATCATTCTAGAACATTGGACCCGTGTCTTACCGACTAACAAGAAAGTTAGTACTTATTTTGGATATCCTGGAATCAACGATTAGTTTTACTTAAAAAGTCCAAACCAACCGCCGAGACTAGAACGTATTTCGTTATCAACAGCTTTAGAAAAATTTTACTTGAAGGAGAAAGAGGATTGCGAAAAACATTAGTCAATTATCATTCTAGATAAGATTTGAAGGCTGTGTGAGTGTGTGTTATATAAAACTAATTTTTATAAAACTCAATTAAATTTTATGAACTTATTTAATTTAAAAAAACGATTATCTTATTTAATTAGTGTAAAACTTAATTAACTTAGTTAAATTATTATTACTATAATATTATCTTATTACTACTACTATTATTATATATTATATTATTATTCTTCTTTTAAATTTAGCTAATTTTTATTAACTCAATTAATTTTTATAAAACTTAGTCAATTTTTATAACAATTTCACAAAGATTCCAAAATAGAGAACATGATTTTTATAAAACTAAATTAATTTTCATAAACTTTAGTTAATTTAATTAAAAAAATTCAAATTTTGTTGATTTTTATAATACTCAATTAACTTAGTTAATTTTTATATAACTTAGTTAATTTTTATATACTTTAATTAATTTTTGTAAAACTCACTCAATTAACTTAGTTGAATATTTATAAGACTTAGTTTACAAATTATTTAAATAATTTTAGTTAATTTTTATATAACTTAGTTAAATTTTATAAGAATTAGTTAATTTTTTATAAACTTTTAGTTATCTAGTTAAATTTGTATAAAACTTGATAACGTAGTTAATTTTTATAAAAAATAATTTTAGTAATTTTTTTATATTTTTAATAATTTTAATAATTTTATAAGAAAATAGTTAACTTGAGAATGCGGTTAATTTTTAATAATTTTAATTATTTTTTATATAACTTAGTTATCTTAGTTAAATTTTTAAACTTAGTTAATTTTCATAAATTTAATTAAATTTTATAAAATTTTATTAATATTTAAATAGTTATTTAATTTTATAAAACTTAGTTAATTTTTAGAAAATTATTTAATTTTTATAAAACTTGGTTAACGTAGTTAATTCTTATAAACTTTGTTGATTTTTATAAACTTATCGGATTTCATGAATTTTCGACAGCACCTCCTTTGCACAGTTAGTGCTTTTCCGCACACCGCAATTCAATATACATTTACACGATCAAAACAAGATCGGATTTATATCATATATAACAGAATATATTTCTTAATAGTGTATACATTCAAATGCATAAAAACATACCTTTTATTAGCAACTTTAGCTAGCAGTCTTCCATATAGCAAAGGAATGTTTATGTACCTATATAGCAAAGTAAAGGGAATAATTAGTGTGCTAATCTACAAAAGAGTAATATGATTATGCAAAAGGTGCGAATGCAGTGACAAAATAAGTAACAAACCTAGAGGTAACAGAACTAGTGAATTAGAATTAGGAGCTGCCGAAGAATGTAATTATGAAAAAGGGAATAATACTGCTACGGTAACTTTGTTAGAATATTAGGCAACTATAGTGACAGAATAAGTAACAAACCTAAAGAAAACAGAACTAGTGAATTAGAACTGGCAGTTGCTGAAGGATGAAATTATGAACATTCACCCGTGCCCCACTTGATGTGTTCTAAACAAATTATTCTATCACTTGATGCGATTTTAATTTAGTTTCAAATCTTCTGAGGTTTTTGTAACTGTTGACTACCAGGTACCTGCCTGTGAATATGATTACCTTGATCGTCATAATAAGGAAATTTGAAGTGCAGAATAAAATCAATATCTTGCTTTTATTAGGTAGAGGGAAAAAGGAAATAAACAGTGCCAATGTGAAACTTTCCCTTATGCCTTTATTAATGTTAGGAAGTCCATTAATGTAGTAAACTTACTAGTTAAACTCAGATCAGCACATATAAAATTGATAATGACCAATCAACATTTTTGAGTGCTGAATATTTCAAATTTCTAGTGACCATTTTGGACCAAAAGCATCTTAAACAGAGAAACAAAAAGGATATACATAATTTCAGTAGTTTAAATAACGAACACGGTTAAAATACTATACAATTAATTCCCAGTGCTTGCAGTAGAAATGAACTAAGCTACATGCACCAACATTCAAGCACAGTAATATTAGATCATATTGTGATGTTGTGCCCTTTTCAACAGATAAAGGTCAACATTCAAGCACCAAGCAATAGGAAGGACTAGGTACAGGTAAGTACAAAATAGGATAGCAATCCTAATAATGCAAGTGCACGTACAAACATGGTTACGTATGCATAAATCATAATTCATGTATAGGAAGAACATAATTTTGAAGGTGTAAATGGTAGTGAAAGGGACACAAAGTTTTGCATACGTAGGCACAACTAAATCAAAGTAAACTGAAATGTGTGCATGTACATAAGAGTGAGGATGTACATGGAAGGAAAGATCTGCTAAAAATGTGACAAGTCATCTCCTTTTGTGACAAAGCCAGGGAAAATCTGATGCTGTTATTTGGGTCAGGTAAAGTGTCAAAAAATGAGCTTATATGAATAGTGAATACTTCATAGAATAATATCCAGAAACCTAACCAAACCGCGTCTAAGCAGATCCTCATACAAAAGGTTTAAGAATTTTCAAGATGCAAAAGAACAAAATTACCTCACAAATTACCACTCCTTGAAAGTTTAAATCCAACAACTACAAGTCTACAAGTTGTTTCTCACAGCCAGATTACTAACCTATGTCTGTGAAATGTTTTACCATCACATGTGCATTAGTAATGATAAAACAGTAGGCCTTTAAAAAAATATGATGAATTATATCATTAGTAGAAACCAGAAAAATATTGTGCATAGAGAACACATTATCAAATACTGGAAAAACATCTTAAAGACATCAATACGTTCTATTAAAACAGAAATAAATCACTAAGAACCGTCACTTTAACATCATGTTTAATACATCACAAAAAAGATTGATTATCACTATATATTGAATTTCAGGGCTCATGCAGAAAAACTCAAGATTCTATTTCAGTTGATTTAAGGTCGCCAGATTCAGCTTCTTCCAACTGGGACCTCAAGCACCTGTTATGAGTATGATCACATTTTCTTCATTTTTTTGGTTTCCAAACAATTAGCATTATTAATTAAGCTTGATAATAAGTGCCATAAATAACATTGATTCAAAAATTTCTTTACAGTTAACATTTGTTGTTTGGGCATAAAATATAAAGATTTACGGTCATACATTTAATATACTTCTACATATGCTCCAATACTTGTACATATGCTATGTTAATTAATACTTACACATAAATCAAGCTGAGAAATGTATCTCTCTACTGCTTCCATCTTTGAACTCCTAAAAATAGAAAGAACTGCAACGATCAAACCTTTGTGCTCCATAAATTAAAAAACACCAGTGTTAGTTAAAAATTATACCAACAATTAATTGGTTAATTGTTGTGATAATAAGAAAAACCAATCAGTGCTTTAATCTTCTAAAATTAAATAAGAAAAATATTAATTAATCAACAAATTAATACAAATAAGATAATGGCATATTATAGATGAGTCATCAATTCCTAAAGTTAACAAATTTTGTAAATCAATTGTATATGGAACTAATACTGTGCATGCTATTCAACAGTGCAAGGAAGACCAAAACCAAGTGTGTACATTTCACTTTTATGTATATCTTAGTATGAGTTCAAAATAAAAAGGTATAGTGTTCAAACCAAGTGTGTACACAACTAATATGGTATGTTTAAGTGGGATGGTTATCAAACATAAGAAATTTACATATTAAAGTGGTTGCTTTGTGTGAGTTGTATGTTTAAGCTTATTTTGAATTTAATAAAATTTCATATATCGACGACAAATTATTATTAGCAAGATATCACTCGAAATTTTCCAAAATAGTACTTCATTTTTTTAAAAAAAAATTAGTCAAAGAATATTGCAGCCTTGTAGGGCAGTAAGATTGCTGATTAATTATAGAGCCAATAAAATAAGCCAGCATCGACTTTGGTACTATGTCGTGACATACATGATGGGTAATTGGATAACAAACATAAATCAAATCATAATTCGAGAGTACATAAGGTAGCTTTAAAGCATGCATTTAATTTTTTATTCCATATAAGCTATAAGTCTGTTAAAAAATTATTAACAACTATTTACATACTAAATCGATAGCAAGATAAATGAATTGTTCAACAAACATGCTGCTATAGCATAAATTATTTAAATGCCTTAACCTAACTGTGCAATCAGGTTACATAAGATAGAAGAATTGGTGTCATAGTTTAAGAGAGTATGAAATGATATTTGACCCATGCAAAATCAGTCTGAGGATATCTTTTATTCTCTCTGTAACGACCCGGAATTTTCGATCCCGAAAATTCTAGATAGTTAGGAAAAGAAGAAAAGAGATAGAAGAAGAAACAGAAACAAGTCACAGAATCTCACATTCACAGCGGATGAAATATAATATCAATAATAACAGTTATACAAAAGAGTACTATATCAGTTAATTTACATTTTTATACATCAGAGTTACAACATTTCACAATCACTAGACAGTTAAAATAACTTGTCACAGATAAATAACAATATCACAGCGGAAACACTCCATACGTTCCTGCCATCCAACTCGTCTCCTGAGCTCCAGAACGTCCTTACCTGAAAATCTGTAATACTCGGTCTAACCCGAGCATAACATTAAAGTAACACCCGAGTCAGGCTGGAAACCAGCGTGAGTAAACTCATATATCTTGAAATACTAAGTTATAAAACTCATTTGAAAACCAGGGTAACTCGTACCTTCCTACGAGTTCTCACAGTCCATCACTTATTACAAACAATATCCAATAACTATTGCTCAATTAAAGGCCAAGTTACTTAATTTATTCCAAATCCATCCTGTTGGGTTCTAAACTCAAATTTAAAAAGAATCGAAGTGGTTTCGGGTATTTGCTGATACCCGACCCCGGCCTTTTCGATTTCAGTGTCATCTTAATCCTAGTTGTTTAAGTGGATAAAAAATCAATTTTAAATATAGGTTCTCATATCCTTATAGCAAATCAATTATCGATAGATAATTCACAATATCACAGTTCAACCCATCATAGCATATCACAATACATCACAACTCAATATAAGAGATATTCAGACAAACCAAGGTATTCAATTCAAGTTTATCATCTATAGGCAAGATTGATAGTCAACAATTCTTAATTAATTTAATTTAATTCCCTGATTAAATTAATTACCTTTAATCTTGCTCAGTTAACTTTAATTAGTTATAAGCCTTTCCTTAAATTAATTACATTGATTAATTAACCTTAATTAATTACATTGATTAATTAACCTTTTATTCAATCTTATTAATTAATTAATCATATTAACAAATTAACCAATAATTGATCACATTAATTATCCCTTAATTACTTATATAAATCAACCTTTAATTAACTTTATTCAGTAATTATCCATTTAATTACTCCCATTAAGTAATTATCCCTTTGATCCCTTTCTTTAATTATTCACATTAATTATCCTTAATAAAATAAGACCTTAATTAAACAAGATGGACTATTTACCTTAATTGATTACTTACTCATCATCTATATCTTGTTTAAATTAAATGCTTGAAATCATCCTACGTATTTATCTTCATTGATTATTAGCCAAATCAATTCCCTTTCTATTCATCCTCCCTTGGATTTATTCACTTATTCACATTTGCCTTAATCCCCATTTGGATTATCACTTCAATTCTTATCTCAGTTGGGTATTTAATCAATAACAGTTTGAACTCCGACCAGTTTATATTTAGAAAATAGCTTGAAAATTTTGAAAAAATAGATAAGTAGTTGAAAAATAATTATTAGTTGAAA
The DNA here is from genome assembly GCA_030737815.1 of Allium fistulosum. NCBI lineage: Eukaryota > Viridiplantae > Streptophyta > Magnoliopsida > Asparagales > Amaryllidaceae > Allium > Allium fistulosum. The sequence goes on from CM060903.1 coordinate 1,184,603,239, forward strand.
AATAGATGGTAAAATAGTTAAGTAGTTGTAAGATAGTTGAAAAATAGTAATTATTTATAAAACAGTTGAAAAAGCAGTAATCAGTTTATAAATCAGTTGTAAAATTGTTAAATAGTTCCAAAAGTAATTGTAAAACAAGTTTAAGATAGTTTTGGGTTTTAAAAAGAAAAGTTGTATAGTAAATAGTTTGGAAAAATAGATTTATATTAAAACAATTTATTTTGAAAATAGTCCAGAGTCAAACTGTACAACTTCCCAATCTCCATTTCAATCAATTTCCCATTAAATTGATCCTGTCCCAATTCAAGTTGAATTATCCACAATTCAAATCAAATTCCATTTTGAACTAATTCAATTTAAATCTCAATTTTAAACCATCTTGTATTATATAAATTCGAGTTAAATTTTCAAATGTTGATTTATTCCCTTAATCCAATTAACATTTATTTTCAAATCAATAATTCCAATCTTTAAACAATTTAATTCTGAGTTCAATTCTCAAAATTCCATTTTAAATTGTCTTTACTTAACTTATTTCTAGGTTCAAATAATAATTCAAAACCCCTTTTTAAAACAATTTAATCTTCGAAATTCAATTTATTACCCGAATTCAAGCTTGGAACCAATCCTTAATTTTAAATTAAAGTTTAATTTCCCTTTTATCACAATAATGGATATATTATCACAATTCATTTAAACAAATCCAATTCACCATTTAAATATTATTAATAACAATAGGATGACATCATCCAATTTAATCCATCCATTTCCAATTCCCAGATCTCAAACCCATTTAGAGATCACACAAACTCCCAATTCAAATTAACCATTTAACCTTCCGGTTAAATCCCAATTTTATTTTGAAATTTCCAATTCAGGTTGCTTGTTAACTTATTTAACTTTCCCAAAGTTAAATTCAACTTACTTAATCCAGCCAACCTTACCCAATTTGAATTCCTGCTTTAAATTTTATACTTCACATTAATGATCTTATAAGTTCAAAAACTTATCACCTTGGATATCACATCTCATTCCAAATTTAAAACACAATATTTAGGGTTTATTTCAAATCATCTTTGATATTATATATATCCTCATTTATACATATTTATTTCCCTTACACACCAAGTTGTACCTTAAAATTTAAACCACCTTGGGTTTTTAATTCAAACAAATTCCTTTAAATTTTCAAACAACTCCTGTTTGAATTAAGCCCTTTCATTCAAATAATATTATTTATTATTTCTTTATCATTTTGAAACAATTTTCAAATTCTGGGCTCAAATTTAAAACTTCACAATTTATATCATCTTCAGTTCCAATTTATAAGTCATACTTGCCTAAATGTTTTACTTCCCTAAAACATTTCATCTTGCTTACTCATTAACAACATTTCATTATTAAACACAACAACCATTTATGATAATAACCAAGATTATCATAGCTGGAAACCAATTTATTATTATCTTTATTTTGAAAACATTTCTACAAATTCAGGATTTTAATTTCAGTTTGGATCCATTTCAAATTTATCTTCATTCAATTTCAATTTGGTTGTATTACTATTACCACTTAATTCTCATTATTTCATTTAATTCCAATAATTTTTAACAACCAATTACTTTAACATTTATTAGTAAGAAATATTGCTTTATATATATCAAAATATATCCTTACTTAAAATCATTTAAAATCTTTATATAAGAAAATAACAAGTACGCTCTCTCATATATATATATATACTCAACTCATCCTAGGGTAGTACTAACCCTATCCTTGATGAGTAAACCCACCAGAGCCAAGGTTCTCGCTCAACCTTCGCTCTGATACCAACTGTAACGACCCCCTATCGGAAATGAACAGATACCCATCAATCACCACACTCCGACCATTCCTACCACCATATACCCTCAAACTTCATCGAAAAACCCGCCTCCTCCTCCAGCATCGTTTCCCCCACGCGCGCAGCCTTCGATCACCTTCCTTGCTTCGCTATTCAACTCGAAACCCAAGACCAAACGAAGCTCCCTTAAACCCTAATATCCGATCGACCTGCTACCACGATCACCTAGGGATTCCAGCGCCATTTTTCTCGAGTTTCCCTCTCGACCAATGCTCCTTCCAGCCAAGCGCCTTGCCTGAAATTTTCTCCATCGCCGGCAAATGCCATAATTCCCATCTTCGATCAATTAGGAAATTCTCAACATCTCTAGCTTTAAAAATCATGAAATTCATTCCAAAAATTATGATTTTGAGGATCGAATTCATTCATGAATTCAAAACTTGAAATTTTAATATTTGATTTTTCTGTCTAAGAATAATTTTACTGTGGTTTCTTGATTCCCGAAAATTTTGCTTGTTATTTAAACTTAAAAATATTTTTAAAAATCAATTTTAGTTATCACTAACAAATTTTCTATAGGAATCATCACATAAGACTGATTGTAAAATGAGGTATGAATTTTTATAGTGGATTCTTGAACCAGAAGGACATAACAGAGCCTGTTATATATGTCACAGTCATGTATATCAACAAACAGGGCAGATCAATTTTAATCCAAGTAAAACACATCCATGCAAACATATATTTTCATATCAGAAATATTCAATTACTTATCACATGCATCAGATAATTTAGCTTATAAGATTCAAGTTTACTCACCAGCTTATGAAAGAAACAGAGAACCTGGAATTGCTTTTATTTTAATTTGATCTGGCATCTTGAATTGTTAGCTTGCTTAATGTTTGTTTTAACCTTGAAACTTTGGAAAAATGGAATATGCTTTGAACCGAAGCCACTTGATTGTTGAATGGAAACTGATCTTTGCTTTAAGCTTGATAAAACTGATTTAATCTATAGCTTAGTTGCTTGATTGCTTCAGATTTTTGGAATACAAGAAGTTGTTTTGTTTTGCTGGTTTATTTCTTTCTTAGGTTTTTTTTTTCAGTTGATCGAATGAGTGTAAGAAAGAATAGAGTAGGGTATAAAGAGAAGAATGGAGCTTGCAGAAGAAGCTAGGCTGGGAAGTTTGTTGGTACAAATATATTTGGTTTGGGTCAGATATTTTTTTCTGGTTTTGGAGGATGAAATGATTTGATTTGTGCTATCATTTAATGCTTGTCACTACTATTTGTCTACAAATGTTTCATATGAGTTGATATATGTATATATTCTTTGTTTGTATGTATACCCATATATATGTATACAGTTAGGTATTATTATTATTATTATTATTATTATTTTTCTTATCTAATTTACTTGCATTGTACCATGCACTTCAATGTTTACACTTATACATATTCATTACTTAGATATGGTTATACATATATGTTATGGCATACACTCATATACTTGTATATGTATATTCTTATATATTTTCCAACATCTTAGAGTTTGTATATATTTAGCGATATTTGGTATTAAATTTTAAATGGTGGAGCTTATATTCATTTCCTATGAGATTCATCATATCCAGAGATTTTTATAATCCAATATTTAATATAGGTTTTAAATCAATTCCTAGATTCGGGTATTAAATATCAGAAAATTTATTTATTTGTTTAATAAAAGTTAATAACCCAAATAATTAAATTCAGTTAATCGCCCGATTAACACACGTCAAAATCCGGGTTGTCACACTCTCCCTTGACCAGGTTAAGCCCTTGAATCAACTAACCTTTTTAACATTATTCATGGACAACTTTAATAACATAGACCATGGACAATCACAATTTATCTTGTGAAGAAAGCATCAAGTGCAGATGGGAAATTAAGGGAACAATAAAAAAAGGTTTCCAAAATTCAGTATGTAACAACGACACATCTTGCAAACAATATACAACAGAAAGGGTAGACAAATATCCTAATTTTAGAGTAGATTCAGACGTTCAGATAAAAGGATACCTCGAAACCAGACGAGGTTGTCATAATAGTCGTTCATGGGAGATTACCAAATCTCTATGTTGGAGTGCTCTCTGATCAATATTGAATGAGACTTAGGCGAGGAAGCACAGCGACAAAGGGCTAGAATTCACTTATCGAGAGTAGCAATAAATGATTTTCTTTTTTACTATTGTCGATGAATCCAGGTCAAGTAAATTGGGAAATTTTTTTCTTAGGGTTGAAATTGAGAGGTGAAATGGGAAGGCAAAAGTGGGACCGAAGCGAAATAATTGGAAAAGGAGCGGCCTGGAAATTATTTTGTCTGCCCACATATAATTTTTGGCATGTTATTGGTTTATAGCGACGACCAACGCCGTATGTATTTTATTTTACTTTTGATGCGAGTAATAACAGGAACCAGTAGTTAAACGCTATGGTACATTGCACTTAATAACTATTTTTCTTGTAGTGCACTTTGCTAATGTGTTATGTTGCAGGTTAGATTTAAATTAGATAAGGAATGACAAAAGGCGTGCATATTTCAGCAAATTGGATGAATTTTTAGAACTTCAAAAGCTAGATTAGTCCGCAAAATAGCAAACGCAAGCTAGATTAGTTAAGCTGGTTTTTGGCCTTATGATATTCAACATTGAGCTTGCTGCTTTATGATATTTAACATTGAGCTTTGAAATGGATTTGCATAAGTAATGTAGATTTGATTAAACATTTCATGTGTGATATAAAGCTGTAATACATGTGCCTTTATTGATATATACACTGTACAAATTGGCAAATTTTACGAACAACTTGGAATAAAAAATGAAGTCTTTAAATTGAGTATTAAATGTATGTTCTTTCTTATCACTAGATATTAATTTTAAAGCCAATGGGTATCAAACCAGAAAACACAATGATGATTCAGTATGACAATGTTAAAGAAGACAGGTGTGTGATACACGTACTCTTTTTTTACAAATACATAATGCTTTACTTTTATGTTTAGTTTGACAAACAAAATGTCTCTAAATTATATATGTTTATCACAATGCATGTTTGATTTTTATAGAAATCTCTAATTTTCTTTGGTGTGTTTCTAACCTATGAATCAAATTTTTTTTTCGACGTTTGTTTAGGTTTGAAACCGGAAGGTATTGTAGCTGGAGCTACTGTCATGCTTAATATACTTGTGGGCGAGTAAGCATTAATACAAACATTTATACTAGTATCATTTTTAGTGTATTCCACAAATAAAGGACGACAATGCACATTTGGAACTTATAAGACAAAGCAACGTATAAGATATTACTTATTGTTATTAGTATGTTTCTCAATAATTTTACCCTGGGTAAGGCCCAAAATAGTTAAACATAGGACCATTCTAGAATTAACTTTATGTTTACACTCTACATTGACTTCCACATAATGAAACTGGCATTAAAATGGAAATTGGATTGTAAATACAGACCATTAACTGGAGCATTGATGTAGCATGTTCAATCGCTAGGGCCAATAGTAGCAGCAGGCAACTACAGGCAAATATGGATATATCTGGTGGCGCCAACCGTCGAGGCTATATCTGGGCTGTTATCTGCTGTAACGACCCGTATTTTTACGGATCGAAACATAGTAAAACAGTTGTCATTAGGTCGCAATGTTGATAAGTCGTCAAGAGTCTAAGTCGTTCAGAGTTTAGTCATCCAGGGTCTAAGTCGTTCAGAGTTAAGTCGTCCAGGGTCTAAGTCGTGGACGAGGTAAGGCTTAGGTCGTATAATAGTTAGGTCGGAGTAGACGACTTATAAGATTTGGCGACTTATAGGAATAGACGACTTATAGGATTGGCGACCTAAAGATTTAGGGATAGGTCGTATAGGAGATGAGTCGTGTGGTGGCTTAGGTCGTGGGGTAGGTTAGGTTGGATGAGCGACTTAAGAGGATGGAGCGACCTAAGAGAGTGAACGACCTAAGAATTAGCGACCTATAGGTTGGAGCGACCTATAGGAGTTAGCGACTTAGGAAGTTAACGACCTTGTGGTAAGCGACTTAAGGACTGGACGAGGTAAGGACATAGGTCGTATAACAGTTAGGTCGCGTAGTGGTTTAGGTCGTATGATAGTTTGGAACGACCTATAGGATTTGACCGACCTAAGAGTTAGCGACATAAGGAACTGGGCGAGTTAACGACCTAGGAAGTGGACGACCTATGATAGTACCGAGTTTAGTTAGGTCGTCATCGACCTAAGTGGTGCTGTGATTAGTTAGGTCGTGAGTTGTTAGGTCACGTGAGTTGTTAGGTCGTGACATTATTAGGTCGTGACATTGTTAGGTCGTGGCCTCTGTTAAGTCGCTAGGTCGGCACTGCTGTTAGGCCGCTTGAGTGTGTTAGGTCGTAAGTCGCGCATTATGTTAGGTCACGCATTGTGTTAGGTCGCTGAGTGTTAGGTCGGAGGGTTTGTTAGGTCGTAAGTCGCGCATTATGTTAGGTCGCGCATTGTGTTAGGTCGCTGAGTGTTAGGTCGGAGGGTTTGTTAGGTCGTGGACGACCTAAGGAGGGGCGGACGACCTAAGGGAAATCAGCCTATAAATAGGCGGGTTCTTCTTCATTTTTGGGATCCGGATTTTGAAGCGACGAAGTGCTGCCATTTTGAGAGCTCGAGTTCCACACTTCTTCACTTCTTTTCTCCACTCTAATCTTGTGATTCCTTCCATCCAAATCGAAGATCGAATCAAAGATCCAAGAGCTTAGATTGAAGATCTACATCCATCGAAGAGAGATTTCATCGTTTGAAGCGGATTTGTGATAGATCGAGTTAGATCCTTTGCTGTCCATTTCTGAAGTGTGTTGATTTTGAGGTGTTTAGGTGATTTGGTGAGTGGTGATTATCTCTCACACGGATCCAAAGGAGTATATCGGATCGTTGGTTTGATTTGGTGTTAAAATAGTGATTTCCATGCATTTTCGTAAACTTAAGTATAGATCTATTTTTCATGATGATTTGACATCCATTTTACTACATGTTAACCTATGTAAGTTCATTCATCAAGTTGTAGAGATATTTCTCATGTTTTCATGCTTGTTAGAGTTAGACTCTTTATTTACAAGATTGCCATTATTGTTATAATTGTTTATTAGATCATATTTGAATGTTTGATTACTTGGATTAATGATTGACTTGATTGATTGTTATGAATTAGTTGATTGATGATTTGATTTAGACAACATGGTCGAAGACGATTCAAAAGCTAAGTGAAAGGCTCTTGAATTGGGAAAGCTGCTCATGGCATATGTAGCGGATGATGAAGCTCATATGGATAGATTTGATGATGATGATGTTAAGATGAGGCTTTGCTAGGATGTGATGAAGCGAGGCATGATATGAGATAGTCTTGGTCTAATCTAGATGGGATCATTCCAAGCATGTTGATAACTCGGTGAAATGGTTCGAGTTTGAGGATTCGAGAGGCGCTTGAGCTAGTATGGAAATAGTAGTCGAGGAGGATGAATAGAAGGCTGAGATTTCATCATTGTTGAAGGTTCTAGCATGCTCAAAGAAAGAGTACGCTGGGCAGATTCGATAGTCCCTAAAGACTACTGATTGGTAGTCAAGTACTCTGGGCAGATTCGATAGTCCTAGGCACGGGTTTTGACGACGTGCGGAGTTATGTCTAGAACCGGGGTTTCCATTAGCCCTTGACGGACGGCTGAAAGAATGTGCCGGTCATTCAATTAACGGTGGTATCGAAGCAATGATAACAGTGATAGCCAGAGTCATGGATGTTTGGTTGTATCGTCATTCGGTATCAAGAGCGGTATTTTCTGGGTGCTTATCCGATCTTGGTTTAGGCCTTGGGGGTTTGTACTTGGAAAACATCGCCCTTGACTCGAGTGATAATTACTTTACTTTAATTGTTTGCTTTGCTATGTTTGCTTCTGCTTAGTGTGTGTCTGGGGGCTATCACTGTAGAAAGAGGTGGAGTGGGAGGGTTGGATTCCTATTCCTTTTTCCTTTATGCTCTTTTGGTATGTTGTTAGTTAATTTACCGCTCACTAAGACTATTGTCTGACTCAAGGCTTTATGTTTTAACTCTTATTGCCTTGGGCTATTCGTCCATTTTGGGACGGGCAGACTAGGTAGCAGGTGACAGGTGCTGTTCTTGCTTCCAACGATGCTGATGACGACGACGAGCTGGAGGCTTGCATATTATTTTCTTACTATATGTACTGGATGTTCCGCTGCTTGTATAATTCTCTGAGTGATATGTAGTGAGGCTTGTTGTATTGACTATTCAGATGTTTGTATTCAACTATTATGAAGTTTTATATGATGACATTCTATTCTGTGAAGCTTCACTATATATATGTTCTAGTGTATTTTATCCATGCGCTGTGAGTTATACGATAGATTCTGCTATTTTAATTTACCCTAACAATCGTCCATGGCTTCCTGGCACACTTTACAGTGCACTATCTCTAGGTTCAGTGCGGGGGTCATAGGCGGTCGTCACATTTGGTATCAGAGCTTTGGTTAATCGATTTTACCCAACGCTTGCTGACGTAACTACGTATGAGAGACGTAATTGTATTTTGATGGATGATTACTATATATAATATAGTAGCCTAGAAAGATTTGAGTCCTTTATGCAATTGTTTCTCAAGGTATGTTAATCATTCCTTTTTATAGATATTAGGAATGAGTCGAAGAGGGAGACCAGCTGCTAGGGAAGGCCGTGCTGCTGTGGGGGCTGCAGATTATGCTGCTATGTTCGAGGCTATGATGACCTCGATCATGAGAAGGATGCCAGCCCCGGGGCCATCGGTGGATGTTGGAGTTCAAGTCCAAACTCCAAAACCAGTGGATTTTGCTAAGCTGTGTAAAGATTATACTGCTCTAGGAGGAAAGGTTTTCTTAGGAACGGAGTCAACCATTGAAGTCCAGAGGTGGATAGATGCTTGTAGAAGGATCTTTAGTGATTTGGGAATTGAGGATGCGACAAAGAGGAAGTTAGCATCAAGACAGCTTCAAGGAAGAGCTTCTGATTGGTGGAACTCTATCACCATTGATACTCCAGAGGAAGAAATTACTTGGGAGCAATTCCAAGACAGATTTGAAGCTAAGTTCATTTCTACGGCTCAGAAGTCTGTTCTGTTTAAGAAGTTTGTGGAGCTCAAGCAAGGTGGAAGACCAGTTCTTGAGTATGTTTCTGAGTTTGAAGCTTTGTCCAAGTATGCCCGGTCGTATATTGAATCTCCTTATCAGAAGAACGAGAAGTTTGTGACAGGAGTGGACAGTTATCTTAGGAGACAGTTGGTGGATCATTTGGACGATTCATTTGAGAAGCTTGTGGAGAAATCTCTCAGGCACGAGAATCTGTTTCCTAAGGAAAGGTCTATTGTTGCTGTGACCAAGGAAGAATCTAAACCACAGCAGGGTGGAAACAAGAAGAGGAAGCAGCAGCAACAAAAGGGTAAGGATGGCCAGAAGAAGCCAAAGGGTGAAGTGACCTGCTACAATTGTCAGCAGAAGGGCCATTTCTCCAGGGATTGCAAGAATCCGAAGGTGCCGGTGAAGTGCCACAACTGTGACAAGCCGGGGCATGTCAAGAGGAATTGTCCAGAACCGTGGAAGGACAAGCAGATTGTGCAAGCTTATGCTTTGGGAGCTGTTCCATCATCTTCGAAAGCTCCTACCGCTGAAGAGAAAGGAAAGAGTGTGGTGGTTCAAGGTACTCTTTCCATATGTGGTGTTCCAGTTAGAGTTCTATTTGATATTGGGGCGTCGCATTCTTTTTTTTGTAGTGAACTTGTAGGCTAGTTGGGTTTAGAACCGGATATCGTTGATAGGCCATTGGTTGTGACTAATCCAGTTGGGGGTTCGTCTTGTTTGTGTATGTTATGCCGTGGTCTGATTGTATCGAGTCATGATTGCTCTTTTGTTTGTGATTGTTTTGTTCTGAACTTTGCGGGGTTCGGAATTATTTTGGGTATGGACTGGCTTAGGAAGTATGCGGCAAAGGTTGATTGTGATAGGTTGGAGGTGACAGTCGAGAATATGGAGGGGCGAAAGATTGTGATACGATGTAAGCATGAAGAAGGCATCTTCATGAGCTTCATGTATTCGCTGGTTGCTCCACGGGATGGACTGTCATCTGTGCCAATCGCTAATGGATTTGAGGATGTCTTTGATGAGGTCAAAGGGTTACCGCCGCATAGAGAGATCGAGTTTCGTATAGATCTAGTTGAAGGAGCCAGACCTGTTGTGATGCCTCTTAGGCGGATGGCGCCTAGGGAGCAGCAAGAGTTGAGGGTGCAGGTTGATGACCTTTTACAGAAAGGATTCATTCGGCATAGTGTGTCCGAATGGGGTGCACCAGTTGTGTTTGCAACCAAAGCAGATGGATCGTTGAGGTTGTGTGTGGATTATCGTGAGCTGAATAAAGTGACTAAGAAGAACAAGTATCCATTGCCGAGAATAGATGACTTGTTTGATCAGCTTCACGAAGCTAAGGTGTTTTCTCAGATGGATTTGGCAACGGGATTTCACCAGTTGAGAGTGGCTAAGGATAGTGTGCCGAAGACTGCTTTTCGGACACCATCCGGTTTCTTTGAGTGGCTGGTAATGCCGTTTGGATTGACTAATGCGCCAGCATATTTTGTGGATCTTATGAATAGAGTGTTCAGAGATCAGTTGAGCAAGTTCGTGCTAGTGTTCGTGGATGATATTCTGATTTATTCCAGAACTGAAGAAGAGCACAAGACGCACTTGCGTATTGTTTTGGAAATCTTACGGAAACATCAGCTGAAGGCTAAGTTTTCGAAGTGTCACTTCTGGAAGAGGGAAGTGAGGTTCTTAGGCCATATTATCTCTGGAAGTCGAATAGCGGTTGATCCCGCTAAGGTGGTAGCAATCCAGGATTGGGTTAGACCTAAGAATGCATCGGATGTGAGAAGTTTTCTTGGATTAGCAGGATATTATCGTCGATTTATCAAAGACTTTTCCAAGATAGCTGCACCGTTAACAGGATTGACGAAAAAGAACCAAGTGTTCAGGTGGGATGCTAAGTGTGAGCAAGCTTTCGGAATCCTGAAGGAGCGATTGACAAGTGCTCCTGTTTTGACTATTCCTAGTGGAAATGATGAGATGGTGGTTTACACCGACGCATGTTGTACTGGACTTGGAGCAGTGCTGATGCAGAAAAGTAAAGTTGTTGCGTATGCAAGTCGACAACTGAAGCCGCATGAAAGGAATTATCCGACTCATGATTTGGAGTTAGCGGCGATTGTATTTGCTCTGAAGATATGGAGACATTACTTATTGGGAGTTCGATTCGAGTTGTTTACGGATCATAAGTCATTGAAGTATCTTTTCTCCCAAAAGGATTTGAATCTTCGGCAGCAACGATGGCTAGAGTTTTTAGCATCATATGATTTTGGTATAGCCTATACTCCGGGAAAGGGTAACGCAGTGGCAGATGCGTTAAGTCGAAGACAAGCAGGATTGGGAGCCATGTTTTCAGAATGGAAGAATCTCGAGTATTTAGCTGGATTTGACTTCAGGCCCAGATGTGAATTGGAACCTGAGATGTTGGCAAACTTATCAATAAGACCGACTCTTGTGGAAAGAATTGGCGAGAGTCAAAAGCGAGATGATAAGCTTGTCAAGGTTATCCATGATTTGGAATCTGGATTGGACCCAGAAAAGGATAAAGGATTCGAGGTCGATCGAGAGGGTTGGCTTCGGAAGCAAGGACGACTAGTTGTTCCCGATGTGGATGAATTGAGGAATGAGGTGCTGAAGGAAAGTCATCACTCGAAGTTGATGATTCATCCAGGTGGAAATAAGATGTATCGGGATATGAAGAGAACCTATTACTGGGAAGGTATGAAGAAGGATGTTGGAAATTTTATTTCCAAATGTATGAACTACCAGTTGGTAAAAGCCGAACAGAAGAAGCCAAGTGGATTGCTTCAGCCGTTAGAAGTTCCTACATGGAAGTGGGAGCAAATATCGATGGATTTTATTGATGGACTACCTAGAACAAGAACGGGAAATGAAGGGATTTCGGTCATTGTAGATCATCTGACTAAGAGTGCAAGATTCATTCCTGTTCGATCGACTAGGACTGCATCAAAGTTGGCTGAGTTGTATGTTAAGTGGATAGTTCGATTCCATGGTATTCCGAAGAGTATAGTGAGTGATCGAGACCCATTGTTCACTAGTGGATTTTGGAAGAGCTTCCAGGAAGTTTTGGGAACCGAGTTGTGTTTGAGTACAACGTATCACCCTCAAACAGATGGTCAGACCGAGAGAGTCAATCGAGTTTTGGAAGATCTCCTCAGAGCATGTGTTTTAGATTTCGGAGGATCATGGGAAGATCACCTTCATTTGGTGGAATTTTCGTATAATAACAGTTACCAGTCTAGCATTGGTATGGCACCGTATGAGGCATTGTATGGAAGACCATGTAACTCTCCGACATGTTGGTTAGAAACAGGAGAAAAGCTGATACTTGGGCCAGAGATGATTCGACAAACTTCGGATTGTATAGAGATCATTCGGCAACGAATGAAGGCAGCCCAAGACCGTCAGAAAAGTTATGCCGATAAGCGTCGTAAGGATTTGGAATTTGACGTAGGTGATATGGTTTTTGTGAAGATTTCTCCACTGAAGAATGTTATTCGATTCGGGAAGAAAGGAAAATTGACTACGAGATTTGTTGGACCCTTCCCGATCATCGAGCGAATTGGAAAGCTCGCCTATAAATTGGAGTTACCAGAAAAGATGTCGAGTGTGCACAATGTTTTTCATGTATCGTATCTACGGAAGTATGTGCACGACTCGAATACTGTAGTTTCTGCCGATAGCTGTGAAGATTTCAAAGTTGATCCAGTCGATAAGAGACCTCGTAAGCCGCTTCGTGTTGTGGAAACCGACACGAAACAACTTAGGAGAAAGGTAGTTAAGTTTCTCAAGATACAATGAAGTGATGATGATAACGACTGTACATGGGAGGTGGAAGAGAGGATGAAGGCAGCTCATCCTGAACTCTTCAAGGTATGGCCATAAGGTGTCGTGTCATCTCACGATATTGTAACTTGTTCTAGTTTTAGAATTCTGCATGCTAAGCTAGAATTAGATGCATGGTTTGTTGATTGCTGTGGATGGTAGGCATGCAGAATAGTTTTTGATTGCTCTTGTTTGTTTGGAATTTCGGGGGCGAAATTCCTAAGGGGAGAGAATGTAACGACCCGTATTTTTACGGATCGAAACATAGTAAAACAGTTGTCATTAGGTCGCAATGTTGATAAGTCGTCCAGAGTCTAAGTCGTTCAGAGTTAAGTCGTCCAGGGTCTAAGTCGTTCAGAGTTAAGTCGTCCAGGGTCTAAGTCGTGGACGAGGTAAGGCTTAGGTCGTATAATAGTTAGGTCGGAGTAGACGACTTATAAGATTTGGCGACTTATAGGAATAGACGACTTATAGGATTGGCGACCTAAAGATTTAGGGATAGGTCGTATAGGAGATGAGCCGTGTGGTGGCTTAGGTCGTGGGGTAGGTTAGGTTGGATGAGCGACTTAAGAGGATGGAGCGACCTAAGAGAGTGAACGACCTAAGAATTAGCGACCTATAGGTTGGAGCGACCTATAGGAGTTAGCGACTTAGGAAGTTAACGACCTTGTGGTAAGCGACTTAAGGACTGGACGAGGTAAGGACATAGGTCGTATAACAGTTAGGTCGCGTAGTGGTTTAGGTCGTATGATAGTTTGGAACGACCTATAGGATTTGACCGACCTAAGAGTTAGCGACATAAGGAACTGGGCGAGTTAACGACCTAGGAAGTGGACGACCTATGATAGTACTGAGTTTAGTTAGGTCATGAGCGACCTAAGTGGTGCTATGATTAGTTAGGTCGTGAGTTGTTAGGTCACGTGAGTTGTTAGGTCATGACATTATTAGGTCGTGACATTGTTAGGTCGTGGCCTCTGTTAAGTCGCTAGGCCGGCACTGCTGTTAGGCCGCTTGAGTGTGTTAGGTCGTAAGTCGCGCATTATGTTAGGTCGCGCATTGTGTTAGGTCGCTGAGTGTTAGGTCGGAGGGTTTGTTAGGTCATAAGTCGCGCATTATGTTAGGTCACGCATTGTGTTAGGTCGCTGAGTGTTAGGTCGGAGGGTTTGTTAGGTCGTGGACGACCTAAGGAGGGGCGGACGACCTAAGGGAAATCAGCCTATAAATAGGCGGGTTCATCTTCATTTTTGGGATCCGGATTTTGAAGCGACGAAGTGCTGCCATTTTGAGAGCTCGAGTTCCACACTTCTTCACTTCTTTTCTCCACTCTAATCTTGTGATTCCTTCCATCCAAATCGAAGATCGAATCAAAGATCCAAGAGCTTAGATTGAAGATCTACATATATCGAAGAGAGATTTCATCGTTTGAAGCGGATTTGTGATAGATCGAGTTAGATCCTTCGCTGTCCAGATCTGAAGTGTGTTGATTTTGAGGTGTTTAGGTGATTTGGTGAGTGGTGATTATCTCTCACACGGATCCAAAGGAGTATATCGGATCGTTGGTTTGATTTGGTGTTAAAATAGTGATTTCCATGCATTTTCGTAAACTTAAGTATAGATCTATTGTTCATGATGATTTGACATCCATTTTACTACATGTTAACCTATGTAAGTTCATTCATCAAGTTGTAGAGATATTGCTCATGTTTTCATGCTTGTTAGAGTTAGACTCTTTATTTACAAGATTGCCATTATTATTATAATTGTTTATTAGATCATATCTGAATGTTTGATTACTTGGATTAATGATTGACTTGATTGATTGTTATGAATTAGTTGATTGATGATTTGATTTAGACAAGATGGTCGAAGACGATTCAAAAGCTAAGTGAAAGGCTCTTGAATTGGGAAAGCTGCTCGTGGCATATGTAGCGGATGATGAAGCTCATATGGATAGATTTGATGATGATGATGTTAAGATGAGGCTTTGCTAGGATGTGATGAAGCGAGGCATGATATGAGATAGTCTTGGTCTAATCCAGATGGGATCATTCCAAGCATGTTGATAACTCGGTGAAATGGTTCGAGTTTGAGGATAATGGTTTGCTCGAGAGGCGCTTGAGCTAGTATGGAAATAGTCGTCGAGGAGGATGACTAGAAGGCTGAGATTTCATGATTGTTGAAGGTTCTAGCATGCTCAAAGCAAGAGTACGCTGGGCAGATTCGATAGTCCCTAAAGACTACTGATTGGTAGTCAAGTACTCTGGGCAGATTCGATAGTCCTAGGCACGGGTTTTGATGACGTGCGGAGTTATGTCTAGAACCGGGGTTTCCATTAGCCCTTGACGGACGGCTGAAAGAATGTGCCGGTAATTCAATTAATGGTGGTATCGAAGCAATGATAATAGTGATAGCCAGAGTCATGGATGTTTGGTTGTATCGTCATTCGGTATCAAGAGCGGTATTTTCTTGGTGCTTATCTGATCTTGGTTTAGGCCTTGGGGGTTTGTACTTGGAAAACATCGCCCTTGACTCGAGTGATAATTACTTTACTTTAATTGTTTGCTTTGCTATGTTTGCTTCTGCTTAGTGTGTGTCTGGGGTCTATCACTGTAGAAAGAGGTGGAGTGGGAGGGTTGGATTCCTATTCCTTTTTCCTTTATGCTCTTTTGGTACGTTGTTAGTTAATTTACCGCTCACTAAGACTGTTGTCTGACTCAAGGCTTTATGTTTTAACTCTTATTGCCTTGGGCTGTTCGTCCATTTTGGGATGGGCAGACTAGGTAGCAGGTGACAGGTGCTGTTCTTTCTTCCAACGATGCTGATGACGACGACGAGCTGGAGGCTTGCATATTATTTTCTTACTATATGTACTGGATGTTCTGCTGCTTGTATAATTCTCTGAGTGATATGTAGTGAGGCTTGATGTATTGACTATTCAGATGTTTGTATTCAACTATTATGAAGTTTTATATGATGACATTCTATTCTGTGAAGCTTCACTATATATATGTTCTATTGTATTTTATCCATGCGCTGTGAGTTATACGATAGATTCTGCTGTTTTAATTTACCCTGACAATCGTCCATGGCTGCCTGGCACACTTTACAACGCACTATCTCTAGGTTTAGTGCGGGGGTCATGGGCGGTCGTCACATCTGCACTTTTGTGAAGCTCAAGGATGAAGTTGGTGCCGGCACATCTCGTCAGGTCAGAAGCTTCCGTCGTTGCTGACTTTAACCAAGTTATATAGAAATTCAATTAATTTAAAAAACATAACTAAGTTATATAGAAATTAACTAGGTTTTACAAAAATTAACCAAGTTAACTAGGTTTGGTAAATATATATAACAGCTAACTAATTTTTATAAAAATTTAACAAGTTTTATAATTTTTTTTATAAAATTCGCTTATGTTCAGCAAAAATTAAACACGTTTTAAAAATTAACAAGTTCTATAAAAACTAACTAAATTTATAAAAATTAACTAAGTTTTTTAAAAGTTAACTAAGTTTTTTAAATGTTAACCATACTGTATATGCCTCATCACAAAACTTCCTTTTAGATATGTTGCATATGTACTACCTGAAAATCAGAGTAGAGACTCACCATTATATCTGACCTTTGTTATGGAAATAGTAGTGCTTTGTGGAAGCTTATATCAACGGATCTTTGTCACCCAAATCACAAAGAGATAACTTGGATTGAAAACAAGACGGAATTGAAATCAAAACCCAATAACACAAGATGTTCCACCCAACCACCCACTTTATTGATTCACTAAAGTTTTGTTTACAATTAATAGAACAAAGCTAAAGAAACAAAATAACATTGAATCAATAACCCAATTGAGAAATGGAGAAAATATCTATATGGCTAAAATTGTTGGAGAAGAAGAACACAGATGAAGAAGAGAGAATTAGCAAATAGATTTTCCACCACACTTTTATACTCTCTTCTAGTCTCTATTTATATAATCAACTACTTAATGCCTAAGTTAACATTAAATGGCAAAAAATAATTTGATTAGCCAATTAGAGAGAGAAATAAACATACTCAAATATGCATATTAATTAGGGGAAACAAAATCTTCTCTTTCTTTCTTTTACATATTCATTTCTCTCTATTTGTGATTTTGTATCACCAAAATTTAACACTCCACCTTGATGCAAAATCACATATCTCCAACATATCAGCATGCCATATCTAGATTTATCACAAATCTCCATATCTCAACCACACTAAATTACAAACCTCAACCACCGCGTGCAAGTGATGCATCTCCCACATGAGGTGCACCACACAAATCCGGTCTCAAAAGCGTTTGTAATACCACAAAGATCTCAGTCTTGTCTTTGTGGATTTTTCAATTCGACACCCGTCTATCACTCGATCTGAGCTCATTACCTGATCACTATCGATCCCTCGAGCATCTTCAACATGAAGACCCCTGTCTAAAATATGATCCTCAATGCTAGAATCATAAGCAGTGACCACATTAACCTCTCCACCTTGTTGTGGACCAGGTCCTTTAACCGTCACTCGCTTTCCATTGTCGACTACAGAACCAACAAAGCTATAAAGGTTTCCTTCTTCCAATACTCCTCTCATCCTTACACGACCACCTTTTTTCACTCTCAAAACTCCACCTTGAGTCTCATAAGTGCAACCACGGCGATCCAACTGACCGAGAGAAATAAGATTATGCGAACAAGTGGGTACATGTCTCACTCCATAGACTTCTCTAACCACACCGTTATGCATACGAAACCAGATAGATCCAATACCACAAATTGGTAGCTCTTCTCTATTGGTTGTCCTAATAATGCCGATACTCTTCTTATAAGAAGAAAAACAATTCACATCTCTACAAATGTGAAAGTTGGCTCCCGAATCCATCTTCCAAGGCTTATTTTCACTAAAGAGGACATCACAAGAAGCATCGCTATCGGTACCTTTAGCAAAACCTGCATGTGCATCACCACTACTATCACCATGCGCAACCTTTTTCTGATCTCGTTTATAAGCATAACACTTCCTGCGTATGTGACCTTTCTTATTACAATAATGACAAGTGATAATACATTTACCATTAGCGTCCTTCTTCTTCCAAATTGTATATTTCTTTGAGTCCCCTGCCACCATAGCCTCACTATGAATTGATTTCATACCTGACCCTTTTCTTCTAAGCTCCTCATTCAAAAGATTGCTTCAAATAGTTTCCAGAGAGATAGTTCCATTAGCATTGGAATTAATCAATGAAACAACCAAAGTTTCCCAACTTTCTGAAAGCAAACTCATTAATAAAAGAGCCTGTAACTCATCATCAAAATTGACCTTCAAATTTGTCAATTGATTTATTACATCTTGAAATTCATTCAAATGCTCTACAACAGACTACTCTTCATCTAATCTCAGTTGTACCAACTTTCGAACCAAAAAAGCCTTACTAGTAGCACTCTTTGACTCATACAAAGATACCAACTTATCCCACAAAGCCTTCGCGGATTCACAACTAGCCACATGATGGAAAAATGAATCATCAAGATACTGGTAAATCAAAGCAATCGCCTTCTTATCCATCTTCTTCCATTTTCCCTCATCTACATTAGAGGGCTTCTTTCCATCTCCATCAATTGGATCATGAAGATCATTGAGGTACAGAACATCCTCCATCTTAGGCTTCCAAATACCCTAATTTTTCCCATCCAAAATAGCCATCTTCAAAAACGAAATCATAGCCGACATTAATAATTTTTCAAACCAAAATTACCCTAAGCTTTGCGATGATCTGTGCTTTGATACTAAACTGTTATGGAAATAGTAGTGCTTTGTAGAAGCATATATCAACGGATCTTTGTCATCCAAATCACAAAGAGATAACTTGGATTGAAAACAAGACGGAATTGAAATAAAAACCCAATAACACAAGATGTTCCACCCAACCACCCACTTTATCGATTCACCAATGTTTTGTTTACAATTAATAGAACAAAGCTAAAGAAACAAAATACCATTGAATCAATAACCACATTGAGAAAGGGGCAAATATCTATATGGCTAAAATTGTTGGAGAAGAAGAACACAGATGAAGAAGAGAGAATTAGCAAATAGATTTTCCACCACACTTTTATACTTTCTTCTAGTCTCCATTTATATAATCAATTACTTAATACCCAAGTTTAAATTAGATGGCAAAAAATAATTTGATTAGCCAATTAGAGAGAGAAATAAACATACTCAAATATGCCTATTAATTAGGGAAAACAAGATTTTCTCTTTCTTTCTTTTGCATATTTATTTCCCTCTATTTGTAATTTTGTATCACCAAAATTTAACAACCTTTAGATTGAAACATTGGTTTATATGCACTTTGGCTTGTTGAATTTCACCAATTAGTCTTGACTTTTATGTTAGTTTTTCTTAAAAAAAGAAAAAATTTACAAGTGAACATCTGTTTATATTTTGGACCAAAGCAAATGACATTAATCTGTTTATTACTTTGGGGCTAATCAGCATTAAAACCGATTTCTATGAGGTTTTGACAAAGATAATGTTAAATATTTGGGCATCACAATCATTTGTTATAAATGAGGACAGATTTCCACAAATTCTGAAAAGTTTTGCATGTCTTGTCTCTGTTCTGAATAAATATAGTAAAAATGCTAAAATGGTTCTGTTTTTGTTGTGAACAAATGGAGAATTTTTTGTTTTGATGAAAGAGTGGTCCTGAGCACTCATAAATTATTATTTTCTTGACTCAGTTTGTTTACCTTTATCTATTTTATTTCTTTCATATTTCTTTATTAGTATTTTGGTGTTACAAATTTGTTTATCAGTTTACTTTAATTGAAAGATTCAGTTTACATAATAACTATGCTTCATGTTCAGATGGTTGTCTACATGTTCAATATTTTACTCTCATCCTGTCTACCCCCTTTATTTCTTGTATCTTCTACAAGTTCAATCCATCAATTACACAAGTAAAAAAAGATACCCAAATTTATATGTAATTTTGCACCCTTGTGAGCTTTTTCTAATCAAGATTTTGTTTTTAATAATGGTTTCCATTTATCACTTAGCAGTTTTCTAAACCTAAAATTATTCATGTATCCGGCAGTGCATATTGAATTACCTTTATGAAAATTGTAATGGTATGTATAATGTAAATGCGGTAGAAGAAACAGCTTATATAAAATCTTTTGCATGATGAAAATTGTTATGTTATGATAGGTAAAATTATTATTTTATCATTTGTGCAGTTCACAATAATCAAGAGTGATAGAAAGACACTTTTGTAACTGTACACAAACTAAGTTAGCACAAACCAATTGTTAGCACAAAATAAGTTAGCACACACCAAATGTTAGCACAAATTAAAGTTACCACAAACTAAAGGAAATTTTGTTTTTCCTTCGACGAATAACAGGGGCTTGCTAATAATCTTGAAAAAGTATTCCTCCAGAAAAAAAATAAAGAGTCTGGAAAATTAAAGACTCATGTCAATGCACTTATTTTTCCTTTTGCCATGTCATATGCACTTTGCTATAAATTGAATCACTTGTCTATTCCCTTTGCATATAAACTGTATTACTGACAACACAACCTTTTTACCTGCCAGGTACAACTGGAATTGTTGACTACATAAATTATGATGACATGAAATATGTGGTAATTGCTTTATCAATTTGCATAGATTTTATATGGTTTCTTCAAGACCTAATCTCATTTGTTATTTAATGACCTTCTTGACATTTTTTGTGCAGATAAAGAAACTAGATGACTCTGAGTTCTGTTATGCATTTTTGTGAGGCTATATAAGGGTAACTTTATTAGCAAATCTATGTTATTTCACTTAGCAAAAAAATATTTGAAGAAAAGCTGACATTGTTTTCACGAACTTTTGATGCAGGTGAAGGAGTATGATTCTAGGAGAAGATATTCTCGGAGCCCAAGCCGTAGCAGAACCTACTCAAGAAGCCGGAGTCGCAGCCGTAGCTGAAGGTTTTATTTACTATGTTAAATTTTCTATAGGTACTTGTCATGGTTGCATCCAATTAAACATAGGTTGAATTTTTGTGCAGCATTTCTCCAAGGCCAAGGGGATCAAGGCGCTCTTTATCTAGGTCATTATCGAGGTATGTTTGATTTTGGTTCATTCATTTTTTATAAATTTTTCTTCTTCTTTATGTATTCGTCGAGTACTCTAAATGCCTTAAAGAAAGTAATCTAGAAAATTTGATTTAATTTGTGTATAGGTGAGTAATTTTAGAGTGTTCATCTCTTATTATTCATTCAAACCCTTTAAACAAATCTTAGGGTGTTCATTTGAATTCTTCCAATTGGCATCAGTGCATCAATGTTCAATGAACGGGTTGCATGATGAAGAAGTGTTCAAGTGGAGGTTAAATGACTACTTTTTTTTATAAACATGTTGCATCCATGGCATGACTTGTCTGCCATTTTGTCTCATGTATTATAAAGTTACTTTATTTTTTTTAGACAATGGCTATACACAGCGATCCAAGGATTGCATACGTGTATGGCTGTGCGAGGTATGATGTTTAATAAATGAGAATTAAAGAGTAAGGCCACAACTATATTTGATTTTATATTTCATGGTTTATAGCTGAAACTCGTTGAAGAGGAGTAGGAAAATGAAGAATGGATTATCACAACTTTAGGGGATAAATCAACCAGCTATTATTTCAAAGCTAAGGATAATTTGGATATGGTTTGCTGTGGTACAACAAAAAAAAATCTCTTATGGGGTGCAGCATAATAATTTTGTACCATTTTAACATTTTTTGTTGCATTTGACACAACTAGGAGAAAAAAGGTTACAAATTATGATGCTTATAGTTTTTTGTGTGTAAGTTGGAAAAAATGAGGATTCAATTTAAAAACCTGAGAAAAACATTATACATCTGTGGAATTAAACCTATAGGTTTTTGAATTTTAGAAGTTTTGATTGCTTCATTGTTAGTGTTTGTCATTGTAAAGAGGGTAGTTGGTATGATGTTTAGTAATTGTATTCATTTTTCATTGTTTGTTTACTTTTGTGTGTTCGCGCTAACAACAGAGGCAGAGGTAAAATAACCGATATGCACATTCCCTATCTCAAAAATTGGAGTTATTTTTAAAAGAAAAATGGTTTTATATGGTTTTACCATTTCTTGAATAAAAATTCTGCTGTATTTAAAGTTTTTGCTCCATATCAAAGCAAGCGCAAGCTCTTCTACTGGCTAACAAGTGGCACGGAATGATTGATAAACAAGTACCATTCGTTGAATTATTAGGTGCTTTATGCAATCCAATATGGATAGTTTTGTGTACTTTTCAATACTTCAATAATTTACAACCATTTTCTTTCTGAAGTAATGTGAGTTGCTGATATCATATCAACCAGTAAGCTCTTCATTTGTAGCACAACTTCTGATTTTGTATCCCCGTCTGCATGTTTATTGCATATAACTGCAATTTAAGTTGTCTTCTTGTGAAAATTTTTATCATCCTTCAGTTTGATGGACCATGAAGCAAACAAGATTAAATTTTGTTGTTTTGATTCCTCTTTGCAGATCTCGATCCAGGTCTACGTTCCAGGTCCAAATCTCACTCTCGGTCCAGACCTCCATCGGTTTCTATGAGTTATCTCAACTTTCACCATTTTTTGTTGAGGGAATCTTTGTACAATGCGGATTCTTCCTCATGCACACCTGCACACTAAGAATGAGTACTTGTTTTTTGTGGATATTTAATTTACAACATGAATATTTTATTTATAGAAAATGTGGTCATTTTGAAATTTTTAACCCTTTTAAAATTACAATACAAAATTAACCTTTTAAACGTTTGTCGTGCAAGTACGAACTATCTTTTGTTGAGATGACAGTAAGCATGATTTGGATATATCCACAATTTTTTATAAAATTTGAAATACACACACAGCTAGGATCACTAGCCCTCTTTATTTAGTTCATTATCAATTAAATTGATGATGTTAATGTTTTCTACAACCACGTCGAAGAAGCTATAGTTCATTATCAATTGAACCTACAACAAGGGTGTGAATCCGAGTGGAGAGATGTTAGTTTGAGGTTGCTACATGATGTCGCACTCTTTCTCCTTCAAATCGGTCATGCTTGCATTAATTTATTGTCTATCGACGTTCATCATCTTTGTTTTTAGTATGTATCGTTTTGGTTAGCTATAGTTGTATGTATTGTTACTTTTGGTCACAAATATTTATATGCTTAATACTCCGTGTATGAAATATTATGGATATTTTCTTTTGTCGTTTGGCTTATGACTCCATTTGATTACGTACATTACAATGTGATAAGTGTGGTTTTTTGAATTGTTATAATATATTAGTTGAAATAAGTTTAGTAGAATTGAAAATTGTAAGCTTGAATGTATATGGCAATAAAAAAATGCAAAGGAATTTTTTTTATAGCATTTTAACTATGTTACGAAAAGAAAAATTGTTACAGCTTTCATATACTATAGCATTATGCTAGTGATATACAAAATACTCTGCAAGGATTAAACAATTTTCATAGCAAAAAACAATGCTATAATAGATAGTAATGAATTTTCTATAGCATTTCAATGCATAATAAAAGATTGACATAATATTTTCAACGTTTTTAGACGCTATAATAATTGGCATGTCAACATATTATAGCAATTAAATAATGTCATAATTGTTAGTATCATAAAACACTACTCTGTGTAAAAGTTCTATAGCAAGCTTCAAAATGCTATAGAAAAGTACTTGTAGCGATACGTCTAGTCTAAGATGGAAACAAAAACGCTGTTAAAATTCCGTTTTCCATGCAATTTTGAAACTCTATTGTATCTATCAGACTTATTACAACTTGTTGATCTATGGCGTTTATAGAAACACTATAGAAGGCTTTAATAGCGGTTTTAAAATGCTATATAAAGGTCTGTTTGTTGTAGTGATTGCTTCGAAAGGTAGAAAGCAGCAGCTAAGGCTTCGACCTAGTCGAAAGTGGTTATTTAAAGACAAAGGCGCAACCTCTTAAAACCATTTGACCCAGTCGAAATCCAACCAAGTCGAAAGCAATATAGTCGAAAGCAAAGCAGACGCATTTTCAATTTAAAGCAAAATAATGCTTCGACCTCCTTCAGAACCCCTCATTTCGATCTAATTGCTTCTGCATTTGTCCAATTCACTATGTACCAGGTTAATGATACTATATGCATTGGTTTCAATGGCACAGAGGCAGAACTACTAAGTCGAATGCTACCCAATTGGAAGCAGGGCGTCGAAAGTGGCGAAACATGCATTTGGCATGAAAAACTGGTTTTTAACCTTTTTAAGTAATCTTTTTAACTAACCTGCCTTGTTTGTCAAAATCTTATCGGTTGCTACTTTTTCTTTTCTAAAAGCACCGCTATAATTTCAGAATTAATTATTTTAAATCACTTACAGAATACCCCTTCTCCTTTTATAAATATATAAAACATTTAAGTCTCATACCTTAAATAATTTTATATATTCATCAAAAAACTTTGGAAAATTCTACAAAAAATCCAGAAAATCCTTTTTAATATGTTTTCTAACAAAAATAAATTTCAGGCCCAAATTATTTATAATTTAACCGTAAATTATTTATAACCCAATAAATTATTTTCCTCACTAGAAACTTAATATAAAATCCACATTAAGTCAGAAAATTATGAAAATTGAAACCCATCTCTAAAATATCTCTGATCTATAACTAAAATTGCAAGGTACTTGGATGTCATTAAATCGGGTTTTCACATCAAAACATATCATAAAATCTATATGAATAAGCATAAATCATCAACAAGCATATGTAGACATTTTGTCCTTCAAAATCATGGCTAAACTATGCAAGATAAATTTGAATTTCCTTAAAATTGAAAACATTTAAGAAATAAGAGATGTAGTCATTATTCACCTTAGCTTTGTGATTTAGGATGTGAGATTTTATCTTGATTAAGTGATTTGATTCTTCCTCTTGAATCCTAGCTTTATCTTTTTCCTCTTTGCTAATGGTGGCCAGTCTTAGACTTATAATTTTTTCTTGTGAATGTATGAATGAACGTATGGAAGTAAATTCCAAAGGGTTTAGGTTATTAGAATGCTCTATTTCCTATTTTGCCCTCCCTTATTGCCTAACACTTTAATTCTTTAGTTCATTGTTTACTCATTAACATGGCACGGCTACCCCTTATTAATCACAAATCTCAATCCCCTAATCAACTTACATTATTTTATTTTATTTAACTAATTAAATTTCCTAATGTTACTAAAAATATGGGGTGTTACACTATTAATGTCTCGTACTTCACCTCGTCGTTAGTAGTAGGAATTCTAGCTTGAGAGCATAGCAAATTGATCATCCTTCAAGAGTCTCAAGCACAACTCCCGCTCTTAAGCAAAATTCGTTTGATGCACCATCAACAAACATTTTCCACTGTGATACCATGACTACAGTGTCCTCCTCTTCACCATCATGAATGGTGAATTCAGCGATGAAATCAGCCAGCGCCTGCCCATTTATTGCTCTTAGGGATGATAAATCACGTTATATTGGCTTATCTCGATATTCCACTTCAGAAGTCGTGTCGACATTTCGGGGTGGGAAAGCACTTATTTCAGGGGTTGATCAGTCAACACCTTGATCGGGTGAGCCTAAAAATATGGTCTCAATTTCCTTGATGCTATTAGCAAGCAATAGGCTAGCTTTTCCAACTTCAGGTAGTTTCGCTCAGCCCCAGTGAATCACTTGCTAGTATAGTAGATGGGTCATTTGATCCTAGCTTCCTCATGCACAAGTGTAGCGCTTAATGAGTGGGCAGAAACCGCCAGATAAATGAATAGGTCCTATCCATCCATCGGTTTAGAAGGTGGTGTCTCTACGTGTTATATTGGTTCTTCGAAAGCAGTCTGGCAGTCTTGATTCCATTTAAAATTCTTTTTTCCCTTCTTTAATGCATCGAAGAATGGTATACACTTGTCTGTCGCTCTAGAGATGAATCGGCCCAATGCTGCTGTTATCCCACCTTTTGGCAAAGCCAAGGTACCTAAAAATTAACTGAAAATCAATGATTACTAGTCATGAATATTGATTGTGCATCGCAGGTTCACTATGGATATCGATGAATTTTGTCCGAGTCCGGATCGGGCTACAATTGACAAGACAGGACAAGCAAAGCCATAAAAGCCAACGTTTCAAATTTCAGGTTAATCGGAGTTCGTATGGATGCAATATGATCGATACAAGTTAGAGAAATATGTTGTTCGAATCCATCAAAGAGTCGAGGTGATGGTCTATTCGAATCCATCCAGTCTTGCTTTGTTTGAATCCATCAGTAAAGCCCGTGTTCGAATCCATCCTGCTACATCAACTTCGCATCGATCAACTGGAGCTCATTCTGATCGATATGAAGAAGGCCTTCATTCAGATCCATGTGCGTTGGTGTGTTCGAATCCATCGAGTCAGAAAGACCTAGGTCGACACGATAATCTTGGATGCAAACGCGGCGAAATACTCGGGGTGACTCGATCAAACCGGAGTGAAAAGCGGATCGACATGAAGAACGCGCACCACGTCAACCTGCTAGCATATGCCACCATCGATTCGAAGGGATCGATTCGAATTGATCGATTCAAACAGTATGAACAGACGAAGAACGCGATTTCGAATCGATCATAACTTGAGATCTACAAGTCCAAATGCAATGAAATTTTCATAGGAGCTTACATACATGTTGATGAGTGTTCTCACCAAATTTCAGCTCCATCGGATGAGTTCTTGATCGATTCGAATGGAGTACGAATCGATCCCAAAACGGGCCCCAATTTCCTAAGGTCGGGCATGTGGGCCCCCTCACGTGCCAGAAGTAGTCTCCCGAAATATAGGCGAAATATCAACCTCCTGCACCTATAAATAGAGCCCCAGGTCATTCAGAAAAGGGGATCTTGATCCTGAAGCGCCCAGACTCTACCAGACTCTACTTTGCACTTCACTACTACCGTTGTACTCATAGAACAGAGCTATAATCCATTGTAATCCGCTGTAATCAACTGTAATCAAAAAAGAACATCAATAAAAGAAAACCTTTGAAGTGGACATAGGCCGGAGATAGCCGAACCACTATAAATCTCGTGTTTCTGTTCATTATTTCTGAATTGTGATATTCTGTTGGCTTAGATCTGAGATTTGTGTTTGAATATTTGCTGATTTGTATTCATACACTGGTGCTTTCACGATATTCTGGGTTTGTGACCAATTTTGGTGCAAACACTTTGGTGCTTTCACTGAGAAGAACTAGCACCTGCTACACCAGATTCAAAGTTTAGATTTGAAAGTTTGAAGGATTCAGATTGACTCAAAAATGACTCGACAAACAAGACAAAGAGCTGAGAGAAGCCAATAGGGAGGAAATCAAGAGGCATCCTCTGGTGCTGGAGAAGGACAAGCTTCGATTTACATCACCAGAGATGAAATGAAAGCTATAGAAAATTCATTACAAGAGAGGATGATGAAGACTCAGCAAGAGATGATGCAGAATTTCTTCGAGAAGATGAGGGCAGAAAATATGCAAAACGTTGGACCAACCACAGCAGCTGCAAGTGCAGGACAAGGAGTCAGGATTGCGAAAACCAATGAAGGTCAGGTTCAAGGTCAGAATGCAGATCCAGAAGGCAATCAACAAGGACTTGGGGGCAGACCCTCAGGATCTGATGCTGGAAGGCCTACAGATGGAGCTCAACAAGCTGGAGCCAACGCTGATGCTAACGGGCCACACGAAGAGTACGTACCAGAATACCCTTCAAGACCAAGAGGGCAACCCTAGGATGGAGATGAAAAGATGGCTGGATTAGTCCGACGACTGATGAGAGGAGGATTGTCCAATGGAGGACTAGAGAAAGTTAGTCGGAGTCCATTCACCCCGAATATCAGGAATGCAAGGAACCCTCCAAAGTTCAAACTGCCTATGCTGGATCCTTATGATGGAAAGTCAGACCCAACGATGCATATTACTCGATACATCAGGCACATGGAAGTGTTGGGGGCATCCGAGCAAATGATGGCTCGATGCTTCCCTCTATACTTGTCAGATTTGGCTGCACTTTGGTTCAGGCAATTAGAAACCGGATCGATCAGAACATGGGGCGAGCTTGTAGATTGCTACATGAGATAGTTTAGGGTCCACGTGACGTGACCCAAGAGTGTGATGACTTTGGCATCGATAAAACAAAGAACCGAGGAGTCCATAAAAGATTTTCTGCTACGATTTAATGCAACGGTGGCTTCTGTAGATCGCTCGGATCCATCGATGATTTTGATGGGAGTAGTGGCTGGAGTTGGGGAAGGCACTGAATTCAAAGATTCTTTGGCGAGAGACCCACCGCAAGATCTTGGAGAGTTTTACCATGAAGCTGAAAGATTCATTCGATTAGAGGAATCACGAGCCGAGAGGCAGGAAATAAACCCTGTATAAGGCGAAGGAACCGCTAGGGAACAACCCAGGGTGGACAAAGGAAAGAGAAAGCAGGATGATGCACATGATGGTCCTAATAAACGGAAGAAATTCCGAGAGCCCAGATTCAGGCAATACACAGATTTGGCGGCAAGCCTGGAACGAATTTACACTGAAACTAGGGGGCAACTCCCCTATCGAAAACCACCCAGGAGAGATCCCACAGAGCGGGAGCGTAGAACCGGAAAATATTGCCTATTCCATGAGCTGGATGGGCACACAACCGACGAATGCTGCCACCTAAAGGATGAGGTGGAAGAACATGCCAGGAGTGGTAGATTGCCACAATATGTCAGAGAACAAGCAGCGGCGGTAAGGCCTGAACAACTACCGTCTCCACCTAACAGAAACGATTCTGGATCGGGATCACGATTCGTCATCAACTGATTAAGATGGCAAGGGCCAAGTTCAGGGTTTGGACTTCGGCCAAACAATTTCATTAGATTTATTTTCAGAATAAATGGCTACTCCACTTACTCATGTACGGGAACCAGAGAGATCCCTAGGCATGCTCTGAGATGGAGATAGACCGATCCGCCCGGAGAGGCAATGTTTAGTTTTTTCCTGATGTTTGAGATTGAACATCTAGGACCTGAATTTAATAAATAAACTTGAATTTCTTGAAATAAACCTTTGATCGGAGAGTTAAAGGATGAGTATTAAATACCAATATAAAAATGATCGCTTTATGACCCTACCTGGAGAGACGGGGTCCGGAGTGCAAGAAGTGGGTTGCTTCGCCGGAGAGCGACAGGATCGACTCACTTAACGTCGTTTCCCATTCACTGGAGAGTGATTGAATCGGGATTCGATAAGAGCCCGGAGAGGCTATGATCGGCCCACGATTTAGGCCATGACATCGCTTAATATTCAGATACACTGAACCGGAGTGCAAGAAGTGAGTCGCTTTGCCGGAGAGCGACAGGATTGACTCACTTAACGTTGTTGCCATTTCACTGGAGAGTGACAGGATGAGATCCAGCAGCAGCCCGGAGAGGCTACGATCGGTCCAGAACGACCAAGACATCGCTTTACGCCCTAACTGGGGCCAGAGTGCAAGGAATAGAAAGCAACGCTGGAGTGCAATAGGATCTTTCTATTCGATCGCTAAGACTGGAATGGGCTTGGCAAGGGTCTGGAGTGACCATCGATAGTACGGAGAGACTGTAGAATTTCATTCTTAACATCCACTGGAAGAAATTGATAACGATTCGGCTTCGAACAACCAAGGACTTGATTGAAAATGCTATAAGCTCTGAATAAAATATGAACTCACTGCATTCAATTTGAGACTGATCAAAACACGCCTTTTACCTAAAGGCATGTTTTGGGGGGCAAAGTGTTATCCCACCTTTTGGCAAAGCCGAGGTACCCAAAAATTAACTGAAAATCAATGATTAATAGTCATGAATATCGATTGTGCATCGCAGGTTAACCATGGATATCGATGAATTTTGTCCGAGTCCGGTTCGGGCTACAATTGACAAGACAGGACAAGCAAAGCCATAAAAGCCAGCGTTTCAAATTTTAGGTTAATCGGAGTTCGTATGGATGAGATATGATCGATACAAGTTAGAGAAATATGTTGTTCGTATCCATCAAAGAGTCGAGGTGATGGTCTATTCGAATCCATCAAGTCTTGCTATGTTTGAATCTATCAGTAAGCCCGTGTTCGAATCCATCCTGCTACGTCAACTTTGCATCGATCAACTAGAGCTCATTCTGATCGATACGAAGAAGGCCTTCATTCGGATCCATGTGCGTTGATGTGTTCGAATCCATCGAGTCAAAAAGACCTGGGTCGACACGATAATCTTGGATGTGAACGCGGCGAAATACTCGGGGCGACTCGATCAAACCGGAGTGAAAAGCGGATCGACATGAAGAACGCGCACCACGTCAACCTGCTAGCACATGCCACCATCGATTCGAAAGGATCGATTTGAATTGATCGATTCAAACAGGATGAACAGACGAAGAACACGATTTTGAATCGATCATAACTTGAGATCTACAAGTCCAAATGCAATGAAATTTTCACAGGAGCTTACATACATGTTGATGAGTGTTCTCACCAAATTTCAGCTCCATCGGATGAGTTCTTGATCGATTCGAATGGAGTACGAATCGATCCTGGAACGGTCCCCAATTTCCTGAGGCCGGGCATGTGTGTCCCCTCACATGCCAAAAGTTGTCTCCCGAAATATAGGCGAAATATCAACCTCCTACACCTATAAATAGAGCCCCAGGTCATTTAGAAAAGGGGATCTTGATCCTGAAGCGCCCAGACTCTACCAGACTCTACTTTGCACTTCACTACTACCGTTGTACTCGAAGAACAGAGCTATAATCCATTGTAATCCTACACCTATAAATCTCGTGTTTCTGTTCATTATTTCTGAATTGTGATATTCTGTTGGCTTAGATCTGAGATTTGTGTTTGAATATTTGCTGATTTGTATTCATACACTGGTGCTTTCACGATATTCGGGGTTTGTGACCAATTTTGGCGCAAACAGCTGCGATCTTTCCGTTCAAGCTTTGCAACTCTTTCTTATTGGAAGGGGCTTTCACGTTCCTTAAGGCATTAATCTGCTCCAAATTGGCGTTGATTCCCCTTGCGTTCATATTATAACCAAGAAACTTTTCTGAAATTACTTTGAATGAACATTTGAGCAGGTTTAATATCATCCCATACTTCCAGAGGATTTCGAACATTTTTGCAAGATCTTCAAGATGATTTCCAAATACCCATGATTTCACTAGCATGTCATCCTCATACACTTCCATTGTTCAACCGATCTGCTTTTTAAACATTGTGTTCACCAATCTCTAGTAAGTAGCTCCTGCGTTCTTTAGATCGAATGACATTACGTGATAGCGATATAGTCCTAAGTAAGTGATGAAGCTGGTGTTCTCCTGATCTGGTTCATGCATCATAATTTTATTATATCTTGAGTAGGCGTCCAAAAATGAGAGCAGTTCATGCTCCGCAGTTCCATCAACAAGTTGGTCAATTCTAGGCAATGGAAAGCAATCTTCTGGGTAGGCTTTGTTCAAATTTGAATAGTCAACACAAGTTTGCCACTTCCTTCATACCAGGATAGGGTTCGGTACCAACTCATGATACGTTGTGTCATGGATGTAGGCGTTGGCCAATAGCTTATCCACTTCTTCCTTTAGTGTAGCGGCTTGCTCTAGACCCAGACCGCGTCCTTTCTGCCTCACTGGTGTAAACTTAGGATCGATGTTTAGTGCATGACATGCTTTCTTCAATATCCCATACATATCGAAATGCATCCAAGCAAACACATCCAAATTGGCGTAATGAATTTATTAATTCCTTTCGCATCTTGATTCCAAGCTGCGAACCTATTTTCAAGACCCTAGTTGGATCATCCATGTTGACTGGGATAGCCACCGTAATCTCCGTCATTGCTGCTCGACTTTTCCATGGACTCTTCTTCCTAGTGTCCATAGCCTTGTCGAAATGACTATGGTCCCCGAGCCAAGGGGTGTTCTGTAATTGCTATGCTTGCGGTTCTAGAATGCGGAGAGTCTTCCCCACATTCTTCCATTTCTCACGGCATTTAACTTCACGTAATTCAGCAATATAGCATTCTCTTGCAGCGCTTTGGTCCCTTCTTATCACTCATATCCTATTCTCCATTGGGAACTTCATCGTGAGGAACTATGGAGGCAAAGAATTTCTTAAGTCAGTGAGAGACAATCAGACTGAAAAAGCATTGTAAGCAAAATTATCATCAATAATTACGAAGTTTTGGATGAGAACCACCTACCATTCTCCTTCTCCCAGTTCCCCAGGTAGGTCAATCATTCCAACCGGTTGTTTATGTTCTCCTATAAATCCCTGAATTTTCATTCTGCAAGCGGTCACTTCCTTCATGTTAATTTTCATTTGGTCAAATGTTTTCTAGAATAGGATATTGATCGAACTTCCACTATCAACTAAAACTCGATGCACAACTGCTGGACCAACCTACCTGTGATCACCATTGGGTCATAAGTTAGCACTTCTATGCCTTTAGTATCTCGATTTTAGAACACCATGTCGTCAGTTATCATTTTCCATTGCTTGGATGGAGCTCCATCTTTGACGGCATAACAGCTCTCCTATGGGGCATGCTTTAGAGAACTAGCATATCATTCTATCTTGCCCCAACTCTTCTACGTTGGGTGAGGTCCTCCAATGACGGTGTTTATAATAAGCCATTGATCTATTCACCATGGCCCTTTTCCGTTGGGTATGGATTGATCTCCTTGAGCATTCGGTGCTTGGGATCCAACAGGTCGATCAAGGTTTTGCTACTTCTTTACGTACTGTTGGAGTCTGTTGTTTCTTATTAATTCCTCAATTATGTCCTTCAGATGCGGATACTTGTTGTGTTATGCCAGTGAGTCTCGTGGAAGTAGCAAAACTTCCTCGATCTCTTTTGCAGCTCGGACGATTCCCTTTTGGGTGATTTGTTGTATCATTCAGTTCCCTAAGTAGCAAGGTAGGTGTTCTCCAAATTGTCATTCAATAGTGTATATTATTCAGACCTTAGATTTCTTAGACACTTCCCATTTCTGTCATGCCTACCATAATTTTGATTTCTCTTCTTTTGATTCACAGTCTTCCCTACATTCCTTGCTGTAGATCCAAGAATGTTTATGTTTTTTTTAACCACAACGTTTCTTTGAGTCACTTACTTTGATTGCTTATCAATAGGCTTGCCCTTAACCATGTTTGCTTCTTCTAGCCTCAGAAAATGGTTTTCCTTTCGGTGGAACTCCTCCATGGTAGTTGTTGTTTCATTTTAATCTATTTTTCGAAATCCGTATCTGGACGAATAGCTCGAACCAGAGCCATAAACACTATATCTTCCTTTGGATTGCTTACTTCATGTTACCCAAGTGTTTGGCCCGGTTACGAGAGGTTCGTCAAGAAAGTGCATCTTTCGGTATAGACAAGTGATTTGGCCTGGATGCCGTTCGGCATAGACGTGTTTCCATAAACGTGTGGTTCGGCCTAGATGCCGTTCGGCATGGACGAGTGGTTCGGCCTGAATGCATTCGACATAGACGTGTGGCTCGACCTGAATGCGTTCGGCAGAGACGTGTGGCTCGGCTTGAATGCGTTCGGCATAGAAGTGTGGCTCGGCCTGATTTCCGTTCGGCATTGACGAGTGGTTCGGCCTTGAAATTTTGCTTTAGCTTGGATGTCGTTCAGCTTAAAAGGGAAGATCAACATTCAACTTGGAGTGAGGGTGTAGTCGCTCGGCATACCTCACTCTGTAAGCATCGCCCGGCAAGGTGACGTTCAGCATATCTCGTTCGGCGCACATCGCTCGGTGCACTCTAGAACATTTGTTAGGCTATCGGGACTACAACAAAGTGAAGCGATCGACATGGTTTCACTTCGAATCAACCCACCATTTTCTTCGAGTATCTTGAGGTTTTGCTTCGAGTCACTATTTCAACGACCAGATAATTCTCGACTGGCATTCCTCGCTCGGCATTCCTCGTTCGGCATCCAAGGCTCGGTGTGTAGGATTCACCCACTATGGGCCGAAGTACCTTGTTTTTGGGCTCATGGAGGAAGTCCAGCCTATCTTCGTCTATAAATAGAGGAGCAGGGGCATAGTGAAAAGGGACCTTTTTTATAGAACACTGGGGAGACTCTGCCATTTTCAAAACTCATTCCTTTTCAGTTAGAACTGGTATTCAAGTTGTTGGTGTACGGATTGTATCTGTATTCAATTATTTGAAAAAGCAATAAAGATTAAACTCGAAGTGGATGTAGGCAGTTACGCCAAACCACTATAAATCTGGTTATCTAGTTTCTGTAGTTAATTTTGCATACATTCCACTATTTCAATTTTCTATCTTCATTAATCTCTCTACACAAATTTCTCTTTGGGTGTTAGTGACCAATTTTGGTGCTAACATTTTGGTGTTTTCACTAAGAACTCATTCTCAGGTTATTAGGATCTACTTTGTAGCTACTGGATTGAAGAAATCCCCCGAAGGAGATCCAAGTCATTCACAGGAAGTCCGTTTATTCTACTCAGAGTTTCTACCAATAACTCTACAATGGGAAGACTACGTACCCGATCAGCTTCACACAATGCAGACTTAAACGAAACTGCTAGCATCCAGGGAATAGGACCTAGCAATCAATAGGTTAATCCGAGCACAGTGATTGTCACCGCCCAAAAGCAAATGGAAGCTGTCACTAGGACAGAGTTCAACGAGCTAATGAGAGAACTCATGGAAAGCAGGAGACAACTTAGCAAACAGGTCCAAGCTAACGCCAACCTTATGACTCAGCTTACTCAACAACAGCATCAGAATGCTGGAGGAAGCCCCGCTCCTTACTCCTCATCCGACAGCTCTTCTTCGTTCGATGAACCTCCCAGGCGTAGACGTCGTAGAACAGAAACAATGCAAGTAGGTGTTGCTGATCGATCAATCAAGGATGGTCCGGGTTCCCCACCTGGAGCAATGGCCCCTCACTTACACCAAGAAAATCACACCCAAGTAGGAACAGGAAACTTAGGATCTGGAGTACGAGTGGAAGCTGGACAGCCGGCACACCAAGGTCCTAATGATTCCGGGCCTTAGGATACACACTTGGTAGATCGCCAACAGAGGAGACACCGACCAGAACGGTCTCGCAGGACAAACACCAACCTGCCATCTTCCATACAAACCCCAAACATATTAGCTACGGTCAGACAGCTGATGAGAGAGAATCAAGGCTTATCATATGATGATTGGGGGATATCCAGGAGTCATACTCCATTCACAGATGTTATCTTACAGGCCGAGTACCCCAGGAAGTTTAACATGCCGGCTATTCCGACCTATGAAGGAAAGACTGATCCCCGATAGCATGTGATGAGATATGAATGGATGATTGACTCTGCTAGAGAAAATGATGCAACTAAGTGTAGATGCTTCCCAATAACTTTATCTGGAATCGCTACCATGTGGTTCACCCAACTTCCTCCGCGGACTTTCTCCAACTTTGATGAGTTAGCGACAAAATTTGTGGAACAGTTCAGGATTCATGCCACCCGTCCCAAGGACGTGATGTCCTTGTCCAGTGTGATTCAGGCTCTAGGGGAGTCGTTAAAAGAGTATTTACAAAGATTCCACGTTGCCGCAACTAAAGTTAGATCCCCAACGACCATGCTATTTTAATGGCCGTGATGCAAGGAGTAAATCCGGATTTAGAGTTTGGAGATTGGCTGGCGGGAAAGCCTTCGACTACGTTGGAACGTTTTTATTCAAAGGCACACCAATTTATAAGAAGGGAGGAAGCTAGGTGGACGAGACGAGACAATGCACCCGTACCTTGCAAGGAGACAGTGCAAAGCAACATTGCTGTAAAACAATCCGGTGATAACTCTGGAAAAGTACAAGTCAATGTCCACAACAAGCCTGAACAATCTAAAGGATCTAGCGGGGGAAATCCCGGAAAGAAAAGGGTGGTTGGAAAGTGGAAACCAAGGATCCCAAGTTACAACGAATACACTCCTCTGAATGCATCTCTGGAGAATATTTACCTGTCGACTTGTAAAACTTTCCAATATCGAAAGCCATGATCAAAAGAGTCCACCGAGGAGCAAAAGCGGACTGGGAAGTATTGCCGCTTCCATGAAACTTATGGGCACAATATCGAGGAGTGTAGGCACCTCCATGACGCTATAGAAAAGCTGATTCGACAGAAGAAGTTGTAGGAATTTGTCAAGAATCCGCCGGAGGGTGGACAAGGAGCATCAGACCCTGGTCGCGGGCAAGCTCCATACCATCCTGAGGAACCAGCTCGGACCGTAGGAAGACTAATCATAAACACGATAATCGAAGGGCCTCACCCAACAGACAAGAGTTGGCAAGAGATGGAACGTTATGCTAGTTACCTAAAGCATGCAGATTTCGAATGTTGTTCAAACACGGAAGATAGTACCCCAGCTAAACAATAGCGAATGATGACGGATGATATAGTGTTTAGAAGTAGAGATGCCGATCAGGTGGAGGCACCTACCATTGACCCGATGGTCATCTCGGCCACTATCGGGCCAGTGTTTGTGAGAAGAATACCGATTGACTGTGGAAGTTCTATTAATATCTTCTTCAAAAAGGCATATGATCAGATGAAGATGGAGACAAAGGACCTAAAACCATCTAAAGCCCGTATTCATGGCTTTAATGGTGCGGCTACCAATGCGGTGGGCTTTGTTGAATTTCCAGTTGAACTTGGGGAAGGTGAACATAGAAGAGTGCTGATCCTGCCGTTCGTTGTTTTGGATGTCGATTCTCCATATAATGTGTTTTTGGGTCGACCGACCTTGGCAGAGTTTAGGGCAGCTTTGGCCCCGTGGTGCTTAACCTTGAAGTTTCCGACCGATAAAGGAGTTGGTGTTGTGCATGGCGATCAGGCGACTGGTCGTGCGTGTTATGTAGCTGAGCTGAGAGAGGCCCAGCGAAGAGAGAAAGGAAAGGTTGTGGACAACTCCATCCGCATCCGAGCCACTGAAGATTGACAAGTAATGCCCGAGCCTTGGCTCGGGCAACATGATCGGATCTATAGAGACATAGATCCGAGAGATGACGATGAGGAAACCAAGGAGGCAAAAGCAGCACCGGCTGAACTGACAATTGACATTCCAATCAGCCATGATGATCCATCGCGAGTACTTAAGATTGGATCACAACTTGACATCTTGATGATCGAGGATCTTACTGATTTCCTCCGAGAAAATCTGGATGTTTTCGCTTGGACACATTCTGATATGTGCGGGATTTCTCCCGCTATTGCGAGTCATATGTTGAGCATAGACCCAAAATACGTGCCAATGAAGCAAAAAAGGAGAGGAATGGATCCGGAGAGGTCCGTCGCTCTCAGAGAGGAGGTGGACAAACTCAAAGCCAATAGGTTTGTCCGTGATGCCCTCTACCCTGAATGGGTATCTAACCCC
Source organism: Allium fistulosum (assembly GCA_030737815.1). Lineage (NCBI taxonomy): Eukaryota > Viridiplantae > Streptophyta > Magnoliopsida > Asparagales > Amaryllidaceae > Allium > Allium fistulosum. The sequence goes on from CM060903.1 coordinate 1,184,640,654, forward strand.
GTGCTAGTGAGAAAAGCGAATGGGAAATGGAGGACCTGTGTTGATTACTCGGACTTGGACAAGGCTTGTCCTAAGGGTAGTTTCCCTTTACCCAGAATTGACCAGCTGGTCGATTCAAGCGTCGGGCATGAGTTATTGTCGTTTATGGACACGTACTGGGGATACAATCAAATCCCAATGCACATTCCAGATCAGGAGCACACTAGCTTTGTCATGGACGTCGGACTGTATTGTTATGTGGTGACTGGTGATGCCGTTTGGGCTAAAGAACGTAGGAGCAACTTATCAGCGCTTGGTGAATCAGATGTTTAAAGACCAAATCGGTAGAACAATGGAAGTCTATGTGGATGACATGCTTGTGAAATCACAACAGTCAAATGACCACATTCGAGACTTGGCGGAAATGTTCGACATACTCAGTATTATGGAATGAAAATTAACCCACAGAAGTGTTCCTTTGGTGTCGCATCGGGAAAGTTTTTGGGTTTTATTGTCAATGCATGAGGAATTGAAGCTAACCTAGAAAAGATTTAGGCTATTCGAGACATTCAAGTGCCCAGAACTATAAAGCAAGTACAAAGTCTGAACGGAAAAGTGGCCACGTTGAGTCGATCCATATCCAGAGCGACCGACATGTGCATTCCTTTCTTCGATGTAATAAAGAAAGGAAAGAGAAATTTTGAATGGACGCCCAACTGCGAGGATGCATTCCAAGCTCTGGTAAGACATTTGGAAAGTCCCCCGGTGGTGTCGAAGCCTATAGACCACGAAGTGTTGTATGTATACTTGGTCATATCTCAACATGCCATCAGTACGGCTTTGGTTCGCGAGGAGGACCGAGTTCAAAAGCCGGTGTACTATGTCAGTAAACGTTTAATGGGGGCATAAAGAAATTATCCTAAAATCGAGAAGCTGGCCTACTACTTGGTGATTGCATCACGCAAGCTTCGTCCATACTTCTAGGCACACCTGATCAGTATTTACACCGATCAACCTCTACGACAGGTGCTCCAGTAACTAGAAACCTTTGGAAGGTTGCTAAAGTGGAACATCGAGTTAAATCAATTCGATATCACCTACCTACCGCGGAGGGCTGTTCAAGGACAGGCGTTAGCAGACTTTATTGCAGAATTCACAATACCTGTCGAGCAAAGTAATGAAGACATTATTCCCCCCATTCGATGGAAGTTATACACCGAATGGGCGTCAAATGACCGTTGTTCCGGAGCCGATGTTATTCTTGTAACTCCCGAAAACCGATCGATTTGTTATGCTTTGAAGCTTCATTTCCCAGCTACGAATAACGAAGTAGAGTATGAAGCATTGCTCACTGGCTTAAAACTTATCAGGGAGTTCGGAATAAAAACGATTGAAATCTTTTGTGACTCTCAACTGGTGGTGTACCAAGTGTGGGTAGATTATCAAGCAAAGGGGCAAAGGCTTGCTCCATACCTCGCTCGGGTTCAAGAACTTTTGGCAGACCTTGAATATTATGATATTTCGCATGTCCCGCGTGAACAAAACAGGGAAGTCGATTCATTAGCGAAATTCGCAAGTATTGGCGATGCTCAACAGATGGGCTTGGTTCCTGTTGAAGTTTTGCAATTTTCAAGTATAAACGAGATGGAAATAGACTTTCTGCTAGAAGCAGAAATTGAAAAGGAGTCATGGATAACCCCATTCAAGTAGTACCTGTTACACGAAGCTTTGCCTGAAAAGAAGAACAACAGACGACAAGTCATTCGCAAAGCCTCAAGGTATGTGATGCAGGACGGAATAATGTATCGAAAGGGGTTCTTGGTTCCATTACTTCGTTGCATCGCCCACGACGAGATAAAACAGGTCTTGAAAGAAGTTCATGAGGGTGAATGTAGCGACCATACTGGGGGGAAGACACTAGCAAAAAAGATCCTCCGCTATGGATACTATTGGCCCACTGTAAATCGGGATGCTGTAGACTACGTAAGAAAATGTGACAAATGTCAAAAGTTTGCGAAAATCCCGAGAGCTCCGCCAGCGGAACTCACACAAATGGTTAGTCCCTGGCCATTTGCGATTTGGGGGATCGATATAATCGGTTCCTTACTAATTTCCAGAGGAGGTGCAAAATATGCAATTGTTGCAGTTGATTACTTTACCAAATGGGCAGAAGTAGAGCCTCTAGCCACGATCACCACCAAAAAAGTAATTAATTTCGTTGTACGAAACATCATATATCATTTTGTCCTTCCACGAACTATCATCACGGAGAACGGGACTCAATTTGAAAGTAGGGAGTTCAAAGAATTTTGCCAAAAATATCACATTGAGAAAAGGTTTTCGGCGGTCGCTCACCCTAAAGCAAATGGACAAGTGGAAGCCCTAAATAAAATAATCAAGTCAATATTAAAAAAGCATTTGGAGAAGGCTAGAGGCAAGTGGGTGGATGAGCTTCCGACAGCGCTCTGGGCTTACAGAACCACCCATAAGTCCACGACTGGCCATACTCCATTCACCTTGGCATACGACACTGAAGCTATCATACCCGTGGAATTTGAAGTTCCCTCTCATCGGGTAACTTATTACGACCCCAAGACGAATCAAAATCTCCTATTGGAATCGCTAGACTTTTTTGACAAAAAACGTGAAGAAGCTGATTTAAGAGCAGCTACACATAGGCACCGAGTTGCTCGATATTATAATGAAAAGGTTCGACCGAGAATTTTCAATGTGGGTGACCTCGTTTTGAAGCGCGTCTTTCCGATCCCATCACATCTGAATCCAATATGGGAAGGCCTGTATGTCATCGAATGGAGGCTTGGAGAAGGAACTTTCAAGCTAGCGACCGTAGATGGCGTGACACTTCCTCGTTCATGAAATAACGAGCATTTGCGTCGTTATTATACCTAGTCTATTTCTTTTTGCTTTTTAGTTGCATTTATTTCCGGTGTATGTTCATTTCGCTATTTTTAGTTTTTGGCATGTAATAAGACAATTCGGTTTGTTTCCATTTGTTATGACCAATAAAGGCTAGAAGCCGTCTTTTCCATAAACTATTGATGTTTCTGTATGTTACAATTCTGTAACAAAAATTAAATTACATTATTCAGTCTGGCGTATGAACGCACACTAAAAATTGAAAAAATATCTAAGTCCCCAGAGTGCGGACTAGAGTACTCTGAGTCCCCAGAGTGCGGACTAGAGTATAAACGACTTGAAAAAATCTCTAAGTCCCCAGAGTGCGGACTAGAGTACTCTGAGTCCCCAGAGTGCGGACTAGAGTATAAACGACTTGAAAAAATCTCTAAGTCCCCAGAGTGCGGACTAGGGTACTCTGAGTCTCCAGAGTGCGGACTTGTGTATAAACGACTTGAAAAAATCTCTAAGTCCCCAGAGTGCGGACTAGAGTACTCTGAGTACCCAAAGTGCGGACTGGAGTATAAACGACTTGAAAAAATCTCTAAGTCCATAGAGTGTGGACTAGAGTACTCTGAGTCCCCAAAGTGCGGACTAGAGTATAAATGATGAAAAAATCTCAAAGTCCCCAGAGCGCGGACTAAAATTGAAGCAATTCAGAAAACTTCGAGTCACGTGGAAGTGAGCAAGTACTTGCCTGACCCACATGACTTTGGATTTCAAACACAAGATGGATGGTGAAGCTAATCATCGAACATCATCAAAAGAACAAAAATTTTATTCACTAATCCCAAAACAGAATTCCACTACAATTCCTCCTAAACTCAGAACTAAAAGTCTATTAACATCGACTACGAAAATAAATAGAAATAATTACATGATTCGGGCTTATTCACGCTAAACGAAGCATGATAGCTACTTCTTCGACTTCTTCTCCTTCTTCAGTTTCTCTGAAGACTCCTCCACCACGTGTTTTTTCTTGGACATTTTGCTCACTAGAGAAGGGGTGTCAGAGGAAGGAGGAGGAACTTTTAACAACCTGGTCCCACCTGGAAGAATAACTTTTAAAGGCCTGTTCAGTGGGTCATCGAGTTCTACCACTTGAGACTCAGCCTTAATCTTGGTTTTCTTTTTCCCCTCTTCGATGATCTGTTCCTCCATGCTCAGCTTTGAAGTATGTTTGGAGGCGCCTGTAATTTCAACTTCATAATGTTCATCTAAGGGAGAAGGGTTTTCAGACTTGTCTTCATCGAGCGCCTCGATCATTTGAGCGCCAGGTCCAGGAGTGTCTTCGGTCTGAATAGCCTCTCCCATTTTCTCCTCTCTCTCCATGGCGACATCGCTCCTTGGAGTAGGTTCGGGATCAGGAAGGCCTACATGAATTCATAAGAAACAAATGTTAGAATACATTTATCACTCGCTGAAAACGAGAACCCTTTGAACTTTGAAGGAAAAGTTATGTACCGGTCTCTGGCTAACTCTCAACTATTCGTGGAGTTTTGCCTTCTGGAATGGGAGATAGAACGTGAATATTAAGTCCAGGGTCTTCTGGGTCCTATCCGATATGTTGCTCGAAGGGGTCAAGTGATGGGCGACATGACGGCTGAATAGGGAGAGGAACCGGAGACTCGGTTCCGGACGGATCGACAATGGCATCTTTCCCTTTTGATAAAGGGGAGTCTCTACTGTAAAGAGCCTTCGCCGTAGACAAGTCCGAAGGCTCATTTCCCGAATAAATTCCTTCACTAAAGCATCTTCGTCAATCTCTTCCGCTCCCAACTCAACCTTTTTGATTTTGATTAAAGTGTCCCATGCTTCGGCCAAAGATTCGAGATAACCCTCGCTAAGAAATGTTAAGTCGTGATGCATGAGAACTCGAGCATTATACTCGGCTATAAGCGGATCAAACATACACTTGATTTCCTCCCTACCAGCCTCAATAGCCGCCTCAAGGCGAAAATCAATTCCTGAGAGCGCTATTCTTTTACCCTCCTCACGGTCTTCATCCTTCAGCTCTTCGACTTTGGAGAGGTCTTCATCGAGCTTTGTTTTCAGGAGTCATGTAGCAACAATTTCGTTGCAATATCGTTGCGATTCCTCCTGAGCAGCAATCTTTTCTTCCTTCTCTTTGAGAAGTAGCTCTTCCAACTCTTTGACTCATTGAGCGAATGCATCTCTCTCCTTTTGAACGGAGTCTTTCTCTAAAGCTAGAGCACCACAGCATTGGACAGCTTCATCGATCTCCTTTTTGTGTGTGGCCTCCAGGCGACTTACTGCCTCAGCAGTATCTTTAGCGTTCTTCTAGGCGGCCTCAAGTTGAGATTTATATGTGGAAAGCTCTTTATCTTGGGCTCTAATGATGTCTTTGTCATGGATGGCCTCAAGCTTCAAACGATCGATTTCATGTTTGCGTTCCATAGAAACTTCAGAAACTTTTTCTGCCAAGTGAACGAATGCGTCGTGTTGGACGTAAACGTCATTGTTGCAAGCAATGGCACTTTGTTTGAAATGCCCCGAAATAAGATGGATGGCTGGAAGAAATTTCAGTCCGTCAAAGCATATTTTTAGGAATGTGGCTTTAAGTTCGGTTAGCTTCTCCGCTATCGACGGATCAGGTGCAGGAGTAGAGAAAGTTTTCTAGTCGAAACCACGGACTTCTTGTGAACCTCCCGAAATTGCCTAGTACTTGAGGAACCCGAATATTGGTCACGAGGAGTTTCCGATTGTGATCTCCTTTGACCTGATTTCTCCCTGCCTTGTTCCGGTAGAGGAGGAGGATCGTTGGAGTACGATGAGTGACTGTGAATTTTCCTTCGAGAAGATGAATCTCGGGGGCGATAATCTTTATCGCTGTCATCATCTCTATCTCTGTGTTTGCCATATCCAGAGTCTCGGGCGAAAGGATGGAAAATAAAAGAGCCGCAAAGGCGGTCGAATCCATGTGAGCGTCCCATATCACCTGCGCAGAAGTTAAGTGATGACAAGTTAGCAAAATGGCATGATGGCTAAAGTTTAAGTGCAAGGTGAAGTGTGAGTGTTCGTGTGTGTCCTAGCGTTTCCCCCCGACGGACCAGTTTCTTTAGCTTTACTTATCGAAGTTTTTTCTCCTTGGTGATGGGATTGAACGCCTTCACTGCCTCTCGTCGGCGAATGAAGTTTTATGGCTTCCGGGTCGTTGAAACCGTAGTTGAGCAAATCATCAGGAATTGTAAGGTCAGACAAGCCTTTCAATGAATCTTCTAAGTGTTATGGAGACGGCTCTTTCTCCATTGAAGTAATTGTCACATTCGAAGTTCCCCCCACTACCTTCTTCCTCAACTTGTAAGCTAGTTTCTTTTTTCCTTTTAAAGGAGGAGGTGGTTTATCAGCGTCGTGTGCTTCAACTGCTGGTTCCGGAGCAGGACTTACACTCTCGCCTGGAGCTTCAGCCTCCTTTATTTCACCTTCCTCAAATACATCGGGAGTCTCTTTGTCGAAGGCACCGAAGACCCAGCTTTCCCTTTGCCTTTATCTGAGGTAGGTTCGGTTTGTGGTGGCACTGTGAGGAAGACTTATCTAGCGACCTTCCGCCAACAATCCAAATCTTGAAAGCAATTAATTGGAAATGATGAATTTGATGTCCCGGTCTCCTGTGGGAACTGCCCGAATGGCTTCGACAGCCTCAGAGTACCCGGAGCCTTCGGGACGTGGGCTAATACCTGTAAAAATTGAAAAAAGGTTTAAAAAGAATGCACTTCCTGCCATGTACAATTACTGATCTAGAAAAGGAACTTACTCCCTTTAAGCCATCTCCTCGCAAAGCCAGGGGGCAGCGCACATAAAACCATTCCTGCTTGTATAGGGCAAGTTTGCTCCACGCTCATGTTAAGATTTGGAACTTGGAGTGTGGCTCGAGGAATATTAAGGATGGGCTATCAAACCGTCTTTTGAAACAATAGATGTATCGGATATCCCCGAGTGTGGGTAGTCTGAATTGAACACTCATGAAAATAATACACGTGCCATAGAGGAACGCATGACTATTGCGGTGTAATTGTGCTAGGGTGATTTCCATATACTACAGCACATCACGAAGGAAGGAGCTGAAAGGTGGCACACTACCAACCCAGCACATGAATTTGCTACAAGTCGTATACCCGGTTGGGGGTAGGTGGGGACGATCTTGTCCAGATGGAACCAGCATGTCATCAAAAGGAATTCCGTGGATTGAGCATAGTCGACGAAGAGCGTTTTCGTTGATTCTCGAAGCTTGGGAATCGATTGGATTATCGAGGATAATTGCTGCATCTATGGCATCAGGAGCTAAGTAAATAGCCGCAGTAGTTGAACTCGGGATATTTTGTGCAGGATTCGTCGATGGATTCGAAGTTTCCACTACTACCTATAGAGAACTCGGCCCGGGTTTATCTGTAACTGTGGCGGAGCTTGACTTTCTAGACATCTTTAACGGACGCCAAATTTGAGAAAACTCCTGTTTGAACTATAATTGAAAGACAATTGATATTAGTCGTAACGACAAAAGTGCTTCCCCGGTGTGGTGTGTGAACTAGTGTGATGGTTCGTGTAAAAAATATAAATAAATTAAGGTTTTGAAAATTGAAGTGTAGCACGACGAGCTTTAAGTTGCCCTCTTCGTAGAATTTTAAGTTCACTTTTATTATGGTCTCAATCGTGAAGTTATCAGTCCAAATCAGTTCGATGTGCTTAATTGTTTAAGTTTCTTGTCCTTGTTTGTTGTCCTATGGTTAGGCATGGGAAGTAAGTGAATTTAACATGTGTTGTGAACAAGTCAGAATGATGTTAACTATTATTGCCTACTTAAAGGCTCGATGCTGAGCGACTTCCTAAACGTACGACCGAAAGACCTTCTAGACTAAATACGCCGACCCACTCATCCTCCTCACCAATGAACTCTTGACAACAAATGAGAACGAGCCACTAACCCTAACTCCCGAAACCAGTCTTGATGACCAGCCTACCCACTTCCTACCTCCCTAACACTACTCTCACATGAAGACTACCGAGCCACATATTTCATAGTTGGCCGGCTTCCACTCAAAAAGCAAATGCCGACCCGTTCACACTCACTTATCCCTCACTCCTTGGTTACCGAACAACCTCAACCAACGATTTAGTTCCACTTCAACTACCTAACTCACACGCTCGGTGCGCCAGCAGGAGCCTAAGACCTAGCAACCACCGGTGTCCTTTTCCCTTCTCCTATCCATTTCACCGACCTTGAAAACAGTTAAAAATTGTACCAAGTTCCAACCCTAAGACATGTTCAAACTTCGAGTCGTCTTCCTCATCTACACGACTTCTACCATGCATAATCTGAAGAAATTTCGCAAATTCGAATTTTGTGCTAAACTTCCTAATTTGGAAACAGCATGTGAATGATAAATTCTTACCTAAGAGGATGATCGAAGCTTAGGGAATTGTCAGGTTTAAGATTGAAGTCGTTTGGACTTGATATGGGACGGGGCTATAGGGAAAACTTACACGTTTCAAGGTAAGGGAAGGAGGTTGAAGAGGTAGCCGAAGTCTGAGGGAAGATAAGCTATGAGTTCTTGTAGAGTTGAAGTGAAAGTAAAGAAGTGAAGGAGTGAGGTGTTGGCTTTTATATATGAAGAAGGGGAGGTGAACAGGCATCAACCAGTGGTATGTTCAAGATATCTCAGTGGTTCGGTGAGCAGTTGTGCCAAGCGGCAAAAGACTTGCTGAACGAGTGGTTCGGTATCCATGTGCCGAACGGCCCCTTATTTATGTATAAAGGAAAGGAGGGGAGAGAATAGACTCTGAACTGCCGTGCTTTGACCTTCATTGAGCACATTCAACTTCTGATAGTAGGAATTAAATATTGGTTCAAAGCGTGTCGTGTTGCCTCACACGACACACTTTAGGGGGAAAGTGTTACACCAAGTGTTTTGCCCGGTTACGAGAGGTTTGTCAAGAAAGTACATCTTTCGGTATAGACAAGTGGTTCGACCTGGATTCCGTTCGGCATAGATGTGTGTCCATAAACGTGTCGTTCGGCATGGACGAGTGGTTTGGCCTTAATGCGTTCGGCATATACGTGTGGCTCGGCCTGAATGTGTTCGGCATAGACGAGTGGTTCGGCCTGAATGCGTTCGGCATAGACATGTGGCTCGGCCTGAATGCGTTCGGCATAGACGTGTGCTCGGCCTGAATGCGTTTGACATAGACGTGTGGCTCGGCCTGATTGCCATTCGGCATGGACGAGTGGTTCGGCCTTGACATTTTGCTTTATCTAGGATGCCATTCAGCTTAAAAGGGAAGATCAACATTCAACCTGGAGTGAGGGTGTAGTCGCTCGGCATACCTCACTCAGTAAGCATCGCCCGACAAGGTGACGTTCAGCATATCTCGTTCGGCTTACATCGCTCGGTGCACTCTAGAGAAATTGTTAGGCTATCGGGACTACAACAAAGTGAAGCGATCGGCATGGTTTCACTTCGAATCAACCCACCATTTGCTTCGAGTATCTTGAGGTTTTACTTCGAGTCACTATTTCAACGACCAGATAATTCTCGACCGGCATTCCTCGCTCGGCATTCCTCATTCGGCATCCCAGGCTCGGTGTGCAGGAGTCACCCACTATGGGCCGAATTACTTTGTTTTTGGGCTCATGGAGGAAGTCCAGCCTATCTTCATCTATAAATAGAGGAGCATGGGCACAGTGAAAAGGGACCTTTTTTGGAGAACACTGGGGAGACTCTGTCATTTTCAAGACCCGTTCCTTTTCAGTTAGAACTGGTATTCAAGTTGTTGGTGTATGAATTGTATCTGTATTCAATTATTTGATATAACAATAAAGATTAAACTCGAAGTGTTCTAGTTTCTGCAGTTAATTTTGCATACATTTCTCTATTTCAATTTTCTATCTTCATTAATCTCTCTACACAAAACTCTCTTTGGGTGTTAGTGACCAATTTTAGTGCTAACACTTCAGTAGCTGCAATATTAAATTGGTTCAAGAAGGATTTCAATGACTCATTGGGCCCTTAAGATAAGCCAAAAAAGGGAATCACGTCCTATGATTGTGCAGTATGGAGTCTACTCTATTCCAGAAACTTTCTTGCCAATTCATCAGAAGTAGAAATAGACTTTGGTACGAGTCTTGCAATCCATATGGAAGCGACTCCTTCCAAGAAGATAGGTAAACACGTGCAATGAATAGCATTCGTAGCTCTAGGTCCATCCATATGTCACTTTTATTTAAATAAGTGTTGTTTAGGGTCCATCGTTTTATGGTATAATGGCATAATTAGCATGGTGAATTTTCGAGGATATTCCTCTCTCAGAACATTTGGAGTGAATGGAGTTCGTCTTAGGGTGGAACCCTAGTCTTCATTTTTCCTAACCCTACTCTCCACTAACCATTTGACCATATCAGCGATGTACTGCTCGCTGGCACGGTAATCCGCAATTCAACTGTCAAGGGCTGCTTCAAATGCTTGACTCTGCAAATGATCTTGGCTTGCCATCTGGACTCTAGGTTCTCCATTCTCCGAGAGAACCACTCCTATAGAGTTCCGTTGGCGATCGGTTGGCCTTGTCATTACAGTTCAAGCTCCAGCTTCGGTGTTTTGTCCGTTAACACCAGTATCCAACTTCAAGTCATCACCATCAAGTTGCATATCGTCTTTAGAGTCAGAAACAAGTATCCCATTATTCTCTTGAGGAGTTTTCACCCTAATATTTGGATTGGTATCAAGTTGCCTTCTTGTGGGGGGAGCACTCCTACTCCCTCCTGCAACATTTCCTACAACTCTAGTAGCTGCTTCCTTCCGCTTCTATTTTCCATCTATCCTATTCAAGTCAAGAACTAAAGAGTTTTCTTGTTCTATTGTCGAAGAACTTTCCCTTTTAGCTCTTGATGTTGTTGGTGGCTGCAAAGTTAGCAGCGCATCCATCTTTTCTATAAGAGCTTTCTGACTATTAGTAAATTTTTGGTTAAGATCATTAACCATCTGATTAAGTTTTAGTAACAACTTCCTGCCGAGTAAATGATCCTAGTAATGGATTTCCATTATTAACTTCAGTTTGGTGGGTGTTTGCTTCATCATCACTAAATGTTGCTCCTACGGATCTTCCAAATTCATATTTTCCTTTCCTTGGAGCCAATGGAATAGCAAATCTTCAATTTATCCAAGCAAACTTTCTGGATCTAACTTCTAGATTTATGCATTCCAAAATAGGGAGCTAGATCAAAGCATAGGTTTATTTTTCTTAGTGAAAGTACCAAAATGTTAACGCCAAAAATGGATCAACACCCAAGAGTGAGCTATAGGGAACCTGGAAGACCTATATCTAGCAGATAGTACTGAAGATAACAGAAAAATAAGAAAGAGACACAAGATTTTTATAGTGGTTTGGCAATCTTTGGCCTACGTCCACTTTATAGTTTAATTAATTATTGATTTTACAGAGTTCCACTGAGATTACAAGAGAATTAAAGAGAGAATAAGTCACCAGTATAGAGGTTAGACAGATTCTAAGTCTTAGAATTGCCTAGGGTGGCTGCCTTGATGACTATTGTGTGGAGGAAGAAGATGAAGAAGAGGCAGATTTTCCACGTAGTGATAGTAGAAATCAAATCCTCTTTTGGTTGCTCTATGGTTTGTATTTATAGGGGAGACAATCCTGTTGGATCAAAAGTCTACGTGGAGCAGAGCCCAGATGTCGGCCCGAAGCCACTAGCAAAATCGCAGAGCCACCCGAGTTAAGCAGACATGTCAGTAGTGACTTAAACATGTCAGTGCTGATAAGTTTCCTTGGCTCGAATTACATTGAACTTCCTTGCATCCTCCTTCTTTCCTCATTTTGTTGTGTCACATGTTGTTTCCATCAATTGTTGGTTGACTTCGGTGACCGTTCCTTCATCTCTTGGTTTATTCTGTTGTTTTGGCTGCTAACTCTTTAACTCTTGAAATAGGACATCATAAACCCTTAAGAATCACTTAAGAAAACATGGAAGAGGTTGAGAATAACTCATGTGATGTTGGAGGGGATGAATGTGGAGCAAAACAAGTCAGCACCGACATGAACAAGTCGGTACCGAGTTGTCCCCTTAGCATATTTTTGGTTGAATTTTCTCCGAGCTATTCCTTTGTTCCATCTAAGCCACCCTCCGAGATTTCAAGTCGTTTCATCTTCGTTTCGACGTTCTAATTTCCGTTGACTTCTGCTTGGTTAAAACCCAGTTAACAACATGCCAATCTAATACTGGAGCCAACTTGCTAGGGTCGACTAATAGTCTATGCTTGGAAACAACTTTACTAGAAATTGAACTTCCTTGTGCCAAAGGTGACTTTTAATAAATTTCGCCACAACTTATGTCTACGTAGAGAGTTGTAACAACCCTAATTATAATTAACATTATTTAGGATATTTAATTGGATAAATTTAATAATATAATGTAAAAAGTTAAGGAGATTGAGATTTGATAATTAATAGGGGTCGCACCATAATGAATGAGTTAATAAGAATGGTATAAAAACTTTATAAGAAGGAGGAATATATACTAAGGGTAAAATGGAAAGGAGCATGTTTCCTTAACAAATATAGTTATTCTCATTTCCTCATTCATTTCATTTAATACAAACGAATTAGAGGAGAAAGATAGGCTGGCCATTACAAGAGATTGAAGAGGAAGAAAAAGCTAGGAAATCAAGTAGAAAGCTTAAGGGAATCAAATCAGATTCAAATATCAACCTTCTTAAACCATTCAAGGCGAATAATAGTTATGCATCTCATGTTTTAATTGTTATCTTCGGGTTTTAAGTATAAATCCTATTCTTTTGCTCGTATTATGCCATGCTATGATAGTTTGAATGATTATATATGTTATCCCGCCTTTTGGCAAGGCCGTGATACCATGAATTTGGTTAAATGGATTTCGTGGTCATCGAAGCAGGAAGCCCGGAGAGATGATTATCGGGTTCAAAGATCAGTTATAAGCAAGGATATGGATGATAGTCAAGTGGGTTTAGACAAATGGCATCCCATAATTGGCTAAGTATGGATTGGAGCTTCACCTAGGCAGGGGATCAGATCGGATCACTATGGCCATGGATCACTCAGATTGATAGTTCTACTCAACGACGATTGCTCAATAACTCAATAAATACTAGGGTAATAAAGCAAACAACTATGGGATCACGGAGAGGAGACAGAGGAGGACACATATAGGAAATTGTTGGGCTCTACAATGTATGCATGACTGATCGGTGCTGACCCCCTCATAGGGATCAGTGGCAATCGCACATATGCCCCCAAAAGGGCCCCTTTTTTCTGGATCGGTCCGTCTCGGCTTTGGTTTTTTGAACGTGGTTTTTCAGTTGGATATTTACACGTCTTCCCCTATAAATACTGGATCATTGGCTCAAGGAAAGGGATCTTCTTTTTGGCTCTCTTCTTCTTCGCTCTTGGCCAGCTTTTCTATTTTTATTACTCAAATTCAAATCATTGCGACTGTAATTAGTAGTATAAATAAAATGGAAAACTTTTGAAGTGGACGTAAGCCGGAGTATGCCAAACCACTATAAAATCTCATTTTCATTTCATTTCTTACTGTTTTAATTTACTGTTCATCGTATTTTATTCTCTACTTTATTCTATTTGGATATTGAATATTGAACATTTTGGTGCTTTTACATTATTTTGGTGTTGGTGTCCATTTTTTTGATGCCAACATTTTTGGTGCTTTCACTGAGACAGACTTGCACCCATGGATTTGGAAGTTTGGATCTTTGATTTGGACGCTTGGATACTTGGATCTTGGAATCAATGGTGAGGCAATCAACAAGGAGACCATTGACAGATAGGAGTCACCATGGAGGAAGTCAGGAGGCATCCTTTGGAGCTGAAACTAATCAATCCTCCAAACACATCACTAGGAATGAGAAGGAGACTATGATGGTTGGTTTGCAGGAGCGGATGATGAGGTGGCAAGAGGAGATAATGTAGAATTTCCTCAGGTGAATTGGATAAGTTGGAGCACAAAACTAAGGATTTGGAGTAGTTGGCAATCTGGATCAAAGAATTAGAGTAGCAGGAGCTACAAGAAATTAGAACTAGGAGCTTGGAGTTGTAGCCAACAAGCGGGAGAACGGAACGGAGCAGCCGGAGGCAGTCCCCGGCCAACAAGGAGGGATCATGTAACAACCTTGGTCGAGATTACCTAGAAATAAATCTAAAAATATGATTTAAATTAATCATAACTAATTTCTTTTAGATGATATTGGGGAATATTTATAATTATTTTTATTTCCAAATTTAAAAATGGATTTAAATTGAAATAAATAAGGAAATTTATAAGAGGATTTCAAATTAAGAATGGATAAATTGAGAATTTATAGAAACAACAAATTATGTAATTTAGTTCTTATATTAATTATGTAATTTAATTCTAATATTAATAATATAAGAACAATCTTGGAGCAAATGAGTAAATAAATTATATGGAAATAGTTTTATTATTTGAAATACGATTTTTCCAAGGGTTATTTGCTTAATTATTTTAATAGGAGATTTATGACTAATATCCTTCAATTATAAAATTATCTCAACAAGTATTGTAAATTTAAATAAAGGGTAATATTGTAATTAATTATTAAAAATGAGATTTTTCAATTAATAGTCTATTTTATTAAAACTATTGCAAATAACTTTTATTTTCAAAAGTTGTATTTAAATTTTATAAAACGTTTCAATATCAAAAGAAACGAGAATTTGGCATGTTATTGAGGTTGGGAAAATTTAAAGAAATCAATGTTAGTTTAATAGAACATTGTTTAGTTCAAATGGGTATTTATAAAAGTGTTAAAACAAATTAGCAACACTTTCTTTTTAGAAAATTAGTAACACTTGGCAAATGGATCCACATCTTAAATCATTTAGCCCAAACAAGAGGAAAATGAGATGAGAAACATACGTACAAGTTTCTCATTCATATTTTCATTCCCGTAAACCAAAAAATAAAATTCTCTAAGTCCTAAAACCCAAGTTCTAAAATTTCCCAAATCAAAACTAGAAATCATAAGGCTTTTGATCAATTCAAGTGTATATTGATAAAAGATAATCTCCTCCTTTTGTCTACGCATCTATTTGTTGATTAATTTTAGTTTTAATTTCTGATTTTAATCATTCATCTCCAATCTTTGAATCTAGCCTAGGTTGAAACTATATTAGAAAGGCATAGGAGGTAGAAAGGCATAGGAGGGTCCAAGCTATAATCTTCCATTCTGTATTTGTTTACGTGAGTTTCACTCACAATTCTAGTCTATAGATGGATGCATATGGTTGTTTGTTGATTGAATGAATCTATTGCTGAAATGATCTAAATCTCTTGTGTTATTTACGTCTTTTGTTATGCAATTCTCTATTTGCTGAAAAACCACATCATATAATCATGATTTTCATCAAATTGTACATGTTTGCATGCTTGTTTGAATATTATTTCAGTGCATTTGAGGTCAATGCAAAAATCAACGAAGAAATCACCGCCAACGATGCCTGAGGCTCGGCCTAGGTGTACCAATCGGTGCACTAGTCATGATGACCGATGGACTGGTTATGACCTGGGCCAAGACCTAGGTTATGTTATTTCGGGCCCCGTTTGCTCCCGTTTGCTCCTTCGTTCGCTCATTTGATCGTTTGAACCCAATTGTTTGATTTAAGTGCTGTTTTCTATGCTGATTTCAACGTTATTTATGGACTTTGATTTATGAACTTGAGAATTCATTTTTGAAATTATTATACCATAGAAATGCTCTATGGGTTCATTGTAACAACCTCTATCTGGAGGCCCAAAGCTAAGCGCTACAGATGTTGTAGTCATCCATAGTATTAACTTCCGGTGATCAAATATGGTAATGTTAATGGTATTCATAATATCAACATCACATGAATATGAAACAAAATCATAGATTTCAAAAACATCTTTTCACATTACATTTTAAAAACATGTTCCGTATTCAAATTACATAATCCCATCGCTTTCCCAGATTCAAATAAAATATAATTATTACATAAATACGCCAAGAGCAACATTTGATGATGCCCCCTTGGTTGCCTAGAGTACTAAATAGTCATAACTGACTTATTACAAACACAGCGGAAATACATCAAAATGAAACAAACCGCAACTCCTAAATAGCTATCCGTCAGCCACCTGCTCGTCTCTGGAAGCTTTATTCGCAAACCTACTAAAACATATAAATCCTCAACCCTTAGCCTACTCAAATCAATTTTGAGCACCCCGAGAGTTTAAGTGGAAAGACATAAACTTCGAGTCGGACATAAAGCCGGGTGTGAATAATACTATACATCTCGGATATACAATATTAAGTGAGACCACGCCGCTTAGCGGAACGGGTTTCCCCTCACTAATATCCTTTTAAAACATATCTTTTGCAAATCAAAATCCTGCAATCAAAACTGGTTAAAAACTGTAAAGAATTTTATGTAAACATACATATCAAGTAACAAATGGGTTATCCATCCGAACACTATAGTTTTGTTTGGCTTACAACAAACCTTTGGCTGACTCGGACCTACCAGACAGACATAATAAAAATGGCCTAACATCTGTTAGATAAGTTTTCTAGACGGTCTGTCCCTAACTTACTCTCTCCTAGGGTCCACTGATCCTAATGGTTTTGCGGGCTCACCAATAACCTATACTATGCAAATATATTCCTTTCTATGTGTACCATAATTTTAGTCTTACCTATGACAAAGCCCTACACACTAGAATTTTGGACTAAATTAGCTAGGGGCTAATAGGTAATGTATAAGGCGCGACCCTATACTAGTCCCATCTGGTATTCTAATATCTAATTCATTTTACTTAAATTTTCCTTGAAAACCTTTTCTTCACAAATTGATTTAAAACCTTAAAATCAAACTTAAATAAGGAAAATATATACTTTATGCTTTACTTAAAATCACCTTGCCACGCTATATATACTTTATCAAATCTTTGTTGATGAAAACATTTAGACCTCTGAAAGTATACCTTTCGATCCCATTGAAAGTATCCCTTTCGCAACCAAATAAACTCTTTCTTTAATCTAGGCCGAAAAGCCAAAAACTTCCTTTTGAAACCATTTACATAAACCTTTCGAAACCATTGAAATACCTTTTCCTTCGAAAGCTAAAAACCTTAGACATCCTATCTTTAAAACCTTTAAACATAGCCTTTCGAAACCATTGGAAAAACCTTTCCTTTAAACCTTTGAAA
Source organism: Allium fistulosum (assembly GCA_030737815.1). NCBI lineage: Eukaryota > Viridiplantae > Streptophyta > Magnoliopsida > Asparagales > Amaryllidaceae > Allium > Allium fistulosum. The sequence continues at coordinate 1,184,657,818 of CM060903.1, forward strand.
CCACTGGGAACCTCCCCTTAGAAACCCACCGTAAAAACCTTTTGAAAGCATCAAAACCTTAAACCCTTCGAAAGCATTTGGGTTCAATTTTAAAACATGAGGAAACACCTTTCGAAACCATTTAAAACCATCTCTTTCGAAACTTTTGGGTTAATCTTTAAAAATCTCTAAGGGTCACAAACAACAAGGACGAAATCAACTCTTTCGAGATCCAAAACCTAAGTAAAGAAGTGATGGTGTCAAAACCATCTTCCGAAAGCATTGGAGAAGCGGTAGGGTTTTTATAAAACAAAATCAACACTTTCGAAGGCTTGCTTTGAAAGGTAAAAAGCGGCAGCAAAGGCTTCAACCTAGTCGAAAGTGGTTATTTAAAAACAAAGGTGCAACCTCTTAAAACCATTTCTTTAAACCATTTGACCCAGTCGGAAGCCAACCAAGTCGAAAGCAATATAGTCGAAAGCAAAGTAGGCGCATTTTCAATTAAAAGCAAAGTAACGCTTCGACCTCCTTCGGAACCCCTGGTTTCGACCTGGTTCCTTCCGCTTTTGTCCAATTCACTATGTACTAGGTTAATGATACTATGTGCATTGGTTTCGATGGCATAGAGGGAACTACTAAGTCGAAAGCTACCCAATCGAAAGCAGGGTGCCGAAAGTGGCGAAACATGCATTTGGCAGCAAAACTGGTTTTTAACCTTTTTAAGTAATCTTTTTAACTAACCTGCCTTGTTTGTCAAAATCTTATTGGTTGCTAATTTTTCTTTTCTAAAAGCACTGCTATAATTTAAGAATTAATTAATTTAAATCATTTACTAAAATACCCCTTCTCCTTTTTATAAATATATAAAACATTTAAGTCCCATACCTTAAATAATTTTATATATTCATCAAAAAACTTTGGTAAATTCTACGAAAATTCCAGAAAATCCTTTCTAATATGTTTTCTACATATATAAATTTGACCCAAATTATTTATAGTTTAACTGAAAATTATTTATAACCCAATAAATTATTTTCTTCACTAGAAAATTAATATAAAATCCACATTACTTCAGAAAATTATGAAAATTGAAACCCATCTTTAAAATATCATTTCTGATCTATATCTAAAATCGCAAGGTATTTCGATGTCATTAAATAGGGTTTTTACATCAAAACATATCATAAAATATATATGTATAAGCATAAATCATCAACAAGCATATATAAACATTTTGTCCTTCAAAATCATGGCTAAACTACGCAAGATAAATCCGGATTCCCTTAAAACCAAAAATATTTAAGAAATAAGAGATGCAGTCATTATTCACCTTAGCTTTGTGATTTAGGATGTGAGATTTGATCTTGATTAAGTGATTTGATTCTTCCTCTTTGCTAATGGTGGTCGGCCTTAGACGTATAATTTTTGCTTGTGAATGTATGAACGAACATATGAAAGTAAATTCCTAAGAGTTTATGGTATTAGAATGCTCTATTTCCTATTTTACCCCTCCTCTATTTGCCTTAACACTTCATTCTTTAGTTTATATTTTTATTCATTAACATGGCACAACTACCCATTAAATAAATCACAAATCTCAATCCATTAATCAACCTACATTATGTAATTTAATTTAGCTAATTAAATTCCCTAAATAATGTTACTAAAAATATGGGGTGTTATAGACTCCCCTCCTTAAAGAATTTCATCCTCGAAATTACGATAAGGTAAACATCAAAACAATCAAAGGAAAAACATACCATCTAACAAATCAGGATAAGCGTCTCTAATCCTTCTCTCATTCTTCCAAGTACAGTCTCTATCATCATCACTCCACTGGACCTTCACTAATCTGACTGTCTTGTTCCTCAACTTCTTCTTATCTCTCGCGACTATCCGGACAGGATTCCTAACTATAGTCAAGTCTGGTTCCACTACTAAATCCTCTAGCACAGTTGGTGCTATAGTAGTGTTTGGATCCCTAACACACTTCCACAAATGAGATACATGGAAAACATCGTAGACTCCAGCCAAACTACTCGATAACTCTACTCTGTACGCGAGTTTCCCAATCCTCTCTAAAATAGGAAACGGTCCTACGAATCTCGGTGCTAACTTACCTGTCTTCCCGAACCTGATAAAACCTTTCACCGGCGGTAATTTGACAAAAACTTAATCTCCAACAGAGAACTCAAAATCTTTCCATCTTCTATCTGCATAGCTCTTCTGCCTAGACCGAGCTTCCTTCATTCTCGTCCTTATCAACTCAATCTTCTCTACAGCTTCTCTTACCAAATCGGGACCAAGGACCAATCTGTCTTCGATCTCTAACCAACATGTGGGAGATTTGCATGGTCTTCCATACAAAGCTTCAAACGGTGCCATCCCTATACTAGTCTGATAACTATCGTTATACAAAAACTCGACTAGGTGTGTATGGTCTTCCCATAATCCCTTGAAGTCTAATACACAAGCTCTTAACAAGTCTTCCAAAATCTTGTTAACTCTTTCCGTTTGCCCATCTGTCTGTGGATGATAAGCGGTACTCATCTTGAGCTTGGTTCCTAAACTCTCCTGTAGACTCTTCCAGAACTCGCTAGTGAATAAGAAATCTCTATCACTAACAATACTACTAGGAATTCCGTGCAGTCTAACCACATTCTTCATAAATAACTTGGCCAATACAGGTGCCATCCTATTTGACTTAACGGGAATGAAATAGGCACTATTGGTCAATCTTTCCACTATGACCATATACTTTCATTTCCTCTATTAGACCTCGGCAACCCGTCTATGAAATCCATAGAAATAGAATCCTACTTTCATACCGGAATATCCAATGGCTGAAGCAACCCACTTGGCTTTTGATGCTCGACTTTCACCTACTGACAGTTCAAACACTGTTTCACCCATAAGCCTACATCCCTCTTCATTCCTTCCCAGAAGAAACTTCTCTTCATATCCTGATACATCTTCGTTCCTCCTGGATCAATACTTCGAATGATGGCACTCCTCCAAAACTTCCTTCTTTATGTCTCCCACGTCTGGAACACATAATCTACCCTTTTTTCTTAACCACCCACTTTGGTCAAGACTGAAATCCTTCAAGTCATCGCCCTCCATTCCATCCCTTAACTTCCTGATCCTTTTAGCTAACTCTGGATCCTCTTCCCGTTTAGAGGCAATCTTCTCAATCAATACCGATCAGACTTCTAAACAAGATAATATAGCAGATTCTCCACTAGACCCAGCCTCGGATCTCCACTGCACTCTGCAAGTCGACAACGCTTCCAAGTCTTTCCATTCTGCTATCATAGCCAACATTGCATTTTGATGCTTCCTACTATGCGCATCTGCAACCTTGTTTCCTTTCCTTGGTGTGTACTCAATTCCAAAAGCATAAGTAGCAATAAAATATAACCATCTCTACTGTCCCATGTTTAGCTTCCTCTGAGAGAACAAGTACTTCAACGACTTATGATCCTTATAAAGCTCAAACCTCTCTCCCTAAAGGTAAAGTCTCCACACCTTCGAAGCAAAAATAACTACAGCTAACTCCAAGTCATGAATCGGGTATCTATTCCCATGCGGTCCAATCTATCTAGAATTATAGGAAATCACTTTACCTCTCTGTATTAACACTGCTCCTAATCTAGTTCCACCCACATCTGTATAAACTACCAAGTCTTGATTCCCCTCTGGAACAACTAATACAGATGCATGGGTCAATAAGTGTTTCAAGCTCTGGAATGCTTCCTCACACTTATCGGTCCGAACAAACTACACATCTTTTCATGTTAGCTTAGTCATCGGCGCTGCTATCCGCGAAAAATCCTTTATAAACCTCCGATAATATCCAGCCAATCCAAGAAAACTTCTTATCTCAATCACTGTTTCTTGTCTTTTCCAACTATTCACTACTTCGATCTTAGTTAGATCTACTGCCAATCCTCTTTCTGAAACTACATGACCAAAAAACTTCACCTCCTTCTTCCAGAAATGACACTTCGAAAACTTCGCCTTCAGTTGATGTTCTCTCAAAGTCCCAAGAACCAATCTAAGCTGAACTTCATACTCTTTCTCATCCGTAGAGTATATCAAAATATCATCTATGAACACCAACGCGAACCTATCCAAGTGCTCTCTGAAAATTTGGTTCATCAAGTCTACAAAGAATGTCAGCGCATTAGTTAGTCCGAATGGCATAACTAACCATTCGTACAATCAATATCTGGTCCTAAACACCGTCAAAGGTATACTATCTTCTGCTACTCTAAGCTGATGGAAACCTATAGCCAAATCTAACTAAGAGAATATCTTGGCTCCACTTAACTGATCGAACAAATCATCAATTCTATGCAACGTATATCGATTCTTTATTATCTTCTCATTCAGCTTACGATAATCGATACATAACCTTAACGATCCGTCCGGCTTCTTAGCAAACACTGCGGTTGCTCCCTAAGGTAAACTACTAGATCTGATAAAATTCTTCCGTTCCAAATCCACCAACCACACCTTCAGCTCTCTCATCTCTGTAGGTATCATCCTACTTGGTGGCCTACTAACTGGTTCTGCCCCAGGCACCAAATCTATTCGAAACTCAATAGCTCGTTTCGGTAGCCATCATATACCGCTTTGAAAACATCCGCGAATTCTCTAACCAGGAAAACTCGATTCAACTCGTCTTCTAACTCCATAACACCCAACAAAGCATTCGGCTCACAACTAGGGCTTTCTACGATATATACAATTTGATCACTACAATTAGGGTGTCTAAGTGATATTTTCCTATCGTGGCAAAATATCCTAGCATCATACTTACTTAACCAATCCATGCCCAATATAATTCCGAACCCTACAAAGTCAAATATATGCAAACTGCAAACAGAGGTGTAACCTAGCAAGTCAAACTCTAAGTGGTCACACTTCATCCCAAGTGTTGCATACCCTCCTATCGAATTTGCAACTCTTAAGGAAGTAACTAAATATGTGGGTTTTAGGTTAAGCTTATCCACCAAACATCGAGATATAAAAGAATGTGGTGCACTAATATCAAACAAAACGCTAACAGACTTACCATGGATCGGAAGCGTACCTCCCAATACTGAATTCCCTTTCTCCTGTGTCGTTGGCCTCGGGGTAGCTGGTTCGAATGCAAATACTTTTCCTCTCCCTTCCTTTGTTGGTTCCTTGCATTGGTTCTTATAGTGGCCAATCTGATTGCAATTGAAGTACTTGATGTTCTTCTTCTCGATCACTTCCTTTGCCTTTCCTATGTGGCATTCATTAGCAAAGTTCCCCTTCTTGTCACAATTATAAAAGACCACTTCAGGCTTTCCTTTCTTCGCAGCTCCACCTTTTTTAGCACCCTTCTTATGAAAGAATTTTCTCTTCTGACTCTGCCACACCTGGACTTCCTTTTCCTTAATCTTCTCCAACAAATCAAGCATTTCCTCATTCCTCAAAGCCATCTCCACTATAACATCACAAGGGTCTCTAATATGAGGTAACATAGCCCTTGCCAACTCAGGCTTCAACCTCTGATGAACTTCTCATTTCTCTTCACCACATATCAACAGTGGCATATCCATATCTAGCCAACTCCTCGAATCTTCTAGCATACTCCAACACAGTCATATCTCCTTGTTCCAGCTCGGCAAACTTTATAATCAGGGAAGACTTGGCCATAGCTGACATGAATCTCTCTTCGAACCTCCTCCTGAACTCAGCCCATGTCATCGTCTCTTCATTCACTGCTACAGTCACATTATTCCACCAAAATAAAGCTGCTCCTTGAAGTTGCCTTGATGCCAACCTCCTCTTCTGCTCATCGTTGAGCCCTAAGTCTGCAAATATTCTCTCACAATGCAACAATCAGTTCTCCACCTCAATAACATCTTCAGTTCCAATAAATGGCTTCCCTCTAAGCCTGACATAGTCTCTACTCAGAACAACATAATTATTGACTATCGGAGCTTCCTGAAATCCTCCTCCCATTACTCCAGCAGCAACACCCGCGTGCATCATATTTATGAAAAACTGATACATAGCTTCCCTCCAACCTGTGGGACTCCAGTACCCATACTACCAGCTTGTGCCTGACCTTGGTTCCTTCTCGTATTCGGCTGGCATTACCATTTTTTGTTGTGCTCCCCCAAGATTTACTCTTCTCGAATCCATATCTGTATTCAGACCTCGTGAGATACAGAAGAATAACCTAATAAAGTTAGGAGACTAGAGATATAGCGTATACTTATATATAGCAAATACAAGTACGTTACTATAGCGTTATCCTATACCCCTTCTTTTCTCTAATTCCTAAGGATTGGGTTTTTCAAAAATCATTTTTTTAGTTAAAGTTTTTGATAAACTGTGCTCCGATACCAAGTTGTAACATCCCATATCTGGAGGCCCAAAGCTAAGCACTACAGATGCTGCAGTCATCTATAGTATTAACTTTTGGTGACCAAATACGGTGATGTTAATGGTATTCATAATATCAGCATCACATGAATATGAAACAAAATCACAGATTTCAAAAACATCTTTTCACATTACATTTTCAAAACATGTTCCATATTCAAATTACATAATCACATCGCTTTCGCAGGTTCAAATAAAATATATTTATTACATAAATACGCTAAGAGCGACATATGATTATGCCCCCTTGGTTGACCAGAGTACTAAATAGTCATAACTGACTTATTACAAACACAATGAAAATACATCAAAATGAAATAAACTGAAACTCCTAAATAACTATCCATTAGCCACCTGCTCATCTCCGGAAGCTTTATTCGGAAACCTACTAAAACCTGTAAATCCTCAACCCTCAGCCTACTCAAATCAATTTTGAGCACACGAGAGTTTAAGAGGAAAAACATAAACTTTGAGTCAGAGATAAAGCCTGGTGTGAATAATACTATACATCTCAGATATACGATATTAAGTGAGACCACGCCGCTTAGCGGAACGGGTTTCCCCTCACTAATATCCTTTTAAAACATATCTTTTGCAAATCAAAATCCTGCAATCAAAACTGGTTAAAAACTGTAAAGCATTTTATGTAAACATACATATCAGGTAACAAATGGATTATCCATCTGAACACTATAGTTTTGTTTGGCTTACTACTAACCTTTCGCTGACTTGGTCCTACCAGATAGATATAATAAAAATGGCCTAACATCTGTTAGACAAGTCTTCTAGATGGTATGTCCCTAACTTACTCTCTCCCAGGGTCCACTGATCCTAATGGTTTTGCGGGCTCACCAATAACCTACACTGCGTAAATATATTCCTTTTCATGTGTACCATAATTTTAGTCTTACCTGTGACAAAACCCTACACAATAGAATTTCGGACTAAATTAGCTAGGTGCTAACAGCTAATGTATAGGACGCGACATTATACTAGTCCCATATGGTATTCTAATATCTGAGTCATTTTACTTAAATTTTCCTTGAAAACCTTTTCTTCTCAAATTGATTTAAAACCTTTAAATCAAACTTAAACATGGAAAATATATACTCTATGTTTTACTCGGAATCACCTTGGCATGCTATATATACTTTACCCAAATCTTTGTTAATGAAAACATTTAAACCACTGAAAGTACCCATTTCGATCTCATTGAAAGTATCTCTTTAGTAACCAAATAAACCCTTTCTTTCATCTAGGCCGAAAGGCCAAAACCTTCCTTTCGAAACCATTTACATAAACCTTTCAAAACCATTAAAATACCATTTCCTTCGAAAGCTAAAAACCTTAGACATCCTATCTTTAAAACCTTTAAGCATAGCCTTTCGAAATCATTGGAAAAACCTTTCCTTTAAACCTTTCAGAACCATTGGTTAAACCTTTCGAAACCATTGGGGAACCACCCCTTAGAAATCCTACTTAAAAACCTATCAAAAGCATCAAAACTTAAATCTTTCAAATGCATTTGGGTTCAATTTTAAAACATATGGAAACACTTTTTGAAACCATTTAAAACCATCTCTTTCGAAACCTTTGAGTTAATCTTTAAAAATCTCTAAGGATTACAAACAACAAGGTTGAAAGAAACTCTTTTGAAAGCCAAAACCGAAGTAAAGAAGTGATGGTGTCAAAACCATCTTCTGACAGCATTGGAGAAGCGGTAGGGTTTTTATAAAACAAAATCAACACTTTCGAAGGCATTGCTTCGAAAGGTAGAAAGCGGCAGCTAAGGCTTCGACCTAGTCGAAAGCGGTTATTTAAAAACAAAGGCGCAACCTCTTCATTTCTTTAAACCATTTGACCCGGTCGGAAACCAACCAAGTCAAAAGCAATATAGTCGAAAGCAAAGCAGGTGCATTTTCAATTTAAAGCAAAGTAACGCTTCGATCTCCTTCGGAACCCTTGGTTTTGACCCAGTTCCTTTCGCTTTTGTCCAATTCACTATGTACTAGGTTAATGATACTATGTGAATTGGTTTTGATGGCAAAGAGGCAGAACTACTAAGTCAAAAGCTACCCAATTGGAAGCAGGGTGCCGAAAGTGGCGAAACATGCATTTGGCATGAAAAACTGGTTTTTAACCTTTTTAAGTAATCTTTTTAACCAACCTGCCTTGTTTGTCAAAATCTTATTGGTTGCTAATTTTTCTTTTCTAAAAGCACTGCCATAATTTCAGAATTAATTAATTTAAATCATTTACAAAATACCCCTTCTCCTTTTTATAAATATATAAAACATTTCAGTCCCATACCTTAAATAATTTTATATATTCATCACAACACTTTGGAAAATTCTACAAAAATTCCATAAAATTCTTTTTAATATGTTTTCTAACATATATAAATTTTAGACCCAAATTATTTATAATTTAACCATAAATTATTAATAACCCAATAAATCATTTTCTTCACTAGAAAATTAATATAAAATCCACATTACTTCAGAAAATTATGAAAATTGAAACCAATCTCTAAAATATAATTTTTGATCTATATCTAAAATCACAAGGTATTTAGATGTCATTAAATAGGGTTTTCACATCAAAACATATCATAAAATCTATATGAATAAGCATAAATCATCAACAAGCATATGTAAACTTTTTGTCCTTCAAAATCATGGCTAAACTATGTAAGATAAATTCAAATTCCCTTAAAATCAAAAACATTTAAGAAATAAGAGATGTAGTCATTATTCACCTTAGCTTTGTGATTTAGGATGTGAGATTTGATCTTGATTAAGTGATTTAATTCTTCCTCTTTGCTAATGGTTGTCAGCCTTAGACTTATAGTTTTTGCTTGTGAATGTATGAATGAACGTATGGAAGTAAATTCCTAAGATTTTAGGGTATTAGAATGCTCTATTTCTTATTTTACCCCTCCTATATTTGCCTTAACACTTCATTCTTTAGTTCATTTGTTTATTCATTAACATGGCACGGCTACCCCTTAATTAAATCACAAATCTCAATCCATTAATCAACCTACATTATTTAATTTAATTTAGCTAATTAAATTCCCTAAATAATGTTACTTAAAATATGGGGTGTTACAATCATGGAGATTATACACAAGTTTTCTTGCACAATTTCAATCAGAATTTGAAAAAGGCTGATTTCTGAATTAAACTGTTTTATCCAAATCTCTTCTAGTAGAATGTATTTTCTATAATAAGTTTATATACATATTTTATTATTATTTTGATAATTTTCGTTTTATATTGAGATGGGACAATATTCCAAATTACTCCTATTTATACTTATGTATAAAGAGATTTGCAAAGGCTTTCCACAATACACACACACACAAGCTTACTAAACAATGCCTAAATATATTTATGAATGTAAAAGTTTAACAAACTCCATTTTCTCATATAAATATTAGCTTATAAACTAATATATAGTTTTAAGAAGGTCTTTTTTCAAAGCTTAATACTTTTATAAAATTGCACGACATCGATCGAATAAGGAATTGATTTAAACAGATTAATAAAACGAGTGATATGGAACTCTCACGTTTATTTTTTCCGATTAATTCCCAGACTTGTTCAATCGAGCCATTTGTACACACAAGTGGAGTTTACTATTGTATAATAAATGTTTGGATAAACCCATATGGTATGGGACACATGGTTATTATCTATTTGGTTGCTATAAGAAAGTATTTAACAGTTTTATTGATGAGTTTATGAATTGCCTTCAATGTTTATAGGACTTGTTTCTATCTTGGAGTTTATAGGTCACGTATCTATCTTGATGTTTATAAGAATTGTTCCTATCTTGATATTTATTGGTCTCGTACCTATCTTGATGTTTATAGGTCTCGTACATATCTTGATGTTTATAGACATATACGTCTATCTTGGAGTTACATGCATGTTGGTGAAGTTATTAACTAATCTTGGAGTCTGGCGCCTTTTTCCCCATTTATGAGATTTCTAGGTTTCTATTTTTAATTATGGATTTGATGTTATTTATGTTATCACTAAATAGTTTCTGGATTTTGCTTATAGTAGCTATCTTGAGTTTTGATATTTTGTGCTTTCATTCTTGAAGTTTTGAAGTATGCTTGATATTTATTGATACATGACTTGATGACTATATTTGAGATATAGTTCATTTTATCTATCATTCATCTTTCTAACTCATTTATTTTAGCCTAGACTGTCCTGCTTATTATTTTATAATACTCAAATCAGACCGAGATGTTTCAGGTCCTTCAGCTTGATGCTTTTAGAGCAGACTTCCTATCAGTTAGCTAGATATTTACTTTTGTCATTGCTTTGTATATATTGATGTTATGATGTATCTTATGTTGAGCCAGACCCTTTTTATGTACATATTCGTATTTTTGGAATGTAGTACTATTGTATTATGTAGTCTACTACATGTATCTATTTGTGTTTGTTCAGACTTGTACTTATTTGCACTCTGCTATGTTTGATATGTGATTTTTTGATTTGTATTTATCATAGGTTATTCTGGATTATTATTTTAACCACCATAGTTTTGTTTAAGCCCATATCGCATACGTCGATTCCATTACTGATAGAAAAAAATATATATAGCATATCAATTGACATATCGATGCTCGCTCAAAATAAAATTCATGGATGGTCGCTCCTAACTAGCCATATTCTCTACACTAGCAAATGCTATTACTCTGTAATACCCTTTGTTAGTGTGGGTCTTGGGGTGGGGCATCATAGCTTGGTATTAGAGCCATGTTTAGAACAAAATATGATATTACATACATAAATCTTGGCCTAGGTGGGTCTTAGAGACCGTCCATTAGAGTTTATTGGGGGTAGATAGTAGGAATCATTCCCTTTAGAATAAGAGGGTGTCTTTTGGGATTCTAGGGATGTTTCCCTTCATTTTCACTCTTTTATGTTCCTAATACCGAATCATGTGATTCCTAAGCAATCTTTGATCCAATCGTATCCATTTCGGAAGTGTAGTTGGCTGGCGTCCTAGTCACTTGTTCTAGTATTGGGCAATCTTACGAGCTCAGTTGAGATGTAGTATTTTGTGCATCCTGCAAATCATGAAGTTTGTGGTCAATCCTCTTTTTTATCATAGTCGTTCAGCGAAAGCAGATGGATGGTTTCCCTAGGCATATTATCCTGTAAATTTAAGATTTATATGATTGGTTGATTTAATGTACGTTTGCATAAGATTCCTAGTGATAATTCTAATTTAATTAAGAAATATTCCTTGATAATTAGAATCTGAATTGAAGATTAATAATTGAATCTTGTGGTATCTTCGTATTGGAAATCCCGCAATAGAAATTGAATTTCTTGAGTATACAAATAACAAGGATCAAATCTTGTAGTTATAAATGTTAATCAATTAGAGATAAATTTGATTAAGAATCGTTTTAATGAAATCATCGCCTAATTAGGAAACACCATCCTATGAAGTTTTCTATAAGGTGGTTAGTAGTGATGATTATAAACTTATTATTGTATGTAAAAATTGGTGTATGTAAAGATATAAGTATTCTTCATTTTAAAAGAGGATTTTTGAAATATACATTTTTATGAGTGTTAAATTGCCCGTTGGGTGCTTTAAGGATTCTGGTTAAGAACGTCTGGCTAATGTGCTTGATAGGAATTCCTAAACATTCAAACAAGACAATCAAACATACACTTTTATCAAAATAAGTGTTTTGGAAAATCATATTTTTAGAAATATGTTAATTCAAAAAGGAATAAAAACATTTTGAAACTAATGTGGTTTAAAATAAAATGATATTTGGATATGCATACAAAAGGTTATAAGTATAAATATATATTAAGGTTTTGGAAATATAAGGATATTTCTATAATATATATAAAGAATAGAAATATCAATAAAGATAAATAATATTTAGATATCATTTTTTATAGGAAAGAGTATATTTTTGAATTTCTAAATTATAACCTTATAAGGAAATGTTTTGAGAGCCTTAGTTCTATGATATGGGGAAGTACTAATAATCGACTTAGAGTTACCAATTGGTTTAAGTGTTCTCGAGTAACGCTTTATCGAATATAGTATAACTCATTGAATAGAGTGTTTGAGTGGAACTTACTAGCTCATTAGTGAATACTCGAATTTCACTGAGTAGTATGGGATGCCTTGGTTAAATTCTTATAATTGATATTAGGAAGTAAGTAACACTTTAGGATTGTATTCTCTTTTGGCGTTCGGTGGAACCGATAGATCCTTAATGGAATATAGTTTAGGTTTTCCAATGTTATCCGTAACAAGTGAGATTTACTAGCTTCAAGTAAATACTTGAATTTCACCAAGCAATATGGGACATTTTGGTTAAATTCTAGTGATTACTGAAAGTGTTAGTATTTGGCACTTTAAAGTATGTTTCCTTTTGGTGTTCGGTCGAAGGCCAATAGATCCTTAAGAGGTATGCTTTGGATAGGCTTTGAAAGTCTATTATGATCTAAGTATAAACACATAAGTGTAAATCCTTAAATAGCTAAATCAGTAAAAGCTAAAGGGAAGCCTGATTCTTTTATTTAAAATCAATTGGAAATAAATTCTGAATGTTTAAGCTTAGGTTAAATGATATGTGAGTTAAGATGCCATTTCTAATTGTATTTGAAATAATAATTTATGGAAATGACTTTATGGATTTATTTATCTCTTGGATATTAATTAAAATATTAAGAGGAAATTGAATACACTCCTAAGAAGAGGTTAGTGAATTGAATCCGTAGGATATATATATATATATATATATATATCTGTGTGTGTGTGTTTTGTATGTGTGTGTCTATATATATATTGATTCAACCTTAAATTAGGTAGTGTCTAAAGTTTCAAACTTGCACTAAGGAAAGAATTTATTTCAAAAATAATAATGATCTAGGATTTGGAAATATTTTTGGGAATTTAAAAAGATGAGAAATTGTAAATGATTTTCGGATGGGAAAACGAATTTTTGGAGACTTGGTTATTATAATAATTTCTTGGGAAACTAATTCCTTTATTTTATCAACAAAGAAAAATGGAAAATTTTAATTGGTAAATTCTTGAATAGGATAAGATCTAATTGGAGATCATATTGATTTATATACATGTTATGCAATAAAGGTGAAGTGCCTAGGAAAAAGACAATGGTTGAACTTTAAGGACTTTATTCACAAAAACCTCTTTTGAAAAATCTTCAAGTCTTCAAAACTTAACACTAAGTTTGGAAATAACTAGAGGAAGTTTCTTTGTTTGGGAAATAAATATTTAGGAAAGAAAAATAATTGGGATTTCTTTGGTAAAAAGTAATCTTCATTTTCAAAATGAAATTTGTAGTGTAAAACCATAAAGGAAACTTAATTAAATAACATGAATACTTTAGAAGGGGAAAATGTTTTAAAGGACAAATTATCCTAATATTTTAAGCATAAGGACAGAAGCCTCTTTTTTTATACAAGGCATGCCAAAAGCCCATCGTTCAAGCATGCTACCCATCACTAAATTTTTAGGGCATCCATCGGAAGCCTAGTTCTCTTTCTCAAATCCATCTACCGATCTCCGCTCCTCAACTTCTGCTGCACTTCTCCAACTCCCGATCTCCACTACGCTTTCCTCCTCTTCTCCCACTCACCTCGCCCTACCAACTTTCTGTTAAACTCCCTCATCCGTGCCTTCTCTAAATCTTTCAACACCCACTTCGCCATTATCCTTTTCCTCATTTGCCATTATACTTCTCTAAACTCTTTCTTCATCGACTACGCAATGGATTGATATACAAGGAAACGTTTTTCAGTAAATCTACATTATGGAAGGACAATTGAACTTTTAGTAAGTTTCTGTTGAGAAGACTAACCTTAAAGATGTAATCTCTTATGTAGGAAATTGGGAATTAATCCAATGGAAACACTATTATTTTGCTACATAATCACAACTAGATCAATACGTACGTAATCTCAAAGTTCTCTAGTATATTATTTTCCTGCACGCATATATAGCTAAAATTTAATTTTACATGATATTAACCAAGATAAAAATTTACTGACATTTGGGAAACATTATGAATAAATACAAAAGTACACAGGTCACGATACACATGTTGGTAAGAGAGGTGGAAGCACTAAGTTAATGCCTAATAGAAACGTGTATTTTATGTACTTACTAACTCAATGAACACCTTGCTTTCCTCCTCTAATGCCTATAGGAGTACTAGTATTTTTTCCATTTATTAGTTAATTCAAAGGAGTTTCTATAAAAACTTTTTTCAAATTAGCTAATCAATAGATATCAAAAGAAACTAGTGTGGTTTTATAGTGCTCACTTCCTTTATAATGCAAAATTGATACCTAGTTGCTATTTGTTTAGAGTTGATGCTTACTTACCTTATAAATTATTTTGACTGTTATTTATAACAAAACCGATACATATACATATATATATATATATATGTGCAAAATTGATACCTAGTTTCTGTTTAATATAAGTTGGTGCTCCGTAAATTTAATTATTTAGTTGGTCATCATGTAGGACAAAAGTGATACCAAAATAGTGCAAAACTGATACTTGGTAGTTGTATGATTGGAAACCATGCTAGGTTATTTTATAAATTATTTTGGTTGTTATTTATAACAAAACTGATACCTATATATATGCAAAACTGTTACTTAATTTCTGTTTTATAAAAGTTGATACTTTGTAATTTTAATTATTTATTTGACTGTCATGTATGACAAAAGTGATACCAAAATAATGCAAAACTGATACCTAGTAGCTATTTATTTGGAGTTGACGCTTACTTACTTTATAATTTATTTTGACTTTATTTATATCAAAACCGATTCCTATATATATGAAAAAATGATACTAGTTTCCGTTTAATATAAGTTGATGCTCTGTAATTTTAATTATTCATTTGACTATCATGTATGACGAAAGTGATACCAAAATAATGCAAAACTGATACTTAGTAGCCATTTTTTGGAGTTGATGCCTAGTTATTTTATAAATTATTTTGACTGTAATTTATATCAAAAATGATATCAAAATATATGCAAAAACGATACCTAACATTGATACTAAAACAGTTAATTATTTTACTTCAAAGCATATGATCTGTTTGCACCATTATCTCTTAAATACAATGTAATATATTTGTTACATGCCTATTACAACAAGTGATGCAAACTGGTACTAATAGTATATTTTGCTTTAGATAGGGATGATTGCAGTATATATGTCATAATATTCATCAAATCATTGAACAGAAGCCAAATACCGATCAAAATAAAACCTAAACAAATGTTGCAAATAAGAGCAAGAATTGTGTATGACATATTGACGGACAATGATCACTGCTAGAATTTAGCCAAGTTCATGTCAACACTGAAAGAAAAAGAAAATATATAGAAGTGAATTTGTTGTAAAAACTATTGTGATGTTCAGTTCAACTAATATACATTTGAGATGTTGTGTTCGAACTAGTTGAATTTAGCTTTGTTTTAATGTGGATATAAACATGTAACATCCCCTATCTTGAGGTCCGAACCTAAGCGCTATAGATGTTGCAGTCATCCATAGTATTAACTTCCGGTGACAAAATACAGTAATGTTAATGGTATACATAATATCAAAAGCACATGAATATGAAATAAAATCACAGATTTCAAAAACAACTTTTCTGATTACATTTCAAATCCATATTTCATATTCAGTTACATAATCCCAAAATGAATCCCAGGTTTTGATCAAGTATAATTATTACAAATTACGCTAAGAGCGACATATGAAGATGTCTTCTTGGATGATTAGAGTACTAGATATACATATCAGTCATAAATACATCATAGCAGAAATAAAACTAAATTGCTCCTACATAGCTGACTTTGCCTCCTACATGTCTTCGGAAGCTTATTCGTCCAACCAACTAAACCCAAAAAACCTTAACCCTCAATCTACTCAAATTAAATTTTGAGCACCCGAGAGTTTAAGGGGAAAACATAAACTTCGAGTTAGGCATAAAGCCTGGTGTGAATAATACTATTACATCTCGATTTACTGATATTAAGTGAGACCACGCTGCTTAGCGGAAAGGATTTTCCCTCACTAATATCCTTTTAAAAGCATATCTTTTGCAAATTAGAATCCTGCAATCAAACTGATTATAACCATAATAACAAATACATATATGCATAAAAATCAGGAAATCAATGGACCATCCATCCACACTATATTTTTACCTGGCTAACAATTAACCATTGACTGACTTGGACCTACCAGACATAATCAAGAATCCAGCTTCTGTTAGACACAATACAGGGCAGACTACCCTTAACTTTCTTTTTCCCAGGGTCAACCGAACCTAATGGTTTTACGGGCTCACTAATAACCTATCTTTACTTTGTATATTCTCTTCTGTGTGTAACCTTTTTTTAGTCCCACCTGTGACAAGCCCTACACACTAGAATTTTGGACTTATTTTAGCTAGCGGCTAATAGCTAAAGTATAGGGCGCAACCCTACACCAGTCCTTTCTGGCCTCCTAATATCTGAGTCATAAACTTAGGGTTAACTACCCTATTCATGTTTCATTTCCTGTCTTAGGCTTAACTACCCTGTTAAAATTTCATTTCCTTGTAAGTAATTTTTACAAATGATTTACCCCTAAAATCATACCTTTATAAAATAAGGAAATCATATACTTTGCTTTACTCAAAATACTTATACCATGATATATGCTTTACACCAAACAATGTTGATGAAACCTATTAATGGGATTATCTGTCCCTTCAAAGTAAGTTAAAACCCTTTTTAACTTAAAAGATTTTAGGTCATGAAGCCAAGGTAAAACCTTCGAAACCCTTGTTTAAAAACTTTAAACAATGCCTTTCGAAATCATTGAAAACAACCCTTTCGAAAGCTTTACTAAAACCTTAAACATCCTTTCTTAAAACCATTTAAACTTGTCTTTCGAAAGCATTGGAAACCCTCGATTCAAATACTCAAAATAAACCTTTCGAAAAAATAAGGGATCTCCCCTTTGAAACACATATATATACCTTTCGAAAGCATTGGGTTCAAGTAAAGAATCGTGGAAACATTGCTTCAAAACCTTTAATAATTATTCCTTTTGAAACCATTAGGTTTAACTTTTAATATAAGTAAGGTTCATAAAGAACTAGGGCGAAAGCATTACTTTCGAAAGCATTTATCCTAAGTAAAAGAAAGAGGGTAGTTTCGAAACCAACCCTTTCGAAACCATTTAAAAGTGGCTATTTGACTCTTTGGAAAAAATTGAGAATGCGGCTTCAAAGAAAAAGGAAAAAGCACCCTTTTGAATGCATTGATATGAAGGTAAGAATGCGACAGCTAGGTTTTGAATAAGTTTGAAAGTGGCTATCCCTTCGAAGGATTCCTTTTTAATCATAAGTAAGTGGCAACTCATTCAAAATCTCCTTTATATAAACAAAGGCAAGTTGATTAAGTCGAAAGCTAACTCCAACCCCTTCGAAAGCATCATTTATAAAAAAAGTAGTTCAAAGTTAATAATAATAGCTTCTACCCCTTCGAAAGCAAGTTTTTGACACTGTACCTTGTGCCGTTCTCCAAGACACTACGTTTCATTTGCTTGGTACCATAAGCTTTGGTTTCGAATGGGTTAGCGAAGGTATGGTGTAGAAAGCTAGTATATGGAAGTGGCGAAGTAGTAATTCCAAGCAAAACTGATTTTAGCTTTTAAAAGTAATTTCTTGTCACATAACTTGCCCTATTTGTCAAAACATAATTCGTTGCCATTTCTTTATAAAAATCTTTTTCTAAAAGTGATGCCGAACTCAGAATTATTAATTAATAACGTTTAACAAATAAGCCCTTCTCCTTGATAAAACATATAAAACATTTAAGTCCCTTAGCTTAAATAATTTTATTATCATAGTAAAATACTTAGAAAAATTCCCCAAACATTGCCACAATTGACTTCTAATATGTTTTCTAGCATATTTAAATTTAGACCCAAAATCAATATATAATTGCCGTAATTAATTTAAACCCAATATTAGATAGTTTCTTTCATAGGAAATTCATAATAAACCCACAATTGCTTAGAAAATTATGAAACTTGAAAACCACTTCCAAAATAATGTTTTGGAATATATATCAAAAACGCAAGTCATTTGGATGTCATTTAGAAGGTTTTCCAATCTAAACTTATCATAAAATCTACATGAAACACCATAAATCATCAATAAGCATATATCCTTTCAAACAAACATAGCATGGCATATTATTTGCAAAATTAATTCGGGTTAAACCTTGAAACCGAAATTATCAACAAAAGTGAGAATTAAATCAAATTATTCACCTTAGCTTGGTGTTAAGAAGGTTGAGATTTGTCCTTTGATTAATCCCTTCAAGCTTTCTACTTGTTTCCTAGCTTATCCTCCTTTTGATTTCTCTTAATTGTGGCCGACCGAGCTTATAAGGTTTTGGTGTTGTTTGTAAATGTTGAAATGAGTAAGAAATGAAGGTAAGAAGGGTTTAGGGTATAAGAATGAAGACTATTCCTATTTTTCCCTTATCATATTCCTCCCACTTACTTCTTTTTAATTCTCTTTTGTCTATACATTAATTAATGCACGACCCTGGTTATTGATTAACAAATCTCAATCTCTTAACATCTACAGTATTTCATTTAATTTATCTAATTAAATGCCCTAAATAATGTTAGTCAAAATTAGGGTCATTACAGACTCCCCTCCTTAAATAATTTCGTCCTCAGAATTACGATAAGGTACTCACGACAATCAAACTTTAAGGTAAAACATACCATGAAACAAGTCAGGATAAGTATCTCTAGTCCTGCTCTCAGTTTCCTAAGTACAGTCTCTCCCGTCGTCACTCTACTGGACTTTGACTAATCTGACTTTTTTGTTTCTTAGTCTCTTCTCATCCCTCACAACTATACGAACTAGTTTTCTAACTATAGTCCTATCCGGTTCCACTACTAAATCATCTAACACAGTCAGTGCAACTGTAGTTTCTAGATCTCGAATACACTTCCTTAGATGAGAAACATGAAAAACATTGTGGACTCCTGTCTAACTATTTGGTAACTCTACTCTATATGCGAGTTTCCCAATCCTTTCTATAATAGGAAATGGTCCAACAAATCTCGGTGCCAGTTTTCCTGATTTTCCAAATCGGATTACACCTTTCATTGGTGATATCTTGACGAAAACATGATCTCGACTGAGAACTCTAAGTCTTTTCATCTCCTATCAGCATAACCCTTCTGCCTAGACCGAGCTTCCTTCATTTTAGCTCGAATTAACTCAATCTTTTGTGCAACTTCTCTAACTAAATCCGGACCAAGAACTAATCTATCCCCAGTCTCTAACCAATAAACGGGAGATTTGCATGGCATTCCATACAAAGCTTCAAACGGTGACATCCCTATACTAGTCTGATAACTGTTGTTATACAAAAACCCGACTAAGCATACGTGGTCTTCCCATTATCCTCCAAAGTCTAGCGCACAAGCTCTTAACAAATCCTCTAAGACTTTGTTAACTCTTTCCGTTTATCCATCTGCCTACGGATGGTAAGTGATACTCATCTTGAGCTTGGTACCTAAAGTCTCCTGTAGACTCTTCCAGAACTCGCTAGTTAATAAGGAATCTCCATTACTTACTATGCTACTATGAATTCCATGCAGTCTAACTATATTTTTCATGAATAATTTAGGCAAAATAGGTTCCATCTTGGTTGACTTAACTGGAATGAAATGGGCACTCTTGGTCAACCTGTCCACTATGACCCATATACTTTCATTTCCTCGATTTGACCTTGGCAACCTGTTTATAAAATCCATTGAGATAGAATCCCACTTCCAAATTGGAACATCCAAAGGCTGAAGTAACCCACTTGGTTTCTAATGTTCAGCTTTTACCTGTTGACAGTTCAAACACTATTTCATCCATAAGCCTACATCTCTCTTCATACCCTCCCAGAAGAAACTCCTTTTCATATATCGATACATCTTAGTTCCTCCAGGATGAATGGTGAACTTTGAACGATGGCATTCTCCAAGAAGTTCCTTCTTAATGTTTCACATATTCGGAACACATAGTCTTCCTTTCTTCCTTAACCACCCATTCTGGTCAAGATTGAAATCTTTCAAGTCATCACTCTCCATTCCATTACTTAGTTTTCTGATCCGTTCAGCTAATAATGGATCCTCCCCTTACTTAGAAGCAATCCTTTCGATCATCACTGGTTGAACTTCTAAACATGACAACATAGTAGTTTCCTTGCTAAAACTAGCTTCAGATCTCCACTGTATTCTACATGTAGTCAATGCTTCTAAATCTTTCCACTCAGCTATCATTGCCAATACTGCATTCTGATGTTTCTTGCTAAGTGCATCTGCAAGCTTATTTCCTTTCCCCGGTGTGTACTCAATTCCAAAGTCATAAGCGGCTAAAAACTCTAATCACCTCTGCTATCTCATATTCAACTCCTTTTGAGAGAATAAATATCTCAGTGACTTATGATCCGTATACAACTCGAATCTTTCTCCCAAAAGATAATGTCTCCACACCTTCAATGCGAAAATTACTGCAGCTAATTCCAAATCATGAGTTGGATATCTACCTCATGCGGTCTAAGCTATCGTAAAGCATAGACAATCACTTTACCTCTTTGCATTAACACAGCTCCTAACCATTTTCCACATGCATCGGTGTACACCATTAAGTCCTGACTCCCCCCTGGGACAACTAACACAGATGCATTAGTCAATAAGTGTTTCAATTTCTGGAATGCCTCCTCACACTTATCAGTCCAGACAAACTTCACATCTTTCCGAGTTAGCTTAGTCATGGTGCCACTATCTGCGAAAAATCCTTAATAAATATCCGATAATAACCAGCTAATCCAAGAAAACTCTTTATCACGGTCATTGTCTCGGGTCTTTTCCAATTATTCACCGCCTCGATCTTAGCCAGATCTATGGACAACCCTTTCTCTAAGACTACTTGACCAAGAAATTTTACTTCCTTCTTCCAGAAATGACACTTCAAAAATTTTGCTTTTAGTTGATGCCGCCTCAACATCTCAAGCACCACTCTAAGATGAAATTCATGATCTCTTTCATCTTTAGAGCATATCAAAATGTCATCTATGGACACTAACACGAATCTATCCAGATGCTCCCGAAAGATTCTGTTCATCAAATCCACGAAAAATGTTGGTGCATTGGTTAGTCCGAATGGTATTACTAACCATTCGTACAATCCATATCTTGTTCTAACGTCGTCAAAGGAATACCATCCTTTGCTACTCTAAGCCGATGGAACCTTATTGCCAAATCCAACTGGGAAAATACTATGGCTCCACTCTACTGGTCGAACAAATCATTAATTCTAGGTAACGGATATCGATTCTTTATCGTCTTCTCATTCAACTTATGATAATCGATACACAACCTTAACGATCCATCCAGTTTCTTTGTAAACACTATGGCTGCTCCCTAAGACGAACTACTTGGTCTGATAAAGTTCTTACCTTCTAAATCCACCAACTGCACCTTTATCTCCTTTATCTCGGTAGGTGTCATCCTATTTGGCGGTCTACTCAGCGGTTCTACTTCGGGTACTAAATCTATCCGAAACTTAATGGCTCGTTTCAGCGGTAGTCCTATTACGAGCTCAAAGACATCTGTGAACTCTCTAGCAATGAAAACTCAGTTCAACTCATCTTATTCCTCCATAACACCCAACAAAGCATTTACTCTAAAATAGGGTTTTCTATGGAGTATATAATCCGATCACTATAACTAGGGTGTTTAAGTGATATTTTTCTATCGTGGCAAAATATCTTAGCTTTATACTTACTTAACCAATCCATGCCCAAAATAATTCTGAACCCTGCGAAATCAAAACATGTAAACTACGAGCAAATATATGACCTAACAATTCAAACTCTAAGTGGTCACATCTCATCCCAAGAGTTGCATACCTTCCTATCGAATTTGCAACCCTTAAGGAAGTAACTAGGTATAAGGGTTCTATGTTAAGCTTATATACCAAACAATGAGATATAAAAGAATACGATGCACCAATATCAATAGAACTCTAACTAATACACCACGAATCAGAAGCGTACCTCCCAACATAGCTTTTCCTTTCCCCTCAGCTGCTGGTCTTGAGGTAGCAGGTTCAAATGCAAACATCTTTCCTTTTCCATCCTTGGCGGGTTCCTTGCACTGGTTCTTATATTGTCAAACCTAATCGCAGTTAAAGCACTTCACCTCTTTCTTATCAGCAGCTTTCTACCCTTTGCCTGTCCGACACTCGTGAGCATAGTGTCCCTTCTTGTCGCACTTATAGCAAACTATTTCGGCCTTTTTTTCTTGGCCGCTTCTCCTTTCCGAGCGCCTTTCTTATGAAAAACATTCTCTTATGGTTCTGCCCACTTTGAGCTTCCCCTGCTTTGTTACCATCATGAAAAGCAAGCATCTCCTCCTGCCTCAAAGCCATCTCAACAACTACGTCACACGTATCCCTGATATGTGGCAGAGTTGCTTTAAATAGTTCAGGTTTTAGTCCACGAATGAATTTCTCATTCCTTTTGATAACTGTATCAACCGCAGCATATCCGTATCTCGATAGCTCCTCAAATCTGGTTGCATACTCAAGCATTGTCATGTCTCCCTACTTCAACACCATAAACTTCCTGAGCAGAGTTTACTTAGCAATCTCTGACACGAATCTTTCCTCAAACCTCCTTTTAAATTCATCCCAAGTCATGGTTTCCTCATTAACTCTCAAAGTAACATTGTTCCACCAGTATAGTACTGCTCCTTGAAACTGCCTAGAATCAAGCCTCCTCTTCTGCTCATCATTAAGCCCTAAATCAGCAAAGATCCTTTCGTAGTGAAGTAACCAATTCTCCACTTTAATTGCATCCTCAGTCCCGATAAACAGCTTTCCTCCAAGCTTGGCATAATCTCTGCTTAGTACTGCATAGTTATTGACAAACATAGCTCCTTGATTTCCTCCTTCAACATTTCCTCTGACTAAACCCATGGAAACTACAGCCTGCATCATGTTAATGACGCTCTGATACATAGCTCCCATATCAGCTTGCAGCACTCCAACACCCACATTAGCAGCTTGTGCCCGACTTGGATTCCTTCTAGTGTTAGGTATGGCATTCCCATTGGTTGTGGTGCTTCCTCCACCAATGTTAACTCTTCCACTCCTAGCATCCATATCTTACGTCCTTAAAATCTGCATTCGAGCATTTGTAAGATGCAGAAGAATAGGCTAAGAGAGATGGGAGAATAGACATAAAGCATATATTTATATATAGCAAATACAAGTACGTAACTATAGCGTTATCCCATACCCCAATCTTTACTCTGATTCCCTATATTATGTTTTCAAAATCATTTTAAGTTTAAAACTTATTTTAAGTTTTCATAAACCTATGCTCTGATACCAAGTTGTAACATCCCCTGTCTTGAGGCCCGAAGCTAAGTGCTATAGATGTTGCAGTCATCCATAGTATTAACTTTCGGTGACAAAATACGGTAATGTTAATGGTATTAATAATATCAGAAGCACATGAATATGAAATAAAATCACAGATTTCAAAAACAACTTTTTTGATTACATTTCCAATCCATATTTCATATCAGTTACATAATCCCAAAAAGAATCCCAGGTTTTGATCAAATATAATTATTACAGATTACGCCAAGAGCGACATATGAAGATGCCCCCTTGGATGATCAGAGTACTAGATAGACATATCGGTCATAAATACATCATAGCGGAAATAAAATTAAATAGCCCCTACATAGCTAACTTTTCCTCCTGCACGTCTTCGGAAGCTTATTCATCTAACCTACTAAACATGAAAAACCTTAACTCTCAATCTACTGAAATTAAATTTTGAGCACCCGAGAGTTTAAGGGGAAAACTTAAACTTTGAGTTGGATATAAAGCCTGGTGTGAATAATAATATTACATCTCAATTTACTAATATTAAGTGAGATCACGCCGCTTAGAGGAACGGGTCTCCCCTCACTAATATCCTTTTAAAAGCGTATCTTTACAAATCAGGATCCTGCAATCAAACTCATTATAACAATAATAGCAAATACATATATGCATAAAAATTAGGAAACCAATGGACCATATGTCTACACTATAGTTTTACCTAGCTAACTATTAACCATTGGCGGACTCAGGCCTACTAGACATAATCAAGAATCCAACTTCTATTAGACATAATACTGGGCAGACTTCCCTTAACTTTCTTTTTTCCAGGGTTAACCGAACCTAATGGTTTTACGGGCTCACTAATAACCTATCTTTACTTTGTATATTCTCTTCGGTGTGTAACCTTTTTTTAGTCCCACCTATGACAAGCCCTACACATTGGAATTTTGGACTTTTAGCTAGGGGCTAATAGCTAAAGTATACGGCGCAACCCTACACCAGTCCCATCTGGTCTCCTAATATCTGAGTCATAAACTTAGGGTTAACTACCCTATTCATGTTTCATTTCCTGTCTTAGGGTTAACTACCCTGTTAAAATTTCATTTCCTTGTAAATAATTTTTACAAATGATTTACCCCTAAAATCATACCTTTATAAAATAAGGAAATCATATACTTTGCTTTACTCAAAATACTTATGCCATGATATATGCTTTACACAAAACAATGTTGATGAAACCTATCAATGGGATTATCTGTCCCTTCAAAGTAAGTTAAAACCCTTTTTAACTTAAAAGATTTTAGGCCATGAAGCCAAGGTAAAACCTTCGAAACCCTTGTTTAAAAACTTTAAACAATGCCTTTCGAAATCATGGAGAACAACCCTTTCTAAAGCTTTACTAAAACCTTAGACATCTCTTTTAAACCATTTAAACTTGTCTTACGAAAGCATTGGAAACCCTCCATTCAAATACTCAAAATAAACCTTTCGAAAACATTGAGGATCTCCTCTTCGAAACACATATTATATACCTTTCGAAAGCATTCGGTTCAAGTAAAGAATCGTGGAAACATAGCTTCAAAACCTTTAATAATTATTCCTTTCGAAACCATTGGGTTTAACTTTTAATATTAGTAAGGGTCATAAAGAGCTAGGGCGAAAGCATTACTTTCGCCCTAGTTAATCCTAAGTAAAAGAAAGAGGATAGTTTTGAAACCAACCCTTTCAAAACCATTGCATTCGAAACTATTTAAATGCGGCTATCTGACTCTTTCGAAAACATTGAGAAGGCGGCTTCAAAGCAAAAGGAAAATGCACCCTTTCGAATGTATTGATTCGAAAGGTAAGAATGCGGCATCTATGTTTTGAATAAGTTTGAAAGTGGCTATCAGTTCGAAGGCATCCGTTTTAATATAAGTAAGCGACAATTTATTCAAAAGCTCCTTTATCTAAACAAAGGCAAGTTGATTAAGTCGAAAGCTAACTCCAACCCCTTCGAAAGCATCATTTATAAACAAAATTAGTTCAAAGTTATCCCCTTCGAAAGAAATGTTTCGACACTGTACCTTCCACCATTCTCTAATGCACTACGTATCAATTGCTTGGTATCATGTGCTTTAGTTTCAAATGGGTTAGCGGAGGTATGGTGTTAGAAGCTAGTATATGGAAGTGGCGAAGTAGTAATTCCAAGAAAAACTGATATTTAGCTTTTAAAAGTAATTTCTTATCACATAACTTGCCCTATTTGTCAAAAAATAATTGGTTGCCATTTATTTATAAAAATCTTTTTCTAAAAGTTCTGCCGAACTTAGAATTATTAACTAGAAACGTTTAACAAATAAGACCTTCTCCTTGATAAAACATATAAAACATTTAAGTCCCTTGGCTTAAATTATTTTTTATCATAGTAAAATACTTAGGAAAATTCCCTAGAAATTACCATAATTCACTTCTAATATGTTTTCTAACATTTTTTAATTTCAGACCCAAAATCAATATATAATTGTTGTAATTAATTTAAATCCAATATTAGCTATTTTCTTTCATAGGAAATTCATAATAGACTCACAATTACTTAGAAAATTATGAAACTTGAAACCCGCTTCTATAATAATGCTTCGACCATATATCAAAAATGCAAGTCATTTAGATGTCATTAGTAGGCTTTCCAATTTAAACTTATCATAAAATCTATATGAAACACCATAAATCATCAACAAGCACATATCCTTTCAAACAAACATAACATGTCATATTATTTGCAAAGTTAATTCGGGTCTAACCTTGAAACCAAAATTATCAAGAAAAGTAAGATGTAAATCAAATTATTCACCTTAGCTTGGTGTTGAGAAGGTTGAGATTTGTCCTTTGATTAATCCCTTCAAGCTTTCTACTTGTGTTCTAACTTATCTTCCTTTTGATTTCTCTTAATGGTGGCTGGTCGATCTTATAAGTGTTTTGGTTTTGTTTGTAAATGTTGAAATGAGTAAGAAATGAAGGTAAGAAGGGTTTAGGGTATAAGAATGAAGACTATTCCTATTTTCCCCTTATCATATTCCTCCTACTTACTTCACTTTAATTCTCTTTTGTTTATACATTAATTAAGGCACGGCTCTCTTTATTGATTAACGAATCTTAATCCCTTAACCATCTACGTTATTTCATAATTTATCTAATTAAAAGCCCTAAATAATGTTAGTCAAAATTAGGGTCATTACAAAGCACTTGTTGAAATTATGTTAGTTTGTTGTAAAAACTACGGTCTTATTTCTGATGTTGTAAAAATTAGCTTTGTTTAATTTTTCTTTCATGTGATGTTATGTCATGACTGCATTTTATATTAATTTATACCGGAAACTGATACTATAGTGTGCATGAACTGATACTATTTTTTGTCATACCTAAAACTGCAACTGATACTAATATAATGAAAAGCCGATAACATGTTCTGTTATACCAAAAACCGATACTAATAACATGCATAAACTAATATTATATTTTGTAATACCTGAAACCGACACTAGTAGCATACAAAAAATGATACCGCAATTTACATGCCTAAAACTGATACTAATAGTATCTAAAACTGATACTAAATAACTAATATTGAATAAACTAACCAACATCACCATATAACCTACAAATAAACAAATAATAAAACCGATGTTAGTTATACTACAAAACTAATATTTAAAATGAAACTACAAATGCTATTATATAACCTACAAACCAATAAATAACAAAACTTATACTGCTTATATTATAAAACTGATACTGTAAATGAAACTACAAATGATACTATATAGCTAAGTTCAATTACAAAGAGCAATTCAATGACAAATTAAAAATATGCTAAATCAATATACTTATATAACTAGGTTCAATTACATAAAATTGTCAAAAAATCATACAATAAAGTATAAATCTCAACAAATTCATAAAAAACATGAAAAACAAATTATATCTTCTTAGAAGCTTGGCAATTACGGTTATTTTGACCAAATTGCTTGCATACAACACATCTATTTTGCCTATTTTTAAAATATGTGAATCCTCCTTTCCATTTTATAGAAAGTCTACTGACACCACATTTCTCCTTAGATGGCTTAATAACATCTTCAACACTTTCATCAACAATATGCTTATCAAAATTAGAAATATGATTAATAACATTAGCACAAGAAGAATGATAAGCATCCACGGTGAAATAATATCAACATTTTCTTGAAGCATTTGTTCCATATGAAGATAGCGACAACTATGAAAGGATGAAGGAAAAACTTCATGAACACCTAAAATCAAACCTTGATGGTGATCCGACATAAAAACCAAATCACGATCTTCTTGAAGCATTTGTTTTAAATGATTCAAAAATCATTTACTATTGTCCATATTTTACCCATAGCTAAAGGAAAAAACCTGCACATAAAAAAACATTAAAACAAATTTTAATCAAGTGTTAACTTAAAACTGATACTTAAAATCTGCTACCTGAAAACTAATATCTAAAAACTAATACCTAAAACCTGATAACTAAATTCTGATACTTTACAGTAAAATATGTTTAAATTCTAATACCTAAAAGCTGATACTGAGCAATAATCTAATATACACCAATGCCACAAATGCAATAGTACAAAATATCACTTTTTCACAACAACTAATACTACAAAGTATCAACCACGATAACTTTATTCTCAAGCACATAAGGAATCTCAATGGAAAAAGAAGTAAGTTGAGACCAATAACGATAAATTTCATTCTTTAGATCATAAAAAGGACAATCAAAAGACAATCGAGTGATGAAAGTATTATCATCGAATATAAACAAAAGAAAATGACTATTGTCACCACATCAAAAAAACATCAGTAAAAAAATATTTGCTTCAGATTGTCATTTTATTCTAGTACAATAATTTTATTTATACAATAACAATCACAAAAAAAAGATTTCAAAAATGATACTTACAGTATATAAAACTGATACCTAAAACCGATCATCAAATTAGTAATAAAATTGATACTCAAACAGACTTCATTAAATTTTGATACTAACAAAACACTAATTCAACTCGTCGATTGTTTGGTGCATATCATCATATTTACTCTATAACAACTTCATTTTTTATGTACTCAGACAAACAAAAAGTTAAAAAACTTTCACACTGCATTATTATGAAAAATGATACTAAGAAAAAATAAAAATGATATCTAAAAATTGTTCCTCACAAAAATGAATACAGCTCTCAAATTCTCAAACTCAACTTTGTCTCTTCCCCAAGAAAAATACTTTTTTTCAGTTCAAAGTTCAAAAAAGTTAATAGAATTTCCATGGTTTCTTCTTTTGCTCTTCCAACTGAAACCCAAATTGATGAAAAAGGTAATGGTGGCATTTGTTTTTCCCCTAGTGCTTGTTGGTGAAGGTAGTAGCGATCGAAAGTTAGGACATAATCGAGGCTCGTTTTAGGTTGAACGCACCGGAGTGCTTGATCTTTGTATGGATGAAGTCGCCTTAGTGTTTGGTCTTCGTATGGATGAAGTCACTTTAGTGTGCTGAGCGTCATGGTGGTTTCTGTTCATCTCCTAGTGGCCAAAGCTGAGATCTATAACCATCACAACTCACGTCGAGATGATTTTTAGGTTCGTCGGAAGTTCACAGGACTAGGATTGGTGGTGGTCCAAAGGTTCGTCGGAGGATACTGAGTTCAATGGACATTGTGGTGCATAATTTCGTGGTTGGAGGAGGAAGAACAGAGTTGGTGAAGTGTGCGGTTATGGGTTCTTTCGGCTTCAGGAAAAGAAAAGGTGGAATGAAAATGTGATTTGCACAAAACTGGACAACCTGATAATTGCAGAATGACATGCGAAGACAAATGGGATAAGAACAGTTTTCAACAACCAGAAGTTTTTGTCCTTGAAGCAAATTTATTAGTGGGCTGTCCTAAGTACGAAAAAATCCTATACGTTTGTCCTCTAGAATATTTTCCTATACTTTAGAATGGGTTATATTATTTGAATCTTTCAAATTAAAAACCATATAAAAGTTTACTCAACATAGAAATGAATGGGATGAAAATTTATATCAAGAATCTTGAAATTTAAATGAGAGAAAATCCTAGAATTAATCTAAAACTCTTGAAATGATTAGTTTAGCAAGTCTCTTAGAACATTAAGAATGTTAAGTATTTTGAATAGAGAAAATACTTTTAATAAATTGAAATATGAAATTTTGTTTTAAAACTTGGTTGAAAATTTACCACTAAGAACATCTTTTAGGATTATAACCTTTGTTTGACTAAATGAGGTTGGAATTTGTAAAATTTTAATCCTTTATACAAGTTATAGGATTAATCTATAGTGAGATCTAGGAATGAGAACTCAAACTAATCATTTGAATTTATCTTAAATAAGTAATAAACAAAACTGTATTTCATGAGAAAATTTAATAGAGAGCTTCTAAGATGTTTGAATGTAGATAAAATCTTAGAAATCTTATTATTCGAAATATGATTTTTCCAAGGGTTATTTTCTTACTTATTTTAATAGGAGATTTATGACAAATATCCCTTAATTCCAAAATTATCACAACAAGTGTTGTAAATTTAAATAAAGGGTAATATTGTGATTAATTGTTAAAAATGAGATTTTTCAATTAATAGTCTATTTTATTAAAACTATTGTGAATAAATTTTATTTTCAAAAGTTGTATTTAAATTTTATAAGATGTTTCAATATCAAAAGTAATGAGAATTTGGCATGTTATTTAGGTTGGGAAAATTTTAAAAAATCAATGTTAGTTTAATAGAACATTGTTTAGTTGAAATTGGTATTTATACAAGTGTTAAAACAAATAAGCAACACTTTCTTTTTAGAAAATTAGTTACACTTGTGAGAAATGCGGATTAAGGATCTTAAGGCTAGAATTAACACTAGAGAGGAGGTGAATAGTGTTTTAAGAAATTTATTAATCTTTTTGAGTTTATCTTAATTTGTTAACAATGTATGCACTATCAGACATAGATATGAACATAGAATCAAACAAAGATGCAAATATTAAGTAAAAGCAGTAAAGGAAAGAACACACCGGATTTTATACTGGTTCGGAGTAACCCTACATCCAGTCCCGCACAACTAAGTACGGATTTCCTTTCAAAAGCAATTCAATAATTACAACCCTCGGTTTCAAGGCTACGAGGTACACCCTCCAGAATAACAATCCTCTGGGTAGAGATACTTGATTTCCGGGGCAACAAGTTCACCCAATTGATTTCCAAGGCTACAATCACACCTTTTCCCTTTTGATTGATTTCCAAGGCTACAATCACACCTTTTCTCGCTAATAGATTACAAAGAAGTCTATAACTCAGAATAGCACTTGAACTTGTAGAGATAGTGATGGACAATCAAACTATAAGTAATCGAGTATGATTCGATGTTGATTTCGGCAGAGTAATGGTATAAATTTGTATTAAGAAATGTGGAAGAAGAAGAGGAGTGAAAACCAGAAAAAAGTGATTAAAAATTCGTTGAAACCGACCCCTATTTATAGAAGAGCAACAGCCATGACCATTCATGAAGAGTTATGGCGAATAGACACTTCTTTTGAAATTTGAATTTTGAATCAAACTGACACCATGTCGACATGGTACCTATAGGCATGTCGACATCCCACAGCCTTTTTTATGTTTTGAATTTCTTTGAAAATAACATTTATCTTATATAAAAACTATTTTAAACTTTATAAATATACTTGACTTTAGTTGAAATTCATAAGTAAATATAAAGAACAATATATACATAATTTAACAAAATTTTTTATATTTAAATCTAAGTATAAATATTTAAAAGTTAAATATATTATTTGAAGATAGTTTAAAATCAGGAGTAATTTGACTTTGAAATTAAAGATGTTTTTGAGGCTAAAATTATTTAAAATCAGGATAGAGAGTTTTGAATCTTTTAAAAGGAAAGTTTTGAAATCATTTTGAAAACAAGATAATTTTGTAAAATCATTTGAATTAAAATTAGTGGATACAAAACAATGTCCCACTAGATTTTCGTAGGTTCCATCCTACTTAGGGTTCCATCCCTTTAACGGGCTCGAAGTGGATTCCATTCCACAAATAAATTGGATATTAAGATGCCAGTGCTTTTCTACGAGTTTTAACAAATATTCCTAATAAAACAAAACCTTGAAATCTTGAACTCTTGATAATCTTGATACTCATGAGTCTTCTATCTCTATATCTTGAATCTCTATACTGTACAGTCTTCATTCTCGATACATGCATGGTTAGATCCTGCATATACATATATATCTAAACTTGTAATGTTAGTATTTATATTTTATAATTTATTCTAAGGTTGTTGTCATCAAAACCATCATCTCATGGACTAACAATCTCCCCCTTTTTGATGATGACAACCTTTGTTTATAAAATATTCCTTCTATCCTAATAACTCCCCCTAAAACTAACAACTCCCACTTAATCTATGCCTAACTACCCTATTTTATATTTCTTCCCTTTTTCATCAACAAAAACTTACTCCCCCTTATTCTTGTTCTTCAGTACCTGCATTGATAAACTATACAACGGAATATAGATTAAGAAATAATG
The DNA here is from genome assembly GCA_030737815.1 of Allium fistulosum. Taxonomy (NCBI): domain Eukaryota; kingdom Viridiplantae; phylum Streptophyta; class Magnoliopsida; order Asparagales; family Amaryllidaceae; genus Allium; species Allium fistulosum. The sequence continues at coordinate 1,184,690,374 of CM060903.1, forward strand.
ATACTTATGAGCATAATAACTTAATTAAAGACTATATTCATTTCAGTGTATATATATATATATACTAGTGTGTGACCCGTGCTACACACACAGGCATTTGAGTGTACATATTGTATGCAGATGTGGTTAAAATTTATAATTTTGTTGTTTTGGGTACCTCATTCAGCGAGCAATCTAAATTTTATTGTTTTTTAAAATTTTTGCTTTATCTACTGTAAATTTATCGATTTGATGGCTTAGATTAATGACTATAGTTTGCATTTTTGTATTTATGTAAGCAAACGATCATATAGTAGCTTATAGTATAAACACAAACAACTGTTTCATGTCTTTTTGTACAAAAGCTGAAAATGTGTGGATCCTCATTGATTCGTTTATTTATTGATGACTAACCGTAATTTCCTTGAATTACTACCATCCTTAACTAATGAGATTTTCATTTATTGTCTAGACTTCTTTATAACTTCTTGTGTCAAAAGAAATTTTTGTTGCCCAGCTGTAATGTAAAACAACCATAGGGAATGGAATACATGTTGTTAACTGTTAACTGCTCTTGTACTATATATGCAGTATGAGATTTAATCATTCTACGAATGGAAGGAAGATAACTATATTATTGTATTATATATGAAAAATAATAAATGAAGTGGAAGCTGTATTTGATTATTGTAAAGCTAGTAGAAATCAGTAGAGAAATTATTACAATGAAAAATCAAATTTGCCTTGGGACGTTCCTATTCTCTTTTGCATACAGTTTTATGACCCCATTTTGAGGTCGACTCAATCCATCAAGTAAATCGACAAATTTCCAGCTAACCCTACTCACTCTTCTATAATGGGAACCCATCTTAATAGCGATGTTTACTTTGGCTATTTACTTTTGGAAAAGATGTTGAAAATCTGCATGCACAACCTAGCTCGAAACTCTTGTAGTACCATCCCTATCCTCAAATGCAACTTAGAAGTGTAAATTGAATAATTATAGAAATGAACGTGACTACTGTCAAGCGAGGTTTTAGTAATACCATCAAATTGGTTACATATCTTACTTTCCATCTCCTCATACTTCAACAACCAAAATAGTGCATGTATCCATAATCTCTTGGCACCAAAATCGTTGGCAAGTTTCTCCATAGTATTTTCCTCTATCTGCATCCTCTTCCCAAATACTCCTTGACCTGTCCAAGTTCATAATTTTACGATATGAATCTATAGAATAAAAATGTATCATATTACTTTCTTAAAATATGAATCGGTCTAACTTAATTCTATAGTTAAAAACTATGACAGCGTATATGAGTTATAAACCGTGATCGTAATAACTATATTAATTAGTTGTTTATTCTATACATATTTATTTTCAAAATATTTCTATTTGTGCTTTATAAACTTCATAAAATAATTCTGATTTCAAAAGTATACAAATAAATTAGAAATATATCATGCTATATTTAACGTGAAATCAAAATTTTCAAAATAAAGTAGTCAAAACACAACAATATCTCATCAAAGTAGAATATTACAACATAACATGTTCACTAATTTTTAAAACTAAAATCGGAAAAGAAGTAATCAATGCAAATTCAAAATTATATGTTATACAGTATTGAAAAATTAAAAAAAAATATTGTTTGAAGAACTGAATTTTCTAAACACTAAGAAATATCGACGACAGGTTTGTTAGAACCATTTCTACTGGTTCTGGTAGATGTCTAACTGAAAAAAAGAGAACATTTGACTAACATGCATAACAATCAATCTTAAAGATCCTATGGGGTATATTTGATTCGAAAATGGAAATGTTGCATTGCACTGAAACATCTAAGTAAATAGTTTAAGGAGAAAAAATAAATAAACAGTGGAGGTATAAAAGGATACAAAATATTCAACAGCAAATAAAAACATTTATATAGGACATGCCTGCTTTGAAGCTTCCTTAAATTGGTTTGCCTTCTTCTTAATTTAACGTCGATTAGTTCTTTTTGAATATATATATATATATATATATATCCTATGTATATATATATCCTATGTATTCATATATTTTTAATTACCTATTACTGAAATTACAAACGAAGAATATTAAGGCAAAACGCTATATATATGAAATGGCAATATCATTTCACAGTAACAACCGAGTACATAAATTGAACGCACTATTCAATCAATTAACAGTTGTGAAGGTTTTCTTGATCTCTCCATCAGTGGAAGTGAGTATCTCAGTGTAACCCATTTTTACCACTGTCACAGAAAAAAAAGTTTATGCAAACAGTTATCATCATATTTTATAGATCATACAGTAGTAATTAAGCAATTGGTTATACAAACGTGCTCCGTAAATTGTTGTAAGTCAGGCGAATATGGTAGTTAACAAAGTTTATGCAAATGTTTTCCATTATGTCATTGAACATAGTTTATTCAAATGCTTTCCCCTATTTGGAAGTGATGCGAATGTCAATCTTAAATACAAACAGTTTGAAAAGCGTATTTTGGAAAATAAAGGTAAATAGATCCATTAGTTATATGAGCTATGACATACGTAATGATGAATACTGGTAGGAGATATGAGTCCTGGTGGATTAAAAAACAATAAAACTGATTAGTATTTATTTTATTGAATTTGAAAAAAAAAATTATCATATAATGTGGAAAACAACGGTGAGGGAAAAAAATTCTTAATATTCACCCATGTCATGGTTATAGTATATTCGTGCAGTTTAGTAGTGACCACAAACGAATAAATACAACGGTACTGAAAATAAATACTTATCCAGTTTACATCTACAACACACGTACATGAACTGATGGCCTTCAACAAAAATATTAATTTTGAATTTGTATAAAATATAAATAGAATGACAGGACATAGGACATGCAAGTTGAGAAGAGAAATGTTAAATCAAATTACTATCATGTATTAGGGCAAACAATGCAATCGGTAATGGACAAAATATTTCACTCCAGATCTAGTTAAAGATATTGAGAGCATTCGTTTAGCCTCAGTTATAGTTTTCCACATAAAGACCACTCGAATGAACTACAAATGGGGAAATTAAGAGTAGAAGCTGATATTGAATCATAGACTATACAGAAATATAATTTTTTAGGTAGAAGAAAATAATCTGTACTTATGACTGATAAACTTGGACAGCTAAAATTGTAGGGGAGCAAACATAATATGTGCAGAATGTTGACTGTCAGAAATGCTAAAATAGAATAAGATGATTTATTAGAAAAACATGTGCATGTACGGTTTGTTATATGTAAAGTAAAAATTCACAGTAGGAAAGCATTTTCAAACAGTGACCATATGGTGTGCGTTGCAGAGAGTGTAATATTCGGTGCACAAAAAAGTTACATATATCCGCCTATATGCTAATTAATTCCGATCAATGGCAACCTATTAGAGAGCGAAGACGGTAACATTAACCAATGTACAGAAACACCTATTCGTACGTAGTAAATGGATTTAAAAAGATAGTTATAATATAATTCAATAGCAGTAAATTTGAGAAAACAGGGTGTATTTTATTTTTAATGCAACTTTTCCAAGCAGGTCAATTTAGACGGTAATGAACCATGTAATAATTTAGTATACCATACACAGAAATATAGTGCATTAAGTGTAAATTTACCTTCTTTCATGCGGACGGGTTGGGTACAACTGTTATTAGTACCCCAACTAAGCTTGTGATCTGCAAACAACATATTGGCATCGTTATGTCGCAGTTAGTACAAATACAAACTTTTACAGAAACAACAAAAACCTATTTTGTTTTTAAATTTGCCAAACAACTCAAACCCATGGGGACATGGGTAGAATACTTGTATGAAAATTGAAAAGTAACATGCAGAAAAAGTAAACACATATAAGACGAAATAATATTTATTTTTCCTTATAATTAACTTTGGTACATAATTATTGCAGTATTGGATCTTAGTATTACAGGTATAGTTAAAAACATATAGTTAAACATATAGCAATGAAACCAACCAGTCTGAACTATCAAAAACAGAACATGAACGCTTATTATTTAATTTGGCACATAAGGAGATAATTTTACTTATAATATTGATAAGCCATGATTAGAAACGAAATGGGTAAATGTAATTACTAATGTTGTACCTTTTAAACTACAGTATCAAAATTCCAAACTTATACTATCAAAACCAGATTTATTTTAGTTATGTTAAGGCAACAGAATCGATATACTTAACACGTTTCTCTTTGACCGTAGAAGCATTTTTCTGCTCTTTTATTTTTCAGTGCAACTTTCTAGTCGTAGTTTATTGCTGTCAATACTTTCTCCTACTTGTTTTTATCAGCTAAAAAATCAATCATAGTTAACAAAACATAATATATTTAATTATGAATTACATTACAAACATAATATATATGTTTTGGTTATCTTACTATTACTTAGATGACAACGTTAATTTTTTCTCTCTCACAATAAAAATAATAAGACCATTAAACAAACAACATAAAAGGCATAGTCAAGTATACATACTAAACTTCATAAAAATAAATTTCAAGTCCTTTAACATCTTTATTAACAGCCATGTTAACAAACAATCAAACAATGGCAAACGCTGATATATTTGACAATAGAACTTGCAGATGTCACAGAATATTCCAACATTTGCATCAGGTACCTCACAACAGATAGTTAAATCAATATATACATAACCATCTAGATATAATCTATCGAGGAAAACAATTTATGTACAAAGACAAAAAAATCCGTTTGAAATTAATTGATCATCTTGCATAATATAATAACACTATTAGACTTACAAAAAAATATTACTTGATTTTTAAGGCATCTCCAGTCATTACGATTTATTGAAAATATCCTGAGGTAACATTTGAATAAAAAAGTTGAAATTAGACTCGTATGAACCAATCGGATGAGTAAAACTTTGCAATAGTATATGCATCTCCAACATCCTGTAACACTCTTCATTGTTAAAGCTTAACATATGTGTTTAGTGAGCGTATTATTTTGTTAACGCTTATAACCTAGCTTAACAGTTTATCAAACAGACAGACAGAACATAACCATAAAAGCATAAAAATATAACGCGCACCGACCAAAGTATCTCACCTAAGCATCTAATATCTAATCAATCTGTACATTATTACACTACAATCTGATATAAAAAATAAAATAATAAAAATAATTACAACAACGATAATAATAGTAATAATAATTTAAAAATGTTTCAGTTAAAAGACATTAACTTTAGAATTAGCTAAAGTAGAAGACGGCAACGGTTACATGCTTTTCTTACTAAGCTTATTTCTAGCAAGTCGAATTAAATTTGATTAATATTTAAATAACAGTTGAAAAACAGAAAAGAAAATAAATCATATTTGTTTATTAGTGTAAAGCAAATAGCAGAAAACAATTAGATTACGTGTCTTGTAGGATGAGAATAAAAAGCTTTTTGGTACGGCAAAACTGTTGTTTTAAGCACCTGATCAATTTCATCAAAAACAAACATATTGTTAACCCAAGCAATTGTAGTATGGAAAATCCTTAAAATAAAATGAAGTAGAACAATTCAAATTTGTAAAATAATTGGAAAGCTTGTGAAAAAATTAAGGAAGCATGTGAATCCCATTTGAAGTAGAAATTAGTATTTGAAATTGTACTTCAATTTGCGTTGTCCTGTTATGTTTCATACCATTTTATTATAGTGCAAAGGTTGCATTAGGCCAGATTATGTATTACTGAAACAACAGGGAAGGTTAGGTATTTCTTGTCTTATCCACAGACAGTAAGCTAATTCTGACAAATGTTACAAAGGGTGAAACATCAAATATATCATACAGGGTCAGATCCCATAAAAAATGAGAATGGTAGAAATGAGTAAGTTACCTTAATTTTTTTTTCATTTTTCCAAATCACCATCTTCTCTAACCTGTCACGTATTAACATAAGTACCAAATAAAGGGAAACCGATCAAAATCAATTCATTTGGTAAATCAGGTATGAGTAGACCCTTTTTAAAATAGAATTAGAAGTCGAAGAATTGTGTAAAGTTGTAATCAAGCTTCAAAAGATTGGGGTTTTCAGGGCGAGGATCAAATCGAATTACTTTAACCGATGTGTAGAAAACTTAAAAATTAACTGCGTGGAACAAACATATGTTGATTAGAAAAAAATTAAATCAAGAGTGTCGAAGGGCAGGAAATAACCATTTATATGACATGTTTATATGATTCATTATTAACTACCACACAGTCAAAGGAAATTTACAGGAGTAGCAATCATGTGCTTCAAGACCAAAGTAGTAAATGAGAAGTCGATGAAATAGAGTATTTTTTGTACTGTATTGATTGAGAAACCAACATCAACACTTCATCTAATTGTACTGCGCATATCGTTAACCAGAAGTAAAGAAACATGGAAATTAAAGAAATATTGTAAATTCTACCATCTTTCAGGATCCACTTAATTTAACGATATTTTAAGTTTATGCTCATTATCAGCAATTTCACAAAGGGCAAAGTGAATACTATATCATGTTGCACAAAACCATGACTTGAGTCTACCAGCTATAAAGAATTAGTAGATACTTATCAAATATGAGGATATTGTGGAACTAAAGATCAAGCAAAATAAGGGTATCATGTAATATTTTTAATCGTAATTGTCGTGTTATTGATACGATTACACATAAAACAACGAAAAAAAGGAAAGAAAATACACCCACTTAACAAAATTCTTGTCTTTGCTACATTGGAGGATCTCATAGAAGATTTCCTAAACAATCCATAAAGTCTGATTGTACTTTGACTAAAATATAAGAGGGAAAGGTAAATGTCGTAACCAAACATATCAGCAATCAGAAATCAAGCTCAGTTCGTTATCTAACGGGAACATTAACAAAGAATGCAACAACTATTGGTAACCAAAATCCTAGCGCTGACAGTTGGTAACTGGGATGTAAGTATCAGCTTATAGTCTATTTATTTTCCTCTTTCTTATGTCAGTACGCGGTTCAGTGGAAAATAAATGATGTCCATGGGGGAGATAAACTGGTCGATAAAACAATATGCAGTTGGCGAAAAAATGATGACCATTGCATCACACAGACGCATTGATCTGTAGACAAATGGTCGGTTAGTAATCATTGGATGTCTGTTGTGGAAAACAATATGCTTTATGATTAAGCCTCCGGCTTGATTTTTTTCTTAATCAACCACAACATAAGTATCAAATCTTTTACCTTAAATTTAGCATTAAATAAACAATTTTTATTTACTACAATATGACTCTTAAATTTGAATAGGATGACAAAAGTCACTAATACAACTTATGTACAGAAATTCAAATTTCACATTCATTTTCCTGATGGTTTCATCAATTTTCATTTCTTAGTGTGTCTTGTGCGCTCTTTCCACCATATTTATTTTAAAGGCATCGGATTTATCAAGAAATATCATAGTAGATACTTGTATTTAAGCATTTTACTTCATCAAAAAAATTATGGCAATAAAGCTCACAACCTCTCTTTACGTCTTTAACATTATGAGGTACGACTGGAAATGATTTCCATAGCTACATGAAATGATAAACTCTAAGTATCCAATCATTATAAATATATCAAACCATGCTAAATTAAGCAAAACATGACACTACACGTTAGTTTAAAAAGTAACTGGTTATGAATTGCGAATTCAGTGGTTCTTACACAGAGACGTTATATGCGAGCATGTTATATAATTTACTCTAGGTAGGATAAAATAACAATTAAGTATGTGAGAACACAAATTATTCCACCGTACTAATAGTCTATATTTTCAAATTCTAGAACACTGCCTTAGTCCTACATTTAGATATAAAAACTACTACTCTTTAACTTAACACTAATTTTGGTTAGGTTTTGTATAGAAATTTATGAAGAAAAGTAATCATAGTTACTTCATGTGAAACACAATTCAAGGGTTAACATTAACTACTAATTTGGGTACCATAGTGCCAGCATTACAATTATATGTGGCTATTTTCCAAATTTTTAGTGATTTATGCTCTTACATGCACCTTTGCATGTAGTGACAACATAACTCTAGGTTGTTGTAGGAGTATACAAAACAGACATAAAATAAAACTATGTTGCTGCAAAACCAAAGTTACCCAATAGTATTTCTATCGTATCATAGTATTAATTAGTAAATGGATACCAATTTGTATCCTGTTATCCTTTACATTACCTTCTCCTTAAAAACCGTATTATTTTTAAGGTCATAAACTTGGATAAACTTTGATTCTAGGAGAAAAACGAAAATAGAAAATAAACGAAATGGTGTTCTTTTTCTAATCCATTGTTCATATCTCTAGTTCATAAAGAAATTCAGATAAAGTTATTGCTTCTTACCAAAATAGTATTATAACCTGACCAAATCATAATGACCGGTGAAATTTAACAGAATATAAATACTTAAGATCAAGAAGATAGATTTCAAATAATAAGCTAATGAATTGCAGATCAATCTATTATTAAAAGGGTTTGTAAAAAGATTAGGGTTCATGAAAATGAATTACCATTTTAAATCAGTCTCTCTTTGCCAAAAACATTTGTTTTTGTTTCCTCATCGATGTGTTGGGCATCAACCTCGACCTTCACGATTGTGAAAATCAGATACAGGAAACATAACCGCGAAGAAGAATTTCACCGATCTCATGGACTACAACAGTGGTGATTAAGTAGACCCGAGGGCAAAAACTAACAGTAATAGTCTTATTTACCTTGTCTACGCTCCATTTAACAAAGAAAGCAGTCTCTCTATCAAAAACTACTATAGTGGGAGAACCAGTATAGTTAAAAAACTTCCATTTCTAATTGATACTTGTTCGCCTCAAGTTGCTAGTAATTGAGTGTAAAGTATACATCACATTGGAGTAGGCAGAGCTATTAACTGGCTTGGCAATAGTATTGTTGCATTTCGGGCATGTAAAACAGGTTGCTTCCTTTGTTACAGTCTTCCTACAAAGCGGGTAGGAGAGATAACTCTATCCAGCTGATGTCCTAATTTTCGTCAAAGTAGCATGTACAACATACTTCTTACCCTGGAAACATAGCAGTAAATAAAATTGTCAGTACACCCATAAACTGGAAGAAAAGAAGTCCTGATGAAAATTTAGGCTTTTTTAGGAATATAATGAATCAAATACGGTTCTACCCCATATTCTGTCAACTGTGTTCAACTTTCCACATAAACGAAAATCCAGTTCAACTACAGTGAGTACATCCATAAAATCCATAAAATGGAAGAAAAGAAGTTCTGATGAACATTTATGTAGTCGTTATGGAATATAAAGAATCAAATATTGTTCTACCCCATATCCTATCAACTGCGTTCGACTGAATTTGAAATCCCTAATTAGAGTAAAAAAAGTAACAAAGTACTGACCTATTTGCACTTAAATCCCCAAATCAACTACGGGACTGAAGCAACCGCAGAGCATTACCGTTGTGGACAGGTTTGGGTAAGAGCAGTCGGAGGGAGAAGAATTGTGGAGGGGAGAAGAAGAAGCGATAGATTTCTGGGAATAATCTGGTAATAAAACTCACGGGTGGGGAGAAGGAGTTAATTACGGATTAAAAAAAGTATAGTGCAGATAACAACCAAATTTAAGAGAGGACAGGTGGCATCATATAAATTATGTGGTTTCTCCTTTCCTATTTAAGTAATAGATGTTTCACACATCAAACTTCAAACCAAATAAAATCAATCCACACAAAGTATCAATTCAAACCAAATTAAATCAATCAAATTAATTCAAACAAATCAAACAAAGAAAGAAGATTAAACGTCACGGGGAACATCTACCCATCCATCTTCTCCAAATATAGGGTCTGCTTTAATTGCATCCCAATTCTCATTGTCATTGGTGAGAGAGACAGGAGGATGTGCTTCATTATCATCCTTGTTTAGAGAGGAGATCATCCATCGTATTGCATCGAAGTGTCTCTCTTGTTCCTTGATCATCTACATTTGACTCAATTCTAAGTGACGCTGGTTTCGTAGAATAAAAGAGAGGATATTCTTGAATGAATTGAGTGTTTCTTCAAGATTTTCAGATAGATTGTGAATAGGATTGGCCATAATTGAATTAGAGAAAGAAATGAAGGATATAGATAATGAGAAATAAATTTCAGTGAAGATTTCTAGAAGAAAAAGGTATATATAGGTGTAGAAATTCGTTTGAAATGAATAGACATTTGGTAGTTATTCATATTTCAAATTCAAAATCAATAATCACTTCTGACCAGTACATGTCGACATGGTCTTCTAGGGGATGTCGACATGGGTTAGTGAAAATTTATGACAACTTTAATTTTATGAATAATTGTGTATATGTATATATTTATATAATATACTAACATTTATTCTAGAGATAAGATAAGATAGATAACAGAAAGGAAATTTCAATTCATTACGATAATACAAAGATTAAGCATAATGAACTACATGAACATTCGAAAAAAAACAAACTAAGACAAATACAATAAGATTCTAAAAGATAAAACTAGTTAGAAGATGAAGATGATGAAGATAATCCAAGTTTCTTGCTGACTTTAGAAAAGAACTTGTTCATCTTCGAAGAAATGTTATCCAACTTCTTACTAACGGATCGTTTTAAAATCCGTTGATTCTCCACAATTATCTTTTGGTTTTTGAGAAGTGTTTTATTGGAAGGATTGGAGGGATATTCAATACTTTCTAGGGATGTTTCACCTTCTTCTTCTTCTATTTCCATTTCATCCCTTTCTTCTTCTTCTTCCTCTTCCATTTCTTCATGAGCCAAACGCTCTTACTTTTCGGTAAGGGTTTCATAAGGTTGAAAAACATATGGGATTTTCATGAGAGAAATGTTTGAGATATTAAAAACTTTTCTTGAAATAAATTCTTCTCCTTTGAAATTTACTCCAAAATAGTTGAAAATCCGAGTAATTAACTTTGGTACATAATTATTGCAGTATTGGATCTTAGTATTACATGTATAGTTAAAAACATATAGTTAAACATATTGCAATGAAACCAACCAGTTTGAACTATCAAAAATAGAACATGAACGCTTATTATTTAATTTGGCACATAAGGAGATAATTTTACTTATAATATTGATAAGCCATGATTAGAAATGAAATAGGTAAATGTAATTACTAATGTTGTACCTTTTAAACTACAGTATCAAAAATCCAAACTTATATTATCAAAACCAGATTTATTTTAGTTATGTTAAGGCAACAAAATCGATATACTTAACACGTTTCTCTTTGACCGTGGAAGCATTTTTCTGCTCTTTTATTTTTCAGTGCAACTTTCTAGTCGTAGTTTATTGCTGTCAATACTTTCTCCTACTTGTTTTTATCAGCTAAAAAATTAATCATAGTTAACAAAACATAATATATTTAATTATGAATTACATTACAGACATAATATATATGTTTTGGTTATCTTACTATTACTTAGATGACAACGTTAATTTTTTCTCTCTCACAATAAAAATAATAAGACCATTAAACAAACAACATAAAAGGCATAGTCAAGTATACATACTAAACTTCATAAAAATAAATTTCAAGTCCTTTAACATCTTTATTAACATCCATGTTAACAAACAGTCAAACAATGGAAAACGCTGATATATTTGACAATAGAACTTGCAGATGTCACAGAATATTCCAACATTTACATCAGGTACCTCACAACAGATAGTTAAATCAATATATACATAACCATCTAGATATAATCTATCGAGAAAAACAATTTATGTACAAAGACAAAAAAATCCGTTTGAAATTAATTGATCATCTTGCATAATATAATAACACTATTAGACTTACAAAAACATATTACTTGCTTTTTAAGGCATCTCCAGTCATTACGATTTATTGAAAATAGCCTGAGGTAACATTTGAATAAAAAAGTTGAAATTAGACTCGTATGAACCAATCGGATGAGTAAAACTTTGCAATAGTATATGCATCTCCAACATCCTGTAACACTCTTCATTGTTAAAGCTTAACATATGTGTTTAGTGAGCGTATTATTTTGTTAACGCTTATAACCTAGCTTAACAGTTTATCAAACAGACAGACAGAACATAACCATAAAAGCATAAAAATATAACACATACCGACAAAAGTATCTCACCTAAGCATCTAATATCTAATCAATCTGTACATTATTACACTACAATCTGATATAAAAAATCAAAAAATAAAAATAATTACAACAACGATAATAATAGTAATAATAATTTGAAAATGTTTCAGTTAAAAGACATTAACTTCAGAATTAGCTAGAGTAGAAGACGGCAACGGTTACATGCTTTTCTTACTAAGCTTATTTCTAGCAAGTCAAATTAAATTTGATTAATATTCAAATAACAGTTGAAAAAAGAAAAGAAAATAAATCATATTTGTTTATTAGTGTAAAGCAAATAGCAGAAAACAATTAGATTACGTGTCTTGTAGGATGAGAATAAAAAGCTTTTTGGTACGGCAAAACTGTTGTTTTAAGCACCTGATCAATTTCATCAAAAATAAACATATTGTTAACCCAAGCAATTGTAGTATGGAAAATCCTTAAAATAAAATGAAGTAGAACAATTCAAATTTGTAAAATAATTGGAAAGCTTGTGAAAAATTTAAGGAAGCATGTGAATCCCATTTGAAGTAGAAATTAGTATTTGAAATTGTACTTCAATTTGCATTGTCCTGTTATGTTTCATACCATTTTATTATAGTGCAAAGGTTGCATTAGGCCAGATTATGTATTACTGAAACAACAGGGAAGGTTAGGTATTTCTTGTCTTATCCACAGACAGTAAGCTAATTCTGACAAACGTTACAAAGGGTGAAACATCAAATATATCATACAGGGTCAGATCCCATAAAAAATGAGAATGGTAGAACTGAGTAAGTTACCTTAATTTTTTTGCCATTTTTCCAAATCACCATCTTCTCTAACCTGTCACGTATTAACATAAGTACCAAATAAAGGGAAACCGATCAAAATCAATTCATTTGGTAAATCAGGTATGAGTAGACCTTTTTAAAATAGAATTAGAAGTCGAAGAATTGTGTAAAGTTGTAATCAAGCTTCAAAAGATTGGGGTTTTCAGGGCGAGGATCAAATCGAATTACTTTAACCGATGTGTAGGAAACTTAAAAATTAACTGCGTGGAACAAACATATGTTGATTAGAAAAAAATTAAATCAAGAGTGTCGAAGGGCAGGAAATAACCATTTATATGACATGTTTATATGATTCATTATTAACTACCACACAGTCAAAGGAAATTTACAGGAGTAGCAATCATGTGCTTCAAGACCAAAGTAGTAAATGAGAAGTCGATGAAATAGAGTATTTTTTGTACTGTATTGATTGAGAAACCAACATCAACACTTCATCTGATTGTACTGCGCATATCGTTAACCAGAAGTAAAGAAACATGGAAATTAAAGAAATATTGTAAATTCTACCATCTTTCAGGATCCACTTAATTTAACGATATTTTAAGTTTATGCTCATTATCAGCAATTTCACAAAGGGCAAAGTGAATACTATATCATGTTGCACAAAACCATGACTTGAGTCTACCAGCTATAAAGAATTAGTAGATACTTATCAAATATGAGGATATTGTGGAACTAAAGATCAAGCAAAATAAGGGTATCATGTAATATTTTTAATCGTAATTGTCGTGTTATTGATACGATTACACATAAAACAACGAAAAAAAAGGAAAGAAAAAACACCCACTTAACAAAATTCTTGTCTTTGCTACATTGGAGGATCTCATAGAAGATTTCCTAAACAATCCATAAAGTCTGATTGTACTTTGACTAAAATATAAGAGGGAAAGGTAAATGTCATAACCAAACATATCAGCAATCAGAAATCAAGCTCAGTTCGTTATCTAACGGGAACATTAACAAAGAATGCAACAACTATTGGTAACCAAAATCCTAGCGCTGACAGTTGGTAACTGGGATGTAAGTATCAGCTTATAGTCTATTTATTTTCCTCTTTCTTATGTCAGTACGCGGTTCAGTGGAAAATAAATGATGTCCAGGGGGGAGATAAACTGGTCGATAAAACAATATGCAGTGGGCCAAAAAATGATGACCATTGCATCACACAGACGCATTGATCTGTAGACAAATGGTCGGTTAGAAATCATTGGATGTCTGTTGTGGCAAACAATATGCTTTATGATTAAGCCTCCGGCTTGATTTTTTTCTTAATCAACCACAACATAAGTATCAAATCTTTTACCTTAAATTTAGCATTAAATAAACAATTTTTATTTACTACAATATGACTCTTAAATTTGAATAGGATGACAAAAGTCACTAATACAACTTATGTATAGAAATTCAAATTTCACATTCATTTTCCTGATGGTTTCATCAATTTTCATTTCTTAGTGTGTCTTGTGCGCTCTTTCCACCATATTTATTTTAAAGGCATCGGATTTATCAAGAAATATCATAGTAGATACTTGTATTTAAGCATTTTACTTCATCAAAAAAATTATGGCAATAAAGCTCACAACCTCTCTTTACGTCTTTAACATTATGAGGTACGACTGGAAATGATTTCCATAGCTACATGAAATGATAAACTCTAAGTATCCAATCATTATAAATATATCAAACCATGCTAAATTAAGCAAAACATGACACTACACGTTAGTTTAAAAAGTAACTGGTTATGAATTGCGAATTCAGTGGTTCTTACACAGAGACGTTATATGCGAGCATGTTATATAATTTACTCTGGGTAGGATAAAATAACAATTAAGTATGTGAGAACACAAATTATTCCACCGTACTAATAGTCTATATTTTCAAATTCTAGAACACTGCCTTAGTCCTACATTTAGATATAAAAACTACTACTCTTTAACTTAACACTAATTTTGGTTAGGTTTTGTATAGAAATTTATGAAGAAAAGTAATCATAGTTACTTCATGTGAAACACAATTCAAGGGTTAACATTAACTACTAATTTGGGTACCATAGTGCCAGCATTACAATTATATGTGGCTATTTTCCAAATTTTTAGTGATTTATGCTCTTACATGCACCTTTGCATGTAGTGACAACATAACTCTAGGTTGTTGTAGGAGTATACAAAACAGACATAAAATAAAACTATGTTGCTGCAAAACCAAAGTTACCCAATAGTATTTCTATCGTATCATAGTATTAATTAGTAAATGGATACCAATTTGTATCCTGTTATCCTTTACATTACCTTCTCCTTAAAAACCGTATTATTTTTAAGGTCATAAACTTGGATAAACTTTGATTCTAGGAGAAAAACGAAAATAGAAAATAAACGAAATGGTGTTCTTTTTCTAATCCATTGTTCATATCTCTAGTTCATAAAGAAATTCAGATAAAGTTATTGCTTCTTACCAAAATAGTATTATAATCTGACCAAATCATAATGACCGGTGAAATTTAACAGAATATAAATACTTAAGATCAAGAAGATAGATTTCAAATAATAAGCTAATGAATTGCAGATCAATCTATTATTAAAAGGGTTTGTAAAAAGATTAGGGTTCATGAAAATGAATTACCATTTTAAATCAGTCTCTCTTTGCCAAAAACATTTGTTTTTGTTTCCTCATCGATGTGTTGGGCATCAACCTCGACCTTCACGATTGTGAAAATCAGATACAGGAAACATAACCGCGAAGAAGAATTTCACCGATCTCATGGACTACAACAGTGGTGATTAAGTAGACCCGAGGGCAAAAACTAACAGTAATAGTCTTATTTACCTTGTCTACGCTCCATTTAACAAAGAAAGCAGTCTCTCTATCAAAAACTACTATAGTGGGAGAACCAGTATAGTTAAAAAACTTCCATTTCTAATTGATACTTGTTCGCCTCAAGTTGCTAGTAATTGAGTGTAAAGTATACATCACATTGGAGTAGGCAGAGCTATTAACTGGCTTGGCAATAGTATTGTTGCATTTCGGGCATGTAAAACAGGTTGCTTCCTTTGTTACAGTCTTCCTACAAAGCGGGTAGGAGAGATAACTCTATCCA
Source organism: Allium fistulosum (assembly GCA_030737815.1). Taxonomy (NCBI): domain Eukaryota; kingdom Viridiplantae; phylum Streptophyta; class Magnoliopsida; order Asparagales; family Amaryllidaceae; genus Allium; species Allium fistulosum. The sequence continues at coordinate 1,184,706,470 of CM060903.1, forward strand.
GCTGATGTCCTAATTTTCGTCAAAGTAGCATGTACAACATACTTCTTACCCTGGAAACATAGCAGTAAATAAAATTGTCAGTACACCCATAAACTGGAAGAAAAGAAGTCCTGATGAAAATTTAGGCTTTTTTAGGAATATAATGAATCAAATACGGTTCTACCCCATATTCTGTCAACTGTGTTCAACTTTCCACATAAACGAAAATCCAGTTCAACTACAGTGAGTACATCCATAAAATCCATAAAATGGAAGAAAAGAAGTTCTGATGAACATTTATGTAGTCGTTATGGAATATAAAGAATCAAATATTGTTCTACCCCATATCCTATCAACTGCGTTCGACTGAATTTGAAATCCCTAATTAGAGTAAAAAAAGTAACAAAGTACTGACCTATTTGCACTTAAATCCCCAAATCAACTACGGGACTGAAGCAACCGCAGAGCATTACCGTTGTGGACAGGTTTGGGTAAGAGCAGTCGGAGGGAGAAGAATTGTGGAGGGGAGAAGAAGAAGCGATAGATTTCTGGGAATAATCTGGTAATAAAACTCACGGGTGGGGAGAAGGAGTTAATTACGGATTAAAAAAAGTATAGTGCAGATAACAACCAAATTTAAGAGAGGACAGGTGGCATCATATAAATTATGTGGTTTCTCCTTTCCTATTTAAGTAATAGATGTTTCACACATCAAACTTCAAACCAAATAAAATCAATCCACACAAAGTATCAATTCAAACCAAATTAAATCAATCAAATTAATTCAAACAAATCAAACAAAGAAAGAAGATTAAACGTCACGGGGAACATCTACCCATCCATCTTCTCCAAATATAGGGTCTGCTTTAATTGCATCCCAATTCTCATTGTCATTGGTGAGAGAGACAGGAGGATGTGCTTCATTATCATCCTTGTTTAGAGAGGAGATCATCCATCGTATTGCATCGAAGTGTCTCTCTTGTTCCTTGATCATCTACATTTGACTCAATTCTAAGTGACGCTGGTTTCGTAGAATAAAAGAGAGGATATTCTTGAATGAATTGAGTGTTTCTTCAAGATTTTCAGATAGATTGTGAATAGGATTGGCCATAATTGAATTAGAGAAAGAAATGAAGGATATAGATAATGAGAAATAAATTTCAGTGAAGATTTCTAGAAGAAAAAGGTATATATAGGTGTAGAAATTCGTTTGAAATGAATAGACATTTGGTAGTTATTCATATTTCAAATTCAAAATCAATAATCACTTCTGACCAGTACATGTCGACATGGTCTTCTAGGGGATGTCGACATGGGTTAGTGAAAATTTATGACAACTTTAATTTTATGAATAATTGTGTATATGTATATATTTATATAATATACTAACATTTATTCTAGAGATAAGATAAGATAGATAACAGAAAGGAAATTTCAATTCATTACGATAATACAAAGATTAAGCATAATGAACTACATGAACATTCGAAAAAAAACAAACTAAGACAAATACAATAAGATTCTAAAAGATAAAACTAGTTAGAAGATGAAGATGATGAAGATAATCCAAGTTTCTTGCTGACTTTAGAAAAGAACTTGTTCATCTTCGAAGAAATGTTATCCAACTTCTTACTAACGGATCGTTTTAAAATCCGTTGATTCTCCACAATTATCTTTTGGTTTTTGAGAAGTGTTTTATTGGAAGGATTGGAGGGATATTCAATACTTTCTAGGGATGTTTCACCTTCTTCTTCTTCTATTTCCATTTCATCCCTTTCTTCTTCTTCTTCCTCTTCCATTTCTTCATGAGCCAAACGCTCTTACTTTTCGGTAAGGGTTTCATAAGGTTGAAAAACATATGGGATTTTCATGAGAGAAATGTTTGAGATATTAAAAACTTTTCTTGAAATAAATTCTTCTCCTTTGAAATTTACTCCAAAATAGTTGAAAATCCGAGTAATTAACTTTGGTACATAATTATTGCAGTATTGGATCTTAGTATTACATGTATAGTTAAAAACATATAGTTAAACATATTGCAATGAAACCAACCAGTTTGAACTATCAAAAATAGAACATGAACGCTTATTATTTAATTTGGCACATAAGGAGATAATTTTACTTATAATATTGATAAGCCATGATTAGAAATGAAATAGGTAAATGTAATTACTAATGTTGTACCTTTTAAACTACAGTATCAAAAATCCAAACTTATATTATCAAAACCAGATTTATTTTAGTTATGTTAAGGCAACAAAATCGATATACTTAACACGTTTCTCTTTGACCGTGGAAGCATTTTTCTGCTCTTTTATTTTTCAGTGCAACTTTCTAGTCGTAGTTTATTGCTGTCAATACTTTCTCCTACTTGTTTTTATCAGCTAAAAAATTAATCATAGTTAACAAAACATAATATATTTAATTATGAATTACATTACAGACATAATATATATGTTTTGGTTATCTTACTATTACTTAGATGACAACGTTAATTTTTTCTCTCTCACAATAAAAATAATAAGACCATTAAACAAACAACATAAAAGGCATAGTCAAGTATACATACTAAACTTCATAAAAATAAATTTCAAGTCCTTTAACATCTTTATTAACATCCATGTTAACAAACAGTCAAACAATGGAAAACGCTGATATATTTGACAATAGAACTTGCAGATGTCACAGAATATTCCAACATTTACATCAGGTACCTCACAACAGATAGTTAAATCAATATATACATAACCATCTAGATATAATCTATCGAGAAAAACAATTTATGTACAAAGACAAAAAAATCCGTTTGAAATTAATTGATCATCTTGCATAATATAATAACACTATTAGACTTACAAAAACATATTACTTGCTTTTTAAGGCATCTCCAGTCATTACGATTTATTGAAAATAGCCTGAGGTAACATTTGAATAAAAAAGTTGAAATTAGACTCGTATGAACCAATCGGATGAGTAAAACTTTGCAATAGTATATGCATCTCCAACATCCTGTAACACTCTTCATTGTTAAAGCTTAACATATGTGTTTAGTGAGCGTATTATTTTGTTAACGCTTATAACCTAGCTTAACAGTTTATCAAACAGACAGACAGAACATAACCATAAAAGCATAAAAATATAACACATACCGACAAAAGTATCTCACCTAAGCATCTAATATCTAATCAATCTGTACATTATTACACTACAATCTGATATAAAAAATCAAAAAATAAAAATAATTACAACAACGATAATAATAGTAATAATAATTTGAAAATGTTTCAGTTAAAAGACATTAACTTCAGAATTAGCTAGAGTAGAAGACGGCAACGGTTACATGCTTTTCTTACTAAGCTTATTTCTAGCAAGTCAAATTAAATTTGATTAATATTCAAATAACAGTTGAAAAAAGAAAAGAAAATAAATCATATTTGTTTATTAGTGTAAAGCAAATAGCAGAAAACAATTAGATTACGTGTCTTGTAGGATGAGAATAAAAAGCTTTTTGGTACGGCAAAACTGTTGTTTTAAGCACCTGATCAATTTCATCAAAAATAAACATATTGTTAACCCAAGCAATTGTAGTATGGAAAATCCTTAAAATAAAATGAAGTAGAACAATTCAAATTTGTAAAATAATTGGAAAGCTTGTGAAAAATTTAAGGAAGCATGTGAATCCCATTTGAAGTAGAAATTAGTATTTGAAATTGTACTTCAATTTGCATTGTCCTGTTATGTTTCATACCATTTTATTATAGTGCAAAGGTTGCATTAGGCCAGATTATGTATTACTGAAACAACAGGGAAGGTTAGGTATTTCTTGTCTTATCCACAGACAGTAAGCTAATTCTGACAAACGTTACAAAGGGTGAAACATCAAATATATCATACAGGGTCAGATCCCATAAAAAATGAGAATGGTAGAACTGAGTAAGTTACCTTAATTTTTTTGCCATTTTTCCAAATCACCATCTTCTCTAACCTGTCACGTATTAACATAAGTACCAAATAAAGGGAAACCGATCAAAATCAATTCATTTGGTAAATCAGGTATGAGTAGACCTTTTTAAAATAGAATTAGAAGTCGAAGAATTGTGTAAAGTTGTAATCAAGCTTCAAAAGATTGGGGTTTTCAGGGCGAGGATCAAATCGAATTACTTTAACCGATGTGTAGGAAACTTAAAAATTAACTGCGTGGAACAAACATATGTTGATTAGAAAAAAATTAAATCAAGAGTGTCGAAGGGCAGGAAATAACCATTTATATGACATGTTTATATGATTCATTATTAACTACCACACAGTCAAAGGAAATTTACAGGAGTAGCAATCATGTGCTTCAAGACCAAAGTAGTAAATGAGAAGTCGATGAAATAGAGTATTTTTTGTACTGTATTGATTGAGAAACCAACATCAACACTTCATCTGATTGTACTACGCATATCGTTAACCAAAAGTAAAGAAACATGGAAACTAAAGAAATATCGTAAATTCTACCATCTTTCAAGATCCACTTAATTTAACGATATTTTAAGTTTATGCTCATTATCAGCAATTTCACAAAGGGCAAAGTGAATACTATATCATGTTGCACAAAACCATGACTTGAGTCTACCAGCTATAAAGAATTAGTAGATACTTATCAAATATGAGGATATTGTGGAACTAAAGATCAAGCAAAATAAGGGTATAATGTAATATTTTTAATCGTAATTGTCGTGTTATTGATACGATTACACATAAAACAACGAAAAAAAAGGAAAGAAAAAACACCCACTTAACAAAATTCTTGTCTTTGCTACATTGGAGGATCTCATAGAAGATTTCCTAAACAATCCATAAAGTCTGATTGTACTTTGACTAAAATATAAGAGGGAAAGGTAAATGTCATAACCAAACATATCAGCAATCAGAAATCAAGCTCAGTTCGTTATCTAACGGGAACATTAACAAAGAATGCAACAACTATTGGTAACCAAAATCCTAGCGCTGACAGTTGGTAACTGGGATGTAAGTATCAGCTTATAGTCTATTTATTTTCCTCTTTCTTATGTCAGTACGCGGTTCAGTGGAAAATAAATGATGTCCAGGGGGGAGATAAACTGGTCGATAAAACAATATGCAGTGGGCGAAAAAATGATGACCATTGCATCACACAGACGCATTGATCTGTAGACAAATGGTCGGTTAGAAATCATTGGATGTCTGTTGTGGCAAACAATATGCTTTATGATTAAGCCTCCGGCTTGATTTTTTCTTAATCAACCACAAAATAAGTATCAAATCTTTTACCTTAAATTTAGCATTAAATAAACAATTTTTATTTACTACAATATGACTCTTAAATTTGAATAGGATAACAAAAGTCACTAATACAACTTATGTACAAAAATTCAAATTTCACATTCATTTTCCGGATGGTTTCATCAATTTTTATTTCTTAGTGTGTCTTGTGCACCCTTTCCACCATATTTATTTTAAAGGAATCGGATTTATCAAGAAATATCATAGTAGATACTTGTATTTAAGCATTTTACTTCATCAAAAAAATTATGGCAATAAAGCTCACAACCTCTCTTTACGTCTTCAACATTGTGAGGTACGACTGGAAATGATTTCCATAGCTACATGAAATGATAAAATCTACGTATCCAATCATTATAAATATATCAAACCATGCTAAATTAAGCAAAACATGACACTACACGTTAGTTTAAAAAGTAACTGGTTATGAATTGCGAATTCAGTGGTTCATACGCGGAGACGTTATATGCGAGCATGTTATATAATTTACTCTGGGTAGGATAAAATAACAATTAAGTATGTGAGAACACAAATTATTCCACCGTACTAATAGTCTATATTTTCAAATTCTAGAACACTGCCTTAGTCCTACATTTAGATATAAAAACTACTACTCTTTAACTTAACACTAATTTTGGTTAGGTTTTGTATAGAAATTTATGAAGAAAAGTAATCATAGTTACTTCGTGTGAAACACAATTCAAGGGTTAACATTAACTACTAATTTGGGTACCATAGTGCCATCATTACAATTATATGTGGCTATTTTCCAAATTTTTAGTGATTTATGCTCTTACATGCACCTTTGCATGTAGTGACAACATAACTCTAGGTTGTTGTAGGAGTATACAAAACAGACATAAAATATAACTATGTTGCTGCAAAACCAAAGTTACCCAATAGTATTTCTATCGTATCATAGTATTAATTAGTAAATGGATACCGATTTGTATTCTGTTATCCTTTCCATTACCTTCTCCTTAAAAACCGTATTATTTTTAAGGTCATAAACTTGGATAAACTTTGATTCTAGGAGAAAAACGAAAAACGAAAATAAACGAAATGGTGTTCTTTTTCTAGTCCATTGTTCATATCTCTAGTTCATAAAGAAATTCAGATAAAGTTATTGCTTCTTATCAAAATAGTATTATAACCTGACCAAATCATAATGACCAGTGAAATTTAACAGAATATAAATACTTAAAATCAAGAAGATAGATTTCAAATAATAAGCTAATGAATTGCAGATCAATCTATTATTAAAAGGGTTTGTAAAAAGATTAGGGTTCATGAAAATGAATTACCATTTTAAATCAGTCTCTCTTTGCCAAAAACATTTGTTTTTGTTTCCTCATCGATGTGTTGGGCATCAACCTCGACCTTCACAATTGTGAAAATCAGATACAGGAAACATAACCGCGAAGAAGAATTTCACCGATCTCATGGACTTCAATAGTGGTGATTAAGTAGACCCGGGGGCAAAAACTAACAGTAATAGTCTTATTTACCTTGTCTACGCTCCATTTAACAAAGCAAGCAGTCTCTCTATCCAAAACTACTATAGTGGGAGAACCAGTATAGTTAAAAAACTTCCATTGCTAACTGATACTTGTTCGCCTCAAGTTGCTAGTAATTGAGTGTAAAGTATACATCACATTGAAGTAGGCAGGGTTATTAACTGGCTTGGCAATAGTATTGTTGCATTTTGGGCATGTAAAACAGGTTGCTTCCTTTGTTACAGTCTTCCTACAAAGCGGGCAGGAGAGATAACTCTATCCAGCTGATGTCCTAATTTTCGTCAAAGTAGCATGTACAACATACTTCTTACCCTGGAAACATAGCAGTAAATAAAATTGTCAGTACACCCATAAACTGGAAGAAAAGAAGTCCCAATGAAAATTTATGCTTTTTTTAGGAATATAATGAATCAAATACGGTTCTACCCCATATTCTGTCAACTGCGTTCAACTTTCCACATAAATGAAAATCCAGTTCAACTACAATGAGTACATCCATAAAATCCATAAAATGGAAGAAAAGAAGTTCTGATGAACATTTATGTAGTTGTTATGGAATATAAAGAATCAAATATTGCTCTACCCCATATCCTGTCAACTGCGTTCGACTGAATTTTAAATCCCTAATTAGTGTAAAAAAAAGTAACAAAGTACTGACCTATTTGCACTTAAATCCCCAAATCAACTACGGGACTGAAGCAACCGCAGAGCATTACCGTTGTGGACATGTTTGGGTAAGAGCGGTCGGAGGGAGAAGAATTGTGGAGGGGAGAAGAAGAAGCGATAGATTTCTGGGAATAATCTGGTAATAAAACTGACGGGTGGGGAGAAGGAGTTAATTACGGATTAAAAAAGGTATAGTGCAGATAACAACCAAATTTAAGATAGGACATGTGGCATCATATAAATGATGTGGTTTCTCCTTTCCTATTTAAGTAATAGATGTTTCACACATCAAACTTCAAACCAAATAAAATCAATCCACACAAAGTATCAATTCAAACCAAATTAAATCAATCAAATTAATTCAAACAAATCAAACAAAGAAAGAAGATTAAACGTCACGGGGAACATCTACCCATCCATCTTCTCCAAATATAGGGTTTGCTTTAATTGCATCCCAATTCTCATTGTCATTGGTGAGAGAGACAGGAGGATGTGCTTCATTATCATCCTTGTGTAGAGAGGAGATTATCCATCGTATTGCATCGAAGTGTCTCTCTTGTTCCTTGATCATCTACATTTGACTCAATTCTAAGTGACGCTGGTTTCGTAGAATAAAAGAGAGGATATTCTTGAATGAATTGAGTGTTTCTTCAAGATTTTCAGATAGATTGTGAATAGGATTGGCCATAATTGAATTAGAGAAAGAAATGAAGGATATAGATAATGAGAATAAATTTCAGTGAAGATTTCTAGAAGAAAAAGGTATATATAGTTGTAGAAATTCGTTTGAAATGAATAGACATTTGGTAGTTATTCATATTTCAAATTCAAAATCAATAATCACTTCTGACTAGTACATGTCGACATGGTCTTCTAGGGGATGTCGACATGGGTTAGTGAAAATTTATGACAACTTTGATTTTATGAATAATTGTGTATATGTATATATTTATATAATATACTAACATTTATTCTAGAGATAAGATAAGATAGATAACAGAAAGGAAATTTCATTTCATTACGATAATACAAAGATTAAGCATAATGAACTACATGAACATTCGAAAAAAAACGAACTAAGACAAATACAATAAGATACTAAAAGATAAAACTAGTTAGAAGATGAAGATGATGAAGATAATCCAAGTTTCTTGCTGACTTTAGAAAAGAACTTGTTCATCTTCGAAGAAATGTTATCCAACTTCTTACTAACGGATCGTTTTAAAATCCGTTGATTCTCCACAATTATCTTTTGGTTTTTGAGAAGTGTTTTGTTGGAAGGATTGGAGGGATACTCAATACTTTCTAGGGATGTTTCACCTTCTTCTTCTTCTTCTTCTTCTATTTCCATTTCATCCCTTTCTTCTTCTTCTTCCTCTTCCAATTCTTCATGAGCCAAACGCTCTTCCTTTTCGGTAAGGGTTTCATAAGGTTGAAAAACATATGGGATTTTCATGAGAGAAATGTTTGAGATATTAAAAACTTTTCTTGAAATAAATTCTTCTCCTTTGAAATTTACTCCAAAATAGTTGAAAATCCGAGTAAGGTAAATTCCATGATATAAAGTGTTTTCTCCCATTTCAAAATTTTTAGGACGAAGTTCATCCAAAATAACTTGCGCCCAATTAATATCATAATTTCCGAAAATAGCAAAAAGTGCTTTGCACACTTTTGAAGTAGGATTGTTAAAATTTCCCGATCTTGGGGTCAAAGTATGTTGTAAGAGAAGATTGACAATTCTTGCTTTAGGACGAAAGTTTCGGTTTTTAAATTCATAATTTTCATCTCCTTCAAAAATATGATGAAATGTCTCACGATCATGTTCATCGATTTGAAAACTAGAAAGATCCATTCCCGTGCTTTTGCAATTGAGAATGGAACCCAAAAGATCACAATTTAAAACAATTTGAGTGCCTTTGACACAACTCCAAATTTCATTCTCATTTCCAATATAAAAACCATGGTTTAAATTAGCATAGAAGATTTTGACAAGATTAGGATAGCAAACAAAATCATTTTGAGAAGAGTCAATAAGACTTAAAACACCATTGTTTGCAAAAAGAAAATCAATTTCATAAGAAGAAAAATCTTGAAAAATAGCAAATTCTCCGGAATGGACTTTGGCATAATTAGCATAATTGATGTATGCTTTAATTGCCTCCGGATCATTGAATAATTGCTCTTTGATTTTTCTGGAAATTCTCATGGTTGAGGGATTGCTTGAAGAAGCCATTAGAGTAGAGAGTAGAGAGCTTAAAGATATGAAGAGAGAGTTTGAATTTGAAAATGAAAGTGAAAAGATATGATAAAAGATAGTGAATAAATAGACTTTCCAAGGACATATTCTCTGGTCAAAAGGTATCTTTTCAGAGAAATAAATAAAGTGAAAAGGTGGAGGGAAATTTAAAAATTTGGATTCAAAATTTAAAATTCAAATTCAGGTAGGCATGTCGACATCATGGTAGGGGCCATGTCGACATGTGGCTTTGAATTTTCATGACATGATTTTTCCTAAGTTATCTAATATACATATATATATATATATAAATATTATTATTAATGTCTATATTTCTGAAATATTATTGTACTTATAATATATTTCAGAATGTGTCAAAAATAATAAAAATAATAATAAAATAAAAAAATAGTAATAAAAAATAGAAAATAAATTTTAAAATTCAAACAGCATATCAATTCAAAATCAATCAGTCAATCAATCAATTAAAAAACAACCAATCAATCAATCAATTCAAGCATGCAATTTCAGCCAATGTATTGTAAACGTGTACCTTTTTCAGAGTCCGTGTCTTTGGTATCAACTAAATCGAGAATTGCTGTGAAACACAGATTTGAATTATCTTTCTTCTGTTCATCGTCGCTGGAGGATGAGTCAGAGTCATCTAGAGTAGTAGTGAATGCACGTTTCCGTTTCTTTGCAGAATCATTGTTTATAGGAAGGTTTTCCTTATCTGGATGCGAACAGTCTCTTTTGATATGACCTGGTTCGTCACAATTGAAGCATTTGATAAAGTTTGGTACTGTAGTCTGATTACCGGAATTCTTAAAGTTGTTCTCTTGGAACTATTCAATTTTCCGTACTTCAGGAACTTCCGAAAATTCCTGGTCATAAATGTTATCTCTTCATCATTATCACTGTTTGAGTCTGATCCGTCGATTAATGCATTGAATGCCATTGATTTCTTTTCAGATGCTTTGCTTTCTCTTCTCCCAATCATTTGAACTTCAAACGACATTAGATTTCCAATCAATTCTTCTATCTTTAAAGTACTGATGTCATTTGCTTCTTCAATTGCAAATGTCTTTTGATCCCATTCTGGAGTGAGAGAATTTAAAAATTTTCTGACTTGATCTTCTTCCGAAAATTCCTTTCCCAAAGATATTGAAGAATGCACAATATCTTGAAATCGACTATACATATCTGAAATAGACTCATTAGTATTTATTTTGAATAACTAAAATTGATTTGTGAGCATGGAAACTTTAGTCTGTTTAACTTTGCTTGTTACTTCGTGAGTTACTTGCAAAGGTTTCCAGATTTCATATGCAGACTTACAAACTGACACTCTGTTAAATTCATTTCTTTCAAGTGAACAAAACAGAATATTCATTGCTTTAGAATTATTTTGTGCCACATTTTTTTGCTCAGTGGTCCACTGTGCAAAATTAGTTGTGGGTTCAGAATATTCAGTTTGTGTGATATTCCAAGTATCTAATCCTACAGATTGTAAATATATTTTCATCCTACATGCCCAATATGCATAGTTACTGCCATTAAAAAGTGGTGGTCTGGCAGTAGACTGACCTTCTACAAATGAACTAGTGTTGGTGGTAATAGCAGTACTAGTGTTAGTAGCCATTTTGAAATTTTTCAAAATTCAGATAATGAAACTTTTGAAAACAAGGCTCTGATACCAAATGTGAGAAATGCGGATTAAGGATCTTAAGGCTAGAACTAACACTAGAGGGGGGTGAATAGTGTTTTAAGAAATTTGTTAATCTTTTTGAGTTTATCTTAATTTGTTAACAATGTATGCACTAATCAAACACAGATATGAACACAGAATCAAACACAGATGCAAATATAAAGTAAAAGCAGTAAAGGAAAGAACACACCAGATTTTATACTGGTTCGGAGTTACCCTACATCCAGTCCCGCACAACTAAGTACGGATTTCCTTTCAAAAGAAATTCAACAATTACAACCCTCGGTTTCAAGGCTACGAGGTACACCCTCCGGAATAACAATCCTCTGGATAGAGATACTTGATTTCCGGGGCAACAAGTTCACCCAATTGATTTCCAGGGCTACAACCACACCTTTTCCCTTTTGATTGATTTCCAAGGCTACAATCACAACTTTTCTCGCTAATAGATTACAAAGATGTCTATAACTCAGAATAGCACTTGAATCTTGTAGAGATAGTGATGGAGACTCAAACTAGAAGTAATCGAGTATGATTCGATGTTGATTTCGGTAGAGTAATGATATAAATTTGTATTAAGAAATGTGGAAGAAGAAGAGGAGTGAAAACCAGAAAAAAGTGATTAAAAATTCGTTGAAACTGACCCCTATTTATAAAAGAGCAACAGCCATGACCATTCATGAAGAGTTATGGCGAATAGACACTTCTTTTGAAATTTGAATTTTGAATCAAACTGACACAATGTCGACATGGTACCTATAGGCATGTCGACATCCCACAGCCTTTTTTATGTTTTGAATTTCTTTGAAAATAACATTTATCTTATATAAAAACTATTTTAAACTTTATAAATATACTTGACTTTAGTTGAAATTCAAAAGTAAATATAAAGAACAATATATACATAATTTAACTATAATTTTATATTTAAATCTAAGTATAATATTTAAAAGTTAAATATATTATTTGAAGATAGTTTAAAATCAGGAGTAATTTGACTTTGAAATTAAAGATGTTTTTGAGGCTAAAATTATTTAAAATCAGGATAGAGAGTTTTGAATCTTTTAAAAGGAAAGTTTTGAAATCATTTTGAAAACAAGATAATTTTGTAAAATCATTTGAATTAAAATTAGTGGATACAAAACAATGTCCCACTAGATTTTCGTAGGTTCCATCCTACTTAGGGTTCCATCCCTTTAACGGGCTCGAAGTGGATTCCATTCCACGAATAAATTGGATATTAAGATGCCAGTGCTTTTCTACGAGTTTAACAAATATTCCTAATAAAAAAAAACCTTGAAATCTTGAACTCTTGATAATCTTGATACTCATGAGTCTTCTATCTCTATATCTTGAATCTCTATATTGTACAGTCTTCATTCTTGATACCTGCATGGTTAGATCCTGCATATACATATATATATATCTAAACTTGTAATGTTAGTATTTATATTTTATAATCTATTCTAAGGTTGTTGTCATCAAAACCATCATCTCATGGACTAACAACACTTGGCAAATGGATCCGCATCTCAACCCATTTAGTCCAAAGAAGAGGAATATGAGACGAGAAACATACGTACAAGTTTCTCATTTATATTTTCATTCCCGTAAACCAAAAACCAAAATTCTGTAAGTCCCAAAACCCTAGTTCTCATATTTCCCAAATCAAAGCTAGAAATCATAGGGCTTTTGATCAATTCTAGTGTATATTGATAAAATGTAATCTCCTCCACCTATCTATGCATCTATTTGTTGATTAATTTCAGTTTTAGTTTCTGATTTTAATCATTCATCTCCAATCTTTGAATATAGCCTAGGTTGAAGCTATATTAGAAAGGCATAGAGGGTTCCAAACTATAGTCTTCCATTTTGGATTTGTTTAGGTGAGTTTCACTCACAATTCTAGTCTATAGATGGATGCATGTGGTTGTCTATTGATTGAATGAATCTATTGTTGAAATGATCTCAATATCTTGTGTTATTTACATCTTTTGCTATGTAACTCTCTATTTGCTGAAAATCAACATCGTATAATCATGATTTACATCAAATTATACATGTTTGGATGTTTGGTTGAATGTTTTTTCAGTGCATTTGAGGTCAAGGCGAAAATTGACGAAAAAATCACCGCTTATGGGCAATCGAAGCACCACCGATGATGCCTAGGGCACAGCTTAGGTGTGCCAACTGGTGCACTGGTCATGATGACCAGTGAACCAGTCATAACCTGGGTAGAGACCTAGATCACGCCGTTTCGAGCTTCATTTGCTTCTTTGTTTGCCCGTTTGATCGCTTGAACCTTGTTTGATTTTGGTGTTGTTTTCTATGCCAATTTCAACGTTATTTATGGATTTTGATTTATGAATTTGAGAATTCAATTTTGAAGTTATTATACCATAGAAATGCTCTATAGGTTCAAGGAGATTATACACAAGTCTTCTAGCACAATTTCAATCAGAATTTGAAAAAGGATGATTTTCAAATTAAAGTGTTTAATCCAAATTTCTTCTAGTACAATATATTTTCTATAATAAGCTTATGTACATATTTTATTATTTATTTTGATAATAATCGTTTTATATTGAGATGGGACAATATTCCAAATTACTCCTATTTATACTTATGTTTAAAGAGATTTGCAAAGGCTTTCCTTATATATATATATATTAGCTTACTAAACAATGCCTAAATATATTCATGAATGTAAAAGCTTAACAAACTCTTTTTTCTCATATAAATATTAGCTTATAAACTAATGTATAGTTTTAAGAAGGTTTTTTCCAAAGTTTAATACTTTTATATAACTCTACGACTTCAATCGAATGAGGCATTGATTTGAATGGATTAATAAAACGAGTGGTATAGAATGCTCGCGTTTATTTTTCTGATTAATTCTCGGACTTGTTCGATCGAGCCATTTATATACATAATTGGAGTTTACTATTGTATAGTAAACATTTGGGTAAACCCGTGTGGTATGGGACACATTGTCGTTGTCTATTCGGTTCCTAAATGAAAGTATTTAACACTTTTATCGACGAGTTTATGACTCGCCTTCGGAGTTTATATGACTTGTTCCTATCTTGGATTTTATCGGCCTCGTACCTATCTTGATGTTTATAGGACCTGTTCCTATCTTGATTTTTTAGGTCTCGTACCTATCTTGATGTTTATAGGTCTCGTACTTATTTCGAAGATTATAGGACTTATTCCTATCTTGATGTTTATAGGTCTCGTTCCTATCTTGATATTTATAGACATATACGTCTATCTTGGAGTTACATGCATATAGGTGAAGTTATTTGCCAATCTTGGAGTTTGGCACCTTTTTCCCCTTTTATGAGATTTCTGGATTTCTATTTGTGATTTTCGGATTTGATGTTATTTGTGTTATCACCAAATAGTTTCAAGGATTTTTCTTGTAGAAGCTATCTTGAGTTTTGCTATGTGGTGATTTCATTCTTGAAGTTTTGAAGTATGCTTGATATTTGTTGATACATGACTTGATGACTATATTTGAGATATAGTTCATTTTATCTATCATTCATCTTTCTAACTCATTTATTTTAGCCTAGACTGACTTGTTTATTGTTTTATAATACTCGGATAAGACCGAGATGTTTCAGGTCCTTCAGCTTGATGCTTTTAGAGCGGACTTCCTATCAGTTAGCTAGATATTTACTTTTGTCATCATTATGTATATATTGATGTTATGATGTATCTTACGTTGAGCTAGACCCTTTTTGTGTACATATGCATATATTTGGGACGCAATTCTATTGTATTATGTAGTTTACTTTATGTAACTATTTGTATGTGTTCAAACTTGTATCTATTTGCATTCCGCTATGTCTGATTTGTGATTCTCTGATTTTTATTTATCATATATTGTTCTAGATTATTATTTTAGCCATCATAGTTTTGTTTTAAGCCTGGATTGCTTACATCGATTCCACTAATGATAGAAACAATATATACCATATTAATCAACATATCAATGCTCGCTTAAAGTAAAATTCGTGGATGGTCGCTCCTAATTTGCCATATTCTCTGCGCTAGCTGATGATATTACTCTGTAATACCCTTTGTTGGTGTGGATCTCGGGGTGGGGCATCACAGATCGGCACTGATCTCCCATAAGGACCGACACCGATCGCCCGTGGCAAGGGGGCATGCCTCCGGGTCAGGTTGGATCGGCTCATAGTATGCCAATGGTTAATGTTGTGCGGTTTGGTGTAGATCAGAATGCGGATGCATGTCTAGAGGAGTATGTTTTGGGATTCCCTTACGGAGGCAAGGGGCAGGCTAGAAATGATGATTGAAGGCTACCTTTGGATGGCAGTGGTAGGTTTACGGAGATGATCAGACAAGCTATGAGTGGAGGATTGGTGAATAGGGATCTAGAACATGTGAATAGGAGCCTACTCACTCCTAACATTAGGCATGCTAGGAATGCACCGAAGTTAAATTTACCGACACTAAGGCATATGATGAAAAATTGGACCAACCTGTTCATCTGATGAGATACATGAGGCATATGGAGGTGCTGTGGACATTGGAGGAAATGATGGCACGATGGTTTCCCTTGTACTTGGCGGATATAGCTGCAATGTGGTTTAGGCAATTGGAGAACGGTTCTATTAGTACTTGGACGGAGTTGGTTGATAAATTCATGGGGCAATTTTGGGTCCACATCACGAGACCCAAGAGCATAATACTATTGGCAACACTAAAGCAAAGGGCAGGAGAGTCCTTAAGGAGTTTCTTGACACGGTTTAATGAGGTAGTTGCTTCGGTGAATCGGCCAGATCCATCGATAGTCTTAATGGTGGCGGTATCTGGGATTGCAGACGACACGGACTTTTCGATTTCATTGGAGCGGGATTCACAAATGGATCTCGTAGAATTTTTCAATGAAGCCGAGAGGTTCTTGCAGCAGGAGGATGCTAACGCATGTAGAGAAGAGGTAAATGCAGTAAGGGACGAAGGACTGTCTGGGGAAGGTTCGGGCAAAGAAAAAGGAAAGCGGAAAGCGCATGATAGCCTCGACAAATCGAAGCAGCAAATTAGAGAACCGAAATTTTCTTCTTATACCGATTTGAACGAGACTTTGGAAATGATTTATTTGGATACTCAAGGACACCTTCCATACTGAAGGCCGGTAATGAGAGAGCCCACTAAGCGTGAGAAGGCATCAAGAAAATATTTCCTATTTCATGAGCTGGATGGGCACACTACCAACAATTACAGGCACTTGAAGGATATGGTTGAGGAACACGTCAGGGATGGCAGCCTACCACAATATATAAGGACTCGAACTGCGATGGTGGAACATGAGCAGTCACCAAATGCATTAAATGGAAATGGCCTTGGATCGAGGTCATAGATCGTCATCTCTTGATTGGGATGGCATAAACTAAATAAATAATAAACACCATAATAAAATGGCTAAGTAATTTACACATGTACGGGATCGAGGTCGGTCCTTAGGCATGCTCTAAGATGACGACAAACCGTCATGCCCGAAGAGGCATTATTTGGTTTTTCTTATTTTTGGTTTTCTGGTTTTTTGTTGTTGTAAGAACTTAAATTTAATAATTTAATGAATGGACTTTGGGATGCTCAAATCTGCATTTAAAAGTAATAACTGAAATAGGTTGTGGTTGTTCCGACCAGAGAGCGGGGCAATAACCGCAGGGTGCAAGTCCCTTCGCCGAAAAACGACAGGATGGACTTGTACATGGATTAAGTCCTCAACTGGGGGATCGAGGCCAGAGAATAATACCCCACAGATTGCATTATGTTACGATCGAAGAGATGGAACTAAAGAAGCAAGAAGTAGACCGCTTCGCCGGAAAGAGATAGGATCAGCCTGCTTATTGTTGTGCCATTCTCGCCAGAGAATAAGTGGGGTCTAGCAAGGGTCCGGAGAGACCATGATTGGCCCTGGAAGACCATGTCACCGCTTATTGTTCAGGGACACTAAATCGGAGTGCAGAAAGTAATGCCGCTTTGTCGGAGAGCGACGGGATTGTCTTACTTATCATTGCTCCCCCTTTCGTGGAAGAGTGACTAGATGGGTTTCAGCAAGAGGTTAGAGAGGCTATAATCAATCCAGAGGGAATATTAACCAGGCTATTGGTTCGATGAGACTTTGGAATTGGCAAACAATTTGGAGAGATCATGGATTCGGTTACTGGCTTTGGATGAATATGGATTCGGCTAAGAATTTGGAATGGTTTTGGAATTAGCTATCAACTCAGAGCGGTGGCGGATTACGTCATTCAGTTTGGCAAAAGATTGGATTCTAGATTGGAAGGTTCGGTTATCGATGGATTATGGACTTCTGACTTATGGAAATTCAAAACAAACCTTCCTATCGTAAGGCATGTTTTGGGAGGGCAAATGTTATCCCGCCTTTTGGCAAGGCCGTGATACCATGGATTTGACTAAATGGATTTTATGGTCATCGAGGCAGAAAGCCCGGAGAGATGATTATCAGGTTCGAAGATCAGTTATAAGCAAGGCTATGGATGTTAGTCAAGCGGATTCAGGCGAATTGCATCCCGAAATTGGCTAATTATGGATTGGAGCTTCCCTTAGGTAGGAGATCGGATCGGATCACTATGGTTATGGGTCACTCGGATTGGCAGTTCAACTCAACTATGATCGCTCAATAACTTAACAAATACCGGGGGAATCAAGAAAACAACTATGGAAACATGAATAGGAGACAAAGGGGGACCCACGTAGGCGATTGTCGGGCCTACAAGGTATGCATGACCGATTGATGCTGACCCCTCATAGGGATCGGTGTCGATCGCTCATATGGCCCTAGATGGGCCCTATTTTCTCTGGATCGGTCTGTATCGACTTCGGTCTTCTGCACGTGTATTTTCAACTAGATATTTGCACATCTTCCCCTATAAATACTGGATCATTGGCTTAAAAATAGGGATTTTCTTTCTACCTCTCTTCTTCGCTCTTGGCTACACTCTTCCATTTTTATTACTCAAATTCAAATAATTATAACTGTAATCAACAGTATAAATAAAAACAAAAACTTTTGGAGTGGACGTTGGCCAGAGTACGCCGAACCACTATAAAATCTCATGTTCATTTCATTTCATACTGTTCTAATTTACTGTTGTTAATATTTTATTCACTACTTCATTCTTTTTGGATATTGGATATTGAACATTTTGGTGTGTTTACATTATTTGGGTGTTGGTGTCCATTTTTGATGCCAACCATATGTTTATTGGTGAATTTATGAAATTTATTTATAAAACTAAATGATATGTTTAAGTTAGAAAACCTATCATATTATACCCAAATGGCTTGAAATTTTAATATGATGTTAGGAACGTTATTTTGGAAGTGGATTTTTAATTTCATAATTTTCTGGTTTAATGAGAATATTTGGTGAATTTTCTAATGTTGGAAATGAGATATTTCAGGTTTAATTATTTAAAATAATTAAATTATATTTTTGGTTCTAAAGTTTGATACAACAAATTTGATTTATTATGATTTTTTGGAATTTTTCCTAAGTGTTTGTGATTTATTATGAATTATTTAAGCTAGAAAAGCTTAATTTTTATAATTAAATATTAATAAAATAGGTATAGTTTGCAAAGTGTTTTGGAAATGATAAACCTGCTCTATGGCAGTTTTCTAGAAAAGGATTTTGATAAAGTAATTATTAACCAATAAGATTTTGACAAACAATAGGGTTTGGGGAAACGAAATTTAATTTTAATGGTATAAAAGCAGTTTTCTTATAAATTACGGTTGTGCCACTCTAAAAATCACATGCCGCACTTTATCATTCCGCCTCTATGGTCTTCGATGTCATCAAGAGTAAAGCATAGGGTATCAACTTCGGTTGGTATGGAATGCGTTGGTTGGTCGAAGTAGGAAGCCAAGCATCAGGGTCGACATTGTGAACTTCGAAGTGGATGAGGCCGCTTTCTTTAACTTATTGATGCCGCACTTTGTAGTATGCCGTTTGTTTTCTACAATATCACCGACTCAATTGGTTTTGAAGTGACTTATAGCGGAAATAATGATGCCGCGTGTTTTATACAAATTGACTTCGACAATATAGGAAACTATGCCGTTTTTATTTATATCGACGTCGATGATAACGATGCCGCCTTTATTCAGTGTCCTATGTTTTCAAAGATGGCAATAGTGCCGCTTATGTTGACTTCGGCCTTAATGGTGCTGCTTATTTTTCTTAAGACAATGACATCGAGATTTAGCTATGTCGACCCTGTTCTTTTAAAACTTATTATTATGCAAACCAAGATTTTATATCCTAAGAGGTAGACACCCTATGAGGTGCGAAGTCTAGGTTATCGGCCCTATGGCCTTATGTTTTATAAATAAAAAACTTTAACGTATTTTGAGGGGCGAAGACCCTCCTCGGCTATAACCTTGCTGCGTTTATCTATATAAAGGTTTATATTGTTTTGGCTCTATGGCCTATGGTTTCGAAGTGTGATAACTTCCAAGAGATTTTGAGATTCATCAATATTACTTTATAAAAGCATACATCATGGCATAATTATTTTGGATAAAGTAAGAGGCTATATTGTCCTTGTTTTGAAAGTATGATTTCAAGGGTTAAATCATTTATTAAGAAAGTGTTTTCAAGGAAATAGAAAAGGTATTTAGCCTAAAATTTTACTAAAGAGATTATTGTTTTTATCATTTTGGATAGATTGCGATAAAATAAATTTGACTCAGAGATTAGAAACCAGATGGGACCGATGTAGGGTAGCGCCCTATACTTCGGTTGTTAGCCCCTAGCTGAAATAAGTCCAAAATTCCAGTGTGTAGGGCTTTGTCATGGGTAAGACTAAAAGTAGGTGTACGCACAAAAAGGAATACATAAACATAGATATGTTATAGGTTGGCCTGCAAAACTTTAGTTTCATAATAAGCCTAGCAAAACTATGAGATTGGCGGATAGTTAGGTAAACACTAGGATAAGTGTATTTGGACAGACCGTCTGGTTTTCTTCTAATAGTCAGTTAGAAAATTTGATATATCTGGTAGGCCCGAGATATCCATATTGATTGGTAGTTACCCTATGAAAACTAAACAATAGGATGGATAGTCCCGTGATTTGATGATAGTCATGATTACCCATGTTTCATGCGTACACATTGTTGTTTATATTGTCTATTTAACCAGTTTGGTTGTAGGAATTTGATTTCAAAAGATATATTTTTTAAAGGCTTGTATTGAGGGGGAAAACTTTTTTTTCTTAGCGGCGTGGTTTCACTAGATATCAATTAACTAAGATGACATATTATTATTCATACCAGGCTTTTTGTTGGTTTTTGTTTTCCCTTAAACTCTCGGGCGCTCAAAATTTGATTTGAGTAGGTCGGGGTAAGAGCTTTTCCAGTTGAGTGGGTTTTGGTGAATAAAGCTTTCGGAGATGTGTAAGAGGCAAGGCTAGCTATGTAGGAGTCTGTCTATTACTATTATTCACTATGTTATGTCAGTTGTTGTATGCATGTATTGATAGTAGATGTATCTGTCTATTTAGTAACTATGATCAACCAAGGAGGCATCCTCATATGTTGCTCTTGGAGTATTTTGTAACAATTATATTTTATCTGAAACTGGGCAACGATTGGGATTATATACTAAATATGAAATTATGGCTTTGAAACGTAATGTGAATGTTTGCTTTGAAATTGTGTTTAAAGTTATTTCACATTCTTGTGCTTCTGATATTATGGATACCATTAATATACCTGCATTTTGTCACTGAGATTACTACTATAAATGACTGCAGCATTTGTAGCACTTAGTTTCGGGCCTTAAAATGGCGGAACAACTTGGTATCAGAGCATAGGTTTATGTAAAACTAAAATAATTTTGAACTTAAAAAGAGATTTGAAAACATAATCCAAATGAATTTGAGAATACAATTGGAGTATGGGATAACGCTATAGTAACGTACTTGTATTTGCTATATATAAGTATACGCTTTCTCTCTATTCTCCCTCTCCCTTAGACCATTCTTCCATATCTTACTAAAGTTCGAAGGTAGATTTAAGGAAGTAAGATATGGAAGCAGGAAACTGAAGGGTGAATCTCGGTAGAGGAAGCACCACCACTAATGGAAATGTTAGGCCCAATATTAGAAGGAATCTGGGTTGACAAACACCTGCAAATGTGGATGTTGGAATACCATCGGTAGATATGGGAGCACTGTATTAATTCTTTGTTAACAAGATTGAAGCATGAGCTACTGCTAGATTAGATGGAGGAAATGCTGGAGTATCTAATCAAGAAGTTCCGGCTGTCAACAACTATGTTGTTCTAAGTAGGGACTATGCAAGGTTTGGATGGAAGCCATTTATTGGAACGGAGGATGCAATTAAAGTGGAGAATCAGTTGCTTCATTGTAAGGGGATTTTCACCGATCTTGGTCTAAATGACGAACATAAGAGGAGATTGGCATCTAGCCAATTGCAGGGAGTCGCATTGTACTGGTGGAACAATGTTACTATTGGAGTAGCAGAGGAAACTTTGACTTGGGCTGAGTTCAAAAGGAGGTTTGAAGAAAGATTTATGTCTTAGATCGCCAAGTCAACTCTATTGAGGAAGTTTGCTGAGTTGGTGCAAGGTGATATGACAGTGCTTGAGTATGCAACAATATTTTAGGAGTTGCCAGGATATGGGTATCCTACCATTGACACAGTTATCAAAAGGAATGAGAAGTTCATCCGTGGATTGAGGCCTGAGCTTGCTAGGGGAACTTTACCACATCTCAGGGATCCATGTGATGTAATCATGGAAATAGATTTTAAAAATAAAGAGACGCCTGGTTTGTTCAGTAACGACAAGCTGGTAGAAGCTCAGATTGGACAAAATCAGAAGAGAAAGTTTTACCAAAAGAAGGGAGTTCAGAAGGATAGAGCTTCGAAGAAAAGGAAGTCAGAGGTTATGTGTTACAAGTGTGACAAGAAGGGGCATTATGCTCATGACTGCCGAACCGGTGAGGGAAAGGAAGTCATTGGAAAGAAGAACATTAAGTGCTTTAACTACGATCAAGTGGGACATTACAAGAACAATTGTCCGAAAGTGGCCAAGGTAGAAAAGGAAAAGTAATTGCTTTGGAACTGGCTACCTCGACACCAACAGCTGAGGAGAAAGGAAAAACTATGATGGGAGGTACGCTTTTGATTCATGGCTTACATATTAGAGTACCGTTTGATACTGGTGCATCACATTCTTTTATATCTCATTTTCTAGTAGATAAGCTTAACCTAGTACCCTCATAACTAGTTACTTCCTTAAGAGTTGCGAATCTGATAGGAGGATATGCAACTCTAAGGATGGGATGTGTTTGCATCAGAAATTGGCACAAACACCCAATAAAAAGATTTTGAAGAGAATTAAATGAAGAAAAAAATGAAAATTGTGGATAATAACGAAGAAACAGCAATAAACTGAAAGAAAAAACACGCGCACACGATTTATAGTGTTTCGCGTTGTTTTCCTACGTCCACTTTAAATAGATTGCTTTATTAATTCCTTTATACTTTGAGTACAAGGGAGATAGGATCAAAATCCTTAGTTAACAAGAATATAAAGCAAGCAGCAGCATCCAAAGTCCTGAGAATGGCCCCTCAAGCCAGTATTTATAGATGAAGGTCGCCAACTATCTCCTTGGAAACTAGGCTGAAAATCCATTGCAACCATATGGGCCCACTAGAGGGATCGCTAGGCCCAATTCCCAAAGAGGAGGGATCGGTACCGATCCCTTCTTTGGTCAAATTTTAGGAAGCCATCCTTATGTTGGCTTCCTCATGCAAAAATAAGTTTAGTCTTCAAATTCCATGTCATTTGGATCAGTGGAGTTCGAGTTATTGATTGATCTTTGATTCAACATAGCTTGCATAAAACTTTCTCCGATCCCTTATTATGGATGCATATCGATCCCTCCAACTTGGTCCTTTTGGGGTGCGATCCCTAGGGTAGGTTCCTTAGGTTCCCTATGTCTTACTCTTCAAGTTTTATATTCATTAGACTTGTAGATCTTGAGATATTGATTGTTTTCAATAAGAATGCTCTCATGCCTTGCAACATGCTGATCCCTCTTGTTGGAGCCAATTTATAACGATCCCTCCTATGCATTGAACCATATTCCATACTACAAACATTCTGCCTTGCACATCTATCAGTTCCATTCAACCTTGACATCATATCATCATTTGTGCTTGACTTCTGGGCCCCGCAATCATCACTTTGGAGTCATCGACCTTGATGGCAATCGAATCTAACTCGTGTAATCAGTTCAATATAGCCAGGTCAGAATGCCAGATAACACTTGCCCTCCAAAGTACGTCTTGTGATGAACATGACGTGCTTTGAATCGAATAAGGTTTGAGTCATCGGAAAGAAATCCATCCAGCTTCCTGAATAGTTGATATCCCTTTGTCGAATTATTTTTCCAAGGTGTTGAATTTCTTATTGATCGTCACGACGCTTGGTCGGTTTCCAATTGTATAAATCTAGGGATATAATCCATCAGTTAATATATGTAAGTCCAATTCCGCAAGTCTAACTAGTTTTGGTTATTTGGTCTAGCTTCGAAATTGAAGGCTTCAAGTTTGATCCTAATTTCTATCGATTTCAAAAATTGAGTTTTTTGGTCATATACGTGCACGTTCATATACACGTCCTTGTTGTTGGCTCCCGGACGTGTTAGTATGTTCACGGATCGTCGCCAACTTTCATTGCATTTTGTATGTTTATGCTTTTTATGATTTTCATGCTTATATTCATTTGTGTATATGTCCATGGTCGATCCCTCACCCTCTATTCTCTCTTTTTTACATGTTTTTTAGGGATCAACATATGCTTAGCCGACCCCTTTCTCCCTTTTCTTCATGCTTGTAGGGGTCGGTATGTTCTATGTCAAGCTCTTTCCCTTCGCTTCATCCTATATATTCCATGCTGATCACTCCATATTGCTAGCTGAACCTTCCTTCTCTCTTTATGTTTTAAGGCTCGGCGTTTTTTATGCCGAACCCTCTTCCCTTGTTTTGCGTGTTGAACCCTCTTACCTTATATAAACTATCATTCTTTCTCCTCACTTTTCACTCATCCCTCTCCTTCCCATTTACCTTTCCATGATCAATCCCTCCTTTACCTTGAAAAAGAAAACCTGGTCCCTTCCTTTCACTCGACCATCGCTTTTATCAATAAATATGTCTTTCTTTCTAGTTTTAGATCATCATTCCACCTTCCATTCGAAACATAACCCAATCTTTTTTCTTCTCATAGCTCGTCTTTGACATTTTTAGGTAAGCTTCCCATTTTTGCTTTTGATTTTATGACAAGGCAAAGGATCCTAATCCATTGGCGATAATTTGGTGTGTGATGTGGTTGATGATTGACGGCATAGGTTATTTGGGGAAGACAAGAAATGGAAGGGAGTAGGGATCAGCAGGATGATAAGGAAGGAAGTAGAGAAGAGCAGATGGCATTGGGTTCGGTTTGAATATTTTGAAGGATAGCGCAAGAATTGTAGAAAGAAAGGGATCTGAAGTATTGTTGGATGAAGGAGGGATATGTTGGAATGGCAAAGGACAAGGATCGGCTGAATTACAGAAGGAAAGGGATCGGTGGTATGGGTTGGTGTAGTGGGATCGGCATATTTGTAGAAGGAGAAGGATCGGTGGAATGGGTTTGGAGAGAGGGATCGGTCATAATACTCTAGGATAGGGATCGGCATAGAGGGGTCGGTACATAGGGATCATCAAGTACTTGGCTCATCAATGACACTTCCATCTCAATGAACTGGAACATATGACAACTATGAACAAAAGGACTTGCATATTCACTATTGAACTTGAGATTGAACAATCAAATCCTTGGAACTTCCAACATGAACTAAAACTTAATATATGGACCTAAATAATAGATTTCACACTTTGGTATGCTGATAGTCAGTCCCAAAGCTTTTGCAACCGATCAATCTCTTCGCCAGTTGAGACGGTCAACGATGACGGTCATTCAGGTCGGAATCCAAAGTCCCGTCATTTAACTTCGTTTTCTTATTTAAAGCTGTTTATTTCTGTTATACACTACACTACACCACACTAGCTCACACTTAGCATGGTGGAAAAGGTAAAATTTTCTAATCTCGATTGTCTACTAAGTATAGTTAACATGGATTCCAAATGCTCAGAGCGTTTAGCTGCAATGTCTTCTGGACCAGCCTCGCAGCCTAGCAATCCTGAAGCAAAGTCAAATTTCACGACTATATCTGGCAGGCTTTCTCCTGGTCATCAGACTGAATAAATGGAAGTTTCTGGCCCGTCAGTCAAACTTTTTTCTGATGTTCCCATCCTCCCGGCGGAGGATGTAAGTCCTGCGCCCAACGCAGTAGAAGGCGCCATTCTCTTAGATAACCTGATAGATTCTCAAGCCCCCGAATTGGTGATGCTTCCCTTCGTAGGCTATGTTCTAAACCCGGGATTCCATTCGAAGATGTCTTGGCTCCTTCGATAAATGACAGGGCTCACTTGCCCTCAGAGGGGTACACAGTATGCAACAAATTCATGTGCTGGGCTGGATGCGTGCAACTCTTTAATTCTTTTATTCGGGAAATGTTAAGATATCTTGGAATAGCTCCTACTCAACTTCACTCGAACAACTACGCCTTTCTTCATGAAACTTTTCTACTATTCACGAGTGTTTTGTTTCGCCTACCAACTCCTAAGGACATAAGGTTCATTTATAACTTTAAACGGCGGTCAGGAAGTCCTTCCTATGTCTTTCTTGAGCCTTCACCTAATTGTCAAGGCTTAACCGACGCTTAGAACAAACTTACCCTTTTCAAACACAAATGGCTCTACGTTCGATGTCCGCCTGGCTTTGCAAGGCGATGGTTGGAAAGACGTAACTGTCGTTATCGCTTTACTTTCAAATTCCTTAATCCGAGTAATATTCTAGATCAACTAACATTCTGAATATCCATAGGTGTCTGCCCACGTCCAGAGGGCAATAGTTTCTTAAGAGCGATCTCTGCAATTCGCGCCATCCCTATCGAAGAGATGGACTTTAGACGACGAGCTACTATCTTTAGTTGGGCTGCTAGAAGAGGGTCGCAGCATTAGGCTCCCTGGAAGTGCTGCATCACCGAGAAACGTTGTAGAGCAAGAAGGGGATGTCAACAACCCTGTCGTGGCCCCAGTCGAAGGGACTCAGGATGATGTTGAAGAAGGCAAAATTAGGGGTTCCTAGACCAATGAGCCCGGCGATGCTGATGCAGGCCCAGGCTAGGCGCCCGTGGTCGAAAGGTCACAAGGCGTGCAATCCCAAACGCCAACTAAGAGAAGGAAGAAATTGGCATACAAACTTCACAGAAGAAAAACAGCTAACGATCCAGAATTTGTTATCACTTCTGTTGACGAAGAGTCATCTTTCCAATACCTAGAAAGTTTAATGAAAGGATTTTTAAACCTCCAGATCCCCGATGACATTATGACTTATGACTTCCTAAACATCAATATCGAGGGGCTCAATTATCCCGCCAGGAATGGTGATGGCATTCTTCCTACCGATAGAGGAGAGAAAATGTCTATAAGCAAGGCTACAGTGGTCCATCGGGGGGGGGACACTAGGACACTTGCAATCACATGCAGTCCACTTCATGCTCTTCATGTATTTTTTGTATAATGGTTACTTATACATTTTCGTTTAGTCTTTGCAGGTGCAATGACTCAGTCTCAAGCTTTTGATCGCCTAAGGGGCTCTTCGATGCATTATGGATCTAGCCGTGGCTCAGAATCAGGCAGGCGTAGGGAAAGAGACGACGACCGGGAAAAAATTCATCATTCAAGGGAATCTTCTTCTTCCAAGCGTAAGTCCCAGTCTCAGCCATTCCACTAGGATGATCAGCCCAATCTTCCTATTTATAGTGGAGATCGGACTTCCTTCCAAGGACCTCAAATTCCCATATCACATGAGCAGTACTCTGGTTCTTCCACCTTCAGGCAATCTCGCGATCGCAGATCGAGCAAGCGTCTAATTGCCACTTCCAATCCATCTTTGCCGACGGCTGCTCCTGATACTTCCCCGGTAGAGAAATTGACCAAACTTAAGGCCACTTTCCTAAAAATCTGCTTTGACGCGCTTAAGTTCCTTCCCTCAATTCATATGATCCCGTGGAACGCTAAAGCAAGCTCTCTCGCGTGTGTTAACGATGTTTTCGTGCAGCATGAGTCGTTTCAGCACTTAATGGAAAAGATCTTTGAGGTGTCAATCGAGCGATAACATGAAATAGATCGTCTCAAGCTAGAGGCGATCCACGATAAAGATATAATTAAGGACCAAGATAATGAGATCTCAGAGTTGACAACAAAACTAACTAAAGTAGAAAAAAGTGCCAAGGAAATGTCTGAGGCAGTGAGTCGTTTGGAAGCTACCCATAAGAAGGAACTCGATGCTGCCCTCAATCGTAGTGGAGCACTTGCTCTGGAAAAGGATTCCTTGCAAAAGGAGAAAGATATCTTGGCCCGCCGCATTGAGGAGCTTTAAGAGCTTCTTAGGAAAGAAAGGGAAGAGAAGATTGAGGCTAGGGATGAATCACAGAGATACTGCGAAGAGGCTATTGAAGCCAGGAGTCTGAAAATCAAACTTGACGAGAAACTTGCAAAAATAGAAGCCCTCAAAGAAGAGGCGAGAGAGGCAGGCCGCAAGGAGATGATAGAAAAAATTGAAACCCGGGTGAAGGATGCTATAGAGTCTGGTCAGAATGAAATTAAGGACATGTTTGATCCTGTGATCATCGAATACAACACTAAAGTCCTTATCCACCACGACTTGAGCTTTCTTGGTGAAAGTTATCTTTAGTCACTCGCTGAAGCCTAGGAGTATACTATGGAGATGAAAAAGAGGGAGCTGGGCGAAGCCGAGTTAGATGAAGAGAAATTAGTGTGGGAGATCCTTCGCGGAAATGAACCCCTAGACCTTGTTGCTGTAGGACTCCGATATTTCGATATTTTAGCGCCTTCTGGTAAAGGGAAAAATATTTTTGAACCCTCGGAGTTTTATCCAAGGGCCCCTCTTCTTTCCAAGTGGTTGGAGTGTCAGTTTCTTTTGGCCCGAGACAAGATTTGTGCTATGGTCCGGATAAACCCGTTTACCAATCTAAAGTGCCGACCCCTATTCTGGAAGGGGGCACTCCGGCGACAACCAAGAGCCAGCCGGATGCAGGTATTCTACTTTACTCTCCACTTCTCAAGAGGTTTCGTTCTTCATGCGCAATGATTTTAGGCTTATCTCCTTGTTTCGACAAATCCGCAGGTCTTTCGCGTCCTAGCCAAACTCCTAAAAGTGATGCCGCCATGGAGCAACAAGCAATATCAATAAAGATTTCGGGGGCCACCGATGTTCCAGGGCCCG
The DNA here is from genome assembly GCA_030737815.1 of Allium fistulosum. Taxonomy (NCBI): domain Eukaryota; kingdom Viridiplantae; phylum Streptophyta; class Magnoliopsida; order Asparagales; family Amaryllidaceae; genus Allium; species Allium fistulosum. Next base: position 1,184,735,334 of record CM060903.1, read on the forward strand.
ATGCTCAAGTCATCAGAGCACTCGACGATGATAAGACTAAAGATCCCCTGCCGGTGGATGAATTTGATGATGTTGTGATTACCGGCGCCACCGAACACACTGATGAGATCAGCTTGAAGGAGCGCATCGAGAAGGAAGAGTTGCTGAAGAGCAAAGCCAAAGCTGAGCCCGCCAAGGTGGACATTGATGATCCAAATCTCGTCCTACTACAAGTTATTCCACCTGATGGGTCAATTCCCAGAGAACTCCCTCCAAGCTTCAAATACTCCCCTCAAGGGTGGTAAAGGACCAAGGAAAAGAACAAGCAGAAGTTCAAATAGTGCCACTCCTGAGAAATCTAAAAAGGAGAGAAGCAAAAGATATAGCCGTCGATTCGGCTTGGTGTGCACATAGTTTGTACAGCTATTTTTTTCTTTGTTGGTCGTGGTTGTATGGGCACGACCCCTGGTTTTTGGAATAAACTTGTACCACAATTTTGAAACTCATCATGTGAATAAAAGTTTTTGGTTTCTATTGAGCTCTCATGTGAACTGTTATTTAAGTAATTAAACTATTACTTTCCATTCACTGTACTTGTAATTCATTGCTCGTAGATTCCGATAACAGTCCACTAACTCTATTCCAAGGTCTTCATGTGGTCGTGGCCCTAGGTCGCATCAAACACCGGGATTGAGCCTTAGTGTTACATAGTTGAATTCAGCGGTTTGAGTAATTATACTCCTGCCCCCAGTCTCGGGTTAGGGGAGTTAGATAGTGGATGGTCAAACTCCATCCTTAGCGAGATTATACTCCTCCTGTTGGTTTCAAGCCAGAGTTTATGGAATTGTGAGTGGTCGAACCAGACTCATCTATTTGTTTATACTCATATCCACTCTTTGGGGATAAGAGTTGGTTAGCGGGTCGTTGATCTACACCCAATTTATGTTTATACTCCAGTCCGCACTATGGAGACTTAGAGTTAGTTTGCGGGTGGTCGATTCAAACCCGATTTATGTTTATACTCCAGATTGTACTCTGGGGCCTTAGAGTTATTTCAAAGAACAGTCGGATCGTACTTTCCTTAATTGGTTGATACCAAGGTCCGGGGTTTGATTTAGTGAGTGGTCGGTCATGTCATGATCATTCTTGTTTTATTTCAATCCCATCATTCAGCGGGATTTATTTGATCATCATATGGTCAAGCCACATCCATTCGTCATTATGTATGCTGTCAATTGGGTTATGAACGAGAGTTATCAAATGAATGGTCAGACCATGTTCATCTTGTTTAGTTCCATAAGGAACTAGCGTAACTGATTAGTTCCAAACTCTAGGTACCTGTTAGAACATATCGACATCAATCAGTTTCGTAATGTAACTAATACATAATGCTACAATAAACATAAATATAAAGGATGTTCAAAACTTTATTTGCTAAATGGAAGGAAATAACATAATTCGTTTTATTACATATCTAGAAAATCAAATACTAAAGCAAATTCTACAAGTAGATACAACTGAATGAAGAAAGAAATAAACTAAGTGAAATAGCATCATAATTGCTTGCTATTCCATGCTCTTGGGAGTGTGATGCTATCAACAGTTGCTAGCTTGAAAGTTCCCTCTTCAAGCCACTGTTCAATGATGTATGGTCCTTCACAAATAGGGTTCATATACGAAGGGGTAGGAAAAACTCGTTTCAAAACAAGATCATCGATTTCAAAGGTTCTAGGTCGAACTTTAATGTCGTAGTATCGGACGAATCGGTACTGGTGCACAGCTGCCCTCAAATTAGCTTCTTCGCGCTTCTCATCTACAAAGTCTAGAGGTTCCAGGAAGATCCTTATTTATTCTGGGATTATAGTAGGTCACTAGATGAGAAGGAATTTTGAGCTCAACAGGAATAATAGCTTTGGAATCGTAAGCGAGGGCGAATGGAGTATGTCCAGTCGTGGACTTATGGGTGGTCCTGTAAGCCCATAGTGCTCTCAGGAGTTCATCCACCCACTTGCCTCTAGCCTTTTCAAACGCTTCTTCAGAATGGACTTTATAATTTTGTTCACAGCTTCAACTTTTCCATTCGCTTAAGGGTGAGCAACTGCTGCAAATCTCTTTTCAATATGATACCTTCGACAGAAGTCTTTGAATTCAGCACTGTTGAATTGAGTCTTATTGTCTGTTACAATAGTTCGTGGAAGACCAAAACGATAGATGATGTTTTGGACAATGAAGTTGATTACTTTCTTGGTTGTAATCATGGCTAAAGGTTCGGCTTCGTCCCATTTGGTGAAGTAATCGACTGCAATGATCGCGTACTTTGCACCACCTTTAGAGATCAGTAAGGAACCGATAATACCTATACCATACATGGCAAACGGCCATAGGATGACCATTTGTGTGATTTCCATCAGGGGAGCTCTTGGAACTATTGCATATATCTGGCACTTGTCGCATCGCCTTACATAGATAGCAGCATCTCGATTAAAGGTTGGCCAATAATACCCGTAATAGAGTATCTTCTTTGCTAAAGTTTGCCCCTAGTGTGATTGCCACATTCCCCTTCATGAACTTCCTTTAGGACCCATTTTATCTCATCATGAGAGATACACCGGAGTAGGGGAATATAAAAACCCTTTTTGAACATAACTCCTTCCTGTATGATATACCGTGAAGCTTTACGAAGGACTTGTCGCTTTTCATTCCTTTGTTCAGGTAGGACTCCCTGTAGCAAATAGTTTTTAATCAAAGTCATCCACGATTCCTTCTCAGGCTCCGTCTCTAGTACCCAGTCAATTTCTATCAGGTTTATAATAGGGGCATTTAATACTTCGACCAGAACCAAGCCCATCTATTGTGTGTCCTCGGTGCTATCAAACTTTTCCAATGAATCAGCCTCTCTGTTTTGATCCCGTAGAATATGTGTAATTTCATAGTACTCAAAATCAATCAACAAATCTTGGACTTTGGTAAGTATGGAGCAAGCCGTTGTCCCTTATCTTGGTAATCTCTGCTGACTTGGTATACTACCAGTTGTGAATCGCAAAAGATTTCAAGGGACCTTATTCCTAGTTCTTTGGCAAGTTTAAGTCCAACAATTAGAGCCTCATACATTATTTGTCGCTGGGAAATCCAGCTTTAAAGCATAATAGATCGACCGATCTTTGGGAGTTACAAGCACAATTCCAGCTCCAGAACAATGATCGTTGGATGCTCCATCAGTATACAATTTCCACCGTATGGTAGGGATTTCACTGCTCTCCAGGAAATCATCCTGTGCAGTAAAATCTGCTAGTACCTGACCTTAGATAGCCCTTCGAGGGATATAAGTGATATCAAATTGATTAAGCTCGATATTCCACTTAAGTAACCTTCCAAACGTCTCAGATCGCTGCAGGACCTGTCGTAATGGCTTGTCGGTGTAAACATTGATCAGGTATGGCTAGAAGTATGGGTGGAGCTTTCGTGATGCAATCAGCAAGTAGTATGCCAGTTTCTCTATTCTTGGATTGTTCCTTTTAGCTCCCGTCAATCGCTTGCTGACATAATAAACCAGCCTTTGGATTCAAATCTCTTCACGAAGCAATGCGACACTTATAGCATGTACCAACACGGCCAAATAGATGTATAAATCATGATCCACTGGCTTCGATAAGATGAGAGGTCTTTCTAAGTGGTCCACCAAAGCTCGAAATGCGTCTTTACATTCCTGTGTCCATTCGAAGTTCCTTTATCCTTTCCTAATCAGGTCAAAGAAAGGAATGCATTTATCGGTAGATCTGGAAATGAATCGGCTTAAGGCAACAACCTTCCCATTCAGACTTTGTACTTGTTAGATGGTCTTTGGTGCTTGGATATCACATATAGCTTGAATTTCTTGGGATTAGCTTCGATTCCGCGGCATTAACAATAAAACCCTAGAACTTCCCTGATGCTATGCCAAAAGAACACTTTAAAAGATTAATTTTCATCTTGTAATGTCAAAGGATGCCGAACATTTCTACCAGGTCTTTAATGTGGTCGATTGATCATCGTGACTTTAGGAGCATATCATCCACATATACTTCCATTTTTTTCCAATCTGATCTTTAAACATCCCATTAACTAAGCATTGGTAAGTCGCTCTTGCATTCTTTAGTCCAAACGGCATCACCACATAGCAATATAACCCAACATCGGCAATGAAACTAGTGTGCTCTTGATCGGGAATGTGCATCAGGATTTGGTTATATCCCGAGTACGCATCCATGAAAGATAGCAATTCATGTCCCGCGGTTGAGTCCACCAATTGGTTTATTTTTGGAAGGAGAAAACTGTCTTTCGAACATGCCTTGTTCAAGTCTAAGTAATCAATGCATGTTCTCCATTTCCCATTCACCTTTTTCATAAGCACATGATTAGATACCCACTTAGGGTAGAGGGTGTCATGAATAAACCCATTGTCTTTGAGTCTACCCGCCTCCTCTTTAAGAGCGGTAGATCTCTCCGGATCCATGCCGCATCTTTTTTGTTTCACAGGGACATGCCTCGGGTCGATATTCCATGCATGGCTCATAATGGCAGGCAAGATTCCACACATGTCAGAGTGAGTAAAAGAGAACACATCTAGATTCGCTCGAAGAAATCCAGAAAGTTCATTCATCATCGAGAGGATGAGCTATGATCCAATCTTTAGGGCCCATGATGGGTGGTCATGGCTAAATAGGATGTAAATCGTCAGCTCAGCCGGTGCAGCCTTGGTCTCTTTGGGCTCCTTCTCATCATCTCTCGGATCTATATCTCTATAGAACTAACTGTGGCGCCCGAGCCAAGACTCAGGCATTAGTTGTCAATCTTTGGTAACTTGGATGCGGACAGTCTTGTCCAACCCTTACCTTTCTCTTTGCATTGAGCATCCCTCAGCTCAACTACATAATAGGCACATCCAGTCGCCTGATCACCGTGAACAACTCAAATACCATTTTCTGTCGGAAACTTCAAAGTCAAACACCATGGCAAGGGATGCCTGGAATTCGGCTAGGGCCGGTCGGCCCAAAAAAACGTTGTAAGGAGAGTCAATAACCAAAACAACGAACGGAAAGATTCGCACTCTCCTACGGTCGCCTTCTCCCAACTCTATAGGTAATTCAACATAACCAACGACCTTAGTTGCAACACCGTTAAAACCGTGCATGCGGGATTTAGACGGCTTCAAGTCTCTGGCTTCCATCCTTATCTGATCATAGGCTTTTTTGAAAATTATATTTATAGAACTTCCACAATCAATCAATATCCTTCTCACCAAAGCGGGGCCAATCATGGCTGAAATGACCTTGGATCAATCGTTGCAGCCTCCACCTTGTCTGCATCTATGTTTCTAAACACTATATCATCTGCCATTGTATGTTGCTGTTTTGATGGAGCTCCATCTTCTATATTCAAACAATATTCAAAATCCACATGCTTAATCACGCTACCATAGTGCTCCATCTCATGCCAACTCTTGTCTACCGAGTGCGCTCCTCCGACTATTGTATTTATTATCAATCTTCCACCAGTTTGTGCAGGCTCCTCATCCCTGCGCGATGCCTGTCCTCGATTGGGGTTGGATGTCCCCTGTCCGCCATCCTGCGGGGTTTATAAAAATTTCTGTAACTTCCTTTCTTGAATCATCTTTTCCATAATATCTTAGAGATGCGAGCATTCATTCATTCCATGTCCATATCATTCGTGGAACCGATAATATTTTCCGATTTATTTTTGCTTCTCTATCGATTCTTTTGGAGGCGACTTCCTGTATTTCATGGTATTATAGGTAGACAAATAGATATTCTCCAAGGAAGTATTCAACGACATGTAAGTATCGTACCTCGAAATCCTAAGCTTCCCTCTTCTAGAATCCCTCTTTCATTCTTGGCCCCTATCTTCGCCTTTCTTTTGCTGATTCGGCTTGTCTTGGACATTCACTTGAATTTTTCCTGGGCTATCATCAAACTATTTTACTGCAATATTACTCTATACTCCCTCTCCACTCGATCCCACAACATTCTTCTTCCTAGAGGATCTGGCTTCCTCCTTTCTAAATACTGAGCCGCCTTTGCATAGAAGCGTTCCAACGTTGCGGATGGCTTGCCAGCTAACCAATCGCCGAAATCAGATTCTGGATCTATCCCTCTTATCACGGTCATCAATATAGCATGGTCATTCAGATTACTGATTTTTGTAATATCTGTATGAAATCTCTCCAAATAAACTTTCAACGATTCTCCTAGAGCTTGGATCACGCTGGATAGGGACATTACATCCTTAGGGTCAGTTGTGTGCATTTGAAACTGCTCCATAAACCTTGTTGCCAAATAATCGAATCTAGAAAGTGATCGTGGGGGTAACCTTATGAACCACATCATCGCTATTCCAGAGAGAGTTATGGGAAAACATCTACACATGGTTGCATCATCCTCTCACGTGGAATCCATCGGCCATTCATATCTCATGATGTGCTGCCTGGGGTCAATTTTTCCCTCATTGGCAGGCATCGATGGCATGTTGAACCTCTTTGGATACTTCACGTGTAGAACATTATCAGTGAATGGGGTATGGCTTCTCAAGATTCCCCATTCATCGTTGGTCTAGCCCTGGCTCTCTCTCACTAACTATTTGACCATAGACGATAAATCCGGCGTTTGGATAGTTGGTGCCAAGCAGTGGTCATGCTCCACCTCACGTGAATGGCTTGGTCGATGTATGTTGGTCGTTCCATGCCTTCTTGGTTCACCATCTTCCCGATGTATATCTCGTAAATTTACTTTATCGTCATTCCGGGGAAGCATTTGGTCAACAATTAATTGAACTCCATCATCCAAACCAACTGAAGCAACTATAGCTTGATTCCCATTATGCATGGGTTGGTTCCCTCTTCTGGGGGAGGGATCGGTATCGATCCATATGGAGGGATCGGTACCGATCCATATAGAGGGATAGGCACCAATCGGTCCTGGCAAACCATGATGGTCGGTCGGTTGACACCCTGAAGTTTCTGCGCGATATTCGTCTGTTCTGTGATGCCTATGCTTGTGATACTCGTCTAATGAGCTAGAACTCTCTGATGCCGAGTAAGGAGTAGGGTCCCTAATAGCTTTTCCTCACTGCTGCTGGTTGAGTTGGTTTATTAAGTTGATAGTGGTATGAATCTGTTGATTTAATTATCAATGGCTCTCCATCATCTCTTTCGTTAGATTCTGAAATTCAGCTATTGTAATAGAATCAGTAGGATTCTGAACTTCAACTGGTTCAGCATTCACCTTCATTGGTTGATTGCTTGGGCCTCTTTGTTGGATGCTAGCGTTCTCATTTCCTTCCACGTTATGAGAAGTAGATCTAGTATTCCTCACCATTGTCGATAGCTTCACTTAGATTTTTGCAAATCTGAGTAGAATGAGCAAACTTCCAAAAGATAACTATGGATCTCCTTCGGGAGATTTATGTAATCCAATAGGAACAAAGGGATCCTAGTAGGCTAAGAATCAAGGTTCTCAGTGAAAGCACCAAAATGTTTGCACCATAAATTGACACAAACACCCAATAGAAACTTTTTAAAGAGAATTGAATGAAGAATAAAATGGAAACAATGGATCATTACAAAGAGACAACAATAAATTGAAAGAAAAAATAAGCACACATGATTTATAGTGGTTCAGCGTTGTTTGCCTGCATCCACTTTAAATAGATTGCTTTATTAATTCCTTTATAATTAGAGTACTAGAGAGATAGGATCAAAATCCCTAGTTAATAAGAATATAAAGCAAGCAGCATCGTCCAAAGTCCTGAGAATTACCCCTCAAGCCAGTATTTATATATGAAGGTTGCCAACTTAGAAACTCGGCCGAAAAACCCTTGCAACCATATGGGCCCACTAGAGGGATCGCTAGGTCCAATTCCCAAAGAGGAGGGATCGGTACCGATCCCTTCTTTGATTAATTTTCGAAAGCAATCCTTATGGTGGCTTCCTCATGCAAAAATATGTTTAGTCTCTAAATTTCATGTCATTTGGATCGGTGGAGCTCGAATTATTGCTTGATCTTTGATTCAACATGGCTTGCACAAAACTTTATACCGATCCCTTCTTATGGATGCATACCGATCCCTCCAACTTGGTCTTTTTAGGGTGCGATCCATAGGATAGGTTCTTTAGGTTCCCTATTTCTTGCTCTTTAAGTTTCATATGCATTGGACATGTAGATCTTGAGATATTGAATGTTTTCTATAAGAATGCTCTCATACCTTAAAACATGTCGATCCCTCTTGTTGGAGCCAATTTATACCGATCCCTCCTTTGCGTTGAACCATATTCCATACTTCGAACATTCTGCCTTGTACATCTATCGATTCCATTAAACCCTGACTTCGTATTATCATCTATGCTTGACTTTTGGGCTCCGCAATCATCACTCTGGAGTCATCGACCTTGATGGCAATCGAATCAAACTCATGTAATCAGTTCAATATAGCCGGACTAGAATGTCGGATAATAAGATGTGACTATTTAGAGTTTGCAATTGTGCATATATTTGCTCGCGATTTGCTTGTGTTTGATTTCGTAGGCTTTGGGATTTTTGGGTATGGACTGGTTATGTAAGTCTGATGCTAGGATATTTTCCTACGATAGGAAAATATCACTAAGATACCCTAATAGTGGCGACAGGATTTTATACTCGGTAGAGAATTCATGTTTGGATGTTTGTGCTTTGCTGGGTGCGATAGAGGAGGAAGATGAGTTGAATCGGGTTTTCGTAGTTAGAGAATTTGTAGATGCATTTGAGCCTGTTACTGGACTACCGCCGAAATGAGCTATTGATTTTCGAATAGATCTTGTGCCTCGAGCTGAACCCGTAAGTAGACTACCTATCAGAATGACACCTACCGAGATAAAGGTGTTAAAGGTACAACTAGTGGACTAAGAAGGAAAGAATTTTATTAGACCAAGCAGTTTGGCTTAGGGAGCGGCCGCGGTGTTTGTGAAGAAACCAGATAGTTCATTAAGGATGCGTATCAACAGTACAAGAAAATTCACTTTTGATAGCGAAGAGGGTTAGCATGCCCATACTGGTTGCTATTATTGATTATTATTTTTTAAAAGATGACAAGTCAAAAACGCTGTTCTTTGCCATTTCAACCTACGTGGGCGAAAATTTCACGTTCCCTTCAATATCAACCCTAACCAAACAAATCACCTCCCAAAATTTTACATTACCCACGAGTTAAAATTTTCTCCAAAAAATCCCAAATCTGATTTCAAATCCCACCTAATGTTCATCAAATCTCTTCCTTGACCTTTGGCCTTGTCGATCTTGCTCAACCCCATACCCTTGTCTGTTTTGCTGGTTGGAAAGCTATTATTCTGAAGAAATTCGATGATGGTGCTCGTGATCGTGCCTACAATCGCTGCCTTGTTGCCAACTTCTAGATTGCCCTAAGCAATAATAATAGATCCTTGCTAGCTGAATTTGAAGATGTTGATGAGGTTGAGACTGAAGAAATATTCGAAGAGGCAGTGGCGAAATCGACGATTCCAACAGCAGTGGCTATGCCAGTGTAAAAGGTAGCAGTGGTGGTTCTAGCATTATTGAAGAGCTTGACAATGATCGTGATTTTTCTGATGTCATCAATGGTTGGGGTTGACCTAATAATAATAATATTGGCCTTAACAAGGTATCCAATATTTTCTGTTTATTTTTATTTTCCCAAATAAAACATTGTAGTTATGTGTTATTGCACATTGCTATCAAAAATTAGCTGATTATACACATTCTATAAAATTTGGGAGGGGTTGATTGGTGTTAAAATTGTTGCGATTCAAGTTGAAGCTTTACTAAACAGTCCTTTACCATTAGTCAATGCAGTGTAAATTGATGTTGATTTTTTGAACAATGTTTTCTATACCTTTACTGTGATACATAGTGTTGCTCTAAAGCATGAATTAATGAGTTGAATTATGCTTTCAAATTATATTTCTTGCAAATTAAATTTATTACAAGGTCAACTAATGGGAGTTGACTGTAAGGTATCTATAATAGTTTTCCATTTGTTTGATAAAGCTTCCAAGTTTGAGTGTGTGTATGTGTAATAGTTATGATTTTGGAGAGGAGAGTTCTGTACTGTAAAACTGTCGGCAATAGTGAATAAATAGGGATTGCTCTTATTGAGAGCAGTGAGAAAAATTAACGATAACGAGCACACTGTAAATGCAGCAGCTAGTCAGTCATTTTTGCCGAGAGTCATGTTCAACAAGTTATATGGAGGAACTATATTATAAGTTATATGCAGTCATTTCAACTAAGAGGCAACCTAGATGCCCATGGAGGAACTATACTATAAGCTAACTACATTATATACAACACTGAATGACAACAAAGATCCTAACATATATAAGATAGCTAGGATAACTAGGAGTATAAAAAGCATCATTCCATGATGATTAATTATTCGCATTGGACTGAGGGCTCCAAAAGTTATTTGTTCCAATTTGTTTGGAGAGACCTAAGATCTGAAAAGCCTACATCGTAGTGGTACAAACTCATATAGGTTCGTATAAACCATCCCATAATGTCATTATAATATTGTGCTTATGGAGCCATATTAAATAGGCTTAATAGAAAGATTGGACTTATTATTTAGGGAAAGGATGTTGATGCCAAATATAAATGTGCTATGTTTAACTTAAATTCATAGCATAAACCATTTATTTGTTGGGTGTAGTTATAGCTTATATATTTGGACTCTGTTTTGATCATAACTTTAAACAAGGCAAAACAATATCGTTGACTGAAGTACACTAAAAATTATCAAGAAGCACTCCATTATGAAGAAACAATGAAGAGATCTTGCATTAATGAATGCTTATTGTTGAATTAAAGTATATAGCACTTTTTGCAAAATGTGGTTTGGATGAACTCATAACTAACAATGATCGTTTTTCCATATAGCTGTTGCATTACTTGTATATAGCATTACTTGTATATAGCATTACTTGTAAAAAACATTGAATGCTTATTGGTTGATGGATAGGGTCAGGTTGTGCTACAATGGTTGTTGTGTTCTATGGAGGTTCAGGTGGTGGATGCGGGTTCGCAAACATGTGGTTACGTGCGATTGGACGGATAGTTTAGAATCAGATTTCGGGTTTGGTGTTATAGAGTGGGTTGGAGGAGTTTGGGTGTTGTGGTGGTCATGGGTTTGATTCTGTAACGACCCACCTTTTTGGACGGTTCAAATCGACGATAAACAACACATGTCAGACTCAAACCATTCAAAAAGGAGGATTGTTATGGGGTAAATAAGAAAAGAAGAGAAAGAAATAAAACAAACACAGAATCTCACATCGGAATGACAAAATATAATAATCAAATAACAGTTCATGAAGCTGTTTTACAAATACATTTGATTATACTTTTACAACACAAAATCAGAGTTACATATAATAGAAATAAATAAATAATGCAGTGGAAAAACTTGATGCAATGGAATAAATAAAATAAATAATATAGTATACAAATCTCCATCTTCGTCCTCCAACAAAGCAGTCTTCGATACACTGAAAAGCTCAGACTGACCCGAGCGAATTGAAAAGACAAAACACTCGAGTTAGAACTAAAAGATTTTATGTAAGTTAAATCAACAGTAAATAAATATGAGTGTAACGGCGTCATAGATGTTTATGGGGTTTGACATCTCCTATCCAATGTCTAACGTGAGTACAATAACTTAAGAGATGTTCGGGATTCCATCTCTTGAGGATCCGTTAAACTATCTACGTACATAGTACAATACACTATTATAATAGTGTCTACAGTAAAGTAAAGTATTAAAATAGCATTAAGGCGTTACCCATATCCCACTTAACACATTTTATATAATAACGTAGTCTATATAGTACTGTAAACTCCACCGTGAACTGGTGGGCTATCAGGGAGCACTCCATAGGTACGACACAAACCAAACTCGTAGAAGGCGCGATAAGGCATGTGACACGGTACACGAGGCAATGCCACGGTAGGATTCTACCGTTTGCAGAACTGGGTTGATGGTAACGCATAGTAGCTACTACCGCCCAACTCGGAACACACTCTCATAATCAAATCGAGGGGTGGCCACCAAATCAATCACAAAGTCATAATATGGTATCGAAGAAGAAGGTCTGATCGGAGGTGCGACCTCAATTGGCGCAGGTATAGCTCACGTTTTAGTCACATCAAGCTGACTCACGGGAGTCAAGGCTACATAATAACTCATACATAATCGTTTGCCAAACAATCCTACTTCATTCTGGGATCTCCACCACGTACACAGTTGTTAAAGTTGTTTTCGGTATTGGCAGAGAGTATGACAATATCCGATCCCGGTCTCTTTAACAACCAAACGCTTATTTCACACCGGATGGTTCTTTTAAATTTACGAATCTGTTTCATAATAGATATCAAAATACCATATTCAATTCAAACCATATCACTTTCGAAATCAAATTCACTTTCGAAATTATATTCACTTTTGAACTTATATTCACTTTTGAAATTATCGATAAGCTAGGTTAATTAAATCCTCATTTCAAAATCATCATATTTACTCAAATATGTCATTTCACTAGAAAATATCATTTTTAAATCCCAACTTTGGTTATAACATCATGTAACCATATTCGCTTTTAAAAAAAATCAAAGATTTACTTATAAACACTTCCACTTTACACCATCTGAAATTAAGAAAATAGTTTAGATGGTTATAAATAGTTCAAATAGTTTAGCATAGTTCAAATAGATATAAAATAGGTTAAATAGATTTAAAATAGAGTAAAATGGGTTAATTAGTTTAGAGTAGGTTAAAATAGATTTAATTGGATTAAATAGATTAAAAGAGATTAAAATAAATTAAAAAAGTTTAAATTGATTAAATAGTTTAAAAATAGTTTAAAATAAATTAAATTAGTTTAAAAGTTTGAAAATCTTAATAATCAGGATTTAAAATATTATAATTTTGAACAGTTTATATTAAAATGGTAAATTTGAAATTAATATCAAATTAGACTATTTCTTTCATTTCAACACATCTGGATCATGTCCAGCTTTGAAATCAACAAACTAAATTTTGTCCTTCAATTCAAATTCTCATTTAAACCCTTTAATCAATATCGATTTCAAATCCAAGTTCGAACAATAAATTCAAACTATTTCAAATTTAGTAGATTTCAAAGTTACATTTTCAAATGTTTCAATAACTTAATTTTGATAAATTTGATTTATACTTCAAATCTTACTTTAAAATTTCAATTTAAACCAATTCAAATTTCACATTTAAAACTCGGATTTTCAAAAATAATTCGGTTTTATATAAATCAAATTTTCTTCAAAATATCATTTAACTAAATTCAAAATTTAAGGATTTAAAATCATTTAATTTAACCAATTCGGTGTCCGTATAAAATTTTCTACCCTATGGTCAAGTGATATGGATGTTTATCATTTTAATCCGCAAATATTGTATATTTACGGATATATATCATTTCAACCCAAAATCCCAAATAAAATTCAAAATCCATAAAATCGCTCGGGTTTATCATTTTAACCCATAATGATTTTTCCCTAATCTATAGATCGTTCGGGTATGTATCATTTCAAACCATAGGGATTTTTTAACAATAAACTAAGGGAACTTGCAGTGTTATAACAATATAAATATAACATCCAGTCATCCAATATCAACACTCAAACATCCATCACAATCACCATTCAATCAACCAATAAATAACATCAATTAACTGATTATCATCAACATGTATTGAATTGACAATTAAATTCAATATTAAATTAAATGGCAATTTAACTGTAATAAAGGTCATATTTAACTGGAATGACAATTTAAATATACCAAACATCAATCAATCAATTTTCTAATCACATCATAATTTAATCTAACTAACATAAGATAATTTAGTAGTTGTGAGTGGGTTAAAACACTCACCTTTGATTTCAGATCGATTTGAAATCCAAAATAAGGCCCAAATTTTAATAGTCTCAGAATTCATCTAAACTTGTTCAAAAATATCCTGAATTTCGATACGATCCCAGCGAAGAAAACCGCTTGTGAATCCGTGCATGTATGTACTTTTATGATGATTAGAACGATTAAGCGATTAAATTAAAACAAATAAAATAATTAAATTAAAACAAATAAAATAATTAAATTAAAACAAATAAAATAATTAAATTAAAACAAATAAAATAATTAAATTAATAACAACTGCCTCATCACTTACCCATGTCATCTCAGAGGAAACGCGAAAACCTTAGAACCCATCTTCGTTCGTTCGAAAGCCTGCCGCCACCCAATCCGTTAACCAAGAAACACCACCGAGACGTCGCTGAATGACCAGCCACCACCTTACGAGCTTCGCCTGGCCGCCTCCACCATCGGCGACCCCCTTCATCGCCGATCGACACGCAAAAACCCCCAACCGCTACCGAGTGAAATAAAACCCTAATCGAATTTCTGGCCTGATCCAACCAATGATACGATCAACGACCTACTCTGATGGACAGCGCGCGACAATCTCCACAATACCATACCCTCTGTTCGACGATCCATCGTCGTTGATCATCCTCCAATTGAACGGCCGAGATTAATCCCTCAAATTATGGACACACAAAGACTCTAATCGAAAAACAAACTGCAGATCTAGTTTGCGCTCGTGGAAAGCTTCGAATCGGTATATAATTCGATATGGTTTGAGGAGTTTTAATTTTGAAATTGATTTGGAAATTGAAATTAGTGTTTGGATCTGCGGTCATTAGAAGGAAGAAGCAACAAATAGATGGAATAGACATATACGTACAATCATAAGAAATAAAAAAAAGACTGCTAGGGTTAAGGAAGATCTATTTATATGAACAAAGCCCGATAAGAAAGAATGAACATATCGAATCAGTTTGAAATGACAATAACGACCCGAAAAGCCCGTTTCGCTTTCGAAATGAAAGTGGGTCATCCCATATATCAAAATAGATGTTTTCAATATTTTCAAACTCAATGGAATAGGTTTCAATTCCTAATTCCATTGTATGAAGAAGTTAGCTTTTAAAATCAGCTTATTTCAAATTGATTTCATTAATTTGATTTCTACGCGTTTCAAACCCATACGATCAACCGACGAGTCTGATCGCTAAGAAACTTGAAATCCTACAATAACCCACCATTACGGATCCGATGAAACTGGTTTCATCGAAATCCGAGACAGTGGCTAAAATGGCTATTTTCACGTTAATTAAATAATTTATTATTATATTAATTTAATCACTTTTCAATTTCAAATTTTATAACTAACAATTTTTATCCATTACAATTATACAGAAATTAATAGCCTTTGAAAAAATAATTCCATGTCAAATTCAATTATTAATATTGCGTTAATTACATCGTTCCAATTTCAATTGAAATAAATTCATTAATTATGATTTAAATTCCAATAAATTCATTTATTTGATTTTTCATCTTATTCTTTAATCCCTTATTACTCTATGGATATAATTAACATTGGTTTATATCTTATTACATTAATATTCTACAATTATCATCTTAATTCATATTAACTGCTGAAGGGAAATTGCAGATCTGGAGTTAGTTAAGGTATTGGGTTATCAGATCTATGGTTGTGAATAGCGTTACAGTCGCAAGGAGGATTTCTACTGCATTGATTGCAAATTGCATTTATGGTTGCAACGCACTGTCCTTGAGCCTACTCATACGACGTCTCATAATCATATCGAAATTCACAGTTACTGTCCCTAAAACTCCCTGAGCACTGCTGACGTTCAACATTTGAATTTGATTAATATCGCCAATACTAAGGTGTTTATTACTTAACTCCCTACTTTATAAGTTTTGTTAAGTTTTAATGCAATAATATTTGAATTCTTTCCAATGTCTGTCTCTTTAAGATTTATTAACATAATTCAGAAACATAGTTATGATTCTTGATTCTTTTTTGTTTGATTAGTCGTGATATCTAATGATATGTTAATTCTTTTTGACAATGCATAAGGTGCTTTCTTAGTCGGTTTAATCATATTAAGATTTGTATCAAACTTGTAGATGGTCAATTATTTGACTTTCTAAATGTATTTTTTTTTATCGAAATGTGATAAATCAAGTAGTCATCTTTTGTTGTTGTTTTAGTTAGGTTGAACAATATCTAGGAAAAAAGGTGTACTGTACATATGTATAAAAATGATTTTGATAATAAATACATAATTACCAATCTTGGGGTAATAGACTTGTGCTGCACCATGCAAATCAAGAATCACCAAGATCTGTTGAATATAAAATAAATGCTAGTTCAAATTGCTATTTGTTGTAGTACTATCTATTTTATGATAACTTGGTTGATGTAAAATAAAATGAGTAACTGCAAGATAATTAGTGACTAGTTGTACTTCCAAGTTTGAACATAACAGATTTTAGTGATACATTAATCCTTTTTCATTCATAATAAATACCATTCATCAACACTAATTATACCTCCATCTCTATTATTATCATCTATATTTAATTTTGCTCCACACAAATAGAGTTCCAATGTACCGATGACTTAGCATTTTTGCACCTGTAAATATTTATAATATATGTATCACTATAAGAAAAGTTTTTATTAATAGCACCAGGGAAGAATATTTAATAGCGGTTGAAAGAATAATGCAGTGGTTTGTTTTATTAAAAATAAACAAGTATAACCAAAACGGTGTACATAAATTTTGTGTCAAAATTTAATAAGGCGCCATCTATAATTTTTAGCTATCCAACTTTCCTTATTCTTTCGTTTCCAAATAGTATTAGTGGAGATGAGGTTTACAAATCCAAGAAGTGTAGGATTACAATGTTATACATTTGGGTCTTGCAAGAGGGAGAGCTGCTATGGAACAAATGAAACTCAAAGAGAGAGAAAATGAATTATCGAGAAAGGAAGCACATGACTAGCGGGTTCCTTTAAAGTTTTGCTTATGTGTTACATATGCTTTTGTTAATGTGATATAGCTTATTTCTTATTATTACTTAATCAGGAGTCATGTAGTCATAGTTGAGATTCTAGTAAATTAACTCTGGCCATCATGACCTCATATGCAGATATATATAAATATTGTATGTTAGCTAGTGTGTGTTAGCTATAATCTCAAATATGCTACAGTTGTATATTTCTTCTATTCAAGTCTGTACTTGGCATCTCTAAAAAATAAATACAAGTTCATCCTTAAAACCAATCTTAAGATAAATCACATGAATGAGCTTTGGACCGGATCAACTTTCCTACATATGTGTTTATTTTCTTTTTCATAAATAAAAAGAAGAAATATTTTCCACCAACTTCTTCCTATGCTATAGTTATTGAAATCTTATCCTCTAGCATTAGTTTAGCATTTATATTTGACAAAATATTAGTTTCAAGTACTAAGGATGGAACTAAGTGGTTTTGCATTGTTACATCATTCTCAACATTTGAGTTTAAAAATTCTATCCTTATTTCAAGCCATTTTATAATAAGAAACTTTCCTTATTGGAGTGTGTGTATGTGTGTGTACATACAAGTTCTATCTCAAGTGATCCATTCCCAGTAGATCCATGATCGAAGAAAAATTCTCTCCTGCCGATCGCCTTTTTCCCCACCCATGGTGTCACCACCTTTATTCTCCTTCCGCCTGCCTCATGGATAACCCCATGACACCTCACAACTCCTCCCCTCAGCCTCCAGATCCTCCGCCGCCCTCTCTGGATCTGCCTCAAGATCCCCAGCCACTCCTCCTAGATTGCCCACCAGGTTTTCCTTCTAAACCATCCCAGAGGTCGTCGCTGGCTCCTTAGACGGATTCAGAACTGTTAGATCTAAGAAATGGAAAAGGCAAGTTAAAACCTTCCAGATCCAACCCAATATCATTCCCAAATAGACCCCTCTCAACCCTAGTTATAAACCCGTTTCCCCCAACTTCCTTCGATCTGATTCCAACTTAAATTGGCCTCAACTCAACAACACCAAAACTTTGCCCAACAAATGGAATTTTGCCTCAGTGACAACTCGAGCTTGGAATGAAGTGATAAAAGGTAACGACATTCCGATTTCCATACCTTTAAAGTTTTACCAACCTCGCGAATTCAATTCAATGAAATGCATGAAAATGTCTATAGAAGTTGTTCAGGAAGCTAGAAAACAATGGAATAATGCCGTAGTGATTTATGTTGTGGGCCCTAAGCCATATTATCCATATTTCAGAGATTACATCAATAGATTATGGAAACCGGAGGGAGATTTCATGATATACTCTAAGGAAAATGGTTTCTATGTGATCAAATTTAATAACAAGATAGACTGTGATAGAATAATTGTAGGTGGACCGTATTACTATAACAAAAAACTAATGATGATGAGAAGATGGTCTCTTGGCACTCATCTCAATGAAGAAATACTTTACTCTATCCCAATTTGGGTTAGCTTCCCTAACCTACCTCTAGATTACTGGACAGAGGAAGGGATTAGTAGAATTGCATCTGTTTTGGGTTCCCCTATCAAGTTGGATAAAGTTACAAAAGGTATTGTTAAAATCGCATATGCTAGGGTTCTCATTGAAATAAATAATACATTTGATTACTCAACTAAGATACCTATCCTAACTGAAAATGAAGAAATATTCTAGCAAGAAATCAGTTATGAATGGAAGCCAAAAACTTGCACTAACTGCTCTAGCTTTGGTCACAGTGAGTTACACTGTCAGTTTACTAAAGTTTGGAAACCTAAAGAAATTCAAAAGCAGCAAGTTCAAGTCGACAATGGAAATGAGGCAATAGACAATTATCAATCTGTTGATAATACAAATATTTCTGACTCTACTGCCATGCAGGTAGAGACGAGTATCTTGGATAAGGAAAATCATTCGGATAATAATAATGACAAGGATATCAACTGTAAACTGAACACCCAAACTCATAAAAATAATGTTCAAGTCCAGCCGGTTACTCTGTTCTCGGCTATTAATACATGTTCAAATAAGGACAATTCTGCCACTGACAACGAAATGGCAATACAAGAGGTAGACAACATTTATAATTACATTAATACTGAATCTATGGTTACGCTAGATTCTTTTGGCAAGATGCCTAGCTGTGTTGAAGTTGAACTTAGCCCGCCTCAACAGCATGTAACAAGATCTAAAGCATCCAGGAAAGTCAGGACTGATGAGGTTCCTTTCGAATTTAAGGCCTCCATGTCGTCAGAAGCAATTGAAAATCCTGCCTGGAATTCGATGGTCAACCAACTGAAAGGAAAAAGAAAAAAGACAAAAAAAACATAAGTCAATGGGGGTCGCTACTCCCCCAGTTGAAAGTAGCACATTAGATACTAGTCAATAAATGGAACTGATGTTCTGTAAAATTAGGGGATTAAATGCCCCTTACAAGCAAGTTGAAAATTTTCATATTTTAAATAGTAATCGTGTTTCTTTTCTAGGCCTTGTTGAGAATAAATTATCTTGGGACAGCATAGATAAGTTCATGAGTAAAGTTAATAGTAAATGGAAACACTCTCATAATGTAGTTAATGGATAAAAAAGTAGAATTCTTCTTATGTGGGATTCGACTCAATGGTCCAATATTATTTTACACTCTTCCGAGCAGTATATGTCATGTACCCTTCATAATGCTGTGGGGGTTAGCATGCTGTGTACGATTGTTTATGAACACAATGATGAAGAAAAAAGAACTGACTTATGGAATTATCTGGAGGAGCAATCTACTAAATTCAATCTCCCTTGGGTCGTAGCTGGTGATTTTAATACGATTCTATCAGCTAATGAAAGAATCACAAATGGGAGTTATAACTCTATGGATGAACAAACATTTATTGATTGTGTTACATGGAGGTTTGACCAAGTAACTAGAGGAACAACATCAGCATCGTTCGACATTCCAGCTTCGATCGGCATTACAGCCTCGACCGGCATTACAGCCTCGACCGGCATTCCAGCCCCGTTCGGCATTCAAAGGACGTTCGGCATAAGGGGTATCATTCGGCATTCAAAGGTCGCTCGGCATTCCAGCTTCGATCGGCATTCCAGCCTCGTCCGACATTACAGCCTCGACCGGCATTCCAGCCTCGTTCGACATTCAAAGGACATTCGGCATAAGGGGTATCGTTCGGCATTCAAAGGTCGTTCGGCATTCAAAGGTCGATCGGCATTCCAGCTTCGATCGGCATTCCTGACTCGTTTGGCATTACTGCCTCGACCGGCTTTCTAGCCTCGACCGGCATTCCAGCCTCGTCCGGCATTCCTGCCTCGCTCGGCATTACAGCCTCGACCGACATTCCAGCCTCGTTCGGCATTACAGCCTCGTCCGGCATTCCTGCCTCGCTCGGCATTTATCCTCACAAGGCATACCAAGGTCGTTCGGTATTTGAGGCTCGGCATACAGAAGTCACTCGCCACGGGCCGAAGTATCTCACTCCTAGGCCCAAGAGGGAAGTCCAACCCATCTTCGTCTATAAATAGAGGGGTAGGGGCACAGTGAAATGGACCTTTTTTTGGGAGAACACTGGGGAGACTCTGCCGCTTTCAAGACTTATTATTTTCAGTTCAAACTTGCATTCAAGTCATTAATATACGGATTGTATCTGTGTTTAACTACTTGTGAAAGCAATAAAGATCAAAACTCAAAGTGGACGTAGGCAGTTACGCCGAACCACTATAAACCTGGTGTTCTAGATTTCTATTGTTAATTTAGTCCATATCTCTCTGTCTTAATTTATCTTCTTCATTTATCTCTCTACACAATCTTTCTAAAGGGGGTTAGTGACCAATTTTGGTGCTAACACTTGGTGCTTTCACTGGGAATCGAATTCTCAGGCCACAAGGATCTGCTTTGAAGCTACTGGATTGAATAAATCCCCCGAAGGAGATCCGAGTCATTCATAAGACGTCCATTGATTCTACTCAGAGTTCTTACCAATAACTCTACAATGGGAAGACCACGTACCAGATTAGCCTCTCATAATGCGGACGCCCATGAGACCGCTAGCGTACAACAAATAGGACCTAGCAATCAGCAAGCAAATCTGGGTGCACGGACTGCCACCCAGGACCAAATGGAAGTTGTCACCAGAACAGAGTTCAATGACTTGATGAGAGAACTCATGGAAAGCAGGAGACAACTTGGAGAACAGATTCAAGCTAACGCCAACCTTATGGCTCAGCTCACTCAACAACAGCATCAGAATGCTGAAGGTAGTCTAGCTCCTTACTCTTCATCTGACAGCTCGATTTCGTCCGATGAACCTCCCAGGCGTAGACGCCGCAAGACTGAAACTACGCAGGCAGGTGCTGTTGATCGAACAACTAGGGATCACCTACACCTCGGAGACCGCAACCGAGCAAGAACGGGAAACTTAGGAGCTGGAGCACGTGTGGAAGCTGGACGCCCGGCTCACCAAGACGCCAATGATGCCGAACCTCAAGATGCACGTTTGGCAGATTGCCAACAGAGGAGGAATCAACCTGATCAATCCCGTAGGACAGACTCCAACCTTCCATCTTCCATACAAACCCCAGACCTGATAGCTATGGTCAGACAGTTAATGAAAGAGAATTAAGGCTTATCAAATGATGATTAGGGGGTATCCAGGAGTCATACTTCGTTCACAGACATTGTTCTACAGGATGAGTACCCTAGGAAGTTTAGCATGCCAACTATCCCGGCCTACGAAGGAAAGACCTATCCCCGGCAGCATGTGATGAGGTACGAATGGATGATGGATTCATCTAGAGCGAATGATGCAACCAAGTGTAGTTGCTTCCCAATAACTCTATCTAGAATCGCTACCATGTGGTTCACTCGACTTCCTCCACGGTCCGTACCCAGTTTCGAGGAGTTGGCAGCAAAATTTATAGAACAGTTCAGAATACATACTACTCGTCCAAAGGACGTGATGTCTCTATCAAGTGTAATCCAAGCTCCTAGGGAGTCGTTGAAGGAGTATTTATAGAGATTCCATGTTGCGACTATGGAGGTTAGCAACCCTAATGATCACGCAATTCTTATGGCTGTGATGCGAGGTGTGGGTCCGGATTCAGAGTTTGGAGATTGGTTAGCAGGAAAACCTCCAACTACGCTAGAGCGTTTTTACTCAAAGGCTCATCAGTTCATAAGAAGAGAGGAAGCCAGGTGGATAAGGCGAGATAAGGCACCGGGGCCCATTCAGGAGACCATGAAAAGCAACATCGCTGTGAAGCAATCCGGAGACAACTCGGGGAAAGTTCAGGTCAATGTCCCGAACAAGCCCGGACAGTCTAAGGAATCCGGAGGAAGAAATCAGGGGAAGAAAAGAGAAGCGGGGAAATGGAAGCCGAGAATTCCAACCTACAATACACCCCACTGAATGCATCTCTTGAGAATATTTACCTATCAACTTGTAATACCTTTCAATACAGAAAGCTGCGCCCAAAGGAGTCAACCGAGGAGCAAAAGAGGACTGGGAAGTATTGCCGCTTTCATGAGACTTATGGGCACAATACTGAAGAGTGCAGGCACCTACACGACGCTATAGAGAAGTTGATTAGACAGAAAAATTTGCAGGAGTTTGTAAAGAATCCACAAGAAGGTGGACAGGGAACGTCCAATCCCGGTCTCGCACCAGCTCCACGTCACCTTGAGGAGCCTGCTCGGACCGTGGGCAGACCGGTCATAAACACGATAATAGGCGGACCTCAGCCTGCAGATAAGAACTGGCAAGAAATGGAGCGGTATGCTATTTCCTTGAGGCATGCAGATTTTGAGTGTTGTTCCAACATGGAGGATGGGACCCCCGCTAAACAGCAGCGCATGATGAAAGACGATATATTATTCAGGAGCAGAGACGCTGACTAGGTGGAGGCTCCTACCATTGAGCCGATGGTCATATCTGCGACAATCGGGTCGGCTTTTGTGAAAAGAATTTTGATTGATTATGGAAGTTCTGTCAATATCATCTTCAAGAAGGCTTATGACCAGATGAAGATGGAGACGAAGGATTTGAAGCCATCTAAAGCTCGTATCCATGGCTTTAATGGTGCAGCGACTGATGCAGTTGGATATGTTGAGTTGCCAGTTGAACCGGGACAAGGTGAGCGTAGGAGGGTGCGAATCCTACCTTTCGTAGTTTTGGATGTAGATTCTCCATACAATGTGTTTCTAGGTCGACCGGCCCTGGCTGAGTTTAGGGCAGCATTGGCCCCGTGGTGTTTAACTTTAAAATTTCTGACTGACAAAGGAGTAGGTGTTGTTCATGGTGACCAGGCGACCAGTCGTGCATGTTATGTGGCTGAGCTCCGAGAGACCCAGCGGAGAGAAAAAGGAAAGGTTGTGGACAATTCCGTCCGCATTCAGATTACTGAAAATTGACAAGTAATGCCCGAGCCCTGGCTCGGGCAAAATTCTCGGATCTACAGAGACATAGATCCGAGAGATGACGATGAGGAACCCAGGGAGGAAAAAGCAGCACCGGCTGAATTGACGATTGACATTTCAGTCAGCCAAGATGATCCATCGCGAGTATTGAAGATTGGACCACAACTCAACCTCTCGATGATCGAGGACCTTAGTGATTTCCTCCGAGCGAATCTCGATGTTTTCGCTTGGACACGGTCTGTTTGCGCCAAAAATGGTAACAAACCCCAAATACCGTTAAAGCACCAATGTATGAACACAAATCAGCAATAGATAATCACAGATCACAGATCTAAGTAATGTAGAGGATAAAAAGTGAAGAATAATGAAATTAAAATGGAAAGAAATAGACAGAGACGCAAGATTTATAGTTGTTCGGCGATCTTGCCTACGTCCACTTTGAAGTTGATTGCTTTATTGATGTTTCTTTTAAGATTACAAGTGAATTCAATGAGTTACAGCAGATAATTATGATTTACAACTGTGAATTTCGCTATTGGCAGCAGCAAGGGAGCTTAGATCTGGATCCGGCAGAGTCTGAGCGTTAGAGAACTCGAAGAAGAAGAAGATCCCTTTTTTGTATGCCCTGGGGCTCTATTTATAGGTGTAGAAGGCTGGTATTTCACTCAGATCTCGGGAGACCCTCTCTGGCACGTGACTAGGCCCGCGTGCCCAAGCCCGCAAAGTTTCGGTCCGATCCGTGATCGATACGAACGGATTTTGTATCGATCAAGATTGTGTCCGATGGAGTCGAAATTTGGCGTGGACATTCCTTAGCATGCACGTAAGCTTCTGTGAAAATTTCATATCATTTGGACTAGTAGATTAGGAGATATGATCAATACGAATTAGGATCTTCGGTTGGATGTTTCGTTCGACTCCCTCATTTCGACTCGGTCTTGTTCGACTCGATATTGTTCGAATTGCTATTCGACTCGGTCTTGTTCTAATCGCTGTTCGACTCGGTCTTGTTCGAATCGCTGTTCGACTCGGTCTTGTTCGAATCGTTGTTCGACTTGATCTTGTTCGAATCGTTGTTCGACTCGGTCTTGTTCGAATCGATGTTCGACTCGATGGCTTTCACGCGCGCGCTGGTGGCGTGGCGCGCGTTCTTCACATTGGTCTACATTTGTCGCTGAGTTGATCGAGTCGATCTGGAGTCTTTGCCATGTTTGTATCGGAGATCATCGCGTCGAACCAGGTTGCGTTGACTCGTTGGATATGAATAAGGCATTGCTCATTGGTTCGAACATAGGCCCATGATGGATACGAACTAGCGGAACTTGGTGGATTCGAAGAGTGCAGCTACGTTCCTTCCTGATCGATGTGAACTGCATCGAGTTGAAATTTATCTTGCCTCCCTATCTGACCGATACGAAGACGTTGTTCGAATCCATGCTGATCGATACTAACGCATTGTTCGAATCAATCGATTATCTTGAGCAAATGAACTCCGTTTGTCCTGAGATTTGAAATGTAGTCTCTCCTAACCTTGATCATCATTCCCATTCGATCCCGTCATGATCGAAGCTCGGCCAAATTTTGACGACATCGATCAAAGCCTCATTTCCAAACGATTTCCAATCCTGATATCCGTCATTTTCCAGCTAGTTTGTTGATATTCCAGCCTTGACCAAAAGGTGGGATAACATTTGCCCCCCAAAACATGCCTTGTGATAAGAAGGTGTGTTTTGTAATGCCATAAGTTGGATGTTCATATCCTGCTGATGACCTGCAAAGAAATTGATAGTTTCGTCTGACCGCGAATGACGATCGTTCGGGATTGTATGTCATTCGAGGTAGTACGTGACCGTTCGGGGTCGGATGCCGTTCGCGACGAATGATGACCGTTCACGGTCGGGGTGCCGTTTGAGGCGATTTGTGATCGTTCGCGATCGGGTGCCATTCGAGGCTAATTGTGACCGTTCGCGGTCGGGTGCCGTTCGAGGCGAATTGTGACCGTTCGCGGTCGGGGTGCCGTTCGAGGCGATTTGTGATTGTTCGCGATCGAGTGCCGTTCACGGCGAATTGTGACCATTCTCGGTCGTGGTGCCGTTCGTGGCGAATTGTGTGTGACCGGGGTGGACTTAGTATTATCAATGTCAGATTTCACGTTCGTGTGAGTTTCTGAACTGTTTGTGGTGGCGGTTTATTTCCATCTCAGAGCATTTCTGAGGACCGTTCGCGATCCCTTACATGTGTAAGTGGCTTAGCCATTATGGCATCACAAATGGCATACTTTTCATTCAAATGAGTTTTTCAACAGAAATGTTCAACAAAATCAGGTTCAAATATTAGAAATGGAAAATAAAAGTAAAATAGGGACGTCAAAGTGCAAACACCTACACCGTTGCGATCAGTAGTCGTATCAGAGCATGCCTGAGGATCGTTCGCGGTCATCTACATGTGTAAAAAGACTAAGTCGCGTTGGTGTGGAGTTTTCTACTTATTCGTCATTATCCTAATCAATTGAAGACAAGCTGACGCCTCGATCCTGAGTCGTCTCCAGTAGGTGTAGGTGGTGGCCGCTCCCGTTCCACCGTTGTTGTTCCCCTTCTTACATACTGTGATAGCAGACCATTCCGAATATGTCCCTCAACCTCATCCTTCAAGTGTCTGCAATCATTCGTGCTATAACTATTCGTCTCGTGGAATAACCAGTACTTGTCTGACCTTCTTCCACTGTTGGTCGGATCCCTTCTCATTGGCTTTCGATAAGGAATCAGCCCCCTAGTATCCTCGTAGATTCGCTCCAAAGTCTCATTCAACTCCGTATAAGAGGTGAATCTTGGTTCCTTTCATGGTCGCGTCGGTCCATCACTATTATCCTCAGTCTTTCGTTTCCCTTTACCAGTTCCTGAATCTATTTTAAGAGGATTTTCACCCTTGACTACATAAACCTCGGTTCCTTCTCCTTCCTCTCTTTCGGCATTTGCATCCTCTAATCGTAAAAATCCTTCAGCCTCGTGATAAAATTCTCCCAGATCCATAGGTGGATCCCTTGTCAATGAATTCTTGAATTCTGTGCCATCAGCTATGCCAGATACAGCTGCCATCAAAACCATGGATAGATCGGGTCGATCCACCGATGCTGCCGCCGCATTGAATCGCGTCAGAAAGTTCCTCAAATATTCCTCGGTTCTTTGCTTTAGCGCTGCCAAACTCATCACATTCTTGGGTCTTGAAATGTGAACCCTGAACTGCCTCATGAACCTTTCAGTCAAATCGATCCATGTTCTAATGGAACCGCTCTCCAATTGTCTGAACCATAATGCTGCTATGTCTGTTAGATACAACAGGAAACACCTGGCCATGACTTCCTCTGATGCCCCCAGTACCTCCATGTGTCGCATATACCTCGTCAGATGAGCAGCAGGGTCTGTCCTTCCATCATACACCTCCAATGTCGGTAGCTTGAACTCTGGTGGATTCCTGGCTTGCCTGATTGTAGGAGCAAAGGGACTCCTATTCACATCCTCCAGATCTCTATTCACTAGTCCGCCACTCATGGCTCGTCTGACCATCTCCGCCAATCTGTCATTATCTCCAAGTTGTAGTCCTTGTCCGTTGTTTCCGACTTGCCCCCCGAGTTCATGAGGGATTCCTGGAATCTGCTCTCCTGGCTGAGCATTCATTTCTCTGTCAATGTCGCGTTGCGCAGTTCCACCTGGTACTCCACCTAGGATTGGGCCAACATGCTCTGGGTTATTGCCCCCTAGTTCTGGGGCTATGCCAGATGGTCCTACTCCGTTCTGAACTCTGGTTGCTCCTTGATTTTGTGCTCCAAGCTGCCCAATATGAAGAAGCAAGTTCTGGATCATTTCCTCTTGTCTTTTCATCATTGTCTCTATCTCATCTCTAGTGACGAAGATTGATGTCTGATTTGCACCTGAGGAAGCCTCTTGACTCCCTTCAGGCTGACCTCTCTCTGGCCTTTGTCTTCTACTTGATTACCTTGTCATAGCTTTTCAGATCTGAATTCTTTAAGCCTTCAAATTCAACTTCCAAATGATATAATCTCTGAGTTTAGCTCTCAATGAAAGCACCAAAGTGTTTGCGCCAAAAATGCTCACAAACCCCAAATACCGTGAAAGCACCAATGTATGAACACAAATTAGCAGTAGATAATCACAGATCACAGATCTAAGTAATGTAGAGGATAAAAAGTGAAGAATAATGAAATTAAAACGGAAAGAAATAGACAGAGACGCAAGATTTATAGTGGTTCGGCGACCTTGCCTACGTCCACTTTGAAGTTGATTGCTTTATTGATGTTTCTTTTAAGATTACAAGTGAATTCAATGAGTTACAACAGATAAATATTATTTACAGCTGTGAATTTCGCTATTGGCAGCAGCAAGGGAGCTTAGATCTGGATCCGACAGAGTCAAGGCGTTAGAGAACTCGAAGAAGAAGAAGATCCCTTTTCTGTATGCCCTGGGGCTCTATTTATAGGTGTAGAAGGCTGGTATTTCGCGCAGATCTTGGGAGACCCTCTCTGGCACGTGACTAGGCCTGCGTGCCCAAGCCCGCGAAGTTTCGGTCTGATCCGTGATCGATACGAACAGATTTCGTATCGATCAAGATTATGTCCGATGGAGTCGAAATTTGGCGTGGACATTCCTTAGCATGCACGTAAGCTTCTATGAAAATTTAATATCATTTGGACTTGTAGATTAGGAGATATGATCGATACGAATTAGGATCTTCGGTTGGCTGTTTCGTTCGACTCCCTCATTTCGACTTGGTCCAGTTCGACTCGGTATTGTTCAAATCCCTGTTCGACTCGGTCTTGTTCGAATCGCTGTTCGACTCGGTCTTGTTCGAATCGTTGTTCGACTCGGTCTTGTTCGAATCCCTGTTCGACTCGGTTTTGTTCGAATCGCCGTTCGACTCGGTCTTGTTCGAATCGCTGTTCGACTCGGTCTTGTTCGAATCCCTGTTCGACTCGGTCTTGTTCGAATCGCCGTTCGACTCAGTCTTGTTCGAATCGCTGTTCGACTCGATGGCTTTCACGCGCGCGCTGGTGGCGTGGCGCGCGTTCTTCACATTGGTCTACATTTGTCGCCGAGTTGATCGAGTCGATCTGGAGTCTTCGCCATGTTTGTATCGGAGATCATTGCGTCGAACCAGGTTACGTTGACTCATTGGATATGAATAAAGCATTGCTCATAGGTTCGAACAGAGGCCCATGATGGATACGAACTAGCGGAACCTGATGGATTCGAAGAGTGCAGCTACGTTCCTTCCTGATCGATGCAAACTACATCGAGTCAAAATTTATCTGGCCTCCATATCTGACCGATACGAAGACGTTGTTAGAATCCATGCTGATCGATACGAACGCATTGTTCGAATCGATCGATTATCTTAAGCAAATGAACTCCGTTTGTCCTGAGATTTGAAACGTAGTCTCTCCTAGCCTTGATCATCATTCCCAATCGATCCCGTCATGATCGGAGCTCGGCCAAATTTTGACGACATCGATCGAAGCCTCGTTTCCAAACAATTTCCAATCCTGATATCCGTCATTTTCCAGCTAGTTTGTTGATATTCCAAGCTTGACCAAAAGGTGGGATAACACAGTCCGACATGTGCGGGATTTCTTCCACTATTACGAGTCATATGTTGAACATAGACCCGAGGTACGTTCCAGTTAAACAAAAAAGGAGAGGAATGGACCCGGAGAGGTCCGCTGCTCTCAGAGAGGAGGTGGACAAGCTTAAAGCCAATGGGTTCGTCTGCGACACCCTCTACTCTGAGTGGGTGTCAAACACCGTGCTAGTGAAAAAAGCGAATGGGAAGTGGAGAACTTGCGTAGATTATTCTAATTTAAACAAAGCGTGCCCTAAGGACAGCTTCCCATTACCTAGAATTGATCAGTTGGTCGACTCCACTGCAGGGCACGAGTTATTATCGTTCATGGATGCGTACTCGGGATACAATCAGATCTCGATGCACATTCCGGACCAGGAACACACTAGTTTTGTCACAGACGTTGGGCTATATTGCTACGTGGTGATGCCTTTTGGATTGAAAAATGCGGGAGCGACCTATCAGCGTTTTGGTGAATCGAATGTTTAAAGATCAGATTGGTAGAAAAATGGAAGTCTATGTGGATGACATGCTCGTGAAGTCATGACAGTCAAATGACCACATTCGAGACTTAGCAGAGATGTTTGGCATACTCAGATATTATGAGATGAAGATCAACCCTCTGAAGTGTTCATTCGGCGTTGCGTCAGGGAAGTTTTTGGGATTCATTGTTAATGCCCGGGGAATCGAAGCTAACTCGGAAAAGATTCAAGCTATTCGAGACATACAAGTGCCCAGAACTATAAAACAGGTACGAAGCTTGAATGGAAAGGTGGCTGCACTGAGTCGATTCATATCCAGAGCCACAGACAAGTGTATTCCCTTCTTCGATATAATAAAGAAAGGAAAAAGGAATTTCGAATCGACATCCAACTGTGAGGAAGCGTTCCGAGCTCTAGTAAGGCATTTGGAAAGTCCTCTTGTGCTGTCAAAACCAGTAGACCATGAAATGTTGTACGTATACTTGGTCGTATCCCCGCATGCTATAAGTGCGGCTCTGGTCCGCGAGGAGGACCGAGTTCAAAAACCGGTGTATTACGTTAGTAAACGTTTAACGGGGGCAGAAAGGAATTATCCTAAAATTGAGAAATTGGCCTATTGCTTGGTGATTGCATCACGTAAGCTGCGTCCATACTTTCAGGCACATTCGGTTAGTATTTATACCGATCAGCCCTTGCGACAAGTACTCCAACGACCATAAACTTCTGGAAGGATGTTAAAATGGAATATCGAGTTGAGTCAGTTCGATATTACCTACCTACCACGAAGAGCCATACAAGGGAAAACATTAGCAGACTTCATCGCTGAGTTTACTATATCAGACGAACCAGATAGTCACAGTGTCATTCCCCCCATTCAATGGAAATTGTACACCAATGGGGCATCAAACGACCGTTGCTCTAGGGCTGGTGTAGTTCTTGTGACTCCAGAAAATCGATCGATTTGTTATGCTTTGAAGCTCAATTTCCCGGCTACGAATAACGAAGCAGAATATGAAGCATTGATTGCTGGTTTAAAGCTTGTTGGAGAACTCGGGGTAAAATCAGTTGAAATCTTTTGTGACTCGCAGCTGGTGGTGTACCAAGTGCGAGGAGATTACTAAGCAAGGGGACGAAAGCTTGCTCCATACCTCACTCTGGTTCAGAAATTATTGGCGAACTTTGAACATTATGACATTTAACATGTCCCGCATGAACAGAACAAGGAAGCTGACTCGTTGGCCAAATTCGCAAGTACCGGTGATGCACAACAAATGGGATTAGTTCCCATCGAAACCTTACACGCTCCAAGCATAGATGTGATGGAGGTCGATTTCGTGTTGGAAATGGAAGTCGAGAAGAAGTCATGGATAACCCCATTCAAACAATACCTGCTAAACGGAACTTTGCCCGAAAGATGAAGCGAAAGACGACAGGTCATTCGCAAAGCCGCGCGATATGTGATGCAGGGCGGAGTAATGTATCGGAGGGGATTTTCGGTCCCCTTACTATGATGCATTGCCCATGATGAGACAAAGAGGGTCTTGGAGGAAGTTCACGAAGGAGAATGTGGCGACCATATTGGGGGGCAGACACTAGCAAAAAAGATCCTCCGCTACGGATACTACTGTCCAACTGTGAATCGGGATGCAGCAGATTATGTAAGAAAATGTGATAAGTGTTAAAGATATGCGAAAATCCCGAGAGCTCCGCCAATGGAACTCATGCAAATGGTTAGTCCCTGACCATTTGCAATCTAGGGAATCGACGTAGTCGGTTCTTTGCCTATATCCAAAGGTGGTGCAAAATATGCGATAGTTGCAGTCGACTACTTCACCAAGTGGGGCGAGGCAGAGCCTCTAGCCACAATCACCTCCAAGAAGGTCATTAATTTCGTTGTGCGGAACATTATATGCCTCTTTGGCCTCCCGCGAACCATCATTACAGACAATGGAACTTAATTTGAAAGTAGGGAATTCAAAGATTTCTGTTTGAAGTACGGCATTGAGAAAAAGTTCGCCACAGTTGCTTATCCGAAGGCTAATGGACAAGTTGAAGCCGTGAACAAAATAATCAAGTCCATATTGAAGAAGCATTTGGAAAAAGCTGGAGGCAAGTGGGTAGATGAACTTCCAACATCGCTATGGGCTTATAGGACTACCCACAAGTCCACGACTGGCCACACTCCATTCGCAATAGCATATGGAACGGAAGCTGTTATACCCATGGAGCTTGAAGTTCCATCACATCGGGTGACACATTATGATCCTAGGATGAATCAGGATCTCTTGTTGGAATCACTGGACTTTGTTGATGAAAAACGTTAAGAAGCTGATTAAGGGCGGCGGCATATAGGCACCGAGTTAAGCGATATTATAACGAAAAAGTCCGCCCAAGAATCTTTGATGTTGGTGATCTCGTTTTGAAACGAGTTTTTATGGTACCATCACGTATGAACCCCAATTGGGAAGGTCCATATGTTGTAGAACGGAAGCTTGGAGAGGGAACTTTCAAGCTAGCGACCGTTGATGGCATGACACTCCCCCGAGCATTGAATAGTGAACATTTGCAACGTTATTATATTTAGCCTGTTTCTTTCGTGTTTTAGGTGTAATCATTTCCTGTATGTTTTTGTTCCATTGATTCTTTGTTTCTTTTTAAGCATGTAATCGGACGATTTAGTTTGTTTTCATTAATAAAGGCTTGAAGCCATCTTTCCCATGCATCACTAATGTTTTTATTCATAATAATCCGGTGACAAACAACTGGAGTTACATTATTCTGTCTGACGTACGAACGCATGAAAACGACTTAAATCTCCAAGTCCCCTGAGTGCGGACTCGGATACTCTAAGTCCCCAAAGTGCGGACTAGAGTATAAATGACTTAAATCTCCAAGTCCCCTGAGCGTGGACTGGAGTACTCTGAGTTCCCAGAGTGCGGACTAGAGTATAAACGACTTAAATCTCCAAGTCCCCTGAGCGCGGACTGGAGTACTCTGAGTCTCCAGAGTGGAGACTAGAGTATAAACGACTTAAATCTCCAAGTCCCCTGAGCATGGACTGGAGTACTCTGAGTCCCCAGAGTGTGGACTAGAGTATAAACGACTTAAATCTCCAAGTCCCCTGAGTGCGGACTGGAGTACTCTAAGTCCCAAGAGTGCGGACTAGAGTATGAACGACTTAAATCTCCAAGTCCCCTGAGTGCATACTAGGATACTCTAAGTCCCCAAAGTGCGGACTAGAGTATAAATGACTTAAATCTCCAAGTCGCCTGAATGCGGACTGGAGTACTCTAAGTCCCCAGAGTGCGGATTAAAAAATATTTTAAGTACCAAAAATGTGAAATAAGAGATGTATAATTCCAAAGAATCTCCGAGCAATATGAAAGTGGATTGGGGGTTTATGTGACTCACAAGAACTTGAGTTTCGACCACAGTTGTACAAAAAGCTAAAAAACAGAAGTCATTTGAAAGACGAGGAAACTAAACTTTATTTATTAATCCAAAATGGGGTTATACAACCACTCCTCCAAAACTCGGAGTCAAAAGTCTGTTTGCATTGACTACGAAGGTAAATAAATAAAAATAATTACATGATCTAAGCTAACCCTCGTTGAACGAGTGTAGTGGCTACTTCTTCGATCTCTTTAGCTTCTTTTCCTCCTTTGTTTTCTCAGACAACACCTCCCCCACACGCTTTCTCTTGGACGTTTTGCTCGCCAGAGAAGCGGTGTCAGGAGTGGGAGGAGGAACATCCAGTGGTTTGGATTTGCTAGGAAGAATGACTTTTAGAGGCCTGTCCAACGGGTCGTCAAGTTCTACTACTTGGGACTCGACCTTGATCTCAACTTTCTTCCTTTTCTCTTCCGAAAGTTGCTCCTTCATGCTCACTTTCGAAGTGTGTCCTGAGGCGCCCGTAATTTCAATTTCATAACTTCCTTCGACGGGGGATGAAGTTTCAGACTTATCCTCGTCAAGCGCTCAAATCAACTGAGCATCAGGACCGGGGGTTACTCCCGCGTGAGTAGCATTGCTCGCTTTCCCCATCTCCTCCTTGGCGTCATCGCTCCTTGGAGTCGGTTCAGGATTGGAGCGGCCTGCATAAAAACACAAAAGACGAACGTTAGAATACAATAACCTCTCGCCGAAAGCGACGGTTCTTTGAACTTTAGGAAAAAGAGTTATATACCAGTTTCTTGCTGGCTTTCGACCGTCCAAGGAGTCTCACCCTCTAGAATGGGAGATAGCACATGAATGTCGAGGCCAGGGTCTTCCGGATCGTAACCGGCGTGTTGTTCGAACGGATCTAGTACTGGCCGATCAGCCGATTAAGTAGGAGGAGGAGCTGAAGGCCCGGATCCAGACGGACCAACCATGTCATTTTTCTCCTTTGATGGAGAAGAGCCTTGGCCAAAGAGGGCCATTGCTGCAGACAAATCTGAAGGCTCGTTCCCCCTGAGAAACTCTTTTACTAAAGCATCCTCATCAACCTCCTCGGCACCCAATTCCACCTTTCTAATCTTTATCAAAGTTTCCCATGCCTCGGCTAGAGATTCGAGGTAGCACTCGCCAAGAAAAGTCAAGTCCCGATGCATGAGAACACGGGCGTTGTATTCAGCTATCAGCGGGTCGAACATGCACTTGATGTCCTCTCTGCCGGCCTCTGTAGCCGCCTCAAGGAGAGAGTCAATCTCCACAGATGCTATTCTCTTGCCCTCTTCACGGGCTTCATCCTTCACCGTCCCGACCTTAGAGAGATCATCGTTGAGCTTTGCCTTCAAGAGTCGCGTAGCAACAATTTCATTTCAGTATCGTTGGGACTCCTCTTGAGAAGCTATCTTCTCTTCCTTCTCCTTAGAGAGTAGTTCTTTCAACTCTTTAACCTGCAGGGCGAGTGCATCCCTTTCTTTTTGGACAGAGTCCTTTTCTAAAGCCAAGGCCCCACAGCGTTGGACCGCTTCGTCAATTTCCTTCTTATGAGTCATCTCTAGACGAGTGACGGCCTCCACAGTATCTTTAGCACTTTGTTCGGCAGCCTCGAGTTAGGACTTGTACAAAGAGAGCTCTTCGTTCTGATTTTTGATAATGTCTTTATCGAAAATGGCTTCAAGCTTCAGGCGGTCGATTTCGTGTTGGCGCTCAACAGAGACTTCCGAGACTTTTTCAACTAGATGGACAAACGCGTCATGTTGAACATAAACGTCGTTGTTGCAGGCGATGGCACTCTGCTTGACATGCCCCGGAATGTGATGGATCGTTGGAAGGAATTTCAGACCATCAAAGCAGATTTTGGGGAATTTAACTTTCAGCTCGGCCAGCTTCTCCGATATCATCGGATCTGTTGCGGGAACAGGGGGTGGCTTGAAAGTTTCGTTTTCCCGAGACAGCCGTGTGCTAGATGAACCCGAGTGTTGATCACGGGGAACATCAGATTGAGACCCCTTCTATGAAGACTTCTCTCTGCCTTGCTCTGATTGAGAAGGAAGATTGCGGGAATATGAAGACTGGCTGTATGATTTCCTTCGATAAGTCGATTCTTGGGGGCGATTGTCTTGATCTCTAGAGTCGTCTCTGTCTCGGCGCTTGCCGGTGCCCGAATCCCGGCCTGAATAATGAAAAATGGATGAGTCGCAAAGACGATCGAGTCCGTGGGTGCGTCCCATGTCACCTGCAGAGAATGAGAATAACGACATGTTAGAAAAGATCAGGGTGATGGCTAAAATTGAAGTGTAGGGTGAAGTGCATGTGTCCATGTGTGTCCTAGTGTTCCCCCGACGGACCGGTTTCTTTATCTTTACTAATAGGAGTTTTTTCTCCCTGGACATGAGCTTGAGCGCCTGCATCGCCTCTGGCGAGCGAATGAAGTTTAAGCGCCTCTAAGTCGTCGAAACCATAATTGAGCAGATCATCAGGGATGGTGAGGTTTGACAGACCTTTCAGCGAACTCTCTAAGGGTTGGGGGGAAGGTTCTCTCTCCTCTGAAATAAGGGTAACTTTAGAAGTTCCACCCACTTTCGTCCTCCTCAACTTGTAGGTCAATTTCTTCTTTCCTTTGGATGGGGAAGATGACGTCTCAATATCGTGAACCTCGACTATAGGGTCCCGAGTGGGACTAACATTTTCACCCGGTACTTCGGGCGTCTTGCCTTCTCTAATTTCTCCCTCCTCTAGCGTGTCAGGGGCGTTACGTGCAGAAGGCCCAGTCTTCTTTTTTCCTTTCCCCGAAGCAGGTCTGGATAGAGTGACACCTTGGGGGAGGCTTATTCTGCGACCTTCCACCAACCGCCCGAACTTCGTAAATGACTCATTTGAAATGAGAGATCTAATGTCCCGATCTTCTACGGGGAGGGCCCGGATAGTCTTAACAACTTCAGAGTACCCAGAGCCTTCGGGACGTGGATTGATACCTGAAAAGGTGGATAAAGAGTCAGAAAAGATGCAAATTTCGCCAAATTCAAGTGTTGATCTAGAAAATGAACTTACTTCCTTCCACCCATCTCCTGGCGAAACCGGGAGGACAACGCACGTAGAACCACTCTTGCTTGTATTGGGAAAATTTGCTCCATGCCCAGTCAGGATTTGGCATTTACTATGTGGCTCTAGAAATATAAAAGATGGGTTATCCAACCGTCTCTTGAAGTGATAGATATAATGAATATCGTCGGAAGTAGGAAGCCTGAAAAGGACACTCATGAAGAGGATGCAAGTCCCGTATATGAATGCGTGGCTATTTGGATGTAATTTTGAGGGAGCGATGTCGATATATTGTAGCACGTCGCGAAGAAAGGAATTGAATGGCGGCACGCTACAGACCCAGAACATAAACCTGTTGCAGGCTGTATATCCGATTGGGGGCAAGTGCGGATGATCATGCCCCGATGGAACTAACACGTCGTCGAAGGGGATTCCATGGACAGAGCATATCCGACGGAGTGTACTTTCATTAATCTTTGAGGCCTGTGAGTCGATTGGGTCGTCTAAGAAAATTGCTGCCTCCAGAGCGTCGGGAGCCAAGTCGACGGATGTTGTCGTAGGGCTCGGTAAATCTTGATCAGGGGTAGTTGACGGGTTTGAGGTTCCTATAACTACTTGTCGATAGGATGGCCCGGGTCTATCCGAAATCGTAGCGGAGCTAGATTTCCTAGACATCTCTGATAAAGATCGAATCTGAAAAAGCACCTGTTTGAACTATACTTGAAAAACAATCAACATTAAACTTAACAACATAAATATTCCCCCCGTGTGGTGTTTGAACTAGTGCGATCATTCAGATATAAGTGCCATGCAGTGAAAGAACGCTGGATTGATGAAATAAGTTTAAGCTTTGAATTGTCGTCTTCGAAGACCGTCATTGCTGACCGTTTACGAAAGCTTGACGTAAGACGGTTTATATTTTGAACTCGACATCGTCACTGCATTTGAAATTTTATTAACTAATAGGCAAGTTAAGTCCAAGTTTTCAGTTGTTTAAACACGGGAGTTGTCAGTCTGGATTGTCCAATATGCTTTGTTGTTTAAGTCTGTCCTTGTCCATTGTCACGAGTTCAGGCATAAAATATGTATTGAGTCAATTATGCATTAGGTTTGACTGGTGTTGTTGTTGTACACGACCCTCCTACCTAACCACTTCATCGTTCGGCATTCAACTAGTCATGCCGAACCACAATCATGCCGAGCCACATCGCTCGGCATTCTACCTACAACACCAACATTCTCCTACCTAACCACTTCATCGTTCGGCATTCAGATAATCATGCCGAACCACAATCATGCCGAGCCACATCGCTCGGCATTCTACCTTCAGCACCAACTCTCCCTCAACATAACCTCCCTACCGCTCGGCACGGACAAGCCATCCAACAAGTTGCGCCGAGCCGCCTCGATCGGCAATCTGCTCAACTAACACTTCTCGCCTGCACTCCCCCTAACATCATTCGGCATAAAAGAATCATGCTGAACCAAAACTTCACTCCAGTATTTCTTCTCCAGTGTCGTTCGGCGTGAGGAAGTCAGGCCGAGCCACATCGACACGTCTCACTCCGACAAACAGACTAGACATCTTCTTAGATGTTCAAAGGATCGCAACTTTGACTCGTGCGATGCCCTCTTCCATCTTCCACTCCACCTAGTCCTAGGGCTAACTAAAACCTCAGATGCATCACCCTTATCTACGCGAATTCGTGAGCTAGAGAGAAGCTGCAAAATCGAGTCACATTCAAAGTCCCTAATTGGGAAAATCGAGTAAATAAAGGGTTAGTACCTAGTAGAAGGAGGCGAAGTCTAGTGGAGTGTTCGAGATAGGGGCTGAATCTTCTCAGGTTTGTGGATCGAGAGCAGTCGAAGGAACGGCGTGTAGGATCTGGGAGTCAAGAAGGAGGTTGAGGTATTGAAAAAGTCTAGACGTAGGCAAGATCGTAAGTTCTATAGTATGGAGGTAAAAGTAAAAAAGAAAAAAGAAAAGAAGTATCGCCTTATATAGAGAGAAGAGAAGTCGAAGGGACAGCGACCGGTAGAACCGGTCAAAGCACCTCCCTCGCTCGGCATCAATCTCGTTCGACATTTGTATGTCAACCGGCATTGGTATGTCGATTGGCATTTGTATGTCGTTCGGCATTAGTATGCCGTCCGGCATACGATGCATTGTTCGGCATTGAGAATAGGGACTCGAAGCAAAACACGAAGGACACGTGATTCAAAGCGCAACATGTTCATCCACACGATGCAATTTGGGGGGAAAGTGTTACATGGAGGTTTGACCAAGTAACTAGAGGAACATCATAAGCATCGTTCGGCATTCCAGCTTCGATCGGCATTCCAGCCTCGTCCGGCATTTACGGGCTCGACCGGCATTCCAGCCCCGTTCGGCATTCAAAGGACGTTCGGCATAAGGGGTATCATTCGGCATTCAAAGGTCGATCGACATAAGGGGTATCGTTCGGCATTCAAAGGTCGCTGGGCATTCCAACTTCGATCGGCATTCCAGCCTCATCCGGCATTACAGCCTCGACCGACATTACAGCCTCGTTCGGCATTCAAAGGACGTTCGGCATAAGGGGTATCATTCGGCATTCAAATGTCGCTCGGCATAAGGGGTATCGTTCGGCATTCAAAGGTCGCTCGGCATTCCATCTTTGATCGGCATTCCAGCCTCATTCGGCATTACTGCCTCGACCGTCATTCCAGCCTCGTTCGGCATTACAGCCTCGTTCGGCATTACAGCCTCGTTCGGCATTCCTGCCTCGTTCGGCATTCCAGCCTCGCTCGGCATTACAGCCTCGACTGGCATTCCAGCCTCGTTCGGCATTACAGCCTCGACCGGCATTCCAGCCTCGTCCGGCATTCCTGCCTCGCTCGGCATTTTTCCTCACAAGGCATACCAAGGTCGTTCGGCATTTGTGGCTCGGCACACAGAAGTCACTCGTCACGGGCCGAAGTATCTCACTCCTAGGCCCAAGAGGGAAGTCCAACCCATCTTCGTCTATAAATAGAAGGGTAGGGGCACAATGAAATGGACCTTTTTTGGGAGAACACTGGGGAGACTCTGCCGCTTTCAAGACTTATTATTTTCAGTTCAAACTTGCATTCAAGTCATTAATATACGGATTGTATCTGTGTTTAATTACTTGTGAAAGCAATAAAGATCAAAACTCAAAGTGGATGTAGGCAGTTACGCCGAACCACTATAAACCTGGTGTTCTAGATTTCTATTGTTAATTTATTCTATATCTCTCTGTCTTAATTTATCTTCTTCATTTATCTCTCTACACAATCTTTCTAAAGGGGGTTAGTGACCAATTTTGGTGCAAACAGATCGTATCTCTCTTTCTAAGCTTATAGAACCTCAATTTACTGGTAATTTCTTTATGTGGAGAGGAGGCCTTAATTTTTCCACGCATAACAAAATTGATCGGGTCTTTGTTAATTCTACATGGATGAATCCATTTAAACATTTTGGTATTCACTTTGGTAATCACTCTATCAGTGATCACACACCTATTAATATCAGTTTCATGCTAAAATGTAATAGAAGTGTAAAAGTACCTTTCAGGTATAGTAATTCTTGGCATACTCAAAGTGGGTATCACTCTTTGATCTAGTACTCTCTCTAAAGAGTTCCAAGGAAACCCACTGCATATTCTTTTGTCCAGACTGAAGG
This sequence comes from Allium fistulosum, assembly GCA_030737815.1. NCBI lineage: Eukaryota > Viridiplantae > Streptophyta > Magnoliopsida > Asparagales > Amaryllidaceae > Allium > Allium fistulosum. The sequence continues at coordinate 1,184,775,021 of CM060903.1, forward strand.
ACATCAAAGCTGCATTGAAAAGTTAGAGAAATCAAAAGAGCAGTATGCATAAAATAATTACTCTATTAAAAGAAGAGGCCAACCATATTTACACTCAATTAGTTAATGATCCTCAGAATGCTGATCTAACTGAACAGTATATATTAAAGTCGGATCAGGTACATATTATGATGAGAAAAGTTGCAGAGGAAACTGATCAATGTATGAAGTTAAACTGGCTTCAAAAAGGTAACAGGCCTATGAATTTTTTCTTCAATAAAGTGAATGTGATAAACCCCAGTCATAGAAGAAAATATGTTCATAATCCCAATGGAGAATGGTCTGCAGCATCATATAATCTTGCAGATGAAGTAGTGAACTACTTCACTGATTTATTTTATCCTTCATCTCAGCCCTCAATTCAGTTTCCAGGCGTGATTTGCAAAAAAATCTTATCTCAAAAGGCAAGGGACAGTCTATGCCAACCATTTCAACTAGACGAAGTAAAGAAATGCAGTCTTTCAAATAGATGATAAAAGCTCCCCTGCGCCTGATGGCCTTAATGCTAAGTTCTACAAATTACGTTGGAAGCAATTGAAAACTGACATATGGAATGCTATGAATGGCATACTTCAATCAGGTAAAATCATCAAAGAAATTAATCACACCTTTATATGCCTCATCGCAAAAAAACCAGATGCCTTTAAAATAATAGATTTTAGGCCCATTTCACTGTGTAATGTATCATATAAGATTTTAGCCAATCTCTTATGTAATAGGCTAAAACCTTACATGAATGATTTAATCTCATATAACCAAAATGCATTTATCTTGGGGCGATTGATTTCTGAAAACTCTTTATTGCCTATGAAATGGTTCGTGGCTTTAATAGGAAGAATTCGAATAATCTTCACATGAAAATTGACTTGAATAAAGCTTATGATAAAATTAGTAGGGAGTTTATCCATCATATGCTCTTATCCATGGGATTTCCAACTTTAGTTGCTAGTCTTATATATGAGTGCATAGCCACTCTTTTTTCTATATTAATTGAAGGGACCCCATGTGGTTTGATTGAGAGCTCGAGGGGACTTAGACAAGGGGACCCCCTCTCACCCTACTTATTCTTTATAGCTATGGAATTCCTCACAATCAATCTAGACTTGGAGTATATGAAAGGCAATTTCACACCCATATATAAAATTGAGCCAATGATCACTCACTTGCTCTATGCTGACGACATCTTAAATTTGGCTAAAGCTAGCACTGCATAAGGCAAACATTTCAAAATCTTAAAATTCTCACTGGTCTGGATCTCAATAAGAACATATCTACTTTATATTTCAGTAAAGGTGCACAATCCAAACAACAGATGGCAGATTGTCTTAACATTAAAATTGGAAACTATCTAGTAGTCTACTTAGGTGTGCCCCTATCCAGTAATATGCTCAAAGCTAGAGATTTTCGATATCTTATTGACAAAATTAATAAAAAAATCAACCACTGGAGAAGTAAGTTATTAAAAATAAGTGGTCGAGCAGAACTTATTAAAACAGTGATTCTCCCTATGATTCAATTTTGGCTCCAACTTTCACAATTACCAGTAGAAGTCAGACATAAAATTAACTCCATATGTGCCAATTTTATTTGGAAGTCTAAGGCCCACAACATGTCCTAAACTGATGTCTGTAATACCAAAGCTGAGGGTGGCTTGGGTATCAAAAATTTAGAAGACATTGGCAAGTCTGTGGCTATAAAACTGGTCTGGAAATTCATACATGGTGAATCCTTGTGGGCTCAATGGATGAATAATAAATATTGTAAAAGTGCAAATTTTTGGTCTGCTACTTTCAACAACATTGCTTCATTTACTTAGAAGATGCTTCTTAATGCTATGCAATGGTGTAAAGGGGCCATAGACAGAAAAATTGTTACTGGAGAACATACTGATGTGTGGGATGACCCATGGATCAATGGCTACTCTCTTACTGATAGATGTGAGGGGTTCTCACTGACTTCTAATGATGGTAAACATAGAAAAGTCTCTACTCTTATCACAGGAAATGCATGGAAACAACACTTGAGTTTTATTCCTACCCAATGTAAAAACTATGTGCACAACATCAAAATTCATCAACATATGCAAAGAGATTACTGGTACTGGCTGCTTAACAGTAATGGTGAATTCACTAGCAACTCAGCGTGGGAGCATATTCGCACCAAATACTCTGAATATAATTGGACTAGGATTATATGGGACAAATATTGTGCTCCCAAAATGTCTACGTGTGCTTTATTGGCTAAAGTGAACAAACTGAACACTAAAGCAAGAATCGGTGGATGGAACAATAACATAGATCAGACTTGTATGCTACGTGGGAATCATAATGAAGATAGAGTCCATTTATTCTTTAATTGCATTTATTCAAGACAAATTCTTCAAAACACACTACGCCATAAATGACCTTCTGCAACATTTTTGCAAGGTGTTGCCAGCTAAAATGTTGCGATAGATATAAAATTTTGGTCCTACTGCAACGTTGTATTTATGGTGTTACCTTAGCCATAAAAATGTGTTGCTCTAGCTAAACTAGTGTAACATGATGCAACATTTTTATATAGTGTTGCTATAGATGTTTTCAGATTAAAAAATTAATAAAATTAGCAATCCGCGTGAATACGATCCAACGGTCTACATTTAATCTGATTGTTAACATGGATCACCGCTACAATTTTCCCTAAATTTTCGTTTTCCCGCTTTACTTTTGGTATGTTTTCTGCCTTCTGGTTTACTTGATTATTCTCGATTTTGGTTACACTCGCATGCTTTTGCCGATGATGAATTGGGATTTATTTATAGGCTTTATTTCCTATAATCTCGGGTTTAATCTTTCTGTTGGACTTTGATAAATCTGGTATGTTGGATTGCGATGATGTATTGGTATGTTGGATTTTGGTTCACTAGCTTGATTTTGCTTTGCCGATGATGAATTGCGATGTGATATTATTTGGTATGTTGGATTTTGGTTCACTGGCTTGTTTTTTATTTCTGATCTGAGCTTGTTAGCTCCTTTCTGCTGCATTTGTTAAACCAGAACATGAACTGATGCTCCAAGTCCTCTGTATATCATATTACTGCCTATGTTTCTCTTGTACATGCCTGATGCATTCACTGTTTTTGCTTGATGAGCTGCCTATGTGTACTGCAGTGTTTCTTGCACTGGCTTGTCTATATTTTGCTGAACCTGGTTCTTGTTTGTTTTGTTGGTTGCTTGGCCCTGAGTTGAATCCAGTCGATGACTCGGATTTGACCTTGTGCCGTGTCCTTGTATCCATGTGTTGCATTCATGTTTGGCTTATGCACTTATGAAAAGAAACAACCCAAATACCTGAGGCAAATATTATAACAAAAATATTTTCATTTTCTGTTTGAGTTAAATATTATTTTCCAGATTACTGCTTTTGAATTATATGTGACAAGTATTGAAGACTGGACAGCTGGATACAAGCTTGAAGACAGAGTCAAATCAAATTTGCATGAGTGTATGAATGCATGAGCTTGAAGACAGGTTTCAAAGAAGGCTCGATCTTCCAAAATCAAAGAAGACAGGTCGATCCCCGTCGGGACTGCGGTGCCCCGAACCCCCGTCGGCGCTGCGCCCGGACCCGCTTCTCGGCTCGCCTTCGGCTCGGCACTCGGCTCATCATATATTTGTCAGTGTCGGTGTCTGTATAAATTGAAATTGCATATGTAATGAGTGAACTGAGTGATGTAGTGAGGAATATCTGTATATATGAATATCAGTGTTATATATCATTGAATTGTAAAATAGTGGAGTCAGGAATTTGTACTATTTCAAATGTTGAAATAAAATATTTATTTAAATAAATTACTATTTAAATATCAAATTCTGTGCAATAGCATTTTATTAAATAAATATTTATTTTTATTAAAAAATCAAATATGCTCTACATTGTGGGCCCCACAAATTCAAAAAGTTAATATCTATAGCAACATTTTGGAATGTTGCTACAGATACCTATGGGTGTTGCCATAGACCCAAATAGGGTTCTATTGCAACAATATTTCTTATGTTGCCTTAGATAGTCAAAATGTTGCCTTTGAGGTCTAAGGCAACGGCAAAAATTGCATCACCCTAAAAGTGTTGCCATAGACCTATGGCAACATTTTTCGGGCTTGAGCCAACATTTTTTTTGTGTTGCAGAAGGTCATCTATGGCGTAGTGACATCATGCATAAACTTCGAATTGATGTTGGTAATCTGTCTGACCTAGATATTATATTAGAAATTTTGTTCCTAGCTCAGAAAGGTAATAGCTTTCTCAATCATATCATAAATACGACATTTATAGTAAATATTTGGAATATTTGGTGCGAAAGGAGTTCTAGAACATTTAAAGGCATTAAGACTCCAAAGCAAGTTAGATTAACTGTAATTCTTTAAGACTGTAAACATCTACTTCAAAATAATATTGAATCGAAGAAATTGAGTAAGGAAAAGAAGCTTATCCTGCTTGATTTGGGAATTGATGTAGATCGTGTTCGTAGTTTTTAGCCCCCTTGAGTTTCAGCTCGAGTTCGTCACTTGTGCTCTTGCTGGAAGAAGAGCTCCCTACTTCGTTTTTTCGCATTTTTTTCCGCCATTAATGAACTGGTGTTGTTTCTTCATTATTTTAGAGTGGTTCTGTGGTGTCTTTTGAGTGTTGCTTTGAGATAGTTTGGTCGAAGTCGCTTTTTCACTTAATTGTTCTAGCTTTGATGCTTGGACACGTGGCTTCTCCTTGTCTAGATAACCTTTTGGTTATCTTTCTTTTTTGTTTTTTAGTTTCCTTTCTCCTTTTTGTTGTTTTTTGATTTTTTTTATGTTGTTAGTTGTATTTTTTTTGCATTCAGTCCCAGATTGATCGTATAGATATTTTTGAGTGTTTTAATTTGGTGTTTACTCCTCCATCTATTTGACAACCTGGATATCCGGCTGTTTGTCTTTTGTACTGTTAATATACGGACATGATATGTACTCATTTTCCTTGTAAGGCACCCATTTAGGTTAGGGGGTTGCAAGGTTTTAACGAGGCATATTATAGAAGTATATGGTTTTATTAATAAAGTACCTTTCTTTTAAAAAAAAGTTCTATCTTAGTGGTAGTTCCTAGAAATTTAGGGATATATTAATCTCCACAACTTCACTGTTTGGGCCATTAGCAGTTTGTTATTGCCTACATTTATTGATGTATCTATACTCCTTTCACATGTACTCTTATTATACACATCTACATTTCCTTGTTAACTATTAGCAGGTTGACTACTTTGCAAAGTGATTTGTATAATGAAACACATATTTAACAACCATGTATTAGTAATAAATCTGCCATGTGTTTATCAGATGCTGCATCCCAAGGTCTTACCATACATGTTTATTCAAATAAAAAAAGTAAGCTAATTTACATTTATTATATAGAAGCTTCATAAAATATTGTCTAGCTCTACTATATATCTGTATAGTGACTGATATGTTAACGGTGAGTTGTGATACCTTGACTTAGGGGTGGGCACGAGTCGGTTTGGTGCGGTTTGAAGTCCAAACCGCTTCTGCACCGCATCAAATGGTAAACAAAAATACAAACCGTTATACTAATCTTTTAAATGGTTTGGTTTCTGTTCGGTTTGAATGTATTATGGTTTGGTTTCGGTCCGGTCTGGTTTGAACCCATATTAAATATAAAATAAGAGAATTACTTTCATCAATAATCAATTTACGAAGACAACTGTGTGAAGCTTTTACACTTAAAGGTTAAAACACATAATGTTATACTGAAATGAAAGATTAGTTCTTAACTGTGTGAATATTTCAATTTGCCATTTAGTTACAAGGGATATTTTTTTGGTAGATTAACCAAACATCAACATTAATCAATGCATAATCATCAAAAAAATGACTAGAATAAGATTATAATTAGCATTTATCCAAAAAAAATGAGATGAAAAATATTATGCCAAAACTATAACTTCTTCCTTTATGACAGCGAATATTATTAATATAATAACATACGCTAAAAATTGAATATACATCGTTAGAAATCTAAAATAAGATACGAGTTGCTTATATTATTATCATAAGATTACTAGTGTAAATATTCGTTTCGGTCCGGTTTAATATGGTTGGTTCAATTGTCCAAACCGCAACCGAACCGTATCGATGCGGGTCGGTCCGGTTGGGGTATTTGCTTTGGTTGGAAGATTCGGTGCGGGTTTCCGCACTGTTTTTGCGGTTCGATGCGGGCGGTTTCCGTATAGCCATGCGGTTTATGCCTACCCCTACTTTTAAGCTTATATGAGTTATCAATTACAAGCTTGACACATATTTTCTCATGCTCTCTTAGCCCCAACATTTATTAAGATTTTCCTTTGTTGTATTCTTATTTAACTGTAAATGTTCTAATATCTTACTAATAATAATTATTTTGCATCATAAAATGCAACTTTCATTCTATAAATGGTCTCAGTTTTATTTATTTTCTTTCAGTACATGCCTTTGTTTTGTATATGTTCAGAGGGAATCAAAATCTTTAGAGTTTAAGGCAGGTACTTGTAAATTGTGCAGTTTATTTGGTGCATCTCTTTTGTAATTTTGAATATTTTATACAATATTTGAGCTATCTTATACTTTCGAAATTTAGTGTTTTTTGTAACATATGTGTGTTGATTATGAGTTTTACGGAAAATGGTAGTTGATAAATGTATGCGCTGCAATATCGTTAGCTTTGGAAAATGACAAAAATGATACATGTGTAGTCGAATAATGGTTTAAAGAAATTAGTTTTGTATTTCATATGGGATATTTAGAATATATATCATATTTAGTGTATCTAGCCAGCTATAGAATAGTTGCAAAAGCTTACTTTTTGAACTAACGACAAAACAATTAAGTCATTGTAATATAGGTAGCTATAGAATATGTATTTTCATATCCCCATACATGCACTACAGAGAAATGGAGAGGCAACAAAGAAAAACATGCATTCTAGAGCGATGAGGCACAACATAAGATAAATCATCAAATAAGCATGTAACAAATGTTCTGTTGACAACCAAGACAAATGAAATAAGAGAGAGGGTGAACATGAACATGGACAGAGTAGCATGGATAGAGCAGTAAAATCAAGCTAAGAAAACTTGTACGATATATAATGCATAGTTATGGCAGCAAAGGGTCAATAAGTAAGTGGAATAAACAACAAGAAAGCTGGAAAAGTAGAAAATTGACTGAACTAATACTAAAAACTGAAAGTGCAGACAATGTGCAACAAAAGTGGGGCTTGTTGCAGGTAGATATAAGTGTGATGCTGAGATAAGCATGATGCGTAGCCGAGATGCAGCTAGAGATAAGAACTTACAAGTCTGTTGAAACATTTTATAATTCATGCTTACAGTTCTGTCACCTATTAGGATCCACAGTTAACAATGTCCTTAATTTGAGATCATGCATTTCTGTCACCCATTAGGATCCACAATTGTCCTTTCTTAGAAAAATAATCGGTTATAACAAAATATATCATGCCCTCTATCTATTTTGTATAGCTACCAACTATATTTTTAAAACTAATTCTTAACTCTCATACTTGATTAGAATAAAACCGAAAATAGTACAGTGCATTCTTACATCTTGCTTTAATTACTACAATCATATACTTATCTCTTTAATTTAATGTCTGAAACAAATTATCATCGACATGAATTGATTACTGGTTTGTGAACCCTTGTCACATTATACATTGGAATACATAGTGGATGTTGTTGATCTAATCTTCTTGACCTTCTAAATCTACATGTTTCTCTATTAAATAAACCCAATAATATGTATTACAGCTTCGGTCGTAATTGATAATCTTCCGGATGTTTTCCATGATGAGTATTCAATGGAAGATTCTACGCTTACAAAGGTATCCTAAAACTATCTCCCTTCATCAAAGAGTTGTTTATTCATTTATTATGTTTAAACTGGAACTCAAACTAGGATGGATGCATTTATGTATTCAATTGATATGTATTGCATTTATTTGTGATGTTAAATTTGAGATAAATTTGACTAAGTTAAATAAGTTTTAAGAAAATTAACTAAATTATATAAAATTAACTAAGTTAATTAAGTTTTATAAAAATTAACTAAATTTTTAATTAAGTTAACTAAAGTTTATGAAAATTAACTATGTTCATAAAATAGCGAGTCTTATAAAAAATAATTAAATAAATTAAGTTTTATAAAAAAAAACTATGTTAACTAAATTTTATAAAAATTTGATAAGTTTATATAAATTAACTAAGCTTTATTATAATTAAAATGAACTAAGTTTATAAAAATTAACTAAGATAACTAAATTTAAGTTTAATAAAAATTGTGTTATCTATTTTGAAATCATTGTTAAATTGTTATAAAAATTGACTAGGTTTTATAAAAATTATCTAATTTTTACAATAACTAAGTTAACTAAGTTTTTATAAAAATTAACTAAGTTTAAAATAATTAGTTAAGTTAATTAAGTTTTATAAAATTTAACTAAGTTTTACAAAAATTAATAAGTTTATAACAGTGGACCGCAATTGTTGAATAAAGTATTTAAAACAAAATTTACATCCATTTCTAGAAATTCCATATGTTATTAATGTACTTCTTTTAAGCACATCTGCGCGAGCCGGGAGATAACGAGGGGCTATTCCAGTTGCTAGATGATTATCAGTCGTATAAACCACTTCGTCTACTATATTAATATTAATTGGACCGGTATTACTTGTTAGAGAAATTCCTTGTCGGGTAAGTTCCGACCCGCACGAAAGGCGTAATGATCTGGGCACTGTCTCGGAGAGAGGCTCGGTGAAATAGACATGTCTGTGAAGATGCGGACTACATTTTATAATCATCGATTCCATATGTATATATAAATTAATTAAATTTTATAAAATTAACTAAGTTAATTAAGTTTATATGAATCAACTAAAATTTATAAAAATTAACTAAGTTAATTAAGCTTATATAAATCAACTATAATTTATAAAAATTAACTAAGTTAATCAAGTTTATATAAATTAATTATGTTTATATATAAATTAATTAAATTTAATATAATTTAACTAAGTTAACTAAGTTTAATAAAAATTAAATAGGTTTATAAAATTAACCAAGCTAACTAAGTTCATTTACTTGGTTTTTTATAAGTTTTAAAATTGCTAATTAATGAATTTGTAACGACCCGGAAATTTTAACGATTTTTATAACGTAATTAACTATATTTTTCTTAACAATAAACAATAAAATTTTTGAAATGAAAATTTGATATTTGGAATACGTCTATTTCAACATAGCAAGTGGCAAATTTTTATCGGAAAATATTTAAGTTTGTTCTGTTGTGAAATTTGAATTTAAATTTCAAATCAGTTAAAAATTTGATGGAAATATAATATTTTTGAAACCTGAATATTTTTATATAGGAAAAATGTAAATCATTTCTGAGTGAGACGTCATATTTCGTTTCACCAAATTTGGATTTCGCTAGCGCCGTTTAATTTTTTTTGGCGATTTAGCAAGAGTTTGGCAGCGAATATCAAGTTTTGATAGGTTGGTCGTATTATTTGTAGCTGTGTACCATTCTGTTCGTCTCATCGCGCTGATCTCCATAGTAATTCATTTGTGCATTTCGGTGTTCGGTACGTGGTGAAATCTGCGAAACAGTTAGCTGTATCGATACCCATTTTGAGCCTTTGGTTTCCCTGTGGCCATTCATCTATCTACCAGTTGAAAACAAACAGCCACTTACTTTTATTATTCCACAATTTGTGCCTGAACTTTTGCTATTCCTTTAGTTTGAATTATATAATTTCTAGTTCGTTTTCTTATTTCATTTTCTCCTGTTCTATTCGTTTCTGCATGTTTTTATAAAAAAAGAAAATTTTATTCTACAAAGTTTGCATTCAGTTGGTTTTGGAAATCACTTGCTCACCTTCTTTCCACATAACCCTGCTTGCTCATCTCCCTCTTCTTCATCAAGCACCTTCCCCCTACCCACCACGTAGCTCCTCGTCCACAACCTCATCTCCACTATTTCTCCGCCACTGACCGAAGCAAGGACACCACAGCAGCCCATCCACGTCACCTCACCTCCCCTCACCAGACCCACCACCGAAACGTTCCACAACCCACCTCTCCAGTTTGCCACCTAGCCACCCTCGCACACAGTCCACAACCCCTTCTTCCCCAACTCTTTCCCTTGACCCTCCGCCTATCAACCATTCTTTTCCCCTACATCTCCCTACCTTCCCTTCCACTGACAGCCGACCCCCCATCTTCCCTTGCTCCGACTTCCCCTCCTTCCACACCACAGCTGCTTCGAACCCTCCACCTTCACAGCCTATCACCGCACCTCCCTTCGCGCCTTGTCACTGCAGCCAGCATACGCCAAAACCTGACCTCCACACCACCACCCAAACATTGACCCATCAATCAACTTTCCTCCAGTAGCCGAACCAACCTATTGCCGAGCCTACCAACGTTGGATCTCCGACCATATCTCTCCATCACTGCCTGCTCCCACCCGCATCGAACAACACACCATCGGTCATCCCTTCACCTTGCAGCACACACTCCATAGCCTGATCGCCAGCCACCCAACAAAGTAGTCGCTCCATCTTCCACTACCTCCCACTGTCGTGCCTCTCCACTTCGTTGCCGCAGCCGCACCAAGCAGCCTTCTATTTAGTTTTAGGAAATGGTTGAACTATTTGTGGATTACTATGTGGTCACTTTGTGCACCTGTAGAGTTTTTGTTTGCCTTGCTTCTAGCGTATTGTTTTATAATAAATTCTACTTTCCTGCCTAAGGCAGTAAGTAAGGAGTTTATGATATCAGTAGCTCTTTTCGTAATCTACAACACATCCACATTGGTTGATTTCTTGGAATGTGGATTGACAGTAGGTGCATGGCGGAACAATCAAAGGATGAACATAATTGTGTGTGTTCCTATAACTGCGCTTTTATTGGTTCATGTTGCGTCTTTGGTTATTTGTTTTCATCGAATTCTCGAGTCGCTAGCTTGCTTTGTTCACCGCAGTCCAAAGATCACAGCAGCAATTTTCTAGCTTGATGCTTATCCGTGTTCGTTTGCATCGTTCTTCGCTGTCGTTGTTTCTCTAGCCTCGAAAGGTGAGCGATCACTCATGATTGACATTCTTGTGTTTAGTAAATTGATTTCACATGAAATGACGATTTAATATGTTATTAAACTTGAATTGGTTAGTAATATAATCGTTAAATATGATATGTTAATATTTAAAATTTGTTTACCTATGTTAATTGACATATGACACTAATTGACATGTTAGTATATATTTTATTTAAATTGTTAATGATTATATATGCTTGTCATTGATATGTATGCTATTTCATGTTATTATTCTCACACTACAAGTTCCCTGTTAGTTTAGGAAATCCCTATGGGTTGAAATGATACATACCTGAACGATCTGATAGATTATGGAAAATCGTTATGGGTTGAAATGATAAACTCAAGCTATTTTATTGATTTTGAATTTTGGGATTACGGGTTGAATGATATATACCCGTAAATATTAAATTATTGCAGATTGAAAAGATACATATCCATATCACTTGACCATATGATAGAAAATTATATACGGACCCCGTTGGTCTATTTTTGAAAAATGATTTCCAAAGTTTTAAAAGGAAATATATGGGTTTTAATAAATATTGATTTTTAAATATAATATAAAGATTTTATTTTAATATATGTGTAAAATTTAGATTTTTAAAATTATATGTTTGGAAATTTTAAATTTATAAGTTAAGTTTTGAAAAATGTAAATTTTAAGATTATACTTATAATTTTATTATTTTTAAATATATAAAATAAGGTTTAATATAAAATAAATTCAATAAAATAAGATTTAATTTAATAATATTTAATATAATAAAAATTTAATTTAATTAATATATATATATATATTATGTTTAAGTATTTATTTAAAATTATATTAATATTTTAAAAATAGATTTTGTAATAACTTTAATAAATTAAGGTTGGAAAGATGATTTGAAATTGATTTGAAATTTTATCTATTTAAGAATTATATTTAAATCATAATTGATTTGAAACTTACTGATTTTGAGATTTTGAAAGATATGATTTTATAACTTGATAACTTGATTTTGATTAAATTAATATTTCAAATTTAAATAAAACAGAAATTGGATATTTAATTTTGATTTAAATTTGTAATTTGAGATTTTATTTAAATGTTATTAAAAATGATTAAGTGGATATTTTTCAAATTTAAATAAAATTAAAGTTGAATTTTTGAAATATAAATGAAATTTATCGAATTGAGTTATTATAAATTGTTTGAATATGTAAACTTTGAAACCTATTAAATTGGAAGTGGTTTAAATTTGTAATTCAAACCTGGATTTGAAATCGATATAAATTTAAAATAGTTTTAATGAGAATTTGAATTGAACCTTTAACCTTTTTAATTGAAATTGTTGAACTGAGATTGATTTAAATTGAATTTGGAACTAAAGTTGATTTGAATTGATTTGTGAAATTGAAAGAAACAATTCTAATTTGAAACTATTTTCAATATAAACTCTTTTAAATATATAAACTATTTCTAATATATCAACTATTTTTAATATATAAACTATTTTAATCTATAACTTATCTTTTAATATAAACTATTTTTAATGTATAACTATTCCAATATATAAACTACTTTCAATATTCAAACTATTTAAGTTGGAACTATTATGATTTAGATTTAATGGATTTAAATGCGAATACTTTGATATGATGGTTTAACCTATTTTGTGAATATGATTTTGGAAGTGAATAATTATTTCAAAAGTGAATATGATTTCAAAAGTGATACAGTTTTGAAATGAATATGATATTTTGATATGAAGTATGAACCGTTTGAAATGAAAAATGACCACGGTGTGAAATAAGTGTTTGGTTGTTAAAGAGACCGGGATCGGATATTGTCATACTCTCTGCCAATACCGAAAACCACTTTAACAACTGTGTACGTGGTGGAGAATCCAGGACAAAGTAGGATGGTTTGGTGAACGCCTGTATGAGGTATGAACGCAGCTCTGACCCCCTCGGGTCAGCTTGATATGACTAAAACAGGAGCCACATCGGGCCAAGTGAGGTCGCACCTCTGATCGAGCATGCTTCTTCGAAACCATTCTATTACTTTGTGATTTGATTGGGTGCACCTTTGATTATGGGAGCGTGTCTCGAGGTGGGTGGTAGTAGCTGCTATGCGTTACCACCAGTCCGGATCCGTAAAATGGTAGTATCCTATCCTGGGCATTGCCTCGTGTGCCTTGTCATATGCCTTATCGCGCCTACTACGAGTTTGGTTTGTGTCGTACCTATGGAGTGCTCCCTGATAGTCCACCGGTTTGGTGGAGTTTACAGTACTGTATAGACTGCGACATTTATATAAAATGTGTTAGGGGGGATATGGGTAACCCCTTAACGCTATTTTAATATTTTACTTTACTCTAGACATTGTCTATGTAGCGTATTGTATTATGTATGTAGATAGTTTAACGGATCCTTAAAGGATGGGAATCCCAAACATCCTTTAAGTTATATTGCATTTCACTTGAGTTGATTTACTTGCATAAGAATGTTAATCCTGACTCGAGTGTTTTGTGTTTTGCTTTATGCTCGGGTCAGACTGAATGTCACCGCATTTGAGACTCACATTTGGAGCTTGGAGCTTTGCTTGGAGATCTATCTTTTATTTATCTAGCTTTTCAGTTATTTCAGTTATTCCAGTTGTTTATGTTCAAACTTGCCGTTTGCCTATGTATTAAAGACCTCTATGTATTTGGGATTTCTGTTGTATTTTGTTTCAGACTCTGATGTTCTTTAGTAGCTTCATGAACTACTATTTATCTATTCCGTTGCTTATTATTGTAAACTCTATGTCTGTGATTCTGTGATTGATTTTATTTATTGTATATGCTAAGTATTGCCAAATATAAATTAACAATTGTTGTTTTGAGCAACTCAATTTTGACATGTGTGTCTGCTTTGGCACTCGGAGGGTGCAGCATGATTGGGGGGTTCTCGCTTCTGGGTTTGGTAGCGAACGGATGACTCTAATTCCTACATGTCCCGTGGGGTTGGTGCAGTCAAGAGGCTGGCCGTAAAAGCAGAACACAGGTACCGATGTATGCTACGGTGGGCATTACCCCACTGGCCGGTGTCCCGTTACAGTTGGTATTAGAGCTCTGGTTTAGGCAAAACTTAGCATATGTCGTAAAAAATCATTAGAGATAGGGTAGTAATACCCTAGAATGAGTAGAATTAATTATAGAATCATCTTCGTTCGAGCTTGAAATTCTTTGTTAGGATCCTCCTGGATTAGGATTTCTTTTGAATTTTGGAATTTTACCTTGGTTCTAAAATCCATTCATGTCTTTTCCTGTTCCTGTTCTTCTTAATACGGGAGCATCCTATAGCTTTATTTCTGTTGATCCCTATAATAAATTCGAGCACATCTTGCAACCTCAATTGGCTACTTTATCCTTATGTGTGACTAATCCCATCGGTGGTCCCGCCAACCTTAGTATGATTTGTAAAGGGGTGAAACTCCTTTACGATATGCGTTGATTCACCGGAGATTTCTATGTCCTTGGTTTTGATTCATTTAATATCTTACTTGGAGGTGATTGGTTAAAGCCCGAACCGTTTCTCCAGTAGACGACCAGGGTAATTCTCTTGTGATCGTATGTCGAATGCCTCAGGATTATGCAGGTAGTTTTATCTTTTCAGTTGATGCTCAACCTAGTGATCTTGACTCCACCCAGTTGTCCAACTATTTCCGGATGTCTTTGGTGAAGTCACTTCTCTACCTCCTAAGCGGGAAATTGAATTCCGCATCGATCTTATTTCTGGAGCTCGACCTGTCGTCATTCCTCCTAGATGAATGGTTTCTATGAATGGGTAGTCATGCCCTTTGGATTAACCAATGCTCCTGCCTTCTTCGTCGATCTCAAGAATCACGTTTTCCGCGATGTTCTCAACAAGTTTGTCCCCATTTTTGTTGATGATATTCTCATCTTTTCTAAGTCTGAGAAAGAAAATGAGTAACATTTGGGCTATTTGCTAGAAACTCTTAGGAGTCATAGTTGAAAGCCAAATTTTCTAAATGCCATTTCCAGATGGACGAAGTCCAATTCCTTGGGCACATTTGTTTCTGAAATGGAGTCTCGGTTGACCCGGTTAAGGTCATCGCGATTAATATAAGTCTATCCATCTTTCCTCTTTTGTAATTTAATTATATTATCTTCCTTTCGAGCCTATCTTCTTGATTAGAATTCTTTTTGATTAGGGTCCCTTTAAATTTGAATCTCTATCCTTATTCTAAATCCATTCTTGAATCATCCTATTAAGGAGCCTATTTGTAATTGATATGAAATGTTTTATATTGTGTTGTTTGAGTTGTTAAGTTGAATTTTGGGTTTCGATCAATTCGTCTAGCTAACGCTATCGATAGGAATTCCAAAACACTTGAACAGAGCAAACTGACACAATATTGTTTTCGAAATTGGTAAATGAAATAATTTTATGTATGATTATATTTTATATATAAGAGTATAATTTTCTGAAATTAGATAGTTAAATGAATTGGTTGTTAGAAATGATAGTACAAGATTATCATTTATTGTTTTGTCAACATTCCTAAACTATTAACTATTGTTGTATGTTATAAGGATATGAATTTTATAAACATGGTTTATAAATCTGATTTGCAAATGAAATGAATTTAAATTAGGGATTTGAGAATTTAATTTTGGTGCTTTTCAAAATTTGGTTTTCAAAGTTTGAAAAATATATTATTTGAAAGTATTTTCGAATGAAAATTATTTTCAAAGAATTTTTATACGAAGTAAGTCGGTACTCTCCTCTTATGTTGTCGGAAAATAATTTCGATGATGACTGCAACATCATCGACATTCATTTTCGAGTCTCAAAGTGGGGAGACCACTTAGTAGCTTTGCTACACTTTTGTTTTGGAAAATGAATTTGATTTGAATTTCTTGAGTATGATTTGATGTAAAAAATATATGTGTGCGTATTTATTTCAAAATGGTTTGAGGTGAAACCGAAAATTTAACTCTTAAGTTTTATGTTAAGTGATGCTTTTCAATAATTGAAATGAAGCAAAAATTTTGAATAATTAGAGTGTCTAAAATGAGAAATGGAATTGGAACAACTTGAAATAGTTGAACTACGATAAAATTTATTTGTAAAATACTCAATTGCATTCTAAAATATATATAACTTGCCTGAAATATTCAAAAAGTAAAATGTTAATGTAAATATGTAATTGAAGGTTATACAAGAGAAAACTTAAGTAATAAATAGTTTAACTAAATTTTGGCTTAATAGAAATGTTGTAAATAAAAGGTAAATTTGTATAGTGCTCATTACACTCAGAAACATTAATAAAACTTACCTGGAAAAAAGTTTGAATGTGATGAGAACATATAATTGAATAGTATACAATATAAATGTAAGTAATAAGATGTCTAAAATTGAAATTTATATGGTTTTGAATTAATTATTGTATCACTATGTATTTTGAATCTCTCTTTCCATTTCGTTGCTTCTATTCTCCTATCTCATTCCTTTTCGGGGGCGAAAAATTTTGAGTGGGGGAGAGTAACGACTCGGAAATTTTAACGATTTTTATAACTTAATTAACTAAATTTTTCTTGAAAATAAAAATAAAAATTTTGAAATGAAAATTTCATATTCAGAATACATCTATTTCAACATAGCAAGTAGCAAATTTTTATCAAAAAAT
This sequence comes from Allium fistulosum, assembly GCA_030737815.1. Classification (NCBI taxonomy): domain Eukaryota; kingdom Viridiplantae; phylum Streptophyta; class Magnoliopsida; order Asparagales; family Amaryllidaceae; genus Allium; species Allium fistulosum. Next base: position 1,184,791,914 of record CM060903.1, read on the forward strand.
ATTTAAGTTTGTTCTGTTGTGAAATTTCAAATTAAAATTTAAAATCAATTAAAAATTTGACGGAAATATAATATTTTTGAAACCCGAATATTTTTATATATATAGGAAAAATGTAAATCATTTTCTAAGTGAGACGTCATAATTTATTTCGCCAAATTTGGATTTCGCTAGCGCCGTTTAGTTTATTTTCGGCGATTTATCGCAATTTGGCAGCGAATATCGAGTTTTGATAGGTTGGTTGTGTCATTCGTAGCTATGAACCATTCAGTTCGTCTCGTCGCGCTGATCTCTGCAGTATATTCATTTGTGCATTACGGTGTTCGGTATGCGGCGAAATCTGTGAAACAGTTAGCCGTATCGGTACCCATTTTGAGCCTTTGGTTTCCCTATGGCCATTCATCTATCTACTAGTTGAAAATAAATAGCCACTTGCTTTTATTATTCCACAATTCGTGCCTGAACTTTTGCTATTCCCCTAGTTTGATTTATATAATTTTTGGTTCGTTTTCTTATTTCATTTTCTCATGTTCTCTTCATTTCTGCATGTTTTTATAAAAAAAAGAAAATTTTATTCTATAAATTTTGAATTCAGTTGGTTTTGGAGATCACCTGCTCACCTTCTTTCCACGTAACCCTGCTTGCTCAACTATCTCTTCTTCATCAAGCACCTTCCGCCTACCTGCCACGCAGCGCCTCGTCCACAACCTTATCTCCACTATTTCTCCGCCACTGACTTAAGCCCAAACACCACAATAGCCCATCCATGTCGCCTGACCTCCCCTCACCAGACCCACCACCGAAACCTTCCACAACCCTCCTCTCCAGTTCGCCACCTAGCCACCCTCGCACACAGTCTGCAACCCCTTCTTCCCCGCCTCTCTCCCCTGACCCTCTGCCTATTAGCCATTCTTTTCCCCTACGTCTCCCTACCTTCTCTTCCACTAACAGCCGACCCCATCGTCTTCCCTTGCTCCGACTTCTCCTCCTGCCACACCACAGTTGTTTTCATCGAATTCTCAAGTTCGCTTGCTTGCTTTGTTCGCCGCTGTCCGAAGATTACAACAGCAATTTTCTAGCTTGATCGCTTATCTGTGTCCGTGTTTGTTTGCATCGTTCTTCGCTGTCATTGTTTCTCTAGCCTAGAAAGGTGAGAGATCACTCACGGTTGACATTCTTGTGTTTAGTAAATTGATTTCACATGAAATGATGATTTATTATGTTATTAAACTTGAATTAGTTAGTAATTTAATCGTTAAATATGATATGTTAATATTTAAAATCTGTTTACCTATGTTAATTGACATATGACACTAATTGACATGTTAGTATATATTTTATTTAAATTTTTAATGATTATATATGCTTGTCATTGATATGTATGTTATTTCATGTTATTATTCTATTATTCTCACACTGCAAGTTCCCTGTTAGTTTAGGAAATCCCTATGGGTTGAAATGATACATACCCGAACGACCTGATAGATTAGAGAAAATCGTTATGGGTTGAAATGATAAACTCAAGCGATTTTATTGATTTTGAATTTTGGGATTACGGGTTGAAATGATATATACCCTTTAATATTAAATTATTGCGGATTGAAATGATAAATATCCATATCACTTGACCATATGATAGAAAATTATATACAAACACCGTTGGTCTATTTTTGAAAAATGATTTCCAAAGTTTTGAAAGGAAATATATGGGTTTTAATAAATATTGATTTTTAAATATAATATAAAGATTTTATTTTGATATATGTGTAAAATTTAGATTTCTAAAATTATTGTAACGACCTGGCATTTCGAACCGTTCAAATCGATAATCATCCACACATGTCAGACTTGAATTGCTCAAAACAACAGATTGTTAATTTATATTTGGAAAAACTCAGCGTATAGAGTAAATAAAATCAATAACAGAATCACCGACATAGAGTAATATAACAATAAGCAGCGCAAAAGATAAATAGTAGTTCATGAAGCTACTATATAAACATTAGAGTTTAAAGTAAAATACAACATATATCTCGAATACACAGAGGTTACTAATACAAATGCCAATGAAAAGTCTGAACAAAACACCTGGAATAAACTGAAGTAACTGGAAAGCTGAATAGACAAAGGCAGATCTTCAAGCAAAGCTCCAAACTCCAAATGTGAGTCTCAAATGCTGTGACACTCAGTCTGACCCGAGCGTAAAGCAAAACACAAAACACTCGAGTCAGGATTAACATTCTTATACCAGTAAATCAACTCAAGTGAAATGTTCAAGTGAAATACAAATAACTTAAAGGATGTTTGGGATTCCCATCCTTTAAGGATCCGTTAAACTATCTACAAACATAGTACAATACGCTACATGGATAATGTCTAAAGTAAAGTAAACAATTAAAATAGCATTAAGGCGTTACCCATATCCCCTTTAACACATTTTATACATTCCCGTAGTCTATACAGTATCGTAATTCCTCTGTAAACTGGAGGGCTATCAGAGGGCACTCCATAGGTACTGTACAAACCAAAGTCGTAGAAGACGTGATAAGGCAGTGACAAGGCACACGAGGCAATGCCAGGGTAGGATTCTACCGTTTGCACTCCCAGACTGGTGGTAACGGACAGTAGCTATTACCTCCCACCTCGAGACACACTACCAAATCAAAGGTGCACCCAATCAAATCACAAAGCAATAGAACAGTATCGAAGAAATGTGCCCGATCGGAGGAGCGACCTCACTTGGCCCGGTATAGCTCCTGTTTTATCCACATCAAGCTGACTCGCGGGAGTCAGGGCTATGTTAATACCTTGTACAGAATCGTCGCCAAACCATCCTACTTCATTCTTCATCTCCACCACATACACAGTTGTTAAAGTGGTTTTCGGTATTGGCTGAGAGTATGACAATATCTGATCCATGTCTCTTTAACAACTAACCGCTTATTTCACACCGTGGTCATTTTATATTTCAAACAGTTTATACTTCATATCAAAATATCATATCCATTTCAAAATCATATCACTTTCGAAATCATATTCACTTCCAAAATCATAACCATAAAATAGTTTAAATCGTTATATCAAAATATTCGCATTTAAATCCATTAAATCTAAATCATAACTGACTCCAACTTAACAGTTTAAATATTGAAAACAGTTTATATATATTGAAATAATTATAGGTTAAAATAGTTTATATTTAAAATAGGTTATAGATTTAAAGTAGTATATATATAAATAGTTTATATCAAAAATAGTTTTAAATTAGAATTGTTTCTTCAAATTTCACAAATCAAATTCAAATTCTCATTAAACCATTTTTAATTTATATCGATTCAAATTTAAACCATTTCCAATTTCAATAGGTTCCACGTATAAATATCCAGACCATTTACAATAACTCAATTTGATAAATCTCATTTATAAATCCATATTCAACATTTAATTTTATTTAAAATTTTGAAATTATTCACTCAATCATTTTTAATAACATTTAAAGAAAATCTCAATTTCCAAATTTAAATAAAATCAAAAATCAAATATCTAACGTCAATTATATATATAATTCTAAATTATTCACCTAATCACCCTTTATAAGCATTTAAATAAAATTCCCAATTAAAACTTAAAACAAAGTTTAATATTCAATTTTATTTAATTTTAAAAATATTCATTTAATCACCTTAAATTAAATAAAGTTGTAAAATCAACCCTTTTAAAATGTCAAAATAAGTTTCCAATCAAATCTTATTTATTTTAAATTCTCAATAAATTAAATTACAAATTAACTAAATTTATCTTCCCAACCTTTATTTTATTAAATTTATTACAAAACTCTATTTTCAAAATATTAATATAAATTTTAATAAAATATATAAAACATATTATATATATTAGTTAAATTAAATTCTATTAAATTGTATTTTATTTCATTAAATATTATTAAATTAAATATTATTATTAAATCTATTTTAAATCTTATTTTATATATATAAAAATAATAGAATTATAAGTAAAATTTTATAGTTTACATTTAAAAATTTAACTTAAACTTTTAAAATTTCCAAACATATAATTTTAAAAAAATCTAAATTTTTACATATATTAAAATTAAAACCTTTATGTTATATTTAAAAAATCAGTATTTGTTTAAAACCCATATATTTCCTTTCAAACTTTGGAAATCATTTTTCAAAAATAGACCAACGGTGTCCGTATATAATTTTCTATCCTATGGTCAAGTGATACGGATATTTATCATTTCAATCCGCAATTTAAATTTAATATTTACGGGTATATATCATTTCAACATGTAATCCAAAAATTTAAATTCAATGAAAGTCACTTGGGTTTATCATTTCAACCCATAACGATTTTCCCTTAGTCTATAAGATCGTTTGTGTGTGTATCATTTCAACCCATAGGGAATTTCTAAACTAATAGGGAACTTGTAGAGTGAGAATGAATATGATAATAATATAACATATCAACAACATGCATATATTATCAGTAACAAATTTAAATATAATATATACAACAGGTTATGGTGTCATAAGTCATAGGTAAAAAATTGCAAATAATGGCATATCATATTTAACAAATAAATAACTAACAAATTAAATTTAATAACATATTTCAACCATCATTTCAAGTGAATTAAATTTACTAAATATAAGAATGTTAATCATGAATGATTGCTCACCTTTCGTGGCTAGAGAAACAACAAGAATGGGAAGCACAGACACGGATACGCACGAACAAGCTAGAGTTGTGGAAAGTCTCTGAATAGCAATGGAACAAGCGAAGCAAGGTGGACTAGAGATCGATGAAAACAAATTATATATATATATATATATTATTTTCTTCTTGAAATCAATATTCAATTTAAACCCATTTTTGAAATAAAATCTTCATATTATATTCTTGTTAAAATCAATATTCACTAAAGCCCATAGTTTACAAAATGCTTCAAGTAAATATTAAACATGATATCTATATATGTTTTAAAATCATAAAAATCCTTTTCAAATATTAACGAAACATATTATATATATGTATAGATTCCAAAATACTAACATAAACTTAATATATATATATATATATATATATAAATTTCAAAAATCGTCAACATAAGTATATTTTATATATACATGCACATTTCAAACTATTACATAACCATAAACATAACACATTTCATCTACTTATGCAAAGCCACATAATATATGTATATATATATAATATTTAAACGAATCATATATATGAACTTATATATATAAAAATAGATCACATAACTTATATAAACTTTTATATATAAACAGACAGATCATATAGTTTATAAAACTTTTATATATATATATATATATATATAACACAGATCACATGATTTATAAAAACTTGTATATATTACATAGATCATATATATAAGCTAATATATATATACAAACTATATAAAAAATTGAATTGAGAGTTTGGCCTTAGGAGATGGTATGCCCGTGATGCAGTGAGGTGCTGGACGTGGCCAGAGGGGAGATGGGCTATCAAGGCTCGGCTATTAGGTGATGTTGCATGGTCTTGTTTTCAGAGCATAACAACATTGCTTTCCCTTTTTTTCTTGTCTTCCTCCATGCGGTTGTGGGGTGTTGATTGTGAACAGTGAAGCAAGGGGTGGCGGAGGCGGAGTCACGATGGAGACGCGAGGGACAGTGAGATTTCGCGATGGCGATGGGCTAATGCAGGGAGGACGCGGAAGTTTCAGGTCAAAGGAGGATGGGTTCTTCTCGGTAGTGTGGGCAAAGGGACGAGGCGGCTGTGGCTATTACTTTGGGCACTGGGTTCGGGGTTGATGGAGTGGGAATAGTGACAATAGAATAGGAATGGTGGTCGGGCCAGTAGGCAGTGCAGGCGGTTGTGGGTGTGCTGTGTCATGGAGTGGATCGGGTGGTGATAGGCTAAGGCATGACCGATTCAGAGGAGTGGGTGCTGTTGAGTTCTTGAACTGGGCAGTGGGGTGATTGTGGAGGTGGAGTTTGGTGGAAGCTCCGGAGTGGGAAGACAAGGCCGTGGGTGGTAGAAAGGGAAGGCGGAAGGTGCTCCGGTGGATGGAGTATGGGCGCAAGGCTGACGAGGCATTTTGTATGGTGGAAGGCAAGTCGAGGGTGGCAGAGATAGGGATGAGGCGGATGGGTGTATGCCGTGCGTTGGGTAGGCGACATGAATGGTCAAGCCTAAATGGAATGGAGGCTGTGCGGTGGGAAAATAAAGCGGACAAAAGCCAAGTTTAGATTTCCAGGCAAAATATGCTTCATATATAATATTTTATTAATAAATTTTTTTTAGAGCTCAGAACAAACGAAGAAGGGAACAGAAGAAAGCATACGAAACGAACCACAATTATAAAGTAACATAGCAAATATAAATTTAACAATTGGGAATAGAGAAAGCCAAGAGACTATTCCATAAAATAATAAAAGCTAACATCCATTCAATTTCTTACGATGGGTAAATGAATGGCCAAAGGAATTCAAAAAGGTTCGAAACATATACCGTTACGACAAATTGTTTTCATCGATCCCGTCACGAACCGGATGTCGAATCACAAAAATGAATATACTGCGGCGATCAGCACGACGAGGCGAATAGAATGGTACATAGATATTAGCGATACGACCATCCTGTCAAAAGTCGATATTTCGCTGCCAACCTGCTGCAAATTCTCCGAAAATAAGATAAACAGGGCTAGAGAAGTCCAAATTTGATGAAACGAATTATGGCATCTCATTCAGAAAATGATTTACATTTTTATTATGTAAAATATTCAGATTTCGAAAATGTTTTATTTTCATCAATTTAACTGATTTAAATTGAAATTGAAAATCACACAACAAAACTAACTTTCATATTCTCTGATGAAAATCTGACATTTGGTACGTTTAAATAGACGTATTCCAAATATCAAATTTTCATTACTAAATTTTAATTATTTATTTTCATGAAAATTTCAATTAATTACGTTATTAAAATCGCTAAAATTCACCGGTCGTTACACTCTCCCCTACTCAAAACTTTTCGTCCCCGAAAAGAAACGAGATAGTAGAATAGAATCAACCAAAAGAAATATGGATTTGAAATACATAGTACCAATTAATTCAAAACCATATAAATTTCATTACTTTTAAATTGATCAATATCCAATAAGTTTGGGTTCAATCCATTTTATTTCATTAATAAATGGTCATTGTATTCATATTTGGTTGATTTCAATTCAAGGTATTTTCATTCAATTTGGTTTGCTTTCAATTTATTAACATTTCTTTCAAAACAAATTATTTTTTTAACTCATTTATTTTATCCATTTATCTTCAGTTAAGTTGATTCTACTTAAAATTTAAATTTCACTATTCTTAAGTTCATATTTATTTGCTTAAATAGCATTCTCTTTTATTTATTTTATTTATTTCACTTAACAAGCAACATATATTAAGTGTATAAACATTTGTTATAACCATATATTATTGAACAAATTAATTCTCTTTTATTATTCAATTTATTATTTATAAATTCCCTTAACGAAATATCATTTTTGACATCTTATTACATATATCATATTGTATACTATTCAATTACATTCTGATTACATTTAAACTTTTTCTAGGTAAGTTATATTAATGTTTCTGAGTGTAATTGAACACTATACAAATTTTCCTTTTATTTACAACATTTCCATTAATCAAAATTTAGTTTGAACTTTTTTATTAAGCAAAATTTATTTGAGCATTTTATTACTTAAGTTTCTCCAATATAACCTTCAATTACATATTTACACCAACATTTAACCTTTTTGAATATTTCAAGTAAGTTATATATGTTTTAGAATGCAATTGCGTATTATAAAAATAAAATTTATCCTATTCCAACTGTTTCAAGTTGTTTCAATTCCATTTCTCATTTTTCGAAAATCTAGTTATTTAAAAATTTTGCTTTATTTCAATAACTGGAATCCATTACTTAACACGGAATTTAAGAATTAAATTTCCGGTTTCACTTCAGACCATCTTAAAATACATATATACATATATATATTTTATACATAAAATCATACTCAAGAAATTCAAATCAAATCCATTTCCAAAACAAAAGTGTAGCAAAGCTATGAGTGGCCTCTCCACTTTGAAACTCGAAAATGAATGTCGATGATGCTGCAATCATCACCGAAATTATTTTCAACGAAAAAAGAAGAGAGTACTAACTTACTTCTTTTAAATTCTTTGAAAACAATTTCCATACGAAAATACTTTCAAATAATATATTTCAAAACTTTAAAAACCAAATTTTTGAAAAGCACCGGAAATTAAATTCTCAAATCCTTAATTTAAATTCATTTTAAATCAAATTTATAAACCATTTTATCAAATATCATCTATTTATAACATACAACAATAGTTAATGGTTTATGAATGTTAACAAAACAATAAATGATAATCAAGTATTATCATTTCTAACAGCCAATTCATTTAACTATCCAATTTCAGAAAATTATACTTTTATATATAAAATATAATCATACACAAAATTATATCATTTATTAATTTCGAAACAATATTGTGTTAGTTTTCTCTGTTCAAGTGTTTTGGAATTCCTATCGATAGCGTTGGCCAGACGAATCGATCGAAACCCAAAATTCAAACTTAACAACTCAAACAACACAATGTAAAATATTTTATATCAATTACAAATACACTCACATAGGATGATTCAAGAATGGATTTTAAAACAAGAATAGAGATTCAAATTTAGAGAGACCTTAATCAAAGGAAATTCCAACTAGGTAGATAGGCTCAAGAGGAAGATAAGATAATTAAATTACAAAAGAGAAAAGGTGGATAGACTTATATAAATCACGGGTGACCTTAACCGGTCAACCGAGACTTAGAAAAAAACAAGAATTTCATCAAAGAGAGTGGGGACAAACTTGTTGAGAATATCGTGGAAAGCACTATTTATGAGCTCAACAAAGAAGGCATGAGCATTGGTTAATCCATAGGGAATGACTAACCATTCATAGAAACCATTCATCCGGGAGGAAGGACAACAAGTCAAGTTCTAGGAATAAGATCGATGTGGAATTCAATTTCCCTCTTGAGAGGGAGAGAAGTGACCTCACCAAAACATCCAAATAATCCCTGACTATCTGGGTGGAGTCGAAATCACTAAGTTGAGAATCAAGTAAGAAGATAGAACTGCCTACATACTCTTGAGGCAATCGAAATTCGATCATAAGAGGATTACCCAGGTCATCTACTAGAGAAATGGTTCGGGCATGCAAGAAATGACAGCATCATAACCGAATATGTAAAAATCTTCGGTAAATCGACGCTTGTTGTAAAGGAGTTTCACCCCTTTACAAATCATACGAAGGTTGGCGGGACTGTCGATGGGATTAGTCACACATAAGAATGAAGTTGCAGAGACCGATAGAAATAGAGCTATGGGATGCTCCAATATCCAAAGAACACGAATAGGAAAGGACAAGATTGGATTTCATAACAAAGAGGAAAGTTCCAAAATCCGGAAGAAATTCTAATTCAGGAGGGTCCTAACAAAGAGTTTCAAACTCGAACGAAGATGATTTTGTAATTAATTTATACTCTATATGCTAAGTTTTGCCTAAACCTGGCTCTGATACCAACTGTAACGACCTGGGATTTCAAACCATTAAAATCGATAATTATCCACACATGTCAGACTTGAATTGCTCAAAACAACAGATTGTTAATTTATATTTGGCAAAACTCAGTATTACAGTAAAGAAAATCAATCACAGAATCACAGACACAGAGTAATACAACAATAACCAGCGGAATAGATAAATAGTAGTTCATGAAGCTACTATATAAACATCAGAGTTTAAAGTAAAATACATCAGATATCTCGAATACACAGAAGTTACTAATACAAATGCTAATGACAAGTCTGAACAAAATAACTGGAATAAACTGATGTAACTGGAAAGCTGAATAGACAAAGGTAGGTCTTCAAGCAAAGCTCCAAACTTCAAAGGTGAGTCTCAAATGCTGTGACACTCAGTCTGACCCGAGCGTAAAGAAAAACACAAAACACTCGAGTCAGGATTAACATTCTTATACCAGTAAATCAACTTAAGTGAAATGTCCAAGTGAAATACAAATAACTTAAAGGATGTTTGGGATTCCCATCCTTTAAGGAACAGTTAAACTATCTACATACATAGTACAATACGCTACATAGATAATGTCTAAAGTAAAGTAAACTATTAAAATAGCATTAAGGTGTTACCCATATCCCCTTTAACACATTTTATATATTCCTGTAGTCTATACAGTACCGTAATTCCTCCATAAACTAGAGGGCTATCAGAGGGCACTCCATAGGTACGGTACAAACCAAAGTCGAAGAAGGCGCGATAAGGCATGTGACAAGGCATCCGAGGCATTTCCAGGGTAGGATTCTACCATTTGCACTCCCAGACTGGTGGTAATGCATAACAGCTACTACCGCCCACCTCGAGACACACTCCCAAAATCAAAGGTGCACCCAATCAAATCACAAAGCAATAGAATGGTATCGAAGAAATATGCCCGATCGGAGGAGCGACCTCACTTGGCTCGGTATAGCTCTTGTTTTAGCCACATTAAGCTGACTCGTGGGAGTCAGAGCCACGTTAATACCTCATACAGAATCGTCGCCAAACCATCCTACTTCATTTCGGAATCTCCACCAGGTACCTAGTTGTTAAAGTGGTTTTCGATATTGGTAGAGAGTATGACAATATCCAATCCTGGTCTCTTTAACAACCAATAACTTATTTCACACCATGGTCATTTTATATTTCAAACAGTTTATACTTCATATCAAAATATCATATTCATTTAAAAATCATATCACTTTCGAAATCATATTCACTTCCAAAATAATAACCACAAAATAGTTTAAATTGTCATATGAAAATATACGCATTTAAATCCATTAAATCTAAATCATAACAGACTCCAACTTAACAGTTTAAATATTGAAAATAGTTTATATATATTGAAATAATTATAGGCTAAAATAGTTTATATTTAAAATAGGTTATAGATTTAAAGTAGTGTATATATATAAACATAGTTTATATCAAAAATAGTTTTAAATTAGAATTGTTTCTTCCAATTTCACAAATCAAATTCAATTCTCATTAAACCATTTTTAATTTATATTGATTCAAATTTAAACCATTTCCAATTTTAATAGGTTCCACGTATAAATATTCAGACAATTTACAATAACTCAATTTGACAAATCTCATTTATATCTCCAAATTCAACATTTAATTTTATTTAAGTTTTTGAAATTAATCACTCAATAATTTTTAATAACATTTAAATAAAATCTCAATTTATAAATTTAAATAAAATCAAAAATCAAATATCTAACTTCAATTATATATATAATTCTAAATTATTCACCTAATCACCCTTTATAAGCATTTAAATAAAATTTCCAATTAAAACTTAAAACAAAGTTTAATATTTAATTTTATTTAAATTTGAAAATATTCATTTAATCGCCTTTAATTAAATCAAGTAGTAAAATCAACCCTTTTAAAATCACAAAATATGTTTCCAATCAAATCTTATTTATTTTAAATTCTCAACAAATTAACTAAATTTATCTTCCCAAGCTTTATTTTATTAAAGTTATTGCAAAACTCTATTTTCAAAATATTAATATAAATTTAAATAAAATATATAAAACATATTATATATATTAGTTAAATTAAATTCTATTAAATTGTATTTTATTTTATTAAGTATTATTAAACTAAATATTTTTATTAAATCTATTTTAAATCTTATTTTATATATTCAAAAATAATAGAATTATAAGTAAAATTTTATAATTTACATTTAAATTAACTTTACTTTTAAAATTTCCGAACATATAATTTTAACAAATATCTAAATTTTAAATAAAAATTAAACCTTTATATTATATTTAAAAAATCAGTATTTGTTTAAAACCCATATATTTTCTTTCAAACTTTGGAAATGATTTTTCAAAAATAGACCAACGGTGTCCGTATATAATTTTCTATCCTACGGTCAAGTGATATGGATATTTATCATTTCAATCCACAATTTAAATTTAATATTTACGGGTATATATCATTTCAACCCGCAATCCCAAAATTTAAATTCAATAAAGTCGCTTAAGTTTATCATTTCAACCCATAACGATTTTCCACTAATCTATAAGATCATTTGGGTATGTATCATTTCAACCCACAGGGAATTTCTAAACTAACAGGGAACTTGCAGGGTGAGAACGAATATGATAATAATATAACATATCAACAACAGGCATATATCATCAGTAACAAATTTAAATATAATATATATAATAGTTTATGGTGTCATATGTCATAGCTAAACAATTGCAGATAATGGCATATCATATTTAACAATTAAATAACTAACAAATTAAATTTAACAACATATTTCAACCATCATTTCAAATGAATTAAATTTACTAAATATAAGATTGTTAATCATGAGTGATTGCTCACCTTTCGTGGCTAGAGAAATAATAAGAATGGGAAGCACGGACATGGATACGCACGAACAAGCTAGAGTTGCGGAAAATCTCTGAATAGCAACGAAACAAGCGAAGCACGGTGGACTAGAGATCGATGAAAGCAAATTATATATATATATATATATTATTTTCTTCTTGAAATCAATATTTAATTTAAACCCATTTTTAAAATAAAATCTTCATATTATTTTCTTGTTAAAATCAATATTCATTAAAGCCCATAGTTTACAAAATGCTTCAAGTAAATATTAAACATGATATCTATATATGTTTTAAAATCATAAAAATCATTTTCAAATATTAACAAAACTTATTATATATATGTATACATTCCAAAATACTAACATAAACATAATATATATATATATATATTCATTTCAAAAATCATCAACATAAGTATATTTTATATATACGTGCACATTTCAAACTATTACATAACCATAAACATAACACATTTCATCTACTTATGCAAAGCCACATAATATATATATATATATATAATATTCCAATGAATCATATATATGAACTTATATATATAACAACAGATCACATAACTTATATAAACTTTTATATATAAACAGACAGATCATATAGTTTATAAACCTTTTATATATATATAACACAGATCATATAATTTATAAAAACTTTTATATATAACACAGATCATATATATAAGCTAATATATATACAAACTATATTAAAAAAATGAATTGAGAGTTTGGCCTTAGGAGATGGTCTGACCGTGATGCAGTGAGGTGTTGGATGTGGCCAGAGGGGAGACGGGCTGTCAAAGCTCCGCTATTGGGTGATGTTGCATGGTCTAGTTTTCGGAGCATAACAGCTTTGGTTTCCCTTTTTTCTTCCTCCATGCGGATGTGGGGTGTTGATTGTGAACGGTAAAGCAAGGGGTGGCGGAGGCGGAGTCACAGCGGAGACGTGAGGGACAATGAGATTTCAAAATGGTGATGGCTAATGCAAGGAGAACCTGGAAGTTTCAGGTTAAAGGAGGATGGGTTCTTCTCGGTAGTGTGGGCAAGGGGATGAGGCGGGTGTGGCTATTGCTTTGGGCACCGGATTCGGGGTTGATGGAGCGGGAACGGTGACAGTGGAATAGGAATGGTGGTCGGGCCAGTAGGCGATGCCGGCGGTTGAGGGTGTGATGTGTCGTGGAGTGGATCAGGTGGTGATAGGCTAAGAGCATGACCGATTAAGGGGAGTGGGTGTTGTCGAGTTCTTGAACTGGGTGGTGGGGTGATTGTGAAGGTGGAGTTTGGTGGAAGCTCTGGTGTGGGCAGACAAGGCCGTGGGTGGTGGAAAGGGAAGGCGGAAGGTGCTCGGGTGGATGGAGTATGGGCGCAAGGCTGACGAGGCGTTTTGTGTGGTGGAAGGCAGGTCGAGGGTGGCGGAGATAGGGATGAGGCAGAGGGGTCTATGCTGTGCGTTGGGTAGGCGACGTGAATGGTTGAGCCAAAATGGAGTGGAGACTGTGCGGTGGGAAAACAAAGCGGACAAAAGCCAAGTTTAGATTTCCAGGCAAAATATGCTTCGTATATAATATTTTATTAATAATTTTTTTAGAGCTCAGAACAAACGAAGAAGGGAACGGAAGAAAGCATACGAAACTAACCACGATTATAAAGTGACATAACAAATATAAATTTAACAATGGGAATAGAGAAAGCCAAGAGACTATTCTAGAAAATAATTAAAGCTAATTTTCATTCAATTTCTTACGATGGGTAAATGAATGGCCAGAGGAATTCAAAACGGCTTAAAACGGATACCGTTACGATAAATTGTTTTCGTCGATTCCATCGCAAACCGGACGTCGAATCACAGAAATGAATATACTGCGGTGATCAACACAAAGAGACGAACAGAATGGTACACAGATTTCAGCGATACGACCATCCTGTCAAAAGTCGATATTTCGCTGCCAAATTGCTGCAAATTTGCTGAAAATAAGATAAACGAGGCTAGAGAAGTCCAAATTTGACGAAACGAATTATGGCGTCTCACTCAGAAAATGATTTACATTTTTATTATGTAAAAATATTCAGATTTTGAAAACGTTTTATTTTCATCAATTTAACTGATTTAAATTGAAATTGAAAATCACACAACAAAACTAACTTTCATATTCTCTGATGAAAATCTGACATTTGCTACGTTTAAATAGACGTATTCCAAATATCAAATTTTCATTGCTAAATTTTAATTATTTATTTTAGTGAAAATTTCAATTAATTATGTTATTAAAAACGCTAAAATTCTCGAGTCGTTACACTCTCCCCCACTCAAAACTTTTCATCCCCGAAAAGGAACGAGATCGGAGAATAATATCAACCGAAAGAAATATGGCTTTGAAATATATAGTACCAGATATAATAATTAATTCAAAACCATATAAATTTCATTAGTTTTAAATTGATCAATATCTAACAAGTTTGGGTTCAATCCATTTTATTTAATTAATAAATGTTCATTGTATTCATATTTGGTTGATTTCAATTCAAGGTATTTTCATTCAATTTGGTTTGCTTTCAATTTATTAACATTTCTTTCAAAACAAATTTATTTTTAACTCATTTATTTTATCCATTTATCTTCAGTTAAGTTGATTCCACTTAAAATTATAAGTTAAGTTAAGTTTTAAATTATATGTTTGGAAACTTTCTAAGTTTTGAAAAATGTAAATTTTAAGATTTTAGTTATAATTTTATTATTTTTAAATATATAAAATAAGGTTTAATATAAAATAAATTTAATAAAATAAGATTTAATTTAATAATATTTAATATAATAAAATTTAATTAAAATTTAGTTTAATTAATATATATAATATGTTTAAGTATTTATTTAAAATTATATTAATATTTTAAAAATAGATTTTGTAATAACTTTAATAAATTAAGGTTGGAAAGACGAATTGAAATTGATTTGAAATTTTATCTATTTAAAAATTATATTTAAATCAGAATTGATTTGAAACCTACTGATTTTGAGATTTTGAAAGATATTATTTTATAACTTGATAACTTGATTTTGATTAAAGGTGATTAAATGAATATTTCAAATTTAAATAAAATTGAAATTGGATATTTAATTTTGATTTAAGTTTATAATTTGAGATTTTATTTAAATGTTATTAAAAAATGATTAAGTGAATATTTTTCAAATTTAAATAAATTTAAAGTTGAATTTTTGAAATATAAATGAAATTTATCGAATTGAGTTATTGTAAATTGTTTGAATATTTAAACTTTGAAACCTATTGAATTGGAAGTGGTTTAAATTTATAATTCAAACCTGGTTTTGGAATCAATGTAAATTAAAAATGGTTTTAATGAGAATTTGAATTGAACCTTTAACCTTTTTTAATTGAAATTGTGGAACTGAGATTGATTTAAATTGAATTTGGAACTGAAGTTGATTTGAATTGATTTTTGAGCCTGGAAGAAATAATTCTAATTTGAAACTATTTTCAATATAAACTCTTTTAAATATATAAACTATTTTTAATACATCAATTATTTTTAATACATAAACTATTTTAATCTATATCCTATCCTTTAATATAAACTATTTTTAATGTATAACTATTCCAATATATAAACTACTTTCAATATTCAAACTATTTAAGTTGAAATTGTTATGATTTAGATTTAATGGATTTAAATGCGAATACTCTGATATGATGGTTTAACCTATTTTGTGAATATGATTTTGGAATAATGATTTTAAAAGTGAATATGATTTCGAAAGTGATATGATTTTGAAACGAATATGATATTTTGATATGAAGTATGAACTATTTGAAATGAAAAATGACCACAGTGTGAAATAAGCGTTTGGTTGTTAAAGAGACCGGGATCGGATATTGTCATACTCTCTGCCAATACCGAAAACCACTTTAACAACTGTGTACGTGGTGGAGAATCCAGAATAAAGCAGGATGGTTTGACGAACGTCTGTATGAGGTATGAACGCAGCTCTGAACCCCTCGGGTCGGCTTGATATGACTAAAACAGGAGCCACACCGGGCCAAGTGAGATCGCATCTCCAATCGAGCATGCTTCTTCAAAACCATTCTATTAATTTGTTATTTGATTGGGTGCACCTTTGATTATGGGAGTGTGTCTCAAGGTGGGCGGTAGTAGCTGCTATGCATTACCACCAGTCCGGATCCGCAAAACAGTAGTATCCTACCCTAGGCATTGCCTCCTGTGCCTTGTCGTATGCCTTATCGTTCCCACTACGAGTTTGGTTTGTGTCGTACCTATGGAGTGCTCCATAATAGCCCACCAGTTTGGTGGAGTTTACAGTACTGTGTAGACTACGACATTTATATAAAATGTGTTAAGGGGGATATAGGTAACACCTTAACCCTATTTTAATATTTTACTTTACTGTAGACATTATCTATGTAGTGTATTGTATTATGTATGTAGATAGTTTAACAGATCCTTAAAGGATAGGAATCTAAACATCCTTTAAGTAATATTGCATTTCACTTGAGTTGATTTACTTGCATAAGAATGTTAATCCTGACTTGAGTGTTTTGTGTTTTGCTTTATGCTCGGGTCAGACTGAGTGTCACCGCATTTGAGACTCACCTTTGGAGCTTAGAGCTTTGTTTGGATATCTATCTTTTATCTATCCATCTTTTCAGTTATTTCAGTTATTCCCATTGTTTATGTTCAAACTTGTCGTTTGCCTATGTATTAAAGGCCTCTATATATTTGGGATTTCTGTTGTATTTTGTTTCAGACTCTAATGTTCTGTAGCAGCTTCATGAACTATTATTTATCTATTCCGCTGCTTATTGTTGTATACTCTGTGTCTATGATTCTATGATTGATTTTATTTACTATATATGCTAAGTTTTACCAAATACAAATTAACAATCTGTTGTTTTGAGAAATTCAAGTCGGACATGTGTGGATGATTGTCGATTTGAATGGTTCGAAATGACGGGTCATTACAGAATTTCTTTTTCATAGGTAATTACAAATCTATGGTGCATACAGATGGCAACATGCTGCGATATATTAGCGATTTGAAGTTCTTCTCAAGTAATAACTTTTTTAGCATCCACATTTAATCATCATATGTAGTACGATCTTTTATCATATGTGTTATTTATACTTTAAATGGAATGTTCATAAAATAGCATAACATACTATACATTATTTTGTGTGAATATTGAATGGCTAGTTATTTTTGGTTTACTGTGATCTATGTGATTGTGTGAAATGTTACATTGTGTTTATCTAAATCTATCGATTATAGTGCGATAATGGATATGTATGTAGTACAAAAGTGATTTTTAATAGCGTGCAGATAAAGGTTTTAATAGCACTTGAAAAACACCGTTAAAGGATTTAATAGCGTTTCTGAAGGGATTTAATCATTTCAGAGACGCCATTAATGGCAGAAAGAGCGCAGAAACAGTTTTCATAGCAAAAAACAATGCTACAATAGATAGTAATGAATTTTCTATAGCGTTTCAATGCATAATAAAATATTGACATATTATCTCCATAGCGGTTTTAGACACTATAATAATATGGCATGTCAACATGTTATAGCAACTAAATGATGTCATAATTGTTAGTATCATAAAACACAACTCTGTGTAAACATTCTATAGCAAGCTTCAAAATGCTATAGAAAAGTAGCTACACCGATACATCTAGTCTAAGATGGCAACAAAAACGCTGTTTAAAGTGCGTTTTCCATTGCAATTTTGAAACGCTATTGTATCTATCAGACTTATTACAACTTGTTGATCTATGGAGTTTATAGAAACGCTATAAAAGGAGCGGTTTTTAAATGCCATAAAAAGGTCTGTTTGTTGTAGTGCAATTATCGTAAGTTGAATGAAAAGACGATAAAGAACCGATATCCTTTGCCGAGAATCGATGATTTATTTCACCGATTAAGCGGAGCTAAAATATTTTCTCAATTAGATTTGGCGATATGGTTCCATCAACTTATGGTGGCGGAAGACAGTATTCCATTGATGGCATTTACAATAAGATATGGTTTGTACAAGTGATTAGTAACGCCATTCGGATTAACTAATGCGCCTGCCTTCTTTGTGGATTTTATGAATCAAATATTGCAAGAGCATTTAGATAGATTTGTATTGGTATTCATAGACGACATTTTGATATATTCTACGGATGAAAGAGATCATGAGATTCATCTTAGAATAGTGATTGAGACGCTGATCCATCATCAGTTAAAAGGGGTGTGATTGATATATTCTTAGGAGGTGAAGTTTCATGGTCATGTAGTCTTAGAAAAAGGGTTGTCAGTAGATCCAGCTAAGATGGAAGCAGTTGATAACTGGAAGAGACCCGAGACTATGACTGTGATAAAGAGTTTCTTGGTTTAGCTGGCTATTATTGGAGATTTATCAAGGGTTTCTCATGGATAGCAGCACCTTTGACTAAGCTAACCAAAAAGAACATGGAGTTTATTTGGTCTGATAAATGTAAGAAAGCATTCCTTGAATTGAAGCATTTGTTGACCAATGCACCCTTGTTAGTAGTTCCAGATGGGAATCAGGATTTAGTGGTGTATACAGATGCATGTGGAACTGGAATAGGAGCTGTGTTGATGCAGAAGGGTAAAATTATTGTCTACGCTTCTCGACAACTCAGGCTACATGAAGTTAGATATTCGACTCATGATTTGGAGTAAGCAGCGATGATTTTCACATTGAAAGTGTCGAGACACTACCCCTTAGGAGAATGATTCGAGTTGTATACGGCTCAAAAGTCTTTGAGGTATTTATTCTCTCAAAAAGAGTAGAATATGACGCAGTAGAGGTGGCTGGAGATTTTAGTGACTTATGATTTTGGTATCGAGTATACACCTAGAAAGAGAATAAAGTTGTAGATGCACTTAGCAGAAAACATCAAAGTGTGGTGTTAGCTATGTTGGTGGAATGGAAAGATTTGGAAGCATTGACTACTTGTAGTGTGCGGTTAAGATTGACTGCCAGTTCTAGTCAAAGTAATGCAATGTTATCTTGTTTGGAACTTCGATAGGTATTGATCGAAAGAATTACTTCTGAGCAAAGAGATGATCCATTGCTAGCTGAAAGAATTAAAAGACCAAAAGGTGGAACTGAGATTGATGATTGAAGGATTTTTATCTTGACCAAAATGTATGGTTAAGAAAGAAAGGACGATTATGTGTTCCAGATATGGGTGACCTAAGGAAAAAAGGACTTAGGGAATGTCATCAATCAAAGTTTACTATTCATCGTGGAGAAACTAAGATGTGTCGGGATATTAAGAGAAGTTTCTTCTAGGAAGGTATAAAAAGGGATGTAGCTTATAGGTAAAGCAGTGTTCGAATTACAACAAGTAAAAACCAAGCATCAGAAGCCAAGTGGATTGCTTCAGCCTTTAGATAACTAGTTTGGAAATGGGATTCAATATCTATGGATTTTATTGACGGGTTGCCAAGGTCGAATCAGGGAAATGAGAGTATATGGGTCATAGTAGATAAACTAACCAAGAGTTCACATTTCATCCTTGTTGGGTCAACCAGGATAGCATCTGTTTTGGCTAAGTTATTTATGAAGAATATAGTTAGACTGCATGGGATTCCTAGTAGTATAGTCAGTGACAGAGATTCTTTATTTACTAACGAATTATGGAAGGGTTTACAAGATGTTTTAGGTGCCAAGCTTAAGATTAGTACCATTTATCCCCCACAAACAGATGGGCATACAAAGAGAGTCAATAAGGTACTTGAAGGTTTGTTGAGAGCTTGTGTACTAGATTTTGGTGGGTTGTGGGATGACCATTTACACTTGGTTGAGTTTTCCTATAATAATAGTTATCAGACTAGTACAGGAATGACGCCTTTTGAGAGCTTTGTATGGAAGGCCGTGCAAATCACTGGCATGTTTGTTAGAGACCAAAGACAGATTGGTCATTGGTCTAGATATGGTAAGAGAAGCCACATAGAAGATTGAGTTAATTCGAGGCAGGATATGAGAAGCTCAGTTTAGGTAGAAAAGTTACATAGATAAATGGCATAAAAATTTAGAGTTCTTAGTTGGAGATCGTGTTTTTATTAAGGTATCATCGATGAAGGGTGTGGTAGGATTTGGAAAGTTAGGGAAACTGGCACCGAGATATGTTGGACCATTCTCTATTATAGAGAGGATCGGGAAACTCGCTTATAAGATAGAGTTACCGAGCAGTTTTGCAGAAGTCCATGATGTTTTTAATGTTTCTCATTTGAGGAAGTGTGTTCGAGATCCAAAGACTAGTATAAAACAGAACACATTGGAAGATTTAGTAGTGGAGCCGGACATAACTATAGTTAGACCTCCAGCTCATATTATGGCTAATGATGAGCAAAAGCTAAGGAACAAGACAATCAAACTAGTAAATGTCCAGTGGAGTGACGATGAGAGAGACAATACTTGGGAAATTGTGTTGACCCTGATTTTTGTGAGCAATTTCAAGATTTAATTTAGTTTATATTTGTTTAAAAATTGCATTGGAAAAGATAGGAATAGAAACTGTTTTGCAAGTGTATGGTTTAAATATAAATGTGTACACAAGTTAGTGCACATACATGCACACATTTTTCTGTCTGATAAAATAGGCAACAGTTAATATATATATATGTTAGGATAAATAAATTACAAATACATATGTAGGCAGATATGATCAGGTCTTTAAAAAGTTTGGCATAAAGAAAACAAATATATATAGGCAGAAATAGTAAATACATGCAGAAAGTATAAGATATTTAAAATTATTTAAAGAAGGAAAAATAAAAAGACTTAGGCAAAAATAGGCATACATATGTTATACATGTACACAGGCAAGCATTGCAGGTAAAAAAAAAGAAGAGAGAAAAACAAAGCTTGCATGGAAATGGTATGAACCCTTAAATAAACACTTTATCCATTTCCAGCAATTCCTTTTGCTTAGGAAAAATTAAAGTCATGCATATAACATGACCTGGGGTAAGATTAAAAGAATAAGGTTTATTTTCTGGGAAAATATAACAAGGACCACATACTCTTTTCTTTTATGAATCAAGTGTAAGGCAGATCATATTATGGGGTAAAACTGACATTGGGTAATTCCATAAAACCCTAGTAACAGCCAGGGTTTATAAAAGGAGGCTTAGTGTAGTGAGATCATACACATTTTGCTCTTCATAACCTAAAGGAAAAATAAAAACATAAGCCAGAGAAAATAAGGAGCACCGGCCATTAGAGTTAGAGGAAGGCAGAGGATCAAAAGAAAAGAAAGGCTTAGGAAAAAAAGAATTAAGGTGAGTAACCTCACTGAAAACTTTGGCATTAAGTCCTGAATATTGAGGCAGCCTATTTGAATTAATAATTCACTTTTGCAAGTTATGTTCATTTTATGATTTGATGACTTTGGTTTGTTAATGATCTGTTCAAGTGTAAAACCCTTCATAGTGATTTACCAAAAATTAAGAGTCATGGATTTCATGTTTAAAATGTTTATCTGTGCTGTGAATTAACTTTGAGATGGAGTGATTTCTTTTTATGGGTTTTCTTCATAAAGTTATTTATTAAATCTCAGGGTTCATGTTGTAGATATATGGTCTGAAAATGGAAGGAAATATAGGGCTGCAACATTGTGTTGTTGCTTATGTCTCATGTTAACCGAAACAAAGGAAAATGTAGAAGTGCAATGTTATACATGTGCTGAGCTTCTATGTTTTATGAACTACCCAAATCAAAGTATATACTTATGGTTTAGCCAGATCTTCAAGATTAATAAGGATCTGATTGAACCAGAGGTAAGAGGAGATAACTAGTAAACTATTTATGACCATATGTTTATAACTTGATCCATTGAAACCCATAGGCAAAATAATATGCTAAGAAATCACATCTGTTTTCATGATTAAATGTTTGCTTCTGAGAACATGACTTACCAATCTCTGGATGAATACTTG
The DNA here is from genome assembly GCA_030737815.1 of Allium fistulosum. Lineage (NCBI taxonomy): Eukaryota > Viridiplantae > Streptophyta > Magnoliopsida > Asparagales > Amaryllidaceae > Allium > Allium fistulosum. The sequence continues at coordinate 1,184,814,498 of CM060903.1, forward strand.
TTGGTTGAATTGTTTATTTTTCTCTGATTGAAAAGTGAGATGTAGAGGGGATTAGCACAATTATGAAAAAGGAAATAACACTTAGTAATTTAACTAAGGACTTTGGATCTTAGGGCTACAAAATATAGCTTGGCAAGGTGAACATTGCAAGCTCACACATGGTATGTTTATACCCCGGGGCCTGAGTGTGCTGGGTTAACAGAGCGATGTCCCAGGCAGTGTGTGGTTTAACAAGAGAAAGTAGCTAAAGACCATATGACACTTGATAGTGAACAATAGAAATAGGTTCAGGTGAGGCTTGGGTGAAGTCCCCGATGGCCAGTAAATTTGTAAAGGGGGCTTGATGACTGAATTGATGATTGCATTGGTTGGTTTATGATGTTTTATTGGTGAATCTTATGATTGTTTTCTCTGAACTAAACCACTTGGATCATACATAATTTGTTTTGCACTGATATGAATGCACATGCCTCACAAAAACATGCACAAAGATGATACTGAGTTTCTTAATTCATTCAAAGTATTTGAATATAAATAAAAGTCATATAAAATCATGTTTTCAGGTAGATTACTCATACCAGACATTAGTCTGACCCTTGTGTGTTTATGCACCATTGGGTGTCTCATATTTGTATGAGGCAGTTCATGGTGATTATGCACGAAAATAGGAATTTCATTGATCAAGCTTTGGATGAGTTAGCTGCATAGGGAATTGGATGCAATATTTACAGATTTGCTGAAGTTAAAATAGATGTTTATGCCAAATTTATGTTAAGCTATGTTGTTTAAGTTGCTTAGAAAAACCAATGTATTGTTATTTACTGTTTTGTAAGTATTGGACTTAAATGGGTGTTTCAGTTGAAACTTATGGGTTTTATTTTGAAAATGTTTCACTAAGTAATGAAGTTTTTTAAGCTTTATGATTAATTAATTTATAATGATAGGAAACCTGAGATTGTAAGGATTTATAAACTAAATGAACAACTAGGTATTTGGCATGAGAAATTCATGTTTACAGATGATAGAAAATCTGGCGAATAAAGGCTTTGAGTCACTTTAGAAAGAAAACAGAATAACATGTATTTTGGCCAAGAATAGAAGCAAGTTGAATAAGGCTAACATAACCATTTTCTTGAGCCTGGGTTAAACCCGCACTAAAGAGTTTTTAAACTAAACTTTCAGTTATGTTTTTACAACCCAAATATAGGGTAGACTCGGACCTTTTACTAACAAGAGGAGAAAGAAATTAGGCACATGCAAGAGCACAGGCACACATGCACAGGAACATGCACACACACATGCACAAGCTACAGTAATAAAATTATGGAAATTCATGCAAAATGATAAGTCTTGAGACATGAAACCAATAGTTATGCAATAACCCAAGTATACTTTGAAAATCTGGTTTTTAGATTCACTATTGCTATGTAGAGAGTATTTCCTTTAAGTAATACCCAAACAGATTTCTACTTCCAAATTTCTGTACTCTGATTCAAGTAGAAAATGACTTATATATCTTCACATATGTAAGTTTAAGATGAAATGAGTAAACCAATATTTTTATATTGACAAAAGGTCCTGGATAAAAGAAAATTGGAATGCAATATTTTCTTGATTAAATGGCCACTATATATAATTTTTTTTTACGTGGGTCATTTCATTTGGTATCAGAGCTATGTTGTTAAAGAACATAGCAAAAATTTTGTATGAACTTGTTTGCATTGGATGTACGGAAGTGTTGACTGCCTTGGATGTTTTGTTTTGTCAGTGCTTATACTATTAATATCTATTATAACTGTATAGGTATAGATTGAAATGAATTAATCTATAGAGTATTAGGCAGAATGGACTAACCTAAGTGTCATATCCATAGAGGTATGGTAGGACCCAGACATCAGAATGTAGGAACAAGTGAACCACCCAAGGTGAATGTGCAAGAATTCATGAGAGCCATAAGGGATGGAGTAGGCAATAGGCAGGAAAATCCACATGAGGAGCTTTCCAAACTACTCAAGACTTTTACCAACCTTGGAGGCAAAACTTTTGATGGCACAGAAGGAGTTATGGTTGTTCAAAATTGGCTCAGGATTTTGGAAAGAATCTTTGCAGACATGCAAGTTGAAGACCAAAGGAAGAGGCAGATTGCATCCAGGCAATTGAGAAGAGCAGCCTTGGATTGGTGGGAGGTTATCATAGCTAGAAGACCTGAAGGAGAAGTGACATGGGATCAATTTAAAGCAATGTTGGAAGGTAGGTTTGTCCCTGCATCAGCTAAGGAGTCTTTGCTAGAGGAATTCATCAAATTAAGGCAAGGGACTATGAATGCCACTGAGTACACTCAGAAGTTTGAATCATTGGCAAAGTATGGTGCAGTACTCATCACCACTGAGGAGGCTAAGAATGGAAGATATATTCAAGGACTAAACCCTAGCCTTAGTAGAACCATGCTACCATACAAGGACATGACTTTTGATCAAGTTTTGGACTTGACTTTGAGCATTGAACAACATGATAAGGCCAGAGATAATTTCAGGGCATTCAAGAATAGCCAAAACAAGAAAGGAAAGGGCAAATTCCACCCTTATGATAAGAAGAAGGTGGACACAGCTTCCACCAAGAAACCAGAAGAAGCCAGTGCTGCTGAAATTAAGAAGAAGATTACTTGTTACAACTGTGGCTAAGAGGGGCATATGAAGAACAGGTGCACAAATGTTAGGCCAGCATCCTTCAAATGTCACCATTGTGGGAAGGAAGGTCACATAAAGAGAAATTGTCCAGATTTTAAGCAAGGAAAATTAGGGGCTTTTGAAGGAAAAGGCAAGGCAGCTGAGGGATCAAGTGTTGAAAAGCATGGTCAAGTTGAAGGTACTTTGCTTATTCACTCAATACCTTTTGCAGTAGTGTATGATACTAGGGCTACACACTCATTGATCTCTCATGATATTGCACAACAATTAAAATTGAATTGTATGATTTCTGATAAGCCACTGTTTATTAGAAGCCCTATATGTAGCTCATGTGTTCTGGGCATGATGTGTATGCAACTGGGGTTATATATAGAGGGACATGTGCTTAACTCAGATCTATATGTGTTGCAATATTCGGGCATAGGGGTTATTTTAGGAGTTGATTGGTTGAGTAGATATAAGGCTATCATAAATATGGAGACATCCACCATATCATTGAAAGTTTCTGATGGACAAAGAGTAGTTGTTCTTTGTGAGGCAGACAAGAATAGAAATATAGCCAACCTTTTTGCATTGTCTAGTGAAAAACCCATGCCTGCATTAGAAGAAATCCCCATAGTGAATCAATATGTTGATGTGTTTGGTGAAGTGAGAGGAGTTCCAAACCACAGACCAGTTGAGTTTTCAATTAGAATAATTCCAGGAGCTAACCCAGTGGTTAAAAGACCAACCAGAATGGGGCCTAAGGAGTTGATAGAATTGAAAAGGAAATTGGTTGAATTAGAAGAAAAAGGCTTCATTAGACCCAGTAGCTCATCATGGGGAGCACCAGTAGTTTTTGTTAAGAAACAAGATGGATCCCTTAGGTTATGTATTGATTATAGGGAATTAAATAAAGTCACAATTAAAAATAAATATCCCTTACCAAGAATTGATGATCTCTTTGATCAATTGAGTGGTGCAAAAATATTTTCTAGGCTTGATTTAGCTTCAGGCTTTCATCAGATGAAAGTAGAAGAGGAAAGCATTAAGTATACAGCCTTTAACACAAGATATGGACTTTATGAATTTTTAGTAATGCCATTTGGCTTGACAAATGCTCCTTCCTATTTTGTTGATTTGATGAATAGAATTTTTAGGGAATATTTGGATAAATTTGTATTGATATTTATTGATGACATACTAATTTATTCTAAGTCAATCAGAGAGCATGAAAATCATTTGCATATGGTATTTGAGAAATTGAGGCAGGAAGACTTGAAAGCAAAGTTTTCAAAATGCACTTTTTGGCAAAATGAAGTAAATTTTCTAGGCCACATTATATCAGAAAAAGGAATATCTGTGGATCCCAATAAGGTCATTGCAGTGCAAGCTTGGAAAAGGCCTACCAATGTCACTGAGGTCAGATCATTCATGGGAATGGCTGGTTATTATAGAAGGTTTATAAAAGATTTTGCAAAAATTTCAATCCCATTAACCAGATTGACTAGGAAAAATCAAGTGTTTACTTGGACTGAGGAGTGTGAGAAAGCCTTTGGAAAATTAAAGGAAGCACTAGTGCAAGCTCCAATCCCCAAAGTACCTGAAGGGAATGAAAACTTGGTGGTGTATACTGATGCAAGTGGACAAGGGCTTGAGGCAGTATTGATGCAACAACATCAAGTGATAGCCTATGCTTCTAGGCAATTGAAACCGAGTGAGGTAAGATATGCTACTCATGACCTTGAATTAGCTGCTATAGTGTATGCTCTTAAGCTATGGAGACACTACTTATTAGGGGCAAGGTTTGAAGTTTACACAGACCACAAGTCACTTAAATATTTATTTTCACAAAAAGAATTGAATATGAGGCAGCAAAGGTGGATTGAACTCCTAGCCTCATATGATTTTGAAATATTATATACCCCTGGTAAAGCTAATAAAGTAGCAGATGCCCTAAGTAGACAACATGCTAAAGTAGCTAGATTAATGATAGAAGAGTTTAACACTTTATCATTATTAACTGATTTAGAGATGGAAAGTAATGATGTAGAAAGCATGAGCCTATGTAGTGTGCATATAGAAATGGGGAAGTTAAGCTTTATCACTCCGGAATCAGAATTGAAAAACAAAATTGTAAAGTTACAAGACCAAGATCCATTTTTGTTTGAAAAGAAAACTCAGATGTTAAATGGTGAAGTAGTGGAAGGTTTTCAGTTGAATGATCAAGTCCATTTGAAGAAAGGAAAAAGAATATGTGTTCCAGCAATTGATGAGTTGAAACAAGAAATCTTGGATGCTTACCACAAAAGCAAATACACTATACACCCAGGAAGCACAAGAATGTATCACAACCTCAAGAGGGATTATTGGTGGAGTGGTATGAAGAGTGCAGTGGCAATCTATGTATCTAAATGTATGGTTTTCCAATAAGTAAAGGCTGAATATAAAAAACCCTCAGGGATGCTTCAACCCTTGCCAATACCACAGTGGAAATGGGAGGATATATCAATGGATTTCATTGATGGTTTGCCTAAAACTAGGAGGGGAAATGATAGCATTTGGGTAGTGGTTGATAGGCTAACCAAGTCAGCCCACTTTATACCAGTAAAGTCAGAGAGAAATGCATGTACACTAGCCCAGTTGTTTATCAAGGAAGTGGTTAGACTACATGGCATACCAAAGACCATAGTAAGTGATAGAGATACCATCTTCACTTCAAAATTTTGGCAGAGTTTTCACAAGGCAATGGGGACTGATTTATGCTTAAGCACAACATACCATCCTCAATCTAATGGTCAAACAGAAATTGTGTACAAATTGCTTGAAGACATGTTGAGAATTTGTGTGTTGGATTGGGGAGGAAGTTGGGAGGATCATATCTTTTTAGCTGAATTTGCATACAACAATAGCCATCATAGTAGCATAGGCATGGCACCCTTTGAAGCTCTTTATGGGAGACCATGTTTATCACCCTCAAGTTGGCTTGAATCTGGGGAAAGAGTGGTCTTAGGGCCAGAGAATGTGAAGGAAACTTCAGAGAAAATAGCTTTGATTAGAAAAAGAATTGCTTTTGCCCAAGATAGGCAAAAGAAATATGCAGATCAGAGAAGGAAGGCAGTACAATATGGTGTTGGGGATCATGTATTTATCAAAATATCACCCATGAAGAAGGTTCTAAGGTTTGGGAAACAAGGAAAGTTGATTCCTAGGTACATAGGACCATATAAAATTCTAGAGAGAATAGGAACTGTAGCCTATAAGCTGGAATTACCAGAAGAAATGAGAGCAATGCATGATGTTTTTCATGTGTCTCAACTAAGAAGATGGGTTCATGATAAGGAGGCAATCCTAGAATCCCCTAAGGATGTGCGGATTGACCCCAGGATGATCTATGAAAAGGAGCCAGTGGGCATAGTTTCTAGAAAAAACAAGAAATTGAGAAACAAAGAAATTAAATTAGTGAAAGTGCAATGGAGTCTTGACCCAAATGATTGCACATGGGAAGTGGAGGATAAAATCTGAAATGATTATCCACAACTGTTTGATTAAATGAAACGTAAATTTATATATATTGATGAATGTTTTGATTGAATATGCATTATGATTTTTGTTTTAATATGCATAGTGTTTAATCAAGTGATTGGCTTGAGAATGGTTTGAGATCAGAAAATTGATTTTTCTGGAGTAATGATACTTAAGTTAAGTATGAGAGAATTGTGGGACACAATTCCTAAAAGGAGGGGTATATGTGATGACCCTGATTTTCATGAGCAATTTCATGATTTAATTTAGTTTATATTTGTTTAAAAATTGCATTGAAAAAGATAGGAATAGAAACTGTTTTGCAAGTGTATGGTTTAAATATAAATGTGTACACAAGTTAGTGAACATACATGCACACATTTTTTTGTGTGATAAAATAGGCAACAATTAATATATACAGGTTAGGATAAATAAATTACAAATACATATGTAGGCAGATATGATCAGGTCTTTAAAAAGTTTGGCATAAAGAAAAAAAAAATATATATAGGCAGAAATAGTAAATACATGCAGAAAGTATAAGATATTTAAAATTATTTAAAGAAGGAAAAATAAAAAGACTTAGGCAAAAATAGGCATACATATGTTATACATGTACACAGGCAAGCATTGCAGGTAAAAAAAAAGAGAGAAAAACAAAGCTTGCATGGAAATGGTATGAACCCTTAAATAAACACTTTATTCATTTCCAGCAATTCTTTTTGCTTAGGAAAAATTAAAGTCATGCATATAACATGACCCGGGGTAAGATTAAAAGAATAAGGCTTATTTTCTGGGAAAATATAACAAGGACCACATACCCTTTTCTTTTATGAATCAAGTGTAAGGCAGATCATATTATGGGGTAAAACTGACATTGGGTAATTCCATAAAACCCTAGTAACATCCAGGGTTTATAAAAGGAGGCTTAGTGTAGTGAGATCATACACATTTTGCTCTTCATAACCTAAAGGAAAAATAAAAACATAAGCCAGAGAAAATAAGGAGCACCGGCCATTAGAGTTAGAGGAAGGCAGAGGATCAAAAGAAAAGAAAGGCTTAGGAAAAAAAGAATTAAGGTGAGTAACCTCACTGAAAACTTTGGCATTAAGTCCTGAATATTGAGGCAGCCTATTTGAATTAATAATTCACTTTTGCAAGTTATGTTCATTTTATGATTTGATGACTTTGGTTTGTTAATGATCTGTTCAAGTGTAAAACCCTTCATAGTGATTTACCCAAAAATTAAGAGTCATGGATTTCATGTTTAAAATGTTTATCTGTGCTGTGAATTAACTTTGAGATGGAGTGATTTCTTTTTATGGGTTTTCTTCATAAAGTTATTTATTAAATCTCAGGGTTCATGTTGTAGATATATGGTCTGAAAATGGAAGGAAATATGGGGCTGCAACATTGTGTTGTTGCTTATGTCTTATGTTAACCGAAACAAAGGAAAATGTAGAAGTGCAATGTTATACATGTGCTGAGCTTCTATGTTTTATGAACTACCCAAATCAAAGTATATAATTATGGTTTAGCCGGATCTTCAAGATTAATAAGGATCTGATTGAACCAGAGGTAAGAGGAGATAACTAGTAAACTATTTATGACCATATGTTTATAACTTGATCCATTGAAACCCATAGGCAAAATAATATGCTAAGAAATCACATCTGTTTTCATGATTAAATGTTTGCTTCTGAGAACATGACTTACCAATCTCTGGATGAATACTTGTTGGTTGAATTGTTTATTTTTCTCTGATTGAAAAGTGAGATGCAGAGGGGATTAACACAATTATGAAAAAGGAAATAACACTTAGTAATTTAACTAAGGACTTTGGATCTTAGGGCTACAAAATATAGCTTGGCAAGGTGAACATTGCAAGCTCACACATGGTATGTTTATACCCCGGGGCCTGAGTGTGCTGGGTTAACAGAGCGATGTCCCAGGCAGTGTGTGGTTTAACAAGAGAAAGTAGCTAAAGACCATATGACACTTGATAGTGAACAATAGAAATAGGTTCAGTTGAGGCTTGGGTGAAGTCCCCGATGGCCAGTAAATTTGTAAAGGGGGCTTGATGACTGAATTGATGATTGCATTGGTTGGTTTATGATGTTTTATTGGTGAATCTTATGATTGTTTTCTCTGAACTAAACCACTTGGATCATACATAATTTGTTTTGCACTGATATGAATGCACATGCCTCACAAAAACATGCACAAAGATGATATTGAGTTTCTTAATTCATTCAAAGTATTTGAATATAAATAAAAGTCATATAAAATCATGTTTTCAGGTAGATTACTCATACCAGACATTAGTCTGACCCTTGTGTGTTTATGCACCTTTGGGTGTCTCATATTTGTATAAGGCAGTTCATGGTGATTATGCAGGAAAATAGGAATTTCATTGATCAAGCTTTGGATGAGTTAGCTGCATAGGGAATTGGATGCAATATTTACAGATTTGCTGAAGTTAAAATAGATGTTTATGCCAAATTTATGTTAAGCTATGTTGTTTAAGTTGCTTAGAAAAACCAATGTATTGTTATTTATTGCTTTGTAAGTATTGGACTTAAATGGGTATTTCAGCTGAAACTTATGGGTTTTATTTTGAAAATGTTTCACTAAGTAATGAAGTTTTTTAAGCTTTATGATTAATTAATTTATAATGATAGGAAACCTGAGATTGTAAGGATTTACAAACTAAATGAACAACTAGGTATTTGGCATGAGAAATTCATGTTTACAGATGATAGAAAATCTGGCGAATAAAGGCTTTGAGTCACTTTAGAAAGAAAACAGAATAACATGTATTTTGGCCAAGAATAGAAGCAAGTTGAATAAGGCTAACATAACCATTTTCTTGAGCCTGAGTTAAGGCAGCACTAAAGAGTTTTTAAACTAAACTTTCAGTTATGTTTTTACAACCCAAATATAGGGTAGACTCAAACCTTTTACTAACAAGAGGAGAAAGAAATTAGGCACATGCAAGAGCACAGGCACACATGCACACACACATGCACAAGCAAAAGCCCAGTTCATACAGTAATAAAATTATGGAAATTCATGCAAAATGATAAGTCTTGAGACATGAAACCAATAGTTATGCAATAACCCAAGTATACTTTGAAAATCTGGTTTTTAGATACACTATTGCTATGTAGAGAATATTTCCTTTAAGTAATACCCAAACAGATTTCTACTTCCAAATTTTTGCACTCTGATTCAAGTAGAAAATGACTTATATATCTTCACATATGTAAGTTTAAGATGAAATGAGTAAACCAATATTTTTATATTGACAAAAGGTCCTGGATGGAAGAAAATTGGAATGCAATATTTTCTTGATAAATGGCCACTGTAAATTAAATAAAATAATAATTAAGTGGGTCATTTTAGAAATGGAGAGCAGGATTAGGGACACTTATCCAGACTTATTTGATGGTATGTTTTACATCTATGCTTTTATGTTTGATGTGTGTACCTTATCGTAATTTCGAGGATGAAATTCTTTAAGGATGGGAGTCTATAACAACTCTAATTTTAATTAACATTATTTAGGAGATTTAATTGGATAAATTAAATAAAATAATGAAAAAGGCTAAGGAGATTGAGATTTGATAATTAATAGGGGTCGTGCGTTAATGAATGAGTTAATAAGAATGGTTTAAAAACTTGGTAAGAAAGAGGAATATATGCTAAGGGTAAAATGGGAAAGAAGCATGTTTCCTTAACAAATATACTAATTCCCATTTCCTCATTCATTTCATTTAATACAAATGAAATAGAGGAGAAAGATAGGCCGGCCATTATAAGTGGTTCAAGAGGAAGAAAAAGCTAAGAAATCAAGTAGAAAGCTTAAGGGAATCAAATCAATTCAAATCTCAACCTTATTAAACCGTTCAAGGTGAATAATAGTTATGCATATCATGTTTTAACTCTTATTTTCGGTTTTAAGTATAAATTCGATTCTTTTTCTTATATTATGTCATGCTATGATAGACTGAATGATTATATGCTTATTGGTGAATTCATGGAATTTATTTATGAAACTAAGTTATATGTTTGAGTTAGAAGACCTATCATATGATACCCAAATGACTTGAAATTTTAATATAATGTTAGAAACGTTATTTTGGAGGTGGCTTTTTAAATTCATAAACTTCTGGTTTAATGAGAATATTTGGTGAATTTTCTAAGGTTGAAAAATGAGATATTTCGGGTTTAATTATTTAAAATAATTCAATTATGTTTTTGGTCCTAAAATTTTATATGTTAATGGATATAATAAATTGGATTTATTATGATTTTTAGGGACTTGTCCCAAGTGTTTGTGATTTATTATGGATTATTTAAGCTAGAAAAGCTTAATTATTATAATTAAATACTAATATAAAAATGGAAAATTGATTTGGGAATGATAAACCAGCCCTATTGCAGTTTTCTTGAAAAGGATTTTGATAAAGTAATTATTAACCAATAATATTTTGACAAACAATAGGGGACGGTGAAAAGAAATTACTTCTAATGGTATAAAAATAGTTTTCTTATAAATTACGGTTGTGCCACTCCGAAAGTCACGATGCCGCACTTCATCATTCTACCTCTATGGTCTTCGACCTCGATCAAGAATAATGCATATGGTGTCAACTTCAGTTGATATGGAATGCATTCGCTTGGTCGAAGTGGGAGCCAAGCATCATGGTCAACATTGTAAACTTCGAAATGGATGAGGTCGCTTTCTTTAAGTTATTGATGCCGCACTATGTACTATGCCGCATGTTTTCTACAATATCGCCACCCCATTAGTTTCGATGTGACTTATAGCGACAATATTGATGTCGCATGTTTTATAAAAATTGACTTCGACAATATAGGCAATTATGCCGCTTTTATTTATATCGATGTCAATGATAACGATGTTGTATTTATTCAATGTCCTATATTTTCGAATATGGCTATAGTGCTACTTATATTGAATTCAGCCTTAATGATGCCGCTTATTTTCCTTAAGGCAGTGACGTCGAGATTTAGCTATGTCAACCCGATTCTTTTAAAACTTATTAATATGCAAACCAATCTTTTATATCCGAAGACGTAAACGCCTTATGAGGTGCGAAGTCTAGGTTATCGGCCCTATGGCCTTATGTTTTATAAATAAAAGACTTTAACGTATTTTGAGGGGCGAAAACCCTCCTCGACTATAACCTGGCTGCGTTTATCAATATAAAGGTTTTATATTGTTTTGGCTCCATAGCCTATGGTTTCGAAGTAAGATAACTTCCAAGAGATTTTGAGATTCATCAATATTACTTTATAAAAGCATATATCATGGCATAATTATGTTGGATAAAGTAAAGGGCTATATTTTCCTTGTTTTGAAAGTATGATTTCAAAGATTAAATCATTTATTGAGAAAGTATTTTCAAGGAAATAGAAAAGGGTATTTAGCCTAGAATTTTACTAAAGAGATTATTGTTCTTGTCACTTTTGGATAGATTGTGATAGGATAAATTTGACTCAGAGATTAGAAAACCAAATGGGACTGGTGTAGGGTAGAGCTCTATACTTCAGCTGTTAGCTACTAGCTTATGTAAGTCCAAAATTCCAATGTGTAGGACTTTGTCAAGGGTAAGACTAAAAGTAGGTGTACACATAGAATTGAATACATAAAGATAGATAGGTTATAGGTTGGCCTACAGAACCTTGAGGTTCATAGTAAGCCTAGAAAAACTATGAGATTGACAGATAGTCAGTTAAACACTAAGATAAGTGTATTTGGACAGACCGTCCAGTTTTCTTCTAATAGTCAGTTAGAAAATTTTGTATATTTGGTAGGCCCGAGTCAGCCATGTAGGTTAGTAGTTTCCCCATGAGAACTAAACAATGGGACAGATAGTCCACTGATTTGACAGATAGTCATGATTAACCATGTTGCATACATGAACATTATTGTTTATATTGTCTATTTAACCAGTTTGGTTGCAGGAATTTGATTTGCAAACGATATATTTTTAAAGGCTAGTAGTGAGGGGAAAACCCATTCCTCTTAGTGGGGTAGTCTCACTAGATATCAATTAACCGAGATGGCATATTAGTATTCATACCAGGTTTTTTGTCTAACTCGAAGCTTATGTTTTCCCCTTAAACTCTCGGGTGCTCAAAATTTGATTTGAGTAAGTCGGGAGTTGGGGCTTTTCAGGTTATGTAGGTTTTGACGAATAAAGCTTCCGAAGATGTGCAAGAGGAAAAGATAACTATGTAGGAGTCTATTTATTACTTTATCCACTATGTTATGTCAGTTGTTGTATGCATGTATTGGTAGTGGATGTATTTGTCTATTTAGTAACTCTGATCAACCAAGGGGGCGTCTTCATATGTTGCTCTTGGAGTATTTTATAATAATTATATTTTATCTGAACTTGGGCAACGATTGAGATCATGTACTGAATATGAAATTATGACTTTGAAACGAAATGTGAAAGTTTTCTTTGAAATTGTGTTTAAACTTATTTCATATTTTTGTGCTTCTAATATTATGGATACCATTAACATATTTGCATTTTATCACCAGAGATTAATACTATAGATGACTGCAGTATCTGTATCGCTTGGTTTCGGGCCTCAAATGGGGGATGTTACAAGAGTTGACCACTTCTTCTAAATGCAACTTGAGCTCATCCTCGCTTTTCAAATAAACAAGTATATCATCAACAAATATCACCACAAACTTATTTAGTAATCCTTTAAAGACTCGACCCATGAGGTCAACAAAATATGATGGTGTATTGGTAAGACCAAACGGCATGACAAATCACTCATAAAGTCCATCAGGTGTACGTAAAATAGTTTTCTAAATATTATCCTTGGCCACGCGCAACTGATGGAATTCGGTAGCCAATTCAAGCCGAGAGAATACCTTTGCTCCAACTAACTGATCAAAGAGATCATCTATATATGGCAGGTGGAAAAAATTCTTCTTTTCAGCTTATTTAGTTCATGATAATCAACATAAAGCCTTAAAGAACCATCTACTTTAGTAGCAAAAACACTAGGTGCTCCCCATGCTGAAATACTACTTCGAATAAAGCCCTTCTCCTATAATTCATTCACTTATTTATTAAGCTCGTGTCTTTTTTTAGGGAGCCATATGCCTAATGGGTAAGATAACAGGTCTAGCATTCTCTTCTAAAAAATACGAAATTCAATCTCCCTACAAGGAGGAAGACTAGAAACTTCGATAAAGACATATGGAAATCATAAACTATAGGTACATAAGCTAACTTATAATGTGACAAGAATAGATAATATAGGTAATTATACATATATAACTTTTGGGATCGCAGTAAATCTCTAAGTTGCACCTACTACAAGTACCCAAGTGAACCACCTTCTATCATAGTCCAACACTGCTCCATACATAGCCATCTAATCCATCCGCATAATTAGACCAAACCCCAAAATCCTGATACAAAAGCATCACAATCGAATTCGACACCCGAAATAGACAATTTCAAACCCTTACAAATCAAGGATAAATGGATCGATCCCCCACATGGTCAGACACTATAACAGGGTCTGTAACTATTCTAGTCCCTAAGTACAATCATCTACTAGCTTACTTGAAATAAATTAGTGAGATGCTCCAGTGTCAAATAAATTGTGAGTAGATAAATCAAAGAGAGTTCACAAACCTTTCATGACTACTTTCTTCCGCATTTCCATTTTTGGAGTTGCACTCGAGCTAGTAACAACTCAAAGACGGATTTAATCCTTTAGAAAATTTTGTCGCATTTTTTCACTATTGTATTGATAACATCTATGCCATACTTTGCTAGCTAATTGAACTTATTGACATATTCCTTAATACTACGGTCTCCTTGCTCCAAATAAACAAACTTCTCCAACTCCACCCTCATTCGACTTCCGATAAAAACATAGTCTCAAATCGTCTCTTAAAATCAATCCAAGCAATGCCAGCCTCATTTGTCTCAGCAATGATAATATCCCACCAGCTCAAGGCCTCCTCTTATAAGTGCCATGAAGCCAATTGCCTTTTCATTGCATCCTCTACACCCATTATATTAAAATCCAATTATAATTCCTCATCCATGACTATGTCTCAACAAAAGATTCAGTTCCAAAGTAATTTTTTCCACCCAGACTCTAGAAATCCCAACATAACTTGGGAAAATCCAAAGCAAGAGGAGGAGTTGGGGCTGCACCTTGCAGTTGCACTATGGTTCCTTCATTGGGGTTCAGTACGGTCAAGCCTTTCGCTTGTAGATACCGACAGACTATATTAGGGCATTCAGGCTTGAAATCTCAGCTACTTCATAAGAACTATTTCCAGTTTGATTGCTCATTCTCACCTTTCTATATGTAGGAATTATTAGCAGCTTTCCTCAGATGGTGGTAAGAATTACTGGAAATAAATGGGTGTGCTTGTGGTATGCTTATATATAATAATTATGAAAATATACAAGTATGTTCTTTCAATACATGCCTAATCCCTATGAAATCCCGAACCTAAGTTCTGATACCAAATGTGACACCTCTGGACACATCGATTCAAAGCCCAAAATGAATTTTGAACCCGAATCATGCCAAGAAGTATGAATCATTAGGATTTTATGGTTTCCATGATACAAGAAAAATATAAATGTAAAACCTTCTATAATTTTAGATTTCACATTGGAAGGAAATAAAATATAAGTATTGAAAATAATCAAAATACAACATTGTCATAAAATAGTCGTGGTCAGTACAAGTACTGATAAAATAGAATCTCCAAATGGCAATTCAATATAAGTCTGTATAGAAAATCAAATAATGTACATAGGAGAATGACTATAAACAGATAAATCTCTGAAGAACCAAGTCACCTTCTCCACGCACCTTATCTTGCTCACTTCACCTACTGCCCTATCCTCCTGTAATAGACTTAAAGAGGGAGACATAGAGGGGATCAGTCAAGGTATGGTGAGTGAATTATATCACTAGTGGCATGGTGTTGATAGGTATTTAAAGTTCGGTTATAACTTACACTGTGTAGGGTGTTACTTTGTGTGCCTGTACTATATATATAAGGAACTAGTTACTTCCATATTATAAGTTGACTGTCCTTAATGTGCCTAAATCCAAAAGTGATTTATGAAAGTTTCCACCTGAATGTTGACATATCGAAACTGAATAAATTATATGGTCGTAACAAATGATCGCCTAACTATACATTGAGTTAACATTCTCAATGGTAACCATTTTACTATTCACTGAGTTAACATTCTCAATGGTTGTCACTTGAGTCGCACCGAACCGAGTATGCATGATAATGCTAAGCCTACACATAGGGTTAACAATCCTGATATAATCCTTTGGATTAATAATCCCAGTATAATCATTTTGGTTAGCATTCCCAGTGATAACTTATCACCTAAGCATTGAGTAACAACCTCGTTAGCACCTATATTCTATGCTTTATATCATTCAACTTGTAGCAACAAGGGTTGGTTAACTGATCCGACTCATCTATGTGATTAATTTATCCTACTATGATGAATGTTTCCACTTACCCTTTTTCTCTTTCGCCATTGGTGACTGGAACCAGCTATTGAACAATAAGAGCATCTACTTGTGATATAATAGCACGTTGCATTGAGTATCACGTTTGACAACCTCGTGAAGTGTGAACCTAAGTGCATCACTGGTGCAAAGTCGATCCATCTTGTTTCATAGCTCCATGTAGTTACATATACTCCAAAAAGATAGGAAAGTGGGAACAAGTTTCCCTGATCAATGCTACTTAGCCTATACCAGGTCTAGCTCCAACCTGGGCTTTCTTTAGTAATTCAGACATTTGAATTTTGGTTCGGACGTTTGATTCCTATAATAAATTAGCTACACATATTCAGATGTTTGACCTTATATTCAGACCTCAAACTTTGATTCCAGATGTTTGAATAGGGATTCAAACATCCGGATCTCGCCAGGTTTGAACCGTTTCCGTTTTGTTTTGATTTTCTTGAAATCTAAACGCACTACACCAGAAAAGGCCTTTTGTAGCGCTGAAAAAACACTACCAAAAGTTTTAGTAGCGTTTCGGTAAACGCTGCAATACGACATGCAACTAAAAGTCTGAAACTTTTTTTAGTGTTGTTGAAAACGCTACCAAAACTTGACCTATTAGGGTTTTAGAAACGCTACAAAATGTTTCAGACTTTTAGTTGCATGTCGTAAGCAGCATTTATCGAAACGCCACTAAATGTTTTTGTAGGGTTTTTTCAATGCTTCAAAAGTTTTATCGCATCTATTTACAGTTATTTTAGTAGCCTTTTTTAAACGTTACTAAAAGTTATTAACTGTTTTGTAGCATACTGTACGTGCCACTATTTCATGTTAATGGCTTGTACCATTTCCAACCATCGCTCACATAATAATCTTATTACAACCAGCAATCAACCACATAATCGTCGTATTCAAAGAATCAAACAATTAATCACATAATCTTCGTATTCAAACAATTAATCAAACAATTAAAAAAACACGTTAATCACTAAATCAAATATAATATCCATAACCATTTCGATAATAGTTTTTCGACAGACCGAGCAAATTCACATAAAATCCATAACCATTCATAAACAAGTTTACACAACAAGTACCAACAAAATGTTATAGTATATATAACAATTAAAGACATGTTAATTACTTGATTTCCCACAATTCTTTGCTGCAACTGGTCTTTATTCCTAAAAAGCTAATTACCTGTAGACAAGTTTAATAATCAACAAATGATTATGAAACTGTTTCATATTTAAAGTATATCAAACATCCTTAGTTGAATTTTTCTTAAATTTTAATAATTTTAATAAAACTTGGTTAATTTTTATAATAAACTTATTTAATTTTTAAAAAATTATTTACGTAGTTAAATTATAATAAAACTTAATTAATTTTATAAATTTATTTTATTTTTATAAAACGTTGTCAAATTATATAACTCTTAGTTAAATTCCTAAATTTGTAGAATGATAACAAAAAAAGGAAGAGTAGTAGTTGAGTTTTCAAACAAGCTCGTAGGTTTCGACATACATCTAATGAGGGATCCATCTTAATCAATCTGTTCACAACAAAAAGTGCGGATTGGTAGTCTTTAAGTGTAAAACGTGTTTGGGGATGCAACATTAGTGCTCCTATGTGGTTCATATCTAACTTGAGAACTGATGTGCATTCTTCTCCGGCCTATACATTAAATAATGTTTAGTAGTTAAACCAGAATCATGATGTATGTATGGGCTAAGATGAATAAGTCGTGGCCGAAAGGATAATAACATTAACATGCTGTAGAGTTTAATGCCATATTGCTTTTGGCACAGTCGAGAGGAGAATTACCGTGGCATATTAACTTCACTTTTGAGAATTTTTCAATATATAAACACTGAGTTACCTCTTTTCCAAACTGAAAAAAATATTTTATTATTTATACCAATCCTCAAGAATATGAGGATATATGCCACTAATTTAAAGTTATTTTAAATATACAGGAAACATAATTTTCATATGTATATTATATTTCACATGAGTAATCAATCTGCACTATTAAGTTTGATTGTATACATATGTGCTCCTATCAAACTGTATAATATAAGCTCAATCAGTAGGATAAGAGCACATATACATGAGTAAGATAGGAAAAACATTATATACCCATTTTCTCAAAATAGCAATATGACTCTGCAATAACATACAATTAACTCTGTGTATTTACATAAATTTGTATTGAAATATCTTCTAATAAAACTTGAATTCAGAGGGTTTGTGAGGTTAAATTGGTCCAATTTAACTTACAGTATAGTTAGAACGGAAAACATATTGTGACTCATTTTTTCAAATAAGCAATATGACTCGAGTCAACTCGACACAACAGATACAACTAGCTTTCGGTATTGTATTTAAATACCCCTTGATTAAATTTGAATTCAATGGGCTTATGAGGGTAAACCGATCCATTTACCCTATAATGGAGCTAAAATATTAAAAACATGACGTTGACTTGTTTTTTTCCAAAAAATAAATAAAAACTATGTGATTCTGCACTAATATATAAAACGTGTAGATTTCTAAAAGATTGGTTGTGTCAGTTGATGTTCCATAACTGACATATATAGCTCCGTGTACATAATATAATGTAGGTTGTATTCCTACTCTAACCTATAACTGCTAAAGGCTATGACAATGGAAGGAATTTCAAGAAAAAAAGTTGATGTAAGAAAAGTTACCTTCTTTTGAAAACGAAAGGGACAACTTTCCGAGACGAGTCCATAGCAGCCCAACCCTTAACTGTCTCCCGATAGTTCAATGTCCTTTGCGCCATTCCTTGATATGTATTTACAATTATGTCTTCTCTCTTTCTTTTTTATTTAATAATAGAAGTTTTCGTTGATGTTTACAATTTATTATCTTTTCTTTCTTTGTGAGAATTTATTCTGTCTTCTTGTTACCTATATATGTATTTCCACTACTGCGTTTATCAGTCCAATTCATCTTCATGAGAAGTCATCACATCAAAAATATGAGCACCCAATTCAAGAGACAACAACACAAATCAAAACCGCAAAAGAAGAAGAAAAGATATAAACAATGAGCTTCATATGGTGTCATGATCAAGCATATTAATTCATGTTGCTTATACTAACATGGGTATCATTAAGAGCAATTGGAGATTGGCCTTCTGAATGCACTTTCGAAGCCTACAAACATATAAATGCTAAAATGAAAACAACATACCATAAATATATGCCAGATAAAGGATCTATGCAAGCTAATAGACCTTCAATTAACATTTCATTTGCCCAACAACCATTCAAAATGAGAATCAATGTAAGCATCAATCATTTTTATCACTCATTCAAAATATTTCACAAAGGTAAGCGTTAATCATATTCCAAACTTTATTAAATATAAACACATAATATTTTCTTCTAGATTGCAAAATGTTGATAATTAAATAGATTGGGATATTTTTTACAAGAAAAAAAATTGAAATATGTTATATCTCAGTCCATCAACCATCCTATTAAAGACATGTTGTCGGCATTATGTACACAGATTGGCGTATTACAATGTTCTTTTTCTCCTTCATCACTTTAAATTTTAGTACTTGTAGTTTATAATGTCTATAATTAAACAAGATTCTCCAGCAATCAACTACACAAAATATCTGAATCTGTTGTTATGGTGATAATTTGTTGTTATAAGTCTTCATGTTAAACTTTATATGACAGAAATAATTTTGTTAATGTTGAATTAATAGATAGACCGAAATGATTTTGTTGTAAATGAATCAAGGTGCACAGGGTAGACTATGTCCATACATTTGATTAATGTAAGGTCGGGTACTATTCAGAATTAGTTGATGAAGACAGGGACACTGATATTAATCACATTTGATTTTTTATTTTACTTGGTTCACAATTCCACAAAATAAAATTATAAATAAAAATAACTCTAAAGTATGTGAGAAGATGATGATACTGATGAATACAATTTTTTCCATATAACTGTATGCATACTGAAAGAAACAAACATAACATTATTCATATTTAGAAATTATGAGGTGGTTCTTGTTTTGTTGTTTGGTTGTAGATAATTAAATTATTAATTTCAAGTAAAAATAGATTATATAATGTTGATTAAAATATGTGGCAAAAGCAACCTGGTTGAGTTTTAGCCAGGTCCACGTTCTTTCGTTGGACACATTTCAGATTCAACAAGCCTCTCTTTCCCAATTTCTATTTTAGTTTCCACACCCAATACATGTTTCAGTTTTTAGACGCGTTGGTCATTGTATATCCAATCATTGTTGCAACTTGGATCCTCCAACGCGATCTGTTGCAGTTCTCTTTTCAATCACAAATCACAACTATTCCTGTTTAGCCTGGATGCAATGTACATTAACCCTCATTTCATCTTTTACTTTAGCTAATCTCTAGTCTACTAACAGTGAACTGTTTCATGGATTCATGAAACAAAGAGATTTCTAGCTTCCAGATTATGATACAATAACACTTACCCATCTGACGTGACAAGAATGACAGGTAGGCATCTCTCATCTCACCATGTTATATTTCCTCATGTTGCTTATGCTCCTCTAATAAATGCTCAAGCTTGTCTAGCATCTGCTAATGATGTGCAAACATTTTATGATGTTGCTCATAATGGCTCAGACCCAGTACTTACTCTACCTGCATATCCACATGGTGCTCTAAGTGCCTGCAATCAATGAAGTTGACCGCTCAAGTTAGGTACGAGCTAGCTGCAATTGCTCCCACTACTCAAGCTTATATGTATTTTTGTGAAAATATGCTTTAATTTATATATAAACCAAAACATAGGAAAAACATTACCTCAAAATGTGACTACCATAAGAAACATTGCTATCCCAAAACAACAAACAACTACTTATCTTGTTGCTTGGTGAATAGGATAATGTAGTTGCCTTTCCGATTTATAGGCAGAAATGTGCACCTGTATGCAAAAGCATAGATAAGTAGTTAGATAGATGCAAAAGCTATGATATGACGCATAGACTTGGAAAAGAAAACATACCATGGCTTCTTAACTTGTACAAATGCTTAATTTGATCTCTTCATGCTTTTGTTTTCTTCCTTTTGAAACCTTTACTAAATTTGTGAAATTTATCTGAATCCTACTAATGATGATTTGATAACATCTTTTTGGTATGCGTTGATGCAAATAAGTGGCTAAACAACATAAAAACAAGCGAATAATATTTGCCTTTATTGCTTTATTCGACTATTGTGTACCGGTATTACATGAATATATGATTTTTTAAAATTGTTTTATATGACTTTGACATGTATTTTCCATTAATGATTAGTGAGTAGATCTGGTGCTTTTATTTGTGTTTGTGATTAATTTAAAGCTTTTCTTTTGACTCTTCTTCTATCAAAATTGGTGATTGATGTCATATGTTGTGTTTAAGTCAGTCATTGCTACTAGGTCATTTGAAATCAAGGTAGAAAAATTTGAGAAGATGGGTGATCGTTGGATTTGCAGTTTGATGGTTAAGATATTAAACTTTTATGTGCATATTTAGGGTGGTGCTAAATGCACCCTAATATGTGCTATATTTTATGAAAAAAAACTAAAATAATAGAACTTATCATTTGGGTAAAAATGCTTTCAATTTCTAAAATCCATGACCATAACTGTGTTATCAGAGAAGAAAGCGGCTATCTCGTTGCCCTTCTTGTTCCAACAAACTTCAAAAATGCCATATCCTCCATTATATGTTTTTATAAGCTTCCCTTCTTTCACAGACCATATGTTGAGGCGTTGATCCAGTGATCCACTTGCTAAATGTTTCCCATTTAGGCTAAATGCAACAGCATAGACTAGTTGCCTACATTTGAAGGACGTAAATTTAAAATTCATAGTCAATAACATGTTACTATGGAAAGGATTCAATCAAACTGGGATATGTAATATCTAGTGAATTTTTATCATCACTTTTCAACACTTATAACTCAGTCACAAATTGATCACTTTGTTGTTTGAAACCACTCCAGTATTTATGTTATTGTACCGACACATTTTCAAACAACAGCCGTACAAAAGTTCACTTTCTACCATAGTCATTTTTATAAATAGCTTCAAAAGAGGTCTACGTGTGTAATAAGTTTTGAAAAGTGAGGTAAATGGGTAAATTACTCACACTATCCTAACATATAATATCATTGTCAATTGGTTTGAATTATATGTAATATCGTATTATGCATATTAAAATGCCTACAGAACAGATGGCAAAAATAATTTTAGATTCCATTCGAATGGCATAAACTGGGTACCCAATGCAATATCAGATCTGTAGTTGTCGTGAATTGGGACTAGTCAAGTTGCCGAGTAATGGACTCTTAAATCTCAATCAAGACGTTAATCGGTACTTGTTTTTACCGAGAAATATGTATTGACAAACCAAGAAAAGCACATATCTATTGATAGTGTCATTTGATACTTGTGACCATTTAGGCTGTGGACAGGTCTTCCCTGCTCAAGTTCCCATAGATTGATAGTAAAGTCAAAAGAAGCACTGAAATTATGCCATAATAAGTAATTAACTACTCGTGAATAGTACAATTTAAAAACAAAACAAAAATGTAACATAACTATTAGATAACAATAGTAAGTTTTTGGTTGATTCTGATCTTCGAATTTAAATTCCTCAAGTTTGAAACAATATTTTTAAGTTGCATAATTATTAAGCAGAAAAAACAATATGGTCATACGTGTAATTCTCACATATCTTATCTTGTTCTTTTTGACCCATAGCTCAATCTATTGATCCACCTTTTTGCA
Organism: Allium fistulosum; assembly: GCA_030737815.1. Classification (NCBI taxonomy): domain Eukaryota; kingdom Viridiplantae; phylum Streptophyta; class Magnoliopsida; order Asparagales; family Amaryllidaceae; genus Allium; species Allium fistulosum. Next base: position 1,184,837,072 of record CM060903.1, read on the forward strand.
TTATCTTTCTATTCTTTAAATTGCAATTCAGAATAAAAGATGCAAGCTAGAAGAAAAAAATATACTACTAAAAATTAATCAATTAAAGACTGAAAATTTTCAATATGTAATTAAAAACTTGCTAGTGACTATAAAATGCAGTCTTTAGGATCTATATGTATGTGTACTCAGACTGGTGATCGCAGTTATAGGAAAGCAAGCCGTCTCAGATTTGAAGTGGGTTCATTGCAAGCATGGACAGAGCATGGCAACGCAAGTTATAAAACTTTATGAAACTTAGTTATCCTTATATTTTAGTATTTGAGCTATAAATCAATGTAAACAACGATAATAGAGGAGTGGTTTACAAATAAACACACTTATATTTGAGTAAAACATAAGAGTATAACTAACCTCTTTCACATTTTTTGATTTTCTACAAGCTCCATCATTTTTAATTCACCTATGCGTACACAATATCATTAGTATATAATAGTGATAGATTTTATGAACCATAATATCATTAGCAACTACAGTCAGGAGTCCTGCCAAATATTGTGAAAATGCAAGGCTCAATGTACTCCTATTTTGAATATCTGAATACGTTCCTTCCTTGCTACCTTTTGAGATCTTGCTCAGCACGTATAAAAAAATATTCACATTTTTGAAAAGCAAATTACAAGAAAAAAGGTTTATATTTAAGAGACAACAATATAAAAGAAGTATATTCTTTTAAAGTTTTATACCAGGATAATGAAGTGGGTAGTATATATCAATGCTTGTATTAGCCTTAAGATATCCTAATCAGTAACATTATAACTTCATGTAATTACTGATGACAAATCATTGTTTCAGAGCATTGATATTGCTATAAAATTTTAACGTGAGATGTTTCACTACACTTATATTTCTAAACCATATTTTATACTTACCTTTTATTAGGCATACATACCAAACATAAGTTGTCAATTACAAATTAGCACGGTTTATTTTACCAGTTAACTTCTTCCAAGCATATGCACAACAGTAGTATATCTACTTTCTATTATTTTCTTTATAGTTTTTTTCCTTATATTCATATTATGGCGATATAATAAGTGAATTAGAATATAGGTTACTCTTACTAACCTATAGATTTACTATGTATCATTAAGTGTAACTCCGGCTGCAACACCAGCAAGCCCAAGTATAAATCCTATCAACTGAACTATTCCATGGATATTGAACCACAATGGATCCTATTGTTTTCACTATCTTACAATTATAACTCCTATTGGTAGAACCACATCCCAACCAATTACGTTTCGTATTCAATGCAACCTTTTCAATTGATAAATATAGGAAGAAGCAGATTTGGTGCCTGTAAATTAAACTTGTCTGTGTAATAAATTACGTTTTTTTACATAGATCATTTGTGTAGATTTATATGCAGGCATGGGTTACAAATGCAAAACTTAGGCATATCTTCTGTAGTCTATGTCCTAACTGATATATTTGAGCAAATCAATATTCTGAGAAAATAAAGATTGTTTTCTTAGATAGGATTGCAAATGCTAATTAAGTGTTAGACATGAAGCACAATGTTCTCAAAGTGGCATTGAGGCAGCAGCTGTTAAGCTTTGCCGAGAGATTAATCAAAACTACACATCTAATGAAGCCATGTTTATAAAGTTATAAACAAATGCATATTCTATGTGATGTCAATTAAGATTGCTGGTATTGTTTATTTGTATTCTAAATGTGATTGCATGTAAATAATGGATTCAGATCCCATTCCCTAATTCAAAACTAAAGAAGGGATTCTGCCTTACATATGAACCATTGGATCATAGAATCCAATGGTTTGTCTTAACTTATTCTTTCTATGTAATATCAAAAATTGCACCAGGGCTAAAATATATTGATGTGATAAAATAGAGAAGTGGAGCGTGTCAGCACATATAAATATACCTGCACATTTCAAGGTAACTCAAACAACCCCGTGCTTTAAATCAAAGAAACCATTGAAATGCAGCTTGACTAATGAAGTGTACAACATAAGCTTGAATGTAAATTACAATCAGCCTATTGGAATAGCTTGAATGCTATTTTTTGGTTGCAGTTAATTTCTTTACTGAATTAGTTATGTTGTTAGATTCATGTTTGTGGAAACCTACCTCTGAGTTTGAATGCATTGATGATGCCTTTGGCTCTACAATAGCTTGGCATATGATGAATCTTGTAACGGAATCAATTTCTAGTAAGCATATTTCATTATTGTTAAATAAAAGTGTTCAAATCTAAAGTTTTGAATTTATGTACCAACTGTCCTACTTGTATGTAGGTAATTTGATCATCTTTGGAAAATGGACCTGGACTTTTGCTATCAAGGTAATTTATGTATTTAAGAACATATGCATTGCTTACTCATTTTTCCTTGAGTTCGTAAACCGTCTCAATTAACTTTATACTCTACAATATCTTTTATGTCAAACATTAATTTTAATATTTATGCCTAGACAAGTATTTGTACTATTTTATTGCTAAGTTACGGTGTATGACAATCGCTGAACAAACTAATAGATTTAAAATAGGGTATCCTATACAAAGTGCAACTGTTGTTGGGGTGTTCAAAAGAAATCAGTCGGCAACATGAAAACAAATTATAACATAAAGGTAATAAGTAGACATGTTGCTGGTTTTTCTCATTTTTCTTAAGTGCATCACAAATCCAAAAAAGAATTGTTAGATTTATGAGCATTCTGTGCAAATTTGTTCATTTTAAATCAACTATTTCAACACTCTATGCAAGCGCACCCAGTTCGTGTTGGGAAAACAACCTATGATGCTTATTTTATGGTAACTATAGTTGTAACCGTGTTGGGAAAACAACCTATACTGTTACAAACTATATATAGTCTTTAAGATCTAAATTTGAAATAAAACTTAACCATCGGTCTTCAAATGTAATCGTGAATAGGAGATTATAGTTATTGACTATCATTTTCCACCATAGAAGAAGCTTTTGATCTTTTACTATAACTTAAAAAGCGTACTTTGATGTATCAATGACTGTATTTGCACCTTCTAATAATTGAAAACCCGATAAAAGAAGAAAATTGAAGATCGGAAAAAGATATTATGAGTGCATTATTAAAATGATGAATGGACTTTTACAGCAAATAGCTATGTAGACTATTTGATGCAATTTAAAAGATTGTGATGTTAATATCAGTCCAACTGTTACCACTGAATTTTTTTTGGCAACTGTGGCTGCAAGAAATTTTGAAAGACAACACTGTTAAAGTTAGCTAACCGAGTCCATCAATATTTTATTGTAACATTGACAACTCATTAATTCAAACATACTCAAATAAAACAGTAGACCGTGAACGAGATTATCTTTACCAAAAAATTCATTAACACAAAAGAAAAAATACATTGGTCAATGACTGCTGATAAAAGTGGTAAAATAAGTCTTGTTTTTGGTCTTTAAAACATACATAATGGTTAAACGACAAGTTGGTGGCATATAAGTATGCTTCGGTATAGGTATGCCAAATAATAAATTTCTAGTCAGATTGTAGCTGAGGTCAAAATGGCATATATGTGTTAATTGTTCAGTTTCAACTGAATCTGTAAACAATACAGTTCTAGTAAACCTTCAAAATTCACCACTCTCATATTCTCAGTTTACAAAACTTAACAGACATGGACCATGGTCAAATAATTTCTCATTAAACTAGTTTCGTTGTAGACAATGTAATGAATGCGCAATTCAATTCCCACAACTGCATAAAACAACAATGTTTTTTCTTGTGTGCCATCGAATCTAATATCAGAAAAACTACCCCCACTTAGTTACGCCACCATAATGAGAAGTTTTCAACTTCAGTGTGTTTATTTCCTAGTCAAATTAAAACATTTAAAACACTTTGCAAGCAAAACTAAACATAAGGAAAACAAAACTAACCTTTGAGAGCCGAAGTAAGATTGCCATTAGAAATAAATTCACTTATAAGCAACTTCTCATCCGGCGTCCAGTAATAAGCCCTCAACCTCACCAAATTCATGTGCCTCACTCTAGCTGTCGCCTGAACTTCAATCGCAAACTCCTTGAACTTCTACCCACTCCTTCCACCTTCTCGAACTCTACTAACTAAAGCATGAACTTTATTACCCAAAACAACTTTATATAATGCTTAGGGCTTGCGGAGGAGTTGATCGATTTAGGGCTTGCGGAGAGGAGATTGACTTAGGGTTTTGCAGAAACGGGAGCAGGTCGACGGAGGAGTGAATCGATGAAGTAGAGAGTAGTAGATTAATGGAGGGGAGTAGTGCGATGATGAAGGAAACGTGAGGGAGACAAAATTTTTAGAAGTGAAGAGGAAAAAAAGAAGTGAATTTGGAAAAGATGGAAAAAAAATGAGGAATGTTTTTTTTAGCGGGGAAGGGCGCTAAATTTTGGCAGCGTTAAAATGTTAAAATACATGTATAATTTAAAAGTGTAAAATGACAATGGTTGCACTTACATTTCAATGCTGCTAATAAGTGCAACTAAAGGCAAATTTTCTTATAGTGACGTATGATCTCAAGTTCAAATGTCTAAGTTTGTAATTTTTGGTCTATTATCTTATTCATTTTGTTCATCTTCATCGCGGACTTAGGTATAACTATAAAATTCAATTCTTTAGGGTTTACAAGTATTTCAACCATCTACATGTGTATATTTCAAAGTTACTAGGCTCAAATCAAGGTTAATTGCAAGGGCATATTCATTTACATTTTATTCATCCGAATCAATTCAAAATTATCACATAAAATTGAATCTATAGAGTTAGAGGTGTTTTCAATCTAATTTCACTTCCTACCCATGTAGCAATGATTATCTTATCAATCCGTTATCGAGTGCTTTCCAATTATTTCAATTCACATATATTTTCAATTTAAAATCATTGATTTAAATCAAAGATCATATTCTTAACTCTAAAGGTATATAAATGAGGTTTAAATACTTATCTACATCATAACCATATTGTAGATAAATCCACTCTCCTTGTATTCCATTATGTAGAGTCTCTAAACCCTTCTCTTGATTTATATGTTGATTATCTTCCTTTATCTTATTTAATTTCAGATTTTGGTTTAAAAGAATTTTTGTATAGAAAGAGAAAAATAATTTTTAGAGATTCCTTTCCTTCAAGCGACGACTAAGGTTTAAAGTGAAGAGAGGTGAAGGTTAAGCCTATATTTATAGCTTAAACTAAGGTTATTAGGGTCTAATCCCGAAATCCCCCTCAGTTCTTTAATTGGACCTCGACCTGTTTTGCTCAGTAATGCACGCTATAGTAAATAGTTCATATCTCTTTAATACATTATTTTTTTTCGACATTTTATATATGAATATGGGGTAAAAAGTCTACTTAACATAATGGATAAGTCAGATTCCCTAAATTCCTTTATTTATAAAATTTCTATTTTTCAATTTTATATAAAATTTCTATTTTTCAATTTTGTATAAAATTACCTAAATGCCCTTTTAAGTTATTATTTACTTATATTAAAATTTTAGGGTGTTACAAACTTGGAGTTCATGTTTGGAAATATTCTGACATCAAATAATATATATTATGTACCTGAAGTTAGAAAGAACCTTGTTTATGGTAGTCTTTTAAATAAGTTTTGTTTCAAATAAGTCTTTGAGTCAGATAAATATCCATTAACTAAAAGCGGTGTGTTTGTGGGAAAAGGGTACATCTATGGTGGAATTTTCAAATTGAATATTAATAAAACTGTTACTTTTGGTTAAATTGTTGACTTCTTTTCTTTATGACGTAATAAATTAGGACATGTTAATACTAGATGTGTAAATGATATGATTGCATTAAACATGATCCCTAAGTAAGCTCTTTAACAAAAATAACCAAAAACTATTTCCGCTAAAATATATTAGTACTACTAGTATGCTATAACTAATTCATAGTGATGATGTGACATGCATGATGCTCCTACTAGAAGATGAAAGAAGTAATTTGTCACTTTCATAGATGATTTTTTAAAGTATTGGTATGTTTATCTAATGCATGCTAAGTATTACAATCATTTTTGACCTATAAAATGGAAGTATAAAACCAATGTGATGCTAAAATTAAGACCTTTGATCTGACAAGGGAGGTGAATATCATTTCTTTGCTATTGTGAACCTGTAGGAGTAATACATAAAACATCGATACACCATAACAAAATGGAGTAAAAAAATTGAAAAACAAGACCCTTGTTGAGATGCTTAACGCTACCTTGTGTAACTTTGTTATTAATACTAGTTTTTAGGGTGAAGCATTATTGACTTCATGTTATATATCAATTAGAATACTGATAAGAAAACCAAAATCACTTCTTATGAACTTTGAAAGAAAAGAAAGCCCGATCTAGACTATCTTAAAATCTGGGGTTGTAAGGCAATTGTTTGATTACCCATACCAAAATAAGGAAATTAAGACAATAAGGTATTGAGTGTATTTTCATAAGATACACTCAACACAACAAAGGTAATAGGTTTCTAGTGATAGAACAAAATAATCCGATCGAGGTAAACATAATAATAGAATCAAGAGATTTAGTGTTTTATGAAAATTGACTCACGTCAATTCCATCTAGTCCATTTATTGGTGAAACAGTGGATGTTAATACAGTTGTTCATGAAACGGTGGATGTCAATGAACCTATTTGTGAAACCGAGGACACTTCGAAAAATAATGATGAAACCGGTAAACCTCTTCGGAGAAGTAAAAGAATGAGGATTGAAAATTATTTGAACTAGATTTTATTATGTGTTTGGTATCTTGTTATTAAACTTTATGCCATGCTTTCTACTAGCATAGAGTCTAATTAATTAACATATAATGAGGAATAAAGTCTCCAGATTCATCCTTTTGGCATGAAGCCATAAATAATGAAATGGATTCTATTATGGGAAATGAAACTTAGAAAGTAATAGACTTACCTTCTAGTTCTAAATCAATAGGATGTAAGTACATATGTAAGAAAATGCTAAGAGCATATGACATGGTAGAAAAGTTTAAGGCCATATTAGTGGCTAAAGGATTTACTGATAAAGAAGGAATAGATCATTTTGATGCATAAGCACCTATAGTGAGAATCTTATCAATTAGGACATTAATTGCATTAACATCTATTTATAAAATTAAAATTCATAAAATGGATGTCAATAATGCAATTCTTAAGTAGATAACTTGATGAAGAAATATATATGATACAACTAGAAGGTTTTGTGATGAGTGGAAAAGAACATAAAGTATGCAAGCTTATTAAATAACTTTGCGGCCTTAAACAAGAACCAAAAAAATGATACGAGAAATTTGATAAAACCATAGTATTAAATGATTTTAGGATCCATGAATCAGACAAATGTGTCTAGCAATTTCCATGTTGTTAAAGGAGTAATAATATGCCTTTATGTTGATGGTATGTTAATATTTGGAACCAATACTTCGAGTATTGAAGAAACATAAAGATTTTTGTCTTTATGTTTTGACATGAAGGGTATTGGGGAATCTGAAGTGATTTTAGTAATAAGAGCGTAAGGATTGGTCATTAACCATCTCATTATAGTGAAAAGATCCTAATAAGGTTTAATCAGTTTGGCTGCAAACCTGTAACAACCCCATTTGACCAATATATATAATTATATTCTAATATTGGTAGATCAACGTAACAATCTGCAAATTTGGCACTATTAAAAATTAAATTAATAATTTTTTTAAAATTAAAGGGTGAATTTGATGTCATATTTACAAATGTTGCGCAGGTATTTCCGATTACATATAGCTGAACCACCTCATTGCCCATATGTACGATGCTTAGAGACCATAGAGAGGAATCGTCATATTAGTTCTTCTCTTCTAATCTTGAAATTCCACTAATCACACACTAATTATTGATTAACGAACTAATTATAAGGATTAAAAGTTCAAAGCGCTGAAACCCTAGCATGTCATATATGGATTCGAAACTCTTGATTAGGCGAAAAGACGTCCGAAATCGTTTTCCCATCCAATGCTTCAGTTGATCAGAAATTGGAGAAGAAATTTTAGTTGTCCATTTAAGGATTTCTCAATCAACGATGAAGTCACAACCATTAAATGATCAGTAGGTACAGTTGCGTAGAGAATGTCAATGGAAGTCAATTCATATAGTTGGATCGACAAAAGAAGTGATGAATAGCTGAAATTTGTAGTTTTCAAACCAAATAGGGTGCAACTGCGGAGCCACTTTTGGTGGCTGGAGGCAATGGTGTGGCGATAAATGGGGCGGCTTGGGTGGGGTGATTGGTGGTGAGGTTCGATTGGGTGTAGGAGGTCAGACGTGAGGGCGGTCTGGAGTTAATTTTAGAGATGATGGGTTGTAGGAATCATGAGTGCCACGTGCTGTTTTCACGTACCCTTTGAATCGACAATAAACCACACATGTCTAACTCAAATTGAATGAAAAGACGGAACGTGAAGGGTAATAAAGAAAAATAGACAGAACATAATCTCACACGAATGGAATAATACATAATATTGAACAATATCTTTAGCGGAAAACTTTTAAATACATATATCAGAGTCTAACCTAAATTCAGCTTGGACAGTTATAAACATATGTCCTTACAATTGCTGACAAACCTTAAACAAAAACAAACAACACCAACAGTTAATAGAATATGTCCATACATAGATGAATATCTCCAGCTCTCCTCTAGAAACTTCAACCGTCTTCGACTAAACCTGAAACTACTCGGATTTGACCCGAGTATTGAAAATATCTGGATCAGGCTTGATAAACTAGCATGAGAAAAACTCAATAATAAATGACAGTGTCATATATCAGCCTTTAAATAAAATCCTTTGAAAATAAAGAGTATCTCATAAGACCACGTCCACACATAAACATGGACAGGTTTTTACCTAATGATAACCAAAACACTTTTATATCAAAACATTTGATATTATTTCTAATGACATCACTTTGAAAACATTTGCAAATAAAATTATTAATCTTAGCCGAAATTGTTACCATTATTAAATTCCAGCATACTAGGCTCTACAACCAAAACCGTAGGTTCTTATTAGAGAATAAATTTCCATACAAATGACCAGGTGAAGGGACTACCTTCCGGTAGTGCATCTCTAGAGGAATGTACCGAGGACCATCATAAAGGATCCTCTACCAACACAAGACCATCCTATCTCTGTAACTAGATAGTATCGAATATATCATCCCCCGGTCGTTACCGACCTTTAACTGAGCGCGCTCATACAAACCACATTAATTTACATCCCGAACGTCATAGCGGAAAGAAATATATCTAGAAGGGGATGATCATACCCTAATTGGGAATGATCCACATAGCCTTACCGCCTCTAACCCTATTTCGGTTATTTTCGGTTGATGAGGCTCGAGGCAACGATTACCTTTTCACATAGCACATCTTCTTTCACTTTGAATGTCATATTGCCATTCCACATTCACATGACTGATTTCTACAAACGTATAATTCCTGAGCTCATACATCTCAGGAAAGGGTGTTAAGTTAAGAGAAGGTGTCTTCTCCCCAACCAAACAGGTAACCCGCCTTTTTACAAGGCCATGGACAGGCGGGTTTAACTTAATCGACTGCACGTTCGTCGAGGCTGGTGTACGATGGATTCAGTCGACTGGATGGATGGATGACGCAACGTGCTTGGGAGATGGAAATATGATTGGATAAAGATGGATCAACTATAATTTGGGTCTAGGAAACATGGTTCGGCATTAAGGATCGTTTGACATTGGATGGAGCGCTCGGCATAAATCTCGCTCGACATTTAGAGGCGCTCGGCATTAAGGATCGTTCGACATTGGATGGAGCGCTCAACATAAATCTCGTTCGGCATTAGATGGAGCACTCGGCATAAATCTCGTTCGGCGTTGGATGGAGCGCTCGGCATAAATCTCGTTCGGCGTTGGATGGAGCGCTCGACATAAATCTTGTTCGGCATCAGGGAGCGTTCGGCATTGGATGGGTCGTTCGGCATACCTCACCTCGCTCGGCATTGCACCTCGCACCTCCATACCTCGGTACCTCCATACCTCGGTACCTCCATACCTCGCACCTCCCCACGTTCGACATACCAACTGCTCAGGATCTGTCGGCATAATGAAGTAGGGTTCGGCTATGACCTTGATGGGCCCAAACTACTCAAGAGGCCCAAAAACCTGGTTTTTCCTATAAGTACAGCATGTGGGTCTCCAGATGGGGGGGGGGCTTCTTCTGCTCTCTGACATTTTTATTTCCTAGGACTAAGGCTAGTCTACCACTTTGTAACAGTAACTGATTCTTACATCAATAAAAACAAAACTTCTGGAGTGGACGTAGGCCGGAGTTAGCCGAACCACTATAAAATCTGTTGCTCTTTACTGCTTTCATTTTAATTTTAACTGTTCTTCATATTATTACTCTCTACATACATCCTATCTGTGAGCTGTGAATGGGATTTTGGTGCTTTCATCTAGATTTGGGTGTTAGTGACCAATTTTGGTGCTAACACTTTGTTGCTTTCACTGAGAATTGAACTCAAGCGCTCGGGAATTTTGGAGTTAGGAACTTGGATCCTAGAAAGCAATGGCAAGACCACCAACGAGGAAGCAAGCAGTGGAAAGGAGCAATAAGGAAGGAAGTCAAGCGGCCTCTTCTGGAGCTGGAGAGGATCATGCATCCATCTACATAACTCAGGACGAGATGCAAGTGATGATGAATTCTATGCAAGAGCAGATGATGAAATGACAAGAAGAGATGATGCAGGCTCTTCTTAGGCAATTTGGACAACTAGGAACTGCAGGTGCTCAAGATCGTGGAACTGGACCAGAGGAACTCAACCAGCAGACAGATGGAGTGATTCAGCGGGGGGCAGCTCCCAATCAACAAATAGTTAACAATCTAGATGGACCTATACTCGGGGGCACACCACCAGGTAATGCTGGACCAGTTCATGGAGGGATACCGGATGATGCTACGCGGCCTGACATCGATAGGAATACAGGAGTACGTGAGGAGGAATATGTGCCAGAATTTCCTCGAGGACTTGGGGGGCAGTCTGGAAACATGGATAGGGGGCAACCCATGGTTGGAAACACTGGATTGGCTGACATTATCAGGCGGACTATTCGCAGAGGTTTGACAAACAGGGATTCAGAGGGAGTTAACAAAAGTTCGTTTAACCGGAACATTAGGACAACTAGGAATCCGCCCGATTTCAAACTACCCGCTCTGGAAGTATACAACGGGAAGACGGATCCCACCGACCACTTGATGAGGTACACTAGGCATATGGAAGTGCTGGGGGCAACGGAGGAGGTTATGGCCCGATGTTTCCCCCTGTACTTGACTGATATTGCTGCTATGTGGTTTAGACAGCTGGAGGATGGATCCATTGGAACATGGATGGAACTGGTGGACAAGTTCTTAAGTCAGTTTCGAGTTCACATAAAAGGCCAAAGAACGTGATGATGCTAACGTCAGTCAAACAGGGGGCGAATGAGTCGCTCAGGACATTCTTAACTCGATTTAACGCAGCAGTTGCTTCGGTGGATCGGCCGGATCCATCAATGGTTCTGATGGCTGCGGTATCAGGAGTCAGAGATAATTCGGAGTTCAAAGTATCGTTGATACGGGACCCACCGTTGGATCTTGGGGAATTCTTTCATGAACCTGAGAGATTTCTTCGACAAGAGGATGCATGTTTGGACATGAGGTCAAAGGAAGTAAACATGATTAAGGATGGAGGACTACCCGGCGAAAGCTCGGGTGGGGGCAAGGATAAAGGGAAAAGGAAGCGCTGGGGAGAACCAAAGTTCTCCACTTACACAGGATTGAATGCAACGTTGGAGCGGATATTCTTGGATACTCGAGATCGCCTTCCATATCGAAGACCGGCGAGGAGGGAGCCCTCAGAATGAGAAAGGGCGTCAGGAAGGCATTGTATTTTTCATGACCTGGACGGGCACGATACTAACAGCTGTCGGCATTTGAAGGACATAATCGAGGAGCATATAAGGAATGGTCGGTTGCGACAATATGTCGAAACTCATAATGCGACGGCGGAACAGGAGCAGCCACCGCCTACCTTGAACGACGAGGGCATGAGGCCTAGGAATGGTGGCTGATTGGTCATCAACTAATTTTGATGGTTTGGAATAAGTAACAAACCTCGGGCATACGGTTAAACTACTTACTCATGTACGGGGTCGGAGATAACCCTCAGGCATGCTCTGAGATGATGGCTTACCGAGATGCCCTGGTTTATGAAACCTGTTTTTTTTTCCTTTTATTTCTACATTTGCTTTTTCTGGTTTGGTTTTGGAGTTTGGTTTGAACTCCCTGTTTTGCTCGTTTTCTAGTTTGGATTCGGGTTTGGATGTTTGTTTTTTGGTTTGGATTTCTTATATGGATTTCTGGTTTTCCGGTTGAATTTGGATTTCGGTTTGGATTTCGGTTTGGATTTTGGCTGAAAGGTCATCGAGCATGGACTATGCTCGGTAAGGGTCCGGAGAGACCAGGATTCGGCCTAGGACTTAGGCCCCATATTGTCTCCTATGCAGGTCGTCGAGTATGGACTATGCTCAGCAAGGGTCCGGAGCGATCGAGATTCGGCTTAGGACTTAAGCCACGGCATTACTTAGCATTCAGGGACACTGAACCAGGAAAACCATGGCATTACATAACACAGGTCATCGAGTATGGATTACGCTTGGCAAGAACCCGGAGAGGTTATAGATTTGGATATTGGCTATGAACAGCCAAGGACTCTGGCATGGGCCCGGAGCGGTCTCAGATTTGGATATCGACCCGGAGGGGTCATGAATGTGGTTATTGGTTATTGGGCATGGATGGATTAGAACTCGGTTGTCGAGTTCGTATGGATACGGGATTGGATAAGGACTTGATTACTGGATAGGAATCAGATGTCGACTCGGAACAGTCATGGATTTGGATAAGCATGCGGCAGCGGCACTTGGACAGAATGGACTGAATAATGGATCGGATGGTATGGCTATGGATGACGTATGGACTTCGGATATCGGGTTCGAGGCTATTCAAAACACACCTTCCAATAGCAAGGCATGTTTTGGGGGGAAAGTGTTAACCCGCCTTTTTACAAGGCCGTGGACAGGCGGGTTTAACTTAATCGACTACACGTTCGTCGAGGCTGGTGTACGATGGATTCAGTCGACTGGATGGATGGATGACGCAACGTGCTTGGGAGATGGAAATATGATTGGATAAAGATGGATCAACTATAATTTGGGTCTAGGAAACATGGTTTGGCATTAAGGATCGTTCGACATTGGATGGAGCGCTCGGCATAAATCTCGCTCGGCAGTTAGAGGCGCTCGGCATTAAGGATCGTTCGACATTGGATGGAGCGCTCGGCATAAACCTCGTTCGGCATTGGATGGAGCGCTCGGCATAAATCTCGTTCGGCATTGGATGGAGCGCTCGGCATAAATCTCGTTCGGCGTTGGATGGAGCACTCGGCATAAATCTCGTTCGGCATTGGATGGAGCGCTCGGCATAAATCTCATTCGGCATCAGGGAGCGTTCGGCATTGGATGGGTCGTTCGGCATACCTCACCTCGCTCGGCATTGCACCTCGCACCTCCATATCTCGGTACCTTGATACCTCGCACCTCCCCATGTTCGGCATACTAACTGCTTAGGATCGGTCGGCATAATGAAGTAGGGTTCGGCTATGACCTTGATGGGCCAAAACTACTCAGGAGGCCCAACAACCTGGTTTTTCCTATAAGTACAGCATGTGGGTCTCCAGATGGGGGGCTTCTTCTTCTCTTCTGCTCTCTGACATTTTTATTTCCAAGGACTAAGGCTAGTCTACCACTTTGTAATGGTAACTGATTCTTACATCAATAAAAAGAAAACTTCTAGAGTGGACGTAGGCCGGAGTTAGCCGAACTACTATAAAATCTGTTGCTCTTTACTGCTTTCATTTTAATTTTAACTGTTCTTTATATTATTACTCTCTACATACATCCTATCCGTGCGCTGTGATTGGGATTTTGGTGCTTTCATCCAGATTTGGGTGTTAGTGACCAATTTTGGCGCTAACACATTTATAGAGATCACTCATTGTGATTTAGAATGCAAGGCCATACACTCATCCATATAAGTTCGTTCTAGGACCGAACGAAACTGAAGGTACTTTCCTCGGCCATTACTAGGCGAGAATCCCTTATGGTTTTGAGATTTTTCATAACAAAGAGACCAATGCTACAACATTGTGAATCAGGAGTTTATCCCCAATTAATCAACAACTAGTCCCTCATTATTATTCATCTCAATATCTCCATCTTCAAACATCTTCATTCTTCGAACACGTAAACTGGTTCGAAGTGGTTTTGAGATAGGAATCACCCAAATCCGACCCCGGTTCCTTCAAAATCCAATTATCGATAAAAAACTGAATATGAGTATACAAGATTTATTTAGTCTCTTTCCACTTAAATTCTTTATGGATGATTTCGAAATCTCTTTCTTTTGTCTTAGAGTAATTCTAAGTAATTCATTCTTTATCTTTGGATAATATCTCAATCTTCTTTTATTTTGGAAAAATCAATAGAATCATTTTTGAGCATCCGGGCTTTCCTTTCGATCTGCTCCACCCCTCGCCTAAGAAGAGAAACAGAGGTCAGGTAAGTTAAGGGCACTGGTTGCTCCATCCCTAACTTTAGTTAAACACCTTGTTTTGTCTTCCCAGATCTCACAAGCGGGACAAATGTACTAGTCATTTCCGCTTACTCAGTTATCTTCTTTATTTTGGAATTGATAATAAAGATTCCAAATTATCTTTTAAACGCTTAATTTTCCTTTTAAAAGTATTCACAATTGATTCCAGGAAAAATCGTTACGTTTAACCTCATATTCAAAAAGTTATAGAATTCGCAGCATAAAAGTGCTGCGGAAAGTGCTATATATGCTTATTTGATTTAAAACACTTTTTAATATTTGAAAATTCATAATTTCCACTTAAAATCCCTTCTAAACTATTTAAATGGATTTATCAAATTTATTCCATAGTTTTTCATAATTAAAAACATCCATTTAAACAGATTTTCCGTTATGGTCACTTAAATGCACTAGTGCGATTTTTCTAGAAAATTGATTTGGATATATTTCAAAATCTACTCAACCGAATTTAGTTTTTTTCTTCGTTTAGAAGATATGGGAATAATAGTCTGGAATTTTCTTATCTCGAAGAATTCCGAGCTATATTCCACTCTACATGCTCATTTGAACTTTTCGGCGCGAAATCGAGAACTACCGTTGCGCGACGCACCTATTTTTAACTCATTTTTCAACATTTGAAATAATCTATTCAAATTGAATTTTATTACTTATAAATTATTTTAAATCATTTTAAATCAATATTTCTACATTTTAAAGTATTTAAAATGTATTTTCACTATTTCCATATTATAATATTATTATATTCCTATTATTTAAATATTAAATTTTAAATTCCAATTTCAATTTTAACTTCAAATTAAGCTCAATTAAAACTTAGATTTCAAATCTAATCTCAATTTAAATTTAAATTTCAACCTTAATTTCAAATTCAATTTCCAAAATCGATTTCAATTTCACTATTCATCTCAATTTCAATTTAACTATCCTTTTCAAATCCGATTTCACTTCTAATTTCAAATTCTCTTTTATTTCCATTTTAATTTCAATTCTACTTAAAAAGAGGCTTATTATTCCAAAGTATATCATATCACCAAAAATTGGGTCTTATTTAACAAAGGGAGTACTTAATCAAAATGAGCATAACCAAGTTTAACATTCATCACTAATATAATTATGGTCCATACACAACTAATATGATAAATAATCACAATCATAAACACTTGCAACAATTCAAACATAACACAAACATCTTCAAACGTCCATAACAACATTTCAAAGGGGTGTATACTTGCATATGTAATAAGATGATTTTTATAACAAAATCAAAATACGATCTTTTAAAAGCGGTGAGAATTTCTCACCTTCATTTCCACTCCGTCTAACTTTTATCTGAACTAGTGTGCTCCTTCTCGAACATCTCGAATTCTCGCCTTAATTTATTTTCCTTCCTAACCGCTTTATTTTCCTCTCTCTCCCTCTCTCGTTTTATTTTCTTTTTTTATTTAGGCCAAGGGTGTTTTGAAGGGGGTATGGGCTTGGGCCGTGGGTAGGTGGAGGGTATGGCCTTGGAGTGGGGTGTAGAGGAGGGTGTGTGAGTTTGAAGCTTGGGTAGGTGGTGTGGAAGGCTTGGAGGAGTCGGGTCGGTGGTGTAGGTGGGGTATTTGGCTCGGGTTTGGGGTTTTTGTGGGGGTAGGAGGCGTGTAGGGTGGTGTGGTCGAGGGTAGAGAGGTGGGTAGGGGCGTGTGTGGGTTGTAGAAGTGGGTTTAGGTGGTGGTTGAGCTTAGTGGAGATGGTGGAAGATAATGAAGTGGTGGGAAGCCATGGAAATGGAGGAAGAAGAAGGAAATGAAAAGGATGGAGAATGATTTTGTGGTAAATAAAAGTGAAGATATGCATGCTTATTTATACATGTAGTTTCTTACCAAATGACTACAATGCCCTTCTCTACTTTTTTGACTTTTAAACCATACTTAAACACTTTTTCCAAGATGAGAAAGGATGTGCATTAATGAAAAGAGAAGGTTGGATGTGATCTTAAGTATTTAAGTAATGATTTTGCCTCTTTTTCTTAAGTTTTAAAACATTTAATTATTCATTTGCATAATTTCCATACAAGATAAGACTTGGCATTAATGGGAAGAGATGGTTTAGTAATAATGTTATTTAGTATAGATTTGTTTATAGGTTTATGTCAAATCATGATACTTTTTGAATTATTTATTTAATTTAACTTTTCAAAAGTAAACCTCTTTTTTCTTTTAGGGCTAAATGTAATGTGTTTTAAAGTTTGTAAAGTTGTTATTATATATGTTATAAAGTGAACACATTTATTCAACGTTGTGACAACTTGTTACGATTGAAAACGGTGTTTTTGTTGACAAATTTTACAGTCAAAATTTGACGTTTTTGTTAAACTAACTATTAAAGTAAACCAAACTTAAAAATGAGCATTTTACTTCTTTTAAATAATTTAAAACATGTCTATTCATGTTTTAAAATCATATTTAAATAACATCAAAATCTCTAATTTTACAGTGTATGTAAAACTGACAAAATACGACAAATTTTGGATATTTTTGTAAAACGATTATAAACATATTTTTAAATCCTTTAACATACTTTTATTATCTTTATTAGATGTTTTTAATAAGATTTAACTTTTCAAATAAATATTTAAATCCATTTATTTAAGCCTTTATTTATTTTTAACAAAACTTAACTTTTGTTTATTTGTTCTAAAATTCAAAATTATACTTTTTAATCATTAACTATAAGAATAAATAATTTATCTATTATTATTTATTATATATAACATATTTTTTAAGTTTTAAATTCTTTTTAAATCTAAAATATACAAAATCTCTCACTTTCGAAGTAGCGAAATTACGGGTCGTCACATTCTCCCCTACTTAAAAGCATTTCGTCCTCGAAATGAAATCAAAGATACAGAACTATAAAGGTCAACAATATATGCAAAGGAGATACTGTAAAATACTGATCATGAAATACAGACATCAATCCCAAACTCCTAACCTGAGTGTGCACTACGCACTTGAGGTAAATACATAGTCATAAGCTAACTATCTACATCAGTCAACCAAAATATCATACTAAAGGACTAAACCCCATATCTTAGTGTGTATTATTTAAGATAACTATCCAACTACTAGGTAAACATATCCAAAACATTATACTATATGTGATATTTGATTCGATCTATTATTTGAATCCACAACTTTGCTTTCGAACTAGTATCGATCCCCCAATTTTCTAGTGCGGACTTTGATCAGACTTCCTGATCACAAACCCTTGCTTTCCTTGCATAGCTATCAACTATGACAAAAAACTTGAGTACGTAATCACAAACCCTCATCAATGTTTACCGGCAAGAATCGAGTGATAAATCCTTTCTCAGATTGGTGTAAACACCTCAAAGTTCTGTACTCAAATCCTAGATCAAAAATTTATGTGCCGAAATGATCTACGTATAAGTTATGTATTTATTCACATTCATTTTTACCTAATGTATTTCTTCAAAATTTCTATTAATCCAAGTTTATTTCACAACCATTTACTTTCTACAAAATCCATTATTACTTAAGCATACAAATATAACTTAAACTTGTATAATATATCTTTACTTTCTAAGAGTATATATACATATCCCCAAACTTCAAACCGTTATTACTTCAATTAGGGTGTTTAACAAATGTGGAATTCTACTATTATCTCAAATTAATAAGTTATAAAACTTAATCCTTGGTTTTCTTTACCTAAGGTCTTAATTCAGCTAATATTATTTATCTTATCCATATATTAACAAGACAACTTTACTAAGTGTGCATCTTTTTCTTACTGATCTTATAATTATCAACTTAACTTATTTACCTATCCATTTTCTAATCAAATTTCTTAAACTTAAATCCATCAAATACCTTATAGTTAAATTGTGAAACTTAATTCACATGGTATTTGTTTATTTAAACATTTACATCCAACAATCAACCTACTAACCATATTATTCAAACCTTCCCCTTTTTCTAACCTATCCACTTCCAATCTTACTTTATCCTGAATTACAAATGTTACCATAAATGTATCACTAATTCCAAGTTTTATATTAGAATAATATTTCTTAGAACTCTTATTCCTAAATTTCACTTTGATTTTAACCTAATCAAAGCATCTAAATTTCAATTATCTTATCTCCTTTATAAGTTATAGAACTTACCCTTTTATATTATATTTACAAAAAGTCTCAATTTAGGCTTATCTTTTTCTATCTTGTTGATAAGAATTTTTTTCTAAGTATGCAATTTCCTTTTACTTTCCCTAATTACAACTTCTAGCTTAAATATTATTGTCAAATATCTTATAATCAAATCGTGAATTTTACTTCACAAGATATTTGTACTTAGTTTTAAGTCCATCAATTTTGATGATCATTAAATCATTATTTCTTAATAACCAAATGTCTAGGGGCATATGATTTAAAGTTCTAAATTCTAGCTTTCAACTAATTAATTCTATATGGAATATCTCATAGTCAAATTGTGCAATTCTAATCACAAGATATTCATATTTTTGTTTTACTAAGCTAAATTACGAACAATCCTTAATATCTAACCCAAAAATAATACCATTTTGATATTTAAAATATAAACCCAAGGTAAAATTATTTTATTTTCCAACTTCTTTAAAACAAAACCATTTTTATAAAATTAACAAATACGCGCTCATATATATAATAAACTCATAACTCATTCTAAGGTGTTACTAACCCCATCACTAATGAGTTACTCATCCTAGGATATTACTAATCCTATCTCTGATGAGTCTTACCCCTATCAGGCTTCGGTATTCGCTCAACCAAAAGCTCTGATACCAAATGTCGCGACCTGTTTTCCCGTACCCTTTGAATCAACAATAAACCACACATGTCTAACTCAAATTGAACGAAAAGATGAAACGTGAAGGGTAATAAAAAAATTGACATAACAGAATCTCACACAAATGGAATAATATATAATATTGAACAATATCTTTACAGTGGAAAACTTTTAAATACATATATCAGAGCCTAATATAAATTCAGCTTGGACAGTTATAAACATGTCCTTACAATTGCTGACAAACCTTAAACAAAAACAAACAACAGCAGCGGATAATAGAATATGTCCATACGTAGATGAATATCTCCACCTCTCCTCTAGAAACTTCAACCGTCTTCGACTAAACCTGAAACTACTCGGATCTAACCCGAGTATTGAAAATATCTGGATCAGGCTTGATAAACTAGCGTGAGAAAAACTCAATAATAAATGACACTATCATATATTAGTCTTTAAATAAAATCCTTTGAAAATAAAGAGTATCTCATAAGACCACGTCCACACATAAACACGGACGGGTTTTTACCTTATGATAACCAAAACACTTTTATATTAAAACATTTAATATTATTTCTAATGACATCTCTTTGAAACAATTGCAAATAAACTTATTAATCTTAGCCGAAATTGTTACCATTATTAAATTCCAGCATACTAGGCTCTACAACCAAAACCGTAGGTTCTTATTAGAGAATGGATTTCCATACAAATGACCAGGTGAAGGGACTACCTTCCAGCAGTACATCTCTAGAGGAATGTACCGAGGACCATCACAAAGGATCCTCTACCAACACAAGATCGGCCTATCTTTGTAACTAGATAGTACCGAATATATCATCCCCCAGTTGTTACCGACCTTTAACCGAGCGCGCTCTAGCATACAAATCACATTAATTTACATTCCAAACGTCATAGCGGAAAGAAATATATCTATAAAGGGATGATCATACCCTAATTGGGAATGACCCACATAGCCTTGCCACATCTAACCCTGTTTCGGTCATTTCCAATTGATGAGGCTTGAGGCAACGATTACCTTTTCACATAGCACATCTTCTTTCACTTTGAATGCCATATTGCCATTCCACATTCACATAACCGATTTCTACAAACGTATAACTCCTGAGCTTATACGTCTCAGGAAATGGTGTTAAGCTAAGAGAAGGTGTCTTCTCCGCCACCAAACAGATATACATTTATAGAGATCACTTATTGTGATTTAGAATGCAAGGTATGACACTCATCCATACAAGTTCGTTCTGGGACCGAACAAAACCGAAGGTACTTTCCTCAGCCATTACTAGGTGAGAAGCCCTTGTGGTTTTGATATTTTTCATAACAAAGAGACCAATGCTATAATATAGTGAATCGGGAGTTTATCCCTAATTAATCAACAAGTAGTCCCTTGTTATTATTCGTCTCAATACCTCCAACTTCAAACATCTTCATTCTTCGAACACGTAAACTGGTTCAAAGTGGTTTTCAGATAAGAATCACCCAAATCTGACCCCGGTTCCTTCGAAATCCAATTATCGATAAAATGTGAATATGAGTATACAGGATTTATTTAGTCTCTTTTCACTTTAAATTCTATTCAGATGATTTCGAAATCTCTTTATTTTGTCTTAGAGTTATTCTAAGTAATTCATTCTTTATCTTTAGATAATATCTCAATCTTTTTTTATTTTGGAAAAATCAGTACAATCATTTTAGAGCATCCGGGCTATCCTTTCGATCTATTCCACCCCTTGCCTAAGAAGAGAAAAAAAGGCCAAGTAAGTTCAGGGCACTGGTTGCTCCATTCCTAACCATAGTTAAACACTTTGTTTTTTCTTCCCAGATCTCACAGGCGGGACAAATGTACTAGTCGTTTTCACATACTCAGTTATCAACTTTATTTTGGAATTGATAATAAAGATTCCAAATTATCTTTTAAAAGATTAATTTTTCTTTTAACAGTATTCAAAATTGATTTCAGGAAAAATCGTTACGTTTAAACTCATATTCAAAAAGTTATAGAATTTGTAGCATAAAAGTGTTGCGGAAAGTGCTATATATGCTTATTTGAAAATTCATATTTTCCACTTCAAATCTCTTCTAAACTATTTAAATGGATTTTTCAAATTTATTCCATATTTTTCCATAATTAGAAACGTCCATTTAAACAGATTTCCCGTTATTGTCACTTAACTACACTAGCGCGATTTTTCTAGAAAATTGATTTGGATAAATTTCAAATCTACTCAACCGAATTTTAATTTTCTTTCTTCATTTAGAAGATATGGGTATAATAGTCTGAAATTTTCTTACCTCGAAGAATTCCGAGCTAGATTCCACTCTACATACTCATTTGAACTTTTCGACGCGAAATCGCGAACTACCGTTGCGCGACGCACCTATTTTTAACTCATTTTTCAACATTTGAAATAATCTATTCAAATTGAATTTTATTACTTATAAAATTATTACAAATCATTTTAAATCAATATTTCCACATTTTAAAGTGTTTAAAATGTATTTTCACTATTTCCATATTATAATATTATTATATTCTTATTATTTAAATATTAAATTTTAAATTCCAATTTCAATTCAATTTCAATTCTAACTTCAAATTAAACTCAATTAAAACTTAGATTTCAAATCTAATCTTAATTTAAATTTAAATTTCAACCTTAATTTCAATTTCAATTTCCAAAATCAATTTCAATTTCACTATTCATCTCAATTTCAATTTAACTATCCTTTTCAAAATCTGATTTCACTTCTAATTTCAAATTCTCTTTTATTTCCACTTTAATTTCAATTCTACTTAAAAAGAGACTTATTTTTCCGATGTATATAATATCACCAAAAATTGGGTCTTATTTAACAAAGGGAATACTTAATCAAAATGAGCATAACCAAGTTTAACATTCATCACTAACATAATTATGGTCCATACACAACTAATATGATAAATAATCACAACCATAAACACTCGCAACCATTCAAACATAACACAAACATCTCCAAACATCCATCATAACATTTCAAAGCGGTGTATACTTGCATATGTAATACGATGATTTTTATAACAAAATCAAAATACGATCTTTTAAAAGTGGTGAGAATTTCTCACCTTCATTTGCACTCCGTCTAACTTTTATCTGAACTAGCGTGCTCCTTCTCTAACATCTCGATTTCCGGCCTTAATTTATTTTCCTTCCTAACCGCTTTATTTTCCTCTCTCTCTCCTTTTCTTTTTTATTTATTTAGGCCGTGGATATTTTGGAGGGGTTATGGGTTTGGGCCATGGGTAGGTGGAGGGTACGGCCTTGGAGTGGGGTGTGGAGGAGGGTGTGTGAGTTTGAAGCTTGGGCATATGGTGTTGGAGGCTTGGAGGAGGCGTGTAGGTGGTGTTGGATGTAACGACCCACTATTTTTGGACCATTCAAATCGACAATAAATCCACACATGTCCGACTTGAATAATTCAAAACAATTGATTGTTAATTTAAATTTGGCAAAACACAGCATATACAGTAAATAAATCAATCACAGAATCACAGACACAGAGTAATACAATAATACGCAGCGGAATAGATAAAATAGTAGTTCATGAAGCTACTATATAAACATCAGAGTTAGAAATAAAATACAACAGAATATCTCAAATAATGCAGTGAAATCTCCAGTACAACAGATGACTTCTCTGAACAAATCAACTAGATGAGCTGAAAGCTGAGGCGATAGTTGGATCTCCAAAGGAAGCTCCAAACTCCAAAGGTGAGTCTCAAATGTTGTATCACTCGGTCTGACCTGAGCGTAAAGTAAAACACAAAACACTCGAGTCAGGATTAACATTCTTATATCAATAAATCCAACTCAACTGAAATATCAATTGAAATATAAGTAACTTAAAGGATGTTTGGGATAACCATCCTCTAAGGATCTATGGAACTATCTACAAGGTGGAAATATACACTATGACACCGTGGTCATTCCAAATTAATTTATACTTCAAAACCAAAATATCATTTCATTTCAAATATATCTATTTTCCAAAATAGTATATATAGGTTAAATTTTAAAAGTAAAGTATTTAAAATTTCCTCAAGTCTCACATATCGATTCACATCCACCCAAATTCCAAATTCAAATTTATTCAAAGCTCAATTCATCAATTCAATTCGGTTCTAAATATACCATTTAAATTTCCAATGTATTTCAAAGCTTTAATATTTAACATTTTCAAAGTTAAATTTTACAATTTCATATAGCTCTTGATTTAACTTTATTATTATTTAATCAGGGAATATTCACTTAATAAATTCAATATCATTTAACTAGCCTTAAATTACATTTTTACTAAATCTTTCCTTAAATTTATTTAAACAAGAAATATTCATTGAATTATTTAAATCAAACCCAAGTTATAAATCATATCTTAAATCTCAATTTCAATAAATTATTTAAATCATAAGGCTTGGAGGAGGTGTGTAGGTGGGGTATTTGGCTCGGGTTTGAGGGTTTTGGTGGGGTAGGAGGCGTGTAGGGTGGTGTGGCCAAGGGTAGAGAGGTGGGTAGAGGCGTGTATGGCTTGTAGAAGTGGGTTTAGGTGGTGGAGCTTGGTGGAGATGGTGGAAGAGAATGGAGAGGTGGGAAGCCATGGAAATGGAGGAAGAAGGAGTAAATGAAAAGGATGGATAATGATTTTGTGGTAAAAAAGTGAAGATATGCATGCTTATTTATACATGTAGTTTCTTACCAAATGACTACATTGCCCTTCTCTACTTTTTTGACTTTTAAAACATACTTAAACACTTTTTCCAAGATGAGAAAGGATGTGCATTAATGAGAAGAGAAGGTTGGATGTGATCTTAAGTCCTTAAGTAATGATTTTTCCTTTTTTCGTAAGTTTTAAAACATTTAATTATTCATTTGCTTAATTTCCATACAAGATAAGACTTGGCATTAATGGGAAGAGATGGTTTAGTAATGATGTTGTTTAGTATAGATTTGTTTATAGGTTTATGTCAAATCATGTTACTTTTTGAATTATTTATTTAATTTAACTTTTCAAAAGTAAACCTCTTTTGTCTTTTAGGCTAAATGTAATGTATTTTAAAGTTTGTAAAGTTGTTATTATATATGTTATAAAGTGAACACATTTATTCAACGTTGCGACAACTTGTTACGATTGAAAACGGTGTTTTTGTTGACAAATTTTACAGTCAAAATTTGACGTTTTTGTTAAACTAACTATTAAAGTAAACCAAACTTAAAAATGAACCTTTTACTTCTTTTAAATAATTTAAAACATGTCTATTCATATTTTAAAATCATATTTAAATAACATCAAAATCTCTAATTTTACAGTGTATGTAAAACTAACAAAATGCGACAAATTTTGGATATTTTTGTAAAACGATTATAAACATATTTTTAAATCCTTTAACATACTTTCATTATCTTTATTAGATGTTTTTAATAAGATTTAACTTTTCAAATAAATATTTGAATCCATTTATTTAAGCCTTTATTTATTTTTAACAAAACTTAACTTTTGTTGATTTGTTCTAAAATTCAAATTTATACTTTCTAATCATTAACTATAAGAATAAATAATTTCTCTATTATTATTTATTATATATAACATATTATTTATGTTTTAAATTCTTTTTAAATTTAAAATAAACAAAATCTCTCACTTTCGAATTAGCGAAATTATAGGTCGTTACAACGAGTTACTATAGGATGAAGATAATGTATCTAATTAATTCCCTCTATTTTTAATACTTGCATTCATACCCTGAAACTTATAACCTTCGTATCTTTCGCATAAGAACTTTGATTCATGCATTGTTCTATTGGACTCGTAGCGTAATTACGAACGATCTAGCATTGGGTTTGATGAGTTTTGGTGTTGTTTGCAAATGCACATTGGTAATTAAAATTTATTAAGTAAAATTTAAAATATAAAATATATATTCAGGGATGAAAAGTTAACTTTATTGATATTTGTTATATTCTTTGAATGATTATTTGGTTATTATAATATTCTGGATGTGTAGTGCCTTGATTGGATAATTTATTGTTGATTGTAGTATTTTTGTGTGTTTAATTATAATTAATATGTGACTTGACTAGAAGATAATCAATTGAAATAAAATGGATGAAATTGAGTAATAATAGGAAAACAAGCTAAATTAAATGATAAATAACGTTATTTACACATTTTGAATGATATTTGTAAATAATGGTGATTTAGTGAATTAAATTGGAATTAAAGAAAGGAATATGATAAGGTTATTATTTATGAATTTCTACCGAAATTAATAAACAATAACGAAAATTCATTTTAAATTCGGATTTTGAAAGTTTATTATATTTATATAATAAAGTAAGCTTTCATAAATAATAATGTAGTTTATCTAAAGATTGCATTATTTTGCGTACATGACAAAAATAACTGATTTTATAGTATTAATGTTAGGAATTATTATTATTATTGTTTGAGTAGTAAAATAAAAGGCACTTTCATCATAATAATGATAATAATAATAATAAATATGTATTTCCAAAACTTTTTTGGGTTAAATTACTACTATTTTGAGATGAATGAGAATAAAATAGAGCTTTGAGGTTTAAAATAAAATAATATTAATTTTGAGATAAATAGTAATAAATTGGGTTTGGAAACAATTAAAATGATTTTTAGTATATATTATTATTTTGATGTAAAATAGTAATATTATTGTTTAGAAAAGTAATTTGATGTAAATCACTATTTTTGATTGAAATACGATGTTTTAAGATATTTGAAGAAATTGGATTATAATAAATAATTTTTGAAGTATTTATCGTTTTTGAAGGAGATATTATTTTAATTTAAATAAGAGTGTTTTTATAATAAATAATAATAAAATGATTATATACTTAAAAGAAAACAATGGTTGTAATTACAGTGTTTTGGATGGATGATTAATTGTTTATTTAAATTATCACATATGTTGTTTGTGATGATAAAATCACATTCAAATGTGTGCAATATTTTGCCATTTTTACTACGTTTTTTGTAGTTGACTATGATTTTATTGTGTTAATGTTTGTGTTACTAATATAGTGGTTTAGTACACATTTGATGACTTAGTGTTTGTGTTATTAATATAGCGGGTTAGTACAAATTTGATGTTTTTGTTTGTGTTACTAATATAGTAGGTAAGTATACATTTGATTGATTTATACTTGCATTGATAGTGTATTACTAGTAGTTGGTAATTAGTATATATGTGAGTATATATGTTGTAATTAGTTTATTTGATGTTTGGGGTTGACATTGAGTGTGGTCAAATGTCTATGATGTTTAATGGCAAAGTGTGTTATTATGATTGTTACCCCATATTCATAATGATGATTATGATGACTTAGTAGGAGTACTGTTTCCTGCTTGCATTTGTTGCATTGGTTGCATGGATGATATGTCGTTGTGTTCTAACAAGTATTTGATGTAGGATAAGAGAATGAAATATAACTATATGGGCTTGATCTCGAAAGGGTACGTTGGTAGTCTTTTCCTATGCAATAACCCATGGTTCCCTTATAGAAGGTGTATAGGGTTAGGCGCAGTCCAAACTGTTAATACCTCAGTTATTGATTTTGATGATAACAATCTTGATAACAATAATACATTGATATAAAATACGAATACTAATGTTTTGCTAAGTTATATAGTATATAGTGCAGATTATTATACAAGTGTTGAATCGAAGACTATACAATATAAAGACTCAAAGAATGGACATGAAGACTCATGAGTATAATGATCAAGATACGGAGATCTCAAGACTATAGTGAAGTTTATAGAGTCATAGAATATTGTTAAAGTCTCCAGTAGCAATCTTTGATCTCTATTTTCTATTTTCTAATCCTTTAGCTTTAAAATAAATATATTTAAAAATATTTTAAAAAAAATTCAAAGGTTAAAATGTTTATAAACTATGTTTAAACTATTTTACAAAGTATCAAATTATTTTACTTAGTATAGGATTTTCAAAACATTTTAAAACATTTTTTTTTCAAATTACACTAGCCAATATCGACATATAGGCAAATGATATGTCGACATACATGCCACAATTTTGAAATGAAGTGTTTATTCGTCGTAACTCTTCGCAAATGGACATATTTGTTTATTCCCTATATAGGGCGTTTTCAAATGAATTTTTAACAACTATATTCTTATTATTTTATCTCCTCTTACTCTGCCAAAATTTCTGGTGAAAATATATATTCAATTCCTCTCAAATTCAACCAAAATCAATTCAATCTTCATTGTATTGATTCTATACTATTTATTCTCTGATTTCAGTTATCTCTTTCTCTCAATCAAAGATCAAAGTGCTGTCCAAGAGGCTATAGGATCCACTATAACCAAAGATCAAGAAATTGTCTTTGGAAAAATCATCAAACTCTATTTGTATTTGCTTGGGTGTGATTGTAGCCGGTTCAAATTAATTGGGTCTGCTTGGTAGCCTGAAAATCCAAGTGGGACTGCTTGTATCCTGTCCAAATCAAGTGGATGTACCATGAGCCCGAAAATCATGAGGGTCTATCTCGTAGCCTCGAAATCGAGATTGTAATTAGGTTTGCCCTCTACCTATTTAAAGATTGGCATTTGAAAAAAAAATATGTACAACCAATTGAATGGGACTAGATGTAGGGTAACTCTAAACCAATATAAAAATCTGTGATAACCCGGATTTTTGACATCTGTTAATTTGTAATTAACTGATTTGTAAGTTGAACAAATAAAAAGCTTTCATATATATATATGGTAATGCTCGGGGTGTTACTTTATGGTAATGCTCGAGTCAGACCGAGTATTAAAGATTTTCAAGTAAGGACGTTCTGGAGCTCAGGAGGCGAGCTGGATGGCAGGAACGTATGGAGTGTATTCCGCTGTGTTATATTGTTATTTATCTAGGACAAGTTATTTTAATTGTCCAGTGATTGTGAAATGTTGTAACTCTGATGTATTCAAATGTAATTGACAAGTACAGCTTTTCTTGTATAAATGCTACTATTTGATATTATATTTTGATCCGCTGCGAATGTGAGATTCTGAGTTTGGTTTTCTGTTTCTTCTTCTTCTATCCCTTTTCTTCTTTTTTTCCCTAACTATCTGGAATTTTCGGGGTCGAAAATTCTGGGTCGTTACAAAATCCTGGTGTGATCTCTCTAATTCTTTACTTTTTACTTTACTGCGTTTATACTTATCTATGTCTGCATCTTTGGTGGTTGATTCTGCATTGGTTAATAATAATCTTAAAAGGATTTTAAAAGGATTCATAAAAATTAGAAAACATGTAACAACCCGCATATTTATCGATTTTATAATTAAATATTTCATCGTTCGTCGGATTTTAGTCCGAAAAGCTACTTTTTGCAAACAGTTGAATTAGGACTCGAGACCACTTCCATTGAGTTCAAAATGCCGTTTGCGACCTTTTTGAGTATAAGCTTCGATATGTTTGGAGAAAGTTGATTTTTGCTACTTTTCCACTTAGGGCTTTGGTTTGGGTTTCAGCCCATCAACCTTCTAATACCCAAACTGAACCCCTCTCCCTTCATTCACTTTCTTTGCCTAATACTTTCAGTTCTAAAGAGAATAATGGGGGAAAAGATTGGAAATTAGAATTCCCAAGCCCTAGTTTCAATTGCAAATCCAAGCTTTTGCTCCAAATTCCGAGAGAAGCTTAGGTAAGCATCCTCTTCTTCTTCTCCAACTCGTTCTCCTTTCAATTTCAGAAATTTCCTAAACCTAATTTAGGAAATGTTTCTCTTTTAAGCTTAGATTCAAGCTTGTTGAGTTGGAATTGAAGAGTGTTTGTCCTTGCCTTGCTCTATAGCTACCTCTTTATTGTTTTTGTGTAAAAGGTGAGATTTTTATCTCACATCTATGCCTATAACTATCTTTGTTGTTAGGTATGAATTCCTATCATCTATTTCTTGTTCACTTGTTGTGATTTGAATTGGTTTTGTGAATTCTTCAATTTTAGTGTTTTGGTCCAATTTTATGAAAATCCTTCTATGGACATTTGGACATTGATATTCGGAGTGTATCGAGGAGACTTTAAGGCCGGGTTGCCGCTTGGCGTAAATCCTTAGTCGCCATTGCTCATCCGATCGCTTCTGAATCGTTTTGGCCACTTTGGCCTAGGCAAAATGTTGCCCAGTCCAAGTGACCAGACGTCTGGTGACAAGCCCAGACGTCTGGTTTGGACCTGGAGAGAAAAATGTATGCACGCTTTATTTAAAAAAATGCCAGAGACTATTTCCAAACGTCTGAAATTCAAGATCAGACGTCTGGACGAGTCTCAGACGTCTGACTTGAGGTTTCAAACGTCTGGGTGTTCTCTGGATAATTTTCCAGAGAACGAAACCAGACGTCTGGAATCAAAACCAGACGTCTGGCAATGGCTCAGACGTCTGATTTGATGTTCCAGACGTCTGGGTGGTTTTTTGAGCTATTTCCAAAAAACAAATCCAGACGTCTGGATTCCATATCAGACGTCTGGAAGCATGCATTTCTGCCTATTTAGGCTTTTCTAGATTTAATTTCCATTGTTTATCGATTTTATTGATCCGACTTATTGTTATCAATTATTATCGACTTTGATGATTTCTTTTTCGGGGTTTATGTGAATGTCCATTTTGATGGATTTATTATCGATTTCTTTGGATTTGATTCACGTCTTCGTATGCGAATTTTGATGATTGATTGTTTCTACAATCATTTTGTAACTTGTCTTCAATAGGTCGTACCGTTTTGACGGGGCGCTGCCCCGCACCCCGCCGGGGGCGCTGCCCCCTGGACCCCCGCGACCTGACCGGTCAGGTCGAACCCCGTACTCCCCTTCGTAGGGGATCTTATCCGAAAAACAATCAACAGAATTTCTACTATGATGGTTTTGGGATTGATTTCTTTGGACTTTTCTCACGTCTTCGAACGTGAATTTATGTGATTCGATTCGTTTCAACAATCGTTTTGTGACTTGTCACTTTAAAAATATAAAGGTTTCAATACTAGTAGTAAATATCAAAACTCTTTCATCAAAACATTTTCAACTCTATCTTTAATACCAAACTCGTTTATAAAACCGTTTTTCCAATCTATTAGTATATACAAACCTTTACCTCATTCGTATGAGAAAATATAATTAAACGGCTTAGCAAAACAAGTGGTATGAAACGCTTGCGTTTACTTCGTCGGTTAATTTTTGGACTTGTTCGATTGAACCTCTTGTGACAATTTTCTAGTGAAGATCTACAGTTTGTTCGTAAATATTTAAGTTAAGCTAGTGGTTATGGGACATGAAGCTAAACTCATATATTTACTGGCTTAGTGTAATTGACACTTCCTAATGATCATGGCGATCATTTTTATGATTTAGACTAGCAATTGTGCGATGTCTCTTTGTTGCGAGGTTAGACTAGACACCATTTGTGTGATTTCGGTTCACACATATCTCTTTGTCTTCAAGGTTAGTCTATACCTCATTGGTGTGATTTCGATTCACACCTATGGGGTAGCACCCCATGGTCTTCGGACCATTCCTGTGTGGCAATTTAATGGATAGCTTCCATGAGATAGCTTCTCGTTCCTGTGTGGCAATTTAATGGATAGCTTCCATGAGATAGCTTCTCGTTCATGTGTTAGTCCTCCCCCTTTTTTTTGTGTTTTCTGGATTTCTGGTGATGATTTCTGGAATTTTGTGCTTCACCAATTTTCATGATTTTCATTGATATGATATCAGTTTTTGTGCATTGGTGAATTTATGTGTTATTGACTTGTTATGAATACAAGTTTAGGGTATGATACCCTATTTTATCTTTGAGAAGATTCTTGTGATATTGATTAATCTTTTGTTGGTTATCATTTACATACTTATCGTAGTATGCCGTTATGGTTATTACATGTTCATGTCATGCCTTTTACTATATACCATATCATCTGATATTTATAGTTAGACTGATCCGTTTATTATTTTCTTATAAATAATACTCGGGTCAGACCGAGATGTTACAGGTGCTTCTACTTGACTTCTCTTCAGGATTATTCTGACTTTTGGCTAACTACATAGATTAGTAGTTTTTTTGTTGTACACTTTTGAGATATAGACTCTATGTTGTGTACTTATTCTTTTGTATAGCACGTGATGCTATTCTTTTGTATTATCATGGATCTTTCTGACCACTACTCTGATGTACACTTTCATGTGTTATATATTTATTCATATCTTCTTCCGCCTTTGTGATATGGATGTCCGTGACTGATTTATGTTATGATTATTTCTATGTTTGTTTTCGAAGATTATATATAGCCACCGTGTGATAGCTTTGTGTTTGTATCGGTATGTCGGATTTCCTCCTTAAAAGATATGCATTCTATTCTATCTGACATATCGGTGCTTGCACAAAGAAGTTACATGGATGGTCGCTCCTCAACAGCCTTATTCTCCGTGCTAGTTGACAGCATTACACCGTAGTGTTCTTGGCTAGCGTGGGTATAGAGGTGGGGCGTCACAAAACACTATTCATCCCTCTAGTGTTTAACTAGCCTTAAGATCCATAATTCCGTAACCCACATTTGGTATCAGAGCACTAGGTTTTCAAAAACTCGTAATTTGATATTTGAAAAGTTTTAATAGCTAGTAATATTTTTAACAATTTTGCATAAATATAATTTTGTGAAACAAAAATGTTTTTAGAAACTAATTATTTTGAAAAGTCACTTGATTTCTTGGAAAGGTATGCTTTTAAATTACAGGAACAAGTTTGTTATATAGCTAATGGTGAACAGACACTTGAAATCAAATATCACAAATCAAGAATGATAAATGGATACTGATAGTGGATGTTCGAGACACATGATTGGAAATCTAGAGACCTTGAAAGATATAGTCTATAAAGATGGTGGATCAGTATACTTTGGAGACAACTCAAAAGGATATGTGATTGGCATCGGCAATGTCGGTAACTCTAAAACTCCTACTATTTCTAATGTTTAGCTAGTTAGGAATCTAGAACATAACTTGCTTAGTATTAGTCAATTGTGTGATAAGGGTTTTAAAATTAAGTTTGAAAACGATAACTGCCATATCGAGGGTAAAGAGTCAAACATTATCTTTGAAGGTATTAGGAAACATAACATCTATATTTTAAGTATGAAGGTGTCCAATGATAATTTATGTCTTTTGGCCGAATCTAATGACCCTTGGATTTGGCATAAAAAATTTGGTTATTTGAATTTTAAACACCTTTCTAAAGTTGCTAGATATGAACTTGTTAGGGGTCTTCCTAAAATAAGTTTTATTGTCAATAATTTATGTGACACCGGTCAATTAGGAAAACTTCATAAAAGCTCTTTTAAATCTAAAGATATGATTTCTACTTCTCACCCTCTTGAACTTCTTCACTTAGATCTTTTCGGACCTTTGTAAATACATTCAATAAATCATAATAGATATGTCTTTGTAAGAGTAGATAATTTTTCTAGATTTACATGGACAATTTTCTTGAAACTTAAAAGTGATGCTTTTGAAATATTTAAAAATTTTACTGAATGAATTCAAAATCAAATGTCAACTATAATTAAAACAATTAGGAGCGATCATGGAGAGAATTCGAATATGATCATTTTGAAAACTTTTGTAATAAGAAAGGAATAACTCATAATTTTTCTTTTCCAAGAACACCTCAACAAAATGGAGTAGTACAATGTGAAAATAGAGCTATACAAGAATGTGCTAGAACAATGTTAAATGATAGTAAATTACCTAAAAAAAATTTAGGTTGAAGGAGTTGCTATGGCTTATTATATTTTAAGTAGAATTTTAGTACGACCTTTAACAAAGAAAACTACATATGAATTATTTTATAATAAAAAGCCTAAAGTATCGTACTTTAGAATTTTTGGTATTAAATGTTTTATTTTAAATACAAAGGATAATTTAGATAATTTGATGCTAAATCAGATAAAGGTATTTTTATTGGTTATTCTAATAGAAGTAAAGCTTATAGAGTTTTTAACACCAGAACTAACACCATTGAAGAAACATTACATGTTTCATTTGATGAAAATTTTAAAATCAATAATACCAGTTTTGATTAAGAAGAACTGTTGATAAAACTAATGAAATTGCTAACAGTGAAATCACTAATGATGAAAAGAATAATAATTCTGAAAATTTACATCCAAATTACAGAATAAAATATTTGAAAGATCACCCTATATAAAATATTCTAGGAAATGCAGAATCTGTTGTAAAAACAAGAAACTAATTAAATAAAATGAGTATTGTTGCCTTTATCTCACCAATTGAACATAAAAATCCAAAAAAAGCATAATTAGATGATTCATGGATTCTTACTATTCAAAAAGAACTGAATTGATTTACTATAAATGATGTTTGGGAATTAGTCCCAAGAACTGAAGATAAGTCTGTAATAGGAACTATGTGGGTATATAGAAATAAACTGAATGAATAAGGAGAAGTTATTAGAAATAAAGCATGTTTAGTTGCTCAAGGTTATGATCAAGAAGAAGGTATAGATTTTGATGAAACTTTTGCTCATGTAGCAAGATTGGAGGCTATAAGAATTTTACTTGCTTTTGAAAGTCACAAGAACTTTAAATTATTTCAAATGGATGTCGAAAGTGCCTTTTTTAAATGGATTTATTAAAGAAGATGTCTTTGTAGAATAACCCCTGCTTGTTAAAGATGAAAATCTACCTAATCACGTTTATAAATTAAAGAAAGCTTTATATGGTCTAAAACAAGCTCCTAGAGCATGGTATGATAGACTAAAATCCTATTTACTACAATCTAATTTTGAAATAAGAAAGGTCGATAGTACTCTATTTATTAAAAGAAATAATAATGATATTCAACATATACAAATATATGTAGACGATATTATTTTTGGATCAACAAAAGAGCGATTAAATAAATAATTTTTAGATATAATGAGTAAGGAATTTGAAATGAGTCATGTGGAAGAACTAACAATCTTTTTAGGACTACAAATAAGGCAATTAAATAATGGTATTTTATTAGCCAAGAAAAATATGCCAAAGACTTAGTTAGGAAATTTGGTATCCCATGGCAACTAATGAGAAATTAAATAAGGAAGAAAACTCAAAAGATGTAGATCAAAAATTATATAGATGTATAATAGGATCATTACTTTATATAACTGCTAGTAGACCAGATATAATGCATAGTATCTGTCTATTATGTGAAAGATATTAATCTCGACATAAAGAAATTCACCTAAAATTAGTAAAAAGGATACTAAGATACGTAAACAATATCCTAGATAATGGGCCTTTTTATCCAAAAGAAGATTCTTTCGATTTAATCTCATTTAGTGATGTTGACTATGCTGGTTGCAAATCAGGTCGAAAAAGTATAAGTGGAACGTGTCACTTTTTAGGACATTTTCTTGTTTCCTAGTTTAGCAAAAAGAAAAATTATGTATCTTTGTCCCCAACAGAAGCATAATATATTGCAGTCACCTTAGCCTATTCATAGGTTATTTATATGCAAAAAACATTAAAAGATTTTGGTTTAAACTTTACTAAATCACTAATATACTATGATAATACTAGTGCGGTAAATCAATCTAAAAATCCAGCTCATCATGCTAGAACCAAACATGTAGATGTAAGATATCATTTTCTGAGCGATAACGTAAATAAGGAAATAATTTCACTCGAATTTATATATACTGCAAATCAAATAGCCAATATTTTAACAAAACCATTAACTCAAACACCTTTTATAAAGCTTAGAAGAGAGTTAGGAATATGTTCTTTTTCTGAAATATAAATATAATAAAATTAAAATTATATATTTAAAAGAAAAATAAAATGTCAAAATTAAAATACATATGTTGACATACCCCCTCTCTATATGTCGACATATATTGATAATTTCATAAAATAGATTTCCCTCCTGAATTCAAAATTCAAAATGCAACTATATAACCACCAAACTCCCACTCTATTCCAAACTCCCACTCTTTTCCAAACTCCCACTCTATTCTAAACTCCCACTCTTTTCCAAACTCCCACTCTAGGCCCCTTCCAAACCACCACCATGGCCAAAATTACCATGATTAAAGAATATCTAAAGCATACACTCAATATGCTTTCAGAAATAAAGGTTGTTCAACTATGCCTCTCGAAAGAACAAGAGAAGAAAGGATGGATTCTTCGTAATCCCCGGAAATACCTATTTGATAACCCGACAAATAGAAGTGGATAATCCTTATCTAGTCATTCACAATCCTATAAATCATGAAGAGGAAGAAGAAGAGGAAGAAGATGAAGAAGAAGAGGGAAATGAAGAAGAAGATGATGAGGTTAAATGCGTTAGTGAAGTATGCTTCGATCAAGATGGAAATCTCGTCGAACAAAAGGGGAACTTTTGTCTTCACTATCCTTTCTATCATATCCACAAGTCCCCAATAATCAAGAGCAAACCATATACTTAAGTATGCAATAGTTTGGTTTATTAGGATTATATTTGGTTTTGTGTGCATTTAGGTTTTCTATTTGGATTTGTGTGTTTTAATTTGGTTTGATTTAGATTTGGATTAGTGTGTATGTATGGATTGGATAGTTTATGTATAGTTTGAAATTGCATAAATAAAATCTGCTTTCATTACCATACATAATCATTTTTAAATAAAATAGTGCATTATTTATTATATACTCATCATATATCATCATATATAATCATATTAGTTTAACTCGGATTATTGATTTTGAATATATATTTTCTAAGCATTCGTGTTAAGAGAAATTTTTAGTTTTTCACCCATTTTTGTTGATGACAAAGGGAGTGAAGAATTTATAATATACATATGCATATATTTAGGAGGAGTTATATCATATTTTATATATACATGATATTAATGATTGTCATCTTAAAAAATAGGGAGATTGTTAATACACCAGTTATTGATTTTGATGATAAAAACCTTGATAATAATAATACATTATAAAATATAGATACTAATGTTTTTCCTAGTTATATAGTATATAGTGTAGGATATTATACATGTGTTGGATCGAAGACTGTGCAGTATAAAGATTCAAAGAAAGGACATGAAGACTCATGGTATAAAGATCAAGATATGAAGATCTCAAGAATATAGTAAAGTTTATAGAGTCATAGAATATTGTTAAAGTTCCTAATAACAATCTTTGATCTCTATTCCCATTTTCTAATCCTTTATCTTTAAAACAAAATATATCTAAAAATACTTTATAAAAAATTTCAAAGGTTAAATTGTTTATAAACTATGTTTAAACTATTTTACAAAGTATCAAAATATTTTATATAGTATAGGATTCTCAAAATATTTTAAAATAAATAAGTTTTCAAATTACACTAGCCTATATAGACATATAGGCAGATGATATGTCGACATACATGCCGCAATTTTGAAATTCAAATTATGAAATGAAGTGTTTGTTAATCGTAGCTCTTCACAATTGGACATATCTGTTTATTCTTTATACATATGGGGTTTTCAAACGAATTTTTAACAACTACTTTCTTGTTATTCTCTCTCCTCTTAGTCTAGAAAAATTTATAGTGAAAAATATATTCAAATCTTCTCAAATTCAATTAGAATAAATTTAATCTTCATTGTATTGATTCTCTACCAATTATTCTTTATTTTCAATCATATCTCTCTCAATCAAAGATCAAAGTGATGTCCAAGAGGCTATAGGATCCATTGTAACCAAAGATCAAGAAACTGTCTTTGGAAAAACCATCAAACTTTAGTTGTATTTGCTTGGGTGTGATTGTAGCCCGTTCAAATTAATTTGGTTTGCTTGGTAGCTTGAAAACCCGAGTGGGTGTGCTTATACCCCGTCCAAATCAAGTGGTTGTATCCTGAGCCCGAAAAATCTGAAAGGTGTGTCTCGTAGCCTCGAAATTGAGATTGTAATTTGGTTTGCCTTCTACCCGTTTAAAGGTTGGCATTCGAAAAGAAATATGTACAAACAAATATACGGGACTGGACATAGGGCAACAATGAACCAGTATAAAAATCCTAGTGTTAGCTCTCTAATTATTTACTTTTTACTTTACTACATTTATACTTATCTTTGTTTGCATCTGTGATTTTCGATTCTGCATTGGTTAATAATAATCTTGAAAGAATTTTAAAAAGATTCATAAAAATTAGAAAACACTATTCACCCCCCTCTTTTGTTTAATTAGCCTTAAGATCCATAATTCCGCAACCCATACAAAAATGGTTGACACTATTACCTTCTTGTATATGTATTTGCAAAGTTGCCAGTGAAAGAAAGAAAAAGGAAAGGGAAGAACCTTTGGTTTTATGCTACATTTACAAGTTGTTTATTTAAAATTATTTCCACGTATTACTATTGTATTGAATATGAATTAAATGATGAATTGATGTGTAGAAAGATAAAGTTGTTTTATTTTTTTTATTTATTGAGACTAATATAGTCTATTGGGATATGCATACAATGTTGAGACTTATGTATGTTTTTATTTTTTATTTCGCTGCGAGGTAATTTTATATAACCACGATCCATTGTCTTTAATATCTGAATTTAGTTGTAAATGTATTTTGATAGCGCTTATAATTGATTTTAGATGTTTAAAGTAGAGGGGTGTCACACTTGGTATCAGAGCTTAGGTTTAACGATTCCTTGAGCCTTGGGTAGGTTTGACTATTTTGGGTCTGATGATTTACAACATAGGTTGAGTTAAAATATAAATGAGAGAGCATTTTTAAAAATGATTGTATGTTTTGTGTGTATGGGTAGTTTGTTTAACCACCATTACGTCACCCTAAATGATATTTATTTATGATGGACTTTGTGTGGGAAATAAATAAAGTAGGAGTAGAGCAGGATGAATACTTATAAGAGGGGTTAAGTGTTAGTTATAAGCTGAGTGACACACACACAATGTTAAATTATAATTTAAACCCCACCTTAATAAGATGGGATCACTATATATTTTTATGTGAATAACATTTGTTTGAAATTTTTTGCTGAAAATAAAGTGTTTATTTTGGAAAATAAAATACTTTCATGAAGATATTTTCAAAAGGGAAATGTGATTGTTGTGAAATAGAGGCGATAAAGTGCTTAAGTAGGTACTCAGCCACTTTTGAACCAAACGGAAAAATATAGCAGAACGTACTTATATATACAATGCTCAGAAACCTAGAGAAGAGCCACTATACAAGTTCCTCTCCACAAATATTGAAATTTCCTTAATCACTCACTAATGATAGATTAACAAACTAATTAAAATCATTAAAAATCTAATTGCTCGAA
Source organism: Allium fistulosum (assembly GCA_030737815.1). Classification (NCBI taxonomy): domain Eukaryota; kingdom Viridiplantae; phylum Streptophyta; class Magnoliopsida; order Asparagales; family Amaryllidaceae; genus Allium; species Allium fistulosum. The sequence continues at coordinate 1,184,876,054 of CM060903.1, forward strand.
CCCTAGCATATCATGTATCGATTCGAAGCTCTCGATGAGATAAATAGATGCTTGAAATTCATTTTTTCTATCTGACGCTTCAATTGACCATAAATTGGCAAAGAAATTTCAGCTATCCATTTTAAGGTTTCTCGATCAACGATAAAATCGCAACAATTTAACGATCGAAGGGTACGGTCGTGTAGAGAACGTCAAGGGGGTTGATCCATTTGGTTGGATCAATGAAAGAAATGATGTATTTGCCATAATCTGGAGTTTCTAGACCGAAATAGGGTGCAACGGTGGAGCCACTTTTGGTGGTTGGAGGCGGCGGTGTGGTTATGGATGGGGCGGTTTTGGGTAGGGAGATTGGTGGCAAGGTTCGGTTTGTTGCCAGAGGTCAAACGTGGTGGCGGTCTGAAGGTTATTTCGACGATGATGGTGACGGGAATCATGAGTTACTGTAGTAAGAAGTTAATGTTACCAGTTTAGTTCCTCTATTTTTAATAATTGCACTTTCAACCCTAAAACTTCTAACCTTCATATCATTCACATACGAACTTCCATTAATGCGTGGTTTTTCCATTAGACTCGTGGTGGAATTTTGGATGATTTGGCACTAGGTTCTTGTTTTGAAGATGTTCGCAAAAGCTCATTGGTATGATTCATCTAAATTAATTAATTAAATTTTAAAATATAAAATATGTATCCATCAATGAAAAGTTAAGTTTATCGATATGTTTGTGCTATTAATATAGTGAGTTACTTCGCAATTGATGATTTAGTGTTTGTGTTATTAATATAACAGTCCAGTATAAATTTGATTGATTTATACTTGAATCGAAGGTATATTACTCATAGTTGATAATTAGTATGTGAGTATATATTATGTGTTAGTTTAGTTAATGTTTGGGGTTGATATAGAGTGTTGTCAAATGTGTGTTATATTTAATGGCTAAGTGTATTATTATTGTTGTTACCCAATATTTATTGTGATGACCCACTATTTTTTATATCTAAAATTAGTGATAAGCACCGTCAATTTATGCTTGTGCACTAACCTCAAACATTAAAAAAATGGACAGTGGGTTTTAAATTTTAAAATTAAAGGTCAACATAGACAAAAAGGGAAAACACAGAGTTGAATAAAAATAAGAATACACAAGAGTCTCAACAATTTAAATATCATACAGATTTTACCAATAAAATAATATTCTTATTTTCCAATGCATTTTCCATGATTAATCAATAATAATATAACTATGTTGTAAAAGAGATATACGAAGCTAAACATTTTATAGATATAACTTATTTCTTGACCATTGCTCCTTCCTCCACTCCTACTTATGACTGTAGATTGCATGTAAAAAGAAAAATGTTTCAACTATGTTTGGACTGTAACTAACCCTATATACCCCAGCCCAACCTAAGAGATCTAGTGGCTATTGCATAGGAAAAGACTACCTACGTACCCCTATTAGAGGATAAAGTCCATGTTGTTCTATCACTACTCTTCACATGCATTCAAATACTTGTTAGTACATAACAACTAAGGCATCCATGTAACCATTGCAACTAATGTAACTAACGCAAGTAATGCAACTAATGCAACCAATGTAAGTAGAAACTATACTCCCACTCATCCATCACAACAAATCATCATATGGGGTAGAAACAATAATAACACATAGCCATCAAACATCAACAACACTCGGTGCTAACCCCAACCATCAAATAAGAGAATAACAACGCACAAATACACTTACATACATCATCATCAACGTAAGTATAATTCATTAAATGTGCACCAATCACTCCATAATAGTAATACCACAACAATCATAAAATGTGTACTGATCCATTTAATGTTAGTAACACAACGTCAATCATCAAGCAACCATAATTAACTAACCATCATCTAGTAGTAAAAATGGAATAACATCGCATACTTAACCTAATGCAATTTCATCACCATAAGATAAATATATCACATGTTACATCCATCCAAACATTGTATTTACAACAATTATTTTCCCTTAAGTGTAAAAATTGTTTTACTATTGTTTATTATAAAAACGTCTTTGTTTTTCTCAGAACAATAATAAGCCATTAAAACGATAAAATACTTCAGAAATACTTTATTATAATCTCATTACTTTACCTTTAAAACGTCGTATTTTCCACCAAAAATAGTAATTTAAATCATATTGCTTTTCAAAGTAGTAATAATATCATTTCACACCAAAATAATAATATATTTAAAGTCACCGTGACTGTACCAAAACTACTTTAATCACAATTTATCTTCAAAATAATAATATTTTATTTTAAATCACCAAAACTTCTTTTATTTCTATTTGTCTCAGAATAATATTATTTTATCTAAAACGCTTTTGAAAACATATTTTTACTATTATTATTTAGAAAATTCCTTCTATTTTATTACTCAAATAATAATAATAGCATTTCCTACTTTAAATACTGTAAAATCAATTATTTTTTCCTTTACAAAAAACAATACTTTTTCACCAAAATTCTTATTATTACTCAAAATTTTGTTTTATTTTATTAATAATAATAAACTTCCCTAATCTTAAATTAAAATATATTTTTAGTTATTATTTATGAATTCCCATAGAAATTCACAAATAATAGCCACATTAATTGCTATATTTTAATTTTAGTAATATTTGTTAAGTCATCGTTATTTTATAAATACCATCCAAAATATATAAATAAACTTACTTATCATTTACTTACCTAATCTTCCAATTATTATCCATTTTATTTTGGTTAATTCCTTTCCAATTCAAATCAAATTTAATTATAATAAAATATCCAAAAAAACACTACAATCAACAATCACTATCCAATCAAGGCACAACACTTCCAAAATAGCACAATAATTAAATAGCCATCCATAGTACACAATATGTTTCAATAAATATAGCTTTCATCGATAGCTATGCAATTTATATTTAAAAAATTCAATTAATTAAATTAAGTAAACCATACCAATGCGCTTTTGCTAATAGACTCAAAACTTAGCAACCCCAACCCTAAACCATTTAGAATTCCACCATGATTCAAACGCAAATAATCGCACGTGAATCGGAGTTTGTATGCTAAAGCTATTAATGTTTTAAGATAGGGACTAATTTGTAAATAAATAAAACTCAGGGGTTTAAATGTAATTTCACCACCTCTGCTACAGTACCACATCAAGCCCATAACCTACATAGCCGCCACCTTTCCATCCACATCGCCACCGCCCTAGGCACCATCATGTTGATTCGAACCCACCACCGCGTAGCCTACCTCGAACTGCACCTCCCTAGCCCACTACAACCACCCCTGGTCCACTGCTGATGCCAGGAAAACCTACTATTGTCGTAAACTTCTAGGCCAATTTTCGGTGGATTCTCGACCTATCTCGATGATCCAATCATACCAATGAGCGCTACTCTCCGTCCTCTACAACGCAGTAACCCATGACCCTTGATCTTCCTATGGACGCGGATCCACCATTGAATAAAAATCCCTAAGGTTGACGATTGAGAATAATTTGCCAATTTTTGGCCAACCTAAGCACCATCTTGACAAACGAATACCACTTGTCAACTCCACTCGTCGAGCGCTGTGCGATGATATATAATATGTAGGGGTTTGGGCACTTTGAATTTTGAACCAATTTGTAATCGGTGAAAATTGTTCGCTGTTAAAATGGGATAAATAAGTATTTCACGATTAAGGAAGTGAGATTGATATGACTACTCTCTAGATTTTGTAAGCTTTATTTATATAGGCAATAAGGCGGGTTCGGTTACATGTAACCATTTGGCCAAAAGTGGCTACATACTCTATTTAAACACTATATCACCTCTATTTTGTAAACCGTAATTCCAAACCCAACAAAATTATATATCAAACATGCCAGCTTAGAGAGACCTTCGCAAGGGTTATAAATACAACATCCAATTTACACTTTTGTCAAAAATTCATTTCTTAAATTACTTTAATATTAAAAGTGTTAAATTTAATGGTTGATACATTCATGATGATTGATTATGATGACTTAGTAAGTGTAGTGTTCCTACTTGCATTGATTGCATTTGTTAGATGGATGCAATGGTTGTTTTGTGCTAACAAGTATTTGGATGCAGAAGAAGAGCAGGAAATAGAACAACCTAGACTTGATCCCAAAAGGGTATGTAACTAGACTTTTCCTATGCAATAGTTCACGATTCCCTTATGGTCAGGGTGTATAGAGTTAGGCGTAGTCTATACATAATTGACACCTTTTCCTTTTTGTACATATCTATTCGCAAAGTTGGCAGGTGAACGGAAGAAAAAAGGAAAAAGAAGGAGCTTTGGTTGTATGTGAATGTTAGAGGTCTACAATATAATAGTATAAGTTATATATTGTAGAATAGGATCTTTATTATGACTAATATAACTAACTAGTAGAAAAAAATGTAGTAAATAAAGTAATAGAGTGCACAAAGATTTTATTCTGGTTTGGACAGCCCGTTCTACATCCAGTCCTAGACTATCTTCTGGATTTTCACTATCAGCCCCTCTCAAAGAACAGGTTTTACAACTTCTACCCATTGAACTACATCAACAAGACTTCAGCACCACCTGATGAATGACACCAATAGGACTTCGTCTCTTTTTAGAAAATAAACTTCACCAATAATGTATATTTGAATACTGATATAGCCGATGATGCTTTAAATATCCTTATAACACTATAAACGATCGATTGTGATGAAGTACCTGGTCTAAGGATTGGATTTTACCAAACGATATGGATTTATATGACCAAGTATTGATTGATAGGATTTTGAACACAGAGAATCACAAAGAGATTAGAGAATTGAGAGAGCAATTAGGTGATTTAGTGATTGCAAGGCCTTAGGTTTATATAAGGATGAAGAGAAATCATCCAGGGATGCTTCTAAGTGTTAAGGAACCATTTACAAAGGATTTTGTTGCCTGGAAGGGAAAGTCATGACTGCAAAAAAATAAATGGAATGAAAAGGTTTTTGGCCTTGGGTTCATGTGCTTGAAAATATTCGAAGACCGATGCACCTAAGCCTAGGGACCAGTCCATCGATTGGCCAATTTCGGGCACAGTAAACCTTAGGCTTAAAGCTTTTTTCGACCTTTAATGCTATATAATAGTCCGTGAAAATTCATGGTCCTTTATGGATATAGATGGAGGTTGTGGTCAAGTTTCAGGCGATTTGGAGATTGTTTAAGTTGTTTTGACAAATAATCGAAGTATATAACTATAAAACCGACGCGTACCACACTTCTGCATATTTTTTGTCTCTAAAGTTTATATTTAGGTATAGCTTATGAATTTGTCCAATCTTTATTGACACCATCTTGATCTTCTAAGCATCATCTCCAAGTTCTGAAGTAGTATTAGCTCCATCTCTATAAGTTATGTCACCTTTGTTTTACTAAGTTTTGCTAAACTGTCTGAAATAACTCATATGAAACATTAGTAGCATTTTTTGTATAGTTGAGATCATCAAAACACGTAATCGTGGTTCTAACATTTCCCCCTTGTTGATGATGACAATTACACAATTATATATATATATATAATAGAATGCGTAAAATATAAATGGCCCCTCTAAATATATGATATATAACATAAGTTTGTTTTTCTCCTCCTTTATAAAACATTATAAGTTCTCCCCTTAACTCGGTACGCCTTCATTCTCATCCTTTGTCATCATAAAAAGGAGATAAAAATGAATATACTCCCTATATTTCTTACGTTAAGACTTTTAGATTAAATCTATTAAAGTGCATATACCAAGTTCTCGTCTTAATTTAATATAGGTATATTCAAATAATGGTATAGTAAAATAATCCGCAATTGGATTTTATGTATTTTTGAATTCTAAGGATATATTTTCTTTTTTAACGTGATCTCATAAAAAGCGATGTTTAACGTCTATATGTTTAATTCTCGAGTGGTTTATTGGATTTTTAGCTACATTAATTGCACTCATATTATCATAGTATATAGTGGATTTTCTTAAATTTACCAAAAAATCTCTAAAAGTTTATTGCATGTAAATGACTTGTGCACGTGCTAATTCTACTGATATGTATTATGCCTCACATGATGATAATAATGCCTAATTTTGTTTTTTAATACATCAAGAAATTAATGACTGGTCTATAAAATGACATGTGCCACTCATGCTTTTTCTATCCATCTTACATCCTCCGAAATCATCATTGCTATAGAAAACTAATTCAAGAGGACATCCTTTTGGATAAAGAGGTCCATAGTCTTTTGTTTTTGTTAAGTAATGCAAAATTCGTTTAGCGACATGCAAGTGTGATACTTTAGGATTAGACTGGAATCTAGCGCATATACATACACTCATCATAATATTGGGTCTATGAGCAATTAACTATAGTAAAGACCCTATCATACTTCTATAAAATTTCCATTCTACGTCTTTACCAGTTTCTTCTCCATCAAAATGTACATTTGAACTTATTAGGGTTGGTTTACTACTCATATTTTCAATATTAAATCTCTTTAGTAAATCCTCATAGAATTTTTCTTGATTTTAGAAAATGCCATTTCTTGTTGTTTGACTTGCAACTCGGGAGCATTAGTAGAGGAGAATCATCGAGTCATTTGAGGAATTATGCCATTGACTCGAGTGGATGGTTACAAAGGGATAGGCTTTATGTTCATCGTAATACGAATTTGGTAGATGAGGTAATAGCCGAGTCTCACATTATAGGATGACTATTCATCTTGGTGGTGACAAGATGTACCGAGATATGAAGAGACTCTTATATTAGCCCGGTTTGAAGAAGCAAGCAGCAGAGTATGTAGCTAGGTGTATGACTTTCCAAAGGGTAAAGGCAGAGCAGAAGAAGCCGGGAGGATTGTTGCAGCCATTAAATATTCCTTAGTGGAAGTTGGAGAGTATTTCAATGGATTTCATGAATGTTTTACCTTGGAGTAGAAGAGGGAGCAAGAGCATTTGGGTCATAGTCGATCGGTTGACCAAGTGCGCTCATTTCATACCAGCGAGGAGTAAAAGGATGAAGGCATCGTTGGTGGCTCTATACGTGAGAGAGATCATTAGCTTACATGGAGTCCCTAGTAGTACAGTTAGCGATCGAGATCCTCTTTTCAACAGTGAGTTCTGAAGCGGTCTATAGGAGGCTTTACGACTGAGTTGAGCTTGAGTACCGCATATCATCTGCCGATGGATGAACAGACAGAGAGGGTGAATCGGGTATTAGAGGACTTACTACGGATGAGCATTTTAGATTTTGGAGGTTCTTAGGTGGTTCACGTACCATTGATGGAGTTTACCTATGATAATAGTTATCAGGCGAGCATTGGGATGACACCATTCGAGGCATTGTATGGTAGACCCTATAGATCACCATCGTGTTGGTGGGATACAATGGATAGGATTATTCTTGGGCCGGATATAGTGAGGATGACATAAAAAAGGTGGATTTGATCCATAGGAGAGTGAAGACCTCTTAGGATAGGCAGAAGTCTTATGCTGATAGGAGATGTACGGAGCTAGTGTTTGCATTGGGCAATGTGGTGTTTGTGAAAGTTTCACCCCTTAGGCATGTTATGAGATTTGGTAGATCTGGGAAACTAGCACCTAGATTTGTAGGGCCTTTCCCGATAGTTGCTAGAGTAGGAAGTTAGCTTATAGAGTAGAGCTTCCAGAGAAGTTAGCAAGGGTACATGATGTTTTCCATGTGCCATACTTTCATAAGTGCTTGCGCTATATAGCTTCCATCATAGTACAAAGAAATTCCATGACAAAGAGATCAGACTTGTTAAAGCCCAATAGGGAGACGACCCAATGGAGAGTACATGGGAGCCCGACGAGAAGATCAATGCTACCCACCCACAACTCTTTTCTAGTTCCAATTAAATTCTTATAAGTATAGGTTACTTATGTGCAGGACTTAGGTGGTATACCATTTAGGTAGTGACCATTGGATGGTAGGTATGGTTGCAAATCTGTTTGTAGGACATGTTATAGATGAAAGATGCTAATGGATGTATTTGGATGTGTTGTTTGAGTTGTTCTCTTTTGCATATCTAGGATAGTATTTCCTCTAAGTATACATACACACACACACTTGGTTGCATATTATCTCTTGATTTTTGTTGTGCCAGTGGACGTAATGCATATGGATGTTGCATATGTGTTGTACTGTTGCACATACATATAAGATTGCAAGTGTATTTACTTAGGTTGTTGCATGCATTTGGATGCATGGCATGAGCATTTGCATGATAGAAGGTCGACTAGATCAGTAGACCGCCTACTTTTGCATCAGTATAGGTTCATATACATTTCATATTGTATATATATGTACATATTGCATTCGAAAAAATCGAAGGACAACGATTGTTCATATTGATGGTTGAGTAGATGGTTATGCTATTGATTATTGTGTGTATGAGTTACATTTTTCCGTTCTTTGAGATTTCGGCAACAAAATCCTTTTAAAGTGGGGGGGGGGGAGAATGTAACACCTTGGAAATTTACGTAAGCTTTAATGTAACATCACCCATTTGGAGGCCCAAACCTAACTGCTACGGATGTTGTAGTCATCCATAATTATTAATTCTCGATGACCAAATGCGGTAATGTTAGATACATTGATATACCAGAAACACATAAATATGAAAAAAATTAAACTCAATTTAAAACAAATTTCTCATTTCATTACAAATAGCATTTCAGATTCATTGTATAATCCTAATTCATAAACCACGTTCAGAGAAATATAGTTATTACAAATTACGCCAAAAGTGACATAGTTATTAAACAACTTTGCCATTTCATCCAATTACAAAGTGGAACCAAACAGAAAGAATTCCTAATAGCTAGCTTGCTTCCTGCATGTCTCCAGAAGCTTATTCGTCTAAATAAGAACCTAAAAACCTTAACTCTCAAACTACTCAAAATCAACTGAGCATGCGAGAGTTTAAGGAGAAAACATAAACTTCGAGTCAGACAAAAATGTCTGGTGTGAATAATAACCAAACATCTTGAACCTTATGATATCTAGTGAGACCACGCCGCTTAGCGGAACGGGTTTTCCCCTCACTAGTATCCTAATCCAATTTATAATAACCATATAATGTGCACCTGCATCAACAATGGTTAAGACATAACATAATAAAATGTATCAGGATGATATTCAAACATTCAATATGCTCTAGATTTTCCATCCCCATTCACCCGACTATTTGTCTCAAGTTATAGCTTCTTGGTTCACTATTAACCTATTAGTTTTCATGGGCTAACTAATAACCTGTTCCAAGCTTATGGACTATCTGTCATGTTTCATAGTTTTTATGGGATCACCAAAAACCTATTGGTATCTACCAATAACATCATCCAATCATAGTTTTCATAGGGTCACTATGAACCTATTGGATTCTGGAATAACATCTCTCATGTCATAGTTTTCATGGGCTGACTATGAACCTATTGATCTCTATCAATAACCTATTCCGGACATAGTTTTCATGGCATCACTAAGAAAATATTGACCCTTACTAAGTACCTGTCTAACCAATAATATTTTGACCAATCTTGGGCATCCTATATTCTGGTCAGTCTGACCTAGTGGATGCAATTCTACTCACACAGGAGTTAGTTCAATGTATATTCACTACCGGGTCAACCCAGCTGGTCATCCTACCCTTTAACACCCCAACATGCCTATATTGGTTATAAAGTGAATATGATAACACAAACATTCATGATAATTGATCAAATGATACACACCATATAAACATCCATAGTTTATTTCCATATATCCATTTTTCTATTGAAAGGTGGTCAATACTCTTAACCTACTATGTTTAGCAAGGAAAGCTTTCTTTAAAATTTCAAAGTGAAATGCCATTTCAAAAATGTTTTACATATCCATGGGTTTTCTTCAAAAATGAGATTGGGTTCTCAAATTTGAAAACTAAGGCTTTCGACTATATCCTTTGAATCATTGTGACATCATGAGTTACCCTTCGTCACTCTCCCTTTCGTCTGTATAGAGCTACCAAGCCCTCCAAACCCTTCCATTTAACTAATGGGTTAGAAGCAAGTGGCTATGCCTTTGCCACTCTACTCTAGTCACAGGAACTTTCGAATTCATTGCTTAAAATTTTAGACATCCACTTTCAAAACCATGAAATATATCTTTAGAACACTTGGAAACATTCCTTTCGAAACGCTTAAAACTTGCCTTTCAAAACACTTAAAAGCATTCAACTCGAAAACATATCTTTTGAAACACTCAAAAACATACCTTTTGAAATCATTGTGTTTATGTAAAAAGTGTTTAAACGACTTCAATCATTTCGAAAGGTATGGGAGCGGCACCCACCCTTTCTCATAATAAGTTGAAAGAAAAGAAGCGTCAATAGTTGCGGAAGGGTATCGATTCGAAACCCTACCCTATGAACTCATTGATTTAAAGAGTTATAAAAGCGGCTTCTAACCAAGGTATAAGTATTGGTGCAGCAGCATGGGTATCGAAGGGGTTCAAATGTGGTAACCCTTTTGAAAGCTTACTTTTAGAACAAGGGCAAGTCAATGAGTTCGAAAGCAAATAAAAGCAGCTTCAACCCTTTCGCAATAATGCCTTCAGCACCATTCTTTCCTTCTGCCTTTCTCCAATACACTATGTGCAAAATGCTAGATACCATTTGCATTGGTTTCGAATGGATGTGAAAGTTTATAAATGGGAGTATCGTGGCGAAAGCAAGCATGGTAAGTGGCGAAGTTGTAATTTGCTATAAAACTAATTTTATGCTTTTTAAAGTATTTTCCTTTTACCTCACCCCTTATTTTGTCAATTTTCTATTGGATAACAAAACCTTTATTAAATTATTTTCAGAACTTGCTGCCGCATGTAATCCCCAATGCTCAAATATCTAATTAAAATTATTAACTAACCCATTATAGTTATTAAATCATTAAATACTAATCTTTCTAATTAAATCCAAAACTCACCCAAATCTCTTGAGAAAAATCTCAGAAATTCACATAAATTCTAAAATGATAATATCTTTATCATATAAATTTTTCAGCCCAAAAATAATTAACTAATTCCTTAAATTAATTAAAACCCAAAATATCCATTTCTTTCACTCAAAAATTCACAATAAATTATCCATAACTTGGAATATTATGAAAATTTAAACCCATCTCCAAAATAATGTTTTGCATAACATATTTAAAAATCATGGAATTTGGAAATCATTTTGCATGATTTTTAGCCTTAAAACTAATCTATATTATTCTACAAAATCCTTGTTTAAATTATAACATGGAATTTAAATCAAAACATATCATCATTCATTTAATCATATAGTTTAAACCTTAAATTGACAATCAAGATGGCGTATATGAGATGGGTTAGATCATTATTCACCTTGTTTGGATTAGGAACTTGAGATTTGTTCTTGATTTAAGCTTCCTAGCTTGAATCTTAGCCTCTAAATTTATTTTGTGCTCTTCTTCTTCTTAGGGTTATGGCCGACGTTCAACTCTCTTTGTTTATGTTTTTGGTTTAGGAAAATGTGAATGAGAATTAGGTAAGAGGTTTAAGGGTTATGGTATACGACTATTCCCATTTTTCCCTTGCCTTATTCTCATAGGTTTCTAATTTATAAATCACACTTATAATTTCATTAGTTAAGACACGACCCTAATTAGTTTCCAAATCTCAATTTCCTTATCACTTTAACCTCTACATTATTCTATTTAATTTATCTAATTAAATCTCATGAATAATGCTATTTAAAATTAAGGATGTTATATTTAACAAGAATTTAATAGAAATTTAAAAGGGGATGGAGAATGTAGTGGTCGACCGTACCTCGAGTAAAATCAAGTGTTTTAGATTTCCTGATGACGTGTTTGAACAGACGTGATTCATTGCTTTGCACACAAGTTTTGATGAGCGAACCGGATATTAGAGAATATTCTCTAACGTAGATCTAATGGCCTAAAACTAAACCCGACCCTACAAATACAAGCCTAATCAAACCCTAATTCTCACATAACTCCATACAGTAATAAAACTCTGCCAAATTTTCTCTCTTTCCCCACTTTAAAATTTTCTTAGAAATAAAATAAAAGCAACCTAGGAGAAAACAAGTAGTGAAATCAAGGTGGAGCATGTGTAGCTAGCGAATAGAGGGGCGATTCTCAGGCAAGAGCAATAGGAAGAGCTTAGGCTTGAGGTAAGTGGGAACAATTTTAGTTTGATGATTGTTACGGCTAGTTTAATCTATTTTAATTGGTTTAGGTTGCAAGAAATCTAATTTGAATTGTATTATCCCTAAGTTGGAACATGTAAACTAGGCTAAAATTGAACAACATTAAACTGTTAACTTGAAATTGACATCTACATCTCCTTTAATTTAAAAACCTTAAACCAACAAATCCTAAAATTGAATTGCAAATTGATACCTAGACTGGAATTAGGGTTTGCCAATTACTGTTACAACTTGGATTAAACTATACAAACGATCGATATTAAAAATATGTAGAAATCTACACAAACGGTAGACCCTAGAACCCTAGCGGTTGACCGATTGCAATCAACTGTTCAAAGCAAAAATTGCAGAATTTAACCTTGGCCTGAGGTCCAAAGTTATATATATGTAATGTTAATTGTCGTGGGCCTATTGAAGGGCAACTGGATGAATGTAGGACTTGTAGGGAAGCTAATTCCCTAGGAGCGGATGCTAGGTCATGGCGGTGTTGGGTAAATATTATTTATCCAATTTAGGATATAGTAATTGACTTGAGGCGATGTATTTTCGTAAATGGCACTCACAGGAGGTTCCACGGTGGGCCTGCAACACTGACGAGTATGCCTGATGGAGTGGGTCCGGCATAATAGGAGGTCCTAGTATGCATGATTTCTGACGCACAAGATATAGTTAAAAGGAGGAACCGGAGCATGCAATAACAAGCCAACACTACAATCAAAAGGTGGAAGCGAATTTAGATGATAAGACATTCTAGTGAGTTAGCTTCTGAGGTTCTTCCTCTCCAGGTGTAGGGAGGGAGAAATGGTTCCCAGTAGCCTAGTGGTAGTGACAATAGTGGGAATTTATTTTCACAGTAGCCTAATGGCGGTGTTTTCTTTAGTTAATAGCCAAGAGGGCGGTGTCTTACTTTTTGGGTAGCTCTAGGAGCGATGCTTGATCGTTAGATATTAGATTCGATCCTTAGTTTGAACCATTACTTTAGCCTACACAAATTATAGTGTAAGTATGTATTAGACAAGAACCCTTAGGTAACAGACCTTAGGAATTCATGGACACTTGTATCACACTCTATACCATTTAGAGTGGTATTGAAGTAATTGCATATGATCGTCACATATTAAACTTGTACTCATTCACCAAACTTTCGTCTGACCCATTCTCTTTCCTTGTTTTCCCCACTATAGATGGATTGGGCAGCAGGTGAGTGGCCCATTCTTGATATTTGGAGAGTCGAGCTTATCTTGGAGATTGCTTTTTACCATATTTGCTCTCTGTCTCTCTCTCTCTATATATATATATCTTATCAGTACAGTTTATCTCTTATATCAGACTTGGAGTAATAATTTCTATGTACTCAGTATTGGATCATATACTAACTTTCTGAGACTATGATTTAGATATTTTCGAAGATGGATATTTTTCTATGTTATATATATCTTGTTCCTTCCTCTATGACTTTTGAAAATGTAGTATATCTTAGATTATATCTCCTTGTAATAGTCACTATGTTGTAAAATGTTATATAAACCCTAGCGATCTGCATTACTCGACATAACGCGAGTCTGAAAGTCACATTAGGATTTGGATCGGTGTGTCGAGAGGTGTGGGTTGTCACAGTTGGTCCAGAGCATAGGTTTCAAGGTTCTCTAGGGATTAGGACCATATTGAGAGAACGTTTTTTGAAAAAAATGATTTTCGAAATGGATTTTTCAAAATGGTCTCCAAAAATTTACAAAATGGACTTTTTAAAAGTATATTTATATAAGAATAGATAAAATATTTCAAAAAAAAATTTCCAAATTTTTCATATTTTAAAATCTCTCTTCTTCATGCCTATGCTAATTCTCATTCGTGCTTATGTTATCTTATCTCTTAATCGTATTTATGCTACCCGTCGAAAGTTGCAAATAAAATTCTGAAAATTCACAGATAAAAGATAAGCGGTCCTACAGGTTCAGGCTTTGGTGATGTAGCCGAGATTCCAGGCATGAACATTTTGATATGGTTTCGCCGATATCTCTGGGCGATGGGACAAGCCGAGCTTATTTCTACTAGAGGACCCATATAGGGAGCGACAGATGTGGCTCCTGCTTGTCCACCTATCACTACAGACTTTTCTAAGCTATGCAAATATTTCTCAAATCTTGGAGGAAAGCCTTACATGAGGATAGAGTTTTATATGGATTCGAGGTCATGGATCTGCATTTGTGAGAGGATCTTTGGTTTGATGGATTTGACCGACAAGGTGAGGATGCAATTAGCTACATGGAAGTTACAGGGTAAGGCATTGAGTTGGTGGGAGGTAGTTTTGGCTAAGACTGACATGGAGGAGATCGCTTGGGAAGAGTTCTGTAGGCGATTTGAGGTGAAGTTTCTTTCTAGGGCAGAGGAAGGTGTGCAGTTAGAGAAGTTCATTCACTTGAAGCGAGGAAATCTGTCTATGAAGGAAAACGTCAATCATTTCAATGAGCTAGCTAGATTTGGGATGGGACTAATTAATTCCCTACATACAAAGGTTTTAAAATTTGCTGAAGGGTAGGACCAACCTCTATAAGATTTAGCTCCGAGTCATATTCCTATAAGTGCTACGTATGAGGGTCTAGTGGAGTTGGACTTGCTAAATATAGTCTCCAAGTTGGAAGTCAAGAAAGAGGAACCCAAGAAGGCTAGGGGAAAGCACACCAGAACCTGCGTAAAGGTGGAGGTGGACCAAAAGGAAAGGTACAGAAGAAGGATATACTGTAGGAAGTGTGGCAAAAAGGGGCATTTCATGAAGGAGTGCATGACGGATCTTTCAAAGGTGCTATAACTGCGATCGGTATGGATATATGAAGCAAGCTTGCACAACATCACTGAGAACTTCTAGTCAGACTTCTACTTAGATGGTTCTGGCTTATGCACTGGAGGCAGTCCTTAGCTCTAGTGCACAGCCAGTGGTAGACGAGGATAAGAAAGTGGCGATCGAAGGTGTGTTGACTCATTTCAGTTTATCTATTCGTACTTTATTTGATATCGAGGCTTCATTTCTAATAGATTTGTTGATGACTTGCACTTATACACTAGTATAGTTATGGACCATGTAGTTGTGTCAAACGCCATAGGAGGATCGGCCTATTTGTCTATGGTATGTAGGGTTTGAATTTGTTTATCTTAGGGGTCGAGTTTGATTGTGTTGCCTTTGTATTGGGATTCTCTGGGTTTGGGTTTATATTATGCACGGATTGGATGACTATGTATGGGGCTGTTTTAGGCTGTGATAGGAAGGTCATTAGATTGAGCATATGTAGTAGATGTAGCTTTGAGGTTTACTGCAATCCTCAAGAATTCGTGATGTTGAACTACTTATATTCTTTGGACCTATCACATGATGAGCTAGACTCGGTGCCTGTAGTTAAAGATTTCCTAAACATTTTTGCTAAGTTACCGATCTCCTGCATCAGAGAAAGATCGAGTTTGGAATCTATCTTTTTGAGAATGCCAGACCCATCGCCTTACCACTAAGGCATATGGCTCCAAAGGAAAGATGCGAGTCGAACAAGCAAGTTAATGAGTTGTTGGAGAAGGGTTTTATTAGGAGGAGCATTTCTGAGTAGGGTGCACCAGTCATCTTTACCACCAGGATGGTTTTTTGAGACTCTACGTCGATTATATGGAGCCGAATAAACTGACAAAGAAGAATCATTATCCTTTGCCTCGCATAGACGATCTCTTTGATCAATTGGTTGGATCTAGAGTGTTCTCATAGGTTGACTTAGCTACTGGATTCCATCAGTTGTGTGTAGCCGAGGATAGTATTAAGAAGACAGCGTTCCTGTTTGCACCAAAAATGGTCACAAACCCCGAATGTCGTGAAAGCACTAGTGTATGAACACAAATCAAAAGTATATGATCACAAGTCATAGATCTAAGTGATGTGGAGGATAAAAAATGAAGAATAATAAACTAAAAATGGAAAGAGACCGACAGAGACACATGATTTATAGTGGTTCGGTTATCTCCGGCCTACGTCCACTCCAAAAGTTAATCTTTAATTGACTTTCCTTGCTGGTTACAGTTGATTACAATGATTTACCACGAAGAAATTCGAATACAACAGTAGCTTAGTAATGCAAAGGTGTTTCCGGCAGAGTTTAGACGCTGGATAGCCAAAAGATCCCCTTTTCTGTAGGCTCTGGGGTGCTATTTATTGGTGTTTCATGCAAATATCTCGCTCAAACTTTGGGAGTCTCCTTCTGGCACGTGAGTGGGCCCACACGATCGATCACATGGGATTTCGACTCGATCCATGATCGATACGAGCGTAATTCGTATCGATCAAGATTTTGTCCGATGGAGTCGAAACTTGGTGTGAACATTCCTTGGCTTGTGCTTAAGCCTCTGTGAAAATTTCATGGCATTTAGACTTGTAAATCTCCAGTTATGATCGATACGAAATAGAACTTTCGTTATACTGCTTCGTTCATATCGATCAATTCGTATCGATACCCAATCGTATCGATATCAAGCATATGCGCTCCGGTGACGTGGCTCTATTCTTAAGGCTTGATTCGTTCTCCAAGCCGTGTTGAACGCTTCTCCCTCCAAATCATGCATATCTCTAGTTCGTCTCCAGGCTTTGTGCTGCCTTGACTGCTTCTAAACGATCGACAAGAAACATTTATCCAAGTTTCTGCGACCACTGCTCCATCCTTCATATCGATTCCAGTACTGATCGATACGAAATGCACCGTTATGCTTCACCATCCCATCGATACGAATGTATCGATACAAGATCTGTAGCCTGAATCCATCTTGATCGATACGAATGTATCGACCCAAAGCAAGTAATCGAATCCATTTCTATCGACACGAAATGTATCGATATGAAATGTATCGGGATGAAACCTTCGAGCCGAACGAGCCATCGCGCACCCGTCTACTCAATCCAAGCTCATATCCACCGAGTCGAAATCCATCTAGCTTTCCTACCTGATCGATACGAACGCACTGTTTGTATCCATGCTGGTCGATACGAATAGTATCGATTCGAAGTGCACAGCTGAGTCCATTTCCATCGATACGAAATGTATGGATGCGAATAGCATCGATACCAAACCAGTCCATTCCAACATTGATCCATCCATATCTCGAGCATACGAACTCTGTTTGACTTGAAATTTGAAATGTAGTCTCTCCTAGCCTCGATCATCATTCCCAATCGATCCCGCCTTGATCGGAGCGCGGCCAAATTTTGACGACATCAATCACAGCCTTGTCTCCAATCATTTTCCAACCTTGATATCCATCATTTTCCAATTATTTTGTTGATATTCCAGCCTTGACCAAAGGGTGGGATAACATTTTCCCCCCAAAACATGCCTTGTGATAAGAAGAGGTGTTTTGAATAGTTTTGAATCCAATATCCAAAGTCCATAGCCATATCATCCAAGTGCATCGTTCTTGACCGCTCCGAGTCGATGTCTGATTCCAAATCCAGTAACCAAAGCTTTAGCTAATTCCATATCCATCTGAACTCGACAGCCGAGTTCTAATCCATCCTTATCCAATAACCAATAACCGAATCCAGGACCTCTCCAGGTCGATATCCAAATCTGTAACCTCTCCAGGTTCTTGCCAAGCGCAATCCACACCCGACGACCGTGGTCTAGTGTCCCTGGACGCTGAGTAATGCCATGGCTTAAGTCCTAAGCCGAATTCTGGTTGCTCCAAACCCTTGTCGAGCATAGTCCACACTCGACGACCTGAAATAGCAACCGACAGATATTATGGGGTCTAAGTCCTAGGCCGAATCCTGGTCTCTACGGACCCTTGCCGAGCATAGTCCATACTCAACGACTTGAATAAGCCAATTCGCCACGTTCGGATGAAGAGACTTACCCCTTGCCAGGCATAATCCATACCCGACGACCATTTACCAAAAACCAGATAAAAATCCAATCAAAAACCAATCCAAAATCCAAATCAAATCAAAAACCCAAAAATCCATATTAGAAATCCAAATCAATATCCAAAATGGAAAACAATCATCCAAACGAAAGTCCAAACCAGAAAACAAACAACATCCGGAGTTTAAACCAAACTCCAAAACCAAGCCAGAAAAGACAAATGTCCAAATCATAAGAAAAAGTAGATTTCACAAACCATAGCGTCGCGGTTTATCGTCAGTCGGAGCATGCCTACGGGCCATCTCCATCCCCGTACATGAGTAAATGATTTGGCCGTTTGTTACCAGTTTGCTACTTATTTCATATCATTCCTGTCAATTAATAACCAATCGACCATCATTCTTGGGCCTTGCTCCATCATTGTTTGAGGTAGACGGTGGTCGCTCCTGCTCCACTGCCGCATTCCGGGCCCCGACATATTGTCGCAACTGCCCATTCCTTACATGCTCCTCAATTATGTCCTTCAGATGCCTGCAACTGTTGGTATCATGTCCGTCTAAATCGTGAAAAAGACAGTGCCTCCCTGATGCCCTTTCACATTTCGAGGGTTCTCTCCTAGCTGGCCTTCGATAGGGAAGGCGATTCTGAGTCTCCATGAATATCCGTTCCAACGTCTCGTTTAATTTTGTGTAAGTGGAAAACTTTGGTTCCCTCCACCGCTTCCTAGCTTTTCCCGATTCGTCATCCAACTTCCCTTTTGCTTTATCTTTATCCGAGCCTCCGCTGGATGGCCCACCATCCTCAGCTGCGTTCACCTCCTTTAACTTCATATCCGAACATGCATCTTCCTGCCGAAGGAATCTCTCGGCTTCGTGAAGGAATTCCCCGAGATCCATTTGTGGGTCCCGTATTAGAGATACTTTGAAATCTGAATCCTCTCTGACTCCTGATACTGCTGCCATTAAAACCATTGATGGATCTGGAGATCCACTGAAGCAACCGCTGCATTGAACCGAGTTAGGAAAGCTCTGAGCGATTCATCTGTCCTTTGCCTTACTGATGTTAGCTTCATCACGTTCTTCGGTCTTTTAATATGAACCCGAAACTGCTTCAAAAACCTGTCCACCAGTTCTGTCCATGTCCTGATAGATCCCTCTTCCAGCTGCCTGAACCACATAGCAGCTATATCCGTCGGGTACATAGGGAAACATCGGACCATCACTTCCTCCGATGCCCCCAGCACTTCCATATGTCTTGTGTACCTCATCAAGTGGTCAGTCGGATCAGTCTTGCCATTGTACACCTCTAGCGTGGGCAGTTTGAACTCTAGTGGGTTCCGAGCCATTCTGATTTCACGAGTAAATGGACTCCTGTTTACTCCTTCCAGATGTCTGTTTGTCAAACCTCCGCGCATAGTTCGCCTGATAATCTCAGCCAATCCAGCATTGTCTGCCAATGGTTGCCCCCCGAGTCTCCAAGGGAATTCTGGAACGTATTCCTCATCGCGCGCTCTTGCATTCCCGCCAGCATCTTGTTGTGTGGTGTCAACTGGAATTCCCCCATGAACTGGTCCATCGTTGCCGGGCGGTGTGCCCCCGAGCCTGGATCCATCAAGATTAGCAGTTGTGCGCTGATCAGGGGTTGTGCCTTGTTGAGCTGCTCCACTCGATTGCCTGTTTGGTCCTTCTGCTCCAGCTCCGTGGATCTGAACTCCTGAAGCTCCAGCTGCTCCTACTTGCCCAAACTGTCTGAGGAGGTTCTGCATCATCTCCTCTTGCCTTTTCAGAAACTCTTCATGCATAGCTCCCATCATCATCTCCATCTCGTCTCTGGTGATGAAAGCTGAAGTATGATTAGCCCTTGATGATGCCTCCTGGCTCCCTTCATGCTGACTTCTCTCGGCTGTAACACCCTACCATTTTGTAAGCTTAAGCAGACACATGTGCCAACTTAAACCATACAGAAGGGCGGATTGTTATGGGGTAAATAAGAAAAAGTTGAGAAATAAAAGAAACAAAATAGAATCTTGCAGCGGAACGATAAAATATAATAATCAAATAACAGTTCATGAAGCTGTTTTACAAAACATTTGATTATACTTATACAATACATATCAGAGTTACATATACCAGAGAATGATAATAAATGCAGCGGAATACAATGGTGTAGTAGAATATATAACAAATAGTAATAATAAAATCTTCGTCTTCGTCCTTCAGAAATAGGGCCTTCAAATCCTGAAATGCTCAGGCTGACCCGAGCGAATTGAAAAGACAAAACACTCGAGTCGGAACTAAAAGATCTTATGTAAGTTAAATCAATGAAATAAATATGAGTGTAAACGGCGTCAGAAATGTTTACGGGGTTTGACATCTCCTATCCAGTGCCTAACATGAGTGCAGTAACTTAAGAAATGTTCGGGATTCACATCTCTTAAGGATCCGTTAAACTATCTACTATGTAGTAATATTCGCTATATACAGTAGTGTCTAATCAGTAAAGTATAATCATATAGAAAATAGCGTTAAGGGGATGGTGAACCTTAACGCGGTCGGATCTTTAAACCAAAAATCGTAGTGGGTTCGATATGGTAGGTGACACGGCACACAAGGCAATGCCAGGGTAGATATACCAATTACGCACACGGACTGATGGAGCGGATAGCAGCCACTACCGTCCACCTCGAACAACACTCCCAAATCGAAGGGTGGCCACCAAAAATCAAAAAGTAATAGAATGGAATCGAAGAAGTGCGTCCAATAAGAGGTGCTACCTCACTGGTCCGAGATCGCTCTTGTTTTAGCCACCTTATGCCAACTCACGGGAGTTGGGTCCACGTATATACCTTAGGATCGTCGCCACCATCCTACTTCATTCTGGAAACTCCACCGCGTACACAGTTGTCAAAGTGGTTTTCGGTATCGACAGAGAGTATGTCCATATCCGATCCCGGTCTCTTTAACAACCAAACGTTATTATAACACCGTGGTCATTTTAAAAATATATATACTTTTAAAAACACAATCGTTGCCCTTTCAAAACATATTCTTTATTTCACAATAGTATATACATCAAAACCCAAAATATTATTGCCATTTCAAACCATATCCTTTACTTCAAAATAGTATATACTTTAAAACCAAAATATTATTGCTATTTCAAAACATATCATTTACTTCAAAATAGTATATACTTTAAAACCAAATTCAATAATATATCATTTAAATAAAATCCAAATTTTCAATCACTATTCTTACTTTTAATTATAAAACTTGAAATATTCTTTAAAATCATCTTAAACCCAAATCACATAATGCAGTCATATTCTTAATCTCAAAATTTCAATTGGTTTCAAATCAATATATTTAAAGATAATTCTTAAATAAATTCTATTTCAAATAAATTCATTTTCAAACCATATTACTTTCAAAGTTATAACAATTTCTAAAACCAATACTTTGAAAACAATAATACCTTAATTTCAATAAAACATTTCAATTTTGATATATTTCAAGTCTTTAAATATTCCAAAATTCCCAACCAAATATGATAATCTTATATATACCTTAATTCAATTTACTATTATTTAGTTTAGAAATATTTATTTAATAAATTCAATATCAGTTAAATAAAGCTCAAACTTGAAATATTCGTAAATCAAACTTAAAACATCATAAAGTTATACATAGCTTAAATTTTAGAATTTAACCATATATAAAATAATATTTATATAATATCAAAATTTAATATTTATTAAACCGTATATTTCTTTCCAAACCATAGAAAATCCCTTAAAATATTATATATATAGACCACGGTGCCTGTATATTATTTTCTATCCTATGGTCAAGTGATACAGATATTTATCATTTCAATCCGTAATTTTAAAAATAAAAGTTTACGGTTATATATCATTTCAAACCGCAATCCCGAATGGAATGAAAATGCATAATAACTTGTAGTTTATACAATATAAAATATAGCATCCATTCATCCAAATATCAATAAACAACCATTTATTACAATCATCATCCAATTTAAACAAAACATCAATATAAAGAATAAAAAATATAACAGGCATCAACGAATAGTTTATATTCAATAAAAATTAATAACTGTTTAACTGGCAGTTTATATGCAATAATAAATAAATTTAACTGTCAAATTATATGCAATAATAAAATTAAATAACAATTTAATTTAAATAAATGCTATCTAACTGAGATGATGATTAAATATATGCCCAAACAATCATAGATAAATTTTAAATCACATCAAAATTTAATTTAACAAACATAAGAACACTTAGAAGTTGTGAGTGGGTTAAAACACTCACCTTTTGAATTTAAATTGAATTTAAACCCAAAAATTTGACAGTCTCCAAATCCATCCAAACCAGCATCATCAGGGCTGGAATTTGAATACGATCCTAACAAAAGAAACCGCGTCCAAATCCGAGTCCGTATGCAAAAGTTATGAAAATTTGAAGATTGAAAAATTCTGGTCCTGAGTCGACTTCGAGTTCAACCTAGTCCGCCGCCCCAAATACCCGGTGCTTGCTCTGAGTTTTTGCCAAAATGACCCGGAGACCCGAGTCATTTTCTTCATTACCCGAAGTAGCTCCAGAGTTTTTCCCTCTGAAACTCGAAGCGCAACTCGTGCTGCAGGTTTGTAATTTTTTTTTTTAAATTGGATTTTGGAATTTGGAAATTAGGTTTTGTCTGTCATTGGAATGAGGAGCTAAAAAGGAGATGTATGTATAGACAAATGACAATGAGGAACAAGTAGGGTTTATATCAGGATATTTATAGACATAATTGAAAATAGAATAGATGGATAAAACAGATATACACGCTAACGCCAAAGTGGCCCAAAAAGCCCGTTCTGTCTCCGGAACGAAATTGGGTAAACCCATATATCAAAATAGGTGTTTTAAAATATTTTAAACTCAATGGAAAAGGTTTCAGGTTCAAATTCCATCGTATGAAGAAGTTATGCTTAAAACAATATTTTCCAAATTGATTTTAATTGATTTCAATTGCAAAAATTTCAAGGCGTTTCGAGTTCGTACGATCAAACGTCAAGTTCGATCGCTACGAAACTTGAAACACTATTATAATTCACCGTTACGGATCCGATGAAACTGGTTTCGTCTAAATCCGAGTCAGTGGCCAAAATGGCTATTTTTCCATTTAGTAAATAAATTTAAAATAAATTAATTAAATCAAATTTCCTATTTAAATTCTGAAATTGACAATCTTTAACACTTTTATTTTCTTAATCATTCACAATGATTTTAAACAAATTTAGATGTCAAATTAAATGTTAATACATTAACAATTTCAGCGTTAAATTATAGTTTTGTTAAATTTAGAAATTATAAATTAAATTTCAATAATTTCTTTGAATTAAATTTTTATTCATATTATTCAAATTCATTATTACAAACAGATGAAATAAATATTGGAATCAAAACCCATTATATTAACATTCCCAATTTTCATCTAAATTCTCATTTATGTAATGTTTTAATATTATATCCCACTTATTTGCAATTAATCCACTTATTAAATTTCAAATTATGAATATATTAATAAATCTTGGTTTTCACTCTTTAAATCAACCAATCTTCATATTATATCGAAATAAACATTTATTATATCTTATATAATTAACCATCTTCAAATGACAAATCAAATCTACCCTAACTGCACAAACCAGGACAATTAATGGCAATTGATTTCACATTAAATGTTATAATTTATAAATTGAAATCCAAATAAATTTGTTTATTTATTTAAAATCTTGCTATTAATAAATTTACATTGTATGGATGCGATTAACAATGAATTATATTACACATCATAAATATATTAATTAATTTATTTCCCATTTAACGCGCTACTTAATCTCTTCTGATTGCAAATCAGTTTCCAAATTTTATGCAACATACTAAAGAAATAAATACATATCTTAATTGATTCATTTTTCCCATTCATTATAAATTAATGCACACATACAAATTAAGATCCTAAATCACATTAATCATTCCATCTTGGTTCTATTCCTTTTTCACATCAACTATAACTTTATGAATAAAATAGCCTTTCCTATTTACATTCACTTACATTCACTTTATAAATAAATTGGTATTCCATTTAATCTATTAATCATTATCTTTAATTATTGCAATTCATTATCTAATATAAGTTTGAATCTATTTCCTAATTTTCAAATTTCAATAAATTAAACCTTACAATTGTTTACAAATAAAAATGGGGATTGTACTACATATATTATTTATTGTCCTGCATTACTTTACTTGTATTTAACTTATTACCCAAATACAACAATTATTACTTAAATTAAGTTTACGCTTTTATTACTTTACATTCACACTTCTGTTACTATATTAATAATCACCAAGTAACGTTTATTATCAAAACCACATTAATTAAAATTTCTTATCTACATTAATTTGCATATGTTTTCCATTAATCGCGTATTACTTCATACGTTACTATAACATTGAATTCATTAGATTATCACAAATTACGTCATGGCATTAGTATACACAATATTCCCATTACTTCAATGCATAGTAATTTCTCTTTTTATATGATTAAGTACTTAGCTAAAATTTCAAATGTTGCATTTTCTTTCTACATTTACTTCAATATGAGTTAGAAAATTTTCCTTTCTTCCTAAATTAAATTACAAAATCAAATTAAATTAACAAATTAAATGGTCTAAATTTACGGGTCGTTACACTCTCCCTCACTCAAAACTTTTCGTCCCTGAAAAGGAAAGAAGGGGAAAGAAGACTTTAAGAAATCTATATATCTTATTCAAACATTTCTTTATAAACAATTAAATTTTCAACATTTGTTACTTATATTAGAATATACAAATTTACAATCATTATATCTTTTTATACTTAAATTATTGAAGTTTGGAAAACATTTCAAAATAATTTCTAAGTCCAAAATTTTACGGAAAATTTCGGCAGAGTCTCCTTTGTACGGAGAGGCTCGGAAGAAAATATAATATAAATATAACAATATATAACATATATTTTCCAAAATAATATATAACCCAACACAGGAAAACAATATAATAGCGCTATAAACTGTAATCCGAAAACGTACATATTTGTCGGGCAATTAACGCTTATTTATGGAACCAAAAGCAGTAGCAATTGCTTCCATAACCTGCATTTTACTTATATAATCTAAAAGGGTTAACAATTATATAAGATGAAATATTTAAGGTTGTTTCAATCACAACAACAATCAATACACAAACACTTGCAACAAGGCATACAACCATAAAATCAATCATTCATTCATATCAAACAAAAGAAATAGTTGTTCAGGTTCATAACTTTAAATTGTACAGAATGAAGAATAAACTACTAAGTGTACCCTTCACTCAGCAGTCTTAGGTGAAACTAAATAGATTATTCCTACATCCAAACAATATTAAAGTATCCCAAACAACCATAAGCCAAACAAACAACAAATTCAACAATAGATCAAGTTCATTATTATTAATTTCATTCCATATATTGTTGTTTGATTTTCTCTTTATTCATTATTTTTATACATTAAATCGAATTCCTTAGTAGGTAAATTTATTAACTTAAGGTTACAGTCATTTTCCAGTATTCATCTTTTATTCTTATTTTATTCTGAGGTAACTTCAACTTATTACTTAAGTTTATTATTATTATTTTTTATAATACTAAAATCCATAACAACTAGAACATCAATACTTATTAATTTCATTTATTCATTTCTTAAAAATATTCATGTTCAATTTTAGTTACTTGGCATAACAGTTATACTTTAATTCTTATTAATAAAAGAAATTCATTAAATATTTTCATTACATAAGTTTACTTGTACAATTTCCTATACATTTTCTTATTAACATTTTCAACTTTTATATCTTTTAGTAAGTTATATATATGCCTTTAAGAATGTAATTGAAAGTTATACAAATTTTTCTCAATTCTTCTAATTGATTAATGGTTCAATAATTACATTATTTGTTTCATAGGTTACAATTCCAAGTTTCTTTTAAATTTCATTTATACCCTTGCATTTAATCACTTATTTTTAATAAAAGTTCCAATTATAAATTAGTTATATTCCAATTTACTATACTTAATTGAAATTATTAATTAACGGAACTTAAGAATTTAGTACCGGGTTAAATTTCAAATCATTTTAAAATAATAGATAAATATATACTTAAAATT
Organism: Allium fistulosum; assembly: GCA_030737815.1. Taxonomy (NCBI): domain Eukaryota; kingdom Viridiplantae; phylum Streptophyta; class Magnoliopsida; order Asparagales; family Amaryllidaceae; genus Allium; species Allium fistulosum. The sequence continues at coordinate 1,184,902,509 of CM060903.1, forward strand.
TATATATCCAATTATATTTAAAACAATTTAAAAATGTTTATTTGTCTATCAAAATAATCTTGTAGTAAAACTACCATAGTGGCCTTCCCACTTTGAAACTCGAAAATGAATGTCGATGATGCGGCCGCCATCACCGAAATTATTTTCCAGCGACAAAGAAGGGAGTACAACTTATTTTTTTGCGAAATTTCTTTTGAAACATTTCTTTCAAATTCTATTGAAATATTTATATCAGAAAATACTTCTAACAATATTATTATTATATTCCAAAATCAATTGAAAGAAATCTTCAAAAACCCCAGAACTTAAGCTTTAAATTTCCAGTTTTCATTTATTTTATTTTCAACATAGTTTCAACTATTATTTATATTTTCATTACCTAACACCCAATCTATAGCAACCAAATATATATCTTTATAAAATATTTTTATATATAGAAAATATAATAGGCAAAGTTATTTCATTCACCTATAATAAAACAAATATTATGTCGGTCTGTCCTATTAAGTGTTTAGAAATCCCTATTGATGTCATAGCGTCCCATGCACCAACCAGAATTTATAAATACAAAATGGGACAGATTAACACAATATTAAAACCTTTTTATAACACTAACAAATACGCTCTCTCATATATATACACTCAGCGACTCCCATAGGGTATTACTACCCTATTAGTAAAGAGTCAGACCCCACAAAGCCAAGGTTTATCGCTAAACCAAAGCTCTGATACCAAATGTAACACCCCACCTTTTTGTAAGCTTAAGCAGACACATGTGCCAACTTAAACCATACAGAAGGGCGGATTGTTATGGGGTAAATAAGAAAAAGTGGAGAAATAAAAGAAACAAAATAGAATCTTGCAGCGGAACGATAAAATATAATAATCAAATAACAGTTCATGAAGCTGTTTTACAAAACATTTGATTATACTTATACAATACATATCAGAGTTACATATACCAGAGAATGATAATAAATGCAGCGGAATACAATGGTGTAGTAGAATATATAACAAATAGTAATAATAAAATCTTCGTCTTCGTCCTTCAGAAATAGGGCCTTCAAATCCTGAAATGCTCAGGCTGACCCGAGCGAATTGAAAAGACAAAACACTCGAGTCGGAACTAAAAGATCTTATGTAAGTTAAATCAATGAAATAAATATGAGTGTAAACGGCATCAGAGATGTTTACGGGGTTTGACATCTCCTATCCAGTGCCTAACGTGAGTGCAGTAACTTAAGAAATGTTCGGGATTCACATCTCTTAAGGATCCGTTAAACTATCTACTATGTAGTAATATTCGCTATATACAGTAGTGTCTAATCAGTAAAGTATAATCATATAGAAAATAGCGTTAAGGGGATGGTGAACCTTAACGCGGCCGGATCTTTAAACCAAAAATCGTAGTGGGTTCGATATGGTAGGTGACACGGCACACAAGGCAATGCCAGGGTAGATATACTAATTACGCACACGAACTGATGGAGCGGATAGCAGCCACTACCGTCCACCTCGAACAACACTCCCAAATCGAAGGGTGGCCACCAAAAATCAAAAAGTAATAGAATGGAATCGAAGAAGTGCGTCCGATAAGAGGTGCTACCTCACTGGTCCGAGATCGCTCCTGTTTTAGCCACCTTATGCCAACTCACGGGAGTTGGGTCCACGTATATACCTTAGGATCGTCACCACCATCCTACTTCATTCTGGAAACTCCACCGCGTACACAGTTGTCAAAGTGGTTTTCGGTATTGACAGAGAGTATGTCCATATCCGATCCCTGTCTCTTTAACAACCAAACGTTATTATAACACCGTGGTCATTTTAAAAATATATATACTTTTAAAAACACAATCGTTGCCCTTTCAAAACATATTCTTTATTTCACAATAGTATATACATCAAAACCCAAAATATTATTGCCATTTCAAACCATATCCTTTACTTCAAAATAGTATATACTTTAAAACCAAAATATTATTGCTATTTCAAAACATACCATTTACTTCAAAATAGTATATACTTTAAAACCAAATTCAATAATATATCATTTAAATAAAATCCAAATTTTCAATCACTATTCTTACTTTTAATTACTAGTATAGCAGCACGCATAACACGTGCGTTAATTACATACATAACATCTGAAAGAAGTTTATCATTATTTAGAGTAGATTCATGACATCACTTTCGAAACATTATACTCATCAATCATAGAATTTAATGTATTCTGAATTGTTAATAAAAATCCAAAACATCATTCAGTAAACTGGAAAAATATTAAATCTCGCTTATAGCAAAAATTTAAAGAAGTCTATTAAATAACAGAAATCTTAACAGGTAAACCTTGTAGAAAACCGGCCGATAGTCGACAAACTGAAGGATTGACAGTTTATCGATCACAGCCTTGTCTCCAATCATTTTCCAACCTTGATATCCATCATTTTCCAATTATTTTGTTGATATTCCAGCCTTGACCAAAGGGTGGGATACCATTTTCCCCCCAAAACATGCCTTGTGATAAGAAGGGGTGTTTTGAATAGTTTCGAATCCAATATCCAAAGTCCATAGCCATATCATCCAAGTGCATCGTTCTTGACCGCTCCGAGTCGATGTCTGATTCCAAATCCAGTAACCAAAGCTTTAGCTAATTCCATATCCATCTGAACTCGACAGCCGAGTTCTAATCCATCCTTATCCAATAACCAATAACCGAATCCAGGACCTCTCCAAGTCGATATCCAAATCTGTAACCTCTCCAGGTTCTTGCCAAGCGCAATCCACACCCGACGACCGTGGTCTAGTGTCCCTGGACGCTGAGTAATGCCATGGCTTAAGTCCTAAGCCGAATTCTGGTTGCTCCAAACCCTTGTCGAGCATAGTCCACACTCGAAGACCTGAAATAGCAACCGACAGATATTGTGGGGTCTAAGTCCTAGGCCGAATCCTGGTCTCTACGGACCCTTGCCAAGCATAGTCCATACTCAACGACTTGAATAAGCCAATTCGCCACGTTCGGATGAAGAGACTTACCCCTTGCCAGGCATAATCCATACCCGACGACCATTTACCAAAAACCAGATAAAAATCCAATCAAAATCCAATCCAAAATCCAAATCAAATCAAAAACCCAAAAATCCATATCAGAAATCCAAATCAATATCCAAAATGGAAAACAATCATCCAAACGAAAGTCCAAACCAGAAAACAAACAACATCCGGAGTTCAAACCAAACTTCAAAACCAAGCCAGAAAAGACAAATGTCCAAATCATAAGAAAAAGTAGATTTCACAAACCATAGCGTCGCGGTTTATCGTCAGTCGGAGCATGCCTAGGGGCCATCTCCATCCCCGTACATGAGTAAATGATTTGGCTGTTTGTTAGCAGTTTGCTACTTATTTCATATCATTCCTGTCAATTGATAACCAATCGACCATCATTCCTGGGCCTTGCGCCATCGTTGTTTGAGGTAGACGGTGCTCGCTCCTGCTCCACCGCCGCATTCCGGGCCCCGACATATTGTCGCAACTGCCCATTCCTTACATGCTCCTCAATTATGTCCTTCAGATGCCTACAACTGTTGGTATCATGTCCGTCTAAATCGTGAAAAAGACAGTGCCTCCCTGATGCCCTTTCACATTTCGAGGGTTCTCTCCTAGCTGGCCTTCGATAGGGAAGGCGATTCTGAGTCTCCATGAATATCCGTTCCAACGTCTCGTTTAATTTTGTGTAAGTGGAAAACTTTGGTTCCCTCCACCGCTTCCTAGCTTTTCCCGATTCGTCATCCAGCTTCCCTTTTGCTTTATCTTTATCCGAGCCTCCGCTGGATGGCCCACCATCCTCAGCTGCGTTCACCTCCTTTAACTTCATATCCGAACATGCATCTTCCTGCCGAAGGAATCTCTCGGCTTCGTGAAGGAATTCCCCGAGATCCATTTGTGGGTCCCGTATTAGAGATACTTTGAAATCTGAATCCTCTCTGACTCCTGATACTGCTGCCATTAAAACCATTGATGGATCCGGCCGATCCACTGAAGCAACCGCTGCATTGAACCGAGTTAGGAAAGCTCTGAGCGATTCATCTGTCCTTTGCCTTACTGATGTTAGCTTCATCACGTTCTTCGGTCTTTAAATATGAACCCGAAACTGCTTCAAAAACCTGTCCACCAGTTCTGTCCATGTCCTGATAGATCCCTCTTCCAGCTGTCTGAACCACATAGCAGCTATATCCGTCGGGTACAGAGGGAAACATCGGACCATCACTTCCTCCGATGCCCCCAGCACTTCCATATGTCTTGTGTACCTCATCAAGTGGTCAGTCGGATCAGTCTTGCCATTGTACACCTCTAGCGTGGGCAGTTTGAACTCTAGTGGGTTCCGAGCCATTCTGATTTCACGAGTAAACGGACAACTGTTTACTCCTTCCAGATGTCTATTTGTCAAACCTCCGCGCATAGTTCGCCTGATAATCTCAGCCAATCCAGCGTTGTCTGCCAATGGTTGCCCCCCGAGTCTCCGAGGGAATTCTGGCACGTATTCCTCATCGCGCGCTCTTGCATTCCCGCCAGCATCTTGTTGTGTGGTGTCAACTGGAATTCCCCCATGAACTGGTCCATCGTTGCCGGGCAGTGTGCCCCCGAGCCTGGATCCATCAAGATTAGCAGTTGTGCGCTGATCAGGGGCTGTGCCTTGTTGAGCTGCTCCACTCGATTGCCTGTTTGGTCCTTCTGCTCCAGCTCCGTGGATCTGAACTCCTGAAGTTCCAGCTGCTCCTACTTGCCCAAACTGTCTGAGGAGGTTCTGCATCATCTCCTCTTGCCTTTTCAGAAACTCTTCATGCATAGCTCCTATCATCATCTCCATCTCGTCTCTGGTGATGAAAGCTGAAGTATGATTAGCCCTTGATGATGCCTCCTGGCTCCCTTCATGCTGACTTCTCTCGGCTGTAACACCCTACCTTTTTGTAAGCTTAAGCAGACACATGTGCCAACTTAAACCATACAGAAGGGCGGATTGTTATGGGGTAAATAAGAAAAAGTGGAGAAATAAAAGAAACAAATAGAATCTTGCAGCGGAACGATAAAATATAATAATCAAATAACAGTTCATGAAGCTGTTTTACAAAACATTTGATTATACTTATACAATACATATCAGAGTTACATATACCAGAGAATGATAATAAATGCAGCGGAATACAATGGTGTAGTAGAATATATAACAAATAGTAATAATAAAATCTTCGTCTTCGTCCTTCAGAAATAGGGCCTTCAAATCCTGAAATGCTCAGGCTGACCCGAGCGAATTGAAAAGACAAAACACTCGAGTCGGAACTAAAAGATCTTATGTAAGTTAAATCAATGAAATGAATATGAGTGTAAACGGCGTCAGAGATGTTTACGGGGTTTGACATCTCCTATCCAGTGCCTAACGTGAGTGCAGTAACTTAAGAAATGTTCGGGATTCACATCTCTTAAGGATCCGTTAAACTATCTACTATGTAGTAATATTCGCTATATACAGTAGTGTCTAATCAGTAAAGTATAATCATATAGAAAATAGCGTTAAGGGGATGGTGAACCTTAATGCGGTCGGATCTTTAAACCAAAAATCATAGTGGGTTCGATATGGTAGGTGACACGGCACACAAGGCAATGCCAGGGTAGATATACTAATTACGCACACGGACTGATGGAGCGGATAGCAGGCACTACCGTCCACCTCGAACAACACTCCCAAATCGAAGGGTGGCCACCAAAAATCAAAAAGTAATAGAATGGAATCGAAGAAGTGCGTCCGATAAGAGGTGCTACCTCACTGGTTCGAGATCGCTCCTGTTTTAGCCACCTTAAGCCAACTCACGGGAGTTGGGTCCACGTATATACCTTAGGATCGTCGCCACCATCCTACTTCATTCTGGAAACTCCACCGCGTACACAGTTGTCAAAGTGGTTTTCGGTATCGACAGAGAGTATGTCCATATCCGATCCCGGTCTCTTTAACAACCAAACGTTATTATAACACCGTGGTCATTTTAAAAATATATATACTTTTAAAAACACAATCGTTGCCCTTTCAAAACATATTCTTTATTTCACAATAGTATATACATCTAAACCCAAAATACTATTGCCATTTCAAACCATATCCTTTACTTCAAAATAGTATATACTTTAAAACCAAAATATTATTGCTATTTCAAAACATATCATTTACATCAAAATAGTATATACTTTAAAACCAAATTCAATAATATATCATTTAAATAAAATCCAAATTTTCAATCACTATTCTTACTTTTAATTATAAAACTTGAAATATTCTTTAAAATCATCTTAAACCCAAATCACATAATGCAGTCATATTCTTAATCTCAAAATTTCAATCGGTTTCAAATCAATATATTTAAAGATAATTCTTAAATAAATTCTATTTCAAATAAATTCATTTTCAAACCATATTACTTTCAAAGTTATAACAATTTCGAAAACCAATACTTTGAAAACAATAATACCTTAATTTCAATAAAACATTTCAATTTTGATATATTTCAAGTTTTTAAATATTCCAAAATTCTCAACCAAATATGATAATCTTATATATACCTTAATTCAATTTACTATTATTTAGTTTAGAAATATTTATTTAATAAATTCAATATCAGTTAAATAAAGCTCAAACTTGAAATATTCGTAAATCAGACTTAAAACATCATAAAGTTATACATAGCTTAAATTTTAGAATTTAACCATATATAAAATAATATTTATATAATATCAAAATTTAATATTTATTAAACCGTATATTTCTTTCCAAACCATAGAAAATCCCTTAAAATATTTTATATATAGACCACGGTGCCTGTATATTATTTTCTATCCTATGGTCAAGTGATACAGATATTTATCATTTCAATCCGTAATTTTAAAAATAAAAGTTTACGGTTATATATCATTTCAAACTGCAATCCCGAATGGAATGAAAATGCATAATAACTTGCAGTTTATACAATATAAAATATATCATCCATTCATCCAAATATCAATAAACAACCATTTATTACAATCATCATCCAATTTAAACAAAACATCAATATAAAGCATATAAAATATATCAGGCATCAACGAATAGTTTATATTCAATAAAAATTAATAACTGTTTAACTGGCAGTTTATATGCAATAATAAATAAATTTAACTTTCAAATTATATGCAATAATAAAATTAAATAACAATTTAATTTAAATAAATGCTATCTGACTAAGATGATGATTAAATATATGCCCAAACAATCATAGATAAATTTTAAATCACATCAAAATTTAATTTAACAAACATAAGAACACTTAGAAGTTGTGAGAGGGTTAAAACACACACCTTTTGAATTTAAATTCAATTTAAACCCAAAAATTTGACAGTCTCCAAATCCATCCAAACCAGCGTCATCAGGACTAGAATTTCAATACGATCCTAACAAAAGAAACCGCGTCCAAATCCGAGTCCGTATGCAAAAGTAATGAAAATTTGAAGATTGGAAAATTCTGGTCGTGAGTCGACTTAGAGTTCAACCCGGTCCGCCGCCTCAAATACCCGGTGCTTGCTCTAAATTTTTGCCAAAACGACCCGGAGACCTGAGTCATTTTCTTTATTACCCGAAGTAGCTCCAGAGTTTTTCCCTCTGAAACTCGAAGCGCAACTCGTGCTGCAGGTTTGTAAATTTTTTTAAAAAAAAAAAAAATTGGATTTTGGAATTTGGGAATTAGGTTTTGTCTGCCATTGGAATGAGGAGCTAAAAAAGAGATGTATGTATAGACAAATGACAATGAGGAATAATTAGGGTTTATATCAGGATATTTATAGACAGAATTGAAAATAGAATAGATGGATAAAACAGATATACACGCTAACGCCAAAGTGGCCCAAAAAGCCCGTTCTGTCTCCGGAACGAAATTGGGTAAACCCATATATCAAACTAGGTGTTTTAAAATATTTTAAACTCAATGGAAAAGGTTTCAGGTTCAAATTCCATCGTATGAAGAAGTTATGCTTAAAACAATATTTTCCAAATTGATTTTAATTGATTTCAATTGCAAAAATTTCAAGGCGTTTCGAGTTCGTACGATCAAACGTCAAGTCCGATCGCTATGAAACTTGAAACACTATTATAATTCACCGTTACGGATCCGATGAAACTGGTTTCATCGAAATCCGAGTCAGTGGCCAAAATGGCTATTTTTCCACTTAGTAAATAAATTTAAAATAAATTAATTAAATCAAATTTCCTGTTTAAATTCTGAAATTGACAATCTTTAACAATTTTATTTTCTTAATCATTCACAATGATTTTAAACAAATTTAGATGTCAAATTAAATGTTAATACATTAACAATTTCAACGTTAAATTACAGTTTTGTTAAATTTAGAAATTATAAATTAAATTTCAATAATTTCTTTGAATTAAATTTTTATTCATATTATTCAAATTCATTATTACAAACAGATGAAATAAATATTGGAATCAAAACCCATTATATTAACATTCCCAATTTTCATCTAAATTCTCATTTATGTAATGTTTTAATATTATATCCCACTTATTTGCAATTAATCCACTTATTAAATTTCAAATTATGAATATATTAATAAATCTTGGTTTTCACTCTTTAAATCAACCAATCTTCATATTATATCGAAATAAACATTTATTATATCTTATATAATTAACCATCTTCAAATGACAAATCAAATCTACCCTAACTGCACAAACCAGGACAAATAATGGCAATTGATTTCACATTAAATGTTATAATTTATAAATTGAAATCCAAATAAATTTGTTTATTTATTTAAAATCTTGCTATTAATAAATTTACATTGTATGGATGCGATTAACAATGAATTATATTACACATTATAAATATATTAATTAATTTATTTCCCATTTAACGCGCTACTTAATCTCTTCTGATTGCAAATCAGTTTCCAAATTTTATGCAACATACTAAATAAATAAATACATATCTTAATTGATTCATTTTTCCCATTCATTATAAATTAATGCACACATACAAATTAAGATCCTAAATCTCATTAATCATTCCATCTTGGTTCTATTCCTTTTTCACATCAACTATAACTTTATGAATAAAATAGCCTTTCCTATTCATTTTGTTACATTCACTTACATTCATTTTATAAATAAATTGGTATTCCATTTAATCCATTAATCATTATCTTTAATTATTGCAATTCATTATCTAATATAAGTTTGAATCTATTTCCTAATTTTCAAATTTCAATAAATTAAACCTTACAATTGTTTACAAATAAAAATGGGGATTGTACTACATATATTATTTATTGTCCTGCATTACTTTACTTGTATTTAACTTATTATCCAAATACAACAATTATTACTTAAATTAAATTTACGCTTTTATTACTTTACATTCACACTTCTGTTACTATATTAATAATCACCAAGTAACGTTTATTATCAAAACCACATTAATTAAAATTTCTTATCTACATTGATTTGCATATGTTTTCCATTAATCTCTTATTACTTCATACGTTACTATAACATTGAATTCATTAGATTATCACAAATTACGTCATGGCATTAGTATACACAATATTCCCATTACTTCAATGCATAGTAATTTCTCTTTTTATATGATTAAGTACTTAGCTAAAATTTCAAATGTTGCATTTTCTTTCTACATTTACTTCAATATGAGTTAGAAAATTTTCCTTTCTTCCTAAATTAAATTACAAAATCAAATTAAATTAACAAATTAAATGGTCTAAATTTATGGGTCGTTACATCGGCTCTTTGTCTTCTACTTGATTGCCTTGTCATAGCTCTTAATCTGAATCCTTAAGCCTTCAAATCTGAACTTCAGATCTGGTATAGCGGGTGCTAGTCCTTCTCAGTGAAAGCACCAAAGTGTTTTCGCCAAAAATGGTCACAAACCCCGAATGTCGTGAAAGCACCAGTGTATGAACACAAATCAACAGTATATGATCACAAGTCACAGATCTAAGTGATGTGGAGGATAAAAAATGAAGAATAATAAACTAAAAACGGAAAGAGACAGACAGAGACACATGATTTATAATGGTTCGGCAATCTCCGTCCTACGTCCACTCCAAAAGTTAATCTTTTATTTACTTTCCTTGCTGGTTACAGTTGATTACAATGATTTACCACGAAGTAATTCAAATACAACAGTAGCTTAGTAATGCAAAGGTGCTTCCGGCAGAGTCTGGACGCTGGATAGCCAAAAGATCCCCTTTTCTGTAGGCTCTGGGGTGCTATTTATAGGCGTTTCATGCAAATATCTCGCTCAAACTTCGGGAGACTCCTTCTGGCATGTGAGTGGGCCCACGCGATCGATCACATGGGATTTCGACTCGATCCGTGATCAAAACGAGCGTAATTCGTATCGATCAAGATTTTGTCCGATGGAGTCGAAACTTGGTGTGAACATTCCTTGGCTTGTGCTTAAGCCTCTGTGAATGTTTCATGGCATTTGGACTTGTAAATCTCCAGTTATGATCAATACGAAATAGAACTTTCGTTATACTGCTTCATTCATATCAATCAATTCGTATCGATACCCAATCGTATCGATATCAAGCATATGCGCTCCGGTGACGTGGCTCTATTCTTAAGGCTTGATTCGTTCTCCAAGCCGTGTTGAACGCTTCTCCCTCCAAATCATGCATATCTCTAGTTCGTCTCCAGGCTTTGTGCTGCCTTGACTACTTATAAACGATCGACAAGAAACGTTTGTCCAAGTTTCTGCGACCACTGCTCCATCCTTCATATCGATTCCAGTCCTGATCGATACGAAATGCACCGTTATGCTTCACCATCCCATCGATACGAATGTATCGATACAAGATCTGTTGCCTGAATCCATCTTGATCGATACGAATGTATCGACCCAAAGCAAGTAACCGAATCCATTTCTATCGACACGAAATGTATCGATATGAAATGTATTGGGATGAAACCTTCGAGCCGAACGAGCCATCGCGCACCCGTCTACTCAATCCAAGCTCATATCCACCGAGTCGAAATCCATCTAGCTTTCCTACCTGATCGATACGAACGCACTGTTCGTATCCATGCTGGTCGATACGAATAGTATCGATTCGAAGTGCACAGCTGAGTCCACTTCCATCGATACGAAATGTATGGATGCGAATAGCATCAATACCAAACCAGTCCATTCCAACATTGATCCATCCATATCTCGAGCATACGAACTCTGTTTGACCTGAAATTTTAAATGTAGTCTCTCCTAGCCTCGATCATCATTCCCAATCGATCCCGCCTTAATCGGAGCTCGGTCAAATTTTGACGACATCGATCACAGCCTTGTCTCCAATCAATTTCCAACCTTGATATCCATCATTTTCCAGTTATTTTGTTGATATTCCAGCCTTGACCAAAGGGTGGGATAACATTTTCCCCCTAAAACATGCCTTGTGATAAGAAGGGGTGTTTTGAATAGTTTCGAATCCAATATCCAAAGTCCATAGCCATATCATCCAAGTGCATCGTTCTTGACCGCTCCGAGTCGATGTCTGATTCCAAATCCAGTAACCAAAGCTTTAGCTAATTCCATATCCATCTGAACTCGACAGCCGAGTTCTAATCCATCCTTATCCAATAACCAATAACCGAATCCAGGACCTCTCCAGGTCGATATCCAAATCCGTAACCTCTCCAGGTTCTTGCCAAGCGCAATCCACACCCGACGACCGTGGTCTAGTGTCCTTGGACGCTGAGTAATGCCATGGCTTAAGTCCTAAGCCGAATTCTGGTTGCTCCAAACCCTTGTCGAGCATAGTCCACACTCGACGACCTGAAATAGCAACCGACAGATATTGTGGGGCCTAAGTCCTAGGCTGAATCCTGGTCTCTACGGACCCTTGCCGAGCATAGTCCATACTCAACGACTTGAATAAGCCAATTCGCCACGTTCGGGTGAAGAGACTTACCCCTTGCCAGGCATAATCCATACCCGACGACCATTTACCAAAAACCAGATAAAAATCCAATCAAAATCCAATCCAAAATCCAAATCAAATCAAAAACCCAAAAATCCATATCAGAAATCCAAATCAATATCCCAAATGGAAAACAATCATCCAAACGAAAGTCCAAACCAGAAAACAAACAACATCCGGAGTTCAAACCAAACTCCAAAACCAAGCTAGAAAAGAAAAATGTCCAAAACATAAGAAAAAGCAGATTTCACAAACCATAGCGTCGCGGTTTATCGTCATTCGGAGCATGCCTAGGGGCCATCTCCATCCCCGTACATGAGTAAATGATTTGGCCGTTTGTTAGCAGTTTGCTACTTATTTCATATCATTCCTGTCAATTGATAACCAATCGACCATCATTCCTGGGCCTTGTGCCATCGTTGTTTGAGGTAGACGGTGGTCGCTCCTGCTCCACCGCCGCATTCCGGGCCCCGACATATTGTCGCAACTGCCCATTCCTTACATGCTCCCCAATTATGTCCTTCAGATGCCTGCAACTGTTGGTATCATGTCCGTCTAAATCGTGAAAAAGACAGTGCCTCCCTGATGCCCTTTCACATTTCGAGGGTTCTCTCCTAGCTAGCCTTCGATAGGGAAGGCGATTCTGAGTCTCCATGAATATCCGTTCCAACGTCTCATTTAATTTTGTGTAAGTGGAAAACTTTGGTTCCCTCCACCGCTTCCTTGCTTTTCCCGATTCGTCATCCAGCTTCCCTTTTGCTTTATCTTTATCCGAGCCTCCGCTGGATGGCCCACCATCCTCAGCTGCGTTCACCTCCTTTAACTTCATATCCGAACATGCATCTTCCTGCCGAAGGAATCTCTCGGCTTCGTGAAGGAATTCCCCGAGATCCATTTATGGGTCCCGTATTAGAGATACTTTGAAATCTGAATCCTCTCTGACTCCTGATACTGCTGCCATTAAAACCATCGATGGATCCGGCCGATCCACTGAAGCAACCGCTGCATTGAACCAAGTTAGGAAAGCTCTGAGCGATTCATCTATCCTTTGCCTTACTGATGTTAGCTTCATCACGTTCTTCGGTCTTTTAATATGAACCCGAAACTGCTTCAAAAACCTGTCCACCAGTTCTGTCCATGTCCTGATAGATCCCTCTTCCAGCTGCCTGAACCACATAGCAGCTATATCCGTCGGGTACAGAGGGAAACATCGGATCATCACTTCCTCCGATGCCCCCAGCACTTCCATATGTCTTGTGTACCTCATCAAGTGGTCAGTCGGATCAGTCTTGCCATTGTACACCTCTAGCGTGGGCAGTTTGAACTCTAGTGGGTTCCGAGCCATTCTGATTTCACGAGTAAACGGACTCCTGTTTACTCCTTCCATATGTCTGTTTGTCAAACCTCCGTGCATAGTTCGCCTGATAATCTCAGCCAATCCAGCGTTGTCTGCCAATGGTTGCCCCCCCGAGTCTCCGAGGGAATTCTGGCACGTATTCCTCATCGCGCGCTCTTGCATTCCCGCCAGCATCTTGTTGTGTGGGGTCAACTGGAATTCCCCCATGAACTGGTCCATCGTTGCCGGGCGGTGTGCCCCCGAGCCTGGATCCATCAAGATTAGCAGTTGTGCGCTGATCAGGGGCTGTGCCTTGTTGAGCTGCTCCACTCGATTGCCTGTTTGGTCCTTCTGCTCCAGCTCCGTGGATCTGAACTCCTGAAGCTCCAGCTGCTCCTACTTGCCCAAACTGTCTGAGGAGGTTCTGCATCATCTCCTCTTGCCTTTTCAGAAACTCTTCATGCATAGCTCCCATCATCATCTCCATCTCGTCTCTGGTGATGAAAGCTGAAGTATGATTAGCCCTTGATGATGCCTCCTGGCTCCCTTCATGCTGACTTCTCTCGGCTGTAACACCCTACCTTTTTGTAAGCTTAAGCAGACACATGTGCCAACTTAAATCATACAGAAGGGCGGATTGTTATGGGGTAAATAAGAAAAAGTGGAGAAATAAAAGAAACAAAATAGAATCTTGCAGCGGAACGATAAAATATAATAATCAAATAACAGTTCATGAAGCTGTTTTACAAAACATTTGATTATACTTATACAATACATATCAGAGTTACATATACCAGAGAATGATAATAAATGCAGCAGAATACAATGGTGTAGTAGAATATATAACAAATAGTAATAATAAAATCTTCGTCTTCGTCCTTCAGAAATAGGGCCTTCAAATCCTGAAATGCTCAGGCTGACCCGAGCGAATTGAAAAGACAAAACACTCGAGTCGGAACTAAAAGATCTTATGTAAGTTAAATCAATGAAATAAATATGAGTGTAAACGGCGTCAGAGATGTTTACGGGGTTTGACATCTCCTATCCAGTGCCTAACGTGAGTGCAGTAACTTAAGAAATGTTCGGGATTCACATCTCTTAAGGATCCGTTAAACTATCTACTATGTAGTAATATTCGCTATATACAGTAGTGTCTAATCAGTAAAGTATAATCATATAGAAAATAGCGTTAAGGGGATGGTGAACCTTAACGCGGCCGGATCTTTAAACCAAAAATCGTAGTGGGTTCGATATGGTAGGTGACACGGCACACAAGGCAATGCCAGGGTAGATATACTAATTATGCACAGGGACTGATGGAGCGGATAGCAGCCACTACCGTCCACCTCGAACAACACTCCCAAATCGAAGGGTGGCCACCAAAAATCAAAAAGTAATAGAATGGAATCGAAGAAGTGCGTCCGATAAGAGGTGCTACCTCACTGGTCCGAGATCGCTCCTGTTTTAGCCACCTTATGCCAACTCATGGGAGTTGGGTCCACGTATATACCTTAGGATCGTCGCCACCATCCTACTTCATTCTGGAAACTCCACCGCGTACACAGTTGTCAAAGTGGTTTTCGGTATCGACAGAGAGTATGTCCATATCCGATCCCGGTCTCTTTAACAACCAAACGTTATTATAACACCGTGGTCATTTTAAAAATATATATACTTTTAAAAACACAATCATTGCCCTTTCAAAACATATTCTTTATTTCACAATAGTATATACATCAAAACCCAAAATATTATTGCCATTTCAAACCGTATCCTTTACTTCAAAATAGTGAATACTTTAAAACCAAAATATTATTGCTATTTCAAAACATATCATTTACTTCAAAATAGTATATACTTTAAAACCAAATTCAATAATATATCATTTAAATAAAATCCAAATTTTCAATCACTATTCTTACTTTTAATTACTAGTATAGCAGCACGCATAACACGTGCGTTAATTACATACATAACATCTGAAAGAAGTTTAGCATTATTTAGAGTAGATTCATGACATCACTTTCAAAACATTATACTCATCAATCATAGAATTTAATGTATTCTGAATTGTTAATAAAAATTCAAAACATCATTCAGTAAACTGGAAAAATCTTAAATTTCGCTTATAGCAAAAATTTAAAGAAGTCTATTAAATAACAGAAATCTTAACAGGTAAACCTTGTAGAAAACCGGCCGATAGTCGACAAACTGAAGGATTGACAGTTTACCGTACTAACCTTAGTCGATAACCGATAATCGATAGTCGATGATCTATAATCGAAGTTGTAAAAGACGACTGTTCAGGAATCGCAGTTCAGAGAAGATGGTTGCGTTGATTTAGGATTAGATCGGCAGTCGATAATCGAGAATCGAAGTTGTAGGTCGATAATTGATAGAAGTTGTAGAAGATGATTGGTCAGGAATCACAGTTCAGAGAAGACGGTTGCATTGAATTAGGATTAGGAATTTTTTAAGATAGTGCGATTGGAAAATTAGGGTATTTTGAGCGATATTTTGAAGTAGGGTATGGAGAAACAAAATGGTAGTTGGGAAATTCAAAAAGACGCAGTTGAAACCAATAACTGAAAAGCATTTCCTTTTCTTTTGTTTTAGTTTATTTTATACCACTGGAATGGAAATAATACTTATACTTTTACATGCAAATGCTCTTTTAACTAATGTGGGCTGTGAGTAAAAATGTATCTAAATAATTAACGATTAACTATTTCTTTACCACTCATTTGTGCATTTTAGTTTTTTATGCTTTCAAATTACTATTTTTTCTTTTGAAAACCAGTAATTTTATTTTTGTCTTTTTTAAGTTTGTAATGTTTATTTTAACGTGGTTAATCACCCAAGCAGAATCTTTATATTTTGTTTCCATTTTAATGATTTTTTTTTCATTTGTTCGGACATTCTAGAATGGTAGTCTTCCAATGACCCTAAGAAATTGTGTACAACTCACAATTCTTGATCTCAGTATGAACAACTTGACAGGCATAATCCCTACATGGGTTGGTGAAGGTCTTGCAGATTTGAAAGTTCTTTCTAAGATCAAACAATTTCATGGGGAATGTCCCTTCAAATTTTTCCAAGTTGAAACAACTTCGGATCCTTGACCTTGCTAATAATACACTGACTGGAAGAATACCACGGAGCTTTGGAAACTTCTGACACATGATGGACATGCATCCAGATAATGGAGATAGGCTGTCAGTATTTGTATATAGAATGATAGGAATTAAGTTTTTGAGTATGTACAACTAACCATTAAAAAAGGAGACTGGAATTATGATAAGTTGTTAACTCAAATAACCATCATTGATCTCTCTTTCAACAATCCATCCGAACAGATACCTAAAGAACTTGGAAATATTCATGGGTTAATTTTTCCGAATCTATCCGGAAATCATTTGGTTGGATCAATACCTGATTCAATTGGTTTGATGCGCTCCCATGAGTCTCTTGACTTGTCAAGAAATGAGCTTTCAGGCAACATACCTTCAACCATGTCTAACATGACTGCATTGAATTCTCTAAATTTGTCATATAACAATTTATTTGGAAAGATTCCATCAGGAAACCAACTTCAGACTTTCACCAATGATTCATATATTGGCAATCCCAAACTATGTGGTTTTCCGCTCACTCGATTGTGTAGCAACTTGATGATCCAATACACACAGACAACCACTAAAAACTAAATGCATTAATGATACTTAAGATGCCAAAAGCTTGTTTAATACACCAAGCATTGATCCAAAATACACTACCAAGACAACTCTGAACTATAAAATACACACTATAAATACGGGCTATATAATTAAAGTGTACAGACAACAAACTGCTAAGCGTACGCTCACATGAAAATCATTCCTCCAACACTCCGCCTTTTGTCACACATGAAACTTCAACACTTTGAACAAACTTCACATGATATCTTACACCCTGAACATCTCCACCGGCAAATGCAAACTGATGGTGATACTCCTATACTTCATCCTAATGTATTGCCAACACCAGACATACTTTCACCTCTCCCACATATCTCTGATAATCTTAACCCAGGTTGTCCTATTTTGCTACCTTGTCTTGATACACCTCTACTTGGAACTAACCTATCCTACTCCTTGCCTGATATCCTATCTCTTTCCATCCTACATGCAGTCCATATATCCATCTTTCACCACCATCTCACCTGACCTTACTCCCCTCATCACTCAACACACCACCTAATGTGTGATCCCCCCTCATCCTCCATGAACAAAGCTTACAATAATAAACCCATATGTAATGATCGTTATCCAGAAACCTTTCCGAAGGAAAATCATGTTATTCAAAGAAATACCGATAACAATATTGTTATATATAGTAGCAACTTCAAGGATCCATATTAACATAGAATGAATACTATATTTCATATGAATAAAGGTCAGAATGTAGGACTTTTCGAGCAATATTTGGAGCTTGACCATGCCTATCTTTTGTCAAGAAAACACCACCTTTGGGCATACTGCAATTGTGAAGAATATAGTGGATGAGTGAATCAAATAAATGAAGATTCATCTACCATGAATCGCATATTTGAATTAATACAAAATCATGATACGCATATACACAAATAATCATTTGAACCATAAAAGGAGGCATAAACATACATGATTAATGAGCTAGTGTTTAATCACTTAGGTATTTGAAATTTATATATTACAACACCTCTAGTATTTTCAATGAACCCATGTTTTTTTCCCTTCATTACAATTTATTTGATGATTATAGAATTTGGTGCTATTTATTCTTATGTTGATTGCATTTTTCCTTATCTTAATATTACATTATTACAATTAAGATTCTCTTGTTTTCTTAGCTATATTCTTTATGGAAGCAAATTCTTGCTCAGTCATTTGTATCTTCCATAAATAATTTGAAGAACCGTACTTAACAAATAAAAATGTTAATCAATTAGCTATTTGCTTTTGTGTTCATTAACCTTAAATGAATGTATTTAAAAAAATCATGTGTGTACTCTTCTTCGAATGCTACAAATGAAGCTCAACTTATTTTATTAAACAATCGAACATGGTGCTTTAGTACCGATTCAATGTTTCTGATAATATACTTAAATCGATAACCAACTTTAATTTTGTCTTTTTACTTTATTTCCAATGTGTCCTGCACTTAAATATACTCATTAATCATCCAAATTTTATACCACTGATGCATGCGTAAGAAATTTATATTGATTTCCACTTAAATTCCGCATATACCATATTTATATTCCAATTAGCACATTGAAAAGCAATAATAATTTCAGGTGCATGCTAACTTTCATGCCCTTAATTTTATGCCAATGCTTCTATATAACTTCAAAATATAATAATGGATTTCCATGTCCCTGTCTAAAGTTATCCATAATGAGATATGTATCAACTGCCAAATTTATTTTGTTATGACAACAAAAGCAACATCATAAAAGCTTTTATACATAACATAAAAAGCCACACCTCTCTGCATTTTTCATTTAACAATAATATATTCCATTTTCATTTTAGTGCATATTGAAAAATGACTCCGAATAAAAGGCATAAGATCCAATATATAGTATAAAAAATTGAAACCCTCAAAAACTATACCATAGAGAAAAATATTCAAAGCATAACAACCCTTTAAAGGTTTAGGACATGCAAAATACAATTATTCATTCAAGGTCTACAAACCAATACATCAATCGGTAAGGGTTTTCACTATACCAAATTTCAGCGTGAACTTTATTAATGAAAGCAGTATATTTATATCCAGTCAGGCTACTCGTGAACCACATAATTACATGTCTATATATTAAATAATTCAATTAAATGCTCGTTGAATAAAATATAACTTAATAGTTTGATCCAAACAATTGTGATTCAACAAAATTGTGGTTCATCTCTATTCACATTTTAATCAAAAGTTATTCAACTATATGCAATCTGTATAATATATTATTTAAGTACACGTACGCTTTACCTTTTGACAAATCATGGTAGATAAAGTATTGATTGAACCAAAAGAAGAAGAAAAAATACATGTTGTTGTTATATGCGCATGTTGGACCGGAATGATTTAGTAAACCACAGCTCATCATCATAAAGGAGCATGTTAGAGCCAAATCAATTATTTGTCCGGTATTCATTGTAATGCATAATAATCAATTCATTAGCATTTGTTAAACTATAGTAATGGGCACTTAATTAGTAATTAAGTCCAGTTAACTATGTCGAAGTGGCATCTTTTATTTCTTCTTTTTTATTTAGAAGTCACAGTCCATGTTTTATTTTACATTAGAAAGTATAAAATTCATTAAGTATTACAAATGGTAAAAGATGCAGGTCTATCACACTCGGGAGGAAGCTTAACAATATGATTAGTTTATAAAAATCAATCTTTTGTCCAGTTTGATTCTTACAGGCTTACAGATAACAGTACTTGATCACAAATTAGAATGAAATTACCACCATACTTATATGTTTATGAAAAACAAACATACTTATAAAGCATCAAAAGCATCGGTATAGAAGATCATATTTTAATGTTGAAACATAACCGAGCTCTTACAGCTAAACATTGCTATTATTTTGAAGTAAGAAAATAATAGAATTATTCAGTTTTTGATTAGGATGGGCTAATTAGCTTTTATGCTTTAAAATATATATTGAATTTGTAATTTATTCTTAAGGAACGATGCTATTCATTAAGGGTATCGTTTATGTAATATGCTCATCATTGATTCTGTTAGTTTATCTAATAAAAATAAAGTCAACGTTTTTTGATAACTATAATGAGAAATTAGCAACCATGCAACTTATACTCTTATACAGCAAAAAGAACTGCCACATTATTTTTTTTGTAGATGGAAAATTGTGAGAGGTATTAAAGAAGTAGCAGACAAAGGAGATGAATTTCAACGTGAACCTTTTAGACAAATACAATGATACAAAAGCTAAATGAAAAAGAAAAAGGAAAACATAGGCTAAAGATAAGCTCAAATGAAATTGCCCAGAATGATTTAAATACAAAAGAGAAAGAAAGC
The DNA here is from genome assembly GCA_030737815.1 of Allium fistulosum. Taxonomy (NCBI): domain Eukaryota; kingdom Viridiplantae; phylum Streptophyta; class Magnoliopsida; order Asparagales; family Amaryllidaceae; genus Allium; species Allium fistulosum. Next base: position 1,184,922,944 of record CM060903.1, read on the forward strand.
ATAATGAAATGATGATCTGAACAACCAAGGGAATTAAAAAACATGGCAAACAAATCCCCTCCATTCTCACTCTTCATGATACCTACAATTCTTCTTATTCCAAAGATTCGATGATATAATGTTGAGCTAATTAGTCCCACATCGTCTAAAATATATCTTTTGTCAGTGTATATAACTTAGGGGATAAATCAGCTGCTAGAAAGCTGTTCAGAAAATTAGCATGCCACTTGCTTTGATAGTATATGCAAATTGGAACGTGATTGATGCATTTTATTTTGAAACATGTAATTTCAACCGTGAGCTTGCAGCTTGGTCACATACCCTCACTTCAATTAAAACCCACTACGGCTGCCAAGTATATGCAAAGGGAACAACTGCTGCCAAAAAGACGCCGTTGAAGAGATGAGGGGTATTTCTGGTATTTCAAAAAGACACGGTTGAATTCCTATTCAAGGAATTCTCATTATTAGTAGTAAAGATAAAACTTGAAATATTCTTTAAAATCATCTTAAACCAAAATCACATAATGCAGTCATATTCTTAATCTCAAAATTTCAATCGGTTTCAAATCAATATATTTAAAGATAATTCTTAAATAAATTCTATTTCAAATAAATTCATTTTCAAACCATATTACTTTCAAAGTTATAACAATTTCGAAAACCAATACTTTGAAAACAATAATACCTTAATTTCAATAAAACATTTCAATTTTGATATATTTCAAGTCTTTAAATATTCCAAAATTCCCAACCAAATATGATAATCTTATATATACCTTAATTCAATTTACTATTATTTAGTTTAGAAATATTTATTTAATAAATTCAATATCAATTAAATAAAGCTCAAACTTGAAATATTCGTAAATCAAACTTAAAACATCATAAAGTTATACATAGCTTAAATTTTAGAATTTAACCATATATAAAATAATATTTATATAATATCAAAATTTAATATTTATTAAACCGTATATTTCTTTCCAAACCATAGAAAATCCCTTAAAATATTTTATATATAGACCACGGTGCCTGTATATTATTTTCTATCCTATGGTCAAGTGATACAGATATTTATCATTTCAATCTGTAATTTTAAAAATAAAAGTTTACGGTTATATATCATTTCAAACCGCAATCCCGAATGGAATGAAAATGCATAATAACTTGCAGTTTATACAATATAAAATATAGCATCCATTCATCAAAATATCAATAAACAACCATTTATTACAATCATCATCCAATTTAAACAAAACATCAATATAAAGCATATAAAATATAACAGGCATCAACGAATAGTTTATATTCAATAAAAATTAATAACTGTTTAACTGGCAGTTTATATGCAATAATAAATAAATTTAACTGTCAAATTATATGCAATAATAAAATTAAATAACAATTTAATTTAAATAAATGCAATCTAACTGAGATGATGATTAAATATATGCCCAAACAATCATAGATAAATTTTAAATCATATCAAAATTTAATTTAACAAACATAAGAACACTTAGAAGTTGTGAGTGGGTTAAAACACTCACCTTTTGAATTTAAATTGAATTTGAATTCAATTTAAACCCAAAAATTTGACAGTCTCCAAATCCATCCAAACCAGCGTCATCGGTCTGGAATTTCAATACGATCCTAACAAAAGAAACCGCCTCCAAATCTGAGTCCGTATGCAAAAGTTATGAAAATTTGAAGATTGGAATATTCTGGTCCTGAGTCGACTTCGAATTCAACCCGGTCCGCCGCCTCAAATACCCGGTGCTTGCTCTGAGATTTTGCCAAAACAACCCGGAGACTCGAGTCATTTTCTTCATTACCCGAAGTAGCTCCAGAGTTTTTCCCTCTGAAACTCGAAGCGCAACTCGTGCTGCAGGTTTGTAAATTTTTTTTTTTAAAAAAAAAATGGAATTTGGGAATTAGGTTTTGTCTGCCATTGGAAAGAGGAGCTAAAAAAGAGATGTATGTATAGACAAATGACAATGAGGAACAAGTAGGGTTTATATCAGGATATTTATAGACAGAATTGAAAATAGAATAGATGGATAAAACAGATATACACACTAACGCCAAAGTGGCCCAAAAAGCCCGTTCTGTCTCCGGAACGAAATTGGGTAAACCCATATATCAAAATAGGTGTTTTAAAATATTTTAAACTCAATGGAAAAGGTTTCAGGTTCAAATTCCATCGTATGAAGAAGTTATGCTTAAAACAATATTTTCCAAATTGATTTTAATTGATTTCAATTGCAAAAATTTCAAGGCGTTTCGAGTTCGTACGATCAAACGTCAAGTCCGATCGCTACAAAACTTGAAACACTATTATAATTCACTGTTACAGATCCGATGAAACTAGTTTCGTCGAAATCCGAGTCAGTGGCCAAAATGGCTATTTTTCCATTTAGTAAATAAATTTAAAACAAATTAATTAAATCAAATTTCCTATTTAAATTCTGAAATTGACAATCTTTAACACTTTTATTTTCTTAATCATTCACAATGATTTTAAACAAATTTAGATGTCAAATTAAATGTTAATACATTAACAATTTCAGCGTTAAATTACATTTTTCTTAAATTTAGAAATTATAAATTAAATTTCAATAATTTCTTTGAATTAAATTTTTATTCATATTATTCAAATTCATTATTACAAACAGATGAAACAAATATTGGAATCAAAACCCATTATATTAACATTCCCAATTTTCATCTAAATTCTCATTTATGTAATGTTTTAATATTATATCCCACTTATTTGCAATTAATCCACTTATTAAATTTCAAATTATGAATATATTAATAAATCTTGGTTTTCACTCTTTAAATCAACCAATCTTCATATTATATCGAAATAAACATTTATTATATCTTATATAATTAACCATCTTCAAATGACAAATCAAATCTACCCTAACTGCACAAACCAGGACAATTAATGGTAATTGATTTCACATTAAATGTTATAATTTATAAATTGAAATCCAAATAAATTTGTTTATTTATTTAAAATCTTGCTATTATAAAATTTACATTGTATGGATGCGATTAACAATGAATTATATTACACATCATAAATATATTAATTAATTTATTTTCAATTTAACGCGCTACTTAATCTCTTCTGATTGCAAATCAGTTTCCAAATTTTATGCAACATACTAAATAAATAAATACATATCTTAATTGATTCATTTTTCCCATTCATTATAAATTAATGCACACATACAAATTAAGATCCTAAATATCATTAATCATTCCATCTTGGTTCTATTCCTTTTTCACATCAACTATAACTTTATGAATAAAATAGCCTTTCCTATTCATTTTGTTACATTCACTTTATAAATAAATTGGTATTCCATTTAATCCATTAATCATTATCTTTAATTATTGCAATTCATTATCTTATATAAGTTTGAATCTATTTCCTAATTTTCAAATTTCAATAAATTAAACCTTTCAATTGTTTACAAATAAAAATGGGGATTGTACTACATATATTATTTATTGTCCTGCATTACTTTACTTGTATTTAACTTATTACCCAAATACAACAATTATTACTTAAATTAAATTTACTCTTTTATTACTTTACATTCACACTTCTGTTACTATATTAATAATCACCAAGTAACGTTTATTATCAAAACCACATTAATTAAAATTCTTATCTACATTGATTTGCATATGTTTTCCATTAATCGCTTATTACTTCATACGTTACTATAACATTGAATTCATTAAATTATCACAAATTACGTCATGGCATTAGTATACACAATATTCCCATTACTTCAATGCATAGTAATTTCTCTTTTTATATGATTAAGTACTTAGCTAAAATTTCAAATGTTGCATTTTCTTTCTACATTTACTTCAATATGAGTTAGAAAATTTTCCTTTCTTCTTAAATTAAATTACAAAATCAAATTAAATTAACAAATTAAATGGTCTAAATTTACGGGTTGTTACATCGGCTCTTTGTCTTCTACTTGATTGCCTTGTCATAGTTCTTAATCTGAATCCTTAAGCCATCAAATCTGAACTTCGGATCTGGTATAGCGGGTGCTAGTCCTTCTCAGTGAAAGCACCAAAGTGTTTTCGCCAAAAATGGTCATAAACCCCGAATGTCGTGAAAGCACCAGTGTATGAACACAAATCAACAGTATATGATCACAAGTCACAGATCTAAGTGATGTGGAGGATAAAAAATGAAGAATAATAAACTAAAAACGGAAAGAGACAGACAGAGACAAAGGATTTATAATGGTTCGGCTATCTCCGTCCTACGTCCACTCCAAAAGTTAATCTTTTATTGACTTTCCTTGCTGGTTACAGTTGATTACAATGATTTACCACGAAGAAATTCGAATACAACAGTAGCTTAGTAATGCAAAGGTGTTTCCGGCAGAGTCTGGACGCTGGATAGCCAAAAGATCCCCTTTTCTGTAGGCTCTGGGGTGCTATTTATAGGCGTTTCATGCAAATATCTCGCTCAAACTTCGGGAGACTCCTGCTGGCACGTGAGTGGGCCCACGCAATCGGTCCTATGGGATTTTGATTCGATCCGTAATCGATACGAGCATAATTCGTATCGATCAAGATTTTGTCCGATGGAGTCGAAACTTGGTGTGAACATTCCTTGGCTTGTGCTTAAGCCTTTGTGAAAATTTCATGGCATTTGGACTTGTAAATCTCCAGTTATGATCGATACGAAATAGAACTTTCGTTATACTGCTTCGTTCGTATCGATCAATTCGTATCGATACCCAATCGTATCGATATCAAGCATGTGCGCTCCGGTGACGCGGGTCTATTCTTAAGGCTTGATCCGTTCTCCAAGCCGTGTTGAACGCTTCTCCCTCCAAATCATGCATATCTCTAGTTCGTCTCCAGGCTTTGTGCTACCTTGACTGCTTCTAAATGATCGACAAGAAACGTTTGTCCAAGTTTCTACGACCGCTGCTCCATCCTTCATATCGATTCCAGTCCTGATCGATACGAAATGCACCATTATGCTTCACCATCCCATCGATATGAATGTATCGATACAAGATCTGTAGCCTAAATCCATCTTGATCGATACGAATGTATCGACCCAAAGTAAGTAACCGAATCCATTTCTATCGATACAAAATGTATCTATACGAAATGTATCGGGACGAAACCTTCGAGCCGAACGAGCCATCGCGCACCCATCTACTCAATCCAAGTTCATATCCACTGAGTCAAATCCATCTAGCTTTCCTACCTGATCGATATGAACGCACTGTTCGTATCCATGCTGGTTGATACGAATAGTATCGTTTCGAAGTGCACAGTCGAGTCCATTTCCCTCGATACGAAATGTATGGATGCGAATAGCATCGATACCAAACCAGTCCCTTCCAACATTGATCCATCCATATCTCGAGCATACGAACTCTGTTTGAACTGAAATTTAAACGTAGTCTCTCCTAGCCTCGATCATCATTCCCAATCGATCCCGCCTTGATTGGAGCTCGGCCAAATTTTGACGACATCGATCATAGCCTTGTTTCCAATCAATTTCCAACCCTGATATCCATCATTTTCCAGTTATTTTGTTGATATTCCAGCCTTGACCAAAAGGTGGGATAACAGTTCCGTACACCTGACAGATTGTATGAGTGGTTAGTCACACCCTTTGGACTGACCAATGCACCCACTTACTTTGTTGATTTGATGAACAAAGTTTTTAGAGGGTTGCTTAATAAGTTTGTCATGGTATTTGTGGATGATATCCTAGTTTATTCGAGGAGCAAGGAGGAGAATGCGTTGCATTTAGGAGAAGTGCTCAACATGCTCCGTTTGCATAAGCTTAAGGCGAAGTTTTTCAAAGTGCCACATTTCGAGAAAAGAGGTACACTTTTTGGGATACATCGTCTTAGAAAGTGGCTTAGTTGTTGATTCTAGTAAGGTGGCAGCTATTCAAGATTGGCATTTTCCGAAGAATGCTACAGAAGTGAGAAGTTTCCTTGGTTTTGCGGGCTACTATCTGAAGTTCATTAAGGATTTTGCGAAGATCTCCGCCCCATTGATCCTTCTTACCAAGAAAAATCTAGTTTTCTCATGGGCTGCTAAGTGTGAAGATACTTTTATCAAGTTAAAGAAGGCATTGACTAGTGCACTAGTTTTGGTATTACTTAACGGGATGAAACCATTTACAGTTTATACCAGTGCCTGCAGTATAGGTTAGGCGCGGTTTTGATGCAAGAAGAAGAGCAGTGATTTATGCGAGGAGGCAGCTGAAGAACCACGAGAGAAACTACCCTACCCATGATCTCGAGTTGATGGTCGTTACTTTTGTACTCAGTGAAAGGGAGTGAGGATTAAGGATCTTAAGGATAATTTAACACTAGAGGGGGGTGAATAGTGTTTAATGGATTCTAAGACTTATATGGACTAATTTAAAAATTATGATATAAACAAATGTAGAACTTAATCACAGAACAATCACAGAATCAAACATAGATGCAGAAAGTAAATAAAAAGTAGTAAAAGGAAAGAACACACCGGATTTTGTACTGGTTCGGAGTTACCCTACGTCTAGTCCTGCACCAAGGCAAACACCTCGTACAGATTTTTATTATACCAATGTCGAGATTACAATCCTCAATTTCTAAAGGCCTTGAGGTACCCTCCTGTCTTCGAGTCCGGGGCAAACTCTCTTGATTTCCGGGACACAAGATTACCCAATTGATTTCCAGGCACAACCACACCTTATATAGACACTCGATAAACGTTTGATTACAAATTGATCCTATAACTCTGAATAGCACTTTGATCTTCGAGAGAGGGCAGAGAATCAAACAAGAATGAGATTCTAATTTGATTCACTTGAGAATTCGGCTGAATTTCGACACGATCTAAAAAATATGAAAATTTTAGAATATGGTGTTGTGGAGAAGGAGTGAAGAAAATAAGAAAATAGTTAGTTAAAAAATTCTTTTGTGAAGGCTATTTATAGACCAGTAATGGTCATAACCATTCGTGAAGAGATTTAAACGAATAGACACTTCTTTTGAAAATTGAAACTTTTGAATTTAACGGCCACCATGTCGACATGGGGTATCTCATGATGTCGACATCCTTAGTTAGAAACAATGTAAAATTTATTTTGAAAATGGTATTGAAAGGAAAACAAGATGAAATTATTCTGGAGTAAAATAAACTAATTTTCCTATGTTTTAAAATAAAGAAGAGTAGAAAAATATATTTTTAGAATGTATATATAAATTTGATTTTAAATCTCAAGTATATATATATTATAAAAGAATATTTAAAAATCATAAGATAGTTTTAAAAACAAACGAAGTTTAAAACAAGAGTTTATTTAAAAAAAAAAACAAAGAATATTTTAAGGCTAAAACATCTTTTTGAAAATCATTTGAAAAGATAATTTTTAAGGCTAAAACATTTTGAAAAGCTGTTTTGAAAATCATTTTGAAAAACCATTTTGAAGTAGTTTTGCAAGCTTCTTCCTGCAGAATATTTCATCACATCAGGACTCGAGAACTTGTACAAAACCATGATGTTCGTGGGTTTGTAAGCCACTTGTCGTAGGTTTGTAAGCTACTTGTCGTGGGTTTGTAATCCACTAAGAAGGTAGAAATGGGTTCCATCCCAAATGAAATTTGGAATGAAGGTTTCCATGCTATTATGAAGTTTTTACAAAACTAGACACTTATCTTGAAATCTTGATCTTGATACTCATGAGTCTTCAAACTTGATTTCTTCATTCTTGATCTTTATACTGTACAGTCTTCAATAATCAGTACCTGCCTTTTATATATCCTGCATAATAACATTCATATATATCTAGACAATAGAGTTAGTATATAAGTTATAATAAAATAAGTTACAAAGGTTGTTGTCATCAAAACCACTATCTCCAGTTCCTAACAATCTCCCCCTTTGTGATGATGACAACCTTATAAAATATACTTACCACTTCGATCATACCATAACTCCCCCTTACTCCAAGCCTATTATTTTATATAACTTCTCCCCCTTTGTCATCAACAAAAATAACCTATAAACCTTGAACTTAATAAAAAATGAGATAAACAAACATATGACATAAGAGTAATAACTATGTATAAGTGAAATATAGCATCCTAAGTTAAATGGAATTCAAGATTTTATACACCAAAAATTGTTTTTAGAAGAACATTAATTAAGATAACACTTATATACAAATTAAGAAACCAATATACAATCAAGAAAGAGAAAAACGAAAAACGCTTAACGAGGACCCTTAACTATTGGTGATTTATGGACCGAACAATTTGGATAGCGGAGACAAAAGTTTCCACGTTGTTCGACCAAGTTCCCATTAGCGTCAAAAAGGACCTCTCCAACGAAAATCACGTCATCGTCTTCATCCATATGAACATCCGGATTCGGTAGAGGATGTTCTTCTTCTTGATCCTCTTGTGGTTCTTCTAGAGGCTCTTCTTCTTCAGAATCCATGGCTTGTGATGATTCTTCAATGACAATGGGATTGGCATGGTTATCATAAGGAAGTTTTGTGAATTCCTAAGGATTCTGCCTTGCCTATCTTGTTCTCTAGCCATTCGTAGTTGACTTACTTGAATTGCCATCATCATTTGATGCAAAATTTTCATCTTCTCTTGTAATTTGATGACTCGTACGTGTGTGGAACGTTGAAAAGGACAAGAATGAGGAGAAGTGGGTGACGAAGGATTATTATTAGAAGAGAAAGCCGTTAATTTACTATTTTAGAAGTTTATAACAGAGAATAGAACAGAGAAAAGGAGTAAAAGTCAAAATATATAAATATATAACCAAATAACTAATTTTAGAGGGAAAAATAAATTTGAAAATCTCGGCATGTATGTCGACATAGGGGGATGGGTCATGTCGACATGCCCAGTTCAATTTTTGAGAAATTTTTATTTATATTAATTATTACTTATACTTTTATTATTTATAATTTATATTTCAGTTAATGAACATATACCTAACTCTTTTCTGAATTTAGTAAAGTTTTGTTCATTTAATGGTTTGGTTAATATATCAGCAATTTGTTTTTCAGTATTAATATATTCAAGAGTTATGACTTCTTTACTTATATTATCTCTAAGAAAATGATGTCTAATATCAATATGTTTTGTTCTAGCATGATGAGTTGGATTTTTAGATAGGTTTATCGCACTAGTATTATCATAATAAATTGGTGATTTATTTATATTTAATCCAAAATCTTTTAAAGTTGTTGCATATATATAACTTGAGAACAAGCCAAAGCAGCAGATATATATTCTGCTTTAGTTATTGACAAGGATACATTGTTTTGCTTCTTACTAAACCAGGAAACCAGAGAATGTCCTAGAAAGTGACAAGTTCCACTTGTACTTTTTCGGTCTGATTTACAACCAGCGTAATCAGCATCACAATATGAAATTAAATCAAATACATCATTTTTAGGGTAAAATAAGCCATAATCTAAAGTATGTTTTACATATCTTAAAGTCCTTTTAATAGCTTTTAAGTGAGTTTCTTTAGGTTGAGATTGGTATCTTGCACAGAACAGACACTATGCATGATGTCAAGACGACTTGCTGTTATATAAAGCAACGAACCAATCATTCCCCTATATAATTTTTGATCAACATCTTTTGATTTATCTTCTTTACTTAAAGCTACATTAGTTGTCATTGGAGTTGATTTCCCACTAGAAGTTGTCAATCCAAATTTATTAATTAAATCCTTAGCATATTTTTCTCGACTAATGAAAATTCCTTTATCTAATTGTTTGATTTGAAGTCCTAAGAAGAAACTTAGTTCTCCCATATGACTCATTTCAAATTCTTTAGTCATTATATCTGAGAATTCTTTATTTATTATGTTATTAGTTGACCCAAATGTTATATCATCTACATATATTTGTACTAATTGAATATCATTTTTGTTTCTTTTAATGAAAAGAGTTGTATCTATTTTACCAATTTCAAAACCAGATTGTAGTAAATAAGATCTTAGTCTTTCATACAAGGCTCTAGAAGCTTGTTTCAGACCATATAAAGCTTTCTTTAATTTATATACATGATTTGGAAATTTATTATCTTCAAAAAGTGGAGGTTGTTCAACATAAACATCATCTTTTACAAAACCATTTAGAAAACCACTTTTAACATCCATTTGATATAACTTGAAATTATTGTAGTTTGCGAAAGCAAGTAGAATCCTGATAGCTTCTAGTCTTGCTACGGGTGCAAAGGTTTCATCATAATCAATTTCTTCTTCTTGACAATAACCTTGCGCGACTAAACGAGCTTTATTTCTCACGACCTCACCAAGTTCATTCATTTTATTTTTATAAACCCATTTTGTACCAATTATACTTTTATCCTCGGGTCTAGGAACAAGTTCCCAAACATCATTTCTGGTGAACTGGTTCAATTCTTCTTGCATAGCAAGAATCCATGAATCATCAGATGATGTTCCTTTGGATTTTTAGGTTCAATAGTTGATATAAAAGCTACATTACTCATACTATTTAGTTGATTTCTTGTTTTAACTATAGATTCAATATTTCCTAGTATATTTTCTACAGGATGATCTTTTAATAGCCTAATTCTTTTATTAGGTTGAATGATTTCACAATTAGTTTCATTAGGTTCATTATTTAAAGTTACAAAATCTTCTCCATCTTCTATTTGCACAGTATCTTTAAAATTTTCATCAAAAGATACATGCATTGTTTCTTCAATAGTGTTAGTTCTTAATTATAAACTCTAAATGCTTTACTTCTATTAGAATATTTGATAAAGATATCTTTGTCGGATTTAGGTTCAAATTTATCTAAATTATCTTTTGTATTAAGAATAAAACACTTACTACCAAAAACTTTAAAATAAGCTACTATGGGTTTCTTATTGTAAAGTAATTCATATGGTGTTTTATTAGTTAATGGTCTAATTAAAATCCTATTTAATATATAACAAGCTGTAGCGAATGCTTCAGCCCAAAAGTTTTTAGGTAAGTTACTATCATAAAGCATTGTTCTAGCACACTCTTGAATCGTTCTATTCTTACGTTCTACCACTCCATTTTGTTATGGAGTTCTTGGAAAAGAGAAATTATGAGTAATTCTTTTTTGATTACAGAAATTCTCAAAATTTTCATTTTCAAATTCTCCACCGTGATCACTACGAATAGTTTTTATTTTTATAGAAAGTTGATTTTGAATCCTTTAGCAAAATTCTTAAATAATTCAAAAGAATCACTTTTAAGTTTAAGAAAAATTGTCCAAGTATATCTAGAATAATCATCTACAATTACAAAAACATATTTATTGTGATTAATTGATTGAACTTGAGATGCACCAAATAAATCTAAATGAAGTAATTCTAGAGGTTTAGAAGTAGAAATCATATCTTTTAATTTAAACGAACTGTTCTTAAGTTTTCCTAATTGGCAAGCAACACATATACTATCTACTTTAAAGTTTAACTTGGGAAGACCTCTAACTAAGTCAAGTTTTGATAACCTAGATAACAGTTTGAAATTTAAACGGCCAAATCTTTGTTAGTCCCTGAGGAGTTGGTTTTGATGACAACAACCTTAGAATAGATTATAAAATATAAATACTAACATTACAAGTTTAGATATATATGTATATGCAGGATCTAATCATGCAGGTACCAAGAATGAAGACTGTACAGTATAGAGATTCAAGATATAGAGATAGAAGACTCATGAGTATCAAGAATTTCAAGAGTTCAAGTTTCCAAGATAAGTTATATAGTTAGGAATATTGTTAAAACTCATAGAAAGACACTGACATCTTAAAATCTATTTTATTTGTGGAATGGAATCCACTTTGTGCTCGTTAAAGGGATGGAACCCTAAGTAGGATGGAACCTACGAAAAATCTAGTGGAACATCTTTTTGTATCCACTTACTTTTATTTCAAAATGATTTTCAAAATATATGTAGCTTGTTTTTCAAAATGACTTTAAATATTCCTGTTTAAAAACAAAAATCATCTGTCCTGGTTTTTCAATATATTTTAGACTCAAAACATCTTTATCTTCAGAGTCAAAATTTCTCCTGATTTTAAACTATCTTTTCAAATAATATATTTAACTTTTAAATATTTATACTTAAATTTAAATATAAAATTATAGTTAAATTATGTATATATTGTTCTTTATATTTACTTATGAATTTTACCTAAAGTCAGTTATATTTATAAAGTTTTAAATAGTTTTTATATAAGATAAATATGATTTTTATAGAAATTCAAAACATCAATTTTGGCTGAGGGATGTCGACATGCCCATAGGCACTATGTCGACACGGTGACAGTTTTAATTCAAAATTCAAATTTCAAAAGAAGTGTCTATTCGCCATAACTTTTCATGAATGGTCATGGCTGTTGCTCTTCTATAAATAGGGGTCAGTTTCAACGAATTTTTACTCACTTTTCTCTGATTTAACTTCTCTTCTTCTTCTCCACTTTCATATTTACAAATTACACCATTACTCTGCCGAAATCAATATCGAATCTAACTAGATAATTTCTGGTTTTTATTCTCTCCACTATCTCTACAAGATCCAAGTGCTAATCTGAGTTATAGACTTTTTGTAATCAATCGAACGAGAGAAGGTGTGATTGTAGCCCTGGAAATCAATTGGGTGAACTTGTTGCCCCGGAAATCAAGTATCTCTGCCCAGAGGATTGTTATTCTGGAGGGTGTACCTCGTAGCCTAGAAACCGAGGGTTGTAATTGTTGAATTGAGTTTGAAAGAAAATCCGTACTTAGTTGTGTAGGACTGGATGTAGGGTAACTCCGAACCAGTATAAAATCCGGTGTGTTCTTTCCTTTACTGCTTTTACTTTATATTTGCATCTGTGTTTGATTCTGTGTTCATATCTGTGTCTGATTAGTGCATACATTGTTAACAAATTAAGATAAACTCAAAAAGATTAACAAATTTCTTAAAACACTATTCACCCCCCCTCTAGTGTTAATTCTAGCCTTAAGATCCTTAATCCGCATTCCTCACATTTGGTATCGGAGCCTTGTTTTCAAAAGTTTCATTATCTGAATTTTGAAAAATTTCAAAATGGCTACTAACACTAGTACTGCTATTTCCACCAACACTAGTTCATTTGTAGAAGGTCAGTCTACTACCAGACCACCACTTTTTAATGGCAGTAACTATGCGTATTGGGCATGTAGGATGAAATATATTTACAATCTGTAGGATTAGATACTTGGAATATCACACAAACTGAATATTCTGAACCCACAACTAATTTTGCACAGTGGACCACTGAGCAAAAGACTGTTGCACAAAATAATTCTAAAGCAATGAATATTCTGTTTTGTTCACTTGAAAGAAATGAATTTAATAGAGTGTCAGTTTGTAAGTCTGCATATGAAATTTGGAAAACTTTGCAAGTAACTCACGACGGAACAAGCAAAGTTAAACAGACCAAAATTTACATGCTCACAAATCAGTTTCGGTTATTTAAAATGAATACTAATGAGTCTATTTCAGATATGTATAGTCGATTTCAAGATATTGTGCATTCTTTAATATCTTTAGGAAAGGAATTTTCGGAAGAAGATCAAGTCAGAAAAATTTTAAATTCTCTCACTCCAGAATGGGATCAAAAGACACTTGCAATTGAAGAGGCAAATGACATCAGTACTTTAAAGATAGAAGAATTGATTGGAAATCTAATGTCGTTTGAAGTTCAAATGATCGGGAGAAGAGAAAGCAAAGCATATGAAAAGAAATCAATGGCATTCAATGCATTAATCGACGGATCAGACTCAAACAGTGATAATGATGAAGAGATAGCATTTATGACCAGGAATTTTCGAAAATTCCTGAAGTACAGAAAATTGAATAGTTCCAAGAGAAACAACTTTAAGAATTCCGGTAATCAGACTACAGTACCAAACTTTATCAAATGCTTCAATTGTGACGAACCAGGTCATATCAAAAGAGACTGTCCGCATCCAGATAAGCAAAACTCTCCTACAAACAATGATTCTTCAAAGAAACAAAAACGTGCATTCACTGCTACTCTAGATGATTCTGACTCATCCTCCAGCGACGATGAACAGAAGAAATATAATTCAAATCTGTGTTTCACAGCAATTCTCGATTTAGTCAATACCAAAGACACGGACTCTGAAAAAGGTACACGTTTACAATACATTGGCTGAAATTGCATGCTTGAATTGATTGATTGGTTGTTCTTGAATTGATTGATTGATTGATTTTGAATTGATATGTTGTTTGAATTTTAAAATTTATTTTCTATTTTTTTACTATTATTTTATTATTATTTTTATTATTTTTGACACATTCTGAAATATATTATACATACAATAATATTTCAGAAATATAGACATTAATAATAATATTTATATATGTGTATATTAGATAACTTAGGAAAAATCATATCATGAAAATTCAAAGCCACATGTCGACATGGCCGCTACCATGATGTCGACATGCCTACCTGAATTTGAATTTCAAATTTTGAATTCAAATGTTTGAATTTCCCTCCACCTTTTCACTTCATTTATTTCTCTGAAAAGATACCTTTTGACTAGAGAATATGTCCTTTGAAAGTCTATTTATTCACTATCTTTTATCATATCTTTTCACTTTCATTTTCAAATTCAAACTCTCTCTTCATATCTTCAAGCTCTCTACTTCCTACTCTAATGGCTTCTTCAAGCAACCCCTCAACCATGAGAATTTCCAGAAAAATCAAAGAGCAATTATTCAATGATCCGGAGGCAATTAAAGCATACATCAATTATGCTAATTATGCCAAAGTCCATCCTGGAAAATTTGCTATTTTTCAAGATTTTTCTTCTTATGAAATTGATCCTCTTTTTGCAAACAATGGTGTTTTAAATCTTATTAACTCTTCTCAAAATGATTTTGTTTGCTATCCTAATCTTGTCAAAATCTTCTATGCTAATTTAAACCGTGGTTTTTATATTGGAAATAAGAATAAAATTTGGAGTAGTGTCAAAGGCACTCAAATTGTTTTGAATTGTGATCTTTTGGGTACCATTCTAAATTGCAAAAGCACGGGAATGGATCTTTCTAGTTTTCAAATCAATGAACATGATCGTGAGACATTTCATCATATTTTTGAAGGAGATGAAAACTTTGAATTTAAAAACCAAAACTTTTGTCCTAAAGCAAGAATTGTCAATCTTCTCTTACAACATACTTTGACCCCAAGATCGAGAAATTTTAACAATCCTACTTCAAAAGTGTGCAAAGCACTTGTTGCTATTTTCGGAAATTATGATATCAATTGGATGCAAGTTATTTTGGATGAACTTCGTCCTAAAAATTTTGAAATGGGAGAAAACACTTTATATCATGGAATTTACCTTACTCGGATTTTCAACTATTTTGGAGTAAATTTCAAAGGAGAAGAATTTATTTCAAGAAAAGTTTTTAATATCTCAAACATTTCTCTCATGAAAATCCCATATGTTTTTCAACCTTATGAAACCCTTAACGAAAAGGAAGAGCGTTTGGCTCATGAGGAAATGGAAGAAGAGGAAGAGGAAGAAAGAGAAAAAGGGGATGAAATGGAAATTGAAGAAGAAGAAGAAGTTGAAACATCTTTGGAAAGCATCGAATATCCTTCCAATCCTTCCAACAAAACCCTTCTAAAAAACCAAAAGATAATTGTGGAGAATCAACGGATTTTAAAACAATCCGTTAGTAAGAAGTTGGATAACATTTCTTCGAAGATGAACAAGTTCTTTTCAAAAGTTAGCAAGAAACTTGGACTATCTTCATCATCTTCATCTTCTAACTAGTTTTATCTTTTAGTATCTTATTGTATTTGTCTTAGTTTGTTTTTCTTTCGAATGTTCGTGTAGTTCATTATGCTTAATCTTTGTATTATCGTAATGAAATTGAATTTCCTTTCTGTTATCTAGCTTATCTTATCTCCTGAATAAATGTTAGTATATTATATAAATTTATATATATACACAATTATTCACAAAATCAAAGTTGTCATAAATTTTCACTAACCCATGTCGACATCCCCTAGAAGACCATGTCGACATGTACTGGTCAGAAGTGATTATTTATTTTGAATTTGAATATTGAATAACTACCAAATGTCTATTCATTTCAAACGAATTTCTACACCTATATATACCTTTTTCATCCAGAAATCTTCACTGAAATTTATTTCTCATTATCTATATCCTTCATTTCTTTCTCTAAGTCAATTATGGGAAATCCTATTCACAATCTATCTGAAAATCTTGAAGAAACACTCAATTCATTCAAGAACATTCTCTCTTTTATTCTACGAAACCAGCGTCACTTAGAGTTAAGTCAAATGCAGATGATCAAGGAGCAAGAAAGGCATTTCGATGCAATACGATGGATGATCTCCTCTCTACACAAGGATGATAATGAAGCACATCCTCCTGTCTCTCTCATTAATGACAATGAGAATTAGGATGCAATTAAAGCAGACCCTATATTTGGAGAAGATGGATGGGTAGATGTTCCTCGAAACGTTTAATTTTCTTTTTTTGTTTGATTTGTTTGAATTAATTTGTTTGATTTAATTTGGTTTGAATTGATACTTTGTATGGATTGATTTTATTTGGTTTGAAGTTTGGTGTGTAAAACATATATATACACTGAAATGAATATAGTCTTTAATTAAGTTATTATGCTTATAAGTATCATTATTTCTTAATCTATATATAATATATTCCGTTGTATAGTTTATCAATGTAGGTACTGAAGTCCAAGAATAAGGGGGAGTAAGTTTTTTGTTGATGACAAAGGGGGAGAAATATAAAATAGGGTAGTTAGGCATGGATTAAGGGGGAGTTGTTAGTTTTAGGGGGAGTTATTAGGATAGAAGGAATATTTTATAAACAAAGGTTGTCATCATCAAAAAGGGGGAGATTGTTAGACCCTGAGGAGTTGGTTTTGACGACAACAACCTTAGAATAGATTATAAAATATAAATACTAACATTACAAGTTTAGATATATATGTATATGCCGGATCTAATCATGCAGGTACCAAGAATGAAGACTGTACAGTATAGAGATTCAAGATATAGAGATAGAAGACTCATGAGTATCAAGAATTTCAAGAGTTCAAGTTTCCAAGATAAGTTATATAGTTAGGAATATTGTTAAAACTCATAGAAAGGCACTGACATCTTAAAATCTATTTTATTCGTGGAATGGAATCCACTTCGTGCTCGTTAAAGGGATGGAACCCTAAGTAGGATGGAACCTACGAAAAATCTAGTGGAACATCTTTTTGTATCCACTTACTTTTATTTCAAAATGATTTTCAAAATATATATAGCTTGTTTTTCAAAATGACTTTAAATATTCCTGTTTAAAAACCAAAATCATTTATCCATGTTTTTCAATATATTTTAGCCTCAAAACATCTTTATCTTCAGAGTCAAAATTTCTCCTGATTTTAAACTATCTTTTCAAATAATATATTTAACTTTTAAATATTTATAATTAAATTTAAATATAAAATTATAGTTAAATTATGTATATATTGTTCTTTATATTTACTTATGAATTTTAACTAAAGTCAAGTATATTTATAAAGTTTTAAATAGTTTTTATATAAGATAAATATTATTTTTATAGAAATTCAAAACATCAATTTTGGCTGAGGGATGTCGACATGCCCATAGGCACTATGTCGATATGGTGACAGTTTTAATTCAAAATTCAAATTTCAAAAGAAGTGTCTATTCTCCATAAATTTTCATGAATGGTCATGGCTGTTGCTCTTCTATAAATAGGGGTCAGTTTCAACGAATTTTTACTCACTTTTCTCTGATTTAACTTCTCTTCTTCTTCTCCACTTTCTTATTTACAAAATACACCATTACTCTGCCGAAATCAATATCGAATCTAACTAGATAATTTCTGGTTTTGATTCTCTCCACTATCTCTACAAGATCCAAGTGCTAATCTGAGTTATAGACTTTTTGTAATCAATCGAGCGAGAGAAGGTGTGATTGTAGCCCTGGAAATCAATTGGGTGAACTTTTTGCCCCGAAAATCAAGTATCTCTATCCAGAGGATTGTTATTCTGGAGGGTGTACCTCGTAGCCTTGAAATCGAGGGTTGTAATTGTTGAATTGAGTTTGAAAGAAAATCCTACTTAGTTGTGCGGGACTGGATGTAGGGTAACTCCGAACTAGTATAAAATCCGGTGTGTTCTTTCCTTTACTAATTTTACTTTATATTTGCATCTGTGTTTGATTCTGTGTTCATATCTGTGTCTGATTAGTGCATACATTGTTAACAAATTAAGATAAACTCAAAAAGATTAACAAATTTTTTAAAACACTATTCACCCCCCCTCTAGTGTTAATTCTAGCCTTAAGATCCTTAATCCGCATTCCTCACAATCTTTTATGCAAAATCCAAGGGTCACTTGTATTAGCCAAAAGACATAAGTTATCATTTGAAACTTTCATACTAAGGCTGTGAAGTTAATGCCCCGCTATTACCCCGCTATAACCATGCTATATCTTGTAGCGGATTTCTACCGCTACGATTTTTCAATATAGCCCCCAAATATAGCCTTTCCGCTTTAAGCCCCGCTATTTCCGCTATATCCAATTATTCCCGCTATATTTTGTTATTTCCGCTATATCTTCTTTAAAACAAATGAATTAAAAATGAAATTTATACATTATAAAAATTATGAAATCAATTTATTTGATTGAATATTTAATATGTTTTCAGAAATGAAAATACTCTAGTATTCTACTAAATTCAATTATGTTATATAATAGTTTTACTTCTATTTACAGTATATTCACACATATTTTTATTTAAAATTATTTATGTATTAATTATAATTCAATTTAATGTTAATTTTCATTTAACTACCATTTATGTATTTGTAAAAACATTAAGTACGAGTTTTATATGCTATTTTAGAGTCATCCGCTATATCCTGCTATATCCTCGCTGTATCCCCGCTATGACTTTTTGCACCTCCACCGCATTGAATCTGCCGAGCGCTTTAACTGCACGGTACTAAGGATGTAAATGTTTTTCTTCCTAATTCCTTCATAGATAATATTTGACTTATTATTTTCGATTTGACACTTATCTTTTCCAAATTTAATTTTAATCCTTTATCACATAGTTGACTTATACAAAGCAAATTATGTTTTAAATTCCTAACTAGCAAAACATCAGAAATAAGAGGAGTTTTAGAATTACCGACATTGTCGATGCCAATCACATATCCTTTTGAGTTATCTCCAAAGTTGACCAATCCACCATCTTGATATATAATGTCATTGAGTATCTCGAGATTTCCAGTCATATGCCTTGAACAGCCACTATCAAGTATCCATTTATCTTTCTCAATTTGCACAGTTTGTCCATTAGTTGTTGATTCTTCAAAAGCCATGTAACATGTTTGTTCCTACATAACAAACCAATTTGGTAGATAACTTGATTTTTCAAAAAACTATATGCAGACTTATTATACTTTGATGAAATGTATAAATTCAAACTAGTATTAACAAAATTTCCAAAAAATGCCATTTTTAACTTTTCAAGTTTTAGATTATGAAAACTATATAAACCTATGCTCTGATACCAATTGAAAAGGAGTGCGGATTAAGGATCTTAAGGCTAATTTAACACTAGATGGGGGGTGAATTGTGTTTAATGGATTCTAAGACTTATATGGACTAATTTAAAAATCATGATATAAAAAAATGCAGAACTTAATCACAGAACAATCACAGAATCAAACACAGATGCAGAAAGTAAATAAAAAGCAGTAAAAGGAAAGAACACACCGGATTTTATACTGGTTCGGAGTTACCTTACATACTGTGACGACCCTGAATTTTGGACAATTGAAATTGAAATATTTAATTGATTTTAAATATTCGAAAGTTAATTTAACTTGAATTTCAAATGTCACTATGAATTTGGCGATTAAATTATTAAATTTAATTATTGAAATTTGGGTAAAATATTGAATCTTCAGTTTTAAGCCAGTTAAAAATATTTCAAAGTCTTGGAAAATCTATATTGATGATAACGGAGATAGTAGAATTTTTAAAATTTAATTTGAAAGCGATTTGTTCAGTTTTGAATTTATGTAGTTTAAATCGATATTTAAAAAATAGCCTTCCGAGGCACAGTCTCGGAATTCGATGAAACCAGTTCCATTGGATCCGCAATATTGTACTATTATCGGATTTCAATTTTCGTAGTGTTTAGAGTGATCGTTAGGCCATACGAATAGTAAACGCGTTGTAAATTTTATCGAAATTTAATTTAATAACTAGTACAAAAGCTGTCTTCTCCATACGATCGAATTTGGACTCGAAAACTTTTCCAGTGCGTTCGGAACAGGCGTATAACATTATAAATGATTGGCTGCACACCTCGATTGGATGTCGAGATTTTGAGTTGCATTTATCAAGACGATTTGAATTTGAATTTAAAATTGAATATATATATATATTCACATTCAATGGGAAAAATTTAACACGTCTTCTTTCTTCAACACTTGGCACATTTCTTTTGACACGCGTTGAAAGAAGAAAATAATAATTGACAGCCGAGAAACAAAATGACAACAAAACGAAGAAATCAAATTCTCAAAAAATTAATGTCGAGCCTCTTTTCAATACTCGAAACCCGTTATCTCCATTCCTCTTTCCCTCAGAGATGTATTCGTAATCGATTCAAAATAAAAATAATAACAGAAGCTTCAAAAGAAAAAATTTCGAACATTGCCGCTCGTTCTCTTAAATTGAAATCAAATTTTCTTTCCCATTCCGTTCAAAACCAAGTCGCAAGGCTAGAGTTCGTCGCGATATTGGGTAGGCGATTCGAGGCTGGAGTGTAAGATGGAGGTCAGTGCTGTGGGTCGCGGTGTGATGGCGTGCTCGCGAATGGGGCTGGCATGGTGATGGAGACGTAGCATGCTCGATTTGGAAGCGGTGATGCTCGCGAGTCGACTGAGTGGTGGTGTTCAAGCTCGAGTTGCGTTGGGCATTGCGCGATGGCGGTGGCTGCTAGCAAATCGATGGTCGAGCCTGGGTTGCTCGATTACAGTAAGGTATTTGTGCAATTTTTAAAAAAAATTCGATTTAATATGTATATATGTAGAAAAAAAAAATTAATAAATTACTGTTATATTTAAAGTGGTATATGTATATAGATAAGCTTTGAAAGATAGGAATTTTTAAAATGGTAATATAGATATATATTCACATACATATTTAAATTTAAACAGTAAATGTATATATATCCTCATGCATGTTCTCATTTTAAAAAGAATTGGTTTAAAATTTAAATATTTGATTAAAATCAATCATTCGATAAAATTAAATCCTTGGTTAATTAAATTTATTAAATGGAAATTAATTATTCGATTGATTCGAATATTAATAAAATCATCTAAATGTTATACAAGGTCCAAAATCTGGAAGGATCAAGCCGGATTTGAAATGGGTTGCATGCATAATGAAAGGTGAGATCTTCTCACTCACTTGATTTGCTTAGTGAATTTAAATGAATTAATTTAAATTATTGAATGTGCTTGGATGAATTTGATGATTTGTTTGTTCGGTGATACTATATATAGTATATATATATATGGAGTGATTGATTTCCCGCATTATGTAGCGGATGAGACCCTATGCGCCGCATAATAGCGGATGATATTATATAATCCCATATACCGCGATATTCCACCTTAAAGTGGAATAGGTATTTAATTGTTATGTTAACATCTGTGGATGTAGGGAAACAGGTTGGAGGGATCCAACTGGATTCCTCAAAATTGTTGAATTTATTTGTATATGTTGTTATGTGATAATCTTTGAATGATTATATTGGTGTGAATGATTATATTGATAAATGGAATTTATTTAAAGGCTATAATTTAGTCGAATATATTTTTGGCATCGTAGGATACCAGAAATAAATATAATTGGATTTTTGAAAATCAAAGTAAAGATTTATTTTAAAAGGTAACAAATTTTTGGAAATCAATTTGGAAATCAAATTGGAATTTGATTTGGTATTTGAAATAAATTGGAAATGTAAATTCACAATGGGAATTTATAAAGGAGAGAGAAATTTGTTTAAAAAAAAGAAATGTTGGTTTATTAAAATAAAATGCGGAAAGAAATTACGGATTTGGAATGAAAATTGAAATAAGTCAAGAAGGATTTAGTAATTGATTTAAATGGACCATTTTGAAATGGAAAGAGAATTCTTCCCTGGAAAGCTGAGTATGTTTTTAAAGTAGCTTTTAAATATAAATTAAAAGTTCTAGAGTTGGTTTTAAAAGGATACTTTGGAGAAATTATTTTCTTAAGTTGTTTTTAAATCTTTAAAGTAAAGATTTATATGGTTAATTATAGAAGTGATTATTTTAAAGATCAAATGGAGATTTGATTTAGAAAATGGATATTTTAATAATTATACTCTATCTAATAATTTTAGTTTTAAAATGAGTTTGGGCATGAAATTTATATGAGATATTAGTATAATATTTTTATAACTAATGTTGTAAATAAAGTGTTTAAAAATAGTTTTATTTTAATGTATCCAAGTACATATATTTTTGGATAAGTGATTTAAATCATTTTGTAGTATTCGGACTCGGCAAATTTTCAGTGGAAGTAAATAAATAACATTTGGAAATTTATTCCGTGAGTGAAAAATGATTTGAAATTGGTTTTCAAAGTGTTGAAGTGTTAAAATATATCTTGCGAAGATATTTTGAATATAAATAATTGGGTAAAAATTATTTAAATTTGATGATTGTTGTGAATGTTGTTTGATGGTTAAATAACCGACTATCAATATTGGCCTTTGAAATGGCACTTGAATTTTTTCAAAACAAGCGCTCATTATTCGGCTAAGCCGGGAGAGGACTTTATGTCATAAAACCCATTCCGAATAATGATACGACAAAATAGAATTGCATTTGAAGATGGTGTTGAAGACTAGGTATTTTCGAAAACGAAAGGATTACCTGTCGAATCTCTTTGCACAGATTTGCTCCGGTATAGAGATTTTTATCACCCTTTGTGATGGGGAGTCCGGACGTGATTAGGGATTATCCGGATTTGCAAGGACTTCTTTGAAGTGCCTTCGGTTCTGTTTGGACCCGGAACAGGCTTGTATGGATGTATGTCTGACATTACACTTTGAGATGTAAAGCTGGTTTCTATCAAATATATTTCTATTGGTGGCAGATAATTTATTCTCTTAGCTTAACACCCTTCTCTGAGACGTACGAGCTCAGAGGTTATGTAGTTGATTTTTACTAGTGATATATTCCCAATTTGGTAATGTGGCATGTTAAGTGTTGCTGATCATTTGTTGATCGAAGCATGGCTTTTGTGAAAAGCGTAGCTTTGTGGATGAGACTTCGTCGGACCTCACAACCCGAAATGGTCGAAACAGGAAGGATGCGGCAAGGTTGTTTGGGGGTAGCGCCCTCAGGGTATGTCTATATTCCTTCTGGGAAAAGGTGGTATCATGGTATGGAGCCCAGATACTTAACTTATGTGGTTGCTGCAAATTTATTACTTTGTGGTTGTTGGTGTTGAGGATCCTCGGATAAAGGTCGGTAACGACCGGGAATGGCATAGCTCGTGAGTGGAGTTATCTAGTTACAGCTTCATTGCACCAGAAGCGTGAGATAACTCGGCCTTGTGTTGGTAGAGATCCGGTTAGATTCTCGAGGCGTCCCTTCAGAGGCGTACCCATGTGATGTAGGAAGTTCCTTAGCTTGACCATTTGTTGGAAATCCAAAGAAACAATACGAGCCCTATACGGTTTAGTTGTATAACCTGCCATTACTTATGGTAGTTTCATTTCCCAAAATCATAGCGGATTTATTTTTATTCCTTTGTACAAATAACTGTTTTAAGATCTCACACCAGTCCCATGACTGACTTGGAGTTTATTGTTCCCTTTCTAAACTCTGGGTGCCCATAATTTTCCATACGGGCAGTCTAGAGTCAGGTTATCAAAAGAATTCTGAATGAATTGCTGTGGAGCTCAAGAGGCGAGCTGGATGGCGAGACGTATCACTTATATTATGTATTATCCGTTGTGTATTCTGTTATGAGGGCAGATTATTATAACTGCCAGTTTGTGTGTTGTTTTTGTAAACTCTGATGATGTATTGTATGAACTGATATAGTTCTTTTGTTTAAAGATTATTCATTTTTCTATTATATATTATTCCGCTATGAATGTGAGATTCTGTTATTGTTTCTGTTTCTTCTTCTTTCTTCTTCTACCTCTTTCTTCTTTAACCCTAATGATTCGGTTTTCCGACGTTCGATGGTTCGGCATTTGATACAGTGGATGTATTGATGTCGACTTTCGGCCGTTGAGAAATCGGGTCGTTACAAAGTGGTATCAGAGCAATTGGTTAAGTGACAACCTTGGCTCTGGTGGGGATTACTTATTAGAGATAGAGTCAGTAGTACTCTAGAATGAGTGTGAGTGTAATAATAGATATGAGCGCGTATTTATTAGTGAATATATATATTTAAAAAAAATTGTTTTGTATTGTGTTGACTTATCGGTTGATTGTTTATAGATTCTGGTCGGTTCAGTTTGGCCAACTGTATCGATAGGGGTTTCTAAACTCTTAAACAAGATAAACCGACACAGTATTGTTTTAAAATGGGGTAAATGAAATAATTTTACCCAAACTATTTTTGTATATAAAAGAAATAATTTTCCATAAATTATTATAGTATATGGTTGCTTGGTTGTTAGGAAATGATAATATTGAATTATTATCAGTGTTGTATGAATAAGAAATTAAGGTAATAACCAAGGGATTTTGGATATAATTGATTTCAAAGATGATTTTGAAATGTTGAGTGATTGTTTAAAAGACTCTGGAATCTTATTTAAAATTTTACGGAATCCAAATAAGTTTGATAACTTATAAAAATTTTAAATTTGTTGGAATAAGATTCAACTTGAAAAGGGATAAACAAAAGTAAGTGTGAAACCCAAATAAGTGGGAAGGTAAGCTGATTAATTGAGGTGAATCAAAAGAAATTAGCGAATGAAATTAAATTTGGGAAACTTATAGAAGTTTAAAATTTAAATTGAATTGGAGTTAAGTAAAAGTGAATTTAAAGAAAGGTCTAAGGAGACTAAGTGAAATGATTACTCAAATAAAATTTAAGGTGGAAATAAATTTCTGAATGAATAAATGAATTTACAATTGCAAGTAAATGAAATTGAAACTGAATGTTGAAAATCATTTTGAATTTGTAAGTAAATGAAATTGAAGCTGAATATTAGAAATTGAATTTGATCTGTGATAAATAAAGTGAAGTGGAATATTTGTCAAGTTAGATCAAATGAAGCAAAGTATTGAAATAAAAAAATTAGTAAATGAAACTAATTTAAACAATGAGATGAATCAGTTGTGAATGAAAGATAATTGATAAAATTCAATATTCAGAGTTTGAAGATAAACTGAATTCAATTAGAATTGAAATTGTAAATTGAATTCAAATGGAACTGAAAATGCAAAGTTGAATGGAAATGAATATATAACTTCAGTAGTGAAGTGAAAATAAATACAAGAAGTGTATAAAAATACTTATATTAAACTTAAGAAATGGATAATGGAATTCTTAAGTAAAATTTTGAATTGAGGAAATATTTTAAGTTTAATAAGTAAATAAAAATTAAACTAGAAGTAGTGAAATGGTGATTGTGAATAAGTGGATAGAAATCAAAATAAATGTGAATAAAAGAAAAGAAAATTGATAAAGCTAATAATCAATTGGAATAAATACGTGGGATGTACGTATATTATTTTATTCGCATAGCGATTTGATCCATAATTCGAGCACAGAATTTCGAGATAATTATATCGATCTGAGTTGGGATTTTTCACTCGATTTTCGACGACGAACCCTGGATGTGGATTTTTGGTTGATTCTGGAAATTCTCTATCATAGTTACGACTATGCAAGGAGAATGACGGTTTCTGATCATGAAACTAGATCTGAGTCCGCACTAGAAAGTCGAATGGACGATACTAGTTCGGAAGTGAAATTGTGTGATCGAGTGAGCAATCGAATTTGGTATTGCGTACAAATGGTATGTGGACATCGTACGGATTTGAATGAAATAGTGAATTGAATGAAATGATTTCAAAATTTGTAATTGGACATTATGGCTAAGTAGAATATACAGGTGTTATAAAGGAAAATGGAATTGGGATTTTTGATTTCGAAGATAAAATTTAATTGCTTGACAAAAGGTATGTATTTAAATTTCTATATGAAATTTGATACTTTTCTGATCTAGCCACTTGGCGTTTTGTTTTCTTTTGAAATCTGGGGGCCCGTAGTGGCATTTTGTAGTCGTACCGAGCTAGCCGCGCAAAGGAGACGTTGGCGAAATTTTTCGAAAATTTAGAGAGATAGAAAAATTTTGAGAAAATTTTGAATTTAAATTTGAATTGATAAGAAAACAATATTGTTAGAACTTATGGTTGAGGTTGGGAAGTTAGAAAGAATGATAGGGTCTTTAATAAAAAGATTTGTTTTTACAAATTGATAAAACTGTTTGGTTTTGGGAAAATAATTATCAGGTTATGAATCATTCTTCTTAACTTGTATTCTTAACTTGTAATTTCGGGACGAAATTCTTTTAAGGGGGGAAGTCTGTGACGACCCTGAATTTTGGATAATTGAAATTGAAATATTTAATTGATTTTAATATTTGGAAGTTAATTTAACTTGAATTTCAAATATCACTAGGAATTTGGCAATTAAATTATTAAATTTAATTATTGAAATTTGGGTAAAATATTGAATCTTCAGTTTTAAGCCAGTTAAAAATATTTCAAAGTCTTGGAAAATCTATATTGATGATACCGAAGATAGTAGAATTTTTAAAATTTAATTGAAAGCGATTTGTTCAGTTTTGAATTTATATAGTTTAAATCGATATTTAAAAAATAGCCTTCCGAGGCACAGTCTCGGAATTCGACGAAACTAGTTCCATTGGATCCGTAATATTGTACTATTATCGGATTTCAATTTTCGTAGTGTTTGGAGTGATCCTTAGGCTGTACGATAAGTAAACGCATTGTAAATTTTATCGAAATTTAATTTAATAACTAGTTCAAAAATTTGTCTTTTCCATACGATCGAATTTGTACTCGAAACCTTTTCCAGTGCGTTCGGAACAGGCGTATAACATTATAAATGCCTGGCGGCACGCCTCGATTGGATGTCGAGATTTTGAGTTGCATTTATCAAGACGATTTGAATTTGAATTTGAATTTAAAATTGAATATATATATTCACATTCAATGGGAAAAAATTAACACATCTTCTTTCTTCAACACTTGGTACAATTCTTTTGACACGCATTGAAAGAAGAAAATAATAATCGACAGCCGAGATACAAAATGAAAACAAAACGAAGAAATCAAATTCTCAGAAAATTAATGTCGAGCCTCTTTTCAAAACTCGAAACCCGTTATCTCCGTTCCTCTTTCCCTCAGAGATGTATTCGTAATCGATTCAAAATAAAAATAATAACAGAAGCTTCAAAAGAAAATTTTTCGAACATGGCCACTCGTTCTCTTAAATTGAAATCAAATTTTTTTCCCATTCCGTTCAAAACCAAGTCGCAAGGCTAGGGTTCGTCGCGATATTGGGTAGGCGATTCGAGGCTGGAGTGCGAGATGGAGGTCAGTGCTGTGGGTCGCGGTGTGATGGCGTGCTCGCGAATGGGGCTGGCATGGTGATGGAGACGTAGCGTGCTCGATTTGGAAGCGGTGATGCTCGCGAGTCGACTGAGTGGTGGTGTTCAAGCTCGAGTTGCGTTGGGGATTGCGCGATGGCGGTGGCTGCTAGCATATCGATGGTCGAGCCTGGGTTGCTCGATTACAGTAAGGTATTTGCGCTATTTTAAAAAAAAATCGATTTAATATGTATATATGTAGAAAAAAAATATTAATAAATTACTGTTATATTTAAAGTGGTATATGTATATAGATAAGCTTTGAAAGATAGGAATTTTTAAAATGGTAATATAGATATATATTCACATACATATTTAAATTTAAACAGTAAATGTATATATATCCTCATGCATGTTCTCATTTTAAAAAGAATTGGTTTAAAATTTAAATATTTGATTAAAATCAATCATTCGATAAAATTAAATCCTTGGTTAATTAAATTTATTAAATGGAAATTAATTATTCGATTGATTTGAATATTAATAAAATCATCTAAATGTTATAAAAGGTCCAAAATCTGAAAGAATCAAGCCGGATTTGAAATGGGTAGCATCCATAATGAAAGGTGAGATCTTCTCACTCACTTGATTTGCTTAGTGAATTTAAATGAATTAATTTAAATTATTGAATATGCTTGGATGAATTTGATGATTTGTTTGTTGGGTGATATTATATATAGTATATATATATATGGAGTGATTGATTTCCCGCATCATATAGCGGATGAGGCCCTATGCGCCGCATAATAGCGGATGATTATATAATCCCATATACCGCGATATTCCACCTTGAAGTGGAATTTGTTTTTAATTGTTATGTTAACATCTGTGGATGCAGGGAAACAGGTTGGAGGGATCCAACTGGATTCCTCAAAATTGTTGAATTTATTTGTATATGTTGTGATGTGATAATCTATGAATGATTATATTGGTGTGAATGATTATATTGATAAATGGAATTTATTTGAAGGCTATAATTTAGCCGAATATATTTTTGGTATCGTAGGATACCAGAAATAAATATAATTGGATTTTTGAAAATCAAAGTAAAGATTTATTTTAAAAGGTAACAAATTTTTGGAAATCAATTTGGAAATCAAATTGGAATTTGATTTGGTGTTTGAAATAAATTTGGAAATGTAAATTCACAATGGGAATTTATAAAGGAAAGAGAAATTTGTTTTAAAAAAAATAAATGTTGGTTTATTAAAAAAAATGTGGAAAGAAATTACGGATTTGGAATGAAAATTGAAATAAGTCAAGAAGGATTTAGTAATTGATTTAAATGGACCATTTTGAAATGGAAAGAGAATTCTTCCTTGGAAAGCCGAGTTTGTTTTCAAAGTAGCTTTTAAGTATAAATTAAAAGTTCTAGAGTTGGTTTTAAAAGGATACTTTGGAGAAATTATTTTCTTAAGTTGTTTTAAATCTTTAAAGTAAATATTTATTTTGTTAATTATAGAAGCGATTATTTTAAAGATCAAATGGAGATTTGATTTAGAAAATGGATATTTAAATAATTATACTCTACCTAATAATTTCATTTTTAAAATGAGTTTGGGCTTGAAATTTATATGAGATATTAGTATAATATTTTTATAACTAATGTTTTAAATAAAGTGTTTAAAAATAGTTTTATTTTAATGTATCCAAGTACATATATTTTTGGATAAGTGATTTAAATCATTTTGAAGTATTCGGACTCGACAAATTTTCAGTGGAAGTAAATAAATAACATTTGGAAATTTATTCTGCGAGTTAAAAATGATTTGAAATTGGTTTTCAAAGTGTTGAAGTGTTAAAATATATCTTGAGAAGATATTTTGAATATAAATTATTAGGTAAAAATTATTTAAATTTGATGATTGTTGTGAATGTTATTTGATAGTTAAATAACCGACTATCAATATTGGCCTTTGAAACGGCACTTGAATTTTTTTTCAAAACAAGCACTCATTATTCGGTTAAGCCGGGAGAGGACTTTATGTCATAAAACCCATTCCGAATAATGATACGACGAAATAGAATTGCATTTGAAGATGGTGTTGAAGACTAGGTATTTTCGAAAACGGAAGGATTACCTGTCGAATGTCTCTGCACCAATTTGCTCCGGTATAGAGATTTTTATCACCCTTTGTGATGGGGAGTCCGAACGTAATTAGGGATTATTCGGATTTGCAAGGACTTCTTTGAAGTGCCTTCGGTTCTGTTCGGACCCGGAACAGACTTGTATGGATGTATGTCTGACATTACACTTTGAGATGTAAAGCTGGTTTCTATCAAATATATTTCTGTTGGTGGCGGAGAATTTATTCTCTTAGCTTAACACCCTTCTCTGAGACGTACGAGCTCAGAGGTTATGCAGTTGATTTTTACTATTGATATATTCCCAATTTGGTAATGTGGCATGTTAAGTGTTGCTGATCATTTGTTGATCGAAGCATGGCTTTTGTGAAAAGCGTATCTTTGTGGATGAGACTTCGTCGGACCTCACAACCCGAAATGGTCGAAACAGGAAGGAAGCGGCAAGGTTTTTTGGGGGTAGCGCCCTCAGGGTATGTCTATATTCCTTCTGGAAAAAGGTAGTATCATGGTATGGAGCCCAGATACTTAACTTATGTGGTTGCTGCAAATTTATTACTTTGTGGTTGTTTGTGTTGAGGATCCTCGGATAAAGGTCGGTAACGACCAAGAATGGCATAGCTCGTGTGTGGAGTTATCTAGTTACAACTTCGTTGCACCAGAAGCGTGAGACAACTAGGCCTTGTGTAGTTAGAGATCTAGTTAGGTTCTCGGGGCGTCCCTTCAGAGGCGTACCCATGTGATGTAGGAAGTTCCTTAGCCTGACCATTTGTTGGAAATCCAAAGAAACCATACGACCCCTGTACGGTTTAGTTGTATAACCTGCCATTTACTTATGGTAGTTTTATTTCCCAAAAGCATAGCGGATTTGTTTTTATTCCTTTGTGCAAATAACTGTTTTAAGATCTCACACCAGTCCCATGACTGACTCGGAGTTTATTGTTCCCTTTCTAAACTCTGGGTGCCCATATTTTCCATACGGGCAGTCTAGAGTCAGGTT
The DNA here is from genome assembly GCA_030737815.1 of Allium fistulosum. Classification (NCBI taxonomy): domain Eukaryota; kingdom Viridiplantae; phylum Streptophyta; class Magnoliopsida; order Asparagales; family Amaryllidaceae; genus Allium; species Allium fistulosum. The sequence continues at coordinate 1,184,953,915 of CM060903.1, forward strand.
ATCAGCAGAATTCTGAATAAATTGCTGTGGAGCTCAAAAGGTGAGTTGGATGGCGAGACGTATCACTCATATTATGTATTATCCGATGTGTATTCTATTATGAGGGCAGATTATTATAACTGCTAGTTTGTGTGTTGTTGTTGTAAACTCTGATAATGTATTGTATGAACTGATATAGTTCTTTTGTTTAAAGATTATTCATTTGTCTATTATATATTATTCCGCTGCGAATGTGAGATTCTATTATTGTTTCTGTTTCTTCTTCTTTCTTCTTCTACCTCTTTCTTCTTTAACCCTAATGATTCGGTTTTTCGACATTTGATGGTTCGGCATTTGATATAGTGGACGTATTGATGTCGACTTTCGGGCGTCGAGAAATCGGGTCGTTACACGTACAGTCCTGCACCAAGGCAAACACCTCGTACATATTTTTATTATACCAATGTCGAGATTACAATCCTCAATTTCTAAAGGCCTTGAGGTACCCTCCTGTCTTCGAGTCCGGGGCAAACTCTCTTGATTTACGGGATACAAGATTACCCAATTGATTTCCAGACACAACCACACCTTATAGAGAGACTCGATAAACTTTTGATTACAAATTGATCCTATAACTCTGAATAGCACTTTGATCTTAGAGAGAGGGCAGAGAATCAAACAAGAATGAGATTCTAATTTGATTCACTTGAGAATTCGATAGAATTTCGGCACGATCTTAAAAATATGAAAATTTTAGAATATGGTTTTGTGAAGAAGGAGTGAAGAAAATAAGAAAATAGTTAGTAAAAAAATTCATTTGTGAAGGCTATTTATAGACCAGTAATGGTCATAACCATTCATGAAGAGATTTAAACGAATAGACACTTCTTTTGAAAATTGAAACTTTTGAATTTAAAGGCCACCATGTCGGCATGGGGTATCCCATGATGTCGACATCCTTAGTTAAAAACAATGTAAAATTTGTTTTGAAAATTGTATTGAAAGGAAAACTGGATGAAATGATTATGGAGTAAATAAACTAATTTTCCTATGTTTTAAAATAAAGAAGAGTAGAAAAATATATTTTTAGAACGTATATATAAATTTGATTTTAAATCTCGAGTGTATATATATATATATATTATAAAAGAACATTTAAAAATCAGAAGATAGTTTTAAAAACAAACGAAGTTTAAAACAAGAGTTTATTTAAAAAAACAAAGAATATTTTAAGGCTAAAACATCTTTTTGAAAATCATTTGAAAAGATAATTTTTAAGGCTAAAACATTTTGGAAAGCAGTTTTGAAAATCATTTTGAAAAACCATTTTGAAATATTTTTGCAAGCTTCTTCCTGCAGAATATTTCATCACATCAGGACTCGAGAACTTGTACAAAACCAGGATGTTCGTGGGTTTGTAAGCCACTTGTCGTAGGTTTGTAAGCTACTTGGGTTTGTAAGCCACTAAGAAGGTAGAAATAGGTTCCATCCCAAATGAAATTTGGAATGAAGATTTCCTTGCTCTTATGAATTTTTAACAAAACTAGACAATTATCTTGAAATCTTGATCTTAAAGCTCATGAGTCTTCAAACTTGATTTCTTCACTCTTGATCTTTATATTGTACAGTCTTCAAAAATTAGTACATGCCTTATATATATCCTGCATAATAACATTCATCTATATCTAGACAATAGTGTTAGTATATAAGTTATAATAAAATAAGTTACAAAGGTTGTTGTCATCAAAACCACTATCTCTAGTTCATCACACTCAAGTGATGGAGGCATTACCATTTAGGAGAGCGGTTTGAGCTATCATAGATCATAAGTCCATTATTTGTTCTTCCAAAAAGACTTGAATTTGAGGCAGTAAAGGTGGATGTAGTTCTTGGCATCCTATGACTTTGATTTCTCTTATACCTCATGCAAGGGTAATGTAGTGGTAGATGCTTTGAGTAGATAGCGCGCAGTGTTGAGTCTCTTGTTCTTAGAGTGGAGACGTTTGGAGTATATTTCTACCTTTGATTTCTGACCATCATCAGACATTACCCCCGGACTACTAGCAGCTTTAGATTTTCAGCCAACATTGATGAAGCATACTAGATCTAGCTTAAAGGAGGATAAGGAGCAGGTAGACATTATTGAGAAGACTGGTAGAGCAGAGTCATCGAGTCATTTAAGGCATTATGCCATTGAACCAAGTGGACAATTAAGGAGGGATGATAGGCATTGTGTTCATCGTATTATGAATTTGGTACATGGGGTACTAGCCTAGTCTCACATTCTAGGATGACCATTCATCCCGGTGGTGATAAGATGTACTACGACATGAAGAGAGTCTTCTATTAGCCCGGTATGAAGAAGCAAGTAGCAGATTATTTAGCTAGATATATGACTTGCCAAAGGGTAAAGGTAGAGCAGAAGAAGCCGGGAGGATTATTGCAGCCATTAGATATTCCTTAGTGGAAGTGGTAGGGTATTTCTATGGATTTCATGGTTGGTTTACCTAGGAGTAGAAGTGGGAACAAGAGCATTTGTGTCATAGTCGATCGGCTGACTAAGTGTGCTCATTTCATACCAGTGAGGAGTACGAGGATAGCAGCATCATTGGCGGCTCTATACGTGAGAGAGGTCATTATCTTACATCGAGTCCCTAGTAGTACAGTTAGCGATTGAGATCCGCTTTTTAGCAGCGAGTTCTGAAGGGGTTTATAGGAGGCTTTAGAACCGAGTTGAGGTTGAGCACCGCATATCATCCGCCGATGGAAAAACTGACAGAGAGGGTGAATTGAGTATTAGAGGACTTGCTACGGATGAGCATTTTAGATTTTGGAGGTTCTTAGAAGGTTCACTTACCATTGATGGAGTTTACCTATGACAATAGTTATCAGGCGAGCATTGGGATGACACCATTCGAGGCATTGTATGGTAGACCCTATAGATCACCTTTGTGTGTTGGTAGGATACAATGGATAGGATTATTCTTGGTCCGGATATGGTGAGGAAGACATCAAAAAGGTGGATTTGATCCATAGGAGAGTGAAGACCGCTCATGATAGGCAGAAGTCTTATGCTGACAGGAGATGTACGGAGCTAGAGATTGCATTGGACGATATGGTGGTTGTGAAAGTTTCACCCCTTAGGCATGTTATAAGATTTGGTATATTTGGGATGCTAGCACCAAGATTTGAAGGGCCTTTCCCGATAGTTTCTAGAGTAGGAAATTGGCTTATAGAGTAGAGCTTCCACAGAAGTTAGCGAGGGTACATAATGTTTTCCACGTGTCACACTTGCATAAGTCCTTGTGCTATATAGCTTCCGTGGTCGAGCCAAGTTTGCTAGAGAAAGTGGAGGTTAAGTGAGGGTTACGTGTTTTCCATGCACTCACTCGTATATTATAGCATGGTACATAGTTACTCTGCAACAACGAGATCAGACTTGTTAAAGTCCAATGGGGAGATGACCCAGCGGAAAGTACATAGGAGCCTGAGGAGAAGATCTAGGCTACCTACCCACAACTCTTTTCTAGTACGTTTCCAGTTGAATTCTTATAAGCATAGGTTACTTATGTGCAGGACTTAGGTGGTATACCCTTTATGTAATGACCATTGGATGGTAGGAATAGTTGGAAACGTGTCAGTAGGACAAGTTATGAATGATGGATGCTAAAGGATGTATGTGGATGTGTTTTTTCAGTTTCTCTCTTTTGCATATTTAGGATAGTATATTCTTTAGGTATACACACACTCTCACACTTGGTAGCATATTATGTCTTGATTTTTGTTGTTGTTTGAACCAAAAGTGGCACAAACACCCAAGAGATTGTGTAGAGAATAAAAGGTGAAGATTAAATTAAAATGAGCAAGGAAAGAACACATAGCGTTTATAGTGGTTCGACTAATCTTGGCCTACGTCCACTTGGTGATTTTATGGCTTATATTACTGGTTTATAAGCACTAGTTCTTACGGATTGGTATAAATCTGTGGGTGATTACAAGAAATTAGAGTAAGATAGAGCTAGAGCCATAAGGTCCTTCAAAGTGAGCCATGCCCCTCTATTTATAGCTGTAGAAAGCCCAAAATCTCAACCCCATAATCTCCACCTCGTTTTCCACACTATAGACCACTTCTTCAAGAATAGGTGGACACCTCATCAATAATCATGGATCGGTATTGATCCATGCACTTGGATCAATACTGATCCATATGTTCTTCATATGGACTATTTTGAACTTCTTGTCCTGGCTCGATTCATGGTTAGCTTCATGATTCCAAACTTGTTTGCATCATTATTACCTTATTTCTGAGTCCAAATGATGGATTGGTGGAAGAATGGAGTTGCCGACTTTGAGTGCTCATGGAGATCGATGGAGGATTGCATGGAATCAATGAAATAGCACTTGAAATAGGCTCTTGACATCAAGTAGAGTGGATAAAAGGAGTCGGGGCAAGAATGGACCAAATTTTGTGGATCGCTACCGGTCCAACTCCTTGTTGTATTTTCGTACTTTGCTTCTTTGACTCATTTTGTCTTCATCTCTTGGCTATGTTTGTACTTAGTTTCTAGACTCCTGGGCTATCTCTTTGGGCTTACTACCTTGATAGTTTCCAAGTTTGGTTCATTCAGTCTATCCGAATATTACCTGGTCAAAAGGCTGGATAACAATTATGCTAGTGGATGTTATGCATATGGATGTTTCAAATGAGTTGTATGGTTGCGCATACATATAGGATTGCAAGTGTATCTACTTAGGATGTTGCATACTTTTGGATGCATTACATGTTCATTTGCATGACAAGAGGTCGATTGGATCAGTAGACCACCTACATTTGCATTAGTATAGTTTCACGTGCATTTCCTGTTGTGTATATATATACATATACATATTGCATTATAATTTTTTTAAGGACGATGATTGCTCGTGTATGATGGTTGAGTAGATGGTTGTTGTTATCCCGCCTTTTGGCAAGGCCGAGATACCAAGGAACTGACTGAAAAGGAAACAGGATCACACGTCTTCAACTTCGAATGATTGTTGGGCAACTACAAATATCGATGAATTTTGTCCGAATCCAGATCGGACTACAATTGATAAGACACGACAAGTGAAGCCAGGGAAGCCAAGGTTCCAAGTTTCAAGTCGATCCGAGTACGTATGCTCAAGGTATGATCCACACAAGTTAGAAGGGAAGCAATGATTCGAAACCATCTTTTCGAATCCATCAGGATCGAATCCATAAGACATGCCTTGGTTTGTATCCATGAGACATAACCTAGCTTCGAATCCATTGAGCACTCCTTAGTTCGAATCCATCCAAACAGACCACGTCCAGATCCAACAGTTCGAACCCATTAGGTATTCCTCTACTTCGAATCCATGTGGTAGATACACTTTAACTCCATCCCATAAGCTACTTCGAGTCCACCCTGCTAAAGTAACTTCGAATTGATTAAACCAAGGTATGCCTTGATCGATTCGAACGAGTATGTCTACGAGTCCACTACCTCGAATCCACTAAGTCACAGCAGCTAGAAACGTGGATTCGACCCAATCAACCCGGAGTAAAAGTAGGATCGATACGAAGAAAGCGCGCCACGTCAACGAATGCCACGCGCGAAACCATCGAGTCGACCCTATCGATTCGAACCAAGCTAATCATCCAGTAGTGCAATCTTGAGTCGATCATAACTCGAGATCTACAAGTCCAAATGCAATGAAATTTTCACAGAAGCTTACATACACATTGAAGAATGTTCTCACCAAATTTCAGCTCGATTGGACGATTTCTTGATCGATTCGAACATAGCTTCGAATCGATCCCAAAGTGGGCCCGGATTTCCAGAAAGCGGGCACGTAGGCCCCCTGACGTACTGGAACTGGTCTCCCTTCAGTTTAGGCGAAATATCAGCCTCCTACACCTATAAATAGAGCCCCTGGTCATTCAGAAAAGGGGTCAGACAATTCTAAGAGCTAAAGAGCGCCCAGACTCTGCCAGATTTACTCAGAATCACCACGGTTGTCTTAGATTCAGACTTAGCTCACAAAACCAGTTGTACTGCATTATAAAGAATTGTAATCTTCGAGTGTCAAGTAATAAAATCAGCAAACTTCATAGTGGACGTAGGCTAAAACGCCGAACCACTCTAAATCGCTTGTCTTTGCACTTTACTTTCTGTCATTTTGGAGTTTTTGTTAGATAATCCACAGCGTTAATTTTCATTCTCCGCGTTTATCTCTTCAAAGAATTCCGAAGAGTGTTGTGCCCATTTTTGGTACAAACACTTTGGTGCTTTCACTGAGAAAACTAGTTTTTCTCCTGCTCCTCGGATCTACCATCGATACCGGATTACGTAAATCCAAGAGGAAGATCCAGATCTCTACTCTGGAATCCTTCCATTTTATTTAGATTTGCATAAAATCTAGGAGAGGAATCCACTGTTCAAGATGGTTAGCACAAGGACTAGTTCTACAGCTGCTAATCAAGAAGCTCGGGATGAGCAGAATCCCACGCAGCAGTTACAGTCCAATCAAGACAACACTGCTCACTCCGGTCCATCTAGACCGGTAACCAGACAAGAGTTCCAGACTTTACTCCAGGAACTGACCCAAAGCCGGCAACAGTTAGCTGAACAGTTGCGTGCCAACATTGAATTGACCAATCAATTAAACCGCCAAAGGCGTAGGAAGACAAGGACGGGCGATGCTTCCCACTCGTCCACTGAAAGTTCTGCTTCCTCTGACTATCATGGCAGAACTACACATCCCCGGTTGGACGCAGGTCATACGCTAGTTACCGAATATCAACCCGCCTTGACTGTGGGACATTTGAGGGTCGGACCGTCAACTAGCTCCCAGGACGGGCCCTCATCACGAGGAGGTGTTGCTCCACAGCATACCACAAGCGATCGCGCTACAACAGCCGCGGTAGAGACAAGGGTTGATACCCAAAACCTGTCGGATCAAAATAATCAACAGCGTGGGCGTACTCCCGAACCATACGTCCCAGAAGATGTGGAGCCAAGGAGGCGAGATATGGGCCGTCGACAACGTCCGGTCCGAGCTCGCGCTATGGGACCCGACCACACCTTAGTTCAGCCTACACGGAATGTGGCTATGCCCGACATCTCAACCATGGTACGTCAAATGATCCGCGAGAGCCAGGGACTTATCAACGACGACTGGGGGATCTCCCGTAGTCAAACTCCTTTCACTGACGAAATACTGCACGCTGAACCTCCTCGGCGATTCAGAATGCCAACTCTCCCTCTGTACGAAGGAAATTCCGATCCCAATCAACATATCTTAAAGTATGAATGGTCAATGAGCGCCGCAAGGGCTGATGATGCAGTAAAATGTCGAAGCTTTCCCATCTCTTTGGGAGGAATTGCAACGATGTGGTTCACAAGGTTGCCACCAAGATCCATCTCTTCGTTCGACCAACTAGCTAAGAAATTTGTCGAACAGTTTCGTATGCATGTCACTAGGCCTAAAGACGTTAACACCTTATCTAGTGTCACCCAGGCTAAGGGAGAGACGCTCAGGCATTACCTAGAGAGATTCCACGCAACATGCGTGGAAATTAGCAACCCCAACGACAACTCGATTCTGATGGCGTTAACCAAAGGGATCGACCCCGACTCGGAATTTGGGAATTGGTTAGCTGGGAAACCACCCGCATCATTGGACCGTTTCTACTCCAAAGCCGCTCAATTCTTGCGATAAGAGGACGCGAAACATTCTAGGAAACAGGGTGATGCGATACCCAGAACTGAAGGAATACAGAGTAATGTGGCAGTCAAACAGTCCGGTGAGAGTTCCGAAAAAGTCCAGCTAAATATACGGAATAAACAAGCTCAGCCGAGAGTCAGCAGCGGTCAGGATAAGAAGAGAGAACAAAATCGAGGCCCGCAACGTAAGACCCCGATGTTTGACAGTTACACACCATTGAATACATCGTTGGAAAACGTGTATCTACAAACCTGCAACGCTGAGCAATATAAGAAACCTACTCCGCAGCAATCATCGGAGAGACAGATTCAGACAGGAAGAACCGGGTCGTGACGGAGGAAGATTGGTAACTAATGTTGTAAGTGGTAATCCTCATCCAGTGGTCCGAAGCTGGGAGGAAGTGGAATCATATGGCAACTTAGCTAAACGCTCAAACTTCGAGTATAATGATAACTTGGGCAGTAAACCTTCAACCAAACGAAAGAGAGCGATAACTAACAACATCACTTTCTGGGACAACGACGTTGACTACGTCGGAAGCCCGACTACTGACCCACTTGTGATATCGACCCAGGTAGGCCCGATGTGGATGAAGAGGATCCTGATTGACTGCGGGAGCTCTGTGAATATCATATTTGCACATGCTTATAATCAAATGAAGATGAAAGCTGGGGGTCTAAAACCCTGCCAAACTCATCTCTATGGATTCAATGGCAGCGCTACTGTACCAGTTGGAGTGGTAGAGTTACCAGTTGAATTGGGAACCGGAGAATGTAGGTCGGTTCGAATATTGTAGTTCGTTGTGTTGGATGTAGAGTCGCCATATAATGCCTTTTTAGGTCGACCTTCCCTTGCTGAATTCAGGGCCATAATAGCCCTGTGGTGTTTAACTTTAAAATTCCCAACCGTCAACGGAGTTGGGGTCGTCCAGGGCGATCAGGTTGATTTGAGAACAATCATACACCGAAATCAAGTTGCCCGATTGCATAGTGCCAAGGACCGACTTAAAACTTTTGAACTTGGTGAGCTACTCGCTAAGAAAGATTATCCGGCACTCCCGCCCATGAGATCAACATGGAAAGGGTCGCGCAAGATTAAGCGAAAGCTCAAGGATGGTGAATTCAAGTTATCGCCCATTGATGGCTTAACTTTACGAGAGGCCTGGAATAGCGAAAGCCTTCATCGCTACTGCAATTAACATGCTATGTTTATTTATTTAGTTTGAATTCCATTTTAGAATTTGTTTCAGCATTTCGAAATTAGAACTAATAATAAGGCAACTAACTTTGCCATGTTTTCTAATTTCAGCAATAAAATGCCATTTCTTCGGGCCAGAGCTGTGATTCATTAGATACAATGTATAACATCACGATGCACGGAGAGCTAAAATTCCATCACGCAATGGGATTTATTCAAGAATGGAGTGGCTGTGATACGACCAGCCACTCGCTAAGTGAAGCCCGAGCTCGGGGGCAAGCCATCACATCAAAAGCTAAAATTGGGTTGATGCACGACGATCCTTCACTAACTTCGTACTCCCAGAGTGCGAGACGGAGTATAAACATTCCTTAATTCCGTACTCCGAAGAGCGCGAGACGGAGTATAAACATTCCTTAACTCCGTACTCCCAGAGTGCGAGACGGAGTATAAACATTCCTTAACTCCGTACTCCCAAAGTGCGAGACGGAGTATAAACATTCCTTAACTCCGTACTCCGAAGAGCGCGAGACGGAGTATAAACATTCCTTAACTCCGTACTCCCAGAGTGCGAGACGGAGTATAAACATTCCTTAACTCCATACTCCCAGAGTGCGAGACGGAGTATAAACATTCCTTAACTCCGTACTCCCAGAGTGCGAGACGGAGTATAAACATTCCTTAACTCCGTACTCCCAGAGTGCGAGACGGAGTATAAACATTCCTTAACTCCGTACTCCGAAGAGCGCGAGACGGAGTATAAACATTCCCTTAACTCCGTACTCCCAAAGTGCGAGACGGAGTATAAACATTCCTTAACTCCGTACTCCCAAAGTGCGAGACGGAGTATAAACATTCCTTAACTCCGTACTCCGAAGAGCGTGAGACGGAGTATAAACATTCCCTTAACTCCGTACTCCCAGAGTGCGAGACGGAGTATAAACATTCCTTAACTCCGTACTCCCAGAGTGCGAGACGGAGTATAAACATTCCTTAACTCCGTACTCCCAGAGTGCGAGACGGAGTATAAACATTCCTTAACTCCGTACTCTGAAGAGTGCGAGATGGAGTATAAACATTCCTTAACTCCGTACTCCTAGAGTGCGAGACGGAGTATAAACATTCCCTTAACTCCGTACTCCCAGAGTGCGAGACGGAGTATAAACATACATCAAGTCCATATTCATCCTCAAGACTGGGGGCAGGACCAAAAACAAATATCGAATTGAAGACGGAAGGGAATATACTTTCATTTCCATTATCAACAAGAAGAATCCGATTACAAGATGATTTAGAAAAGAAAATAAAATTCCTGCTAGTGGGAGCCGAGTTCACATCTATACATGGCTATAGAGAAAACCAAAAGGCAAAACACTACAGAGAACTGAAGAAGGAGTTCAATCTTTCTTCTTCCTTGGCTTCTTCTTCGAGGAAGTCCCGCTAGAGCTGCTACCCAACTTCTTCCTCCTTCTTTTGCTCTTCTCCGATTTGCCCTCAGATGGTGACATAATGTCCACCTCTTCCTCAGAGCTAGAGGCAACAGAGATTCTTTTGGAGGGTGGAGCTAGAGGAATAGAATCAGTAGCAGGAGGTGGAACAGGAGCACTCGCAATTATCACAGTGCCGCCAGGCGATATCATCATTAATGGGGCATGGCCTGACGGGTCCATACCGGCGGTCACTGCGCCCATCTCAGCATTGATCTCAGCCAAAATCTCATCTTCACGAGGTACTTGGGCCGCGCTGGATATACTGATGACTGGCATGGAAACACTAACAGCCGGAGTGGTCCCGCTCATGGAGAAGGATGGATCAATGAAAGGATCGTTGGGTTGATTGAGGAGTTCCTCGATCATCTGAGTGTCAAAAGATAACGTATCTGCTTCCCCTTCTCCACCGACCACATAAGATGTCATAGTAGCTTTGGTAACTATAGCCACATGCGCTTGATGAGAAGCCTGAGATGCAGAAGGCGCGGGGATAACGACTTCAGTCACTGAAATGTGAAAAAAACGAAGATTGTTAGCTGTGGGTATTGCTCCAAATTCACCATACTAAATGTATACGGGAGGCGTTTGATTACCTTCCTTAGCCTGGCTCACAGTACGGGCAGAAACATCAGCAGAAGATAAATGCGGCTGGTCAGGATTATAAGCAGGGACGGACTGAGGATTGACCGCACTGATGTTTTTAGGTAATGTCGGAATGACAACTCCAACACTCGTTTCGTGATGCTCAATCCCCGAGCCCTCGCCTGTCTCTATCTGTTGGAACCCGAGCCTCTCTCTCGCCACAGAAACCACTGCCTCATGAAGAGCTTTCCTCTCTTCCTCAGTAAGCAAGCACATCTCAAGCTCGAAGTCATCCAATGTTTCATCCGGATGCGCCGCTTTCTTCTCCTCCACCAATCTATTCCAGGCGTTATATAGAATCATGGAGTCATCTCCCAGCCACGATAAATTTCTGTGCTCTAACACATTGGCGTTGTATGTAACCAGGAGATCATCGAAATCAGCATCCATCCTGGACTGCTCCGCTATAATCTTTTCCTAGATTTCTGCATCCACAGACTTGGACTTGGCCACCGCCACAGCAAGTTCGGCCCGAAGTGACACAGCTTGGTCACACGCCTCCTGAGCGGTGGTGTTAGCAGCATCTTTCTCTTTCACCACCTTAGCAAATTTGGCCTTGAGCTCATTCAGCTCCTTAACGGCTGCATCTCGCTCAGCTACAATGTTGGTATAGCGGTGGCCCATCTCTTCAACTGTGGCACAGTGTGCCTGCTGCATTCTCGCCATTTTGGCCACAGCATCTTCATGCTTTTTTAGTACTTGGAGTTCCGAGCTTCGAGACGACTCCATCTCAGACTGAAGAACTTGAATGATGAGGTCTTTCTTGACAATCTCGGCATCTCGCTCCTGAATAACTTTCGCCCGGTCAAAAGCCACCTTTGAAGCTTTCACGGCTGCTTTATACCATTCCTTGTATTGGACATAGAAGTCACAAATATAGCTGTGCGCAGTGTTTTCAGCATCCTGAGGAATCCTCTTGAGATGAGGAGGAAAAACGTATGCGTCCATACAGATTTCTGGGAAGTCCTTCTTCATTTGAGCAAGCTGGATGGCACCTTCGCTTGTCAACTCAGCCGGAGCCTGCTCAACAATAGCAGCTGCCGGTGGTTCAACTCTAAGCCGCTGAGTCTCGGGCCTTGAAGATTGGGAAGGCTGCTACTGCTGTGAAGGCCCAGGGGTATCTACGGGGGCCCTAGGAGGCGGAGGAGAACAAGATCGTGATCGGTACTGATGGCCCCGATCTCTGTCAGTACGATCATGGCCAGAACGGCCGCGCTAATAATCTCTATCCCTGTCATAGCGCTCCTGGCTAGTGTAACCTTGCCTGTGGTCCCTATCCGATTCTCTTCTACGAGAATCATAATATGGGGAAGATTGGCTCACATTACGAAGCCTATCCAAAGTAGACCCGCGACCCGACATTTCGCCTGCAATAAGAAGGAGCTACAGATTAGAATCCTACAAAACAGTGCTTAATATGCGGAAGTCATGTAGTGGTGTGGAAGTGTGTGAAAATGTGCAAACCCCCAGACCAACCGGAAGTGTTGACCGCACTCAAAGGAAAGGGATTGCTCATATTTAGTACATCTTGAAATTCCTCCAACCCAGGATTACATGGAATCAAAATAAAATCCGGGATGGGAATGTCGTCAAGCCCTTTAAAAGTATCTCTCGAATGAGAAGGGGCGGCCTCAGAAATCGTAACCCCGGAAGTGGGAGGAAACACATCCACAGATTTCCACCCCTTAGACTTAAATTTTTTAGAAACGACAGTCTTGCTTTTTCGTCTTTTTCCCAACTCCTCGAAGTTGCCCGAAAGATCAGTCATCGGCTTCACATCTGTATGAATCCTTTCTTCATCGCTCACTTCGGTTATTGTAATCCCGGGCATTTTCTTCGCCATTGTCTTCTTCTTCTCCTTGTTTTTCTTCTTTGAGGCAGGCTTTGACATCCCCTCGATGACTATACTATGATTTAGTTCAATCAAGCCGAGAGTTCTTAAGTTATAGTCATTCAACACCAAGTCGATGCGTCTCATCTCGCTCGAAACTTCTTGGAGACTATGGACTATGCCCTTGTAGTACCCGCCATCGGGTCTGGAGATAATGGCTGCAAGAAAAACAAGATGTCAATACCAATGCCAAAAAAGCTATCGAACAAGAAAAGTCATCGGCATATGAGGACGCTTACGCCTAGACAACCATCGCCTAGCGAAACCAGGAGGACACCGGACATAGAACCATTCATTCTTGAAGTAGCTTAGTCTGGTCCATGCTCCAATAATAACTTGGCAATTTCTGACTGCCTCCAAAAATGTAAAGGACGGGCTATCACCCCTGCTCTTGAAATTAAATATATGTCTGATCTCGGTTGGCCTTGGCGGGCGAAAGAGACAATCCATAAATATGATGAAGGCGCTATTCAACAGCGCATGTCCGTTGGGATGAAGTTGCGAAGGAGCAATTCCTAAATATGACAGCATTTCCCTAATGTACTGATTAAAAGGAGGAAGAGTTCCAGCCGCACAAGCATGGCGGTAAAAGGCAGTATATCCTTCGGGCGGATTATGCGGTCTGTCATTGGCGCCGGGTAATAATACATCGTTCAGAGATATGTTGTGTTTCAAACATATCCGGCCCAGTAAGGATTCAGAGATATTAGACCGGACAGAATCAACAGGATCCTCGATAAATATTGCGTCTTGTAGCTCGTCGGGAGCAGGGTCTATTATATCCGCTGGGATATCTGGAACTACAAGGACCGGAGGAGGAGAACTCTGAATCTCCTGCTGTTGCGAGTTCGAAGATTCCATAACTGACTAACTTATCAGAAAGCAACGTTAAGTTCATAAAACAGCCCGTGCATTCCCCAGTGTAGTGTGTATGGATGTGTCGTGCAGTGCAAGTGCTGAACGTTACTTAAGCAGATTTTACAGGTTGAAACAAGATGTCCGAACAACAAAACTTGGGGACTTGAGAATGAAAATGACCGTCATCGCTGACCGTCACTTCCACACCATCCAGACGTTACTGACCACTTCAAGTATAAATCAGTTGAATTATTGATTAAATCATAGTTCCATCGACGAGCTTCAAAGGAAATTCAAGTATAATCCTACCGTCAAGTTCAGTGCAGGGCCGAAGCTCGTCGGAGTCAAATATGCTAAAGTTCATTAAGTTCATCAAATTACAACTTGAAGTTGGTCGTAGTTCAGATGATGGAGCAAATCAAAAGAGTAATGGTCTCAGAGGACGAAGACGTTCGAATCCATCGGCACGAATCGATGAGGGTCGAATCGATGGAGTTCAATTCTAGGCGCTTCGAATCCATATGGTCCGACTCGATGTAACTTTGAGAAAGAGTAGCGCTTCGAATCCGCGATCTTTGCATGACTTCGAATCGATCAATATTGAGATCCTTCGAATCGATCGGAGTATCGCTACTTCGAATCGATCGCCACGAGCCTTCTTTCCTTTTTTCTCTTGAAACCATCGATTCGAGGCTATGCATTCAAAATCGATTCGAATGACACAACACTGGATCGATGCGAAGCAAAGAAAGACGACACTCTGATCGATATAATTCGAATGGTTTCATTCCTCAGTTCCATCGAGTCGACCCAATTCGTTCAGATCTTATCGCTCCTCGAAATTTTCAGAAGGAAAGACTGAATCGATGCCAAAAATTCTAAGTTCTATCTTTTTCATCTCGAATCGATCCCTTGATTACCTGATTTTATTGCGAATGAAAGCATGAAGGGGTTCGATCGATTTGAGGAAATCACGTTTGTCTTGGCCTTGGAGAGATCGATTCGAAAAAGAGGCTATATCAAAAGTAAAAAGTAAAAATGAAATTAGCCTCGCGTATTTATATGGGTTCCAAGGGCGACTCGAGGCCCTTCGTCTCCCGGTCATGTTAACCGCTTGCAACAGGTCACAACCCCACCGATTCGAACGACTGCTCAATTACTCCTCGCCTTCGAATCCATCACGACATAGGGTCATTCCACGGCTTCGAATCCATCCCTTATTTCGAATCCATATGGTTTCGAACCCTTTACAACGTCGAATCCATTCATACAGTATCGATGCGAAGCATCATCGATTCAAGGGAGTAACCGAACAGAGGCTGGAGTGAGAGTCTTATCGACTCGAAGCGCGAGGTCCCTCAGGCCATCAGTTCGAAGGCCATCGATTCGAACAAACAAAGTTTCGAATCCATCAAAGACCGCCAATGAAAATGGATCAAATGTTCATCTCATCATAACCCCAAACAGCTAACAACCGGTCACAATTGTACGACGGTTGATTACAGCGACAAAGAATACAATTTTCAAAAGAGCATGCCCTATTTGTCCAATGATAGATTGTAGCTTTTCAAAGCACGTCATGTTTACACAAAACGTACTTTGGGGGGCAAATGTTATCCCGCCTTTTGGCAAGGCCGAGATACCAAGGAACTGACTGAAAAGGAAACAGGATCACACATCTTCAACTTCGAATGATTGTTGGGCAACTACAAATATCAATGAATTTTGTCCGAATCCAGATCGGGCTACAATTGATAAGACACGACAAGTGAAGCCAGGGAAGCCAAGGTTCCAAGTTTCAAGTCGATCTGAGTACGTATGCTCAAGGTATGATCCATACAAGTTAGAAGGGAAGCAATGATTCGAAACCATCTTTTCGAATCCATCAGGATCGAATCCATAAGACATGCCTTGGTTCGTATCCATGAAATATAACCTAGCTTCGAATCCATTGAGCACTCCTTAGTTCGAATCCATCCAAACAAACCACGTCCAGATCCAACAGTTCGAACCCATTAGGTATTCCTCTACTTCGAATCCATGTGGTAGATACACTTTGACTCCATCCCATAAGCTACTTTGAGTCCACCCTGCTAAAGTAACTTCGAATCGATTAAACCAAGGTATGCCTTGATCGATTCGAACGAGTATGTCTACGAGTCCACTACCTCGAATCCACTAAGTCACAGCAGCTAGAAACGTGGATTCGACCCAATCAACCCGGAGTAAAAGTAGGATCGATACGAAGAAAGCGCGCCACGTCAACGAATGCCACGCGCGAAACCATCGAGTCGACCCTATCGATTCGAAGGGATCTATTCGAACCAAGCGAATCATCCAGAAGTGCAATCTTGAGTCGATCATAACTCGAGATCTACAAGTCCAAATGCAATGAAATTTTCACAGAAGCTTACATACACATTGAAGAATGTTCTCACCAAATTTCAGCTCGATTGAACGATTTCTTGATCGATTCGAACATAGCTTCGAATCGATCCCAAAGTGGGCCCGGATTTCCAGAAAGCGGGCACGTAGGCCCCCTGACGTACTGGAACTGGTCTCCCTTCAGTTTAGGCGAAATATCAGCCTCCTACACCTATAAATAGAGCCCTTGGTCATTCAAAAAAGGGGTCAGACAATGCTAAGAGCTAAAGAGCGCCCAGACTCTGCCAGATTTACTCAGAATCACCACGGTTGTCTTAGATTCAGACTTAGCTCACAAAACCAGTTGTACTGCATTATAAAGAATTGTAATCTTCGAGTGTCAAGTAATAAAATCATCAAACTTCATAGTGGACGTAGGCTAAAACGCCGAACCACTCTAAATCGCTTGTCTTTGCACTTTACTTTCTATCATTTTGGAGTTTTTGTTAGATAATCCACAGCGTTAATTTTCATTCTGCGCGTTTATCTCTTCAAAGACTTCCGAAGAGTGTTGTGCCCATTTTTGGTACAAACAGTTGTAGTTATTAGTTGATGTGTGTATGAGTTACATTTTTACGTCCATTGAGTTTTTGGGGATGAAATTTTTTTAAAGGAGGAGAATGTAAAACCTCGAAAATTTATGTAAGATTTAATAATAATTTAATAGAAATTTAATAAAAAAGGAACTAATTAAAACAAGAACTAAAAGAAAATTTTCACGGACATCCAAATTTGGCTACGAATCTTTCGTAGCAATTTTCTGGACGATTTTCATATATAACACTTCAAAATTGAAGTTAATAAGGAGAGGTCATGGACGTTAGAATAATTGGAAAATGAATAAAACTTAGAAAAAAAATATACAAAAATTAACATTGCCATCGGCCGACCCATAGAGGTCGATGGTCAATCGGTAGCGGTCGACCTAGGAACAGAAGCGGTCAACCATACCTCGAGTAAAATTGAGCATTTTGGATTTCCTGACGACGCGTTTGAATGGATGCGACTCATTGCTTTGCATGCAAGTTTTGATGAGAAAAACATATATCAACAAATATTCTTTAATCTAGATATAACGTCCTAACACTAAACCCAACATCTATAAGTACTAGCCTAATCAAATCATAATTCTCACATAACTCCATACAATAACAAAACTCAAACAAAACTTTCTCTCTTCCCTCACTTTAAAATTTTCATAAAAATAAAATAAAAGCAACCTAGGAGAAAACAAGCATTAGAATCAAGGCGGAGCAAGCATAGCTAGGGAATAGAGGGGCAATTCTTAGGCAAGAGCAATAGGAAGACTTAGGTTTGAGGCGAGTGAGAACAATTTTAGTAAGATGATTGTTACAGTTACTTTAATCTATTTTAATTGGTTTAGGGTGCTAGAAATCTAATTTGAACTGTATAAACCCTAAATTGAAATATGCAAATTATGCTATAATTGAACAACTGTTAGCTTGAAATTAACATCTACATCTCCTTTAATTTGAAAACCCTAAATCAACAAATCCTAAAATTGAATTGCAAATTGATACTTAGACTGGAATTAGGGTTCACCAATTACTATTATGACTTGGATTAAACTATACAAATGACTGACATTAAAAATATGCAGAAACCCTAATTTTACTACATGAACGGTCGATCCTTGAACCCTAGCGGTCGGCCAGTAGCGGTCGACCTGAGTGGTCCAGCCGTCGACCGTCCAAAACAAAATTGCAGAATTGGACCTCAACCTAAGGCCTAAAGTTATAAATAAAAATATATATAAAAAGTTAATTATTGTGGGCCTATTTAAGGACAAATAGACGAATATAGGACTTGTTGGAAACTTAGTTCCTTAGAAGCAGACGCTAGGTCGTGGTGATGTTGGGTAAATATTGTTTACCCAATTTAGGATATAGTAATCAACTCGAGGCGATGTATTTTTGCAAATGGGACTCACAGGAGGTTCCACGGTTGGCATGCAACACTAACGAGGATGCTTGATGGAGTGGGTCTAGCATCACGGGAGGTCCTAGTATGCATGATTTCTGACGCACGTGATAAAGTTAAAAAGGAGGACCTAGAGCATATAATAAGAGGTCAACACTACGATCAAGATGTGGGAGCGAATGCAGACTATGAGACATGTCAGCGAGTCAGCATCTCGGGTTCTTCCTCTCCAGGCATAGTGAGAGAAACGGTTCCCAATAGCCTAGTGGCGATGACAGTAGTGGGAATTTATTTCCATGGTAGCCTAGTTATGGTGTTTTCCATAGTGAGTTGCCAAGAGGGCGGTGTCTTATGTTTTGGGTAGCTCTAGGAGTGGTGGCTAATCGTTAGATATGAGATTCGATCCTTAGTTCGATCCATTGTATTAGCCTAGCCAAATTGTAGTGTAAGAATGTATTAGACAAGAATCCTTAGGTAGTAGACCTTTGGAATTCACGGACACTTGTATCACACCCTATATCATTTGGAGTAGTATTGGAGTCTACATATGATCATCACATATTAAACTTGTACTCATTCACCGGACTTTCATTTGAACCATTCTCTTTCCTTCTTTTCACCACCATAGGTGGACATGACAGTAGGTGATTGGCCCATTCTTGATACTTGGAGAGTCGAGCTTATTTTTGGAAACTGATTTTTACTATATTTTATATCCATGTATTTATCTATCTTATCTGTATAGTTTCTCTCTTTTATCAGACTTGGAGTGATATTTTCTATGTACTCTATATTGGATCACATACCGACTTTCTGGGACTATGATTGGGATTTTTTTTTGAGATGGATAGTTTTCCATATAATATATATTGTTCCTTCCGCAATAAGTTCTAAAAGTATAGTATATTTTAGATTATGTCTGCTTGTAATAGTCTCTATGATGTAAATTTTTATAAAACCTTGACGATTTGCATTTCTCGGCATGACGTGGGTCCGAAAATCACACTAGGCTTTGGATCGGTATGTCGGGAGGTACAGGTTGTCACAAATGCCTTCTTCTTAGTTATACCCTTGGGCAACTGTTCTGGGCTTATTACATTTTCATCGTGTTTATTTTTAAATACCAATTTAGTTCCTATTACAGATTGGCCAGTGGGTCTTGGAACTAAATCCCAAACATCATTACATCCAAATTGATTAATCTCTTGTTGCATAGCTAAAATCCAGTATTCATCTTTACTTGCCTCTTTATAAATTTTAGGTACCAAGTTGGAAACAAAAGCAACGTGACTCATTTCATTTGTTGACTTTTTGTTAAAACTCTAGTTCTAATATCACCAAGTATAATTTTTTATGGTGGTATTTCAAAATCTTAGGTGGTGATCGCAAAATAGTTTGTTCTTGATTTGTAGTATTATTATTAACTTCATTTTTCAACCACATTGTTACTTGTGCTACTGTCATTATTTGTAATATCATTTATTAGTTCATTTTTATTTTCAAAATAGACGATAGATTAATTTTATTAATTTCTAAATCATCGTATGTATATGTATGATTTTCGTCAAAATATACATGTAAAGTTTCTTCGATAATAGTTGTTCTTTTATTCGAAACTCTATAAGCTTTGTCCTTTTAGAATATCCAACAAAGATACCTTCGTCGGCTTTAGGATAAAATTTAACTAAGTTATCTTTAGTATTTAATATATATCATTTTGAGCCGAATACTTTAAAATAAGATAATTTTGGTTTCTTGTTATTGAAAAGCCCATATGGAGTATTTTTAGTCTTGGGCCTTATCGAAACACGATTTAGAACATAACATGTTGTAGC
Source organism: Allium fistulosum (assembly GCA_030737815.1). NCBI lineage: Eukaryota > Viridiplantae > Streptophyta > Magnoliopsida > Asparagales > Amaryllidaceae > Allium > Allium fistulosum. The sequence continues at coordinate 1,184,973,903 of CM060903.1, forward strand.
AACAGCTTTAGCCCAAAAATTTGTAGGTAAAGTTGTTGTAACGACCCGATATTTTGGACCATTCGCATCCATTATAAGTGTATAGGTAGACACTCATGCCGGAGTTGAATTGCTCAAAATACCGCGTTGTTAATTTAAATTGGCAAAACTGAACATATACAGTAAATAAATAATCACAGATCACAGACACAGAGTAATAAATGCAGCGGAAATTAAAGAGATAGTAGTTCATGAAGCTACTATATAAATGTATAAGTTACATCAGAGTTAAACCAGATACAATGGAAGAGTAATACGATACATCAGATACAAATCAGAATACATCACTAGAATCATCGAATACTGAAAGCAGAATAGATGGTTGGATCTTCAAACAAAGCTCCAACTTCAAAGGTGAGTCTCGAATACTGGTACACTCAGTCTGACCCGAGCGTAAAGAAAAACACAAGACACTTGAGTCAGGATTAACATTCTTATATCAATAAATCCAACTCAAGTGAAATAGCAATTGAAATACAAGTAACTCAAAGGATGTTTGGAATAACCATCTGTTTCCTGGGGATTTGACCAGGCAACTAGTACTCGGCAATAAGTGCTCGGCATCAGAGAGTGACCGGCATCAAGGAGTGTTCGGCGAAGCACTGGCCATCCAGGAGTGTTCGGCGAAGCAACTGACATCCATGAGTACTCGGCATCCATTAGTGTCCGGCGTCTAGTAATGTTCGGCGAAATACTCAGCAGTGTTCGGCGTCAACTGGCACTCAACGTCAACCACTGCTCGGCATCGAGACTGTTTGGCGTACAAGAGTACTCGGCGTCAAGGCTGCTCGGCATACAGGAGTACTCGGCCTCCCATGGTGTTCGGCGAGGCACCCAACATCCAACGAGTGCTCGGCAACAAGTGTGCTCGGCATCAAGACTGCTCGGCATACCAGAGTGCTCAGCAACGAGAGCGCTCGGCGTCAAGACTGCTCGGCATACGAGACTGTTCGGCATCAGGGAGAACTCGGCAGCATCTGTGGTTCGGCATACAGGAGTACTCGGCGTAGTACCCGGTGGAATTAGAAGTACTCGGCGTAAGGGCACTCGGCGTCTAGAAGAGCGTTCGGCTTCAACTGACTAACACCCTACACTTCCCAAACATCAACCACCTTGTTCGGCATAGAAGGGACCGTTCGGCGTCAGAGCATTCGGCACATCTGTGGTTTGGCATACAGCGCTCACTATACTCGGGCTGGAGTGTTCGACCAACAGCCCACTTGGGAAGTCCAGCCCATCTTTGCCTATAAATAGAGGGGCAGGGTCACAGTGAAATGGATCCTTTTTTGAGAGAAAACACCGGGGAGACTCTGCCATTTTCAAGACTCATCTTCTCTACTTAACAACTTCATTCAAGCATTTGATTCACGAATTGTATTTGTAATCAACTATAAAGAAGATCAATAAAGTTTAACCTCAAAGTGGACGTAGGCAATTACGCTGAACCACTATAAATTTGGTGTTCTTACTTTCTGTATTTAGATTAGCACTGTCTTCTCTGTTTAATTTGATTTCATCACTTATATCTCTTCACAATCTTCTTCTACGAGGTTAGTGACCAATTTTGGTGCTAACACTTTGGTGCTTTCACTGAGAATCGAATTCTCAGACCTCAAGGATTTGCTTTGAAGCTACTGGATTGAACAAATCCCCCAAAGAAGATCCGACTTACTGATAGGACATCCATTGATTCTACTCAGAGTTCATACCAATAACTCTACAATAGCAAGACCACGTACCAGGTCAGCTTCTCTTAATGCGGATGCCCGAGAGACTGCTAGCGTGCAACAAGCAGGACCTAGCAATCAACCAGCGATCCCGAGTGCAGGGATTGCCGCTCAAGAACAGACTCCAGTTATCACCAGAGTGGAGTTCATTGACTTGATGAGAGAACTTAGGGAAAGCAGGAGACAACTAGGAGAACAGATGCAAGCTAATGCCAACCTGATGGCACAACTCACTCAACAGCAGCAACAGAATGCTGGGGGCAATCCAACTGCTTATTCCTCTTCTGACAGCTCTACTTCTTCTGATGAACCACCCAGGCGTAGACGCCGTAAGACTGAAGCTGCAAGGGCGGATGCTGCTGTTCGAACAGCTGGAGACCGCGACCAAGCCAGAACTGGAAGCTTCCGAACCGGAGTACAGATGGAGGATGGAGCTCCAGATCATCAGAATGCTAACAATGTTGAACCTCACGACGCACGATTGGCAGATCGCCAGGAAAGGAGGCATCAGCATGGACAGGCGCGTAGAACTGACTCCAACCTCCTAGCTTCCATACAGACACCCGATCTGACAGCCATGATCAGGCAACTGATGAAAGAAAATCAGGGCTTATCAAATGACAACTGGGGAGTGTCAAGAAGTCATACTCCGTTCATGGATGTTGTGCTGCAAGCGGCGTACCCAAAGAAGTTTAGCATGCCAACCATTCCTGCATACGAAGGAAAGACTGACCCCAGACAACATGTAATGAGGTATGAATGGATGATGGATTCAGCCAGAGCAAATGATGCCACCAAGTGTAGGTGCTTTCCGATTACTCTATCTGGGATCGCTACTATGTGGTTCACCCGACTTCCCCCGCGATCCGTATCAAGCTTCGAGGAGTTGGCAAAGAAGTTTATTGAGCAGTTCAGGATACACACTACATGCCCGAAGGACGTGATGTCTCTGTCAAGTGTAATCCAAAATCCCGGAGAGTCACTGAAGGAGTACTTACAAAGATTCCACGTTGCGGCAACTGAAGTCAGTAATCCCAACGACCATGCAATTCTAATGGCTGAAATGAGAGGTGTAGATCCGGATTCTGAATTTGGAGACTGGCTGGCAGGAAAACCTCCGGCTACGCTAGAGCGTTTCTACTCCAAGGCACACCAGTTCATAAGAAGAGAGGAAGCTAGGTGGGTACGACGAGATAAGGCACCGGGACCTGCCCAAGAGTCAATCAAGAGCAACATTGCTGTGAAGCAATCTGGAGACAATTCGGGAAAGGTCCAAGTCAATGTCCAGAGTAAGCCTGTGCAGCCCAAAGAGTCCGGAGGAAGAAGTCAAGGAAAGAGGAAAGAAGCGTGAAAGTGGAAGTCGAGAATTCCAAGCTACAGCGAGTACACTCCGCTAAACGCCCCACTTGAGAACATTTACCTATCCACCTGCAATACTTTTCAGTACAGAAAACCACGTCCAAAAGAATCAACTGAAGAACAGAAGCGGACTGGGAAATATTGCCGCTTCCATGAAACTTATGGACACAACACGGAAGAATGCAGACACCTGCATGACGCTATCGAGAAATTGATCAGACAAAAGAAGTTGCAAGAATTTGTAAAGGATCCACAGGAAGGAGGACAGGGGACGTCCAACCCAGGTCGTGCACCAGCTCCACGTCATCCTGAGGAGCCTGCCCGGACTGTTGGAAGACTGGTCATAAATACAATTATCGGCGGACCTCATCCCGCAGATAAGAACTGGCAAGAGATGGAACGATATGCAAGCTCCTTGAAGCATGCAGATTTTGAGTGCTGTTCGAACGTAGAGGACGGTGCCCCTGCTAAGCAGCAGCGCGTGATGACAGACGATATTGTGTTCAGGAACAGAGACGCTGATCAGGTAGAGGCTCCGACCATCGATCCCATGGTCATATCTGCAACGATTGGACCAGCATATGTAAAAAGAATTTTGATTGATTGTGGAAGTTCAGTCAACATCATCTTCAAGAAGGCCTACGATCAGATGAAGCTAGAGACAAAAGATTTGAAACCATCCAAAGCTCGTATCCACGGCTTTAACGGCGCTGCGACTGATGCAGTAGGATATGTCGAGTTACCAGTTGAACTGGGACAAGGCGAGCGTCGGAGGGTACGAATTCTACCTTTTGTAGTTTTGGATGTGGACTCTCTGTATAATGTTTTCTTGGGTCGGCCGGCCCTGGCTGAATTTAGGGCGGCATTAGCCCCGTGGTGCTTAACTCTGAAGTTTCCGACTGACAAAGGAGTTGGCATTGTTCACGGTGACCAAGCAGCTGGTCGTTCCTGTTATGTGGCCGAGCTTCGAGAGGCCCATCGGAGGGAGAAGGGAAAGGTTGCGGACAACCCCGTCTGCATCCTCAATGCGGATAATTGACAAGTAGCGCCCGAGCCCTGGCTCGGGCATAGTTCTCGGATCTACGGAGATATAGATCCGAGAGACGACGATGAGAAACCCAGGGAAGAGAAGGCGGCACCGGCTGAATTAACAATTGACATTTCAGTTAGCCGTGACGACCCTTCGCGAATACTGAAGATCGGATCACAGCTAGGCCCCGCAATGACTGAAGACCTTAGCGACTTCCTCCGGGCGAACCTTGATGTTTTTGCCTGGACGCATTCTGATATGTGTGGGATTTCTCCCGCCATCACGAGTCATATGTTGAACATAGACCCGAAATACGTCCCAGTCAAGCAAAAAAGGAGAGGAATGGATCCGGAGAGGTCCGCTGCTCTTGGAGAGGAGGTGGACAAACTCAAAGCAAATGGGTTCGTCCGCGACGCCCTCTACCCGGAATGGGTCTCCAACCCCGTGCTAGTAAAGAAGGCGAATGGGAAATGGAGGACTTGCGTAGATTATTCCGACTTGAACAAAGCATGCCCTAAGGACAGTTTCCCGTTTCCTAGGATCGATCAGTTGGTCGATTCCACCGCAGGACACGAGTTACTGTCATTCATGGATGCTTACTCAGGATACAACCAAATCCCAATGCATATTCCGGACCAAGAACACACCAGCTTCGTTACAAATGTCGGGCTATATTGCTATATAGTGATGCCCTTCGGATTGAAGAATGCTGGAGCGACTTATCAACGTTTGGTGAATCGAATGTTCAAGGACCAGCTGGGCAAAACCATGAAAGTCTATGTGGATGACATGCTTGTGAAATCACGACGGTCAAACGACCACATTCAAGACTTAGCTGAAATGTTTAACATACTCAGGTTCTATGGGATGAAGATCAACCCGCTGAAGTGTTCTTTCGGCGTTGCATCAGGGAAGTTTTTAGGATTCATTGTCAACGCTAGGGGAATCGAAGCCAACCCAGAAAAGATCCAAGCTATTCGAGATGTACAAGCGCCCAGGACTATAAAGCAGGTATAGAGCTTGAACGGAAAAGTAGCTGCGCTGAGTCGATTTATATCCAAGGCAACTGACAAGTGCATCCCGTTCTTTGACATAATAAAGAAAGGAAAGAGAAATTTTGAATGGACGTATAGCTGCGAGGAAGCATTCCGGAACCTGGTAAGGCATCTGGAGAGCCCACCAATGCTATCTAAACCAGTTGACCATGAGATGTTGTACGTTTACTTGGCTATATCCCCTCATGCGATAAGCGCAGCTTTGGTTTGTGAGGAGGATCGAGTCCAGAAGCCGGTGTATTATGTTAGCAAGCGTTTAACGGGGGCAGAGAAGAATTACCCTAAAATCGAGAAATTGGCTTACTGCTTGGTGATTGCATCACGCAAGCTGCGCCCATACTTTCAAGCGCATTCAATCGGTGTTTATACCGATCAACCCCTGAGGCAGGTACTCCAACGACCGGAAACTTCTGGAAGATTGCTAAAATGGAACATCGAGTTGAGCCAATTCGATATCGCGTACTTACCACGGAGAGCCATCCGAGGGCAAGCGTTAGCAGACTTCATCGCTGAATTTACCATACCCATCAAACCGGACGATCACGACATCATTCCCCCCGTTCGATGGAAATTATACACTGACGGTGCATCAAACGACCGTTACTCCGGTTCGGGCGTAGTTCTTATAACTCCGGAAAACCGATCAATCTGTTATGCCCTGAAGCTCGATTTCCCGGCTACGAACAACGAAGCTGAATATGAAGCACTAATCGCTGGCTTGAAGCTCATCAAAGAACTCGGGATCGAATCAGTCGAAATCTTTTGTGACTCGCAGTTGGTGGTTTACCAAGTACGAGGAGACTACCAAGCAAAAGGATGAAAACTTGCTCCGTACCTCGTTCAGGTCCAAGAACTACTATCAAATCTTGAGCGTTATGACATTTCACATATCCCGCGAGAGCAGAACAAAGAAGCCGACTTATTGGCCAAGTTCGCAAGTACCGACGATACGCAACAAATGGGATTATATCCCGTCGAAGTCTTGCATGCCCCGAGCATAGACGAAATGAAAGTCGATCACGTGTTGGGAACAGAAATCGAGAAGGAATCATGGATAACCCCGTTCAAACTGTACCTAACAACCGGGGCCTTACCGGGAAAAAGGAGCGAAAGACGGCAGGTCCTTCGAAAGGCCGCGCGATACATAATACAGGATGGATCAATGTATCGAAAAGGATTCTCAGTCCCATTATTGCGGTGCATCGCTCATGATGAAACAAAGCGAGTCTTGAGAGAAGTCCACGAAGGGGAATGCGGCGACCATACTGGGGGGCAAACGCTAGCAAAGAAGATCCTCCGCTATGGATATTACTGGCCCACCGTAAACCGGGATGCCGCGGACTACGCAAGAAAATGCGACAAGTGTCAAAGATATGCAAAAATCCCGAGGGCTCCATCAACGGAACTTACACAAATGATCAGTCCCTGGCCATTTGCGATCTGGGGAATCGACATAATCGGCTCTCTGCCTCTATCCAAAGGTGGTGCGAAATACGCAATAGTTGCAGTCGACTATTTCACGAAATGGGCTGAGGCAGAACCTTTGGCCACTATCACCTCCAAGAAGGTCATTAACTTCATTGTACGAAACATTATATGTCGCTTTGGCCTTCCACGCACCATCATTACGGACAATGGAACGCAATTCGAAAGTAGAGAGTTCAAAGAGTTCTGTTTAAAGTACGACATCGAGAAAAAGTTCGCCGCCGTTGCACACCCAAAAGCTAACGGACAAGTCGAGGCCGTTAACAAAATAATCAAGTCCATACTAAAGAAGCGTCTGGAGAAGGTTGGAGGCAAGTGGGTAGATGAACTCCCGACAGCATTATGGGCGTATAGAACTACCCACAAGTCCGCGACCGGCCACACTCCGTTCGCCTTGGCATACGGCTCTGAAGCCGTTATACCCGTGGAACTTGAAGTTCCATCGCACCGAGTGACATACTATGACCCCAAGACGAACCAAAACCTCTTGCTGGAATCGCTGGACTGCATCGACGAAAAGCGTGAAGAAGCTGAGTTAAGGGCGGCAGCGCACAGACATCGAGTCAAGCGTTACTACGACGGCAGAGTCCGCCCAAGAATCTTTGATGTGGGTGATCTCGTTCTGAAACGAGTCTTCCCAGTACCATCACGCATGAATCCCAGCTGGGAAGGTCCATACGCCATTGAACGGAAGCTTGGAGAAGGAACATTCAAGCTAGCGACCATTGATGGCGCGACACTCCCCCGAGCATGGAACAGTGAACATCTGCGGCACTATTACATTTAGCATGTTTTCCTTTTTCTGTTGTAGGCACTGTTATTTCCTGCATGTTTCCATTCAATAATGACTTAGTTTCCTTTTGAAAGTTGTAATCAAGCAATTTAGTTGATCTTCGTTGATAAAGGCTTGAAGCCATATTTTCTATGAAGTTTCTATATCTCTTAATTGGATGATAAACTACATTATCATTCACGACATGTAGACTCGTACAAACGATTCCAAATCTCCGAATCCCCAGAGTGCGGAGCGGAGTACTCTAAGTCCCCAGAGCGCGGACTAGAGTATAAACGATTTCCAATCTCCGAATCCCCAGAGTGCGGAGCGGAGTACTCTAAGTCCCCAGAACGCGGATTAGAGTATAAACGATTCCAAATCTCCGAATCCCCAGAGTGCGGATCGGAGTACTCTAAGTCCCCAGAGCGCGGACTAGAGTATAAACGATTTCCAATCTCCGAATCCCCAAAGTGCGGAGCGGAGTACTCTAAGTCCCCAGAACGCGGATTAGAGTATAAACGATTCCAAATCTCCAAATCCCCAGAGTGCGGATCGGAGTACTCTAAGTCCCCAGAGCGCGGACTAGAGTATAAACGATTTCCAATCTCCGAATCCCCAGAGTGCGGAGCGGAGTACTCTAAGTCCCCAGAGCGCGGACTAGAGTATAAACGATTTCAAATCTCCGAATCCCCAGAGTGCGGAGCGGAGTACTCTAAGTCCCCAGAACGCGGATTAGAGTATAAACGATTCCAAATCTCCGAATCCCCAGAGTGCGGATCGGAGTACTCTAAGTCCCCAGAGCGCGGACTAGAGTATAAACGATTTCAAATCTCCGAATCCCCAAAGTGCGGAGCGGAGTACTCTAAGTCCCCAGTGCGCGGACTAGAGTATAAACGATTTCCAATCTCCGAATCCCCAGAGTGCGGAGCGGAGTACTCTAAGTCCCCAGAGCGCGGACTAGAGTATAAACGATTTCAAATCTCCGAATCCCCAGAGTGCGGAGCGGAGTACTCTAAGTCCCCAGAGCGCGGACTAGAGTATAAACGATTTCCAATCTCCGAATCCCCAGAGTGCGGAACGGAGTACTCTAAGTCCCCAGAGCGCGGACTAGAGTATAAACGATTTCAAATCTCCGAATCCCCAGAGTGCGGAGCGGAGTACTCTAAGTCCCCAGAGCGCGGACTAGAGTATAAACGATTTCCAATCTCCGAATCCCCAGAGTGCGGAGCGAAGTACTCTAAGTCCCCAGAGCGCGGACTAGAGTATAAATGATTTCCAATCTCCGAATCCCCAGAGTGCGGAGCGGAATACTCTAAGTCCCCAGAGCGCGGACTAGAGTATAAACGATTTCCAATCTCCGAATCCCCAAAGTGCGGAGCGGAGTACTCTAAGTCCCCAGAGCGCGGACTAGAGTATAAACGATTTCAAATCTCCGAATCCCCAGAGTGCGGAGCGGAGTACTCTAAGTCCCCAGAGCGCGGACTAGAGTTTAAACGATTTCCAATCTCCGGATCCCCAGAATGCGGAACGGAGAACTCTAAGTCCCCAGAGCGCGGACTAGAGTGTGAACAGTCTCAAGTCTCCAAGTCCTCGGAGCGCAGTGTCGGCAAACCAAATAAAGACAAGAGAATCATTCAAATAAAAAGAAACTAAAACTTTATTCAATAAGTCCAAAATGGGGATACATGATCACTCCTACAAAATTCAGACCTCTCTATACAAACTACAAATCATGGGAGATAAAAACAATTACAAAACTTAATCAGGAAACTTGTTGAACAAGTGCATCGATTATTTCTTCGACTTCTTCTTCTTGTCTGCCTTTGGTGTTTCCGATGACTCCTCTCCCTCACGCTTTTTCTTGGACTTTTTGCTTGCTAGAGAGACGGAGTCAGGAGTAGGAGACGTAACATCTAGTGGTTTGGACCTGCCCGGGAGAATGATTTTCAAAGGTCTGTTCCACGGGTCAGTGAGTTCCAGGACTTCAGATTCAACTTTGACTTTGACCTTTCTCTTCTCCTCGTCGGCAAGACGGTCCTTCATGCTCATCTCTGAAGTATGTTCAGAGGCGCCAGTGATTTTATCTTCGTCGCTTCCTTCGGCAGGAGACGAAGTATCAAGTTTGTCATCATCAAGCGCCCCGATCACTTGAGCGTCTGGACCGGGAGTTACCCCTGCGTGAGCAACGTCGCTTGTTTTCCCTGCTTCCTCCTTGGCGTCATCGCTCCTCGGAGTTAGCTCGGCGTCAGAACGACCTGTACGAAAATATAAGAAGTGGGCATTAGAACGAATAACCATTGCTGAAAAATGATGGGATCTCTTCGACTTCTAGAGAAAGAAGAATTTCCTACCAGGATCCGGTTGGCTATCGGTGGCGCGCGGGGTTTCACCCTCCAGGATAGGTGACAGCACATGAACGCCGAGCCCGGGATCTTCGGGATCATAACTGGCATGCTGCTCGAATGGATCAAGCGTCGACCGACCGGCCGATTGAGCAGCATAAGGAGCGGCGATGTGAGGAGTAGTAGCGTCGGCCTCTGACGGGCCAGCCTCGTCGTTCTTCTCTTTCGAAGGGGAAGAGCCTTTGCCATAAAGAGCCAATGCTGCGGATAAATCCGATGGCTCATTCCCCCTCAGGAACTCCTTCACCAATGCATCCTCGTCGATCTCTTCGGAGCCTGACTCAACTTTCTTGATCTTTATCAGAGTTTCCCATGCCTCAGCCAGGGATTCGTGGTAGCCGTCGCCCAAGAATGTTAGGTCGCGGTGCATAAGGACGCGAGCTCCGTATTCGGCGATCAGCGGGTCAAACATACTCTTGACCTCTTCCCTGCCGGCCTCTGCGGCCGCCTCAAGGCGAGAATCAAGCTCCTCCACGGCCATTCTTTTGCCCTCCTCACGGGCCTCATCCTTCATTTTCTCGACCCCGGCAAGTTCGTTGTCGAGCTTTGTCTTCAGGAGTCGGGTAGCAACAATCTCATCACAATACCGCTGCGATTCTTCCTAAGCAGCTATTTTGTCTTCTTTCTCCTAGGAGAGTTGTTCTTTCAGCTCTTTGACTTGAGTAGCAAGCGCGTCCCTTTCCTTTTGGACAGAGTCTTTTTCTAGGGCGAGGGCGTCGCTGCGCTGAACTGCTTCGTCAAGCTCCTTTTTGTGAGCCACCTCTAAGCGAGCAACTGCCTCAGCAGTATCTTTCGCACCTTGTTCAGCGGCTTCTAGCTTTGACTTATACGAAGCGAGCTCTTCGTCTTGGAGTTTGATGATTTTCTTATCGCTGTCAGCCTCCAGATTCAGACGGTCAATCTCGTGTTGACGCTCGACAGATACTTCCAAGATCTTCTCCACCAAGTGCACGAATGCGTCATGTTGAACATAGACGTCATTGTTGCAGGCAATGGCACTTTGCTTCACGTGCCCAGGAATGTGATGGATGGCTGGGAGGAATTTCAAACCGTCAAAACAGATTTTCGGAAACTTGGCCTTAAGGTCGACCATCTTTTCCGCAACAGTCGGGTCCACGGCAGGAATAGGAGGAGGAGGCTTAGAGAATTTCGTTCTTTTACGTTGCTCTCGAACTTGCCTCGTACTCGATGAACTGGAATGTTGTTCTCGAGCAGCATCAGACTGATAACCCTTCTGCAAAGACTTCTCTTTATCCGGCTCAGTTGTAGGAGGAAGATTGCGGGACTGAGAAGATTGATAGTGTGCTTTCTTGCGGTGAGACGACTCGCGCGGACGATTGTCCCTATCTTCATAATCACCTCGGTCCCGGCGTCTGCCTGAACCGGAATCCCGTCCGGAGTGATGGAATATAGAAGACCCCTGAAGGCGATCAAGTCCGTGTGAGCGGCCCATATCACCTGCAAAGAAGGGAGATAACAACGAGTTAAGGAGAATTCATGTATTAAAAAGACTTGAAGTATATTATGGAATGCGCATGTGCGTGTGTGTCCTAGTGTTCCCCCCGACGGACCCGTTCGTTTATCTTTGCTAATCGGAGTATTGTCTCCTTGAGCCGGGAGTTGAACTCCTGCATTGCCTCTAGCGGGCGAAGAGAATTTGAGAGCTTCAGGATCATCGAACCCGTAATTAAGTATGTCTTCGGGAATAGAAAGGTACGATAGACCCCTCAGAGAACTTTCCAGATGCTGCGAAGAAGCCTCTTTCTCAGGAGGGATAGGCGTAGATTTTGAGGTGCCACCAACTTTCTCCTTTTGAACCGTATATTTCAGCTTCTTCCTTCCCTTCGAAGGGGAGGATGATGTCTCAATATCCTAAACTTCGATTGTCGGATTCCAAGCGGGACCCACGTTCTCGCCCTGCGTTTCGGGGGCATCATCCTCTTTGCGCTCGCCTTCTTCGTGCGTGTCGGGAGCGCGACGCGACGACGATCCGGCAAGTTTTTTCCCTTTACCAGATGGAGGTTTGGGAATTGTAACACCTTCTGGAAGGCTGATCCGACGACCAGGGGCTAGCAAGCCGAACCCCGACAGCGATTCATTTGAAATGATAGTCCGGATGTCTCGATCCTCAGCAGGAAGAGCTCTAATGGCCTCAACAGCCTTAGAATATCCTCGGCCTTCCGGACGCGGGTTGACACCTGAAAAGATGAAATGAAGAGTTAGGAAAATCATGACTCCAATTAAATACGAATAACGATTCAGCAAAGAGACTTACTGCCTTCAACCCATCTCCTAGCGAAACCAGAAGGGCAGCGCACATAGAACCATTCCTGTTTGTACAGGGCGAATTTGCTACAGGCCCCTGTCAAGATCTGGCACTTGTGGTATGGCTCGAGGAACATAAAGGAAGGGCTATCTTTCCGTCTCTTGAACATATAAATATATCGGATATCACCGAGAGTTGGAGGTCTGGAGAAGACGGCCATGAAGAGTAAGTAAGTCCCATATAGAAATGCATGACCGTTCGGGTGCAGTTGCGATGGAGCCATGTCTATGTACTGCAGAACGTCCCGGAGAAATAAGTTGAAGGGAGGCACGCTGCCCATCCAACACATGAACTTGTTGCAGGTAGTGTACCCGACTGGGGGCAGATGAGGGCGATCGTGTCTCGAAGGGACTAACACATCGGCAAAAGGAATCCCGTGAATAGAGCATATCCGCCTCAGAGCAGCTTCGTTGATCTTCGAAGCTTGAGAATCGATCGGATTGTCTAGTAAGATGGTTGCCTCCAGAGCGTCAGGCGCCAAGTTATGAGCAGGAGAAGTTGACGGGTTAGAAGTATCAACGGCTCCTTGCCTTGCTGACGGCCCAAGCCTGTCAGATATGGTAGCAGAACTAGATTTTCTCGACATCCCGAATAAATAATGAACCTGGCTAAATGCTTGAGAAAGCTATACTTGAAAAACGTTGAGCGTTAGAATTAGCAACACGAGTTTCCCCCCCCACGTGGTGTGTGAACTAGTGCAAGCAATTGTGTACAGACAATAAGAATGTTTTAAAAGATATAATAATTAGCTTCGAATCATCGCCTTCGAAGACCGTCATCGCTGACCGTCTCAAAAAGCCCGCCTTGAGGTGATTACAGTTCCAGATTCAAAAGACATATGATTTCTAAAGTAACCGGCCTAAGTGTAGTTTGACATTTATACTGATCGGCATTTAAGTAATGTTCGGCATTCAAGATTATTCGTCCTAGGTATAGTGTTCGGCTGTGTTTTGCTCGGTCTAAAGAGTGTTCGGCAATTGTATTGTTCGGCATGTCAAGTGTTCGGCAATTGTATTGTTCGGCATGTTAAGTGTTCGGCAATTGTATTGTTCGACATGTCAAGTGTTCGGCAATTGTATTGTTCGGCATGTTAAGTGTTCGGCAATTGTATTGTTCGGCATGTCAAGTGTTTGGCAATTGTATTGTTCGGCATGTCAAGTGTTCGGCAATTGTATTGTTAGGCATGTCAATTGTTCGGCTGAATTCAATGTTCGGCATGTCGACTGTTCGGTCTGGGTTATCATTCGGCTAAAAGTGGCTCTCCACCACGATGTCAACTTCACCCTACACCATCTCCGTCTGCGCCGAACGTCAGGGACAGATCGCTCGGCGAAGACTACACCGTTCAGCATCCCATCTATATTTTCCTTCCATTCTTGTTCGGCGCAAAGGAGCTAGCCCTAACTAGACAACTCCAAGCATGCGAGCCATTTCTGCTCGACGCATATTATACGATCATGGAAAGGTCACGTTTCCCATGAAAACAACCTAAGTCTTGTGTTGAAGTAATCTAAATCACAGAAGGATTGATACCTAGTTCGGAAGTCGAAATTGAGGAAGGATCAATTAGGTCTCAAATCTGGTAGGAATGGAAGAGTTGAAAGTCTCTAAGGAATGACTGAAAAGAAGGCGTAAAGGGAAAAGAGACGGTGAGGACCTGGTTATATAGAGGGAGGTAGAAGTTGAAGAGGCTATACCCGGTAGAACCGGTCACCACCGAAGGGTTCGGCATCGTAGCAGTGTGACGTTCGGCACATGAGGTACGTCCGGCTTCGAGCGTATCGTTCGGCATCGTAGCAGTGTGACGTTCGGCACATGAGGTACGTTCGGCTTCGAGCGTATCGTTCGGCATCTAAATCTCGTTCGTCTTGCACCTCCTTCGCTAGCATTCTCGAGAAGGTACCTCCGAGGTAGATTGTACCAGATTCAAAGCGCATCACGTTCGGCCACGCAATACACTTTGGGGGGCAAGTGTTTCCTGGGGATTTGACCAGGCAACTAGTACTCGGCAATAAGTGCTCGGCATCAGAGAGTGACCGGCATCAAGGAGTGTTCGGCGAAGCACTGGCCATCCAGGAGTGTTCGGCGAAGCAACTGACATCCATGAGTACTCGGCGTAGTACTTGGCATCCATTAGTGTCCGGCGTCCAGTAATGTTCGGCGAAATACTCAGCAGTGTTCGGCGTCAACTGGCACTCAACGTCAACCACTGCTCGGCATCGAGACTGTTCGGCGTACAAGAGTACTCGGCGTCAAGGCTGCTCGGCATACAGGAGTACTCGGCCTCCCATGGTGTTCGGCGAGGCACTTGACATCCAGGAGTGTTCGGCGAGGCACCCAACATCCAACGAGTGCTCGGCAACAAGTGTGCTCGGCATCAAGACTGCTCGGCATACCAGAGTGCTCAGCAATGAGAGCGCTCGGCATCAAGACTGCTCGGCATACGAGACTGTTCGGCATCAGGGAGAACTCGGCAGCATCTGTGGTTCGGCATACAGGAGTACTCGGCGTAGTACCCGGTGGGATTAGAAGTACTCGGCGTAAGGGCACTCGGCGTCTAGAAGAGCGTTCGGCTTCAACTGACTAACACCCTACACTTCCCAAACATCAACCACCTCGTTCGGCATAGAAGGGACCGTTCGGCGTTAGAGCGTTCGGCACATCTGTGGTTCGGCATACAGCGCTCACTATACTCGGGCTGGAGTGTTCGGCCAACAGCCCACTTGGGAAGTCCAGCCCATCTTTGCCTATAAATAGAGGGGCAGGGTCACAATGAAATGGATCCTTTTTTGAGAGAAAACACCGGGGAGACTCTTCCATTTTCAAGACTCATCTTCTCTACTTAACAACTTCATTCAAGCATTTGATTCACGAATTGTATTTGTAATCAACTATAAAGAAGATCAATAAAGTTTGACCTCAAAGTGGACGTAGGCAATTACGCTGAACCACTATAAATTTGGTGTTCTTACTTTCTGTATTTAGATTAGCACTGTCTTCTCTGTTTAATTTGATTTCATCACTTATATCTCTTCACAATCTTCTTCTACGAGGTTAGTGACCAATTTTGGTGCTAACACCATCCTTTAAGGATCCGTTAAACTATCTACTATGTAGTAGTGTACGATAAGTAGATAATGTCTATTAGTAATATAAGATATCAAAATAGTGTTAAGTCATGGCCCATTCCACCCTTAACACACTTTTATTCCCAAGAGCATATACAAGACCGTAGTTTCCCCAAAACCGGAAGTCACCAGAGGGTAATCCATATACTAAAGGTACAAACCAAAAATCGTAGTGGTTGCGTATATCGAGATACAAGTATGACAAGGCACATGAGGCAATACCTAAGGTAGTGACACTACCGTTTGCCTGATCCGGACTGGTGAGAACGCATCGCCGCAGCGATCGCAACACCATGAAACAACACTCCCAAAATCAAGGGTGCACCAATCGACAACAAGTAATGAGTAGTTCGAAGAAGTGTGTTCACTTGAGGTAGCTGACCTCCATTGGCCCGGCACGGCTCCTGTTTTAGTCATTTCCAATTTGTCACAAGTGTCAAGGCTATCCATTATCGTTCTCTTTCTTCAGTCATCACGTACATCATTCCAACCACTTCATTCTGGATCACCACTCCGCGTATAGTTATTAAAGTGGTTTTCGGTTTAGATAGAGAGTATATCCATAACCGATTCCGGTCTCTTTAATAACTTCCGTGATTATTACACCGATTGGTCGTTTATTTATTTCAAACCAAATCAATTTCAATCTCAATTAGAATTTGCAAACCAACATTTCATTTGTCTCTCTAAAACAATTTCCATAATTTACGTTTCAAAACTTCCAAATTACCATTTCAAAATCTTATAATTCAATTTCAGTTTTATTTAAAACAATTCAAATATTGATTCAAGTTCGAATATAAGTTTCATTTCGAAAACATTTAAATTAATTTAATTTACATTCAAATCAATTTAAATTCATTAATCGATTTTATTCAATATTCATTAAGTAAATTTGCCATTAAACAATTTCTATTAAATTTCCAATTCATTAAATCCATTATTTAAATTCAACTTCATTATATCAAAACTTACAAATTGAATTAAATTAAATTCATCAAATCAAATCCTTAAATTTTCAAGTCTTACATTAATTTCAATAAATCACATTTTATTTCTTGTTAAAGAAATTCAATTTCACTTATTTACTTACTTAAATAATTTTCCTGTGATAACCCGGATTTTCGGGCATCAGATAATTGGATAAGTTATCTGATTTAACTCTTGAAAATACTAATTGATAATTGAACAAATAAATGTAATAATCTCCTTTATAAATTATTTAAAATTGGTGAAACTGTGTTTTCAAAACAATAATAATCATGTGTTGTTTTTATATATATATATGGATTTTTAATTAAATTTGAATTTTAATTTGAATTTGAACTTATATTTGAATTTAAATTTTGATATAAAATATCTTAAAAACATTTGTATTCAAAATGTTAACATATGTGTATGATTTTATTAATAAATTAGTATTAAACTTTTTCTTTTAAAGTTGTATAAATATAACAAAGGGATGTGATTATATAAATAGAAAATACAATTAAAAGCATATACATAAATGTGTTTATAAAATAAGAAGTACAATATAAATAAATAATGTATAAACATTTTCTCATGCAAAGGAATTTACAGGTGTTAATATTTAACATCTTCAACTTAACAAGTGTAATTATCTTGCATCAAGAATTGAACAAGTGTCACTATTTTTATCTTTATTTTCTTTTATTTTTAATAAATCCTAATTAAATCTATATAAACATATATCTTTTCTCTTCATCTCTTTTTCCCATCTTCACTCTTAAACAAAGAAAAACAAAGCCTGTAACAAAACTCAAACCAGAAAGTTTATACAAACAATCATCAAGCCAAGATCATCTCTGATTTTCAAGCATGAATTTTCTCAACAACAAAAATAATTTCCAGTTTCAAAGATCATCTAGCAATCAAACTCTTTCAAGCTTCAACCGTATAAAGCAAGATTCAATTTAATAAAATATATTCAAGCTTCCAGTTTCAGATCAAAAAGGGAAAACCTGTTCTCTGTTCTAAAGTTAAAGGTGAGTAAACTAACCTTTTTAAAAAGTTTAAACCTGTTATATCTTTATTTGTATGTGATAAATACTTGAAGTAAAATTGTGGAAAATGTTTGTATGAATGTAAATGGGCTTGCATGTGTATATATATGTGTAGACTTAGATGTGCATGTCTGTATATATATAAACAGACCTCTGTTTGGTTTTACAGACCCAAACAAGTTCAAAAATCAATCTCTCTTCCCCTAATCTTCTATAGGTTATGATGTATAAACCAAATATGTTTGGAATAACAAGATATTAATTTTAAAAATATTTTCAAGTAAAATTTGAAGGTAGTTTTACTGGTAGAAGAGAATTACAGTGAAAAATCAATTAAAGTCCGAAAATCAAGTATCCAAATTTCACGTTTAAATTATATGATCTGATTCGTATTGAAGGATGGTGAATTTTGATAATCATATCATGATTTTTAAGATTGTATTTGATGGGAATTTTCGAGTTGAACGGAATTCATTTTGGAGTGAATTCTGGCGATCGGCGAGGAGTGAGAGGTCGTGATCATGGCTGGGGGAAGTGTGAAGGTTGTCGATCGTGGGAAAAATAGTGGTAGAATTTGAAGATGGTTTTGGTGGTCGTACGGCGATGGTTTAGGGTTTAGTGATGGGTTTGGTTCGTCATTGTTGACGAGGTGATTGTGGCAACGATGGAGCTTCGGGTCTGTTCGCATGGAGGGGAAATCAAAGACTGGAGGTCGAGGCAACTTTGGTGAAGTCGGCGTGGGTTCAAAGGGACGAGTTCGTCAGTGATAGATGGATTTCCGATGGGGTTCGTTCCATATTTTTGGAACGATGGGTTCGATTTCATCTTGCTCGCGTATTCGCAAATCTGGGTGGTCGTTCAGTACGAGATGATTGTCGTCGACATGTCGTGGGTCTCGGCGATGGTCAGAGGGCGTTGGATCGCCGGTGCATGTGCACGTGTGTCCTGTTCGTATCTGGTTGCTGTGTTGTTCGAGCTTGGGGAAAGAAGGAAGTTACATCGGGTCAGACTCGAAGTCGAACGCGAGTAGATGTGTGGTTGACTCGGCTAGTTTTGTCTTGGGCTCGGGGTGCTTTTGTTTTAACCAGGTTTTTTTAAATTTAAGAATAAAACAGGTACCAGGTTTTTAAAAGAAAATTTAATCGGGTTCTAAAGCAAAAGAAAATGCTTAGCCAAGTTTTTAAAGTGTATTTAAAAAAATAAGTTTTAAATGATGAAATTAGGTAATTAATTAAGATAAAGGATTTATCTTTAATTAATTAAGGTATTGATTAATGAAAACTATGGTGATTAAGTAAGTAGTTTATCTTTGATTAATTAAGAATGATTACTTAATGGAAGTGGTTTAGGATAATTACTCAATGTAATTAAATTAAAGGTTAATTTGTTAATTAATTAATATAAATAAATTAAAGGATAATTAACTAAAGGTTAATTAATGAAAGTAATTAGAGGAATAAATTGATAAAAGGTTAATTACCTAAATGGAAGTAATTAAGGATTAATTACTTAGTATAATTAATTTATTAATTTATTAAGGGTTAGCTAATTAATGAGTGTGATTAATTAAAGGATATTTAATCGATATAAGTGATTATAAGATAATTAATTTAAGTGATTAATTAAGGATAATTATTATAAATGGTTAAGGATAATTAATTTGTGAAATTAATTAACGGTTAATTACTTAATTAAAGTATAATCAATCAAGGATGATTAATTAAAATAGATTTTTTTTTAATGGTTTGTAATTAATAAGCAAGGTTTAAAAGTAAATGAAGTAATTAATTTAATTCAATTGTGGTTAATTAAATTAATTAGAGATGGTATGGTTGATTAATCTTGCTATGAATGATTGAATGATATTGTATGCTTAGATTAGTTGATATCTCTGGTATGTGATATGGAATGCTATGTGATATAATATGTTTGGGTTAAAACAGTGACACCCTATATTTAAAGTTTGAATTGTATTTCATTTGAATAACTTGGGTTAAGATGACATTGGATTCGAAGAGACAGGAGTCGGGTATTAGTTAATACCCAAAACCACTTCGATTTGGAATCTTCTATAACTCTTTATAGATTGATATGTGAAACCAATAGGCTGGTTTGGGATAAAATGGACCATTTAAACTAAGTTGGATACTTAGATATTATTTTGTGAAAATAAGTGTTGACTATATAAGTTGTTTACTTATAGTAAAGTACAAGTTACCCCGGGTTTAAATAAGTTCTTTGGATTGAAATTTCATGTTAGATGAGTTTACTCACGCTGGTTTCCAGCCTGACCCGGGTGTTACTTTGATGTAATGCTCGGGTCAGACCGAGTATTACAGATTTCAGGTAAGGACGTTCTGGAGCTCAGGAGACGAGTTGGATGGCAGGAACGTATGGAGTATATTCCGCTGTGATATTATAGTTGTCTGAGACATGTTAATTCTAACTGTCTAGTACATTTGTGAATGTTGTAACTCTGATGTATTAAAATGTAATTAACAAATACAGTTTTCTTTGTATAACTGATATTATTATTTGATATTGTATTTAATCCGCTGCGAATGTGAGATGTTGTGTTCTCTGTTCTTCTTTCTGTTTCTTTCTTCTATCTCTTTCTTTTTCTTCTAACTATCTGGAATTTTCGGGTTCGAAAATTCCGGGTCGTTACAGTTGGTATCAGAGCAAGGTTAAGCGAGAACCTTGGCTCTGTTGAGATTACTCGTTAAGGATAGGGTCAATGGTACCCTAGAACGAGTTGAGTGTATATATATATATATATATATATATATGAGAGCGTAATTGTTATTTTCTTATATAAGGATTTTAAATGATTTTATATAAGAATATATTTTGATATATAAAATGATATTTCTTTCTAATAAATATTAAGGTAATTGGTTGTTAAAATATTGGAATTAAATTAAGTGGTAATAGAAATACAACCAATTTAAAATTGAATAAAGATAAGTTTGAAATGAATTCAAACTGAAATTAAAATCTTGAATTTGTAGAAATGTTATCAAGAATAAAGATAATAATGAATTGGTTTCCAGATATGATAATCTTGGTTATTATCATAAAATTGTAATTGTGATTAATAATGAATGTTGTTAATGATGTAGCAAAATGAAATGTTTAGGGAAGTAAACATTTAAGTGAGTATAACTTATAAATTGGAATTGAAGATAATTAAAAATTGTGAAATTTTAAATCTAAATCCAGAAAACTTGAAATTGTTTAAAAGAAGTTTGTTTTGAATTAAAACCAAAGGTGGTTTAAAAATTTAAAGTATAACTTGGTGTGTAAAGAAAATGTATATATGAGGAATATATATAATATCAAAGATGATTTGAAATAAACTCTAAGTGTTGAGTTTTAAATTGGAATGTGATGTAAAACCCAAAGTAAAGTAAGTTTTTAAACTTAAAAGGGGAAAGATTATTAATCTAAAGTTTAAAATTTGAATGGGAATTCAAATTGTGTAAAGTTGACCGGATTAAGTAAATATAATTTAACTTAAGGAAGTTAAATAAGTTTAGATTGAACAACTTGAATTGGAAATTTCAAGATGAAATTTAAATTTAACTTGGGTAGTTAAATGATTAATTTAAATAGGAGCTATGAGTGATCTCAAAATGGGTTTGAGATCTGGAAATGGAAAATGGATAATAAATTAGAATCTGAAATTTAATTGTTTTTGAATTCTTATTTGAACTTTATAATAAGTTAAGTAAAGATAATTTTAAAATGGAATTTGGAATTTGGATTCAGAATTTAATGGTTTAAAGATATAAGTTAATTTGATTTAAGAAATTAAATCAACATTTAGAAATTTAACTCGAATTTATATAAATTTGAGATAGCTTAAAATTGAGTTTTAAATTGAAATTTGTTCAAATGGGATTTGGTTTGAATTAATTAGAATTGTGATTGAAGATGTATAAGTTTAAAAATCAAATGGAATTTGATTTGAATTTGGAAAGGAATTAAGGTTAATTCAACTTGAATTGGGATTAAATCAATTTCAATGGAAATTGAAGTAGTGAGTCAATTTAAATGGAAGTGAAAATTTAAATTGATGAGAAATTAATTGGAAATGGAGATTGGGAAATTAAACGGTTTGACTCTGGATAATTTTCAAAATAAATTGTTTTAATACAAATATATTTTCCAAACTATTTACTATACAATCTTTCTTTTTAAACCTAAAACTATCTTATGCTTATTTTGCAATTATTTTGGAACTATTTAACTATTTTGAAACTGTCTTATAAACTAATTACTATTTCTCAGTTACTTATATCTAATCACTATTTTAAAAAAAAAAAAACTATTTTGCAATTATCTAACTATTTTATACCTACTTAACTATTTTACAGCTATTTTACAAACTAATAACTATTTTTCAACTACTTATCTATTTAAAACTTTTTCAAGCTATTTTTAAATTTAAAAAGGTCAGAGTTCAAACTGTTTGTAATTGAAGTAATAACTCAATTGGAAATGGAAGAAATTGAGAATAAGTGAATGGAATTAAAGGAAATGTGAATAGAAAAGTAAATTGATTTGGCTAATAACCAATAAAGATAAATACGTAGGATATACGTATATCATTCTATTCGCATAGTGATTTGATCCAGATTCGAACACAGAATTTCGAGATAGTATTATCGATCCGAGTTGGGAATTTTTTCGCTCGATTTTCGACGGCGAACCTGGATATGGGTTGTTGATTGGTTCTGGATATTCTCTATCATAGTTGTGACTATGCAAGGAGAATGACGGTTTCTGATCAAGAAACCAGATCTGAGTCCGCACTAGGAAGTCGGGTGGACGATACTAGTTCGGAAGTGAAATTGTGTGATCGATTGAGTGATCAGATTGATATTGTGTACGGATGATATGTGTACATCGTACGGATTTGAATGAAATTGATATTGAAGATTTGTGGATAAGAAATGTAAAATGGTTTTTGAAAAGAAATATGGTTAATAACTTTATAAAAGATTTATCAAATGTGAATATTTGATTTAGAATAAAATAAAGTTATATATCCTTGTTATATAAGGTAAATCTTCCCTTGTTGAATCTATTGCTAAAAGAAAAGGGTTTTGAAATATTTGAAGTATAAAAGAGGTTTTATACAAAGTTTGAAATGATCCAAAGATTTTCAAAGTATATATATCTATATCTATATATATATATAAAGGATCTTATGAGAATGATTTTGGGAAAGGTTTTGGGAACCTATGGATTTTGGAAAGGGCTTTTGATTTTTGGAGAAATCAATTTTGGATTTTGGAAAGCCTAGTTTGAGAATTATCGATTTTTGATAATCGATTTTGTGTAAAGGAGATTTTGATAAATCATAAAGGGTATGATTTGAAGGTACTATAAGTATATAGTATAAAATGTTTTGAGTATAGCTCTGGGGAAAAAGGCGCTCCCTTGAAATGAACTTCTCAGAAGTGCCACTGGGTGGTACTGCCTTGAACCCCAAGGGGGGATTCTAAAGTTGATCCTGTGAGGAGTCCGGACAAACTAGTTCCTGAGGATTATTTGTGTAGCGAAAGTCGAGGGGCTGGTGCCCACAGAGGCATTTGGGTTATGCTGTGACGACAGTTTAACTCGATGTCACTGCGATCTACTGCAGACCATAGCGAAAGTCATGTGTGCCGCTGAGAGCCAACTGTCTACGTTTGATTTTATATCGGTAGACTGTGACACTATGGTAACATAGCGAAAGTCGTGTGTGCCGCTGAGAGCCAACTGTCTACGTTTGATTTTATATCGGTAGACTGCGACCTATGTGGGAGAAGTTTCATTATTTGGCAGCGAAATTCGGTGGCGCTGATGCCTACAGTTATATGGGTTTGTGCTGTGATAGCAACGTAAGGCCCGGGTATAACTGTGATCTGTAGCGGGTTCCATGGCGTAATCGAGGAGCGCGGAGACCTACAGTTATCTGTGGATTTTGCCGGGACGGCAACGTAACCATCGGGTTAACTGCGACCATGGATGGGGGTGATGATTTCCAGAGCATTCTCACCAAAGATATTTCCTCTATTTCAAAAATGTTTTCTATATTTTCAATTAATTATTTTCCAAGTATTTTCACTGGGTGTTGAAAACGGGTCTGCTAAGTACTTATAGATTTTCAGTCTTACGCCTGATCAACGTATGACCGAATTTCTGTGAGAACGATGATGGATTTGTTGAAACATCGAGTTATAAAAGGTATTTTTATAAAAACTATTTTGATAATATTATGTAGATTTTTTTTAAAATATTTTGAAAATTTTAAATAAAATGAGTTAAGAGTTAAGATATCTAAGGAATAATTTAACTATAAATCAACATTATTATAAAATTCTAGTTTCATCCTTTTCGAGGACGAAAAGATTCTAAGGGGGGCGGAATGTGATAACCCGGATTTTCGGGCATCAGATAATTGGATAAGTTATCTGATTTAACTCTTGAAAATACTAATTGATAATTGAACAAATAAATGTAATAATCTCCTTTATAAATTATTTAAAATTGGTGAAACTGTGTTTTCAAAACAATAATAATCATGTGTTGTTTTTATATATATATATGGATTTTTAATTAAATTTGAATTTTAATTTGAATTTGAACTTATATTTGAATTTAAATTTTGATATAAAATATCTTAAAAACATTTGGATTCAAAATGTTAACATATGTGTATGATTTTATTAATAAATTAGTATTAAACTTTTTCTTTTAAAGTTGTATAAATATAACAAAGGGATGTGATTATATAAATAGAAAATACAATTAAAAGCATATACATAAATGTGTTTATAAAATAAGAAGTACAATATAAATAAATAATGTATAAACATTTTCTCATGCAAAGGAATTTACAAGTGTTAATATTTAACATCTTCAACTTAACAAGTGTAATTATCTTGCATCAAGAATTGAACAAGTGTCACTATTTTTATCTTTATTTTCTTTTATTTTTAATAAATCCTAATTAAATCTATATAAACATATATCTTTTCTCTTCATCTCTTTTTCCCATCTTCACTCTTAAACAAAGAAAAACAAAGCCTGTAACAAAACTCAAACCAGAAAGTTTATACAAACAATCATTAAGCCAAGATCATCTCTGATTTTCAAGCATGAATTTTCTCAACAACAAAAATAATTTCCAGTTTCAAAGATCATCTAGCAATCAAACTCTTTCAAGCTTCAACCGTATAAAGCAAGATTCAATTTAATAAAATATATTCAAGCTTCCAGTTTCAGATCAAAAAGGGAAAACCTGTTCTCTGTTCTAAAGTTAAAGGTGAGTAAACTAACCTTTTTAAAAAGTTTAAACCTGTTATATCTTGATTTGTATGTGATAAATACTTGAAGTAAAATTGTGGAAAATGTTTGTATGAATGTAAATGGGCTTGCATGTGTATATATATGTGTAGACTTAGATGTGCATGTCTGTATATATATAAACAGACCTCTGTTTGGTTTTACAGACCCAAACAAGTTCAAAAATCAATCTCTCTTCCCCTAATCTTCTATAGGTTATGATGTATAAACCAAATATGTTTGGAATAACAAGATATTAATTTTAAAAATATTTTCAAGTAAAATTTGAAGGTAGTTTTACTGGTAGAAGAGAATTACAGTGAAAAATCAATTAAAGTCCGAAAATCAAGTATCCAAATTTCACGTTTAAATTATATGATCTGATTCGTATTGAAGGATGGTGAATTTTGATAATCATATCATGATTTTTAAGATTGTATTTGATGGGAATTTTCGAGTTGAACGGAATTCATTTTGGAGTGAATTCTGGCGATCGGCGAGGAGTGAGAGGTCGTGATCATGGCTGGGGGAAGTGTGAAGGTTGTCGATCGTGGGAAAAATAGTGGTAGAATTTTAAGATGGTTTTGGTGGTCGTACGGCGATGGTTTAGGGTTTAGTGATGGGTTTGGTTCGTCATTGTTGACGAGGTGATTGTGGCAACGATGGAGCTTCGGGTCTGTTCGCATGGAGGGGAAATCAAAGACTGGAGGTCGAGGCAACTTTGGTGAAGTCGGCGTGGGTTCAAAGGGACGAGTTCGTCAGTGATAGATGGATTTCCGATGGGGTTCGTTCCAGATTTTTGGAACGATGGGTTCGATTTCATCTTGCTCGCGTATTCGCAAATCTGGGTGGTCGTTCAGTACGAGATGATTATCGTCGACATGTCGTGGGTCTCGGCGATGGTCAGAGGGCGTTGGATCGCCGGTGCATGTGCACGTGTGTCCTGTTCGTATCTGGTTGCTGTGTTGTTCGAGCTTGGGGAAAGAAGGAAGTTACATCGGGTCAGACTCGAAGTCGAACGCGAGTAGATGTGTGGTTGACTCGGCTAGTTTTGTCTTGGGCTCGGGGTGCTTTTGTTTTAACTAGGTTTTTTTAAATTTAAGAATAAAACAGGTACCAGGTTTTTAAAAGAAAATTTAATCGGGTTCTAAAGCAAAAGAAAATGCTTAGCCAAGTTTTTTAAAGTGTATTTAAAAAAATAAGTTTTAAATGATGAAATTAGGTAATTAATTAAGATAAAGGATTTATCTTTAATTAATTAAGGTATTGATTAATGAAAACTATGGTGATTAAGTAAGTAGTTTATCTTTGATTAATTAAGAATGATTACTTAATGGAAGTGGTTTAGGATAATTACTCAATGTAATTAAATTAAAGGTTAATTTGTTAATTAATTAATATAAATAAATTAAAGGATAATTAACTAAAGGTTAATTAATGAAAGTAATTAGAGGAATAAATTGATAAAAGGTTAATTACCTAAATGGAAGTAATTAAGGATTAATTACTTAGTATAATTAATTTATTAATTTATTAAGGGTTAGCTAATTAATGAGTGTGATTAATTAAAGGATATTTAATCGATATAAGTGATTATAAGATAATTAATTTAAGTGATTAATTAAGGATAATTATTATAAATGGTTAAGGATAATTAATTTGTGAAATTAATTAACGGTTAATTACTTAATTAAAGTATAATCAATCAAGGATGATTAATTAAAATAGATTTTTTTTAATGGTTTTTAATTAATAAGCAAGGTTTAAAAGTAAATGAAGTAATTAATTTAATTCAATTGTGGTTAATTAAATTAATTAGAGATGGTATGGTTGATTAATCTTGCTATGAATGATTGAATGATATTGTATGCTTAGATTAGTTGATATCTCTGGTATGTGATATGGAATGCTATGTGATATAATATGTTTGGGTTAAAACAGTGACACCCTATATTTAAAGTTTGAATTGTATTTCATTTGAATAACTTGGGTTAAGATGACATTGGATTCGAAGAGACAGGAGTCGGGTATTAGTTAATACCCGAAACCACTTCGATTTGGAATCTTCTATAACTCTTTATAGATTGATATGTGAAACCAATAGGCTGGTTTGGGATAAAATGGACCATTTAAACTAAGTTGGATACTTAGATATTATTTTGTGAAAATAAGTGTTGACTATATAAGTTGTTTACTTATAGTAAAGTACGAGTTACCCCGGGTTTAAATAAGTTCTTTGGATTGAAATTTCATGTTAGATGAGTTTACTCACGCTGGTTTCCAGCCTGACCCGGGTGTTACTTTGATGTAATGCTCGGGTTAGACCGAGTATTACAGATTTCAGGTAAGGACGTTCTGGAGCTCAGGAGACGAGTTGGATGGCAGGAACGTATGGAGTATATTCCGCTGTGATATTATAGTTGTCTGAGACATGTTAATTCTAACTGTCTAGTACATTTGTGAATGTTGTAACTCTGATGTATTAAAATGTAATTAACAAATACAGTTTTCTTTGTATAACTGATATTATTATTTGTTATTATATTTAATCCGCTGCGAATGTGAGATGTTGTGTTCTCTGTTCTTCTTTCTTCTTTCTGTTTCTTTCTTCTATCTCTTTCTTTTTCTTCTAACTATCTGGAATTTTCGGGTTCGAAAATTTCGGGTCGTTACATTTCCAAAACTTAATTATTAAATAATTTCAAAGTTTAATAATTTCAACTTAATTATAATTTCAAACTTAATTATTAAATCATTTCAAAACCTTATTGTTTATTTGAATAAAATCTTTATTTTATTTTAAATCAATTTATTTGACCAATCGGGTTTTATTTAATTCTCTATCCTAGGTCAAGTTCATTTGGGTATTTATCATTTCAACCCGATTCTAATTCAATTCAAAAATCAAAGCATAGCAAAGGGAACTTGCAGTGTGATAACTGGTATGGTGTCAAAATAAATAAACAAGCAATAACAACAATCAATAACAATCCAATAATCAATTCAAATAATCCCGAAACAATCGTATTAATTCACATTGTTATTTGTGTAAATTAATAAAATTATTTCTAGAATCTACACTATCATTTCATGTAGATTAAAGATTATTACACTAATATTTATACGGTTCTTCACTTGATATCTACTATTCAATTTCATACTACATCAATTTAAACAACATACATTTAAATGGTTCAAGGTGTATTTTACCAAACTTCTACGTGTCTATTAATTCAACATTTAAAGGGTCATATTATGCAAATGTCATCTAATCAAATTTAACATGTATCAAATCTAACTATCCTACGCGAATTTCAATTTCAAATTATTTATCACTTACAACATTAACAAATTTAACGTCCAATGTCAACAACAAACAATCAATCATTTAACAACCAAACTGGATTATTATTGTATAAATAACAGACAATGGTGTCAGATGTCACAGGTGAACTGATACAGTTTATAGCATAAATCACAGTAGCATATTTCAATTGTCGTTTCAATTGAAATCAGATTTAATAAATAAAAGAACATTAATCGTGAGTGATAGCTCACCTTTCGAGGCTAGAGATATGAACGGAAATGGAAGTGAATTATGGATCCAAACACGAATTCCAAAACAACGTTAGACGGACACGGTTTCAGTGTAGCAAACAGGCACGACGGACAAAGCTGATAAATGAGAAATCGATGAGAACGGGTCAGACCAACTTATAAAAAGGCAGATATATATACAATATTTAAAAATCAATAATTATAGAAGATCAATATAACTATATATATATATAAGCTATAGAATACACACACTAATATATATTTACATGTTTAAACTAACGAAAAAATGCAGCAGACCATTAAAATTTTATGATTGAAATATTATCATCCTATATATAATACTAGACAAAATTATATGTATATACTTTGTAGACATAACATCAGCTGTTAAATCAAACAAATATTTATAGTAAACTATATAATAAATGTACTATGAACTAATAGACCAAAATAAAAATGTATTTTATATAACTTAATATACCAGAACCCAGCAAATCATATATAGGTTATATATATTATTATCAAAATCATGGTTTAAACAAAACACGTGCAAGTTTAACAGTCGTCGAAGTTTACATATTATAAGCTATCATTATACCGTCATTTTAGAAAGATCTATATACACGACATAATTATATATATATATATATAACATGCGAAAACTTTGTATTCAAAATATCTATTTTTTTATATATATAAATACTATAAATCACATACTTATTTCAACTTTAAATCAATGTTTCTAGTAAATCAATATATACTTACATAAATTTGCAAAAGAACTAACATACATCCACTACTAACAACCTATATAACTTGTATATAAACCTTCACTTAACAGTCTTGTATCTTTTAGATACTTCTTGTAGGCAAACAGAGCCTATGCATTATACCAATATCAACACTAATAGTTATCTCATAACATATATGCAGACTTGCGTTACTGCATATATACAACAACAGCAACTGCAATACCAAGCTCTACTTTTATAAATAATAAGTCATATAAATCTTGTATATAGAAACTTATACAAGTTCATGTATGCCACAAACAGCTAACTGTACGTAGACTATCGAGAAGTATGTAGACACTAGTACAATAACTAACAGATATATATATATAGTATTGGTTTTAAATTGTCAAAATAAACGAACTTATATAAGTTGTTATAAACATATCTACATACCAAGAGGAGCACGAGATAGGTGAAGTGTTTGTTGCTGGGCTAGGGAGAGAGGGGACAGGCGATTTGTCAAGGCGGAATTGAGGCGAAGGTGGCTGGAGCATGGTCGGTTGATGGGTGGTGTGTCGGGTCAGCGTGGTTGCCGACGTGGTTAAGAGCAAAAGGTGGATGAGGCACTGGTGGTGGGAAGGCTATCGAGTTGGGATTGTTGTGAGGTTAGCTTGGCTATTGGATGCGAGTGGGCCCGCGTGAAGCTGGTGAAGGACGACAGGAGGAGGTTAGTGGCTGAGGTACGCAGTGGTGCGGCTGGTGGTTGCTACATGTGTGGAGCAGTGGTTTCGGCTACAGGGAGTGGATGCGGGAGGAGGCGATGTCGGTTGGTCGGCTACGCGTAGCGACTGGATGAGAGACGAGATTGGTGAAGAGACAGGAATTGATGCCGTGTTTATAATTTATTTTTTTCTACTTTGGGTGAAAAGAGAAGGGAGGAGTTGGTTCTTGCGTGGATCTGAGAGGAAAAATATGATATAACTTGACAGCCTTGCAAATGAAAGTGATATTGCTGCCTCTTCGCATCCTATATACAAGTTGCTTTAAATTCTACACTTATTTTTAAATATTGAATGATGTGAATACCGAGGGGCGAGAGTCAAGTTTAGATATAAATAAAAGCAAACAGCTGGTTAGTTGCCTTAAGGAACAAGGGAATGACACGGGAATTAAAAGGACACGAACCGGTACCGATACGGGTCATTTTATAGATTTTCGCTGTGTACCGAACTTCAAAACACAGAAAGAAATATACTGCGAAGATCAACACGATAAGATGATCAAAATGGTATACAGATATCAGTGGTACGATTGAATTATAAAAAATTCGAATTTTCTACTAGCGGAAAATGTAGCAAAAATGCCGAAGATTAAGATCGACGGAGCTAAAGAAGTTCGAATTTGGAAAAACGAAAAATGACGTCTTGCTCAGAAGATGGTTTAGAATTTTTCTATATAAAAATATTTGGGTTTCGAAAACATTTTATTTTCATCGCTTTTTAACTGATTAAATTGAAGTAAATTTACGTGCGAAATAAACTTTCATATTTTCGGACGAAAATTTACCAGTTGTTATGTTTAACTAGACGCATTTCAAATATCAAATTTTTATTTCAAAATTTTATCGTTTAAAATTTCACAAAATTTCAACTAATTACGTTATTAAAACAGTTGAAATTTACGGGTCGTTACACTCTCCCCCACTCAAAACTTTTCGTCCCCGAAAAGGAACGAGGTAGGAGAATAGAAACAACCAGAAAGAAAAACAGATTTGAAATACAAAATAACAATTAATTTAAACCATATAAATTCAAATTTAAATTTATTGATATTCAATAATTGATTTAATCCATTTGATTTCACTAAAATCACTCTCAACTATTTCTAAATTCATTATCTTATTATCCCATTTTCTTCAATTTACAATTTCTAAAACCATAAATTTGAATAGTCTTTTATTATAATCATATTTTCTTCAACAAATTTAAATTCTTCTTTATTTTAAATTATTGTTAATTTTATTCTACTTAATATATCTAATCACATATATTTAACCCATATAAATTAATTTAAATTTACATCTATTAATTTCTTTTAAATTCAAGGTATTTCATATGTTGATCAAATTTCAATTTATTAATTCTTTCAAAACAAATTTATTAATTCTTTCAAAACAAATTTATTTTATTATTAACTGAGTTTACTTATTATCTTATCTAACTCTATTAACATCTTAATAATCAAAATTTAGTGTATAACATTTATTATAAACACTCAAATTTTATTTATAAATTCAATTTATATTATATATTATCCGATTACATATTCAACTTCTGAATGATTTAGGTAAGTTGTATTAGAATGCAGTTGAACAATATACAAATAAAATTTTCCCAATTCAATTATTCAGGTTCAAATATTAATTCCAAATTTTTGGTTTTATTTATAGTTAAAATCATCCTTTAGCAAAATTTACTAATTAGATTTCCGATTAACTTTAAACAATTTAGAGATATATATAATATATTTATATCAAATCAAATTAAATTTTAAAATAAGATACCTATATATATATATATAAATCAAATTATACTGAAGAAATTCAAATCAAAATATTTTTCAAAACAAAACCGTAGCAAAGCTACAGAATAGTATCTCCACTTCGAAACTCGAAAATGAATGTCGATGATGCGGCCGCCATTACCGAAATTATTTTCCAGCGACAAAGAGAAGAGTACTGATTTAAACATTAAATTCTTTGAAAACGGTTCCTATTTGAAAATACTTTAAATAATATACATTAAAATTCTTTGGAAAAAAATTATAGTCAAAATACCTTTAAATAATGTGCATTTTAAACCTTTAAAACCATAGTTCGAAATCATTGGAAATTAAATTCTCAAATTCTTAATTTAATTTCATTTCAAATTTTAAATCAGTTTATAAACCAAGTTTATAAATTTATTTATCGAACAATAGATGGAAATCAAATATTATCATTTCAAACAATGAATTAATTTACCTCTTTTTTCTTTTCAGAAAAATTTACTTATATATTTATATATAATCATACAAAATTATTTTATTTACCAAATTTGAAAACAATATTGTGTCGGTTTGCTCTGCTCAAGTGTTTTGGAAATCCTATCGATAGCGTTGATCAGACGAATCGATCGGAAACCCAAATCAACATCAACAACTCAAACAACACAACATATATTAAAACATTTATATACATTAGTTTACAAATACATTTCTTTGCTCGACGATACAGGAATGAATTTCCAAAATAAGGATAGGGTTTCAAATTTGATGGACTCAAATCAAAGAGAATTTTTGATTCAAAGATAAGTTCGAAACAGAGATATGATGATTAAATAACAAAGTAGGAAGATTGATAAGTTTATATAAATCACGGGCAACCTTAACCGGGTCGACCGTGACTTCAAGAATAAGATCGATGCAGAATTTCGGGGTAAATTGACATTCGATCTCAAGAAATTAAATTCAGGTATAGCAGGAGAGAGATAGCATCGTAAACCGAGGATACAGAAATCTCCGGTAAATCAATGCCTATTGTAAAGGAGTTTCACCCCTTTACAAATCATTCGAAGTGGAGTTATGTGATGCTCCAGAATTGAAAGAAGTCGAATAGTGAGGGACACGAATGAAATTTGGAACCGCAGGGAACGTTCCAAAATTCAAAGGAATTGAGTCAAAGGAAGAGATTGAAACTCGAATGAGAGTGATTCTGTAAATATATTTACCCTATATGCCGAGTTTTGCCTAGAGCTACCAAAGCTCTGATACCAACTGTAACGACCCGATATTTTGGACCATTTGCATCCATTATAAGTGTATAGGTAGACACTCATGCCGGAGTTGAATTGCTCAAAATACCGCGTTGTTAATTTAAATTGGCAAAACTGAACATATACAGTAAATAAATAATCATAGATCACAGACACAGAGTAATAAATGCAGCGGAAATTAAAGAGATAGTAGTTCATGAAGCTACTATATAAATGTATAAGTTACATCAGAGTTAAACCAGATACAACGGAAGAGTAATACGATACATCAGATACAAATCAGAATACATCACTGGAATCATCGAATACTGAAAGCAGAATAGATGGCTGGATCTTCAAGCAAAGCTCCAACTTCAAAGGTGAGTCTCGAATACTGGTACACTCAGTCTGACCCGAGCGTAAAGCAAAACACAAGACACTCGAGTCAGGATTAACATTCTTATATCAATAAATCCAACTCAAGTGAAATAGCAATTGAAATACAAGTAACTCAAAGGATGTTTGGAATAACCATCCTTTAAGGATCCGTTAAACTATCTACTATGTAGTAGTGTACGATAAGTAGATAATGTCTATTAGTAATATAAGATATCAAAATAGTGTTAAGTCATGGCCCATTTCACCCTTAACACATTTTTATTCCCAAGAGCATATACAAGACCGTAGTTTTCCCAAAACCGGAAGTCACCTGAGGGCAATCCATATACTAAAGGTACAAACCAAAAATCGTAGTGGTCGCGTAGATCGGGATACAAGTATGACAAGGCACATGAGGCAATACCCAAGGTAGTGACACTACCGTTTGCCTGATCCGGACTGGTGAGAACGCATCGCCGCAGCGATCGCAACACCGTGAAACAACACTCCCAAAATCAAGGGTGCACCAATCGACAACAAGTAATGAGTAGTTCGAAGAAGTGTGTTCACTTGAGGTAGCTGACCTCCATTGGCCCGGCACGGCTCCTGTTTTAGTCATTTCCAATTTGACACAAGTGTCAAGGCTATCCATTATCGTTCTCTTTCTTCAGTCATCACGTACATCATTCCAACCACTTCATTCTGGATCACCACTCCGCGTATAGTTATTAAAGTGGTTTTCGGTTTAGATAGAGAGTATATCCATAACCGATTCCGGTCTCTTTAATAACTTCCGTGATTATTACACTGATTGGTCGTTTATTTATTTCAAACCAAATCAATTTCAATCTCAATTAGAATTTGCAAACCAACATTTAATTTGTCTCTCTAAAACAATTTCCATAATTTACGTTTCAAAACTTCCAAATTACCATTTCAAAATCTTATAATTCAATTTCAATTTTATTTAAAACAATTCAAATATTGATTCAAGTTCGAATATAAGTTTCATTTCGAAAACATTTAAATTAATTTAATTTACATTCAAATCAATTTAAATTCATTAATCGATTTTATTCAATATTCATTAAGAAAATTTGCCATTCAACAATTTCTATTAAATTTCCAATTCATTAAATCCATTATTTAAATTCAACTTCATTATACCAAAACTTACAAATTGAATTAAATTAAATTCATCAAATCAAATCCTTAAATTTTCAAGTCTTACATTAATTTTAATAAATCACATTTTATTTCTTGTTAAAGAAATTCAATTTCACTTATTTACTTACTTAAATAATTTTCCAAAACTTAATTATTAAATAATTTCAAAGTTTAATAATTTCAACTTAATTATAATTTCAAACTTAATTATTAAATCATTTCAAAACCTTATTGTTTATTTGAATAAAATCTTTATTTTATTTTAAATCAATTTATTTGACCAATCGGGTTTTATTTAATTCTCTATCCTAGGTCAAGTTCATTTGGGTATTTATCATTTCAACCCGATTCCAATTCAATTCAAAAATCAAAGCATAGCAAAGGGAACTTGCAGTGTGATAACTGGGATGGTGTCAAAATAAATAAACAAGCAATAACAACAATCAATAACAATCCAATAATCAATTCAAATAATCCCGAAACAATCGTATTAATTCACATTGTTATTTGTGTAAATTAATAAAATTATTTCTAGAATCTACACTATCATTTCATGCAGATTAAAGATTATTACACTAATATTTATACGGTTCTTCACTTGATATCTACTATTCAATTTCATACTACATCAATTTAAACAACATACATTTAAATGGTTCAAGGTGTATTTTACCAAACTTCTACGTGTCTATTAATTCAACATTTAAAGGGTCATATTATGCAAATGTCATCTAATCAAATTTAACATGTATCAAATCTAACTATCCTACGCGAATTTCAATTTCAAATTATTTATCACTTATAACATTAACAAATTTAACGTCCAATGTCAACAACAAACAATCAATCATTTAACAACCAAACTGGATTATTATTGTATAAATAACAGACAATGGTGTCAGATGTCACAGGTGAACTGATACAGTTTATAGCATAAATAACAGTAGCATATTTCAATTGTCATTTCAATTGAAATCAGATTTAATAAATAAAAGAACATTAATCGTGAGTGATAGCTCACCTTTCGAGGCTAGAGATATGAACGGAAATGGAAGTGAATTATGGATCCAAACACGAATTCCAAAACAACAATAGACGGACACGGTTTCAGTGTAGCAAACAGGCACGACGGACAAAGCTGATAAATGAGAAATCGATGAGAACGGGTCAGACCAACTTATAAAAAGGCAGATATATATACAATAGTTAAAAATCAATAATTATAGAAGATCAATACAACTATATATATATAAGCTATAGAATACACACACTAATATATATTTACATGTTTAAACTAACGAAAAAATGCAGCAGACCATTAAAATTTTATGATTGAAATATTTTCATCCTATATATAATACTAGACAAAATTATATGTATATACTTTGTAGACATAACATCAGCTGTTAAATCAAACAAATATTTATAGTAAACTATATAATAAATGTACTATGAACTAATCGACCAAAATAAAAATGTATTTTATATAACTTAATATACCAGAACCCAGCAAATCATATATAGGTTATATATATTATTATCAAAATCATGGTTTAAACAAAACACGTGCAAGTTTAACAGTCGTCGAAGTTTACATATTATAAGCTATCATTATACCGTCATTTTAGAAAGATCTATATACACGACATAATTTTATATATATATATATAACATGCGAAAACTTTGTATTCAAAATATCTATTTTTTTATATATATAAATACTATAAATCACATACTTATTTCAACTTTAAATCAATGTTTCTAGTAAATCAATATATACTTACATAAATTTGCAAAAGAACTAACATACATCCACTACTAACAACCTATATAACTTGTATATAAACCTTCACTTAACAGTCTTGTATCTTTTAGATACTTCTTGTAGGCAAACAGAGCCTATGCATTATACCAATATCAACACTAATAGTTATCTCATAACATATATGCGGACTTGCGTTACTGCATATATACAACAACAGCAACTGCAATACCAAGCTCTACTTATATAAATAATAAGTCATATAAATCTTGTATATAGAAACTTATACAAGTTCATGTATGCCACAAACAGCTAACTGTACGTAGACTATCGAGAAGTATGTAGACACTAGTACAATAACTAACAGATATATATATAGTATTGGTTTTAAATTGTCAAAAAAAATGAACTTATATAAGTTGTTATAAACATATCTACATACCAAGAGGAGCACGAGATAGGTGAAGTGTTTATTGCTGGGCTAGGGAGAGAGGGGACAGGCGATTTGTCAAGGCTGAATTGAGGCGAAGGTGGTTGGAGCATGGTCGGTTGATGGGTGGTGTGTCGGGCCAGCGTGGTTGCCGACGTGGTTAAGAGCAAAAGGTGGATGAGGCACTGGTGGTGGGAAGGCTATCGAGTTGGGATTGTTGTGAGGTTAGCTTGGCTATTGGATGCGAGTGGGCCCGCGTGAAGCTGGTGAAGGACGACAGGAGGAGGTTAGTGGCTGAGGTACGCAGTGGTGCGGCTGGTGGTTGCTACACGTGTGGAGCAGTGGTTTCGGCTACAGGGAGTGGATGCGGGAGGAGGCGATGTCGGTTGGTCGGCTACGCGTAGCGACTGGATGAGAGACGAGATTGGTGAAGAGACAGGAATTGCTGCTGTGTTTATAATTTTTTTTTTCTACTTTGGGTGAAAAGAGAAGGGAGGAGTTGGTTCTTGCGTGGATCTGAGAGGAAAAATATGATATAACATGACAGCCTTGCAAATGAAAGTGATATTGCTGCCTCTTCGCATCCTATATACAAGTTGCTTTAAATTCTACACTTATTTTTAAATATTGAATGATGTGAATACCGAGGGGCGAGAGTCAAGTTCAGATATAAATAAAAGCAAACAGCCGGTTAGTTGCTTTAAGGAACAAGGGAATGACACGGGAATTAAAAGGACACGAACCGGTACCGATACGGGTCATTTTATAGATTTTCGCTGTGTACCGAACTTCAAAACACAGAAAGAAATATACTGCGAAGATCAGCACGACAAGACGATCAAAATGGTATATAGATATCAGTGGTACGATTGAATTATAAAAAATTCGAATTTTCTACTAGCGGACAATGCAGCAAAAATGCCGAAGATTAAGATCGACGGAGCTAAAGAAGTTCGAATTTGGAAAAACGAAAAATGACGTCTTGCTCAGAAGATGGTTTAGAATTTTTCTATATAAAAGTATTTGGGTTTCGAAAACATTTTATTTTCATCGCTTTTTAACTGATTAAATTGAAGTAAATTTACGCGCGAAATAAACTTTCATATTTTCGGACGAAAATTTACCAGTTGTTATGTTTAACTAGACGCATTTCAAATATCAAATTTTTATTTCAAAATTTTATCGTTTAAAATTTCACAAAATTTCAACTAATTACGTTATTAAAACAGTTGAAATTTACGGGTCGTTACACTCTCCCCCACTCAAAACTTTTCGTCCCCGAAAAGGAACGAGGTAGGAGAATAGAAACAACCAGAAAGAAAAACAGATTTGAAATACAAAATAACAATTAATTTAAACCATATAAATTCAAATTTAAATTTATTGATATTCAATAATTGATTTAATCCATTTGATTTCACTAAAATCACTCTCAACTATTTCTAAATTCATTATCTTATTATCCCATTTTCTTCAATTTACAATTTCTAAAACCATAAATTTGAATAGTCTTTTATTATAATCATATTTTCTTCAACAAATTTAAATTCTTCTTTATTTTAAATTATTGTTAATTTTATTCTACTTAATATATCTAATCGCATATATTTAACCCATATAAATTAATTTAAATTTACATCTATTAATTTCTTTTAAATTCAAGGTATTTCATATGTTGATCAAATTTCAATTTATTAATTCTTTCAAAACAAATTTATTAATTCTTTCAAAACAAATTTATTTCATTATTAACTGAGTTTACTTATTATCTTATCTAACTCTATTAACATCTTAATAATCAAAATTTAGTGTATAACATTTATTATAAACACTCAAATTTTATTTATAAATTCAATTTATATTATATATTATCCGATTACATATTCAACTTCTGAATGATTTAGGTAAGTTGTATTAGAATGCAGTTGAACAATATACAAATAAAATTTTCCCAATTCAATTATTCAGGTTCAAATATTAATTCCAAATTTTTGGTTTTATTTATAGTTAAAATCATCCTTTAGCAAAATTTACTAATTAGATTTTCGATTAACTTTAAACAATTTAGAGATATATATAATATATTTATATCAAATCAAATTAAATTTTAAAATAAGATACCTATATATATATAAATCAAATTATACTGAAGAAATTCAAATCAAAATATTTTTCAAAACAAAACCGTAGCAAAGCTACAGAATAGTATCTCCACTTCGAAACTCGAAAATGAATGTCGATGATGCGGCAGCCATTACCGAAATTATTTTCCAGCGACAAAGAGAAGAGTACTGATTTAAACATTAAATTCTTTGAAAACGGTTCCTATTTGAAAATACTTTAAATAATATACATTAAAATTCTTTGGAAACAAATTATAGTCAAAATACCTTTAAATAATGTGCATTTTAAACCTTTAAAACCATAGTTCGAAATCATTGGAAATTAAATTCTCAAATTCTTAATTTAATTTCATTTCAAATTTTAAATCAGTTTATAAACCAAGTTTATAAATTTATTTATCGAACAATAGATGGAAATCAAATATTATCATTTCAAACAACGAATTAATTTACCTCTTTTTTCTTTTCAGAAAAATTTACTTATATATTTATATATAATCATACAAAATTATTTTATTTACCAAATTTGAAAACAATATTGTGTCGGTTTGCTCTGCTCAAGTGTTTTGGAAATCCTATCGATAGCGTTGATCAGACGAATCGATCGGAAACCCAAATCAACATCAACAACTCAAACAACATAACATATATTAAAACATTTATATACATTAGTTTACAAATACATTTCTTTGCTCGACGATACAGGAATGAATTTCCAAAATAAGGATAGGGTTACAAATTTGATGGACTCAAATCAAAGAGAATTTTTTATTCGAAGAAAAGTTTGAAACAGAGATATGATGATTAAATAACAAAGTAGGAAGATTGATAAGTTTATATAAATCGCGGGCAACCTTAACCGGGTCGACCGTGACTTCAAGAATAAGATCGATGCAGAATTTCGGGGTAAATTGACATTCGATCTCAAGAAATTAAATTCAGGTATAGCAGGAGAGAGATAGCATCGTAAACCGAGGATACAGAAATCTCCGGTAAATCAATGCCTATTGTAAAGGAGTTTCACCCCTTTACAAATCATTCGAAGTGGAGTTATGTGATGCTCCAGAATTGAAAGAAGTCGAATAGTGAGGGACACGAATGAAATTTGGAACCGCAGGGAACGTTCCAAAATTCAAAGGAATTGAGTCAAAGGAAGAGATTGAAACTCGAATGAGAGTGATTCTGTAAATATATTTACCCTATATGCCGAGTTTTGCCTAGAGCTACCAAAGCTCTGATACCAACTGTAACGACCCGATATTTTGGACCATTTGCATCCATTATAAGTGTATAGGTAGACACTCATGCCGGAGTTGAATTGCTCAAAATACCGCGTTGTTAATTTAAATTGGCAAAACTGAACATATACAGTAAATAAATAATCACAAACACAGAGTAGTAAATGCAGCGGAAATTAAAGAGATAGTAGTTCATGAAGCTACTATATAAATGTATAAGTTACATCAGAGTTAAACCAGATACAACGGAAGAGTAATACGATACATCAGATACAAATCAGAATACATCACTGGAATCATCGAATACTGAAAGCAGAATAGATGGCTGGATCTTCAAGCAAAGCTCCAACTTCAAAGGTGAGTCTCGAATACTGGTACACTCAGTCTGACCCGAGCGTAAAGCAAAACACAAGACACTCGAGTCAGGATTAACATTCTTATATCAATAAATCCAACTCAAGTGAAATAGCTATTGAAATACAAGTAACTCAAAGGATGTTTGGAATAACCATCCTTTAAGGATCCGTTAAACTATCTACTATGTAGTAGTGTACGATAAGTAGATAATGTCTATTAGTAATATAAGATATCAAAATAGTGTTAAGTCATGGCCCATTCCACCCTTAACACATTTTTATTCCCAAGAGCATATACAAGACCGTAGTTTCCCCAAAACCGGAAGTCACCTGAGGGCAATCCATATACTAAAGGTACAAACCAAAAATCATAGTGGTCGCGTAGATCGGGATACAAGTATGACAAGGCACATGAGGCAATACCAAAGGTAGTGACACTACCGTTTGCCTGATCCAGACTGGTGAGAACACATCGCCGCAGCGATCGCAACACCGTGAAACAACACTCCCAAAATCAAGGGTGCACCAATCGACAACAAGTAATGAGTAGTTCGAAGAAGTGTGTTCACTTGAGGTAGCTGACCTCCATTGGCCCGGCACGGCTCCTGTTTTAGTCATTTCCAATTTGACACAAGTGTCAAGGCTATCCATTATCGTTCTCTTTCTTCAGTCATCACATACATCATTCCAACCACTTCATTCTGGATCACCACCCCGCGTATAGTTATTAAAGTGGTTTTCGGTTTAGATAGAGAGTATATCCATAACCGATTCCGGTCTCTTTAATTACTTCCGTGATTATTACACCGATTGGTCGTTTAGTTATTTCAAACCAAATCAATTTCAATCTCAATTAGAATTTGCAAACCAACATTTAATTTGTCTCTCTAAAACAATTTCCATAATTTACGTTTCAAAACTTCCAAATTACCATTTCAAAATATTATAATTTAATTCCAATTTTATTTAAAACAATTCAAATATTGATTCAAGTTCGAATATAAGTTTCATTTCGAAAACATTTAAATTAATTTAATTTACATTCAAATCAATTTAAATTCATTAATCGATTTTATTCAATATTCATTAAGTAAATTTGCCATTCAACAATTTCTATTAAATTTCCAATTCATTAAATCCATTATTTAACTTCAACTTCATTATATCAAAACTTACAAATTGAATTAAATTAAATTCATCAAATCAAATCCTTAAATTTTCAAGTCTTACATTAATTTCAATAAATCACATTTTATTTCTTGTTAAAGAAATTCAATTTCACTTATTTACTTACTTAAATAATTTTCCAAAACTTAATTATTAAATAATTTCAAAGTTTAATAATTTCAACTTAATTATAATTTCAAACTTAATTATTAAATCATTTCAAAACCTTATTGTTTATTTGAATAAAATATTTATTTTATTTTAAATCAATTTATTTGACCAATCGGGTTTTATTTAATTCTCTATCCTAGGTCAAGTTCATTTGGGTATTTATCATTTCAACCCGATTCCAATTCAATTCAAAAATCAAAACATAGCAAAGGGAACTTGCAGTGTGATAACTGGGATGGTGTCAAAATAAATAAACAAGCAATAACAACAATCAATAACAATCTAATAATCAATTCAAATAATCCCGAAACAATCGTATTAATTCACATTGTTATTTGTGTAAATTAATAAAATTATTTCTAGAATCTACACTATCATTTCATGTAGATTAAAGATTATTACACTAATATTTATACGGTTCTTCACTTGATATCTACTATTCAATTTCATACTACATCAATTTAAACAACATACATTTAAATGGTTCAAGGTGTATTTTACCAAACTTCTACGTGTCTATTAATTCAATATTTAAAGGGTCATATTATGCAAATGTCATCTAATCAAATTTAACATGTATCAAATCTAACTATCCTACGCGAATTTCAATTTCAAATTATTTATCACTTACAACATTAACAAATTTAACGTCCAATGTCAACAACAAACAATCAATCATTTAACAACCAAACTGGATTATTATTGTATAAATAACAGACAATGGTGTCAGATGTCACAGGTGAACTGATACAGTTTATAGCATAAATAACAGTAGCATATTTCAATTGTCGTTTCAATTGAAATCAGATTTAATAAATAAAAGAACATTAATCGTGAGTGATAGCTCACCTTTCGAGGCTAGAGATATGAACGGAAATGGAAGTGAATTATGGATCCAAACACGAATTCCAAAACAATATTAGACGGACACGGTTTCAGTGTAGCAAACAGGCACGACGGACAAAGCTGATAAATGAGAAATCGATGAGAACGGGTCAGACCAACTTATAAAAAGGCAGATATATATACAATATTTAAAAATCAATAATTATAGAAGATCAATATAACTATATATATATATATAAGCTATAGAATACATACACTAATATATATTTACATGTTTAAACTAACGAAAAAATGCAGCAGACCATTAAAATTTTATGATTGAAATATTATCATCCTATATATAATACTAGACAAAATTATATGTATATACTTTGTAGACATAACATCAGCTGTTAAATCAAACAAATATTTATAGTAAACTATATAATAAATGTACTATGAACTAATAGACCAAAATAAAAATGTATTTTATATAACTTAATATACCAGAACCCAGCAAATCATATATAGGTTATATATATTATTATCAAAATCATGGTTTAAACAAAACACGTGCAAGTTTAACAGTCGTCGAAGTTTACATATTATAAACTATCATTATACCGTCATTTTATAAAGATCTATATACACGACATAATTTTATATATATATATATATAACATGCGAAAACTTTGTATTCAAAATATCTATTTTTTTATATATATAAATACTATAAATCACATACTTATTTCAACTTTAAATCAATGTTTCTAGTAAATCAATATATACTTACATAAATTTGCAAAAGAACTAACATACATCCACTACTTACAACCTATATAACTTGTATATAAACCTTCACTTAACAGTCTTGTATCTTTTAGATACTTCTTGTAGGCAAACAGAGCCTATGCATTATACCAATATCAACACTAATAGTTATCTCATAACATATATGCGGACTTGCGTTACTGCATATATACAACAACAGCAACTGCAATACCAAGCTCTACTTATATAAATAATAAGTCATATAAATCTTGTATATAGAAACTTATACAAGTTCATGTATGCCACAAACAGCTAACTGTACGTAGACTATCGAGAAGTATGTAGACACTAGTACAATAACTAACAGATATATATATAGTATTGGTTTTAAATTGTCAAAAAAAAACGAACTTATATAAGTTGTTATAAACATATCTACATACCAAGAGGAGCACGAGATAGGTGAAGTGTTTGTTGCTGGGCTAGGGAGAGAGGGGACAGGCGATTTGTCAAGGCGGAATTGAGGCGAAGGTGGCTGGAGCATGGTCGGTTGATGGGTGGTGTGTCGGGTCAGCGTGGTTGCCGACGTGGTTAAGAGCAAAAGGTGGATGAGGCACTGGTGGTGGGAAGGCTATCGAGTTGGGATTGTTGTGAGGTTAGCTTGGCTATTGGGTGAGAGTGGGCCCGCGTGAAGCTGGTGAAGGACGACAGGAGGAGGTTAGTGGCTGAGGTACGCAGTGGTGCGGCTGGTGGTTGCTACACGTGTGGAGCAGTGGTTTCGGCTATAGGGAGTGGATGCGGGAGGAGGCGATGTCGGTTGGTCGGCTACGCGTAGCGACTGGATGAGAGACGAGATTGGTGAAGAGACAGGAATTGCTGCCGTGTTTATAATTTTTTTTTTCTACTTTGGGTGAAAAGAGAAGGGAGGAGTTGGTTCTTGCGTGGATCTGAGAGGAAAAATATGATATAACATGACAGCCTTGCAAATGAAAGTGATATTGCTGCCTCTTCGCATCCTATATACAAGTTGCTTTAAATTCTACACTTATTTTTAAATATTGAATGATGTGAATACCGAGGGGCGAGAGTCAAGTTCAGATATAAATAAAAGCAAACAGCCGGTTAGTTGCTTTAAGGAACAAGGGAATGACACGGGAATTAAAAGGACACGAACCGGTACCGATACGGGTCATTTTATAGATTTTCGCTGTGTACCGAACTTCAAAACACAGAAAGAAATATACTGCGAAGATCAGCACGACAGGACGATCAAAATGGTATATAGATATCAGTGGTACGATTGAATAATAAAAAATTCAAATTTTCTACTAGCGGACAATGCAGCAAAAATGCCGAAGATTAAGATCGACGGAGCTAAAGAAGTTCGAATTTGGAAAAACGAAAAATGACGTCTTGCTCAGAAGATGGTTTAGAATTTTTCTATATAAAAGTATTTGGGTTTCGAAAACATTTTATTTTCATCGCTTTTTAACTGATTAAATTGAAGTAAATTTACGCGCGAAATAAACTTTCATATTTTTG
Source organism: Allium fistulosum (assembly GCA_030737815.1). Lineage (NCBI taxonomy): Eukaryota > Viridiplantae > Streptophyta > Magnoliopsida > Asparagales > Amaryllidaceae > Allium > Allium fistulosum. The sequence continues at coordinate 1,185,018,604 of CM060903.1, forward strand.
GACGAAAATTTACCAGTTGTTATGTTTAACTAGACGCATTTCAAATATCAAATTTTTATTTCAAAATTTTATCGTTTAAAATTTCACAAAATTTCAACTAATTACGTTATTAAAACAGTTGAAATTTACGGGTCGTTACACTCTCCCCCACTCAAAACTTTTCGTCCCCGAAAAGGAACGAGGTAGGAGAATAGAAACAACCAGAAAGAAAAACAGATTTGAAATACAAAATAACAATTAATTTAAACCATATAAATTCAAATTTAAATTTATTGATATTCAATAATTGATTTAATCCATTTGATTTCACTAAAATCACTCTCAACTATTTCTAAATTCATTATTTTATTATCCCATTTTCTTCAATTTACAATTTCTAAAACCATAAATTTGAATAGTCTTTTATTATAATCATATTTTCTTCAACAAATTTAAATTCTTCTTTATTTTAAATTATTGTTAATTTTATTCTACTTAATATATCTAATCGCATATATTTAACCCATATAAATTAATTTAAATTTACATCTATTAATTTCTTTTAAATTCAAGGTATTTCATATGTTGATCAAATTTCAATTTATTAATTCTTTCAAAACAAATTTATTAATTCTTTCAAAACAAATTTATTTCATTATTAACTGAGTTTACTTATTATCTTATCTAACTCTATTAACATCTTAATAATCAAAATTTAGTGTATAACATTTATTATAAACACTCAAATTTTATTTATAAATTCAATTTATATTATATATTATCCGATTACATATTCAACTTCTGAATGATTTAGGTAAGTTGTATTAGAATGCAGTTGAACAATATACAAATAAAATTTTCCCAATTCAATTATTCAGGTTCAAATATTAATTCCAAATTTTTGGTTTTATTTATAGTTAAAATCATCCTTTAGCAAAATTTACTAATTAGATTTCCGATTAACTTTAAACAATTTAGAGATATATATAATATATTTATATCAAATCAAATTAAATTTTAAAATAAGATACCTATATATATATATAAATCAAATTATACTGAAGAAATTCAAATCAAAATATTTTTCAAAACAAAACCGTAGCAAAGCTACAGAATAGTATCTCCACTTCGAAACTCGAAAATGAATGTCGATGATGCGGCATCCATTACCGAAATTATTTTCCAGCGACAAAGAGAAGAGTACTGATTTAAACATTAAATTCTTTGAAAACGGTTCCTATTTGAAAATACTTTAAATAATATACATTAAAATTCTTTGGAAACAAATTATAGTCAAAATACCTTTAAATAATGTGCATTTTAAACCTTTAAAACCATAGTTCGAAATCATTGGAAATTAAATTCTCAAATTCTTAATTTAATTTCATTTCAAATTTTAAATCAGTTTATAAACCAAGTTTATAAATTTATTTATCGAACAATAGATGGAAATCAAATATTATCATTTCAAACAACGAATTAATTTACCTCTTTTTTCTTTTCAGAAAAATTTACTTATATATTTATATATAATCATACAAAATTATTTTATTTACCAAATTTGAAAACAATATTGTGTCGGTTTGCTCTGCTCAAGTGTTTTGGAAATCCTATCGATAACGTTGATCAGACGAATCAATCGGAAACCCAAATCAACATCAACAACTCAAACAACACAACATATATTAAAACATTTATATACATTAGTTTACAAATACATTTCTTTGCTCGACGATACAGGAATGAATTTCCAAAATAAGGATAGGGTTACAAATTTGATGGACTCAAATCAAAGAGAATTTTTTATTCGAAGAAAAGTTTGAAACAGAGATATGATGATTAAATAACAAAGTAAGAAGATTGATAAGTTTATATAAATCGCGGGCAACCTTAACCGGGTCGACCGTGACTTCAAGAATAAGATCGATGCAGAATTTCGGGGTAAATTGACATTCGATCTCAAGAAATTAAATTCAGGTATAGCAGGAGAGAGATAGCATCGTAAACCGAGGATATAGAAATCTCCGGTAAATCAATGCCTATTGTAAAGGAGTTTCACCCCTTTACAAATCATTCGAAGTGGAGTTATGTGATGCTCCAGAATTGAAAGAAGTCGAATAGTGAGGGACACGAATGAAATTTGGAACCGCAGGGAACGTTCCAAAATTCAAAGGAATTGAGTCAAAGGAAGAGATTGAAACTCGAATGAGAGTGATTCTGTAAATATATTTACCCTATATGCCGAGTTTTGCCTAGAGCTACCAAAGCTCTGATACCAACTGTAACGACCCGATATTTTGGACCATTTGCATCCATTATAAGTGTATAGGTAGACACTCATGCCGGAGTTGAATTGCTCAAAATACCACGTTGTTAATTTAAATTGGCAAAACTGAACATATACAGTAAATAAATAATCACAGATCACAAACACAGAGTAGTAAATGCAGCGGAAATTAAAGAGATAGTAGTTCATGAAGCTACTATATAAATGTATAAGTTACATCAGAGTTAAACCAGATACAACGGAAGAGTAATACGATACATCAGATACAAATCAGAATACATCACTGGAATCATCGAATACTGAAAGCAGAATAGATGGCTGGATCTTCAAGCAAAGCTCCAACTTCAAAGGTGAGTCTCGAATACTGGTACACTCAGTCTGACCCGAGCGTAAAGCAAAACACAAGACACTCGAGTCAGGATTAACATTCTTATATCAATAAATCCAACTCAAGTGAAATAGCTATTGAAATACAAGTAACTCAAAGGATGTTTGGAATAACCATCCTTTAAGGATCCGTTAAACTATCTACTATGTAGTAGTGTACGATAAGTAGATAATGTCTATTAGTAATATAAGATATCAAAATAGTGTTAAGTCATGGCCCATTCCACCCTTAACACATTTTTATTCCCAAGAGCATATACAAGACCGTAGTTTCCCCAAAACCGGAAGTCACCTGAGGGCAATCCATATACTAAAGGTACAAACCAAAAATCGTAGTGGTCGCGTAGATCGGGATACAAGTATGACAAGGCACATGCGGCAATACCAAAGGTAGTGACACTACCGTTTGCCTGATCCAGACTGGTGAGAACGCATCGCCGCAGCGATCGCAACACCGTGAAACAACACTCCCAAAATCAAGGGTGCACCAATCGACAACAAGTAATGAGTAGTTCGAAGAAGTGTGTTCACTTGAGGTAGCTGACCTCCATTGGCCCGGCACGGCTCCTGTTTTAGTCATTTCCAATTTGACACAAGTGTCAAGGCTATCCATTATCGTTCTCTTTCTTCAGTCATCACATACATCATTCCAACCACTTCATTCTGGATCACCACCCCGCGTATAGTTATTAAAGTGGTTTTCGGTTTAGATAGAGAGTATATCCATAACCGATTCCGGTCTCTTTAATAACTTCCGTGATTATTACACCGATTGGTCGTTTAGTTATTTCAAACCAAATCAATTTCAATCTCAATTAGAATTTGCAAACCAACATTTAATTTCTCTCTAAAACAATTTCCATAATTTACGTTTCAAAACTTCCAAATTACCATTTCAAAATCTTATAATTTAATTCCAATTTTATTTAAAACAATTCAAATATTGATTCAAGTTCGAATATAAGTTTCATTTCGAAAACATTTAAATTAATTTAATTTACATTCAAATCAATTTAAATTCATTAATCGATTTTATTCAATATTCATTAAGTAAATTTGCCATTCAACAATTTCTATTAAATTTCCAATTCATTAAATCCATTATTTAAATTCAACTTCATTATATCAAAACTTACAAATTGAATTAAATTAAATTCATCAAATCAAATCCTTAAATTTTCAAGTCTTACATTAATTTCAATAAATCACATTTTATTTCTTGTTAAAGAAATTCAATTTCACTTATTTACTTACTTAAATAATTTTCCAAAACTTAATTATTAAATAATTTCAAAGTTTAATAATTTCAACTTAATTATAATTTCAAACTTAATTATTAAATCATTTCAAAACCTTATTGTTTATTTGAATAAAATATTTATTTTATTTTAAATCAATTTATTTGACCAATCGGGTTTTATTTAATTCTCTATCCTAGGTCAAGTTCATTTGGGTATTTATCATTTCAACCCGATTCCAATTCAATTCAAAAATCAAAACATAGCAAAGGGAACTTGCAGTGTGATAACTGGGATGGTGTCAAAATAAATAAACAAGCAATAACAACAATCTAATAATCAATTCAAATAATCCCGAAACAATCGTATTAATTCACATTGTTATTTGTGTAAATTAATAAAATTATTTCTAGAATCTACACTATCATTTCATGTAGATTAAAGATTATTACACTAATATTTATACGGTTCTTCACTTGATATCTACTATTCAATTTCATACTACATCAATTTAAACAACATACATTTAAATGGTTCAAGGTGTATTTTACCAAACTTCTACGTGTCTATTAATTCAACATTTAAAGGGTCATATTATGCAAATGTCATCTAATCAAATTTAACATGTATCAAATCTAACTATCCTACGCGAATTTCAATTTCAAATTATTTATCACTTACAACATTAACAAATTTAACGTCCAATGTCAACAACAAACAATCAATCATTTAACAACCAAACTGGATTATTATTGTATAAATAACAGACAATGGTGTCAGATGTCACAGGTGAACTGATACAGTTTATAGCATAAATAACAGTAGCATATTTCAATTGTCGTTTCAATTGAAATCAGATTTAATAAATAAAAGAACATTAATCGTGAGTGATAGCTCACCTTTCGAGGCTAGAGATATGAACGGAAATGGAAGTGAATTATGGATCCAAACACGAATTCCAAAACAACATTAGACGGACACGATTTCAGTGTAGCAAACAGGCACGACGGACAAAGCTGATAAATGAGAAATCGATGAGAACGGGTCAGACCAACTTATAAAAAGGCAGATATATATACAATATTTAAAAATCAATAATTATAGAAGATCAATATAACTATATATATATATAAGCTATAGAATACATACACTAATATATATTTACATGTTTAAACTAACAAAAAAATGCAGCAGACCATTAAAATTTTATGATTGAAATATTATCATCCTATATATAATACTAGACAAAATTATATGTATATACTTTGTAGACATAACATCAGCTGTTAAATCAAACAAATATTTATAGTAAACTATATAATAAATGTACTATGAACTAATAGACCAAAATAAAAATGTATTTTATATAACTTAATATACCAGAACCCAGCAAATCATATATAGGTTATATATATTATTATCAAAATCATGGTTTAAACAAAACACGTTCAAGTTTAAAAGTCGTCGAAGTTTACATATTATAAACTATCATTATACCGTCATTTTAGAAAGATCTATATACACGACATAATTTTATATATATATATATATAACATGCGAAAACTTTGTATTCAAAATATCTATTTTTTTATATATATAAATACTATAAATCACATACTTATTTCAACTTTAAATCAATGTTTCTAGTAAATCAATATATACTTACATAAATTTGCAAAAGAACTAACATACATCCACTACTTACAACCTATATAACTTGTATATAAACCTTCACTTAACAGTCTTGTATCTTTTAGATACTTCTTGTAGGCAAACAGAGCCTATGCATTATACCAAAATCAACACTAATAGTTATCTCATAACATATATGCGGACTTGCGTTACTGCATATATACAACAACAGCAACTGCAATACCAAGCTCTACTTATATAAATAATAAGTCATATAAATCTTGTATATAGAAACTTATACAAGTTCATTATGCCACAAACAGCTAACTGTACGTAGACTATCGAGAAGTATGTAGACACTAGTACAATAACTAACAGATATATATATATATATATAGTATTGGTTTTAAATTGTCAAAAAAAAACGAACTTATATAAGTTGTTATAAACATATCTACATACCAAGAGGAGCACGAGATAGGTGAAGTGTTTGTTGCTGGGCTAGGGAGAGAGGGGACAGGCGATTTATCAAGGCGGAATTGAGGCGAAGGTGGCTGGAGCATGGTCGGTTGATGGGTGGTGTGTCGGGTCAGCGTGGTTGCCGACGTGGTTAAGAGCAAAAGGCGGATGAGGCACTGGTGGTGGGAAGGCTATCGAGTTGGGATTGTTGTGAGGTTAGCTTGGCTATTGGACGCGAGTGGGCCCGCGTGAAGCTGGTGAAGGCCGACAGGAGGAGGTTAGTGGCTGAGGTACGTAGTGGTGCGGCTGGTGGTTGCTACACGTGTGGAGCAGTGGTTTCGGCTACAGGGAGTGGATGCGGGAGGAGGCGATGTCGGTTGGTCGGCTACGCGTAGCGACTGGATGAGAGACGAGATTGGTGAAGAGACAGGAATTGCTGCCGTGTTTATAATTTTTTTTTCTACTTTGGGTGAAAAGAGAAGGGAGGAGTTGGTTCTTGCGTGGATCTGAGAGGAAAAATATGATATAACATGACAGCCTTGCAAATGAAAGTGATATTGCTGCCTCTTCGCATCCTATATACAAGTTTCTTTAAATTCTACACTTATTTTTAAATATTGAATGATGTGAATACCGAGGGGCGAGAGTCAAGTTCAGATATAAATAAAAGCAAACAGTTGGTTATTTGCCTTAAGGAACAAGGGAATGACACGGGAATTAAAAGGACACGAACCGGTATCGATACGGGTCATTTTATAGATTTTCGCTGTGTACCGAACTTCAAAACACAGAAAGAAATATACTGCGAAGATCAGCACGACAAGACGATCAAAATGGTATACAGATATCAGTGGTACAATTGAATTATAAAAAATTCGAATTTTCTACTAGTGGAAAATGTAGCAAAAATGCCGAAGATTAAGATCGACGGAGCTAAAGAAGTTCGAATTTGGAAAAACGAAAAATGACGTCTTGCTCAGAAGATGGTTTAGAATTTTTCTATATAAAAATATTTGGGTTTCGAAAACATTTTATTTTCATCGCTTTTTAACTGATTAAATTGAAGTAAATTTACGCGCGAAATAAACTTTCATATTTTCGGATGAAAATTTACCAGTTGTTATGTTTAACTAGACGCATTTCAAATATCAAATTTTTATTTCAAAATTTTATCGTTTAAAATTTCACAAAATTTCAACTAATTACGTTATTAAAATAGTTGAAATTTACGGGTCGTTACACTCTCCCCCACTCAAAACTTTTCGTCCCCGAAAAGGAACGAGGTAGGAGAATAGAAACAACCAGAAAGAAAAACAGATTTGAAATACAAAATAACAATTAATTTAAACCATATAAATTCAAATTTAAATTTATTGATATTCAATAATTGATTTAATCCATTTGATTTCACTGAAATCACTCTCAACTATTTCTAAATTCATTATCTTATTATCTCATTTTCTTCAATTTACAATTTCTAAAACCATAAATTTGAATAGTCTTTTATTATAATCATATTTTCTTCAACAAATTTAAATTCTTCTTTATTTTAAATTATTGTTAATTTTATTCTACTTAATATATCTAATCGCATATATTTAACCCATATAAATTAATTTAAATTTACATCTATTAATTTCTTTTAAATTCAAGGTATTTCATATGTTGATCAAATTTCAATTTATTAATTCTTTCAAAACAAATTTATTAATTCTTTCAAAACAAATTTATTTCATTATTAACTGAGTTTACTTATTATCTTATCTAACTCTATTAACATCTTAATAATCAAAATTTAGTGTATAACATTTATTATAAACACTCAAATTTTATTTATAAATCAATTTATATTATATATTATCCGATTACATATTCAACTTCTGAATGATTTAGGTAAGTTGTATTAGAATGCAGTTGAACAATATACAAATAAAATTTTCCCAATTCAATTATTCAGGTTCAAATATTAATTCCAAATTTTTGGTTTTATTTATAGTTAAAATCATCCTTTAGCAAAATTTACTAATTAGATTTCCGATTAACTTTAAACAATTTAGAGATATATATAATATATTTATATCAAATCAAATTAAATTTTAAAATAAGATACCTATATATATATATATATAAATCAAATTATACTGAAGAAATTCAAATCAAAATATTTTTCAAAACAAAACCGTAGCAAAGCTACAAAATAGTATCTCCACTTCGAAACTCGAAAATGAATGTCGATGATGCGGCCGCCATTACCGAAATTATTTTCCAGCGACAAAGAGAAGAGTACTGATTTAAACATTAAATTCTTTGAAAACGGTTCCTATTTGAAAATACTTTAAATAATATACATTAAAATTCTTTGGAAACAAATTATAGTCAAAATACCTTTAAATAATGTGCATTTTAAACCTTTAAAACCATAGTTCGAAATCATTGGAAATTAAATTCTCAAATTCTTAATTTAATTTCATTTCAAATTTTAAATCAGTTTATAAACCAAGTTTATAAATTTATTTATCGAACAATAGAAGGAAATCAAATATTATCATTTCAAACAACGAATTAATTTACCTCTTTTTTCTTTTCAGAAAAATTTACTTATATATTTATATATAATCCTACAAAATTATTTTATTTACCAAATTTGAAAACAATATTGTGTCGGTTTGCTCTGCTCAAGTGTTTTGGAAATCCTATCGATAGCGTTGATCAGACGAATCGATCGGAAACCCAAATCAACATCAACAACTCAAACAACACAACATATATTAAAACATTTATATACATTAGTTTACAAATACATTTCTTTGCTCGACGATACAGGAATGAATTTCCAAAATAAGGATAGGGTTACAAATTTGATGGACTCAAATCAAAGAGAATTTTTGATTCGAAGAAAAGTTCGAAACAGAGATATGATGATTAAATAACAAAGTAGGAAGATTGATAAGTTTATATAAATCGCGGGCAACCTTAACCGGGTCGACCGTGACTTCAAGAATAAGATCGATGTAGAATTTCGGGGTAAATTGACATTCGATCTCAAGAAATTAAATTCAGGTATAGCAGGAGAGAGATAGCATCGTAAACCGAGGATACAGAAATCTCCGGTAAATCAATGCCTATTGTAAAGGAGTTTCATCCCTTTACAAATCATTCGAAGTGGAGTTATGTGATGCTCCAGAATTGAAAGAAGTCGAATAGTGAGGGACACGAATGAAATTTGGAACCGCAGGGAACGTTCCAAAATTCAAAGGAATTGAGTCAAAGGAAGAGATTGAAACTCGAATGAGAGTGATTCTGTAAATATATTTACCCTATATGCCGAGTTTTGCCTAGAGCTACCAAAGCTCTGATACCAACTGTAACGACCCGATATTTTGGACCATTTGCATCCATTATAAGTGTATAGGTAGACACTCATGCCGGAGTTGAATTGCTCAAAATACCGCGTTGTTAATTTAAATTGGCAAAACTGAACATATACAGTAAATAAATAATCACAGATCACAAACACAGAGTAGTAAATGCAGCGGAAATTAAAGAGATAGTAGTTCATGAAGCTACTATATAAATGTATAAGTTACATCAGAGTTAAACCAGATACAACGGAAGAGTAATACGATACATCAGATACAAATCAGAATACATCACTGGAATCATCGAATACTGAAAGCAGAATAGATGGCTGGATCTTCAAGCAAAGCTCCAACTTCAAAGGTGAGTCTCGAATACTGGTACACTCAGTCTGACCCGAGCGTAAAGCAAAACACAAGACACTCGAGTCAGGATTAACATTCTTATATCAATAAATCCAACTCAAGTGAAATAGCAATTGAAATACAAGTAACTCAAAGGATGTTTGGAATAACCATCCTTTAAGGATCCGTTAAACTATCTACTATGTAGTAGTGTACGATAAGTAGATAATGTCTATTAGTAATATAAGATATCAAAATAGTGTTAAGTCATGGCCCATTCCACCCTTAACACATTTTTATTCCTAAGAGCATATACAAGACCGTAGTTTCCCCAAAACCGGAAGTCACCTGAGGGCAATCCATATACTAAAGGTACAAACCAAAAATCGTAGTGGTCGCGTAGATCGGGATACAAGTATGACAAGGCACATGAGGCAATACCCAAGGTAGTGACACTACCGTTTGCCTGATCCGGACTGGTGAGAACGCATCGCCGCAGCGATCGCAACACCGTGAAACAACACTCCCAAAATAAGGGTGCACCAATCGACAACAAGTAATGAGTAGTTCGAAGAAGTGTGTTCACTTGAGGTAGCTGACCTCCATTGGCCCGGCACGGCTCCTGTTTTAGTCATTTCCAATTTGACACAAGTGTCAAGGCTATCCATTATCGTTCTCTTTCTTCAGTCATCACGTACATCATTCCAACCACTTCATTCTGGATCACCACTCCGCGTATAGTTATTAAAGTGGTTTTCGGTTTAGATAGAGAGTATATCCATAACCAATTCCGGTCTCTTTAATAACTTCCGTGATTATTACACCGATTGGTCGTTTATTTATTTCAAACCAAATCAATTTCAATCTCAATTAGAATTTGCAAACCAACATTTCATTTGTCTCTCTCAAACAATTTCCATAATTTACATTTCAAAACTTCCAAATTACCATTTCAAAATCTTATAATTCAATTCCAATTTTATTTAAAACAATTCAAATATTGATTCAAGTTCGAATATAAGTTTCATTTCGAAAACATTTAAATTAATTTAATTTACATTCAAATCAATTTAAATTCATTAATCGATTTTATTCAATATTCATTAAGTAAATTTGCCATTCAACAATTTCTATTAAATTTCCAATTCATTAAATCCATTATTTAAATTCAACTTCATTATATCAAAACTTACAAATTGAATTAAATTAAATTCATCAAATCAAATCCTTAAATTTTCAAGTCTTACATTAATTTCAATAAATCACATTTTATTTCTTGTTAAAGAAATTCAATTTCACTTATTTACTTACTTAAATAATTTTCCAAAACTTAATTATTAAATAATTTCAAAGTTTAATAATTTCAACTTAATTATAATTTCAAACTTAATTATTAAATCATTTCAAAACCTTATTGTTTATTTGAATAAAATCTTTATTTTATTTTAAATCAATTTATTTGACCAATCGGGTTTTATTTAATTCTCTATCCTAGGTCAAGTTCATTTGTGTATTTATCATTTCAACCCGATTCCAATTCAATTCAAAAATCAAAGCATAGCAAAGGGAACTTACAGTGTGATAACTGGGATGGTGTCAAAATAAATAAACAAGCAATAACAACAATCAATAACAATCCAATAATCAATTCAAATAATCCCGAAACAATCGTATTAATTCACATTGTTATTTGTGTAAATTAATAAAATTATTTCTAGAATCTACACTATCATTTCATGTAGATTAAAGATTATTACACTAATATTTATACGGTTCTTCACTTGATATCTACTATTCAATTTCATACTACATCAATTTAAACAACATACATTTAAATGGTTCAAGGTGTATTTTACCAAACTTCTACGTGTCTATTAATTCAACATTTAAAGGGTCATATTATGCAAATATCATCTAATCAAATTTAACATGTATCAAATCTAACTATCCTATGCGAATTTCAATTTCAAATTATTTATCACTTACAACATTAACAAATTTAACGTCCAATGTCAACAACAAACAATCAATCATTTAACAACCAAACTGGATTATTATTGTATAAATAACAGACAATGGTGTCAGATGTCACAGGTGAACTGATACAGTTTATAGCATAAATTACAGTAGCATATTTCAATTGTCGTTTCAATTGAAATCAGATTTAATAAATAAAAGAACATTAATCGTGAGTGATAGCTCACCTTTCGAGGCTAGAGATATGAACGGAAATGGAAGTGAATTATGGATCCAAACACGAATTCCAAAACAACGTTAGACGGACACGGTTTCAGTGTAGCAAACAGGCACGACGGACAAAGCTGATAAATGAGAAATCGATGAGAACGGGTCAGACCAACTTATAAAAAGGCAGATATATATACAATATTTAAAAATCAATAATTATAGAAGATCAATATAACTATATATATATATAAGCTATAGAATACACACACTAATATATATTTACATGTTTAAACTAACGAAAAAATGCAGCAGACCATTAAAATTTTATGATTGAAATATTATCTATATATATATAATACTAGACAAAATTATATGTATATACTTTGTAGACATAACATCAGCTGTTAAATCAAACAAATATTTATAGTAAACTATATAATAAATGTACTATGAACTAATAGACCAAAATAAAAATGTATTTTATATAACTTAATATACCAGAACCCAGCAAATCATATATAGGTTATATATATTATTATCAAAATCATGGTTTAAACAAAACACGTGCAAGTTTAACAGTCGTCGAAGTTTACATATTATAAACTATCATTATACCGTCATTTTATAAAGATCTATATACACGACATAATTTTATATATATATATATATATAACATGCGAAAACTTTGTATTCAAAATATCTATTTTTTTATATATATAAATACTATAAATCACATACTTATTTCAACTTTAAATCAATGTTTCTAGTAAATCAATATATACTTACATAAATTTGCAAAAGAACTAACATACATCCACTACTAACAACCTATATAACTTGTATATAAACCTTCACTTAACAGTCTTGTATCTTTTAGATACTTCTTGTAGGCAAACAGAGCCTATGCATTATACCAATATCAACACTAATAGTTATCTCATAACATATATGCGGACTTGCTTTACTGCATATATACAACAACAACAACTGCAATACCAAGCTCTACTTATATAAATAATAAGTCATATAAATCTTGTATATAGAAACTTATACAAGTTCATGTATGCCACAAACAGCTAACTGTACGTAGACTATCGAGAAATATGTAGACACTAGTACAATAACTAACAGATATATATATATAGTATTGGTTTTAAATTGTCAAAAAAAAAGAACTTATATAAGTTGTTATAAACATATCTACATACCAAGAGGAGCACGAGATAGGTGAAGTGTTTGTTGCTGGGCTAGGGAGAGAGGGGACAGGCGATTTGTCAAGGTGGAACTGAGGCGAAGGTGGCTGGAGCATGGCGGTTGATGGGTGGTGTGTCGGGTCAGCGTTGTTGCCGACGTGGTTAAGAGCAAATGGCGGATGAGGCACTGGTGGTGGGAAGGCTATCGAGTTGGGATTGTTGTGAGGTTAGCTTGGCTATTGGATGCGAGTGGGCCCGCGTGAAGCTGGTGAACACCGACAGGAGGAGGTTAGTGGCTGAGGTACGCAGTGGTGCGGCTGGTGGTTGCTACACGTGTGGAGCAGTGGTTTCGTCTACAGGGAGTGCATGCGGGAGGAGTGGATGCGGGAGGAGGCGATGTCGGTTGGTCGGCTACGCGTAGCGACTGGATGAGAGACGAGATTGGTGAAGAGACAGGAATTGCTGCCGTGTTTATAATTTTTTTTTACTTTGGGTGAAAAGAGAAGGGAGGAGTTGGTTCTTGCGTGGATCTGAGAGGAAAAATATGATATAACATGACAGCCTTGCAAATGAAAGTGATATTGCTGCCTCTTCGCATCCTATATACAAGTTGCTTTAAATTCTACACTTATTTTTAAATATTGAATGATGTGAATACCGAGGGGCGAGAGTCAAGTTCAGATATAAATAAAAGCAAACAGCTGGTTAGTTGCCTTAAGGAACAAGGGAATGACACAGGAATTAAAAGGACACGAACCGGTACCGATACTGGTCATTTTATAGATTTTCGCTGTGTACCGAACTTCAAAACACAGAAAGAAATATACTGCGAAGATCAGCACGACAAGACGATCAAAATGGTATACAGATATCAGTGGTACGATTGAATTATAAAAAATTCGAATTTTCTACTAGCGGAAAATGCAGCAAAAATGCCGAAGATTAAGATCGACGGAGCTAAAGAAGTTCGAATTTGGAAAAACGAAAAATGACGTCTTGCTCAGAAGATGGTTTAGAATTTTTCTATATAAAAATATTTGGGTTTCGAAAACATTTTATTTTCATCGCTTTTTAACTGATTAAATTGAAGTAAATTTACGCGCGAAATAAACTTTCATATTTTTGGACGAAAATTTACCAGTTGTTATGTTTAACTAGACGCATTTCAAATATCAAATTTTTATTTCAAAATTTTATCGTTTAAAATTTCACAAAATTTCAACTAATTACGTTATTAAAACAGTTGAAATTTATGGGTCGTTACAGTTGTGTTGTTGGGTAATGTTCTAGCACATTCCTATAGGGTCGTATTTTTCCTTTCAACAACACCATTTGGTTGTGGTGCTCTAAGAAATGAAAATTAATGACTGTTACCCTTTTTAGTGCAAAAATCTAAAAATAGTTGATTATCAAATTCACCTTTATGATTGCTTCTTATACTCTTTATCTTCAAAATTTTAAAATTTTGAATTCTCTTTATGTAAACATTAAACATTTCAAAAGTATCATTTTTATTTTTGAAAAATACAATCCAAGTATAATGTGTAAAATCATGAACAAATATAAATGTATACTTACTATTATTTATTGACCTTGCTTGCGTAGGACCAAATAAATCCAAGTGTAGTAATTATAATGGTTGAGTAGATTTAATTTCTTTTGTAGTTTTAAAAGATAATTTCCTTAGTTTATCTTTCTGACAGTCATCATATAAGTTATTAACTTTAAAATTCATTTTAGGTAAACCATTTACAATTTCATCTTTTTCTAATTTATAATTTTTTTTGAAATTAATGGGACAAAATCTTTTATGCCATGGCGAAGGGTCATTTATGTTAGCTATGAGGCATATACTACTATTATGTATAATTTTCTTATTCAAAACGTAAATATTGATAGAGTTAGAGGTATGACTTAGGGGCAATTATGTAATTTTTTACATATATCTAACTCAGTAACCAATCATGTTCAAAATAATAGATGTATTCTTTCTATTATATACTTGATTTAATGTGTCATATTAATTAATTAATTTAATTAAAAGTATATTTTAATACAAAATCCATGAATGGTATGTTTTTTATAGTAATTACAAAGTGTTGTAACCGTAAGTAATTTATCACAATGAAAATAAATATACCATTTTAAATATTCCTAGTCAAGATGTATCAAGACTAAATATCAATACATCCATTGAGACTAGAGTACGTAACGCTCTCCAAATGTTAGGAAGTGTATTACTCGTGGCTGCTGAGGGCACCAAGGGGTTACGTACTTATAGTTATTAGATAACTATGGAATGACTCATTCAATAGTTTTCTATTGGTTATATAACTAAGGTCAAACAGAAAATATCAATGTGAACAAATTACACGATTCTCTTGACTTGAGAATACTATTGATATTCAATGTGGAAGCTCCACTTTAATTATAGTTAAATCATCGCATGGCATCCACCGAATGACTATAGTTGGATCGAGTGGAAGCATTGGAAGTGAAACAGTATTCAAGAGAGGATTTGTTTCCTCGGTTATATAAGGTTAGTATCACAGTCAGCTTAAGTCAACTCAAAGTCAAAGTCTCTGACCAGATCATTTCGATTAATAATAATTGTTATTATTAAATAAATGTTATTGTGTTTGTCCTTTAGAATTAAATGTGGACGATATTGGAATTTTGATCATTACCGAATTATATAAGTCCAAAGTGATATAATTTTGACGAAGAGAATTGGTGTAAATAACAGTCACAATCAGGTAGCGGTTAACAAAGAAAAATTGGACTTTACCGAAACCAACTAAGCAATAAATTTAGCCAAAATATCACACCATCCGTTAAGTGACATGTGAACGTTAATATTCGAATAGTTCGATATTAATCGCTGACCTAATTTATACCTAATGGGTCACACAACAGAAATGATGAATACTCCTTTGACCAAACCATTTTAATTAAATTTTAATTGTTTAAATTAATTAAATTAACTAATATTTATGAAATATTTGTTATAAAATTTAATTTTGATTTAATAAACAAATATTATTAAATGTATTTATAATAGTTATAAATATGTTAATCGATATACGATATTGATATGCGTTTAAATTGGATTTAAATGCAAAATTACCTTTTCAGGCTTTAAATGAGTTTAAAGCCCATATAGGGGCTGGTTATATTCGACTATAATGGGGTTATATGCGGCCATATGATGGCTTGTTAGAGGGCTTTACTTTGGATGGCTAGGATGGAAGAGAATGGGTAAGAGATTAAAAAGGATTTAGATCCTAATTTGTCTTTAAATTCTCCTCTATATAAGCATCTCTACCCTCATTTTTAATGACTTTTGAAGCCTCCATCTTGCCATATTCTAGCTGAACCATAAACCTCTCCTCCTCCATCATTTCGAGTTCAAATCAAATAAATATAGTTATATTCAATAGTCGATGGTAATCAGTTCAGGGATTAGCACTTGTTAACTAGGTTTTTGACCAAGCCGATTTCGACTGGAAGTTAGAACATCAAAACGAAGACAAAATGATTCAAGGACTTTGGAAACATCATAAAAAGGCAAGAAGAAGGAGATATCAAAAATGAGCGGAAAAGGTTGACTTGATTTTTTCAACTTGGTGCTTGGGGTCGGGCCTGAGTCGTACCCGAGCCGAACCTAGGAAAAATGAAGAAAAAACCAAGTTGATTTTCTCAGGTTCGACTCACAAAACTCTCGGGTCGGACTCTAAGAAATTGTCACTGAGTATAACTCAGGTCTAACACATAAAACTCAAGGGTCAGATTCTAAGCAATCGTCTCTAAGTATATAATTCGGTACCGATCCATTTAACCCGGTATCGAGTTGTTTTTTTGGGTTTGACTCATAAAACTCTCAGGTCGAACTCCAAGAAATCGTTACTAAACAAAACTCAGATCGGACCCACCAAGCTCTCGGGTCAGACTCCAAGCAAGTATAACTCAGGTCTGACACACAAAACTCTTAGGTCAGACTCCAAGCACTCCAACCTTTGGACGACCCTAAGCAAGATGAAACGACTCAAAAACTTGAGAGTAAACTCAGAAGAGCTAAAGAAGTGACTTGGGAAATTTTCATCCCAAAATGAGCCAAGGAAATAAGTTGGCACCGACCTATTTAGCGCAGGGCCGAGTTATTTCTACCATTCAATTCTCCACTCTAACTTCATATGAGTTATTATCTACCTCCTTTACATGCAACCAAGTGACTTACAAGAGTTTTGGATAACCAATTCCAAGAGTTGAAGAGATAATAGCTAAAATGGCAGAATAAACCAGGTGATGAAGGAACGATCACCAAAATCAACCATCAATCGATGAAATCAACATAGGACACATTAACATAGAGCTAGAAGGATGATGCAAAGGAGTTAGAGTTCTGTCCAACTATGCAAATAACTCGGTACCGAGTTATTTTGATAACTCGAAGGGCATTGCGACTTCTCGTATGACCTTGAGCCGATGTTTGGACTTTGCAACAAGTGGACTTCTGACCCATCACACCTGTTTCCCTTTAAATACAAACCACAGAGTAACCAAAACAGGATCTTCTCCTTGCTCTTTATTCTTCACTCTGGATATGGGACTCCATTGCTCTTCACCTTCTTCCTCCTTCACAATAGTCACCAAGGAAACTACTATTGGCAGTTTTAGGATTTAGAACTTGTCAAACCCTTGTACTAGTGACTTATTCTCTCTCTAATCCTCTATAATCTCATACAAATTCTATCAAATCTTCAATCAACAAAGCTATAAAGTGGACATATGCCAAAGATTGCCTAACCTAAAAATCTTGTTTCTCTTTACTTTATTTCTGTTATTTTCAATACTATCTGCTAGATCTAGGTCTCACAGGTTTCCTACAACTCATTCTTGGGTGTTGATCCATTTTTATTGTCAGCGCACTCTACTGGATTGGAAATCAGCTCGACAAGAAAATTTCATCATTTCAATGTGTACTTACAGGCATTGCACATAAGGTATATTTCCAATCTAATTTTAAATAATAATATTACCATATATTGTTTATACCATTTATATATTATTGTTAGTTAGGGGACGATTCCAATATCTATAAATATATTGTCACAATCAGATTGGTTGTATGTTTACATATTCTTCTATATTAAAAGAATTTATAGTTTGTTATGAATATACCTATTGTCAACATAACATAAAAAACAAATTTTTTAAATAATTAATATTCAACATTAAATATATACATAGTTTATAAATTTTAATACTACATCATATTTACACATTATACGATTATTAAATTATATATAATGTTTCATTGATATAATAACTTCGACGAAAAAAATATTTTTCATATACTTATTTTTTAAATCAATCAATTAAATAATATATATTTATCAAATAAATCATGTTTTATATTTTATAAAATTAAATTAACACTTAACGAACACTCAATAGGCAAAAAAAAATTAATTTAAAAATTTTAATTAATAATCGAAAATAAAAGTAGCTATTAAAATTAGTATTAAATTATAAAATTACATATTAAACATTTAAAGTTACAAATATCATTTAGAATTTTACTAAAATTAAAATTTAAAATTTGGTTTTGAAAGTAATTATTTATTAGTTTTAAATATTATTTATACGATTATTTGTTTTAAAATGTATTTTAAAATTATTATAAAAAACTATACCATGTGCATGACCTAGTATGCATGAATATTTAAAATATATTTTGTTTATTTTAAAACATTAATATATATATATATATTATTTATACTTGTATATAAATATTTACTATATATATGTTTAAAAAAATAATTATATTTATACATATAGTGCCTTTGAATTTTGTAAAAAATTAATTTAATATAACTTATAAATGATTTAAATTTATTCATATAATTATATATATGTAAAATGTTAATATTTTAATCTTATGTTTATACACACACACACACAAAAAATTGAATAAAAATATAACTTATATACATTTGTATTTGTAATAATATATATATATATAAGTATATAAACATACATTTGGATAATATATTTGTATATGGGATGAGTTAACATGTCATTTGTGGTGTAAATCCTAACACTTATACATTGGCATGTTATATCTTGCATAGATTGTTATATTACACATGCACACACATATATATGTGTGTGTGTATGATACACAGATATACATATATAATATGAATTAGTTAAATAATAACAACCATTTTACAAATTTAGATAAAATAAAGGTTTTATTTAAAAGAAATTTAGAAATATTCTAAATAAATTAGACTTTATAGGCCTAATAAAGATCCAAGATAGAATTCTTTTTCGAAATTCACTCATTACTTCTGCTACGGGCTAGCTTAGTTCCAACAATGACATCATAGCCCAATAGCCTATGCGGTTTAAATTATTCATGATAAGGTTAAGTAATTAAGCTTACAACCCAAATATTATGGTATATAGAAAAGTAGTATTGAAGGATTGAGTTTGGGTAATCAAGTACCCTGTCCTATCTGGCTACTAGCAAGGTCCAAACAGATATGTAAGACTAAAGGTTATCCCTAACAGAACATGCCCAAGATGAATTGGGCCTAGGGCTAATTTTTAAAATTATTTGAAAATTAAAAAATAATATTTTAAATTTAATAGTTAAATTTAAAATAAAATATATACATATTATAAATGTTATAAGATAATAATTTTTTAAAATGTTTAAAAATCAATATAAATTAATTTTGAAATTTATTAAATTTATTGATGAGGTTAATAAAATATATTGATTAAATAAGTTAATTAATTAATAAATATCTACATGTATTATATAGGGGTTTTTAGACTCAAGGAAAAAGTCAAAAAAAAATTTAGTCTCAGGGACAACAAGTTTGTTTTAAGGCTGAAGGACACTTTCTAGTGCAAATCACAGAATGATAGTTGTAACTATAATTTTCTATTTACACTAAAAAATGTCCTTCAAACTAAAAAGCAAACTTGTTGTCCTTGAGACTAAATTTTTTTGCAACTTCTTCCCTGTGCCCATTTTCCTGTATTATATATTATGGTATATGTTATGTTGTTTTAAATTGTTAAATTAACATAAGTATACATGTATGTATATAAATGAATTTTGAAATCAATATAAATTTAATAAAAATTATTCAATTAAGTAAATTTATTAAAAGGTTAACTAATTAAATAATTTACACATATATATGATATATGTGTTATACTATAAAGGTTGTAGTATATAATAAATATTTAATATAAATGTTATATTAAGATAATATACAATTAACTAAAATGTTCGTTGATTAAAATTAATTAAATAAGGTTTAGTTAATATAATATTATACATAAGACTATTATATAAGTAATATGAAATATAAAAGTTATATAATAAAAAAACTTATATAATATGAATGTATAAATCAAACGTGGAATATTAAGAAATCCAAAATAGACATAAGGAATAAATACATACGTAAATATATGTATACCATGATTTTCGATGTGTTTGACACTTGAATCACTAGGATATTCAAAAGAAATACATTATTCCATAAGTCAATATCACTCAATATAATATATTGAAGATTATGAATCTTCAATATAATGTTGTCCTCTACCATATATATATATATAATAAATTACTTACATACTCTTTAGTTGTTAAGTAAACTCAAGCTAAGGATGTTAGGTGTAGTATTATTAATATATTGAATAGACAAGGTAAGATAATTATATGTATTTGTTGAGCATACTCAAGGTATATATACTATACTTAGGTCGTCATGATATGGTAGGTACGAGTGAATAATTTTGTTTCGTTTGTTGAGAAAACTCAAGGTCGAAGTGAAATTAGGACAAGATACCAAGGGTTAGGAGTTTTATACGATACAACCGATGAAGAGTTATCCATCGTCTATGGTGCAATGACTTGTTGAGCAAACTCAATGTCAAAATTCCAAGACGGATGAGTCTTAACACCTACTATTGAAGTCGAAAGTCTTATATGTTTCGACTTAGGGCTTGTTGAAACATAAAAGACTTGTGTGAGTCTTATTAGAAAAATGAAATGATATCATTTAACCTTTCTAATATTGTAAGAACATATGGTATATAATGTTATAATAATCTACATTAATAAACTTATGCATTTAATGTGATTGATAAAACGTTTATCTATTAAGATATACAAATGAGCTGATTTAAAGATTGACAAATAGAAATATAATATATATATATATATATACTTACTATTAAATATTTCTTGCATGTTAATGTTTTCTATACCCATGCAAGTGCCTAATTTTACAACTACTTAATACGTTTTTGAATTTGGTTGCTCACATGCTTATTTGGTCGAGACCATGTATTGCATTCAATAATTTTCGAACTCAAAAACAATACAAGACCATGGATGTTTAATCCATATACTATCACATATAAAGTGTTATATAGTGAACGGTCATAGTTCGTAATGTATGATACTTCGATGAAATTAGTTCATTTGAAGCAAACAAATAAACTGTACCGTGAGATCAAGTGTTCAATTTTTTTATTGTAATAAAGATCGTATGGTGTGAAATGTAACACTAGACCAAAACTACACAATAAATCTGAAAACTCGATCGTTGAAATGCTAGTTTGATCATTTTACACAAAGTGCAACATATTTGATGTCCATAAATTTTACGGATGATCAAGTGCACTTTTGTAAAGAGTTCTTTATGATGTTTTAGTAAGGGTACTCTTTTGAATGGTTCGACCATTTAGAAAGAAAAACGAGTGTACAAGAGTAGATGTGATTTAAGGCACAGTTGGGATAAATATAGTGAATAGTCACTTTTGCTTCATAAAGAAACTTTAGATTTGAGAATTGTAATAATAATTATTGATACTTAACATTGGAATGAGAAATACGATTTCCACTATGAAATGTATTTTCATATAGAAAATTATTTTCTATGAGATTTATTTCTTTGAGCGCAAGATATTTGATTAAAGAACTCTCCACTGTAAACTAGTTGCAATATATGAAATAAATAATCTATATTAAGTGAATGATGGACCTCGAATTCAGTACGCTATTACAGTAATGGCGGAAATAGTGGGAGCATGCTATATAACCCTTATTGGTTGCATTAAATTATGAAAATTGCTTTTGTAAAACATACCAAACATTATTTATGAAATAATGGCTATTTTTCGGTGTCAATTGAAAAATAGACATAAGTATATTTCAATGTGAATATTCATTATTAAATAAAACTATAATATGGTATTTGTTTTCACAACAAAAGTGATGCATTGGAAAACACTGAAGTATGTTAAATTATTTATAATTATTTTGGAACTATAGACTAAGCCGTAGTTTTAAGAAATAATTTTTATTATACGATTATGAATCATATGATATAGGTTAATAATGTCTCAAACAATTAAGGGCTATGCACCTACTTAGTGGGAGCGTCATAAGAGTTGATGAACTCTTTGGATTGATACATATAGATGTATGCAATCGTAAGTCTATTAATACCAGAACGGTTTTATATACTTCGTCATATTCACGGACGAGTTTTTACAAACATGGACATGTCTATTTGATACACATGTATAAGTCTATGGTAAGCTCATATAATACAAAATGGAAGTAAATAAAATAACATATGATAGAAATAATTTGATTTGATCGAATAGGTGAGTATATTGGAAAGAGTTCTGTGTGTACCTAATATAAATAAAGATTAAGTCTTAAAGGTCACTCCTCCCATAATACATAATGATGTATTGATATGGAGTAATCGAACTTTGTTAAACAAAGCACGATTAATGATGAGTGAAATTGAGTTTTCTTTTATAAGGTGTGTACTTATGAGTAGTACACTAGGTTAAAATTAATATCATCCAAAGAATAGTTTACAAAACCATACGATAAAAAGGCTTACAAGAAACCCCTACATATCTTAGGCCAAGGAGTTGGTAGGTGAGAATCGAAAGACTGCATGTAATAATTGAACGTAAGAGATCTTATATGAATCGTCCTAAGAGAATTTTGGGAATGATAGTCACAATGACTAATTTATGTTGTAAACATAAATATATTGTGAACTAATGCAAAATCATTTTTATATAAGGCAATTCATAAAATTCTTATGAATACCCGTTCCGCTGCATTGAGAAATAACTGTTGTTTCAAGTAATACCAACTTCGTAGTAAAGGAATTTCTTTAAGAAATTATTGGTATAAAATGAATTTGGATATGATCCAATGATAAACCTGATTACAAGGGATGAAATGAAATAGATGGAACCTAAATGAACACAAATACATTAGAACGTCTATGAGTATTTTTGTACATTAAGAGAAACCGTGAGTTTCTTATCAATGTCAAGAATAAATAATCCTCGATGGTTTAATTAAACCATTAAGAGTATTGACTCTATGATACGATGCACAAATCTGAAATAGATTCCAAGTACATTATTAAAATACGATTTGATAGTTGTATCTGAAAGGATATGATCCATTGGCCGCAAATGCGTCTTTAAAAGAGAGACAAATGCAATTGGAATATAGTGAGCCACATTGATAAGAATAATACTGTGAATTTTAATTCTTTATATTAACATAACTGATTCACCATTCAATGTGCTCAAGTTGGTTCGGATTTACTCACAAAATTATTGCTTAGTATGACTTTATGTTTGGTACGTATATGCTGAAATGGATAATGATTTTGAATAGACTGTTAGCACATAACATTCTCGAAATAGCGGAAGCGATATTGAGTCTGTGGGTTTTTGGATATCCAAGAAATGATAGAAAGTATCATTTTGTAAGCACCGGAATGGAATAAATATTTTGATAGAAATATCAAATAGTTTGATTATCAGCAAAATGCGGAGGATGCGTTTGTTCATAAGAAAGAGTGTTAAAAGGTACATAGATATTTCTAAACCATAAGTAAACAACACGTTGCTGAATGTTAACGATGTACTTGTATTAAAATCAGCTTTAGTTTTTTTAATACTCAATGTAGAATTTGTAAATTTATGTCTTTATAGTAAGTGTAAAAGATATTAGGAATGTCCCAAATGATATTCATGGACACCTTATTAAAATGTTTAATACGGAGCATGTAAGGTGTGTTATCCAGTCTTGTGACCGTGCCATATTCAGATGCATCAAGTCGACTAAACTTAAGAGTTATCAAGCATGAACCCAAAGGAACAACGGCCAAGGTCAAGTTCCAAAAGAGTATCAAGCTCAAAATTCCACCATGCAAGAGAAGTGTTGGATCGGTACCGAACCCTGAACAAGGATTAGTACTAATCCCCAAGAACTCTCCCAGAATGGCATACACCTCATGTCATGTCAAGTTATGGTGTTTACGAACTAGCTCATGCTTTGTAGATAGATCGCAAGTCTTAATTAACAAAAAATAATAATGGACAACTCAATCACTCATGCTCAACCTTCGAACCAGGGCATTCAACCAAATCCAAGCGCATAACAGTGCAAACGAAGCTATGATGACGAAGATATGAGTCAACCAAGAAATTAGGAGTAGAAGATCATGATCCATAAAGCAAAAGTCATGGATCAGTATTGATCCTTGAACATGGATCAATACTGATCCCTGACAACATGTGGCTACGATCTCTTAAGTTAGCTTCTCCTGAACGTGGAAAATGTGGGTTAGAACGTGGGCGAGAGCTTTTCGATGACCTGCCGCTATAAATAGAGGGAAATGGGCATAGTTTGAGGGATCTTTTTAACTATCAATAAGTTATTGTATTTTTGGATTAGGGCATAGTTTGAGGGATCTTTTTAACTATTAATAAGTATTGTATTTTCCTTGTAATTCCACGGATCATCACTGATCTCTACGTACAGTTCTATAAAGAACCATCAAAGACTTCAACAAAGTTTAAGTGGACATAGGCCTTTGATTAGCCGAACCAATATAATTTCTGTGTTTTTTCCTCATTTTCAAGTTATTTTCTTCATTTTATCCTCTACTGTTAATCCTCAGGTGTTTGTGCTAATTTTTGGCGCAAACATTTTGGCACTTTCATTGACTACGTATCGATCTCAGGCTATTAGGGTCTATTTTCTACTTTTAGGTTGTTTAAATCCACAAGGTAGATCCATCAGTTTTGTTTCTATAATTTGTTACTATTCATACTCCGCAGAATCTGTCATAGGATCATTTGAAGTTATGGCACCACGAAACGAGAAATCAGCTGCCTCCAAACTTGCTGCTGATGTTGAGAACGTCGGTTCTTAGCATATTTAAGAAGTTTCTCAACCCATAATTGTTGAAATTCAAAATCCCTCAGATGTGATAACGCGGATTAAAATGGACTGCATGATGAAGCAGATGAATGACAAGGTGCAAGAGAACCAGGATGAATTGAGGGGGCAAATAAAGGAAAGGCTTGACTTACTGAAGCAATTAACATGTAGTCGCAGGAAGAGTAGGAGAGATTTATCGCCTTCTGACTCAAAACAAATTAACCCGTAGTCGTAAGGCACTGTGGATTAGTGTTGAATCAAACCCAGGGATCGGTATCAAATCTTGAGCTATCGACTTGGCCGATGTAGATTTTGGTGATGTTAGAGGTGATGTAGGTTATCTTGCTGATGGCTATAATGTTAATGTTAAGGTGGCTTCTTTTGATCTGCCTCGTAGAAATAATAAGAATGCGTCAATTGGATGAATGGTTTTCCCGGAGACAAGAGAACCCAGGTATCATGCAACTAACTAAGACCATTTATGGAGTCAAACACTTGGGGAATGCTATGATTATCACCTTCCAATAGATCAAGTCGAGCCAGGGTCTCTAGCAGAAATGGTAAAGAAGTTAGTGAGTGAGAATCAGCACATGAGTAATGATGAATGGGGCTTTTCCCATTGCAGGAACCTATTCATCGAGAAGGTGCTGCATGAGAAATACCCCCAAAGGTTTGCAGTGCCAATGATGCCATCCTACAATAGAATGATGGGTCCAAGGAAGCATTTGTTGAAACGCGATTAGTATATGGACATGGCACGGGCGATAGATGCAGTGAGATGTAGATTTTTCAAAATTTTCCTTGAAGGGGTAGCGACCATGTGGTTTACTCGGCTTTCGCCCATATCCATATCTTATTTCGATCAACTGGCAAGGAAATTTGTTAAGCAATTTCGTTTGCACACAACACGTCCCAAAGATGTGATGTCGCTATCAAACCTCTTCCAAAGAGTGAGAGAATCGCTGAAGGATGTTTTGAGCAGGTTCAATACAGTGTTGACAGAAGTAAGAAATGCATAGGAGACATTGTTTTAATGGCCTTGATCATGGGGATACACCTCAATACGAAATTTGGAAGGTGGTTGAAGATGAAACCCCCACCGATGATGGATGATTTCTATAGGAATGCGACTCAATTCTTGCATTTGGACGAGACAAGTACGACTGCCGGGAAAGCCGATGGTGGCCGATCGACTAAAGTAATTCAAAGCAATATGGCTATGAAGCAAACCTATTAAAGTTCTGGAAATGTAGCTGTGAATGTGGGAAATAAAGGCAATAACCAAAAGAAGAACAATTAGCATGATGGAGGCAGGAAACCTGATTTCAAAATATGTCTGAAATACGAGAGTTATATGTGACTGAATAATTCAGTCGAGAATATATACCTTGCAATGCGAGATGTTGACCAGTATAAGAAGTGGCTCCAAGGGAGTCGACTGGGAGAGGAAGTCCAGGAAGTTTTACCGCTTCCACGAGACCCATGGTCATAATACGAATGATTATAGGCACTTGCGAAACATGCTTGAAGGTCTAATCTATAAAAAGAAGCTTCAACAGTATGTGAAAGCCCTGTAGGATGGCGGACAAGAGAATGCTAAACCCCAAAGGTAGCTTCTCCAAAGGGGTTAGGCTGGGCCTAGTGATGACAAGCCTAGGAAGCTTGGGAAAAGATTGGTTATTAACACTATCTCTGGTGGACCTCATCCAGCTGTGAAAAGCTGGAATGAGATGGAGAGGTATGCAAATTCTTTGAAGTAAGCTGCGTATGAAAGTTTTTTTGCCATCGAAGACGGAGCTCCGGTAAAGTAGCTCAGGACAATGACTGACGATGTTGTGTTTAGAAACAGGGATGCTGATGGGGTCAAAGCATTTACGCTAGATCCCTTAGTGATATCAACCATGATTGGACCAATGATTGTGAGAAAGGTGGTTGTTGATTGTGGTAGTTAGTGATTATTATTATTAGAAATGCTTATGACCAGATATTGATGGATGACTAGGATATGAAGCTATGCAAATCTCAAATTCAGGAATTTAATGAAGTAGGGACAGAGCCTATGGATTGTGTAGACTTATGGTGGTTCTAGGAGAAGGTGACCGCAATACAGTGCGAGTTGTGACCTTCGTGGTGATGAATATTTCTCTGCTTACAATGTTTTCTTGGGCCGAACGGCCCTAGCTAGCTTCCGAGTGGTCCTTGCTCGGTGGTGCTTGACATTGAAATTTCTTACAAAGAACGGGGTAGGCATCATTCAAGGAGACTAGAGTGTCGAACATGAATGCTACGTCGTGGAGCTGAATGGAGCAAAGCGACGTAAAAAGGGAAATGATGTAGAGAAGACTCTCTGCATCAAGACGATGGACACATAGCAACCATTGCCTAAGCCTAGGATTGGTCAGCATAGCAGGTTCCACAAATCTATGGATCTAAGTGAAGAGCTAGAGGATACATGGGTGGCCCCTGCTGAGTTGACAACCTGCATCCCGGTCAGTCGGGATGATCCTACACAGGTCTTGAAAATCGGCTCTCAGCTTGGTATGAGAATGAGGAAGGAGTTGATGGGTTTTCTCCAGGTGAACCTAGATGTATTTGCCTGGACACATTCTGACTTGTGGAATATCGCCGTAGATAGTGTGTCATGCATTGAATGTGAACCCCTGTTGTCCCCCAGTGAAATAGAAGCGGTGTAGTTTTGGTCCGGAATGATCCGCTGTGTTGAAAGAATAAGTGGATAAGCTAAAAGATAACGGCTTCATCCACGACGCTTTGTACTCGGAGTGGGTATCCAATCTGGTCTTACTCAAGAAGTCTAACGGGAAACGATGGACATGCATAGATTATTCGGACATGAATAAAGCATGCTCGAAGGACAGTTTCCTACTATCGAAAATCGACCAATTGGTAGATTCGACCGCTAGCCACAAATTGTTGTCATTCGTGGATGCCTACTCTGATTACAATCAAATTCTGATGCATGTTCCGGATTAGGAATACTAGCTACATAACCGACCTGGGGTTGTAATGCTACCTTGTCAGGCCATTTGGTTTGAAGAACACCGGAGCCAACTACTAGAGACTGGTGAATTTAATGTTTAGAGACCAGATTGGATGGTAAATGGAGGTCTACGTGGATTATATGTTGGTGAAGTCTCGACGATCGACGAACTATTAGGAGGACTTGTCAGAAATGATTGGCGTGCTACGAAAATATGGAATGAAGTTCAACCCACTAAAATGCACATTCGGAGTCTCATCGGGAAAGTTCTTGGGTTATATTATGAACTCGAGAGGAATTAAGGCCAATATGAAGAGAAGCCTGGAGGAATGTGAAGGCCCCAAAGATGATTAAAGAGATACAGGGTCTGAATGGGAAAGTAGCTGTGCTGAGCCGATTCATCTCAAGGGCTACAAACAAATGCATACCATTCTTCGATGTCCTCAAAGTGGGGAAGAGAAACTTTGCTTGGATATAGGAATGCAAGGATGCTTTCTAAACATTGGTCGATCACTTGGAAAGGCTTCCTATCTTATCAAAGCCTTTGGAAGGAAAAGATTTATACGTTTATCTAGCAATATCTGTGCATGTTATGAGTGCTGCCCACATGTATAAAGAAACTAGAATTTAGAGGCCGGTGTATAACATCAGCAAAGCGATTAGCGGGAGTCAAAAGGAACCATGCAAAGCTAAAAAAGTTGACATATTGCTTGTTGATTATGTCGAGGAAACTCTGCCCATATTTCTAAGCTTACCCAATTAAGGTTCTGGCTGACCAGCCCTTAAGACAGGTCCTACAATGACATGAGGCCTTTGGGAATTTGTTAAAGTGGAATATCGAACCGAGTAAGTATGGTATATCGTATCATCCCAAGAGGGCAATCCAGGGCCAAGCGTTGGCCGATTTCATCACTAAATTCACTACTTGAGATGATGAAAGGGAAGATGTTGTAGAGTAGAGTGCTCAATGGAAGCTGTATACAGATGGAGCATCCAATGAACGTTGATTGGGGGTAGGAGTAGTTTTGGTAACCCCCTAGGAACGACCGGTTTGCTATGCCTTGAAGCTTTAGTTCCCCGCAACGAACAATGTGGCCGAGTATGAAGCGCTAATTGTTGGACTCAAGATCACAAAGGAATTGGGAGTCAATACCTTGCACATATACAGTGACTCTCAGTTGGTGGTCTGTCAAATAAGGAAGGAATTTCAGGCAAAGGGCGTTAGGCTGGCCCCTTATTTGACGAAGGTTCTGAAACTTCTCAACGATTTTGAGTATTACACAATAATGAACATTCCCAAAAGGAAAACACGAAAGCCGATTCTTTAGCCAAGTAGGCCAACTCCGGGGATGTGCAACTCATGGGTTTAGTTCCAGCAGAAGTATTATCAGTTCCGAGCATCGACCAAATGGATGTTGATTGGATCTTGGGGGCTGAACCTGAAAAAGAATCGTGGATGACTCCGATTAAGGAGTACCCACTAAAGGGAACCCTTTCGGATGGGAGGAGCGAACAAAGGAAATTACTACACTAGGCTCCATGATTTATTATCCAGAATGTGCTATTATACAGAAGAGGCTTCTCTGTATCCTTGATGTGGCCTGTCACCTAGGAAGATGCCAAAAAGGTCCTTGTGGATGTTCATGAAGAAGTCTATGGTGACTATACAAAGGGGAAAACGTTAGGAAGAAGGTTCTTTACTACAGATACTTTTGGCTGACCGTAAACAGAGATACAGCCGATTACACTAGAAGGTGCGATCGGTGCTAGAGATTCGCTAAAATTCCTAGAGCCCCACCTAAGGAGAGTGTAACATCCCCTATCTGGAGGCCCGAAGCTAAGTGCTAGAGATGTTGCACTCATCCATAGTATTAACTTCCGGTGACCAAATACGGTAATGTTAATGGTATTCATAATATTAGCATCACATGAATATGAAACAAAATCACAAATTTCAAAAACATCATTTCACATTACGTTTTCAAAAAATGTTCCATATTCAAATTACATAATCCCACCACTTTCTCAGGTTCAGATAAAATAATTATTACATAAATACGCCAAGAGCGACATGTGAAGATGCCCCATTGGTTGATCAAAGTCACTAAACAGTCATATCTGACTTAATGCAAACACAGCGGAAATACATCATAATAGAACTGCAACTCCTAATTTCCTATCCGTCAGCCACCTGCTCGTCTCCGGAAGCTTTATTCGCGAACCTACTAAAACCTGTAAATCCTCAACCCTCAGCCTACTTAAATTAATTTCGAGAAACCAAGTGTTTAAGGGGGAAAATATAAACTTCGGGTCGGACATAAAGCCTGGTGTGAATAATACTATACATCTCGGTATTTGATATTAATTGAGACCACGCCGCTTAGTGGAACGGGTTTCCCCTCACTAATATCCTTTTAGAACATATCTTTTGCAAATCCATTTCCTGCAACCAAAACTGGTTAAAACTATAATGCATTATTGTGTAAACATACATATCAGGTAACAAAAGGACTATCTGTGCGAACACTATAGTTTTGTTTGGCTAACTACTAACCTTTGGCTGACTCGGGCCTACGAGACAATATAAGCAAATTAATCTAACACCTGTTAGATACTCCTCTTCTGGACTGTCTATCCTTAACTATTTGTTAAATACTTCTCTTCTGGACGGTCTGTCCCTAACTTAACATCTCCTAGGGTGACCTGATCCTAATGGTTTTGCGGGCTCACCAATAACCTATCTGTATACAAACATATATTCCCTTCTGTGTAACCATAATTTTAGTCTAACCTGTGACAAAGCTCTACACACTGGAATTTTGGACTAAATTAGCTGGGGCTAATAGCTAACGTATAGGGCACGACCCTATACCAGCCCCATCTAGTATTCTAATATCTGGGTTAATTTACTTAGGGAAACCTTCCCAAAATTTTCCTTGAAAACCTTTTCAGCTGAAATTGATTTAAAAACCTTTTAAACCAAACTTAAACAAGGAAAACACATATACTCTATGCTTTACTCAAAATCATCTTGCCATGTTATATATTTACTTTGCCCAAATCTTTGTTGATGAAAACCTTTAAACCTTTGAAAGTACCCCTTTTGATCCCATTGAAAGTATCCCTTTTAGAACCAAATAAACCCTTTCTTTCATCTAGGCCGGAAGGCCAAAACCTTCCTTTCGAAACCATTTACATAAACCTTTCAAAACCATTGAAAAAACTTTTCCTTAGAAAGCTAAAAACTTTAGACATCCTATCTTTAAAACCTTTAAATATACACTTTCGAAACTATTGGAAAAACCTTTCCTTTAAACCTTTCAAAACCATTCGTTAAACCTTTCAAAACTGTTGGTTAAACCTTTCGAAACCATTGGGGAACCACCCCTTAGAAACCTCCCTTAAAAACCTTTCCAAAGCATCAAAACCTTAAATCTTTCGAAAGCATTTGGGTTCAATTTTTAAACATGTGGAAACACCTTTCGAAACCATTCAAAACCTTATCTTTCGAGACCTTTGGGTTAATCTTTAAAAATCTCTAAAGGTCGCAAATAGCAGGGTCGGAAGCAACTCTTTCGAAAGCCAAAACCTAAGTAAAGCAGTGATGGTCTCAAAACCATCCTTCCAAAAGCATTGGAGAAGGGCTGGGTTTTATAAAACAAAGTATACCCTTTCGAAGGCATTGCTTCGAAAGGTAGAAAGCGGTGGCTAAGGCTTTGACCTGGTCGAAAGCCTATACTTAAAAAACAAAGGCGCAACCTCTTTAAAACCATTCTTCTTAAACCATTGACCTAGTCGAAAGTCAACCAGGTCAAAAGCACTTTGCTCAAAACAAAGGCGCAACCATTACTTTAAAACCTTTTAACTATGTCGAAAGCTATACAGTCGAAAGCAAAGCAGGCGCATTTTTCGTTTAAAACAAAATAGCGCTTCGACCTCCTTCGGAACCCCTGGTTTCGACCTTGTACCTCCCGCCCCTTTTATCCAATTCGCTACGTACCAATGAATTGTACCAGGCGCATTGGTTTCGATGGTGACGAAGGTGGAACCACTAAGTCGAAAGCCATCAAAGTCGAAGGCAGGGTGCCGAAAGTGGTGAAACGTGCATTCGGCATGAAAATCTAGTTTTTAACCTTTTTAAGTAATCTTTTTAACTAACCTGCCTTGTTTGTCAAAATCATATTGGTTGCTAATTTTTCTTTTCTAAAAGCACTGACATAATTTCAGAAATAACAATTTAATATATTTACAAAACACCCCTTCTCGTTTTATAAATATATAAAACATTTAAGTCTCATATCTTAAATAATTTTATATATTCATCAAAACATTTTGGAAAATTCTATGAAAATTTCAGAATATACTTTTTAATATGTTTTCAAACATATATAAATTTCAGACGCAAATTATTTATAATTTAGTCGTAAATTATTTATAACCCAATAAATCATTTTCTTCACTAGAAAATTAATATAAAATCCACATTAATTCAGAAAATTATGAAAATTGAAATCCATCTCTAAAATATCATTTCTGATCTATATCTAAAATCACAATGCATTTGGATGTCATTAAATTAGGTTTTCACATCAAAACATATCATAAATTCTATATGAATAAGCATAAACCATCAACGAGCATATATAAACATTTCGTCCTTCAAAATTATGGCTAAACTATGCAAGATAAATCAGATTTAACCTTAAAACTGAAACCATTTAGAAAACAAGAGATGTAATCATTATTCACCTTAGCTTTGTGATTAAGGATGTGAGATTTGATCTTGATTAAGTGATTTGATTCTTCCTTTAAATCCAAGCTTTTATCCTCTTTCTCTTGCTTGCTAATGGGGTCGGCCTTGGAAATGTTTTTGCTTGAGAAAATATGAAATGAACATGTGTTTTGATTTCCAAAGGGTTTAGGGTATAAGTTTACAATATTTCCCATTTTGCGCTCTCTTATTTCCTAACACTTATTTCCATTTTAGTTCTTTAGTTCATTGTTTACTCATTAACATGGCATGGCTACCCCTTAATTAAATCACAAATCTCAATCCATTAACCAACACATTATTTTATTTCATTTAGCTAATTAAATGTCCTAAATAATGTTACTAAAAATATCGGGTGTTAAATTCTCCCCTCCTCAAAGAATTTTGTCCTCGAAATTACGATATGGTACACAACACATCAATCAAAAAGGTAAAACATACCATCAAACAAGTCGGCATAAGCATCTCTAATCCTGCTCTCAATCTTCCAAGTACAGTCTCTATCATCATCACTCCACTGGACCTTTACTAATCTGACTGTTTTGTTCCTCAACTTCTTCTCATCTCTCATGACTATCCGGATAGGCTTCCTAACTATAGTCAAGTCTGGTTCCACTACTAAATCCTCTAACACAGTCGATGCTATAGTAGTGTATGGATCCCTAACACACTTCCTTAGATGAGATACATGGAAAATATCGTGGACTTCTACCAAACTACTCGGTAACTCTACTCTCTACGCGAGTATCCCGATCTTCTCTAAAATAGGAAACGGTCCAACGAATCTCGGTGCTAACTTCCCTGTCTTCTCGAACCTGATAACACCTTTCATCGATGATACTTTGACGAAAACATGATCTCTAACAGAGAACTCTAAATCTTACAGTCTTCTATCTGCATAGCTCTTCTGCCTAGACTAAGCTACCTTCATTCTCATCCTTATCAGCTCAATCTTCTCTACAACTTCTCTTACCAAATCGGGACCGAGGACTAATCTATCTCCGGTCTCTAACCAACATGTAGGAAATTTGCATGGTCTTCCCTAAAAAGCTTCAAACGGTGCCATCCCTATAATAGTCTGATAACTATTGTTACACGAAAACTCGACTAGGTGTAGATGGTCATCCCATGATCCCCAGAAGTCTAATACACAAGCTCTTAACAAGTCTTCCAAGATCTTGTTAACTCTTTCCATTTGTCCATCTGTCTGCGGATGGTAAGCGGTACTCATCTTAAGCTTGGTTCCTAAACTCTCCTGTAGACTTTTCCAGAACTTGCTGGTGAATAAGGAATCTCTATCACTAATAATACTACTAGGAATTCCTTGTAGTCTAACCACATTCATTATAAATAACTTAGCCAATACATGTGTCGTCCTATTTGACTTAACGGGAATGAAATGGGCACTCTTGGTCAATCTGTCGACTATGACCCATATACTTTCATTTCCTCTATTAGATCTCGACAACCCGTCTATGAAATCCATAGAAATAGAATCCCACTTTCATACCGGAATGTCCAAAGGCTGAGCAACCCACTTGGCTTCTGATTCTTGGCTTTCACCTGTTGACAGCTCAAACACTATTTCACCCATAAGCCTACATCCATCTTCATTCTTTCCCAGAAGAAACTTCTCTTCATATCCCGATACATCTTTGTTCCTCTTGGATGAATAGTGAACTTCGAACGATGGCATTCCTCTAAAACGTCCCTCCTTATGTCTCCCACATCTGGAACAC
Source organism: Allium fistulosum (assembly GCA_030737815.1). Taxonomy (NCBI): domain Eukaryota; kingdom Viridiplantae; phylum Streptophyta; class Magnoliopsida; order Asparagales; family Amaryllidaceae; genus Allium; species Allium fistulosum. Next base: position 1,185,053,485 of record CM060903.1, read on the forward strand.
ATAATCTACTTTTCTTTCTCAACCACCCACTTTGGTCGTTAAGACCGAAATCCTTCAAGCCATCGCTCTCCATTCCATCCCTTAACTTCCTAATCCTTTCAGCTAACAATGGATCTTCTTCCTATTTAGAAGCAATCTTCTCAATTAATACCTGTCGGACTCTTAAACAATATAACATAGCGGCACTAGACCCAACCTCGGATCTCCGTTGCACTCTACAAGTCGACAATGCCCAACACTGCATTCTGATGCTTCCTACTAAGCGCATCTACAACCTTGTTGCCTTTCAACGGTGTGTACTCAATTCCAAAGTCATAGGCAGCTACAAACTCTAACCACCTCTGTTGTCTCATGTTAATCTCCCTCTAAGAGAACAAATACTTCAAAAACTTATGATCCGTATAAAGCTCAAACCTCACTCCCAAAAGGTAATGTCTCCACACCTACAAAGCAAATATAACTGCAGCTAACTCCAAGTCATGAGTCGGGTATCTAACCTCATGCAGTTTAAGCTGTCTAGAAGCATAGGCAATCACTTTACCTCTCCGCATTAACACTGCTCCTAATCCAGTTCCACGTGCATCTGTATAAACTACCAAATCTTGATTCCCCTCCGGAACAACTAATACAGGTGCATGGGTCAATAAGTATTTCAAGATTTGGAATGCTTCCTCACACTTATCGGTCCAAACATACTTCACATCTTTTCGCGTTAGCTTGGTCATTGGCGCTGCTATCCACGAAAACCCCTTTATAAACCTCCGATAATATCCAGCCAATCCATGAAAACTTCTTATCTCAGTCACTATTTTCGGCCTCTTCCAACTATTCACTATTTCGATCTTAGTTGGATCTACTGCCAATCCTCTTTCTGAAACTACATGACCAAGAAACTTCACCTCCTTCTTCTAGAAATGACACTTTGAAAACTTTGCCTTCAGCTGATGTTCTCTTAAAGTCTCAAGAACCACTCTAAGATGAACTCATGCTCCTTCTCATCCTTAGAGTATATCAAAATATCATCTATGAACACCAACACAAATCTATCCAAGTACTCTCTAAAAATTCGGTTCATCAAGTCTACAAAGAATGTCGGCGCAATAGTTAGTCCGAACGGCATAACTAACCATTCGTACCCATATCTGGTCCTAAACGCCATCAAAGGTATACTATCTTCTGCTACTCTAAGCTGATGGAAACCTGTAGCCAAATCCTACTGAGAAAATATCTTGGCTCCAATCAACTGGTCGAACAAATCGTCAATTCTAGGCAATGGATATCGATTCTTTATCGTCTTCTCATTCAGATTACGATAATCGATACATAACCTTAACGATCCGTCCGGCTTCTTAGCAAACACTACGGCTACATCGCAAGGTGAACTACTAGGTCTGATAAAATTCTTCCCTTCCAAATCCACCAACTACACCTTCAGCTCTCTCATCTCTGTAGATTTCATCCTACTTGGTGGCCTACTAACCGGTTCTGCTCCAGGCACCAAATCTATTCGAAACTCAATGGCTTATTTCGATGGCAATTCTACTACCGGCTCGAAGACATCCGCGAATTCTCTAACCACGAAAATTCAATTCAACTCGTCTTCTAACTCCATAACACCCAATAAGGCATTCATCTCACAACTAGGGATTTCTACGGTATATACAATCTGATCACTACAATCATGGTGTCTAAGTGATATTTTCCTATCGTGGCAAAATATCCTAGCATCATACTTACTTAACCAATCCATGCCCAATATAATTCTGAACCCTACAATGTCAAATATATGCAAACTACAAACAAAGATGTAACCTACCAAGTCAAACTCTATGTGGTCACACTTCATCCCAAGTGTCGCATACCCTCCTATCGTATTTGCAACTCTTAAGGAAGTAAATAAATATGTGGGTTCTAGGTTAAGCTTATCTACCAAACATCGAGATATAAAAGAATGTGATGCACCAGTATCAAACAAAACGCTAACAGATGTACCATGGTTCTGAAGCGTACCTCCTAATACTGATTCTCGTTTCTCATGTGCTGTTGGCCTCAAGGTACCTGGTTCCAACGCAAATACTTTTCCTCTCCCTTCCTTTGCTGGTTCCTTGCATTGGTTCTTATAGTGTCCAATCTGATCGTAATTGAAGCACTTGATGTTCTTCTTCCCGATCACTTCCTTCACCTTTTCTGTGCGGCAGTCATTAGCAAAGTGCCCCTTCTTGTCGCACTTATAACAAACCACTTCAGACTTTCCCTTCTTTGATGCTCCACCTTTCTGAGCACCCTTCTTATGAAAGAACATTCTCTTTTGACCTTGCCCAACCTGGACCTCCTTGGCCTTATTCTTCTCTAGACAAACAAGCATCTCCTCTTGTCTTAAAGCCGTCTCCACTACAACATCACAAGGGTCTCTGATATGAGGTAATGTAGCCCTTTCCAACTCAGGCTTCAACCCCCTGATGAACTTCTCATTTCTCTTGAGCACGGTATCAATAATGGCATATCCATATCTAGCCAACTCCTCGAATCTTCTAGCATACTCCAACACAGTCATCTCTCCTTGCTCTAACTCAGCGAACTTTTTGAGCAAAGCAGATTGCGCCATTACAGACATGAATCTCTCCTGAAACCTTCTCCTAATTAAACTCAGTCCATGTCATCTCCTCTTCATTAACTCCAGCCGTAAAGTTGCTCCTTGAAGCTGTCTCGAAGCAAGCCTCCTCTTCTTCTCATCATTGAGCCCCATGTCTGTAAAGATCCCCTCACAATGCAACAACCAGTTCTCCACTTCTATAGCATTCTCAGTTCCAATAAATGGCTTTGCTCCAAGCCTAGCATAACCTCTACTCAACATAGCATAATGGTTGACCACCGGAGCTTCCTGAACTCCTACTCTAGCATTTCCTCCAACCACACCAGAAGCAACTCCATCTTACATCATATTCACACAAAAATGATACATGGCTCCCATATCCACTTGTGGGACTCCAGCACTAACATTACCCGCTTGTGCTTGACCTTGGTTCCTTCTAGTATTCGGTTTGGCATTTCCATTTGTGGTTGTGCTTCCTCCAAGATTCACTCTTCTCGAATCCATATCTGTATTCAATCCTCGTAAGATACAGAAGAATAGCCTAAAAGAGATAGGAAACTAGGGATATAACATATACTTATATACAACAAATACAAGTACGTTACTATAGTGTTATCCCATACCCCGATCTTAGCTCTAATTCCTAAGGATTATGTTTTTCAAAAATCATTTTTAGTTAAAGTTTTTCATAAACTATGCTCGGATACTAAGTTATAACATCCCCTATCCGGAGGCCCGAAGCTAAGCGCTACAGATGCTGTAGTCATCCACGGTATTAACTTCCGATGACCAAATACGGTAATGTTAATGGTATTCATAATATCAGCATCACATGCATATGAAAAAAAATCATAAATTTCAAAATACCTTTTCACGTTACGTTTTCAAAACATGTTCCATATTCAAATTACATAATCCTATCGCTTTCCCAGGTTTAGATAAAATAATTATTACATAAATACGCCAAGAGTAACATGTGAAGATGCCCCCTTTGTTGATCAGAGTCACTAAATAGTCATATCTGACTTAATACAAACACAGCGGAAATACATCAAAATAGAACTACAACTCCTAATTAGCTATCCGTCAGCCACCTGCTCGTCTCCGGAAGCTTTATTCATGAACCTACTAAAACCTGTAAATTTTCAACCCTCAGCCTACTCAAATCAATTTTTAGCACTCGAGAGTTTAAGGGGAAAAACATAAACTTCGAGTCAGACATAAATCCTGGTCTGAATAATACTATACATTTCGGTATTTAATATTAAGTGAGACCATGCCCTTAGCGGAACGGGTTTCTCCTCACTAATATCCTTTTAGAACATATCTTTTGCAAATCCATTTCCTGCAACCAAAACTGGTTAAAACTATAAAGCATTATTATGTAAACATACATATTAGGTAACAAACGGACTATCTATCCAAACACTATAGTTTTTTTTGGCTAACTACTAACCTTTGGCTGACTCGGGCCTACCAGACAATATAAACAAATTAATTTAACACCTGTTAGATACTCCTCTTCTGGATGGTATGTCCTTAACTATCTGTTAAATACTTCTCTTCTGGACGGTCTGTCCCTAACTTAAACTTTCCCAAGATCACATGATCATAATGGTTTTGTGGGCCCAGCAATAACCTATCTATATACAAACATATCTTCCCTTCTGTGTGTAACCATAATTTTAGTCTAACCTGTGACAAAGCCCTACACACTGGAATTTTGGACTAAATTAGCTGGGGCTAATAGCTAACGTATAGGGCACGACCTTATACCAGCCCCATCTATTATTCTAATATGTGGGTTAATTTACTTAGGGAAACCTTCCCAAAATTTTCCTTGAAAACCTTTTCAGCTGAAATTGATTTAAAAACCTTTTAAACCAAACTTAAACAAGGAAAACACATATACTCTATGCTTTACTCAAAATCATCTTGCCATGTTATATATTTACTTTGCCCAAATATTTGTTGATGAAAACCTTTAAACCTTTGAAAGTACCATTTCGATCCCATTTAAAGTATCCATTTCATAACCAAATAAACCCTTCCTTTCATCTAGGCCGAAAGGCCAAAACCTTCCTTTCGAAACCATTTACATAAACCTATCGAAACCATTGAAATACCTTTTCCTTCGAAAGCTAAAAACTTTAGACATCCTATCTTTAAAACCTTTAAACATAGCCTTTCAAATCCATTGGAAATACCTTTCCTTTAAACCTTTCGAAACCATTGGTTAAACCTTTCGAAACCATTGGAGAACCACACCTTAGAAACCTTCCTTAAAAACCTTTCGAAAGAATCAAAACCTTAAACCTTTCGAAAGCATTTGGGTTCAATTTGAAAACATGTGGAAACACCTTTTGAAAGCATTCAAAACCTTATCTTTTGAAACCTTTGGGTTAATCTTTAAAAATCTCTAAGGGTCACAAACAACAGGGTCGAAAGCAACTCTTTCGAAAGCCAAAACCAAAGTAAAGAAGTGATGGTCTCAAAAACATTCTTTCGAAAGCATTGGAGAAGCGGTGATCCCGTTTTAACGTAAAAATTCAATTGGCAAAAAAAGAAGGATAAAAAACTTCAGAGCCCCGATTGAGGTTCGGATAGCCTTTTTGGGTATGAAACAATCCATTGACGGTTGAAAGCGGTCAAAGCTGTAGAACCCACAGAGATCTTCGTTTTGACTGGTATGGCTCCCGTAACTCTAAACGAGCCAACAGTTATGGCCGTCCGAAGAATCGATATCCGCAGGGTGCAACATCTGCGGTGCAAGGTGCAACATCCATCCAAAATGCCGAAACAGTGACGTACGACTTTTAGAAATGGGTGCATGGATTTGAAATAGAATAGTACCATGGTGCACCACTCTCCAGGGATGGTAAATCGAAGACCAGCCATGGTGATCCCGTTTTAACGTAAAAATTCACTAGACGAAAAAAAGAAGGCTAAAAAACTTCAGAGCCCTGATTGAGGTTCGGATGGCCTTTTTTGGGTATGAAACAATACATTGATGGCTGAAAGTGGTCAAAGCCGTAGAACTCACAGAGAGCTTCGTTTGGACTGGTTATGGCTCCCGTAACACTAAACCAGCCAACAGTTATGGCCGTCCGAAAAATCGATATCCGTAGGGTGCAACATCTGCGGTGCAAGGTGCAACATCCGTCCAAAATGCCGAAACAGCGTCGTGCGACTTTTAGAAATAGATGCATGGATTTGAAATTGAATAGTACCATGGTGCAGCACTCTCCAGGGATGATAAATCGAAGACCAGCCACGGTGATCTCGTTTTTACGTAAAAATTCACTTGACGTAAAAAAAGAAGGCTAAAAAACTTCACAGCCCCGATTGAGGTTCCGATAGCCTTTTTTGGGTATGAAACAATCATTTGACGGCTGAAAGCAGTCAAAGCCATAGAACACACAGAGAGCTTCGTTTTGACTAGTTATGGCTCCCGTAACTCTAAACGAGCCAACAGTTATGACCGTCCGAAGAATCGATATCTGCAGGGTGCAACATCTGCGATGCAAGGTGCAACATCCGTCCAAAATGCCGAAACTGCGTCGTGCGACTTTTAGAAATGGGTGCATGGATTTGAAATGGAATAGTACCATGGTGCACCACTCTCCAGGGATGGTAAATCGAAGACCAGCCACGGTGATCCCGTTTTGATGTAAAAATTCACTTGACGTAAAAAAAGAAGGCTAAAAAACTTCAGAGCCCTGATTGAGGTTCGGATGGCCTTTTTTGGGTATGAAACAATACATTGATGGCTGAAAGTGGTCAAAGCCGTAGAACTCACAGAGAGCTTCGTTTGGACTGGTTATGGCTCCCGTAACACTAAACCAGCCAACAGTTATGGCCGTCCGAAAAATCGATATCCGTAGGGTGCAACATCTGCGGTGCAAGGTGCAACATCCGTCCAAAATGCCGAAACAGCGCCGTGCGACTTTTAGAAATAGGTGCATGGATTTGAAATGGAACGGTACCATGGTGCACCACTCTCTAGGGATGGTAAATCGAAGACCAGCCACGGTGATCCCGTTTTAACGTAAAAATTCACTTGACGAAAAAAAAGAAGGCTAAAAAACCTAAGAGCCCCGATTGAGGTTCGGATAGCCTTTTTTGGGTATGAAACAATTCATTGACGACTAAAAGCGGTCAGAGCCATAGAACTCACAGAGAGCTTCGTTTTGACTGGTTATGGCTCCCGTAAATCTAAATGAGCCAATAGTTTTGGCCGTCCGAAGAATCGATATCCGCAGGGTGCAACATCTGCGGTGCAAGGTGCAACATCCGTCCAAAATGCCGAATGAGCGCCGTGCGACTTTTAGAATGGGTGCATGGATTTGAAATGGAACAGTACCATGGTGCACCACTCTCCAGGGATGGTAAATCGAAGACCAGCCGCGGTGATCCCGTTTTAACGTAAAAATTCACTTGACGTAAAAAAAGAAGGCTAAAAAACTTTAGAGCCCCGATTGAGGTTCGGATAGCCTATTTTGGGTATGAAACAATACATTGACGGCTGAAAGCGGTCAAAGTCATAGAACTCACAAAGAGCTTCGTTTCGACTGGTTATGGCTCCCGTAACTTTAAACGAGCCAACAGTTATGGTCGTCCGAAGAATCGATATCCGCAGGGTGCCACATCTGCGGTGCAAGGTGCAACATCCGTCCAAAATGCCGAAACAGCGCCGCGCGACTTTTAGAAATAGGTGCATGGATTTGAAATGGAACAGTACTATGGTGCACCACTCTCCAGGGATGGTAAATCGAAGACCCGCCACGGTGATCCCGTTTTAATGTAAAAATTCACTTGATGAAAAAAAGAAGGCAAAAAAACTTCAGAGCCCCGATTGAGGTTCGGATAGCCTTTTTTGGATATGAAACAATCCATTGACGGCTGAAAGTGATCAAAGCCGTAGAACTCACAAAGAGCTTCGTTTTGATTGGTTACGGCTCCCTTAACTCTAAACGAGCCAACAGTTATGGCCGTCCGAGGAATCGATATCCGCACGGTGCAACATCTGCGGTGCAAGGTGCAACATCCGTCCAAAATGCCGAAACAGCGTCGTGCGACTTTTAGAAATGGGTGTATGGATTTGAAATGGAACAGTACCATGGTGCACCACTCTCTAGGGATGGTAAATCGAAGACCAGCCATGGTGACCCCGCTTTAACGTAAAAATTCACTTGACGTAAAAAAAGAAGGCCAAAAAACTTCAAAGCCTCGATTGAGGTTCGGATAGCCTTTTTTCGGTATGAAATAATCCATTGATGGCTGAAAGCGGTCAAAGACGTAGAACTCGCAGAGAGCTTCATTTTGACTGGTTATGGCTCCCGTAACTCTAAATGAGCCAAATGTTATGGCCGTCCGAAGAATCGATATCCATAGGGTGCAACATCTGCGGTGCAAGGTGCAACATCCATTCAAAATGCCGAAACAGTGTCGTGCGACTTTTAGAAATGGGTGCATGGATTTGGAATGAAACAGTACCATGGTGCACCAGTCTCCAGGGAGGGTAAATCGAAGACCAGCCACGGTGATCCCGTTTTAACGTAAAAATTCACTTGACGAAAAAAAGAAGGCTAATAAACTTCAGAGCCCCGATTGAGGTTCGGATAGCCTTTTTTGGGTATGAAACAATCCGTTGATGGCTGAAAGCGGTCAAAGCCATAGAACACACAGAGGGCTTCGTTTTGACTAGTTATGGCTCCCGTAACTCTAAATTAGCCAAAAGTTATGGCCGTCCGTGGAATCTATATACGCAGGGTGCAACATCTGCGGTGCAAGGTGCAACATCCGTCCAAAATGTCGAAATAGTGTCATGCGACTTTTAGAAATGGGTGCATGGATTTGAAATTGAACAGTACCATGGTGCACCACTCTCCAGGGATGGTAAATCGAAGACCAGCCACGGTGATCCTGTTTTAACGTAAAAATTCACTTGACGGAAAAAAGAAGGCTAAAACACTTCAGAGCCCCGATTGAGGTTCGGATAGCCTTCTTTGGGTATGAAACAATCCATTGACGGCAGAAAGAAGTCAAAACCGTAGAACTCACAAAGAGCTTCGTTTTGACTGGTTATGGCTGCCGTAACTCTAAACGAGCCAACAGTTATAGCCGTCCGAAGAATCGATATCCGCAGGGTGCAACATCTGCGGTGCAAGGTGCAACATCCGTCCAAAATGCCGAAACAGCGCCGTGCGACTTTTAGAAATGGGTGCATGGATTTGGAATGGAATAGTACCATGGTGTACCACTCTCCAGGGATGGTAAATTGAAGACCAGACATGGTGATCCCGTTTTAACGTAAAAATTCATTTGACGAAAAAAAGAAGGCTAAAAAACTTCAGAGCCCCGATTGAGGTTCGGATGGCCTTTTTTGGGTATGAAACAATCCATTGACGGCTGAAAACGATCAAAGCCATTGAACTCACCAAGAGCTTCATTTTGACTGGTTATGGCTCTCGTAACTCTAAATGAGCCAATAGTTATGGCCGTCCTAGGAATCGATATCTGCAAGGTGCAACATCTGCGGTGCAAGGTGCAACATCCGTCCAAAATGCCGAAACAGCGCCGTGCGAATTTTAGAAATGAGTGCATGGATTTTAAATGGAACAGTACCATGGTGCACTACTCTCCAGGGATGGTAAATCGAAGACCAGCCACGGTGATCCCATTTAAACGTAAAAATTCACTTGACGTAAAAAAAGAAGGCATTGCTTCGAAAGGTAGAAAGCGGCGGCTAAGGCTTTGAACTGGTCGAAAGCCTATACTTAAAAAACAAAGGCGCAACCACTTTCAAACCATTCTTTTTAAACCATTCTTTTTAAATCATTGACCTAGTCGAAAGCCAACCAGGTCGAAAGCAGTTTGCTCAAAACAAAGGGGCAACCATTACTTTAAAACCTTTTAACTATGTCGAAAGCTATACAGTCGAAAGTAAAGCAGGGGCATTTTTCATTTAAAATAAAATAGCGCTTCGACCTCCTTTGGAACCCCTGGTTTTGACCTTGTACCTCCCGCCCCTTATACAATTCGTTACATACCAATGAATTAATACCAAGCGCATTGATTTCGATGGTGATGAAGGCGGAACCACTAAGTCGAAAGCCATCAAAGTCGAAGGCAGGGTGAAGAAAGTGGCGAAACATGCATTGGGCATGTAAATCTTTTTTTTAACCCTTTTAAGTAATCTTTTTAACTAATCTGCCTTATTTGTCAAAATGTTATTGGTTGCTAATTTTTCTTTTCTAAAAGCACTGCAATAATTTTAGAAATAACAATTTAATTTATTTACAAAACACCTGTTTTTCTTTTATAATATATAAATCATTTAAGTCCCATACTTTAAATAATTTTATATATTCATCAAAACACTTTGGAAATTCTACGAAAATTCCAGAAAATCCTTTTTAGTATGTTTTCAAACATATATAAATTTCAGATCCAAATTATTTATAATTTAACTACAAATTATTTATAACCCAATAAATCATTTTCTTCACTAGAAAATTAATATAAAATCCACATTTATTCATAAAATTATGAAAATTGAAACCCATCTCTAAAATATCATTTCTGATCTATATCTTAAATAGCAAGGCATTTGGATGTCATTAAATAAGGTTTTCACATCAAAACATATCATAAATACTATATGAATAAGCATGAATCATCAACAAGCATATATAAACATTTTGTCATTCAAAATCATGGCTAAACTATGCAAGATAAATCATATTTAACCTTAAAATTGAAAACATTTGGAAAACAAGAGATGTAGTCATTATTCACCTTAGCTTTGTGATTAAGGATGTGAGATTTTATCTTGATTAAGTGATTTGATTCTTTCTCCTGAATCCTAGCTTTTATCCACTTTCTCTTGCTTGATAGTGGGGGCCGACCTTAGAAATGTTTTTGCTTGAGAAAATATGAACTGAACGTGTGTTTTGATTTCCTAAGGGTATAAGTATACTATATTTCCCATTTTGCCCTCTCTTATTTTGTAACACTTATTTCCATTTTTGTTCTTTAGTTCATTGTTTACTCATTAACATGGCACGGTTACCCCTTAAATATATCACAAATCTCAATCCATTAATCAACACATTATTTTATTTTATTTAGCTAATTAAATATCCTAAATAATGTTACTAAAAATATAGGGTGTTAAAGAGAGTACGCAATTGGTCGGCCAATGGCCATTTGTAGAATGGGGAATCGACATTATCGGTTAGCTACTAATGTCGAAAGGTGGGGCAAAGTACACTATTGTTGCAATTGATTATTTTATAAAGTGGGCCGAGGCGAAACCGCTTACCATAATCACCACGAAGAAGGTGATCAACTTCGTAGTCAAGAACATTATCTGTCATTTTGGGATCCCACAAACATCATTTTTGATAACGGGATCCAATTCAATAGTTTGGAATTCAAGAACTTCTACATCAAGTATTGGATTGAGAAAAGGTTCTCTACATTAGCGCATTCGTAGGAAAATTGACAGGTGGAAGCAGTTAACAAAATCATAAAGTCCATTCTGAAAAGTGATTGATAAATGCCAAAGGCAAGTGGGTCGATGAATTACCACAAGCACTTTGGGTCTATCGAACGACTTATAAATCCTGATTGGTCATACTCCATTCGCTTTGGCCTATGGGACGGGGCCATGATTCTAATTGAATTGGAAGTGCAATCTCATCAAAAGATCCACTATGATCGAAAGCGACTAGCTCGAAATTACAACACAAAGGTCAGAAACCGAACCTTCGAGATTGACGATCTCATTTTCAAATGAATCTTCCCTGGTCTAGTGAAGATGAGCCCGACATGGGAAGGTTTGTATACTATCGAACACAAGCTTGAAGATGGGACATTCAAGCTAGCTACTATGGATGGAATTTCACTTCCAAGGGCATGGAATAGCGAACATTTACTATGCTATTTCGTTTAGAAATATCTTGGTACATATTCTGTTAATCTCTGTGTAAAGAGGCATGATTGGCCATTCTTATGAATATGAAATGAATAGCTTTAGGGATGGATGAATATACATTCTCATTAGCTAATTTTTATGCTGTAAATAACAACATGCTTATATAATACATAATTGTAGGTTCTCGAAGATAGGTGTCGATCAAACTTCACAGTCCATGACCAGACCCAAGGAACACGATTGTTCTAAGCATTCGACGTAGATGCCAAATAACTCCTTTGACCCATGACTTGGACATTGGAGTACAAAGCACACATGTGGAGTCGAAGAAAATAGTTTGCTCCAAGAATTATTGCTCGGAGTTGGTAAATTAAACGATTTAGACTATTGCAAAGCTCTCGCTAGGAGTTTGGCAGAGCTCAAACTCCTCACCCAGAGTATGGTGAGGTCAAAGATGCATGCCCGGAGTTAGATGGGATCTTCCCTAAGTACCCAAGGATGAACACTATAGTGATAAACCCCGATCCACACACAAAGTTAGGTGAGATTGGAGGAAAGCATCCACGAAATGAATGTTCGGACTGCCGCTCTGAATAGACAATTCCGATCAAGACCCAGGGTTTTCCTTGGCTTAACAAGGATTTCGGAGACATGCATCCAGGCCATTATTCTCCAAGAATGGAAATGATGTAACCACAAACATTATCACTAATCAGGTAGAACTCAACTAAAAGATAGCAAAGTAAATTATTGAGTTTGTTAATTGAGGATATAGAGATGATTCACATGCATCTGAGCAAAAATAATACACACATCTCCCAATGCTTAAATATATTAACACAAGGCTTGAACAAAAACAAGTCTAATCTTATTAATGTACTGCTTAAAACAAAAGGCGAGGGTTGTGCTCACACAACTTCAGTCTGTTCACATGATTGTTAAAATCAAAACAAAAGATGACCTAAACAAGGAAGGGCACAAATAAACCTTCTTTCTCCTCTTTGTCTCCCTTTTCTTCTCTTCAAAAGAGGACGTTATGGACTCACCATGCTTCCTTCGGCTCTTATCTTTATCTTTATGACCCTTCAGAAGATCGCTAGCCGAAGTCTTAAGGGGCACAAAGATAGGCTAGCTAGGCAATGAGACGGAAAAAGGAAGAGGTATATCGAAATCTTTCTCCTTCTTGATCTCATTAGCCAGTAGGACTTGAGTTTGGAGCATCTCCTCCATGGTATGCCCTGAGGAAGGATCGAAAGCTCTGGTTATAACGAGGTCCTTTTTCTCCTATTCCCTATGAAAGTCTCATGTTGCATCCTCTTCCAAGGCATGAATCATATCGTCCCCAGAGCCTGGAGTCTTACTAAACGGAATATCTGGGAATGTTTAGGAGGTATACACGATGATTGACTCTGTAACTGCGGCTTGTTCCTTAACTGACAATTATTTTTTGAGTAAGGGGACAATCGTAGGCCGACCTAAAACTTAGGAAACATAAAAGCAGAGAATAGTGACATCAGCCGGTGTCATATGAGCTATCTCAAACATGAGCGAGGTTAATGATATACCTACAAGAGATACAGATTCAATGTGAGCTGAAGTCCCACCAAAACCTCCCACTTGAATGGGAGATAAAATAAACGACTTCAGAAGCGAGGTTTCGTCGGGTTGTATTGACCCTCCAACAAAGTCGCTGAAACCGTTATAGCTTCAAAAACCATCCTGGTGGCAGAAACAACGATTGAGCTGGGAAGAGAAGTGATATTTTTAATATTCAGTGACTCGAAGGTCGGAGGTGCAGAAATATTCATTGTGGAGTCACGAAGAGCGGACCCGGAGCTCCCATCCTGATTTTTTTGGGCCCTGATGGCTAATTTAGGGTGCAAATTACGTTCACCAATCTTAAGCGCCTCCAAGTCCTTTTCATCTAGAAGGGCGAGCTTCAACTGTTCCATATTGACCTTAGCCCCACCATAGAATTCTCTTTCATGATTTAGAATATCCTCCTATGCCAGGGCCAAAACCTCGGGATACCCTTCATCGGGCCAATTTAGGTTGCCAAACCTAATGGCGTTTGCATTATAACAGATAAGCATGGGCTCAAGCTCATCTTTAACCCATTTCTCCGTAGCTTCGATCTTCTTCACGACGTCTTTTGCCTGAGCCTCTACATCATCTCTTTCCTTATGGGCATGCAATAACTCTTTGCAGTAGCCTTGGGCTAGGACGATATTGTTGTCCTTCTCTTTCTGCTCACTTTCAAGCAGCTTCTTTAATTCCTCTACTTGTTTTTTAAGCCGCTTGTTTTCTAGTGACAAATTATAACTCTTATGATGAGCGACCTCAACATGTTTCTACTAATTTTGGCTCTCTTCCTCAGTCGACTTGGTTAGATCACCCATTTGTTTTCTGGACTCGATTAACAAGGCATTGAGCTTCTCGACCTAACCATCGAGGTTGGCGATGATATGCTTGTCTTGCTCTTTTCTAACTTCACTCCATCAAGATCCTCCTTTATTTTGTAGGCACCTTCAGAATTGACTTCAGCTATCTATCTTTATTTGAAATATTGGTCGTACACATCATCAACGTAAGCCATAGTGTCAGTTTTGATGTGTGGATGAATGTCCTTCAGGTCAGGGACAAACATAATATCATTGAACAGATTTTAGAAAAAGTGTGTTTTAATGCATCCATGTAAGGATTAGAAACGATTTCTTCCTCTACTTGAACTGATCTCTTGTTAGGGCTCAAATGGAGAATATCAAAATTGGTAGGGCCTAATAGTTGATCAGAGCGATGCGACACATGAAAGGGTATCGTTGGCTGCATCGAGGTAGGAACATTTTATGCATCTACAGATGGAATGTAATCAGGCTTCATCGACTACGGATGTAGACTCCAGGGCAAGGGTGACCGACCCTTGTGTCGTGTAGATAACTCGCGAGATTTGTAGCCCCTTTCACGAATTCTATGGTCTCGACTGGAACACCTCCCGAGATCGAAATCGTAAGAGGAGCCATGAGGACGATTAGATGGTATGTTCTTCTATTTCCTACTCCCCTGACTTTTGATGGTATTATACATGCCTCTACGCTCCTTTGGTTCTGCAAATGAAACGTAAGCAAGTTAGCTCAAATGAGATAGGAATATGGCATGAATTGAGCAGAGTGTAGTGTTGTTTGAGTATGTATGTGTGTCCTAGTGTCCCCCCATGGATCGTGAACTTGGATTTTGCTAATAGGGGTGACCTCCCCTTCGCAAGTGGCAAAAACTTCATTAGGTAGACGGATATGGTATCCAATATCCCCAATGCTGATGTTACCCAGGCCGTAAGAACCATGGTCATCTGGAATCAGAAGAATGTTCCGATAAATGTCTTTAGAAGGCAGGATAGGAGTTTCCACTATTACAGTGGTTGGTGGAGGATATGTTGGAGTCCGCATTAGGACGATCATTATCTTGGGTCACCACTTTAGAAGGAAAGCTTGGTCATCATTGCCTTCATCATTAGAGGGCTCACGACCCATATCAACATCATCATTATCTCCTCACCACTTCTTCCTTCCTTAGTGTACTCGTGAATCTCTCCAGCCTCCATAATAGGACTCAGGACTGGGGCACTTCTTGGTTGTCATCGCCATCCTCCGAACTGTCATCATCCTCATCACCAGCTTCAAGAACGTAGCTAACGCTGCGATTCCCTCAGGAGATTATAAGCTCTCAAATTCTCGTCAGTGAGAAGTGCCCTCATATCCCTTTCCTTGGATGGGAATTGATGGAGAGATGCAAGAGTTCTTGCCAAGGCTACGCCACTGGGCCTTCTCGAGCTATTTGCAAGAACAAGGAATAATCGTATGAGTAACTGAAGTTATATTGCCGACACAAAAAAGGGTGAAGGTAAGACTTACGTCCGGATAACCATCTTTATGCAAAACTAGGCGGACGGCGCATAAAAAAGAATTTATCTTTAAAATAGCTCAATTTTTTCCAAAGGCCCGTTACAATTCAAAAATCCACAAAAGATTTCTAGATATGTGAGTGAAGGAGATCATTTCTGGTGTTGTAAGCTATATAAGTAGCGGATCTCCCGAGTGCTCGGCTTGCGATTTAGCTAGCTGGCAAAATTGTAAAATGCTGTTCAAAAAGGCATAGCTGTTGGGGTGTAGTTAGGCTAGAGCTAATTTCATAAACTGCAAAATTATGCGGGTGAAGTTGCTAAATGGCGGTACTCAACCGGCCATGCATATAAACCGGTTACAAGCCGTGTAAGCTACTGGTGGGAGACGCACCCATTGATAGCATGACGGAACCAACACGTCCTCGTATGAGATGCCATGTCTCTTGTATATTTTTTGAAGAGATGTCTCATCAACTTTCGATGCTGGAGAGTCTTGAGGATCATCTAAAATAATGGCATCGCCCATGTCTACTTCGGAGGTAGCTCCAACCGTATATTCCTCGACTGGCATAAAAGGAATCATTTCTAAAGGTTATACTACTCGACGACCAATCAAGTGAGGAGTATGTCTTGCTATGGGAACTGTAGTGGAATTGGATTCTATGTCAGATTCCACGTACCTTGAAATTGAAGGACCAGCGGCCATCGCGGAGAGACGCGAGGAGCATCTAAGATCCATAACTACCAAAGGTTCATACGTAAGTGATATCAGACATATTAAAAGCTGTAATCTTCATGTTGGAAAGGAGTCCTATAAAGTCAATGTACCAAACCCAACATACATCAACTTGTATCGATCGCTCGAGTCTCATGCACCGACCGGGGGAAGTGTAGTGTAGTTAAAGTGCATAGTGCATGCATTTAACATAGTTCAAATTAGATATTTGATAAAAATTTGACAAATAGTTCGCTCGAAATTAAACTCAATGTCCAAAGTGATCGTCACTACTGACCGTCCCAACGAACCTTGCACCACCGGCCACACTTTGGCAATCCTACAGCAATGCTTTGGAAATTTTCACTTAGGAGTTTAATTCATTTGTGCAAAAATAGCTCAAACTATTCAAGTGAAGAACCCCAAGTGTAGGATAGGTTCCAACCTCAAGGCCGAACATCAAGGAGATTCTTTATTCTCCTTCATCAATCGAATATGGCCGTAGATGCAGATGGCGATAAACTATGCCTTTCCAAGCCACCGCCACCTACCTAGAACAACTAAAGTAGTTGAACTCGAGAGAGTTAAAATGGGGGATTTGAATCACTTTTCCAGATCAGGGCTTGAAGTGGAAGAGTCGAGAAGAGTGGCTGGAGTAGGCCTGTCAATGAGTACCTGAAATATCTGAAATCCATCTGCGTCCGTATCCGAAAACATGAAAATTATCCGATATCCGAAAAGCGGATGCGGATATCCGATATCCCAAACGTATTTCGGATACGGATACGGATATGGCTGTATCCGTATCCGATAACTATCCGTCCGGTTTGAAATTAAATATATATATTAATATGTTATTTTATATCCATAAATTTAATATAAATATACTTCATTTTACAAAAATACAACCCATTATCCCTTGGCCCGGCCCAAATTCCCAAAATACAACCCATAGTTCCATTCCAATTTCCACATACCGCTTCACCCTTCAGACCCTAGATCTAGATGTACGGTGAAAAATAAAAAAAAAGCCAACCGTTCGTTCAAAGCTTCAAACCCTATATCCCATAATTCCATTCCAATTTCGTTCGACCGTGGCTGCCATTTGCCAACCCTAGTTCCATAATTCAAACCCGTAGTTGTTGCATCCGCCGCCGCACTCAGATCGACCGCCGCCGCACTCCGTAAGCTTTCAGCCTTTTTTTGAATTACACTATTCGTAATGGTGCATAATACATTAAGGTGATGTTAATATTACAGTGATATGCATCTGGTTAGCTATATATGATTAGTTGGTTATTTGAATAAATCTAATTTCTGATACTGGAAGCATAAAATATATAACTTGTGTGTTTCAATTGAAACTCTTTTGCTTGTTGGAGAAACTCTAACTTGCTGAACTGGAATTTTTATTTTTATATTTTATGTTCATAAATCTCCAAGCTTGATAAATACAAGTATCATTAGTTAACTGTTTGTTCTTCTTTTGTGTCCATGTTTATTTACTGTTTGATTTTCCCTCTTTTGATTTCGTAATTTTTCTTTTTGTGAAAATTATATTATTAACTGCATTCTATATATTAAAAGTGGTGGTGGTTATGACATTAAAAAGAAAAACAATGTTTGAATGCACTTCAGTTGGTACTTGGTGGTTTAGATTGTTGAGTTGTTGCCGCTAAAGTGAAAACTGCAATGTTTTATATTTTACTGCAATGTTTGATCAATGACATTCTTTCAGATTTCATGTCATTCTTCATATGTAAACTTTGTTTCCTTTATATGTAAGCACCGCAACTCTTAATATTTTAGCTAAAGATGTTTGTACTATGTGGTATATAAACTTTAGTCTTGATTTTGGTTTGTGATTATTGTTACCCGACATTTTCATGTGAGAAGCATCGGTTATTGTTGCGTTACTGCTATTTCCTTTGAACAAAATCTGTGACTTTTTCCCAATCAATTGTAGAAATTATGATCTGAAAATATAAAACATCAACGAAAATGTTTTTCTGATGAACATATAAAAGAATAAAGAATGATCTCAAATCAACCTTGAGAAGACAGAAAGCCCGAGCTTGCTGTTTCAAAATACTATGATTTAAGTTTTTCTAAATTTTTATGGTTTGATAAGCTGTGGCGTCTTCGTTGATAAATTAAATGCATATTATCATTAATCATAGTGAGCTTTTCTGTAAGGTTAAGGTGCTGCATTGGTTTTGTTATCATATGAATTGAACTTATATTAGTTTCTTAATGCTATAATGTACTCTTACTATGATATGCGCAGGGAATTTTTCTTATTTATTAATACACAACTTTGTATTTTGTAGGGTAATCTTTTGGTTTTGGAGCATTAACCACTTCATGGAATAAGAATGCAATATTTTAGGCTATATGTATGTTATGAAGATGAATTTTATTTTTTGGTATTTGTTACAATTAAGAAGATGTGCGATGCATGTTTGCTTTTATGATTTACTGTGATTCAATTAGCCTATGTATTTTGCGTATGGATTATATTTATATATGCAATATTATTGTACGGATTTTGTATGATTGGATTAGCTATTGTTAATTTGATGTAATTTATGTATTACAAGGTTTTTTCATCTTTTTTTCAGTCAAAAAAATGAAATATGCATTATATTGATTAATTTTCGGATATTTTCGGATACATTGTGAGGTTCGGATACGGATATTTTCGTATATCCAAAAGTATCCGTATTCGTTAAGCCGGATACGGATATTTTCGGATAGTCGAAAATATTCGCGGATACGGATAATATTCAACGGGTATTCGCGGATATCGGATACGGATTCAGATACGGATTTTCATTTTCGGATACGGATACGGATACAGCACTATCTGTATCCGATTGCATCCGTTTACAGGCCTAGGCTGGAGGTGCAAGTGATTTAAGGCGACGCTTCGAGGTTAGGTTCTCTAATGGATGCTTGGACAGCAATAGCAAGCTTGAGCTCCAAAATCTCCAAGGCAATCATAAGTAAACAAGTGAGAGAGGAAGTATGGGTTCGGCACTTAATATAGCACTCAGCCCAAAAATGCAAGCGCGAAAGTTGTCTATATTTTAGAAGGCTAGGATCGATATCAGTCCCTGATCAAGGATCGGTACCAACCCCTACAAATATATATATATATATATGATAAATAAAAATGATAAACAAAATATATACACATATATGTAAATAAGAATGATGACAAGCTTAGACTATTCGAGTTCCAAAGAATGAGTTCGAACCTGTAGAATCCAAAAAAAGAAATCGTTGAAAGCATTCCGAGTTCGAAATAACGAGCTTGAAGAACGTGGTTCAACTTATATACCGTGGAAGACTTATAGGCCTTACCCAAATGAAGTGGTACAACGACTGACGAAGGATGTCGCAATTCACTAAAACAGTTCAGAGGAAAAAATGATATCTTTTTGAAACAAAGCGAGAAGCAAATAGTGCATGTAAAGACCCTAATTTTTAGTAACATTATTTAGGATATTTAATTAGCTAAATTAAATAAAATAATATGATGAATAATGGATTGAGATTTGTAATTAATAAGGGGTAGCCATGCCATGTTAACAAATGAAATAAAAATGAGTTAAAATGAAATAGAGAAGGGGTAAAATAGGAATGAGACATAACCATATACCCTAAATCCTCATGTATCTCATACTACACTTTCATTTCATAATCCAAAATTTCAAATAGAGGCCAACCACCATTAGAAGTTAAAAGAGGAAGAAAAGCTAAAGGAAGAAGCAAATCAACATTTAAACATTCAAATCTCAAACTCCTTAATCTCAAAGCTAAGATTAATATTGACTATATCTCATGTTTTCTAATTGTTTTCAGTTTTAAGGTTAATCCGAATTATTTTGCAAGGTTATGCCATGTTTTTGAATGATTAAATATTTATATATACTTGTTGATGATTTATGCTTATTCATATAGGTTTTATGATATGTTTTTATGTTAAAACCTTATTAAATGACATCCAAATGCCTTGCGATTTTAGATTTAGATCAGAAATGATATTATAGAGATAGGTTTCGATTTTCATAATTTTCTAAAATAATGTGGATTTTATATTAATTTTCTAGTGAGGTAATTTGATTATTTGGGTTTAAAATTATTTATGGCTAAATAATATTTTTTTTGGGTCCGAAATTAATATATGTTAGAAAACATATTAAAATGATTTACAGGTATTTCTGTAGAATTTTCCTAAGCGTTTTAATGAATATATAAAATTATTTAAGGTATGAGACTTAAATGCTTTATATATTTATAAATGGAGAAGGGGTATTTTGTAAATAATTTAATTTGTTTAATTCTGAAATTTTGGCAGTATTTTAGAAAAGACATTAGCAACTAATCATGTTTTGACAAACAATGCAGGTTAGTAGAAAAGATTGCTTTAAAAAGTTAAAAACCAGTTTGTAAATGCTTTTTACATGTTTCACCACTTTCGGCGCCTGGATTTCCACCGGATACTTCCGCTTCCACCACCGTCGGAACCAATGCACATAGTATCAATGATTAGTACATAGTGAATTAGAGATAGGCGAAAGGTATTGGGTCGAAACATGGGGTTCCGGTGGGGTTGAAGCGTTACTTTGTTTTGAAATGAAAATGCGCCTGCTTTGCTTTCGAAAGGAATGCTTTCGACTTGGTTGGCTTCCGACTGGGTCAAATTGATTTAAGGAATGGTTTTGAAAAGGTTGCGCCTTTTGTTTTAAGTTAATGCTTTCGAAGGGGTCGAAACCCCTAGTTGTCGCTTTCTACCTTTCGAAGCAAATGGTTTTGAAAGGATACTTTTTTTTAAAACTTAGCCGCTTCCCCAATGTTTTCGAAGAGTTGGTTTCGACACCATCACTTCTTTACTTAGGAAATGCTTTCGAAAGAGTTCTTTCGACTTAAATGTTTTATGACCATCTTGTTCTGTTAAAGGTAGAACCCAAAGGTTTGGAAGAAGATAGTTTTTAAATGGTTTCAAAAGGATTTCCACATGTTTTACTTAAACACAAATGGTTTCGAAAGGTTTGATGTTTTAATACTTTCAGAAGGTTTTAATGAACGATTCGAAAGTGTGGTTTCCCAATGGTTTCGAAAGGTTTGAAAGGAAAGGTTTTCCAATGTTTTCGAAAGGCAATGTTTAAGTGTTTTAAAGATAGGATCTCTAAGGTTTTATAGCTTTGGAAGGAAAGGTTTTTTCAATGGTTTTGAAAGGTTTATGTAACGACCCGTAAATTTTAGATAATTTTATTTGTTTATTTATATATTTAATTGAAATTTTGTGAAACTTTAAACAATAAAATTTTGAAATTTAAATTTGATATTTGAAATGCGTCTGTTTTAACATAGCAACTGGTAAATTTTCATCAGATAATTTGGAAGTTTATTTTCTAGTGTAATTTTATTCCAATTTATATCAGTTAAAAATTGATGAAAACAAAAGTGTTCTGAAATCTAAATATGTCAACATGAGAAAATTTATTTAGAATATTCCGAATAAGACTGCGTAATTCGTTTCACAAATTTCGAACGTTTCTAGCTCCATTTGGATTTTTCTGTACGGAATAGCAACGTATATCAGTGTCTGTATCGACTTTTGATATGATGGCCGTACCACCAATATTTGTATACCGTTTTGATCGTCTCGTCATGCTGATCTCTGCGGTATATTCAATTCTGTGTTTCGAAATCCGATGCGCGATGAAATCTGTGGAACGGTTAATCGTACCGGTACACGTTTTAAAAACTTTTGGGTTTCCTTGTGCTTTTCCATATACCCATTCGTTTAAAATCAAATAGTCAGTAGACTTTCAAAATTCCTAGATTTAATAGTTGGCCGTCATTATTTCTTGGTTACCAATTCCGTATAGCCTATTCATTTTCTCTTTCCTCTGTTAGATCACATCTTCATTTCTGTTCAGAAAGGAATAATAATAACTTCATTTCATTTTTCTTCTGGCCTTGTCACTTTGAAACCAGCGCACGCATATGCGTTCCTTGCCCTCCCACTCCCCGGCGTTCACTGCCGCCACCGTCCCCATGACCGAGCTTCTCAGATCCGCAACCAAACCCAGCTTCACTTCCCTATTGTCCTCCGATCTGACAGGCACCACTCATACGTGACCTCATTTCTTTCGCTTGAACCCACTCGATCAAGCCCAGATCCACCATCGCACCTCCCTACTTTGGCCGCCGACCATAATCACCCCATCCTCCTCTCTGTTGAATGGATGTAAGTTGTTATATGTAGATTTGTTTATGAAGTATTATTTTCAAACTATGTTTTATATAAAGTGTTGCTATATATATAGATTTGGCTGTTTATATATATATGTATATAATTGTCTGAAGCTTATTTTCCCAGAAGCTTATATATATTTTGCATCGGTACATAATAGGTTAGTATTCATATCTATGGATTATGAGCTTTCAGTTTACACATACAGTTTTATTAGACATCCGTGTACATATGAGTTTTATTCGAAACTATACTATATTATGATAGATTTTATTATACTATATCATATAATAGTTGTATTTCAAATGCTTTTGCCTGATTCGTACGTATATATGAGTGTACTAATATATAGAGTCTGCACGTTTTATACATTAAGTTTGTTCATATAAATATATGTTTGCAAAACTTTTGAAAGGCATGTGTTCGTATAAAATGGGTTCTCAATAATTGGTCTGCATGTATTGCAATGCATATCGAGTCTATATAATCGATTTTGGTTGGCCTATATTTAAATCAAAGTTAATAATATAATTTGTAGTGGTATCAAGTTATGTATTATTAGTTATGTGCGTGAGTATGTATATATTAAAGTGGTTGTAATATATATATATATATATATATATATATATTTGCAACTGTATCTATAGGCTGACTTATTTATAATGCAATATTATATGAGTCTTATATATACAATAGTTTGTAGTTGTATAACATTGGTAAACATATTTGTTTATATATATAGGACTTGCTGGGTTTAATACATAAGTTATATTGAGTCAGTACATATATTGATTTAAGATACATGGGTGTATATAATATAGGTTACAGTCTTTTGCCTATGTTTGTTTATTCAAATCCCAACTTTGTATATTTGTTTTATGTTATATTTGGGTCAGCATATGCATTGTTTGCATACATATAGGATGCGTGCAGATATATTTGAGGGACTCAATGTATGTAAGTTTATTTATATGACTAGTTGTAGCTATAATCTACATCTGGTTCGTATATATATAAAGCTATATTCTATAAGTGATATTTAAAAATATATATAGATGGTTATACAAACTCTGTTTTGTTTTAAAGGTTATATTTGCATGTTGTTATATATATTAGTTACTTTGGTTATATGGTAGGTGTATATATGTGTATAAGGATTTTATTTTAAGCCTAATATAAACAATAATTTTGATACATGTATAGATATATAAAATTTAATATGTGTTGAAATTTTAGAAGGGTATGATGGTGTATATATGTATAGTTATATATGGTCATATATATTCACTTATATCATTTATCTTCATCGATCCAATTCTGATTTGATTCATCAATTCCTATTTATTAGCTTTGTCCATCGGACTCGTGTCCATCGTGCTTTGCTTTGAAATTCGTGCTTGGATTCGTAACTCAGCTCGTTCTCGTTCTTCTCTAACCTCGAAAGGTGAGCAATCACTCACGATTTACATTCTTATATTTATTAAATTTGATTTCAATTGAAACGACAATTGAAATATGCTGCTGTCAGTTATTTACATTGCTATATATATGCTATTATCTGTATCTGTTCACCTGTGACATCTGACACCATTATCTGTTATTTATATTGATGATATATGCATGTTATGTTATTATCATATCTATTATCACTCTGCAAGTTCCCTGTTAGTATATAATTCACTATGGGTTGAAATGATACATAACCGAACGATCTGTAGAATAGGAGAAAATCGTTATGGGTTGAAATGATAAACCCAAGCGATTTTCATTGTATTGAATTTGGGATTGTGGGTTGAAATGATATATACCCGTATATATTTAAATTGCAGATTGAAATGATAAATATCCGTTTCACTTGACCATAGGGTAGAAAATTATATACAAACACGGTTGATCTATATATAAATATTATAAAAAATGATTTCTATGGTTTTGAAAAGAAATATATGGTTTTAATAAATATTGATTTTTAAATATTTATTAAAGTTGATTTAATAAAGTTAATATATAATATGTTTAAGTATTTATTTAAAATTTATATTTTCGAATATAGAGTTTGTAATGATTCGGGTTGCAAAGGTAAATTTGAATTGATTTAAAATTATATTTATTTAAGAATTATATTTAAATAAGTTGGATTTGAAATTTATTGAATTTGAAATTTTAAAGAAGTGTTTTACAACTTGAAATTTGATTAAAAGTCACTTAAATGGATATTTCAAACTTATATAAATTTAAAAGGGATATTTTGTAAATTGAAGTTGTATTCAAATGATATTGAAATAATTTAGTAAATATTTCAACACTAAATAATAGAAAAGTGAATTGATATATATATATATATATAATTTTTGAATTTAGTTTGAAATGTGGAATATTTGAAGCATTGAAATATAGTGAAATTGAAATGGTTTATTTGTGGTTCAAATCGGTATTTGAAATCGACATAACTTGAAAATGTTTAATTGAATTGGAATTGAAATTGATGATTTAGATTTGATAAAATTTTAATTTGGAATTCGAATTGATTTGAATCGATTTGTGAAAGTCGAGGAAACTATTTTATTTTATAAAGTAATTTTAAATTATATTTAAAACTATTGATATTTTACTTTATAAATTATTTAAATATAAACTATTTTAATATAAATCATTTTTAATATAAATTATTTTATTATAAACTATTTTAACTTATAACTATTTATATAAACTATTTTTATTTTATAAACTATTTTAACTTATAACTATTCATATAAACTATTTTTATTTATAAACTATTTTATTTATAAACTATTTTATTATATATACTAATTTTAATATCTAAATTGTTTAGGAGAAAAGTGTTATGATTTCCAAAATGTTATGGTTTCCAAAAATGCTATGATTTCCAAAAATGCTATGATTTCAAAGCTGTGATTTCCAAAGTGTTTTGATTTTAAAAGACTATGATATCGGAAGCGTTATAACTTTGGAAAGTGATATGATTTTTGGAAATGGGTATATTTGAAATGGAAACGATATCGTATTGATTTGGGTTTTAAAAATGGAAATGATATTTTGGTTTTGAAGTATAAACTATTTTGAAATGACCATGGTGTTATAATAACGATTGGTTGTTAAAGAGACCGGGATCGGATATGGACATACTCTCTGTCAATACCGAAAACCACTTTAACAACTATGTACGCGGTGGAGATTCCAGAATGAAGTAGGATGGTGGCGACGATCCTAAAGGTATATACGTGGACCCAACTCCCGCGAGTTGGCATAAGGTGGCTAAAACAGGAGCGATTCTCGAGCCAATGCGGTAGCACCTCTGATCGGATGCATTTCTTTGATACCATTCTATTACTTTGTGATTGATTTGGTGGACACCCTTCGATTTTGATTGGAAGTGTGTTCCGAGGTGGGCGGTAGTGGCTGCTATGCGTTTCCACCAGCCCGGATGCGTAATTGGTATATATACCCTGGCATTGCCTTGTTGTGCCGTGTCACATACCATATCGAGCTTTACTATGAGTTTGGATTTCTCCACTGGCTTGTGGAGTATTGAGGGTAGCCCCCGATCTGGGAGTATGCTAATACTGGATAGACTATTGGGACTATTACGTGTTAAGGGCTATATGGGTAACCCCTTGACGCTATTAAAAAGTAAGTTTATTTTATTATTATACATTATTATAATAGCGTATATTACTACATAGTAGATAGTTTAACGGATCCTTAGAGGATGGTTATCCCAAACATCCTTTGAGTTACTTGTAATTCAGTTGATATTTCATTTGAGTTGGATTTATTTATATAAGAATGTTAATCCTGACTCGAGTGTTTTGTGTTTTGCTTCACACTCGGGTCAAACTGAGTGATACAGCATTCGAGACTCACCTTTGGAGTTGGAGCTTCTCTTTGAGATCCAGCTATCTATCTTGGTTTCAGTTGTTCAGTCTATTCCAGTGATGCATTCAGATCTTGTATTTGATTATTGTATTGAGACATCTATGTATTCGTGACTTCTGTTGTATCTTGTTAACTCTATTATATATATTATAGTAGCTTCATGAACTACTATCCTTTTGTTTCCGCTGCATTATTGTTATATTACTCTGTATCTGTGATCTGTGATTATTTTATTTACTGTATATGCTAAGTTTTGCCAAATTTAAATTAACAATCTGATATTTTGAGCAATTCAAATCCGACATGTATGGATGTGAATGGTTGAAAATTTCAGGTCATTACAGTTTATATGAATGGTTCCGAAAGGAATGTTTTGTCCATTCGGCCTAGGTTATAATTGGTTTACTTGGTTTCGAAAGGGATACTTTCAATGGATTCGAAAGGGTTACTTTCAAAGGTTTAAAATGTTTTCATCAACAAAGATTTGGGTAAAGTATATATAACATGGCAAGGTGATTAAAGTAAAGCATAGAGTATATTTTCCTTGTTTGAAGCATGATTTAAAGTTTTAAATCAATTTGAGAGAAAATGTTTTCAAGGGAAATTTTAATGGAAGATTTCCCTAAGTAAAATGACTCGGGTATTAGAATACCAGATGGGACCGATATAGGGTCGCACCCTATATATTAGCTAATAGCCCTTAGTTAATATAAGTCCAAAATTCTAGTGTGTAGGGTTTTGTCACAGGTAAGACAAAAATGATGTTACACACAGAAAGGAATATATTTGTACAGAGTTAGGTTATTGGTGAGCCCGCAAAACCATTAGGATTAGTGGACCCTGGGAGAAGATAAGTTAGGGACATACCATCCAAAAGAGGAGTATCTAACAGATGTTAGATTATTTGTTTATATATTATCTGGTAGGCCCGAGTCAGCCAAAGGTTAGTAGTTAGCCAAAAAAACTATAGTGTTCGGACAGATAGTCCATTTGTTACCTGATACGTATGTTTACATGATAATGCTTTACAGTTTTAACCAGTTTTTGTTGTATGATTATGATTTGCAAAAGACATGTTTTAAAAGGATATTAATGAGGGGAAACCCGTTCCGCAAAGCAGCGTGGTCTCACTTATCATATAGCCGAGATGTATAGTATTATTCACACTGGGCTTTAAGTCTGAATCGAAGTTTATGTTTTTCCCTTAAACTCTCAGGTGCTCAAAATTGATTTAAGTAGGCTGAGGGTTGAGGATTTTTAGGTTTTTTGTACGTTGGAAAATAAAGATTTCGGAGATGAGCAGGTGGCTGATGTATAGCTATTTAGGAGTTGGTTTTTTATTTTGTTTGATTATGTTGTGTTGTATTATGTTAGTTATGACTATATAGTACTCTGGTCAACCAAGGGGGCATCATCATATGTAGCTCTTGGCATATTTATGTAATAATTATATTTTATCTGAACCTGGGAAACGCTATGGGATTATGTAATCTAGATATGAAACATGTGTTTTGAAATGTAAACATAAATGTTGTTTTTGAAATCTGTGATTTGTTTCATATTCAAGTGCTTTTGATATTATGGATACCATTAACATTACCGTATTTGGTCACCAGAAGTTAATACTATGGATGACTGCAGCATCTGTAGAGCTTAGCTTTGGGCCTCTAGATAGGGGATGTTACAACTTGGTATCAGAGCATAGGTTTATGAAAAACTTTATACTAAATTGATTTTTGAAAACATAATCCAAAGGAATTAGAGAAAGATCGGGGTATGGGATAACGCTGTAGTAACATACTTGTATTTGCTATATATATAAGTATACGCTATATCTCTATTCTCCTATCTCTCTTAGGCTATTCTTATGTATCTCACGAGGCTTGAATACAGATATGGACGCTAGAAGTGGAAGAGTTAACCTTGGAGGGGGAAGCACCAAAACAAATGGAAATGCCAGACCTAATACGAGAAGGAACCAATGTCAGGCACAAGCTGAAAATGTGGGTGTTGGAGTCCCGCAAGTTGATATGGGAGCTATATATATATATATTAGTTTTTCATGTATATGATGCAGGCGGGAGTTGCTGCTGGAGTGGTTGGAGGAAATGATGTAGGAGGAGTTTAGGAAGCTCCAGTAGTCAACAATTATGCTATTTTGAGTAGAGACTATGCTAGGCTTGAAGGAAAGCCATTTATCGAAACTGAAGATGCTATTGAGGTGGAGAACTGGTTGCTGCATTTTGAGAGGATCTTTGTAGACTTGGGGCTCAATGATGAGTAGAAAAGGAGGCTTGCATCAAGACAGCTTCAGGGAGCAACTTTATATTCTTGTGGAATAGTGTGACAGTTGGAGTGAATGAAGAAACGATGACATGGGCTAAGTTTAAGAGGAGGTTCGAGGAGAGGTTCATATCTGTGATGGCGAAGTCTACCTTGATCGGAAAGTTTGTTGAGTTGGAGCAGGGAGAGATGACTGTGTTGGAGTATGCTAGAAGGTTTGAGGAGTTGGCTAGGTGTTTCCTGGAGATTTGACCAAGCAACCAGTGCTCGGCATCAGGTAGCACTCGGCGTCAGAGAGTACTCGGCATCTAGGAGTGTTCGGGGAAGTGCCCGGCTTCCTAGTGGAACTCGGCGTCATAGAATGTCCGGCATCTAGGAGTACTCGGCGAAGTACACAACATCCATAATGTTCGGCATACAGAGCGCTCGGCATCAACCAATACTCGGCAGCAAGAGTGCTCGGCATACAAGAGTGCTCGGCATCAAGACTGCTCGGCATACAAGAGTGCTCGGCATTAAGACTGCTCAGCATACGAGACTGCTCGGCATACAAGACTGCTCGGCATACAAGACTGCTCGGCATACAAGAGCGCTCGGCATCAAGAAGAACTCGGCAGCATCTGGAGTTCGGCAAACAGGAGTACTCGGCGTAGTACTCGGTAGCATCAGGAGTACTCGGCAACAAGAGTACTCGGCATCTAGAAGAGCGTTCGGCTTCGGCTGACAAACATCCTGCACTTCCCAAACATCAACCACATCGTTCGGCATAGAAGGAACTGTTCGGCATCAGGGCGTTCGGCACACCTGGTTCGGCATACAGCGACCACTGTACTGGGGCTGGAGCGTTCGGCTATCCTGCCCACTTGGGAAGTCCAGCCCATATTTGCCTATAAATAGAGGGGTAGGGTCACAGTGAAAGGGATCCTTTTTTGGGAGAGAGAACACTGGGGAGACTCTGCCATTTTCAAGACTCATCTTCTCTACTTTACAACTTCATTCAAGCATTTGATTCACGAATTGTATTTGTAATCAACTATAAAGAAGATCAATAAAGTTTAACCTCAAAGTGGACGTAGGCAATTACGCTGAACCACTATAAATTTGGTGTTCTTACTTTCTGCAGTTAGATTAGCATTGTCTTCTCTATTTAATTTACTTTCATCACTTATATCTCTACACAATCTTTCTCTACAAGGTTAGTGACCAATTTTGGTGCTAACACTTTGGTGCTTTCACTGAGAATTGAATTCTCAGACCTCAAGGATCTGCTTTGAAGCTACTGGATTGAACAAATCCCCCAAAGAAGATCCGACTCACTGATAGGACATCCGTTGATTCTACTCAGAGTTGATACCGATAACTCTACAATGGCAAGACCACGTACCAGGTCAACTTCTCATAATGCGGATGCCCACGAAACTGCTAGTGTGCAACAAGCAGGACCTAGCAATCAACTAGCGATTCCGAGTGCAGGAATTGCCGCTCAAGAACAGACTCCGATTGTCACCAGAATAGAGTTCAATGACTTGATGAGAGAACTCAGGGAAAGCAGGAGACAACAAGGAGAGCAGATGCAAGCTAACGCCAACCTGATGGCACAACTCACTCAACAGCAGCAACAGAATGCTGGGGGCAATCCCGCTCCTTACTCTTTATCTGACAGTTCAACTTCCTCTGATGAACCTCCCAGGCGCAGACGCCGCAAGACTGACGCTGCACGAGCAGAAGCTGCTGTTCAGACAGCTGGAGACCGTGACCAAGCAAGAGCTGGAAACTTCAGTACCGGGGTACAGATGGAGGATAGAGGCCCGGATCATCAAAATGCTAACAATGTCGAACCTCAAGACGCACGATTGGCAGACCGCCAGGAGAGGAGGCATCAGCATGGTCAGGCACGTAGAACAGACACTAACCTTCCGCCTTCCATACAGACACCAGATCTGACAGCCATGATCAGGCAGTTGATGAAAGAAAATTAGGGGTTATCGAATGATGATTGGGGAGTGTCAAGAAGTCATACTCCGTTCATGGATGTTGTGTTGCAAGCGGTGTACCCCAGGAAGTTTAGTATGCCTACTATCCCTGCGTATGAAGGGAGGACTGACCCCAGACAGCACGTCATGAGGTACGAATGGATGATGGATTCAGCTAGAGCGAATGATGCCACCAAGTGTAGGTGCTTTCCGATTACTCTATCTGGGATCGCTACTATGTGGTTCACCCGACTTCCTCCGCGATCCGTATCAAATTTCGAGGAGTTGGCAAAGAAGTTTATTGAGCAGTTCAGGATACACACTACGCGCCCAAAGGACGTGATGTCTCTGTCAAGTGTAATCCAAAATCCCGGGGAGTCGTTGAAGGAATATTTGCAAAGATTCCACGTTGCAGCAACTGAAGTCAGTAATCCCAACGACCATGCAATTCTAATGGCTGTAATGAGAGGTGTGGATCCAGACTCTGAGTTTGGAGACTGGCTGGCAGGAAAACCTCCGGCTACGCTAGAGCGTTTCTACTCAAAGGCACACCAGTTCATAAGAAGAGAGGAAGCTAGGTGGGTACGACGGGATAAGGCACCAGGACCTGTCCAAGAATCAATAAAGAGCAACATTGCTGTGAAGCAGTCTGGAGACAGCTCGGGAAAGGTCCAGGTCAATGTCCAGAACAAGCCCGGGCAACCCAAGGAGTCCGGAGGAAGGAGTCAAGGGAAAAGAAAAGAAGCGGGGAAGTGGAAGTCGAGAATTCCGAGCTACAGCGAGTATACTCCGCTGAACGCGCCACTTGAGAACATTTACCTATCCACCTGCATTACTTTTCAATACAGAAAGCCACGTCCGAAAGAATCAACCGAGGAACAAAAACGGACCGGGAAATATTGTCGCTTCCATGAGACTTATGGGCACAATACGGAGGAGTGTAGACACCTACACGACGCTATTGAAAAGTTGATCAGGCAGAAGAAATTGCAAGAATTTGTGAAGGATCCTCAGGAAGGAGGACAGGGAACGTCCAACCCTGGTCGTGCACCAGCTCCGCATCATCCCGAGGAGCCTGCCCGAACCGTAGGTAGACTAGTCATAAATACAATTATCGGCGGACCTCACCCCGCAGATAAGAATTGGCAAGAGATGGAGCGATATGCAAGTTCCCTGAAGCATGCAGATTTTGAGTGCTGTTCGAACACGGAGGACGGGGCCCCTGCTAAGCAGCAGCGCATAATGACAGACGATATTGTGTTTAGAAGTAGAGACGCTGATCAGATAGAGGCTCCGACCATCGACCCCATGGTCATATCTGCAACGATCGGACCAGCATATGTGAAAAGAATTCTGATTGATTGTAGAAGTTCAGTCAACATCATCTTCAAGAAGGCTTACGATCAAATGAAACTAGAAACAAAAGACCTGAAACCGTCCAAGGCTCGTATACACAGCTTTAACGGCGCAGCAACCGACGCCGTAGGGTACGTTGAGTTACCAGTTGAACTGGGGCAAGGAGAGCGTCGGAGGGTGCGAATTCTACCCTTCGTAGTTTTGGATATGGATTCTCCATATAATGTTTTCTTGGGCCGGCCGGCCCTGGCTGAGTTTAGGGCAGCATTGGCCCCATGGTGTTTAACTTTGAAGTTCCCAACTGACAAAGGAGTAGGTATTGTTCATGGCGACCAAGCAGCTGGTCGTTCCTGTTATGTGGCTGAGCTCCGAGAAGCCCATCGGAGGGAGAAGGGAAAGGTTGCGGACAATCCCGTCCGCATCCTTAATGCGAATAATTGACAAGTAGTGCCCGAGCCCTGGCTCGGGCATAGTTCTCGGATCTTCGGAGATATAGATCCTAGAGACGACAATGAGAAACCCAGGGAAGAGAAGGCGACACGGCTGAATTAACAATTGACATCTCAGTTAGCCGCGACGACCCTTCGCGAATTCTGAAAATCGGATCACAGCTTGGTCCCGAGATGACTGAAGACCTTAGCGACTTCCTCCGGGCGAATCTTGATGTTTTCGCCTGGGCGCATTCTGATATGTGTGGGATTTCTCCCGCCATCACGAGTCATATGTTGAACATAGACCCGAAGTACGTCCCAGTTAAACAAAAGAGGAGAGGAATGGATTCGGAGAGGTCCGCCGCTCTCGGAGAAGAGGTGGACAAACTCAAAGCAAATGGGTTCGTCCGCGATGCCCTCAACCCTGAGTGGGTATCCAACCCCGTGCTAGTAAAAAAGGCGAATGGGAAATGGAGGACTTGCATAGATTATTCCGACTTGAACAAAGCATGCCCTAAGGACAGTTTCCCACTGCCTAGGATCGATCAGTTGGTCGACTCCACCGCAGGACATGAGCTGCTGTCATTCATGGACGCGTACTCAGGGTACAACCAAATCCCGATGCATATTCCGGACCAAGAACACACCAGCTTCGTTACAAATGTCGGGCTGTATTGCTATGTAGTGATGCCCTTTGGATTGAAGAACGCAGGAGCAACTTACCAGCGTTTAGTGAATCGGATGTTCAAGGACCAGCTGGGTAGAACGATGGAAGTCTATGTGGATGACATGCTCGTGAAGTCACGACGGTCAAACGACCACATTCGAGACTTGGCTGAAATGTTCGACATACTCAGTTTTTATGGGATGAAGATCAACCCTCTGAACTGTTCATTCGGCATCGCATCAGGGAAGTTTTTGGGATTCATCGTCAATGCTAGGGGAATCGAAGCCAACCCAGAAAAAATGCAAGCTATTCGAGATGTGCAAGCGCCCAGGACTATAAAGCAAGTACAAAGCTTGAACGGAAAATTAGCTGCGCTAAGTCGATTTATATCTAGGGCAACTGACAAGTGCATCCCATTCTTCGATATCATAAAGAAAGGGAAGAGAAATTTTGAATGGACGTCTAGTTGTGAGGAAGCATTTCGGAACCTGGTGAGGCATCTGGAGAGTCCACCAATGCTAGCAAAACCAGTTGACCACGAGATGTTGTACGTATACTTGGCTGTATCCCTGCATGCGATAAGTGCTGCATTGGTTCGTGAGGAGGATCGAGTCCAGAAGCCGGTGTATTATGTTAGCAAGCGTTTAACAGGGGCAGAGAGGAATTACCCTAAAATCGAGAAATTGGCTTATTGCTTGGTGATTGCATCACGAAAGCTTCGCCCATACTTTCAAGCACATTCAATCAGCGTGTATACCGATCAACCCCTGAGGCAAGTACTCCAACGGCCGGAAACTTCTGGAAGATTGCTAAGATGGAACATCGAGTTGAGCCAATTCGATATCGCATACTTACCGCGGAGAGCCATCCGAGGGCAAGCATTAGCGGATTTCATCGTTGAGTTTACCATACCCATCAAACCGGATGATGACGACATCATTCCCCCCGTTCGATGGAAATTATACACTGACGGTGCATCAAACGACCGTTGCTCCGGCGCGGGCGTAGTTCTTATAACTCCGGAAAACCGATCAATCTGTTATGCCCTGAAGCTCGACTTCCCGGCTACAAATAACGAAGCCGAGTATGAAGCACTAATCGCTAGCTTGAAGCTCATCAGAGAACTCGGAATCGAATCAGTCGAAATCTTTTGCGACTCACAGTTGGTGGTTTACCAAGTACGGGGGGACTACCAAGCAAAGGGACGAAAGCTTGCTCCGTACCTCGTTCAGGTCCAAGAGCTACTATCAAATCTTGAACGTTATGACATTTCACATATCCCGCGCGAACAGAACAAAGAAGCCGACTTATTGGCTAAGTTTGCAAGTACCGGCGATGCGCAACAAATGGGATTGTATCCCGTCGAAGTCTTGCATGCCCCGAGCATAGACGGGATGAAAGTCGATCTCGTGTTGGAAACAGGAATCGAGAAGGAATCGTGGATAACCCCATTCAAACTGTACCTAACGACCGGGGCTTTACCAGAAAAAAGAAGCGAAAGACGGCAGGTCCTTCGAAAGGCCGCGCGATACGTAATGCAGGATGGGTCGATGTACCGAAAAGGATTCTCAGTCCCATTATTGCGATGCATCGCTCATGATGAGACAAAGCGGGTCTTAAGAGAGGTTCATGAAGGGGAATGTGGCGACCATACTGGGGGGCAAACGCTAGCAAAGAAGATCCTCTGCTATGGATATTACTGGCCCAGCGTAAACCGGGACGCCGCGGACTACGCAAGAAAATGCGACAAATTCAAAGATATGCGAAAATCCCGAGGGCACCATCAACGGAACTCACACAAATGATTATTCCCTGGCCATTTGCGATTTGGGGAATCGACATAATCGGCTCTTTGCCTATATCCAAAGGTGGCGCGAAATATGCGATAGTTGCAGTCGACTATTTCACAAAATGGGCTGAGGCAGAACCTTTGGCCACAATCACCTCTAAGAAGGTCATTAACTTCGTTGTACGAAACATTATATGCCGCTTTGGCCTTCCACACACCATCATTACGGACAACGGGACGCAATTTGAAAGCAGAGAGTTCAAAGAGTTCTATTTAAAATATGGCATCAAGAAGAAGTTCGCCGCCGTGGCACACCCGAAAGCTAACGGGCAAGTCGAGGCCGTCAACAAAATAATCAAGTCCTTACTGAAGAAGCGTCTGGAGAAGGTCGGAGGCAAGTGGGTAGATGAACTCCCGACAGCATTATGGGCGTATAGAACTACCCACAAGTCCGCGACCGGCCACACTCCATTCGCCTTGGCATACGGCTCTGAAGCCATTATACCCGTGGAACTTGAAGTTCCATCACACCGAGTGACATACTATGATCCCAAGACGAACCAGAATCTCTTGTTGGAATCACTGGACTGCATCGATGAAAAGCATGAAGAAGCCGAATTAAGGGCGGCAGCGCATAGGCACCGAGTCAAGCGCTACTACGACGGCAGAGTCCGCCCAAGGATCTTTGATGTGGGTGATCTCGTTCTGAAACGAGTTTTCCCGGTACCATCACGTATGAATCCCAGCTGGGAAGGTCCGTACGCCATTGAACGGAAGCTTGGAGAGGGAACATTCAAGCTGGCAACCGTTGATGGCACGACACTCCCCCGAGCATGGAACAGTGAACATCTGCGGCACTACTACATTTAGCATGTTTCCTTTCTTGTTTTAAGCATTGTTATTTCCTGCATCTTTCCATTCAGTAATAACTAGTTTATTTTTTAAAAAAAAGTTGTAATCGAACAGTTTAGTTGATTTTCATTAATAAAGGCTTAAAGCCGTACCTTCCATGAATCACTAACGTTTCTATATCTCGTAATTGAATGACGAACTACATTATCTTGTACGACGTACAGACTCGTATAAACGATTTCAAATCTCTAAATCCCCAGAGTGCGGAGCGGAGTACTCTAAGTCCCCAGAACGCGGACTAGAGTATAAATGATTTCAAATCTCCGAATCCCCAGAGCGCGGAGCGGAGTACTCTAAGTCCCCAGAGCGCGGACTAGAGTATAAACGATTTCAAATCTTCGAATCCCCAGAGTGCGGAGCGGAGTACTCTAAGTCCCCGGAGCGCGGACTAGAGTATAAACGATTTCAAATCTCCGAATCCCCAGAGCGCGGAGCGGAGTACTCTAAGTCCCCAGAGCGCGGACTAGAGTATAAATGATTTCAAATCTCCGAATCCCCAGAGTGCGGAGCGGAGTACTCTAAGTCCCCAAAGCGCGGACTAGAGTATAAACGATTTCAAATCTCCGAATCCCCAGAGTGCGGAGCGGAGTGCTCTAAGTCCCCGGAGCGCGGACTAGAGTATAAACGATTTCAAATCTCCGAATCCCCAGAGCGTGGAGCGGAGTACTCTAAGTCCCCAGAGCGCGGACTAGAGTATAAACGGTTTCAAATCTCCGAATCCCCAGAGTGCGGAGCGGAGTACTCTAAGTCCCCAGAGCGTGGACTAGAGTATAAACGATTTCAAATCTCCGAATCCCCAGAGCGCGGAGCGGAGTACTCTAAGTCCCCAGAGCGCGGACTAGAGCATAAACGAATACGAATCTCCGAATCCCCAGAGTGCGGAGCGGAGTACTCTAAGTCCCCAGAGCGCGGACTAGGGTATAAACGAATACGAATAGGTGGTACTTGTTCTCTTAGAAGGAGCTGAACATGAGACAGTAGAGATGGTTAGAGTTTATTGCTACTTATGACTTTGGAATTGAGTACATTCAGGGGAAAGGTAATAAGGTTGCGATGTGCTTAGCAGGAAGCATCAGAATGCAGTGTTGTCAATGATAGCAGAGTGGAAAGATTTGGACGCATTGTCGACTAGCAGAGTGCAGTGGAGATCTGAGGATGGGTCTATTGGAGAACCTATTATGTTATCTTGTTTACAAGTTCGACCAGTAATGATCAAAAGATTGCTTCTAAACATGAGGTGGATCCAGTATTGGTTGAACGGATCAGGAAATTAAG
Organism: Allium fistulosum; assembly: GCA_030737815.1. NCBI lineage: Eukaryota > Viridiplantae > Streptophyta > Magnoliopsida > Asparagales > Amaryllidaceae > Allium > Allium fistulosum. The sequence continues at coordinate 1,185,090,483 of CM060903.1, forward strand.
GGATGGAATAGAGAGCGATGGCTTGAAGGATTTTAGTCTTGACCAGAATAGGTGGTTGAGAAAGAAAGGTAGGTTATGTGTTTCAAATGTGGCAGACATAAGGAAGGAAGTTTTGGAGGAATGCCATCGTTCAAATTTCACTATTCATCCGGGAGGAACTAAGATGTATCAGGACATGAAGAGAAGTTTCTTCTAGGAAGGTATGAAGGGAGATGTTGGCTTACGGGTGAAGCAGTGTTTGCACTGTCAACAGGTAAAGGCCGAACATCATAAGCCAAGTGGGTTGCTTCAGCCATTAGATATTCCAGTATGGAAGTGGGATTCTATTTCTATGGATTTTATAGATGGGTTGCCAAGGTCAAACAGAGGAAATGAAAGCGTATGGGTTATAGTGGACAGGTTGACCAAGAGTGCCTATTTCATTCTAGTTAAGTCAACCAGGATGGCACCTGTTTTTCCTAAGTTATTTATGAAGAATGTAGTTATACTGCATGGGATTCCTAGTAATATAGTAAGCGATAAAGATTCATTGTTCACTAGCGAGTTCTGGAGAAGTCTACAGGACATTTTAGGAACCAAGCTCAAGATAAGTACCGCTTACCATCCACAGATCGATGGGCAAACAAAAAGGGTTAACAAAGTCTTGGAGGATTTGTTACGAGCTTGTGTGCTAGATTTTAGGGGATCATGGGAAGACCATCTACACTTAGTCGAGTTTTCATATACCAACAGTTATCAGACTAGTATAGGGATGGCACCATTTGAAGCTTTGTATGGAAGGCCATGCAAATCTCCCGTTTGTTGGTTAGAGACCGGGGATAGGTTGGTTCTTGGTCCGGATTTGCTAAGAGAAGGTGTAGATAAGATTGAGTTGATTCGAGCTAGAATGAAGAATGCTCAATCTAGGCAGAAGAGTTATGCAAATAGAAGATAGAAAGACATAGAGTTCTCTGTTGGAGATCATGTTTTTATTAAGTTGTCACCAATGAAAGGTGTGATTAGATTCGGGAATCAGGAAAGTTGGCACCAAGATTCATAGGACCATTTCCTATTGTAGAGAGGAACGGGAAACTCGCATATAGAGTAGAGTTACCGAATAGTTTGGCAGGAGTCCATGATGTTTTCCATGTTTCTCATCTAAGGAAGTGTGTTAGAGACCCTGAGTCTACTATTGCACCGACTGTGTTAAATGACTTGGTAGTAGAACCAGACTTGACTATAGTTAGAGAGCAAATTCGGATAGTTGCGAGAGATGAGAAGAGGCTTAGAAACAAGACAGTCAGATTAGTTAAAGTCCATTAGAGCGACGATGAGAGAGACTGTATTTGGGAGACTGATAGCAGGATTAGAGATGCTTATCTTGGTTTGTTTGATGGTATGTTTTACCTTTTGATTGATTTGTTGAGTGCCTTATCGTAATTTCGAGGACGAAATTCTTTAAGTAGGGAGTCTGTAATGGCCCTAATTTTTAGTAACATTATTTAAGATATTTAATTAGCTAAATTAAATAAAATAATGTGATGATTAAGGGATTGAGATTTGTGATTAATAAGGGGTATCCGTGCCATGTTAACAAATGAACTAAAGATGAGTTAAAATGAAATAAAGAAGGGGTAAAATAGGAATGAGACATAACCATATACCCTAAACCCACATGTATCTCATACTACACGTTCATTTCATAATCCAAAATTTTAAATAGAGGTCGGCCACCATTAGAAGATAAAAGAGGAAGAAAAGCTAAAGGTAGAAGTAAATCAACATTTAACCATTCATATCTAAACTCCTTAATCTCAAAGCTAAGGTGAATAATGATTACATCTCATGTTTTCTAGTTGTTTTCGGTTATAAGGTTAATCCGAATTATTTTGCAAGGTTATGCCATGTTTTTGAATGATTATATGTTTATACATAATTGTTGATGATTTATGCTTATTTATATAGGTTTTATGATATGTTTTGATGTTAAAACCCTATTACATGACATCCAAATGCCTTGTGATTTTAGATTTAGACCAGAAATGATATTTTAGAGATGGGTTTCGATTTTCATAATTTTCTGAATTAATGTGGATTTCATATTAATTTTCTATTGAGGAAATTGATTATTTGGGTTTAAAATTATTTACGACTAAATAATATTTGTTTTGGGTCCGAATTTAATATATGTTAGAAAACATATTAAAAATGATTTACAGGAATTTCTGTAGAATTTTCCTAAGTGTTTTAATGAATATATAAAATTATTTAAGGTATGGGACTTAAATGTTTTATATATTTAAAAAAGGAGAAGGGGTATTTTGTAAATAATTTAATTTGTTTAATTCTAAAATTTTGGCAGTATTTTATAAAAGAAATTAGCAACTAATCATGTTTTGACAAACAATGCAGGTTAGTTGAAAAGATTGCTTTAAAAGGTTAAAAATCACTTTGTACATGCTTTTTACATGTTTCACCACTTTCGGCACATGGGTTCCGACCGGGTACTTCCGCTTCCACCACCGTCGGAACCAATGCACATAGTATCAGTGATTGGTACATAGTGAATTGGAGATAGGCGGAAGGTATTGGGTCGAAACATGGGGTTCCGGTGAGTTTGAAGTGTTACTTTGTTTTGAAATGAAAATGCGCATGCTTTGCTTTCGAAATGAATGCTTTCGACTTGGTTGGCTTCCGACTGGGTCAAATTGATTTAAGGAATGGTTCTGAAAAGGTTGTGCCTTTTGTTTTAAATTAATGCTTTCGAAGGGGTCGAAACCCCTAGTTGCCGCTTTCTACCTTTTGAAGCAAATGGTTTCGAAAGGATACTTTGTTTTTAAAACTTAGCGCTTCCCCAATGCTTTCGAAGGGTTGGTTTCGACACCATCACTTCTTTACTTAGGAAATGCTTTCGAAAGAGTTCTTTCGACTTAAATGTTTTATGACCCTTTTGTTCTGTTAAAGGTAGATCCCAAAGGCTTCGAAGAAGATAGTTTTTAAATGGTTTCAAAAGGATTTCCACATGTTTTACTTGAACCCAAATGGTTTTGAAAGGTTTGATGTTTAAATGCTTTCGGAAAGTTTTAATGAACGACTCGAAGGGGTGGTTCCCCAATGGTTTCGAAAGGTTTGAAAGGAAAGGTTTTCCAATGTTTTCGAAAGGCAATGTTTAAGTGTTTTAAAGATAGGATCTCTAAGGTTTTATAGCTTTGGAAGGAAAGGTTTTTCAATGGTTTTGAAAGGTTTATATGAATGGTTTCAAAAGGAATGTTTTGGCCTTTCGGCCTAGGTTATATATGGTTTACTTGGTTTCGAAAGGGATACTTTCAATGGATTCGAAATGGTTACTTTCAAAGGTTTAAAATGTTTTCATTAACAAAGATTTGAGTAAAGTATAAATAACATGGCAAGGTGATTTATGTAAAGCATAGAGTATATTTTCCTTGTTTGAAGCATGATTTAAAGGTTTAAATCAATTTTAGAGAAAAAAAATTCAAGGGAAATTTTAATGGAAGATTTCCTTAAGTAAAATGACTCGGATATTAGAATACCAGATGGAACCAGTATAGGGTCGTGCCCTATACATTAGCTATTAGCCCCTAGCTAATATAAGTCCAAAATTCCAGTGTGTAGGGCTTTGTTACATGTAAGACAAAAATGATGTTACACACAGAAAGGAATATATTTGTACAGAGTCAGATTATTGGTGAGCCCACAAAACCATTAGGATCAGTGTACCTTAGGAGAAGATAAGTTAAGGACAGGTCATCCAGAAGAGGAGTATCTAACAGATGTTAGATTATTTGTTTATATATTTTCTGGTAGGCCCGAGTCAGCTAAAGGTTCGTAGTTAGCCAATCAAAACTATAGTGTTCGGACAGATAGTCCATTTGTTAACTGATATGTATGTTTACATGATAATGCTTTACGGTTTTAACCAGTTTTGGTTGTAGGATTATGATTTGCAAAAGATATGTTTTAAAAGTATATTAATAAAGGGAAACCCGTTCCGCTAACCGGCGTGGTCTCACTTAATATCGTATAACCGAGATGTATAGTATTATTCACACCAGGCTTTAAGTTTGACTCGAAGTTTATGTTGTTCCCCTTAAACTCTCGGGTGCTCAAAATTGATTTGAGTGGACTGAGGGTTGAGGATTTTCTGGTTTTTAGTAGGTTGGCGAATAAAGATTCCGGAGATGAGAAGGTGGCTGACGGATAGCTATTTAGGAGTTCTGTTTTATTTTTTTGATTCCGCTATGTTGTATTATGTCCGTTATGACTATATAGTACTTTGGTCAACCAATGGGGCATCATCATATGTCGCTCTTGGTGTATTTATGTAATAATTATATTTTATCTGAACCTGGGAAACATTATGGGATTATGTAATCTGGATATGAAACATGTATTTTGAATTGTAATCAGAAATGTTGTTTTTGAAATCTGTGATTTTGTTTCATATTCAAATGCTTCAGATATTATGGATACCATTAACGTTACCGTATTTGGTCACCGGAAATTAATACTATGGATGACTGCAGCATCGGTAGCACTTAGCTTCGGGCCTCTAGATAGGGTATGTTACAGTGTAGAACCTTCGGCTTTTCTCGTTCCAAAGTACACCTTGTTAAAACAAGATATACTTTAAGGGGAAAATGTTATCCAGCCAAGTGACCAGGCCATATTCAAATGCATCAAGTCGATTAAACTGAAGAGCTATCAAGCAAGGATTCATGGCAACAACGGCCAAGCTCAAGTGTCAAAAGAGTACTAAGCTTAAAACTCCACCATGCAAGAGAAGTGTTGGATCGGTATAGGGGTCGATCCCTAAGAACTCTCCTAAAATGGCGTACACCTCATGCCATGTCAAGTTGGGGTATTTACGAACTAGCTCATGCTTTGTAGGATAGATCGCAAATCTGAATCAACCATCATGAATAATGGACAACTCAACCACTCATGCTCAACCTCCGAACCGAGGCATTCAACCAAATCTAAGCCCATAGCAGTGCAAACGAAGCTATGAAGACGAAGGTACAAGTCAACCAAGAAATCAAGAGTAGAAGATTTTGATCCATATAGCAAAAGTCATGGATCGGTGCCGATCCCTGAATGTGGATCTGTACCGATCCCTTACAATTGATGATGTGGCCATCTCTTCAGTTAGCTTCTCTTGGATGTGGGAAACGTGGGTTAGAACTTGGACGAGAATTTTCCAGCAACTTACATCTATAAATAGAGGGATAGGGGCATAGTTTGAGGGATCTTTTTTAGTTGTTAACAAGTTATTGTATTTTCCTCGTAATTCCAGGATCACAACGGATCCCTAAGAATAGTTTTTAAAGAATCATCGGTCACTTCAACAAAATTTAAGTGGTGTAGGGTCTTTGATTAGCCGAACCACTATAATTGTTGTGTGTTGTTGTTTTCCTCATTTTCAAGTTATTTTCTTCATTTTATCCACTACTATTAATCTCTGGGTGTTTGTGCCAACTTTTAGTGTAAACAAGATGGATTCCTTATGCATTGGCAATAGGAATTATCATACATGTTATGCTGTCTACGATATCGTGATTTGTTTATGTATTTAGTACATGAAGTAAATATTAAAGCCAAATTGATATCACGAAATGGTTGTTTGAGGTGTTCTCATGTATTTATGAAATACTAGAGAATTGTTTACAAAAATAACAAACTCTATATGAAGGAGTGTTCGGACTTAAACTTTCATAAGTGATATTGAGTATAATATGTCAATAATAAATTCAAGTTAAGAATCTTTAAGATAGAAATGTTTCAAATAAAAGACTGTAGTTGATTCAATGAATAAGGCTGAGTACATCGCCTTGAATAACACCACAATAAAAGTATAAAATAAATGCACAAATTTATAAATGAGCCAAGGGTGATTCCAACTGTTGAGAATCCCATAACATTGATAAATTATAACAATATCATGATACAATTCATTACAGGACTGAGATCTTAATGGAAGCCGAGAGACATACTTCGAGTTGTTCCACATGATAAAGGTAGTTTATCAACATAGGAGAGAGTTGATTGATAGAGTAGATAATTGAAACATAATAGCATACCCGTTCACAAAGGGACTGACCCATAGGTTTTTAGAAAACCGATTAGAGAAGTTGGAATAAGATTCCATAATTGAACCTAAATGCAAGATGGAGATTGATAGAGTTAGGGGTATGCCCTAGGGGAAATTATGTAATTTGTTACATATATCTAACTCGATAACCAATCTTGTTCAAAATAAAAAGTGTTTTCTTTCTATTATACACTTGATATAATATGTTATATTAATTAATTAATTTAATTAAAAGTATATTTAATAGAAAATCCATAAATGGTATGTTTTGTAATAGTAGTTACAAAGTGTTGTAACCATGAGTATCATAATGAAAATAAATATACCATTTTAAATATTCCTAGTCAAGATGTATCGAGACAGGATACTGATACATCTATTGAGACTAGAGAATGTAACGATCTCAAAATGTTAGGCAGTGTATTACTCATGGCTGCTGGGGACACCAAGGGGTTACATACTAATATTTATTAGATAACTATGGAATGACTCGCTTGGTAGTTTTCTATTGGTTAATATAGTTAAGGTCAAACAGAAAATATCGATAAGACAAAATTACACCAGTTATCTTGACTTATGAATATTGTTGACCATAATATAGAAGATCCGTTTTGATTACAGTTAAATCATGGCACGATATCTATCAAACAACTATAGTTGGGTCTAGTAGAAGCATTGGAAGTGAAACAGTATTCAAGAGAGGATTCGTCTCCTCAGTTATATAAGGTTAGTATCATGGTCAACTGAAGTCAACTCAAGGTCAAATTCTCTGCTGGAGTATTTTAGTTAATAATGATTATTATTACTAAATCAAGGACTTTGTGTATGGACTTTAGAGTTGAATGTGGACGATATTGGAATTTTAACTATAACCAAATTCCATAATTCCAAAGTTATATAGTTTTGATAAAGAGAATTGGTGTAAATAACTATCACAATTAGGTAACGCTTATCAAAGTAAAATTAGATTTTATCGAAACCAAGTAAGTGATAAATTTTACCAAAATGTCACATCACCTGCTAAGTGACGTGTGAACGTTAATATTCGATTAGTTTAATATTAATCGCTGACCAAATTTACACCTAACGGGTCACACGACCGAAACGATGAATACTCCATTGACCAAATGATTTAATTAATTCATAATTGTAATTAATTAATTTAATTGAAATTTGTGAAGTATTAGCTATAAAATTTAATTTTGATTCGATAAACAAATATTATTAAATATATTTATAATAGTTATAAATATATTGATTGATATACGATACCAATAATGCAAAATTATTTGTTCGGGCTTTAAATGAGTTTGAAGCCCATATAGGGGCTGTTTATATTTAGCTATAATGGGGTTATATGAGGTCATATGGTGGCTTGTTAGAGGGCTTTTATTTGGATGGCTAGGATGGAAGAGAATGGGCAGGAGATAAAGAAGGATCTAGATCCTAATTTGCCTCTAAATTCTCCTCTATATAAGCACTCTAACCTCATTTTTTGTTGACTTTTGAAGCCTCCATCTTGCTCTTTTTCTAGCCGAACCATAACCCTCTCCTCCTCCATCAATTCGAGTACAAATCCAATATAATATAGTTATATTCGGTGGTTGGTGATCATCAGTTCAGGGATTAGCACTCCACTAGATTGGAAATCAATTCAAGGAGCAAATCTCATCGTTTCAAGGTGTACTTACAAGCATTGGACATAAGGTACATTTCTAATCTAATTTTAAATAATAATATTATCATATGTTGTTTATATCATTTTTTATATTATTGTTAATTAGGGGACGATTTCAATATCTATAAATATATTGTCACAATCATATTTGTTGTACATTTAAATATTCTTCTATATTAAAAAAATTATATTTTGCTATGAACATACCTATTTTCAGCACGACATAAAAAACCAATTTTTTTATGTTTAGATAATTTAATATTCAACATCAAATATATGCATAGTTTATAAATTTTAATACTACATCGTATTTACACAATATATGGTTATAAAATTATATATATAAAGTTTCATAGATAAAATAATTTCGATAGAAAAAATATTTTTCATATATTTATTATTTAAATCAATTAATTATGTAAATTAATATTTATAATATAAATTATGTTTTATATTTTACAAAATTAAAGTAACACTTAATGAACTCTCAATGGCGAAAAAAATTAATTTAACAAAGTTAATAGTCGAAAATAATAATAGCTTTTAAAATTAGTATTAAATTATAAAATTACATATTAAACATTTAAATTATGAAATATAATTTAGAATTTTACTAAAATTTAAAATTTGGTTTCAAAATTAATTATCTTATTTATTTTAAATGATAATTTTATTGATATTTATTTTAAAATGTAATTTAAAATTATAAAATAAACCATGCTATGCACATGACTTGATATGCATAAATATTTAAAATATATATGTTGTATATTTTAAAATTAATATACATACATACATACATATATATTATATAATTTATACTCATACGTAAATATTTAATATATATATATATATGTTTAAAAAAAATATTTATACAGGTAGTGTTTTCGGTATTTGCAAAAAAATTAATTTTATATAATTTATAAATGATTTAAATTTATTCCTATACTTATATATATATGTAAAATGTTAATATTTCGTTCTTATGTGTATAGATATATATATATATATACACAGAAAATTAATTAAATAAAATATAGCTTATATATATTTGTATTTATAACATTATATATATAAGTATATAAACATACATTTGGGTAATATATCTGTATATTAGATGAGCTAATGTGTTCGTTGTGGTGTAAATCCCTAAACCTATACACGGGTATGTTATACCGTGCACGGATTAACATGTTACATATGCGCACACACATATATGTGTATATGATATATATATATATATAATATAAAGTAGTTAAATAATATGAAATCATTTTACAAATTTAAATAAAATAAATATTTTATTTAAAAGAAATTCAGAAATATTCTAAATAAATTAGACTTCATGGCTCAATAAAGATTCAAAATGGATTTTTTTTAAAATTCACCCATTACTTCCACTGTAGGCTGGCCTAGTTCCAATAAATATTTTGTTTTCTTATACCTTCAAAAAAATGTCTTTATCAAAGATACTACATTTGTCCTTTTTGAAAAAATCATAAAACCCTTGTTGCATAATTGGCTAAAACTAAGTAGATTATGTTTTTAAATTTTCTAATAACATAACATTGGAAATTAAGTGTTACCAAAAATGCTGATGTCCCCTTTTTCGATGACATATCCTTTAGAATTATGTTTGAAATTGATGGTCCTCCCTAAAAATATGCAATATTTGTAAACATATCTAAATCTCTCGTCATGTGTTTGGATCATCTGCTATCTAATATCCACTTTTCCTTCCTATGTATTTTGGGTACCTACATAAATTATTTTAATTTTTATTGATACTCATTTTCTACATTAGGGTCCATGGGTTAAGTTTTAGGTAATCATACCTATGTGGGTTTGGGACCTTTAAAAATGAAATTATTATTTTTATGAACTTCTACCATAAATTTTGCTATATACTTTTTCTTGATTAAAGTCTTATTTGTTTAGGAACCCATATTTTTATAGTCTTATTCTTATTTTGACTATCCTTTATAGGTTTCCTAAACTTAGTATATAAGGAGCTATAATTTTTAGGACTATTTTTGACAATTTTCTTTATAAAACCTAGTCTGTTCTTATTAAAGGCCGATTTGGAAATATTAATCAAATTTGTCAAACTTTCTTGGCTTTATTAAATTTAGAAATAATTTTAGATAGATTTTTAAATTTTATTTCCAACTCATGTTTCTCAATTTTAATAATTTCCAAAGACAATTTAAGTCACAAATTTCTTTACATATTATAACATTCTCATCTCGATATATTTTTATTTCATTATTTTGTCCTTGAGTTGAGTATTTAAATTATCATAAGCATTTTAGGATTTTTCTAATTCTTCTTCAAGAATTGTTTTCTCATCTTTTAACATATTTATTTCTACTAACCTATTATTTTTAGCCCCTAATTATTTTATTTAGTGTTTCTCACTTTTATATTTATTGGCTAAGGCATTTGCAATATTATATAATTCAAATTTGCTAAAATCATCACATACCTCATTACCAACAGACATAAAACGGAGATTTGCGAGTCCTGATTCACTGTCACTTTCAAATGATGAGGATTCTTAATCATCCCACGTGACTTGAAAAGTCTGCTTTTTCTTTGGTTTCTCCTCTGTATATTTTTGCTTCTTGTTAAGCTGTGGACAGTATTTCTTTAGGTGTCCATTCTCTCCTCATTCATATAATTTTTTGAAGAGAGCTTGCTAGCATTGCTATTTTTTATGACTAAAAAAATCTTTTGATCCCTTTAACCAAGCATGCGAAATCATCATCATTGACATCATCGTTCTCTTCGGCATGAAAAGCTATAGACTTTTTCTCTTATGTTTGTTCATTTTTAACTTGCAAATTATACTCATATGACATCAAATTTCCAACAAGCTCTGATACTAAGTGAAAGTTAAAGGTCTACGATACAATAGTCTTACTTATATATTGCAGAATAGGATTTCTAGTATGACTAATATAACTAACAGAAGAAATGAATAAATAAAATGCAGTAAATATAGTAATAGAGTGCACACAGATTTTATCCTGGTTCGGACAGCCCGTCCAATGTCCAAAACCATACTATCTTTTCGATTTTCACTATCAAACCCCCTCTTAACTTGGAGGAACGGGTTTTACAACTTCTACCTGATGAACTACACCAACAGGACATCAACATCGCTTGATGAACCACACCAAAAGGACTTCGTCTTTTTTAGAAAATGAACTTCAGCATGTATCTTTAAATACTGATATTGCCAATGATGCTTTACAAATCCTTATACCACTTTAAATGATCTATTGCGATGAAGTACATGGTCTAGGTATTGGATTTTAGCAAGTGATATGGATTTATATGATTACATATTAATTTCTAGGATTTGAAAGTAGGCACAGAGAATGATAATAGAGATTAGAGAATCGAGAGAGCAATTAGGTGATTTAGTGATGTCAAGGCCTTAGGTTTATATAACGATGAAGGAAAAATCATCTGGGGATGCTTCTGAGGGGTTAGGAAACATTAATAAAGGGTTTTGGATGCCATGAAGTGAAAAGTCACAACTGCGAAAACAAAAATGGAATAAAAAGGTTTTTTCCTTGGGTTTATATGCCTAAAATTATTTGCCGACCGGTGCACCAATGCCTAGGGACTGGTACATCGATTGGCCAATTTCAAGCACAATAAACCTAAAGCTTAAAGCATTTTCCTATCTTAGTGCAATATAATATTCTACGAAAATTTATGGTCCTTTATCGACATGTAATGGAAGTTGCGGTCAAGTTTCAGAGGATTTGGAGATCGTTTAAGTAGTTTAACAAATAATCTAAGTATATGACTCCAAAACTGACACATACCACACATTTGCATAGTTTTTGTCTCTTCATTTCATTTTTGAGTATAGCTTGTGGCCTTTTCTAATCTTTATTAACACCATCTTGATCTTGCATCATTTCCAAGTTCTAAAGTAGTATTAGCTTCATCTCTATATGTTATGTCACCTTTATTTTACTCTGTTTTGCTAAACTGTCTAAAATTATTCATATGAAACATCAGTAGCATTTGTTGTATAGTTGTGATCATCAAAACATATAATCATGGTTCTAACAGTATGCTACATTATAGGTTGTTTATTTATATTTATTTACATGAATTATTGTTGTATTGTTTATGAATTAATGAAGGACTGTTTTGTATAAAGATAAAGTTGTTTTATTTGTTCACTTATTGAGCGTAGTATGGTCTATTGGGATTTATACAATGTGAGACTTCTGTATATTTTTATTTTTATTCCGCTGTGAGGTTTCCCTTTTTATGTTCATAGTTTTAGACTTTTAAATTTTATATGCTCACGGTTCACTGTCTTTAATATCTGAATTTTGTTGTAAGTATATTCTGATGGCATTTATAATTGATTTTAGATGTTAAAAGTGATACGCTATCACAATTAGTGGATCAACTATAATATGCAAAGGTTACAGAGAGTACAATGTATTTTATGACATGCACTAGACCTGATATTGCCTATGTTGTTAGAAAAATGAGTAGATACACCAGTAACCCTAATCATATTCGTTGGATATTTTTACAAAGTATTTTAAATACTTAAAAGGAACCATAAACTATGATATTTTGTACACTGAGTATCCAAGTGTAATAGAAGGATACAAGGATGCAATTTGGAGCGCTAGAAGAGAGGATAATAATAAGTCAACTAGTGGAAGAATATCACTTTAGGTGGGGGAGCGATATCATGCCTCATAGAAACAAACATGTATTGTTGATTCTACCATGGCTGCTGAATTTATAGCATTGGAAGTGGAATGGTTGAGAAATCTACTATTAGAAATTTCTGTATGGCCAAAACCAATGCCTTCAGTATCTATGCATTATGATAGTCAAACAACACTATCGCGAGTATATAGCTAGACATATAATGGAAAATCTAAGCATATTTGCCTAAGGAACAATGCAGTAAGGAAAATGCTTACAATGGGGTAACTACTATGGATTTTGTAAGATCTAGCCAAAACTTGGCAGATCCATTTACAAAAGCACTTACAAGGGACTTGGTGTTTACAACATCAAGGAGAATGGTTTAAAGCCCATATAAAACAATTGCCTATGATGGAAACTCGACTAAACTAAATTTATTATCTTGAGTTCAATGAGCAAAAGTACATCGTACTTTATGGTTGGAAGCATTAAAATATTAGTCTGAAAAACTAAATATTATATTCATTCTAAGAAAAATGATTGGTACCTATAATGGTATAGCGAAGGTTATACTGCTTAGTACTTAATAGGTTCAAAACAGTAAAAAAAATTGAAGTGTAGAATTATATAACACTTCTGATAAACCTACATATATGAATACACGAAGGTAGTGCCACCTTCTAAAAAGCCATGGCTTAGTCTCTAAAGGAGTTTCATGAACTGTGATATAGACACATGGCATATCCATGTATCGGCTTCTAAACTATCTTAAGGAAAGAAAACGAGTGTGTAAAATACATCTGATATGCCATATAGGATTTATTGTTCAATGCTTAGTCAACCACTCCATTCGGATGAGCTTTGATTGGTTGATTCTGTGTATATTCAAGTCCACAAGATATCTATGATTATGCACAATATTTCCTATAACATGTGGCAAGATAAATTTTATTAAAATTTGGTGGAGGATTGTTAGGGAAGTTTTATGTAAATTCAAATGAATATTTTTATGTTTTGGAGAAGAAGTGAGACTGAGAAGAGGAAGAGTATGGGAATTGAATAGTCCAACATTATAGGACATCTTAAGCTATATTGCCTTAAATATAGGTTTCAAAAGAGAAATGATAAGCTCTTTATGCACCTGAATGTTTTCACTCGGGTTGAAGAGGGAGACCATGTATGTTAACACATACGTGCACGTGCCCCCATCGTCCATCCAACGTCTCAGGCTTGGTTGGTTTGTATTTGGTTTATTTTTTAGACAGTACTTCTATTTGAAACGGGCCAATTTAAGCCCGTTTACAAGCCCAGAATAATTTAAAAATTCAAATTACGAAACAGTAGAAAAGGGCGGGAAATAATAGTCGAAAATCTAATTGTTTCACCAATGGGAAGTTATCCTGGTGAACAGAAGTTTCTTTTTGTAAATAGATGCATCTTTTGGCGAATGGACATCTCTTGTTCCCTATATAAAGAAAAGCCTTCTTCTAGAAATTCACTTAGAAAAAAAATCCAAACTCTCTATCTCTTCCACACTGCTCTGTTTTTCATTTTCTAAAAATAATATATCGGGATTGTGATACTATAGATCACAAACTCAAAACGCTTATCATTATTGTCATCTATACGATAGTTTGGATCGATTTAGTAGTACAACCGCAATCAATCATAAAGAATCAATTCTTGACTCCATTGTATCTTGAAAGACGATTTGCTGCAATTATGAGCACTCATTCATTTATTTAAATGAGTGGAAAGGACAAATAACGGCTTAAGGAAAGCGGCATCGACGTGCATTGGAGTGACCTCACACATTTTATTATATTGTTGTCATGCCATTTCATCATAATCAAAATTTTCCTCCAACGATTGTAACATAGATATTTCTTATACTATGAGATAGACCTAGATAACTATAACATCCTGTATCTAGAAGCCAAAAGCTAAGCGCTACAGATGCTGTAGGAATCTATAGTATTAAATTCTGGAGCCAAAATACGGTAATGCTAATGGTATCTATAATATCAGAAGCACTTGAATATGAACAAAATCACAGATTTCAAAAAAAACAACATTTTACTAATTACATTTCAAAACAACAACTCATATCCAAGTTACATAATCCCTTAACGTTTCCTAAGCAATGATCGATTATAATTATACAATTATACGCCAAGAGCAACATATGACGATGTCCCCTTGGTTGATCAGAGAAATATAGTCATATCTGACTTAACATACACAGCGGAATCTAAACAAAATGAAACTCCTAAATAGCTATCCGTCAGCCACCTGCTCTTATTCGGAAGCTTTATTCGCCAAAATACTAAAACCTAGTGTGAATAATACTGTTCATCTCTGTTATTTTATGTTAAGACCACGCCGCTTTGCGGAATAGGTTTACCCTCACTAACATCCTTTTAAAATATATCTTTCGCAAATCTTTTCCTGCAACCAAAACTGGTTAAAATCTATAAAGCATCATTATGTAAACATACATATTAGGTAATAAATGAACTATCTATTCAGACACTTTAGTTTTATTTGGCTAACTATTAACCTTTGGCTGACTCGGGCCTACCAGACAATATATCAAAATTTTATCTAGCATATGTTAGCCACTTCTTCTTTTGGACGGTATGTCCATAACTATCTATTAAATACTTCTCTTCTAGGCGTTCTATCCTTAACTTATCATCTCCCAGGGTCGCTTGATTCTAATGGTTTTGCAGGCTCACCAATAACCTATCTGTATACAAACATATATTCCTTTCTGTGTGTATTCATAATTTTAGTTTTACCTATGATAAAGCCCTACACACTAAAATTTTGGACAAAATTAGATGGGGCTAATAGCTAATGTATAGGGCGTGACCCTATACCAGTCCCATTTGGTATTCTGATATCTGAGTCATTTTACTTAGGGATCCCTTCCTATAATTTTCCTTGAAAACCTTTTCAAAATGATTTAAAACCTTTAAATCAAACTCAAATAAGGAAAATATGTAATCTCTATGCTTTACTCAAAATCACCTTGCCATGTTATATATACTTTACCCAAATCTTAGTTGAAGAAAACATTTAAATCTTTGAAAGTCCCCCTTTCGAATCTATTGAAAGTACCCCTTTAGAAACAATTGAAAGTATCCCTTTCTAAACCAAGTAAAACCCTTCCTTTTATCTAGGCCGAAAGGTCAAAACCTTCCTTTTGAAACCATTCTCAAAACCCTTTCAAAATCATTGAAAAGCCTTCCTTTCGA
Organism: Allium fistulosum; assembly: GCA_030737815.1. Taxonomy (NCBI): domain Eukaryota; kingdom Viridiplantae; phylum Streptophyta; class Magnoliopsida; order Asparagales; family Amaryllidaceae; genus Allium; species Allium fistulosum. The sequence continues at coordinate 1,185,106,207 of CM060903.1, forward strand.
AAGCCTTAAAAGCCTTAGACTTCTTTCTTTTAAAACCTTTAAATATTGCCTTTCGAAACCTTTGGAAAAACCTTTCCTTTCAAACCTTTCGAAACAACCAGAAAAACCTTTCCTTTCGACTCCTTCGAAACCATTGGGGAACCACCCCATCAAAACCATCCTTTAAAACCTTTCGAAAGCATCAAACCTTGATAAACATAAACCTTTCGAAAGCACTTGGTTTCAATTTAAAACAAGTGTAAAAACACCTTTCGAAATCATTCGAAACTGACTCTCTCGTATCCTTTTGGGTTGTACTTCAATTGAGAAAAAGGGTCATTAAATCATTTAAGTCGAAAGCCTACATTTTGAAAGCATTCCTAAGTAAAGAAGTGCTGGTGTCGAAACCATCCCTTCGAAAGCATTAGAGAAGTGGCCAAATTTTAGAAAACAAAACAACCCCTTCGAAACCCTCTAGGTCAAAAGGTGAAAAGGCGGCAACAAAAAGGTTTCGATTTAGTCGAAAGCAATCATTTTAAAACAAAGGAACAATCCAATCGAAACCATTTCCTTTAAAACCATTTGACCTGGTCGAAAGCTAACCAAGTCAAAAGCTACTTAGTCGAAAGCAAGCAGACACATTTTCATTTAAAAACAAAGAAGCGCTTCGACTCCTTCAAAACCCCTGGTTTTGACCCTATACCTTTCGCCTACATCCAATTCACTACGTAACAGTTCCATGACACCATGTGCAATGGTTTCTACTGTGTCGAAAGCGAAGGTAAAGAGGCGAAACCTGGTGCCGAAAGTATCGAAACAGTGAAAAACATGTTTATTTGTCCTTTTAAACTATTTCTTTTGTACCTAACCTACCTTGTTTGTCTAAATCTGATTAGTTGCCATTTTACTTTTTCAAAAGTGCTGCCAATTTCTAGAAAAAACAAATTTGAATTATTTGCGAAGAGCCCCTTCTCCTTTTATTAATATATAAAACATTTAAGTCCCATACCTTAAATAATTTTATATATCCATTAAAATACTTAGGAAATTTCTACAAAAATTCTAGAAAATCTCTTTTAATATGTTTTCCAACATATAAAAATTTCAGACCCAAACCTTTTATTATTTAACCATAAATAATTTATAACCCAAATTAACATTTTCTTTACTAGAAAATTCATATAAAATCCACATAAATTCTGAAAATTGAAACCCATCTCTAAAATATTATTTCTCGTCTATATAAAAATTCGCAAGGCATTTAGATGTCATTTGATAGGGTTTTCACCTTAAAACATATCATAAATCAATATGAACATGCATAAATCATCAATAAGTATATATAATCATTCCATCAATCAAAAACATGGCAAATAATTGCAAAACATTTCAGATTTCTCCTTAAAACCGAAAACAAAATAAATATGAGATGTAAACTTTATTCACCTTAGCTTTAGAGATTAAAGATGTGAGATTTGAATGAATTTGATGTTGATTAAGATTTCCCTTTATCTTTCTTTCTCTTGCTCTTGTTAATGGTGGTCGGCCTTAGCTTTTAAAATTTTGAAAATGAAATGAACGTGTATTGAAATACATGGCCAAGTTTTGAGGATATAGGAATGGTCTCTTTCCTATTCTACCCCTCCTATATTTCATGTTACTCTTCTTTTAATTTTAAATGGCACAGCTACCCCTTAATTATAATTCAAATCTCAATCTCTTAATCAACACATTATTTTATTTTATTTAGCTAATTAAATATCCTAAATAATGTTACTAAAAATACGGGGTGTTACAAACTCCCCTCCTTAAAGAATTTTGTCCTCGAAATTACGATACGGTACACAACAAATCAATCAAAGAGGTAAAACATACCATCAAACAAGTCAGATAAGCATCTCTAATCCTGCTCTCAACCTCCCAAGTACAGTCCCTGTCATCATCACTCCACCGGACCTTAACAATTCTGATTGTCTTGGTTCTAAGCCTCTTCTCATCTCTTGCAACTATACCAACTGGCTTTCTTATTATGGTCAAGTCCGGTTCTACTACTAAGTCATCTAGCACAGTCAGTGCAATAGCAGTCTCCGGGTCTCTAACACACTTTCTAAGATGAGAAACATGAAAAACATTGTGGACTTCTGCCAAACTGCTCGGTAACTCAACCTTGTATGCGAGTTTCCCGATCCTCTCAACAATAAGAAAAAGTCCAACGAATCTCGGTGCCAACTTCCCTAATCTTTCAAATCTGATCACACCTTTCATCGGTGACACCTTAATAAATTACTGATCTCCAATTGAGAACCTAAGTCTTTCCTTTTTCTATCTACATAACTCTTCTACCTAGACTGAGCCTCCTTCATTCTAGCCTAAATGACCTCAATCTTTTCTGCAACTTCTCTAACTATATCTGGACCCAGAACCAACCTATCCCCGATCTCCAACCAACAAATGGGAGATTTGCATGGCCTTCCATACAAAGCTGCAAACGGAGCCATCCCAATACTAGTCTGATTACTATTATTATACGAAAACTGGACTAAACGTAGATGGTCTTCCCATGATCCCTCGAAATCTAGCACACAAGCTCGTAACAAATCCTCCAAGACTTTGTTAACCCTTTCTGTTTTCCCATCTGTCTACGGATGGTAAGCGGTACTCATCATGAGCTTGGTTCCCAAAACTTCCTGTAGACTCTTCCAGAACTCGCTAGTGAATAAGGAATCTCTATCACTAATTATGCTACTAGGAATTCCATGTAGTCTAACCACATTCTTCATAAACAAATTCGCCAAAACAGGTGCCGTCATAGTTGACTTAACTGGAATGAAATGGGCACTCTTGGTCAATCTGTCCACTATGACCCATATACTTTCATTTCCTCTGTTCCACCTTGGCAACCCATCAACAAAATCCATAGAAATAGAATCCCACTTCCATACTAGAATATCTAATGGCTGAAGCAACCCACTTGGCTTTTGGTGTTCTGATTTTACCTATTGGCAGTTCAAACACTACTTCACCCATAAGCCCACATCTCGCTTCATACCTTCCCAGAAGAAACTTCTCTTCATATCCTGATACATCTTAGTTCCTCCTGGATGAATAGTGAACTTCGAACGATGGCATTCCTCCAAAACTTCTTTCCTTATGTTCCTTACACTCAGAACACATAATCTCCCTTTCTTTCTCAACCACCCATTTTGGTCTAGACTGAAATCCTTTAAGTCATCACTCTCGATTCCATCTCTTAACTTCCTGATTTGTTTGCTAATACCATATCTTCCTTCTGTTTAGAAGCAATCCTTTTGATCATCACTAGTCGAATTTCCAAACAAGATAACAGTACGGTTCCTCCGCTAGACCCAGCCTCGGATCTCCACTGCACTCTGCAATATGCCAATGCTTCCAAATCTTTCCACTCGGTAATCATCGCCAAAACTGCATTCTGATGCTTCCTGCACAGTGCATCTACAACCTTGTTGCCTTTCCTCGGTGTATACTCAATCCCAAAATCATAAGCAACAATAAACTCTAGCCATCACTGCTATCTCATGTTCAGCTCCTTTCGAGAGAACAAATAATTCAGCGACTTATAATCTGTATATAACTCAAACCTCTCTCCCAAAAGGTAATGTCTCCACACCTTCAAAGCAAAAATCACTGCAGCCAATTCCAAATCATGCGTCAGATACCTGACTTCATGCGATCTAAGCTGTCAAGAAGCATAGGCAATCAATTTACCACTTTGCATCAGCACAGCTCCTAATCATGTTCCACACGCATTGGTATAAACCACCAAATCCCGATTCCCTTCTAGAACAACAAACACAGGTGCATGGGTCAACAAGTGTTTCAAACTCTGAAATGCTTCCTCACACTTATCGGTCCTCACAAACTTCCCAACCTTTCTCGTTAGCTTGGTCATCGGTGCTGCTATTTGCGAAAAATCCTTTATAAACCTCCGATAATAACCAGCTAATCCAAGGAAACTCTTTATCTTAGTCACTGTCTCGGGTCTCTTAAAACTATTAACTGCTTCAATCTTAGTCAGATCCACTGACAACCCTTTCTCTGAGACTACATGGCCATGAAACTTCACTTCCTTCTTCCAGAAATGACACTTCGAAAACTTCGCCTTCAGCTGATGTCGCCTTAGCGTTCCAAGCACCACTCTAAGATGAACTTCATGCTCTTTTTCATCCTTAGTGTATATCAAGATATCATCTATGAAAACCAATATGAACCTATCCAAGTGCTCTCAGAAAACTCGATTCATCAAATCCACAAAGAATGTCGGCGCATTAGTTAAACCGAACGGCATAACTAACCATTCGTACGATCCATATCTAGTCCTAAACGCCGTCAAAGGTATACTATCCTTTGCTACTCTTAGCTGATGGAAACCTATCGCCAAATCTAACTGAGAAAATACCTTGGCTCCACTCAACTGGTCAAAAAAATCGTCATTTCTGGGCAATGGATATCGATTCTTTATCGTCCTCTCATTCAACTTACGATAATCGATACATAGCCTCAATGATCCGTCCGACTTCTTAGCAAATACTACAGCTGCTTGCCAAGGCGAACTACTCACGGGTTCTGCTCCCGGAACCAAATCTATCTGAAACTCAATGACTCGTTTCGATTGCAATCCTACTACAGGCTCAAAAACATCCGCGAATTCTCTAATTACGAAAACTCGATTCGGCTCATCATCCAATTCTATAACACCCAGAAAAGCATTCATCTTACCGCAAGAACCTTCGACGGTATAAACAATCTAATCACTACAATCAGGGTGTCTAAGAGATATTTTCTTATCCTGGCAAAATATCCTAGCATCATTCTTACTTAACCAATCTATACCAAGAATAATTCTGAACCCCACAAAATCGAACACATGCAAACTGCAAGCAATAATATGACCTAACAAGTCAAACTCTAACTGGTCACATCTCAACCCTAGAGTTGCATATCCTCCTATTGGATTTGCAACCCATAAGGAAGTAACTAAATATGTGGGTTCTAGGTTAAGCTTATCTATCAAACATCTAAATATAAAAGAATGTGATGCACCGGTATCAAATAGAACGCTAACAGACATACATGAACCTAAAGTATACCTCCCAAAACTGCCTTTCCCTTCTCCTGAGCTGTCGGCGTCGAAGTAGCAGGCTCCAAAGCATATAAGTTGCCATTTCCATCCTTAGCGGGCTCCTTGCATTGATTCTTGTAATGGCCAATCTGATCGCAGTTGAAGCACCTAATCTTATTCTTCCCGGTCACTTCTTTAGCCTTCCTAGTACGACACTCATTAGAAAAATGACCCTTCTTGTCGCACTTAAAACAAACTACCTCAGATTTCCTCTTCTGACCTTGCCCAACCTGGACCTTTTCACCTTATTCTTCTCCTGACAAATGAGCATATCCTCGTGTCTCCAAGCCTTCTCCACAACCACATCACAGGGATCTCTAATGTGCGGTAAAGTAGCCCTGGCCAACTCAGGCTTCAATCCCCTGATAAACTTCTCATTCCTCTTCATCACTGTGTCAACAACATCATAACCATATCAGGCTAGCTCTTCAAACCTAGTAGCGTACTCTAGAACAGTCATCCTCCCTATTCTAGCTCAGCAAACTTCCGGATCAAAACAGGCTGTACCATCACCGACATGAACCTCTCCTGGAACCTCTTTTTGAACTCTGCCCATGTCATAGTCTCCCCATGCACTGCCACAGTCACACTATTCCACCAAAACAGACCAACTCCCTGAAGCTGTCTTGAAGTAAGCCTCCTCTTCTGCTCATCATTGAGCCCCAAGTCTGCAAAGATTCTCTCACAGTGCAGCAACCAATTCTCCGCCTCAATGGCATCTTCCGTTCTAATAAATGGCTTTCCTCCAAGCCTAACATAAACTCTACTCAAAACAGCATAATTGTTGACTACCGGAGCATCCTGAACTCCTCCTCCCACTACTCCAGCAGCAACACCCACTAGCATCATATTCACGAAAAACTGATACATAACTTCCATTCCAACTTGCGGGACTCCAGCACCTACATTTTATGTTCGTGCCTGATCTTGGGTTCTCCTCGCATTAGGCCTGGCATTCCCATTGGTACCTTCCCCTCCTGGGTTAACTCTTCATCATCTACCATCCATTTTTGTATTCAAATCTCATGAGATACAGAAAAATAACCTAACAAAGATAGGAGACTAGAGATAAAGCGTATACTTATATATAGCAAATAAAAGTACATTACTATAGTGTTATCCCATACACCAATCTTACTCTAATTCCTTAGGATTATGTTTTCAAACCATTTTTAGTTAAAGTTTTTCATAAACCTTTGCTCCGATACCAAGTTGTAACATCCCGTATCTAGAGGCCAAAAGCTAAGCGCTACTGATGGTGCAGGCATCTATAGTATTAACTTCCGATTCCAAAATACGGTAATGCTAATGGTATCTATAATATCAGAAGCACTTGAATATGAACAAAATCACAGATTAAAAAAAACAACATTTTACTAATTACATTTCAAAACAATAATTCATATCCAAGCTACAAATCCGTTAATGTTTCCTAGGCAATGATCAATTATAATTATATAATAATATGCCAAGAGCGACATATGACGATGTCCTCTTGGTTGATCAGAGAAATATAGTCATATCTGACTTAATATACATAGCAGAATCAAAACAAAATGAAACTCCTAAATAGCTATCCGTCAGCCACCTGCTCGTCTTCAGAAGCTTTATTCGCCAAAATACTAAAACCTGAAAACCTCAACCCTCATCCTACGCAAATCAATTTTGAGCACCCGAGAGTTTAAGGGAAAACAAAAAACTTCGTGTCAGACATAAAGCCTGGTGTGAATAATAATGTTCATCTCTGTTATTTTATGTTAAGTGAGACAACACCGCTTTGTGGAACGGGTTTACCCTCACTAACATCCTTTTAAAACATATCTTTTGCAAATCTTTTCCTGCAACCAAAACTGGTTAAAATATGTAAAGCATCATTATGTAAACATACATATCAGGTAATAAATGAACTATTTGTTTAGACACTTTAGTTTTATTTGGCTAACTATTAACGTTTAGCTAACTCAGGCCTACCAGACAATATATCAAACTTTTATCTAACACCTGTTGAACACTTCTGTTAGTTCCAAAGATGATGGTTTTGATGACAAAAACCTTAGGACTTGTTATAAAATATAAATACTAATATTCTTGTCTAGATATATATGTATATGCAGGATATATATATATATGCAGGTACTGAGAATAAAGACCGTACAGTATGAAGACTCAAGACTGAGTATAAAGATTCAAGACTGAGTATAGAGATTCAAGACTGACGAATTCAAGATTGAAGAAATCAAGACTGGAAACTCATGAGTATCAAGAGTTCAAGATATCACGATAAGTAATAAAGTCTACATTTATGTTAAAACTTCATAATAGCACTAAAATCTTTATTCGGATTTTAATTATGGAATGGAATCCACCTTCTCCATTTAATAGTGGGATGGAACCCACGACCTCTTTAGTGGGATGAAACCCACGACCTTCTCTTGTGGAATGGAATCCAAGAAACTTTCAAAATGATTTATTTTTAAGATTTTTTTTCAAAACTATCTTTTTAAAAGTTATCTCTCTAGGTTTAAATATTTTAGCCTTAACTATTTTTTAATTTCAAAATCATTTCTTGTTTTTAAACTATCTCCTGGTTTTAATGGTTTTATCTTTAATCTCAAATTTTTTATATTGAGCTTTTATTACTTTTATATTATAGATTATATATTTTTAAGATTACTTTTTTAAATCTCTTTTATAAGTTTAAACTATATTCAAAATGGTTTACAAAGATTAGAAATTGTTTTGACAAGTTTTAGAATAGAAATCATTTTAAAGCAAAATTAATTTTCAAAATTCACATAGGCATGTCGACATCCCTCATCCCCCCATGTCGACATGGTAGCCATAGAATTCAAATTTCAAATTTTCAAAAGAAGTGTCTATTCGTCATAACCTTTCGCGAATGGACATGACTGTTGTTCTCATATATATACTAGTTGTTTTCTACGAATTTTAAGTTAGTTTTCTTCATTTCTTCACTCCTTCTTCTCCACTCAAATATTCTCTTATATTTTAACAAAACTATGCCGAAATTCTAAGTGAATCAAACTCGATTGTCTCTAGTTTTATTTTCCGTAACGACCCAAAATTTTTGTGATCTTTTATTTATTTAATTAATTGAAATTTTGTGATATTTTAAACAATAAAATTTGAAAATAAAAATTTATTATTTGGAATACATCTATTTAAACATAGCAACTGGTAAATTTTCATCTGATAATATTGAAGTTTAATTTATTGTGAAGTTTTATTTAAATTTAAATCAGTTAATAACAGTTGAATTTAAAAGTATTCCGAAACCTAAATAACATGAGAAAATTTATTTGGAACACTCTAAATAATACTGCGTAATTTATTTTGCAAATTTTGGACGTTTCTAGCTCCGTTTGGATTTTTCCGTACGGAATAGCAACGTATATCAGTGTCCATATCGACTTTTGATCAGATGATCCTGTCACTAATATCTGTATACCGTTGTGATCGTCTCGTCGTGCTGATCTCTATGGTATATTCATTTCTGTATTTTGAGGTCCGGTACGCGACGGAAACAATAAACCGTTCGTTGTAACGGTACTTTAAACTGTGACTTTAATTATTTCCTTTGGTTTCAAATTTTAAAACGTGCTGTCTAATCAAGCCATCAATTGCTTTAAAGTCTGAGCTAAATCAATGTTCAGTATTTATGGACTTGTCCCTTCGTTGTCTATTCCCATTCCATTGTTGCTTAAAAGGTGAGACAACTATTATTTCCAGTGCTACGTTTTTATTTTTCCGCAAACCTTTCTCCTTCCTATTTTAATATTTGCAATCTTATATTCCGTAAGTATTGCCTGAGAAATTTGCTTCAAATCCACCTGTTCATTTGCTTTGCCCTGCAAACTTTCTTTTGTCCCCATTTATTTCAAGTCCCATCTCTCTATTCTTCATCCTCTGTTCATTTCTTCTTGTTCATCTTCCTCTCCCCTCATTTTTATTTTCTCCGTTCCATGCAAAAAAAAATTTTATGCATTAGCTACCCAGACTAGGCCACCAAACCTCCGCAAGCCTCCACCCGCTCCTCCGAACTCCTCCCCTAGCCTCGGCCTTGAACCTGTCGGCCACCACTTCCTTTCCACCTTCAATCTATAGCCACGCTCGGCTTCTCCCACACCCGCATCACCACCTTTCCTTGACCATCTCAAATGGCACGTGCAGCCGTCCCTTGCATTGATCTGATCAGCCACCCAGCCCACTCCCTGCAGTTACAGGCTTCTGCTACCTAAATCCGTTTCCAAAGCTCTTGTGAGTAAGCTTTTTGTCATATTAGTTTGCACTTCAATTATATGACACTACAGACTTATTCATTTGTTTGTTTTTTTGGTGTATCTTTGTTACTGTTATTATTCAAGTGTCCAAGTTGTTGAAATTATAGTCTGCAGCTCCTCTTGTTTCTGTTGGTTGCTTATATGGGGTAGTTTTATAAAAGTTTATACATATATTCGTTGGTCTATCAAGAGTATCTTATACGCAAGTTTTCATATACTGTTATATATGTTGAGCCTATATTTTAATTATAAAAGCTTGGGTAATGTCAGTTTATATATGTTCGCTTAGATACAATCGGTGATGTAATTTTTGTAATGAATGTATGTATTTTATATGTTTATGATAGTTTCAATATATATTCTGGGCATTACAGAGTCGAAGTATAATATAGATTTTTAAGTTCAAAACTATTTATATATATATATATGCAGTAGTGTGTATATGTTTTGCTCTTAGACACGGTTACTGTTGCATGCAAGTATCATTCATATGTATAAATATTTGATTCTTTCTTTAAAACGTATAAAGATGTAAGTCATAAAGTTTATAAAGGTAAGTTTAAGAATAGAGTTATATATTATTTTATTTTGATTTGTTCTGTTAAAAAATATGAACATGTATACAACAGTTGTTGATATTTTAACTGTTCGTTATACATACATATATTTATAATAATAATAATCTATAGTTTTATTTATTCGAAGTATACGGTTATTAATATTTTGGTATATGTTAAATTGTTATATATATACCGTATACATATGTTGTTCTGTAAATGCGTAAATAATAAATTTGGTTTGGATGTGTATAGATAAATGGTGGTCTGCATCTTTAATCTTATTATTGATTTTATATATACTTTGATTTAGAACTCATGCGGCCTTAAAAGATAATATATTTTATTTTATAGTGTTTTAAATTTAAACATTGATTTGAAATTTTATATATTTGTCTTGATTCAAATGTTGATTTTATATAATAATGATAATAATAGTATATATATTTTTCCGTCTCTATCAAACCGATTGATTTTTCCCTTTTTCCTATATATATCAGCTCCATCCATCAAATTCGTATCAATCTTATCTTGCTTTGGAATTCGTGCTTGGATTCGTAGCTCATTTCTTTGTCTACCCTCTCTAGCCTCGAAAGGTGAGCAATCACTCACGATTAATGTTCTTATATTTATTAAATTCGATTTCAATTGAAACGACAATTGAGATATGCTGCTATAGTTATTTAAATTGTTATATATGCTATTATCTGTAACTGTTCACATGTGGGATATGACACCATATCCTGTTGTTTATATTATATTGTTATTGATGATATATGCATGTTGTTGTATTTTATATTATCTGTTATCACTCTACAAGTTCCCTGTTAGTATAGAATTCACTATGGGTTGAAATGATACATACCCGAACGGACTTTAGAATAGGATAAAATCGTTATGGGTTGAAATGATAAACCCAAGCGATTTTTATTTGAATTGAAATTGGGATTACGGGTTGAAATGATATCTACCCGTATATATTTAAACTACGGATTGAAATGATAAATATCTGTATCAATTAAACATATGATCGATATATATACAGACACCGTTGGTCCATATATATATATTTTGAAAATAAATTCTATGGATTTGGGAAGAAATATATGGTTTTTAATAAATGTTGATTCTTAAAATATTATATATAAATGGAAATGATATATATAGATTTAATAATAATATTAAATTTAGTTAAGATTGATTTAATACCTATAATATGGTTAAGTATTTAAAATTATATTTCAAAATAGATATTGGTAATAATTTGAATAAGTTAAGGTTGGGAAGATAATTTTATTTAATTAAACCGATTTGAAACTTATTGAAATTGAGATTTAAGATATGATTTATAACTTGGGTTTGATTTAAGAAATTTAATGAATATTTCTTGTTTAAATAAATTTAAGAAAATATTTAGTAAAAATGTAATTTAAGGCTAGTTAAATGATATTGAATTTATTAAGTGAATATTCCCTGATTAAATAATAATGAAGTTAAATCAAGAGCTATATGAAACTGTTAAATTTAACTTCGAAAATGTTGAATATTAAAGCTTTGAAATATATTGAAAATTTAAATGGTATATTTAGAACTGAATTGAATTGATGAATTGAGCTTTGAATAAATTTGAATTTAGAATTTGAGTTGATTTGAATCGATTTGTGAGACTTGAGGAAATTAAATACTTTACTTTATAAATTATTTAACCTATATATACTATTTTGGAAAATAGATATATTTGAAATGAAATGATATTTGGGTTTGAAGTATAAATTAAATTGAAATGACCACGGTGTTATAGTGTATATTTCTACATTGTAGATAGTTCCACGGATCCTTAGAGGATGGTTATCCCAAACATCCTTTAAGTTAATTGTATTTCAGTTGATATTTCACTTGAGTTGGATTTATTGATATAAGAATGTTAATCCTGACTCGAGTGTTTTGTGTTTTACTTTACGCTCGGGTCAGACCGAGTGATACAGCATTTGAGACTCACCTTTGCAGTTTGGAGCTTCATTTGGAGATCCAACTATCGATTCAACTTTCAGCTTTTCCAGTTGATTTGTTTAGAGAAGTCATCTATTCGTACTGAAGACTTCACTGTATTTGAGATATTCTGTTGTATTTTATTTTTAACTCTGATGTTTATATAGTAGCTTCATGAACTACTATTTTATCTATTCCACTGCGTATTATTGTATTACTCTGTGTCTGTGATTCTGTGATTGATTTATTTACTATATATTCTGAGTTTTGCCATATTTAAATTAACAATCTATTGTTTTGAATTATTCAAGTCCGACATGTGTGGATTTATTGTCGATTTGAATGGTCCAAAATAACGGGTCGTTACATTTTCTGCCACTGTCTCTCAAAGATCTCAATGCTATTTAGAGTTATAGGATCATTTGTAATCAAAGATCGAAAGATCGAAGCGTATCGAGTCTCTCTCTATCAAAGTGTGATTGGAAACGGTGTGATTATGGCTCGTAAATCAATTGGGTGCGATTGTAGCCTGTAAATCAATTAAGTGATCTTGTAGCCTAGTTAAATCAAGAGAGTTTGCCCTGGACTCGAAGACAGGAGGGTGTATCTCGTGGCCTTGAAATCGAGGTTGTAATATCGACATTATATTTGAAAAGAAATCTGCACAAGAAATTATGTGGGACTGGATGTAGGGTAGCTCCGAACTAGTATAAAATTCCGGTGTGTTCTTTCCTTTACTGCTTTTATTTACTATTTGCATCTATCTCTGATTTTGTGATTGTTTCAGTGTTTTTGAATTGCATCTGTTTGGATTTAATTTGAAAAGATTTCAAAACGATTCATAAAACTAATTAAACACTATTCACACCCCTCTAGTGTTAATTCTACCTTAAGGTCTATAATCTGCATTTCCAACATTTGGTATTAGAGCTAGGTTTTCGAAGTTATCATAATCTGAATTTTTAAAAAGTTTAAAATGGCAATTTTTGGAAATTTTGTTAACACTAGTTCAAAACTGTCCAAATCATCATTGTCTCATAAGTCTGCATATTGTTATTATAGAAAATCAAGTTATCTACCGAATTGATGTGTTGTGTAGGAACAGATGTGTTACATGGCTTTTGAAGAATCAACACCCAATGGACAAATGGTGCGAATCAAGAAAAACAAATGGATACTTGATAGTGGATGTTCAAGACACATGACTAGCAATCCGGAGATACTGAATGACATAATTTATGAAGATGGAGGACTGGTCAACTTTGGAGACAACTCAAAAGGATATGTGATTGGCATCGGTAATGTCGGTAACTCTAAAACTCCTACTATTTCTGATGTTTTTGTTAGTTAGGAATCTAAAACACAATTTACTTAGCATAAGTCAACTATGTGATAAGGGCTGCAAAATTAAATTTGAAAAGGATAAGTGTCACATCAAAGATAATAAATCAAATATTATCTTTGAAGGAATTAGGAAGAAAAATATTTATATTCTTAGTATGAAAATCTCAAATGATAACCTATGTCTTTTGGCTAATACAAGTGACCCTTGGATTTGGCATAAAAGATTTGGGCATTTGAATTTCAAACTCTTAACTAGACTTTCAAAACTTGATTTAGTAAGAGGTCTCCCTAAAATGGATTTTAAAGTAGATAGTATATGTGATGCTTGTCAATTAGGAAAACTTAGGAAGAGTTCATTCAAATTATAAGATATGATTTCAATTTCAAAACCCCTTGAGTTACTTTATTTAGATCTGTTTGGCCCATCTAAATTCAGTCAATAAATCATAGTAAATATGTTTTTGTAATTGTAGATGATTATTCTAGATTTACATGGACAATTTTTCTGAAACTTAAAGGTGATGCTTTTGATTTATTTAAAACTTTTGCAAAAAGAATTCAAAATCAACTTTCTTTAAAAATCAAAACTATTCGTAGTGATCGCGGTGGAGAATTTGAAAATGAAAATTTTGAGAATTTCTGTAATCCAAAAGGAATAACTCATAATTTTTCCTTTCCAAGAACTCCACAACAAAACAGAGTGGTAGAGCGTAAAAATAGGACGATTCAAGAGTGTGCAAGAACTATGCTTTCAAATAGTAAATTACCAAGAAATATTTGGGCTGAAGCAGTCGCTACAGCTTATTACATTTTGAATAGGATTTTAATTAGACCTTTAACCAATAAAACACCATATGAACTTCTTTTCAATAAGAAACCAAAGGTATGTTATTTTAAAGTTTTTGGAAGTAAATGCTTTATTTTAAATACAAAGGACAATTTGGATAAATTTGATCCTAAATCCGACAAAGGAATCTTTATCGGATATTCTAATAGAAGTAAAGCATACAGAGTTTTCAATTTAAAAACTAACACCATTGAAGAAACAATGCACGTATCTTTTGATGAAAGTTTCAAAGATTTTGTTCAAATAAATGATGAAGATGATTTTGTTACTCTAAATAATAAATCAAATGAAGCAAATTGTGAAACTATTCACCCTAATAAAAGGATCAGGCTTTTAAAAGATCACCCTGTAGAAAATATACTATGAAATATAGAATTTGTTGTTAGAACTAGAAATCAACTAAACAAGATGAGTAATGTAGCTTTTATATCAACTATTGAACCCAAAAATCCAAAGGAAGCATCATCTGATGATTCATGGATTCTTGCTATGTAAGAAGAACTGAAGCAATTCACCAGAAATGATGTATGGGAACTTGTTCCTAGACCCGAGGACAAAACTATAATAGGAACTAAATGGGTTTATAAAAATAAAATGAATGCATAAGGTGAGGTCGTTAGAAATAAAGCTCGGTTAGTTGTGCAAGGTTATTGTTAAGAAGAAGGAATAGACTATGATGAAACCTTTGCACCCGTAGCAAGATTAGAAGCCATTAGAATTCTACTTGCTTTGGCAAACCATAACAATTTCAAATTATTTCAAATGGATGTCAAAATTGCATTTTTAAATGGTTTTGTTAAAGAAGATGATTATGTTGAACAACCCCCACTTTTTGAAGATGAAAAGTTTCCAAATCATGTTTACAAATTAAAGAAAGCTTTATATGGTCTGAAACAAGCTCCTAGAGTCTGGTATGACAGACTAAGATCTTACCTATTACAATCAAAATTTGAAATTGGTAAAGTAGATAATACTCTTTTTATTAAAAGAAACAAAAATGAAATCCAATTAGTACAGATTTATGTAGATGATATAATTTTTGGATCAACAAACAATGAAATGAACAAAGATTTTTCTGAAATAATGACAAAAGAGTTTGAGATGAGTCATATGGGTGAAATTACTTTATTTTTAGGATTGCAAATAAAACAATTAGATAGTGGTATTTTCATTAGTCAAGAAAAGTATTCTAGGGATCTAATTAATAAGTTTGATATGACCACTGCGAGTGGAAAACACACTCCTATGGCAACCAATGAAGCCTTGAATAAAGAAGACATGTCAAAAGATGTTGATCAAAAACTATGCAGGCGAATGATTGGATCGCTACTCTATATAACTGGGAGTTGGCCAGATATCATGCATAGTGTCTGTCTCTGTGCAAGATACCAATCTCAACCCAAAGAAACCAATTTAAAAGCTGTTAAACGTATCCTAAAATATGTTAAACACACTATAGACTATGGCCTATTTTACCCTAAAAATGATTCATTTGATTTAATCTCATATTGTGATGCTAACTATGCTGGTTGTAAATCAGACCGAAAAAGTACAAGTGGAACTTGTCACTTTTTAGGACATTCTATGGTTTCCTGGTTTACTAAAAAGCAAAATACTATCTCACAATCAACAACTGAAGCAGAATATATCTTTGTTGCTTTGGCGTGTTCTCAAGTTATCTATATGCAACAGACCCTAAAGGATTTTGGACTAAATATTTCAAAATCACCAATTTATTGTGACAATACAAGTGCAATAAATTTATCCAAAAATCCTACTCATCATGCCAGAACCAAACATATTGACATCAGACATCATTTTCTAAGAGATAATATAAGTAAGGAGATTATTTCTCTTGAATTTATCAACACTGAGAATCAAATAGCTGATATTCTGACCAAACCCTTGAATCAATCAACCTTTACTAAATTAAGAAGAGAACTAGGTATTTGTTCTATAACTAAGATATAGAATATAGATATAGTAACATATATATTTAAATAAATATAGAAAAACAAAACTGTCAAAATTTTCATAAGGATGTCGACATAAAAAAATTATATTTATGTTTTCACTTATTATACTTCGTTATTAGCATTTAGTTCCATAGTATTAGTTTAAGGAGGAGTTATGTAGTTTAGGTTTAGTTTTTGATTGATGACAAAGGGGGATAACTATGAAATAGGTTAGATAGGCTTAGATTAAGGAGGAGTTAGTAGATTAAGGGGAGTTAGAATAAGTGGGAGTCGAAGTAGAATCAGAAGTTTGGTGGAGTAGATTTTATAAACAAAGGTTGTCATCATCAAAAGGGGGAGATTGTTAGTTCCTGAGATGATGGTTTTGATGACAAAAACCTTAGGACTTGTTATAAAATATAAATACTAATATTCTTGCCAAGATATATATGTATATGCAGGATATATATATATATATATATATATATATATATATATATATATCCTGCATATACATACATTCATCACTTTGATTCCTAAAGTCAAGAAACCAAAAAGAATAGAAGAATATAGACCTATTGCTTGCTGTAATGTTATCTACAAAATTCTTAGCAAGATTATTTGCATGAGACTCAACAAAGTTTTACCTCAACTTATATCGCAAAGTCAAAGTGCTTTTATCAAGGGTAGATTTATTTCTGAAAATTCACTAATGGCACATGAGCTAATAAGAGAGTTTAATAAGAAAGGGGCAGACAGAGTGTGTTTGAAAATTGATCTACACAAGGCATACGATAAAGTTAGCAGACAATTCATCCTTCACATGTTGCATGAAATGGGAGTTCCTGCCAAGCTACTAAAACTCATAACACATTGCATATGCACTCCTACTTTTTCAGTAATCATAAATGGGACTCCTAAAGGTTATATCAAAACTAATAGAGGAATCAGACAAGGAGACCCTTTATCCCCATATCTTTTTGCTATAGCTATGGAATGGTTTTCACTTCAAATGGAATTAGCCAGTTACCAATCTTTAATTAAACCCATATACAAGACAAACCCAGAAGTCAATCATCTCATTTATGTAGATGATCTATTGGTTGTTTTCAAATCAAATACCAAGGGAATCAACACAATAAAGGAAATTTTCAAGCAACTTGAATTTTTAGCAGGACTCAAAGTGAATGAATTTAAAACTAAATGTTATATGAACAAATATTGCAAGAATAAAACAGATATATTAGCACAACTTGGAGTAGGGGTGTTGATTCATGAGTTTTGATTCATGACACAAGCTTCAGAGATCATACGACGAGAATACTATATGAAAGCGACAAAAAGAGAATAAGTGCATACCGTGCACTACAAAGGAGATAATCTTACAATCCAGAGATTAGTATGGATATTTTATTTTATTTGAGTCTTAGAACAATGTTAAAATCATTCCTCAAATAGTCACACACGCACACAAAACATTTTATAGCAAAAACTATGTTCACTGTGCATATAACACCAGGTCGGCCGACCGACCAGGATCCTCGGTCGACCGACCCTGTATCATGTGCACAGTGACTTTCTGTTTTGTATACGTTTTAAACTCAGCTGACCGGCCAGGTTTTCCGGTCGACCGACCAGAGAAAAACGGCTAGTTTTCTGAAGAGACGCGATCATTTCATGAAGAGGAATGTCCTCTATTTCAAGAGGTATGGACACAACTGTTAACAAAAACTCTTCATAAAAGATTACAACTCTTCTACAACTATATAAACATATTCAATTCACTTCTACAATCACCGATTCTTGTTTATATTTCTGAAATCTAATCTCTATTCATTTCTGCAAATAAAAGCATTTATTCTTATTTAATATCACTAGAATCCTTGAATTTATTCATTTACTTCGATTCTACGTGATTATCTTCCTTCTAAATCTTCACACACATATATACTCTTGAGGATTTGATTATAGGAAAGTTGTACTATCAAAAGACAATCAGTGTTATTCAGAACACATTCATCAACAAACTATTTGTATTAAGTTGAAGTCCTCTTCGGCTGTTGAGGTGGAAAAATTCCTGTTCGGCTGCTCAGGTGTCGTATACCTATTCCTCCGGGTTAAGTGAGGGGTTTAGTTTAAATCCAGAGGGTATTCTGGGACTGGACGTAGAACGGGAAGTTCGAACCAGTATAAAAATTCCTGGTGTGCTTACTTTAATTTGTACTTTACTGTTATTACCAGTTTCCGCATTAACATATCATATTACACGATCCTTAGTACTACACGTGTACTTTCATTTGGTATCGGAGCAAGGTCATCCTATAACCATCACAAAGTTATTTGATATTTACTTTTAGTAATATGGCAACCACACAAATTAACGATGTTAACACTCACACTAATTCTAGTTTCACAGAAGGTCAATCGACTTCACGACCTCCACTTTTCAATGGTATAAATTACAATTATTGGTCAACTAGAATGAGAATCTATATGCAATCAAGTGGATTTGATATCTGGAATATTATACAAAGAGAGTATACAACTCCTACTGGAGAATACTCAACTTGGAGTAACACACAAAAACTAGATGCTACTTCAAATGCAAAAGCAATGAATATTTTATTTTGTGCATTAGATAGAAATGAATTCAATAGAGTTAGTATGTGCACTTCCGGTTATGAGATTTGGAGAACTCTTAAAGTTTCACATGAAGGAACGAACAAAGTTAAATTGAGCAAAATTTCTATGTTGAAACATCAATTTGAAAATTTTAAAATGAGGCCAAATGAATCTATAAATGACATGTACTCTAGATTTCAGGATATTTATCATGCTTTATTATCACTAGAACAAAAGTTTACTGATTTTGATGTTGTCACAAAAATCTTGAATTCTTTAACGGATGAATGGGAACGAAAAGTCCTAGCTATTGAAGAAGCAACTGATTTGTCAACATTAAAACCAGAAGAGTTGATAGGTAATTTAATGTCCTACGAAGTAAATTTGCAGGCAAAACGAAATGGAGCACAAGAAAAGAAAAATGTAGCATTCCAAGCAGAAAAAGATGATTCCGACTCAGATAATGAAGATATGGCCATGATCGCTAAAAATTTCCAAAAGTTTTTGAAATTCAACAGAAACAAATTCAAGGGAAACAAAAATAATTCCAACAACAATTCCAATAGCAGCAAACCATCATCTTCAACAATGGAATGTTACGAATGTCATAAGAAAGGACACATGAAGAAAGATTGTCCAGATCGTAAAAAGAATAATTTCAAGAAGGACAAAACCAAACGAAAAGCTTTTTCAGTCACTTGGGATGACACTGACTCATCATCCTCATCAGAGAGCGAAAGTGATAATGAACAAGCAAATGTATGCTTCATGGCTTCATCAGACGATGTAAGTGATTTTACTTTTGAAGATTTAATTGAAATAAATTCTGAATTAGTAAATTTAACAAAACAACTTAAAAAGAAAAATAAGGAGTTGCAAAGAAAGTTAGATAGAACAGCTTTAGAAGTAGACATGTTAAAAGATGAGAAGGTAATATTGGAAGAAGAACTTGAAATCTCTCAACAATCGAATTCTAACTTATCTTCTCAAATTACGTCAATATCTGAGGAACTAGAAATTCAGAAAAATAAAAATGATGTTTTACTTTTTGAAAATAATAGTTTAATATCTAAGATTAAGGATTTAGAGTTAGAAAAATCTAGTCTTAAAATAAAATTTGATGATATTTCTAAAAATGTTTCTAATTTCAATAAAGGAAGAGAAAATCTTTCTAGTATACTAGAAAACTCTCAAACTTCTAACAATAAATCTGGACTAGGATTTAAGAAACAAAATAATTTTGCTAAAAGTAAAATTAATAATAAAATTAAGAAAGATATTAAGAAAACAGTTTATTTAAATACTAAAACTATTAAGATATGGATTCCAAAAACAAATAATATATTAATAAGGAATAAACATATCAAAAGTTTTATGGAAACTGTTCATAATAACAAAAATTATGTCTATAAAGGGAATTCTGAACCCATATGGGTTTGGCTTCCTAAGATCTAACTCTTAGGACCCTAAAAAGATTGGGTACCAACTTTTTATAAATTTTTGCAGGTACCACATAAGAAGAGAGGAAAATGGATTTTAGATAGCGGTTGCTCAAAACACATGACTGGAAACAAAGAAATGTTATCAAACATTATATACTCAAATGGAGGAGCAGTCACCTTTGGAGATAACTCAAAAGGATATATCATCGGCAAAGGCAATGTTAATAGCAACGGTACATCTAATTTACCTCTCATTACTGATGTTTTATTAGTTAAAAATTTAAAACATAATTTATTAAGTATTAGTCAACTATGCGATAAAGGTTTTAATATAACTTTTTCAGAAAATAAATGTAACATCTTTGATAAAAATCACAACATCATTTTCGAAGGAAATAGAGATAAAAATATGTATATCCTAAATATGAATGTTAATAATGATTCAAATTTGTGTCTAGTAGCTAAAGAAAACGATTCTTGTCTTTGGCACAAAAGATTTTGTCACATAAATTTTAATACCATCAACAAACTTGCGAAAAATAAATTAGTTAAAGGATTACCCAATATAAAATTCGAAACTAACATATTTTGTGATGCATGTAAATTAGGAAAATTAACAAAATCTTCTTTTAAATCAAAGAAAGTAATATCTACAGAACAACCACTTGAACTTTTACACATGGATCTTTTTGGTCCAACTCAAGTACAATCTATTAACCATAATAGATATGTTTTTGTTATTGTAGATGATTTCTCTAGATATACTTGGATTTTCTTTTTGAAAAATAAAAGTGATACTTTTGATAATTTTAAAGTTTTTGTTAAAAGAATTCAAAATATTAAAACATTGAAAATTAAAAATATAAGAAGTGATCATGGAGGCGAATTTGAAAATGAAGTTTTTGAACAATTTTGTAACAAGAAAGGTATTAACCATAATTTCTCTTTTCCTAGAACACCACAACAAAATGGAGTTGTAGAAAGGAAAAATAGAACGTTACAAGAATGTGCAAGAACTTTACTAAATGGAACAACTTTATCGAAACATTTTTGGGCAGAAGCTGTAGCCACTGCTTGTTACGTACTAAATCGCGTTTCTATTCGTCCATTAACTAAAAATACACCATATGAACTTCTAAATGGAAGAAAACCAAATATTTCATATCTAAAAGTTTTTGGTTCGAAATGTTTTATTTTAAATACTAAAGATCAACTAGGAAAATTCGATCCAAAATCCGATGAAGGTATATTCGTTGGATATTCGGAACGAAGCAAGGCTTATCGAATTTATAATAAACGAACTCAAATTATTGAAGAAAGTTTACATGTTTCTTTCAACGAAAATTTTAAAAATATAAATCCAAATGTTACTATTGATTCTGATGATGAATCTACTCAGAATGAAAATAATAATGCAAATGAAAATTTTGATATTCATGAAACCAATACAAACGTGACGTCTAATATAATAAAATCTCCACCTAGAATTTTAAGAGATCATCCTATGCAAAATATAATTGGAGAAGTTAATACGAATGTTAAAACCAGACATCAATTAAATCAAGTTGGTCATGTAGCTTTTCTTTCTAACATAGAACCTAAGAATATAAAAGAAGCTTCAACTGATGACTACTGGATACTTGCCATGCAAGAAGAATTAAATCAATTCGAACGAAACGAAGTTTGGGAACTCGTTCCTAGACCCAGTGACCAATCAGTCATCGGTACTAAATGGGTTTTCAAAAATAAAGCAGATGAACTAGGAAATATAACAAGGAATAAAGCTAGATTAGTTGCACAAGGATATAATCAAGAAGAAGGTATTGATTACGAAGAGACGTTTGCTCCAGTCGCCCGACTTGAAGCAATACGAATATTATTAGCTTATGCGTGTTTTCATAATTTTAAACTATATCAAATGGATGTTAAAAGTGCATTTTTAAATGGATTCATAAAAGAAAATGTTTTTGTTGAACAACCACCTTTGTTCAATCATGAAAAATTTCCAGATCATGTATATAAACTTAAAAAGGCGTTATACGGTTTAAAACAAGCACCACGTGCTTGGTATGATCGTCTTAAAGGTTATTTATTAGAATCTGGTTTTGAAATCGGTAAAGTAGATCAAACACTTTTTATTAAGAAACCTAATAAAGATATTTTAATAATTCAAATATATGTTGACGATATTATTTTCGGCTCGACAAATGAAAAATTATGTCAAGAATTTTCAACTATAATGACAAATGAATTTGAAATGTCTCATATGGGAGAATTGTCATATTTTCTTGGATTACAAATTAAACAAATTGAAAATGGAATTTTTATTAATCAAGAAAAATATTGTTATAATTTAATCAAACGTTTTGGTCTTGAAAACACTGCTGCCAAACCAACTCCTATGAGTACAACGATTCATCTTGATAGAGATGAAGATGGCAAAAGTGTTGATCAAAAGTTATATCGTAGTATGATAGGTTCTTTACTTTATTTAACAGCGAGTCGCCCCGATATTATGATGAGTGTCGTTTGTGTGCTCGATTTCAAGCAAATCCCAAAGAATCACATATGAGAGCAGTTAAACGCATTATTCGCTATCTAAATAAAACCAAAGATTTCGGACTATTTTATCCGAAAGAATGTCCTTTCGAATTAGTTTCCTATAGTGATGCTGATTTTGGAGGAAGTCGGACGGATCGAAAAAGTACGAGCGGAACGTGTCACTTCATTGGACGTTCCTTAGTTTCTTGGTTTAGTAAGAAACAAAACTGTGTTTCTTTATCAACATGTGAAGCAGAATATATATCTGCTGCTTTGGCATGTGCACAAGTCGTATATATGCAACAGACATTACAAGATTTTAATTGTCATCTTGAAAAATCAATAATTTATTGTGATAATACCAGTGCAATAAATCTTTCTAAAAATCCGGTCAATCACTCACGAACAAAACACATTGATATTCGACATCATTTTCTTCGTGATTGTTTGGAAAAAGGATTAATAAATCTAGAATTTATCAACACTGAAAATCAAATAGCTGACATTTTTACTAAACCACTAAATGAGAATACTTTTATAAAACTAAGACGTGATTTAGGTATAATGTCGTTTAAAGACTTATGAATAAAAATATGCAAAAATATGGAAAAACAAAAATTATTTTATTTCTGACCAAAGCGGCACTCGAACTCATGACTTCTGACTTATATGTTAGATGTTGTAGTATAGCCACTTGAGCTATGGGTGTTTCTTGTTCCAGCTCTGTTTCTAATTTGTACCATTAAAACTTAATTTCAAAATATACTATTTTTGACTCTAAAGCATTGTATGTCATTCATTTACAAACAGTTTTTGTTTAAAAAGTTCTGTGATTAAAACTAAAATTTGATTTTAAACCACTATTTTTTTAGAAATAAATGGTTATATATACATACATATGTTTATTGAATAGAACATAAGATACAAAAAAAAAATCTACTTACAAAACAAAACTTGAAACAAAAATGTCTTCTAACAATGACGTCTACAATTCTGAAAATTCTCATCTTTCTTATACAT
Source organism: Allium fistulosum (assembly GCA_030737815.1). NCBI lineage: Eukaryota > Viridiplantae > Streptophyta > Magnoliopsida > Asparagales > Amaryllidaceae > Allium > Allium fistulosum. The sequence continues at coordinate 1,185,129,962 of CM060903.1, forward strand.
CCCCGGACGACGACTATTCTGATCGCATCACTGAAAATGGTCCCCAACCTACTTTTCCAATGCCTAATCGTGTTTTAGAATTCCCCTCTCCAGATAATGACCCCCGACACAGGTGGAGACCATGGGAAGACTCCCATACAGGTTATACACCTGATAAAAAGAAAGGGAAAAAGGAAATGGTAGTATCTCCATCAACCAAACAAAAGATTGATGAAATTCATCACTACCAACAACAACAGATGAATATGCAAAGGGAACTTTATTACGAACAGAAAGTCACGGCAAGACGTTTAAGATTCCTTGAAAAGATTGCCATGAAATTTTGTTCATCTAAGAAGGATGATGTTACTGAACCTTCTTACAGAACTCCATCTCCTTCTAACCATGTTCAATCTCCAATAGCTCCAATATGGTCACCGGTAGAAAACGTTCCATCTCCAAATTCATGGGAACGTCGATGCTGATGCACCATGGCTATAATTTACTATATATATGTTATTATTTTGAATAAGATGTATAGATATATATAATGTAATAATATAATTATACTTCTATAATTCTTGTTTGAAAGACAGCATAAACTAGTCTGTTCACATGCCTCGGTCGACCGAAAAATCTGAAATCGGTCAACCGAAGCTGTCCCGAGAGGTTTTTAAAAACAGATTTCTTACAAGTCGGTCGACCGAACAACCTGTCTCGGTCAGCCGAACTTGTTTCCAGAATGACATTAGAACATTCTTTAACTCGGTCAACCGAATACCCTGCACCAGTCGACCGAAGTTCTTCCCGAAAGTTTCAGCACTATTCTGAACCTCAACTCGGTCGACCGACCCAGGGATTTCAGCCGACCGAACGAACTTTTACTGCTGAAATTGCCTACATATTTTAATCCAACCATTCACCTTTTTATCTCACCTCTTCACTTTACACTTCCACAACAGATTTTAACCCTAGCCCCCATTACAACCTTCCTAAATTTCTTCAAATTCTTCAAAGGAAAAATGGCACCCAAGAAGAAATCTAAGACTACTGCTGGCCAATCTTCCTCAACTCCTGTAGACTCTCAGATTGCTTCTTGGCTAGTAAGTGAAAAATCTTTAGAAAGATGGATAAGGCTTCAAGATGCAAAAATCTTTGAGGAGTCTTTTGTAAGTTATCCTGATTTTACCGCCTACGGTGTTGAAAATGCCGCTCTTGAAAGTGGTCTTGATGCTTTTCTTGACCATAGGAAAAACAACTTAAAAATTAATCATATAATGGTAAAGTTATTCCTAACAAATCTCAACCTTGTAAATCCACCGAGAAACACTGAAAATTGTGTTTGGACATCGGTTTGTGGCACTTCGATTTTTCTCTCCATTGATCGAATGAATCATATTTTAAATGCTCGACCGGGTGGAATATCATTACATGATGTAGACTGTAATACATCAACTCGTGATCGCCTAAGTCATCTATTCTTTGAAGATGATGCTACCGATTTAAGGCAAACTTCATCTCTCCGACCTAAAGCACGACTCTTTCATCGATTCATGATGAAGTCTATTGTTCCAAGAGGAGGGTCATACCACTTAGTATATCCCGAAAACTTCAAGGCGTTATATGCTATGTGTGGAAATATTCGGGTAAATTGGACACAACTTCTCATGGATGAATTCCTTACGTTCAACCAAGGGAAAATGCTCCATATTTATTATGGAGAATACATAATGCGGTTGATTAATAACTTTGTCACCCATGCTCCGGAATCCGAAACATCCAAAGTTCGTACCTTTGACTCACGAACAATAAAATTAATGAAGTTACCCGATGCACCATCCCAAATCACCACCTTTCAGCAATGGCGTACCATTCCACGAGAACAACTACGTCGCAGCTATTCTACACCTCAACCATCCACTCATTCTACAGAACGTATAACTCGTCAGACCTCTATCCAAAGACCACCTCCCGGTACTAGCACAGCGGCTGCCATTGATATTTTGGCCCAAAATCAACTAGCTTTGGATTCTCGCCTTCGAAAAATTGATGGGCGTTTCAAGAAGATCAAAGGCTTCTTCGTAAATTTATGGGATGCCTTATCATGCTCTTCTGAAGCCGGTGCTTCATTTGTTGCTCCTGGAAAAAGACCAGCACCAAATTTCTCTTGGTCTACATCCGATAACACAAGTTCCAGCACATCGGCAACTCCCGCACCTACCACTCAAAGACGGGGTAAGGAACCGGCTTCTCTCGATGAAAATCTTCATCCAGAACAGTGGGATACCAACGATGATGAGGAGTAATTGTAGTATTTTTTTACTTTCAAGAATTTCTTGTACTTTATTTGTTTCTTAATTAATTGTTATGTTATGTTCTAAGAAAACATCTTTAAATTATTTCTAATTAAGCTCAAGAATGTACCATGTAAATTTAAATGTTTTGCATTACTTTAATCTGTTATAAGTATTCCTTTTTGTCGATGACAAAGGGGGAGAAATGTATGCAAACTAACAAATTTTTGCAGAAAAGTCGCCATATATTCAGGGGGAGAACTATAATATATATGTCAATATTACTTCGTCACATAAGTATTGTCATCAATCAAAAAGGGGGAGAATGTTGATTCATGAGTTTTGATTCATGACACAAGCTTCAGAGATCATACGACGAGAATACTATATGAAAGCGACAAAAAGAGAATAAGTGCATACCGTGCACTACAAAGGAGATAATCTTACAATCCAGAGATTAGTATGGATATTTTATTTTATTTGAGTCTTAGAACAATGTTAAAATCATTCCTCAAATAGTCACACATGCACACAAAACATTTTATAGCAAAAACTATGTTCACTGTGCATATAACACCAGGTCGGCCGACCGACCAGGATCCTCGGACGACCGACCCTGTATCATGTGCACAGTGACTTTCTGTTTTGTATACGTTTTAAACTCAGCTGACCGGCCAGGTTTTCCGGTCGACCGACCAGAGAAAAACGGCTAGTTTTCTGAAGAGACGCGATCATTTCATGAAGAGGAATGTCCTCTATTTCAAGAGGTATGGACACAACTGTTAACAAAAACTCTTCATAAAAGATTACAACTCTTCTACAACTATATAAACATATTCAATTCACTTCTACAATCACCGATTCTTGTTTATATTTCTGAAATATAATCTCTATTCATTTCTGCAAATAAAAGCATTTATTCTTATTTAATATCACTAGAATCCTTGAATTTATTCATTTACTTCGATTCTACGTGATTATCTTCCTTCTAAATCTTCACACACATATATACTCTTGAGGATTTGATTATAGGAAAGTTGTACTATCAAAAGACAATCAGTGTTATTCAGAACACATTCGTCAACAAACTATTTGTATTAAGTTGAAGTCCTCTTCGGCTGTTGAGGCGGAAAAATTCCTGTTCGGCTGCTCAGGTGTTGTATACCTATTCCTCCGGGTTAAGTGAGGGGTTTAGTTTAAATCCAGAGGGTATTCTAGGACTGGACGTAGAACGGGAAGTTCGAACCAGTATAAAAATTCCTGGTGTGCTTACTTTAATTTGTACTTTACTGTTATTACCAGTTTCCGCATTAACATATCATATTACACGATCCTTAGTACTACACGTGTACTTTCAAGGGGAAGGTATGCTGCCGGTTAAATATCTAGAAGTACTGTTATCGAATAATAAGGTGATTGATGCTGAATGTGGCAAGTTAATAGATGATATCAGAGATAAGTTACAAGGTTGGAGATCTAAATTACTGTCATTTGCAGGAAGAGTAGAATTAGTTCATACAGTTATCACTTCAAAGGTTAGATTTCGGTTGCAAACCTTCCAGATACCAGATTGTTCACTTGCTAAAATAAACTCTGTATGTGCAAATTTCATATGGAAAGGAGGCATTCATAAGGTGAGCTATAAAGAACTATGTAGACCAAAAAGTGAAGGGGGAGTTGGCCTTAAAAATCTCTTTGAGCTGAAAAAGATATATGGACTCAAACTAGCTTGGAAAATCCTAAACTTTGATAATCTCTAGGCTAAATGGATGAGGGCTAAGTACTTAAAAGATAATTTTTGGACCATAAGGGAAGATACCAATGCTTCAATCTTATGGAAGAATATTCTCAAACAAAGAGAGATTTTGAAAGAATCAGTAGAAAGACAAATAGCTAATGGTCAGGACACTGACTTATGGAAGGACCCCTGGATTAAGAACAGAAGCCTTATAGATAGAATGGGATGGGAAAGCTACTCAGCTAATAACAATCCGAAGATTCAAATTGCTAACATTATACATAACCAAAGATGGGCACCAGAAAGACAACTGATAACCAGAAGTTTGAAACAAGAAATAGAGGAACTCCCAATTTTCACAAATAGAGGAAAAGACCTTTGGGCTTGGAAAAATAATAGTAAAGGACAATTCAAAATGAAGGAAGTCTGGGAAGATAATAGACAACACTACGAAACTGTACATTGGCATAAAATAGTCTGGAGTAAGTCAAACTGTCCCAAAATGGCTCACACTACTTATAAGGCTATCAGAGGAAGGTTAAGCACTAAAGACAGGCTTAAAGGTTGGGGTATTATTGATGAAGACATTTGTAACCTGTGCAGAAAGGATAATGAATCACATCGACACCTATTCTTTGAATGCAAATACACCAAACGTGTCTGGGCTATTCAAAAACTTAAAAACTTGCAAATAGAAGCAGCTATGAGCTTAGAAGAGGAAATTAATTACCTGAGTGACAGGACAGATCTCTCGAACCTTATGAAGGAGGTCGTGAAAATTGCTTTGACGACAACTATCTGGCATATCTGGAGAGAACGGAACGTAAGGGCTTTTACCAGGGACAAAGAGAAGACTGAGTTAGAGATAGCCGGAAACATTGCAAGAGATGTACTGATAAATATAGGGAGAATCAGAAAACTCACCAACTTAGAGGCAAGAGAAAAACAGCTATTGGAGAACTGGAACTGGAAGGCTGCGATGCCAGAAAATCAAGCAAGCAACGTGGAGCCGCCATGATTTTGTAGTTGCTGAACCCTAAATCAATTTAGGAAATTTTTGTTCGAAGTTTACTTTATGTCGAAGTGTCGGACCAGTTGTCTGTGTTTTATTTCTATATAATCAGCTGTATATGCTTTGGGTCGCATAGCCCATTTTAAATCAATTAACCCATTTTCAAAATATATATATATATGCAGCTGAGAATGAAGACTGTACAGTATAAAGATTCAAGACTAAGTATAAAGAATCAAGACTGAGTAAAGAGATTCAAGACTGACGAATTCAAGATTGAAGAAATCAAGACTGAAGAATCATGAGTATCAAGAGTTCAAGAGTTCAAGATATCAAGATAAGTAATAGAGTCTAGATTTATGTTAAAACTTCATAATAGCACTAAAATCTTTATTTGGATTTTAATTGTGGAATGGAATCCACCTTCTCGCTTTAATAGTGGGATGGAACCCATGACCTCTTTAGTGGGATGGAACCCACGACCTTCTCTAGTGGAATGAAATCCACGAAATTTTCAAAATGATTTATTTTTAAGATTTTTTTCAAAACTATCTTTTTAAAAGTTATCTCTCTAGGTTTAAATATTTTAGCCTTAACTATTTTTTAATTTCAAAATCATTTCTTGTTTTTAAACTATCTCCTTGTTTTAGTGGTTTTAGCTTTAATCCCAAAATATTTATGTTGAGCTTTTATTACTGTTAAATTATAGATTATATATTTTTAAGATTACTTTTTAAATCTCTTTATAAGTTTAAACTATATTCAAAATTGTTTACAAAGATTAGAAATTGTTTTGACAAGTTTTAGAATAGAAATCATTTTAAAGCAAAATTAATTTTCAAAATTCACATAGGCATGTCGACATCCCTCATCACCCCATGTCGACATGGTAGCCGTAGAATTCAAATTTTCAAAAGAAGTGTCTATTCGTCATAACCTTTCGCGAATGGACATGACTGTTGTTCTCCTATATATACTAGTTGTTTTCAACGAATTTTAAGTTAGTTTTCTTCATTTCTTCACTCCTTCTTCTCCACTCAAATATTCTCTTATATTTTAACAAAACTTTGCCGAAATTCTAAGTGAATCAAACTCGATTGTCTCTAGTTTGATTCTCTGCCACTCTCTCTCAAAGATCTCAGTGCTACTCAGAGTTATATGATCATTTGTAATCAAATATCGAAAGATCGAAGTGTATCGAGTCTCTCTCTATCAAAGTGTGATTGAAACGGTGTGATTGTGGCCCGTAAATTAATAGGGTGTGATTGTAGCCCGTAAATCAATTAGGTGATCTTGTAGCCTGGTTAAATCAAGAGAGTTTGCCATGGACTCGAAGACAGGAGGGTGTATCTCGTGGCCTTGAAATCGAGGTTGTAATATCGACATTATATTTGAAAAAAATCTGCACAAGAAATTGTGTGAGACTAGATGTAGGCTAACTCCGAACCAGTATAAAATTCTGGTGTGTTCTTTCTTTTACTGCTTTTATTTACTATTTGCATATGTGTCTGATTCTGTGATTGTTTTTGTGTTTGTGAATTGCATCTGTTTGGATTTAATTTGAAAAGATTTCAAAAAGATTCAGAAAATTAATTAAACACTATTCACCCCCTCTCTAGTGTTAATTCTGCCTTAAGGTCCGTAATCCGCATTTCCAACAACTTCTTCTTTTGGATGGTATGTCCATAATTATCTGTTAAATACTTCTCTTCTAGACGGTCTGTCCTTAACTTATCATCTCCCAGGGTCACCTGATGCTAATGGTTTTGTGGGCTCACCAATAACCTATCTGTACACAAACATATATTCCTTTTTGTGTGTATTCATAATTTTAGTTTTACCTATGACAAAGCCCTACACACTGGAATTTTGGACAAAATTAGCTGGGGCTAATAACTAATGTTTAGGGCGCGACCCTATATTAGTCCCATCTAGTATTTTAATATCTGAGCGATTTTACTTAGGGAACCCTTCCCATAATTTTCCTTGAAAATCTTTTCAAAATGATTTAAAACCTTTAAATCAATCTCAAATAAGGAAAATATATAATCTCTATGCTTTACTCAAAATCACATTGCCATGTTATATATACTTTACCCAAGTCTTAGTTGAAGAAAACATTTAAATCTTTTAAAGTCCCCCTTTCGAAACCATTGAAAGTATCCTTTTCTAAACCAAGTAAAACTCTTCCTTTTATATAGGCCGAAAGGCCAAAACCTTCCTTTCAAAACCATTTTCAAAACCCTTTCGAAACCACTAAAAAACCTTCCTTTCGAAAGCCTTAAAAGTCTTAGACATCTTTCTTTTAAAACCTTTAAATATTGCCTTTCGAAACCTTTGGAAAAACCTTTCCTTTCAAACTTTTCGAAACAACCAGAATAACCTTTCCTTTCAACTCCATCGAAACCATTGGGGAACCACCCCATTGAAACCATCCTTTAAAACCTTTCGAAAGCATCAAACCTTGATAAACATAAACCTTTTGAAAGCACTTGGGTTCAATTTAAAACAAGTGGAAAAACACCTTTCGAAACCATTCAAAACTGACTCTTTTGAATCATTTTGGGTTATACTTTAATTGAGAAAAAGGGTCGTTAAATCATTTAAGTCAAAAGCCTACCTTTCGAAAGCATTCTTAAGTAAAGAACTGATGGTGTCGAAACTATCCGTTCGAAAGCATTGGAGAAGTGGCCAAATTTTAGAAAACAAAACAAGCCCTTTGAAACCCTCTGGGTCGAAAGGTAAAAAGGGGGTAGCAAAAAGGTTTTGACTTAGTCGAAAGCAATCATTTAAAAACAAATGCGCAACCCTATCGAAACCATTTCCTTTAAAACCATTTGACCTGGTCGAAAGCTAAGCAAGTCAAAAGCTACTTAGTCGAAAGCAAGCAGGCGCATTTTTATTTTAAAAAAAAAGCGCTTCAACTCCTTCGGAACCCTTAGTTTTGACCGTATACTTTTCGCCTACATCCAATTCACTACATACCAGTTCCGTGACACCATGTGCATTGGTTTTGACTGTGTCGAAAGCGAAGGTAAAGAGGCGAAACCTGGTGCCGAAAGCATCGAAACAGTGAAAAACATGTTTATTTGTCCTTTTAAACTATTTCTTTTGTACCTAATCTACCTTGTTTGTCTAAATCTGATTAGTTGCCATTTTACTTTTTCAAAAGTGCTGCCAATTTCCAGAAATAACAAATTTGAATTATTTGCAAAGAGCCCCTTCTCCTTTTATAAATATATAAAACATTTTAAGTCCTATACCTTAAATAATTTTATGTATCCATTAAAACACTTAGGAAAATTCTACAAAAATTCCAGAAAATCTCTTTTAATATGTTTTCCAACATATAAAAATTTCAGACCCAAACCTTTTATTATTTAACTGTAAATAATTTATAACCCAAATTAACATTTTCTTTACTAGAAAATTCATATAAAATCCACATAAATTCTGAAAATTCTGAAAATTGTAAACCTTCTCTAAAATATTATTTTTGATCAATATAAAAATTTGCAAGGCATTTAGATGTCATTTCATAGGGTTTTCACCTTAAAATATATCATAGAATCAATATGAACATGCATAAATCATCAACAAGTACATATAATCATTCCATCATTCAAAAACATGGCAAATAATTGCAAAACATTTCGGATTTCTCCTTAAAACCGAAAACAAAACAAATATGAGATGTATACATAATTCACCTTAGCTTTAGAGATTAAAGATGTGAGATTTGAATGAACTTGATGTTGATTAAGATTCCCTTTTTAACTTTCTTTCTCTTGCTCTTGTTAATTGTGGCCGACCTTAGCTTTTAAAATTTTGAAAATGAAATGAACGTGTATTGAAATACACGGCCAAGTTTTGAGGATATAGGAGTGGTCTCTTTCCTATTTTACGCCTCCTATATTTCATGTTACTCTTCTTTTAATTTTAAATGGCATTGCTACCCTTTAATTATAATTGAAATCTCAATCTCTTAATCAACACATTATTTTATTTTATTTAGCTAATTAAGTATGCTAAATAATGTTACTAAAAATATAGGGTGTTACAATAGCTTATAATGAAAATAAGCGTTTAGCTCGATGGAGTTGCATGGTTGAATTGCTGAACTTTTGGAGTTAATAGCAAAATTATATGGAATTTCTTTATGAATCGCACTTTTGTTCAGAATTGTAGCATAAAAAAATTTGTATCCCTCCTTATATTTTTATTTTCTAAAAAAAGTTAAATCCCCCTTCAACTTTTTAAATTATAATCGAATCTCTCATAGATAAAGTAGGTTTTTGATTTTTTGTTTATTTTCGAAACAACTCTCCGTTATCCATTCTTATAATATAGCATGACTATGCTATTAAATGAAATAATATATGATCGTAACTGATACAAATCAAATTTTCAAAGCAATTTATTATTATTATTTAAATGTGATGGTTTCGTTTTATATTGCACCAACTATAACTTGTGAATTTATTTATTTTTCCAAAGACATTTTGCATTATGTAATCAAAATAATATGTTAAATGAACATAAATGTTATGAATCACAATGTGTTTGTAATAATGTGTTTTTGTGTAATTTTAATATGGTTTTTACTGTATATTGCACTTTTCAACATCGCAATTTATTTGCCACTACTTCAGCTCATTGCATTATTATTTTTTGAACACAAGTTCACTACGTTATTATACTGCAAAATGCATAATGATTTTGAATTTGAATGATTTTAGTTACATAAACCATATTATATTTGTAAAAATGATATATTTCACAAGATTAAATGATATAAACATACTAGATGTTCAAATATTTATCAACTGCACAATTTTGTTTATTGCATTGCACCTTGGATTTTAAAATATGCAAACAACTTAAACCGTCGTTATTCCACTTAATTTAAATATCTTGAATTTGGATATACATTTTAGAATACTAATATTTTATTATAATGAATGTGTATACAACTTTATATTTGTGAATTTTGGAAGCTTAACTCATAATATAAAAAGTTACAGAAAGAGTTTGCCTATTTCAATAAATAATATGGATGTTTAACCAAAAAAATTAGGGCTCATTTTCTTCTTAGTTTGTGAGCTTCATTTCAACCTTAAAAGCAGCAGTTTAAATAACTCTTAGCTTTGATCTAAGGCTAAGTCAAAAGTCGTGTTATTTATTGTAACAACTTGCCATCTACAACATCCCAATCCACGTCTAAAAGTGGCACTGTCATCGCAAATGCCATTGACGGTGGAACATTTTGAATTTATATATATATATGTATGTATGTATGTATGTATGTATGTATGTGTGTGTGTGTATGTATGTATGTATATATAAAGAAGATCACATAGCTGTCTACAAAAATCTACACTTTTTGGAACTCGCAGCGGAAGAATAAATATTATGTTGAAAATATCACAATCCTAGAGAAAATAAACTAATTATCTTCAGTTACAAAATATCACCAAACGCTAAAAATAAATAAATGGTCTGAATATATAGGAAAATATCAAATAATAGTAGATATCAAATAGATAAATTCATACCTCTATCGAACAACTGCCTCTTTGAAATCACTACCAGTCTTCCCCATCTACCTATTAGATGAAACAAAAATAATAAAGGAATAGAGGTGGTCAGACATACGTATGGAGAGTGAAACGCATCATATAATTGTTTAATAAAAATAAGCTGGTAAAACAACGCTTATGTTCGAAAATCATACCTCAGCCTATTTTACCAGCACCAACAAGTCAACTTAACATGGTACAACACTATAGTGACATCATATACTAAGGTCTCACTAAAATATATCCCATATCTAATCATAATCATGCTATTGAGCCCAAAGTCTCAACTCGCATGGTGAACCCACTATGGCACGATTAGGCCCAAAGTCCTAGCTCATCGTCGTGTAAACGTATGCATATGGTTGAACCTAAAATCCCAACTTGTGACCCATAACAACTGCGACCACGATTGAGCCCAAAGTCCCAAATCGTCATCGCCTAAACATACACACACGATTGAGCCCAAATCCCATCCCATGTGTCGATATAACAAAAACACAATCGAGCCTAAAGTCCAACTCGCCACCACCTAAATGCCATAGATCCCACCTGGAACTCATTTCCCTTGAAAAGTATACTGCACCACCTGCCCTATTGGAATCATCATCACTAGAGATCATTAGTCACACCGAGAACTCATTTCCTTTGAAAGTGTTCCATAGTGTCCACACCATTGGAATCGCCATTGTTGGACTTCACTGGTCACACGGAGATTCGTTTTCTTTGAAAAGTGTACCGTAACGCCCACCATAATGGAAACGCCGTCGCTATATGTCACTGGTCACATCGAGAACTCATTTCCTTTGAAAAGTGTACCGTAATGCCTATTATATGCCACACTACTTAAATCTTCTAACATTACAAACAAAGTATAATGAATGTACCGAAATAAGGAAACTTTTAGAAGTATCTCAAAATACAGCATACTAAAATGTGCCTCGTCTCAACACGATCCCGAAAATGGGAATCGCGTGTGATATGAAGGTCATATGGGAGAGTTATGAGTATCTAAAAATAGAGAATTATTTAATGTATATATATATATATATATTTGTGTGTGTGTGTACATATATTATTTTATTAATTAGTTTCTATATGTGTGTTTTCTCTACAGCAAATACTTGAACCCAACATCGAGATCCAACTTCACCTTCTGACTTTCACCACCTTCGCCATGGGAATATCACCAAGATCTAACTTTAACGAAGGATTCCCCATGCCAGCCTGAGTCTAACAACATCGATCCCATGGTCTCCAACACCTTCGATCGAATTTACAACCACTACCATTCTTCACAAATTCTAGTACACTCTGGTCATCTACGACCGATCAGACCTTGTCGCAGCCATCTACTCGATCTCCTCGTCACGTCCCTAGTCCCCGATCGCCATATCGTCGCAGTTTCACCATTAGATCAAAGTAGACGGTTCGCGTTCGTCGAATTTTCGATGCGTTTTTTGATCAAATCGTACATCCAACCAACGAATGAACATCACCAGTGGATTCACATAATCGAGAACTATAATTTTGATATATAATATGTCCAATTTGAAATACTTTTGCATTTTTCACTTTGTAATTAGAGAGAGCTTAACTTTGACTAATAACAGTTAAAAATTTGTTTTTTAATCATCTAGCTATGACATGTTACATTCTAATCATGATTGAATACAATTTAATGTGATTACCATCAAGTTACATCATTAATAATTCGATTTAAGACCATAAGGGGTGAATTACGTCTTATGAATATATGCCTAAATAAGAAGAATCTCAATCACCAGTTAGTCGTGCATCCTCTCCAATCCAATGTGAACCCTCCTTCTTCTTCACTGTCTAGAAATTCATTACCTTCAAAACTCAAAGTTTCTCAATAGCTTTGATTTGTTTGCATAGCTCTCTCCGACCTGACCAGTTTCATATATTTAATTAATTAATTTGGATTTGATTTGGAGAATTTGTAATTGATTTAGGGATTAGGGTTTTATAGGTCGAGGCAAGATTTTTAGAGCAAAGGAAATAGAGTTAATTTTTTATTTATAGGCTGAAACAATAATATTTTGACTGAAATTCTATAATCAATATACGATGATACAAAACTATCTCTAAGTCTGCTTTACCCATTTTATCAAATTTGATAAACTATATATGTTTTCTAAGTGGAAACGGCTTCCCAAACGCAGTGGGATAGGTCATGATGCCTAATTCAATCTCCTACAAAAATTTACAATTTTTTCCTTTATATAAAATTACGATTTAACCCTTTTCATTTTCTAAAATTATGGAATGTTATATTTATTGTTAATTAGGCTCAGTATGCAGTGGGGTAAACTGGGCAATTTCAAAAAAATCCTACTATTAAAACTGCACAAGATTACTTCGTGTTATTATGAAAAATGTTTATATTATACATTGATCATATTAATCTACTTAGTGGATTTGTTTCGAAAATTTAAATAAATATTTTATCCGCATAATATTAATTTTAATTTTAATTTAATATTATCACGAGTATCAACATACTTAATGATATATAAAGGAATGCATATAATTATTGAGATTCTCTCTCTTCTCTCACACACACATACATACACACATATGTATATACATACATACACATATGTATATACATACATACATACATGTACATATAGATACACATACTTACTTACATAGACACAGACCACGTTTTTCCATGGGCTGGAAGAAGGAGACAAGAATACCAAGTTTTGTCATAAAATAGCTAACGGTCGCAACCGTAGTAATACTATAAACTCCTTACGCATTAATAATGTGGAAATCTTTGATAAAAAAGAGCTCAACAATGCATTCACTAAATACCATAAAGAAATCTATGGAACCAGTTGGGTCATAGAATTACAGCTGGATGGAATGATTTATATTCTGCTAATACCATGATTGCATTAGATGACTTGGATATCCCATTTACTAAAGAAGAGATCTATAAGGCTATTAATGATATGCCTAGTGATATGCCAAAACCAGATGGTTTCCCCATTTTATTTGACAAGAAATTATGGCATGTTGTAAACTACAATCTAATCAGAATGTTCAATCAGTTCTATGACAGTAATATACAATTAGGAAGATTTAACTTCACCAACGTAATCCTTCTTCATAAGAAAGTCGGTGCTATAGAACCCAAAAGTTTTAGGCTTATCTCACTAATAAATTGTTCAGTCAAAATTATTTCTAAGGTCTTAGTTAATGGGTTAAGTAATAAAATGAACAAATTAATCGACATAATGCAAACCGCTTTTATAAAGGGTAGGAACATTACTAACTGGGTCACTCTAGTCCAAGAATTTGTAAATTATCATTGTAAAAATAATATCACTTGTACCATGTTAAAACTAGACTTTGCTAAAGCTTTCGATTTTATTGATTGGGTATTTCTAAAACACCTTCTATTGGTAGGGCCTTTAGTGCTAAATGGGTTGCTTGGATTATGTATTTGTTAAGAATCAAGAATTCTAGTATTATGGTCAATGTTTTTTCAGGAAATAAAATTCAATCTAAACAGAGTTAATTGGGAAAGGTTTGCAAATCTAAAGAGGTTCGAATGTTAGGAATCATAAACTTACACAAGTTAATATCTCCTTCCTAAGTAAATGGCTCTGAAAATTCAATAATGATGATGAAAATCTTTTATGGAAATAAATTATTTCAAATCAACTTTATGATAGTACCTACAACTTGTACTGCATCTCTCCTGACTATAACAATATGTCTCACTTTTGGAAATCCATCTTAACAAAATTTAATATTTTTAAACTTGAGAACAATAATATAGTTCATTTAGATAAAAATATTTCATTTTGGCATGATAGCTGAATTTTCGCTATACTGCTTAAAGTTAAGTTTAAAGAACTATTTGATATTTGCAGTTTTAAAAATGCAATAATATCAAAGGTCTTCAGACCCCATATTGAATTTCCATGGAACTTCACATTTAATCATGTCCTTGAAGACACTACGTTAGCCCAATTTATCTCACTTTGTAAAATTACAATCTAAACAATGAGAGACATTAAAATTCGGTGTTAGGATAAAAGTGAAGACTACACCTCAAACTCGACGTACAAGTTTTTAAATTTCTCGTAGATTTTTCCAAACATGTTTAAAGCCATTTGGAAAGTTAATGCTCCCTTAAAGCAAAGTTACACACATGGTTAATCCTATATTAGAAATTAAATACAAGCGAATTTATTAAGAAACAGAATCTGCTCATAGATAAAAGTTATGCTTTTTTGCAGTTTAGAACTATAAAACATAACACACCTTTACTACAACCGTCTTAACCAGTTTAGTACTTATTAACTCTCTTAACATATTTGACTCAAACTTAACCAACACCGACCTCAACTATGAAATCTAGTGGAATAATCTCAGATTCTAATGGAGTAATAACTAAGAATTTTATATGGTTGAATCTTCACTATTATTTGTTAGTATATATAAGGTTTGAAAGGAACCAAAAAACATCTAATAATGTTAACACTCCTTCTAATAACATAATTTACGCAATTGTGAAGTTTACGTATAATTGGGTGGTTAATTCTAGCTATAAATTGGATAGTAGTGTTTGCTTCAAATATTTTCTTAAAAAACTAAAGAGTTGAATGGATCTTTTGAAAGTGAATATAGGCTTCAACTGGGGGTATCTAGTGGCTATAAATGACGATCCAGTTGAAACTTTTAACGCGGACAGCCCTTCGAACAGATTGCTACTGATAGATAACAACCTATTATATTTGGCATTATTGTTTTTCCTCGTTCCACACACACACACATGTACGTATGTATGTATACATATATCTGCTATGCTCATGTTAGTTTATTATGTTTAATTTGAAGTGGATATCGGCGATCAGAAAGCTCATATTGTATGCTCATGGATATTTAATTGCGGAGATAGGCTTTTTTCGTTGGTCTTCCCTTGATTACTGGACCTTTTGGCTACTACTCGGTTTAATTCTTTTCTTCGTAGCATGGTTATATATATATATATATATATATATCTGTGTGTATGTGTGTGATTGTCATCGTATTTTCTACCATTCACTATATGTTATACTATGCTTGTTTGGAGTGGGCGTAGCTGCTCGGTTAAAATCTTTTCTTTGTAGCATGGTTATACGTGTGTGTGTGTGTGTGTGTTTGGGGGGTGTGTATTTGTGTGTTTGTATAGGAGTGTCGTCGTATTTTCTATCATTCACGATATGTTATACTATGCTTGTTTGGAGTGGGTGTAGCTTCTTCTCTATCCTTTAGTCCTAGATTCGATTTTGCTGTTGTTCTAGAAAACTTCTCTAGGTCCAGTTTGGATTGGGGGGGTGGTTATTTCTATTTTGCATTGCATAGGGGGTTTTTCTACCTAAAGGCTTATTGACAACTCCTTTTTTGAGTATGGAATAAAATAACATGAGTGTTCTCCTCCTCATTAGAACCACTCATTTGCCTCAATGCACACACATTTGGTATTTAGTATGAACGCATATTATAAATACGTAGATAGATAGGTACTCATATATATATATATGTGTGTGTGTGTGTGTGTGTGTGTGTGTTGGTAGAATACTGGTACAACTATTTCAGACTTAAAATGTTATATTTAGTTTATTATTCAAATATTTTAAACATTTTTATTTGAAATTTAAATAAATAAAGATGTACATGCATATGCTTAAATCATTATACAAATACAATGAAACTTATTTTAAAATCTAAGTAATCTTAGATCATAAATAAATTAAGGAGCATTGATTTTAAAATTAAATATCTTAAGGTCCTAAAAGTAATGGAGCATTGCTTTTTTTCTCTTAAGTTTATTTTAAAATTTTAAACGTGGACAATAATTGCAACATGGTAAAATACACAAGCATTTTTTTATTAATCCATGCGGATATAGGTAAAAATTGTTTTTTTGGTGTTAGCAATTAACACCCAAAGTCTTTAAAAGTAAAATTCCCCACTTATTGTAAACGAGAAGCATTAGTTGAATTTAAGATCGTTACACACTTCAATTATACCCTCATTGGGAAATTTGGTCCAAATTGGTCCTTAATGAAGCAATGGTAAGAGATGAATGGAGCATCATTTCTTTGGTTGATTGATAAAGCGTAAACCGGAACGAAACCCAAACGTGAACCGCACGATCCACCTAACAATAGTTCATTTCAATATAGACAAGAATCCAATTTCAGTTCAGCTTCCGAAGGTGCAAAACGGCAATAACCGGCCCAGAAACTTCACGATCCATTTGGAGAAAACCTAGAAGCTCACCTACATCCAGAACCGACTCATACCAGAATGGGAATGCAATAGGAAAGTTATACGGGTTGGTCTTTTACATTTTTCTTTGGCCCATGCTCAAAATCCAACCCATAATACATTATCTCGACCCACAAATTACACACAGCAACCAGATGTCCACCTTCCAGTCCAAACTATTCCTATTGATACTCAATTGTCCACCAAGGCCCGTTTTGTTTTTAGACGCCCATCGTTACACCCCTGCTCATGTTTGCAAAATCTCGCGGTGTTTGAGTTCTTCTCGTTCAAAATTTATATATCTGAAACTAGACTCATTCACACGAATTTTGCAGTCGGTTGTATATGAATATACCAAGTGAAAGTTCGCTTAAGCCGAGTGATAGACCTAATTAGAGTCCGTCTCAAAGAGTCGCCTAAAAATGCCAAGATTGGATTATTTTAGGGTGGAATTTTGTATGCTATATTCTTCAAATATTAGTAAAGCACCCTGTGAAATTTCATGTGCTTTTGACAAGTGTTGTGGAAGAAAATACTTTTTTTGTTTTCAGTAACCCTTTTTTCTCTTAATTGATTGGAATATCTTAGGCCCACTTGAGTCCATCAAGGATCCGCCTATAAAATGAAGACGATCCCACCTTATTCTTGTAGGTATTTCATTCTCTCTTTCCCTTTTATTATCCCAAGAAGAAAATGGAATTCATTTTCTCCCTTCAAAATAATCAACATCCGCACTTGTTTCGAGCTGTTTCTTTACTACCAAATCATCCTCAAATGTCATCATTAGGCAGCCACGGCAATGTTTTATTAAATGAAATAAAAATTTGATCTAATCTAGCCATAGATTGAATGATAAGGCTACTAAATTGATCGCCACTATTAACACAAAGAGCGAACAACATGTTGATGAGTGATGTCTGGCTGTTGATGGTAGTGGCATGATTATTGTATATTACTCAAATAGTCAAATGACATAGATTAGTTTTAGACTCCGTTTGAAAGTTTATTTTCTATCGGTTTCGACTGGTTTTAGTCGGTTCTTTAATTTAGGTGTTACCATAACCCTTACTTGTAAGTTTTTCTCATACCGCTTGTTGTTGGTTATAAAACCGATGAAAACCAGTGCAGTGTAATTTTTATGGCAATTCTCAACCCATCAAACAGCTTGGTTTATATAGAGAAAAATCTGAGTAGAAAACGGAGCCGAGTCATGATAAAATACCGATCTGGATTTATTGGGTCTTATTACCAAGTCAAAGTCAGTTTAAAAATATACTGCCAAATATAAAGAGCTCTACATCACATTAGCCAAGACAAGCCAAGCACGATCCGGATCAGGTCGGGTTGAGTCGGTCGGTCGGTGTGCGTGTGTGATGGTCAGCATGGTCTTCCTCCTCAACACAACAGAAAACATTTGTAACGACCCAAAATTTCAGTCATTCGAAATTCGGATATTTAATTGATTTTAAATATTCACAAGTTAATTTTATAAGTTAAATAACTTATATTTTGAATATAGTGATTTAATTGGATAATTAAATCGTTAATTTAATAATTGAAATTGCAGAAATAATTTGATTTTTAATTTAATGTGAATGAAAATGATTTATAAAGTTGAATTAAATTCTATTTGAATTAGAACGATGTTAGTGAACTTTTGAAATCGAATTAAAAGTTAATTTATAGAAATTGAATATTTTAATATTTAATTAACGTATAAAAATAGTCATTTTTGAAACAGTCTCGGATTTCGACGAAACCAGTTTCATTAGATCTGTAATATTATATTATTATAGGATTTCAAATTTCGTGTCAATCAGATTTACAATTTAGTCGTGGCAAGCTAAAACGCGTAGAAATTTGTTTAAATAAATTTTAATTTAAATAAGTCGATTCAAAAACCTATCTTCCAAATACGATCGAATTGGCTTCCGATATATATTCCATTGCGTTCGGAATAGGGATAAAACAATATAAACGCCAGGCGGCACGCTTCGATTGGAGTTCGAAAATATTTCGGGTGAATAGTGTTTTGTAACCGTCTATATAAAGACGTTCATTCACCAAAACCCTAGCCAAAATTAGTTCAGCCGCCACTTATATTTCGAACAGCCATAGATTGTCGATCTTTTTCTTCAATTATCTCTCAATCCACAAATAATTAGCAAAAACCTCTAACTACAAAGACGTAGAGCACGTCGAGAACTTCCAATCCAACGGTGATGATCGAGTTTCGTGAAGAGGATGGGCGGCAAAACTCAGTTGAACGCCATGCGTTCATGCACGTTTTTCGAGGTCCACACGCGATCGAGTTCGACCGGATTCACGGAGTAGGGAGAATGGAGCACGAGCTTTCATTTGGTGGTGGTTGATCGAAGGCTAGGTGAACGATGGTGGAGTAAAAATTCGATGAAAAGGGGCGGCTAGGTGGGTTTCTCGCGTGAACGAAACGACGGGGGAAGAAGATGATAAGCATCGGCCGAGATCTGGTGTATTGAAATCAACGGCTGCGATTAAAGTAGGGTTTTAAAAATAAAAAGAAATTGTGAAATTAATTTATATATTAATTCATATAAACTGTAAAATGTCATAACTTCTTCATACGAGGTCATTTTTTATGAAACAAGTTGCGTTGTGTCCGAATTGACGAGCACTACATATTAGAGCTGGAATGGAGTTTATTGGAGCTAGTGAAAATTTTGGGTAAAATTAAACGTCTGTTTAATTTTATTCGGAATAAAACGCTGCAATGGCTATTGGAATCAAAGTGAGTACAACTCACTCTTTCTAACTCGCTTATATTTTTACACAAGTGAGAATAAATTCATTTTGTGCTGATTGATGATTGTTTGGATGATATATGATATATTGTATATATATTGATTGGTTTGGATGTATTCCTGCCTATTGGAGCAGATGAGACCATATACATTCCCGTGTATGAGCGGATGACCTTTTGTACGCACGTCTACCTCGAAGCGGACATTGTACATATTTTCTCATATGTATGTTTGTTGCAGGTGACAGGTTTGAGGGATCCAACTGGATTCCTCACCAGTGTTAATTTTATTTACAGATATTGATTTATATGATGTTATCATATGATATATGATGTTTTGGATGCGATGATTGATATAATTGATGCGATCGCCTTGTTTAGCATTTTTGCAGCATTGGGCCTTATTTTGGAGATTTAAAATATTTAAATTGATGATTTCAATTTAATAAGGATTTCAAAGTGATTTTGAAAATATATGATTTTTGATTTGTTAAAGAAATGAATTTATTTTAAATAAATAAAAGTTATAATTTTTATGTTATAAAAATTATGATTTTTATGAAATGGAATCAGAATGTGATTTTTGAAATATGAAGTTGATCATTTTGTAAATTAAGTTAAATTGAGATTTTTGATTTATTATAAACGGATTATATATATGATTTATAAAATTGAATTTTTATAAATCAAAATGATGGAATTACAAAGGAGTTTTATAAGTGTTAAAATGAAGTTATAAATGGATTTTATAAGTGAATAAGATTTATACATTTATGAAGTTATATAAAAGGAATGAATTTGTAATAAAGAGATTTATAAGTAATTTACTTATAATTGGATTTTGGCATATAAATGATATAAATGAGATTTGCTAATAAAGGAATTTTATAAATTGAAGTTTTTATAAAATAGAAATGTGAATTATAAACATTGTTTTATAAATGTGAAATAAACTTAATTTGATAAGTTAAATATGAAAGTTTAATTAAAGAAAATATATTCACGATTTTGGACAGTGGATAATCCTTTTAATTAAATGTGTAGAAATAATGAATTTGGTTAGAGAATTATATTCACGATTTTGGACAGTGAATAATCTTTTAAATTAAATAAATTTTTTGAAAAGTGATTTTTAATGGAGTTAAATGGTTTGAAGGTGTTTTAAAATGTGGTAAGTATCGAATACATAGATTTCAACATTCATTGTTGAAATAGACGTTTTCAAGAAGTAAGGGAAGCAGGGCCTATAACACTGTTGTTATAGTAAATGATTTTCGAAAGAGATGTTTTGTATAGTATACCTATCTAATTACCGAATCCCTATACTAATGATTTTGGGTTGTTGTAACGATGTTTTACGCAACATTCGTTTTGACCCAAATAAATAAATATGTTTAAGAGAATGTTTTCCTTAAAGAATAGAATATATACTTAATTTTGATTTAAGTATATGTAATAATTTTCTAAGTGTTGAAAAAAAAAGAATTGTGAATTCACTTATTTTTTAATAAGTATATGGAAATGTTTTCCAATATAGAATATTGAAATGGTTTTGGAATTATATCTTTTTAAAGATAATTTGAAGTGAATATTTTGAAAGTGATTTAATTAATAAAAGATTAATTAAAAGGGCCTAGTGTTACCTGGCACCTGGGCACGGCTACAAGATGATAGTTGCAGATGTGATAGTTGGCACCATATAAGATTCTAACGAAGGAAAGGCTGGAGGTGAAAAGGGTTTGGTGCATTTATTACCCAATTGCGGGATTTCGGTATGGCTCGGTCAAAGGGGGGAATGCCTCGTTCAGTCAGGATGGTCTGGTAAGTATCGTTCGACCAGTTTGAGGAGAGATGTGTGTCACATGGTCTTGTGAAGATCACGTATGTCGCTCGGTCCCGATGCTTCGGCATGCATCGCTCGGTCAAGGGAGTGAAGTCACACATGGCTCGATCAGATTGGATTGGAATGCATGGCTCGGTTAATGACGTAAGTCACATGTGGCTCGGCCTAGACGGATTAGTATGTATTGTTCGTAAAAGGGGAGTTGTTGCCGTTCGGTCAGAAGGGGTTCGACGTGCATGATCGGTGTATCTGGTTAGGTGCACGATGAGGAAGTTAGCATGTCCATGGAACCAACAGTGAAGTGAGAAAGCCGACACTGCTTTACTTCGAGATCCACCGCGAGTTACTCCAAGTCCTTTAAGAGTTCGCTTCGAATCAATTATCCGATGATCACCGTTCGGCCATCCTGGATCGGCATTTCTCGTTCGGTGTATCTCGCTCGGTGTGCCTGGGTCGGTCGACTCGAGGTTCCCATATATGGGCCCAGGTACTTTGCTCCTAGGCCTAAGAAGGAAGTCCAGCCTATCTTTATCTATAAATAGAGGGGCACGGGTGCAGTGAAAAAGGATCTTTTTTCAAGAACTCCGAGGACACTCTGCCATTTTTCATACTCATTTCTTTTAGTTCAAACTTGTATACGAGTTATTTGTTCATGGATTGAATCTGTATTCAAGTCTTCGAGAAAAGCAATAAAGATTACATTAACAGTGGCGGTAGGCAGTTACGCCGAACCACTATAATTCTGGTGTTCTTGTTTCTGTTGCATATATTCCTCTGTTTGAATTTACTATCTACATTAATCTCTCTACATAAACCTACTCTTGGGTGTTAGTGACCAATTTTGGTGCTAACATTTTGGTGCTTTCAGTGAGAAGGCATTCTCAGGCTGTTAGGATCTCCTTTGTTGCTACTGGATTGAGGAAATCCCCTGAAGAAGATCCAAGTTCATTTACAAGAAGTTCGTAGATTCTACTCAGAGTTCAGACCGATAACTCTACAATGGGAAGACCGCGTACTAGATCAGCCTCCTACAATGCGGATGTCAACGAGACCTCCAGCGTCCAACAAGTAGGACCTAGCAATCAACAAGCTAATCCAGGTGCAGCGACTGCCGCTGTCCTAAACCAAGCAGAAGTTGTCACCAAGACAGAGTTCAACGAGCTGATGAGAGAACTCGTGGAAAGCAGGAGACAACATAACGACTAGATTCAAGCTAACGCCAATCTCATGACCTAGATTGCTCAGCAACATCATCTGAATGCTAGAGGGAGCCCCGCTTCCTACTCATCATTTGATAGCTTCGCTTTGTTAGATGAGCATCACAGGCGCAGACGTCGTAGGATTGAAGCGGCACATACAGTTGCAGCAGAACAATCCAACAGAAATGGTCCGGGCACTCTACCTGGAACTGCGGCCCCTCGCTTGCACCTGGAAAACCGCACTCAAGTTGGAAAGAGAAACTTAGGATCTGGAGCATGAGTGGAGGCAGGCCGACCGACTCACCAGGATCGTAACGAAACAAGCCACCAGGACGTGAATTTGGGAGATCACTTACCAAGGAGGCACCGGCCAGAACGGTCCCGTAGGACGTAGTCTAACTTGCCACCTCTCATCCAGACCCCGGATTTATCAGCTATGGTAAAACAGCTGATGAGAGAAAATCAGGGATTATCTAACGACAATTGGGGTACAGCTAGGAGTCATACTCCATTCACGGATGCTATCCTACAAGCTGAATACCCCCGGAAGTTCAGCATGCCGACTATTCCAGCCTATGAGGGGAAGACTGATCCCCGACAGCATGTAATGAGATACGAGTGGATGATGGATTCGGCAAGGGCGAATGATGCGACTAAATGTAGATGTTTCCCAATAACCTTATTTGGAATCGCCACCATGTGGTTCACTAGACTTCCTCCGCGATCGATCTCCAGGTTCGATGAGCTAGCGGTGAAATTTGTGGAACAGTTCGGAATTCATACCACTTACCCAAAGGACGTGATGTCTTTATCCAGTGTGATCCAGGCTCCAGGGGAGTCGTTAAAGGAGTATTTGCAGAGATTCCATGTAGCTGCTACCGAAGTTAGCAACCCAAATGACCATGTTATTCTCATGGCTGTGATGCGAGGAGTAGATCCAGACTCGGAATTTGGTGATTAGTTGGCAGGAAAACCTCCGGCTACCTTGGAGCGGTTTTATTCAAAGGCGCACAAATTCATGAGAAGGGAGGAAGCCAGGTGGACGAGGCGAGGCAGTGCGTGTTGGGTAAATTTCTCACCCAAAAGATCTCAAGACCATGGAAAGCTAAAGTTCATTCGGCATCCTCACCACATCCGAACCAGCCACCACCGAACGAGAGACACTCGCCTCCTACCGAACCACACTTCCCACCGAACCAAACTTCCTACCGAACCACACTTCCCACCGAACCAAGCTTCCTACCGAACCACACTTCCCACCGAACCAAACCTCCTACCGAACCACACTTCCCACTGAACCACACTTCCTACCGAACCACACTTCCCACCGAACCACACTTCCCACCGAACCACACTTCCCACCGAACCAAGACGATGCAGAACCAGATTTGCCAGGCCAGATTGTATCAGCCCGGGCCCATCAGCAGCGGTATACATCCAAGACCCCTACCTCCAGCCTCACTCTATAAATAGAGGGGCAGGGGTACAACAATGGGGGACAAGTTTGAGAGCTCAATCATGGAAGGAACTGTCAAACAACTTTCTTTTACTGGTATCAAAGCTTTGTACTTGTAATCAAAAGAAGAGAAGAGAAATAACATATAAAGTGGACGTAGGCACATTCTGGCTGAACCACTATAAATTTGCATGTCTTTTTACAGTTTAGCCCCTGCTTTTCATATATTTGCATAAAACTCCAAAATCACTAAGAACAACATAAGATCTACTAAATCATACGACTTTGAGGTGTTTGTCCGTTTTTTGTGCAAACATTTTTGGTGCTTTCACTGAGAGTTAGAAGCTCGAAGCTTCAGCTTCATCCGCTTAACAAGTTTTCCTAACAGCATCGTTCGCCACTTGGAAAACATGCCTCCCAAACAGAGAAAAGATGTTAACAAAGGAAAAAACATCGCATCCAGCAGTCTCCCAGATCCAGCTGTCACGAATCAAGCAAATCGTCCTCCTCCAGCAACAGTAACGAATGAAGAACAGGCTAACCCAACTACTCCTGCCACAGAACAGCCTGCAGCAATTACTAGAGCAGATCTGGATAGAGTTGTGGTTGAAGTAACTAACCGCTTCACGTCCCAGCAGGAAGCCTTGGTGGACCATCTCATGTCACGCTTGAGGGACGCTGAAGAATCCAACCGCAATACTGAATCATGGGGCGAGTCCCAGTCTGGAGGATCTCAGAGACAGCAAAGATCCTCCTTCTTCGAAGGAGCTAACGGCAGAAGTAGCCGCGGTAGGAGCCGAGACCGAGCACAGCCCGAAGTTAGGCCTGAGGAAACGTTTGGTACCGAACCCAACGGGGAAGGTACCGGGCGAAGGTCAACTGTAGCTGAGCCTGTCATGCTGCCTAACCACAGAAACACCAGTGAACGGGGCCGAGCTAGAGTTCAGCTCGAAGTTGGACCCGAGGAAGTGCTCAGATCAGAACCCAACAGGGGGAGATCAAGGCAAGGGCCAACTGTAGCTGACCCAAGCGTGCTCCCAGAAGATCAAAGGCAGCCACTGGAAAATATGAGGAATGATAGACGATACCATCCCTACAGGTCGTCTGGACGGAATCAATCCCACAAAACAGAACCAAACTCATTTCTATCTGCTCCAAGTTCTGATGAAAGGATGGCACGCTTATTCAGAGAGTGTGTCCAACGGGAGCAAAGAGATCGAGGGATAGGCGCTAGGGTAACCAGCCCTTTCGCCCGCAATATCGAAATTGCTATCACCCCCCGAGAATGGAAGATGCCAACAATGGAACCCTACAAAGGAACCTCTGATCCCGTTGTACACTTACAGAGGTACACGCAGCATATGCTCATGAGTGGAGCAACAGAGGGAGTACTGTGCAAATGCTTTCCGCTCTTCTTAGCAGATCTTGCTACCTCCTGGTTCTGTCATCTACCCCAAGGATCCATCAGCTCGTGGGAAATGTTGAAAGAAAAATTTATCAGTCAGTTCCGCATTCATGTGGAGCAACCTAAGGACGCTTATTCCTTATCCAGCGTCAAACAGAAACCTGGAGAAAAGCTGCAGCAATACCTAACCAGATTCAACGCCGCAGCAGCCGCAGTTCAAGATGCCGATGAGAAGCTTATCCTAATGGCCCTCTGCAGTGGAGTGCATCCGGACACTAAATTTGCTAGAAGATTGACAAAAGAAAAGCCAGCTACTTTACCCGATTTCTTCCATGAAGCCGGGAAATACATGAGGCTTGAGGATGCTGTCGTTGAGGGGCAGTCAGGACAGCAAAATAAGACGACCCATGGCAACGCCCCTGCTGTGGCGAGGGACGTTCGAAGAAATGATTCCAGAGACAATGCTGGGGGCAAGAAGGTAGAAAAGCGCCTATATCGGCCAGGACCAAGATTCGACACTTACACCCCTTTGAATGAGATCGTCGAAAATATCTTCCTTGCCACCCAAGGCGAAGTTAGATACAAACGCCCACCATACAAGAAAGAATCAGATAACGCACAGAAGTCTGGAAAATTCTGCCGCTTCCACGAATCTCACGGACATGATACCAACGAATGCCATCATCTCCGAGATCTGATTGAGGAACACATCAGAAGGAAGAAACTGGAACGTTATGTAAAAAGTCAAGACAGGACTCCAGCCCCTGCCAATGAAAACCCAAGGCTACCCTCACCAGGGACCGACAGAGGAAACCGCAACGCTAGCAGCTCTAGTCAAGAGAAGATAGTGGTCCATACCATCTCAGGAGGTCCGCACATCGCAGACAGAAGTTGGAGAGAGATGGAAAGATATGGGAAGTCGCTTAGAGACAATAAAGACTGTGTCAATACGGTTATAGAAGAGTGCCACCCAAAGCGGAAAGAAAGTGATGACATCACATTTAGTAAACGTGACCTAGAAGGAAGACAGTACCCTCACATGGATCCCATGGTTATCTCTGCCCGACTCGGTCCCGCCGAAGTTTACCGAATCCTGGTAGACACTGGAAGCTCTGTAAATATCATGTTCAAACACGCATTTGACAAAATGAAGCTATCAATGAAGGATGTATCTCCCTGCGATAAACCACTACACGGTTTCACTGGAGATGCGAAGATGTCCCTCGGGAAGCTGAACCTCTTTGTTGAGATTGGAAGCCATCCCCGCTCCGTTGTGAGGAAACAGACGTTTGTGCTGATAGAAAACCATTCGGCCTACAACGCCTTCTTAGGAAGACCAGCCTTGTCTGACTTCCAGATTGTCCTAGCCCCATGGTGCCTGAAAATGAAATTTCCAACAGACAATGGGGTAGGGGAAGTGGAAGGAGACCAGGATATTGCACGAGACTGCTATGTAACCGAACTTCGCAACAACCACAGGAAAGATAAAGGGAAAGGTGTAGAGATTGCCCTCTGCACAAAAAGCCTTGAAGCATAGCAACTAAAGAAAGCCCTTCCTCTTCGATACACCAGCGACCCTTTCAACGAGTTAGACCCTAGGGACAAAGAGGAGGAGGCCACCGCCGAGCCTGCAGAGGCTATGGAGTTTATATCTGTAGACAAGCACGACTCAAGTAGGCTACTGAAAATTGGGTCCCAGCTGAAAGCTGAATTGAAGGAACAACTCATTGATTTTCTCCGCCACAACTTGGATGTGTTCGCTTGGTCACACGCTGACATGACCGGAATCTCCCCCGACATAGCATGCCACGTATTAAACATTGATCCTACCAAGGCGCCTGTAAAACAAAAAAAGAGAAGTATAGGGGTAGAGCGATCAGCAGCCCTCGATGAAGAAGTAAAGAATCTACTCGCCAATGACTTCATACGAGAAGCTGTTTACCCAGAATGGATCGCCAACCCGGTACTAGTAAAGAAGGCTAATGGGAAGTGGCGGACCTGCATTGACTTCTCCAACCTAAACGACGCCTGCCCAAAGGATTACTTCCCGCTTCCCAGAATCGACCAACTTGTAGACAGCACAGTCGGGCACGAACTCCTATCTTTTATGGATGCATACTCAGGATATAACCAAATTCCTATGCATGCTCCCGACCAAGACCACACTAGTTTCATCACCGACCGGGGTTTATACTGCTACAAAGTGATGCCTTTCGGACTTAAAAATGCAGGAGCCACCTACCAGCGCCTCATCAACAAGATGTTTGCAGGGCTAATAGGACAAACTATGGAAGTATATGTGGACGACATGCTGGTGAAATCACGGAAAGCCAAAGATCACGTAAGCCACCTAGGCGAGATGTTTCAAGTACTTCGGCAATATGGAATGAAGTTGAATCCACTAAAATGCTCCTTCGGTGTGTCGTCAGGGAAATTCTTAGGATTCATCGTTCATGCCAGAGGGATAGAAGCAAACCCTGAACAAGTCCGAGCGCTAAGGGACATCAAGATACCTTCCACCCGAAAGGAAATGCAAAGCCTAAATGGAAAAGTGGCCGCCCTAAGCCGATTCATCTCCAAGGCAACGGACAAATGCGTCCCCTTTTTCGAATCCCTAAAGAAAGATAAAGGAAAGTTCGAATGGACGGACGAATGCTTAACCGCTTTCCTTAACTTAATCGAACACCTCCAGAAACCACCGGTGCTCTCAACTCCAAGCGAAGGAGAAGAATTATACCTATACCTTGCTGTGTCATCTCACGCTTTAAGCGCTGCCTTGGTAAGAGAAGACAACCGCACGCAACGACCAGTTTACTTCGTCAGTAAAAGGTTTACTGGGGCAGAAGTCAGATATCCTAAACTTGAAAAGTTAGCATACTGTTTATTAATCACTTCACGAAAACTACGTCACTACTTCCAATCCCATTCCATCAAAGTTCTGACCGATCAACCACTAAGGCAGGTACTCCATCGTCCCGACACTTCCGGGCGACTACTTAAATGGTGTATTGAGCTGAGTCAATATGATATCACCTATCACCCTCGCACCGCCATCAAGGGACAAGCCATGGCTGATTTCATTGCAGAGTTCACTACCAGCGAGGATAAGGAGCAACTGGAAATAACAGAAGATATCAAGTGGAATCTCTTTGTGGACGGTGCATCTAACAAACAAGGCTCGGGGGCAGGTGTGGTAATAATCACTCCCAGGGGAAATAAACTGCACTATGCTATAAGGTTGGAGTTCGCTGCCACCAACAACGATGCAGAATATGAAGCAGTGATAGCTGGACTAGAAATTGCCATAGAAATCGGAGCCAATTCTTTGTGTCTTCACAGCGATTCTCAACTTATTGTTAATCAAATATTAGGAGAATTCCAAGCTCGAGAGGAACGACTCATAGCATATCTAAAGAAGACCAAGTTGCTTCTCAGCCGATTGGATCAGTACTTAGTCAAACACATCCCTCGGGAAGAGAACCAAGAGGCCGACGAATTGGCAAAGCAAGCAAGTGTGAGAGACATCACCATCTTCGGGGCAGTAACCATCTCAAAGCAACTGGCCCCGAGTTTTGAACAAGTGAATCTGATAGCGGCAATCGAAGAAGCAACTTGGATGACTCCCATCCGAGACTACCTACAAAGTGGCACTCTACCCAACGGGCGTAATGAAGTCAAGAAAATCTTGAGAAAAGCGTCCCGCTATACAATACAAGAAGACATCCTCTATCGGCGCGGTTTCTCTAACCCATTATTAAGGTGTGTCGCCGGAAGGAAAGCCAAGGAAATCTTATCCAACATCCATCAGGGGAGCTGTGGAGATCACACCGGGGGGCAAACATTAGCAAAAAAGATACTCCGATACGGATATTTCTGGCCCACCTTAAGCAAGGACGCCTTAGATTTCGTCAAGAGATGTGACAGATGCCAAAAATTTGCTAAGATTCCACGGCTACCAACAACTGAGATTACTCAAATGACCAGCCCTTGGCCCTTCGCAATATGGGGAATTGACTTAATCGGCGAGCTACCAATGGGCCGAGGCGGGGCCAAATATGCTATAGTGGCAGTTGATTATTTCACCAAATGGGTGGAAGCAGAACCTCTGAATAAAGTATCTTCAGCAAAAGTTATTAACTTCTTCATCAAAAATGTTCTATGCAGGTACGGAGTCCCACTCAAAATCATATCAGACAATGGACTTCAGTTTGACAGCGAGGAATTTGCCAATTGGTGCCAAGAACACAGAATTCATAAAAGCTTCTCATCCGTAGCATATCCCCAGGCAAACGGACAAGTCGAAGCAGTCAACAAAATTCTGAAAGCTCTGATCAAAAAGAATCTCGAAAAGTCAAAGGGCGCTTGGGTGGATGAACTCCCTACGGCACTATGGGCCTACCGCACATCTTTCAGAACATCGACAGGGCACACTCCTTTCTCTTTGGCATACGGATCGGAGGCTATGCTCCCAGTAGAAACTATTGTGCCTTCCCACCGTCGGATCCACTATAACCCAGAAGAGAACGAAGAACTCCTTCACATGTCTTTGGATCTAATCGAGGAGAGAAGAAACGATGCAGTCCTCAAAACAGCAGCCCACAAGCAAAAAGTGGCAGCACAATACAACTCCAAAGTCAAGCATCGTACCTTGCAGGAAGGGGATCTTGTCCTCAAACGAATCTTCCCTCGCCCTGGAGCACTAGACCCAATCTGGGATGGACCATATGTAATTCATAAAGATCTCCACAACGGAGCCTATATTTTGTCAACAGTGGACGGAGAGGTGTTCCAGAGGGCATGGAACATCCAACACCTCCGTCGATACATTTCTTAACTTGTATTGCCCATATGAAGTGAATTAACAAAGAGAATCAGTGGACGTAGGCCTTTTCGTGCCGAACCACTTTAAAAAACCTTGTCTCTTTTTTAACTTGTTCCTTTGTATCTTGGCTGCTTGTTAACTTTATCCTTTTCTGTTGAACAAAATCCTGAGTATACAGCATTTCTATTCAAAGCACTCCACAACACAACTTCACCTGGACAAGACCTAACAGGTACTATGCGAATCTATGCCCTCGCCAATGAGACACTTTTGCTCCAGCATCCCTCTGCTGCGGGTTAACTCATTGCTCGCGACGGCCCTTAAAGCCAACTGTAATGAGCCGATTATAAGCCACCGAGAAGGCCGACTATAGCCGAGGCAGCTCATTACGGCGTTAGGCTCGCCGGCAACTGTGAACCGACTATAAGCCCCAACATAAGGTGTGGCCAGCCAGGGGCAGTTCACAGTTGACGATCGGCACCCACGCTAGCCGGCCACAGTAAATCGAATAATACCCACGATTGCGGGCCATAATGGCCCGGGTAGTTACTGTGCGCGATCTCGGCTCCGATGTGTCTTAAGTACGGCTGTGGTAAAAAAGAATTAACTCCCCGCGGAGGCGTAAGATGGGTGACGAATGTCTCCAAGACCCACAGCTAGGGAAAGTGACTACAAAACCCGTTTGCCACGAACTTAAGCACATCGAAGGCCTTCCGTGATTGGAAGTTTTACTATTTCACATATTTCAATTTTACTTAAAAAGCTTTCCTCCTATCCTCTATAACAATCCATCAAGTACAGGATACGGAGTAGAAGACACTCGCCAATGGATGCGTGGATCCACAATCAGATGGCAGGGCATTCAACTACTTTCCATGCTCAGTCATACAAGATATTCGAAACTGCCATCTACAAACATAACATGAAAGGCGATATTTTCTTCCTTTATGTACAAATGCATGACTATAATTTGTTCACACCACACACTAATATTACAAGTCATGAAATTATGTTTTAAAACCAAAACCTGACATCAAACACAACTCAATTGCAAGAATACGCATAGCTATATTTCTCATAAAACATGTCGAAAAAGCAACAAACATTCAAGAAAATCAGCCCAAGTTAAAGAATTACACGTCAAAAATAAGACTATTTATTACAAGTGGCAAAATATTATAACCCAAAGACTACTTTACTATTTTTCGATTAACATATACAACCCTGTCAAACCCACAAAAAGAGTTTTTTCAGATATAATCAAGGGGCCGGCTGCAGTGGAGCTTTATCCTTGTCCTGTTGCCCCCCTGTCCAGTCAAAGAAAGGACTCATTAGCAATAAGCAACCAAGTTGATGGAGAAACTAAAAAGAGAGACTTACCAGCGCCTGCTTCCTGACTATCCTGATCGTCATCCTCTACCTGCACGCCTACCTCCTCAGCGGCAAGCAACCGCATACCTTCCTTCACCACCACCTTCTCCTCCTTGGCAA
Organism: Allium fistulosum; assembly: GCA_030737815.1. Taxonomy (NCBI): domain Eukaryota; kingdom Viridiplantae; phylum Streptophyta; class Magnoliopsida; order Asparagales; family Amaryllidaceae; genus Allium; species Allium fistulosum. The sequence goes on from CM060903.1 coordinate 1,185,161,853, forward strand.
ACTGGGCAGTGACCGCATCCATGCTGAAGGCCACGCCACCATCTTTATCCGCATCGGCCTTGGCCTCCTCCAGAGCCCGAAGATAGATCTTAGCCATGATCCTGGGATAATCATCCATCCAGGATAGGTTGCCCTGCTTCCAGGTTCGGAAGTACATGTCCTGGAGCATTTCGTCCATCATCCCCTCGTTCTCCTCAAACTCCCTCATCCGGGCCTCGGAAGCCAACAACCTCCCAACGGCAGCATCTCTCTCCGATCGGTATCTCGAGCAGTCGGCCAGAAGGGATCCCCGCATTGCCTCCATCTCCTCCCTCAACTTAGCTTGAGCAAGCTCTGCAGCCTCAAGTTTCCCGGACAATTCCTCCACCTGCTCGAGATCCGCTTTCCGAACCTCGTCCACCATGGCAATAGCCATGTCAATCCGCTCTTTGCAAGTAGCTTCCATTTTCCGCAATTCGACCCGACTGGCCTCTTCCATGTTTTTCCTTAATCGTCCAGTAGCAGCCTCATGCTGAGAAATCTGAATAGCCTGATCCGCAAGCTGTTTGGCCTGATCCGAAACCACCAATCGAAGTCGGATATTGGCGCTCCCAATCTCCTCTCCGGCCTTAACCAGCCGGGCATGATGCCCCATCAGCTTCTTGGTCTCCTCCGCCACCCGATCAATATTAGCCTTGGCCTCGTCTCCCATAGTGACTATACGAGTAGTGAGTAAATCGAGATCTAAGGACTTGGCTTCATCAAGTACTCGTACCATGGGGTTACGGGGGAGAAGGTGTTCACCAGTGACTTCGTCAAAAGTAATATCATGAGAGCTTGGATCCAGATCAGGATGACCCGCAAATGGATTACGAGCCAAGTCGGGACGGTCGATATGAATAACAGAAGGGTTTCCGGACGGGTGCGGAGGAGGTGCAAACTCGCTACCCTCCTCAGTGATATCATGAAGAGGCTGAGCCGGAAGCTGAGGACCGGGCAAAGGTTCGGATAAAGGATGACTCCTCTTCCTCTGCTGAATACCCTCTTCGATGACCCCAAGAATAGGACGGTAGTCGACTACATCCCCGGAGCGTTGGGTCGAGGGCTTCGGCTTAGCAGAAGTTTTGGAAAGCTTATATTGCTCAAGCCTGTGTCGAAGATCTGAGGCCTTGGACGTCTTGCCTGCTCCTGATATAAAGAACAAGTGTCACAAACTTACATCACTATATGATTCGAGAAACGCGGTAAATTACAAGTTAAAAAAGGAAAAAGAAACACAGCTGTGGTTGTACAAACCCTGGGGAGGAGTAGGATACTGCAATAAGTCCTGGATTTCATTCCAGGATGGGAGCGGGTCATAAAATATTCCTAAGTCCCTATCATTAATGAAGCATGCAGGAGTCAAGAGTTCACCTTGAGTCGTCGGAGCCGCCTTGGCTGGAATGGTCTGAGAAGACTCGCTTGCACCGGTCCCGGCCTTGTCCGCTTTCCCGGTTTTCTCTACCAAAGCCGGATTTTCGTCCAGCCCCTCGAAAGCCTGGTGGAACGCATCATCCGTCCACTCCTGAATCTCGCCCGCTTGCCCAGGAAGCAAGGCCCCGATGCCATCACCACCTTTATCACCTTCCCGACCATCTCCACCCTCACCTTTTTCCTCCTCTATATCTTCCTCCTCCTGGGTAAGTGGACAGTTGCTGGAGGAGGGACCATCCGACTTCTTGAGTTTCTTACCTCCGACGGCTGGAGGTTTCGTGAAAGGTTTCTGCTTGCTACTCTCTACCGTAACACCTTCCTTGGTCTGAGCAGCCGCCCTCTCCTCCGTTGTTTCCCTCAGCTTAACTACTGACTGCTGTGGGAGGATTAAGTTGTACTCCAGAAGGATCGCATTTCTGATCAGGAAGGCAGATGATCTATATTTCCCAAGAATAGCTTCTATCTCGGCCGCTGTCTGAACCAGGCGGTCAGTCTCCACAACCGCAAAGCCACCTGTCGCTAGCAAAAATGAGAGAGTATGAGAAGAAGCATCGCAACCGGAATAGAAATTATAAGCGAAAACTCAACTTACATCCAGAGGTGAAACGCCTAAAAGAAACTGAGTCGTCCTTGACGAAAAACCACTCCTTCTTGAACATGCTGAATTTGGAGTACAGATCCAAAACCGGCTTGAAGGTCACAGCCGACTCCAAGCTAATGTATGGGGACCCTTTCTTATAGCCCCTCAGATTATATAGATACCGGATCTCCCGATTGGAAGGAGCGCGACCATACTTCCTCTGGAAGATGACGAAGAGGCTCACCAGTATAGCGTAAGAGTTGGGTTGAAGTTGGAATGGGGCCACCTTTAGATATGTGAGGAAGCTGGCTATCCAAGCGTTGAGAGGAGGAATGGCACCACACATGCAGTGGTATCTACTGTAGGCGAAGTACCCTTAAGGAGGATCGTATGGCATAACTTCTCTCCCCGGCAACAGCAAATGCGCCCTATCAATTCCGAAAGACCGGGAAATGACGTCGAGCTGCTCCTCCTTAAGGGAGCTAGGAAAGCAATCGGGCGGGGAGTTCAGAAGTTCCTGAGGGCCGTACCCGTCCACTAATGATCTCGGGATTGGACCGTGACGTTCGGGATTCGGCTGAGCTGGGGGCACGGCGGAGGAACTTCCTTCACCCCCAGATTTCTTCATGTCCGATCGAGTCTCTGCTTTGTGAGACATTATCTGCAACACCAGAAAAACATGCTGTTAGAACAGAGGATGTAAACAAATAAACATCAGTAGCCCATTCGGTAATATGTAGTATAAGCTTTCATTCGGTGGTAAAGCAACTCACGTGATTCGACTACAAGTGATTCAGCTACAAGTGATTCGGCTACAAGTGATTCGGCGCACGTTGATTCGGCTGCAATTGATTCGGTTACAATGATTCGGCGCACGTTGATTCGGCTGCAAGTGATTCGGTTACAATGATTCGGCGCACGTTGATTCGGCTGCAATTGATTCGGCTAACAAACAATATTCGGTGAAGAAATGCAATGGCCTAAGCCTCCCATTTATAGGAGGAGGTTGAATCATCGAACCACATGGTTCGTTTCTGGAGCCGGATGAGATTGCTCAAACTCAAACAAAGCAGGACATGCGCGCACGCACATCCTACTTTGGGGGGCAAATGTTGGGTAAATTTCTCACCCAGAAGATCTCAAGACCATGGAAAGCTAAAGTTCATTCGGCATCCTCACCACATCCGAACCAGCCACCACCGAACGAGAGACACTCGCCTCCTACCGAACCACACTTCCCACCAAACCAAACTTCCTACCGAACCACACTTCCCACCGAACCAAGCTTCCTACCGAACCACACTTCCCACCGAACCAAACCTCCTACCGAACCACACTTCCCACCGAACCACACTTCCTACCGAACCACACTTCCCACCGAACCACACTTCCCACCGAACCAAGACGATGCAGAACCAGATTTGCCAGGCCAGATTGTATCAGCCCGGGCCCATCAGCAGCGGTATACATCCAAGACCCCTACCTCCAGCCTCACTCTATAAATAGAGGGGCAGGGGTACAACAATGGGGGACAAGTTTGAGAGCTCAATCACGGAAGGAACTTTCAAACAACTTTCTTTTACTGGTATCAAAGCTTTGTACTTGTAATCAAAAGAAGAGAAGAGAAATAACATATAAAGTGGACGTAGGCACATTCTGGCTGAACCACTATAAATTTGCGTGTCTTTTTACAGTTTAGCCCCTGCTTTTCATATATTTGCATAAAACTCCAAAATCACTAAGAACAACATAAGATCTACTAAATCATACGACTTTGAGGTGTTTGTCCGTTTTTTGTGCAAACACCAGGGCCTGGAAAGGTGACGGTGCAAAGCAATATTGCAGTGAAACAATCTGGCGACAATTTTGGAAAGGTCCAGGTTAATGTTCAAAACAAGCCCGAGTAGTCTAAAGGATCTGGAGGAGGAAGTTCCGGTAAGAAGAGGGAGGCAGGAAAATGTAAACCAAGAATCCCGACATATAGTGAATACACTCCACTGAACGCATCTCTCGAAAATATTTACTTATCAACTTGTAACACATTTCAATATCGAAAACCGCGCCCAAAGGAATCCACTATGGAGCAAAAGCAGACTGGGAAATATTGCTGGTTCCACGAGACCTACGGGCACAACACTGAGGAATGAAGACACCTCCATGATGCTATAGAAAAACTGATTCGGCAGAAGAAGTTACAGCAATTTGTTAAGAATCCACAGGAAGGCGGACTGGGGGCATCCGACCCAAATCGTGGGCAGGCTTCACATCGACCTGAGGAACCCGCTTGGATTGTAGGCAGACTAATCATAAACATGATAGTTGGTGGGCCCCACTCGGCAGACAAGAATTGGCAAGAAATGGAGCGTTATGCTAGTTCCCTAACGCATGCGGATTTTGAATGTTGTTCAAACACAGAAGATGGGACCCCAGCGAAACAGCAACGAATGATGACAGATGATATAGTGTTCAGGAGTAGAGATGCCGATAAGTTGGAAGCACCTACCATAGACCCGATGGTCATCTCGGCAACGATTGGGCAAGCATTTGTGAGAAGGATACCGATTGATTGCGAGAGTTCTGTGAACATTATTTTCGAAAAGACGTACGACCAAATGAAGATGCAGGCAAAGGATTTGAAGCCATCTAAAGCCCGCATTTATGGTTTTAATGGTGCAGCAATTGATGTAATAGGTTTTGTTGAATTACCGGTTGAGTTAGCAGTTAGGAGAAGGTGAACGTAGGAGGGTACGGATCCTACCGTTCATTGTTCTGGATGTTGATTCCCCGTATAATGTTTTTCTGGGACGGCCGGCCCTGGCGGAGTTTAGGGAAGCTTTGGCCCCGTGGTGTTTGACCTTGAAATTTCCGACCAATAGAGGAGTTGGTGTAGTACATGGCAATCAAGCGACTGGTCGTGCATGTTATGTGGCTGAGCTGAGAGAGGCCCAGCGGAGAGAGAAGGGGAAGGTTGTGGACAACTCTGTCCGCATCCAGGAAATGCAAAATTGACAAGTAACGCCCGAGCACTTGGCTCGGGCAGCAGGGACGGATCTACAGAGACATAGACCCGAGAGACGATTATGAAGAGCCTAAGAAGGCTAAGGCTGCACCGGCTGAACTGACGATTGACATTTCAATCAGCCATGATGACCCATCACGGGTACTTAAGATTGGATCACAACTCACTCCCTCGATGACTGAGGATCTAACCAACTTCCTTCGAGCGAACCTGGATGTGTTCGCTTGGACCCACTCTAATATATGCGGGATTTCTCCTACCATCGCAAGTCATATGTTGAACATTGACCCAAAATACATACCAGTAAAACAGAAAAGGAGAGGTATGGACCCGGAAAGGTTTACTGCTCTCAGAGAGGAGGTGGACAAACTTAAAGCCAATGGGTTCGTCCGCGACGCCCTCTACCCTGAATGGGTTTCTAACCCCGTACTAGTGAGAAAAGCGAATGGGAAATTGAGAACTTGTGTTGATTACTCAGACCTAAACAAGGCATGCCCTAAGGATAGTTCCCTTTACCTAGAATTGACCAGCTGGTTGACTGAACAGTAGGGCACGAATTATTGTCATTCATGGATGCGTACTCGGGATACAATCAAATCCTGATGCACATCCCCGATCAGGAGCACACTAGTTTTGTCACGGACGTCAGATTATATTGTTATGTGGTGATGCCTTTTGGGTTAAAGAACGCCGGAGCCACTTATCAGCGCTTGGTAAATCGAATGTTTAAAGATCAAATTGGTAGAACAATGGAAGTCTATGTGGATGACATGCTCGTGAAGTCACGGTAGTCAGACAACCACATTTGAGACTTAGCAGAGATGTTTGATATACTTAGATACTACGGAATGAAAATCAATCCACTGAAGTGTTCTTTTGGTGTTGCATTAGGAAAATTTCTGGGTTTTATTGTCAATGCGCGGTGAATCGTGGCAAACTCGAAAAAGATTCAGGCTATCCGAGATATACAAGCACCCAGAACTATAAAGCAAGTGCAAAGCTTGAATGGAAAAGTCGCCGCGTTGAATCGATTCATATCCAGAGCAACTGACAAATGCATTCCTTTCTTTGATGTGATAAGGAAAGGGAAGAGAAATTTTGAATGGACGCCGGACTGTGAAGATGCGTTCCGAGCTCGTAAGACACTTAGAAAATACCCCAGTTCTGTCAAAACCAGTAGACCATGAAGTGCTGTATGTATACTTGGTCGTGTCTCAGCATGCCATCAATACGGCCCTGGTTCGTGAGGAGGACCAAATTCAAAAGCCAGTGTACTATGTTAGCAAACGTCTAACGGGGGCGGAAAGAAATTATCCTAAAATTGAGAAGCTAGCCTACTTCTTGGTGATGGAATCATGCAAGCTTCATCCATATTTTCAGGTGCATCCGATTAGTGTTTATACCGATCAACCTTTACGACAGGTACTCCAACGACCAGAGACCTCCGGAAGGTTACTGAAATGGAATATTGAGTTGAGTCAATTCGATACCACCTACCTGCCAGGGAGGGCTATCCAAGGGCAGGCGCTAGCAGACTTCATTGCAGAATTCACCATATCAGATGAGCCGAGTAATGATGATGGGATTCCCCCCATTCGATGGAAACTATACACTGATGGGGCATCCAACGACCGTTGTTCTGGGGCTGGTGTTATTCTAATAACTCCCGAAAATCGATCCATTTGTTATGCTTTGAAGCTTAATTTCCTCGTTACAAATAACAAAGTCGAATATGAAGCACTGATTGCTGGCTTAAAACTTACCAGGGAACTCGGGGTGAAGTCGGTCGAAATCTTTTGTGACTCACAGTTGGTGGTGTATCAAGTACGAGGAGACTACCAAGCAAAGGGGCAAAGACTTGCCCCTTACCTTGCTCAGGTTCAAGAACTATTGGCAGACCATGAATATTACGATATCTCGCATATCCCGCGTGAACAAAATGGGAAAGCCGATTCATTGGCAAAATTCGCAAGTACTGGTGACGCACAGCAGATGGGTTTGGTTCCAGTTGAAACCTTACATTCCCCGAGTATAAACGAGATGGAAATAGACTATGTGTTAGGAACAGAAATTGAGAGGGAGTCATGGATAACCACGTTCAAGCAATACCTGCTACACGGGACTTTGCCTGAAAGAAAGAACGAAAGACGACAAATCATTCGCAAAGCCTCACGATATATAATGCAGGAGGGAGTAATGTATCGGAAAGGGTTCTCGGTTCCTTTACTTTGGTGCATCGCCCACGATGAGATAAAGCGGGTTTTGAGAGAAATTCATGAAGGAGAGTGTAGCGACCATACTGGGGGGCAGACACTAGCCAAAAAGATCCTCCGCTATGGATACTATTGGCCAACTGTTACTCGAGACGCCACAGACTATGTGAGAAGATGCGACAAATGTCAAAAGTATGCAAAGATTCCGAGAGCTCCGCCGACGGAACTCACACAAATGGTTAGTCCCTGGCCATTTGCAATATGGGGGATTGATATAATCGGCTCCTTGCCAATCTCCAAAGCTGGTGCAAAATACGCAATTGTTGTGGTCGATTACTTTACCAAGTGGGTAGAAAAAGAACCCTTAGCTACGATCACCACCAAAAAGGTCATTAATTTCGTTGTACAAAATATCATATGCCGTTTTGGCCTCCCGTGAACTATCATTACGGACAACGGAACTCGGTTTGAGAGTAGGGAGTTCAAAGAATTCTGCCAAAAATATTGCATTGAGAAAAGATTTGCGGCAGTCGCTCAGTCAAAAGCTAATGGAAAAGTTGAAGCCGTAAACAAAATAATCAAATCCATATTGAAAAAACATTTGGAGAAGGCTAAAGGCAAGTGGGTAGATGAAATTCCGACAACACTCTGGGCTTATAGAACCACCCATAAGTCTGCGACTGGCCACACTCCATTCACGTTGGCATATGGCACTGAAGCTGTTATACCCATGGAACTTGAAGTTCCTTCTCATCGGGTGACTCACTATGATCCTAAGACGAATCAGAATTTTTTACTGGAATCGCTGGACTTTGTGGATGAAAAACGTGATGAAGCTGATTTGAGAGCGGCCGCATATAGGCACTGAGTCGCTCGATATTACAATGAAAAAGTTCGATCGAGAATCTTTGATCTGGGCGATCTCATTTTGAAGCGAGTTTTTCCGACCCCATCACATATGAATCCCACGTGGGAAGGTCCCTACGTCATTGAACGGAAGCTTGGAGAAGGAACTTTTAAGCTAGCGACCGTCGATTGCATGACACTCCCCCAAGCATGGAAGAGTGAGCATTTGCGCCGTTATTACACTTAGCCCATTTCTTTCGCATTTTAGTAGTAATTGTTTCCAGTATGTTTTTATTTTGTTGTTCTTTGTCTTCGGCATGTAATAAGGAAATTCAATTTGTTCCTGTTTGTTGTGATCAATAAAGGCTTGAAGCCACTTTTCTATGAACTATTGATGTTCTGTGTTATAATTCTATGGCAAAAGATTAAATTGCATCATTATGCCCGGCGTATGAACGCACACACAAAATTAGAAGTCAATCGATAAAATAAAAATCTCTAAGTCCCCAGAGTGCGGACTAGAGTACTCTGAGTCCCCGGAGTGCGGACTAGAGTATAAACGACTTAAAAATCTCAAAGTCCCCGGAGTGCGGACTGGAGTACTCTGAGTCCCCAGAGTGCGGACTAGAGTATAAACGATTCAAAAATCCTTAAGTCCCCGGAGTGCGGACTAGAGTACTCTGAGTCCCCGGAGTGCGGACTAGAGTATAAACGATTTAAAAATCTCTAAGTCCTCGGAGTGCGGACTAGAGTACTCTGAGTCCCTGGAGTACGGACTAGAGTATAAACCACTTAAAAATCTCTAAGTCGTCGGAGTGCAACTAGAGTACTCTGAGTCCCCAGAGTGCGGACTAGAGTATAAACGATTCAAAATTCTCTAAGTCCCCGAAGCGCGGACTAGAGTACTCTGAGTCCTCGGAGTGCGGACTAGAGTATAAACGACTTAAAAATCTCTAAGTCCCCGAAGCGCGGACTAGAGTACTCTGAGTCCCCGGAGTGCGGACTAGAGTATAAACGACTTAAAAATCTCTAAGTCCCCGAAGTGCAGACTAGAGTACTCTGAGTCCCCGGAGTGCGGACTAGAGTATAGACGATTTAAAAATCTCTAAGACCCCGGAGTGCGGACTAGAGTACTCTGAGTCCCCGGAGTGTGGACTAGAGTATAAACACTTAAAAATATCTAAGTCCCTAGAGTGCGGACTAGAGTATAAACGATTCAGAATTCTCTAAGTCCCCGAAGCGCGGACTAGAATACTCTGAGTCCCCGGAGTGCGGACTAGAGTATAAACGACTTAAAAATCTCTAAGTCCCCGAAGCGTGGACTAGAGTACTCAGAGTCCCCGGAGTGCGGACTAGAGTATAAACGACTTAAAAATCTCTAAGTCCCCGGAGTGCGGACTAGAGTACTCTGAGTCCCCTGAGTGCGGACTAGAGTATAAACGATTTAAAAATCTCTAAGTCCCCGAAGTGCGGACTAGAGTACTCTGGGTCCCCGGAGTGGTCCCCGGAGTGCGGACTAGAGTACTCTGAATCCCCGGAGTGCGGACTAGAGTATAAACGATTCAAAATTTTCTAAGTCCCCGAAGCATGGACTAAAGTACTCTGAGTCCCCGGAGTGCGGAGTAGAGTATAAACGACTTAAAAAATCTCTAAGTCCCCAGAGTGTGGACTAGAGTACTCTGGGTCCCCGGAGTACGGGCTAGAGTATATATGACTCAAAAATCTCTAAGTCCCCAAAGCGCGGACTAGAATATTTACGATTCAAGAAATTCCCAAGTCATGTGGAAACGGACCGGAGCTTGTTTACCCACAAGACTTCAAATTTCGACTACAAGTTAGACAGTAAGCTAAACAGCGAAAATTATCGAAGACAAAGAAACAAAATTTTATTTACTAATCCAAAATAAAGTTCCATTACAAATTTCCTCGAGTTTGGAGAAAAAAGTCTATTTACAATGACTATGAAAATAAATAGAAATAACTGCATTTGGATTGGATGTAGCACGACCGGATAGCTACTTTTTTGATTTTTTTCTATTTCTTCGGCTTCTCCGAGGGCTCCTCACCCAAGCATTTTCTCTTGGATGCCTTGCTTCCTAGCGAGATGGTGCCCGGGGAAGGAGGAACTTCTAGTGGCGTGATCCCCTCAGGGAGAATTATCTTCAAGGGCCTATTTAAAGGATCCTCAAGTTCCATCACTTAAGGTTCGACCTTAACTTTGACCTTCTCTTTCTCCTCTTCCGCGGCTCGCTCCCTCATGCTAAGTTTTGAAGTAGGTCCGGAGGCGCCAATGATTTCAACCTCGTCATGTTCGTCCGCGGACGAGGGATCCTCAGCCTTGTCCTCATCGAGTGCTCCGATTACTTGAGCATCGGGTCCGGGAGCATCCCTAGTGTGAAGCTCTTCCGCTATTTTTTTCTTCCTTCTTTGTGGCGACCTCGCTCCTTGGAGTTGGTTCAGGATCAGAATGACCTACATGGAGCCATAAAGGATAAGTGTTAGAATACATCTAATGTTCATCAAAAGCGATGGTCCTTTCAACTCTAGAGATAAAAATTGCATACCGGCTTCTGGATGACTCTCAGCTGTTTTAGGAGTCTCACCCTCGGGAATAGGAGAAAGAACATGAATATCAAGCCCGGGTTTCTCTGGGTCATATCCAACATGCTGCTCAAAAGGATCGAGTAATGAGCAACCAGCCGGCGGGGCGGAAGGGGGAACTGGAGACTTGGTTCCAGATGATCCAGCAACATCATCCTTCCCTTTTGATGAGGAGGAATCTCTTCCGTAGAGGGCATTGGCTGCGGATAAGTCGAAAGGCTCATTTCATCGAAGCACTTCCTTCACAAGGGACTCCTCATCAATTTCTTCGGTGCCCAGCTCCACCCGCTTAATTTTTACTAGAGTATCCCATGCTTTAGCTAACGATTCAAGGTAGCCTTCACCTAGAAATGATAAATCTCGATGCATGAGAACTCAAGCATTGTATTCAGCAATAAGCGGATCGAATAAGCATTTGATTTCTTCCCTCCCTGCTTCAGCAGCTGCCTCAAGGCGAGAATCAATCTCTGCCAATGCCATTCTTTTGCCCTCTTCACGGGACGCATCCTTTAACGCTTCGGCTTTAGAAAGTTCCTCGTCAAGCTTCATTTTTAAGAGCCGTGTTGTGACGATTTCCTCACAATAAAGTTGTGACTCTTCTTGTGCAGTGGTTTTCTCTTCTTTTTCTTTAAGCATCAGCTCCTCCAGTTCTTTGACTTGCCGAGCGAGAGCATCCTTTTCTTCCTAGATGGAGTCTTTTTCTAAGGCTAGAGCGCCGCTACGTTGAACTGCCTCATCGATTTCCTTTTTTATGAGTGACTTCCAGACGGCTGACTGCCTCGGCTGTATCTTTGGCGCTTTGTTGAGCGGCCTCAAGTTATGATTTGTATGAGGTGGGCTCTTCGTCCTGGACTCTGATAATCTCTTTATCATGAATGGCTTCAAGTTTCAGGCGATCGATTTCATGCTGACGTTCCATAGAAACTTCTGAAACTTTTTCTACCAAATGGACAAACGCATCGTGTTGAACATAGACATTGTTATTGCATGCGATGGCACTTTGTTTGACATGCCCTAGAATTGGGTGAATCACAGGAAGAAATTTCATTCTGTCGAAGCATATCTTCGGGAATGTGGATTTAAGCTCGGCTACTCTTTCGACAATCGACGGGTCGTGTGCAGGAGTTGGAGGAGTATGCCTGGCCGGAGCCACCGACTTTTTATGAGGCTCACGAGATTGCTTTGTGCTAGACGAGCCAGAGTGTTGGTCGCGGGGAGCTTCAGATTGAGACCCCTCTGAGCGAATTTATCCTTGCTGTGCTCTGAGTGAGGGAGAGGATCGTTGGGACATCAAGAGTGGCTATAAGTTTTCCTTCGAGAAGATGACGAATCTCTAGCACGATAGTTTCTATCACCCCCATCATCTCTGCCTCGACGCCTACCAGAATCTGAATCTCGATTGGAGTGGTGGAAGATAGAAGACCCACGAAGGCGGTCAAAGCCATGTGAGCGTCCCATATCACCTGCACAGAAACCAAGCGAAGACAAGTTAGCGGGGATTGCATGATGGATAAAACTTAAGTGTAGGGTGAAGTGTGAGTGTTCGTGCATGTCCTTGTGATTCCCCCTGACGGACCAGTTTCTTTTGCTTTACTTATTGGAGTTTTATCTCCCTAATGATGAATTTGATCGCCTCCATCGCCTCTCACGGGCGAATTAAGTCCTATATCCCCTGGGTCATTGAAACCGTAATTCAGTAGGTCATCAGGGATGGTCAGGTCTGAAAGACCTTTCAATAAACCCTCTAGATGTTGAGGAGACGACTCTTTCTCAACCGGAGTGATTGTAACTTTAGAAGTCCCCCCTACTGTTTTCTTTTTCAATTTATAGGCTAAGCTTTTTTGCCTCTTCAAAGGGGGAAGCGATTTGGCGATGCCGGACGTGTCAGTTATTGGTGCTGTGTCGGAACATAAGTTCTCATCGATCGTTTTTGGCGCCTCGGCCTCCTTTATTACACCTTCCTCGGATATATCGGGAGTTCCTCCTATAGAGGGCATCGAAGGCCCAACTTGCCCTTTGCCCTTATCCATGGCGGGTCCGGTTGTAGTGATGCCAGTTGGGAGACTAGTTCGACGACCTTCCGCTAACAATCCAAACTTTGAAAGCGATTCATTGGAAATAACGGACTTGATCTCCCGGTCTTCCACAAGAATAGCTCGGATGGCCTCGACGGCCTCGAAATACCCAGTACCTTCGGGACGTGGGCTGATAACTATAAAAGTTGAAAGAAGTTTAGAAAGAATACACTTCGTGCCTTAGACGAGTATTGTTCAGGGAATGGAACTTACTCCCTTCCAGCCATCTTCTCGCAAAGCGGAGGGGCAGCGTACATAAAGCCATTCCTGCTTATACTGGGAGAATTTACTCTATGCCCCCGTCAGGATCTGACACTTGGAGTGTGGCTCAAGAAATATGAAGGATGGACTATCATACCGTCTTTTGAAACGATAGATGTAGCGGATATCACAAGGAGTGGGAAGCCTGAACAAGATGCTCATGAAAAGAATACAAGTGCCATGGATGAATGCATGACTATTGGGATGTAGCTATGCTGGGGCGATCCCGATGTACTGTAACACTTCACGAATAAAGTAATTGAAAGGTGGCACGCTACCAACCCAGCACATGAATTTATTACACGTTGTATATCCAGCTGGGGGCAGGTGAGGCCGATCTTGCCCTGATGGAACTAAAACATCATCGAAAGGAATCCCATGAATTGTACACAACCGACAAAGAGCGGTTTCGCAGATTTTTGAAGCTTGTGAATCAATTGGATTGTCCAGAATGACTGCCCCATCTATAATGTCAAGAGTCTGGCCAATAGCTGCAGCTGATGGATCCGGAATACCATGCATAGGAGTTGTCGGTGGACTCGAAGTTCTTACTAACTCCTGCTGAGAACTTGCCCCGGGCTTGTCTGAAACTGTAGCAGAGCTCGACTTTTTAGACATCATCAACGAGCGTTGAATTTGGGTAGATACCTGTTTGAACTATACTTGAAAGACAATCGATATTAGGTATAACAACAAAAATATTCCCCCCGTGCGGTGTGTGGACTAGTGCAATCGTTCGAGTATAAGTGTGAGAGAATTAAAGATTTAAAGACTGATAAAGTGTGATTGAGCATTAAACTGTCATCTTCGAAGACCGTCATCGCTGACCGTCTCCGAGAGCTTGTCCTATGTTCGGTAGTATGGGTCTTGAAATCGGACATTGGCATTGTATGTTAAAGGTCGTTGTTTGCGTTTGTTCAGTTGAATTTGCATTTATAGTTCTTAAAACTATGGAGTCATTAGTCAAAATCAGTCTCATGTGCTCGTGTACTTAAGTCCTTGTCATTATTCATTGTTCTATGGTTAGGCGTGGAAGTGTGAGATCTTAACATGTGCTATGTTTAAGTGGATAAGATTTTGGTTGTCAATGCCGATTCGAAGTCCGTTACAGATTGCCTTTCTGAACCCCCATACCGAACCACCTATCCATAGGCTACCGAATGGCCACTAGACCAACAACACCATCCCGCTCACTCTCACTCTCTAATTACCAAACGACGCCCCGCTCGGTGTACCGAGTACTCCTAGTGGTTCTTCACCCAACCGCATCACACCGTTCGAAATCGAACAAACTCTCCACTGAATGACTGACCGAACCACATACTACCAACTTCCCACTCTAAATGCCGAGCACCTTACATAACCTATGCCCACTACTCTTACTAGCTCCTACCGACTCACACCTCGAGGAGTTATGATTTTCTCTCTCTCTGAACAAAGACCTCCTCACCGAAGCAAAGTGGCCAACTGCTAATTCCCACACTTCTCCGACCTCGCTTCCTAAAGCCACCCATGGTTGTTTCCCCAAGTCAAAGATACTAATAGCGCTTCATCATCAACGCCCAAACATCTACTCACTGCGTTTCTCTCCTCTCGTGTTCAGCACGCTAAGACGAATTCCTACGTGGTTTGGCCCTCTAGCTCGAGTTCGAGAGAGTAAGATTTGGGAATTTACAGTTTTGTAGAGAACCTTACCGATATGATAATTTAAGGACGAAACGAGTGCTTCTTGAAACTCAGAGTCGTGGACGGCTAGAGAGTGTGTTGGAGAAGATGATTGAGTGGATGGGTATAGCAGTTCGGAAGAGTAAGGGAATCCAGGTTTTCTCAGGGTAAACCCGATAAAGGGAAAATGATAAAGTAAAGATGGGGAGAAGGAGCGAAGGCTAGGATTTATATACGAGAGAGGGGAGGTGAATGGGTTACGTCCGATAGACACGGACGTTATGCTTTGAGAAGTCGATTACTCGACGTGCTTACCCAAGCTCAAGTAAACCAACCACATGGTTCGGCCTACGTAAGCCGATCCGCACCTTGTTCTTAAAAAAAGAGAAGAGAGGAAAATAAAATCAGAAATGTACAAAATGTTAGGAAGGTCCGTCATGTTTCGGCCTTCGTGAGGTTATATACGTTTGGCTTTTGAAAGTGGGAACTGATTGTCGATTCAAAGCGTGTCGTGTTGTTTCACACGATACACTTTAGAGGGCAAATGTTACCCAGCACCTAGGCACGGCTACAAGATGATAGTTGCAGATGTGATAGTTGGCACCATATAAGATTCTGACCAAGGAAAGGCTAGAGGTGAAAAGGGTTTGGTGCATTCATTACCCAATTACGGCATTTCGGTATGGCTCGATCAAAGGGGGGAATGCCTCGTTCGGTCAGGATGGTCTGGTAAGTATCGTTCGGCCAGTTTGAGGAGAGATGTGTGTCACATGGTCTTGTGAAGATAACGTATGTCGCTCGGTCCCAATGCTTCGGCATGCACCGCTCGGTCAAGGGAGTGAAGTCACACATGGCTCGGTCAGATTGGATTGGAACGCGTGGCTCGATCACCGACGTAAGTCACATGTGGCTTGGCCTAGACGGATTAACAGGTATTGTTCGTAAAAGGGGAGTTGTTGCCGTTCGGTCAGAAGGGGTTCGGCATGCATGATCGGTGTATCTGGTTCGGTGCACGATGAGGAAGTTAGCATGTCCATGGAACCAACAGTGAAGTGAGAAAGCCAGCGCTGCTTTACATCGAGATCCATCGCGAGTTACTCCGAGTCCTTTAAGAATTCGCTTCGAATCAATTATTCGATGATCACCGTTCGGCCATCCTGGATCGGCATTTCTCGTTCGGTGTATCTCGCTCGGTGTGCCTGGGTCGGTCGACTCGAGGTTCCCATATATGGGCCCAGGTACTTTGCTCCTAGGCCTGAGAAGGAAGTCCAGCCTATCTTCGTCTATAAATAGAGGGGCAGGGGTGCAGTGAAAAGGACCTTTTTTCGAGAACTCTAGGGACACTCTGCCATTTTTCATACTCATTTCTTTTAGTTCAAACTTGTATACGAGTTGTTTGTTCACGGATTGAATCTGTATTCAAGTCTTCGAGAAAAGAAATAAAGATTACATTAACAGTGGACGTAGGCAGTTACGGCGAACCACTATAATTCTGGTGTTCTTGTTTCTGCAGTTACTGCTGCATATATTCCTCTGTTTGAATTTACTATCTTCATTCATCTCTCTACATAAACCTACACTTGGGTGTTAGTGACCAATTTTGGTGCTAACAGTGATTGATTATGGTGCTAAATATTTGTTGTTGCTTTGATAGTTAAATAACCGACTATCAAATTTGCCTAAATTTTTAGTTCCTCGACTTGATGTGGGAACTATTTAGTCGTACACTTAGTACGTAGCCATGTGTGTAGGCTTGATTATCGTTTGTATTGAGGATGTTGATTCATGTAGTACGAAGTATTACTCCAATCTATCGAGCTTCCTTCTTGGCCGAAGGATAGCAAGTTGAAAGTTGGAGACGTGATAAGTCTATGAGACTTAGTTTCTGTGTGAGGTTGAGAAACGCTTTTGCGTTGTTGGTACGAAGAGACCGGGAATCAAATTTGCTTGATTATGTTCAGCATGATAGGGCGTTCTTGCTTTGTGAACAGTGACGAAGCTTAGACTCTTACCTCTACATGTCACTAGAGTGAAAGGGTTGGTTGATAGTCGAGAGGCTTACCGTAAAAGCAAATTTGAGGTACTACTTGTGGTCACCTCCATGTTGAAAAGCAGGAGTACCCCCATGTTGAAAAGCGGAAGGGTAGTAGGATGGTTGAAAAACCTAGTAGGGCGGGTACGGAGTTGCCCGTTCGTCACATTTGATATCAGAGCTTAGATTTCCATTTTCCTAGGCTTTGATGTGTACACAGTATAGATAGGGTCAGTAGCACCCTAGATTGAGTTTGAGTGTATTATATATATGAGCGCGTATTTGTTAGCGATATAAAAATGTTTTATATTGTGTTTACTTATCCATTGAGTTGTTTGTGAATTCTGGTCGGTATGTGGGACGCCATGTTATCGATAAGAATTTCTAAACACTTAAACGAGGCAAGTCGACATAGTATTGTATTTAAATTGGGTAAATGAAATAATTTTACCTCGATTATATTTTATATATAAAGGATAATTTTTCAGAAATTATTATAGTGTATATGAATTGATTGTTCGGTTGTTGAAAATGTAAATATATATGTTAATATAAAAGCTGTTTGAATAATCTAAATAAAAGCAACAATTGTAAAAGAATAAAGTATATACGCAAATGAATTATATAGTATGGAATTATAATTAATATGATTTACAATTGTGAAATAATCTTATATATAAGAAGTGAAACTACATGAGTATATTTATAAATATGAGTTATAAATGAAAATGGATTTAAAACTATGAATTTGAAATTTTGAATCTCGTTGATTTTGAAAGTTGTTTTTCAAAATTTATATAGGTTATATTGTTATAAATCTAAATAAGATAAATAAATTTGGAATGAATCTTATATAAGTGAAGTAAAATAGTGAAATTATATAAGTAAGAATTTATAAATGTGATTTATAAATAATAAAAAAGATTTTTGAAAGAATATAAAGCACCAAATCCACTAATGTTGCTAGGAAATAATAAGAGTGATGACTGCAGCATCATCAGTATCATTTTCGAGTTTCTATGTGATAGATTTGCTACCAATAGTAAAGTGAAAATTTAAGTTTTGTTGTGATAAACAAATTTGAATTTAAAATCCAAGTTGAAATTGATAAATATAAGTGAAATGAGTTTTGGACTTATAATATGAAATAAAAATTTAATTTTAGTAAAGTTAAATAAATTAAATTGAATTTTAATTGGATTAGATAAGTTATTGAAATGGAAGTTAAACTTAAGTGGTAAGTGATTATATAATGTGAATTTGGAAGTTTAAATATATAAGTGGTATAACTTATAGAATGGGAAAATGTAAGCAAAACCAATTGTTAAAATGGTTAAACAATTTTGTTAAGCAAAACAAAATCTGAATTTGAATAGTGATATGAAATTTGACTTAAGTAAAAGTTAAATAAAATAGAATTTGAATTAAATAAGAAGTGAACTTAAGTTGTATAGTGAAAGTAAATGTAAGTGAGAATGAAATGAAACATAACTTAAGTAATGTTGAATGAATTTGAACTTGATATCAAAATGAATTATCAATCGAATGTAAATGAATTGATAGGGAATAATGAATGTAAGTGTTAATTCATTAAAAACTAATGAAATAAATTAGTTAAGTGAATATGAGTTGAAATATTATTTGTTAGAATTGAATAAAACTTAAGTTAAGAAGTGATGATAAAATTAGCAATTGGATAATTGAATGAAAGTCAATTAGATATCAACCAATTGAAATTAAAAGTGTTAAACCAAATCGAATCTAAACAAAGTAAATATAAATGTTGAGAGTAAATTAAATTAATTTGGTTATGTTGGATATGCATTGGTTGTTAGATGAATGTTAGTAAAATCAATGTTAATGAATCAAATGTGAATAAATTGAAAATCAATTCAATGAATAATTAAGGAGTAATGAATGTATATTGATTTGGTTATGGATGGATTGGATAGATATTGGTTTGTTGGATGTTAGTTGGATGATAGTTGTATGATGGTTGGATTTGTTGTTTTTGATTGCATTTGTTATATCGGTATATGTTGTATATTGATATTACTTTCCATATATGTTTCTCATTTATTTGTTGAGTGTTTAGTAGGTGCAGATGGCGTATGCTTCGCATTTGGAGCTCGCTTTCGCGCTATATTAGCCGTATATGCTCGCTAATAATATATAAGGTGCATATCTCGGATTACATATCGTACTTATATATATATATATATTGTGATTTTACTACGATCGAACCGCGCAAAGGAGATTGTGGCGAAATTTCTTGAAAATTTAAGGCGTTATAAAATTTTGGGAAAATTGGAAAATTTTGATAACTATAATTTTGATTTTGAGTTAAAAGTTAAACGATATCAGTTGGTTTTGAAAAGATAACTAAGTATGGATTTGAAAACTTAGAGAAGTTTTATAAGAAGTTTAACTAAATGGATTTTGGAAATGTTAAAAGGTTTAAATGAATTTGATATCTAGTTTGAACGAATTATTTTGAAAAGTTAATTGATTTTGTGACTTTTTCGTACTTGGTAATTTCGAGGACGAAATTCTTTGAAGTAGGGGAGAATGTAACGACCTGGAATTTCAGTCATTCGAAATTCGGATATTTAATTGACTTTAAATATTCACAAGTTAATTTTATAAGTTAAATAACTTATATTTTGAATATAGTGATTTAATTGGATAATTAAATCGTTAATTTAATATTTGAAATTGCATAAATAATTTGATTTTTAATTTAATGTGAATGAAAATGATTTATAAAGTTGAATTAAATTCTATTTGAATTAGAATGGTGTTAGTGAACTTTTGAAATTGAATTAAAAGTTAATTTATAGAAATTGAATATTTTAATATTTAATTAACGTGTAAAAATAGTCATTTTAACCATTGGGGGGTTTCTCCCTTTTCTCCTATTTTCTTTCGATTTTTCCAAGTAATCTTGCTTTTCTCTGCTTATTTCAATTTTCTGTCTTCACTTCTATCTCCTCAAACCTGGACGTCATAGTTAAATCATGGGATCTTTGCGAGATGATAAAGGCTGGGAGGATGTGAGAAGGAAAAGGGGCAAGGCTCCAGCGTCTTTGGGACCTGAACAAAGGCTCAACCTAGGAGGGCAAAGACCAAGCAGATCTGGAGCTATTCCAGATCGGAACACGGGGAGGAGGGTGCAGGCGGATCATGCTGAGCGGACATCAACAAAATTTTCGAAAACAACAAAGCAGAAAGTATTGCTGCCAGGAAGCAACCCGAAAATCAAATTTACTGTCTCAGAGAACGCTAAATTTTTTTCATATAGTGAGGCAGTGAAAGCAGGAGCGGTAGGAGATTTAGGAAACCTAGTGTTAACGCTAAAAAGTATAACGCTAACACCCTGGTGTCTGGAGTAATCTAGTGAAAGCACCACCCGTCTACACGGGAACTAAAAGTAAACAGAAAAAGGGAAAAACAGTAAAAGAGACAGCAATTTTTATAGTGGTTCGGCCTAAAGTTCAGCCTACGTCCACTTTACATCCTTCATTATGTTCTTTGAGCACACTTTTACAAGATTACAACACTTTTTCAACACGATTTCCCGGTTACAACACCTTTACAACACTTTTCAATGATTACAACACAATCAAAGTAAGAGAGTAGAACTTTGATGACGGATTGCTCTTTGGATCCATGTTGGATGAAGTAGAACTGTTGATGAAGAATCTTCGATGCTTGAAGTGTTGGAAGAGTCCCAAAAAATGGCAGAGTATCGGTCCTTTTGAAATCCGGAATCCTTCCCCTTTTCAATGTGGAGTTAGCGAGGTATTTATAGGGAAGAAACTGGGTCTAGGTCGTAGGTCGTGAGCGACCTAAGGGATAGGTCGTAGGTCGTGAGCGACCTAAGGGATAGCAGGAGAGAGAGCCGCGACCTAAGGTGCTACGGTGCAAGGAGTGGTAGGTCGTTAGCGACCTAAGGAAAGTGACGACCTAAGGAAGTGGCGACCTAAGGCTATGACGACCTAAGGAAGTGGCGACCTAAGTATATTGAGACATCGCTAGATCGCTAAGGCCTTTTAGGTCGCTAAGGTTGTTAGGTCGTAGATCACTAGGTCGTTGAATCTCCTAAGTCGCTGAGGAAGTTAGGTCGCAAGGAAGTTAGGTCGGAGGAAATTAGGTCGCAAGGAAGTTAGATCGGAGGAAGTTAGGTCGGAGGAAGTTAGGTCGGAGGAAGTTAGGTCGGAGGGCTTTTTAAGTCGGAGGGCTTTTTAGGTCGGAGGGCTTTTTAGGTCGCTGGGTTACTCCATGTTTTAGGTCGCTTGGAACCTTTAGGTCGAACCCCGTAGCGGGGGTGTTACCCCCGCACCCCCACCTTGGGGGGTTGCCACCCCCCTTGGACCTCCCCTCCGTAGGGGATCTTATTTGAACAAACAATCAGCAGGACTTGCTCTGTTGAGATGTTGAGTTGGCCATTCTTCGAGACGAACTATCTTTGGTTTCTCGGCATATCTTTTGGTATCTCGGCCTTGCTAAAAAGGCGGGATAACACCTAGATCTTGAGTTTATTGAGCCTAAAGTAGCGGATGGTAAAAGGATTGGTACCCTTTCTTCTGAAGCTATCAAAGAAGCGGATGGAGGCTGGGATTTATGTATATTATTGTATGTGGTTGGGTATAAACCATGGCTTAGAACTTTTGAGGGATATGCCAACAGGGTTTGGGCTACAAAGAAGCCGTTTTCAGTTCACTCAAGGAATAATGGATTCTTTGTAGTGAGATTTGGCTCTGAGGAGGATTGCAATAAGATTTTGAAATCAGGTCCTTGGTTCATGGACCGGACTTGATCATCATGAAGCGACTGTCCCCAGACATGAGAACAGATAGAGATCTACTTACATCCTTGCCTATGTGGGTCAGACTTCCTGGTTAAAGTTTTAAGTTATGGGGCAATAAGGCAATTAGCGCACTAACAAGTACCATTGGAGTTCCCATAAAAATGGACGAGGCCACGAAAAATAAATCTAGATTAGCCTATGCCAGAGTTTTGGTTGAGGTTAATGCTACTTATGGTATGCCTAACACCATTAAAGGCATGGATGACAATGGGAGGAGTTTCATCCAGGAAGTGGAATATGAGAACCCGCCTCCCATATGTGGCAAGTGCGTGTGTTTCAGACACGTAACTGATGAATGCCCAATAACCAAGTCTTGGGTTCCTAAACTGACCCAAGCTGCCAACTCTGATAAGGAAAGCCCTGTGGATCCAAGTCTTGTTGGTCGTGCGGAAATTGTAAGGGAGGAAGGCGGAATTGAGATTTCTATTGATCTCGAAAAGCAGTTGAATGATGGCTGTCCCACTGATAAGTCATGTGGTGATGGTATGACCGAAATCTTACAGTCAGAAGTGCATCAAGAAAATCAAAACCTAATTGTTGACTGCCCACCTATTGATGGGTCTCGGGATAGGTACCAGATAGCTTCTAATGGGCTGGAGACAGAAATTAGGGGAAAGTCCATTTCAGAACAAAAGCAAACAGAAGTTTTACCCTCGGATCAGATTTTAGAAAGAGCTGCATCCTCAGAAGAGCGCAGTGAGGGGGCAATCTCAGAAGCACCAGAGCCAGAACCTGTTACTCTTACCTAAGTAGGAGCCAGTGAAGATTGCTTCATTGTTCCTCTGGCCAGGTCGGAAGTTCCTCCTGATCAAGGAACCAGTGAGCCATTCATTCCTGTGTCTCCAACTACCCCGGGAGCCAGAGATCCGAGAACATCACCTCCGAAGTCACCTTCGACCCACATAACTATTCTCAAACGCCCTTCGTCATCATCGGATTCTCCTTCTTTTCCAAACTCTTTATTTTCTAACGATATATTTATTGATGATTGTATAATTAATAATGTTAATTTTAGGAGAGGCACTGAACCTTGTACTGACTTACAGGTGCAAGATAATCTGGATCAGGATACAGGAATGACAGAAGTGGTAGAGGAACAGAATACTTATGATAATGCAGACCTAGTTCAGGAGGTATTTGTGGAGCAACCTCTTCCTAAGCCTCAAGATATAGAGTTTAAGAATATTCAGAAGGATAAGCTTGTTCGTAAGAATCCCAAGTGGGTTCAGATGCTAGGCATTCCTACGGAAGAAAAAGGGGAGTCCTACAGCAGTAGGTCGCTGAGGACACGCAATAACAAGGTTACATAATGTCAGTAGCTTGTTGGAATGTTAGAGGGTTTCATAACCCCAACAGAATGGGAGAAGTGAGAACACTCATTGATAAGTATAAAATAAGTTGTTTCGGTGTTTTGGAAAATAAGCTGTTGTTTTCGGATATACTGAAGCTGGAAAGAGCGTTGGATGACAGATGGAAAATAATAAGTAACGTCTCTTGTTATTTTAAGTGTAGGATTATGGTCCTCATTGACGGAGATTCTTGGGATTTCAACTATATTAATATGAGTGATCAACACATTACCATTGAATTGATCAATACCTCGAAATTCAAATGTAATCTAACCTTTGTCTACGCTCATAATTTTGTTGAATTCAAGAAAAGATTATGGAAGAATTTACAGGAGGATGCTATCAATATTTACAGACCATGGCTGGTTCTTGGGGACTTTAATTGCATTCGTAGTCCCTCAGAAAGAAAGGGAGGTAACCCAGTGACATTTGGTAACTTGTTTGAATTAGATGATATGTCTAACTATACTGGTCTTAATGAGATCAATATTAAAGGTTATGAATTTTCTTGGTGGTCTGGTCCGAGTCGAAACATATTTTCTAAAATTGACAGGGTTTTTGCAAACCTAGATTGGATCAACTTATTCACAGACTTATCGGCTAAATATTTGCCTCCTTCTATGAGCGATCATAATGCTGTCCTCGTCTCGCTTTTCACTAATCCTAGGGACAAGAACAGACCTTTCATATATATGAACCATTGGTCTTTATGTGATCAATACTTTCCTCTGATCGACAAACACTGGATTTCTAATCATACAGACAGACCTTTGTATCAAATCATTAGTGTTCTCAAGAATATCAAGAGAGAGCTTAAGAGTTGGAGTGCTAAATCACGTAATATCAAACAAGAGGTTAATGTTCAGAGAGAGAATTGTTCAAGACTTCAGAAACTTCTGGAAAAAACACATGATCACAATTTAGCTATGGAATTTCAAAATGCCAAGATAAATCTGGATTTAGCACTCAAGAAAGAATTTCTGGATGCCAAACAAAAGGCTAAATGTGAATGGTTGATGATGGGTGACGAGTCTTCTTCTTTTTTCTACGCTAAAATGTCTAGTAAAAGAAGTAGAAAGCGTTTGACCAACATTGTTGTCGATGGAAAGGTGGTTTCGGAAGATAAGTTTGTTGAATCGGCTACTGATTTCTACAAACGAATCTTTAACCTTCCCTTATGTGAACATTTCCCTGAAGTTATTTGCAAATCGATAATTACTGATTACGGTGCTTATTTTTTGAACGATGGTATATCTTTGGAAGAAATTAAATTTGCACTGTGGGATATTAAAGATACTGTCTCTCCAGGTCCGGACGGTTTTAACTCGCTGTTTTTTAAAACTCATTGGAATCTTTCGAAAGACTTAATTTTCAAAGCTCTGAATGATATTTTTCAAAAGGGTCTTATAATCAACGAGTGGAATCATACGTTCATACACTTGATTCCAAAAAAAGACCATTCCACATGTATTCTAGATTTTAGACCCATTGCTTGTTGTAATACTTTATATAAGGTTTTCAGCAAAATCCTATGTAATAGGCTGGGTCCTTTTTTGGACAAGTTGGTGTCCTCGAATCAGACGGCATTTATCAAAGGAAGATCAATAGGGGATGGAATTTTGTTTGCTCATGAAATTATTAGGGGTCTCGGAAGAAAGGATAACAAATATATGTGTATCAAAGTTGATTTAAAGAAAGCATATGATTCGATTAATCGGTCTTTTGTTATACATATGTTAATAAGCTTGGGTTTCCCAGACAAATGGGTGAAAATTATTGAAAACATTATTAAGACTCCTATGTTTTCTATCATTGCAAACGGAGAAGCGCACGGTTATTTCAAGAGTTCTAATGGGCTTAGACAAGGCGACCTGCTTTCCCCTATACTTTTCACCTTGGTTATGGAATATTTTACGTTATTGATGGATGAAAAAGTCAGGGTTGGTCTTATTTCCCCAGTTACAGACTTTGATAATAAGTTGACTCACCTTATTTACGTTGACGACATTATTGTTTTTACTAAAGCCAATGCCCAAACTGCAATTGCTATTAGTGATGTTTTTAAGACCATGAAGAGGGTTACTGGCTTAGAGTTAAGTTTTGAGAAATCTAACGTTTTCTTTGGGAAAGGGGTGGATTGTTGTACTGATATTAGTATGATCCTCAATATTCAGCAATCGGATCTCCCAATAAGGTATTTGGGTATTCCTTTGTCTAGTGCTAATTTGAGGGATAAGGATTGTTCTCCTTTAATAGAGAAGATCAAGTTAAGGATTGGTAGATGGGAAGCAAGAATGCTTAGCTTAGCTGAGAGACTTGAACTTATTAAATCTACCATTTACCCCATAATACAATTCTGGATGCAATGCTTCTGTCTCCCAGCCTCTACAGTTCAAAAATTTAAACACTTGATTCTGAACTTTCTTTGGAAAATTCGCAGCTGTAAGATTCCTTGGGAGGTTTTGTGTAGGCAAAAAGAAGAAGGACGAATGGGATTGAGAAATTTAAAAGAGATGAACCGAGCGTTATATATCAAACTGATATGGAAAGTAATCAATTCAGAAGGAATTTGGGCGGAACTCATGCATTGTAAATATATTGGTCATAAAAGTTTTTGGGAAATTAACCAGCGATCGGACGACTCGGGAGTGTGGAAATTCATTTTGAAGAATAGACATGAAGCTTTGAATTGCCTTTCTCTTAACATTGCAGACGGTAAAACTACTTCTCTATGGTATGATCCATGGCTAAATGGAAGTACTATTATGGAACGTATTGTTAGAGACACAACTTTCAGAACTGGTACGGAAAATTTGTCTCTCGGCAGGATTTTAAGAAATGGTGAGTGGAAGTGGGATTCGTATAGTTTTTTATTTCAAATACATGTAGAAATTGAAGGTGTCAAGATTCACAAGAATAGGGAGAGGGATTTCTGGTCTTGGAAGTGTTCTAAGGATGGTTTGTATCAGTTTAAAAAAAATTGGAACACGGTTAGATCCAGTTTTGAAATTAAGTACTAGGCGTCTTTGGTCTGGAACAAAATTCACGTTCCTAAAATGGCGGTATGCCTGTTTAAAGCCATTAATGACTATCTATTGACAAAAGAAATATTACTTCAGAAGCATATAGTCATGGACCATAACTGCGCCTTTTGTAATAATCACATTGAAAATATAGACCATCTATTTTTTCAATGTAATTTTACAGAAAATGTTTGGCTTTAGAGCTGTAAAAAAAAATTTCAAACGCCGAAAAGTCTATTCTCTTTCTCTTTGAAAGATGATTTACAGAAAATTGTTTCTATCTCTAGCTTAAAAAGTCTTAATTCAGACTTGTTCCAACTATCTCTTTCTGTTTGTGTTTGGCATATTTGGAAAGAAAGGAACGATAGGATTTTTCAAAATCGTTTTACTGAAAGGTCGCAGATTTGTACCAAAATTTTCCAGACAATGAATATCAGAATGGCAAAATCAAAACATTTTAAGAACATTACTGGCATGAATGAAGCAATAGCATTGAAATAGGGATATACCTCCCAACGCTGAATTGGGGCATCATCAGCTTTATCATAAGTATTGTTCTTCTGCCATCTTCCTGTTTCTACGTTTCCTGGCTCTAGGTTCCGCGAACCTGTATTATTTACAGTGTCCTCACCTCCTCTCACTTAAATTACATAATAATTTACAATTAACAATAATTATTGAATTAGTTTATAAGGTTGCAGTTTTGCAGGTTGCTCCGAGTGCTTGTAATCACGTCCTGGTCACAAAAGAATTTTTAGCTTGAGTTATGAGATTTATTTTGAAGGTCTTTTCAGATTTTTACCTGTCTTGCCAATCTAACATCCTTGGCTTGATGTCGTCCTCTGATTCATGATTGCAGTCTCGATATCCCTAGATTTGCATTCATTACAGATCTGGAAGTAGATTCAAAGGAAATTATTTCACATAAAGCTTAAAGAAGTTTCCTTTTTGGGTATTAGAGACTTATCTTGTTAAGATCTTCTCTGTTCTTCATGAGGAAGTGTTGGTTTCTAGATTTTCTTCCATTGTTTTGATAGTAGCTTAGATCTGGAAGCAGAAGACGAGGTTTCGAGCAACAATCGACCTTGAAGTGATTTAGGTTGCTCCAAGTGCTCGTAATCACGTCCTGGTCACAAAAGAAGTTTTAGAATGAAGTTATGAGATTTATTTAGAAGGTTTTCTCAGATCTTATACCTGTCTTGTCAGTTCTGGATGGATCGAAGATCTCTTGTTAGTTGCTGTCCTTCGATTCCTTGTTGCTGTTCATCTCCTCAGTTTCAAAGGAAATATGTTAGTTTTACATTCAAAGCTTAAAGACTTCTCCTTTTTAGGTGTTAGAGACTTATCTGCTAAGATCTGTATAGTTCTTCACGAGGAAGTGCTGGTTTTTGGATTTGATTTGATAGAAGCTCCGATCTGGAAGTAGCAGAGGATGCCTCGAGTACCAGTCGATCTTCGATAGTTGCTTCGATCTTGTAGTAATTTAGATTGTGTTTCTCGTTCTTCCTCGCTCGCCGCCATTTTTGTTCTTTTTTATTTTTTCTTTCGAGATGAGTAAATGAAGTAAATGAAGTAGATAAAGTGTCGTATTGCCTTTTCTGCTTTGAGAACAGTCTCGAAGTTTCTGGCATTTGCTCTTTGCTTGGTGGGCTTTGGGCCGATAGTGTTGAACGATTAGTTCGGGTATGTCTTGTTTGTTTAGAAGCTGGCTTAGCTTTGCTTTGGTCTTGCATTTTGGCTCTTGTAAATATTTTGCTTATAGTTCCTCTTTAATAGAAAAGTTTGAACCCGCATTCAAAAAAAAAATAGTCATTTTAAAACAGTCTCGGATTTCGATGAAACCAGTTTCATTGGATCCGTAATGTTATATTATTATAGGATTTCAAATTTCGTGTCAATCGGATTTACAGTTTAGTCGTGGCAAGCTAAAGCGCGTAGAAATTTGTTTAAATAAATTTTAATTTAAATAAGTCGATTCGAAAACCTATCTTTCAAATACGATTGAATTGGCTTCCGATACATATTCCATTGCATTCAGAATAGGAGTAAAACATTATAAACTCCAGGCGGCATGCTTCGATTGGAGTTCGGAAATATTTCGGGTGAATAGTGTTGTGTAACTGTCTATATAAAGACGTTCATTCACCAAAACCCTAGCCAAAATTAGGTCAGCCGCCACTTATATTTCGAACGGCCATAGATTGTCGATCTTCTTCTTCAATTATCTCTCAATCCATAAACAATTAGCAAAAACCTCCAACTACAAAGACGTAGAGCACGTCGAGAACTTCCAATCCAACGGTGATGATCGAGTTTCGTGACGAGGATGGGCGGCAAAACTCAGTTAAACGTCGTGCGTTCATGCACGTTTATCGAGGTCCACATGCGGCCGAGTTCGACTGGATTCACGGCGTAGGGAGAGTGGAGCACGAGCTTTCATTTGGTGGTGGTTGATCGAAGGCTAGGTGAACGATGGTGGAGCGAAAATTCGATGAAGAGGGGCGGCTAGGTGGGTTTCTCGCGTGAACGAAACGACGGGGGAAGAAGATTATAAGCATTGGCCGAGATCTGGTGTATTGAAATCAACGGCTGCGATTAAAATAGGGTTTTAAAAATAAAAATAAATTTTGAAATTAATTTATATATTAATTCGTATAAACTTTAAAATGTCATAACTTCTTCATACGAGGTCCGTTTTTGACGAAACAAGTTGTGTTGGGTCCGTATTGATGAGCACTGCATTTTAGAGCTGGTTTGGAGTTTATTGGAGCTATTAAAAATTTTGGATAAAATTAAATGCCTGTTTAATTTTATTCGGAATAAAACGCTGCAACGGCTATTGGAATCAAAGTGAGTACAACTCACTCTTTCTGACTCGCTTATACTTTTACATAAGTGAGAATAAATTTATTTTGTGCTGATTGATGATTGTTTGGATGACATATGATATATTGTATATATATTGATTGCTTTGGATGTATTCCTGCCTATTGGAGCAGATGAGACCTTAAACGTTCCCATGTATGAGCGGATGACCTTTTGTACACACGTCTGCCTTGAAGCGAACATTGTATATATTTTCTCGTATGTATATTTGTTGCAGGTGACAGGTTGGAGGGATCCAACTAGATTCCTCACCAGTGTTGATTTTATTTACAGATATTGATATATATGATGTTATCATATGATATATGATGTTTTGGATGCTTTGATTGATATAATTGATGCGATCGCCTTGTTTAGCATTTTTGCAGCATTGGGCCTTATTTTGGAGATTTAAAATATTTAAATTGATGATTTCAATTTAATAAGGATTTCAAAGTGATTTTGAAAATATATGATTTTTGATTTGTTAAAGAAATGAATTTATTTTAAATAAATAAAAGTTATAATTTTTATGTTATAAAAATTATGATTTTTATGAAATGGAATCAGAATGTGATTTTTGAAATATGAAGTTGATCATTTTGTAAATTAAGTTAAATTGAGATTTTTGATTTATTATAAACGGTTTATATATATGATTTATAAAATTGAATTTTTATAAATCAAAATGATGGAATTACAAAGGAGTTTTATAAGTGTTAAAATGAAGTTATAAATGGATTTTATAAGTGAATAAGATTTATACATTTATGAAGTTATATAAAAGGAATGAATTTGTAATAAAGAGATTTATAAGTAATTTACTTATAATTGGATTTTGGCATATAAATGATATAAATGAGATTTGCTAATAAAGGAATTTTATAAATTGAAGTTTTTATAAAATAGAAATGTGAATTATAAACATTGTTTTATAAATGTGAAATCAACTTAATTTGATAAGTTAAATATGAAAGTTTAATTAAAGAAAATATATTCACGATTTTGGACAGTGGATAATCCTTTTAATTAAATGTGTAGAAATAATGAATTTGGTTAGGGAATTATATTCACGATTTTGGACAGTGAATAATCTTTTAAATTAAATAAATGTTTTGAAAAGTGATTTTTAATGGAGTTAAATGGTTTGAAGGTGTTTTAAAATGTGGTAAGTATCGAATACATAGATTTCAACATTCATTGTTGAAATAGACGTTTTCGAGAAGTAAGGGAAGCAGGGACTATAACACTGTTGTTATAGTAAATGATTTTTGAAAGAGATGTTTTGTATAGTATATGGGATTTATATATCTATCTAATTACCGAATCCATATACCAATGATTTTGGGTTGTCGTAACGATGTTTTACGCAACATTCGTTTTGACCCAAATAAATAAATAAACTTAAGAGAATATTTTCCTTAAAGAATAGAATATATACTTAATTTTGATTTAAGTATATGTAATAATTTTCTAAGTGTTGAAAATAAAAAGAATTGTGAATTCACTTATTTTTGAATAAGTATATGGAAATGTTTTCTAATATAGAATATTGAAATGGTTTTGGAATTATATCTTTTTAAAGATAATTTAAAGTGAATATTTGGAAAGTGATTTAATTAATAAAAGATTATTTAAAAAGGCCTAGTGATTTCTTATGGTGCTAAATATTTGTTGTTGCTTTGATAGTTAAATAACCGACTATCAAATTTGTCCAAATTTTTAGTTCTTCGACTTGATGTGGGAACTATTTAGTCGTACACTTAGTACGTAGCCATCTGTGTAGGCTTGACTATCGTTTGTGTTCAGGATGTTGATTCGTGTAGTGCGGAGTATTACTCCAATCTATCGAGCTTCCTTCTTGGCCGTAGGATATCAAGTTAAAAGTTGGAGACATGATAAGTCTATGAGACTTAGTTTCTTTGTGAGGTTGAGAAACGCTTTTGCATTGTTGGTGCGAAGAGACCAGGATCAGATTTATCTGAAAACCACTTCGGACTAACATTTATACGACGATTGTGCAGGTTGGCCGATGATATTGATGTTTAGGATTTTCATTGTGAAGGACTGCTTGTTGATCGTTTGAGATTAAAATCCCAATATACATATAGTAGCAGTAGTCTCTTCGTTATGAAATATCCAATGCAAGGACTATTCGCTACTAAACCTTGGTATTTCCCGACAGGGTGTGGTAGGAAAGTACCTTCGGTTTGTCCTGTTCCTGGACAACTTGTATGGATGAATGTCTGACATTGCATTTTTTTAGATTACGTACATTGGTTTTTACAAATGTACATCTGTTTGGTGGCGGAGAAGGCAACTTCTCTTTGTATTTTTGTGAAAGGAAATTAGTAGTCAATGGAAATAGCGAATGTGGCATTCAAAAGTGATGTGATATGTGATATGTGAAAGGTAATTGTTGCCTCTTTGGCCCCATCAACCGGAAATGACCGAAACAGGGTTAGATGCAGCAGGGCTGAGTGGGTCATTCCTAACTAGGATATGATCATCCCCTTCTAGATATATTTCTTTCCGCTGTGATGTTTGGGATGTAAATTATTGTGGTTTTTATGCTATGAGGGCCCTCGGAAAAGGTCGGTAGTGACCGGGGGATGACATATTCGGTACTACCTAGTTACAGAGGTAGGCCGGTCTTGTGTTGGTAGAGGGCAGATGTTATGTGCCTCGGGACATCCATCTAGAGGTGTACCCATCAGAAGGTAGTCCCTTCACTTGGTCATTTGTATGGAAATCCAACTCCACTACGTGCTTGCCATTTTGATTGTATTACCCATTTTGGGCTATATGCTGAAATTTAATAATGGCAACAATTTCGGCTATGATTAATATTATTTGTATATACTAGACACTAGTATAATATAAGATGATTTGATATGAAAGGTTTTAGTTATTGTAAGGTAAAAACATGTTCGTGTTTATGCGTGGGCATGTCTTACGAGATACTTTTGTTTTGAAAGGAAAAGTTTGGTAATTTAATAAATTCAGTTGAGTGTGTTTCTCACGCTAGTTTACCAGACTGATCCGGGCATTCTTCCCATTCAATGCTCGGTCAGACCGAGTATATTTACAGGTTCAGATTTGATGCTTTTGGAGCTTCAGCAGGAGAGCTGGAGATCTTTATTTCCGTATACACGTATCTGTTTATTATCCGCTTTGCTTATTGTTGTTGTTTACATTATCAGCAATTGTAAGGGCAGGTTATTATAACTGTCCAGGCTGATGATTGGTGATTGATTGTTGAACTCTGATTGATGTATGTATATACAGTTTCTGTTTTGTAAAGATCATTGATATGATATTATATGTTTTCCGCTGCGATGTGAGATTCTGTATTGTTCTGTTTGGTTCTCTCTTCTCTCTCTCTCTCTCTCTTCTCTTCTTCTCTCTTCTTTTCTTTCTCATGACTTTCCATCAGTCTGTTCTTTTTGGGTCAGAAATGTGTGGATTATTACCGATACAAAGGGTACGGATTTGCGGGTCATCACATCATTGAGTGCCCAAAGGGCTCATCCTTTCTCTTGTGAATCCTATATTTAAATATGAACACTTTATAGTTCCTCACAATGTGAGACTATTCACTAAGATTGGTATTCTATACTATTCTCAATATTTTTAATAATTCACTTTTAAAACCAAATTTTCCAACAATCCCCTAGTTGAATTTTTAAAAATATTTTTCTCGAGCAATTTCTAATTTTATAAAATTGCGCATAGAACTAAGGTATCTTTCGATTTGAACCTTTTGTAAAGTGAGTAAGATCCAAATTACACTAGAGTGACTCGTAATCTTGAACTCTATCTCTGACATCAAACCTGTGCAGTTAATGCCCCGCTATATCCCCGCTATAACTCCGATATATCTTATAGCGGATTCCTACCGCTATAATTTTTCCATATATCCCCAACATATAGCCTTTCCGCTTTAATCCCCGCTATTTCCGCTATATCCCGTTATTTCCGCTATATTCCGCTATTTCCGCTATATCTTCTATAAAAAATTGGATTGAAAAATGATATTTATACGCTATAAAAATTATGAAATTAATTAATTTCATTGAATTTTTTATATATGTTTAGAAATGATAATATTCTAATATTCTACTAAATTAAATTAAGTTATATAACAGTTTTACGTTCATTTACAATACATTTGCACATATTTTTATTTAAAATTATTTTTGTATTAATTATAATTCAATTGAATGTTAAAATTTCACATAATTACTATTTATATATTTGTAAAAACAACAAGTATGGGATTTATATGCTATTTTAGAGTAATTCGATATATCCCGCTATATCTTGGCTACATCCCCGCTATGACTTTTTGCACCTCTACCGCATTGAATCCACCGAGCGCTTTAACTACACATCATCAAACCACACACAACCTTTCTAGAGTGCAGTCTATAGCCTATGCTTTAAAGGTCATGCACGTCTATCCCAGTTTAGTGAACGCTCTAGGAATTTTGCCCAAAATTCCATAGGAAACAGGCACATTTCCACATTCACATAGGTGAATCTATCAAGGATACTCCTGTAGTTAGGTACTCCACTCCACATAGAGTATAGATTTCATTAAGAGTTAAACTCATCCGCCTATAACTTCAGGACTACATGCTTCTATCTAATGAACCTAGCATGTTCAATCAATGTCACTTCATAACTTGTTATTACCCATTGAACCTAGTTCTTGGGATCTTCGGTCATTAGGTTGGGTTACTATTATGAGTGACTACTCATTCTCTTAGTTCCCATTTGTGACGACCCACATTTTGGAAGGTTTAAATTAACAATAATCCACACATGTCCAATCCAAACAATCTGGAACATAGATAATCATTGGGGTTAAATACGAAAAAGAAGAAGAAACAAACACAGAATCCCGCAGCGGAACGACAAAATATAATAATCAAATAAACAGTTCATGAAGCTGTTTATATTTTACATTTGATTATAATCTATACAACATTCATCAGAGATAAATAAATAATGCAGCAGACAATATGATGCAGGACTAATAATAGTAATAATATACCAAATCTTCGTCTTCCTGAATAAATTTTCAATAAGCTGAAAAACTCAGGACTGGCCCGAGCGTAATGAAAAGACAAAACACTCGAGTCGGGACTAAAATATCCTTATGTAAGTTAAATCGATATTGCATATAACATGAGTGTAACGGCGTCAGAGATGTTTACGGGATTTCACATCTCTTATCCAGTGTATAACGTGCGTGTAATAACTCAAGAGATGTTACGGGATTTTCCATCTCCTAAGGATCCATCAAAATATTTATATATAGTAGAATATGCTACTGATATAATGTCTAATCAATAAAATAAATATTTTTCTTAGCGTTAAGGCTTTACATTAATCCCCCTTAACGCGTTTTTAAGCATTGCCGTATAGTTTGCATATAAAACACCAGTTAAACAGTCGGTGGATAGGGATGCGCCGTGATACGACAACACTAAACCAAAATCGTAGGGGTCTCATTTAGGGATAAAAGTATGACAAGGCACGTTAGGAAATGCCCAAGGTAGGATACTACCAGTTTACCCTTCTCGGCTGGTGGTAACGCATTATAGCTATGATCGCCCACCGCGTCCAACACTCTGATAATTCGGAGGGTGCACACCAATCAATCACAATGTAAATGATGGTAATACGAAGAAGTGCGTCCGCTCGGGGTAGCTAACCCACTTAGCCGGTATGGCTCCTGTTTTATTCATTTCAAATCGGCACAAGTGCCAAGCTAATCCATCATCGTTCACTTTCTTCAAATCTAGCAAACGACGCGAAATCCAACCACTTTGTTCTAGAGTCTTCTCCACGTACATGGTTGTTAAAGTGGTTCCGGTATCGACAAAGAGTATGCTCATATCCGGCTCCGGTCTCTTTAACAACCAAACGTCGTTTTACACACCGGTTGGTACTTTTACATTTCGAAAACAGTTCATACATGAAATCAAAATATCATATTCGCTTCAAAATCAAATTCCTTTCAAAATCATCATATTTACTCAAAATATACAATTTCAGTTCAAAATCATTTAGCCTTAATATCTTGATTTCGCTTCAAAAACGGTTTCGAATCTCAATTTAGGATATGACTTCAATTTAACCCTATTCGTATTTAAATCCATGATTTAAAATAAACATTCCATCCTTGACCAGTTTGAATTTTTGAAAAATAGTTTAAATAATTTTAAAATAGTTTAAATAATTAAAATAGAAAAAAATATTTTAAATGGTTAAAATAGTTAAAATAGTTTAAATGGTTAAAATAGTTTAAGTATTAAGATGGTTTATATAGCAAAATAATTTGAAAACCAAAATAATTTGTATATTTAAGAAGTTAGATTTAAACAATTTATTTTAAAATTATTTTATTGAAAATAGCTTCATAGTCAAATCGATCCAATTCCAACTTCTCAATTCGACTTAACTTCGATTACAGTTTATATTCAAATCAATTTCAATTTAGATTCCAAATTAATTCAATATCGACCTCAATTCCAATTAATTCAATTCAATTCCAATTTGAATTAATTTCAATTCAATTCTCAAATTTTTAAATCATTTCGATTTATATAAATTCGAGTTCGATTTTCAAAATATCGATTTAAGTCGCTTAAATTAAATTTAACTTCAATATTCAATTTAAAATCCAATTTTCAAATATAATTAAATTCCGAGCTTAATTTCGAAATATCATTTTATATCACTTTTACTTAGTAATATTCAAAGTTCGAATAAAAGTTCAATCTTTTAAAAAAAAATCAATTTATGAAATTCAATCATATTCCGATTTTAACTTCAAAATCTCAACTTTAATTATTTAACAATTTCTTTTAACCAAAATTTTATTTCCACATTTCAAACTCGAATTCGTGATTAATTCGATTTCTATAAATTTGATTTTTATTTCTTTTAAATCAAAACCATTTAAATAATTTCAAATCAAAGATTTTAAAATCATTTAATTTAACTAATCCGGTGTTCATATATAATTTTCTATCCTATGGTCAAGTGATCGGTAATTTCAATTTAATTTTAGGGGTGGATATATATCATTTCAATCCAAATCACAATGTCATAGGTATATATCATTTCAACATATTTCTTAATTTATTCGAAATAATTCAATTTATAGTTTTATACACTGTAAATAATATACAGGGTGATAACAGGATATATGTATAAACAAATAAACATCCAAACATCCAAATATCAACCAATTTGCATCCATCATAATCAATCATACAAACAGACAATATAATTCACAACAGTTTCATAGTTATTAATATTGGGTAATTTTCTGGCAATTCAATTTCAATTTCAAATTTAACTGTCAAATTTAATTTATAACGGTTAATTCAAATGACAATCAAATTTATCAAACAATGACCAATAAATTCATATCACTTTATAAATTCAAATTTAACTAGCATAAAAATATTCTAGTACGTTGTGAGCGTTATAAAACACTCACCTTGATTTTCCGTTATCGCCGAGACGTTCCAGTTTGGAACTAAAACCGAACAACGTCCGATTTTAGCCCAAATTTCCACTATCTTCAAATCTGTCCAAACTAGTTTCATTGCGAAGCTCTTGTCATCACGATCGCAACGCAAAAAGTTTCATTTCAATCGGACCTCGTATGGGAAAGTTGTTAAACTTATAAGTTATCGATATAATTCAATTTAAATAAAATAATAAACAATTACATTCTAATCTAATTACCACTCAACCCTCTCCTTCTTCTCCCCTAAACAGATCCATGCACACGCTCAAGTTCCAAACCCATGTCAACCGTGCACGCGTGCATTTACGAACATCAGAATATCAGCTAAGAATTTTCAGATATTATTTGAAATTAAGAGAAATGGAATTTCAAAAGAAGATTTAATACTTAGGAGGGTGATGGCAAATACCAAGAACCCAACGAATTGTCCATTAGCGCCAAATTAGGAAGGGTCCTGGTCATCCATGAAGTAGTACCTCCAGGAACTTGCCGATCGAGTAGACCAGACGTAAATGTAATAGGAAGAATGTGGAATGCTGAACATTTTTGGTTTCACCACATTGGACGAATAAAAATGGATTGTTAATGATCGCTCCCTGACAGCTATTTGCAAAATATTTTATGAAATTTTCAAGAAAGATAAATTTCCAAAAGCAACAAACTTTTATGTAAAGGGATTTTCCAAAGATCTTCAAAAATTGTTTACAAAATGGTTTTGCATAACTATTTATCCTCTGGACTGAGATGCATTATGTTAAACACAATTCTTGATCTGACAAGGTCGCTGAGATTCTTTGAGCAGAAGTACACCTTATGCCTAGAAAAGGACAAAAAGCCTTTAGTTCCACCTTCAGACCTAACCAAATCAACCATCCAAGGGAGATGATCAATTAAGTCTTTAGTCTTACCTCTGAGCTTGGCTAAAGCAACCACCCAGAGAGTGGTGGTCAAATTAATCCTTTAGTCCCATCTTTCAGCCTGGCTAAAGCAACTACTTAAAGAGTAGTGGTCAAATAAAGCCTCTATTCACATCTTTGGGCCTGGCCAAAACAACCATCCAAGGAAGATGGTCTATTAAGCCTTTATTCTCGCTTCCGAGTCTAGCTAAAGCAACCACCCAAAGAATGATGGTCAAATTAAGACTTTGGTCCTGCCTCTGGACCTAGTTAAAGCAACCATCCAAGGATGATGGTCGATTAAGCCTTTAATCCTTTCTTTGAGCCTGGTTAAAGTAATCACCCAAAGAGTGGTGGCTAAATAAACCTTTGATCTCACCTCCGAATCCATCCATGACAACTATCCAAGAGATATTGGTTGAAGGAGCAATTATCAAAGAAAAAAGAGATACTAAGTCAAGTACCGTCGAAGTACCAATTTCGCAAAATGCTACTCCTGCTTGGATTTTGGCATGTAGATATGACCAATTTAGAACTTCCGTTTTGTAACTTTCAATCTATCGCCTTCAATTGGTAAACAATATCCACCGTGAGTTTAATTTCACATTTGCAGAGGTCGACCCACAAAAGAATCGATGAATTGCTTAAGGATTTTCATTTATGTCCAAAAATCATAGACCTGATTCTAGTTGATTTTGGCCAAGATCGTTAGAGTCACTACCTCCAATAGTTTCTTCTGCTCATCGTCATTGACGCGGTGTTTGTTGCCTGAGATAATCCCCCCTCCCCCTCCAATAATTTTTTTTATTGGTGCCTTAATTTTAAAATATGACGATTCCATCGTCGTCTTTCAACTTTAGGTCACTGCACCGCTTCGAACACTTTGCCTTGATGTTGCAACTCTAATGCAATTGGTT
Organism: Allium fistulosum; assembly: GCA_030737815.1. Lineage (NCBI taxonomy): Eukaryota > Viridiplantae > Streptophyta > Magnoliopsida > Asparagales > Amaryllidaceae > Allium > Allium fistulosum. The sequence continues at coordinate 1,185,200,069 of CM060903.1, forward strand.
TCATTTCAAACGTTTGAGAAACAAGAGAATAATTGCGAACTTATTCATTGATGATCTTTATGATAAACTTTGATATATTCCTTCTTGATTGACTATTTTCGACAACTCCACCAAAAGTGCACCTCTCTTCGTCCTTAACACATTGGTTTAGTCCAACTTTCTAATTTTTCTAATGTTTTTACGTGCTTGTTTATTCCACCAACCATGTGAATGTAGCTCTTAAAGTTGGACTCTCGCAACGTGTTTTTCCACATAGAAAATTTTAATGTTTAATTTGTGAAACGTTTTTCTTTTGTTATAACTTTAATTTGCTATATCTTTAACCGGAAACTCTGATAAATGTGAAACTAGAACCATTGAAAGAAGGTGTATCCATCTTACTAAATTTGGACGAACTGTTTAAAAGTTATTAATGTTCGATGTAGGCAACAATAACTTTCCACGGTGGTAGTTTCTTAACTAAACTAAAATTGAACTTTTACTATAATTAGTGTTTTACTGTCACCAACACTCGGTTGTCTAATCACAGACAAATTAAACATTTCTTTTCGATTTTACACTAGAAATTTCAAATGTTAATTAAAATTTTCCATCAATTTATTAATTACAGAAAATTAACTCTTTGTAACTAATCCAAATAAAATAGGGAATATACTAGAAAAGTTCAAGAAAAATTCCCAAGAATATAAAATCATTTTTATATAATATACCTCGAATTTAGGTGACGATCGCACCAGGCGACTCTGCGTGAAGATTCACTTCTGTCCAACTATGAATGAGCTGTGATCATAATTCTGATTAGAGATAGCTCTATTTTCCACACCCCGATAGCGCGTATATTGTTCCAATTTTATCAAATGTCCTTGAGTACTAACTATTTTGTGTGAATTAATTAATTTGCACAATTATTATTGAACAATGATTTATGTATAACGAGATTAGTGTTGTGCAAAAATTGCACAAATGCGGAAAAACAATAAACAGGATGTAGATTTGCTAATTTGAAGATTACTTAATCTAGCAGCAATTATTATATTACTTCAAATAAATAGCAAAACACTATAAAGAAAAAAAAAGTCACACAATATTTATATTGGTTCCACTACCATCAAAATAGTGTACGTCCAGTCCAAAGGAGAGAGATTTTATTACACATAAGAGAGTTACAAGAGATTACAAGATAAGAGTTTACATACCAAAGCCCTAAATTATGGTTAACAAGAAGAGACAATCTATTTGGAGATCGCTAGCTGAATGCCAAGATGTGTTTATAATGAAATCTACCCTCAATATATAGTCAGTGTAAATCCTTAAGAGTCGTCGATCAAATTATCAAGATATGGTAAGAAGATAATGGAGGCAACTTACAATGGTAACAAATGGTGCAAACATAGCAAGTAATTCACACATTCCTTTAATTAGCAAAGATGGAAGGAAATAATCCCAAAGCAATGCGATTACTGAAAAACAAATAATATGCATATCCTTTTGTATATATATTATTTCATAACGTAAGCATGCATTTATTTCCTTGTCATGAAATGCAATCCAATAATTGATGCATTTTCATAATAAACATACGTTATTACTTTCCTTTGGGCATATTTGTTTCCTTCTATTTGTGATTTTGTATCACCAAAATTTAACACTCTACCTTGATGCAAAATCACAAATCTCCAATATCCCACCTCGACTCAAATTCTTTTTTCAACATAAAACTCTTAAAAATGAACTCCACCTTCAACCAAAATCTCTTAACGAGATAGATACCAAAATGAATACTTACCCAATGGGTTCCAGTAAGGCCACCCCCCATCACACCTTGCTAACGAGCTCAGACTATGTCTGAGCCCGCTAACAAAATGTTGCAAATATCCAAAATCAAAAGAAGGTAGATACCAAAATAATCTCAAAGCCACCAAGGCCAAAAAATCCTCTTAATTGTCAATCAAATCTCTCTCCTTCCACATAACTTATCTGCCAAACAACAAATTTCTCATGAAAATCAACATAAGACTCTTAAAACAGAATTTATCCATGAAGCAGATATAGGTTTCCAAATCCAGATGTCCCTTCAACACACTAAACTTCTTATCACCAAAGTTTCAAGACTGGAACGCTCTTCTCTCTCAACATAATCTCCTCCGTCTTTATCTTCAATATTGCACAAAATCTCTTTTTCTGTCCAAATGAGTAATAGCATAATTACCACCGGATCTACCGCTCTTTCTAGAAGCCATTGATGCACAAATTTAAATAAATCGCCTTGCTCTGGTACCAATCCGTTGTGCAAAAATTGCACAAATACGGAAAAACAATAAACAAGATCTAGATTTGCCAATTTGAACATCACTTAATCCAGCAACAATTATTCTATTACTCCAAATAAATAACAAATAACTATAAAGAAAAAAAAAGACGCACAATATTTATACTGGTTCCACTATCATCAAGATAGTGTACGTCCAGTCTAAAAAAGAGAGATTTTATTACACATAAGAGAGCTACAAGAGATTACGGGATAAGAGTTTATATACCAAGGTCCTAAATTAGGGTTAACAAGAAAAGACACTATATTTGGAGATCGCTGGCTGAATGTCATGATGGGTTTACAATGAAGTCTACCCTCAATATATAGCCAGTGCAAATCCTTGAGAGTCGTCAATTAAATTACCAAGATATGGTTAGAAGATAATGGAGGAAACTTACAATGGTAACAAATGGTGCAAACATAGCAAGTAATTCACTCATTCCTTTAATTAGCAAAGATAGAAGGAAATAATCCCAAAGCAATGCGATTACTAATATACATATCGTTTTGCATATATATTATTCCATAACGTGAGCATGCATTTATTTTCTTACCATCTAATGGAAATGTAATCCAATAATTAATGCATTTCCATAATAAACACACGTGATTACTTTTCTTTTTGCATATTTGTTTTCTTCTATTTGTGATTTTGTATTATCAAAATTTAACAATTAAAACAATTAGGAGATTTCTTCCTAACGGTTTTGGTCGCGCTTTTTTTGTTTCAGGACCCAGATACAGCATTATTATTTGTTGGGTGTTTTGGATGGTCACAAAAGAGCTACAAAAATAAGCGTTGTAAAGTTCTGGTTTGCACGATTGAAGTTAAGGTAAATCTTCTTTCGATCAAGGAGATAAATGTTTTCTCAAACAGCAGCTTATGAACATCTTAGAAGCTAAAGAAGTGCTTAACGTTCCTTACGCACAAATTATGGGGAGTTTAATGCGTGCATAATTATGTACATGTTGTGTACATCACTGAAACGGTGCGGACATCAATGAATCGCTGGTGTGTTGGGCAGATCAACTTCAAACTCTGTTTTTCTCTAAGCTGATAGAGCTTTATTTAGAAAAATACGTGTTACACAAACACTTATCAACTTCTCCATCATGGATATAGCGTTTAAGGTTTGTTACAAGGCATCCAACTAAGGAAAAAGATTCCAAAATATAACAGAAGGTTGTGGATTATTGACAAAAATTGAAGAATAAGTTGTATTATGACAATAAGTAGCAGTATTATTTCTCAATAAAAATAGGAACTTAACAAAGACAAATTATATTGATATAAAGTTCCTTGTCATAAAGAGAGAGAGGGTACAAAATAGATTGAAATCCATTAAGCATATTAAGACAAACTCTGTGGTAGCGGATCCACTCACAAAAGGATTAACATCTAAAGTCTTTTATGAGTATGATACCCAAATGGATATAATATTCGTATTAGGATATTCCCGTGCGAAAGGGAGGTGTATTAAGCATCATCGGATGACACTGCTGTATACTTGGTTATGGACATACTAGTATTTTATTCTTTAGTCAGAAATAGTAATAAAATTTTCTTCACACCAAATGTTATTCGGATACTAATCTTTTGATCTCATTCATTAAAGTAGAACCGGTTGAAAATAGACATGCATCACGTAATTTTCATGTTACGCGTACATGATTGATTCGTGTTGTTTGATTGTGCTGGCATATATGACTATTAATGAGTTTAATTACATTAAATGTAGTTCAAAACCTCTTTGACACTTTGTTATAATCAATATACAAGATTATTTAAGATATACCTTTTGTTATACGATAGTTAAAATTTTAGAACTCACAACGTTAGAACACATTTATAAGATTACATATGTGACAGAAAGAGAGGTTTTTAGAAAAATATACACTACTAGAAAAGGATTAAATAGCGATAGGGGGACGACGGCTTCCGACGGCCATTTTCCGATGGCTTCCGACGGGCCGTCGGAAGCCGACGGAAAATCGCGTAATACTGGCTCCAGCCGAGCCTCTTCTTCCTCATTTCATAATACCCAAAACCTAATTACAAATTCCCAAATTCACTCCCCAAGCCTCCAATCACTAATTTCGTATTTTTGCATCCTCCCCGGCTACGAATTCAACCTCTCTTGCTTTCCAGTTCAGGTATAATCTCTTATTTTCGCGAAAAATTCAATTTTTACCATATTTCTAGATTTGCATAAGTTGATAAATTAGGGCTAATTAGTGATTGAAATTGTTTCCAATAGTGTTAAAATAGTTTCTAGCATTCCATGGTATACCTATTTCATCTTTTATCGTGAAATTGTGAAAAAACATGTATAATTTGTGGTTGTTCGTGTATATGTAAATCATTGTGTATGCCTTGATTCTACGATTGTATATGTGTGTAGCGCTGCTATCATTGTATTGTGTTAGTTGGAGTAAGATAAAATGAATGTACGAGCTAGGAGTATTATATTGTGCACGTATTGACTTATGCAACAAAAAGAATGCATGAGTCTAAATTATAATTGTGTGTATTGAAAAATGACAAAAATATTAAACCAGCCTTAAGTTGATGTAATACGTCGAATAAATGTGTTAAATTAAAATATATTTTTGTAAATGTGAACAGTTAGTAAAACTGTATTTTTTTGTAAAATGCACACATTTAATTAACTAATGTCCCTTAGAGAGTTTTTGACCCCATTTGACGACTGTTGTACAAGATCGTTATATAAATAGTCGTTTTTTTCAAAAAACGACCATTTATATTCATCTGGTACAATATTTGTTGGATTTGTCTCTGTATTGGACAAGTTATGAACACAGTAAGCATTTACATTTTGTATACTACTTCGTCTCAAACTGTTCATAAAATTTCGGTCTAACTTTTTTTTGGTTTCCTACATACACGCATTTGTGTACAATGCAGGGAACAAAAGGGAAATGCTGCCGAAATTTTGTTGAATCGTTTGAGATGAAGTAATATACGAAATTTAAATGCTTACTGTGTTTGTAATGGGAAGTAGGATGTCTGACCATGGAAAAAATATCTTTTTGTACAAAATTTTGTATCGATACGTTAAAAAATAAAATATGTCATATTTGAAAATATTTTTTAATTTATGAAATAGTTCTTTAAATTCAAATAATATACGACCATGAAAATAATCTTTTTTGAATTTGTATTCTTGAAAATAAATATTAAATTTTGAACTTGTGACTCATTTTCTCAAATAGAAAAAATGATTGATTATTTTGTTGATTGGAGGAGATGGATGTACCAAAGAAAAGGACTAAGAGGCTCAATAAAAGAAGATTTTTGTAATGATATAAACGTATTTGTTGAATTCGCTTTAAGTAATAACGGAAATGATCCAGAAATTCGTTGTCCGTGTAGTAGGTGTAGACATTTGAAGTATTTGTTACCAGATATTGTGAAAGTTCATTTATGCCAAAACGGATTCGTACTGTTATCCCACCTTTTTAGCAAGGTCGTGATACCAGAAGATCGACGGAGAAACCAAAGATAGTTCGTCTTAGAAATGGTTCAACTCAGCATTTTGACAGAGCAAGTCCTTGTTAGGTCGTTCAGCGACCTACGACCCAGAGTGAAAAGGTAACCAAGCGACCTAAAATATGGAGTGACCCAGCGACCTAAAAGGCCTCACGACCTAACAGCTTAACAGCCTTAGCAACCTAAAATCCCTAGCGACCTAAGACTATCCGCGACCTAAAATCCTCAACGACCTAGAACCCTCAACGACCTAGTAGCCTCCGCGACCTAACTTCCCAGCGACCCAACGGCTCAACGTATTAAGATATCGAGCGACCTAATAACCTATAGGGACAAGCGACCTAGCACCATTAGGTCGCTCCATTAGGTCGTTCCATTAGGTCGCTACCTAGCATCTTCCATTAGGTCGCCAAATGCCTCTTCCTTTAGATCGCCCATGACCTATGAAGACATGCCTCAGCATACTTAGGTCGCCACTACCTTAGGTCGTCATTCCCTTAGGCCGCCGCTTCTCCACTCCTCCTTAGGTCGCCGCGCCACTACCTTAGGTCGTCATTCCCTTAGGTCGCCGCTTCTCCACTCCTTCTTAGGTCGCCGCTCTTCCACTACACACACTAGGTCGCTCGAAGCTTATACCCTATCCAGATTGACTCCCTTAGGTCGCCAAACGACCTACGATCTACCCAGCCTGCTCCAGATTTTCCCTATAAATACCTCACCTACTCCATATCAAAGGGGGGACTTTTCGGGACTTGGAGGCGTCGAAGCTCTGCTACTTTCTCAACTTCCACAACACTTCATTTTCCAACAACACTTCAAAGGGTCGAGAGAAGAGATCAACCACATTCAACATGAATCCGAAGAACAATTCACCGTCAAAGTTCTAGTTACTTGTCTTGATTATGTTGTAACCAAAGATTGATTGGAAAGCTTGTAAAAGTTGTAATCAAATCAGCAATAAAGAAGAGATAAAGTGGATGTAGGCTTGACTTTAAGCCGAACCACTATAAAAACTGTTGTTCTTTTACTGTTATTGCTATATTCTGTTTACTTTTAGTTCCCGTGTAAACGGGTGGTGCTTTCACTTTGTTTCAACTCACACCGGGTGTTAGCATTTACCAATTTTAGCGTTAACATTTTGGTGCTTTCACTGAGAACCGAACTCAGGAATTTTGTCGACTAAGGGTGAGATCGAAGAATTTGTTGGTTTGGATCTGGAAAATTATGGCAAGGCGATCGAGTAAAAGGCTAAGACCAGAGAGTAGTCAACATGGAGGAAGTCAAGAGGCTTCCTCAAGAGCGAACCAAACTTCAGCCTTTGTTACCAGGGACGAGATGGAGGCAATGATGAAAAGGCAAGAGGAGTTGATCCAGAATTTTTTTCATCAGATTGGACAACTTGGAGCACAGAATCAAAGAGGAACAGGAACCCAGCCAGAAGAACAGATTCCACCATCCCCTCATGAACTCGAGGGGCAAGACGAAAGCAATGGGCGAGGACTACAGCTAGGAGACAACGACAGATTGGTGGAAATGGTCAAAAAGGCTATGAGAGGCGGTTTGGTAAACAAGGACTTGGAGGATGTGAATAGGAGTCCTTTTACCATGACAATCAGGCGAGCAAAGAACCCACCAGACTTTAAGCTACCATCGTTGGATATGTATAATGGAAGGACAGACCATACGGTCCATCTAACAAAATATATGAGGCATATGGAAGTACTGGGGGCATCAGAGGAAGTTATGGCCCGGTGCTTTCCATTGTATTTGACAGATATTGCGGCGTTATGGTTCAGACAACTGGAAAGTGGATCTATCGGGACATGGAATGATTTGACTGAAAGATTTATGAGGAAATTCAGGGTCCAACTCTCGAGGCCCAAGAATGTTATGAGTTTGACAGCATTAAAGCAAAGAACTGGAGAATCTTTGAGAAGTTTTTTGATGCGATTCAACGCAGCGGCGGCATCGGTGGATCGACCAGATCCATCCATGGTTCTAATGGCATCCGTGTCGGGCATAGCTGACGGCACAGAGTTCAAAAATTCATTGACCAGAGATCCTCCTATGGATTTAGGAGAATTTTTCCATGAGGCCGAAGGGTTCTTACGATTAGAAGATGCAAAAGCTGAAAGAGAAGAAAGAGAAGGAATAGAAATTTATGCACTCAAAGGCGAAAAACCTCTTAAAAAGGATCTTGGCAAAGGTAAAGAAAAACGGAAGGCTGAAGATGATGATGATAGGTCAAAGCGAGCACGGAGGGAGCCACGTTTCACCACTTATGCGGAATTAAACGAAAGTTTGGAACGAATTTACCAAGATACTAAAGGACAGATTTCTTATCGCAAGCCAATAAGGAGGGATCCGGCCAGCAGTGAAAGAAAATCAGACAAGTACTGCTTATTCCATGAGATGAATGGTCATAGTACAAATGATTGTAGACACTTGAAGGATGAAATTGAGGGGCATGTCCGCAATGGCCTACTATCGAAGTATGTGAAAAGGGGAGTGACGGTTGTGGAACGGGAACCGCCACCACCTACACCAGCTGGCGATATATAGGGATCAAGACGTCAACTTGTCATTGAATAACTGAGATAATGGCGAATAAGTAGCAAACCCCACACCAACACGATTAAGTCTTTTTTACACATGTATAGGATCACGAACAATCCTCAGGCATGCTCTGAAACGACTCTTAATCGTAGCAGTGTAGGTGTTTGCACTTGGACGTCCCTGTTTTGTTTTTGTTTTTTCTATTCTCGTGTTTGGACTTGATTCTGCTTGTCATATCTACTAAAAACTCATTTTCAGTAAAGGAATGCTACTTGTGATTCCAAAACAGCTAAGCCGCTTACACATGTATGGGATCACGAACGGTCCCCAGGCATGCTCTGAGATGGTGTTGAACCGCCATAACCAATAATCCAGGAACTCACTCGAACGTGAATCTGGCATTGGTAACGCTAGGTCCCTCCAACATTAAGCCCTCCCGGGCACACATCTCCTCACCTCAAATGCCCCCCCGGGCACACATTAGCTCACCTCACCTCGAATGGCTCGATCCCAAATGGTCGTCATTTGAGGTCAAGAAAACTCGCCTCGAACGGCAAAAACTTGCCTCGAACGACAAAAACTCGCCTCGAACGGCAAAAAACTCGCCTCGAATGGCAAAAACTCGCCTCAAATGGCTCGATCCCGAACGGTCGTCATTTGGGGTCCACCCCTTAACCGCCAACGGTCGCACTTTACCTCGAATGGCTCGATCCTGAGCGATCGTCATTTGAAGTAAGGCGCTTGACCATGGGCGATCACATTTCACCTCAGATGGCTCAATCCCGAACGATCGTCATTTGGGGTCCACCCCCTGACCGCCAACGGTCGCACTTTACCTCGAATGGCTCGATCCCGAACGATCGTCATTTGAAGTAAGGCGCTTGACTGCAAGCGGTTACATTTCACCTCGAATGACTTGATCCCAAACGATCGTTATTTGAGGGTCCGCCCCTGACCGGGCACGGTCACACTTTCCCACAAATGGCTTGATCCTGAATGATCGTCATTTGAAGTAAGGCGCTTGACCGTGAACGGTCGCATTACATCTCACATGATTCAATCCCGAACAATCATCAAATGAAGATAAGCGCTTGACCGCGCACGGTCGCACTTCACTTCAAATGACTCGATCTCGAACGGTCGTCATTTGAAGTTAGGCGCTTGACCGTGAACGGTCGCACTTCACCTCAAGCGGCTTGATCGCAAATGATCGTCACTTGAGATCCGCCACTTGACCGCACATGGTCGCACTTTACCGCAAATGGCTCAACCCCGAGTGGTTGTCATTTGAAGTAAGGCGCTTGACCGCGAACGGTCGCCATCTGAGCTCCGCCACTTGACCGCGCACGGTCGCACTTTACCACGAATGACTCGATCCCTAACGGTCGTCATTTGAAGTAAAGCGCTTGACCATGAACGACACCTGACCGCGCACGGTCGCACTTCACCTCAAATGGCTCGATCACGAACGGTCGCCATTTGAAGTCAGGCGCTTAACCGTGGACGGACGCACTTCATCCCAAATAGCTCAATCCCGAACGGCCGTCATTTGGGGCCACATGAAACTGTCAGTTCCTTTGCAGGTCATCAACAGGATACGAATATCCGGCTTATGGCACTACAAAACACACCTTCCTACCGCAAGGCATGTTTTGGGGGGCAAGTGTTATCCCGCCTTTTTAGCAAGGCCGTGATACCAAAAGATCGACCGAGAAACCAAAGATAGTTCGTCTCAGAAATGGGTCAACTCAGCATTTCGACAGAGCAAGTCCTTGTTAGGTCGTTCAGCGACCTACGACCCAGAGTGAAAAGGTAACCAAGCAACCTAAAATATGGAGTGACCCAGCGACCTAAAAGGCCTCACGACCTAACAGCTTAACAGCCTTAGCAACCTAAAATCCCTAGTGACCTAAGACTATCCGCGACCTAAAATCCTCAGCGACCTAGAACCCTCAACAACCTAGTAGCCTCCGCGACCTAACTTCCCAGCGACCCAACGGCTCAACGTATTAAGATATTGAGCGACCTAATAACCTATAGGGACAAGCGACCTAGCATCTTCCATTAGGTCGTGACCTAACACCATTAGGTCGCTCCATTAGGTCGCTACCTAGCATCTTCCATTAGGTCGCCAAATGCCTCTTCCTTTAGATCGCCCACGACCTATGAAGACATGCCTCAGCATACTTAGGTCGCCACTACCTTAGGTCGTCATTCCCTTAGGCCGTCGCTTCTCCACTCCTCCTTAGGTCGCCGCGCCACTGCCTTAGGCCGTCATTCCCTTAGGTCGCCGCTTCTCCACTCCTCCTTAGGTCGCCGCTCTTCCACTACACACACTAGGTCGCTCGAAGCTTATACCCTATCCAGATTGACTCCCTTAGGTCGCCAAATGACCTACGACCTACCCAGCCTGCTCCAGATTTTCCCTATAAATACCTCACCTACTCCATATCAAAGGGGGGACTTTTCGGGACTTGGAGGCGTCGAAGCTCTGCTACTTTCTCAACTTCCACAACACTTCATTTGCCAACAACACTTCAAAGGGTCGAGAGAAGAGATCAACCACATTCAACATGAATCCGAAGAACAATTCACCGTCAAAGTTCTAGTTACTTGTCTTGATTATGTTGTAGCCAAAGATTGATTGGAAAGATTGTAAAAGTTGTAATCAAATCAGCAATAAAGAAGAGATAAAGTGGATGTAGGCTTGACTTTAAGCCGAACCACTATAAAAACTGTTGTTCTTTTACTGTTTTTGCTATATTCTGTTTACTTTTAGTTCCCGTGTAAACGGGTGGTGCTTTCACTTTGTTTCAACTCACACCGGGTGTTAGCGTTTACCAATTTTAGTGTTAACACGTACCCGAGTATTATGTTTGGGATCGGCATGGAGAAGTTGTAGCAAATACTTCTGTAGAGTCTGAAAGTGTCGTTAACGAAGTAGTTACGACGACCCGTATAGAAAATATGGTCGAAGATGCAGCACGATCAATGTTTCCTATGGTTGAAGTTGACGACGATGATGGAAATGTTGAAGAACCAAATATTGAAGCAAAAAAAAAATTATGATTTACTAGATGCTGCTAAAAAACCTATTTGGGATGATTGTAAAAGCGGAACTCGGCTGTCAGTAATCGCAGAATACATTGCGATGAAGTCAAAATACAATATCACTGAAGTTGGGTTTACGGTTGTTGTACAAGCTGCAAAAAGACATATGCCGCCCGATAATCTAATGTGTGAAAATCACTATGAAGTTAAAAAACTTATGTCGGCTTTTGGTTTGCCTTATCAGAAAATAGATACATGTTTAAAAGGCTGCATGTTGTTTTGAAAAGAAGATGCAAACCTTAGAAATTGTAAAATTTATAATCAGGAGAGATACAAACCAAGAAAAAAGAAGGGGAAGGAAGTTCCGTACAAGCGTATGCATTACTTACCCATCACTCCAAGGCTTCAAAGATTATATGCATCTTCTGTAACTGCATCTAATATGATATGACATAGTGTGAGAATGGAGGAAGATGGTACGTTGACACATTCGGCCGATGGAGAAGCATGGAAGCATTTCGATAAAACGTATCCAAATTTTGCAGCGGAGAGTCGAAATGTTAGATTAGGATTATGTACAGATGGTTTTTCGCCATTTTCTCAATTTGGTTCTAAATATTCATCCTGGCCCATCACAGACAAACAAGTACGATCCTTTTGTACTAGCCAAACAAGCATTGCAAGTTTATTACGCTTCTTATCTGTCACTAAAAAGAGATAAAGCAGATTGGTTTGTGGTTTTTAAAACAAAGGCCAGATATACATTCGATAGGAAGAATATTCCAAACAAACAAGATTATCAGGCAGATCTTGAGAAAAATAACAAAATAATAATTACAGACGATCATACAGATTTTGGTCCTTTGATCGATGAATCAAATGTTTTGGTAGAAGCGTTTGACAGTGCAGAGGAAAATATCGTAGAAAACGAGACCGAATCTGAATCAGAATACGACGATGATTGATAAAAATCCAAATCTGATTGTTTTGCAATTGATGTAACTATGTTGAATTCTTGATGTATTATGAAATTGATGTAACTATGAAACCAAATCTGTACGTTTACTATTGTTTGCATGTTTTATGTCATTTCCATTTGTCATTTACTTAGCAATTTTTATTAAAAATGCAATGTAATCTGCTTATCATCGGAACATGAGACCCATTATGAATCAGGTATAACACACTTCCATTTCTATTTCCATTTCAGTCATTAATTTAGCAATTTATACCGTTGATGTCATTTACATATGAAATATATTTCATTATCATGTTATTATTCTCTTTTGAAATGATGTGTGCATATGTCACAGGTTTATCGTAATGTCATCTAGAGGTAGGAGCTCTTCCCGATCTTCAGGAGGCTATGGCAGTGGTCTATCGCAAGCATTACAGCGTCCTGTAGTTTCTTTAGTACCTAGAGCAGAGGGGTAAGAATTAAATTTTATTCAACATCTTATTTTTTTTAATATACGTACGTACTTATCTGTATCATATTTAAAAACAGGGGGTTCGACATACTTCCCTCGAAGGTTTTGTTGGATGTTTCTAGAGCTTCTTACCGGAGTAGGATGAGTGCGTGTTGGTCGAAGTGGGATAACATCCCTCCCCACATAGTAGAGTGTATTTGGCAGGATGTCCTAGTAAGTATATTTTTATGTTTTCCATTTTTAATTCGTTTTTGTCGGTTTTTTTACTGTTTATCGTTTACATTTTAATATTCTTTTTGCTTTTTATCGTGAAACACAGACTGAGATAGACATTCAAACAGACGATATGCAGTTGGCACGAGAATATTGGATGAAGAAGATTCGTAAAAACTATAGGGATTCGATATCCAAAATCAAAAAATCAGGTAAGAAACCACGTTGAATGGGGGAGAGCGTATGACAAGCATGGTTGGGATACTGGGAAACTGACGAGGCGAAGGCAAGTATACTAATTTTTTTAAATTATTTAACTGGTAGTAAATATCAAAAAATACATGATCGATAAATAATGTATCAAATTTTGAATCTACGGGCAGAGTCGGAAAGAAACTCTGCAAACAGAAATAAAAATCTCGTCACTCATCCTGGAGGGTTGAAGTCATTTCAGCAGTATCGGCAGGAGTTGGTAAATTTACTGAATGCAAATTGTAAATAGTTTGTGCTATATAATTTTAAATGTACAATAATTGTATGTAAAAATCAATTTCAGGAAGCTGAGGCGCATGGTTCCATGGGCTATATGGACGTGTTTACTCGTACACATGTTGTCGAGCATGTAAATTTGGACGGGACAGTTTCGTATACATGGCAGGACGATAAATCCAGCAAGAGCCATGTAAGCATATTTCATTTTATGTAGTATTAGTAATTGTTCTACTTGTTAAAATATAATGAAATAAGATATGATGATATTAATTTGTTAATGCGGAAAAAGTTTATGGAGCAGCACCAGAAACTCCTTGCTGATACGGGTCGAGATCAGCTGACGACGGATGAGGATGATGCTATTTTTGGGTCAGTTATGGATCCATCGGAGCATGGCAGACGATACGGATTTGGCAATCAAGTGGTAAGTAAATAATATATTGGGTATCATATAAGTTTTCAAATTCAGTACATTGGTTTTGAGTCACTTCGTTATGAAAGTATTATGCATTACTAAAATATATTAATTCGTTATCACACTGCTAATCATTCACATACCTGCACATACACTTACATAAACATGCATAAACTAAATTAAATAACATTATCACACTGTTAATCATTCACATACCTGCACATACACTTACAGAGATCACACAGCTAAATTAAATATTTATTACAGGCCAGCAGTCAGAGACGAGGTAGGCAGACTAGAGCTCAAATCGATCTAGCAGAGATCGAAGATTTGCGGGCTAGAGTGGCGCAACTGGAGGAGCAGAACCGTCGGCAGGCCATAGAGACCACACAGTTGCTAGACCAGCGTATCGCCGAGTACATGCAGCAGTATGGTGGCCGCTTCCCTTCCTCTGTTGGCTCTGATTTTGGAGGAGATTGATTGATTACTTTGATCGGTATGTTTTTTTTCTATTTTGTATGATTTGGTAGATGGTGGAGGTAGTTGTTGATTTATGTATTATGTTATGATACACTTAGCTGTTTTGTTGTATGATTATGTGGATGTTGGAACGTTGGGTGATGATTATGTGTTTTGACTTAATTTTATGTTTTTTTTTGTTTGGTGAATTGTGTATAGTTTGGTTTTTGATATTTGATTGGAATATTAAATATTGGATTCTGCAGAATAGTGTGTGTGAGAAATGTGGATGGAAGGCTATATTGCAGCAGAAATATAAAAAAAATTGCAGCAGATTTCCAACGGCTTCCGACAGCTTTCAGGTTATATTTTTCCAACGGCTTCCGACAAGTGTCGGAATCTGTCGGAAGCCGTCGAAAATATGAACGACGAGATGTGTCGGAAGCCGTCGGAAATACTGCACCCCGACACCTTATTTTCTACGGCATTTTCCGACGACTTCCGATGGCCGCCGACGGTTTTCTGCCGTCGGAAAATGCCTTTTTCCCTGTAGTGATAATATGTAAGGTCACACATGTAAAGCTGGGCTAGTTATGTTATCTTCAGATAATTAATTTACAAAATAAGTTTTTAAGACTTAAGAGTATAATTGTCATGTGCATAATGTGTAGTCAGCGAAGTGAAATTTCAGTTCATTGAAAGACCTAATTGAAAATATTGCACTTTTGTCTAAATATGGGATTATGACTAGGGCTGTCAACGGATGCTTTCGGATACGGATAGTGCCATATCCGTATCCGTATCCGAAATCATTTTCGGATATCGGATATCCGTATCCGTTTAATTTTCGGATATCGGATATCCGTATCCGCTTAATTTTCGGATACGGACGGATATCGGATATTTATCCGCTCCGCCAATAATTGATAAATTTAAAGGTATAAACAAAAAAGTTTAGATCAACATAAAACATTTTTTGTACTATTGTTTATAAAAAACAAAGAAATAAAAAATATGATGATAAAACATTGTTTTATACTAATATATGTATGTGTATCCAAAAATATTCAAAAGTTAAACACTCATAGCCCTATTTTCCTATTTTAAATTATATAAATATGCATCAGTTAATCGGACGGATATTTTTCGGATACGGATACCACTATAACCATATCCGTATCCGAAAAGCTTTTCGGATATCGGATATCCGTATCCGCTTTTCGAATAACGGATATTTTTCATATTTTCGGATACGGATTCGGACGGATATCGGATTTTTCGGGTACTCATTGACAGCCCTAATTATGACCCTCAAACTACATAAACTCTAATTATTCTGCGGACCTTTTCTACGGAGATAATCTCAAATATAGCGTGTGTCGATCTGGAAAACCAAAGCAAATCAATTTTTTTCAATTATCATCAATATTTTCAGGTACGTCTTCCATAATTATGTTTGTTTAATTTATTTCTTCTTGATTGCATAAGTAATATTAGTCATATATTTAGATTTATTGCTTAAACGTTGATTGATTATAAATAAACCAAAGTTTAACTAAAGATTTAACACAACGTGCTTAACTCCGAACAACAGAAGTAGGAAGATTTAGAATTCACAAAATTATACTCAGACAAAAACCAATTAAGAAACGGTGATAATGAAAATACAATATAAAACTTAGTAATTAATTTATAATATTTGTATAAGAGAATGCGAAGGCAAAATAAATAAATTAAAATAGTTTCTAGCAAATAAGTTTAAGCATAGTTAATAAAACATTTTAAAAAATTAAATTAAATTAGTAAAATGTTTTTGATTGGGTAAAAGTAGAATAAGTATGAATAAAAAGTGCCAAACCTCTTTGTCGGCTTTTTAACACAGCACTCATGTTGAACCATTTAACAACGGACAGAAATGTGTTATTGAATTACCGCTGGATTCGGTTCGACGTCAAAAATTTATATTTAAAAACATCACCATACCTATTTATATGGTAGTAGAAAATTCATACCATTATCAATCACAGTAATCGAAAAACCAATACTCCAGTTCATAGTTGGTAAAGATTGGTAATAAACTTTTACCATTTATAAATATAATACGGTTTATTTGCAATATTTCACGTTAAAAACGTAAATATTAAAAGTTGTTATTTTTTATTAGAGGGAATTAGGCACAAGGACAAACTTTGAAAAAAATTTAGGCTGGAGGACACAAAGTTTCATTTTTGGACTGAAGGACAAACTTTGAAAGAAAATTAGGCTGAAGGAAAATGCTAAATATAGTTAGCATTTTGTACAGTGCTAACATTGTACAAAATGTTAATTATAACTAGCATTATATTCAGTTTTACATTGTACAAAATGCTAGTTGTATTGGTATTGTCCTTCAGCCTAATTATCTTTCAAAGTTTGTCATTTAGCCTAAAAATAAAACTTGTTGTCCTTCAGCCAAAAATTTTATGAAAATTTGTCCTTGTGCCTATTTTCCACTTTTTATTATATGTTGATTTATCAATTTCATTTTGGATAGTCAAACATATAAGAAAATATTTTTGAAGAGGCTAAATAATTATATAAAATCATACAATTTTATAGAATCAAGAAAAAAGTCACAGGTCCCTGTTTTTGATGTTTTTATATGAAAGGGGCTTTGCACAAAAGGTCCATATTTCTGATATTGTTACAAGAAAAGTCCCTGTAGAAATAAGTATGTAAATTAGATCTCTGTTTTTTCTAAATCAGAAAGTGCAAATTAGCTTGCGCTTTTTAAAAATTTCAAAATCAAAAAGCGCAAACTAGCTTGCGCTTTCCTAATAGATTCAAAATTTTCAAAAATTTCAAAAAAAATGTTCAAAATCAGAAAGCGCAAACTAGCTTGCGCTTTCCTGATAAAAAGTGCAAGATAACTTGCGCTTTTCAAAATTTCGGAAAAGATTTCAGAAACAGAAAAGTGCAAGGTACCTTGCATTTTCTGTCAGATAAGTGCAAGTCACCTTGCGTTTTTATTTTTCAAAAATAGGAACCAAATTTACATATTCATTTCTGCAGGGACTTTTCCTATACAAGAAAAAAGTCACAGGTCCATGTTTTTGATGTTGTTATAGAAAAAATCCCTGCAGAAATGAATATGTAAATTTGGTCCCTATTTTTTAAAAATAAAAAACGCAAGGTTTCTTGCACTTATCTGACAGAAAATGCAAAGTACCTTGCACTTTTCTGTTTCTGAAATCTTTTTCGAAATTTTGAAAAACGCAAGTTATCTTGCACTTTCTATCAGAAAAGCGCAAGCTAGTTTGCGCTTTCTGATTTTGAACAATTTTTTTGAAATTTTTGAAAATATTTAAAATTTTGAAAAGCGCAAGCTAGTTTGCGCTTTTTGATTTTGAAATTTTTAAAAAACGCAAGCTAATTTGCACTTTCTGATTTAGAAAAAACAGGGACCTAATTTACATACTTATTTCTACATGGACTTTTCTTGTAACAACATCAGAAATATGGACCTTTCGTGCAAAGCCCCTTATAGAATATCCGATAAGAATTGCATTCAATCTAATTTGATAATAACATTTTGCTAGATTTTCTATTAAATCATTACACGTTGGATGTTGGATATTTGATGTTATATAATAAAATTTATATAATTGAAATATAATATATATATATATATATATATATGAGTTAAGATAAGTGGTATGCATGGTAATTATTATTATTAGTAGTTGATTACTATTAATGTACCATATATTTATACGAGGTTCTACAAACTGTACTAATCAAATCGATTGCCAATTTTCGTATCATTTTAGTTGCTAGCGGTTGGTAAGTAGTAATATGGTAAAAAAAAAAGTCCAGCCCTAATTTGAATAATAAGCGTTAACAGGGAAGTCCATTTGGAAAATGATCAGTATCGAAGCTGATTACAATGTTAGACTTAACCATGTGTTTTTTACTGTTACAAGTTTGAAGTTCACGCTGAATTAAATTTGATTTGGTCTTTAGTTTTAGGTACCGGTAGAAGGTTATTTTTAAGCAGTTGAAGTTGGCGTAGCTTCTGATGCATGCAGTATAGGACCCATTAAGACCTTTTGGTTCAATGGTTGAAAGTGAACGGTAAGAGGCAAACAAGTCTGACTTCAACGGCTAATCCTTATACATATTTCTACCTTTCCCTCTTCTTCCTCCAAACCAACATCAATCCAAAATTTAACTCAACAATCCGTAAAAAATAATTAAGATTTGAAGTAATTTTTGATACACTCGTCTCAATCTCATTTCCATTAATTTTTCATATTTTTTCGGATTTTATTTTTGTTTTTTTGAGCTAGAGATCCTAAGAATTGATCTGAACAAGCTAAGATAGAATTCTTATAATGCGCCGCTGAAGCTTATCAAGCTACTAGAATCAACAAAAAAAAGGTGTCAGTAAAAAAAGTGCAACGACATTGAATGAGGCTTTGACAACTATTCCGAATGAAATACCGGTAAAGAACGATCAAGTTCGCTATGAATACGGTAGACTCAAGACCGGCTTAAGTGGTTGGGTTGCCCTAGGTAATCCAAAATTTGGCCAAAAAAAACACCAATTGAAACAATGTTGCCCCCGGCAAGTGGAAGGAAAAAAATAGCTAAAGCAAGGAATTGAACCTTGGACTACAATGCTGGGAAGCTTGCCCACTACCAATGCACCAACACCAACTATAAGTTACAATACACAATAGCATACTTAAAATATACAATTACTTTAACCTTTTCTCTTCCCCCGTTCCCCCACCCGGGATTGCCCTATGCCCGCCTGGTTCGCCTAGCCCTAAAACTAGACCTGGATGGACTAAAGAATAAATTGTCAATATGGAAGAGCTTGTGTAGCAAAATGGACGCAATATGAGATCCAAGTGAGGGAGACGGTTAGCGTAAGCGAGCGATGGTGGACCGATTGAGTGAAGTTAAATTTATCATCTTTTCTTTTGTTTGAGTGAGCGCTATTGTTTCTCTTTTCATTTGCTTTTCAGAAGTTCGGCAACACAATTTTAAATTATACGCATCACTTAACAGCCCAAATAGAGTTACTGCAACAGGTTTTTCAAGGTATTATTACAACGGAAGAGGATGCATTCACAACTAGTATCACAGAAAAACAAGTCGAGATGGTGCGTTCAGACCTGATGTCATAGAAGAACGTATGGAACACAATCAAAGTATATGATGGGTCGTTCACCTATCTACCCACCACCCGATTTTTATTGTATTTCTAGTTTATTTGTATTTTTATTTCAATTTCTAATGATTAATGAAAGTTAACTTTTTTAATTATATTATTTAACTACTTAATTAAAAATAATTAAAAAAAAATAGAACCATCTGAATCTTCTAGCTTTACTCCCAAAGTAGGATTTTAAAAATAATTAAAACAAAAATAAAATAACAAAAATAATTACTTTATAATAAAACAAGTAAAATACCTCTTTCAAACGCTTCTTTCGTACCATAAGAACCCTTTCTTCTTTGTTAAACCATTCCCCTGCGTTTTCGTGTCCCAAACAAAGGCACTCTTAATTGCTTATCTTAAATTTTATCAAAAATGCTATTCGATATTATTTGTACTATTATTTAATAGTTCTGTTAAAAGTCATCAATATTTCTTCACACAACAGTTAAACATAACATGTTATCTCTCTAATCATAGGATTAAAAGTCCACAAAAGTTGACCATTGCAATATATTTTCCTAACTGGATGATTAGAAATTTCAATCAACATTACCTATCATCACGTGTTATTTTTCTCTCGTGTCATATCCGATCTTTTTTAAACAATATCAGTTGAGGTAGGTCGTTAAACTGTCTATCCAAAGATGGTTCGTTGATTAAAAAACCATTAAAAAAATAAATAAAAAAATAAAACAGAGAGAGAGAGAAAGAAAAATGGAAACAAAAACAGGGGAAAAAAAAGACACCCGTTGATTATTGTGGCAAAATGGGAAAAAAGGAGGAAAAAAAAGGAGGAGGAAACAAAAAGGAAAAAGAGAATCAATTGACGACTAGGTTCATTACGTGCTGTATTATTTAGTTCAATTAGTACCTTCTTGGTAAGGATTAAAGAAATCCTTCGTCCATGCTATTCTTCAGAGTGCAACTAAGATAATCAAACCTGCAAAGCATTAACTTTATAACAAATACCCAAGTATTTGTTTGTCAAGCACATGAAGCTTGTTTCATTGAGTAATTCATCCAAAATTCAATAGGAAAAAAGAACTAGCAAAAGAATGTTTTATTAAATATTCCTTTTAAAATAAAATGGTTTTTCCCAAACATTTGCAACATATGCCGCAATCAGAAACCATAAAATGGACAGAACAGCACTAATCTCTATCTTCTATTTCTTTCATTAATATATGAACAATTTTACAGAACCAAACAAATAAAATAACTCCAAAAACCATATCTATACACATGTATCACATATATATTGTGTGTTAGTACGTATATAATGGACCATTATCGATAATGGACCATTATCATCAATTTGGAATGAGATCATTTACTCAAAGAAATCTCAAACAAATCAGACTCACCATCAACATCAATGGCAACACAACTATCATCCCAATTCCCACTGCTTCTTTTACTACTCCTGCAACTATGTTTACTGCTCCCTGTAATTTTACCCTTCTTATAACCATCAAGCCATTCTCCATCTATCTTCCCCATAGAGAAAAGCTCATGGCTATCTTCGTACCCTATTATCGAATCATTCGTACTTAGGGACGGTTTAAGCAAGCACGGATTGGCAGTTCTATTTAAATTTGCTGGTGCATATTTGAACGATGTTTGCCCTAGGTTTACTAGTATCATAACGTCTGAATTCGATGATATGATGGGATAAAGAGGGTTTTTGTAGGAGTCAGAGTTGCACCTGATTGCATGTACCAGCTCTGAGTCGACTGTGAAGTATACTTTCTTTTTGCTCGGGTTGTACCCGCATCCGATTACTCGGTTGACTCCTGCCCAGTCTGCTGTTTCCGACTCCGTTATCAGTTTTAGACCTGTTACATACATGTTATCCAGAAATGTATGATTAAAAGATAAAACTTTACTGCTAGATAAGATGAATTGCTCATGGTTTACTTAAGCTAATATCAGAAACTATCTTGTTGACTACTTAATTACAGGTAGATGCCAAGCATATATCAAGTGTCTAGTTAATATTAGTATCAAGTTATATTCTCTGGGTTTGCATTTCCAAATATATACAGATATATACTTGAAGATTGATAATGCTTACCATCTAAGTACACAGAACCATCAGAATGAAATCCAATAGAGCCTTGATTGGTTCCAAGCATCCCCTTTGTAAGGGCACCACTTGCAGTTGTCAACCCTAAAGAAACAGAACATTTCTTATTTTTACCTTCCTTCTTCATCGGACTATTCATTTTCTTTGGTTCACCATCACCATCATCATGTTCCGTGCCATCTGTGCCTCCCTCCTTGATCAACTTCAACTTATCATCCTCCCCATACTTCAACCTTTTGCTATCACGCATACCTACACTCATAGGTTGCAAGTACAATATCGTGATTTCAAAGTAGGCCTCTTGTGGAAAAGACACCCCGACACATTGAGGCCCTGGTAAAGGCAAACTCATCCTGATACTGCTCCAATCATCACCACTGGTATCGTTGATTCTAATCGTTTGCATATACTCCGATTTAATTTCATCAAACTCTAATTGCGTTCCACCGTCGCACAACGCGCATATCCCCCACAAAGGGGAAGATCGCGAGATCGAAGGTTTATTATGATCGAATCGGAAACGGGCCCAGCCTTTGGTCACTGCGTCCGAAGTCAAATTCGGATGCTCCTCCCATGAAAATCGGTCGATTTGCTTGTGTGCGTGGTCGATTTGACTGGGGGTGTGAAGATGGTGAAATCTATGGCTGGATTTGCTGGTGGACTTGTGCGACAAGCGTAGTTTTGCGATGGCGGAGTGGAAAGCGGAGTCTTCGCTCTTGACTGGAAGTGAGTTTGAGAATTGGGGATTTGATATGAACTGTGGGTTGTTCCGACTGCGGGTTCGGCAGCAGATGAAGTAGATGAAGATGGAGAAGATTAGTATTGCTCCTGGGATCGCCGCGGCCAGGATTATGATCAGTAGTTTCATGGTTTGGTTTTTTGCGTTTAGTTTTTGGGGAAATGTTGCTTGAATAGTTTGTTAGAAGATTCTTATTCGAATGAGTCATGGAAGAAGATAATAAAATGTATCGAATGTTTGAATAAGAAGGGAGAGGAAGGATGATTAATTCAACGAAGAGCAGGAATATTCAATAACACCGTCGGTATGCTCAACTTCTTATTCAAATTTAGTGGGTACCGACAATTAACTTGATTTCTTTTGCCGGTTAGTGGTTACATTTCAACACCATAATAATTTCACGAGACAACTTAGAACATTTTTTACATGACAGCCTATACAACTTACAAAACTACACATTCTGTTAATTTTCTTTTGTTGTCATGGTCTAGATTTAGATTTGTAGAAGAGCAACCATGAGTTAATAATATACAGATTGAGGAGTGTTAACTCAAAAAATAGATTCCTGAATCGAGAATGAACGTAGCAGTGCAGATAAACAACAAATAAAAGGCAGAAGCAAAAAAAGACGGAATTTTTATAGTGGTTTGGCTGACCCTGACCTACATTCACTTTAATCAATCTTTATTATGATTATACTAGTTGAATCTCCATGTATATCAACTAATAAGTCATTAGATTTATGATTGTTGTGAGGGAAACGAAAGTTGAAGAAGTGAAGGAATTTCAGTAGAGTAATGACGGCTCTCTCCGTGGAAAAGATCCACTTCTAGTTGCAGGTATGTGAGTAATTATAAAGGAATTCTATGAGTATTGGGTCAGAAGTCGAAGTGTAGAAGAGTCCAGTTGTTATGCCAAGTCATCACCGAAAATCTCAAATCAATCTGAGTCATTTTTATGGATTATTAGTTATCCATCAACTTAGCATATTTTTCTACTAGAAGCTTTTATTTAGTGTTACGAAGGAGCTTGAAAAGTTTGAGAGCGATCCGACCTATCTTGATGGATTGCTGGCTATCCATAGGGGGTGGATCGCTAGCTATCAATCCACTTAGCATATTTTTGAGCGATCTTAGTTTTGTTGTCTTCCTATCTTCTATTTAAGTGTCTTATCCAAATATCAAGTCGTTTGGAGTTAGTTTGATCATCCGTCTTTATGGGTCATCTTATCCAGAAGAATCGTCCATAACTCACTTAATACTTAACCAAATCACACGAAACTTCACACATGCAATGTAGATGAGTAGGAGAGCCTCCCCTATGGATCATAGGTCATGTGGCCCAATCATCATGGGTCGGACCTAGTGGATCAAACTGGCCCAATTGGAAGAAGAATCATCCATAACTCGCTCAAAACTTAACAAAACCAGATAAAACTTTGCAGGTACTCTTTCTAGTGTGTGTGGGACCTACCCTATAAATTTCAGGTTGTGGGGCCCAACCTACATGGATCATTAACGACCCATCTAATTAGGTCGCCAGCGATCCATCAAACAAGCTTCAAACGATCATCTTTTTGTGAGCCTTCTTTTATGTCTTCTAAGTGTTCTACCAAAATCTCAAGTCAATCCGACTCTGTATGAGTTTTCTAGGTCCAATTTAAGTTAGCAGCTTTTGGTCAAATAGCTTGAATCAAATGAGTCTCTACTTCTCGAGCTAGATTGTTTGGCATGCTATGAAATTTGGCAAGCGTGCTTAAAAGTGGTAATGAATCATGATGCAAGAGGTTTTGGCGACTCATGATGCTTCCCTATGGATCGTCCATGGGTGATAACTCGCTAGCGATTCGTCTACTTAGTATTTTATTGGCTGATTTTCCTTGAGTCCTATTGGCTTGTTCACTTGATTATTTTGGTTGAGTCTCGAGTTATTCTGACATGGTCTGAATGTTCTAACTCCTATTGAATTCTGATGGGTTAAAAACCCGGTTAACACTTACCCTCCAAAGTACGCCTTTTGAATGAAATGTGTGTTTTGCTTAAGAACAAGTTCATGTCTCCAGTCTTCGATAATTGAGCTTTCTAGCTGCTTTAGCCTTGGCGAATCGTCCAGTTCCTTCGGATTCTCTTGCCAATCACAAGTCGTTCCAAACCTGTTACAGCCTAAGACTCTAGACTCTGCCTAAGTGTAATCTATACATCACAATTATTCTGATTTCATTCGAAGTTATTACATCACATATCTCTAATTACATCATATATCTCCAATTACATCACATATCTCTAATTGTTCCATGTTCATTCGTGATTTACATCATTATCATTTTTCTTCTCATTCAGAGTTGTCACATCATATATGAAAATCACATTATATACCAAAATCACATCATATATCAAAATCACATCATATATCGAAATCATCATGTGTTCATCCAGGATTTATCATTTTTATTCTATTTATAAGACATTCAAATCCTTTTATTAAATCAAATCTATTTTAAGGTTCGATCTCTCTTGATCGTTTAAGTTTAATGCGCGATCTCTCCGGATCATTTAATGTTTATTTTAATGCGCGGTCTCTTCGGATCATTTAATGTTTTAAGTTAAGGGGACAATCTCTCTGGATCATTTGTTTGTTAAGTTAAGGGGAACTAAGTAAGCCCGTCCACTTGCTCTTCGGTGAGGGGACTTACTTCTTGCACTCCGATCTCAACTCTCCGGTCAGGACTCTAAGGTGATCAATATCGTACAAGTCCATCCACTCGCTCTTTGGCAATGGGACTTGCACCTTACACTTCGGTCCCGTGGCGGGACTCTAAGGCGATCAATATCAATCATCACAGTTAATGTAGATTTTTCAAAATTCAAATATCCAAATCAAAACAAATAAGCAGAAATCAAACAGGCAGGAATCAAAACAAGCATAAATCCTAAATATTCATCCTGGAGACCCGACTCAGAGCATGCATATTCATCTCAGGCATCCGACTCAGAGTGTGCCTAGGGATCGTTCGGGATCTCGTATAGGTCTAAGCAGCCTTAAGTTAATGTTGTCTAAATACCAAAAGAAAAGCGTGGAAAAAGAAACGAAAAGCAGTCAGATCCGACTCCCATCTACCCCGATCATGGTATAATCTGTCGTGGCTCAAATCCCTAAGCGTTTCTTGATGCATTTGCCGCGGATAGTGGTTTTTCTTGCTATTCTACCGCGGTTTTGTTCCTTATGTACTATGGCAGCTGGTTGTTCCGAACTAGTTTTTCTGTCATATCACGAAGTGTCGGCATTCATTCGTTTCATACCCATTCAGCTCACGGAAGATGCAAACTTTCCAGATCTTCTCTCTAATCACATAGTTAGGTTGATGAGAATTTGAGGACACCTTCTGGCTGCCCCCAGGCTCCGGTTGACTTGCTACAGCTACAGACTAGTATTAGGTCTACTCATCTTCTCTAAATCTTAGATTCAAACTTTAATTCTTTAGATCTCATACAAGTTCTCAATGAAAGCACCAAAATGTTAACCCAAAAAATGGATCAACACCCTGGATCGAGTGTGAAAGCACCAGTGCAAATAATTGGCAGCACAAATCTCGGATAAACAACAAATAAAAATCAAAAGTAAGAAAAGAGAAAAGAACTTTTATAGTGGTTCGGCTGACTCTGATCTACCTCCACTTTAATCAATCTTTATTATGATTGTACTAGTTGAATATCTTTGGACATCAACTATTTAGTCCTTAGATCTAAGTTATAATGAGTTAGAATAAGTCGCAAGTACAAGGGTTGACTGGAGAATCACATAAACCCCTTGACACTATGCCACAAAGTGAATCAGACAACAGTGATCACTACGCATCACATCGATCTTCTCCTGCGCTAACTTGCTTCCATCTTGATGCCTTCTTTCATGAATTTCAAGAGCGGCATTCACTTTAGCGTCCACCACGACATCAACCTTATTCTTTCTCTTTGCTGCTTTTACCCCCATTGATCTATAACCTGCATCCGGTCTCTGGTTGAGCGCATCCGACTCATTTTCTCCCTGGAATTGACTTTCTCTACAAGATTAATCTCCCGGGCTTGACGAGTATGAAAATTTCGATGCTTTGTTCTTCCCCTTCCCCTTTGTTTGAACGTCTCGGAGGCTCTTCGCGTTATTGGAGTTCCACTTCAGTGACTTCGGTGTGCTCGTCGGCAACTCGTAACAGGTAGAAATTGATAATAATGCGTTTTTAGCTCCGTTTTCCCTTGAAAAAAGCTTTATGAATTCCTCATTCGCCTTTCTTTTCTGTAAACCAAAAAGAAAAAATTAATAATCATATTTAATACAAAAAACTAATAATAACAAGAAACATACCAAATGCTCTTCGCCTCCCATTCAACTAAGGTTCGTTTTTTTTATTTTATAAATCTGTGATTTATAAAACTGAGTTTGATGATTGATTTTGCCGAATCGACCTTGAATCGCCGACAAAGATCGAATATTTTCAAGATGCTTAAGGTTGAGGGTATGCATTATTTTCTTCCAAAATTTGTCGCCGCTTTGATCGATGCCTCTAATCGAGTCGTTCGTATAATGACATTAAATGTTGCATAAATCGTAGTCTTCGTCGCTTCTCCATGGGTTAGATGAATGTTGTATGGGAGGAGTGGGAGGTTGTTGCTAGCTATCATCGAAGTAATAGTTTTGAGACTGAGATTGATGCGTGAAATCTCCAAAAGGTGAAGTCATTTTCAAAGAATTAAGGTTGTAGAAGAAATGAATGAAGATGTTTGTGTATATAGGAAGAGGAAGAAGAGTGATTTTACAGAGTTGGCAGGAAGAAACCGTTAGGAGAGTCGTTGCCAAATTAGCCGTTGTGGCTATGGGCGTTAAATAAATCAGCGTCCGACTATGGACGCTGATTTAATCAACGTCCAGGTCTGGGCGTTGATTAAATCAGCGCCCGAGGTGAATTCAGAATACTGAATTGGCCATTGTAACAACCCACATATTTTACGATTGTATATTTAAATATTTTATTTAAATATAGCATCGTTAATCGGATTAAAGTCCAAAATATTACTTTTTGTAAACAGTCGAATTGGGACTCGAGATTACTTCCATTGAGTCCAAAATGGCGTTTACAACTTTTAGAGTATAAACATCGATATGTTTGGAGTTGAGTAGAATTTGCTATTTTTCTACTTGGGCTTTGGGTTTGGGTTTCAGCCCACTAAACCATTATAATACCCTAACACACCACTCAACTCCTCTTCATTCACTCATTCCTTTTCCTAACACTCTAGCTCAAGAGAAATGGGGGAAAAGATTGGAAATAGAAATTCCAATCCCTAGTTTGATTTGTAAACTCGAGTTCTTGCTCCAAAATCAAAGAGAAGCTTAGGTAAGCATCCTCTCCATCTTCTCCATCTCTATCTCTCTTCAATTTCAGAAATTCCTAAACCCTAACTTAGGAAATATTTGTTTATTAGCTTAGATTGGAGCTTCTTGAGTTGAGATTGAAGAAGAATTGGTCTTTCCTTTGTTTTCAAGCTTCTCACTTGAGTTTTTGAGTTAAAGGTGAGTTTTTTTAACTCACATCTACGTCTATAGCTATCATTGTTGTTAGGTATGAATTCCTGACATTTGTGCATATTCATTTGCTTTTGATTTGAATTGATTTGGTGAATTTTCCAAATTTTGGTGTTTTGGTCCAATTTTATGAAAATCCTTCTATGGATATTTTGACATTGATATTCGGGGTGTATCGAAGAGCCTTTAGGGCTGGGTTGTCGCTTGGCGTAAATCATTACTTGTCGTTGCTCGTCCGATCGCTCCCAATACGTTTTGGCCACTTTGGCCTAGGCAAATTGTTGCCCAGACCAGGTGACCAGATGTCTGGTGACCAAGTCCAGACGTCTGGTTTGGACCTGGAGCAAAAACATATGCACGTAGATTAATAAAAAAGGGCAGAGACTAATTTCAGACGTCTGAATTATAATTTCAAACGTCTGAAAGGGTTTCAGACGTTTGGATTGCCGAACCAGACGTCTGGAAGGGTTTTTCTGGAATTTCCAGAAACTAAATCCAGACGTTTGGATTGACCCCCAGACGTCTGGAACTGTGTATTTTCGCCTGTTTAGGATTTTCTTGATTGAATTTCCATTGTTTATCGATTTTAGTTGCTCTCATTAGTTGTTATCACTTTTATCGACCTTGATGACTTCTTTTTCGGGATTTTTGGGAATATCCATTTTGATGGATTTGGTATCGAATTCTTTGGATTTGATTCACGTCTTTGTATGTGAATTTTTGGTGATTGATTGTTTTTACAATCATTTTTGTGATTTGTCACTTTCAAATACAAAGGTTTCTATACTAGTAGTAAATATTCAAACTCTTTCACAAAGATGTTTTCAACTCTATTTTAATACAAATCTCGTTTATAAAACCGTTTTCCAATCTATTAGTATATACAAACCTTTACCTCATTCGTATGAGAAATCTAATTAAACGGCTTAGTAAAACAAGTGGTATGAAACGCTTGTGTTTACTTCGTCGGTTAGTTCTTGGACTTGTTCGATTGAACTCTTGTGACAATTTTCGAGTGGAAATCTATAATTTGTTCGCAAATATTTGTGTTAAGCTAGTGGTTATGGGACATGAAGCTAAACTCTTATATTTACCAGCTTAGTGTAATTGACACTTCTTATTGATCAATGATGGTCATTTTATGGTTTAGACTAGCGATGTGCGATGTCTCTTTGTCCGCGTGTGGGACTATACCCCGTACTGTTGAGCTTCGGTTCATTTGGAGGAGTTTCGACTTATAGTCCGCAATGGGGGACTATACCCTGTTTGGAGGAGCTTCGACTCATTTGGAGGAGTTTCGACTCATAGTCCGCAATGAGGGACTATACCCTGTTTGGAGGAGCTTCGGCTCATTTGGAGGAGCTTTGACTCATAGTCCGCAATGAGGGACTATACCCTGTTTGGAGGAGCTTCGGCTCATTTGGATGAGTTTCGACTCATAGTCCGCCATGGGGGACTATACCCTGTTTGGAGGAGCTTCGGCTCATTTGGAGGAGCTTTGACTCATAGTCCGCAATGGGGGACTATACCCTGTTTGGAGGAGCTCCGGCTCATTTTATGGAATAGCGTTCCATTTGCGTTTCTGGATTTCTAGTTGATGATTTCTAGTATTTGTGTTTCACCAATTTTTGCGATTGACATTGATATGTTTTGTCAATATTTGTGTTTTGGTGAATAATTTAAAGAATGCGATTCTTTTTGGATGTTTGAGATTCTTGAGATATTGTATGATTTTTGTTGTTATTTGATGTATACTTGTCAGAGTATGGCATTTTTGTTATCATACGTTTTTGGTCATATCTCTTATCATGTCTCATTTTATATGATATTTATAGCTAGATTGATCCATTTATTATTTTATTCTTAAATAATACTCGGGTCAGACCGAGGTATTTCAGGTGCTCCTGCTTGACTTCTTATCAGGGTCCTCCGCTTGACTTTTGGCTAACTACTTTAGCATAGTAGTTTTATTGTTAGTATACATTTGTGATAAAGACTCCTTGTTGTATATTTATTCTTTTGTCTAGCTCTTTTATCTATTATTTTGTGATGTAGTGGATCTAATTTGACCACTATTTTGATGTACACTTTTATGTGTTATATTCATATCTGTTTCCGCCTTTGTGATATGAATATCTGTGACTGATTTGTGTTATGTTTATTTCTATATTTGTTTCCGAGGTCCACATAGCCACTGTGTGGTAGCTTTGAGTTTGAACTGGTATGTCGGATTTCCTCTTGAAATGAAATGTAACTTATATTATCTGGCATATCGGTGCTCGCACAAAGCAATTACACAGATGGTCGCTCCTCAACATCCTTATTCTTCGTGCTAGTCGACGGCATTACCCCGTAGTGTCCTTCGCTAGCGTGAGTATAGAGGTGGGTCGTCACTGTTTGGTATCAGAGCCAAACTTTGGAACAATATAGAATAATCTAGCAAGGATCATTGTCCTAAGTCTTTCTTAGGAATCGTGCCATAGGATTTAATTCGAGTCTTCGTATCGTTCTATCATATATTCTTTATGATGCCTTGTTTTATCAATCAAGTTTGTTTGATATTCATTTTGTGAATAACTTTATTCCTCTTCTTTCTTTCTTTCTTAAAGAAGATAAATGGTTATATCTGACAGTCCTAGCGCTGGTCAATCCAGTAGTCCCTCTCTCGATGGTGTATTCATGTCTGCCCAATAACTTTTGGATCTTGTAAAGAATCAAAAGTTTATCTATGCTTTGAGTAAGAACCCCAAAAAGGTTTTACCTCTGAAACTAGAAGTGCCTTTCGATCAGCTTGTAGATATCACTCTTCGACTAGAAGAGGGTGATAAAGAAGGTGATGTTGAAGTTGTGGATGCCAAACAAAACTTCAACATCAACAAGAAGAGGCATATTAAGTTCAAAAGTCCTAATCCCAACAAGAAAGGGAAGCAGGCAATTTCGGTAGCAAAGACTCCTACCACTAGTCGTGGACGATGCTACAATTGTGGTTCTACAGACCACTATGCAAATAAGTGTCCAAAACCTCTTACTTGTCGCTATTGCAAAGGTTTGGGTCATCTTTTATCTTCATGTCTCATACTTCAAAGTAGGAGAGAGGGAAAGCTGTATGTTGTGCAAACCCCCAGTAACACTTCTCTTGGTCAAGGTAATTCTTCTTCTACCCTTGATAGCATTAATTTGTTTTGTGATTATCCTATTCGAGTTCCTTTTGATACGGATTCATCTCATTATTTTATATCAAAAGAACTTGTTGATTCTTTTTCTTTAAATATTATGGGCTTGATGACTTCACTAAGAATTGCGAATCCGATTGGTGGATCCGCAACCCTCGGTTTACTTTGTGAAAAATGTCGAGATTATTTTATGTGATTATTCTTTTCGAGCCGATTTGCATGTTATGCGTTACTTAGGTTTCGAAATTGATTTTTGGGAAAGGATTGGCTTGATTATTATGAAGCCCACATACTATGTCCTGAGCGGACTATATATCTTCGACATCCTCAATCTGTTAAGCAGATTTCTGTTGTTCTTGATGATTTCGATTTCCAAACTTGGTGGCATCATTTTATTCTTTAAACCTACATGACGAGGAGAATATTATTTCTCTCATTCAAGTAATTTGTGAATTTTTCGAAATATATTTGAGCTTGTCTTAGGATTATCACCTAAGAAATCTAATGAGAGGTGCTAAGGTCTTTTCAGCTCGACCTTGCCACCGGTTTTCATCAGCTACGAGTTGCGGAGGGTAGCATTCCACTTACCGCATTCCGCACTCTTTATGATTCTTGTGAATGGTTCATTATGTCATTCGGTTTAACAAACCTTCTACCTTATTTCATCCATCTTATGAATCGAGTATTCTACGAAATATCTCGATGAGTTTATCCTTGTAATCATTGATTATGGATGAAAACAACACTTTAAAATTTGCAAATCTTTTTAATAAGATATTTATAAGTATAATTGGATTTTGTTCTTAAAACGAACAAATAATATTCGTAAAAGTTTAAGAGGCATGTTTATCATATAGAAGATTATTTTGTGTTGTTTTGCCTATTGAGTGCTTTAAGAATTCTGGTCGATGCGCTAGATCAACGTTATCGATAGGAATCTCCTAAACACTATGATGAGACAGTCAAACACAGTAAATTCTTGTAATAAGTAAATTTTTCTAAAAAGATAATTACATAAAGTTAATTATAATTTTGAATGTCTTAGCTTTTCGGGAAAGAGGATCAATTAAAAGAACTCTTTTCCGATGTTTTATTCTTGCAATTCCCGAAGGGAACCAAGACTTTATTGTTTGTACCGATGCTAGTCGTATTGGTTTGGGTGTCATTCTTTTGCTAGGGGAATGTGTTATCACATATGCTTCTTGACAATTAAAGCTTGTCGAGACTAGATATGTCATTCATGATCTAGTGCTCGCGGCCATTGTTTTCGCTCTTAAAATTTGGCGCCATTATCTTTTGGGAGAGAAAATTTATTCTCTACAACGATCATAAATCTTTGAAGTATTTATTTTCTCAAAAGGGATTTAATTTGCGTCAACAACGTTGGCTCGAGTTCCTTGCATCTTATGATCTTGATATTCTCAATACTCCCGGAAAGGGTAATCGAGTTGCCGATGCCCTTAGTCGTAAGCAACAAGCGGTTGTTTCCATGATGATATCCGAACGGAATGATCTCGAGACTTTATCCACTCGTGAGATTCGAGATCGTGAATCCAATTCGTGTTCATCTCTTGTTTTATGTAGCCTTGAGGCTCATCCTTCTCTTTTGGACCGTAGCTCTTCTGGCTAAACTCTATGTCAAAGAATTGTTAAATTGTGTGGAGTTCCTACTTCTATTGTTAGCAATCGTGATCCATTGTTTACTAGTGGATTTTTGGAAAGGTCTTCAAAAAGCTTTGGGAACGAAGCTTAATTTTAGCACCGCTTATCATCCTCAATCCGATGGACAAACCGAGCGTGTGAATCAAACTCTTGAAGATCTTCTTTGTGCATGTGTTCTTGATTTTGGTGAAAGTTGGGAAGATCATATTCTTGTTGAGTTTTCTTCCTATAATAGCTTCCAATCTAGTATTGGTATGTGTAATGACCCAAGATTTTAGGAATTTATCCTGGAAAATATAAATAAATTTAAAATAATTTTTAAATTAATTTTGGAAGGAGATTGTTATGGCTTGATAGTGTATCAGTATGTGTGTACATGTGTGCACAGGGTATACACATGAACTAGAGCTAAAAAAAAAGCCTCTGAACTTTAAGAATAAATACATATTGATATGTATGGGAATAAATATATATATATATATATATTAAAATCTTTAAAAGCTGAATGCATAAGTAAATATAAATATATGTATGCTACTGAATATTTTTCTTAAGTATACATGTGCATGTGTGTGTCAATACAGAGTGATATATATATAAATATATACATGTGCTAATAAAATACTAGAGTTCAAACTAGTGAAATAAAATATATATATATAGACATATTTTAATATAAGCAGAAAATAAAAGGCAAGAAGATATAAAAAGAACTAATTCTCTTATAAATAAATGAAGGAGGTACATACCATTTACATGAAAGCTAAAAATAGGAAAATAAGATAAAAACAGAGAAGTTCTTGGTATAGGCAGAATTAGAAAAGAGTATTTAATAAATAACAAAACCAAGTCACATTTTTAGCATGATTGTAGACAAGGGGGGAAAAGTATTTTCTGAAAAGCAATTTCTGAAAGAAAAATGTAACCACTTTTCTCTTCACCCAAATTAAGCCGGGAAGGGGTAAAACTTTGGGTTAAAATGCAGATAACATGATTTTCTGGTGGGCAAAAATGGCTTTAGCCAATACCCAAAACCCTAAGAGAAACCCTGTATATATACAAGTATATACAGCAGCCTCCTCTCCTCCTCAGAAAAGAATTTTGAAAAAAAAAGGAAGAAAAACAATACCACAGAAATCATAAGACAAGGGAAGAAAGAGAGCTTGGGGATAAGAGCAGGAGTTCATCAGTTAATTAAGGAAACAAAGGAGAGAGCTAGGTGAGAAAACTCACTCAAAAATCTAAGGCAATAAGTCCTAATATAGGCAGCCAGATAAAAGTATTTTTATTAAAGAGTATTTTCATATATATATGTTTATCTGTGAATTTAAATCTGAATATGTTTTGATTTTCTTTGATTGATCATTTGTTTTATTATAACCAAGTTTTATGTGTTGAATCTGTTTATACACTCAGATCTCTGATAAGTTAATATTTAGGGATATAAACAAATACCCAGAAAATAAAATGTTGAGAATAGGCAAGTAGTATTGGTTTTGGCTTAACCCAGAAAAATGCAAATAACGTTGAGCTGCAATATACTCATGTATATAGTGCTGAGGCTTGAAATAGAAAGGAATTAGGGGTGCAATAGGGTTGCCTATGTGCTGATGCTCCTGATTCAATAGAATACATAGCAAACAAAATTTTGTGATTCAGTGAAACCAGATTATCCTGAGTTTAACTCAAGCACAAATGTTTGCAAAAGAAAAATTCTCTCAGGAACCATAAGCCAATATTAGTTGCCTAAACTCCTTTTAAATACCAGGATGAATATATGTACATCCAGAATCCTTATTTTGTAATCACCAATGGTTGTTTGTTTGTTTGCCTCTGTATGATTATGAAATGAATCACTGAATGGTTTTGCCATGAAAAATCAAAAGAGGGTTATTATTAACTAAAAACCTGATTAGGATATTGGGGTCAAGAACACTGCAGGAATGACTTGTGTGCTTGAGTAACATAAGTTGACACATGGCTTGTTTAAGTCCTGAGATCTTTGTGTAATGGAGTGAATTAGTTCATTACAGTGTGTCCATTGATTCATAAATATTGCAGATGAGACCAAGAATAGATAAGTATACCAAGAAGATAATACTTGAGCAGATGAGAAAACTAGAGTTTTTCCCAGATTTGAAATATGAGGATTGAATAAGTAATTTAACTCATATTAGTTATTTTCTTGTTTGGTATGAATGATTGTTTGTCTATGATTGAATTGTATGCTTGAATGTTTGTGCTATATATATATGTAGTCTCTGGGAAGAAAATTTAAGTGTGCACATGCACAATGACACAGAGCATGCACACAAGTATTTACCTAATTCCAAAGGACAGAACCTTATGTATTTGTACTTAACTTGATTTTAAACTAATTAACAAATTGCTTTTGTGAATTTTCTCATACCAGACATGTGTCTGACCCTAGTGTGCTATTGGCATCTGGGGTGTCTCATTTAAAATGAGGCAGTTTCCAATGCTTTTTCAGGGATTGCAGCAACTAAATAGGAGTAGGAGCAAGGCCTTGAGAAGAAGATATAGCATGCTAAAACTTAGTTAGATAAGAGCCTAAATGTTGAAATCTGCATGTATTGACAATTTAAATTGCTACTTGTATTAGGTGTTGAATATTGGATTGATATTTTGTTAGGCATTTTGTTAAGAATTTGACTTGTATCTGGAATCTATGAACCTAGTTAAATTTCTGTTATGCTTAAAAAGGATTTTGATCAAATCTTGTAAGTAGATTTAGCAAGAACACTAAGTTAAAAAAAAAATTGAATGATTACATTTTATAAATGTATTAGTCAATCTTGAGACTTTAAAAAGGATTTAAGTTTTTGGAAAATCTGGAGAGTTGATTCTCAGATAATCAAACTGGTTTTATTTTCTAATATAACATATGTATGCAAAAGAAATAGACATAGGTTGAATGTTTTTATATGGCTGCAAGGTTTATTTAACTTGTTCCATACAAATGCTTCATGTCCCATTTATAAATAAAGAAAGGATCTGTAGTAAGATAGATGGAAGCCAGATTCAAATAGTTGCAGATATATATGCACATAAACATGTTTAAGTGCAGATTTTACCTCACCTTTTCCTTTGTATTTGAAATAAGAATCTGAATTTTACTCAGATTCTAACCAAATGCATCTTAAATGCCAGACAAATCTTATAAGAAGAAATACAAACCTGGAAAATGATAAACACTCTTATCATTCAATCATGAAGCCTTCTAGGTTGTAGGAATGGAATTCAAAAATGATTAAGCAAGGATATTTGTTTTGTATGATGGATCTTAGGCAAAATAAAATATGTATATGCAGACAGGTAGATAACAAGTTTCAAATTGTACAGAAGAAAAATGCAAAAAAAAAAATGAAAAACAAAAATTGTGTTTGAACCGACCAGCATAGCACTCGAACTCGTGACCTTGTATGTATAAGTTAGGCGCGTTTCCATTACGCCTAGATGTTGCTTGTGTTTCCTTAGGATCCACTTTATTTTATACTGATTTTGACACTATTCAGAACTTAACACAAACATCTATATTAAAAGCTTGTTTACTACTGATTATTTCTTGATCACTTCTTAGTTAGTATAAACAGACTAATGTGTTTGTTCCCAGTGGATTGTTTGATCAAAAAAATAATAATAATATCTGAAATAAATTAGCAATCCAACACCCTCTTGTTTTTCAAAACTCTGATTCAAACAAGAGAGGCATATACATCCTCACATGTATGTGCTTATTTTTGTAAATGTACTGATATATTTATATTGGTTGATTATTGTGATCCTGGATATATTTGATTTATTGGAAAAAGAAAGTGACCCTGAGAATGATAATTGAAATGGATGATATATCTATATATATATATATATCCTCTTTAAAAAAAAAATTCCTTATGAAATTAGAGTATAATTTGGTGGGTCATTTCAGTTGGTATCAGAGCTATGTTATTCAACATAGTAGAAGTAAGGATCAAGTCCTTAGATAGAAATAAAATTAAAAGGAACTAAAATATCTAACTAACCAGCTATGTAAATTATTATTAGCAAACTATGGTAGGGAGACCACCAAATCAGGGAGCAGGATCTTCCCATGCACCACCAATGGTCAATTTGCAAGACTTAGTGAGAGCATTTAGGGATGGGGCAGGACAAAGGCAAGAAAATCCCTATGAAGAACTCTCAAAATTGCTTAAGACATATACTCATTTAGGAGGCAAAAGCTTTGAAGGGACAGAGAGTATCATGGAGATTCAAACATGGTTGAGAACATTGGAAAGAATTTTCAATGACATGCAACTTGATGATCAAAGAAAGAGGCAAGTGGCTTCAAGACAGCTGAAAGGAGTAGCTTTAGGCTGGTGGGAAGTAATCATTGCAGGAAGGAATGAGAATGAAATCACTTGGAATCAATTCAAAGAGATGTTGGAAGCAAGGTTTGTACCAGTATCAGCAAAGACTACCTTGTTAGAAGAATTCATTAGGCTTAGACAAGGGACCATGACTGTCACAGAATACACTCAAAGGTTTGAGGGGCTTTCCATATATGGAGCAATGCTTGTGGCAGATGAGGCATCTAAAAATGATAGGTACATAAAGGGTTTGAATCCAGGACTTAGCAGAGCCATGTTACCCTATGCAGACAAGACTTTTGACCATGTGATAGACTTAGCTTTGAGGTTGGAGCAGCATGACAAGGAAAGGGAGAAGTTCAGAAATTTTAAGAGCAATAATAACAAGAAAGGTAAGGGGAGGTATCACCCTTATGATAAGAAGAAAGAAGAGGCTAGTAACAAAAACACTGGAGATGTCAAGGCTAAGGAAGACAAGAAGAAAATTGTGTGCCATCAGTGTGGAAAGGAAGGGCATATCAAACCAAAATGTCCAGAATTGAAAGGAGGAGCTTTCAAATGCTATCTATGTGGGAAAGAGGGGCATATGAAGAGGAATTGTCCTGAGTATAAACAGCAAGGCAAATTGGCAAATTTGGAAGGAAAAGGCAAAGCCACAGTGGAAAGTAACACTGTAAACCATAGCCAAGTGGAAGGTACATTACTTATTTGTACCATACCCATAACAGTAGTATATGATACTGGGGCAACTCACTCCTTAATTTCTTATGAACTGGTTAGAATGCTAAAACTGAATTGCATATTGGTTGAAACCCCATTGCATATACACAGTCCATTGGGGAGTTCTAGTGTTTTAAATATGATTTGTGTGGATGTGGGATTAAACATAGGGGGAAATATTTTTATTTCCAATTTATATGTTTTGAATTACCCAAATATAGGTGTTATATTGGGGGTAGACTGGTTAAGGCAATTTAAAGCCATAATTAATTTAGACTCATCCACCATATCATTGCAAAATTCTAGAGGCCAGAGAATCACAGTTTTATGTGAGGTAGCTAAGGAAGGAAAACTATATCATTTAGTTGACTCAGAAAAAGATTTCAGTGAACTAACCATTGAAGAAATTCCCATAGTCAATGAATATGTGGATGTATTTGGTGAGGTCAAGGGTATTCCACACCATAGACCAGTAGAATTCCAGATCAATTTAGTTCCAGGAGCAAGCCTAGTGATTAAAAAGCCAACTAGAATGGGGCCAAATGAACTAAAGGAACTAAAGAAACAGTTAGAAGAATTGGAAGAAAAGGGTTTTATAAGACCAAGTAATTCTTGCTGGGGAGCACCAGTGGTATTTGTTAAGAAGCAAGATGGTTCTTTAAGACTCTGCATAGATTATAGAGAATTAAACAAAGTAACTATTAAAAATAAATACCCATTGCCAAGAATAGATGATCTTTTTGATCAATTAGCAGGGGCAAAAGTATTTTCTAGACTAGACTTAGCATCTGGTTTTCATCAAATGAAGGTGGAAGAATCAAGCATCAAGTACACTGCCTTTAACACTAGGTATGGGTTGTATGAATTTTTGGTTATGCCATTTGGCTTGACCAATGCACCATCTTACTTTGTAGATCTAATGAACAGAACCTTTAGAGATTGTTTAGACAAGTTTGTGCTTATTTTTATAGATGACATTTTGATTTATTCCAAGACAGTGGAAGAACATAAGCATCATTTGCACCTGGTTTTGTCTAGACTAAGGGAAAAAGATTTAAAGGCAAAATTTTCAAAATGTGTGTTTTGGAAGGAGGAAGTACATTTTCTTGGCCATGTTATATCTGCCAAAGGAATTTCTGTGAACCCCAATAAAGTAGTGGCTATCCAAGCATGGAAGAGGCCAAGCACTGTGAGTGAAGTGAGGTCATTTATGGGGATGGCAGGATATTATAGAAGGTTTATAAAAGATTTTTCAAAAATTTCTACACCACTCACTAACCTAACCAGGAAGAACCAAGCTTTTGTTTGGTCAGAAAAATGTGAAAAGTCTTTTGAACAATTGAAGGAGGCATTGGTGAATGCTCCAATTCTAAAGGTACCACATGGAAATGAAGAATTAGTGGTATACACTGATGCTAGTGGATTTGGCTTGGGTGCAGTGTTGATGCAACAAGGCCAAGTCATTGCATATGCATCCAGACAACTTAAACCCCATGAAGTAAGGTATGCCACACATGATCTCGAATTAGCAGCTGTGATATATGCTTTAAAACTTTGGAGACATTATTTGTTAGGCACTAAGTTTGAACTCTACACTGACCACAAGTCTCTAAAATATTTGTTTTCACAAAAAGATTTGAACATGAGGCAACACAGATGGGTGGAGTTCTTAGCTGCCTATGACTTTGACATACTTTATACACCAGGGAAAGCAAACAAAGTTGCAGATGCTCTAAGTAGACAGCATGCTAAATTGGCTATGATGATGATAGAAGAATTTAAAAATTTATCTTTGCTAACTGAGTTAGAGATTGAGGAGAATGGTTGTGTGCACATTAATGAGCAGATGCATAGTGCACAAGAAAATAAAGGGAAGTTGAGCTTAATGACACTTCAACCAGATTTAATTCTAAAGGTAGGAAAAATGCAAGAACAAGATACTCACTTATTAGAGAAGAAAATGCTCCTCTCAAGAGGGGAGGAAGTAATGAATCACCACATTGATAAAGATGGTTATGTGAGATACCAGAATAGGGTGTGTGTACCAGAGGACATAGAATTGAAAAAGGAGATATTGGATGAATATCACAGAAGTAAATACTCCATACACCCAGGTAACATAAAAATGTATCAAAATTTGAAAAGAGACTTCTGGTGGAAGGGGATGAAATCTGATATAGCTAAGTACATTGCCAAATGTATGACTTGCCAACAAGTCAAGGCTGAAACTCAAAGACCATCAGGGTTGATGCAACCTCTTAGTGTACCACAGTGGAAGTGGGAAGACATATCTATGGACTTCATAGATGGACTGCCTAGATCTAAGAGAGGTAATACAAGCATATGGGTGATAGTGGATAGGCTAACCAAGGTAGCACACTTCATCCCAGTCAAGTCAGAAAGAACAGCACCAAAACTAGCTCAAATTTTTATAAAAGAAGTGGTAAGGTTACATGGCATTCCCAAAACCATTGTGAGTGATAGGGATACCATCTTCACTTCAAAATTCTGGAGAAGCTTTCAAGAAGCAATGGGAAGTGAACTATGTTTAAGTACTGCCTACCATCCTCAATCAGATGGGCAGACTGAGGTGGTAAACAAAGTTTTGGAGGACATGTTGAGGGCATGTATATTGGATTTTGGGGGCAACTGGGAAGATTATCTTCACCTAGTTGAATTTACCTACAACAACAGCTACCAAAGCACCATAGGAATGGCTCCATTTGAAGCCTTGTATGGTAAACCCTGCTTGTCACCTGTTTGCTGGGTAGAAGCAGGAGAAAGGTCTATTTTAGGACCTGAGTACATACAAGAAACCAAGGAGAAAATTGAGTTGATAAGAAGAAGAATGACAGCAGCTCAAGATAGGCAAAAGAAATTTGCAGACATGAGAAGGAGGCAGGTAGAATATGAGGTGGGAAATTTTGTTTTCATCAAAATCTCACCCATGAAAAATGTGCTGAGGTTTGGAAAACAAGGCAAATTAACCCCAAGATATATTGGACCATACAAAATTCTGGAGAGAATTGGTCCTTTGGCATATAAGTTGGAATTACCAGAAAACATGCAAGGCATACATGATGTTTTTCATGTATCACAATTGAGAAGGTGGGTCCATGACAAGGCAGAAATTCTTGAAACCCCAACCCAAGTGCAGATAAATCCTAATTTGATTTATGAAAAGGATCCAGTGGGAATTTTGGCAAAAGATGTGAAGAAGTTGAGGAATAAGTCTCTGAAACTTGTGAAGGTAAAGTGGAGTCTAGATCCTAGTGATTGCACATGGGAATTAGAAGACAAGGTTAGGATGAATTATCCTAAGCTATTTTCAGATTAAGGTAATTCTGATCTTTGATTGTTTTCTTTATTTTGGATGAATATATTTTTAGTTAGTATAGAACTAAGAATCTATTTGGTAGAGAATATACTTGTTCTCTGAATTAAGTTTAAAATTTATTTTAAGCTTAGGAAAATTGTGGGACACAATTTCTAAAAGGAGGGGTGTATGTAATGACCCAAGATTTTAGGAATTTATCCTGGAAAATATAAATAAATTTAAAATAATTTTTAAATTAATTTTGGAAGGAGATTGTTATGGCTTGATAGTGTATCAGTATGTGTGTACATGTGTGCACAGGGTATACACATGAACTAGAGCTAAAAAAAAAGCCTCTGAACTTTAAGAATAAATACATATTGATATGTATGGGAATAAATACATATATATATATATTAAAATCTTTAAAAGCTGAATGCATAAGTAAATATAAATATATGTATGCTACTGAATATTTTTCTTAAGTATACATGTGCATGTGTGTGTCAATACAGAGTGATATATATATATAAACATATACATGTGCTAATAAAATACTAGAGTTCAAACTAGTGAAATAAAATATATATATATATAGACATATTTTAATATAAGCAGAAAATAAAAGGCAAGAAGATATAAAAAGAACTAATTCTCTTATAAATAAATGAAGGAGGTACATACCATTTACATGAAAGCTAAAAATAGGAAAATAAGATAAAAACAGAGAAGTTCTTGGTATAGGCAGAATTAGAAAAGAGTATTTAATAAATAACAAAACCAAGTCACATTTTTAGCATGATTGTAGACAAGGGGGGAAAAGTATTTTCTGAAAAGCAATTTCTGAAAGAAAAATGTAACCACTTTTCTCTTCACCCAAATTAAGCCGGGAAGGGGTAAAACTTTGGGTTAAAATGCAGATAACATGATTTTCTGGTGGGCAAAAATGGCTTTAGCCAATACCCAAAACCCTAAGAGAAACCCTGTATATATATACAAGTATATACAGCAGCCTCCTCTCCTCCTCAGAAAAGAATTTTGAAAAAAAAGGAAGAAAAACAATACCACAGAAATCATAAGACAAGGGAAGAAAGAGAGCTTGGGGATAAGAGCAGGAGTTCATCAGTTAATTAAGGAAACAAAGGAGAGAGCTAGGTGAGAAAACTCACTCAAAAATCTAAGGCAATAAGTCCTAATATAGGCAGCCAGATAAAAGTATTTTTATTAAAGAGTATTTTCATATATATATGTTTATCTGTGAATTTAAATCTGAATATGTTTTGATTTTCTTTGATTGATCATTTGTTTTATTATAACCAAGTTTTATGTGTTGAATCTGTTTATACACTCAGATCTCTGATAAGTTAATATTTAGGGATATAAACAAATACCCAGAAAATAAAATGTTGAGAATAGGCAAGTAGTATTGGTTTTGGCTTAACCCAGAAAAATGCAAATAATGTTGAGCTGCAATATACTCATGTATATAGTGCTGAGGCTTGAAATAGAAAGGAATTAGGGGTGCAATAGGGTTGCCTATGTGCTGATGCTCCTGATTCAATAGAATACATAGCAAACAAAATTTTGTGATTCAGTGAAACTAGATTATCCTGAGTTTAACTCAAGCACAAATGTTTGCAAAAGAAAAATTCTCTCAGGAACCATAAGCCAATATTAGTTGCCTAAACTCCTTTTAAATACCAGGA
Organism: Allium fistulosum; assembly: GCA_030737815.1. Lineage (NCBI taxonomy): Eukaryota > Viridiplantae > Streptophyta > Magnoliopsida > Asparagales > Amaryllidaceae > Allium > Allium fistulosum. The sequence continues at coordinate 1,185,243,062 of CM060903.1, forward strand.
TGAATATATGTACATCCAGAATCCTTATTTTGTAATCACCAATGGTTGTTTGTTTGTTTGCCTCTGTATGATTATGAAATGAATCACTGAATGGTTTTGCCATGAAAAATCAAAAGAGGGTTATTATTAACTAAAAACCTGATTAGGATATTGGGGTCAAGAACACTGCAGGAATGACTTGTGTGCTTGAGTAACATAAGTTGACACATGGCTTGTTTAAGTCCTGAGATCTTTGTGTAATGGAGTGAATTAGTTCATTACAGTGTGTCCATTGATTCATAAATATTGCAGATGAGACCAAGAATAGATAAGTATACCAAGAAGATAATACTTGAGCAGATGAGAAAACTAGAGTTTTTCCCAGATTTGAAATATGAGGATTGAATAAGTAATTTAACTCATATTAGTTATTTTCCTGTTTGGTATGAATGATTGTTTGTCTATGATTGAATTGTATGCTTGAATGTTTGTGCTATATATATATGTAGTCTCTGGGAAGAAAATTTAAGTGTGCACATGCACAATGACACAGAGCATGCACACAAGTATTTACCTAATTCCAAAGGACAGAACCTTATGTATTTGTACTTAACTTGATTTTAAACTAATTAACAAATTGCTTTTGTGAATTTTCTCATACCAGACATGTGTCTGACCCTAGTGTGCTATTGGCATCTGGGGTGTCTCATTTAAAATGAGGCAGTTTCCAATGCTTTTTCAGGGATTGCAGCAACTAAATAGGAGTAGGAGCAAGGCCTTGAGAAGAAGATATAGCATGCTAAAACTTAGTTAGATAAGAGCCTAAATGTTGAAATCTGCATGTATTGACAATTTAAATTGCTACTTGTATTAGGTGTTGAATATTGGATTGATATTTTGTTAGGCATTTTGTTAAGAATTTGACTTGTATCTGGAATCTATGAACCTAGTTAAATTTCTGTTATGCTTAAAAAGGATTTTGATCAAATCTTGTAAGTAGATTTAGCAAGAACACTAAGTTAAAAAAAAAAAATTGAATGATTACATTTTATAAATGTATTAGTCAATCTTGAGACTTTAAAAAGGATTTAAGTTTTTGGAAAATCTGGAGAGTTGATTCTCAGATAATCAAACTGGTTTTATTTTCTAATATAACATATGTATGCAAAAGAAATAGACATAGGTTGAATGTTTTTATATGGCTGCAAGGTTTATTTAACTTGTTCCATACAAATGCTTCATGTCCCATTTATAAATAAAGAAAGGATCTGTAGTAAGATAGATGGAAGCCAGATTCAAATAGTTGCAGATATATATGCACATAAACATGTTTAAGTGCAGATTTTACCTCACCTTTTCCTTTGTATTTGAAATAAGAATCTGAATTTTACTCAGATTCTAACCAAATGCATCTTAAATGCCAGACAAATCTTATAAGAAGAAATACAAACCTGGAAAATGATAAACACTCTTATCATTCAATCATGAAGCCTTCTAGGTTGTAGGAATGGAATTCAAAAATGATTAAGCAAGGATATTTGTTTTGTATGATGGATCTTAGGCAAAATAAAATATGTATATGCAGACAGGTAGATAACAAGTTTCAAATTGTACAGAAGAAAAATGCAAAAAAAAAAATGAAAAACAAAAATTGTGTTTGAACCGACCAGCATAGCACTCGAACTCGTGACCTTGTATGTATAAGTTAGGCGCGTTTCCATTACGCCTGGATGTTGCTTGTGTTTCCTTAGGATCCACTTTATTTTATACTGATTTTGACACTATTCAGAACTTAACACAAACATCTATATTAAAAGCTTGTTTACTACTGATTATTTCTTGATCACTTCTTAGTTAGTATAAACAGACTAATGTGTTTGTTCCCAGTGGATTGTTTGATCAAAAAAATAAATAATAATATCTGAAATAAATTAACAATCCAACATCCTCTTGTTTTTCAAAACTCTGATTCAAACAAGAGAGGCATATACATCCTCACATGTATGTGCTTATTTTTGTAAATGTACTGATATATTTATATTGGTTGATTATTGTGATCCTGGATATATTTGATTTATTGGAAAAAGAAAGTGACCCTGAGAATGATAATTGAAATGGATGATATATCTATATATATATATATATCCTCTTTAAAAAAAAAAATTCCTTATGAAATTAGAGTATAATTTGGTGGGTCATTTCAGTATGGCACCTTTCGAGGCACTCTACGGAAGGCCGTGTCGATCTCCTTCATGTTGGCTTGATGCCGGAGAGAGGCTGGTTTTAGGTCCAGATTTTATTTGTGTTTCACCTACGAAGGGTGTTGTGTGTTTCAGTCGATCGGGAAAATTAGCACCTCGATATGTTGGTCCATTTTCCATCACCGAACGTATTGGTTCCGAGGCTTATCGCCTTTTATTACCGGCTCAATTTTCTGCTATTCATGACGTTTTCCACGTCTCTCAACTACGGAAATGCCTTAGGGATTTCGATTCTATTCTTAAGCCCGGTGTAATTGAAGAAATTGAAGTTTCACCAAATTTGATTTATGAGCAACATTCTATTCGTATCATTGCTTCGGAGGTTAAACGCCTTCGAAATAAAGATGTTCTTCTTGTGAAAGTTCAAAGGTCCTCAAATCCTAAGGATTTCTCTTGGGAATCTTGAGAATTCATCGAGCAAACACATCCGGACTTACTCTTTCATGCTCTTAATGGTGAACTTCTTATTTCAAATTTTCTTTTGTGTTGATATGCTTTTATGGTTGTTACTCTTTATTTTCCTCTTAATTATTGCGAGGACGTAATTTCTTTAAGGAGGGGAGTCTGTAACAACCCGCATATTTTACGATTGTATATTTAAATGTTTTATTTAAATATAACATCGTTAATCAGATTAAAGTCCGAAATGATAATTTTCGTAAACAGTCGAATTGGGACTCGAGATCACTTCCATTAAGTCCAAAATGGCGTTTACAACTTTTTTGAATATAAACAACGATATGTTTGGAGTTGAGTAGAATTTGCTATTTTTCTACTTGGGCTTTGGGTTTGGGTTTCAGCCCACTAAACCATTATAATACACTAGCACTCCAATCAACTCCTCTTCATTCACTCATTCCTTTTCCTAACACTCTAGCTCAATAGAAATGGGGAAAAAGATTGGAAATAGAAATTACAAACCCTAGTTTGATTTGAAAACTCGAGTTCTTGCTCCAAAATCAAAGAGAAGCTTAGGTAAGCATCCTCTCCATCTTTTCCATCTCTATCTCTCTTCAATTTCAGAAATTCCTAAACCCTAACTTAGGAAATATTTGCTTATTAGCTTAGATTGGAGCTTCTTGAGTTGAGATTGAAGAGGAATTGGTATTTCCTTTGTTTTCAAGCTTCTCACTTGAGTTTTTGAGTTAAAGGTGAGTTTTTTAACTCACATCTACGTCTATAGCTATCAGCATTGTTAGGTATGAATTCCTGACATTTGTGCATATTCATTTGCTTTTGATTTGAATTGATTTGGTGAATTTTCCAAATTTTGGTGTTTTGGTCCATTTTTATGAAAATCCTTCTATGGATATTTGGACATTGATATTCGGAGTGTATCGAAGAGCCTTTAGGGCTGGGTTGTCGCTTGGCGTAAATCCTTAATCGTCATTGCTCATCCGATCGCTCTCGATACGTTTTGGCCACTTTGGCCTAAGCAAATTGTTGCCCAAACCAGGTGACCAGACGTCTGATTACCAAGTCCAAACGTCTGGTTTGGATCTGGAGCAAAAACATATGCACGTAGATTAATAAAAAGGGGCAGAGACTAATTTCAGACGTTTGAATTATAATTTTAGATGTCTGAAAGGGTTTCATACGTCTGGATTGCCGAACCAGACGTCTGGAAGGGTTTTTCTGAAATTTCCAGAAACTAAATCCAGACGTCTGGATTGACCCCCAAACGTCTGGAACTGTGTATTTTCGCTTGTTTAGGCTTTTCTTGATTGAATTTCCATTGTTTATCGATTTTAGTTGCTCCGATTAGTTGTTATCACTTTTATCGACCTTGATGACTTCTTTTTCGGGATTTTGTTAATATCCATTTTGATGGATTTGGTATCGATTTCTTTGGATTTGATTCATGTCTTTGTATGTGAATTTTTGGCGATTGATTGTTTTTACAATCATTTTTGTGATTTATCACTTTCAAATACAAATGTTTCTATACCAGTAGTAAATATTCAAACTCTTTCACAAAGATGTTTTCAACTCTATTTTAGTACAAATCTCGTATATAAAACCGTTTTCCAATCTATTAGTATATACAAACCTTTACCTCATTCGTATGAGAAATCTAATTAAACGGCTTAGTAAAACAAGTGGTATGAAACGCTTGCGTTTACTTCGTCGATTAATTCTTGGACTTGTTCAATTGATCTCTTGCGACAATTTTCGAGTGGAAATCTATAATTTGTTCGCAAATATTTGAGTTAAGCTAGTGGTTATGGGACATGAAGCTAAACTCTTATATTTACTAGCTTAGTGTAATTGACACTTCTTATTGATCAATGATGATCATTTTATGGTTTAGACTAGCGATGTGTGATGTCTCTTTGTCCGCGTGGGGGACTATACCCCGTACTGTTGAGCTTCGGCTCATTTGGAGGAGTTTCGACTCATAGTCCGCAATGGGGGACTATACCCTGTTTGGAGGAGCTGCGGCTCATTTGGAGGAGTTTCGGCTCATAGTCCGCAATGGAGGACTATACCCTGTTTGGAGGAGCTTCGGCTCATTTGGAGGAGTTTCGACTCATAGTCCGCAATGGGGGACTATACCCTGTTTGGAGGAGCTTCGGCTCATTTGGAGGAGCTTTGACTCATAGTCTGCAATGGGGGACTATACCCTGTTTGGAGGAGCTCCGGCTCATTTTATGGAATACCGTTCCATTTGCGTTTCTGGATTTCTAGTTGATGATTTCTAGTATTTGTGTTTCACCGATTTTTGCGATTGATATTGATATGTTTTATCAATATTTGTGTTTTGGTGAATAATTTAAAGAATGCGATTCTTTTTGGATGTTTGAGATTCTTGAGATATTGTATGATTTTTGTTGTTATTTGATGTATACTTGTCACAGTATGGCATTTTTGTTATCGTACGTTTTTGGTCATATCTCTTATCCTATCTCATTTTATAAGATATTTATAGCTAGACTGATCCGTTATTATTTTATTCTTAAATAATACTCGGGTCAGACCGAGGTATTTCAGGTGCTCCTGCTTGACTTCTTATCAGGGTCCTCCGCCTGACTTTTGGCTAACTACTTTAGCATAGTAGTTTTTTTGTTAATATACATTTGTGATAGAGACTCCTTGTTGTATACTTATTCTTTTGTCTAGCTCTTGTATCTTTTATTTTGTGATGTAGTGGATCTAGTTTGACCACTATTTTGATGTACACTTTTATGTGTTATATTCATATCTGTTTCCGCCTTTGTGATATGAATATCTGTGAGTGATTTGTGTTATGTTTATTTCTATATTTGTTTCCGAGGTCCACACAGCCACTGTGTGGTAGCTTTGAGTTTGAACTGGTATGTCGGATTTTCTCTTGAAATGAAATGTAACTTATATTATCTGGCATATCGGTGCTCGCACAAAGCAATTACACAGATGGTCACTCCTCAACAGTCTTATTTTTCGTGCTAGTCGACGACATTACCCCGTAGTGTTCTTGGCTAGCGTGAGTATAGAGGTGGGGCGTCACAGCCATGAATATTAACCTTAATATTAAAATTAATTCTTGCTGTTAGAGTCAAAATTTTCACCCTCCTTTATATTCAGCCTGAATTTTGAGCTGGTGGAGATACTGTAAACCAACGTTTTTCAGCATCAAACACGTCGAAACATCTGGTACAAAACTTGCATTCGTACAATTTATTTCTTAAAACAGTTTTATTGCACATACAACTATTACAACCATTACATACCTAAAGATATCATATACTGAAAATCACAACCACAACGGTACATTCACATTTGACATAACCTATTCTTTTTATGGAAATGTGATGTTAAAACTTCATTTTCACCATTAAATCAGAACCATTACCTTCATAGCAATGATGGTAAAAAGTTTGTTTCTTTCACTCAAAATGGAAGAAAAAAGACATAATAAGGGAAAACCATTCAGTTAAAGCTTGCATTGATTTCACAGACTAGATTTGGATAGCAACTTAAAGTATATTTGCACAAATTCAAGAGAATATATCTCATAATCCGTTACTGTCGAAGCACAGGAGAGTAAGTCCAAGGAGGCATATATAGTCGTCCAAAGCAATAACTCATGTATAAGTAGTATACCCGGAATCATTTACATGTAAACAAAAAAGAAAGAGAGATGGAGAATAAATTTAAGCCAGCCAACATAATTCTAATTCTAATTTTGTTCATGTGGACGATGACGGCTGCAGTCAACGGTTAAACTGCAGGATGCAACGCTGACAATTGGACGGACTAGAAGTACGCCTTTACAACGTATCCAACGACTTTGAACGAGGTTCTAGAAGATCTGCTGGTGTATACTCCGGATAACGAGGCAAAGAGCTTTCTACGTCAAACGCCCTCCAATATGTAGCCATGCTGAATGAAGTTATGAGGATTCGAGCAGTTTGTAGTGTTGGATGTGTCTTAAGGATTTGGAGGAGACATCCAAGTTGGACTGTCCGCACAAAGCTGAAGCACACGTGTCCACTGATATATGCTCTTTGCGTTACGAGGGTTATGGTTTTGGACTCTGTCAAAAAATGATGATGTGAAGTTAGGTTATTAAGTTTGCACCACGAAACCCGTAGTGCAGTGGTTAGGACATGTGGCGCTCACCTTAAAGGTCGACAGTTCAATCCACACCAACTACATATCCTTGTGATTTACCGGAAGTATGTGTTGTGAGTTCGGTGCATACTTATTTAGAGTTTACTAGCAAAAGCTTGGTTCTCTAAGTCTTCAAAAAAAAAGTTTGCGCCATGAACCGTTCAACTATACCAACCGTTTATACGGTTGTCATCGGTAAGGATTACGGTAATGGTTGAAGAATTAGATAATCATGTCAACCATACATGATTGTTTTGTATAATATTTAACGTTAAAAGGTGTAACCAGTGCATGACAATCCCGCATGATAACGAGTTCCGAGAAGGTCAATAATATACACTCTTTTCCTCATATTACGAAGAGGTTGTTTCCAGACTCGAATTTGGACGTCCAGATTACTATGCGGATGACCTAACCGTTGTGACAAAGTTCCTCCTCTTGTATAATATTTAACATTAAAGTATAAAAATTAGTAATTTAATTTAAAGGAATAACTTGTACATTACTAATATGTGTCTTCATAAACTAATAACGTATGAATGCATACTGGTCATTTTATAAACAAATAAATAAATTTATAAAAACAGTTAAAGTTATGTGAATATATCATCAATAATGCATATAATTAAAAAAAAATTATATATAATATGCTTCAAAATTGAAAATATGACGGTTAACCATCATAGACGGTTGCGGTAATGATTATAATAATTTATAACTGTCAACAACGGTTACAGTTGGTGGTAACGACGACGGTTACCGCAATCGTAACCCCTAATGTGTAGTAATGTTTCGGGGAATTTTGTCTAAAGTACAAATTTTAAAAGTTTTTTAGCCTCTGGGACAGTCCTTTTAAAATTTACTCATAAGGATACAACAATTAAAAACGATATTGTGCACTATCATTATATGGAAATATTATGCAAAAAGAAAACTATCAAGTACAAAATGGTAAACATAAGTATTTTATCATTCTTTTAATTCAGTAAACATAAAACTGATATTACATAGTAGCACTATCCTTCTCATCGAATTTTTGTCCTTCCATTATATTTCGTTAAAAACTTATCATTCTCAATAAAAAATTGAGAGTGTGTTCTTATATCTAAAAAATTGATGAATTTTGTCTCTCATACCGTTTTCTTGAAAAAATAAAGGATGCTAGGTCAAAAACTATTTGAATTTTCATAAGAGATTCTCCTTTTAATTTTAGCATGTTTGAACTGATTCAACAAACCATTTATTGTATACGTAATCAAATTATCTGTCCCTCTATTCCCTGTCTACGTGCCGTAAAAAATCTCAAACATTCATCATAACAATTCCGATAAATTAATGGGGCCCACCATATTTGATTAATGGTGAAAATACCATATGAACGATTGAGATTATTGTGGCACATGAGAACAGATAGAAGGGAGATAGAGGAGTTGAACCTATTTTATCGTATACTCGTCTATTTCTCTAAAGCTTATTTGGCCCATTGTTTACGTGATGTGGAATATAAGAGTGATGCACTATTGTAAATGTTGATATCATGGGAAAAGTTTGGCCAAAGATAAATGTAGAAAACGTGAGTTAATATGATTACTCTTTGGACAAATTTTCATTTTATACCTATTTCAAGTTTAAACCTCGTTCCAAATTTATTATGAAAATAAGCTTGTTTTTCAATATTCGAACATTTTGCACTTACGCGTTATGAAAATACGGAAGGAAACTTTTTAGATTTGTACTTGCGAATTTTTAGAATGCACAAGTATATTTATTTGAACAAAAATTTGCACGTGCACACTTTGGCGCATGTACAAAAATCCAATATAGAGGAAAAACAAAACATATTTCCTTTAGGGGGAAAGACAAATTTTGAAAATAAAATTAGATCGAAGAACACCAAGTTTAATTTTTTGGCTGAAAGACAAACTTTGAGAAAAATTAGGCTGAAGGAAAATGCTGGTTATAACTAGCATTATATTCAGTTTTTACATTATAAAAAATGCTAGTTATAACCAACGTTATATTTGGTTTTACATTGTACAAAATGCTAGCCATAATTAGCATTGTTCTCCAACCTAATTTTTTTCAAAGTTTGTTCTTCGGTCAAAAAATAAAACTTGTTCTCATTCAGTCTAATTTTTTTTCAAAGTTTGTCCTTGTGCCTATTTTCCACTTTTCATAATAAATTCCCAACAGGGCTTAAACTTGAAATGCGTTTTTCTCGAAGGCCTACAACAAAAATTTATCCTTATTCTTTTCTACTTAGGTCTATGTTAGACTTTAATTACAGTGTTCTTAAACATCAGAGAAGCATTAGCCAAGTGATCGTAAAGTACTACATTGTTGAACTTAAGAAAAAGCAAACAAAACATAAGAGTTACAATCGCGGCGGCTAAAAATTGTTTAAAATGCAAAATGTTATAGAGTTCAATAAGGACGTAATATTTTACATATGACTTAACCGCTTCTTAAGTCGTAAGTATGTTGTAATTATTAATTTCTTTTTGCTAATTATTTTGAGAAAAATTTGCGATCGTCTAAAGTAGATGAGAGCACACATGTACTTATATATTTCACCAAAAATAAAGGATTTGCCAACATGTCTGGAAGGTAACAGTATCATATTATATAACTATACAGTGTGAGATAACAACTCTACAACTAGAGGTAACTGCTCAAATGAGTTCCGACGATGCCACCCCCCATTACACTTCAGTATCGAACTCCGACAAGGCCACCGTCCGATAGTGAAGTATTAGAAGTATCTTAAATAAGCCATGATGCATCCAAATGTATAAGTGAAATCAACAAATAGCTCCACTAGTGAACGAACACTTCTCAACTAGCTCTGACAATCTAGATAAAAAATTCTCTCATACCAAGAATCCTATAGACAGCGACTCTGAAACTTTGTAAGCAGCACACCCGCGATCCTGCAAATATTAATCCTACACCAACTTGAGCTCGAACCTATACCTATAGAGAAACTAAATGAAAATGTAATAATAATACAATGCATATATATGTATATAAATAAAATTTATCTACATATATAACAATTTATAAAAGCTATTACTTATATTATAAAGCAACTATGAATATATATGCAAGATAAATAAAAGTCAATCTTAATAAACAAAATACTAATTTTCTTCTATGTAAAGAAACAGAGGTCATGATATAAAGTCTTATATATGTAAAGTAATAGAGGTCATGACTTTAATTTTCTTCTTGCTAATCATAATAAATCAAGAAGAAAAATTTAAATATAAAAGGATGCTAAATGCACAACGTTGTAGACTACCTTTTCCCCAAAAGAAAAAAAAACGATGCCTCATTTAGCGGACGGTTGTATATAGTCGGACACTTGTATACCGCTGAACAGTTGTATACATGGGCCACGGATAAAAAAATGTATTTCATATGGCAGTACAAAGCTGAATGTTATACACCTGCAACAAATATTACACTGCCGTATAATTTATATTCAGAATAAATTTCATTCGATGGTACAATACTATAACCTAACCAATTACAAATTTCGTATTGCTGAATGACTTAAAACATATATACGATAGATCGTTTGGTAGTATGAAAAATGTACAGAAAGTATTATGCATACCCACGAGTCACAATCGAGCGTAAAAAAAAAGGATTATCATACTTTCAATTTCAAACCATAAATGCCAGAATGCGATGAACAAATTTCAAACGAAAATAAATATCTAGAAAAAAAATGCAAAACCATACCTTCGACATGGGCCACAATATTATAGTCCACATCAACCCGGTTACGAAAAACCGAACCCTGGACCACAATATTATACAGCCCACATCAACGCAATTTTGAAAATCGCACCCTATATAACGTGGAAGACTATACTGCATTCTTATTCATTCCAACCCTAATTTTCAGTGGCCGCCACAATTCTTTCTATGCTTCCCATCTCTCATCTACTCGCCTTCCACTGTATGATTAATTTGTCTTATTTTCCATTTCATTTTTAATCTGTTTTTTGCGAAGACGTGTTATGATGAACAGCCGATGATGGTTTTAAATATACTTTGATCTATGTATGTTTGTTTTCACAAACACCCGCATGGTATGAAAACATTGAAATCTGAGGCTTTTTTTTCCCGTGTCCACGAAATAATTGCTACTGCCGTGGGGATTAATGTTTATTTATGAATTTGAAAATTTGAGGCAGATGATGAAGAAATAGACAGGGACATCAGCAACTCATTAGGAACAAATTAGTTAGTTTCTATTGAGGATGATGACTAAGTCTTGATGGGAATCTCTCTGATGCTTTCTTTCTCTCCATTTATTAGTTTTTATTTTGATAATTTTATTACTTTTGATCTGGTTTTAGAGCTAGGGTTGATTTTCTAGTTCGTCTGAATCTCAGTTCACTGAAGAAAGTTCAATTTCATTTTTATTTTTAAAGTAACTGAGCAACATTTTACATGGTTCCTTAGTATCTTTCTTATGATGCTATTTTCATGCCTGATTATAGTGAAAATATTTGCACACTTTGTTACAACGTGGATTAACGTTAGATTTATTTTCACAGCTTTATAGAGCTCTTACTGAATTTTATACCTAAACATTGAAGTCTTTTAAAATCATAGAATATTATCAGTGTTTTAACATGTATTTCAGTTGTGTATGTATATTGCTTCGGTAGCTAAATAATGTGATCATAGTTGGTAGTGTTATCATGGTTGATCATAGAAGCATGTGTATTTATTCAGTAGTATATGTATATCACTATAATTCTTTATGTTTATATTTATGTAGCAGAGATAAATCTGCACGTATCTTTTGTTCCAAGCACAACCCAAAGGAATTATACATCTAAATAAAGATTGTTTTTATTGACCGCGTTACGTTAGAATTTGGGAATCTGTGCAATTTTTCTTTAGTTGTGATTTCTTCCCAAGTAGCGCTTTGAACTGGAATCTATTGGACTTGTATGCATGTGTGCATATGCTCGGTATTTTTAGGTTTCATGCATTGATCCTGGTTAGATTACTACAAAATAATATGGTTGTTATTTTTAAGCAAAATCCAATATTACAGTTTAATGCGTTATATTAAAAGAGTCGTGCATCTTCATGCCTTATTTGAATTACCAAAGTTAGCTATTACCATGTTTATTACTTTTGCTTTTTGTAGTATTATTGCTTGTTTGGTTTCATGTTCTGTTTTCAACATTAATCATAAAATACGAGTATAACGGAATTTTTTTTAAAGTTTTAGACCATTATGATGATGATGGAAGAGCGGCGGATGATATGGACGTACAGTTGAACAGATGGATTTTTTTGCAAATAAATATATGGTTTGCACGTTTTTTGTTCAAAAAACGTAACTAAAAAGGGACTTTATATTTTTGCAAGAGCATTGTTATTGACACACCCAAAACAGATAAGGGGGGTAAATTATTAAGGGGACATCTATCAGTTAGAAAAGTATTAAGGGGGGAACCATTAAAAATAAGTTAGTTTACATAATTACCCTTCGTTTTGAAATAGCATCCTCAGTTAAAAAAAGAAACCGCTCGTCTCCAAACATTTCGTCCTCGTCTTCAAACATTCGGCCTCGTCTCCAAACAGTTCGCCCGTGTCTCCAAACAGTTCGCCCTCGCACCCAATATCAGAAGCTTCAACAAATTCGAATTGAAAATGGTGAGGACGAAGAGGACAGCCAGCAAGCGTTTAAGCGAAAATGATGATTCACATCAATTGGAAGTCGAGTTGAAGAGGTAAGTGATTTTGATTATTGATTTGATTTCGGTCGCTGATATTGAATCAAAATCGATTTTAGGGTTTCGTTCGGTGCTTTTTTGAAATCGTATTTAGGGTTTTGTTCGGTTGATAGTAGCCGTTCGTGGAGTACGGTGGGGTTATTTCGAGTTAGGGATCTGTTTTTGGTGTTGCACAGTTATTTGGTATGTACTTTTCGGCGACCCCTAGCCGTTCTATCATTCCATGAACACAATTTGAGCTATGCAAATATAGGAATTTATGAAAATATAGGAATTTATGTTGCCGTTTTATACGAAAATATAAGAATTTATGTAAAACAGATGAACAAAACAACCATGCTATGCATTTTTATCGTAGTCCGGTATCCTTGTTTATAGGAAAAATGTAAATAATCTGGTATAAACTGTCTTGGTTTTATAGGGAATTAGAAATGTACTGAAATAAATTTAGGTAAATTGATTTCTATATATTCTTTTGACTGTTTAAAAATTATTTACTCTAAAGTTAATGCCGCATGTTTAATTGCAAATATCTCTGGATATTGATCTTTTTATATGTGCGTACAACTAAGGGAGTATCATGTAATCTTTAGAAAGTAAATAATTAATGGGATGTACTTGCTATCAAAACCTTTAAATCATAACTGATATTTAACACAAAATAAATTTTGATATATTGATATTTATTTATATGCATTTTTTAAAACTACAGGTTAGATGTTGCTATTACTAAGATTAGTATAGAAATTCTTTATTTAAACACAATTTGTACCTTCATATAATTAACTAAACTAATGTAGTTGTTAGAGAGAACTTATTCATTATACAGTGACTATTTGTATATGAACATAGGATGTTTATGCATGTCAATTATTATATGCTCTTTTGTATTGTATTTGCAGGAAACCAATGACAGCCTCCAATCGTAAAAGACTGCAAAGTGAAAGACAAAAGCTAGAACTTGAAAAAAAACAGGAAGAGGTTACACGGAATGAAGCAGAGGATAGGTTGAATGAATCTGAGAAAACAAACATCGAAGGAGATGATGAAGGTGAGGAAGATGATGATGTCGAAGTTGGGAGTGACGGAGAGCAAAGCAACGAAGATGAAGAATCAAATGACGGGGAAGATAGTAACGAAGAGGAATTCAATGGTGAGGAAGGTAGTGAAAGTGCTGAACAAGCGAATGTGCAGGAAGGAAACGAACCAGAGAAAGATGCAGTAGCAGTCGATGAAGGGGATGAGAGGTATGAACTTGTGGTAGTTGATGTGAGGCAGGTTGTTGAACATGGTAACGATTTAGTAGAGGAACAACCTAGCGTGGTAGGAAAAAAATCAAGGAAGAGGACGAAAGAACAACCCAGTCAAAATCAAGAAGATGACACAGTGCATCCATCGCTCCTATTTGCTTATAAAGACCATATTGCACACAAAATTTGGAATTCGAAGGTAAATTGTTCACTGTTGTATAATATTTAGTTTAATTTAATGCGTAGTGTATATTATTCAAATTATATTTAACAATCTTTAGGCTCCTAAAGGCGAATCTAGGATTGTGAAAGTTCATAGCCACGTTGGAACCCAACGATTATGGGACTTGGAAGACGAGTGTCAGTTTGTGAAGGACATAGTTATGGGGTCTGGTTTTTATCCACTGATATTACATGCACATGAAAAACTAGACAAAGTCCTTATTAACGCATTCATCGAGAGGTTTTATCCAGAGACAAATACATTTCATCTTCCATTTGGTGAGATGATGATAACCATAGACGAAGTTTTGCACATTACCGGGCTTCCAGCTGAAGGCAACGCTGTTACAGGAGCCCTCGGTGGATCAAGGTCAATTTTTTTCGAAAATGTTTATTCGTTATTGGAGAAAAACCTTGGGGTTGACAGACCAACGTCAATATTGGTTTTGGCTGGCGAAAAGAAGATTAGATTGGAATGGTTGAGAAGTCAGTTCTCAAATTCAAAAGAATCAGATACTTAGGAACGGAAAAATCATTGTGCAACTGCGTATCTACTGTATACCATAGGATGTTTAGTGTGTGGTGATAAGTCTGGTAACAAAGTAGGCGTTCATTTTCTACAATGTCTTGGGGATCTCAGCCAGGTGCATAAGTATTCTTGGGCCACTGCATGTCTTAGTTGGTTAATTCATAGTCTTGGTCAGACAACTAGAAAGGATGTTCAACAATTTTTGGGGTGTATGACCTTGTTTCAGGTATGGGTGTTTAAATAATGTTTTTTTGATCACCGTACATTACTAATATATTTAGCCTATGTAGGTATGGATATTCGAACACTTTCCGATCTTACGGCGACATAGAAACTGTGTAGGAGCTGAAGTTGGTGACGTTAGAGCCGCATTTTATTTTGCAATGGAACAAGGGTCAAATTTGAATGACGAATTGGTAAGTATAAGGGAAAGAATAGATGATCTGCAGAGTTGTGATATTGTTTGGGACCCGTACAAAGATAAAAGAGATGCGTACATATTTCAACAATGTGCATTGTTCAACGGCCCCATCGTGTGTTTCGAAACCGCTGAGTTGTACTTGCCACAAAGAACATTACGACAGTTTGGTTACGTCCAACCCATTCCTACTACTTCTTTCACTTTAGACAAAAAGAGGTCTAAGTCGTCAACTCGTTCGTTTAAAGCAATATATCACAATGTTGGGGATTTGGGATGGTCGGAGTGGTATAATCATCTGTTGCATGAAAGCTTAACTTCGCAAGTAGCGGTGAATCCTTCAGACTGTGTTGAGTCGTATTCACAGTGGTACCGTATCGCATCTCATCCTATAGTGACCAATCCTAGCAAAAGAATAACAACACCGGTCGCTGATATTGAGTCAAAATCGTTGCTTGTACGCATTGTAAGTTTGTGTCATATTACGTTCTAATTTTTTTAATATTTACAAGTACACGTACACTTTTTCGGTTGACTATTACACATTTTTTGTTAGAGTAATACCTATTTTTTTCTTTTCTAGAAACGCAGGTTAAGTCATATTGCTAATTACATAAAGTCATGTCCTCCCACTGTGTATCGTGATAATCTTTTGAAGAAAGTTGAGCAAATAGAAAATCCAGAACCATTGGATTTGTATGGGGAGGAGAGAACAAGAGATGTACGAGGGAGTGGAAACAAGAAATCGCACACCGCATCAACGAGCAAATCTGCTAGAAAGAGAAAACGTGGTGGTCGCAAGTAATTTTTAGCATACTATTAAAATTGACACAACGGTAATTTTTATTCTTGTTTTGCTGCCGTTGTAGTATATGTAAGCTAATGACAATTGTGTTTTTTGTGACGAATGGTGATGTAATTTAAGTTTGCCGGTGACGAATGCTTATGATATGAAATGGTTGGGAAATGTGTTTGTGGTTTGGTAATATATATGTTGTTAAATGATTTGTCTTCATATTTGAGATTGAATTTTTGAAATGTTTTGGTCATGTGACTTGTGTTTGGATTTTGAAGTGTTTTGATCTGTCTTCATATATGTGTATTGGTCAATGTTAGGAAATGCGGCAAATGCTCACCGTTAATCCATTATTCGGTGATGGACAACCGAACTTATCACCGTAATACGGTAAGATGAGGCCGAAAACTTTCGGGTTGAAATTGTTTTCATATGCTTTCTGTGCAGACGGTAACAGTTGGCCGATGTTTGTATTAATGTACGGCGACATCTTATCGTAAATGACTATACGGTGGCAATCTGCCATATATTAGCCGGCAGTACGGCAAGTCTTTGCCGTGAACTCTCGGTTATAAAGGTGAATAATTCATTTATGCAGACGGTGAAACTGTACCGATGTTTGTACTAAAATACGGCTTCACTTGGCCGTAAACTCTCGGTTATACATCTTAATAAATCAGTTATGCAGACGGTGGTGCTGCGCCGTTTAATTATTTTTTATACGACATAGAGTTGTCGTGTTGTTTAAAATCAGAGATTGAATTAGGTTGTTAACGATGTACAGATATCGATATTTGTTCTAAAATACGGCAGGAATTGGCCGTATACTCTCGGTTAAAGGTAAGTACTGTTATGATTGTTCAGACGGTTGGTCTCTGACGTATAATTCATTTTATTTCGGCTCTCCATCTCCGTTTACGTTAATATAAAACGGCCTTCATTTGCCGAATAACTTGCTTTGAATTAGTTGCTTCCAATACACCATATACGGTTTATATGTACCGAATAATACACAATAATACGTCAACGATGGATCGAAACAGCTCAGGTTGGAACCTGTTCACCAAAAAAATAACAAAAACTTGTACGCGTGCATAAATCAACCGAATATGAAAATGTTCATCCAAAATTCACAAAAAACATTACAAAAACTTGTACGCGTGCATACATCCACCCAATATTACAATCTTCATATAAAAAACAAGTTAAGATTTCAGAAATATTAATGTTGAAACATGTTCATAATTTTCATTACACGCTAGTTAAGTCTACTGCCGAAGTCTGATCTTCATTTCCGCCGTCATTCATGTAAACTAACCATTTGTTGATACGTTCCACATATGGTTTGATCCAGTCTTCGGCATTGATATTATAAAGGCGTTGAAAATATCCGAATTGTGGTGTTGGAGGGATAGGAGAATTTGGTGTTAGTGTAAGACCAACGTAATGCGAGTTGTCTACATGTCCCATAACCACTATTCTATTTTCGTTCAACAAATTCATCCGTACCGTGGTGGGAACAAAAGTGCAGGACATGAGATTACTTATCAACACTACCACGGTGCCAAATGTTTCTGCTATTATATATCCTGATTCGGGCATCTGCATTCACTCAGGATTTTGAATCCTATTCATCATTTCGTCGTATCCACAGTCATCCCACATATTACGGTACATCTCAGCATTAACAGTCATATTGTCAACCATAGACTCACGAACAAACTTGCAGGGATTTGATGGTCGTCTATTTTGAAGATTCAATTGTTTAACCACGACCCAATAACCACAATCACCGTCCCTAGGCACATCGTCTACACTGAGTATGTAAGCTCTTATATGTTTGGGCAATTGCCACAAATACTCGCCATTAATTTTTTTGGATGGTGACGCCTTCGTTTTTATGCCAAGCTTCTTCAAATATCTGCCGCAAGGTGTGAGGTTTGAGCTAGATGACAATGACGCTTCAACATGTTCAAAGTGTGAAAGTTCTCGTTTGGTGGAATGTTCCTTTTTGGTTGGTCTGCCTTTTTTGATAGTAGCACCGGTGGTTCTAAAACAGCAGTTGTTTGTGGGAAAGCAATTGATTTTAACTGTTGTTGGATAACAAGTCGAACGTTATCCGGAGATTCTTCATACCTATTTTTCAATGCAATGATTTCTGGCAAATCGAAAAATGCAAACGTGGAACGATGCACAATAGGTGGAATACATGACAACTGCTTCCAGTAAGAGTCAACAACGGATAGGGGAATGAAACCGTGGGTGTGTCTAAAATCTACAAGCATATGTGCACATGGTAATCCGTTAACTTTCCATAACACACAACCACATTGGTCGACTGTCATACCAACAGTTGACACACTTTTTAGTTCAGTTAGTATTAAATCCAAAGCTTTATGCGATACGTTCCCCAATAACTCTTTAAACATTGGTTCGATTCTAAATCGATGCATTGTTTTAGACGTACTTGTTTCGAATGCATGCTCGATGGCAACTAGTTCATTCTCACAACATAGATGTGCACTACTCCAACATTGAACAAAACTACCAGCGGCCGAATTAAAATACAATTTTAGACGATAGTGGGCACTTTCAACAATGCTGGTAGACACATTATCGTAGTGTTTAATTTTGTTTGTCCAAGCCATAACAAACATCTCCTTGTATTTTGTTAGCCAATTTTTGAGGACATAAGTGACAGATTTTTTATGCTTACCTATCCATTTATCACGAAAAGAGTTTAAATTTCTGTGGTACTCTTCTACAGACAACGAATTTATCACATTTGTCCATCCTTCCCAAAAACTTTCATATTCCTTTTTTCCTTCATCATCCTCCACAACGACTTCTTTTTCACCAATTATTACTCTCTTCCTTTGTATAAAATTTGGTTTACAATTTGCCATCACATTCTTAGATATATGCCAGGCACAAAGGATATGATATGATGCTGGAAACACATTTGCGACGGCATTTATTAAAGCGATTTCTGCATCGGTGATGATAACCCCTGGCACTTCATTATCCCTGTAACACTTCCGCACACATTCAAGAGCCCATTTATAGGAATCCGTTGTCTCACGACTTAGAAATGCTAATGCAACAGTAAACGTAGCCCCTGTCGATGTCTGTGAAACCATATGGAAACAAGGTAACTTATACCTATTGGTCTTGAAAGTACAATCCAAGAACAAAATTTGATAAAAACATTGAGCAAGCACTACACATCTAGGATGGCTGAAAAATAAGTCGGTGATTTCATTGCTTTGTTCATCAACTCTTTGATATACGGTATAATTATTGGTAGATGCCAATTTCATAAATTGTTGCATAACGGATCTACCTTCTGTATTGCACATTTTAAGTTTGATTTTGGCATTGTACACAGTTCGAATGGTTGATTGGTTGGAAGGATTGTCAATTCTAATAGCGGTTAAAATATTTCGAGGTTTAACTCCACTATTAGTCATTGTTGCAACAGTCTTGAGTTCGTCTTCGTTGAGTCTCGCGACAAAAGGATGACCGGTTAAAACGTTTGGAAGTGTATGATTGTGACGCCCATTCTTTACAGTTAGTATCCACGTCCCATCACATCTACAATGTGCATGTAACTCAAAAGGACAGTCACATTTTCTACTACCTATTCTTCTTTTTTTTTTGAAGACATTGGAACATAATTCTTCGACTTATGATCAACATATTGACCACTTCTTTCGCATACTAAATCCATCCTCGAGCCTTTTCCATTCCCATGTACATTTTTCATTCTACTTCTTTTGGTAACAATAACACACTTACAATCTAACCCTCGGTTAATGCACCAATCTCGAACTTGATCCTTCGACTCGAAAATCTGAAACAACAGTATTGAGTCATGTACACAAAAAAATCAACAAAAACTATTGACACATTAATACATACCCTGTCAGTACTGAATTCTGATGTTAAATCAGGATAGTCGGACAAAGACATTTCAATGTCCGTTTTAACTTGTTCTTTGGATTTGTCAACTTCATTATCGCTTTCGATTTCTTTGGATTTGTCAACTTCATTATCGCTTTCAATATCCTTATTATTTTCCAAATTATCCGGCTTTTGTTTCGCTTCTTCACTATTACCACATCGGTGAATGTCAAATTCAATATCGGCACTCTGTTTGAAAAAAATAATAATATAACGGCATAATAATATTGTATTTTATAACGGTAGAAGCTGGTAGCGTACGGCGATAACATGCCGTACAATGACTTGTGAAACGATATTTTCTAGTCATAAACAAGTTTACTATTTTCACCGTAACAGTCGGCAACATCCCACCGTTTATCATTCATCAAAACGTCCAACAGTTGCCGAATATAAAAATATATACGTTAACTGTTGTAAACGGCCAGAACCAGCCGATATATGCATAAAAAAACGGCAGACCATGACCGTATATAACAAAGTGAAATCTGTCGACAGATTTAAACGGCAAGCTACCGCCGAACGCACTGCCTGCTACAGTAAAACGATGGAATGAAAAAAAAAAAAATTACCTCCTCCCCGACAGGTTCTTCCACAAATACAACTAGCCTTTCACTTTCCTGTGTTAGTACCATATTGTTTTCACCGTCTTTCATAGATTCTAGATTGAATTCCACCATAGAAGATTTTTAGGATTAGGGTTTTACCACTAATCCTGTTTAGCAGTAATTAATTAGGTTTTGTAAACTGAAGGATATTATTGTCCATACTTAAAAAAATTTTAAGGGGAGGCACATATATTAAATACCTCCCCATAATAATTATTTGACAATTAATTTTTTGACCCCCCCCTTATCTATTTTGGGTGTGTCAATAACAATGCTCTTTTGCAATGATTATTCATGTATATTTTGCAAGCAGTCACCCTTTTATCCCAGCTCATTACTTTCGCCATTTATTTCTTTAGAAGCGTGTGTTCGATACCTAACATTCCTGACAAAGTAGAGTTCAATGACAGTAGAGTCCAGTTGTTTCACCTTTCAAAGCCATCTTGATCTCAAACGGCAGCAGCTCAGGAATGAAAATAGGTTAATTTCTTTAGTAGAAAAAAAAGGAATGTAGCAAGTCGCTGATCAAAAGGAAGTTTGAGCTGGAAAAAAGTGTGATGCTTGCAAATTTTTCATGAATAATCATTGCTTTTAAGTTCATAAGAAGAAGAAAGTGGAGATATTTCCTTTAAACCTCATTATAAAGGAAAATTTTCAAACATAGACCTATTCTTGTCAGCTAGACGAGGGCGAATTTTCAAAATGCGCCTTTAGCGAACTTTTAAAATGCGTTAATAGGCGACTTTCGAAAATTCGTCCAAAGGCTTATTTTGAAAATTCGTCTTCGTAAAAATTCTGCTTACATAAACAAGTTATGTTGGTCCATTTAACAATCGCATACATATATAATTTTTTATCTAACAACTTTTGTTGATATAAGTTTGCAAATCTAACAATTGCGAAGTTCATTTAAGTTCAATACATACCTAGTTTGTTTGATACATAGAAATTACATTCGTTTAAAATTGAAAACACAAAAGGTCTAAATTCAATATGCAGTCATACATCTGATAATGGAAGTTTAGGTCGCAGCAGTATATCGCTTTCTGTTATGGTTCTGTGATCCACATTTGCTGCACCTGTTTGATTTAGGCGTTTGATGTTCGTCCATAACTTTTTTTATCTTTGTAGATTTGGGCCGTCCAGGTTGTCTTTTTGTAGGTGGAGGCAATATATGTGGACCGGTGTATGGTCTTCAGTATCTCTTATCACGTACGGGATGAAACTCTGGCTGATATGAAGCTTTGTAACTGCGAACAGAGTACCACTCTGATGCGAACTTATGATGTGCTCTGTTAGCATCGTAATCCTGTGCCGAACAAGCCGTCATTACATGGGCACATGGTATTTTTTGTAGTAGGGGGATGTTGCATGTACATGAGCAGTTAGGATCATCAATTAACACTTTAAATTTATCGCCGTAGCAATGAATAACTTGCCATTCTGTTCGACTAAAGCGAACTAGTTTACAACGACATGCTTTAATAGCTCGATCTGCTATTTTAGCTTTCCATTTTGGAGTCAAACGTATTGTGATAGCATCCGTCGTCTCTCGTCTCTTACAAAAATATTCAACTGATCGAAAGAAGGTTCGTGCAACCAACGCTTTTATAGGTAATGATCGAGCACCTTTCAGCACACCATTAAAACTTTCGGAAGCATTGGTGGTCATAACATGAAAGCGTCCTCCATCGTTTTTGCAAAGGGCCTAATTCTCTTCAAAATTCCCTAAACTTCTTTCAAACCATTCATGAGCCCGTGAATTTGTAGCTTTAATTTATTCTCTGATTTTGTTGTACTCAACTACTTTTGAAGCACATGCAGCTGAATAAAATAAAGCTGTTAGTTGTGCACAGAACCTATGTTTGTGTGGTTTTCGCCACTTCTCCTGTAAAGCCTTCGGAATTCTTTTCATTCGATCTAATATGAAAGTAATACGACGATTGCAAACACTGTGAATGAATTCATACATGCAAGAAAAAAACCAACCCCAGCTATCATATGACTTGGATTCGACAACCGCATAAGCTAATGGAAACAGACAGTCATCCGCATCTACAGCAGTAGCAACAAGCAACGTCTCTTTGTATTTTCCATACAAATGTGTCCCGTCAATACATAGCAATGGTTGGCAGTGTAGAAAACCTGTAATGTAAGGGCCAAATGCCCAAAACGCACGATCAAATATGCCAACTTCATCGTGGGTCACATGTCCAACAGTCCTCGGATTACTTCTCTTTATTTTCTCAAAATATTGAGGCAAAGTCGCATACGATTCGGCCGAGTCACCATAAATTCTTTCTATTGTTTTGTTTAATGCTCGCCAAGCTTTCATGTAACTAATTTTGATGAACAATTGGTCATCGACAAACACTTGAACTGTACCTGCTGTGATATCCAAATCGGCATTCACAAATGACATGATTTTTGACACAAGAAAATTAGAAGTAGCTTGCTTGTGGTTGGAATTAACTGTAGGATTGACACATGCATGTTCGCTAGGCAACTTTTCGATTTTCCACCAACCAGACTGCGATTTCTTTGAGACTATTGCATGTATTCTCCATGGATAGTTAGTGTCAACATTACATATAGCAGTGTATATAGTTTTATTCGACTTGACCGGCTTGTACGAAACTCCATGTAGAATTGACCATTCGGTTAATTGGTGTAGCATGTTTTACTTACTTTCAAATACCATTCCAACAGCAAATCCATTTTGTATGCACGCGGTTGAAAATTTCCCCCAGCAAATTGCAGGTTAGCAACGACCGATCTTGCTATCATTTGTGCAGTACATAGATCATCATCCAACGGTACTTCCATTTGAGCTTCTTCAGCATCATCTTCAGCATCATCTACGCTTGAAAAATCGTAGTTTAACGATTCATTGTTCATCTGCATTCGTTCTACCCAACACGCATCATTATTAGTGGTCGCAACGGCCATACTATCAATTTGAGGAACATGTTCGGTGTCTCTATCTATATTAACATCCATATTAGTGGCAATATTGGAATCATGTGAGTGTTGTGACGGTCCTGCACCACATTCTGCAGCAGTATCTTCAAGACTTGTACATCTGTTTACAATCGTATCTTAGTACGAAGCTAGAGTAGACAGGAAACATTACCCAAATAAATTGCTAAACAAACCTTTGACTTATAGCATACATTTGTGATGGAGTAGGATATACCGGTTGCGACAAATGAATATTTTGTTGTTCAGCACAGACATTTTGTAGATGCATTTGTTGTTGGAAGCTGAATGTGTTAGAAGAAAGTATTAGGCAATTGTAATTTAAAAAGGTACACGCAAAATACCAATGTTAACAACGATACCTTGGATGCATCGTTGGTGGTGTATAGTACGGAAAGTACTGTTCTGGAGTTGGTTGCGACATCATGTAAGGCATGAAACCATAGTTTATGGGAGGAGGACCATGACCCCCAGCATGTGCATATGGATTACTGTAAGTAGAAGAACCTAAGCTTGCTGTAGGAATTTCAGTTTTCAACATTTTTGTAAAATGCTCTAATCCTGTGCTAACGATAGGAGATTGTACATAACTTCAACATCCTCATCGTCTGAAAGTGTTATTGCTTTTGAACCAGAATCCGTTGGCCAGTTAACGACCAACTCAATATCAAATTCGATTGGGCTTATTTTTGTCGCTTTGTAAACCGATTCTTTCAACTCAAATAGTGTGCAACATTTGCGTACTCTCCCCGGTTTACATAAACCACCGACATACTTTCCGTTTTTCTGTTCGTCGACGATCAGTTCACCGTCGTAGTAGCAAAGTGTGGGAATGAGATTTTTAGCCATCCTACAAACAAATAGTTTTTATTTGACCAACCACTTTTTGTCCATTCATATGAAAATATTTTAATGGATCTAACAAAGATAGGGTTTGTAATTTTCTTACCAATTTTTGTGCAGGGATATAGTGAAGACGTTTGCGTAGACCAGCAACGACTCTATTGCAACAACTAACCGATTATCGAAAGAAATTGAGGCTTGGTGTTTGGGAATGTAAGCTGAAAGAAAATGGGTTCTTCAGATCAGAAAAAAAGTTGGGGTGTATTATGAGGAGGTGAGTGCTAAAGCTGACTAGATATAAAGAAGTTTTTTAATTGGCGACATTTAAAATGTCGCCTTCGTGCGAATTTTCAAAAGTTGCCCAAAAGCGAGTTTTGAGAATTCGCCCAAAGGTGACTTTTGAAAAGTCACCAATTAAAAAACAGCCTAAAACACATTATAAAACAGAGTATTAGTCTGTTGAACTACAGAATACATCTCAATAGAAAATACAGGACTGACAGACGATTAAAAGCAAGTATATACAAACAACAACCACCGGATACTACTTTACTACCAATACATCAAAACATACAGTCAATCACGTGGTAACCGGTAGCACCCTGCAAGCATTTCATTGCGAATTGCAATATTCATCCTCTCCAAGCGACTAACCTTAGCTTGCATCTCAAGCGCGTATTGGACCCCCCTGTCTGTCAGTGGAGGATCCAACCATTCAAAAAATTTACAACTATGCAACCCCTGATGCGTCTGTGCATCGATATAGCTTTACAGCCGTAAAACCGACGTCCTGCATTTCTTTGACTTTTGGAAACAACAACGTTACATTCAACTCCGCAATAGCAAAGTACTGAACGTCCCATGATGCTAGAACTTGATCTATCATGGTTTTGATGAGCAAGTACAGTCATCAATCTGGAATGCATTGATTTTTGAACCGGTTGGGGATTCTCGAGTACGACATTTGCCTGCGTAGCACAAACAAGTTCTGTTTCTACTTCTTCATTTGTCTCCGTAGCATCCACTGTTGGTAGATCTTCCACTTGGGTCTCCGGAACAAAATCGACCTCACCGTCTGCGCCCTTGTTCCGCTCGTAATCGTCATATATTTTCATCATCGTTTGATCATCAATCTCCCAATCCTCCATTTACACCTAGAATAAAAGTTGAATAAAATACCCAAATTAGTCAAAACTTGCAACCATGGATTGATTTACTTTCCGATTTGAATAGACGTGAAGAATGACGTACTATAAATCAACAAGTGTGAGAATAGATGAAAAAAATGGACAAAATACCAACCTTAATGACTTCTGCAAAATATTTTGGACAAATTAGGGTTTTTGGTTCGACCTTAAAGCAAAAAAGAAATGAAAAAGGAAGAAGGGGCTGACTTGTTATAACAGTGCAGGTTTCTATTGGTGAATTTTCAAAATTCGCCATTGGGCGAATTTTAGGAATTCGCCCATTGGCGAATTTTGAAAATTCGCCCATAGAAGCCTGCTGCTGCAAACAGAGCAGCAATTTCAATCCCCGCCTAAACTATAGCGTTTTACACAAACAGCCACACAAGTTTAACAACATTTTACAAATCCAAACAACATTAGTTCGTACATTACAAATCCAAACAACATTAGTTCGTACATTACAAATCCAAACAACATTAGTTCGTACAATACAAATCCAAACAACATTAGTTCGCATCAAACAACATTATCTATTTATTCGTGAAGCTCATGAAATTCGCGCGGGCTTCTTCTTTGCCGACGCGTTACCAATGGTCTCGAACTGCTACTGCTGCTGCTGCTACTACTCCGTTCTCTGCGGGCAGTGGAGGACGAAGGTAATGCGGCCATTGGTTGAGATGGGCCAGGAACAAATTCTTCGTGTACCGGTGCATTTTGTGACGAGGTGCCTTGTGACGATGAACCCGCACCTCCTCTAGGACGACGTCGTGTGTACACAAGCGCTGGAGGTGGTGGAGGTGGAGATGGAGCTCTCGGCCTATCAAGTTTATTCCTGCATAACACAACATCTAGAATTCTTTGGATGTTGGTGCACATCCTCCTACCCTCCTCGTCGGTTTGACGTTTGCGAAGATTTTCTGCTTCTTCCCAAGTCCTGCTTATACCGGCTGCCTGTAAAGTTGAATGAAAATTAGCAAAAGACAAAACCATCATAAGTAATTGATATAGTACTTACAACATCAACTTACCACGTTCCTCTCAAGTGGTGCTCTGGGAACGTACGGGCTTCTATACACTGCCTCCACTGGCGCCGTAAGAACATATCGCCGTGTTATGTTCCAGTACCACCGTTTGTACCGCTCTAGCGTGATGGTAGGCTCCCTCTCAATCTGGGTAGCTGTATGACGATCATTCCACAACTGAATGTAGGATCCATACTCCTCTGCATTGTACGTAGAAGTGCAGGGTGGCGCATCATCCGGTATATGCTGTATCATGCCAAACTGTCTCATAACCCTATCGGGTAAGTGAAATGCAGTCTGGGTGTAAGATATGAGTGGTACTCTCGCAGTCCACAAGTATCTAGCAGCTGTACACATGGCAGGAAGCTGTGCTAGCACATCCTGCGTGTACGGTGTCCATGTCACCACTTCATCCTCCAACACATCTAACTCGTTGCGGTAGAACTTCACACTCAGTCTTGGGGTTTGGCGCGTTTTTTTTGGTCCTACCTAGCAGTTATAAGATGTTAGCAAATGAATATTACACATGAAAATTGCATTGTTTAAGTAATTTAAAAGGATAAAAATATACCGAGACCCAAGCGGCATCGACTGATCGACAACAACGTTTGTCACTAACAATCTTCCGATCGGAAGATAAGTCCACGACCAAAGCTGCATTTATAAGAAAAAATTACGATAAAAAATGAGACAAATCATGTAAAACAGTAAACTATTGAAGTTTGTTTCAAACCTGTACTAGTGTCAGACATCCACCAATAGATTTATTCTCCAAAAGAGAAAGCCTGGATAACTCCATATATGTATAAGATAACACGTCACTGCCCTAAGAGAACTTACTACACTCCCCTAAATCAGCAATATACGGTAGCCATTTCAGATCTACCCGAGTCTTTGTATGGTCGCACATCAATCGGGAAACAATGATGTGCAAAATAATAGCACGTGCTCGCTGCTGAATCTGAGCCTCTGTAGCATCAGCAGGAATATCGTGCGACAATTGACGTCTATACCACATGACTTCAACGAACTCATTGCCCCTAGTTTGTTCGGGGGGTGGGTCAAGACCGAGTAAATCATGACACAATTGCATATAGTCATATGCCACTTCTCCATAAGCCACTGCATTGCCTTCAATAGGCAAACCTAACAACACTGCTACATCTCCTAATGTAATCGTCATCTCACCAATAGGGAAATGAAAAGTGGAGGTCTCCGGTCGCCATCTGTCTACCAAAGCAGTGATAAGATAGTGGTCAAGCTGGATGTATCCTAACTTCATTATGTGTAAAAAACCGACCCTCTCAATCTCAGCCAATACTCCTGGATGGTTTGAAGTCACTTTCTTCACCGACGTGGAGTGATCTATAGTTGTATCTGGATCGTCACGCTGATCAAATGATAAATACAATTAAAAAGCAGGAATTATACCACCTGACACAAAATTATATTTTTTTTAAAACTACCTACATCCATATGTCGTTAGAAGTACGATGCTGTGCTTGAAGAAATAATACCCTTCCATCAACGGGTCCGGCCTCCATCTCAACATACTCTACAAAATACAAGTATTAAAAATCATTTCATTTCAATAAAAAATATACCCTAACTAAAATGTGTACAAATACTTGTAATGATAGTGTTGTAAATGCTTTATCAATGGTGATGTTTAAATGATTTACTTTACAAGCACAATTTTTTTTCTTGAACAACAAATTTTAAGATAACATTGACTTCAAACCCTAAATTATAAACAACAAATTGCTTGTTTCAGTTGAATTGCTGTTTCTAAACATTGACTTCAAGCCCTAAAAACATTGACTTCAAGCCCTAAAAACATTGACTTCAAGCCCTACATTATAAACAACAAATTATGGGTATAGATTCATACCTATTTCTTGTTCTATACCGGATGTGCTTGCCATTGAGTAATTTGTGAAAGAATTTGAATATAAAACGAAGAAATGGAAGTGGAGGAAGGTTTTGAGGGGTTTGTGTCTTTTGGGTTTTGGTTGGAAGAGTTGGGAGAAATGAAGAAATGAAGTATGTGAGGTGGGGCTGCTGCTGTCTGGTTAAAATGTAAGCAGGGTTTTTACGAAGGCGAATTTTCAAAATGCGCCTTAGGGCGAATTTTCGAAAGTCGTCTGTTGGCGCATTTTGAAAGTTTGCCAAAGGCGCATTTTGAAAATTCGCCCTCGTCTAGTTGGCAAGAACAGGTCTATGTTTGTAATTAAAATCAAAACTAGGTTATTTGTGTTATTGTTTATGAAAACAAGCTTAAGTTTGAAAATTTTCCCATTATAAATTCAAGCTTATGCCACCACTTTGATTCTGACTATGCCTTGTTCGCCTGAAGCCTTTGCAGAAAATAAAACTCTACCCGACTCCATTTGATGCAAAGTGAGATTTTTAAATAGTGCATAGAATTTATTTCTTGACAGGTATTGTTTTGTGTTTTGTTTTTCTAATATTTTTAGTCTATTATTGTAAATGGTAATCGAAAATCTATAATTTCTAAGGTATTCTTCCATGGATATAGATTTTTGGGCGTTTGCAAATTTTGAATACCTCTATATAATTATTGCTCTGATTGTATTTGGTGATATACACGAGTGATCCTTGCTTGTTCTACGAAATTGCAGAGAATCATGTTTTCGCTATTTTTATATTTTCCGTTCTTTATCCATTTTTCCATTTCCGTTGAACCGTTAGTAAAGTATCACTGTACGTTTCAGATATACATTCATTAGTTAAACCGTACAGTTGATATGTTGAGTATATTAGTTTGGATGCATGCAAACATTTTGGATTTATTGTTAATTTAATGATTATTTTGGTGATTTCGTTGTAACGTTACTTAGAAGTAAATATTGTGAATGTTGCATTGATATATAAAAGAATGCTATAAAATTTAAAGGACAAACTTTATCTAATAAATTGAATGCAAATACCGTAAAACACAATTTTTTTAGGACTTCGAGTAATAGTATCTTGGTCTTGGGCTTCTATTAATATATCATATGCAATCATGCCATTACATATTCATAATAGAAAGGATTGTTTAGGTCAACTCCAGAATATTCAGCCTTGAATTTGGTGTGGGCGCCTGGCCTTAGATGCCCATAAAATGGATGCCAGCCCCCTCTACCTACATAATCCCATTCCGTTCCATCCCCTTCGCACTTTACCCTTCATTTTCATTTTAATTTTTTTTTAAATTAGAAAAGCTAAACGAAATGCCGCTGCGTCTAAACAAAATCATTCGAAGAACGGTTCTCAAACATCCAATGGAGTAAGCTGAACTGTTACATGTTAAGCAGCCAATTGGAGTTTCACCAGATGATCTACATGTACTACACAACCTTTCAGATGGTTATCTGCATAGAGCCAAAACTGCTTTGACGACCGTACTGATATAAATCGCACATTAATATATCTGGTTATTTTTATATGTATTTTACATAATCATACTAAATAACTGTTATTCTATCAAAAATTATTAATTCAAAAATTATCTTTAGGACCATTATATTTATTGTCGGGGTAGTTGGGCTAAGTGCATTATCCAATTTTATGACTCTCTTTTTGGTCCTATTATTAAGAGGCTACAAGCTAGACCGTGCTGATATAAATCGCACATTAATATATCTGGTTATTTTTATATGTATTTTGCATAATCATACTAAATAACTGTTATTCTATCAAAAATTATTAATTCAAAAATTATCTTTAGGACCATTATATTTATTGTCGGGGTAGTTGGGTTAAGTGCATTATCCAATTTTATGACTCTCTTTCCGGTCCTATTATTGAGAGGCTACAAGCTAGCCCTTTTGGTCTTTTTGAAGATTAGGCTTGTTCATTACTTTGATCGACCTCTCATTCAGGCATTAGTTGAGAGGTGGTGGCCAATCATGCATATGTTCATTTTTCAGATTTTGAGCTTGGTATCACCCAGTTGATTTTTACATGTTCACTGGCATTGAGATTGGACAATATGGTTTTCGATCTTTTCCATTTGATGATTTATACGAGTCCCCAATCTATTTACTGTTTTTCTACCATTGATAGATGTTACCTGCGTTACTAGTGGTTCTGTTAAGTTGACTTAACTGCAGCAGTACATCACCACTTATATAGCTAGAGCCGGTATTATGGATGCAGCTACTAGAGCATTTCTGCTGTACTTGTTTGGTCGATCTTTTTTTCGAATAAAAAAGGTACGGTTAGACTAGGCTATTTAGCATCTCTTGTTAGATTAGACCAGCTACATACTATTGATTGGGGCACAACGATATTAGGCATCCTTTATACCGCTCTAGATTCTTTTGTGCTTGGCGATGTCAAGCAGATGCATTTTGTTATATTTTGACGTTATGGTACTACGAGTACACGGTAAACATTCATCCCCGCATCCAGGACATGGCTAGTCAGGTTGCTGAGCATTACTTCTCTAGGATGAGACGATGTGAGACTATGCAGTACGTATATCATGTTACCTTAGGTGTACGACATGACTCGATAGGCTAGGTCACAGCTTGATATGCGTAGTCGAGGTAATATCATTCAGACTTCTTGGGCCTCACATTGGACTCATCTAGCAGATGCAGGTCTTATAGTGGACAACCATCCGTTGATGGTTGCGTATTCATTATCTAGACGTAGAGTTGCTTTGCATACACCTGCATTTATGCCTATGTGGTATTTGGAAGAGAGGTGTGCTTATCAGATTATGGTTGATCGTCGTATACCATATTATCCTTTATCTTGTGAGGAATGTTTGGTAGACATAGGGTGATTGATGATCAGTACTTAGATGCTCTACGACATGCTGAGTGGGTGGATAGTAGTACTTTCTTCATCGATGGAGATTACAATGCTTATTGCGCTAGAGTAACACCCCGTAGATTCATCGTACCAGATTATGTTCGTGGGTCAACTCTGATCATATAGGACCTAACATGGCAGCCGGTAGAGTTCAGGTACCGCAGGTTTCATTTGATCCGATTCCGTCACAGTTCTCCCGTACTCCCATGCAGTTGGAGCCTGATACTACTTTTTAGAGCATATGACGTGACATGTATTTTGATTGAGTAGCCTTTAGTCTTTCCAGATCACCCCGACTATCCTGGTGTGCTTTCAGTTGGGTTATATCCTCCGTATGAGGTACGTTTGTTGTCATTTTTCCTTTATTTTATGCTTAGTTTATTACTATGTCAAATATCATCTTTATGTAGTATGTTGTTAGATTGGACCAAGCCAAAGTTTCACTTGGTGTGTTTCGCGATATGATTCTTGCACATACACACAGTATGCATGATATGTACATACAGCATACACAGATGCTAGAGGCGCAGATTGATCAGCTATCAGCTAGACTTGTTGTATATGAGCCTTTCGGATCACAAGGCGGAGGTGATGCTGGTCCTAGTGGGTATGATGCTGGTGGTTTAGATGAGGACGATGGAGGTGATGAGGACGAGGAGGATGATGGTGATGGGGATGACGATGATGACGACGAAGATGATGATGATGGTGATGAGGATGACGATGGTGATGATGCTGACGACATCGACGACATTGCATTCATTTAGTTGTATATCTTTTAGTATATGCATAGTGGACGTTTTATTATATGTTGCAGTTGTTATAGCTTATGTACTTATGTCATTGTCTGAGTATACTGTGTATTTTTTATGTTTATATGATTTCACTTTCTTGGATTTTGGATGATAATATTTGAGTATACTTGAATTCTATATGTTTGTGTATACTGTGAATTATATATGTTTATGTATACTGTGAATTCTATATGTTTGTGTATACTTATAAGCACCAACTAGTGACATATAAACATAAAGAAACTGATAATGACATTGGAATTGAAGATATACGAACATATAACACTGATAAAAAACGACACAGTAATAACAGAACACAAATATGAAGAAACTAGACGTGACGATTAAACTGCAACTCATGTAAAGAAAGTCTAAGACGTCTTATCTCCTGTTCTAGTTCGTTTGCATAGGTTTTGCCCATTGGACATAAAAGATCATTCAACCATTCCGCGTAATTGCAACCATCCACACGTACTACAACTTCAACTCCATACCCGCACTGACAACAAAATGTGTACGATTCAACTTCTTGCTCAGTGGGAGGTTGAACTACTTGAACCTGGTTCTCACTACTTTTTGATCTAACAACAACATACATTATTATTTCAAAAGACAATTTAGAAAGCTCTCTACACATAACCAACTAGTAATACTGTTATCTTAAGGCCATCCAAATCTTTCTAGCCAATTTTGACGTATGAAGTACGCATCATGGGCAATGAACGGAGTGCGGTATTTTAAATTGTATCGACCGTCATAGGTCAAACGTGTAGTCTCGAACACATTTTCCAATATTACCTCATTAATAATCTTTGTGTAACGCGTGCATGCCCTAGTAAAGTTTCTGTATGCAATCCTGACCTCTTGAGCCGTACGTCTGGGTTGACAACCCACGTCGTTGTTGTAAAGTTCAACTAGAGTGTCCCAAAAATGAATTATCATTAACTCCTGATTGTCGCACATCTCATCGGTTTGTATGTAGTACTGCATAAGCAACTTCAATTCATGAGACGTAAATGTCATGTTGGACAATGTAGTTTGAATAATGTTAAGTTTTTAAATGATTTAAACAGATAACGATTTGTGAATTTATATAATGGATGTTCCTTGTCTCCACTCAATAAAGATATTAGCTGAGGCCGATAGTAGAACATGGCTACAGTACGTGATTTGACCGCACACTGAGCCACCTTATCTCCACTCAATAAAGCAGGGAATCTTGACCGGCAAATGAACGTGGCTACAGTACATGATTTAACCACACACTGAGCCACCTTGTCTCCACTCAATAAAGCAGGGAATCTTGACTGGCAAATGAACGTGGCTACAGTACGTGATTTGACCGCACACTGAGCCACCTTGTCTCCACTCAATAAAACAGGGAATCTTGATCGACAAATGAACGTGGCTATAGTACGTGGTTATAATTAGTCATATATATATAACCATATGGATCTCATACTTGTTCACCACAATTCAGTCTAACAAAACATTTAAATATCACACAACTATCCTCAATAACAATGTTTGGAAATTTACTAAAAGCTATATTGCTATGTGATAGTAACTCTGAAGAAGAAGCGTATGCGTTAGCGCATCAACAAGAGGAGGAACTGATGGAGATATACCGTGAAGCATACGGTTCAACTTCTGGAAAACATGGAGGCTCAGTTGTGGGTCGAAAATATATTAACCGTAACCGGCAAGCATTTCGCAAAACACTTATGCAAGATTACTTTGCCCGTGATCCAACTTACGGTCCAGAGATGTTTAGACGACGATTCAGAATGAGTCGTCCATTGTTTTTAAGAATTCTAGAAAGTATTCAGCAGAATAATAATTATTTTGTTTACAAGCAAGACGCTGGAAAAAAACAAGGTTTGAGTGGGCATCAAAAGATGACCGCAGCTTTGAGGATGCTAGCATACGGTACGCCCGCCGATGCCCTTGACGACGCATATCGTATTGCATAGAGTACGGCATTGGAAACCTAGATCACTTCTGTCATTCAGTTGTGGACATTTATGGGACTGAATATCTTCGTTCTCCAAATGAGGTAGATGTAACGCGCTTGCGTGAAATGCATGAAAGCAAAGGGTGACCTAGCATGCTTCGAAGTCTAGACTGTACGCATTGGGAGTGGAAGAACTGTCCAAATGCTTTTCATGGAGCATATAACGGCAAAGAAAAAAAACCAACTATCATCTTAGAAGCAGTTGCCTCTCATGATTTATTGATTTGGCATGCTTTTTTTGGAATGCCAGGTTCACTTAACGACTTAAACGTTGTCGAACGATCTCATTTGTTTAATGATTTGGAGCAAGGTAAGTCAACTCCCGTATCATTTACTCTTGGTCATAACACATATGAGCATGGATACTATCTAGGAGATGGAATTTATCTCAAATGGAGTACGATTGTAAAGACATTTGCAAACCCAATGACAGCAAAACAGAAACAATTTGCTGCAATGCAGGAAGGACAAAGGAAGGACGTAGAAAGGGCGTTTGGGGTCCTTCAGGCAAGGTTTGCAATTGTCAACAATCCATGTCGATTATGGAAGAGATCAAAAATGGCTACAATTATGTTTTTTTGTATAATTCTGCATAACATGATCATTGAAGATGAACGCGGTATGGACTATCCCAATTTCGAGTACGATGGGGCAAGACAACCCCCCGAATTGTTTCGCACAGCCACATTACGAAATGAAGGACAGTACGCAATTCATGACGATCATCATGAAGTATATCGTAATGCAGCTATTCATAATAGGCTCCAAAGGGATTTAATGGAGCATATTTGGAATTCTCATGGAAATCAGTAGTTCGGGATGATGGATCTTTGTTTAATTACATCTGTTTGCCTTTTTATTTCTGTAACGAAGTGTAGAATGCTATAATATTTATGTTTGTAATATCATTTATGTTTGGTGAAGTAAATCTTTATTGATGTCTACAGAATGCATCGAAAAAAATGATATCCCATTGAATATTTTAAAATTGAAAATAGCACATGATTGAAAATATAAACTGAAGGTACATGGATATTTAAACTGCAATAACTAAAAATATCACATGAATATTTCAACTACATATGTTTTGTTCCTGATATACTCTCAACAATGCGTTGTTTGTACTCCATCCAATATTGCATTGTAATTGGGTCCATTCCGGTGACATTCTTTTCCATTACTAAGGTCTCTTGGCGTTGCCGCTCTAGCTCAAACCGGCCCTTCTCAATCTCGGTCAGTTCTTTTAACACGGCAAGCTTTTCTGCACCCCCTCTTTGACGTTTTGCATTTTCTCTCGCATGTTTTTCATGCATTAGGGCTAAACGAGAATCGATTTGAGATTGAACAGCAATTTTCTTCTTAGCTGCTCGTTGCCCCATCGGTCTAGCATCTTCATCAAATGCGGGTTCTGCTTCTTCGTCTTCGTTATCTGGGCATACATTAGAGTCCATATGAGAAGAATTGCCTGGGCTAGAATTATAATTAGTTCGACTTGTTTTTTTCTTGCCCTTCGACTTCGTCTGGACATCTCTTAAGCTTTTTGCGGTATTTGAGCTCCATTTTTGTTGACTAACAAGTAAGTCATAGCAGTTTGCAAACTGATAGTAGTGGGGTTTCTTTGTACCATTTTCTCTTGGAAATAATTTCAAGAATTGATCGTTCATCTTTCTCTTCTAAAAAAACAGAAACACAAATTGATATATTAACAAAGTGATCAGAATGAATATAAATTAAAAATGATATTTTTCAAAACGCTACCAATTCAGCTTCGCCACCCATTCCACTTGGATTTGCTGTTCTTATTTTGTGAATCTGCGACTCGTAGAATTATGTTTGTCGATTAATCTTCCTGAAATGACCCGTGATTGCAGACATTGATCTCGTCTTTTCAACATGTTTTTTATTGTACGTAGTCATGACTTTTGCCCAAAACGCCTCTCCACTTTGGTCATTTCCCTTTATCGAGTTGTTTGAAAAATGACAGTAAATATAAAACAAATCCTTATCTTCATCGCTGGACCATGGAGCAGAAGAATGGAAGGATAGAGGGGGAGCGGTCTAGGGATGAACATTTTGAAAGGGTTGGGAATCAAAATCCCAACTATCCATATTCATCGCTTCGGTATATGATTGAAAAGGATGAGACATACTTTCAATATTATGGAATTGAGAATATAATTATAATAGAAGAAGAGATGTGTGTATTACAATCTGAAAAATAGTCTGATATATGTAATGAAATCACAAATATGACCGTTTATAGCCGTTGTAATTTTAAATATGACCGTTTATAGCTATTGGGGTCAAAATATGACCGTTTATAGCCGTTGGAGTTCAAAATACGGTCGTTTATAGCCGTTGTAGGTCGGAATAAGGCGTTCTGTAGCGGGGAAGGGGGGAATTGTATGGGATTGGGCTTGGGCGCCCATTAATTGGGCGCCCAAGCCCAGTTCAGGATCCTTAACTTTCAGTTGAATCTTCAGCCTGAATTGAACGATTGGAGAATTTTTTTGGACAAATTCAGTATGTAATTGAACCACCGGAGATGCCCTTACTAGGTCATAAATTCAGGAGAACTTGTGCCTATTTTGATTTACTAGTGTATTGTTGTTTCTTGGAAAATTGAGAAGGAATATTTTTGATAGAGGTCGAATTTTTTTTGGGTTTTATTAGGATGAAGTAATTGAATTTTAAATTTATGATTATTATCAGTTAGCCAAGACTAAGTTTTGGGTCTATTCTTGATCTCATGGAGGGGCTACAATGCAATCTATACGATAACACTTTTTAGTAGCTTGTGCGTGGTACTTGCGTATAATTTATTTCTTTACACTCATATTGTTTTTCTTTTTAAATTTTGCAACTTGCTTTATAATTTATTCTAGAAGAATATTTATAACATTCATTTTTAAAGTAGGTTACTATGGAGTCACCTTAACAATCATTAAATGATGATGAATCGAGTTTAAAATATTAACCATTACTATTATTTATTATAAATTATAGTAAATAATTTGATAATAAGAATTAAAGCATGAATAGAAGTCAAGTCATGAAATATATAGGGATTGTGATCGATCATCATTTACACTGTGTTCTTTATTTATTTTTAATTGGAGAACTAAATTTTTAATGTTTGTTTTAGCTTTGGCATAAATGTTTGTAATTTTATGGTTGAGAGCATAATCTGTATAGTTGACTTAGGATAGAGTTTTTATATACATAGTAGTTTTAAAATAGAATTCAAATATTCAAAATAACAAATTCTTCTAGATCTCAAACACATAAAGGAAGTGGAAATCGTACGCATAAAGAGGCTTATGTTCTCTTTGTTTTCGTCATCTTCTTTTTTGTTTTAAATTTTGTGTGAAATTACAAAACACACGTTCGTGGAATGTTAAACAACCAAATATTTCTTTTATAATTTGCAAGCAATCACCCTTTTATCCAGCTCATAACTTTTGTCATTTATTTCTTTAGAAGCGTGTGTTCGATAACAAACATTCCTGACAAAGTAGAGTTCAATGACAATATGACGTCTAATTCAAATTCTTTTAACAAACATTCCTAACAAAGTAGAGTTCAGTGGTTTCAAAGCCATCTTGATCCCAAATGGCAGCGGCTCAGGAATGAAAATAGGTTAATTACATTAGGAGAAAAAAAGGAATGTAGCAAGTCGCTGATCAAAAGGATGTTATAAGCTAGAAAAAAGCATGATCCTTGCAAATTTTTCATGAATAACCATTACTTTTAAATTGATAAGAAGAAGAAAGTGGAGATATTTCCTTTAAACTTCATTATAAATTCAAGCTTATGCCACCACTTTGATTCTGACTATGCCTTGTGTAACAACCCACATATTTTACGATTGTATATTTAAATGTTTTATTTAAATATTGCATTGTTAATCGGATTAAAGTCCGAAATGTTACTTTTTGTAAATAGTCGAATTGGGACTCGAGACCACTTCCATTGAGTCCAAAATGACATTTACAACTTTTTTGAGTATAAACATCAATACGTTTGGGGTTGAGTAGAATTTTGCTATTTTTCTATTTTGAGCTTTGGGTTTGGGTTTCAGCCCACTAACCCAACTTAATATCCTAACTCCTCTACTCTTCATTCATTCTACTCCTCATTTCTTAACACTCTCAAGCTAAAGTAAAAATGAGGGAAAAGATAGGAAACTAAAATTCCTAAACCCTAGTTTGATTAGGAAATACAAATTCAAGTTATAAATCAAGGAGAAGCTTAGGTAAGCATCCTATTCATCTTCTCCACCTCAATCTCTCTCCGATTTCAGAAATTTCCTATAACCGAACTTAAAAAATATTTGCTTATGATCTTAGATTGGAGCTTCGAGAGTTGAAGTTGAAGAGTGGTTGATCTTTCCCTTGTTTTAATGCTTCTCGTTCGTTATTTTTGGGTTTAAAGGTGAGTTTTTGAACTCACATCTACGTCTATAACTTTCATTGTTGTTAGGTATGAATCATAACATCTATTCATGTTCATTTGCTTTTGATTTGAATTAATTTGGTGAATTTTTCAATTTTTGGTTTTTGAAGTCCAATTTTATGAAAATCCTACTATGGATGTTTGGACATGATATTTGGGGTGTATCGAAGAGCCTATAAGGCTGGGTTGTCGCTTGGAATAAACCCTTAGTCTTCGTTGCTCGCCCGATCGCTCCCGGATCGTTTTGGCCATCATGGCCTATGCAAATTGTTGCCCAGACCAAGTGACCAGACATTTGGTTGCTCAAGTCCAGACGTCTGGTTATGGCCCCTGGAGAAAAAAAAATAAAGAATGTAGAAAATAAAGGTAGAAACTGGAACCAGACGTCTGGTCCAAACCAACCAGACTACTGGGAAGTCTATCAGACATCTGGTTTGAGTTCAGACGTCTGGTAGGTTTCTGAAAATTTCCAAAACCTAAATCCAGACGTCTGGAACTGTGCATTTTGCCTATTTGCCTATTTTTTGAGTGGATTTTCAATTTCAATCGATTTTTGTTGATCCGGTTAATTGTTATCACTTATTATCGACTTTGATGACTTCTTTCTTTGGATTTTTGGGAATATCCATTTGATGCGTTTGGTATAGATTTCTATGGTTTTGATTCACGTCTTCGAATGTGAATTTTTGGTTGATCGATTGTTTCTACAATAATTTTCTGTGATTTGTCACTTTAAAATACAAAGGTTTCTATACTAGTAGTAAATACTCAAACTCTTTCGCAAAAATGATTTCAATGTTATTTTTAATACAAAGCTTTCTTTTAAAACCGTCTTCCAATCTATTAGTATATACAAATCTTTTACCTCATTCGTATGAGAAATCTAATTAAACGGCTTAGCAATACAAGTGGTATGAAATGCTTGCGTTTACTTCGTTGGTTAATTCTTGGACTTGTTCGATTGAACTCTTGTGACAACTTTCGAGTGGAAATCTACAATTTGTTCGTAAATATTTAAGTTAAGCCAGTGGTTATGGGACATGAAGCTAAACTCATTATTTACTAGCTTAGTGTAATTTACACTTATCGATCAATGATGATCCTTTGGCGATTTAGACTAGCGATGTGCGATGTCTCTTTGTCCGCGTGGAGGACTGTACCCCGTTCTATAGAGCTTTGGCTCATTTTTATGGGCTAGCGAACCATGGTCTTTGGACCATTCGTGAAGCAATCGGCTTGATAAGTCGGTGCATGGGGCGTATCTTTTTAGGCGCGTCGATATCCGACTAGGCATGGGGCGTATCTGTTTAGGTGCGTCGATGTCCGACTAGGCATGGGGCGTACCTTTTTAGGTGCGTCGATGTCCGACTAGGCATGGGGCGTACCTTTTTAGGTGCGTCGATGTCCGACTAGGCATGGGGCATACCTTTTTAGGTGCGTCGATGTCCGACTAGGCATTAGGCATATCTTTTTAGGTGCGTCGATGTTCGACTGTGAATGAGGCGTATCTTTTTAGGTGCATCGATGTTCAGTTCATTTATTGGGTTAGCGACCCGAGGAATAGCGTTCTGTTGGTTATACACGTGTTGGTGAGTTTTTGATGCAGCAGCGGATAACAAAAATGTATGTGACGATGAAAGTAGCAATCGGTGGATTGAAAGA
Source organism: Allium fistulosum (assembly GCA_030737815.1). NCBI lineage: Eukaryota > Viridiplantae > Streptophyta > Magnoliopsida > Asparagales > Amaryllidaceae > Allium > Allium fistulosum. The sequence continues at coordinate 1,185,283,232 of CM060903.1, forward strand.
TACCTAAGGCCCAAATCCGTTGATCCAAAGATACCGGATTCTAGCTATCTTCGTCACGTTGATCGTGCACGATGCCGTGAAGGAAGATCTACGATTCTTCGTACGTTGATCTAGCGCACTAGATACCGTGAATCGGCTTCAACAATCGTTGATTCGAGCGCACTCGAATACCGAAGGTGGAGATAGGAGATCACACTCAACTACCAATTTGAGAAGTGGCACAAAGCACACAAACAAAGTTTTATTCAAAATCAACTAACTATTACAAATGACACACATCCCTATTTATAGGGTTACAATCACACGACTCAACACATTACAACACATAGGTCGTGAACGACCTAACACAGACAAACGATCTACGACCTAAAACAATGCGACCTAACTACAATCAGCGACCTACAACACACGACATAAGAACAAACAAGTTAACAAACACGAGTTACAACACAACGACCTAAGAATACAACACACGCGACCTAAGGACCCAGCGACTTAAGAAATCCCAACTTCATGCGATATAGGCTTCATGCGACCTAAAACTTGAGTGACATATGGTCGAGCGACCTATGAATTCAAGCGGCATAAGGAAAATCTGCTTCAGAGACTTGCGACCTAAGGTGGTTGCGACTTAATGTTGACGCGACTTAAGGAGATTGGCATGTGAGAGTGCGGCACATCTTGTTGCGACCTAAAGCACCATACCATAGAGCGACCTAAGAATAAGAGCTTCCTCAACCTAAGAGCTTTATCTTCCTGCGACTCAAGAACTTAAGGCAACCTATGTAAGGTCGTTCGCGACCTAAGGACGGAAGGTCGTTCACGACCTAAGTCAAGTGGCATACTGGAGCGACCTATCTTGTTAGCTCGTTCATTGTTAGGTCGTTGGGTTTCATTTGAGCAACCTAATTCTTCACGCGACCTAAGAATTAACTTGTTAGGTCGTAACTCATTTAGGTCGTTGTTCGTTAGCTCGCTTGGCGACTTGTCATAGGTCGCTGAACTACTCTTTCTTGCATAACTCGCATCATTCTTCACCCCGTTAGGTCGCACGCGACTTGTCAGCTTGTTAGGTCGCTCGCGACCTAAGACTACTTCAGGCTGGGCTGCATCATCCTCTCCTGGTTGACAAAAATTCGTCCTCGAATTTACAGTTTCTTTGTCTTCGATACTCTTATCTTCGTGAAATGGAACCAAGTGTTGGATATTGTCAATGTGGGAAATAGGAAGATGATCCGGCCAACTCAACTTACAATCATTCTCACAAATTTCCTTCACAATTTCCAAACGACCCATCCCTCCGACATCTAGCTTGTTGTACGTACCAACAAGAGATCGTCCAACCATCAAGTAAATAGATTCGTTGCCACTTTGCGTCTTCATCAAGCCTACTACAGAGTCCATACTTACCTCCACCCATAATCTAGTATGTATTGGTAATAACATACATAATCCTGACTTCGTCGCGGTTTCTTTTGAAATTTGATAATTATGACTCTTCAGAACAAACGTTTCAACCCCTTCTCTTATTGATGGCCCAAAACAAAACGTTGTAACCAACTGCATGGTATGATCACGGCCCACGTGTTTTTCTACATGTACATCTTTGATAACTTTTATTTGCCAACCGCGATCAGGAGTATTCCACTGTCTTCCTTTAAATAGAAATCCAATAACCAGTCTTCTCAACTCTACCTGTTCTGTCGGACCCGTATGATTACGTGGCATATGCGGTACAATAGCACCTGGCACTTGATTAACATGATATTGTACGTCCCTCAGTGGCAGTAATTCCTTGGACAACTCTACAGGAGCTACATCTTCACATTCATTCACCATTGGCTTATCCTCTTCGAGAATTTCAACACTTTTACCGGTTTCATTTTCATTCAACAGGAATACTTCTATGCCATCCTCCACTTCTTTAACAATCTCTCTTGTAGATTGTAGACTAGTCGAATCCACTTCCTTCATCAACAAATTACCGTCTTCATCTTCTGACTTACTTTCTTCACCCTCATCCAACTTTGCTGATTGTGAATTTTCAACCTCATGTTCATCAGATTTCGTTGGTTGAAAATCATCAACTTCATCTCCGTCAAACTTTGGTGATTGAAAACAATCGACTTCATCTTCCACATCAACAAATTCCTTTAAAGACAACAAAGTCTTTAGCTCCTCGATTTCCTCTAATTTTTTTCACTCTGTTGACGCCTTTTAGAAACCAAAATGATTCGTGTATCCTCGAACATAAAACTGTAACTGTTTGTGCGACCATCATGTTGCACAGCTCTATCGTATTGCCATGGTCTTCCCAACAACAGATGGCATACATCCATGTCAACCACATCACACCAAATTTTGTCTTTGTATTTCTTCCCAATGGAAAAATTAACACAAGCTCTTCGATTAACCTTCACTTCCCCTCCTTTCCTCAACCAAGCTAATTTGTAGGGATTTGGATGTTTCTCTGTTTTCAATGACAACTTCTTTACAGCTTCTGAAGAAATGATATTATCACAGCTTCCTGCATCGATGACAAATTTACAAACCTTCCCCAGAATAGTGCATGTTGACTAGAAAATATTGCTCCTCAACCAGCTAGAATCATCTTCTTGCTTTGGCGTTAAACAAGATCTTCTCATCAACAAACTACATCCCTCATCTCCTGTCAATAATTCTTCGTCTTCAACCGGTAGTGAATTGACACACTCTACCCCTGCATCTTCATGCTCAATTTCCGCAATCATTGCTCGCTTCTTGGGCTTTGTACATTCATTGCTTTTATAGTCCAACTCTTGACAATTAAAGCATTTGAGACTACTATTGACCTTAGCTTTGTTGGCTTCATTCACATTCGGTTTATTGATGACTTTGGAAACATCCACACTTTTACTAACATCCTTGTCCTGATTGTTGGAATTCGTACACACACCACCACCTCTCCTACCTTGCTTCTCCCAAGCGATAGCTTTTTGATGTGCTTCAGCAATAGATCTGGGGTCAAACATATTCACCATATCTTGAATCTGCATTCTCAACCCTCCAACAAATCTAGCTGTCAATTGTTCTTCCGTCTCCATGATATCGTTCCTCGCAATCAATTGATAAAATTCATCCGCATAATCATTAACTGACTTTGTTCTCTGTCTCAGATTCTGCAATCGTTGATACATAAGAGACTGATAATTATACGGCAAGAATGTAGCTTTCATTAACTTCTTCATCTTCTCCCATGATTCAATCTTTGACTTTTCCATTCTCTTCCGTGTTAGTTTAGTTTCCTGCCACCATGCCATAGCTCTTCCTTTCAATCGTGTAGCAACTAACTTCACTCTACGATGCTCGGGTACTTCTTTGAAGTCAAAAATTTCTTCCACATTAGACAACCAATCCAAAAATTCCTCCGCTACCATTCCACCCTTGAATTCTGGAATTTCAGTTTTCATCCCCGACTCCCATCGTCGATCATCTTCTACATTCCGATATGCATTTCGTACTTGGTCTCGATCTCGAGAATGAATACTACATCTACCACCATCTTCATCAAAAACAGATGTACTTCGGTAACGATCTCGACCACCCACATCTCTATGATCACGCATATCTCTTCTACTTTGTCTTTCATCATCACGGTATGACTCATGTTCAAACTCACGTGGAGTTCTTCTCTCTTCATCTCTATACTCATGATGTTCTCTTCTCAATGAAACTGAAGATTCTCTTCTTTCTCGATAAGATTGTGGCGACACCCTCCTCACTTCCGTAACCGATGGCGAAACTCTGTTTCCTCCATGGTTCGAGACTGGCGACCTTCTCCTTTGACTTTGATTCATATCATTCATCAGTTTCTCTAACTTCCCAATGCCTTCATCAAACTTTTCATTGATGCGTTGTTCCATTTGCTCGGCTTCTTCTCTTCTATACAACGCTTCAACATTCTGATGGCGATTAGCTCTTCTCGGCGGCATTATTGAATCAAACAATCTTCAACTTAACTCTCGGCCTTGATTCTCAAAGTGATGCACGGCTTCAACTTCTAACTCTCGGCCTTAACTTCAAAAAGAATTGGCTCCAAGACTCGGCTTAGCTATGATTGGCTAAGTCTAGCTCTGATACCAAATAATGCAGCAGCGGATAACAAAAATGTATATGACGATGAAAGTAGCAATCGGTGGATTGAAAGATACCAAAGGCCCAAATCCGTTGATCCAAAGATACCAGATTCTAGCTATCTTCGTCACGTTGATCGCGCAGGATGCCGTGAAGGAAGATCTACGATTCTTTGTACGTTGATCTAGCGCACTAGATACCATGAATCGGCTTCAACAATCGTTGATTCGAGCGCACTCGAATACCGAAGGTGGAGATAGGAGATCACACTCAACTACCAATTTGAGAAGTGGCACAAAGCACACAAACAACGTTTTATTCAAAATCAACTAACTATTACAAATGACACACATCTCTATTTATAGGGTTACAATCACACGACTCAACACATTACAACACATAGGTCGTGAACGACCTAACACAGACAAACGACCTACGACCTAAAATAATGCGACCTAACTACAATCAGCGACCTACAACACACGACATAAGAACAAACAAGTTAACAAACACGAGTTACAACACAACGACCTAAGAATACAACACACGCGACCTAAGGACCCAGCGACTTAAGAAATCCCAGCTTCATGCGATATAGGCTTCATGCAACCTAAAACTTGAGTGACATATGGTCGAGCGACCTATGAATTCAAGCGGCATAAGGAAAATCTGCTTCAGAGACTTGTGACCTAAGGTGGTTGCGACTTAATGTTGACGCGACTTAAGGAGATTGGCATGTGAGAGTGCGGCACATCTTGTTGCGACCTAAAGCACCATACCATACAGTGACCTAAGAATAAGAGCTTCCTCGACCTAAGAGCTTTATCTTCCAGCGACTCAAGAACTTCAAGCAACCTATGTAAGGTCGTTCGCGACCTAAGGACGGAAGGTCGTTCGCGACCTAAGTCAAGTGGCATACTAGAGCGACCTATCTTGTTAGCTCGTTCATTGTTAGGTCGTTGGGTTTCGTTTGAGCGACCTAACTCTTCACGCGACCTAAGAATTAACTTGTTAAGTCGTAAATCATTTAGGTCGTTGTTCGTTAGCTCGCTTGGCGACTTGTCATAGGTCGCTGAACTACTCTTTCTTGCATAACTCGCATCATTCTTCACCCCGTTAGGTCGCACGCGACTTATCAGCTTGTTAGGTCGCTCGCGACCTAAGACTACTTTAGGCTGGGCTGCATCAGTTTTCATGCTCCCGTTTGTGATAGGCTTTCCCCTTTTGTGATTTCTGGATTTCTAGTTGATGATTTCTAGAATTTGTGTTTCACCGATTTTTGCGATTGGCATTGATATGTTTTATCAATATTTGTGTTTTGGTGAATAATTTAAAGAATATGACATTCTTTTTAGTGTTTTAGAATATTTGAGATATTGTATGATTTTTGTGGTTATCTGATGTATACTTGTCATAGTATGACATTATTGTTATCATAGGTTTTTGTGATATCTCTTATCCTATCTCATTTTATCTGATATTTATAGCTAGACTGATCCATTTATTATTTTCTTCATAAATAATACTCGGGTCAGACCGAGGTATTTCAGGTGCTTCTGCTTGACTTCTTATCAGGGTTCGTCATCTGATCTTTGGCTAACTACTTTAGATTAGTAGTTTTTTCTTTTATACATTCGAGATAGAGACTCCTTGATGTATACATATTCTTTTGTCTAGAACTTGTACCTATTCTTTTGTGATGTAGTGGATTTTGTATGACCACTACTTTGATGTACACTTCTGTGTATTATATTCATATCTGTTTCCTCCTTAGTGATATGAATATCTGTGACTGATTTGTGTTATGCTTATTTCTATATTTGTTTCCGAAGGCCACATAGCCACTGTGTGGTAGCTTTGAGTTTGTATTTGATATGTCGGATTTCCTCTTGAAATGAAATGCATGTCATACTATCTGACATATCGGTACTCGCACAAAGCAATTACATAGATGGTCGCTCCTCAACAGCCTTATTCTTCGTGCTAGTCGACGGCATTACCTCGTAGTGTCCTTGGCTAGTGTGAGTATAGAGGTGGGGCGTCACACCTTGTTCGCTTGAAGCCTTTGCAGAAAATAAAACTCTACTCGACTCCATTTGATGTAAAGTGAGATTTTTAAATAGCACAAGTATGCTATTTGTCGAAAATCTGATATTTCTTAGGTATTCATTCATGGATATAGATGATTGGGCATTTGCAAATTTTGAATACCGCTATATAATTGCTGCTTTGATTGTATTTGGTGATGTACATGTAATCCTGACATGTTCTACTAAGTTGCAAAAAAACATATATTATGTTCTCATATGTTTCATTCTTTATTCATTTTTCATTTCGGTTGTGCAGTAAGTAAAGTGTCATTGTACATTTCAGGTATACATTCATTAGTTAAATAGTACAGTTGATATGTTGAGTGGATTAGTTTGGATGCGCACAAACATTCTGAATAGGTGATCCGTTTGAGTTTAATAAATGTTGAATTTTGTATGAAATCCATAATGCATAATTTATGGTAGTAATACTGATGTGTTAAAAGTATATATTATGAATGTTGCACTGATGTGTAGTAAAAAGTTACAAAATTTAAAAGAGAAACGATATCTAATAAATTATATGCAAACACCATAAAATACTATGCAAATACCCTAAAATAAGATTTTTGTATTTTGAATAATCAAGAAAGTGGCTATAGGTCTTTAATTTTGATGTTGTTATTAGAAAAATCTATGCAAAAATAAATATATAACTTGGTCTCTATTTAAAAAAAATAGAAAACAAGGTGGTTTGAACTTTTCTGATACTTCGTGGAATGCTAAACAACCAAATCATTATGATTTGGATAAAATAAACTGAAACAATATCATTATATTGCATGCAGAAAGAGCATGATAAACTTCTTATTTGAGATAGGTGTGCACCAAAATATGCATGCACCGAGTACATGGTATACTTTTTATTTGAGATGAATGTGTGCGTCAAAAGGTAAATTGATAGTTTAAAATTAAGATTAAAGATCCGGCTGTCCTACAAGCGTAATTCCAAATACTTGACTTTCAACCTGAAGTAGTTTAAAAAAAGAATAGAAAAAAGTAAAAAACATTGAGGGTTGGATAGAAGCTCGTTGAGAAGAATTATCTTTTCCAAATTCTATATTATATAAATGAGGAAATTAGGCATAAGGACAAACTTTGAAATTTTTTTAAGCTAAAGGACGTCAAATTTTATTTTTAACTTGAATGACAAACTTTGAAAGAAAATTATACCGAAGGACAATGCTAATTATAACTAGTATTATACTCGGTTTTTACACTATTAAAATGCTAGTTATAACCAGTATTATATTCAGTTTTACATTATACAAAATGCTAGATATATTTAGCATTGTCCTTCAGCCTAATTTTTTTCAAAATTTGTCCTTCAGCCTAAAAATAAAATTTATTGTCCTTCAGTCTAATTTTTTTTCAAAATTTGTCCTTCTACCTATTTTCCACTATATAAAATTGGAACATTGACTCTTAGTCTTCTTTTTTCATAGAATTTTAGAAATTAAATCCTAATTTCTCCTTTACTCGTACTTTAACGTTGGTCTTTGACTATATGTTGTCCTTTGAATTAATTAACAATACGTTCTGTTCCTATACTAAATACACCTTCTCTTCCCCTTCAGAAAGCTCCAATTAATAAATTTGGGTTTTCCCAATTTGTAATTGCTTTTGCAAATATTCAAACATCCAAACCTTTCAATGGACTCTGTCAGCATGTGAAGCTTTTATATCAACTTCTACCTACACTTGTACTTTAAAAGCAATTTCAAATAGATATTAAAATCCATCCATCTTTTCAAACCTACATCCCTCCAATGTTTTAGGTTCTACCCTTTATTTTAATTTATGATTTATAATAGTTTATTTGAAATATGTTATTTGGCACAATGTTTGTATATAATGGTAAATGAGGAATGAAAAAAAGTAGCTAGATCAATATTTTAGAATGATAAATTTTATATTTTCAAATCATTCTTTTAGAGATCGGTACAATTGTGTTTAGTAAGTTCAAATCAATATATATGTAATTTGAGTTGGATAACATTAGAGGATGACAATTCAACCTCATAGAAGATCAAACCATTGATGCACATAACTGTACTTTTACTTATTTGTTTGACTAAACCATGAACACTAACATACTAGCTTAATCAATGATGAATTATTAATATCTAAAAATCCCAATGAAGTAGAGTTTATAAGGTGATATCAGTCTCCAAGTAAACTGTAACTCGAGTTGAAGGTAATCGTGATACTAAACAATAAAAATGTTTAGACCTTTAAGGAGCTATCTCTTTTGTATTGCTCCACCTAACTGTAATACAGTTTGTATTGCTGACTGAACATTGTTTTATGTTGATGATTCATAGGTTGTGGATTATAAAATTATACTAAATGTTCATAAATAAGAGACAGTTAAATTAATTTTTAACGGAATTCTTTTTTTATCGTGCAATTTTGATTAATGCGCTGCTTACAAATGGTTCATAACTGCAAATGGATGTACCTTTATGGAGATAGATGCAACATATCTTGAAGTTGTTCTTTTGGATGATCAATCCTAGAACAATGATATTAATATCGGTGAGGTGGCAATGATGATTAAAGCATCATACAAGTCTGATTGCAAAGAAGAAGTTCATTTGGAAAAGTTACCAAGTCGTCAAAAATCTATTTAGGTATTGTTTGTAGGTACTTTCAAGTGCAAAATATTTTTGAATGATTAATGTTTGCTTCTGTAATCCTGTAGGTACTTTCAAGTACAAAATATTTTTGAATGATTAATGTTTGCTTTTGTAATCCAATACATAGCCTATATTTATGAAATAGCAAAATGTGGTTAGAAATTTAATGATACTTTCATTAAAATTGATGCCTTGAACCATGTATAACTTAGAAACAAATTTGGGATATTACATGTATTTATTGGTTGGAGTGTTTTCTTTCTTTCCACTATAACTTATTCAAGCTACAATATTATTCTATTAAAACTGTGAAAAATAATAAAAGAAATAAGACTTCTAGTCTGCATGGTATCTTTAGTTATATGTTACCTATTAAGAACTTCACATCTCCATCAAGAAAATGTTCAACCCATCAACCAACTTTGCATGTCAACCAATATCATGTTCAATCTATTCACTATTTGTAGGTTTGACCAGTAATGAGTTATGCTTACACTCCAAGATTCATTGATATGCCAAAGATTTACTATCATGGCAACATTTTGTATTAGGTTGTCGGGGGATGTTATTAAATGGGCGGCTAAAACGGTAATGCATATTTAGCATTTCACATTATTTAGGTTACGATGAGAGTCATAATTTTTCATCACTAAACTTGGCATTGATTGTTTCAAAGAATATTGATGGAATTATTTCACCTAATATGTCATGTATTGATTGGTTTGGGGAAATTTTGTTTTGTTTCCAATGGGACGTAAACTTGAAATACGTTTTTTTGAAAGCCTACAACAAAAATTTATCCTTATTCTTTTTTTCTGAGATCTATGATCCATTAGACTTTAATTACAATGTTCCTAAACATTAGAGAGGAATTAGTCAAGTGATCGTAAAGTGTTACAATGTTGAACTTAAGAAAAAGCAAACAGATCATAATAGTTACAGTCGCGACAGCTAAAAAACGTTTAAAATGCAAAATGCTATGGAGTTCAATAAGAATGTAATATTTTACTTACGACTTAACCGCTTCTTAGGTCGTAAGTATGTTGTAATTTTTAATTTCATTTTGCTAATTATAATTAATAATTTTTTTTAAAAATATAAAGTGGTGCTAAATGCACTACATTATAGACTACCTTTCCCCAGAAAAAGAAAAAGAAAAACAACAACGATGCTTCATTTCGTTGATTGCACGGTCGTATACAGCTGAACACTTGTATACCATTGAACGGTTGTATATGTAGGGGAAAATGTATTTCATACAGCAGTACAAAGTTGAATGTTATACACCCGCAACAAATATTTTACTGCCTTATGATTTATATTCTGAATCAGTTTCATTGGATAGTACAACATTATAACCAAACGAATTACAAAAATTTCATACTGTTGACTGACTTAAAACATATGTACAATAAATCGTTTGGTAGTATGAAATATGTACAGAAAGTATTATGCATACCCCTAAGTCGCATTCGAGTGTAAAAAAATGGGATTATCCTACTCTCAACTTCAAATAAAAAATGCCAGAATACGATGAACAAATTTCGAACGAAAAACAATATCGACAACGATCATGGGCCACAATATTATAGTCCACATCAACCCAGTCATGAAAAACCGAACCCTGGACCACAATATCATACAGCCCACATCAACGCAATTTTGAAAATCGCAACTTATATATTGTGGAAGACTATCCACCATTCTTATTCATTCCAACCCTAATTCTCAGTGGCCGCCACAATTCTTTCTCTGCTTCCCATCTCTTATCTACTCGCCTTCTACTGTATAATTAACTTGTCTTATTTTCCGTTTTACATTTCATTTTTGATCTGTATTTTGCGAAGACGTGTTATGATGAACCGCCGATGATGGTTTTAAATATACTTTGATCTATGTCTGTTTGTTTTCATATCACTCGCATGGAATGAAAACATTGAAATCTGAGGCTATTTTATCCCGCTGCTCACAAATTAATTTTAATTGCCATGGCGATAAATGTTTATTTTCGTCTATGAATTTGAAAATTGAGGCAGATGATGAAGAAATAGACAGGGACATCAGCAACTCGTTAGGAACAAATTAGTTAGTTTCTATTGAGGATGATGACTAAGTCTTGATGGGAATCTCTCTGATGCTTTCTTTCTCTCCATTTATTAGTTTTTATTTTGATAATTTTATTACTTTTGATCTGGTTTAGAGTTCCAGTGATGCTTTTCTAGTTAACCTGAATCTCAGTTCACTGAAGAAAGTTCAATTTCTTTTTTTAAAGTAACTAAGCAACATTTTACATGGTTCCTACTTATCTTTCTTATGATGCTATTTTCGTGCCTGATTATAGTGAAAATATTTGCTCACTTTTTACAACGCGGATTAATGTTCTCAGCTTCATAGAGCTCTTACTAAATTTTATTACCTATAGATTGAAATCTTTTTAAATCATATTATATTTTCAGTGTTTAACATGTATTTCAGCGGTGTATGTATTGCTTCGGTAGGTAAATAATGTGATCACAGTTGGTAGTGGTATCATGGTTGATTATAGAAGCTTATGTATTGTTTCAGTAGTGTATGTATGTCACTGTAATTGTTTATGTTTATATTTATATTTATGTAGCCGAGATAAAGTTGCATGTATCTTTTGTTCAAAGCACAACCCAAAGGAATTATTAGGGCTGTTATGGTAACGGTAAATTTACCATTACCATACCATTACCAGTCAATCGGTTACCATTTTAAAGTAAAGTCGGTATACCAGCATAATCGGTACGGTAACGGTAAATTTACCATTTTTTACGGTAAAACATCGGTAATATTTTTTCAAAACCAGTTGTAACGGTAATTTACCAGTCCATTCATAATACATTAATATTTATGTAAGATGTAGTATTATGAACATTTAGAAGCAAGAAGACAGTTCAATTTATTTCAGTAATTCAACTCAAATAATGATAAATACACTTCTTTTCTATGTCCTTTTTTAAGTGACCTAATGAGATACATAATGAATCATCATTCAGTGTAAAAATCATCACCACCAGTGTAACGGTTTTTATCAGTATAATAGTCATCGGTATACCAGTTAAACGGTAATGGTAAACAATTTTAGTTTACCAGTGAAAACGGTACGGTAATGGTATTTACAAAATGATAACGGTAACCATTATCATAACAGTCCTAGGAATTATATCTAAATGAAGAATGCAATTTTTTATTGACTGTGCGTTAGGTCAGAATATGATGAAGGTAATCTGTGCAATTTTTCTTTAGTTGTGATTTCTTCCCAAGTAGGGCTTTGAACTTGGATCCATTGGACTTGATATCTTTAGATGTGATTTCTTTAGTTGTGATTTCTTTAGTTTTAGCTCAGTTCTTGATCTCATTGAGGGGCTATAGTGCAATGATAGCACTTTTTTTAGCAGCATGTGTATGATACTTGCATATAATTTATTTATGTACATCGATATCGTTTCTCTTTTTAAATTTTGCAACTTACTTTATAATTTATATTCTAGAAGAATATTTATAACATTCGTTTGGAAAGAAGGTTAATATGGAGTCGCCTTAATAATCATTAAATGACGATGAATCAGTTTCAAAATATCAATTATCAGTGTTACTTACTATAAATTATAGTAAATAATTTGATAATAAGAATTGAATTGTGAATAGAAGTTAAGTCATAAACTTTATAAGGATTGGGATAGGTCATCCTTCACGCTGTTCTTTATTTATTTTTAATTGAAGAACTAGACTTTTAATGTTTGTTTTAGCTTTGGCATAAACATTTGTAATTTTATGGTTAAGAGCATAATTTATATAGTTGACTTAGGATAGAGTTTCTATATACATAGTAGTTTTAAAAAAGATTTCAAATATTCAAAACAACAAATTCTTTTAGATCTCAAACACATAAAGGAAATAGGAGTCATAGGCATAAAGAAACGGAAAGGAGATGTGATATTTCCATAGGCGTTGGATATAAATTTGGCCTATGTTCCCTTTGTTTTCGTTTATCTTCGTTTTTTCGTTTTTGTTTTAAATTTTGTGTGGAACTACAAAATACAAGTTTGTGAAATGCTAAACAACCAAATATGATTTGGATAAAATAAATTGAAACGTTATCATCCAACATATTATATTGCATGTAGAAAGAGCATGCACAAAGAGCTTGATAAGCTTTTTATTTGAGATAAATGCGTGCATCTAAAGGTGAATTGAATTGATAGTTTAAAATTACGATTAAAGATCCAGCTATCCTATAAGCTTACTCCCAAATATTTGACTTTCAACCTAAAGTTGTTTAAATAAAAAGAAGTAGAAAAAATAAAAATACGAGGGTTGAATAGAATCTCGGTGAGAAGAAAAGAAAAAAATATTAGGATTGAATAGAAGCTTGGTGAGAAGAACTATCTTTTTCAAATTCTTACTATATTATTTAAAATTGGAACATTGACCCTTAGTCTTTTTTTTATTTACTATTACAGAATTTTAGGAATTAAATCCTAATTTCTCTTTTACTCATACTTTAACGTTGGTGTTTAACAATATTTTTAACATTAATAATTGTAGTATTAACATTTTTTCAAACTTAAATGATGATTTCACTGTTTATCATAATTTCCTTTTGGTTAAAGGACCACAAGGATAGGTTTTATTTTGTTTTATTTTTCTTTTTGTTTTAGTTTTAGTTTGTTTTTTATTTTAGTTTTTAGATCTTTTAACCTACCTCTTTTGATTATGGATTCGTTTAGTTTTTCTCTAATTTTTATTGTATTATGTCCTATTACCTTAAGGTTTAAATCTTTTATTTTATTTCATCAATACATATATATGTATATAAATAAATTTTTTATTTATATACATATATGTGTATTATTTTTAATATTTTCTTTAGCTCCTCTTCAGATACAGGTTTGGGCCAAAAATAGTGTTAGATTCTTTATGCAGGTTCATAGGATTGCCGATGATAGGATTGCTGTTTGTAGTGAGGAGTTCTTCTCAGTTCTTCTACATCTGCATTGAGGCGGTCTACTTACTAGATGATTCACTCTTCAGCAAGGCGCTCCCTCCAGTTTTACCGAGTCTACATAGTGGCGCTTTCCTTTCCAGATCATTCACATTTCTTTTTCTTCCGAGTCAGATGTGTGGCGTTTCCTTCTCAGATGGAGATGGCTTCTAGTATCCTTGGCTCTGAGATGATCCATAGTTTTTTAGGTACTTCTAACACCTCAATACCGGGCGGTGGTCTTGCCAGAGCTCGATATTGAGGTGTAATGAGCGGTGGCCTTGCCGGAGCTCATTCTAGAGGTACCTGAGTTATTTTCTTTGTTATTTGTACTTTGATTAGCTACCTGCCAGGTATGTTAGCAGCACCTTGTTTTCTGTGATATATACATATTTACATGTGTGCTCTTCTCTATTCTAGAGGATCACACATTTTTCTAAAAAAAAAACGTTGGTGTTTAACTATATGCTGACCTTTGAATTAATTAACAATACATTCTTTTCCTGTACTAAATACATCTTCTCTTCCTCTTTAAAAAAACTCCAACTAATAAATTTAGGTTTTCCAATTTGTAATTGCTTTTGCAAATAATCAAACATTCAAACCCTTCAACAGGAGATGGACTATTCGTCAGCACGTGAAGCTTTTATATCAACTTCTACCTACACATACACTTTAAAGCCGATTTCAAATACATATTAGAATCCATCCATCTTTTCAAACCCGCATCACTCCAATGTTTCAGGTTCTACCCTTTATTTTAATTTCTGATTTATAATAGTTTATTTGAAATATGTTATTTTGCACAATGTATGTATGGAATGGTAAAAGAGTAATGAAAATGGTAGCTAGATCGATATTTTAGAATGATAAATTTTTTATTTTCAGATCACTCTTTTAGAGTTCGATATGATTGTAGTTAATAAGCTCAAATCAATATCTATGTAATTTGAGTTTGATAATATTAGACGATGACAATTTAGCTTCATAGAAAATCAAACCATTGATGCACATAATTGTACTTTTACTTGATTGTTCGATTAAACTATGAACACTAATATACTAGCATAATCTATGATGAATTATTAGCATCTAAAAATCCTAATATAGTAGAGTTTATATAGTGATATCAGTCTCCAAGTAAACTGTAACTCAAGTTGAAGATAATATTGATACTAAATAATAAGAATGTTCAGACCTTTAAGGAGCTATCTCTTCTGTATTGCTACCCTAACTGTAATACAGTTTGTATTGCTAGCTAAACATTGTTTTATGTTGGTGATTCGTAGGTTGTGGATTATAAAATTGTACTAAATGTTCATAAATAAGAGTCAACTAAATTGACTTTTAACGGAATTCTTGTTTCACTATGCAAATTTGATCAATGTGTTGCTTACAAATGGTTTAAGGCTGCAAAAGGATGTAGCTTTAAAATGGAAATAGATGAAACATATCTTGAAGCTGTTCTTTTGGATTATCAACCCTAGAACAATGATATTAATATCGGTGACGGTGGCAATGATGATTATAGCATCAAACAAGTCTGGTTGCAAAGAAGAAGATCAATTGAAAAAATACCAACAAGTCAAAAAATCTATGCAGGTATTGTTTATTGATAATTTTAAGTTCTAAATATTCTTAAATGATTAATGTTTGCTTCTATAATCCACTACATAGTCTATATTTATGAAATTAAGAAGCAAAATGTGGTGAGAATTTAATAATACTTTCATTAAACTAGATGCCTTGAACCATGTATAACCTAGAAACAAACTTGGGATATTACTTCTATGTATTAGCTGGAGTGTTTTCTTTCTTTCCACTATAACTTGTTCCAACTACAATATTATTTTACTTAAAAATGTAATAGATAATGAAAGAAATAAGATTTCTAATCTGCATGTGTAGCGACCCACAGTTCCGTACCCCTTGAGTTGATAATAATTCTTCCCCACTCAACCCAAAGTGTATGATAGAGCGAATAATTAGGGTAAAGAAGAAGAAAGAGATAAAAGAAGAAAAAAATAAACAACATAGAATCTCACAATCGCAGCGGAACAAAATATATTATATAATAATAGATTTTATATACAAGAACTGTGTTGTTAATATACATACCATATTCAGAGTACAACATACAACAATCAATCTGAACAGTTTAATAACTTGTCCTCACACAATGGAAATACAAATCTATGGAAATACGTCTTGTCATCCAGCTCGTCTCTTGAGCTCCATAGCATCATATCCTGAATTTGTAATACTCGGTCTGACCCGAGCATTATAATAAAATAACACCCGAGTCAGTCTGGAAAACCAGCATGAGAAAACACACTCAATTGAATTATTAGAGTTATCAAAATCCTTTGAAAACAAATGTATCTCGTAAGACCGCGTTACACATAAACATGACGGGTTTTTACCTTACGATAACAAAAACAATTTTGTAGAAAATCCTCTGATATTATAATAGTGTCTAAACACAAATACTTATTCTAATAGCTGAATTGTTACATTAATTAAATTCCAGCATACTAGGCTCTACAAACAAAACCGTAAGCTCGTATTGGAGAATGGATTCCATACGAATGACTGGGCCACTGGGGTACCGCCCATCACAGTACACCTCTAGAACAATGTACCGAGGACCATCGCCGGGATCCCTTGCTACACAAGACCGGCCTACCCCTAACCTAGATAAACCGAATATGTTATCACCCCGGATATTCCCACCCTTACTATCGAGCGCTTCTTCTTTCATGCACAACCATATCCATAATATAAAGGTTTCCGAGCACATATAGAAAAGTGATAACATACCCTAATTTGGTGCGACTCACTTAGCCTTGCTGCATCTCCCCTGTTTTAATCATTCCCGGTTGATGAGGTTCGAGGCTAAGCGTTACCTTTCAAGAACAATTTTACTTAGAATGCCCATCGTCCTCCAATGACGATGTTCTGATAGCATTCGTCCATACAAGTTGTCCTGGGTCTAGACAAACCGAATCACTGTCTTCATCATCTTCACGGTATTCATTCGTTACGTTCAAACCGGATCGAAGTGATTTTCAGATAATTAAATATGATCCTGGTCTCTCCGAAACGATTAACGAAAATGACCAATATTGATAGTCGGTTATTTAACTATCAATAAAACATCCATAAGCAATCATCTGGCCTTATTATAATTTTCCAAAAATATTCTCAAATATCTTTATAAGATATATATATTCAAACCCTTCCAATATTTCAATAATGGAAATCAAACTTAAATTCTTATATCCTTAACAGGATATTTTTCAAGTCAATTCAATACTTAGAATATCTTTTCTTGCTTCCAATTATAATCCATCCCTTTGAAAATATTTCTATAATTAAAATCTCAAAGTCAAATATTTTCCAATTCTTCTCGTCCAATACTTAGGAATATTTATAATCATATTCTCTAAGATCTTTTATTTCCAATATTCAGGAGGTAGTCCATTTATTTCCTATTTCTCAAAATTCTTTCAAATTTTATTTGTAAACCCCTTAATATTTTCAAAGTCGAATGCAATTGTCTAAATCTCCGAATGCCCATTTCTAACCTCTTTTATGAACTCTAATTCATTTTTTCCAAATTTTTCGTATTTTTACACTTTGGAATTTTTCTTCAAGCTACCAAAATCCCACTATAAGATTTCTCTTCTAAAATCATACTCGTTTAACAAACTTCGCTTTAAATCTCGAGAGGATTTATAAATAAATTCAATCTTTTAAAAGTATATATATAAATAAGTATTTTTAAAGAATAATAGTTTATTTGTAAAATATGTTTAAGTAAATTTAAAATATCAAAACATTATAAATAACATCAATAACTCATGTCCAAATCATTTTTAAGTAACTGATTAATTTATAAAGCTGATTAATAAAATTAGAATTTATTTCAATAAATATTATAATAACTAGCCTTTAGGAAAATTCTAATCTAAATAATAGTTTAAATTATATAGCATAGTAATTAAAAATCCCATTTTAACAAAATTTTAATTTCTCGACAAAAATCTATTTTGAAAAATCCAATATTGCCAAATTCAATTTATAAATCCCTCTCGATTCGTATCACATCATTTATATCTCAACTTTACCAACTATTCTCTCATTCAAAAATAGATTTCACTATTTCTTTACCAAAACGATATCCATAACTCGATATAAATTCACATAGTAAACTTATATTTCAACTTATCCACTGATATCATTTTCCCTTATTTATAAACCTCGTTTATAAATTTATAAACTCATTTGAGTTTCATTTCTTTATAAAACCAATTTTATTTATAGAATTTCATTTTATAAATCCATTCCTTAATAAATTCCATTTTTATTTCAAACCTATTTTTAATATCGATTTCAACTCCTCCCCGTATTTTCAAAATATCATTTTCAAATCCCTTTATAAAATTTTGTTTAAAAATCTCCTTTTAGACCAATTTACGAATAGTTAAGTATAACCCAATCAAGTTATTTTTTTATTCCACTTAATTTCCTTTAAAATAATCCAAATTTCCTTATAATATTTTTATATCCAAAATCTCCTTTTCAATTCCTTAAATTTCAAAAAATAACTATTTATGATATTTAGAATACCAAATTTAAGGTCCGTGCTATTATAGCATTTAATAATTCAATATCATAGCAAAAATCTATAACAGATTATTCACACTAATTACATATCACTATATATGAAAATTAATCAACATTTTTGAGGAATTCAGTTGGATCCCTCCAACCTGTTTCCCTGCATCTACAGATGTTAATACAACATTAAAAAAATACCAATCCCACTTCGAGGGGGATATCGCGGTATATAGGGTCATCCACTATTATGCGGGGCGTATAGGGTCTCATCCGCTATAATATGCGGGAATATCCCTCCAAATACTAATATATATATATATATATATATATATATACACTACTATATATATTGTATCATTCAACAGACAATAAATTTTATAAATTCAATTAGCATCCAAAATTTTATTTCAATTATTAAAATTTAAATTTTGGTAATCCAAATGAGTGAGAGTTTTCTCACCTTTGATTTTATTTGCAATCCATTTCAATTTAAATTCTCTTCTCTGCGTAGCATTGCTGCCCCGAGTCCAACGTGATTTGCTACGTTAATTTTAATCCTCGTATAAAAGCAATCACGACATATATAAGTTAACTATTCCAATTTATAATCAATCAAATTAATTACAGTTTTAAGTTTTAAATTTAAATTACCCTTCCTCTTCACGAGATGACTGCACAGCCTCAACCCTGCATTCGCGACTGCCCACCATCACCGCTATTCCCCTTGGCCTCGGGCTCGCCACTACCCCACCTTGACCTAGCCGCGCCACCCATCGCTTCAGGGACACACAACATTGTATTTGGGTTTCACATCCAACTTCGTGCTCGACCTCCACTCCCTCACGCGCACACGTTCACAGTCGCTCACTACCACGCCGGCTATCTGACTACTGCCTACATTTCGTCCAAGCCCTAATCCTCCCATCGTCAATCACTGGGTCGCGACCGCTGTTGGAGGAATTTCGCTCGCCAAACAAAAAAATCACTCGAATCTGTCGATCGATCGCTCGTTGTCGCCCCCCTATGCCATTGTCGATCATCGCGATTCATCCATCGTGCACGCGCTCATGACGACCAGAATTGATCGCGACTAAGTCACATTATTATTATTATTTTATTTTTTCTGTTTTTCGAACGAATTTGATTTCGTTCTGTTAACCCCGTTTTTTTTGTTCGTTTGCTCAACTGAATTGAGAAAGGTAAGAAAGAAGTTTGTGATATTTTTAAAGAAAGAAATGCTGGCACGATTTGAAAGAATGAAGGTAAATGGTACGTGATGGGAGGCGTATTTTAGAAGGCAAAACGATTTTGATTTGATTTTTATTTTATTATAAAATATCTCGTTTTAGAACTTAAAATTCTGATCTCCTATCGAGGTGTGCCGCTATGCGTTTATAATGTTATACCCCTATTCCGAACGCAATGGAAAAAGTTTCGAGTCCTAATTCGATCGTATGGAGAAGATAGAGTTTTGGACCCAATTATTTTTTTAAATTTTCGATATAAACTTCAGCGCTCCGTAATATTGTATTATTATCGAATTTTAAATTTCGTAGCGATTGCCGATCATTGCGATTCCTCCATCGCGCACGCGCTCATGACGACCAGAATTGATCGCGACTAAGTCGCATTATTATTATTTTATTTTTTCTGTTTTTCGAACGAATTTGATTTCGTTCTATTATCCCCTTTTTTTTCTTCGTTTTCTCAACTGAATTGAGAAAGGTAAGAAGGAAGTTCGTGATATTTTTAAAGAAAGAAATGCCGACACGATTTGAAAGAATGAAGGGAAAGGGTACGTGATGGGTGACGTGTTTTAGATGGCAAAACGATTTTGATTTGATTTGATTTTTATTTTATTATAAAATATCTCGTTTTAGAACTTAAAATTCCGATCTCCTATCGAGGCGTGCCACTAGGCTTTTATAATGTTATACCCCTATTCCGAACACAATGGAAAAGGTCTCGAGTCCTAATTCGATCGTACGGAGAAGATAGCTTTTTAGATCCAATTATTTTATTAAATTTTCGATATAAACTACAGCGCGTTTATATCCTGTACAATCAAACTATAACTCTAAACGCTACGAAATCGCTATTTTAACTCGTCGATTAAATCGACGATTTCAAAATTCACGAAATCGCTCAAAAAAATTTAGTTTTAAAAACCGATTAACTCAATTAAACTTCAAATCAAATATTTAAACCATTTAAATATTTAAAATTAACCGTCAAAAAATTCGGGTCGTTACATTCCTTCACCCTTAAAATAATTTCGTCCCCGAAATTGCTAAGGCAGGAAAAACGCTTCAAACCCATTAACTTATCAAAACCCACTTGTTAAAACTCTACGTTTCACCTTTCTAATCCTTTTAGTTCCAACAAAAATAATTAGTTATTAATTCTAATTCCAGAATCCTTGATTTCAATTTTAATTTGAAATCAAATTATCGTTAACAAAAAAATTCCAAATTTTTTTCGAACGCCCTAAATTTTTGAAATTTTTTGGCAGAGTCTCCCTTGTACGAAGGACCTTTTGCAATACGACAAGAGAGATAAATATATATACATCGACCCACATGGTCGGAAAACAAAAATATATATCAATATTTTATATTTTCGCAGTATTTAATCCGAAAACGTACCTTATTTAGCGTTTTTAAGCATTATTAAGCAAGCATTTACTTCATATGCAATTACGCAACCCAAATCTAGCCCGACAGCCTCCGGGTACCTGTACTTACTCAATTTAAACACATAAGTACCAAAACATCAAATTCAATAACATTCCACTTATTTAAATAGTTAAAACACATAGATTTCATAAACCAATCATGCTAAACATGTATTATAAGCAATTATAAGGTTCGGACATTAATTTGATTACTATCAATCAATCCATATTCAATTCGAATGATTTATAACCAAATTTATTTGCATCCAATTCATTTTACATCAAACAAAACCATATCCATTCCAAATTGGTTAAAAAAATCAATTTACTCACACTCTTTTTATTCATAGAATTTTATTACTTCCGTTGGCGTCGAACAAAAAAATTTCTATGCAAATTTGGCGGTATCCATTTAATAAAATAATCATTTTAGTTTCTAGCTATTTTAAATTGATTCCAAATCAATTGATATTTAATTCTATTCTATTTCAGATTTGTTCACAATCAATTCACTTACATTTCATTCAAATTCATTTTATTAAGCTCGGAACCATTCCCGCTACTTCATCAAATACCATTTCACAAATTTATTTGAGTCAAGCTTCCATTCAAATATGAACTTAAGCTAATTTTTTTAATTTCAATCATTTCAACCTTATAACTTAAGTTTATTTCATTTCAACCATCTTCCATTTCATTCACTAATTTATTAATTAGTTCATTCATTTTATTCACTTCAATTTTAATTCCATACTCGAATTCATTTAAATGATATCAAGGCCGTATTTAATTTTTTACACTCAAATTGAATTTATTTATAACTTAAATCATTACTATTCCAATCCACTTTTAGTTTATTCGACAATATTCCCTATTATATTTTATTCGCTTACACTTAAGTAGAATTATATTTATAACTCAAGTTCCATATTCAATTTCTGATTTTTTTTATTTCAAAAATCACTTCATTTAATTTTCTTGAGTTCAATTTCATCTTAAAATTTAAGTTTGGACTTTATTTCTTCACTTTAAAATATTACACCATTTTTATTTTGGTTTTTTCTATTTCACTTTTAAATTTTATAAGTCACACAACTTATTTTTCACATTTCCATCAATTTTATACTCGAATATATTCATATTTTATTTTTAACTCGAGATTATACATTCATTTATAGCTTAAATATACTTTTATTCCATTTGTTTCACTTTTTATAAGCTATGTAACTTATTTGCTCACAATTCTAAAAAATTTCACTTAAAATTTTTATTCCATCCAAATTCCATAACTTATAGTTATATAGTCACTTTATAATTCACATTTACATATTTAGTTTAATTCCATATGATTCAAATCCAATTCGCTTTTTATTTAAATTTCAATCCATTTTAACCAACATTTCAAAACCAATTCAGTTATTCATACTTAAATTAATTTCACTCCAAACCATTTTTACTTTTAATCCATTCAATTTAATTCAATATAGAATTCAATTCCAATTTCAAAATTTTCCACTTCCTTGTTTATATTCATATAGCTATTTCACCATTCGAATTTATTATTGTTTCAATTTCCAATAAATTTGTTTAACTTTCCTTAAGTTAAATCCAACTCACACAATCTATTTTAACTTACTTAAGTTAAAATTTATTTCCTAAAACTCAAATTCCATACTTTCCTTCTTATTGAAATCATCCTCACTTTATAAGTTCATAACTTATTTCCGAGGTTTTTCCCAACATTTATATTAAAATTCCAGAATGCAAACACCCGGTATATTTTCAAATCACTTTGATATCAAATATATACATATATACTCTTTTTGGTTTAACCAACTACTTCCTTCGGATTTCAAAATCAACCTGATTTTATCCATAACAATTCCCTCGGAAATTTCAAAACAATCACTTTTTTTTCATTCACCGAAAAATCTCCATATCAATTTACTATGGTAGCAATTCGTCACTTAGAAACTCGAAAATGAACACCGATGATGTCGCGATCATCATCAGAGTTATTTTCCAACAATCGAAGTGAGTTCAGTGCTGTAACATCTTCAAAATCCATTTAAAACAAATTTTCTCTTCAAAACATCTCCAAAATAATAATACTATTATTTATCTTCAAACACTTTGGAAAATACTTCTAAAAATCTTTGGGATTAAAGTTTTCTGAATTCTGGTTTGAACCTATTTTCTAACCCATTTGTATAATTCGCTTATATAATCTAATTTGGTTTTTATAACCATTCCAAGTTTTAAAATCTTACTTTGGTTATATAATAATAATAACCAAACACACTACTATAATAATTTCCAAAAAATTATTCTCTTTTATATCAAAATATAGTTTGGGTAAAATTATTTCATTTACCCGCTTCAAAACCATATTGTGTCGAATTACTCTATTCAAGTGTTTAGAAACTCCTATCGATTTAGTGGCGTCCCATTACTCTAACAAAATTTATATACCACTCAATAGATAAATTAACATAATATAAACCATTTATATTCACTAACTAATACGCTTTCATATCTATTAGTACTCTCAACTCATTCTAGAGTACTACTGACCCTATCTCTAATGAGTAATCCCCACCAGAGCCAAGGTTCTCGCTTAACCTTTAGCTCTGATACCAAGTGTAGCGACCCGCAGTTTCGTACCCCTTGAGTTGATAATAATTCTTCCTCACTCAACCCAAAGTGTACGAAAGAGAGAATAACTAGGGTAAAGAAGAAGAAAGATATAGAAGAAAAAAATAAACAATATAGAATCTCACAATCGCAGCGGAACAAAATATATTATATAATAACAGATTTTATATACAACAACTGTGCTGTTAATATACATACCATATTCAAAGTACAATATACAAAAATCAATCTGGACAGTTTAATAACTTGTCCTCACACAGTGGAAATACAAATCCACGGAAATACATCTTGTCATCCAGCTCGTCTCCTGAGCTTCATAGCATCATATCCTGAATATGTAATACTCGGTCTGACCCGAGCATTATAATAAAAATAACATCCGAATCAGTACGAAAAACTAGCATGAGAAAACACACTCGATTGAATTATTAGAGTTATCAAAATCCTTTGAAAACAAAGGTATCTCGTAAGACCGCGTCACACATAAACATGACGGGTTTTTACCTTACGATAACCAAATTTTTTTTGTAGAAAATCCTCTGATATTATAATAGTATCTAAACACAAATACTTATTCAAATAGCTGAAATTGTTACATTAATTAAATTCCAGCATACTAGGCTCTACAAACAAACCCGTAAGCTCGTATTGGAGAACGGATTCCATACGAATGACTGGGCCACTGGGGTACCATCCATCACTGTACACCTCTAGAACAATGTACCGAGGACCATTGTCGGGATCCCCTGCTACACAAGACCAGCCCACCCCTAACCTGGATAGATCGAATATGTTATCACCCGGGTGTTCCCACCCTTACTATCGAGCGCTCCTTCTTTCATGCACAACCATATCCATAATATAAAGGTTTCCAAGGACATCTAAAAAAGTGATAACATACCCTAATAGGGTGCGGCCCACTTAGCCTTGCTGCATCTCCCCTGTTTTAGTCATTCCCGGTTGATGAGGTTCGAGGCTAAGCGTTACCTTTCAAGAACAATTTTACTTAGAATGCCCATCGTCCTCCAATGACGATGTTCTGATAGCATTCGTCCATACAAGTTGTCCTGGGTCTGGACAAACCGAATCACCATCTTCATCATCTTCATGGTATTCATTCGTTACGTTCAAACCAGATCGAAGTGGTTTTTGGATAATTAAATCTGATCCCGGTCTCTTCGAAATGATTAACGAAAATGGCCAATATTGATAGTCAGTTATTTAACTATCAATAAAGCATCCATAAGCAATCATCTGGCCTTATTATAATTTTCCAAAATATTCTCAAAATACCTTTATAAGATATATATATATATATATATATATATTCAAACCCTTCCAATATTTCAATAGTGGAAATCAAACTTAAATTCTTATATGTTTAACAGGATATTTTTCAAGTCATTTCAATACTTAGAATATCTTTTCTCGCTTCCAATTATAATCCATCCCTTTGAAAATATTTCTATAATTAAAATCTCAAAGTTAAATATTTTCAAATTCTTCTCGTCTAATACTTAGGAATATTTATAATCATATTCTCTAAGATCTTTTATTTCCAATATTCAGGAGGTAGTCCATTTATTTCCTATTTCTCAAAATTCTTTACAAATTTTATTTGTAAACCCCTTAATATTTCCAAAGTCGAATGCACTTGTCTATATCTCCAAATACCCATTTCTAACCTCTTTTATGAATTCTAATTCATTTTTTCCAAATTTCTCGTATTTTTACACTTTGGAATTTTTCTTTAAGCTCCCAAAATCCCACTATAAGATTTCTCTTCTAAAATCATACTCGTTTAACAAACTTCACTTCAAATCTCGAGAGGACTTATAAATAAATTCAATCTTTTAAAACTATATATATAAAATAAGTATCTTTAAAGAAAAATAGTTTATTTGTAAAATATGTTTAAGTAAATTTAAAATATCAAAACATTTTAAATAACATCAATAACTCATTTCCAAACCATTTTTAAGTAACTGATTAATTTACAAAGCAGATTAATAAAATTAGAATTTATTTCAATAAATATTAAATATTATAATAACTATCCTTTCGGAATATTCTAATCTAAATAATAGTTTAAATTATATAGCATAGTAATTAAAAATCCCATTTTTACAAAATTTTAATTTCTCGACAAAAATCTATTTTTAAAAATCCAATATAGCCAAATTCAATTTATAAAATCCCTCTCGATTCGTATCACATCGTTTATATCTCAACTTTACCACTATTCTCTCATTCAAAAATAGATTCCACTATTTCTTTACCAAAACGATTCCCATAACTTGATATAAATTCACATCATAAACTTATATTTCAACGTATCTACCGATATCATTTCCCCTTATTTATAAACCTCGTTTATAAATTTATAAACTCCTTTGAGTTTCATTTCTTTATAAAACCAATTTTATTTATAAAATTTCATTTTATAAATCCCTTCCTTAATAAGTTCCATTTTTATTTCAAACCTATTTTTAATATTGATTTCAATTCCTTCCTATATTTTCAAAATATCATTTTCAAATCCCTTTATAAAATTTTATTTAAAAATCTCTATTTAAACCAATTTACGAATAGTTAAGTATAACCCAATCAAGTAATTTTTTTTTCATTCCACTTAATTTCCTTGAAAATAACCCAAATTTCCTTATAATATTTTTATATTCAAAATCTCCTTTTTAATTCCTTAAATTTCAAAAATAACTATTTACGGTATTTAAAACACCAAATTTAAGATCCGTACTATTATAGCATTCAATAATTCAATATCTTCGCAATAATCTATAACATATTATTCACACTAATCATATATCACTATATATAAAAATTAATCAACATTTTTGAGGAATCCAGTTGGATCCCTCCAACCTGTTTCCCTGCATCCACAGATGTTAATACAACATGAAAAATACCAATCCCACTTCGAGGGGGATATCGCGGTATATAGAGTCATCCGCTATTATGCAGGGCGTATATGGTCTCATCCGCTATAATATGCGGGAATATCACTCCAAATACTAATATATATATATACTACTATATATATTGTATCATTCAATAGACAATAAATTTTATAAATTCAACTAGCATCCAAAATTTTATTTCAATTATTAAAAATTTAAATTTTGGTAATCCAAATGAGTGAGTTTTCTCACCTTTGATTTTATTTGCAATCCATTTCAATTTAAATTCTCTTCTCTACGTAGCATTGCTGCCCCGAGTCCAACGTGATTTGCTACGCTAATTTTAATCCTCGTATAAAAGCAATCACGACATATATAAGTTAACTATTCTAATTTCTAATCAATCAAACTAATTACAGTTTTAAGTTTTAAATTTAAATTGCCCTTCCTCTTCACGAGACGACTGCCCAACCTCAACCCTGCATTCGCGACTGCCCACCATCGCTGCCTTGGCCTCGCGCTCGCCACTACCCCACCTTGACCTAGCCGCGCCGCCCATCGCTTCAGGTCCACGCAACATTGTATTTGGGTTTCACAACCGACTTCGTGCTCGACCTCCCCTCCCTTACACGCGCACGTTCACAGTCGCCCACTACCACGCCGGCCATCTAACTGCTACCTACATTTCGTTCAATCACTAGGTCACAACTGTTGTTGAAGGAATTTCGCTCGCCAAACAAAACAATCACTCGAATCTGCCGATCGCTTGCTCGCTGCCGCCCCTCATGCCATTGCCGATTATCGTGATTCCTCCATCATGCACGCGCTCATGATGATCAGAATTGATCGCGACTAAGTCGCGTTATTATTATTATTTTTCTATTTTTCGAACGAATTTGATTTTGTTCTGTTATCCCCTCTTTTTTCTTCTTCGTTTGCTCTACTGAATTAAGAAAGGTAAGAAGGAAGTTCGTGATATTTTTAAAGAAAGAAATGCCGGCACGATTTGAAAGAATGAAGGGAAAGGGTACGTGATGGGTGACATGTTTTAGAAGGCAAAACGATTTTGATTTGATTTCATTTTTATTTTATTATAAAATATCTCGTTTTAGCAACTTAAAATTCCAATCTCCTATTGAGGCATGCCGCTAGGCGTTTATAATGTTATACCCCTATTCCGAACGCAATGGAAAAGGTTTCGAGTCCTAATTCGATCGTATGGAGAAGATAGCTTTTTGGACCCAATTATTTTATTAAATTTTCGATATAAACTTCAGCGCGTTTATATCCCGTACGATCAAACTATAACTCCAAACGTTAAGAAATTTGAAATCCAATAATAATACAATATTATGGATCCAATGGAACTGGTTTCGTCGAATTCTGAGACTGTGCCCCGGATCGCTATTTTAACTCGTCGATTAAATCGACGATTTCAAAATTCATGAAATCGCTCAAAAAATTTAGTTGTAAAAACTTATTAACTCAATTAAACTCCAAATCAAATATTTAAAATTAACCGTCGAAAAATCCGGGTCGTTACAGCATGGTAACTTTAGTTATATGTTACCTATCAAGAACTTTACATGTCCATTAAGAAGATGTTCAACCCATCAACCAACTTTGCATGTCAACTGATATCATGTTCAACCTATTCACTATTTGTAAGTTTGACCAGTAAGGAGTTATGCTTTCACTCCAAGATTCTTTGATATGCTAAAAATTTCAGCACTATCATGTTAACATTTTGTATCAGGTTGTCAGGAGGATGTTATTAACTGGGTGGCTAAAAAAGTAATGTATATTTAGCATTTCACACTATCTAGGTTAAGATGAGAGTCATAATTTTTCACCACTAAACTTGGCATTGATTGTTAGATAAAATGAAAGTGGATTCTCGTATGTTCAGAATACAACATAACAATCAATACAAGTAGGCTACACACGAAACAATCTCATGTGAGCTTTAACTTCAAGGCCTAATTGCATTTTCTTTGCTTAAAAGTCCTGTATCATTGTATTATAAATAGATGTACATATAAGAGATTCTGTATGTAATTTTTACACTTTGATCACTAAGAATATCTTTCAATTCTCCTTCTTGCAATCTCAATTCTGAAATCAAACATTATATGCAAAATCATTAATAATCTCAAATCTTTACTTGGTACCAGAGCCACATTAAGCTTAACAACATCTTGAGCAAATCAAAGTTAAGAAAAGTAATATATCATCAGAATTAGGTTCATCTTCTGATATTCAAACAACCCATCGGAGTAATCTCATCATTTGGGTTATATGAGAATTTGCTTTTTAAAATCAGTGTCGTGCCAAAGAAACCATTTGAATTTCTGGCTGCTCAAAATTTTCTTCGAAAGAGGCAAGCAAATTCTCATAAAGAAAATTCAGAAAACTCAAATTTAGAAATCAACAAATGCATCAAAACAGCAAGAAAGATAGTGCCATACCAAAAATCCATCTGAATAACTTCATCATTCAGATTTGGTTGCAACATACCTTGTTCTTCTGCCGTTGAAAGCATTTCTTATTTCTAAAAAAAGTTTTAAATTCTCAAGGCGGTTCTTATATCGAGAATCATCATCATGGCTGATGGAAGCTCTGTCACCTCAACAAATTCATTCAATTCTCATCAGATTGCCACCGAAAACCTCATCAAAACCGTTATTAACCCTCAGAGTCAACTGATTACTGCCCAATTAGAGGAAGACAACTATCTTATTTGGAAGGTTCAAGTAGAAACAACAGTTATAGGCTATGGCCTTGAAGGGTTTCTTCTTGGTACCATTCTAGTTCCACCCATGTTCAAAACTGATCAAGAAAACAAAACGGTTAGCAATGAAGAATTCACAAAGTATCAAAGGCAAGATAGCTTAATATGCTCATGGCTATTATCCTCTATAAGTATAAAGTTGCTACCTCAAGTGCTTGGAAGTAAAACCGCTAAAGGAATTTGGACAACAATTGAGAGAATATTCAATTCTCAATCTGCTACCAAAATTATGCATCATAAAAGACAATTACACATATCCGAAAGGACAATCTGTCCATTGGAGAGTACTTAGCAAAAATCAAAGCAACTTGTAATTTAATTGAAGCAGCAGGACACAAAATCTCAAATTCAGAACAAGTTTTGATCATTCTAAGTGGTCTAAATGATGAATATGAAGTTGTAGTAGCATTTATATCATCTCAAAGAATCACACCTCCTATAGAAGATGTGCACTCAATACTTCTTACACATGAAGGGAGAATTGATTTCAAGAAATCCAATGATTCAGACATGTTCATTAACTATGCAGCTAGCTATAAGGGTAAAGGTCAATACAATAATAAGTCTGATCAACAAAATCAAAGAGGTAATCAGACAGTAAGAGGATTGGGGCAGAGGAAGGTGGAATAACTACAACAGACAAAAATATCAAATATGTGAGAAGGTTATACTGCTCCAAAATGCTACTTCAGACTTAACTTGAATTATGTTCCAAGGCAGAATTCAAGTAATCAAAGAAATGGTAATTTCAATGCAAATATGGCACAAGTGTAACCAGATACAACTAATCAAACTGAAAGCAACAGAAATCAAATTAAAAGGCCTAAACACATTCAAGATAAAGCCTGGTACCCTGACTCAGGAGCAACAAACCATATAACAAGCAATCTTGACAACTTAAATCTTGGGAATAAAGAGTACAAAGGTAAACAGTCAATTTGCATGGGAAATGGTGAGTCTATTAATATCACTCATTCTGGAAAAGCTTATATCAAAGGTGCAAGGCAATTATTCTTGAACAATTTATTAAGAGTGTCAAAAATAAAGAAAAATCTTATCAGTGTTTCTCAATTTGCCAAAGATAATAATGTCTATTTTGAGTTTTTTTTTCTAAATTCTGTTTAGTTAGAGATGTACTAACTAAAGAAATTCTTTTGCAGGGTGATGCAGACAAAGGGTTATACAAATTCAATTTAGTTCACTACACCAACTCTATAAAAGAACAGTAGATTTGTAATCTGACTGAGTTTACTCAAACAGAGAACTGTAGAAGTATATTTGATCTGTGGCACTTTAAGCTTGGACATCCAAATGTAAATGTTGTTAAACAAGTACTTAGTGACAATAAAATTACTTTTGATAATATTTCCTTACCATACGTTTGCACTTACCGTCAAAATGGGTAAAAGTCACAAGCTAGCATTTAACAATTCTCTTACTGTGTATTCAAATCCATTGGAGTTAGTGGCTATAGACCTTTGGGGTCCAACCCCAATATGTTCAGACTATGGTTGTAGATACTATATATCATTTATTGATGCATATTCTAGGTATACTTGGATCTATTTCTTAAAAGCAAAATCTGAAAAATATAATGCTGTAGTTCATTTTATATCTCTGGCTGAAAAGCAAACTGGGTTAAGTTAAGATTATTCAATTTGATGGTGGTACTGAGTATAAAACACCTAGAAACTACTTTAATAAAAAGGGAATAGTTCATATAACTACATGTCCCTATACATCTGAACAAAATGGCTTAATTGAGGGAAAACATAGACATATTGTTGAGTCAGGACTTACTCTTTTAGCTCAAGCATCTCTATCCTTAAAATTATTGGCCTGACTCATTCAATACAGCAGTTTACTTAATTAATAGGCTAGCAACAAAGGTTCTAAAAGGAGTAAGTCCTATAGAAAAGTTATATGGTGTTAAACATGAATTCAAAGCCTAAGGACCTTTGGATGTCTATGTTTTTCCTACTTAAGACCATATAACACAAATAAATTGAATTTCAGCTCAAGACCATGTACTTTTTTAGGGTATGGAGTAAATCAGAAGGGATACAAATGTCTGGATGATAGAGGAAGTTTTTTGATAAGTATGTGTGATAACCCTGATTTTTGTGAATAATTTCATAAGTTAATTTAGTTTATAATTGTTTAAAAATCACATTGAAAAGATAGGAATGGGAAATTGAATTGCAGATACATGGTTTAAAACATGTACATGTGCACAAGACAGTGTACACATGTACACGAATTTCTGTGTAATAAAATTTAACAGAAATAAATAAATAAATTAAATTAACTGATTTAGAAATACATATGCATAAAGATAGAATTTTGTCTTTAAATAAAATATAGTACAAAGAAAATAAGAGCTAGGCTGAAATAAACTTAAAATTATTTAAAGAAAGAAAAATAAAAGACTTAGGTATACATAGGTTATACATGTATACAGTCAACCAATTTCTGGAAGAAAACAGAAGTTGCATGGAAGTGGCATGAGTCCCTAAACAAGCACTTTATCTATTTCCAGTAATTTTGTTTAATTAAAAAAAAAAAGAAGTCATGCATATGACATGACCAGGGAAAATTAAAAGGGAGAAGCTGATTTCTGAAAAGGAAGACAAGGACCACATACCCTTTTATTTTCTTGAATCAAACCAGAGGCAGGCTATGTTTTGTATGGGGTAGAACTGACATTGGGTAATTCCATAAACCCTAGTAACAGCCAAGATTTATATAAAAGGCCTAGTATAGTGAGACCATACACATTTTGTTCTTCATTAACCTAGAAAAAAAATATACAAGACATAAACCAGAGAAAAAATAGGAGAAGGCAGAAGACTAAAAAGGGGTTCATAAGGCATATGAAGAAGAAGGATTAAGGTGAGTAACCTCACTGAAAACTTTGGCATTAAGTCCTGAGTATTGAGGCAGCCTATTTGAACTAATCATTCACTTTCTTTTACAAGTTATGTTTTATGATTGGATGACTTTGGTTTGTTAATGATTTGTTTAAGTGTAAAACCTCTCTCTGATTTACCCAGAAAAATAAGAGTCATGGATTCATGGTTTAAAATGTTTGTCTGTGATATGGGTTAACTTTGAGATGGAGTGATTTCTTTTATAAGTTTTCTTTATATAGTTGTTTATAAAAATCCCCGGATTCTTGTGGTAGATATATGGTCTGAAGATAGAAAGAAATATGGGGCTGTAACATTGTGTTGTTGCTTATGTCTCATATTAATTAAAACAAAAGAGAATGTAGAAGTGCAATGTTGTACATGTGCTGAGCTTCTATGTTTTATGAACTACCCAAATCAAATCATACTTGTGGTTTAGCCAGATCATGAATCTGATTGAACCAGAGGTAAGAAAAAAAAATATATCTAGTAAATTACTCAGGACCATATGCTTACATCTGGATCCAGTGAAACCCATAGGAAAAATAATGTGTTAAGAAGTCACATCCATTTTTCATGATTAAATGTTGTTTCTGAAAATATAACCTACCAAACTCTGGATGAATACATGTTGGTTGCATTGTTTATATTTCTCTGATAAAAAAAAGTGAGATGCAGAAGGGATTAGCACAGTTATGAAAAGGAGATGACACTTAGTAATTTAACTAAGGACTTGGGATCTTAGGGCTACCAAAATATAGCTTGGCAAGGGGAACATTGCAAGCTCACACATGGTATGTTTATACCCAGGGGGCCTGAGTGTGCTGGGTTAACAGAGAGATGTCCCAGGCAGTGTGTGTTTTAAAAAAAAAGGAAGTAGCTAAAGACCCTATTACATTTGATAGTGAACTTTAGAAATAGGTTCAGGGGAGGCTTGGGTAAAATCCCTGGTGGCCAGTAAAATTATAAAAGGGGCATGATGACTAAATTGATGATTGCATTGGTTGTTTTAAGATGTCTTATTGATGAATCTTATGATTGTTTTCTATGAACTAAATCACTTTGATATATATAATCTGTTTAACACTGATATGAATGCACATGCCTCACAAAAACATGCACACAGAAGATACTGAGCTTCTTATTCATGCAAAGTACTGGAATACAAATAGAATTGAATAAGATCATGTTTTCAGTTAGATTATTCACACCAGACAAATTGTCTGACCCTTTTGTGTTTATGCACCATTGGGTGTCTCATATTCTTATAGGGCAGCTCATGGTGATTTTGCAGGAAAGTAGGAATTGCTTTGATCAGGCTTTGGATGTTTAACTGCTTAAGGAATTGGATGCTATATTTAAAGATTTGTTGAAGTTAAATTAGATGTTTGGGCTGAATTATGTTAAGCTACTTTGTTTAAATTTACTTAGAAAACTATTGTGTTGTTGAAACTAGTGTTCTGCAAGTCTTGAATCCATATATGTACCAGCTGAAGCTTATATGTTTTTATTTTTCAAAAGTGTTTTGCTAAAGAAGTAGCATTCCTAAATCTCAATAGCAGTTAGTTTAAATGGTTGAAAACCTGAGATTGAAAGAATTTGTGGTTTGTATGAATATCTAAAGAACTGACATAAGAAAACCCATGTTTAAGTCAAAAATAAAATCTGATAGAAAGGGTTTGAGTTGCCTTGAAAAGAAAACAAAATAGCATGTATTTTGTTACAAAATAGTGAAAACCTGAATAGGGCTAACATAGCCATTTTTCTTGAGCCTGGGTTAAGCCAGCAACCAAGGGTTTTAAATTAAATTTTCAGATTTGTTTCATAACCCAAAGTATAGGACAAACTCAGACAATTATGTTAACAAGAAAGATAAGGCACCTGAATTGCCCATTGACACACACATGCACAAAAACATGCACACACACATGCACAAGTAAAAGCACAGTTTATCCAGTAATAAAATTAAGGGAATTTATGTAAAATGATAAGTCTTGAGACATAAGACCAATAGTCAAGCATTAACCCAAGTTATTTGGAAAAATCTACTTTTGAGAAATACAGTTGCTATGTAGAGAGTATTTCCTTTAAGTAATACTCAAACAGATTTCTACTTTCAAATTTCTGTACTCTGATTTAAGTAGAAAATGACTTATATATCTTCACATATATAAGTTCAAGATAAAATGAGTAAACCAATATTTTTATATTGACAGAAAGGTCCTGGATAGAAGAAAATTGGAATTAAACATTTTCTTGATTAAATGACCACTGAATATTAAAAAAAAAAAATTTTAAGTGGGTCATTTCAGTATGCATGTTGTATTTAATGAGCATATATTTCCCTTTAGCAATATAGATATGAAGACAACAAAGAAAGTACTCAACCCAAAGGCATCAATACCTGATCTACCTGTTTATCTAGATGATAGGCAACAAAAAGAGGTTGAAAGGACTGCAGGAGTTCTTCACAGCTCACAATGTCTAATCAACCAGGTTATGAATTAGCTGAAACATCCAGCCATCACAATCGGTCTCCCACACATCATATTAATCAGAATCAACAAGTCAGTGAAGAAAATTCAAGTACTCAGCAAGGCACGTTAGGAAATAATACATATCAATCAGACAAAGAAGAACCACAAGTGGGATCAAGTCACTCTATGATCACAGGGCAGAGTGGTATATTCAAGCCAAAGCTATATACTACAATCATAATACCTGAAGAGCCAGAAACATTTGATCAAGCTGCAAAAGACAGAAATTGGAAAGCAGCTATGGATGAGGAGTATAATGCTCTCATAAGAAATAAAACATGGGATATGGTTTATCCACCAAACAACAAAAATATAGTTGGGTGTAAGTGGACCTATAAGCTAAAGAATAATCCAGATGGAATTGTGCCAGATATAAAGCAAGACCTGTTGCTACGGGCTACACTCAACAATATGGGTTTGACTTCATTGAGACATTCTCTCCAGTAGTCAAACCAACAACTATTAGAGTTATTCTTACTACTGCATTACACAAACATTGGAATATTAGATAACTTGATGTCAATAATGCCTTCCTGATTGGCATTTTACAGGAGGAGATTTATATGGAGTAGCCACAAGGATACAATCAAAACATGAATTATGTCTGCAAACTAAATAAGGCAATATATGACCTTAAACAAGCACCAAGAGTCTGGTTTGATAGACTAAAAACCACTTTAGTTTGATTAAGTTATCAGTCTACCAAACCAGACAACTCACTATTCATCAAAGCTAGCTAAGAATCTATTATATACATTCTAATATATGTTGATGATCTAATTATTACAGGTGATAATGATGCAAAAATCAATATTCTTATTCAATATTTAGATAAGCAATTTTCAGTCAAGGATCTTGGAAACTTAAGCTACTTTATGGGCATAGAAGTAATCAAAAAGTCAAACTCAGAGATAATTCTAAGCCATAAGAAATACATTACTGAATTGCTGCACAAATAAAAAATAAATGATGCAAATCCTCAACCAACACCTATGAGAAGAAGCGATCATCTCCAAAAACAAGGGAGACCAATATTTAATATTAAACAGTATAGAAGTATTGTTGAAGCTTTGCATTGTGCAACTATAACTAGACCTGATATATCATTTGGTGTTAACACAGTGTCTCAATTTATGCAGAAACCACTGAATGAGCATTGGAAAGCTGTAAAAAGGATTCTAAGATATCTAAAAGGGACTGCAAGCTATGGACTATCATTAAAAGAATGCAACAATCTCAATGTGACTGGTTATACTGATGCAGATTGGGCAACAGACACAGCTGATAGAAAATTAGTTTCTGGATATTGTATTTACATTGGAGACAATTCTATATCATGATGTCGAAAAAGCAATCAACTATTTCCAGATCCAGCACTGAAGCTGAATACAAAAGTGTAGCAAGTGCAACAACATAAATAATATGGATTCATTCTTTGTTAAGTGAGTTATAGGTCAAATCTGAACTCAAACCGATATTATGGTGTGACAATCAAAGTACTGTGTATATGTCTGCAAATCCAGTCTACACTCAAGGACAAAGAACATTGAAATAGATATATACTTTGTGTGAGAACAACTACTCAATGGAAAATTACAAGTCAATCATATACCTGCTACCTATCAAAGAGCCAATGTTCTTACAAAAGCGTTATCAGAAAGGAAATTCATAAGATTTAGAGACGATCTCAAAGTGAAACCAAGTCTCAATTGATGTTAAAGACCAGGCTTATCTTCTTCTGAAAAGATGACAAAGTTTCATCCTTTTTTTTGAGCTGGAACTTAAAAGTCTTGCAAAGAAACTAAACTCAAATCTGAAAAGCTCTTAGATCTGAAACTCAAAGCTTCACAAAGGAACTAAAACTTCAAGATCTAGATGATTTAAAGAGTAGATCAAAGGTGTACATTCGCTTTTTTGAAGTTTTTACGTGAATGATTTCATCAATTTTGGAGTATAATTGAAGATCTGGAAAGTATTGACGATTTCAGGGATTCGCCTCTAACCCTAATATCGGTTTGAGGGAGTGGGAATAAAATGAAAGTGGATTCTCGTATGTTCAGAATACAACATAACAATCAATAAAAGCAGGCTATACACGAAACAATCTCAAGTGGGCTTCAATTTCAAGATCCAATTGCATTTTCTTTGCTTAAAAGTCCCGTATCATTGTATTATAAATAGATGTACATATCAGAGATTATGTATGTAATTTTTCCACATTGATCACTAAGAATACCTTTCAATTCTCCTTCTTCCAATCTCAATTCTGAAATCAAACATTATATGCAAAATATTAATAATCTCAAATCTTTACTTTGTTTCAAGGAATATTGATGGAATTATTTCACCTAATATGTCATGTCTTGGCTGATATTACTAAGTATTGATTGGTTATAAGCATGGGAACTTTTTGATTTTTTTAGCTTTGTTTTGAAATAAACATGTAAATAAAGTTACTACAATTATTGTATTAAATATCCACTCATGTATGATTCTCGGCAAATGTTACCAAGTTCTTGGAATCTTCTTTTTTGCACCTCATTCTATTTTATACATTGCAGTAACCAATTTTGGAAGTATGATATACTGCAGCTTTTATGAAAAATGGGCTCATGTGTCATTAATTCACCTTACTCTATACCATGAATTGACCTCACTAGACTATAGTGTCCATATTTTATTTCTAATTTTTCAAGTCGAATTAAATTTACCTTTAACGTAACAACTTGGAATTAATTGATCTTACTACACTCTCATTGTGAAGTGCCCTTAGTGGACTGTCCAATTCATAATATTTTGAGTACATTTTATTGCTTGACAATGATGTATAGATATATTTTAAGAAAAATATAATGTGTATAATCAACCTTCTTACCTTATTTGTCCGTTAAGGACAATCAATATAAAAATATTTCAACTACACGGGACTTAAAAACATAAATATGACGTCCTTTTTTATTTTTCGTTCTTAGTTTTGGGTTTCGGTCGAAATAAAAATACGCACTCCGCATGTATTTTTGGAAGAGAACCAATTTGAAAAAGTAAGTTAACATAGAAAATAACTAACAAACTTAATTTGTTTTACGTGTTTCAGGAAATAAAAAAAGTATAAAAAACAATTAATC
This sequence comes from Allium fistulosum, assembly GCA_030737815.1. Classification (NCBI taxonomy): domain Eukaryota; kingdom Viridiplantae; phylum Streptophyta; class Magnoliopsida; order Asparagales; family Amaryllidaceae; genus Allium; species Allium fistulosum. The sequence goes on from CM060903.1 coordinate 1,185,321,314, forward strand.
TCCTTCGTCGTTCCTGCATCGTCGTAATGATTTAGAGTTTTAAACCTTCTTCGCCGCCATCATCACGTTTTGTAGTGCATGTTGAAACGTAAAATGTAATGATCTGAAGTATTATCGATTTGATTAAGAATATTTAATTAATTTTAAATATTTAAATAATGGATATAATAACTCAAATAGACCTCTTTTATATATTAACTAATGATAATAAATTTGTTTTGGTATTTTGTTAACAAAAATAAGGAGTTCGGAGAAAGATAAAAAATGGGACCGGAAATCGTTTTTCGCATTTTCGACTTTTCGTCGACCAAAAGATGTAGGAACTTGTTGTGCACACCAGTGTACCTACATATACAAATAATAATTCACTTTTTACTAACTAAATGGATTTATCTAATCACATTCTAGAATATACTTTAGTAATTAAGTAAAAGAAGACTTTTCTTTTCACTTTTAAAGAGAAAAGTACTAAAGAAGTACCAAAAGAAAAGGTAGTAATGACAAGTGGCCTAAAGGAAGTGTGTTGCATAAGCTAATGAATTGTAGTTTCTTTTGTAAAGGAAAGATGTAGTTTGAATTAAGGAAGGGTATATTTGATCCTTTTCCGTTTCATAAATTCCATAAAAGAACACTTTCTCTTTACTTTCCATTTTTCACTTCATTTTCATTTTCATACTTTCTTTCTCACTTCCACTCTCCACCATTTTCTTAAGTAAAATTCATAAAGCAAAACACCTTCTTTCCTCCTCTAAACACTTAAACAAGCATAGAATAATATAGCTAACACTTTCTACGCCTCAAAGTTCAAACTTTGTCGCCAACCTCCATTTTTCCACCTAGGTCTTGAGCAATAATACCTTCCTAAACTTTTGCATAAGCATGTGGGGGTTTGGGGAGGGTTTTGGCTAAGCAGGAAAGGTGGTGGTGTTATGTTGTGCTGGTTGTTTGGAAAAAGGAAGGAGTTGTGGCTTTTGTCTGAAGTTTGGTTGAATTTGGAAGTGAGATTTCTCACTTTGAATACCACTTTAAAGTAGTTTTTAAAATTGATAAATACTTGTAAAATATAAGTTAATGTTTATATTGTTTATACTTGTGTATATTTCTTGTTTGGATTTGATTCCTGCTTGAAAGAGGATGACATAAATAATCATTTTTTCACAAGGGACTAAACCAAATGGAAGTCGAAGTGTCTTCGTAGCTAATAGGTCGCTATAGAAGCACATCGAAGAATTTAATTTTTGAAGAGGGATCCTAAAGGATTCCTCGCCTTATGATTTTTATTCACATACATTCTTGTTGTGTAAATATTTGTGTATGTGGAAAGTGGATATTGCTTAGTTATAGTCGAATTACTTGTTGTTAGTTTTATTGCGACATTGAAATCTCGTGCTCTTTTTTAAATGGTTTATCGCTTGTTTTCTAAAATTGTTATGAAATGGTTTTTGAACTTTACTTTTGTTTTCAAACATTTTTGGCAAAGGTATTTAAAGTGGCTTAAAATATAAAAAAAGAAATGTGGTTTAAAATTTATTTGATTTATAAAACAAAGTTTTAAAAGTTACGGTCCATATTGCGATAGTCGCTATGGATGCACTTTGGAAATCTACGATTTTAGTAAAGTTTATCTACTTTAGATATTTGGTAAATTCCTTTGAAATATGGTTTACAAAAGTTATATAAGTATTTTTAGGTGGTTTGGAATTTAAATATACTTATAAAAGGACTTGTATAAAATATTTAAGTAATGGTTTATTTTATATAAAGGAAACTCCTTTATTTTCAAAATTCAAATTCTTTTCCAAAAGTGGTTACTTTTAAATGATGTTTGAATGAAGGTTTAAACGATAGTTAAAGTGTTTTAAATATGATTTTAAGTAAGAAGAAAACATGGATTACTACACTATTATTGTAATAAATGTTTTTGAGAAAAGGAAAGAGATCATAGACGATGACATTTTAGTTATAGTAAATGGTTTTGAGAAATTGGAAAGAAAGTTTGGTTTATAACACTTTGTTTTTATTAAATAAGTTGTTTACTTAAAAAAAGGAAAGATATTTCCGTTTTAAATCAAACTTTGATTTAAATAAGTGATTTTGGAAAAATGGTTTTAACGACAAGTATATTGGAACTCTTGGATCCTATTTTGATTTCTAGACGTCGAGGAATGAAACTTGTTTCTAATTTGAACTTTGAAATGAATGTCGAGTCAAGGTTTGAGAGGTGATAAAACCCTAACTTGAATGGTTTTATTTCTAATCGATAAATAGTACTAGTTTGAAATCGAAGATTAGTAGTAAGTTTATAGAGTTGATTTTCAGATTGTTTTTAAAGACTTTGTTTTATGCAAGAGATTTCTTTGTCAACGTCATTAAGTAACATAAAACAAATATGGTAAGTAGTGCTAAAAAGTTAACACATTTATGGAACATCTTATATTTAGCACTAAAACCCGATGAGTAGACCTTACTCTATCAATGAGACTTGGAATCAAAGTGCTTTAACTAAGGTAACGCTAGGTGCAACCAGTGCCCTGACTTACCTGGCTTCGATTCTGGATGAGGGATTGAGAAGTTGAAATATCGGAAGTATAATAAGTATAAGAAGGTTAATTTCTATAAATAGCTCATGAGTAATTAAGTATATGGAAGATACTGCATCTTATACTCGACACTAAATTTCGAGCTATGAAAAACCCATTTCTCTCCGTGGGAGTTTAAGAATGTATGTCGAGACAAGGACAATTCTCTAACTTGTCCTACTTTATTATTAATCGAGGGATAGTATGAGGTTGAAATCGAAAAGTGGTGATAAGTATATGATGTCAGATTTTCCATATGCAAATTATATACTTACACCAGATAGTGGTTTATCCACCATCGATAACTTGATCTATTTTGACTTAGGAAGTATATAAAAGCTTCACGATTTCATACGATTTGAGATTTCCTTGAGAAAACTCATTCCAGTGAAACGTTTCTCGCTTTAAGGGTGGATATTCAAGATCGCCTTATTGTCCGCTTACTTCTGAAAGAATCGAGATTGAGTCAATAAGAAACTATTGATTGTTGGTTTGGCCAGACCATGATCGGATAAGCATAAGTTATTTGAAAACCACTTCGAGCTGGCATATGCATTTGAATGGAGACATCTTGAAGATGATTGAAATCAAAGACGGTGTTCTTTAAGTATAAGGGCTACTTGCTACTAATCCTGAGGGTGATTCTAAAATGGATGTGGTAGAAGTACTACCTTTGGTTTGTTCATATCCTGAACAACTTGTATGGATGAATGTTGGCATTGCATTATTGCCCAAAGGATGGTGTTAGCATTCCAAGTGGGATTTGCTAAAATGGTAAAACGTAGCCTCAAGCCTCATGTCCGTTAATGACTAAAACAAGGGACATGCTTCATGGTTTTGTGGGTCGCTCTCATTAGGATATGGTCATAACTTATATCTAAATCAATATTTACGGATTTTGTATGCTTGTGGCCACGAATACCATTTGTCAAGTTGGCAACCAAGATGATGACATATTCGATACTATCCAGGAAGGGGTAGGTTGGTCCATTATTCGCAAGGATCCATTGAACTTGTATGTCATGTGTGCATTTGCTTGGTATTTTTAGGTTTCTTGCATTGATCTTGGTTAGATTACTACAAAATAATATGATTGTTATTCTTAAGAAAAATTCAATAATACAGTTTAATATGTTATATTAACAAGAGCCGAGCAATCATCATGCATTGTTTGAATTACCAATGGTAGCTATTACCATGTTTATTACTTTTGCTTTTTGCAATGTTACTTTTTTGCAATGATTATTCATGTTCAAATTCTTTTGAATCAGCTCATTACTTCATTTTGATCAGCTACTTGCTGCCTTGTACATGAATAATCATTGCTTTTGAATTGATAAGGAGAAGAATGTGGAGATATTTTCTTTAAACTTCATTATAAATTCAAACTTATGCTTCCACTTTGATTCTAACTTTGCCTTGTTCAAGTTGAAGCCTTTGCAAAAAATAAAATTCTACCCGACTCCACTTGATACAAAGTGAGATTTCTAATAGCAAAAGTATGCAGCTTGCATGGAATTTATTTCTTAACGGGTATTGTTTTGTATTTTGTTTTTCTGAACCTTTTAGTCTATTATTGTAAATGGTAATCGAAAATCTGATATTTCTAAGGTATTCATTCATGGATATAGATGTTTAAGCGTTCGCAAATTTTGAATACCTCTACATAATTGTTGCTTTGATTGTATTTGGTGATATACATGAGTGATCCCGATCTGTTCTATGAAATTGCAGAGAATCATATATTCTATTCTCATATGTTCTGTTCTTTATTCGTTTTCCATTTCAGTTGTACAGTAAGTAAAGTATCATTGTACATTTCAGATATACATTCATTGGTTAAATAGTATGAGTGGATTAGTTTGGATGCACACAAACATTTTGGATGGGTGATCCGTTTGGGTTTAATAAATGTTGAATTTTGTATGAAATCCATAATAAATAATTTGTAGTAATAATACCGATGATTGACGATTGGAAGTCAATCCATTGTTAATACAATGATTATTTTGGTGATTTCATCGTAATGTTACTTAAAAGTAAATATTATGAATGTTGCATTGTTATGTAATAAAAAGCTACAAAATTCAAAAGAGAAACGTTATCTAATAAATTGTATGCAAATACCGTAAAATACTATGCAAATACCATAAAATAAAAAATTTTGTACTTCAAAATAATAGTAACTTGGTCTTGGACTTCCATCAATATATGTAACCTTACCATTATATCCAAAATGATTGGTTATACGATCATTGTTCATGACAGAAAGGATTATTTACCAGGTCATAAATTTAGGAGAACTTGTGCCTACTTTGATTTACCAATGGAGTGTTGTTTCCGGGAGAATTGAAAAGGAATATTCTGGATAGAGGTAGAAATTCTTTGTTTGTTTTATTAGAATGAAGCAATTGAATTTTGAATTGATAATTATTATCAGGTAGCCAAGACTAAGTTTTAGGTCTATTCTTGATCTCATTGAGGGGCTACAGTGCAATCTATACGATAACACTTTTTTCAGTAGCATGTGTATGGTGCTTGCATATAATTTGGTTCTTTACACCGATATCGTTTCTCTTTTTAAATTTTGCAACTTACTTTATAATTTATATTCTAGAAGAATATTTATAACATTCATTTTTAAAGAAGGTTACTATGGAGTCACCTTAATAATCATTAAATGACGATGAATCGAGTTTAAAATATCAATCATCAATATTATTTACTATAAATTATAGTAAATAATTTGATAATAAGAATTGAAACGTGAATAGAAGTTAATTTATGAACTTTAATATTATTTGTGATCTAAGTTGAGATAGGGATTGGGATAGATCATCCTTCACACTGTGTTCTTTATTTATTTTTAATTGGAGAACTAGATTTTTAATGTTTGTTTTAGCTTTGGCGTAAACATTTGTATTTTATTGTTGGGAGCATAATCTATATAGTTGACTTAGGATAGAGTTTCTACATACATAGTAGTTTTAAAATAGTATTCAAAACAACAAATTCTTTTAGATCTCAAACACATAAAGGAAATAGAAGTCGTAGGCATAAAGAAACAAAGAGGAGATGTGATATTTTCATAGGCGTTGGATATAGATTTGGCCTATGTTCTCTTTGTTTTCGTTCATCTTCGTTTTTTTTTAAATTTTTTTATGGAATTACAAAATACACGCTCGTGGAATGCTAAACAACCAAATATGATTTGGATAAAATAAACTGAAACAATATCATCCAACATGTTATATTGCATGCAGAAAGAGCATGATAAGCTTTTTATTTGAGGTAGGTGTGCACCAAAATTTGCATGCACAAAGAGCATGATAAACTTTTTATTTGAGATAGGTGTTTGCATCAAAAAGTAAATTGATAGTTTAAAATTATGATTAAAGATCCAGCTATCCTACAAGCTTATTTCCAAATACTTGATTTTCAACCTGAAGTTGTTTAAAAAAAGGAAGTAGAAAAATGTAAAAATATGAGGGTTGAATAGAAGCTCGATGAGAAGAACTATCTTTTCCAAATTCTATATTATATTAAAATTGGAACATTGACCCTCAATCTTCGTTTTTTATAGAATTTTAGGGATTAAATCCTAATTTCTCTTTTACTCATACTTTAACGTTGGTGTTTGACTATATGTTGTCCTTTGAATTAATTAACAATACGTTCTTTTTTTATACTAAATACACATCCTCTTCCTCTTTAAACAGCTCCAAATAATAAATTTTGGTTTTCCTAATTTGTAATTGCTTTTGCAAATAATCAAACATTCAAACCCTTCAACAGGAGATGGACTATGCGTTAGCACATGAAGCTTTTATATCAACTTCTACCTACACATGTACTTTAAAGCTGATTTCAAATAGATATTAGAATCCATCCATCTTTTCAAACCTACATCACTCCAATGTTTTAGGTTCTACCCTCTATTTTAATTTCTGATTTACAATATTTTATTGGAAATATGTTATTTTGTATAATGTATGTATAAAGTGGTAAAAGTGCAATGAAAAAGGTAGGTGGATCGATATTTTAGAATGAAAAATTTAATATTTTCAGATCATTCTTTTAGGGATCAATATGATTGTATTTAATAAGTTCAAATCAATATCTAGGTAATTTGAGTTTGATAACATTAGACGATGACAATTCAGCTTCATAGAAGATCAAACCATTGATGCACATAAATGTACTTTTACTTGTTTGTTCGATTAAACTATGAACACTAACGTACTAGCTTAATCTATAACGAATTATTAACATCTAAAAATCCCAATAAAGTAGGGTTTATAAAGTAATATCAGTCTCCAAGTAAACTAGTAAACTGTAACTCAAGTTGAAGATAATCTTGATACTAAACGATAAAATGTTTAGACGTTCAAGGAGCTCTCTTTTGTATTGCTACCCCTAACTGTAATACAGATTGTATCGCTAACTAAACATTGTTTTATGTTGGTGATTAGTAGGTTGTGGACTATAAAATTATACTAAATGTTCATAAATAAGAGTCAACTAAATTGAATTTTTACGGAATTCTTGTTTTACTATGCAACTTTGATTAATGTGCTGCTTACAAATGGTTTAAGACTGCAAAAGGATATTGCTTTAAAATGGAAATAGATACAACATATCTTGAAGCTATTCTTTTGGATGATCAACCCTAGAAAAATGATATTAATACCGATGGAGGTGGCATTTATGATTAAAGCATCATACAAGTCTCGTTGCAAAGAAGAAGTTCAACTGAAAAAATATCAACAAGTCAAAAAATCTATGTTGGTATTATTTATAGATAATTTTAAGTACTAAATATTCTTAAATGATTAATGTGGTGAGAAATTTAATAATACTTTCATTAAACTAGATGCCTTGAACTATGTATAACCTAGAAACAAACTTGGGATATTACTTATATGTATTAACTGGAGCGTTTTCTTTCTTTCCACTATAACTTGTTCCAAGTACAATATTATTCTATTTAAAAATGTAATAGATAATAAAAGAAATAAGATTTCTAATCTGCATGGTACCTTTAGTTATATGTTATCTATCAAGAACTTTACATGTCCATCAAGAAGATGTTCAACCCATCAACCAACTTTGCATGTCAACCAATATGATGTTCAACCTATTCACTATTTGTAAATTTGACCAGTAATGAGTTATGCTTGCACTCCAAGGTTCTTTGATATGGTAAAAATTTCAGCACTATCATGTTACCATTTTGTATCAGGTTGTCAAGAGGATGTGTTATTAACTGGGTGGCTAAAATGGTAATGTATATTTAGCATTTCACACTATTTAGGTTAAGATGAGAGTCATAATTTTTCACCACTAAACTTGGCACAGATTGTTCCAAAGAATACTGATGGAATTCTTTCACCTAATATGTCATGTCTTGGCTGATATTACTAAGTATTGATTGGTTATAAGCATGGGAAAATTTTTATTTTTTGTTTTTGAGGTTTGTTTTTGAAATAAACATCTAAACAAAGTTACTGCAATTATTGTATTAATTATCCACTCATGTATGATTCTCGGCACATGTTACCAAGTTCTTGGAATCTTCTTTTTTGTACCTCATTCTACTTTATATATTGCAATAATCAATTTTGGAAGTATGGTATACTGCAGCTTTTATGGAAAATGGGCTTATGTGTCATTAATTCACCTTACTACTCTACCATGAATTGACTTCGTTGGACTATAGCATCCATTTTTTATTTCTAATTTTTCAAGTTGAATTAATTTACCTATAACGTAATTAACTTGGAATTAATTGATCTTACTACACTACCATCATGAAGTGCCCTTAGTGGACTGTCCAATTCATAATATTCTGAGTACATTTTATTGCTTGACAATGATGTATAGATATATTTTAAGAAAAATATAATGTGTATAATCAACCTTCTTACCTTATTTGTCTGTTAAGGACAATCAATATAAAAATATTTCAACTACACGGATCTGAAAACACAAATACGACGTCCTTTTATATATTTCGTTCTTAGTTTTGGGTTTCGGTCCAAATAAAAATACGCATGCCGCATGTATTTTTGGAAGAGAACCAATTTGAAAAATTAAGTTAACATAGAAAATAATTAACAAACTTACTTTGTTTTACGTGTTTCAAGAAATAAACAAAGTATAAAAAATAATTAATCTTCTTCGTCGTTCCTGCATCGTCGTAATGATTTAGAGTTTTAAACCTTCTTCGCCGCCATCTTCACGTTTTGTAGTGCATGTTGAAACGTAAAATGTAACGATCCTAAGTATTATCGATTTGATTGAGAATATTTAATTAATTTTAAATATTTAAATAATGGATATAATGACTCAAATAAACCTCTTTTATATATTAACTAATGATAGTAAATTTGTTTTGGTATTTTGTTTAAAAAAAAGTAGTTTGGAGAAAAATAAAAAGTGTGACCAGAAATCGTTTTTTGGATTTTCGACTTTTCGTCGACCAAAAGTTGTAGGAATTTGTTGTGCACACCAGTGTACCTACATATACAAATAATAAAACACTTTTTATTAATTAAATGGATTTATCTAATCACATTCTATAATATACTTAAATAATTAAGTAAAAGAAGACTTTTCTTTTCACTTCAAAAGAGAAAAGTACTAAAGAAGTACTTAAAGAAAAGGTAGTAATGACAAGTGGCCTAAAGGAAGTGTGTTGCATAAGCTAATGAATTGTAGTTGCTTTTGTAAAGGAAAGGTGTAGTTTGAATTAAGGAAGGGTATATTTGATCTTTTTCCGTTTCACAAATTCTATAAAAAACACTTTCTCTTTACTTTCATTTTTTCACTTCATTTTCATTTTCATACTTTCTTTCTCACGTCCACTCTCCACTATTTTCTTAAGTAAAATTTATAAAGCAAAACACCTTCTTTCCTCCTCTAAACACTTAAACAAGCACAGAATAATATAGCTAACACTCTCTATACCCTCAAAGATTCAAACTTTGTCACCAAACTCCATTTTCCACCTAGGTCTTGAGCAATAATACCTTCCTAAACTTTTTCATAAGCATGTGGGGGTTTGGGGAAGGTTTTAGCCAAGCGTGAAAGATGGTGTTATTATGTTGTGCTGGTTGTTGGGAAGTAGGAAGGGGTTGTGGCTTTTGTTTGAAGGTTGGTTGAATTTGGAAGTGAGATTTCTCACTTTGAATACCACTTTAAAGTAGTTTTAAAAATTGATAAATATTTGTAAAATATAAGTCGATGTCTATATGTTAACCCAAAAAATGGATCAACACCTTGGATCAAGTGTGAAAGCACCAGTGCAGATAATCAGCAGCACAAATCTCAGATAACAACAAATAAAAAGCAGAAATAAGAAAAGAGACATAGAATTTTTATAGTGGTTCGGCTGACTCTATCCTACGTCCACTTTACTCAATCTTTATTATGATTATACTAGTTGAATCTCTTTGGATATCAACTAGTTAGTCCTTAGATCTTAGTTACAATGATTTAGAATAAGTCACAAGTACAAGGGTTGACTGAAGAATCATAGTAACCTCCTTGACGACTGTTGTGAGGGAGAAGAAAGTTGAAGAAGTGTAGGAATTTCAGTAGAATAATGGCAGCTCTCTCCCTAGGAAAAGATCCATCTCTAGTTGCAGGTAGGTGAGTATTTATAAGGAAATTCAATGAGTATCGGGCCAGAAGTCCAAGTGCAGAAGAGTCCAATTGTTATGCCAAGTCATCACCAAAAATCTCAAATCAATCTGAGTCATTTCTATGGATTGCTAGTTATCCATAGAGGATGATCGCTGGCTATCCATCAATTTAGCATATTTTTCTACCAAAAGCCTTTACTTAGTGCTACGAATGAGCTCGGAAAGTTTGAGGGAGATCCGACCTATCTTGATGGATCGCTAGCTATCCATTCACTTAACATATTTTCAGTGATCTTAGTTTGGTTATCTTCCTATCTTCTATTTAAGTGCCTTGTCCAAATATCAATTCGTTTGGAGTTAGTTTGACCATCCATCTTCATGGGTCATCTGGTCCAGAAGATTCGTCCATAACTCACTCAATACTAACCAAATCACACGAAACTTCACACATGCAATGTAGATGAGTAGAAGAGCCTCCCCCATGGATTATAGGCCATGGGGCCCACACCTCATGGGTTGGAGCTAATGGATCAAAATGGCCCAATTCATAGAAGAATCATCCATAACTCGCTCAAAGCTTAACGAAACCAGACGAAACTTTGCAGGTACTCTCTAGGGTGTGTGGGGGCCTACCATAAAAATTTCAGGTGGTAGGGCCTACTCTACATGGATCGTTAGCGATCCATCTAGTTAGGTCGTTAGCTATCCATCAAACGACCTCCAAATAATCCCCTTTTTGCATGAGCCTTCTTTTATGTATTTTAAGTTTTGTCCCAAAATTTCAAGTCAATACGACTCTGTTTGAGTTCTCTAAATCCATTTTAAGTTAGCTACTTTTGGTCAAACATCTTGAATTAGATGAGTCTTCATTTCTCGAGCTAGATTATTTGGCATGCTATGAAACACAGAAATCATACTTAGAAATGGCAATGAATCATGATGCAAGGGTTTGGGCGACTTATGATGCTTCCCTATGGATTGCTAGGGATCCATGGGTGCGATTCATCTACTTAGTATTTTATTGGCTAATTTTCCTTGAGCCCTATTGACTTGTTCGCTTGGTTGTTTTGGTTGAGTCTTGAGTTATTCTAGCATAGTATGAATGTTCTAACTCCTATTGAATTTTGATGGGTCAAAAACCCGGTTAATACTGCCCCCCAAAGTACGCCTTTTGAATGAAAGGCGTGCTTTGCTCAAGAACAAATTCATGTCTCCAGTCTTCGATAGTTGAGCTTTCCAGCTGCTTCAGCCTTGGTAAATCATCCAGTTCCTTCGGAGTTTCTTGCCAATCACAAGTCGTTCCAAACTTGTTATATCCTAAAACTCTAGACTCTGCCTAAGTGTAATCTATACATCACAATCATTTCGATTTCTTTCAAAGTTATTACATCACATATCTCTAATTAAATCACATGTTTCTAATTACATCACATATCTCCATTTACATCACAAATCTATAATTGTCCCATGTTCATTCGGGATTTACGTCACTATCAATTTTTTCTTCTCATTCAGAGTTGTCACATCATATATCAAAATTACATTATATATCAAAATCACATCATATATCAGAATCACATCATATATCAAAATCATTATGTGTTCATCCAGAATTTATCAGTTTTATTCTACTTATAAGGCATTCAAATCCTTTTGCTAAATCAAATTTGTTTTAAGGCTCGATCTCTCCTGGTCGTTTAAGTTTAATGCGCGATCTCTCCGGATCGTTTAATGTTTAGTTTAATGCGTGATCTCTCTGGATCGTTTAATGTTTTAAGTTAGGGGGACGATCTCTCCAGATCGTTTGTTTGTTAAGTTAAGGAGGATTAAGTAAGCCCATCCGCTCACTCTCCGGTGATGGGACTTACTTCTTGCACTCCAGTCACATCTCTCTGGTCGGGACTCTAAGGTGATCAATATCGTACAAGTCCATCCACTCGCTCTCTGGCAAGGGGACTTGCACCTTACACTCCGGTCCCATGGCGGGACTCTAAGGCGACCAATATCAGTCATCACAATCAATGTGGATTTCTCAAAATTCAAATATTCGAATCAAAACAAATAAGCAAAAATCAAAAAAACTGGAATCAAAACAAGCATAAATCCTAAATGTTCATCTCAGGCATCCGACTCAGAGCGTGCCTAAGGACAGTTCGGGATCACATACACATGTAAGCAGCCTGAGGTTATTAAAGGTAGAAAAAGCAAAAGGCAAAGAGTAAGGGATGAATTTGCTTCTGTTCCAACTATGGGATTCTAGTTTTGGCTCATGCAGTCATGTATTCATACTTCGATTTGCTACTCTAGTTCCAACATCACCCGTTCCAAGCATTAAAGCTCATCCTAGATCCAAATCTATCGTGCCCTAAAGTCGTGTGGGAATTATTTTAGTTTGTTTTGCTGTAACTCCAGATGCTCCTGCATTGGGTCCTATTGTTGATTCCAGCGTTGCCCCCAAGTATCGGTTGTTCTAGGTGTGGATGTAGTTTTCCAGCCTGTTCCAATCCAGCTCCAACGGATCTTGTTATTTCTCGGAGTTTGATTCATATTCTCTGCAGATCTAGCTATCCCTTGCTGCTCCATCTTCTGGAAGAAGCTATCCATCATCTTTTATTGCCTAGAAAAGATCCCATCTTACATCTCCTTCATCATTCTTTCCATTTCTTCTCTAATTGCATAGATGAGTTAATGAGAAATCGAGGACACCTTCTAGCTGCCCCCACGCTCCGGTTAACTTGCCACAGCTCTAAATCTAGTATTAGGCCAACTTATTTTCTCTTAATCTTAGATTCAAACTTCAATTCTTCAAATCTCATTCAAGGTTCTCAGTGAAAGCACCAAAATGTTAACCCAAAAAATGAATCGACACCCTGGATCAAGTGTGAAAGCACCAGTACAGATAATCAGCAGCACAAATCTCAAATAAACAACAAATAAAAAGTAGAAGTAAGAAAAAAGACATAGAATTTTTACAGTGGTTCGGCTGACTCTGGCCTACGTCCACTTTAATCAATCTTATTATGATTGTACTAGTCGAATCTCTCTGAATGTTAACTAGTTATTCATTAAATCTAAGTTACAATGATTTAGAATAAGTTACAGGTACAAGGGTTGATCGAAGAATCACAGTAACCTCCTATATAACTGTTGTGTGGGAAAAGAAAGTTGAAGAAGTGAAGGAATTCCAGTTGAGTAATGGCGGCTCTCCCCTCGGGAGAAGATCCATCTCTAGTTACAGGTAGGTGAGTATTTATAATGGAATTCGGTGAGTGTTGGGCCAGAAGTCCAAGTGCAAAAGAGTCCTCTTGTTATGCCAAGTCATCAACGAAAATCTCAAATCAATCTCAATCATTTCTATGGATTGCTAGATATCAATAAAGGATGGATCGCTAGCTATCCATCAACTTAGCAATTTTTTTTACTAGAAGCCTTTACTTAGTGCTACAAAGGAGCTCGGAAAGTTTGAGGGCGACCCGACCTATCTTGATGGATCGTTAGCTATCTATAGGACATGAATCGCTAGCTATCCATCCACTTAACATATTTTTGAGTGATCATAGTATGGTTGTCTTTCTATCTTCTATTTAAGTGCCATGTCCAAATATCAAGTCGTTTGGAGTTAGTTTGACCATCCATCTTCATGGGTCATTTAGTCCAGAAGAATCATCCATAACTCACTCAATACTTAACCAAATCACATGAAACTTCATACATGCAATGTAGATGAGTAGGAGAGCCTCCCCCATGAATCATAGGTCATGAGACCCACTCCTCATGGGTCGGACCTGATGGATCAGGCCTAATTTAGAGATGAATCATCCATAACTCGCTCAAAACTTAACGAAACCGAACGAAACTTTGCAAGTACTCTCCCTAAGTTGTGTGGGACCTACCATAAAAATGTCAGGTGGTGGGGCCCAATATACATGAATCGTTAGCGATCCATCTAGTTTGGTCGCCAGCGATCCATCAAACTACCTCCAAATAGTCCTATTTTTTCTCTGAGCCTTGTCTTATGTCTTCTAAGTGTTCTCCTAAAATTTCAAGTCAATTCAACTCCGTATGAGTTCTCTAGGTCCATTTTTAAGTTAGCTACTTTTGGTTAAACAGCTTGAATCAGACGAGACTTCACTTCTCGAGCTAGATTGTTTGGCATGCTATGAAACTTGTTTGGCATGCTATGAAACTTGGCAAGCATACTTAGAAATGGTAATGAATCATGATGCAAGAGGTTTGGGTGACTTATGATGCTTCCTATATATCGCTAGCGATCTATGGGTGATGGATCGCTAGCGATCCATCTACTTAGTATTTTATTGGCTGATTTTCCTTGAGCCCTATTGACTTGTTCGCTTGGTTGTTTTGGTTGAGTCTTGAGTTATTCTGGCATAGAATGATTGTTCTAACTCCTACTGAATTTTTATGGGTTAAAAACCCAGTTAACACTATATTGTTTATATTTATGCATATTTCTTGTTTGGGTTTAATTCCCGCTTGAGAGCGGATGACGTAAATAATCATTTTTTTGCAGGGGACTAAAGCAAATGGAAGTCGAAGTGTCTTTGTAGCGAATAGGTCGCTATAAAAGCACTTCGAAGAATAGAATTTATATAAAAAGAAACTTAAGGATTCCTCGCCTTGTGATTTTTATTTACATACATTCTTGTTATGTAAATACTTGTGTATGTGGAAAGTGAACGTTGCTTAGTTATAGTCGAATTACTTGTTGGTTTTATTGTGACATTGAAATCCCATGCTCTCTTTTACATGGTTTATCACTTAGTTTCTAAAAGTGTTATGAAATGGTTATTGAACTTGACTTTTGTTTTCAAACCTTTTTGGCAAAGGTATAAAGTGGTTTAAATTATAAGAAAAGAAACATGGTTTAAAATTTATTTGATTTATAAAACAAAGTTTTAAAAGCTATGGTCCATATTGCGATAGTCACTATGAATGCACTTTGGAAATCTACGATTTTAGTAAAGTTTATCTACTTTAGATATTTGGTAAATTCCTTTCAAATATGGTTTGCAAAAGTTATATAAGTATTTTTAAAGGTGGTTTGGAGTTTAAATATATTTCTAAAAGGATTTGTTTGAAATATTTAAGTAATGGTTTATTTTATATAAAGGAAACTCCTTTATTTTCCAAATTCAAATTCTTTTCCAAAAGTGGTGAATTTTAAGTGATGTTTGAATGAAGGTTTTAAACGGTGGTTAATTTTTTTTAAATATTATTTTAAGTGATAAGAAAACATGGATTACAACACTATTATTATTATAAATGTTTTTGAGAAAAGGAAAGAGATCATAGACAATAACATTTTTGTTATAGTAAATGGTTTTGAGAAATTGGAAAGAAAGTTTAGTTTATAACACTTTGTTTTTATTAAATAAGTTGTTTACTTTATAAAAAGGAAAGATATTGCCTTTTTAAATCAAACTTTGGTTTAAATAAGTGATTTTGGAAAAATGTTTTAACGACAAGTATATTGGAACTCTTGGATCGTATTTTGATTTCTAGACTTCGAGGAATGGAAACTTGTTTCTATTTGAAGTTAGAAATGAATGTCGAGTCAAGGCTTGAGAGGTAATAAAACCCCAACTTGAACGGTTTTATTTCTAACCGATAAATAATACTAGTTTGAAATCGATAGTAATAAGTTTATGGAGTTGATTTTCAGATTGTTTTATAAAGACTTTATTTTATGCAAGGGATTTATTTGTCAACGTCATTAAGTAACATAAAACAAATATGGTAAGTAGTGCTAAAAAGTTGACACGTTTATGGAAAGTAAGTCATCTTATATTTAGCACTAAAACCTGATGAGTAGACCTTACTCTATCAATGAGACCTGGAATCGAAGTGCTTTAACTAAGGTAATGCCAGGTGCAACCAGTGCCCTGACTTACCAGGCTTCGATTCTGGATGAGGGATTAAGAAGTCAAAATGTTGAAAGTATGATAAGTATAAGAGGGTTAATTTCTATAAATAGCTCATGAGTAATTGAGTATATGGAAGGTACTTCATCTTATACTCAACACTAAATTTTGAGGTATGAAAACCTGTTTCTATCCATGAAAGTTTAAGAATGTATGTCGAGACAAGGATAGTTCTCTAACTTGTTCGACTTTATTGTTAATCAAGGGATAGTATGGGGTTGAAATCAAAAAGTGGTGATAAGTATATGATGTCATATTTTCCATATGCAAACTATATACTTACACCAGATAGTAGTTTATCCACCATTGATAACTTGATCTATTTTGACTTAGGAAGTATATAAAAGCTTCACGATTTCATACGATTTGAGATTTCCTTAAGAAAACCCATTCCAGTGAAACGTTTCTCGCTTTAAGGGTGGATATTCAAGATCGCCTTATTGTCTGTTTACTTCTGAAAGAATCAAGATTGAGTCAACCAGAAACTATTGATTGTTGGTTCGGCCAGACCATGATCGGATAAGCATAAGTTATCCGAAAACCACTTCGAGCTGGCATATGCGTTTGAATTGGAGACATCTTGAAGATGATTGAAATCAAAGACGGCGTTCTTCAAGTACAAGGGCTACTTGCTACTAACCCAGATGGTGATTCCAAAAGGGATGTGGTAGAAGTAGTGCCTTCGGTTTGTTCATATCATGAGTAACTTGTGTGGATGAATGTTGGCATTGCATTATTGCCTAAAGGGTGGCTTTAGCATTCCAAGTAGGATTTGCTAAAAAGGTAAAACGTAGCCTCAAGCCTCATGCCCGTTAATGACTAAAACAAGGGATATGCTTCATGGCTATATGGTCGCTTCCATTAGGATATGGTCATCACTTGTATCTAGATTGACATTAATGGATTTTGTATGCTCGTGGCCATGAAAACGATTTATCAAGTTGGCAACTGGGGCGATGACACATTCGGTACTATCTAGAAAGGGGTAGACCGGTCCATTATTCGCAAGGAGTTAGCTAAAGCTCTTGGTACATTTTTCTAGAAGTGAATTGTGGCAGGCAGTATCCTAGTAATCTTGTCGTCGATGGAATCCATTTTCCAATACGTGCCTTATGGTTTTAGTTTTAAACCTAGTACCGTTGAATGTAATTACGGGTATTTTAAACCATGGACATTATTATAATATCACTGAATTTTCTATTTGAAATGATTTGGTTATTGTAAGGTAAAAACCCGTCCGTGTTTATGCACAGCGTGGTCTTACAAGATACCTTTATTTTTGAAAGGGCTTTTAAAATATAAAAATCCATATGATTTGAGTTTCTTACGCTGCTTTACCAGACTGATCCGGGTGTTATTTTCTTATAATGCTTGGATCAGACCTGGGTACTTTTCTAGATTTAGCAATGGACGATTGGTGCTTTAGGAGACGAGTTGGATGCCTCCAAGACCTAATGTATTTTATTTTCCACTGTATTTTTGGTTTTGTATTTATCAGCATTTGTAAAGGTAGGTTGTTATAACTATCCATATTGATGATAAGTTAGTTACTTTGATTGTTGTAAAGTTTTCTTTTTGTAAAGATCGTTTGGATATTATATATTTCTCGTCATGATGTGAGATTCTGTTCTGTCTTTTCTTTTCTTTTACCCCAACAACTCGTCTTTTCGTCAATTGGATGCTTGGTACGTGAATACCGTGAATGTATTAATGTCGTTTTTTGAGGGTCGAAAAGGCGGGTTGTTACATAAAACTCAAAGTGAAACCAAATGGATCCTACATTTCCAGATAAATTCATAAATAAAGATCGTATGTGAAGTACAAGTTAACGCTAGTTGTGTATAAAACCTATATGTGTCTTTAATAATAGTTGCAATGCCTTTCATGTCACACTTTTTAATGTCATCTTGAACTACTAAAAATGCTCCTTTACTGGTATTATTAAACCATAATTTCACCTAATAATCAGATCTAACAATTAAATTTCTTTCAAAAATTCAATCAATCCATAAATAATATCCAATATTAATATCACTTAAAAATAGGATCTAACATATAAACTTTATTTTAAAAATTCATTCTTTATTAACTAATTATATAAATAAAATTTTAGTTAAAATAAATAAATATTGCAACTCAAAAATAAAAATTCAAATTAACTATACACGATTACAAAAATTCAAACTAACAAAATATAGATGTTGAAGCTTAGAAATAAAAATCCAAACTAACTACATATGATTTCAATGCAAAATATGACTAAATTTTTATGCAAATCATTTTCTTGAATGTGTTAAACATATACAATTTGTAGAAAAATAATTCACGCACAAAGCGTGTTGGATTTGGGTCAACAGCGGGTTAAATAGGAGAATTTCAATTTTTCTTTACCTTTTGGATCTTATTGGATCGATGAAGTCTAAATTGATTTTGATTTAATCTAAACTAATTTTAAATAAAATTATTATTTTATTTAATTTGTTAATAAAAGTTTAGTTTGATATTATATTTATATTATATAATATGTACAAGAGTATCATATATGCATGTACGTGCAGGTGCAACATATACATTGTGCATTGTTTAACATGTTTGTATCTAAATATTGAGATTCGCGCCGCAACCGACATGTCTGCCCCTACATTTACACATGTGTTGTCTAATATGCGTGTGCGTAGTTTGATATGATATAAAACCATATTCACATTAGTGTGTGTGTATGCGTGTGCGTGTATATATATGTATATGTATGTGTGTGTATAAATATATAATGTGTTTGATATGTATTCTTGTAAAAGTAGTATTATTTATATACATACATATGCCATATGTATGTATATAAATAATTCTACTTTTACAATTATACATATCACACACACAATACACACACACACACATATATATTTGAATTCAAATTTAAAATTTCAAATCGAGATCCGGATATAAATATCATTTAATTTCAAATTAAATTTTTTGGTTTTGCAAACAATTTTATATAGAAAACATATTATATATATATATATATATATGACAGTGGGGCGGGTCTAGGGTCCAAACCCAGTAGACCCGCCTCTGTTTTGACCCATCAAGGCCTGCCCCATTTGGTCATCGGAACGGGCAAATCCATAATCCGCTCTTGAGAGCTCCGGGTGTTAGGTCGGGTATGGGCATGGCTGACCCATCCCAACCCGACCCCGCCTACTGAAATCTCATGAAATTGCTTTATTACTATATTGATGATTTGTTTATCTTTTTCGATATAAGTGATTATGACATGGATATTATAAAGTTCCATTCAATAAGCTATAAATTTTTTATAGTATTAAGTTGTGTCATTGATAATTATACAATAACATATGCATATTTTTTTGAACTGTTATTGCACACCTCGTTTTTATTATCTTCCCTTATCATTGAAAACACTTTCTTATTTGTATTTAATATATCATTTAGTGACAATCCCTCGAACAAATAAAAATAAACAAATATATGTACAGTAGTACACAATTTTGAATCTTAGTGCAGGAAGGGTCTACCTTGATCCGTACGAGTTCCGGGTTCGTGCCAAAAATCCGATCCTGCGCTGGGTCTACGAGACAGGTCTGAGGCGGGGTTTAAAACCCAGAGCGGGTTTGGGGCATAAAAAACCCGCCCTAACCCATCTCATTGCCCTTCCTGTATATATATATATATATATATACGAAACTAATTTATTTTGAAACATTAATAATAAATAAAGGTTATATAATTAAATATATAACAAATAATTACATATACCAATGCATATTTTTTGGCCACATTTATATTTAAACAATTTCCGTACGGAAAGTGATAAAAAATATATTATTTTTGTGAAAAATACTTTATAACGTATGTAATTTAATGCATATTAAAATATGTATATTCATTTATATTTAGAATATATAAGATTAATTTAATATATATTTCTAAACTAATATATATATACATATATTTGAATAAAATAAATATATATGCATATATTAAAAATAATTCAAAATGACAATATATGAATGTATATAATTTAATTATAATTGTACTATAATATAAATGTTTTATTTGATTTAAAAAATCAATTTTTTGTTTAAAATTCAAATTTTTTTTATTTAAAGGTTCCATGCCTAAGAGAATATTGTATGTACATATGAAAAAAAATTATTATAATAATAATAGATTTGAATACACACACAATAGATTTGAATATATATATATATTTATATATATATATATATAAGGGTGTTGCCTTTGCTATGGCGTAATTGTTACACTTTGAATACTGAATCTTGATTCACTCCTTTTAGATCTGAATGCATTTCTTCCAAAAAGTGCTACTGGACTGAAAAATCTAAGCACCTTTTTGATATTTGATTCAAACTTGTGTTTTTGAAGTCTGAAATGATGGAGGAGGGATCTTAGTATTTTCCCCATAAGGGATGAGGTGGAAATCAAAAGAGAGTAAGCATAGGTGAGAGGCTAAAAGAGTTTAAATAGGAGAGGAAGGAAGAAGCTAATGATGGATCCGGATCCATTATTTCCTCTACTAATTCAAACCCAAAAGCAACCCCTTATCCCTCCATTTCTAGCCGACCATACAAGGACCCTCTATGGGCCATCATGTCACTTCAAGCCTTATTATACAAAATACATTTAAATCTAATCTAAAGGTATATTGATATCATATATCGTATGTGTGTACACAACTTTGATATACGCGCTATTTTCAATATCGATCAACACAAATCAAATAAAATTTTATAACTAATATTTTACAACCATTAATTGATTTAATCAATTTATAATAATTATAATTTAATTAAATCAAGTGGTAATTGAAGTATCTAACATTTCGGTTGTGTGACTCTTAGGTGTAAATTCGGTCAGTGATTAATATCAAACAATTCGAATATTCATGTTCATACACCACCTTAGCTAGTGGTGTGACATTACAACCTAATTGATCACTTCATAGTTTCGGTAAAATCCGATTTTATTTTAAGCAGTCCTCGATAGTGACAATTATTTACACCAATTTTATTCATCAAAACTATAATATACTAGGACTTATGGAATTTGGTAATGGTCAAAATTCTAATATCGCTCATATTCAACCTGTATAATCCAAACACAAAGCTCTCGATTTAATAATAACAATTATTTTTCATTAAACTACTTTGACCATAGACTTTGAATTTGAGTTGACTTTAATTGACCGTGTGCCAACCTCATATAACCGAGGAGACGAATTCTCAATTGAATAGTGTTTTACTCCCAATGCTTTAAATTGACCCAATTATAGTTATTTAATGGACGTCATGCCATAATTTAATTATAATCAAAGCAAAGTTTCCACATTAAAGTTCAACAGTATTATTAACTCGAGAGAACTATGTAATACTGTCACATCGATATTTTCTATTTGGCCTTAGTTATATCAACCAACAGAAAACTATCGAGTGAGTTATTCCTTGGTTATCCAATAACCGTCATTATATAACCCCTTGATGCCCCCAACGGCCATGAGTAATGCAGTGCCCAACATTTGGAGAGCTTTACGTACTATAGCCTCAACGAACATATCAATATCCAGTCTCGATCCATCTTTTCTAGGAATTTTTAAAATAGCGTGTTTCTTATATTATGATAAATTGCTCATGATTACAACACATTGTAATTACTATCATAAAGTACACCATTTATGGATTTTTATTAAATATATTTAAATTAAATAATAAATTTGTATAACGCATTATAACAAGAAATAAAAATACCTTTTATTTCAAACAATATTTTATTACAGAGTTAATAATTTTCAATAAATTACAGAATTGCCTTTAGGACATACCCTTAACTCTACCAATCTCCCGCTTGCATTTGGGGCCAATTATAGAATCTTAGTCCCACCCCTTCAATTTGCTTGAGGAGAACAGACATATTTAGTCTCTTCGTGAATGGATCTGTTAATTTGTCCTTGGTATCTACTCTTTGTATCATGACCTCTTTCTTCTTAACAAATCCTCTAATTAGGTGGAATTTTTTCAATGAATGGGTGATCCTTTAAAAGAGGAGAGTTCCTGGTTTTTATTAATATATAATCCAAAGATTAATTAGGTGGAATTTTCGAGGAATATTTCGTGATTTCTTGTGTGTTCTGGGCTTCTTTCGATCTGTATCGCAACATTATTGTCACAAAACAATGTCATTAGATTCTCTATTTCAAGAATCATTCCAAGCTCACTTGAAAGTTGCTCATCCAGGCCGCTTCCTTAGCTAGTTCATTGAGGGCGGTACTCAGCCTCCATCGTGGAATCAGCTATCGTTTCCTGGTTGGAACTTTTCTAATTAACAGTCCGACCATTAATAGTAAAGACGTAACCAAACACTTATTATCGTCGATATCACTTTGAAAGATAGAATTCATATACCCATTCATAAAGAGATCTTCGTTCCCATACATTAGGAATAAGTCCTTGGTATTTATCAAATACTTAGGTATATATTTTACAACCATCTAATGATTTTCTTCAAGATTAGACTGGTATCATCTCAAGCATCCTAATGCGCATGCCACATCTGATCTAGTATATAGCACAACGTACACTATGGAATCGATTGTTGAAGCATACAACACCCCTTTCGTACGCTGTTTTGTCCTTATCAGTTTGAGGAGCGTTCTTCTTAGAAAGGACGATTCCAAATTATGTTGGAACATTTCCATACTTGAAATTCTAAATACTGAACCTTTCAGTATGGTATCTATGTACAGGGATTAAGACAATCCCAGTAGCCTCTTAGATCTATCTTTATAGATCTTTATACCTAGTATATAGGCCGCTTCTCACAAATTCTTTATGGATACGTTTTTGGAATGCCAAGCTTTCATTGATTGTAATAATTAAACGTTATTGCAAATCAACAGAAGATCATCCATGTATAACACTAAGAACATAATAGCATTTCCTTGTTCCTTTCGATAAACACACACATCCTTGGTGTTCTGAAAAAAAACAAACCGTTGGATTACTTTATCAAAACACTTATTCCAACTCATTAAAGCTTGTTTAAGTCAATAAATGGACCTTAACAACTTACAAGCCTTGCCCTCACTCCTACAGACCTTGAAACCCTTGGACCGTGACATATAGATGGTCTCTTATAAATCATCATTTAAAAATGATGTATTTACATCCATTAGCCATATTTCATAGTCGTCGAATGCAACAATAGTCAGCATAGACTTAAGCATTACTATGGACGAAAATGTTTTGTCATAATTATTAATGCTCAAAAACAGAACTTTTAAAACTTTAGAATTTAGCTACAAAACTCGCACCATTATATTCATGGTGATTTTCTAATCAACTTTCATATATAAAGTTTTACAATCAGAGCACAAACGAACAAGTTATTAATGTTTAAAGATTTTGGATCGAAAATAATTGAATAAACATTAAAGGAAATCAATTATTAAAGGAAACAAATCAGTGTTCGTTAAATACTGTTAACTGGTTGACACCTTCATTGTGGGCCGGTCGACCGGTGGAATGGTAGCGGCTGAGAATGAACATAGGCCTAACGTTCCAGAATTAATATAATCTAATCTAACGGATGGAATGAATTCGAGCGTCTACAAATACAGTTGTAACATTCCCCCTTTCTGACCGCCTCCAGTCGGTAATTAAACCAACTTGAAACGTTCAAAATGACGGATTGTTATTTAGTTTATGTAATTTAAACAGAATCAGCCACAGAAACACAGAATTGATAATATTTCATTACTATGAATTTCTTTTACATACATCAGAGTTTATACAATGTATTTAATTGATACAGCGGAATATCTTTTTAAATACAAAATTTTCCCGAACTAAAATGATTCTTTACTTTCTCTCTCTAACTTCGCTGCCTGAAAATCTTCAAGCTGTAAAATACTCGGTCTGACCCGAGTATTACATTCAAAAGAAAATAATACACAGGTCAGTCTAATTCAAACTCAGTTATTAGTGCATATAAGCAGTAATAATCAAATAGACGACAGTCACAATAATTCCCGTCTATCCGACTCTTTAAACAAAGAAATCGGATGACGGTCGATATAACACCTAACAGTGTTAAAAAAAATCAGGAAATTTGAATCATCTACAGAGATAAATAAACAATTTATCAAATTGACTAAATCAATTTAAAACAATCGAAATTGTCCCTTTAAAACATCAAAAGTTTGATTGGCTGCCGTACACGCACGCATGTACGGCCTCGCCACTAGTATAAAAGGCATAAAAGATCAATGCCTCAAAAGCAAAAGAAATACCAATAAAATCAAGGCGGCGTGGCTGCAGTACACACGTACATACATGTGCACTGCCTCGCCAACTCGAGTGCACAAGGTCAAATCAAAATCAGATTCAACACAAGTGCAAATGGCCTTGATCAAAATTCAAAGTATCACTGCAACAATGAACTGTGCATGTACACAGTGTAGTCAACAAAAGGCCAAGCAAGTGTAAAGAAATGAACTCGATCAAAACACATGCATATGAACAAGTGAAACAATGACAGTTCAAGTATGCAGAGAGCAACATGAAGCAATGCAATACAAGTATACACAAGAAACTCAGTAATGTTCAAATGACCAAACTCAAGACCAGGTCAAGGAAGCAAAATCATCAATGCAGACAAGAAGCAACTACAGGTTCAAGGTGAAATGAAGACTACAAGGACAACACATATATACATACATAGATCTACAGTGCAGACATCAATCTACCTGGCAACAATGATGAATCAACAAGTCCAGAAACTCAAGTTACTATAGCAAGCATGCACACATATGAAGTGTTTCAAGTCCAAATGAACCAGTAATGAACCAGACTGGAATGATGGCAACTGCAAATGACCAGTGGATAATACATGATCAAGTGAACACATGCATATGACCCTAGTGAAACAGTGAATGCACCAACCATCTACAGACAATCAAACAACAAAAGTACAGTGGTCAACACTTGTGAATATAGACAGTTCCAAACCCCGACCAGTGTACATGAATACAACTACAGGTATGGAAGCAAGGCTACAAGATATCATAGTGCAGACAGCATCTTAAATGGAACAACGACTAACTCAAATGAATACAGAACCGTAAACATATATGCAAATTCGAACATACATATATACATATCAAATGATGTATATACATACATGACTGCATACATATATATGAAGATTAAAAATGCAACTATAACTTCATGCTAAGAGAACTGGGCCAATGTCAATAGTGTAACAAAACAAACACACTATCAAAATAGCACTGCTGGCAATAGTGAACACTAAGCATGTTAATGACAAAGCAATGCAAACTGCAGACAGTGCCGAAGCAAAAAGGTAAAAGATATTGCTTCATCAAAACCAAATACTGGACAATGCAAACTCGAGTATGCTGCAGTTAAATGAACAATGGACAAATGCTACAACTTCAAATGAACTAATGCACAGTGATGTATAACATCAAGACCAATTTCAAATGACTAATGTAATGTATCAGTTTCAACTATATCCCCAAGTGCACATGCAATATAGACCTGACAGTATGCAGTGATACTGTCTCGAAGACCAGTGAGCAACAGGGGAAAACAAAGTTCGACAGATCACGCGTGTGAACAAGTACATATATGAATGCAGTGAAACTCGAGGCAAGTCAAAACAACAAGCTTCAAACATGTATGCAGCAGGAACCCCACAAACAAGGTCAAATTGAATGCAAGTATTTCAAAAATATACATGTGGTCAGTCCAGTTCTAAACATGCAACAGAAGTGACTTTAAAATGAAGATTGCTTCAAATTAGACTCCAAATAATGCAAAGGCAACATGGCAGCAGTTCAGATGCCAGACAAACAAATGCCAAAACTCGGTGAAACGTGATACCAATATCATGAATATGAGGACAAGCATACATGAAGTAGTGCAATGCAGACAAGTACAAGTGAAGTCATGAAGGCTACACGGCAGTAGACAAAAAAAATGCCAGTAGTGGACCTCAATATGAAATTGTTCATATACAATGGAGTCAGCAAATTGAAGCTGAAAAAGTTCATATATACAAGATGGACTAGACAGTATCAATATTAAGTAGAGATGATGCAAGTATACAAAATGCAGACAACATCAAGTACAGTGTCCCTCGAAGATGAATTCGAGCTAGAGTCCAATGAACATGCAACCAACTAAAGTACATTAACTATAAGACTAACAGAGAAGATGGCCAGAGACGAAGCTCACAGGGGCCGGTAAACCAAAGTAATAAATCACAGTAAAGTCAACAAGGAAAATTCACAAAAACAAAATTCCAGAAATCAAAATCGTGAGCATCAATTAATAAACCAAGAAAATCACAAGTTCGAACAAGTCGAGCCCTAATCGAAACCAACATCAATAAAATCAAGTTTTGGTCGATAACAATTGCAGGCCTACATCAATGCCGAAGTCACAGAAAATTCACTAACCAAAACTGTGAAACTTAAATCGCACGTATACGAATTCGAGTAAAGTCCAAGTCAACAAAAATCGAAACCGTGATGGTCACGAGATACATCAGTGCCGAGATAAAAACATCGATACTAAAACCACGAATTTGAACAGTTCAAAATCATCAAAGCCAAATAAATCAAGGGATCCCAAAATCCAAAATCAAGTAAAGACCCAAGTCACGAAAATCGAACATCATAATCGAAGTCAAGATAGCCACAAAATAGCACTACAAGAAATATTACGTTTGACAGCTTCTAAACACAGCGTTTTTACACAACTTGCTGTTGTAAATCTCAACATAAATAAAAAAACTGAGCACAGCACAACATGATGCTGTATTAAGTCACTTTCCAGTACACTTTGATAGCCCGCCTAAGTTTCCCTCTGTTATTTTTACTTCCCGCTTAAAGCTTATTTCCCCCTTACTATACAGTAAGCAAAAATCTATAATCGATCATGCCTTCTTTTCCTCTTCCTTTACTCCACTCTAAAATTTGAAACATAGACAATAAGAAACCTCTCCCGTTCGTGCTTTAATTTTTCCTATAAGGACTCGTCCAGTTCCTAAATTAGCTCAGCTAAAGAGGTCAGCTTAATTCATATTTATATAGTAGTTTATCGTCGACTTTAACTAAATAATATTCATATTTTCCTTTGTGATTTCCTTTTAAATGAAAATGGAGTTCTCGTAGATTTAGCTTTATTACTTACATGAGCTATTTGGTTTTTAGGCTATTGAGATAGTTTAGGGCACTCTTCCAGTTTTTGTAAACTATTAGAAATATGGAGATCATTTTCTCACTCTAATGTTTTTTCTTTTCATATGGTTATATAAAACTAAGCTTACTGGGGTTATTTTGGGATTGAATTTAGTTATATGATTTATTAAATGTATGATTCATGTTTAGGAAAGTTTTTAGTTAATTTATGCACTGATAGTTGAAGCTATATAAGTACTGCCTATAAACTGTTTGTTATAAGTTCTGAATATTACCGAACATGTGCTGTCAATTATTGTTTTAATTCTAATTAGTATGTATGAAGCTATAATATATAGTAAGTAGTTGAGTGTGTATGTAATGTGCGGTGTTATCAATTGGTTTTAATTCCAAGTAGTTATGTGTGTGTGTAATTTATGAACTGATAAACGTGACTGCAGTGGTGTGTTATCAGTTTCTTCTAAACTGCCTTTTTTTCTTCATTCATTACTGCATAGATAGATCAATTTGTTGCTAATGTGTTAATAGTCTTTATTACCATGTGTTAACTTTTTAGCTTAGCTATATTTGGTGAATGATGTTGGTCACTTGATTTGATAATTTGCACGTGTAATTGGTTGCTTGGCATCAGATGGGCCAAAAATTGTTTCATGAGTATTCATTGAAGTTAATTTGGATATGGTCTGGTAAATCATTAGCATGTAATATAGAAAGCTTAGCTGGTTAAATGCTCAAAAAATGAAATATATAATACAGTTAAACAATGTTCGATTTCAACCTCCACAGTTTAGTAGCTATAAATAAGTTCTCCCAACGTAAATTATGAATATTGTTTTATTTTTGTATTTTTCACCTACCATGTGGTTATTTCTTGACTTATAGTCTCTTATAGCCAGTCTGATTTCTCAATTTCAATTTTTTTTTCTGTTTGGAATCTACATACATGTACTTACATTTGATTGCACATATTACTACTCTGTTGTCCAAACACAGTTTATCTTATGACATTTTCCAATTTTTTAAATTTTCTATATAGTGTGATTTAAGTCCAATACATTTAGGATCACACTATAATGGCCTTACCAATTTACTAGTGGTTCTCAACTATATCTTATATGACCTTTATGCTAGTTTACCTCATTAGTTGCTTTTTCCTCCTTTTTTCCTCTCGTTGCTCTGCCTTTATGCAGGAACTTAAGTTTCCAATGGAGAAAAACAGTATAAATGCCCTACATGTCAAGTCACAAGAGGCACCCTTATTCTTCAAGTACCATTAAAGGTTTTCAAATTTTACAAATTCAATTTATGAATAGACAATGAGCTTTAATAGATTCATGAGCTAAAAGATAGATTTATGAGCTATAATATTCTATCAAATCCTCAAACTTAAAAATATATGTACATTCTAATTTTGCGATTGTCAAATAGGATTTTGCTGTTGGTTTGCTTTTTGTTCTGCTTCTAGTTTTGTGTGCTACTTCTGGTCTACTCCATGGAGTTAAATCAATGGAAAAAATCGTAAGTAGTAAAAACAAATAATTTGAGATTACTTCTATATGACTAACATGAGAACTTTGTTGATACAAATGTGAAATGCCTCAAAATATGATTTGATTTAATATTGCCTTGGTTATTCTTTTATTTTCTACATGTTGGTATTTCTGTTATATCTTTCTACCAAGTTCAGTTCTTTGTTGTCTAATATGTCCACTAGGATCATAAGTTGCTCTACTATAGCCTATATTGACTAATGAATCAAATCACCTGACAGATCTTAATTTTCAAAAATTTGGCATATACAAGGGTTGGTTATGGAGTGTGTACAATGGGAAATCTACAACAACAAGAGGAGCTCTGCAGCACAGTGGGAAGCATGTAGTTAAGCTTACTGATCTTAAGATAATGTGAACATCGACATAACATGGAGCAGCGTCAAAACAGTTGGGTAATTGTGGCATATGAAGAGCTATAGAAAAATAATGAAGACACGGTACTGAAAAGTGAATGAGATTGCAAGGAAGAGAGTTAGATTTGGAGAAGCACGGTGGGGTGCCCGAATCGGCTAAAGTGAACACCGGAGACTCTTCTATGTAGGAAGGTACACTACGATCAATCCATTCTAGATTTCTTGAGATGGAACAGTTGCAATGTGTGAACTTGATGACCTATCTTTAAAGAATGCAGAAGGAAAATGCAAGCTATGTCCAACTGAAAAACATGGGCAGGGGGTGCAAGTGCATGCAAATGAAAGTGAATCAATAGTGTGAGCAACTGAAGGCATGTGAGATCTGGGCAAAAGGTGCAGATGTGTGCACCTTTCATTACAGGCAAGATCTTAAAACAGCATGGGCAATTGCGTGAGTACGAAGGCCAAAGAGCTGATCATTGTCAAGGAGCCAGAAAGTGGGTCTTTGCACCAAGTTGAACAGGCTAAAGGGCTAACACAGTGTAGGAGCCAAAACAAGAAATGAGTCAAGGTTGAAGAAGTAACGGCAGGATGTTTGAATCAACTACAGTAACGGCGGGATGCATTAAGGTGTTGTTTTGATTTTAACATATAGATTGATTGATTAAGAGAATATTTTCTACAAGAGAATATTATCCTTAATAATCTTTGTTACATTAATGTCCTTGATGTTCAATAATTTGGTTTAGTAAATTGCCATAATCGATAATTATTTAACTTTTATTTTTATTTTTATTAGACATTTTTTCATTCCGGTTTTTTCTTCTTGTTGCACTTGCTTTGTAACACACTTTTTTGACATTACTAATATAAATTTATTAGAAGGTAATATAGGCTGAGCTCAGATAAACTAAGAGCACACTAGAAACCAGGTGCATTTTTTGAAAATAAACACTGAAGTAGTTTTTTAGTGCATGATTTTTTACAGGGATCAGATTTTAGTGCATGTTTTTTAGATATGTTGCTAGAGTTAATGAGCTATCTTTTAGTTAACTCATAGGATGAGCTTGATGGTCTTTCTAGCTGAAATCAAACTTATTTAAAAAATTTAATCTAATTGAATTAGCAACCTGTGTAATTTTAAAAGTTGAAGGAATATGTTTAGGCGGTTATATCTATGCATTGCAATATTTATATCATCAGTCACTATCACTTTCTTTGGCATATATTTTTTTACCTTAATTTCTTGAGCAAAGTACATATATTAAGATCAATTTTTGGGATGTTCCCAGCTGTTATTACCTTCTTTGGTTAATTTATCTGGATTTCAATATTTGTATCACTGTTCTAGGTTCCATTTAGTGAGCATATTTCATCTCATATTGAACTGTGTTTCTGTGGAGAAGCTTCTATCTATAAATTTAAACCTTTCTGCTTTGATTTTTTATGGTTAACAGAGGTTTATTGGGTCTCCTTTTCCAGATATTACACTGCTCCATCAGGAAAGAAACCTAAGTCAATGGTTGAGGTCCAAAGGTTTGTTTTGACAATTTCCATGCTGTGTTTTTAGTAATTGTAATTCTTTTCAAGCCGTAATCATTATTACCATCATAGCCTTAAGCCTATGAATTCAAGTCACTAGATATTTGGAAGTAAATCACATGATGAATATGCTAAAACATGTTCATTTTCTGAACGTTGACAACTCTTAGTTTTTCCACTGCCTTGTGCACTTGCAGGTATCTTGTAGAAAATCCAATGCATGCTTCACAAGGGGTACAATTATCTCAGTTTTCTTTCCAGATCCCAAAACCACTTCAGGAGAATTATGTGAGGAAACGTCCTGCAAAAGTACCAAATTTTACTGATGGTAGTCTTGATCCAAGGCTCCTGGAACTAGAAGGTGGGTAATGCACATGTGCTTTCTTATCTTAATTTATATTGCTGATATTTACCAAGAAATGTAACTCATGCTTTAAATCAAATTGTATGCAATTTTCTATTTGACAAAGTCCTTGAGATCCGGCTTGTTAGTGTAAGTACCTATATTCCTTGAAGTGAAGAAACTGGGGCCGCAGTTTCTTGGATGGCAACTTTTATCTAGCTTGTCTACTAATTTTCTTAAATGATATATCTATTTACTAATCAGTTAAAATTTGTCAGTCAAGCAACTATGTTGATAAACAACCTACAGCAAGCCCATTTCCTTTTTATTGATAAATTCTTACCCTGAAATTAGAGGTCATTTATTTTGGCTTCAAGATTGAATGATTATTTGTTGTATGATGCAGGTTCATTTTATTCTTGAGAGGAGGGTCGGTAATTTGTCAGATGCTGAGATTTCAAGACATAACTCATGGGTGCTTGGCCTTCGAGTTCTAGCTTTATTGCCATTGCCTTCTCAACAAAGGTACTCTGGGTTGCATGAACATAAATAGAAGATATCAGCCTCTAGAATATTAAATGTTGATTTATCATAAGAAGTATCTGATGTATATATTACCTATTTTTGATGAACTAAGTACATTAGTGTCTCTTTCTTTGAGCCAATCCTATTTTCCACTTTTCGGTGGGTGGTTTCTTAACTTGTTCATTGGTTATAGTAGAGTGTAGAAAGACATGAACATATAAAACATATTCAAAAAATTAGAGCAGGTAAGACTATATAACAACATAAACATACATATACATATCAATAGTCAGCATTTCAATAGGATGAGTTCAATTAGTTCCAATTTCCAAATTTTCTACACACGAAGGCCACGTGGGTTGTGGCGGTAAAACTAGTATAAAAGTCATAGCAATAAGCAGAATGATGTTATTTCCCTCTTAACTGTCTTCATAAGAAATGAGGTACCCCTATCATGGGCCCTCTCCATTGATTATTCTTTTCTATTTTTGTAAAAATCTTCACTTTCTATAAGGTACTAACTTGGTTCTTGTTGATGTTTGGGAGCATTTCTATGATCTAAGCAATGAGGTGAAGAGAGAAGGGAGTAAGGTGAACTAACAAATACTGACGAAGAAGTGATAAAATGAAGAAGAAGCAAATACAAAACAAAAGGATAAATGGAAAAGGTAAATAAAATAAATAAGAAAGATTTCATTTTCATACATAATAACCCAATATACATAGTAGTGGTCACTTTATAGGTAATGCATGAGCTTATAGGTAGAAAAAGCAAATAACCAAATTCTTGAACTTTTGACATATGTCTTGGACCAAATATACTTAACTAGAAAAATAGATTCCATTATAATTCTAATTATATTTGTTAATTCATGTTGCAGCTTCCAAATGCTTCTACTGTCCCCCTCCATTCCAACCGGTAATGATTATTTACTACTATGGGCTTGTTTCATTTGGGTAAGTACTGCAAAATCTTCTATGTTTAAATTATGATTATATGTGTAAGTGCTTCTGTGGAAGTGGTCTGGTACAAACACTCCCTCCTGATGTTACACTGTTTTTTAAACAAAAGGTTGCATAGTATAAGAAGAAGAAAAAAATGATCTATGCTAATATTCTTTTTTATCACAAACTGAGGAAGCACTGTCTTCGTCACTCCTTGGACTGAATGATAAGTAATGGTTTCTTCAAAATTTCTCACTCTGTAAAGCCCAACTTTAATAAGTTCATATTAAAGGGCACAATCCTGGCAATGCTGTCTCCCTCCTCCGATCTGATGTAAACTACTCTACTCTTCACTCTTACCTTCTATAGTTTACTTGTGTATATATTAACTAATGCTGTTGTGTTTATACTTTATAAAACTGTAATGTGTTTTAGATGGGAAATGTGAATGGGAATGAAAGCAGCATGCTAATACTTCAGGAAACATGCACTGATGTGTCTGGTTCGCTGATGGTGTACGCCCTTGTTGACATCCCAGCCATACATCTCGTGATGAACGGTGGAGATTCTTCAGGCGTGGTGGTTTTGCCTTCTGGTTTTGCAGTTGCACCTGATGGTGATAATTCAAAGCCTGGTTCACTGCTAACTGTGGCTCTCCAGATTCTGGTCAACTCTGATACCAATGCAAAACTCAGTGTGCAATCAGTGCAAACTATTAACAATTATCTTATGTTTAGTATATTGTTTTCAGCATAAGATTATGTAATATGTACTCAAAGAAATCATCTAAGATTATGTAATGTGTACTCATAAATATTTTCATTTTGTAACATTGTAGGTGCAACTTCTAGGAGCAGTGGAAAAAGATTAAGTGAGTCAAGCAGTAGGAGGGTTTGGTTCTGTATTCAAAGGTTGGATTATGGAACAAGCTCTTGTAGCATCAAAGCCTGGAACTGGAATTGTTATTGCTGTGAAAAGGCTCAAGAAAGAAGGTCCACGAGGTCACAGAGAATGGTTGGTATGTATCTTTTTACCTCAAAGAATATAGAACTAAAAATAAATGAAGTTGACATAGTAGAGCGTTGTTTTAGCATAAGGTTGCCGATTGCTTCTTCCTTCATTACTAGTGCAATTAGCAGCCATTTTTCTTATATTAGAAGGAGAAAATAAAGGATAATCTATTGCATATGTTAATCATGCAAATTATAAATTGTTGCATGCATCCAGAAAAATAAAAATACCAAAATCAAACTTGGATTTGGACTCTGCCTTGTGTCTTTTAGACCATATTAGGTAATAAATCTTCCTGAGACGTCAACTGCACGAATTGCTGTGGTTCTGATGGTTGTGAGAGTATTCAGGTGGGTTGAGAGTTTGCATTGTTGTGTGCACAGAAATGGATATGGGTATGTCAGTTGGAGGTTAAATATTGGGGATTTGGTTGTTTGTTAAGGAATGGTGACTGTTGTATGAATTTGGTTGTGGCTGCTGTAAAGTAGGGTAGTGAAGTATAGTTGTTGATGATGAAGATATAGGTTGTATGTTGTTGATGCTGTGGAGGTGGAACTATTGCAGTAAGATGGTGACAGAAGTGGTTTGAGGAGGTTTGGTTGCGGTGGTTGAAATGGGTTAGTTGTCGTATGAAGCAGGTTGTAGCACCGATGTGCACTGGTGAAGAGTGAGGTTGAAAGACAGTGTACTCTGGTGATTGGAAGTGAATGAGCAGCAAGTTAATGGCTGTAAAGGTTATGTAGAAGTGGATAATGGTTGAAGAATGTGTTGTCAGGAAATGTTGGCAGAGTGGTTGTTGAAGTTTGCTGTAGAATGATGGGTGCTCAGGGGAGAGTTGGTCGAAGCAAGGCAATGCAGTGGTGAAAGGATGTGCACTATATATAGTTGGAGAAGTATGGTCTGTGCAGTAGTTTGGTAAGGCAGAAACGATGATGTTTATACGTGAAGTGGTTGAAGTATTTGGGCAGTGGTGGATATTGATTTTTTGTGAACCAGTGAGTACTTGTTTGAGGGTGGTGATATGATCGGGTGGACGAATTTGGGTATGTTAGCAGTTATGTAGAAGTTAGCGGTGAGGAGATGGTTTTGTTAACAGAATTGTGCATGGGTATGCACTATGATGTGCAGGCAGCAATGAAGTATGGCAGTTGTAACAAGGAAAAACAATAAATATATGAAATGTACAGAGAAAATGCAACTGTTTTGAAATTGTAAATGTTTGTTAATGTGCCAGTATACTAGTGGGTATTTGGCAGGCAGCTTGTTTGTATGAGAGGGAGGGTTGGTATGAAGGCTGTATGTGAGGGATGGTTGTGATCGAGATAGAGATGATATGTGCAGTTGGAGGTTGAACAGAGAGGTTTGCTGATGGGGGAGTGAAGTTTTTTGTGGTTTATTGAAGTGATTTGTGGTGGTATATGAGAGATTTGAGAGCAAGGCAGTAAGGGGTTGAAGGGGATGTGCAGCAGTGGGTTGTTTGTTGATGGTGGTCAGAAAAGTTTGGTGGTGAGATGTTGACAGTTTATGAAGGAGATGGTTGAGGGGGTTTGAGGAGCAGTAGCACTGCAAGTTATATGTATGCATAGTTGATAATGTAA
Source organism: Allium fistulosum (assembly GCA_030737815.1). Taxonomy (NCBI): domain Eukaryota; kingdom Viridiplantae; phylum Streptophyta; class Magnoliopsida; order Asparagales; family Amaryllidaceae; genus Allium; species Allium fistulosum. Next base: position 1,185,356,614 of record CM060903.1, read on the forward strand.
ATGTACAGTTGAGAACGTAAAAACAAGTTGAGGATGTGGGGAATGGCAAGGCAGTGAAGAGGTGTGTTTGGGATGACAGAGAGTGTTGTTTGTAGAAGGTGTTCACTAGTATGTGAATGTTGCAGTTTTGGTTGAGAGGTAGTGTTCACAGGTATATGAAGTGCTGACTGGCAGTGGTAGAAGGTGTTCACTGATTGACGCAGAAATACGTTGATGGCAAGCAAGGCAGTTATGAAGGAATGCAAATGCAATTAAAACTAGAAAACAAACAAACAATCAAAATACAATCAAAATTCACACTGTACGGTGGTTAAGCATTTACTCACTGATCAATTCAAATTTTTAGATCCATATAGTGATTTTTTGGCGCAGTTAAGCATTTTAGCATATGAAACTTCAAATTTTTAGATGGCGTTTACTCACTGATCATTTCAAATTTCTTCATTGCAGGTAATTAAAGATGGTGATGACACATTCTTCTTCCGTAGCAAGTAGCAAGCATATGAAACTTTTTAGATGCACGTTTTGTTGTTGGCATTTGGTGTGGACTTACTGTATTGATATTATACTTTTACTTAACATATAACGTGTCTTTGTTTAACAGAATTTGTGGCAACTTGGTTTACTTTGTTATTTTTGTTTATGGATATTATTGAAACTTGGTTTATGGATGTCTTTTGTTTATTAATATTCTCTTAACTAGTTTATGTAACTAATTAATAGTTATTAGAACCTGTTATATATACTAGTTGCTTGAATATGCTTAAAATATAGTTTTGGAATATTCAAAAATAGAGTGGAATATTAAAGTTGTTATATAAATAGAAGACAGCGTTTGATTAATGCTGTCAATGAAGAAACAACAGCGTTTAATTCGTGCTGTAATTATCTTGAAACTGTCAATAACAGCGTTTATTACATGCTGTCGAAATAGTTGATGATTCAATCACAGCGTTTTTAACATGCTGTCGAAATTGTTGATGATTCAGTAACAGCGTTTAGAAAAAGCTGTTGTAAACAGTTAAAGTAGAATTTGAACATCTTCGACAACTAAATTATAAACGCTGTTGAAACATAATACAGCATGTCTGAAAACGCTGTAAAAATATTATTGACAGCTCGTAATAAACGCTGTCACAGAGATGTTTCAACAGCGTTTATAGAAAAGCTGTTGTAAGTTATGTATATACGACAGCATGTCATTATACAGCGTTTGTAATAACGCTGTTGTATCATATTACAGCGTTTATCAAACGCTGTTAAAAGCCTTTTGTGGTGTAGTGTAGAAACAACGAAAATCACAGAGCTTCGAACTCTGAATAACCCAAAGCATGAATTAGATGTGAGCGGTTATCCACTCACCTTTTTCAAAGAGTTCGCGAGCGAGAGGAAGGAAGCAAATCGATCGAACAAATCGGAGCCGGCGCCTTTGAATTGAACAAGCCCTAGCTATTTGGAGACGAGCGAAAGAAGATAACGAGCCGCCATTTTTATTTCTTCTTCGTTCGATTTAGGGTCTCGAACGAATGAAAAATAAAGAGGGACGAGTTCGTGGTTTTGCAGAGAAAACATCGTGATTCCAGGCGTGGGTTAAGGCATGATTTAAGGCGTGATATCTTGTACTAGAGGATATGTTTATAAGGTATGGTAATCTTTTTTTTTTAATTTTTATTTTGTGTTTTATTTATTAATAAATTATGTTATTTGTTTTATAGATAAAATTTACTCCTTTTTGAACAACATTATCCATATTACATTCATTTACATATATCATATCAAATTTTTACATTAAAATACCTTCCTCATATTTTAAACCTGACAAATTCGAACAATTTCACAAGGTTAAATCAAAATTTAATTCAATTATAAATTTAAAATAGTTTAAAAATTCGGGATCGTTACAATCTTCCCTCCTTAAAACTTTTCGTTCTCGAAAAGGAAAGGTTGTTAAAATTTCACCAATATTTATACCCTACACAATTTTTTTTTCAAGCTCGATATTTATTAAAATAAATAAATATAGAGTTCATTCCATTTGTTTAATCTTACTAGCTTTGTTCATTGATTTCTACAATCAAGACGCAAAAGTCTTTTACCAAAATTTTCGACTTACAACTCAGATTCAAACTTAAAATTCTTCATGTTAGAGATTTATATAATATATCTCTTCCAAAGCTGTGGACTTTCAAAACATTTCAAAGATCCTCTTTCTTAGTTCATTAAGTTGAATTATGAAACTTTAATTTCAGGCTATTGATTTGCTATTTAAAGTTTGAAAATACTTGCTAACTCGAAATTTAACAAGTCTATTGTCGTTCTTACAGACATTAGTCATACGCTGGCCAGGCGCAGGACTAAAAATCTCCAAGTACTAAATATACTTGCTTCAACTTTCAGTGAAAATACTTTAAAAATTCTTTTTAAAAAATGGATATGGAAAGCACGTTCCCCCATGGATTACAGTTACCCATCGGTTACGCTACTATCCCAGTAGAATCGCTTGTAATCTGTAGATTTCACATCTCTTAAATTTCGCCATGGTTGTCGCCATAGATCGCAGTCCACCCGGCGGTTACGCTACTATCCCAGTAGAATCGCTTGTGACTGTAGGCATCATGCCCCTCAAATTTCGCTTTGGCATCTAGATTGCAGTTTACCCGGCGGTTACGCCACTATCCCAGTGGAATCGCTTGTAACTGTGGGCATCTCGCCCCTCAAATTACGCTAGCATCAATCAACATGATCCCATCACGAGGGATTCTAGTCCAAATGGACATTCCAACTTATGGAAAATTCTACGTAGCTACGAATTTCAAATGGACACTCTTCACGAGTTCCAATACCTTCTCCAATAATAAATGGAAGGTACTTTTCCATATCCCCAGTTTAGAAAACATAATATCATATATATGTAGTACTTCATTTCACATTTCGTACATATCATATCCATGTAAGCTTACATAAAGTTTTCCATAACAATTACTTTCCAAACTGACGGTTTTCAAATTTACCGCATTCATATATATAAGTTCTGAAAACCTACATATCCTATATCCATAACAAATAGAGGATTTCAAAATTTTCCTCTAAGTCGATTTAGAAATTTTAGGTTATCTCAAACCCAATTCATATTCATAATTCCATTTATTATCGACTTCACACTCGATTTGGATTTCACGTTACATCATCAATTCTCAACACAGAATTGATGTCTATCGATATATAACCTCTGAGCTCGTACGTCTCAGAGAAGGGTGTTAAGCTAAGAGAATAAATTCTCCGCCACCAACAGATATATATTTAATAGAGATCAATTGCTATGTCATCAATTCACAATGTTAGACATACAATCCAAACCATCATCTGAAATTCAAAACTCAACTTATATTGTCTTTGGTGTCGAAGTTAAACTCAATTTAACTTAACGATTCAATCTTTTTGAAAAATTTCAAATTGAACTAATTGTTCAAATTTCTCACTTAACTTTCCAACTTCGACTTCGAAAATGAATTTCAAATCATTTATCACTTACGGGATATATTCACAACATTTCATTTCATATTTGGAAAAACATTTCCATACTTATTTCAAAATAAGTAATTCACAAATCCATTTATTTTCAACATTTGAAAATATTCGATATACTTAAATCATAATTAAGTATATATTTCATCTTTTAAGGAAATCATTCTCTTTCACACATTTATTTGAGTTAAAACGAATGTTACGTAAAACATCGTTACAACAACTCAAAATCACTAGTATAGGGATTCGAAATTTAGATAGATGTATAAATCCCAATACTATACAAAACATTTCCTTTCGGAAATCATTAACTATAACAATAATGTTATAGTCCACCATTTCCTTTTATTCGAAAACGTCTATTTCAACAATGAATGTTGAAATCTATGGTTTCGATATTCAATGCCTTTTAAAACATCTTTTAAAACAATTAACTTCGTTTTAAAATATCGCTTTCCCAAAACATGTCCATTTTATTCAATAATATATTCACGGTCCAAAATTGTGAATATACTTTTTTTAACATCTATAAGAATTTACTTATCAAAATAAGTCATTTTCGGATTTATAAACAACGTTAAAAATTCCATTCCTATTTATAAAGACTTCAATTTATAGTTTGAATTCCGCATACTTTTCACAATATTGGTTTTAAACCAACTTCAAATTTTCCAATACTAAGTTTCCACTTAACTTAATTCTCTGCAAGTTCAAATTTAAATTCATCACTGAATCTATTAAATTTATTATGGATTGTCATGTTGACAACTTCAAAATTTTCAAATCTAATTCCCATTTGAACTTTGCATCTGCTTTCTACTTCCAAAATAATCAACTAGTTCTTTAGTAAATCATTCATCGACTTGGTTTTCAATTTAATCACATCTGATTCATTCACACTGGATGTTACTAACATTCATTCATATTCAATTAGTTTACTTTCACTAATTTATACTCAAGTTAGTTTGCTTTCAATTCAAATCAAATTTGATTGTATTTAGATTTACTTATCTTTCAATTTCCATTAATTCAATTACTCAGCTTCCAATTTCCATTAATTCAATTTCATTAACACTTAATGAATTTCTATACAATCAACTGGCAACCAATGCACATTCAACATAACCAAATTTATTTACTTTGCTTACATTCAATTTGGTTTAACACATTTGATTTCAATTGGTTTATATTCTAATTCAGATTGAATTCTTATACTCACCATATTCACAACTTCTTAACTTAAGTTTTATTCAACTCTTAACAACATTTCTAATCCATGTTTATTCACTAATTCACTTTTACAATTAAAGTTGAATTTCCTTTCTATAACTCAAATTCATATTCATTACTTCACTTTATTAATTCATTTTGATATCAATTTCAACCTCATTCAACATTACTTAAGCTATGTTTCATTTTATCTTCACTTGCATTTATTTTCACTATACAACTTAAGTTCGCCTCTAATTTATTTGAAATTCTATTTTATTTAACTTAACTTAGATTTCATTTCTAAAGTCATTTTATTTAACTTTTCCTAAAGTCAAATTCATATCACTATCCAAAATTCAGATTTTTGTTTTACTTAACAAAAACTGTTTAACCATTTTAACAACTGGTTTTACTTAAATTTTCTCATTTTATAAGTCATACAACTTATTAATTTAAACTTCCCAATTCATATTATATAATCACTTGTCTTTTAAGTTTAAATTTCCATTTCAATCATTTATCTAATTCAGTTCAATTTATTTAACTTTCCTTTAGTTAAATTTCAAATCGTATATTTATTAATGCTAACTCAATTCAATTTAATTTTTCTTAAGTTAAAAATCTTTATTTTCAAAAACAATTTCTTTAGATTTGAAAAACGTTTTCTTTAAAGTGATTCTAGTAACTATTCATATTAAACACCATAAACTAAGCTTTGTGTAAACCAAAGCTCTGATACCACTTTGTAACATTCCCCCTTTCTGACCGCCTCCAGTCGGTAATTAAACCAACTTGAAACGTTCAAAATGACGGATTGTTATTTAGTTTATGTAATTTAAACAGAATCAGCCACAGAAACACAGAATTGGTAATATTTCATTACTATGAATTTCTTTTACATACATCAGAGTTTATACAATGTATTTAATTGATATAGCGGAATATCTTTTTAAATACAAAATTTTCCCGAACTAAAATGATTCTTTACTTTCTCTCTCTAACTTCGCTGCCTGAAAATCTTCAAGCTGTAAAATACTCGGTCTGACCCGAGTATTACATTCAAAAGAAAATAATACACAGGTCAGTCTAATTCAAACTCAGTTATTAGTGCATATAAGCAGTAATAATCAAATAGAAGACAGTCACAATAATTCCCGTCTATCCGACTCTTTAAACAAAGAAATCGGATGACGGTCGATATAACACCTAACAGTGTTAAACAAAAATCAAGAAATTTGAATCATCTACAGAGATAAATAAACAATTTATCAAATTGACTAAATCAATTTAAAACAATCGAAATTGTCCCTTTAAAACATCAAAAGTTTGATTGGCTGCCGTACACGCACGCGTGTACGGCCTCGCCACTAGTATAAAAGGCATAAAAGATCAATGCCTCAAAAGCAAAAGAAATACCAATAAAATCAAGGCGGTGTGGCTGTAGTACACACGTACATACATGTGCACTGCCTCGCCAACTCGAGTGCACAAGGTCAAATCAAAATCAGATTCAACACAAGTGCAAATGGCCTTGATCAAAATTCAAAGTATCACTGCAACAATGAACTGTGCATGTACACAGTGTAGTCAACAAAAGGCCAAGCAAGTGTAAAGAAATGAACTCGATCAAAACACATGCATATGAACAAGTGAAACAATGACAGTTCAAGTATGCAGAGAGCAACATGAAGCAATGCAATACAAGTATACACAAGCAACTCAGTAATGTTCAAATGACCAAACTCAAGACCAGGTCAAGGAAGCAAAATCATCAATGCAGACAAGAAGCAACTACAGGTTCAAGGTGAAATGAAGACTACAAGGACAACACATATATACATACATAGATCTACAGTGCAGACATCAATCTACCTGGCAACAACGATGAATCAACAAGTACAGAAACTCAAGTTACTACAGCAAGCATGCACACATATGAAGTGTTTCAAGTCCAAATGAACCAGTAATGAACCAGACTGGAATGATGGCAACTGCAAATGACCAGTGGATAATACATGATCAAGTGAACACATGCATATGACCCTAGTGAAACAGTGAATGCACCAACCATCTACAGACAATCAAACAACAAAAGTACAGTGGTCAACACTTATGAATATAGACAGTTCAAAACCCCGACCAGTGTACATGAATACAACTACAGGTATGGAAGAAAGGCTACAAGATATCATAGTGCAGACAGCATCTTAAATGGAACAACGACTAACTCAAATGAATACAGAACCGTAAACATATATGCAAATTCGAACATACATATATACATATCAAATGATGTATATACATACATGACTGCATACATATATATGAAGATTAAAAATGCAACTATAACTTCATGCTAAGAGAACTGGGCCAATGTCAATAGTGTAACAAAACAAACACACTATCAAAATAGCACTGCTGGCAATAGTGAACACTAAGCATGTTAATGACAAAGCAATGCAAACTGCAGACAGTGCCGAAGCAAAAAGGTAAAAGATATTGCTTCATCAAAACCAAATACTGGACAATGCAAACTCGAGTATGCTGCAGTTAAATGAACAATGGACAAATGCTACAACTTCAAGTGAACTAATGCACAGTGATGTATAACATCAAGACCAATTTCAAATGACTAATGTAATGTATCAGTTTCAACTATATCCCCAAGTGCACATGCAATATAGACCTGACAGTATGCAGTGATACTGTCTCGAAGACCAGTGAGCAACAGGGGAAAACAAAGTTCGACAGATCACGCGTGTGAACAAGTACATATATGAATGCAGTGAAACTCGAGGCAAGTCAAAACAACAAGCTTCAAACATGTATGCAGCAGGAACCCCACAAACAAGGTCAAATTGAATGCAAGTATTTCAAAAATGTACATGTGGTCAGTCCAGTTCTAAACATGCAACATAAGTGACTTTAAAATGAAGACTGGTTCAAATTAGACTCCAAATAATGCAAAGGCAACATGGCAGCAGTTCAGATGCCAGACAAACAAATGCCAAAACTCGGTGAAACGTGATACCAATATCATGAATATGAGGACAAGCATACATGAAGTAGTGCAATGCAGACAAGTACAAGTGAAGTCATGAAGGCTACACGGCAGTAGACAAAAAAAATGCCAGCAGTGGACCTCAATATGAAATTGTTCATATACAATGGAGTCAGCAAATTGAAGCTGAGAAAGTTCATATATACAAGATGGACTAGACAGTATCAATATCAAGTAGAGATGATGCAAGTATACAAAATGCAGACAACATCAAGTACAGTGTCCCTCGAAGATGAATTCGAGCTAGAGTCCAATGAACATGCAACCAACTAAAGTACATTAACTATAAGACTAACAGAGAAGATGGCCAGAGACGAAGCTCACAGGGGCCGGTAAACCAAAGTAATAAATCACAGTAAAGTCAACAAGGAAAATTCACAAAAACAAAATTCCAGAAATCAAAATCGTGAGCATCAATTAATAAACCAAGAAAATCACAAGTTCGAACAAGTCGAGCCCTAATCGAAACCAACATCAATAAAATCAAGTTTTGGTCGATAACAATTGCAGGCCTACATCAATGCCGAAGTCACAGAAAATTCACTAACCAAAACTGTGAAACTTAAAATCGCACGTATATGAATTCAAGTAAAGTCCAAGTCAACAAAAATCGAAACCGTGAAGGTCACGAGATACATCAGTGCCGAGATAAAAACATCGATACTAAAACCACGAATTTGAACAGTTCAAAATCATCAAAGCCAAATAAATCAAGGGATCCCAAAATCCAAAAACAAGTAAAAACCCAAGTCATGAAAATCGAACAGCATAATCGAAGTCAAGATAGCCACAAAATAGAAACAACGAAAATCACAGAGCTTCGAACTCTGAATAACCCAAAGCATGAATTAGATGTGAGCGGTATCCACTCACCTTTTTCGAAGAGGTCGCGAGCGAGAGGAAGGAAGCAAATCGATCGAACAAATCAGAGCCGGTGCCTTTGAATTGAACAATCCCTAGCTATTTGGAGACGAGCGAAAGAAGATAACGAGCCGCAATTTTTATTTCTTCTTCGTTCGATTTAGGGTCTCGAACGAATGAAAAAGAAAGAGGGACGAGTTCGTGGTTTTGCAGAGAAAACATCGTGATTCCATGCGTGGGTTAAGGCATGATTTAAGGCGTGATATCTTGTACTAGAGGATATGTTTATAAGGTATGGTAATCTTTTTTTTTTAATTTTTATTTTGTGTTTTATTTATTAATAAATTATGTTATTTTTTTTATAGATAAAATTTACTCCTTTTTGAACAACATTATCCATATTACATTCATTTACATATATCATATCAAATTTTTACATTAAAATACCTTCCTCATATTTTAAACTTGACAAATTCGAACAATTTCACAAGGTTAAATCAAAATTTAATTCAATTATAAATTTAAAATAGTTTAAAAATTCGGGATCGTTACTACCACTTGTAAAGACCCGCAAATCCGTCTTCCGAAAACTCGACACCGATACGTCCACTGTACCAAATTGTCGAATAATCGAATGGCGGAAACGCGAAACTTTAGGGTTAAAAGAAGATGTAGAAGAAGACAGAAGAAAAGAAAGAACAGAAACAGAAACAATATCAGAATCTCACATATCGCAACGGAACAATATACAATAGATAAATCAATAATCTTTAAAACAAAAGACTATATCAGTTTATACATACATCAATCATCAGAGTTTACAACAATACACATCACTGGACAGTTATATAACTTGTCCACATATAGAATAAACAGCGGAATAAATAACAAGTACGGTAGTACGCTTCGCCATCCAGCTCATCTCCAAAGCTCCAGAACATCCATAATATCCTGATAACATAACTCTAGGCTGCCCGTGTGGAAAATTATGGGCACCCAGAGTTTAGAAAGGGAACAATAAACTCCGAGTCAGTCATGGTGACTGGTGTGAGATCGTAAAACAGTTATTTTCACAAGGAAATAAAACAATTCGCAATGCTTTTGGAAAATGAAACTACCATAAGGCCTCCCGCCACACACACAATACAAACGCAGAATTGGAGGAGATTTCTCCTTATGATAGTCAAAAATGCTTACTACGCAAAATCAATTGATATTAGTATTAATGTCTAGTGTGGAAAACATTTCGAAAGTATAATATCAATCTTAGCCAACATACAACCATTGTTGTATGTCTACTATAGCTACTACATTCAATGGCAGGTTACCGCCACATTCCATAGCAGGTAATACAATTAAAAACCGTACAGGGTTCGTATTGTTTCTTTGGATTTCCAACAAATGGTCAGGCTAAGGAACTTCCTTACACCGAAATAGAAACGCCTCTGGAAAGACGTCCCGAGAACCTAACCGGATCTCTACAAACAAAAGGCCGACGCTACCTCACGCTCTAACCGAGCTGTAACTAGGTAACTAACACACGAGCTATGCCATCCCCCGGTCGTTACCGACCTTTATCCGAGGATCCTCAATCACAACGCAACAGCCACAAAATATAATCAACATAGGTAAAATATCTGGGCTCCATACCATGATATCACCTTTTATCCAGAAGGAAATGGCATTCCCTAGGGGCGCTACCCTTACAAACCTTTGTCGCAACATTCCTGTTTCGACCATTACCGGATTGTGAGGCTCGACGAAGTCTCGTCCACATACACTACGCTTTTTCACAAAGCCACGCTTTTTCACAAAGCCACGCTTTGATCAACCAATGATCAACAGCACTTCGTGTGCCACATTACCAAATTGGGAATGTATCACTAGTAACCATCAACTACATAACCTCTGAGCTCGTACGTCTCAGAGAAGGGTGTTAAGCTAAGAGAATAAATTCTCCACCACCAACAGAAATGTATTTGATAGAAACCAGCTTTACATCTCAAAGTGTAACGTCAGACACACATCCATACAAGTCCGTTCCGGGATCGAACGGAACCGAAGGCACTTCCAAAGAAGCCCTTGCAATCCGGATATTCACTAATCACGTCCGGACTTCCCATCACAAAAAGAGTGATATAAATCTCTATACCGGAGCAACTCGGTGCAGAGACATTCGACAGGTTGTCCTTTCATTTTCACAAATATCCGGTCTTCACACCGGTCTTCAAATGCAATCCATTCGCGACGTATCACTATTCGGAATGGGTTATATGACACAAAGTTCCTCTCCCGACTTAACCGAATAATGAGCGTTTGTTTTAAAAACAAATCAAGTGTCATTTCAAAGGCAAATATTGATAGTCTGTTATTTAACTATCAAACAACATTCACAACAATCAATCAATTCAAATAATTTTTCCTAAATTATTTATTTCAAAATATCTTCAAAAGATGTATACATTTTCCACACTTCACATTTGAAAACCAATTTCAAATCATATTTCACACATCACATTTGAAAATCAATTTCAAATCATATTTCACACTTCACATTTGAAAATCAATTTCAAATCATATTTTGGTCCATTTAAACCAACTAGATAAATCCTTATCGATTTATTTCAAATTTACATTTCAAATTTGTAAATTTATTTCCACACTTCATCACTTTGAAAATCCGATTTCAAATCATATTTTCCACACTTTAAAAACAAATATTTTAAAAACAAATCAATATTTATTTTTAAAACAAATTTCCCTTTCCTTTACAAATTCTATTCGGAATTTACATTCTCAAATATTCACTTTTAACACCAAATCAGCTTTCAAATCGATTTCTCAATTTATTTCAAATCCCAAATCGAATTCCAAATTGATTTCTGAATTTACTTCAACACTGAATCACATTTCAAATTGATTCTAACTTTTAATACAAATCCCAAATCATTTTACAAATTGATTTCCAAATTTATTTTTCAACACAAAAATCAATTTTTCATTCAACACCAAATAAATTTTTATATCGATTTCTCAAAGGTTTATTTCAAATACCCAATCAATTATCAATTTGATTTCAAACAAATTTATCTCCTTTTAAACAAATTCTTTTATTTTTCCAAACCATCTAAAATTCAATTTTAAATTTCAGAAATCCAATTTCATTTATTTCTGGTATCCAACGATACCAAAAATACATTCGGCTAAATATTAGCCTTCAACAAATTCAATCACAGATATAATCATCGACATATTATAAATAATCAATCAAACAACATATGAAATCAATTCAAATGTTTTGAGGAATCCTGTTGGATCCCTCCAACCTGTTTCCCTGCATCCACAGATGTTAGCACAATACCAATTCCACTTCTAGGTGGAATATCGCGGTATATGGGTTTTATAAAAATATCATCCGCTTACTAACGGCGCAATAGGGTCTCATCCGCTATATAATTGCGGGAAATCAATCAATCCAATATATACATATGCCAATATGTATATATTGCTATATACATATAGATATATCCTACTATATCTAATATCACAACCAAACAGCAAACAATCAATAACTGCAAAAAAATCCACTTTCATTTGAGTGAGAAGATCTCACCTTTGCGTTTTACTTTGCAATCCATTTCTTTTTCGACTCCACTCTCGATTTTAAACCTTGTATAAACAGTTTATACAACTTATTAATATTCGAATTTATCGAACAATTCATTTCCATTTAGTAAAATTTTACTCTCTCCAATCAATTTAATTTCAAACCAATTTTCTTTTAATACCATATTTGAACTAATTGAATAATCACTTATTATCATTTAAAATTTCCATTTTTCCCAGATCTTTGATATATACATAAAATTTCTTCTGACCAAATCTTTAATTTCATAACGGGGCATTATCAACACTGTTCATATTTGAAAGCCAAACAGTAAGCACAAATATTTGTATAGATTTTATCCTTTCCTAATCAAAACTGCTATTTTTTTCTTACTGTAAAGATCTCTTTTGTTTCATCCAGTTTACATACATATCTATTTATAAACTAAGTTTAACTAAAAAAAATCGAGAATACCTCATTGTCGCACTGCCGAGCCACACGCGAGGTGAACCACCATCGATTTGCTACAGTCTCCATCATGAACTCACCTCCAGACGAAGCTCGCACGTACCTCATCATCGCTCGACCACCGAGGTTCGACCATCGCGAATCGCGTCAAACAGTCGCATGCATCACCTCCCCAATCTTCACCTTCCAGATCGTCCCGCTCGACCTCGCGAAAGCAGAGCTGCCTCGACCACTTTGCCGACCCAAGACATCGTTCTTCGTGAGCGCGCGACCTCCCTTGCTTCGCCTACTTACGACGACCCTCCCCTTGGTTTCGTGATTTGGGTAATACGATTATGGAATTAGGGCTTGAGCGAGAGAAGAGGGCGATGCGCGTTCGTTCGATTATATTGGAGATGCTCGGCTTTGATTTTGAAATGAGGCCTTCGTATTTTCGAATTGTTTTTGATTGAATTAACTTCGGCCATTATTTCGATTTTAACTGAGAGGAGGGAAGAAAATCATTCTCCCTTATTTTATTTGGGTTCGTCATGATTTATTTTTTTCTTTGAACGATATTTCTTTTGAGTAGCGCGTGAGATTTGTAAAGCAATGGGGAGACAAGAGTACGTGATTCTGCAGAGAATACGTGCTTGCCTCACTTTGCCATAGTATTTTGATGGAAAGGCAAAGTACTGATATTTGACTAAATTCGAGTTTAAATTTCAATTGAATTCGATTTAAAATTTCCACGCGTTTATGTGTCGTACGCTCACATAACAACTCCGAAAAATACAAAATTTGAAATCCGATAATAATTCAATATTACGGACCCAATGGAACTGGTTTCGTCGAATTCCGAGACTACGCCCCGGAACGCTATTTTTAAATATCGGTTCAAACGATATAAATTTCAAAACTGAACAAATGAATTTCAAATTCGATTCTGAAGCTTCTATTACCTTCAGTATTATCATTACGAATTTTAAAAGCTTTTGAAATATTTTTAATCAGCTTAAAATTGAAGATTCAAATTTTTATCTAGTTTCAATAATTAAATTCAACAATTTAATCGCTAAATTCATTCTGATATTTGAATTTCAAATTAAAATTATCATTCGAATATTTAAACTCAAGTAAATATTCACATTTTAAATGTCAAAAATTCAGGGTCGTTACAATCTTCCACCCTTAAAAGAATTTCGTCCCGAAATTACAAGTTAGGAAAAATGATCCTTAGCTCGTCTACTATTTTTCATCATCCAATAGTTTTATCAACTTACTAACCTAAATCTTTTTATTAAAGATTCATTATCATCTCAACTAGCTTTCCAACTTCAATTATAAGTTCCAAACAACATTGTTTACTTTAAAATTCAAATTCTAAACTTTCAAAATTTTCTCAAAAATTTTCTAACTCTCGAAATTTTCGAAAAATTTCGCCAGCGTCTCCTTTGCGCGGCTAATACGGTACGACTACAAAACGTCCCTACGGACTCTCAAATCCCAAAAGAAAACAAAATGCCAAGTGGCAGAATAAAAAACTCATCAAATTTCATACTGAAATTTAAATACATACCTTTTGGTCGAGCAATTTAAATTATCTTCAAAATCGAAATCCAATTCCATTTTCCTATCGCCTTTACAATCCCTGTATACTTTACTTGACAATAATGTCCAAATTCACTTATTGGATTTCCTAATACCAATTTACTTAAGAATTTCATTCATTCATTTCTTAAGTGCAATATAAGTATTACATACTTCTTATATTTGTTTTTACTTCATTAACAAAGTTATATATTCATTTCCATTCAATTTTGCATTTCAACTTCATTTGAATTCAATTGACAATTTCAATTCTATTTGGAATTCATTTTATCTTCAGATTTTCATTTCGAATTTTACTTGAATTCGATTCATCTTCTAATTCCGAATATTGAGCTTTATTCACTTTTATCTCAATTCCCAATTTTAAATCTTTTGTCGTTAGTCAAAAATTTCCAAAAATTTCAAAATTTTTCTAACTCCAAGTGAAAACACTTAAAAATCATTTTAAAAATGGATATGGAAAGCACGTTCCCCCATGGATCACAATTACTCGGCGGTTTCGCTACTATCCCAGTAGAATCACTTGTAACCGTAGATTTCACATCTCTTGAATTTCGCCATGGTTGTTGCCATAGATCGTAGTTCACACGGCGGTTACACCACTATCCCAGTGGAATCGCTTGTAACCATAGGCATCTCGCTCCTCGAATTTCGCTAGCATACATCGTGATCAATCAATATGATCACATCCTGATCAAATGGATACTCATACTGAGTTCCAACACCTTCACAATTTTTTCAATGGAAGGTACTTTTTCATATCCTTAGTTTGGAAAACATATGTCATATATGTATAGTACTTCATTTCCAATTGATTCCATTCAATTTTAATTGGCATTCTATTAATCAAATCTCATTGAAAAACCATTCAGTTCTATTCCACCTACTAATTTAATTAGTATATTCACTCATCCATTTTAAATTTCAAATTTCCATATTCAATTCGTCTCGAATTTATTTTATCAATAACAAGGAAATTTCAATTTATTTTTCTTTCTTACTTACTTGAATTTATATACAAATTCAAACCATTTCATTCAACTCACAATTCAACTTTGATTTACTAACTCAACTTCCAATTCACTATTTCATGAATTAATAATTTATCAAGTTAGTTTACTTGAATTCAATCCATTTCATTTTATTCCTCCAAGTTTGGATTTTTATTCAACTTGATTCAAATCAATCTCATTACATTTTTCAATTCCAATTCATTTATTTACAAATGTAGCTTCATTTGTTCATTCATAAATTCATTCATTTTTCAATTTGAATCTCATTCCAATCAGATTTCAAATATTTTATAAGTTATCAATTTATTTTCATTCCATTAATGAATTTTATTCCAAATACTTTTCCTGGAATCTCATTTTAATTTGTAAATTACATTTACAATTCACCTTCCCAAATCTCATTCGTATATGGATTTTATTTTCCTTATCTTTTTCAATTCATGTTTAAAAATTTCATTTGTCAAATGAATTTATCTCCAAATCTTTGGTTATTATTTTAATTTCTTATTCAATTTCATATAACAATGACAATATTCAATATTATCTCTTCCTAACAACCAAGCATCCATATACTATAATAATTCATAGAAAATCATTTCTTTTCTATACAAAAATAGTTTTGGGCAAAATTATTTCATTTATCCTATTTAAAACAATACTGTGTCGGTTTATCTTGTTTAAGAGTTTAGAAACCCCTATCGATTATAGTTGGCCACCCTGCACCGACCAGAATCTATAAACAATCAAACGATAAGTCAACACAATACAAAACAAATTTTTGTATTCACTAACAAATACGTGCTCATATCTATTATTACTCTCACACTCATTCTAGAGTACTACTGACTCTATCTCTAATGAGTAACACCCAACAGAGCCAAAGGTTGTCGCTTTTCTTCTTATATTTCTGAATCAACGAGCGAAGCTCTGCCATTTTCCCTTCTCCACTAATTCTAGGAATTGTAGAAATTATAAAATATTATATATATATATATATATATTAGTGGAGAATAGCAAAAAATAAAAGAGAAGAAGGATAGGGACAGATCGATTCTACAAAGAAGTGGTAAATTCTAAATCTAAATTTATAACCACGCTTAATTCAAATCTCTTTTCAGATCTATAATTCTAATAAATATGTATGTGCTACATATTTTGGTAGAAAGAAAGAGAGTCAAACAAGGAGAGCAGACTTAGATCTAGAGATTTGAAATCTAAGAGGTGTGTGAAAAATTATATGTTTGTACATAATATCATAATTATATCACCGTGAATCTGTTTCTTTTATGCTTGAATATAAATTATGGAATTGCAGGTTTAAATATATAAAATGAACTTGAGATTCTTGCCTACATATTCAACATATTATTAATTTGATTAAATGTTGTATACACATAAATCTGAGATGTAAAGGTTAAAGTAGTTCCTAAAAGTTATGAAATAAGTCATTAATAAGATTGTATGTAAATTCCAGATTTTGTTTTTTAAATCTTAATGGTTATTGAATTTGAATTGAAGATTGTTTTTAATTGATTGGGATTTAAGTTTATATTTTTATTCATTGGAATGAGAAATGTTTCTATATGAATTTCTATAAATTATCCATCTTTACAAATATGTCATTTGAAGTAATAAGTAATAAGCCTAAAGGAAAAAGATGCGTAAAATAGGGATGTTTACCGTATTTTGTATCGTTTATTTCAATAAAAATAGAAAAGATAATTCCTTGTAACTCCTAACACAACACTATCGCTCTTTTAGATAATTTATGGGGAATTATAGTATTAACATTTCCTTTTGGGAAGATATAGTTCGATGCATTAAAATTTAGAAATCCCTAAATGTAAAACTAAAAAATTGTAAATAAAAATAATAACAATAATCTCATTGTCTATTTAATATACATGATTTAAGATAAGTTAGATAATAAACAATAAGTGATGAAAGTATGAATAAGATAACATAATAAGGAATTAGGGAAGTTATAGTAGTCAAGAAAAGTAGGTATTAATTGGAAGGAATCACTTTACTTAAATATAACAGTTAAAAAGGAGCTGTAAATTATACCTAATTGTATTAATTGAAAATGAAGCAGTAAAAGGTATGTAACATATTGAATTTGAAAGAAGCATTAAATGACTTTAATAGCATTAATGAAATAAGAAGTAAGTTAATGTAAAAGTAAATAAATACTCATAACTGAACTTAGGAGGCCTAATAATTTTCCAGCTAAAATTATGGCCTCAAGAATACGTTATGATGGTTATGAATTATTGGATCTTGTTAATATTTAGATAAACTATAAATGCCATGGTCATTAGTATGGGTTGTGATGCGAGGTTAATAATTTTACACAATGGAAGTCTGCCCTCAGCAGTTGTGTATACATTGTACTATAGTGGGACATCTCCAACTGTAGGACCCGTGGGGATATACGTTCACGTGTAGGTGTAGGGAATATACCAAAAGGGATTCACCTCGGGTTCGAAATCTTAAATGGCCAATTAGGGTCTGCTTTAATCCCAACATGAGGCACTTAGTAACTTGGTAGGCATTTACTTGAACCGTTGCAAAATGCTTTTGCAATGGCCCAGAGTTGTTGCAAAATGGCTTTTTTGGTGTAGTGCAAGACAACGATCCATATCCTAGTGGACTTGAATTTTCAATTTAGCGAAAATTTGGTCCTATTAAGGTAGGGTTGTTACATCTGCATCTAGTTTATTCTTAAAAATCCACTTGCATTCGATGGGTTTTATCGCTTCGGGTATGTCAACCAAAGTTCACACTTTCTTTTCATACATGGAATCCATCTCGAATTTCATAGCTACAAGTCAGAGTGTAGAGTCTTTACTCTGCAGTGCTTGTTGGAATGATAGAAGAGTGTCATCATCTAAGACATAGTCCTCTTTCTCGCTATCCAGAAGAAAACCATAGTATCTCTCTGGTGTGCGAGATTCTCTACTAGACCTTCTAGTAGGTTGTGTGTTTTTGTATATGGGTGAATCGGTTCTCCCACGGGTTCAGCCTCTGTGTTAATTTTTTAGATCTCATCCAAGTCTACAAACTTATTATTAAGATAGAAATTCCTTTTCTGAAAAGACAGTATGCCAAGAAACAATAACCTTTTGTTCCTTGGTATTGTAGAAAATATATCCCATCGAGTTTTTAGGATATCCTAAAAATTTACAAAATGTCGATCTTGTCTCGAGTTTATTGGGACCAACATTCTTAACCTTGGCTGGACAAACCCACACCTTCAAGCATTTGAGTTGGGGTTTCTTCCCACACCACATCCCATATGGTGTTTTAGGCACAAATTTAGTCGGCATCAAATTCAACATATGCGATGTGGTTTCTAGCACATATCCCCAATAGGACAGAGGTAAATCAGCCTTAATCATCTTGGAACAAACCATATCTAATAGAGTTCGATTCCTTCACTTTGAAACAGAATTATGTTATGGAGTATACGTTGGAGTAACCTAAGAGGTACTCCCATTACCTTTTAAGTACCGTTGGAGCTCTTATCCAACTTTCTCACCTCCTCGATTATATAAGAGTATTTTAATCTTTTGGTTCGTCTTATTTTCAACCTCATTTTTATATTCAATAAATTTCTCACAGACATCGGATTTGTTCTTCATAAATTACACATATCCTTAATAAGTCGTTTGTAGACGTTACAAAATAAGAATAGTTATCTTAGGTAACTATAAGCATCGGGCCACATACATCAATATGTATGAGATCGAAGAGTTCATTAACTCTTTCATCGCTCTCACTAAATGGGTGCTTGGTCATTTTTCCATTGAGACACGAGTAACATGTATGAAATGATTCGGAATCACATGATGGTGGAAAACCCTCAGTTTTCAATTTGTATAGTGGTTTCTCACTTACATGACTTAGCCTATAATGCCAAATATTGTTTTTATTTGTATCATCATTTGAATAATTACTCACAACACACGCATAATTAGCATTGATCACATGAATACCATTATCAAAAATACCATTGCAGACTTTATTTTCATATAACATAATGTTCATAACATTATTAAAATAGTGAAATATATAAATGGTCTCGGACAATCTAAACACAGAAATAATACCACAAATGAAGTCTTTTACATAATAGAAATTATTTAATATCGAAACTAATCCACTAGGAAAACTTAAATAAAAATCTCTAATTGTCATTGCATCTACTAGAGATCCATCAGCAACTTGAAGCCTCATCTCTCCCTTTGCCACATGATGTCTATTCCTAAGACGAACTAATTAATTATAGATGTGAGTTCTTGATCCAGTATCTAAAACCAAAGATATTTTATTGATTGCAAAACAATTTTGAATCATAGATATATCTATAGGAGCAGCAGAAATGTTCGGTTATTTTCTCTTTGACGATCTTTAAATACTCTGGACAGTTACGTTTCTAATGACACTTCTTGTGACAAAGATGGCACTCACCCTTATCAGTTGAAGTAGTCCTTTTATTCTTCTTTTTAACCCTTTTCCACTTCTTTGAACTTTTCAAAGATGATGAGAACCCCTTAATTGTGAGCACCACTTTTTGATCCTTGGATGAAGACTCGACTGATCTCAACATATCGAGAACTTCCACGAGGCTTACGTTCAAATGGTTTATATTATAGTTTAATATAAACGTCTCATATTGAGGAGCAAGAGATCAAAAGATCAAATCTACTGCAGCTCATTGCCTAACGTCCAATTAAGCAAGTCTACCAATATAATGTTTGAATTGGGCCAGTACGTAGCTGGGTAAATGTGTAAATTTCAGAAAAATTATTCCATTTTGGATCTTACTGTGGCTATAAAGTCTAAATTTATTTAGATATAATTTAAATTTGTTTTAAGTAAAATCAATAATTTATTTAATTGATAAATAAAGTTTTATTTATTTTAAATTTATATCGTATAATGTATTATATGTGTATCATATACACATAGGTGTGTACATGCGCATGCAATATGCATGATGTACATGGTTTCATATGCCCGTGTACAGATGTTGAGATTTACAACACAACATGCATGTTAGCCCTCTGTATATATGTGTATTATAAAACTTTACTTATGAAATGCAAAAGTTTGGAAGTTTTTTAGTATAAAAGATTTATAATTTCAAAATCAAATGTAAGGTTTAAATTTTATACTTTAGATTTACATCTACATAATTCTAAATTTAATTTAATAAATTTTAAACAAATATATGTATATATATACATGTATATTAAGTTATTCTAAATGAATAAAAAATTCGTGCATATATATATATAATAAAATAATTTTGAATTATATATATATACATTTAAAATATTTAATAAAATAATAATTATATATATGTATGCTTTTGGCTATATAAAGTTTTTTCTAGGTTTAAATTATTTAAAAAATAATTTTTTTAAAATTAATTTACATACAGAAATTTGCATTTTTAAATATTTTTTTTTCTTTTTTTCAAAACCACTTTAAATGTGCACATTTTATGTTAAAATATTTGCAAACATATTTTATGACATTTATATGTATATTATATATATATATATAATTAAATTCAACATTAAATTAAGATACACACACATTATATACTTAGATTTAAATATTATTTTCATTTTTAGTTTTTGAAAAATTCATATACATATATAAATTTTAGTAAAATAAAATACATGCTTTATATGGTTATATTTATATATTGCAGTAACTTAAACTGTAACGACCCAGAATTTTTGGATATGTGAAATTGGAATATTTAATTGATTTTAAATATTTAAAAAGTATTTTTAACTTGAATTTCAAATATCACTATTTATTGAATAATTAAATTTTTGAATTTAATAAATTGAAAATGGGTAAATTATTGAATCTGGAGCTTTAAGCCCGTTAAAAATAATTTAAAGACTTATAAAATTTATATTGATAATACTGAAGATAATAAAAAATTTAAATTTGAATTTAAAAGTGGTTTGTTCAGTTTTAAAAATAATTGTTCAAATTGACATTTAAAAATAGCTTTCCGGGGCACAGTCTCGAAATTTGACGAAACCAATTCCATTAGATCCGTAATAGTGTATTTTTATCGGATTTCAAATTTCGTAGTGATTGGAGTTATCGTTTGGCCGTACGGGTTAGAAATGCACTGAAATCTATATCGAAAATTCAATATAATTATTGGGTCCAAAAAGTTATCTTCTGCATATGATCGAATTAGGACTTAAAAGCTTTTCCATGGCGTTCGTAATAGGGGTATAACATTATAAACGCCTAGCGGCACGCCTCGATAGGATTTCAAAATTTTAAGCTACGATTTCGAGACGATTTAAATTTAAACATATATATATATTTCAACCTTTCAAATATGTATTCCCATCAACCTTTTTCATCCTTCATTCAATCAATGTAGCAAGACCATTTCTTCACGCAAGCAGTTTAAAACACGTTTCCATGTTTAAAACCTCTAAAAAAAAGTGATCGGCTGGAAAGAGAAAAAATGTCGCTTGTAATTTCTTCCATTTCCTTCAAATCAAAAAAAATATTGCAGCACTCGACATATCTTTTCCCCTCCTCCTCCATCTCCAATTTCAACAAATCGAACGCTATAGAGAAAAATAAAAGGGGAGACGACATCGCGGCTCAAAGTCGCGATACAGGAAAGGATTCTCGAGGCCGCACGTTTTGCTGGGGGTTGCATCGGCTTCAAGCCGATGGGTTCAGGTCGAGTGCGACGCGATTGAGGGAAGGGTAATTGTCAGGTCGAGGGCGGCGATTTTTGGCTGACGACGTGGGGCGCGGCGAGTGATGATGGCGATGCGAGAGGTTAGGATCGAGGGGGGTTTTCCTCAGCGGCTGTTGATTTTGGTCAGGACGTGGTCATGGTGCATCGCGATGGTGGAAAATGGACATGGTCGTGGTCCTGGAACTCGATAGGTCGGGGGGTGGAAAGTGTTGACCTCGAGAAGGCAGGCTCAGTAGTGGAGGGGTTTGTGATCGAAGGTGGTGGCGATGTGTAGCAGGGGTTCGGGCTACTTTCAATCAGCTTTGCGGTGGACGTTGGCGACTTGGTTCCTGGCAGTGCGGAGAGGTAGAGACTAGCCTTAAATTTATTTTAAATAAATGTGAAATTAGTTTAATTATAAAAATAATATACGTCGAGTATGAAAAAAATATAAGTCGAGTTTGGATTCGTAGCTGCAAAACCTATGCAAAACAAATCAAAGGTGAGTTAATCTCACTCAAATTTAGATTGTCGTAGTCAATTTTAGCAGTTGAAAATTTATTATTGATAAATTTACCGAATCGATAATTATTATCAGTGGATGTGATATTATATATAATAGTATATATATATATATTGGAGTGATTGATATTCCCGCATATATATAGCGGATGAGACCCTATGCGCCCCGCATAATAGCGGACGACCCTTTATACCGCGATATCCCCCTCGAAGTGGGATTGGTATTTTTATATTGTGCTAACATCTGTGGATGCAGGGAAAACAGGTTGGAGGGATCCAACTGGATTCCTCAAAAATGTTGAATTTATTTTCATTTCAGTGATATATGAAATGTTGAATAATCTGTGATAGATTATGTTGGAAAATTAAATTTATTGGATGCAATGATATGGCCGAATATATTTTTGGCATTTTAAAATTATAAATATTGAATTGTTAAAGGGAAATAAAAAGAAAATTTTAAAGTAAGATATTTATAGTAAAGATGGATAAATTTAAAAGTACCGAATTGGGAAAGATAAATAGTTCTATTTTAAAACTGTACTTGATGATTTCTAAATATGGAAAGATAGAGATTTTTGGAATATTTGAATAAAAGGATTTAATAATGGGACTTAAGTGATTTGTTTAAGTATAAAAGTATTTATTTTTAAATCCGAGACTTAAAATAGATTTGAGAAAAATAAAGGGGGAATTTGAAAAATAAAATACAAATTGATGTTCCAGATTTAAATAAGTAAATCATAAAAAGGGAGTAAATCTGAAATTAGTGGATTTTGGAATAAATTTAGGTTAATTGAGAAATTAATTTAAAATGGAATTTAATTTGAAAATCGATGAAGAATCGATTAAGTGTGGTGAAATAGGGAAAAATGGGAAATGAGATTTATGGAAATTTGAAACGAATTTATGATATAAAGTGAAGTAAAATTTTCAGTGGGTAATTTGAAAGGAGATGGGAAAATCATTTTAAAAATAAATAGTGATTGTTTCAGAAATGTGAGAAAAGAAATTTACGGAATTGGAACGTAAATTTAGCTGGAAATAAATTTGGAAGGATTTATGAATTAATTGGACTGGCTATTTTTGGATTGGAGATTTATTTTCCGGAAAGTTAAGTACATTTTTAAAAAGAAAGATTACTTTTAAAGTAGAAAATGTAAAAGTGTTTAAAAGGATGTCTTAGAAAAATGTATTATTTAGTTGTTTTAAAAATTATTAAAGTAAATACTAATTAAGTTAGTTATAAAGTAAATATTCACTATACGTTTTCCATTGGTATCATCCCCATCCAGTTTAGGATGCTATTGGTTCCTTGGTGAGCGTAGTTGGAGACAGACGTTAGATGGTGTTGTTCCTGACGATCCACATCCAGATACACCTTTTTTGAAGGTGTATGATAGCGCTACTTTACAGGAGTATGCAGGGGAGTGGTGGTCTGCTAATTACTTCATCGTAATGAGTTTATATTATGCATCTTTTTAGCGTCGGTTTTACACTCCACCGCACACGTCTACTTTTGTTCATGCTGCATCCGTTGATTTGGTAGGGCCTTCAGGCATCTGGAGTGGTGTTGTCCCTCCTATTTTACAGGACCTTACACAGATTACTTAGGTATATCATCTCCACAGCCATCCTAGATAGGAGATTATAGTTGGAAAGTCGGTATACCGACAACATCGGGAGTTGATAGATATGTTGATATTCCTCAGCTTGAGATTTCGAAGTATCCAGATCCAGCTGCGTTTTCATATGAGGATTTGTTTCAGATGCTGATAGGACTCTGCCAGGTCATGTATGTCAAGCATCGATGGAGCATAGATGAGTTGACTGCTCGTATTAACGAGCTTACTACTGCTGATGAGCAGCGATATCATCCTACACGTAGAGTAGATGATGACGATGGTGATGCAGTTGGTCTTTTTGACGAGTACCAGTTTGATGGGCCATAGTGTTTATATGTACTATCATTATTTGCATGTCCTATCAGTGTGTGTATTAGTGTATTATCAATGTTTGTATCAGTGTATTTTCAGTTATTTGTATTTACTAGTAGTGTTTGTATCAATATATTATTAGTGTTTGTATTTACTAGTAGTGTTTGTACTAGTGTATTACCCTTGTTCGTACTTACTAGTAGTGTTTGCATTAGTGCATCAGTTTTGGATTTCCTATTTTGTTTGAGTGTTTGTACTTAACTAAATGAAGGAACAAACATAGTTGTGTTAGTTTATATTAATGCTTGTGGATGCTTGCCACGTGATTGATTAGATGGCACTTGATTCATGAGGTGCGGATCATGAACTTTATACTTAAACAAAAGTTTTGTAATGAAAATTCACAACATCTTCAATTATTCTCAACATCGTCAATAATCTTCAATGTCAACTGAAAGCTGGACTCCCAATGATTATTTAGTACTAATCAAATCATATAAAAAGTAACTGACAATAGACACATGGAGGAGGAGTTGGAGCAAGATTTTTTGATCACTCTAAACGAGAATTTTAACAGTCATCCGGATTGTAGATTATCGAAGGCATTTGGAAACTCGAATTACTTTAGTCATGTTTACTAGAGCTTGTCAAAGATATAGAATCATTATAAATACAATGAAGGAAGAAGATCTATTTTAGTTAACACGAGCTACATTTGATTCCCGTTATTTGTGGGAGTATCACGTTGATTTTGTTGGATATGCTACATATAATCTCTGGGTTGGACATAGTAGAGAATTTGAATAATGTTTGGGTTAGTTAAGTTTTTTAAGTTAATTACCTTCAGCTAGTTCTTTGCACTATCAGTAAGTTATATGTACTTTCAAATTCAAGTAAAGTCTGTGTTTTCAAAATATACTATGCACTTAACATAATAACAACATTTAACCTATGGAAAACATTAACAACCAAGACCTAACTTACGAAGACACCAAATATATACACAGACAACTTCATAGAAAACAAACAAGACATCAAACAATAAAACATGACAACATCATGGAAAACGAACAAGACAACCAACAAGACAATTGATGATTAAAAAAACCGCATTCGATCACCTAATAAGTTAATTGAACCCAACATTCTTTGAAACATCTGAATTTGATTTTCAAGTTCGTTAGCATACACTACTGCTCGATAAGGAAGAGGATCATCAATCCATTGCCAAAGCCCAAAACCATCAGGAGAATCACGACATCTATAGTGGCACCGACCGATGTTGGTTCCGTTACTTACAACGACATACAGAATAGAAACCCCACAGTTACAGTAAATCTCTCGAGAATTAACTTTTTGACATGTGCGAGGTACTTGTTGTCGTATTTCATTCCTTCGTTCTGTTATTCCGTTAAGGCTATGCCGCTCTTCTCTTTGATGTCCACCATTTTCCAACTGCATGCGCTCTTGCACTTCCATCCCATGCTCTCTTACATCAGCATTGCGTCTTTTCTCCATTTCAATATACCACTCGGTTGGTGGTTGATGGGAGGATGTATTCATTAGGCTATTGTGTTATAACAGACCTTCGTATGAGTATGAGGAGGGCAAAGAAACATGATTGTAATCGACCGTTTTTATATAATATTGCTACGATAATAACGAAGAGAAGTATGACCAGCAAAACGATATTTGTATAGCATAATACATTGCCCGTGTAAAGCAGTGCAACGTGGATATAGTGACAGATGTGACCCAACACAGGACCATTCATTAATCCATATGATTGGATGCTGTGATTTTCCGTATCCATAAACATAAATAGCTTATAAATAGAATTAAGGATGTCGAATAACATATTCATTCAAACTTCCAAACTAATCACCATCGTTCTTATACCTATATTAAATGAGTTCTCTAAAATGTTTGTGGTGCTTCTCATCCTCGTCTTTGTCATCTTCATCATCTTCCGACGATTTCATGAACATTGTATTACTCAACAAAGAATGTTTGTTGTTGAAACGAGGGATTTAATGGTCCATGAAATTGTTGGAAGCTCTACGTTAACCTAAGGAGGTTGCGTTGCTGGAAGGAAAGACTTGCGTTATGGACAAGACTATGCTGGCGGTCATAACCAATTGATCAAGAATTATTTTACGGCAAACCCCGTGTACGGGGATGTGGATTTTAGACAAAGATTCCATATGTCAAAGAATATCTTTAATCGGGTTCTCGACAAATTAATTGAAACAAACATTTTTTTCGCCCATAAAAGAAATGGAATCAGCGAACTTGGAATTTCTCCACTGCAAAAGATTACGGCTGCATTCGCATGATATCATACAGAACTTCTGGTGATTCGCAAAATGACAGTGCGGATTGGAGACTCAACGGCAATATTATATATGAAAGAATTTTGCAAAACCGCTGTTTGTATATTTGATGAAGAATATCTTCGGTCTCCTACCCATCAAGACATTGACAGATTGTTAGCAATGCGATCTCAGCGTGGATTTCTATATATGTTAGGTAGCTTAAATTGTATGCATTGGAGGTGGAAAAATTGTCCTGTTGCATTGCAGGGCCAATACACAGAACATTGCAAAATGATAATTCTAGTATTGGAAGCTGTTGCTTTGTTCAATTTGTATATATGACATGCTTTTTTTTGGAGCACCAGGTTCACTGAATGATATTAACGTTCTACGATAGTCATATTTATTTAATGAATTATGTAATGATATATCACCTCCATGCAATTACAAAATTGGAGACAAAGATCATTCCATGGGTTATTATTTGGTAGATAGAACCTACCCAAAATGGAAAACACTTGTGCAAGCATACAAAAGACCAAATAATGCAAAAGAAGCCAAGGTCACCAAACAACAAGAGAGTTTGAGGAAAGATGTCGAATGAGCATTTGGAGTGCTTCAAGGTAGGTTTCATATATTAAGAAAAGAGGCATACTACTACGATCCGGTAGCATTATCTGATATCATATACTGTTGTATTATTTTACATGATATGATTGTCGAAGAAGAACGCGGTGGATACGAGCTTCAACCGATAAACTATCCAGATATTGTTGTGGCATTTTAAAAAAACCATTTAAGGACCCAAATACTTTTGCCGAATACTTGCAAAGGTACAAGACATTCGAGATCCACAAGCTCATCTTGATCTAAGAGAAGAACTAGTGAAACACTACTGGGAACATATAGGAAACCATTAGTAGAAGCAATATTTAGATAATGTTTGTGTTTCACTTAGCTACTGTAATAAGTTGTTGTTGACGTTTTGTAATAGTGTTTGTATTTGAATTTGTTATATCTACTGTACTAAGCCGTTGTTGACGTGTTATTAGTAATAACAATAGTGAGAATGACAAAACAAGAATGACAATAAACTATAACAATAGCAATAACAAAAAAATTGACAACAATAGCATTACCAATAACCGCAATTAATACAGCTACAATCACAATAGCAACAACGCTAACAATGACACTACAACTAATACTTAGGAGATCAAATAATAGATGTAATGCTAAGATACATTGTACGAACCTAATTTCCTACAAACCCTCATGACGTCTATGGTACTCCTCAAGTTGCTTCTCCATATACAACCTTTGCATTGGATTTAGTTAGTTTAGATTGCAAGTTAAAAGAGCCATATCATCAGCTCTTTGCTGTCGAGCTAATTCTTGTTTTCTTAACTTTAGCTCGTCAATTCTTAACTTTTGTTTTTCATCGTGACGTCGTTGGTTTTC
This sequence comes from Allium fistulosum, assembly GCA_030737815.1. Lineage (NCBI taxonomy): Eukaryota > Viridiplantae > Streptophyta > Magnoliopsida > Asparagales > Amaryllidaceae > Allium > Allium fistulosum. The sequence continues at coordinate 1,185,384,925 of CM060903.1, forward strand.
CTTTGCCCTTTCAAGTCTTTTCGTTTCTTTGTTTCCATGTATAATTTATTTGCATTTTCAGCGGCCGTCATTCGCTCACCAATATGTTCATAATGTGCGCTGTAATCGGTGGTGGTTTTTTCTTCCCTTTGAACTTCCCAGAGGCCTACCACCTGTACTAGTTGTGAATGGGATGTCTTCATGTGGACCAGAACTACCAGAGCTAGATTCATCGCTCATTTTTTTAGGAAGAAAGCACATTACTGAATGTTCTTGTCGCACTCAACTCCATTTTTCCTCTTTTACGAGTATGTCATAGCAATGGTGCATGTTGAATGGTTGATTATTATGTTCAGTCATAAACACTGCATTTGTTTGATTGAGCCGTAGATGATGAAGTACTATAAGAAGAATAAAACATAGAACTTGATAATTTGAACTACAAATTTAAAATCATTACCAAGTCTATGTCGTTCGCCCCACTTTATTGTCTTGAATGCGAGCCGACCATTATTTCTTTCCAACGTTGACAAACGGCATTTATTCTTTTCCAAGAATTCAAAGAATCAACCGTTCTTGAAAAACTATTTGGACTTTGATGGTTAAACAAATTGGATACAGAATTCCAAAAAGAAGTTCTACTTTGGCTCATACCTTTCTTATTATCTCTAGAACATTCAACCCAACAGAATGCTAATTCAGCTTGCTCGTCCAGCGACCCTTTAACCATTTTTGCGGCTTTTGGTTCCGTATTTGGGTATTTATTAATGTTGATTCTCGTTGTTTGATTTCTCCAAGCTTGAGCAGAAGACAAATTAGAACTCCTACAAACATCTTCTTCTTCGGCAATTTCAATGCCTTCAAATTGGGTTTCTTGGTTTTTACATCTGTTGTCTCCAAATGGATTATTGAGATTTTTTGAAAAATTTTGCGAACGATAAGGCAATACTGACCGTTGTTGGCTACTGGGAGATACATAGTTTTGATCATAGTTATAGTTTTGTTGAAATAAATTATTCTACGAATAATTCAAATTTTGAGAATTTTGGTAATGGTTCTAATTTTGTTGAGAATGATAGAAATTTTGATTTTGTTGTGGATGATACAAATTTGAAGCTTGTTGGGAATGATATTGATTTTGACCATGTTGAAAATTAAACGTATTCTGATTAAACTGAGTCGGATTCTGGTTTTCTGATCTGAGTTGAGATAGAAATATAGAAGATGAAGATTTTTGAGATTTTCCTTTTGGATTTTTCGACAGTACTGAGATTGTTTGAAAATAATTTGTTGATGAGAGTAAGAAATGTAAAATTAATGATGTAAATAAAATTTTGTAATTGATAAGTTATATAGATTTCCATTCATTTTGACAACGGCTATATACATGGTGGCAACGACCATGTGTATGGTCGTTGCGAAAATGAATGGAAATGGTTTTAGTATTCAACCGTGAATGAACATGTACCTTTTTAATTATCTATACTATACTATTATTAGTGAGTTGAATTTCAAGCTCACACAGGCCCCCTTGAAATTTGGCAACCGAACGGTCACGTTTATAACTTTTCTTATCTTCCTCCAAACCCTATATATTAATATTTGTTTCCTTTCACCAGCATCCCCTACCGCCTTCAAATCCGAACCTTAGCTTCGCGGCAGCAACTTTCACCACACCATCGCTTTCAATCTTCCTTATCCAATCGTTAGTCGATTTCACGTGTAAGCGGATTTGTTCTTGGCTAGGTTAAGGTCACGACTCCTCAGCTTATCGAGCTCGGGGCTATGAAGTCAGCCGTTTCTGGCACGCGGTTTTCTATGGTTACTACCGCCACGGTGGACAGTTCTGAGTCATCTGGTATAGGGCTGTTTCTGGGCGATCTTCGAGTACTGCTGCTGTTTTAGGAATTTGTTCGGCTATTAGTTCCGATTCTGGGCTACCAATCTCTCATCCCCATCTCTTCCAGCGAAGGTAATTCATGTACCCTCATTTGCTTCCTCCTCGGTTTTGGTTGTGCATGAAATGTGGAATTTTAATTTTTTTTTGTATTGTGGTGTAATTAATAGTACAAAAAGCTTATGTTATAACATTGTAATAGTTATTAGCATGGAATTTGGAATCTGATTTCTGTTGCATTGTGATAAACAAATCCCAGTCTAAATTTTGTTTATCAACTAGACTAGATAGATTCTTGGCTTCTTATTGGTAAATTATTCCGTTCATAAACATTTCTTCCACCAGAGCATGGTGATTTGGGTGAAAATGTTCCATAGTTATGTTTCTTTAAAATATTTACATTACAAAGTGTATTCTTATTATAGGTTAGGCTGATTTTTTACAGATCCTTTTGATGAATTTTTCTCCATTCATTTTAGGAAAAAACAAGTTAGTTAAATTTACATGTGCTTTTCATAGTAGGTTTATAACATCAGATAATAATTTTAAGAGATCTCTCCATCTGCAGATATAAACTTATTACGATCATTTAGTTACCATAATTATTTATTATTTTCATTTTACTAACTGAAAGAGGCATCATGTAGTAAGTATGTTTGCACAACAAAACTTAACTACAAGTTTGGAAATGATAATCCTTCATCTTCACATTTAGGTCCAAGATGACCTAGCTACATCAATGTATAGGAGAGATTTAAATTTGTGGTAGAAGAATATAAATAACAACTGCTACTGTAATGTATCTTACTGCATGAATGGTTGAGATGAATGATGTCATGTTTTGAGGACATAAATTCAAATTTATATAAAAATAGTTCACTGTAGACGAATTCTATTAACACTTTAGTTAAAATGAATAACCAAAAGTGTTTCCAATGGAATATTTAATAAAAGGTTAAATTTTGCATGCCCAGTTGATCCTGATTGAAGTACGCTTCATACAAGAAACCATATTGCATACACCTCTCTTAAATTCCAATGTATAACTTGATTTTTTTGTAACTACAACTAGAAATAATGCTATTTCATATGAAATTTATTATTTACAATATACGGTAGGAACATGCCTATTTTCTCCTTTTAACTATAAACTTATCTTCCCGCTGCCTTCTTACTTTAGGGTCATGCTACTTCTTAACGCAGTTTATTTCAATTTCATTAATTAGTTATTTAGAATATGTTAGTAACAAGATCGTTTCTGTTCTTATTATGTGACAAAGACAAATACCTTTTGGACTTAATACATGATTGTTTTCTTAAGCATAGTCAGTATGTCGTAGGATTTCCGAGTGTGCCCACTAATAAACATTTACAAGGAAAAAATATGGATGAAATTACATACATAATTATACTCCATGAAGAAAAAATATAGATGAAATCACAAAGAGGCGTGAAGACTATATATTGGTGACCTTTTCCCCAGTCGATAGCTATTGTCATATGGACCAATCTTCTCTATGTTGTTTCTGTTGGACCCTAATTTTATTCTTAACGCTCACAGTATCAACTATATGTAGGTGGTTAACTATCTATGGGAGGGGTATGATTTTTTGCCCCTTATATCTATTTTAGAATTTCTCGAACTGTAAATCTCCTACATGATGTGGTATACACATGTACATTACTTGCTATTAGCCAGGAACAGCCTGGGTTAGTCTTTTTTTATCCATGTCATTATGCTTTGGAATTTGGTGTCAATTTAAGTGCAATCTCTTTTTCATTATATTCTATATAGAAGCTTCCCACGATAGTTTTGAATTTGAAAATGTCTCTTCTCAGATGGTCTGCATAACTATTCAAAAATAACCATGCCTTTAGACATGCTATTACCCATTCATCACCCTTTTATGCAATGAAAACAAGCTTCATGACATAAGACAGTTGTTGTCGTCTTAGGTAATTAAACTCAGTTAGCTCACCTGACCAGTTACGACCCAAAAAACTATATGCCTGCAAATTCCTTTTTAATTTTTTTATACTGTTTTTGACTTTTGGTTTAAATTTCCTCGACTTCTTCAAGTAATTTTCTACCATCATTCGCTCCTTTATTCCATTATAAAATTCATAAATATGAATATGAACTATTGTGTGACGAGTTTAAATCAATTATTGAATACTAAAACTTCAATTTCATGATTGTCTGATTTTTCATAATTCGTTATAATTATATACTATGATTTGTTAAGTGTAGTTCAGGCAAATATAATTTCATTATTGTTTGACATTTTAGCTTACTTTAAAATGTTATGATTTGATTAATAACTTTAACTAGATCTATTGTAAAAAAATGGGCACTTGGTTACATATATTTTAATAATAATAATGATTGTTTTTACAATAACAGGTGTCCAAATATGATTCTCCCCAGAGATTGTTAAATGAGCTATTACATTGGAATGATATTTTATCATATCTTTATAAACCATCAGTGGCAGAGCTTGCTAATTCATTCGAATCGGGTAAGAATATTTTCGTTAAAAAGTAAATTGAGTAAATGGTGAAATTATTGTCGAATTTTCTTGAAATGGAGAATGGTTATCCATTATATATGGAAAAAGATTCCAGGTACGATAATGACTCAAATTTCATAAAATGTTGCTATTACAAGATATCGGCTGGGTAGATTGCTATATTAAGCATCGTCTGCCCTGCGCTATTGGTAGTAGTTACATGTTGTCGATATTAATCATTTTAAAGCTAACTTTCTATATATTTTTGTATGATATTATAGTTGTATATTTATTTAAATACCATGCATATCATATTTATGAAGCTCCTATTTGAAACGATAAGATGTACTATTCTGATCATATTTTAGTGTTTTAATTTGATTAAATTTATAGCATTAGCTTACTAATCATGCATTATTACTTAATGATTTTGGTAGTGCAAGTTATACACCGGAAAATATGATTAGATAAATTTATGTTGATGTAAAATATCACTCTTAACATTTTCAGCCTATGAAGATACCGAGTTTAGGATTGCATAACCAAGAGCCTTCAATGGATCTGATGAACAGGTAATGCATTTATGATTTTTTTTCGATTTTTTTCTGATAAAAGAGTGGTCCTCAAATGAGAAGAGCACTCATATTTTATTAAATAGTAGCCAAAAGTCATACAAATGACTTATGACAGCCAATAATTACAGGTGAATAAGATCAAAACTAGAGCACTTATACAAGTATAGACTGTAAATTTAAATAAAAATAAAAACCATTTACAATGATTGCCGTAGAATGAAACTAAAGTATATTCTAATGTGATATGGGGTACCCGACTTCATGATGGATAAATAATGAGAAGTAGGCGTGCTCAGCGAAAGTGAATGCACACATATGCGACGAGGCTGCCATAGGGAACAAACATGGTTGCTACTGTGTCAAGGGGAAGGAAATGGCATGCGATTACAACTAAAGGAAAGAAGGGGTTTATAACATGACATTCTGGTGAAATTGACGTGCTAATTAATCTGGAGTAATTTAATGCATTTAATCGCTGGTGATTGAGACCACAAAGTGTGGTAGCTGAAGTAATAAATTAAATTAATTACATGTGATGAATGGTAGTATAACGATTCACTGTATACAAGATGATAATATCTATATATAATGGGAATACCCCCAAATGAAGCTTTTGAAATGTCTAAAATACCCTTCTAACATTCTTTGACGTGAGAAGGATGTTTATGTCATTTTGTATGCCGCACGTTCTTAAGCCTTTGTTATTGCCACTATTCTTCCCCACTTTTCATTTGCAGATTCGTTTTCGCAACCGACTCCACCTTTTCCTATCCCGCACAAAATAAACGAAAATGGGGAAAGGTGAAGAAGAAGAATCCAAATTGTTTTTCTTCTGCAGCATTTTTGGTTCAAATTATTGGAATTGGCTTAGACTCAGCGTTTGGACCTCCTAGCCACAATCGCCAAGAAAGCATAGTGCTTCGCATCGCTCGGTAATTTTTTTGCCTACGAACTTTTCACATTTTTATGCGTACTATGTTTCTTATCATCGATTTTGAGCGATAAAGCTAAATTGATTGTTGTTGTTTCCAAATTCGGGTCTAGGGCTAGGGCATGATTTCTGATGATAACAGTCATTTCTCTGTTCAAACATCTTCGACTGTAAGAAGGAGGTGAAGGTCTAGGGCTAGGGCTAGCGCGATGGCCCTCCCAACCACCGTTGCTCCTCGATTACCTGCTGCATGTATCTTGAAAGAACCACTCAAGCAGATGGAAGTGGCGTAAACTTCTAGGCGGCTGAGGTTGAAGCCATGCTCAGGTTTTATGCAAATCTCTCTACGTTATTGGTTTATTGCTATTTTTCATCTGTTTGACAAACTCTACTGTTACAGATATACTACTACCGATGGTGTTTAGGCTTCAATTTTTAACTAAGATAGTATCATGAAAATTCCCATCTATCATATTGTAGATTTGAGTATTTTGTTGAAATGGTTTAGTTATAATATGGATTGGAGTTATAATACCCCCCATGTAACATTTGATATAATTCTTCACACGGTCTTATATTCAATTATTTAGGCTTTGTTCAGTTTCTGATGAAACACCGACTAATATCAAGTCATTTTATTCACATTTTTTAGAAAGAATAAGAAGGAAAGCAAATAAAACGCCTTTTGTTTACACATTAAAACATATAATTTTTGAAGTTGAAAGTGACAAATTTTTTGTTTTAGTTAGAACAACCTGATAAAATTGGTTAGTTTTTTTACAATGATTTGTGATCGTTTTTGCAAGACAACTCCTACATTGGTTTATGTAAAGTTAATCCTAATAAGAATCCTAAAATTGTGTTATTCTCTTATGTCCCAACTCACCTATTTTGTATATAGTTGAAATAAGAATATATAAGACAGTTGAATCGATATTATATTGTTCATATTTTACCAAATATAGAAGACTAAGAAGAATAGACTGAACTCCATGATAATGATAGTTGTATATACTGACAGAGCTTAGGTAGAAAGAAAGAAAATCGATTGCATGTTAAAATTGAAGGGTTTGGTGCAATATCATTTTACACTTAGCTATGTCCTTATATACATGCTTCTCATTCATGCATTTTGTATGTAGCCTTCGGAGTTTACGATAAACTTGAAAATGCTAATATTGTGTTTATAACTTTCGGGTATATTATTCCAATTAAGAAATTTAACTTTATGTATACACAATTTTTTCATTTTGGTCGCTATTATCACTATATTTTCTTATCCATTCTCTTTTTCGCAATTAAGAAGTAAGTTATGTTTTTAGTTTCTCTCAAGCTTCATACATGATGATTACATTTTTTTTACCGTAACTACTTTTGGACCAAAGTATTAATTGAATAATGACGTTTACATTCACATATACACCATCTCTTTTATAAATTAATTATATGGTAATTACTAATGTGTATAAATACATTGCTTAATAATTAGTTATTGTCCAGAACGATGGCTTATGCTACGTGAAGGTCAATTAATCTTGGCAGTGTATAATTTACTAATGTGTATGAGTACATTGCTTAATAATTAATTATTGTCCAGAACTCACTCATTATGCCACTAATCAAACACTCCTGTGTATGAAAGTCAATCATTCTTCCATTTTTGCATTGCACATATCCTATCATTTTTAAAACTGCTATTGCAATTGCATGTGTAAATACACTCATGTCATTTTCAGCCAAAATTTCATTGGCAGTTTTACTAATGATGTTGCTTCTATACCAAGCGTCTGTGTGTGTTTGTTTAAATATAATTAATATGTTACTATTAGGATATATGTGGGCATATGTATAGATAATCGAAGAATTCATGCATCATCAATATATAATATGTGTGGATGCATGGTATTTTTGTAATTAAGTTTGTATGTGTATATATAATCTTAATCATGCATCATTTATTTTACATGCCTCACAAGTAACAACGTAGAGATATAAAATTCTTTTTACATTAGGTATACATTAGAAACTTTAAAAGCTAGAGGAACATACATTTCTTTGGAGCTAATTAAAAGGGAAACCCAAAAAATTTTATGTATTTATTTTTATATTGAGATATAAGCAAGCATAGAAAAAATAATGGTATGTATATTATCTGAAAAACAACATCAAATTAGACGAATGCAAAATAAAATATATAAAACGGTATATTAAAAGTTAAAACATGAATAAATACCTCGAAGTCGGCTTGATAACGCAACCCCTTTGCAACGAACCGATGGTGTAGATCCTGAGTTGGACTTCCTGTATTGCTTAAAACCGTAACCTTTTTTCTGAATTCTTCAGCCATTGGAGAAAATAGACCTTCATCATGGATAACTATATAAAGTTTCTTAAACTCAGTAGAGAGCTCTTCATTTAGTGCATCCAACTACTATTGTAAGTTTACATTTATCTCATTTTTTTAGCTTCAACGTTAGATGCACTTTTTGAAGACTGGGCCAATGCATCTTCCAATGAATTTATTGCTGCGAAAGAATCTTCCAATCTGCTGATGTATAAAGATCTCTCTTCTTTCGATTTTTCAAGTTCTTTTAACTTAGCAAGTTGATCTTCCAATGGTATTATAGTCGCATTTGCATCTTCCAATTCTATGGCCTGCATTGAGGTAACTTCCTTCATTTTTTCTACTGTATTCTCCTATTCTTCCCTTTCTTGAGTAATTCTGAAAATATTATGTTCTGTCGTGGACAGCTCTTTCTTTAGATTTTCTATGGTTGCAAGTGCTTGCCAATCAACTGGAGCACTTATATGTGATTTTATTTTTAGTTTAGAACCATAGATTGTAAGAGCACTTATGTTGCTTTATTGGCTTTGTAGCTCTTCATTTGCAATATATATTCATTTCCATTAAATCAACTTTCAATGGAGCAAATATGCCAAATATTCCAGATTGAAGCAGTGCAAAAATTTTCCTTTATCTATGAAGTTTCATCAGATAATTTTTGGCCTTAATGGCCACATAACTTAATTAATTATGTTAAACCATTATGGTAACTGATATTAACTATTTCCATATTGCTAACTTATTTTAGAAAATATACAATTGAACAGTTGGAGTTATAACTATGATCTGACATTTATGGTCATAACATTACATTTTTTTATCAAAATTTAAAATACTTTTGATATTTGTTTAATTTTTAAGCTTTCAATTGCATAGAAAGTTACATTCTTTTTCCATTTCTAAGCTTGATTAATAATATTTCTATTTTACAATTGACTAAATCATCAGTTTCCCTGTTTAATCACTTAGCCAGAAAAGGCTGTTCCTGTGCGACAAAACTAATGTTCAGTTGTAAACAAATGTTTTTTTTAGGTTGGTTTTTGTATCATTTATGATGGTATTAATTTTATAAACTAATGTTCATCATTTATATATGGTACCGTTTACAAGGCAAGATGGCTGTTTTTTTTTTTAATTTATAAAAGCATCTATATGCGGTTTAGTTTATGTTATTGTTTTTCTTCAAATTCTTTTCAAACCACAAATTAAAAGAACACTTATATTGTTATGTGCCCACATCTAACTTTCCATTGAAAAGCTTTGTTAAACTCTCTTCCAAATTAGACGTGGAATAAATTATTTGCATTTCAAAATGTATTAATAATTATAGCTAATTCGGATAAGGTGCTACTGTGCTAATATTGTGAGTCCACTTACTATCAACTTCATATTTTTATGTTCATTCAAATAGTTTTTTGTTAAATTATTATATGTTTTCTTAAAATAATGGGTTACAATATCTTTTGTTAGCTGCCCCGTTGGTCTGATTAATATGAAGTGATTCTTAACACCTCATCCAAATTAAGCTAAGTTTGCTGAAGTGTGGTACACTTTGCTGTAGTTTGGATTACATTACCTTATGTTAACATTCTATATTTCTTTTACTTTACTGACGTGTAGTACAGTTTTTCCATTTTTATAACTTAAAGATCGGTGGTGGTGTATTACATATGAAGTGATTGGAAAGTAAGTTTGTTTTCTCTAATGTTTCTCTTTGTAATTTTGCTTATATAAAATTAGTACTGCATAAAAATGAAGTTTCACCAAGTGTTTCTGATAGTTTCCGAGTTATTAGTGGTGATAGGTGATTCCTATTTTGAAGATTTTATCCTAATTTTCCTTCAATACAATAGAACAAATTAGGATATTGTACGTAGGAGAATGTTTAGTTACATGCAAAAGTATAAAATAGTTACCCTTTCTTCGAAGAAAGAACACTTAACGGTAAGCTTCGATATAAATTATAAATCACATTAACTTCATCAAGTCATGTTCTACAATATTTGTTTTGTAATCCAACTATGCACATTCAGTATAGTTTATCATGGTCACAAATTAAATCATAAAGCATTTCATATATAATAATGATGTAACAGACAATAGATAAGTAAATGACTAAATCTGATGTACGTTCTCGCTGTGGACAGCCGCAAAATATTTAAATTGATTGAAAATTTTAAATTAAAATCATGGGGACATTGCATTTAGCGCTCCAGTTGAGATTTTATGGCCCATCGCTTATTTAGGATTTTATGGAGCTTTTTATTATTATTTTATTTCAGATTGTGGCAAAAAGCTTCGGAAAGGTTGAGTTCAAATTTGCAACAAGTGTCTAGAAGTGTTGAACCGCAGGACCTAGCATGAAATCTGAAGCAGCACTGGCATTTGCAGTAGAGTGACTTTGAAATCATATCATTTTTATTGTTAACGACTTTGAGGGAGCTGAGCTTATTCAACATTCAGTGGTTTATGTTGTCTTCAAGTTCCTTCAGTTCATTCTTCATAAAGTTATTGATAAGTTCTTTTTATATTATGTAGACAAAATAATGAAGTTTATTTATTTGTATAAGTTCAAATTTTATTTTTTTCTGATTCTGAATATTTGAAGCATCATGTTTGTAACCTTATCTCTCACTGTATTTCGAAGGATTGATGAGACTTATATGTTCATAAGATACTTACAGTGTGTTAGTTTTAAGATTTAGGTGTTTCCAGTAGTGAATGAATCATGTGTGCTTGCATGTGTTTAATTATCAAATAGTATGTGCTTTATATTATTTGGTTCACTTACTCATCTATATATAGATAGACATGCATAAATGAATATATTGAATTTTGTGTATTTTGCACTAAAAAGAAGTTAACTTACGATTTTTTTAAAACACGCCCAACGGGCGTGCCTTACGTACCGGTAATATATAATGAAGCTGAAGTAACCAAGGTATTTGTTTAAGATACAATCCGAATCAGGCTGAAATGTATTTAAGTGTCCTGAATCAAGCCGAAGCATCTAGCATGCAGAGTCTTTGGAACTGTTAACGTTTATAAAATCAAATAAGAAGAAGAAGAAGAAGATAATTCATATTATTCAGCAAGACGACCGAGCAAGAAGATTGATTACATTAGGGTTACAGAGATAGGTTTATATAGATAGAAAACAGATAAAAGGCCAAACAGATAAAAGGCCAAAAAGGCCAAACAGTATGCTAACATCCCCCCTCAAACACGCGATGGTACAGCAAGAAGCATCGAGAGTTTGCCAATGAAAAATCTATGACGTTCGATAGTGTGAGCCTTCGTGAAGAAATCTGCAAGTTGCGTCGATGACGAAGTAAAAGGCAGAGAAATGGTTCCATGCAACAAGTGATACCAAGTGAAATGACAGTCAATCTCAATATGTTTGGTGCGCTCATGAAAAACAGTATTGTGAGCAATTTGAATAGCACTCTTATTGTCACAATACATAGGATTGGGAGAGGAAATCGAAACACCCATATCTTCCAATAGCCAGCGTAACCAAATGATCTCAGATGTAGTGGAGGCCATAGCCCGATACTCTGCCTCAGTAGAAGACCGAGAAACAACATCCTGTTTCTTGCTCTTCCATGAAATAAGGGAATCACCTAAAAATATGCAAAAGCCAGTTGTGGATTTTCTATCCGTTGAATCACCAGCCCAATCTGCATCAGAGAAAGCACGAAGCTCCAAAGATGAGGTCGATGGAAACAAAAGACTCTGATAAAGTGTTCCTTGCAAGTAACGAAGAATGCGCATAACAGCAGCCCAATGAACAGAGGTAGGGGAAGATACGAACTGGCTAACAATATGAACAGCATAGGCAATATCTGGACGAGTGATGGTCAGATATACAAGGCAACCAACAATAGAACGGTATAAAGTGGGATCAGAAAGAGGACTCCCATCTGTCGGAGTATATCGGGCATTTACCTCAAGTGGTGAATCAACATGACGTGTATCAGTAAGACCAGCACGATGAATAATGTCAGTGGCGTATTTGGATTGGGAAAGAAGATAGCCTTTTTCTGAGGAAGCTACTTCAATGCCTAAAAAATAACGTAGATGACCCAAATCCTTCATATCAAAACAACGAGACAATGTGGCTTTAATGCTCATAATACCATTACTGTCATCACCTGTAATGATCATATCATCTACATATAGTAGAAGAAGAATACGGCCTGCAGAAGTTACTCTGACAAAGAGTGCTGAATCATGGGAACTAGAGGTAAAACCAAGTGATGTAACAACATTCGAAAATCTTTCATACCAAGCACGAGGTGCTTGCTTAATACCATATAGAGCTTTCTTAAGCCTGCAAACCTGACCTGGAGCATGAGAAACGCCAGGTGGAGCAACCATGTAAACTTCTTCCTTAAGATCTCCATTAAGAAAAACATTTTTAACATCCATTTGAGAGATGTCCCACTTACGACTGGACGCAACAGCAATAAGAACCCGAACAGATGTCATCTTAGCCACAGGAGCAAACGTCTCCTTATAATCCATGCCATACTCTTGGGCAAATCCTTTAGCAACTAAACGAGCTTTGTATCGCTCAATAGAACCATCTGACTTGGTTTTAATCTTATATACCCATCGACAACCAATAGTTTTCTTCCCAGTAGGAAGATATACAAGATCCCAGGTACCTGTTTTGTCTAAAGCAGACATTTCCTCAGACATAGCACGTTGCCACACAGGAGAACGAACAGCCTCCGAGTAAGAAGAAGGCTCATAGAAAGTGTCAATGGAAACAAGAAATGAAGCAAAAGCCCGAGAGTAACAAGAGTAAGCAAAATCTGATAATTGAGTAGATTTACGTGTGCGAGTGGGATAGCGAGGTTGAACAGGATCTGTCATCATAGGAGGTGTTTGAACTGTAGTAGTAGGAGATAAAGTGTCACCTGAAGAAGGAGGAGGAACAGAGTGTATAGATGACGGTGTTTCAATGGTAATGAGTGGTGAATCAGAGGGGTTATCAGCAGGAAATGGATCAATGTGAATAAGATCAGACTTAGTCATATTATGAGGACTAGCTGGAATAGAGTAGAAGGGAATATGCTCAATAAAGGAAACACATGACGAGAAACATATAGTTTATTTGAAGAAGGATCATAACAGCGATAGCCTTTTTGTCCAATACCATACCCAAGAAAAACACATATAGCAACACGCGAAGATAATTTTGTACGCTCTACGTGCGGACGAAGAACAAAACAAGTGGAACCAAACACTTTTAGGTGTGAGTAATCGGCAGTTTGACCAAACAACTTGGCATGAGGAGAAATACTAGAATTATGAGAAATTGGGATTTTATTAATAAGATAAACGGAAGTAAGAACAGCTTCTCCCCAAAATTCATTTGGAACACTAGCTGAAAGAATCATAGAACGGGCAGTTTCAACAATGTGTCTATGTTTTGTTTCAGCAACACCATTTTGTTGCGGGGTATCAGTGCAGGAAGACTGATGCAAAGTATCATCAGCCGTGAATATGTTAGAAAGGTCTCCCTTAGTATATTCCCCCCTAAATCAGAATGAAAGCATTTAACAATAGCAGAGTGTTGTGTTTTAACATATGCTTGAAAGGTAGTATATATATCAATAAACTCAGAACGACGTTTCATCAGAAAAACCCAACAATAACGAGTATAGTCATCGATAAAAGAGACATAATATCTGCACCCACCTTTTGTGGGGATGGGTGCTGGACCCCAAACATCAGAGTGAACTAAATCAAAAGGTGCAGTAGAAGTAGAAAGACTTTGATTAAAGGGTAAAGCAGAAAATTTTCCAAGTTTACAACCACTACAATCTGAAATATCATGAGAACGTAAATCTCCCAAAACACCAGAATTACATAAAAATTTAAGACGAGAGCTTGAAATATGACCAAGTCTAGAATGCCACAAATAAAACTTAGAAGACAATGGAGTTAAATGAAAAGAAGAAAGGTCAATACTGGCAGCAGCGGCATGACTTGGAATGTGTAAGTCATCCAAAACATAGAGACCGCCCTGCCTACGGCCTGTCCCAATCACCTTCTTGGAGTTGGAATCCTGCACAGAGCAAGTGGTAGAAGAAAAATGAACAAGATATCCAAGATCACAAAGTTGTCCGACCGACACAAGGTTCATAGTTAATTTAGGAATGCAATAAACATTTGGGAGGGAAACGTGTGTGGTTTGAATTGTACCGATTCCTGTTAATGGCAAAGGTGTGCCATCAGCAGTCAAAATAGAAGGTGAGCGAGAATCAAAAGACATAGATATAAATGATGAACAATCATGGGACATATGATATGAAGCACCAGAATCCAAAATCCACAAAGGAGAATTCAAACCTGATATGGAGGGAGCTGACATGGCAAAATGCTGAGACTGAGGAGCAGTCATGTTTTGAGACAAAGACTGGCTAGCAAGGAACTTCTGAAATTGTTCTGCAAGAGAGTCCATAGAGGAGTCCACACCTGATTCACCAGAAGGATGTACCAATGCAGCAGTCTTAGGCTGAGAACTACCACGTGACTGCTGTTGTGATCTATCACCTTGCTTTTGATTTTTTTGACGAGCTAATAATTCAGGACATTGATTTTTCCAATGGCCTGGTTGTTTACAGTAATTACAATCACGACCATTCTTGATATTTATTTTGTTGCGTTGAGACGGGATTGGTAAAATCCCCGTAGCAAGAACAGATGCAGAAGAGGTCTGTGCAACTTTTTCAGTTTGAGACTTCAAGCGAGTTTCTTCAGCTAACAATTCATGTAGAACAGAGTCAACAGAAGGTAAAGGAGTGCGATGTAGGATGGACGCACGACAATGCTCATACTCTGGTCGAAGAGCCATCAACAATTGAACAAGACGTTGTGCATCCCTACGAGCGATATATGGAGCAAATGACCTAAGCTCAGCATCCTCAGTCATAGCCAATTGATCCCAAAGAGCAGTAATTTCAGAATAAAAATCTTGAATATTTTGATCATTCTGAGACAATGACCGAATATCAGCCTCTAATTGATATTGAACGGCAAAGTTAGAGCGCACAAAAAGTCGCTCCAAATAGTCCCAGACTTGCTTAGCAGTATCATACTTAGCCAATTGCATACCAATTTTATTCTCAACGGAATTATTAATCCAAGTAATGATCTTTGAATTGTTGGTATCCCATTTCTCCATTGATTCAACATTAGTAGTTTCAGGAGCCACAATAACACCAGAAATATATTCCCACATCTGTTTTTCTTTCAGAAATTTTTTCATGACATAACTCCAATAAGAATAGTTTTTTCCATCTAGACGAACACTAATAGCCTGTAATGAATCATCACCTCCTGCCATATTTTGAAGTCAGCAACTGTTACAGGGAACTAGGGTTTCAGGTTGAGTCTGGTATCAAATGGGCTAGGGTTTCGGTGTGCTAGGGTTTTGGTGGGGACAAGGGCTGCAGGGACGAGGGCAGCAGGGCCAAGGGCTGGGGAGATCGGGCGGTAAGGGCTGGGGCTGGAGCTGTGGAGCTGGGGCTGTGGAGATCGAGCGGCAGAGGTTTGGGCTGGGGCTGGAACGAGCGGCAGAGGCTGGGGCTGGGGCTAGGGTTTCGGGCTGAGGGAAGATCGGCAGAGGGGGCTAGGGTTTTGGGGCTGAGAGCTTGACAACGAAGCTAGGGTTTCGGGCTGAGGCAGGCTAGGGTTTCAGGTTGAGGCAGCGACGAGGCAAAAACAGGAACCTTGCTCCGATACCATGTTAACGTTTGTAAAACGTTTATAAAATCAAATAAGAAGAAGAAGAAGAAGAAGATAATTCATATTATTCAACAAGACAGCTGAGCAAGAAGATTGATTACATTAGGGTTACAGAGATAGGTTTATATAGATAGAAAACAGATAAAAGGCCAAACAGATAAAAGGCCAAAAAGGCCAAACAGTATGCTAACAGGAACAAGTATCATGGCTGAAGTGTACTGATAGAGAATCCAAACTTGCTGAACTTCTGAGAGAGACGCAACAACATGTCTTCCAAAAGCGGAGTGAGACACATCGCCAAGAGAGACGCATTGCTGGCAGAAAAGCACATGCTGGTAGTTAGTGGCAAAAAAGAGTCGTGATGATGGATGCACATGCTAGAAGAACTGAGGCGAGGCTGAAATTGTGAAATTGTTCGTGCACTGTGTGGAGGTGAAGCTACAGTGAGATTATAGATCCGTGCTTGCTAACGATAGCAACATGTATGCACAGTGAACCCTTACACGTTGAACATTAAATAGATGGGAATTGGACAGTGGCAAGTCCAGCTATGTGTTGTACAAATCTTTCGTGGCTGAAGTGAGCTCCAACGGATTATTCCATGCTGATGAACTAGCATTGTGTGAATGGTTGGTTGGCGAGAATAAGTTGGGGTGTGTCATTTGTCTTCTGCTCGGTCAGATCCACGTTCCTTTCGAGGAGAGTACGCAAGTCTGAGTGTCTTCGGTTTGTGTGTGTGCGACTGGATGGCTCCATATTGAATTGCACAACAAATATTGTAGATAAATGATAGTACGACAATGCAAGCAAGAGGAAATTGAAAATATGATGGGTACGAAACTGATGAAAGCTAGGTTGTGTGGAGGCCATGTAGAGTTGACGAAGGCTTACACGTAGTGATGTGATGGGTACAAAACTGACAATGTGCTAGCATGTACAGCTATAGAAACCTTGCATGAATATATGCTTGAATGAAAATATGCTTGCATGAGGACTTGCATGAAGGGCTGCTTGCATGAAGAATATGCTTATGTGAAGATACATGTTGCGGCTTGAACATTGATGTATTGTCAACAACTTACTGGGTTCGTGTGCATGTTGAGTATTTTGGCAATTAATTCCATTAATTCATTTCATGGTTCAATTAAATTTTAAATTAACTAAAGCTTAAGTATCAATAGATGACATTGGAATATATGCTTTTGAAATCCATTGCAGATTTAGTTTAACCCCTGATTACAAAATTTATGTCTGTGTATGTGTGTATTTTACAAGCTCATACCAAAAATTTGATCTCTAGCAATTCATTGATTTTATATTTTCATCACTGATTGCTATCATGCTATACAGTTTTGGTGCAGGTTACTCTCATATCAGTGAGGATGAACCTAATATGGATAACTTTCTGAAGTCAACCAAAGTTTAAGTCCACACTCTTTAAAAAAAAGTTAGGTACGTGTGATGATTTGTTGCTCGCTAGATAAATTGTGAATTTATTTAACGTTTACTGGATACAAATCAAATATCACCATAAGGATCCATGAGTGTCATCAATCAGAGATTACTGATTTTATTTTTTAACATAGGCTTTTGGAAGCATCATCTTTGGTTGGAAATGTCATCGCTCAGAGCTTTCCTTGAGCATAACCCAGGACTTTTTTGTAGGAAAAAGAAAATCAAACATTAACTTGTGAACAATATCCAAATATTATAGATTCTTTTTGGTGCTACATTTTGTCTTGAAATTTGCTAACATAAAAAATATGGTATATTTTTGCATGGACGTTAAAACCTTTTCATGAATTTGAAATGCAACAGAGCATGAATTTTTTAAGTTGTAACATGAATTTTCTATGAACACGGCATTATGAATGTTGAATGTATTACACATAAATTGAATGTTTCCTTCATCTCAACCAATTTGAAAAAAATGTAAATTTATTACATGTAAAACTAAAAACTGAAAATAACTCATATATAACATCTAGCTCTCTGTAATGTTGGTATATATAATGTAGTAGGTTATGAAGAAATTACAAGTGTGCTGCTGACAATTTATCTTAAAGGGGGTTGTAATGGTAAAATAATATACAACACAATAAATATCAAATAAACCGTGTGCGAAGCACGAGTTTGCACTAGTTTTATTTATAATACATGATTGTGAGATTCGACTTATGGGCCATAATATTATTATCCACATCAACACAGTTATGAAAAATCGCACCATTTATATCGTAGGCGACCATCCATCATTCTAATACACTCCAACCCTAATTTTCAGTAGCCGCCACTATTCTATATCCGCTTCCCATCTCTCATCTATTCATCTTCAACTGTGTGATTAGTTGTCCTATTTTCCGTTCTCCATTTCATTTTTGATTTATTTGTTTTTACAATCACTTGCAGATTATGTAACAACCATAGTCTGATCACTATGATAAATGAAGGCTGCTATGAGAAGATTAAGAGAAGAGAAGTGGTTGCAACTGAATTCTGTTCATTGGAGTCAGGCAGCGATCAGCGAGGAGTAGCATTCATGCATCAGGAGGAAGTATGAAGAATCTGGGAAGCATATCAGTGTGCATATGTCACTGTGTCTTTGTAATTTTCTATGTAGATTGGTGTTCCAGTGTTGAGTTGTAATTGGGCCAAATTGGGTTATGTGTTGATGAAATGTCTATAAATACTGGTCAGTGTCTTGTAATTGGAGTGTGGAAAAAAAATATGAGATTCAATATATCATTCTTTTCAGTTTTAATTGCAAATTTAGTATCTGTTCCTTTTTCTTCTTACTACCTATTCATGTATTAGTGTTAGTTGCAATTTTCTATCAGTTTATTTCCTATTTTGATAATTCTTGATAATCAGTTCTTGACTTGTACCAGTTATTTTGCTTGATTGATTTTCTAGTTGATCTTCAGTTTAGTTTGCAGCCTATATTCAACCCTATTATTCATCTTTCCTACAGATTCCAATTCTTGATTTTTCCTACTGTTCTTGTTATTAGTTCATAATTGTTACTAAATCTTGTTCCGGTTCAAATTCTGTTGATTCTTGTTTTTCCTGCAAGCTAACTCTTGCATTATAACTTTTGTTTTTGTACTGGAAAAACTGGCTACTGATTTTGTTAATTTTCTTCCAAAAGAACTTCTTCTTCCTCTTCGAGCAAAACCCCTATTTTCTCCACACTTACTTCGAGTCACCTTCCCATTTTACCCGTTTCTTGATTTTCAGAGCAATCTGTGCACGTGCACACACCAATACTATCATCTTCTTCCCAAAACTTATCACCACCAATTCAGATCCTTCTTACAATTGCCATGGCCAAGAATCCAGATCAACCGGGCCCTTCCAATTTGGTATCAGAGCAGTCGTCGGAATTTAACACCCATCCCACACTCGATCCTGATCATGCCCAACATCCAGATCCAACCCTAAATTCCAGTTTTGATGATCCATGGCTGCGACAAGAAGAAATTAACAATCGCACCACCTATGTTCTTAGGAATTTGGAGATTACAACCAGAAATTTAGAGTTTGCAGTTCAAAAGTTGGATAAAAAATTCGATCAATCTGCCAAAGATTTGCATACTAAATTCGAAGGTGTACATAACATGTTAACCACCCTTGTTAATGAAAATCGCACTGACAAGAATTCTTTTCAACCACCCTCCACCACTTATCCACCTCAGACAACTTTCCAACCTTACCCTCCTCCTCCAGTACAAACTGTACATCCAACGCAGCCACCACCACCTAGAACTCACCCGCAACATCACCGAACACCTATGGTACCACCTAGGAATGTACCCTTCTTTAATACTCCTCCAAGATATCCTCAAGAACCCTTATTTCCTCATCAACCCAGAAACCCAACCCCTAACTATCATAATCATCTACCATACCCTATCATCAAACTCGATTTTCCTACCTATTCTGGAGAAGAAGGAGTAGCAGATTGGCTGAGACAAGTAGAACAATACTTCAAATTTCATCATACTGAAGAATATCAGTGGGTCGAAATTTGTTCTTTTTCCTTGAAGAAGGAGGCCTTGCAACGGTATCATTGGTATGTAAACACGGTAAATAATAATGAATCATGGGCAGTTTTTAAAGATGAGATATTGGTCAGATTTAATTCAGAGGAAATAGAAAGACCATTTGAAACCCTATCTAAACTCAAGCAACATACAATAGTAAGAGCTTATTTGAGCAAGTTTGAGAAATTACAAGCCGTAGTGGAAACTCTACCCCCACAGTATTTACTTGATAGGTTTATTGGAGGATTAAAAGAAGAGATTAGATATGATGTTCTCACCTCAAGGCCAGTTGATTTCAGAGAGGCAGTTTCTCTTGCCAAAATGTTTGAAAGTAAATGTCTTCAGACCAAAAAACTTAAGTATCCAACACCCAATGCTTCAACTACCAACTCCAAAACTAATCAGCTTCCACTGTCCAAGTCGATCCAAGAATCAACAACTTCTTCCCAATATAGCCATACCAGTAACACTAAGGATACCCTACTTGAGTCTCTGGCAAAAAGTAAGGGACTCGCCCCTAATCAAATCATTGAAATGAGGAGGCAAAATTTGTGTTATGGTTGTAAAGAAAAGTGGTCAAGAGACCATAAATGTAAAAATTCTCAAATCTATGTTTTGGAAGGCATGATGCCACTACAGAACTGGGAAGACTCTAATGAAAGTGGGTTGTCCACAAATGAATCTGAAGTACAAGTAGAAGAGACTTTAGCAATCACCTTACAAGCTTTATGTGGAATTCCTGCATTATCCACCATCAAAGTAAAAGGCAGTATTCAAGGCAAACCAGTTCACATCCTAATTGATTCTGGATCTACCCATAGCTTCATCAATGACAAACTTGCTAAGAAGCTGGACTTAAAGATTGATGAAACTAAATTGTTTGAATTAATGGTGGCTAATGGAGAGAGATTAACTGGTTCAGGAGTTTGTAATGATGTGGTGTTAAAATGCCAAGGATGTATCATGACAGTGGATTTACTCTTATTTCCCTTAGATGGCTGTCAAGTGGTGCTCAGGGCTCAGTGGATGAAAAGCTTGGGGGAAATAACACTCAACTTAGATCAGCTGCAGGTGAAATTTGTTTATAATGATAAGCCTTATGTATGGCAGGGTCTAAAGCAAGATGAGTTGAAATTTGTTAACAAGAAAAGGTTAAATAAGGAAATTGTGCATGGCCAGATAGCTATGATGGTTTGCTGCCAATCCATGCAATCAGAAAATGATACAAACCATATCCCATCAGAGATTGATACTATGCTCAAACAATTTCCTCTGATCACTAATCCTTCCTCCAGCTTACCACCCTCCAGACCCCATGACCACCGAATACCGCTCTTGCCAAATACTAAACCTATTTGTCTTAAACCTTACAGGCATTCATACCAAGTAAAAAATGAATTGGAAAAAATAATTCAAGACATGTTAGACACTGGTATTATTAGGCCTAGCCACAGTTCCTACTCATCTCCTGTTGTTATGGTGAGGAAGAAGGATGGGTCATGGAGATTATGTATTGATTATCGGAGATTGAATGCACAAACTATTAAAGACAAGTTTCCTATTCCACTAATTGAAGAGCTTTTTGATGAGTTGCATGACTCTCAATTTTATTCCAAGTTAGACTTAAGATCTGGATATCATCAGATCAGAATGCTTGAAGAAGATATCCACAAAACCGCCTTTAGAACCCATGATGGCCACTATGAGTTTATGGTGATGCCTTTTGGATTAGCAAATGCCCCTTCCACCTTTCAATCTCTCATGAATGATATATTCAGAGCTTATTTGAGAAAGTTTATTTTAGTATTTTTTGATGATATACTTGTGTATAGTCAAACCTGGGAAGACCATATCAGGCATCTTGAAGTAACATTTCAACTTTTACAGAAAAATTCTTTGGTAATCAAGCTCTCTAAGTGCAGATTTGACAAGCAAGCTATTGATTATTTGGGTCATGTTATATCTGCTGAAGGTCTTTCTGTTGATCCTAGCAAAGTGCAAGCAGTCCTTACTTGGCCACTTCCTCAGAATTTGAAGGCTTTAAGAGGTTTTTTAGGTCTTACTAGGTATTACCGTAAATTCATCAAGGGCTATGGTATAATTGCTAACTCTTTAACTTCCATGTTGAAAAAAATGCCTTTACATGGAGTGTTGAAGCAAAGGAAGCTTTTGAACAGTTGAAACAATGCTTGGTTTCACCCCCAATACTAGCCATGCAAGATTTCACTCAACCTTTCATTTTAGAGTGTGATGCCAGTGGTCAAGGGGTAGGTGCAGTTCTCCTTCAAAACAAAAGACCTATAGCCTACTTGAGTAAAGCTCTCCATGGAAGAAATCTTGCATTATCTACTTTTGAGAAGGAACTTCTTGCTATTATCATTGCTACCAAAAAATGGTCACAATACTTGATGGGTAGACAATTTGTAATAAAAACTGATCATCAAAGTTTGAAATACTTGTTAACTCAACAAATACCCACGGGTGTGCAAGGAAGATGGTTGGCTAAACTCCATGCATTTGACTATAAGGTAGAGTATAAAAGTGGAGAGGAAAATAAGGTGGCTGATGCACTGTCCAGGAGAGGTGAGATTGAAACAATCGAAGTGACTGTCCAATCCATATCCACTGTGCAAACTCCCTGGCTACAGAGACTCAAAGAGGCTCTGCATAAATCTTCATGGTATCAACAACTATTGACAAAAGTGCAAGCAAAAGAACTACCAGAAAGTAAATACAGGAAAGTTGAAGACTTAGTTTTCAAAAAAGGAAAAATTTTAGTGGATCATCACCTAACCTCCTTGACACAGTTTCTTGTTAAGGAATATCACTCATCACCTTTAGGAGGTCACTCAGGGATTAAAGCCACTTTGCATAGATTAAGGCAGGTTTTTCACTGGAAAAAGTTAAAGTCTAGTGTTGAAGAATTTGTCAAGGCTTGTGAGGAATGTCAAAGAAATAAGCACGAGAACATTCTAGTGCCAGGCTTACTACAGCCTCTTTCCATACCTGACAAAATTTGGACTGATATTTCAATGGATTTTATTACTTGCCTACCCAAGAGTCACAAGTACACTGTCATATTTGTAGTAGTAGATAGATTAAGTAAATATGCTCACTTCTTTCCACTTCAACATCCATACACTGCAAGGGATGTGGCCTTAGTTTTTTCCAGGGGGTCTTTAAATTGCATGGCCTGCCTAAGACTATTGTAAGTGACAGAGACCCTATCTTCACAAGTCTCTTCTGGCAAGAACCTTTCAAACTCCAAGGAAGTTCACTTAAACTCAGCTCGGCCTATCATCCCCAAAGTGATGGTCAAACTGAAGTAGTGAATAAAATTCTTGAATGTTACCTAAGATGTTATGTATGTCACAAGGCTAGTGAGTGGTTTAAATGGCTACCTTTAGCTGAATACTGGTATAACACTACGTGTCCCTACAAAAACTACTCCTTATAAAATTGTGTATGGCATTGATCCACCTACCTTACTTTCTTATGTGCCCACTACTGCCAAGGTTGAGCAAGTTGAAGAAGAGTTATTCATTAGAGACATTATGATACAATTCCTCAAGGACAGTTTGAAGGTAGCTCAAGACAGAATGAAGAGATATGCAGATCTTAGAAGGACTGATCGACAGTTTGAAGTAGGAGACTGGGTATACCTTAAATTGCAACCTTATAAACAGATCACAGCTAGAGATTTTAAGACACACAAGCTTTCTCCCAAATATTTTGGTGCTTACCAGATCATAGAAAAGATAGGTTCTGTGGCTTATAGGCTTCAACTTCCTGATAATACTCGAATCCATAATGTGTTCCACGTTTCGCAGTTGAAAAAGAAGGTAGGAGATACTGTGGTCATACAAGAAGGCATTCCCAGCTTTACAGAAGAGCTAGTTGACCAACCAGAAAAGATACTCGATCGAAGAATGGTTCCCCGAAATAATGATGTGGTGGTACAGATTTTGGTTAAGTGGAAGGACAGATCTGAATAAGAAGCTACTTGGGAAGATTATTGGCCAATGATCGAGAAATTTCCTACGCTAGACCTTGAGACAAGGTCTGTTCTTAAAGCGCAGGGCAGATGTAACAACCATAGTCTGATCACTATGATGAACGAAGGCTGCTGTGAGAAGATTAAGAGAAGAGAAGTGGTTGCAACTGAATTCTGTTCATTGGAGTCAGGCAGCGATCAGCGAGGAGTAGCATTCGTGCATCAGGAGGAAGTATGAAGAATCTGGGAAGCATATCAGTGTGCATATGTCACTGTGTCTTTGTAATTTTCTATGTAGATTGGTGTTCCAGTGTTGAGTTGTAATTGGGCCAAATTGGGTTATGTGTTGATGAAATGTCTATAAATACTGGTCAGTGTCTTGTAATTGGAGTGTGGAAAAAAAATCTGAGATTCAATATATCATTCTTTTCAGTTTTAATTACAAATTTAGTATCTATTCCTTTTTCTTCTTACTGCCTATTCATGTATTAGTGTTAGTTGCAATTTTCTATCAGTTTATTTCCTATTTTGATAATTCTTGATAATCAGTTCTTGACTTGTACCAGTTATTTTGCTTGATCGATTTTCTAGTTGATCTTCAGTTTAGTTTGCAGCCTATATTCAACCCTATTATTCATCTTTCCTATAGATTCCAGTTCTTGATTTTTCCTACTGTTCTTGTTATTTGTTCATAATTGTTACTAAATCTTGTTCCAGTTCAAATTCTGTTGATTCTTGTTTTTCCTGCAAGCTAACTCTTGCATTATAACTTTTGTTTTTGTACTGGAAAAACCGGCTACTGATTTTGTTAATTTTCTTCCAAAAGAACTTCTTCTTCCTCTTCGAGCAAAACCCCTATTTTCTCCACACTTACTTCGAGTCGCCTTCCCATTTTACCCGTTTCTTGATTTTGAGAGCAATCTATGCACGTGCACACACCAATACTATCATCTTCTTCCCAAAACTTATCACCACCAATTCAGATCCTTCTTGCAATTGCCATGGCCAAGAATCCAGATCAATCGGGCCCTTCCAGATTAATTGTAACTGCAATGGTCATTGTTTATTTTTGTCCGTGAATTTGAAAATTGAGGCAAATGCTGAAGAAATGGACAGGGACATCAGCAACTCATTAGGAATAAATTAGTTAGTTTCTACTGAGGATGATG
Source organism: Allium fistulosum (assembly GCA_030737815.1). Lineage (NCBI taxonomy): Eukaryota > Viridiplantae > Streptophyta > Magnoliopsida > Asparagales > Amaryllidaceae > Allium > Allium fistulosum. The sequence continues at coordinate 1,185,410,128 of CM060903.1, forward strand.
ACCAAGTCTTGATAGGAATCTCTCTGATGCTTTTTTCTTCTCCATTTATTGGTTTTTATTTTGATAATTTTATTATTTTGATCTGATTTGAGAATTGTTGTTATAATTTTCTTGTTAATCTGAATCTCATTTCACTGAAGAAAAATCCAATTCCATTTTAAAATTAACTTAGCAACTCTTTACATGTTTCCTTTTTATATAACCATGCTATTTTCATACCTGATGAAAAATAGTGGAAACATATGCTCATTTTGTTACAACGTGGATTGTTTTGCGTACTTAATTAAGGTTTTCCAAGTCGGTTTATGACCTTTAGTTTTTGTAGGGCTTGGTTACCCCAAATGAGTATTGAATTTATTTTCTGTTTTGTTAGATTTGCTTTCGCAGCTTCAATAGCTAAATAATTTGATCATAGTTGGTCTTGGTGTCGTAGTTGATCGTAAAAGTATATGTATTGCTTCGGTAGTGTATGTACATTTCCTCGATAATTCTTTATGTTAATGAATCCTACATAATCATATAACCAAGCTAAAGTTAGATTTCTTTCATGTTTTAGGTTAGAATTTGACAAAAGGAAACCTGTGCATTTTTTCTTTAGCTTTGATTTATTCCTTAGTCGTGCTTTGAACAAGCACCCATTGTACTTGCATGTCAGTCTGCATATGTGTTTGGTATTTCTGGCTTTCATACATTGATTCAGGTCTTCTTTAAGTAGTAGTGCTTATGGTTAGAATTTCTACAAAATAATATGATTGTAATTCTTAAGAAAAAGTCAAAATTACAATTTGATATATTATATTAACAAGAGTCCTTCATTACTACACATTTTTTGAATTAGCAAAGGTAGCTAGATCAACTACGAACTGGTGATGCGTGATATTACCGATTTAGTGTATAGTTGTATTTAATTGATCTCTAATTATACCTAGGAAAATCCCATGTATCATATTAGACTACTTGCTACATGCATGTTTAAGTTAAATTTTTTTCCCTTTACAACAATGAATTTCGATGCTTTGCTTGATGCTAAGTGGAAGAAAAAAACAATTGATACAAAGCGAGATTTCTAATAGCACATCTATGCAACTTGCATGGAATTTATTTCTTTAATGGGTATTGTTTTGTATTTTTTTGTCTGATCCTTCTAATCTGTTTATTGTAAATGGATAACATCGAAAATTTGATATTTCCAGATATTGATTTTTGGCATTTCTAAAGATTTTGAATACCGCTATATATGAATCTTTTTTTGCAATTTTGCATATCATGGGTACTTTTGCGGACAAGGGTTCAATGGATCACGTATTCAACTACTGGATGTGATCCTGATAATTCTCTCTGCAAAGTATCAACGTTCTACAAAATTTCGGAGCATGATATATTATTTTCTCATACGTCTGTATACAGTAAGTAAAGTATCATTGTCCATTTCAGCTATACACTCATTAGTTAAAGAGTACCGTTGATATGTTGAGTGGATTAGTTTGGATGCACACAAAAACATTTTGAATAGGCGATCCGTTTGAGTTTGATAAACGTTGAATTTTGGATGAAATCCTTAGTACATAATTTCTAATAATAATACTGATGATTGACGATTGGAGGTCAATCCATTGTGTTAATCTAATGATTATTTAGGTGACTTCATTGTAATGTTGGTTAAAAGTTAATATTATGAATATTTCACTGGAATATGAAATGAAAAGTTACAAAATTTTAAAGAGAGAAAGGATGTCTAGTAAATTAAATGCTGCAAATACTGTTCAACACACTTTTTTTAAATACCTCAAGTGATAGTAACTTGTCTTTGGCATCTAGATCGCTGTTCATAATGCAAATGAACATTTGCCTATTTATATGACAGATTGTATGATATGTCCTAATCTAACCAGCGGGACCTGGCATCCTCAACAAAATAGGAAACCAATATTATCGATAGAGGAAGAAATTCTTTGTTTGTTTTATTCGGATGAAGCGACTGAATTTGATAATTATTATCAAGCAGCCAAGGCAAAGTTTTAGGTCTAACCTATCTGAGATCTTCATAAGGGGCTACACTCCATAATGGTACTTGCATGTAACTTATATCTTTACACAGGTATCATTTCTTTTTTTAAATTTTGTAACTTACTTTTTAATTTATATCCTAATGGAATATTTATAACATTTACTTTTAACAAATATCAAGATGGAGTCACCATAAAATTCACTAAATTGAAAATGAATTGAGTTCGAAATATCGATCATCAGTATTATTTATTACAAATTACAGTAAATAATTTGATAATAATAATTGAATCTGGAATAAAAGTTAAGTTGTGAACATTCTTATTATTTGTGGTGATCTATAGTGAGATAGAGATTGGGGTAGATTCTCTCTCGCACTCTGTTCTTTAATTTATTACAGAACTAGCTTTTTAATGTTTGTTTTAGCTTTTGATATATGCATTCATCATTGAGATCATAATCTATATGGTTAAATTAGAATAGAGTTTCTATGTACACAGTAGTTTTAAAATACGAAATAACAAATTCTTTTAGATCTCAAACACAGAAAATAACAGACGTAGACATGAAGAAACATAAAGGAGATACGATATTTTCATAGGTGTTTGACCTGAATTTGGCCTAAGTTCCTTTTGTTTTCATTCGTCTTCGTTTTTATACTTTTGTTTTAAATTTTGTATTGACTTACAAAATACAAGTTTGTGCGATTTTTCATTTGTGATACTTTAAATCAATGCTAAACAATCGAATATGGTTTGGACAAAATAAACTGAAACAATATTATCAAATTTTCATTCATCTTCGTTTATGTACTTTTGTTTTAAATTTTGTATTGACTTACAAAATAAACATTTGCGATTTTTTATTTGTGATACTTTGAATCAATGCTAAACAATCAAATATGGTTTGGATAAAATAAACTGAAACAATATTATCCAATTTACTTCATCTTCGTTTTTATGCTTTTGTTTTAAATTTTGTATTGACTTACAAAATAAACGTTTATGATTTTTTATTTGTGATACTTTCAGTCAATGCTAAACAATCAAATGTGGTTTGGACAAAATAAACTGAAACAATATTATCCAACATGATTCAAGTCCATGAATGATAGCATGTGTTATAAACAAAATACGGATGCAGAAAAAGCTAGGGTTGTCAGTGGATATTCGGAAAATCCAAAATCCATCCGCATCCGTATTTGAAAAACGGATAAATATTCGATATCCGGAAAACGGATACGGATACGAAGACATCTGCATTCGAAAATTATCCGTTCGGTTTATGTCAAGATTATAGTTCAAATTATGTCTATTTTAGTGCAGTGAAAGATATTCGTTTATTATTTTATTAAGTTAGTAATTTATATTTTATGCATTTAATGCTTATTAACTGTTTGAAATTATTTATTATCATCATATTTGTTAAACTTTTAATACTTTTATAATTAATGAGATTGAAAAATATTTATATTAAACTAAAATTTTCTTTTTATAAATTTTCATTTATAGGTTTTTAGCGGATATGATAATTATTCAATATCTGTGTGTTATCTGCGGATGCGGATATCCGATATTCGAAAATGATTTCGGATGCGGATATGGAACTAGCCGTATCCAAAAGTATCTGTTGACGGGTCTAGAAAAATATGAGAAACTTTTTATTTAAAATTGATGTGCACCAAACGTGCATGCCCAAAGAGCAGTAGAAACTTTTTTATTTGAGTTAAGTGTGCATAGAAAAGGTAAATTGATAGTTCAAGATTACATTTTCCTTGCTAGAAAAGGTCCAACTATCCTATTAGCGTATCCCTAAATACTCGACTTTCAACTTGAAGTTGCTTAAGAAACGAAAATAGAAAAAAGTATACGAGGGCTAGATAGAAGCATGGTGAGAAAAACTATCTTGTCTTGTATATAAAATCTATGCATCTTTAATAATAGTTGTAAAGTCATACTTATTTGATGTCAGCATGAACTACTAAAAACTTTGCTTTATGGATATCATCAAATCTTAATTTAATCTAAAAATAGGATCTGACAATTAAACCTTTTTTTACAAATTCAAAATGTCTCTCCATAAATATTATCAAATATTAGTATCACTTAAAGTTAGAATCTAATAAATAAACATATTTTACAAACTCATTTTTTATTAATTTATAATATATATAAAATTTTACTTAACAAATAATTAAATGTTGTAACTCAGAAATAAAATTTCAACTAACATTGAAATCATATCTTAATCGTAGAATATAATCAGTGTTTTAACCTGTATTTCTACGGTGTATGTGTTGCTTCAATAGTTAAATAATTTGATCATAGTTGGTGGTTGTGTCATAGTTGATCATAGTAGCATATGTATTGGTTTTGTAGCGTATGTACATCTCGATAATTCTTTATGTTTATGAATCCTATGTATATGTATTGGTTTTGTTCAAGGCAGGACGAAGCAGTAATTATATATTTGAATAAAGAATGCATAAATTTCTTCCATTGTACATCATTGTGCATAGGCTTATCAATGGTACGGGTTTTGGTCCAAGCTCGGTTCAAATCTACATTGTTAATACAGATTCGAGTCTTGTCCTAACTACTCAGGTTCGATCCATGCTCGAACATGTTACTATTAGGGTCAGATACGATTTTTTCAAATCGTCCGGTTTGAGTCCGATCCGATTATTAGTTTTCTATTGTATCAAAACATGATTGTTTGTTTATGTTATATGTTTACCATTTTGTTTGTTTCATTTAGATGTTTTTGCTTACTTTTGTTGTGAACTTGGATACATCGCCATTCAATTTGTATGTTAACATTGTTTGTGTATAAATTTTACAAAAATTACAAATTCGAAGTATGATTTTAACATTTATATTATGAGTTCGGTATGGAAGTATTATCCAGGGGACTTGAAAAATCCAATGGGTCGGGCTCTATTATTGATTTTGAAATACTTTACGGGTTCAGGTCAGGTTTGGATTTTTGATTATTATAATCAGGCTTGAGTCCGGGTTTTACGATACCCGGATCGAACCTGGCTAGTTGATAAGTCTAATTGTGCATATGTTTGGTATTTTTTGCTTTCGTGCATTGATTTAGGTTTTCTTCCAGTAGTAGTGCTTTTGATTAGAATTTCTACAAAATAATAGGATTGTCATTATTAAGAAAAAATCAAAATGACAATTTGATGTATTATATTAACAAGAGTTATTCATTATTATGCATTTTTTGAGATAGCAAAAAAGTAGCTAGATCAACTGTAGTCTGGTGATGCGTGATATTACTGATTTAGTGTATAGTTGTATTTAGTTGATCTATAATTATAACTAGGAAAACCCCAAGTATCATATTAAACTACTTTCCACGCATATGCCTATGTGAGATTGCTTCTTTACAACATTTGTTTTGCTTTGCTTGATGCTAAAAGCATATGCACCAAGAACAATTTGCTAGAAAATGGAGAAACCTCGTATAACTCTATAACTCTATTTAGAAAAATAGGATTATTGAAACTCGTATAACTCTATAAATGGTATAGATTTTGTTCTTTTAAAAAAAGTGAACGATCTTAGTCACTGCTGGAAGAGTGGGAAGAATTAACATTTATTTCTTTCTCATTCTCCCATAAATCCAAAGCCCATATACCCAAACTCTAAGTCATGTTTCCTGAGCTCTCTAATTTCTAAACAATTCATTTCTATTAGTTCCTCTCCCTATTCTATAAACAAAACCCCTTCATTCATGTTCTAGAGTGGAGGAAATCGATGGCAGCCCTCAGTCCTAATTCTCTTCAAAAATTAAAATTGTGTCTCATATTAAAAATAAAAATAGAATCAAGTACGCTTGAAGGAGGATCAACAACATAGATGTGTGCAAGGGGAGGCGTGCGAACTAATGTAAAGGAGGAACATGCGCGAGAGTGTGACTACGGATTGGGAATGATGTGTTTAGGAGTCTTGATCTAGAGATGATTGGGTTGCTGTTAGAGTGGCTGTGGGCATGTGAAATGGAGGAAAGGATGATGTTGAATCAGAGATATTCGACTGTGGTGTTTGGGTAAGTGGTGATATATTTTGCACTGTGCTAATATATGCGTGTGTGTTTGAGTCGACTGTTGATTTATGTTTTCTTTTATTCATGTACGGGTGTGTCTCTACCTGTATGCATGGATTGATGTGTATGCCTGATATATATGTGTCAATTACGGTGGCTTTACGTGTGTGTAGCTAGCTAAGTGTGAGTATGTGTATGTGTATCAGGAAAGTGTGAAAATAAGGCTCGAAGGCTAGCTATAAGTATAATTAGCTTTGCCGATTTAGTAACGTGGGAAGCCAGGAAGGAATTACACAACAAATGAAGAATACATATGTATATAGAATAGGATGACACACAAAGTAATAAAGGTATGAAAGTAAAAGTAGGAAAGAATGCATATATAATTAAATGAACCTACAAATGAGATGTGAATATCTACATGGTTTAACGCATGCCATGTCTTTGTTCGTCTTTGTTTTATTTTGTGTGTTTAAATATGCCTCATCGCATGTGTGATTTTATGAGATTTATAAGTGTGTGCGCATGTATATTTATCAGTGTGTATATGTTGTAGAGTACATGCAATGCATAGGCTGTTGTATGGGTGCGTATGAGTGGGTTTAGTTAAGGCAAGTTTAATGTGCCGGACAAGCACCATTGTCCAAGTAGTTAAGTGATTCGGCTTTGGTGCGAGAGGTTACAAGTTCGAAACTTGCATAGCGTGATTCGAACGTTTATTGACATGTGATATGTTGTCCCAGTGACATGTTGTATATAAAGTACCATTTCAAAAAAAAATTTAATGTGCTAATAACTAAGCAAATATATATATATATATGTATATATATATATATTCAACTTTGGCTTTTCAAGGAAATAATATATATATAATCCATGCGCATGGTATATGCTAGTATTACTATCGAAAATCTTGTGATACCATATTCAATTTAACTGTTAATGGGCTACATTGTTTAGGATTTATTATGAGTTCGTGAATAGGGGTGCAAGTTATGTTAGTAGGCAATGTTTGCTATTAGAGCGGTTTTAAACAGCTGTTCACTTAAGAATACTAAATATATTATTAAAAAAAGTTAGGATTATATGAGATAATTCTTAAATCAAATATTTAATTTATGAATTGTTTTAAAGGTTTGAATTAAGTTTTGAATGTTATTAGTTCAAGTTTATTTATCGATTCATTATTAAGAATTTTTTTTATATGAGGTATGTGTATTTATATGTGTATGTGCTTTGTGACATATATGTTAAGGGTATATGTAGGCGAATGTAAGTTTTGTTAGTGTGGTGTAACACCCCTAATTTTTAATAACATTATTCAGAAGATTTAATTAGCTAACTTAAATAGAATAATGTAAATATTAGTGTGATAAGGGAATTGACATTTGAAAATTTAATTACAGGTCGTCCTTAAATAAACATAAAAAATAAGTTTATGGAAATGGTTTATTAGATAATTAATAAGAGAATAAAACAAGGGCATTATGGGTAATAGCCACACCCATTCGTTCACGAAAGCCCATTTTGTAATAGTTCTCCCCATTTCTCTCTTCTTCTTTGTAACCCTAAATATTTGTTTACCCTGATTTCTCAAATAAACTCTGAATCCTGTCGCTTCGATTGCTAGATAAACCAATAGCCGTCGTTGACCATTCCTCCTACTAGCGGCATCAACCCACTTAGAATCGTAAACTCTAGATTCATCAACACATAATTTCCATTAGCTCGATTCCTATTGACTCGCAGTCGTTTGATTTTCCAGAGTTATCCGCAGTCCACCATCATCTTCACTTCAAATCCGGTAATAATAGTTAGCTTTTTAGCCTTCCAGAAAAAGGAACTTTTTGCCCTTCAATTAATAAGTTTACTTTTTGCAAGATGGTTTTAAATTTTGTATTTCGAATATTAGTTTTTTCGGCTGGAAGTACTAATATGTTTGAACTCTTGCTGTCATGCATGGTAATTTTTGATAGATATGATGCTAATGAATCTTTAGAACTGTTATTTTTAATAAAGTGAATATTAGGCTCAGGTCCCTAATAAGTTTCAAAATACACAAAAATCCCAGTAAAAAAAGTATGTAAATTAGGTCCCTAGAATTAAGTTACTATGTGATTGCATATAGTTATGCATTTATTCACTGAATAATTGCAGACATTTATGCAATTTTTTCGATGAATAATTGCGGAAATTTCCCCAATTTTTTTGGTGAATAATTGTGGAATTTTCCGCAAATTTTTGGTGAATAGTTGCGGAATTTTCCGCAATTTTTTGAAAAAATTGCGGAAATTTCTGCAATTTTTCAGTGAATAATTGTGGAAATGTTTGTAATTTTTTGATATAATTGCATAAATGTCTGCAATTATTCACTGAATAATTGCATAAGTGTATGCCATTATTCGGTAACTTAATTATAGGGATCTAATTTATGAACATTTTTTTACTGGGGTTTTTGTGTATTTTGAAACTTATTAGGGACCTTTACCAAACTGTCCCTTTAATAAATCTGTGCTTAAGTGATGATTTAAGTCAACTATTTTCTTATTTTACATTGTAGGAACTGGCAACCCGAAGTAGTTTCAAAATTTTGCATGTTGTTTGAAGCGTTGTTTATCTTTTAGATTCTACATATTTTTACTTATGAAGTAATTTCAGGGTTTCTATTTAAATATATATTTTTTGCTGTGGCGATAAATTTAAATTGATTATATGATATTGAAATCCTACTTTTGCTAATTATAAAAAGTGTTGTTCGTATTGAATTAACTATTTTTACAGACTTTATTTCCAATGTTCAAAGGTCCACTTCCATAGCCATTCAATTCCAACAATTTTAATAAAGCAATTTGTTTAGCCTCTTTGCAGAAATAAAAGAAAATTTTCAATTTTCAGTATTACATAGCTATTTCTGCTATTCTTATCGCTGTAACAACTTCTTACAATTCCCTATTTCAAGAAAATGAATTTTTGTACAATTTGTCTTTCAAATTAGACTATGGATAAATTCATTAGTTAGTTTCCTTTTCACTTAAGCTTATCGATTGTAAAACGTAAAACGTGATTTTTTAAGGCAAGTAGGACAATGAATTGATATTTCTGACATCTACAGGTACATGCTCTGTGCAGAATGTTCGAATTTTTTTAGTGTAACGTATTTAGTATTTATTGAACTTTGACTTCCACATCGAATTAAATGTTAATAATATAAATTCACAAGGCTTTATACTTTTACATATTGCGATTTTACAGCATTTTTTTCAAACTTTGTAATTTTTTTTTATAAAAAAATGATTCTTTTACGAATAATATATATTTTTTACTTTTTATTTAAGTATTAATTTTTCAAATTTGGTTTTAAATTTTGTATTTTTAATTTTCCACACTTAACTTCTAGAAATTAATTCTTTTTTTTTCTTATCTAAACTGTGAAAGTTTACATATATTCGTCGATAAGTAAACATATAAACTATAATCCCGCAAACATCTTTTATTTCTCAAATGGAATGCTGTAATTTTTTTTTTCTTATATGATAACAGGTTATCTCTAAGATCTACAATTTTATTGTTTTATCCATCAAAATTTTGGATTTTGTTTTGGGACAGACCTAATATACTTCTTATAATTTCTTATTTCTTTCTTTTAAACGTCGGCTATTCCAGATCAAATTATATTTATTTGGATGTTTGTTACATCGATTGAAATTGCTTCATTGAGAGTTGGTATATGTTTGAAATACAGTTTGGACTTGATCTGTTTGGATGTAAAGTAGATTAACCATGACGAGAGAAAGAATTTGCATTGATGATACACTAAGCATGTGCATGAATAAAATAATATTGCTAACACGATCTATTATGGCATTTTTGTCATACTGAATGATTCAAACATTTATTATATTCTTTTAAATAAATTATTTTGTTGTTGTTGGTAGCTTGGTATATTTTATACCCTCCAGATAATTATTGTTTATTTTAGCACATACTAGGGCTGAAATTTACAAAACTTGGATGAAATAATATAAATATACTGTTTGATTTCTTACTCAATATGCAGTTTTACCGTATACTAAATTTTTTATAAACATTTCTTAAATGTTTTTATATCTATTTTCTTTTCTGTAAATGTGAGTTAACCTGTTCATTGTCCTTTTACATCATTTTTTCGTCATGCTCTATTTGCGTGCTTCAAATTCCATCATGTTTGCTTTGTATATTGTTAACGCTAAAAATTGAACGCTAACACCCGGTGTGAGTTGTGACGAAGTGAAAGCACCACCCGTTTACGCGGGAACTAAAAGTAAACAGAAAATTGCAGAAAAAAGTAAAAGAGGCAGCAATTTTTATAGTGGTTCGGCTCAAAATCAAGCCTACGTCCACTTTACATCCTCTATCACTGACTCGATTACAAACTTTACAATCACTCTCCGATTACAACAAAGTGAGAACAAGCCACTTACAATCGTTCTTTTATTACAACTGATTACAACACGATCACAACACTTAGATTACAACACTTTTAACGAGTAGTTAGAACTTCGATGTAGAAGACTCTTTTTAATTCATGTCGAACGTGTTTGATCTTCTCTTGAAGTCCTTTGAAGCTTCTTTGGTGTTTGGAGTGTTTGAAGTGTAGGTCGAGTCGAGAGGACAGCAGAATATAGGTGCTCCAGAAAATGATCCAAAAGTCCTTGTTTAGTTGGAGCTAGGGCTGTATTTATAGGGGAGATTCTGGACTGGGTCGTAGGTCGCACACGACCTAGGGTAGGTCGTAGATCGCGCACGACCTAGGAGGAAGCGACGTAAGTGGAGCGGCATAGAAATTTGTCTTCGTCTTCTTAGGTCGCGAGCGACCTATCATAGGTCATGGGTCGCGAGCAGCTTTAACGTTATGGTGGGATAGGATTGCACTCAGCTTTGGAACGCTGAGACATCAATGTAGCGACCTAGGCTAAGTCGTTAACTTGTTAGGTCGCTTAGCTCATTAGGTCGTTAAGGCGTAGATTCTCTTAGGTCGGTAGGTTGCCACCTGTTAGGTCGCTTAGTAGTGTTCCATCTTTTAAACCGCTGGAGCTTTTAGGTCGCTGAGAACTGGAGCCACTAGGTCGCTAACCCCTTAAGTCGTTAGGTCGTTTCTATAGTTAGGTCGCTAACCCCTTAAGTTGTTAGGTCGTTTCTGTAGTTAGGTCGTTAACCTCCTTAGGTCGCTTAGTCCTTTCTGTAGTTAAGTCGCAAAACACTTGAGCCGTTAGGTCGCGAGGGAGTTAGGTCGCGAGGTAGTAGGTCGCGAGGGAGTTAGGTCGCGAGGTAGTTAGGTCGCTAAGGCTTTTAGGTCGTTGATCACTATGTCGCTGAAGCTTCTTAGGTCGTAGGTCGCTGAACGACCTAACGAAGACTTGCTCTGTTGAGGTGCTACATTGACCAATCTTTGAGACAAACTATCTTTGGCTTCTCGGTCGATCTTTTGGTATCACGGCCTTGCGAAAAAGGCGGGATAACATATATAATACCCATGATATGCAGCGTCGTTGTACAACCTTTGAAACCATTAACGACAACCTGTTTTTGGTAATGTTAGGTAAAAATGAATTAAATTTTGTTTTGAAATACTTGGCATTACGTGTAGCCTACATTCTTATTGTGCTCATGAATTGTTTTATCCCAAGGGAAACTGTAACATACTTATGAACTAGCACGATATTGTATAATAAGTTCAATGTGTTTCGAAAGGCAACTATAATTGCGATCGTACTAAATGCATTCTTTTTAGCAGGCTCCTTAAATTTCAAGACACTTCATGATGCTGAGGTGCTGAAAGACAAGCATAAGCTACTGACCAAGCACTTTTAACGAAGATTGTGAAAGTAGAAGTTGTTTGTTAATTCCACCCATGGGTCTTACTTGCAATAATTTATACTGAACCTAACGAGCCTGAATATGTGGTCAGTGTTTTATTCAGCCCTTTATTTGTGCGTGATCTTAATTGGATTTATTTGTTTTCTCCTTTCTTCTACTCTTGAACCATCAGGGTCGTAATACTTTGTTTTGTATTCTACTATTCAAAATTATTTTTTACAGGTTTGACTGTTTGCAACGCTGTCCGAAGCAACAACACTTGAAGTAGCAAATCCAAAATAATAGGTTACTTTTATGTTCATTACACTTTATTTTACTAATAGAAATTTAATTATTTCCATCGGGATTATGAGTGTTGGCATTTAGGCTTAAATCAAATTTATTTTCCTACTGCCTTCTTTTGCTGTTTGAGTTGCATGTACGTTTGTAATTTGAAAACTAAAATAACGGCTATAGCACTTTGCTGAAAGGATGTTGCTTAAATATCATTTAAGCCCATGTTTATATCTGTTGTTTCCAGCTTTAGCATTTCGTTTCATAGCATATACAAACATTTAATACTAGAAATAGTGAAAAATCAATTAAATGGTTATTTTAGTGCATAACTTTAAATCTTTTTTTTCAACAGTTTACGCAGTATATGGTTCTTTCTGATGATTAAGTACGAACTTATGTTTTCCTTTCTCCCATACTTTCCGGTAAACTTATCATTTTACTATAAGTTAAGGATTTAATTTTCGGCCTTTTGGACATGTTTTCCACTAAGCGAAAAGGCAACTGACAATTTCTTAATGTTTTATACCTTCAGATTTTCTACTTTTGTTGATCAACGTATGCATGAATTTATTATTACTATACTCATTTAGATCACAACTTCATGTGTTGATTCACCTATGACCAAAATCAATACTATATTTCAATATGGGTCTTAAGGATACAATTTCATAATTTCATGTATTGATTCACCTTTGACCGATTTCAATACTAAACAAACTATCAGCTTTCAGCTTCACTTAATTTTTTAATCAACCTATGCATGATTCCACTGTAGTTGTGGTCATCATACATCATAGTTTCATGTGGTGATTCGGTTGTAACCAAAATTAGTCCTAATTAAAATACTGGCTTAGTATGTTTTCTTTCTACGCATATTGTTCTGGTAAACTTATCAACTTAAGGTAAGGACTTAGTATTTGGCTTTTGAGAAAATTTCCACTAAATAAAAAGGAATATGAAAATTTTGTACTATTTTATACCTTCGTTTCCCTGATTTTGTTAATCAACTTATGCATGTTTTTGTTGTTACTATAGTCATTATAGATCCTCATTTCATGTGATGTTTAGCTCTCTCAAAATTAATACTAATTTCAATGCTGCAAAATGAGTTAATTTCCTTTGGGTATAATTTTCCACCACCTAAAAGGCAAGTGGAATTTTCTTAATTTTTGATACTTTCAAGTTCACTGGTTTTTAAATTGATATATGCATGATTTTATTATTAATGTCGTCGTCATACATCATAGTTTCATGCGGTGGTTTAGCTTTTGTAATGTTTACCGATGTGTTCGCTCTTTGGTAAAGTACAAAGCTTTTTTACTTCTTTGTATTAAATAGTAGCACTCACACATTAATTATGTCATGTTTTATTAAGTTCATCATTGTTGTAATACCTACTGTTTATACAACTAAGTCATAACAATTTGCATTTATGCAACAAACTATATGTTTCTAATTGTACAATTGTTATTTAAATTTCAGATATATATTTGGGTTGTTATTAGTTATTGAAACGAAAAAGCGAAAGAGCAATGTCCTCTCAAATATTAATTATTGGGTTGTCAATAATCACTACAGTTAGTAAACTACTACAATTCAGCTTGAGCATGTAGTAATTTTCTAGAATATTTGTTATTTTTCAAAATAAAATGTATTTTCCACGCTTTAGTTTTAGCAAATATATGTGTATACTTGCATTTTAATTAAATATAATTTATTTTAGATCAAAATTGAATAATTATTAGACATTTTTAAAACATTGAAAATAGAAGCCAAATTTAATGAAAGGGCTTGAGATAAACTATAACTAAATAGGGAAGCGGGTTCAGAGCTAACAATTACTTTTTCCTCATATATATATATATATATCTGTGTGTGTGTCTAAATAAGGAAGCAGGTATATAGGCCACCCTTTGCATTTTTATTTTGATTGTAACTATACATCTGTTTCAAGATTTATGCACTTTTATACATATACATCTCTTTGCATCGACTGGACAACTTTCTTTCATATGTACATTTCGATATGTATTTTGTACTTCTCTTCCATGTGATTGATTACATAAATAAAATAATTCCTACCTTTATGCTCAGTTAGGTATAAGGATGTTGTTACACATGGCCTTAAACTATCCATCATTAGGTTGAACATAGCATCAGACATTTCATTTCCAAATTTAGGACCAAAATTCCGATTCGAAAGAAAATCAAATAATGAATTTGTACATAAACATTCAAATCAGTAGATTTTCGACATCACCTGATTTCATCCTTCTTTTATCATCGATTTGTAAGTTAAACATCCCAGTTGTTCTAGCGTCTATCACTCCACAATCACCAAAAAAATTTCAAGGATGTATACTTTTAACGAAGGGTACCTAAAAGATTCAATTGATAGCACATTAAAAAGTTAAATAAATCATCAATTAACAGATTCTTATTTCATCATGCTCTAAAGCCCGAGTTTATTAGCTTTATAAAATTTGTTGTACTATATACTTTTGAGATGCAAAATTTTCCCCCCTATGCTCATAAATCCTTAAATGGAAACCATGTGAATGATAAACTGTTTATTGTGTAATAAGAAAACTGTATTTATTACTACATAAGAGAAACTTTATTTTTTAGCTTTCCATGTTAAGCATGCAGTGATTTTTAATCCGGTATTTTGACCCATTGACTGGGTGTATTTAGAGTATGTTCTTATAACAATTGCATCATTTTGTTACCTACCATAATTTACAATGTATAGTTTAATATGTGACCTTTTATGTTGGAACATATGTATTATACGTCATATTACCCTTCTGGATTTTATTTATTTGCTTGCAGGTACGTAATAAATAAATTACAAATAGTAATATGACATAAGATTTGATTTAAAATTGATAGCATTCAGTGCCAAAAATTGAAACAATTTGACTATGTGAACAACATATACTAAGAGCCGACACTTTTAGCCGTTTCCATCTTTAGGCTTCATCCTATGCACCGTTTAAGCTTGAGTAATGGTTAGAGTGTGATTTTCAAAGGATTTTGAAACTTTAATAATCAATTTGAGTGTGATTTTCTCACGCTGGTATTCCAGACCGACTCGGGTGTTATTTTATTATAATGCTCGGGTCAGACCGAGTATTATAGGATGCAGGATATGATGCTGTGGAGCTTGGGGATGAGCTGGATGGCGTGATGTATCTCCCGTACTTGTTTATATATATATTCCGCTGTGTTGATTGCTGTACTCTGTTATATTGAGGACATGATATGATTATTGTCCAGTTGTATGTATGTATACTCTGATGATGTGTTGTATAAACAGATATAGTTCTGATTTGTGTAAAGATCTGTTATTGTCTATTATATTTTATCCCGCTGCGATGGTTAGATTCTTTTGTTGTTTTATTTTCTTCTTCTACCTCTCTTTCTTTAACCCTAATGGTTAGATTCTGTCTATTAATGTAACGACCCGATCTTCCAAGCCGGAAAATTGAACCATTAGGGTTAAAGAAAGAGAGGTAGAAGAAGAAAATAAAACAACAACAGAATCTAACCATCGCAGCGGGATAAAATATAATAGACAATAACAAATCTTTACACAAATCAAAACTATATCTGTTTATACAACACATCATCAGAGTATACATACATACAACTGGACAATAATCATATCATGTCCTCAATATAATAGAGTATAGCAATCAACACAGCGGAATATATATATAAACAAGTACGGGAAATACGTCATGCTATCCAGCTCATCCCCGAGCTCCACAGCATCATATCCTGCATCCTATAATACTCGGTCTGACCCGAGCATTATAATAAAATAACACCCGAGTCGGTCTGGAATACCAGCATGAGAAAATCACACTCAAATTGATTATTAAAGTTTCAAAATCCTTTGAAAACAAAAGCATCTCGTAAGACCACGCCATAAATAAACATGTCGGGTTTTTACCTTACGATAGCAAAAACACTTTCTTATCAAATCCTCTGATATTATAGTAGTGTCTATATACAAATACTTATTCAAATAGCTGAAATTGTTACATGATTAAATTCCAGCTAATAGGTATACAAACAAAACCGTAAAGGCACGTAGGGAGAATGGATTTCCATCAATGACTAGGCACTGGGGTACCACCTGTCACAGTACCTAGTCTAGATCAGCGTACCGAGGACCCACCCTAAGTCCCCTGCAACACAAGGCCGGAACCATCCCTTACTGGATGATTTCGAATAAAATCACCCCACGGTTGTGATCAGCAACCGCACCACTAAGCCGAAATAAAAAGGGACATCTAGACAGGGATGACCTTACTCTCCAGTGGGTGCGACCCACGAAGCCTTGCTGCATAACCCCTGATTTTCAGTCATTCCCGGTTGATGAGGCTCGAGGCTAAGCATTACCTTACAGCACATATCCCTTAGAATGCCCATCGTCCGTTGACGATGGTCCGAAAGCATTCATCCATACCAGTCCGTCCCGGGTCCGAACGGAACCGAAGACACTACTCCTACTACATCCATTTTGGAAATATGCTCAGGATTAGTAGCGACTAGCCCTTGCACTTCAATGCTCCATCTTCGACTCCGAAATCTTTTCCACGAAACGTACAAACCGGATCGAAGTGGTTTTCGAGAAATAAATCTCGATCCCGGTCTCTTCGAAACGATCAGCGCATTTGGCCAATATTGATAGTCGGTTATTTAACTATCAATTAACATTCACAAGCATCCATCAAACAATAAATATTCTCCCAAATTATTTATTAACCTCAAATATCTTCGCAAGATATATTTCCAAATTTTCAAAACTCATTTGAAACAGTTTCAAACAGTTTCCGCTTACGGAATACATTTCCCAAATATTTATTTCCTCTGAAACACCAAGTACAAAATACTTTTAGATTTTAAAATAATTTAAGAACACTTTACTATAAATATACTTTATAATATTGAAATTTAAAAACTACTTTAATACTTTACTAAAATATATACTTTAAGAATATTTAAAATAAAGCTACTTACTAAAATATAAAACTAGATTCTTTTATCATTTAAAACATAATACCAAACCATCTTTAAATAATTATTATTAAAACAGATTTGAAAATACTCACTTTAAAGTTTAAACATTTAAAAATAATAGATTTTCCCAAAACATACTTTAAATCAATTTTTAAACCTTCAGCTTATACTTATAAGTTTACTTTGAAAACGTACTTGGCTATTCAGGGAAATACACTTTCCTTTCACATCTTTTTTAAAAATAAATCAACATTTATTTTTAAACCAGTTCATATCCCTCTATAAATTCCCACCTTGAATTTATATTTTCAAATATTCACTGATATTTTATTTTACTTTATAAACCCAGTTTATAAATTCCAAAATCTCACTTCTCTTCAAAATTTCAATTCCAAATACTTAAATCAATTTACAATTGATTTCCAACTCACTTCACTTGAAATAATTTTCTTCACTACTTCATTTATTCCAAAATACATTAACCTTTAGATTTAATTCTTTATTGTGAGTTAAAACCCTTTTTAACTGAAATTACCAATTTCAAACTTCCAAAATGCTTTCTTTATCCTTTAATTAAATTTAATCCTTAATTTCAAAAATAAATTCTTTATTCTTTACAATAATATCACTTTAGTTTTAAAGTTTATATTTTCCCTGTTAATTCAAAATTCCCTTATTCCAATTCACTTGAATTATTTACTTAAAATTTACTCTTTTATTTCTTTTCAAAAATCCAATGCAATACATTTTGATAACTCCTTTTTACTGAAATATTCAATCCAACCATATCATCCAATATTTCAATTACCAATAAAATCATCACAGGATATCAATATTCATAACACAGAATATAAAACAGTCTAGATAATTTTGAGGAATCCAGTTGGATCCCTCCAACCTATTTCCCTGCATCCACAGACATTAGCACAATACCAATTCCACTTCGAGGTGGAATATCGTGGTATATGGGTTTTTATAAAATATCATCCGCTATTATGCGGCGCATAGGGTCTCATCCGCTATATAAGGCGGGAATATCAACTCCAATATATACATATTCCAATATATATATATATATATTGATATATACTACTATATATATAATATAGCACATCAAAACAATTCAATCATTCAATCAATTATTTAAATTTATCCATTTAAATTTAAATTTAAATTCAGCCGAGTGAGATTAACTCACCTTTGCTTCTATTTGCAATCCATTCCAATATTGCCTTGGTTTCTTGATTTTTGACCTTGAATAAACAATTTATATGATTTATTAATACTTTGAAATAAGTTTGAAAAATTTATTACTACTTTTTTTTAAAATTTAACTAAATTTTACCTTAATTAACTCATAATTTATTTTAAACCAATAATTTTCCCTTTAAAATCTCTAGTAAAAATAATTAAATAAATTAATTTTAAACAAGTGAATCACCTTAATCTCTTATTTAAGATAAACTAGTTAGCCCTACTCACTGACCAGCTATTTATTTAATTTATTTGAGTCATTATTGTGTGCATATAGCTGAGCTATTTATTTAATGTTTTAATACGTACTAGAGTTAGTCTAAAGGGATATTCATATGTGCACCCCACATAGCCTCATTCTCTGTATTATATGACATTATTACTCTATAACACTCTTAGATAGTATATGTATAGAGGTGGGGTGTCACAGTATATGTATATGTATGACATTATTGTGAACATGACATTGAACCCCCTTATTAATTATTAGTCGCAACGGTTAAATAGTTAATTATACACATATTTTCATATTACCATTAGGCGAGACTATTCCTTTTAATATATATAATTATAATGTTTGTTTACAAACATAATAAATACTAAAACATAAAATTAAATTAAATTTGAATTAATTAAAATTGAATTAATAATAAAATAATATTATTGAACAATAAAAAATAAGTAAATATTATAAATACCAACTAAATGAATTAAAAATTAGCATAAACCCTTTTATTAAAAAATAGTAAACATTATTTAGTACAGAGTTAATGTTCATATAAACAAAATATGGTTTTGTTCCAAATACTAAAATGGGTTTTTTTACCTCCACTGCAAGTGCACTTTACCCAACACAAAAAATAATTAATAAATCTCAATGTTTCTAGCAATATTAAAAATACCAACTAAATGAATTAAAACTTAGCATAAACCCTTTTATTAAACAATAGTAAACATTATTTAGTACAAAGTTAATGAAAATATGATTTTGTTCCAAATATTAAAATGGTTTTTTTACCTCCACTGCAAATGCAGTTTATCCAACACAAAAATAATTAATAAATCTCATTTTTTCTAGGTAACTTATCTAGTTTGTCAACTAATTCAAAATGTTGTCTCTATAGTTAAACTGAACAAAGTTCAGTATATGATCTTGCAGTATGTTTAGCTTACTCCTACCAAAGGAAATAACCTATTTTATATATTATAAAATTAAACCATGTCCCTTTTGCTTTTTTTTTCTATTTCTTTAGAAATAAATTCTGCATCCTTATTATTGAGCTATTTCATATATCTACCTGCCTTAGAATCTTTCCTTTGTAACGATTTTGAAAGAAAAACTCTCTCGTTTCTTCTCTTGACCCTTCTAAAAAAAATTAGGATCCATTAATGAATTTTAAGCTTCTTCTTGGAATTCAAAACAATTTCAACAACCGTGAATCCAATTTCCATCTATTTCCCTCCCCTAGAAAATTTTGAAAGAGAATCAATTCAGTTATTTCCATCAACCATATATTTTTACACTACTAAGGTATTTTCATTTATTTTGGTTTTCTTCAAATTTATTGTTGTTGTACTCAATATAAAATTTCAGATTTGTTGTCTATTTTAACTATCTTCAGATTTGTTTATGCTTGACTCACCATTTATGCAATGATCTTGTATGTTAAACTAAAATTGAATCAATATGTAAAAAATTTAGTTTCAAAATCCCTTTTCCCCAAAATATGATTTTGAATCATGTTTTGTTCATTATCAACGACAACAAATAAAATTCAACATGTATGTTTTTCCTTTTTATATGGTTTATTTCCTTTCCTAGTTACTATGGTCGGTGACATATTGAATTAGTTTTGCTTTATCAATTGGTCTTTTAATTTTGTTTATCATAAATTTTTATACTATGTATTTGTCAAATTTTGTATTCCATGTATGCTTTGTATTTCACAATATAAAAATCGATTTAAAACCATAGAAGGGGCTTCAGAATTTTGAAAAGTAAACCCAAACTAAGCGGTCGTATGGTTCTACTTATTGAAGTTTTAAACAAAAACAATAAATTTATGTTTTTTATGTAAAATATTTCATTCTTTAATATGTATTTTTTCTTTTAGGAATAATATGTATTTTTGGCTATAAAAATTAAGATTTTTTTTTTAATATTAGTTTGTATATTTTTGCTCTTTTCTTTGATAATATCTTCCCACATTGATTTCAATTACATTTTCGTGAAAATGTTCTTCCATTCACTTTTTTTTGTAAAAAATTGACATCAGTTTTGGTTCTAAATTGCGTGTCATAGTTTGAGTCGTTTAAGTGCAATTGTGACCTTTATGTTAACAAATATAATAAAATTTTAGATGCTGGCAGTAAAATCAATGATTTTATTTTCCAAAAAAAAAACTACAAGGCAGAATTGAACATGACATTATGCCTACATTTTTCTACCGTGGAGTTTGTTAAATAACTATATTGTCGAGTATGTTATAAAAATTTATACTTCTTAGGTTTAAAATTTATTTGCATAGTTGAAATACCATAACTCTCTATGCTTTGATGGGTCACATGCTACATTCATTATGAATTCATGGTTTTTTATAATTAGCAATATGTTTTAGTTGAAGATAGAAGTGTACCTTTATAATTTTGATTAAATTTAAGTATCAAGGGTTTTATGAATATTTATAGTCATTAGTTTAGGTATGTAGAGTTTCCATGTTTGATAAAAGTATGCAATCGGATTAGTTTATAAGTTGTCGAGTACTTTCACAAAGCTATTTTATATTCTTATTTTATGTCTACAAAACAGTTTAATATGAAGAGAAAATAGAATGAATTATAGAATGATATATTTGCATTACTACATATGTATAAACCCCTCAATTGATTACAGTAAATTATTGACCTTTAGCATAATAGATGTTATGAGTATTCGTTATGATAGGGTTTGTTTTATTTCCTTTTCCAGCTACTTTTTAAAAACACATTAAATTTACTTCCAATATGCACTAATGATCATATCTTTAACATAAAATAAAATGGATAAGTGTTTAGTAAAAATATTTCAAATATGTAGGTTCCTTAGCTACAAATATTATGGTCTTCCTCTTAAAATTGCTTTTTTCCACAATCCCTGTGTTGTGCTTGGTATCCAGTCATTTTACAAGTTGATTTAAAGGCATTAAATTGCTTTTAAAATTTACATGTTGAATTAAATTCAAATATCTCCTCGAGTGCCATTTTAATTCCTTCCAAAATATATTTGCATTTTTATTATACAAATTTGATCGAATACTAACAATATTTACCTTTACCAATTTATAAAAAGTTGTACTGTAACCTTCACCCTTGGTACAATATTTACGGCAAATAATTTTTCATAATTCCAACATATTCAACTTCTTTTCACCAGCATGCTAGGTATGTTATCACAATAACCAAAGTTGCACTAGTATAGGAAATAATTTCACTGCTAAAGCATGACCTACTTATTATACTAAATTATCAAAAGAAAAGTTATACAGATAGTAGGTACTAGCTAAATAAAAGACAACTGTTTCACATCGTGAAATGGATCCATCTATATCCTAAACTACCTAATAATCAATTCCAAAATACCTTAACATGCCATTTTTTGATTCATTAACTTACTTCAGCTACATTTTATAATTATTACGGGAACCACGTATAGCAAGAGTAGGAAATGTCCTTCCCATATCTACACTTTGTGCTAAAATATAAACTTCTCCTCTAATAACTGAATCAAATATAATATATTCTAAATTTTATATAGTTGAATCATGACCCCTCTCTTTTCTTTTTTTCTTAATTTGTTTAGAATTAAATTTTTTATCTTAGCATTCTATACTGTTCACCATTGGATTTCACTCTTATAAGCTCAAACTTTCTCTTTCACATTACCTTCTCCCTTCCCTCTTCTACTCCAGAAACTTCCTTCATAAAATTCGATCTCCCACAAAATTAAAAGGTTTTATATGAACTTTAATTTGTCCTCATCTATTCTGATGGACCAACATTTTCATATACTATTGTAATGAGCTGGAATTTCACTGCTTTAATTTGTGAATATTTAATTAATTTTAAATATTAAAATATTGTTTTTTATAATTGAAATAAAACTCTTTTAAGAAATAAATAACGACGATGAAATAGTTTTTGAAATATGTTTACAAAAATATATAGTTCGAAGAAAAGTAAAAATGTGACCGGTATTCGTTTCCCAAATTTTGGACTTTTCATCGAATAAAAGTTGTCGAGAATGTTGTGCACATTTGAGTAACACATATACATACAATATAAATAAGTTAGGACTATATGGTGTGTATGTGAATGTATATATATATATATGTGTTATACTTAAGTTTATAAAAATAAAAATAAATAAATATATATATATATATATGTGTGTGTGTGTGTGTGTGTAAAGTGAAATACATATAGATATAAGTACATATATGCATTAAATGCATGTTAGCTAAGCATGGCGGGGGGTGGGGGGGGGGATAAGGGTGGTGGTGTTGCAAGTGGATGTGGTGGGTAAAGGATAAGGCTATTTTAGCAATTTACTTTGTTCTCTTGCATATAAATACCTCTTTTCCTTCTACTTATCTCCCTCATATCTTATTCAAATGGAGTTTTTAATTTTTTCAAACCATAGTAAATTCCAATGGCCACAACTTTAAGGCGTACCACTTCTTCAAATTTTAAGCTTAACAATGCCTAAACCCATATCTTTGTGGAGCATTTTCGGACCCAGATTTTCAAGTTCGAAAATACCTCTTCTTCTTTTGACCATATGTCCCTCAAAATTGATTCAAATTGAGCGCTTCTTTTTTTGAAATTGTAGATAAAATAATTTTCAAAAACTTTCCCTTCGGTAGTTTTTCCAAATTCCGTGAGTAACTTGTTCAAAATGCGGTTAAAAGATGACCCATTTTCGGGTTATTTTGGATTGCTCAAGGTGAGAAAAGTTTTACTTTTCTTGCTAAAGTTTTAGCTTTAGATGTTGAAAATAACCATTGTTTGTTTGTTTAAATATGATGATTACTTTATGGGTGATATGTCATAGCTTGATTTGTTGGAATTTATGGTTGAGTTGTATCTATACATGTGTTGTTTATGTATGTGGTATGAAATGTTGATTTGTAAGCATGGAAATGAAGCTAAAGGTTAGTAGAATGATAGTTAGGATCTTGCTAGTGTATTTTATTGTGACACATTTTTGTTATGTGTTCATGCTTCAATTCCTATATGTTAAAGAACTTAGCATTTAAATTGTTTGAATGGCGACATCGAAATCCGTTGTATAAGTGGTTTCTTTTCTTACTTTAAATTGCTAGGAAGTATTATAAAAGTTTTAAACCTCACTTTTAGTTTTCGAACTTTATTCATAAGTTATAAAGGTAAGTTTAAAAATCAAAGATATAGTTTTGAAAGCTATTTAGAGTATAAAACAAGATTTAAAATTTCAGGTCGTATAGCGATAGCTGCTATAAATGCAGTTAGCTGAAAACAAACTCTTTTTGAATTTAAAATGTTTTAACTTAAGTATCTTTTTGAAAAATGTTTTCAAACATATTTTAAATATTTAAAAGCAATCATTAATTAATTAATTATTTAATGATTATTTAATTAATTAAGTAAGGTAATTAATATTTAATCATTAATTAACTTAAGGTAATTAGTACTTAATTATTTTTAAGTAAGTTAATCATAATTTGTTAATTAATAAAGAGTTAATTATTATTTAATTAATTATTATTTAATTTTGATTAATTAAATTATTTGTTTAAGAAGGGTTTAATTATTAATTAATTATTAATCAAGTTAAATTTAAGTTAAGATTTAATTAAAAACTTAATTGTGATTTAATTATTTTAAATTAAGATTAAATTTATTTATTTTATTTTAAATCTTAATCTAATACTGTACTTATAATGTGTACTTTTTAAAAGATTTCTAATTAAAACATTCACTTGGCTTCCAAAATCATTTAATAATGATGATCATTATTTATATCCTAAATGTCTTTATTGCCAACTAACACTTCATAACCTCAAGACATTTCAAATAGCCTTAAAACTCATACACAAAATAAAAATACTAATCAATAAACTAATATCAATAAGCATTTTATACTCAAACAAACCTAATTCATATTTATTCATAATAAGCTTAAGTCAATAATTAACACTACAAGAAAAGTTATTTTTGATAACACCAATTGATAACGCTTTATTCTATAGTGTTATCGTTTATGTTGATTTGTTTTATTCAAAGCAGGGAATTAACATGTAACACTTTCAGAAAACTAGACCTTTCAATTATTTTGATGGCCGCCAATTAATTCAATTATTTCCCTCTTTTTTTCGTTCCCTTTCTTCCCCCCCCCCTCTCTCTCTCAAACCAGAAGAAACTGTTCTCTATGCCTTACAATCCTTAAATCACTCATTCGTAAACCGTTATTATCAGATCTAGTTCAAAGAGGAGCGTGGAGCACCTGGATCTATCACTAGAGCAACAGTTACAACAACAATTAACAATAATAATAATTCTCCTTCGTAGAGGAGAAACTGTTACAGAGAAAGATGGCAACTTCGCAAGCTTTCATTTTAGTCATCCTCGCAATAAGCTCGATTGGTATTCAATCAACGCTCAATATTATTTTTTTCTATAACAATTTATTACTGGTTGATTAGTAGGAACTATTACCGATTTCAATGCTTTTCTTGTTTTGATTTTTGGTTTGTGCCGACGATTTGGATGATTTATCAGAACTTCAAATCGGTATAAAGGTGATATTTTACTCACTGTTTTCGATGCAAATGCAAAATTGGGTTTTGATATTTATCAATTGATTCTTAGTAAAGATGGGGAAACAACTATTTTTTATCGAACTCTAAACATTATTTTATAAGTTTATCTTTTGAATATCCTATTATGAATCAATACCACGGTAAAGATTCAGATAGCTTAAAGGAAGATGAAGACACATACATTTAAAGGAAATTGGTACGCTAGCTCTCTAATAGTCCGTGATCTTTGGAGCAGCATTTTAGAAAACACATCTAACTCATTATGTAAGCCGGTTTTCTGATCAACCCGCAACAAGCAACACCCTAATTTCTTGTACAAAAATGTAATTTGTCTTTATTAACTTATTCTATGCATGATATTTGTTCATTATGGTTATTCAGGGAAATGCACAACTGCTAAATTTTTTTATTATGTTATTTCCCCAAATCTTTCATAAATCAAAAGTAAAACTTGAAATTGACAAAATTGATTAGGAGTAAGTAGGATTAAATGCATCTCATCCTACCCATTTAACTATTTCTTACATCATACCATTACAGGTTACCAACATTATAGTTATAGAGTATAGTGAACTATTATTTAAAATTTTAATGTTCAATGCATCATATCATGCGGATGTTAGTTGCAAATCTCATTTCTGTACCTACATTGTAACTTATTACTCTTTAAAGGTCACATTGGAAGATTTTGGCCATGGCTGGGAATGTTCTTATTGAGCTCATACAATTCGTCAATGCGAGCACCATGAACTGAAGTATATTTCTCATTTTTATTATTCCATCACATCAAGCATTTCTTATACTTAAATGTTTGATCGATATGCGCACTATTAAGTGCCACTGCTTCTGTACCCCAAGTACTTCTCTATCCTTGATTATCTTTCAAGGTTAACTGAGTTCACATTACCTGATTTTTTTTCATATAGAGGTAATTATACTTACTGGTGGAAGTTGAATTGTTGGGTGATGCAGTTTTGGCTGATGGGGTAATGCGGTTTTTGGTTGATGGAGTATTGGTGGAAGTTGAAATTTCAGTATTTTTTGTAGGCAAGTAGGTGATGTAGTTCAGGTTGCATTGTTGGTGATTCGGGTTGTTGTTTCAAGGAGGGAAGTTGCGGATGGTGGTGTGCAGTTTGTTTGAAATTGTTTCGTTTTTGGTGAAGAGGCAGCTTTGGGTGGTTGCTGCAGTGGAGGATTTGATGTGCAGTGTTGGTTGAAGTGTGCTGGTGGTTTTTGGTTGCTGTTTGTTTTTTCAGGGGTGGTGATGAAGTTTTGAAAATTTGGATGAGAAGACAGTTTGGTTTGCGGGGTCTGTTTGTGGGTGCAGACGGAAGAGTGCTGGCAGTTTTGTTGATGGTGAGTTTCGAGCCTGCAGTTTAGTGTGACGGAGGCGATTTGGGTTGGAGAAGTTGCGAAGGTAGGGAGATGGTAGTTGTGTTGATGATGGAGGCAGGCAGGAAGTGTTACAGGCAGAAGTGTTTTTGATGTATAGGGAGGTTGAAGTTGGTGTTATCAATGCAGATTGTGTTTAAGTTGGCTGGTGGCAGTTTGTAGATGATGGGGTGGTTGGGTGAACTTGTAGAGGAGTGCGATGTTGAAATGTTGCTGATATAGGTAACAGAGTGCTACTTCATTTTTATTTATTAATGGCTAATAGATTTTACATTACCTAATCAATATGGGACTACTGGAGGTAATTATACTTGCTCCTGATCATATAGATGTATGATTTTTGTTCAGTAATTTAGTAGTTTATTTTTTCTAATATTATATACAGTTTAGTTTCAAAGGTCTTACAGTTTACTACATTAAATAAATAAATAAATAAATAAATAGTAGTAGTAGTAATAAATTAACTAAATTAGCTAAATTTTATAAAAATCAACTAAGATGTATAAAATTAAATAAATTTATAAAAATTAACTAAGTGTTATAAAAATTTAACTAAGTTAATTAAATTTTATAAAAATTAACCAGTTTACAATAATAGTAATGATGATGACATACTTATTTTTTGTACATGGGAATATTGGATGAGATGATTAAATGCTGCAAAGTCAATTTTAAACAATGGATAATATATCTTAGAGGTAAATTTTACTCTTGTTATCTTTTCTTAAAATAAAATCCATGTAAGTAACAAAATAAGTCATTCAAGTATACTTACTATATTTCAAAATAAATACCTTAATCTACTTCAACTTCTTGTTTTCTTTTCCATGCAAATCTTTTATTTCATTTATAGTAGTTGAATTTGCACGCATACACTTGGTACAATTACTTCAAAACGCAATGTTGTCTAACGTCACCAGAGCATGATAAGCTGAAAGTGGTCATTTGTGTCATGTTCACCCTATTCAACACACTTAGGCACAAACTTTGCTACTTGACCCTTGATTGAAGCTGTTACAAGCAATAGGTCTGTAACGACCCGTATTTTTGGGTCATCGAATTCGAATATTTAAAATGTAACGACCCATAATTTAATCACTTTGAACATGAATAGTTAATATGTTTTTAAATGATTAAATAATGGATTTTATAATTATTAACCCTGCCTAATAAAACAGAATAGTATAATTACTTGCCTAATAAAACAAGAGAGAATTATTATCCTTGCCTAATAAAACAGAATAGTATAATTACTTGCCTAATAAAAACAGAATAGTATAATTACTTTCATAATGAAACAAAATAGCATAATGATTATTATATTCCATGCGGATGGTTGTTATTGGACCAAAATCTGGTCGAATCAGGTTCTGCCATGCGGATGGTTGCCATTGGACCAAAATCTGGTCGAATCATGTTATGCCATAGTTGATAAGGAGAATTTCTTTTGGACCAAAATGTGGTCGAATCAAATTAAGCCATCAAGATGTTTTCTATTGGACCAAAATGTGGTCGAATCAAATTAGGCCATCAAGATGTTTTCTGTTGGACCAAAATGTGGTCGAATCAAATTAGGCCATACGACTGGTTTCTATTGGACCAAAATATGGTCGAATCTGGTTAGGCTATAGGAAATGACTAAAGTACCCTTCTCTTCACCTATAAATAGCCAAGTCCATATCTCATTTTATTTCATTCACAAACTAAAGAAAGGAGGAGTGGATCCCACGGTGAGAAACTATATCACTTAATATAGTGTTTATATTGGTTGTGATTAGATGAATGGATTGATAGTTATGGATGTTTTAACTATATGATAGTTATATCAGTATTTAATTATTAAAATATTCAGTTATACCATATACTGCTTGTTTGGATGATATGAAGGTATATATGGATGTTAATAGTGATAACACTGCACGTTACACTTATTATACACACCCATTTGGATTTAAACGGATATTGGTTAAGTCTCGATTTAAAATAATAATAATATAATATTCAAATTTGAGTGGAAATTTGAATATTAGAATTTTATAATTTAAACTATTTGGAAATGATATTGGAGATATATTGAAAAACTTTTGTAAAAGAAGTTATTTATTTGAAATCATTTTAAATATAAAATGGCATGTTCAACTTTGGAAATATAAATAATAATTTAAATTGATTTTAGAAAAGTGAAGTTAAGTTCGCTATATAAATAAAGGTTTATAATCAATTAAATGATTCCAATAGTATTATATATAGTTTATTTTGATTTATGGAAAGTTTGGATTAAATCGGATGAAAATTAGAAAATAATATTATTATATTATTTAAATATTCAATTAAATCAATTAAATTGAATAAAAAGGTTATGAATTGAGAAATTAAGTTTTTATAGTATATTTGAAGTATATATATGATTTAAAAGATAATAAAAGTAATTTAAATCATATTTGAATGGTTTTAGTTGTACAAATACACTATATTTGCGACACTAATCTTAGACCTTACTTAACAAATTAAGTAACGTCGTTTTAATCGGAAATTGGTTGGATTAATCTTTTAATTAAGATTTATTATGGAATGGTGAAATCTTTTAAAGATTTAAAGGAATACGATTCAGATTTACGTTAAGTCTAATAATTGGTTTTATTTACCAAATTTTAAGGAAGAGACTTATAAAATCCTGTATATCCATATGGTTTGGAAATAGCGCTTATTATTCAGAAAGACCGGGATTTTCCCATTTTGAATAATAATACGACGTTATGAAGAGAATGATGGATAGGAAGACAATGATGAAGACTGGGATCTTCTCATTGAAAGGACTGCTTGTTGATTTCTCTTTACAGAGTTGCTCCTGTCTAGAGAATAGATCCCTATATTTTTAGCAGTGGTCCTGACAATGTTTGGGGATTTACCGGATATACAAGGACCTCTCACCTTTTGGGCAAAGGTTGAGGAAGAAGGTGCCTTCGATTTCGTTCAGTCCCAGAACGAACTTGTGAATGGATGGATTGTCTGACATTACATTCTAATTTTATACGATTGATCTTTATTAACATATATCTACTTGATGGCGGAGAATTTATTCTCTTAGCTTAACACCCTTCCTTGAGACGTATGAGCTCAAGGGTTATGCGTTGGTAGAAATCAGTTATGTAATTTTGGATTGGTAATGTGACATTCCAAAGAATGCTATGGATGGATCAAGGCTTTTGTTGAAAAGCAGAGCCTTGTGGGTACGAGACTTCACGAACCTCACACCCCGGGAATGGCCGAAACAAGAATGGATGCGGCAAGGTGTAGGATGTCTATTCCCTTCTAGATATATATAGTGATACCATGGTATGGAACCCAGGTATTCACTTTGTGGATTATATATTTATATAGCTGTACTGTGGTCTTACACGCTCAGTATTTGCTTGATGTGGATGTTGGAAAAGATCGGGGCCCCGTTTTAAAGGTTGTAACAACCGGGGGATGGATAGACTTGAGTAAGTAGTTACCATTGAGTGGTAACCCGGCCTTGTGTTGGCAGAGAAACAGTAGTTTCTCGGGACGTCCCTCTAGAGGCGTACCCAATCGTGGTTGAGGATGTTCCTTTGTCTGGTCATTATTGGAAACCCATTCTCCAATACGAACCTTGTACGGTTTTGATTGTATTACCCACTGTTTAATACAGTAGCTATAGTAGGCATACCATCATGTAATGTATGCTGGCTAAATTAATAAGTTTATTTTGAAAATGGGTTTCAATCACTAAGCACTATAATAATATTAAAAGGATATTTTTAACGTATCAAAGGCATGTTTGACTGTCATAAGGAGAAACCTCGACCATGTGTGCGTTTGCATCTTGTGTGCGGATCGAGACCTTATGATAGTTTCATTTTCCAAAAGCATATACGGAACTGGTTTTCAAAAGCAAATATATTTTTAAGTTCTCACATTAGTCCCATGAATGACCTGGAGTTTATTGTTTTCCCCTAAACTCTAGGTGCCCATAATTTTCCACACGAGCAGTCTAGAGTTAGGTTTGTCAGTTAGATCTGGAGCTAGGATATTTGGAGCAATTATGGATGTAAGACTTGAAGATGGAGCATTTGGAGATTTTGCTTTATTTTCCGCTGTAGTTGTTATTCCGCTGTATTTATGTAAACTCTTAAATGTAAAACTCTTTTGTATATGAATAAAAGAGAGGTTGTTTCACTTCCTCTGTGTTCTGATATTTCTGATATGTTTATTATCCCAACCCCTAACGATCAAGGATTTCGATCATTTGATTTACGACATTTGAATACATTCAATTATATTCAGGTGTCGATTTTGAAGGGTCGATAATCCTAATCGCTAGGAAAGACGTGAATCCTTATCTTTTGAGTTGGACTTGTATACATTTTAGTCAATTCAAAGGGTGAGAATTTACGGGTCTTTACAAGGTCCCTTTAATAAATATAAGCACATCTTGTTTTTCATCTACTAAAATGCATTTGGCATTCAATGGACTTTTAGTTTATTAAAGAGTCGACCGTGAATGTGATAAATGATAGACAACTAAACATTATAATTTGCAAGTAGTATTAAGCTATGAGTAATGCTAAGTATACTCGGTTGCAGAGGTTGAGATAGTTTAATTGAATCTTAGTAAGTTGCAGAGGTTGCATAGTAAATATCAACACTTCGATTATTATCATAAACAAAACATAATTTACATTTTTTCTTCCTTATTGTTATTTATTATTGAACAATTCCTTTATTACAAATGATTATGACATGTACTGAAATGAAGTTGTATGTTTTTCTTCTTTGCTTTTTTCAGTTTAATTAGATAATATCTGTCGTATAGAATGAATGCACCACCTTTGTTCGATGACGATGAACGACCGTATGAAGAATGCGTGGATCATGTGCAACAACCTTCAATGTCGCCCATGAATGTTTCACCATCAAACGGGATCGGCAACAGACGTCTACTACCAATGAAGGTGACTCTATATTTCACATAGATGTTTATTTTATATGATGGATTGTTTGCTTTAGCTATTACTTCTTTTTCATTGCTCAAGTGATACTGCTAGTATTTATTCAGTTTATGTATTTGAAAAGATTATCTGATTTTTGAGAATTTATGTTATTAATGGTTGACATTTACATAGATCTGAATGCATCATCTTTAGCTAAGTGAACTAACCATATGGAGAATTTGTTTACCATGTGCAACAACTATCTCATCCTCATTTAATTAGTAATTTAAAATTTTACAATGTTGATTCACGATATGTAAAAATTGCTTCACGGTTACTAATGTACAAAACAATGAATTCATGTGATCAAAACTATCCCTTTCATTTTCATCAACACGGGGCATGCTTTGCTTGTACACGTTTAGACTATGAGTATTCACATATATATCGACTGGCAGTATAACTATGTTAGAATCATGAAACACTCAGTTAATTCAAAACCTTATCTTTGCTTTGATTGGTTCATCTATTGATTCTTTTCAACACTTCGAAGCTATTCTTGTCAAGGTACTGAATCTTTTGATATATATTAATGTTGAAATCCTTTACATCATTCTTTTGTATGTGCATGCTCACACACATGTTCAGCTTGCAATTTAAGTTACTGATTGATTCTCAATTGCATGAAGCAGTTATATAAAGTAGAGCTTCTTACAACTTTATGCAGTTAAATCCTTTACCACCAGTTACTGATTGATTCTCCGTACTAAAAGTAGAACGCCTATATAAAGTAGATTTCAATTGTATGTGTGTGTGTATAGTGTTTCGTGGCTTGCTTCTTTCAGGATGTTGGTCTGAAACTGACTTGAAAGTGGATGGCAACAAGTCTTTATTTATCTCTTTATTTGGTGATGTGGATAGTTTGTACAAGTTAACATGGTATACACAACACCTGCTGCTTATATGAATGTGTATTACCACATACAACATACTTTCAAGTCATATAGGGTCTCAAAATATAATGTACAGGATAGGTACCCTTACAGTAATATTATATAGGGTCTCAAAATATAATGTACAGGATAGGTACCCTTACAATAATATTAACATGATTCTTGGGACCACAAAATCACCTATGTTCTACCTCTGATCATGCTCATTACTTCTTGCATCTACTGTATAATGCCAAACATAAAAATATAACAACACGTTAGTATAGTTGAGTAAAACCATGTATTTACTAATAATAATGACCAGTCGAAAATTGAAGACATAAATATAATTACAAACAAATATGAACTTGGTTGAAATATGAAAATGCAAAAACAGCAACAGAGGTCGTATTCTTTTATTTGTTGCTTTTACACAGTTGAATTTTATTCCTATCTAAAATCTCGACATAGGTGGGTAGATATGAACTCTTGTCTCTGTTTCAATTAATATATTAATCTACATTTGGTTAAGCATAAAACATAGTGCAACATCATCCATATTTGATTAGTGTTCAGAGAAGCATATGTGAATTAAAGCATGTGTATAAATGAAAAAAATCTAGTACCTAAATTATTGAAACTTCACCATGGTAGTCATATTTATTTGCTCATTCTTGCCTCTCAACATAATCTGTCTGTGTATACAAATGTAATATGATGTTGTTGTTTAATTGTAGGCTGCATGTTTGATACAGGAAAGCATGAATCAAGAAGAGGGATGGATGGTTTGTTGCATGACCGAGAAGAAGTACTTTCTTCATAAGTCTATTGACACTTCTAACACCTCATCATCTAACTTGATGACCATCACAAACGATGGCACGCTGGACCAGATTTTTTAATGCACAGGAAGATTTTGCAAGTAAGAATCAAGTAAAAACATGATAGTAGGTTCAAGAAAGCCTCTCTATGGTGAAAGATTCATGGAGCTTCTAGAACTTAAGAGCTACCATCAGCAAGGGTGCATGAAAGTAGAATGCAATAGTGATATATGGCCGTGATTATCATGTCGGTGTGGCACTAAGCGATTGGGCGATGCTAGATAAGCTCTTTGCATCTCAACTTAGTTGGCAGTTTCATGTGAAACAGATAATGTGTTTGGATGATATGTACTATGTTTATTGATAATGAAGAGGAAAAAAGCAACAATGGTGATCTATGCTTATGTTTTATTCAATGGTTATGCACTTGCTTTAATGTTTGTACACTGTAATGTTTGTACACTTGTTTTATTCGTTTATGAAGATTTAGTTTGATTGCTATTATTAAAATGTAATATATAGGCATAGCTCTTGAAAAGTGTATCTACGATTTTTATAGCGGCATATATGAGCTGTAAAAGAATTTATCAATACTATAACATGTTGATTTAATGCGTGAAATGACCGCTATTGAATAAATATTTTATAGCGGCAAAATGGTGTTATAAAGATTTCCAGTTCCGTTGAGATTTAGCTGTATTATAGCGGCTATAAGGAGCTATTGAATCAACGTACCATAGCGGCAAATTTGCGTTATAAAACTAAGCTCTACCATAGCGGCATATTTTGTGTTATAAATATTCAACAGTTTTTTATAACATGCCGATATACAACGCTTATCAAACCGCTATGGTTGTGATTAATAGCGTCTATATGACGCTATAAAAGACACTTTTTGTTGTAGTGTAAATTCATTTCATAGCTTTATTAAATACTTATAAATATTAAAATTAAATTTACTACCAACAATTTTCAATAACTAGAAAAACATAAGAAACAACAATCAATACACCCAGTAGAAACATATACCAGTTTTTCACTGTGCACTCTGATTGTCATTAATCAAAACACAATAACACAATGCCAAACCAAAACATAACAATACAACACTACTGGTTGGACTAACTCTTTTCAACCTTGCTACTCCAACCTTTAACATCACATGCTCAAAAGAAACAAGTGAAAAGAAATTATATAGTATATATAAAGCTACAAATACGTCCCTTTGGAATTAATCATCATATATATATATATAATATACTATCTCTTATTATAGATAACTACCTAACACACCTAAGGATCAGAGACTCTAAGTCTCATCTAAGGTCTTGACTCGTGTCTTAATGTATAATGTATTGTTCTAAACTTTGCTCTGGTACCAAATGAAACACCTCACTTCTATACCCATACTATCCAAGAGCATTAGCGAGTAATACTATCAAATAATATAGAGAATGAGGTTATATGGGGTACATATGTGAATATTCCCTTGGACTAACACTAGTACGCATTAAAACATCAAATAAATATCTCACCTATACGTACACAATATTGATACAAAACAATAAACACGTGTGCCTCTAGGATAGAACAATACACAATATATAGTAAATAACAGAGAACGTAGAGTCGGAAATGCAGCGATCATATATAATACACAATATATCATACTATAAAGGCTAAAACATCTCAAATGATATATGTCTCACTACAACAAAATTTTCCATTAGTTGCATTGATTGGCGGAATTTCAAGGTTATTTGCAACCATTGGCCATCTTAAAATATAAAAATTAAGAAATAAACGCTGCCAAATGATTCCCACCAATGATTTAGTGAAAATTTACTAAAATTTTATATGGCCGCTCGTATCTCTTTTAACCCTTATCATTTTTCTTACCTCCTCTCTAAAGAATGATGTAAACCCCCCAAAATAATATTCTTCAGATTTTATTTCTCATCCTCTTTTATCAATCGTCAATCGAATTCCTCATCTTCATCTCTCAAAATTTCTTCATCCCCATCTTTACCCCGAATCAATTAACGA
Source organism: Allium fistulosum (assembly GCA_030737815.1). Taxonomy (NCBI): domain Eukaryota; kingdom Viridiplantae; phylum Streptophyta; class Magnoliopsida; order Asparagales; family Amaryllidaceae; genus Allium; species Allium fistulosum. The sequence goes on from CM060903.1 coordinate 1,185,445,590, forward strand.
ACATAGAAAAAATTATGCGGCTGGTAATGGAGGACATCGATGACGTAATTGGGTAGATTGGTGGAGGAGAAAGGATGTGTGCAAGTGGTTGAATGATGGGAATGGTTTTGTGGTAAAGCTTGGCTGAGGATTTGATGCTGATGATTTTGGCATGGTGTGGAGGCACGGAACTAATAGTGATTAGCAGCCCAAGTTAGTCTATCGCAAGAGACAAAACAGGACAAGAAAAAGAAGAAACTTGGTTCAACGATTAGTTTATTGTAAGAGGACGGTTATGTTATGAAATCCAATCAAACTCGTGTTATCAAAACACCTAGTATTAATTCATATCAATTCAAATCGTTTATTAATGATATTTAGTTGGGTTTGGAATTAATTGTTAAGTTATTTTGTATTTCGATGATTTATGCCATTGATATGATTTAAGCTAAGTTTAACTATGGTCTAGGATTCGGTTGCTATACTTAGATTAGTCGATCTAGCTACATTCAATATTCATATGTTATTTACAATAAATATGATGTTTATTTCAGCCCGTGAAGCATTACTACGATGTTTAAGCTTAAATTATTTTGGTCTAGGAATATCTGTAGATAGAATCATGTATGATACTCCATATAAGTTTCTAAGCTTTCTGCATAATGATTTAATTAGAGATTGATGGATGGAAAGAGATCTCGTGGATCATGATTTTTGTTGGTCAATATTTCATTGAACTGAGCTACATTAATGTTGAGTTTCATGTAGACATATTAGCAAACACATAGAGCTCAATGCTAGATTAGTATTGTATCTGAGTAAGTTGTATATTATGTTGGAATCGGATAACTGCAGCCCAAATGAAATGGTAAATGTTATTGATCATAATACAAAATTTTTAATCATGATCTACTTTGAAATGATGGTTTCTTAGATTTTATTATGCATATAACATCCTAATGCAATTTATTTATTTTTCTGAGAGAAATGTGCGATTCTCAAAAGTAGAGAAGAACACACATGTGTGTGTGTGTATCACTGAAAACAAAGGTGCTGCCAACATGCCTGGCAGGTAACAAATCATAATACAAAAATATTGAAAAAGGACTCAGGTACATCTAAAATGAGCTCCGACAAGGCCATCGCTAATTGCACCTCAATATCAAGCTCTGGTAAGGCCACCGCCCAGTAATGAGGTTTTAGAAGTACCTAAAAAATCCATGATGTAACCCAGTACAGATGAGATCGATAGACAACTCTAGCTGAGAAAGAACGCCTCATCACAAACTCGGAAAATCTAGAATGAACGCCTCACTGCAAATGCGGATGATCCAGAGTGTAGAAAGTCACACTACAGACGTGGAAGAACTGGAAAGAACGCCTCACTACAAATGTGGATGATCCAGAATGAAGAACACCATACAACAAACGTGGAAGAACTAGAAAGAACTCCTCACTGCGAACGTGGAAGGTCTAGAATGAACGTCTCACTGCAATCCTGTCAACAACAATCTTGAAAACCTACAAATAGTAATCTAGCACCATTTCTGGCCTAAATCAGTATTTGTAAATCGAACTAAAAAAATTATAAGAATAATACACATATATGTATATAAATGAAATTATATACATATATATGTATTAATGAAGTAAAAGAAATAAAACTAAAGCTAAAATTATAAGACGGAAAAGCAACTAAAATAAGAAACAGACTAAAAACGAATCCAAGCTCATTATGCAACATCTTAACCAACTCTAAAGATGTATAAAAGAGATATCGAAACCAAAAAGGTAAAAAGTTAACAAAATATGAAGTTAAAAAACCTATAAACTAAAACATCTTAAAAATTATCCTTATGCTCCTTTAGTCAAAAGTACATTTTGATAATCAGTAAAATCATTATTCAAATTTGAGAAAATGGTAATGCTATAATTACTAAAGTTAAAAATATTGTTTTTATGTTTAAATAGCTTAATGCTATTACTAATCTTATTAAGATATTCTTTGAAATGATTATTTTTAGCTAATCTATATTTAGGATTTGAGAGCCAACAAAAACAAAATGATGATATTATAAAAATCAATTTATTAATATGATTATTATTAAAAAGTCTCTGGTTTCTCTCAAACCAAATATACCAAAAAATTATAATGAATAAAGTATCAAGAAAAAATCTATTTTCCTTTTTAAACTTAAATCTTAAATTATTCCAATAATAATCACAATCAGTAACTTTAATTGTAAGTCTAAACTTAAAGGGTTTTGAGAGTATTATTAAGAATGTAGTAAGTATCCATGCAACCATAATACACATGTTTAATATCTTCAAAATAAAATTAACCAAAAGTACATTTATTATCAATTCGCATATTTTTCTGTAACAACCCGCGATTTTAGTCATTTGATTTTGAATATTTAATCAATTTTAATTATTTAAAATAGTGGTTTAAAAGCTTTAAAAACCAAATTAAATCTTAGGATTGTTTAAAATCTTGGAATTATAGACTTATTATTTGAATAATGATTTATATATCTGAATTTTTAATTGAATATTTATTTAATGGTTCAATTGGACTTATTTAACTCCTTTTAAATTATTAAATGCTATCAGTGAATTCCTTTATTAATTTATTTATAGTAATAATGATTTAAATAAATTATAAGAAAATATAATTATTATGCCACGACTCGATTTGTATTGATGTTTTTTAAACCTAATTTATTTGATTTTTCCATAAATTTAAATTTGGAAATTTTCAAAAAAATTTGTTTGACGATTTATTGGCAAACGACAATATTTTGGTGATTTTACAGAACTCAATAACCAGTATATATTATTATTGTTTTGGGGTCGCATCGCTGCTCTGAGCGTGACTACTTTTTTGTTTTTTCATTCGAGGTAAATTCGTGAATGGAGGTTTGTGTGGGGAGATGCCGGAGAATTATATATATATATACATATATATATGTATACACATATATAATATATATATATATATGTATAGCTCAAGACAACTTGTACATGGTAGCACCCATTTTGTCTCCCTTCGTAAAATTTTCGTTTGACGATTTATCGGCAAACGACAACATTTTGGTGATTTTACAGAACTCAATAACCAGTGTATATTATTATTGTTTTGGGGTCGCATTGTAAAGACCCAAAAGTCGACCTTCGAAAATTGGCATCCGTACTTCACTTGTACTCAAAATGCCGTAGATTCAAACGTCGAATCTGGTTCTCCGGAGCTTATAACACCATTAAGTACAACAACACAGCGGAAGAAAAAGAAACAATGATATCATCTACAACTCCAATGAATACAATATCAAGTATGATATACAACAATGATATCAATATGATACAACAATATCAGAGATACAAGAAATAGCAGCAGAAAGAAAATAGATAACACCAGCAGAAAAATAGAATGTCTCCAATAGAATGCTCCAAGATAAGCAACATCAGTCCATGAACTCCGGATACCGAACTAGCTCCAGATAATCTACTAAACCTGAATATCTGAGAAAGCTAACTCTAGACTGCCCGTGTGCAAAATGGTGGGCACCCAGAGTTTAGGAAGGGAACAATAAACTCCGAGTCAGTCGTGGGACTGGTGTGAGCAACAAAAACAGTTTATCTTTAAACAACAACAAAAATGTTTAAACATTGAAATCCGCAATGCTTTTGGAAAATGAAACTACCATAAGACCTCCCGCCACACACACAATGCAAACGCAGAATTGGAGGAGATTTCTTCTTATGATAGTCAAAGATGCTTACTACGCAAAATCATTGGATTATTATTATTAGTACCTAGTGCAGAAAACATTCGAAAATACAATATTAATCTTAGCCAACATAGGTACCATTATACTATGCCTACTATAGCTGCTATGTTAAATAGCAGGTTCTACAACTAATATCGTACAAGTTCCGTATTGGAAGATGGATTTCCAACAAATGGTCAAGCTAAGGAACTTCCTTTCCTCCTGCCGAATGGGATCGCCTCTGGCTGGACGTCCTGAGAGACAAACTGCTCGCTGCCAACTCAAGGCCGGGTTACCCCTGTACCAGGTAACTCACGAATATGCCACCTCCCGGTCCTTTGGGACCTTTATCCGAGACCTCGGTAACCAACATCACACATAATAATAAAGTGTGTCCACATGAGTAAGTATCTGGGCTCCATACCATGATACCACCCTTTTCCAGAAGGAAATGACATACCCTAAAGGGCGCGACCCTCATAACCTTGCCGCAACATTCCTGTTTCGACCATTTCCGGGTTGTGAGGCCCTGACGAAGTCTCGTCCACAAAGCTACGCTTTGTCACAAAGCCATGCTTTGGGTCAACAGATGATCAAAGTAATGATCACAAAGATAAATGATCAAACAAATGATCATATCACAAATGATCAAACAATGATCATCACACAGCAACACTCAGCATGTCACATTACCAAATTGGGAGTATATCGCTGATAACCTTCAACTACATAACCTCTGAGCTCGTACGTCTCAGAGAAGGGTGTTAAGCTAAGAGAATAAATTCTCCACCACCAACAGAAATGTATTTGAAAGAAATCTGCTTTATATCTCAAAGTGTAATGTCAGACATGTAACCATAGAAGTCTGTTCCGGGTTCGAACAGAACCGAAGGCACTTCCAAAGAAGCCCTTGCAAATCCGGATAATTTTCTAATCACGGCTGGACTTCCCATCACAAAGGGTGCTAAAATCTCTATATCGGGGACCAGTCGATGCAGAGACATTCGACGAGTTGTCCTTTCATTTTCGAAAATATCCGGTCTTCACCATCGGTCTTCAAATGCTATCCATATACGACTTATCAGTATTCGGAAAGGGTTATATGACACAAAGGTCCTCTCCCGGCTAAACCGAATAATGAGCGCAATGTTTAAAAACATATGGATATTGGGATTTCAATTAAGTCACAACTTAAACCCAAACTTTCTTTTCAAATGGTTTAACAAATTACCATTTTCAAATCTTTAAACAAAAAGATTCATTTTAACAACCTTCAATGGTTTAAACAATTTTCACACTTTAATCTTTTAAACAAAAGATTCATTCACAGATTTTCCAAATTAATTTCCATTTCAATTGGATTAACTCGTTAAATCTTTAAAACAAAGATTTAACTCATAGCTTTCAAAACAATTTCATTTCGAATGGTTTAAACAAATCACCATTTTAAATCTGTTAAAAAAATAAACAGATTTAATTCATAGCTTTCAAAAAAGAATTCATTCATAACTTGGAAAACTTTTTTTTCAATTCAATCTTGAAATTCCTTTAATTAAACTGGAATTTCATTTCTTATCTGAAAGCTTTTATTCTTTTAAAACAAACATTTTTCTTTTTGGAAATCTGATTCATTCATACGAGTTGAAATCCTTGGTTAAATTCAAATTCCCAAAATTATACTTTTAAAATGGTTTAAATTCATATAACTTGTACAGCATCTTAAATCCCTGGTTTCGAATCATAGAATTCAATTTCAAACTTGAATTCAAATCAAATTATTTAAATTCCAAAACTTAATCAAGTTATTCGAAAATAAGTTTTATCTTTGAAATTCCATTTCAAAAGCTTTTCACTTTAAACCCAATCCATTTCCAAAATCGATTGAAATTAAAATTTCAATTTTAAAAGTATTAAATTTAAATTATCTGTGACTTAACCGATTTCCACGTGAAATCCATATTTGTGTGTGTAAGAGTGTGGTCCAGGGGTTTAACACACAATAGTGCAACATCATTCAATCATCACAGATTAAATACAATAATATAGTTGATAAGCGGTATAACTATAACGCTCATCTTTCATTCACAGATTACAGATATATAAATTACGTAACAGGGAATTAATTACATTCATCCCAGAGAAACAGATCACAACATAAATCAGGATATATCACAAAGCATCACATATCAGGGATATCAACAATTCAATCATTCAGTCAAATCCAATCATCCATAAGTAGGAACAATTTGATTATCTGATTGATTTAAATCAGATAATTAAATTACAAATCAATTTGATTAATTACTCTTTAATTATATTAAAATTATCCTCATTACTCAATTCCATTAAGTAATTGTGCTTACCCAAACTCCATAAATGATTATCCTTAATTTTCATCAACATATACTGTAATAAGTTTCATTAACTTAATATTATATTACAATAAATTTATTCTTTTTGAATAAACCGCTATTTTGATCAATAATTCATTAATTAATTAATCAATAAATTTCAAACTTTAAATTTATCACTTCTTAGTTATATTTAAATCAATGAATTAATCTTAATTAATTATCAATTAATCTTATTTATTAAAACTTAACTACCCATTCATTTATTCATTAATTACTTAACTACTTTCATAATCAATTAATTATTATTTCTAAATTAGAATTTAAATTAGTTAACTCTTATTCTCTAATTAACTCAAATTAGTTAATTTACCTTTTAAATTACAAACTAATTAATATTTAACTATCAATGACATTTCTTAATTACAATTTCCATTAGGTCTCAAATTTTTCTAATTAAAATTACTTAACATATTCTCAATTACCGTGTCATTGATTAAAGTCAAAACCTTTATCCTGTATTTATAAAAACCTGTTTATATTTAATACTGTTAAAAATTAGCATTAAAAAGAACCTAGGTGAAAACCCCATTTACTCGAGTCGAACTCGAGCCGTTAACATATTTTCCCCGAGTTCACCCCTCTTCTATTCCTCTTCAGTTTCTTTGTTTTAGTTTTAAGTATTTAAACTTAAATACTGTCGTCCAGCTCGAATACCCGCGTTCTACCCCGAGACCACCCCCCTTCTTTCTCGATTGAAACCCGAGTCAATTTCCAAATTCCTTCGAGTCCTTTCCATCTTTTTCTCGAGACCATCCCCGAGTGGCCTCTTCTTAGAAACTTCTGATACGAGAGACCCACGTGCACATGCACGTCTGATCGCTGGTACTCTGACCATCCAAACCACCATCGACGAGTCATCCCCGACCAACTCTTCCGATCCCCGTACCCCCAAACTGAGAACATGCTCGAAAACGAAATCGAGCTCAACAACTCATCCTGGAACGAAACATCATCCCATAAACATCCCCGTACCACCACTCCGGCCTCTAGAAACGTCGACACTCCGACCATACCTTCGCCATACGCCCATGCACCAACCCTCCTCCTGCGATCAAACTCGATGCACCCATGTCGGAGTAATTGATTCGAAATCAATGACAAACCCAACAATGCTTGAAACCCTACAAACCTCCTCACTTCGATGAATAGCTAACAGAAAAATGTGCTTCCATTTTTCTCGTGATCTCCCACCTTCGATCCTACTCTGGTCACAATCCCGACGCTTCAGGATCTCGCGATCACAAGCAGTCGACAAAAACCCAGATTTCGATCAACTTCCCTTTCCACTTCATCCCTTATCTAAAAATCACATTATAACCACTAAAAATCCTATTTTCCCATGACGAACTCATTCGTATAGGAGTAAACACAAATTAAACTAGTGATGTTTTAAAAAAAAATTCCTTTTGCTGTATATCTTCCTTTCAGGCCATTGCTTATTATTTTGTTTATGAAATTATTTTTAAAAGTAAATATACCCAATTATACACCTATCTCATTCAAACATCACCATCTAATATTGTTTAAATTAAGAGTACTTGAATATTTTTTTCAAGTTTGAACATGTCCAGAGAAAGAACAGAAGCAAAAGAATTTCTACAGATCTTTTACCACATATATACATGCATAGACATATTTATAAAATCAAATACTCTCCCTTTCAACTATACTCAAACATAATATAAGGGAAGTTAGATCTGAGAATAGTTTACTTACCAAAAAAAAATATGAACAGAGCTTTGTTTCAGAAAACAGGGAAGCTTTGAAACTGAATTTGCTTTCATTCTTTAAAACTGGAGTGCCTTGTTGTTGTTTTTTTTTCAGAGACACTCAGGCTATATTTGACTTAATTAAATTTTTTAAACATTAGTCTATGAGAAATTGAACATCATTTGTTTGATAATTAAATCCTATCAAAACTAGATCAAGTGGTAAGGATTTAAATGGAATTTTTGAGCCTAGAAAAAAAAACATGAACAGAGCACAAATATTAACAGCATACACACTATAAACATTCACATCAGATTCTCACTTATATATGCAATACTTATTCATTTCAACCATACTAGCATGCAACCAAATTTTACTTTAAGTTTTTAAAAGTTACTCACAGATTTCCAAAGAAGAAGAGCAGAGCTGCTATGCTGAAACCAGATTTTGAAATTGCTAGTTGAAGCCTTCATCTTGATTGCTTTGATGTTTTAAATTGAAGTTTATTTAAGTTGTAGATGATATTACTCCAGTGTTTTACATAGCTTGGAAGGAACGAAATGAAATAAAAAGTTGATATGTAAGATGAAGCTTACAGGTGATATAATGTATTGTTTAACTAAGATGAGATTTGTGATGATACTTGTTTGTACAAAAATTGAACAGAGATTTTTTCATTGCTTTGGGGCTGATATACACGACATTTAATGCTAAGCACTTTATATCCTTTATATGTCTACTTGTTTTGTATTTAAATAATTTGTTTACTCAGCCTACATACTTACTTTATTTGCTTGTTCATAGGGCCAAATTTTTTTACTGTCTTCATTTGCAAGTTCAAAGATGTTTTAAAATTTTCTCTTGTTTTTAAGTCTACATACTTAGTTTATTTTCAAGTTTACATACATATCTTTATACTTGTTTCTTCATATTTAAATGTATATCCTCTTATACAAGCCAATACTTTGAAATACGAGTGAAATTCTATATTTAATTTGATGTTAGAATTTGTTTAATAGGTTTTACTTTGTACTTGAATATATTTGCTTTGCTTTTGTTCTAACACTTTGTATTGTTATAATTTATTCATATATATTAACCATCAATCCTAAATTTAAATTATTTGTTTACAATTTAAATTCAAATCAAAAGTAGATATATATATATATATATATATATATATATAAAAATTCAAATCTACTCATATTTACCCATATACATATATATACACATATATACAACATTTTTAAAGTTTAAATGATTTATACAAAATTTAGTTTAATTCGGGGAAACTCGCATTACTTTATTAATTAATTTCACAAATTTAATTCAAAAATCAATAAATTATCATTTTAAATTTATATAAAATTCGGGGTCGTTACACGCATCGCTGCTCTGAGCGCGACTACTTTTTTGTTTTTTCATTCGAGGTAAATTCGTGAATGGAGGTTTGTGTGGGGAGATGCCGGAGAATTATATATATATATATACACATATATATATGTATATACATATATATATATATGTGTGTATACATATATATATATATATGTATATATATATATAGCTCAAGACAACTTGTACATGGTAGCACCCATTTTGTCTCCCTTCGTACCGTTCCTTTTCAACTAAAACAAGAAAGAAAAAGGAAAATGGTAGCACATCTTAAATTATAAATCAAATTATATACCCCATTTAAATTCATGAAATAAATTATATTGAATCCTCATAGCATGATCTTTAATCTGGGATGGTTGTAAGGAGTTGCGAGCATCAGTTGAGGGGTGCGGCGACATTTTCTGCGCTCAAATGTTTTGGTGCAGTAAGCTCAAACTAGGGCTTGGAATTCTTGAAAGTCGCAACTCCTTACAACCATCCTAGATTAAAGATCATGCTATGAGGATTCAATATAATTTATTTCATGAATTTAAATGGGGTATATAATTTGATTTATAATTTAAGATGTGCTGCCATTTTCCTTTTTCTTTCTTGTTTTAGTTGAAAAGGAACGGTACGAAGGGAGACAAAATGGGTGCTACCATGTACAAGTTGTCTTGAGCTATATATATATATATATATATATATATATATATATATAATTCTCCGGCATCTCCCCACACAAACCTCCATTCACGAATTTACCTCGAATGAAAAAACAAATGTAGTCGCGCTCAGAGCAGCGATGCGACCCCAAAACAATAATAATATACACTGGTTATTGAGTTCTGTAAAATCACCAAAATGTTGTCGTTTGCCGATAAATCGTCAAACGAAATTTTTTGAAAATTTCCAAATTAAAATTTATGGAAAAATCAAATAAATTAGGTTTAAAAAACATCAATACAAATCGAGTCGTGGCATAATAATTATATTTTCTTATAAATTATCAATGAATTCCTTAATTAATTTATTTATAGTAATAATGATTTAAATAAATTATAAGAAAATATAATTATTATGCCACGACTCAATTTGTATTGATGTTTTTTAAACCTAATTTATTTGATTTTTCCATAAATTTTAATTTGGAAATTTTCAAAAAATTTCGTTTGACGATTTATCGGCAAATGACAACATTTTGGTGATTTTACAGAACTCAATAACCAGTGTATATTATTATTGTTTTGGGGTCACATTGCTGCTCTGAGCGCGACTACTTTTTTGTTTTTTCATTCAAGGTAAATTCGTGAATGAAGGTTTATGTGGGGAGATGCCGGAGAATTATATATATATATACATACATATATATATATACACATATACATATACATATATATATATATAGCTCAAGACAACTTGTACATGGTAGCACCCATTTTGTCTCCCTTCGTACCGTTCCTTTTCAACTAAAACAAGAAAGAAAAAGGAAAATGGCAGCACATCTTAAATTATAAATCAAATTATATACCCCATTTAAATTCATGAAATAAATTATATTGAATCCTCATAGCATGATCTTTAATCTAGGATGGTTGTAAGGAGTTGCGAGCATCAGTTGAGGGGTGCGGCGACATTTTCTGGGCTCAAATGTTTTGGTGCAGCAAGCTCAAACTAGGGCTTGGAATTCTTGAAAGTTCGTGAATAATGGGTTCAGGTAGAGGTCGTTACCATGTCTAGGAGGTGGTGGCGCATCTTGGCGGCGAGTATTGGAAGGCGAAAGTTTGACTTGATGATCGCGACCTCCTAGGGGCGTTCGGACGAGATGTTGTGGGGTCTAGAGCATAGCTAGCGCAATGGGGAAGCAAATACGATGGCGGCTCGATGTCTCGTCGACCGGAGAGGGAGAGAGAGGAGTGGACGACAATAGTGGGTTCAATTCTGGAATAGGCGGCAATTTGAATATAAGAGGGTAGAAGGATAAACAGTGTAATTGTTTAACTAGTTAAGTAATTAGTTAATTTATTTATATTTAATCCCCGATAACTTATAAATTAATAACTCCTCCATACGAGGTCCAAATCGAATGCGACGAGTCGCATTGCGATCGTATCGACACAGGCTATGGCATGGAGTTGGATTGGATAGATTTGGAGCTGATAGAAATTTGGGTCAAAATCGAACATTTGTCCAATTTTAATTCAAAGTGGGACGTTCCGATGCAACAAAAATCAATGTGAGTTAATCTCACCTTTTTGGCTAATCAGAAAATTTATATAGTCAATAAATATTATTTATTTGATGTTTGGGTATTTATTTCTGATCGTTATTGATTGTTTGGATAATATACTAAATTAAATTATTAGTTGGATATATTCCCGCCTATTGGAGTGGATGAGACCCTATTACGTTCTCGTGTAATAGTGGATGACCCTTTATATACGAACCCCGCCTCGAAGCGGTTGATTTTTATATTATTGATTATATGCTGTATGTGATGCAAGGGAACAGGTTGGTGGGACCCAACATGATTCCTCACACTGTTGATTTTAAATATTTATATATATTGGAATATATGATATGTTGGATCTTATTGGATGACATGAATATAATTTTGTTTATTTACGGCTTTAGTAACACTAGGACTTGTTTTTGTATTTTAAAATATTATAAAATAATGATTTGATCTTAAAAGGGATTTCAAAGTGAATCAAAATTTTATATGTTTAATAATTTTTGTGACGCCCCACTCCGAGACCCACATTGGCAAAGAGTATTACTAGGTAACACCGTCTGCTAATACGGAGAATAGAGCTGGATAGGAGCAACCATCTATAGCCTTGTCTTAATTATCTATTGAATACGCCGTCTATTGCTATACATTTTTTCTTTCTCAAGTGGATCGACATATCCAATAAATACTTAATACAAAACCATAGGTGGCTGAAGGATCTATCAGAACAAAAGATAACAACTCAAATGTAATACACATCACAGAACAGTAGATCACCACATACATTTACACATATACAGATACATTACAAAGTATACAAAATGATACATGTCAAGTGGTAAGCAAACCACAATATACAGGTGAGTAAAAAGAATACATATCAGAGCTACAACCAAAAAGGACTACACAAAAAGCTATAACAAAAAGGAGCTAGCAGAATAGTCCATGCGGAAGCAAAATAGGCTAAGTTCAATGTACATAACCTGAAACATCTCGGTCTGACCCGAGTATAAAATACACGGGTCAGTCTAGCTAAACTAATTAGTTAGATAAGCTAAATGATAATGAACATACAAGGTCATAAAGTACCACCATTATCTCCAAAGGAGATAACCAAATCATCTAACATAAGATGAATCATAACAAGCCTCATATCATAGGCAACTCAAATAAACCAAGGATATCATATCCCAAAACAAGCCAAAAGGCAAATAACAAATACCAATAAAGGTAACACAAGTTTCCACAAGGTAATCGCTGTATATCGTGTGGTTCAAAGAACCAACCCCGAAAGGCGATACACTAGGGAAATATAATTATCAAAGAAACAAAAGATGCTCGAGCTCAGTACTGTATAACAAGGATCCACGCCCGAAGGCAACATAGTGGCGAAGGTCCGGAGACGCAGTACTGGACACCACTAACTGGCAGAATGTGTCACAACTCTCAGAAAGGAACCCGAAAAATGTTAACGTAAGTCCCATACCACACGTTCGCACTAAACGGTTTACTAACCGTTAGTCGATTTCACACTCAAAGCAGTACAAAGTTCACCTCATCTCATCGGTAAACCAGACCCAAAGGTCAAAATGATCAAACGAATAGATTAGGAATTAACTGAAAAGATAAACCCACATGTTCATAGCACGCGTTTTATTTAATCATTTAATTCTCCTCCCGCTTCGCTCGAAGTGCAAAATTGTGTGTGTTTTATATAGAAATTATAAATTGGAGAAACGAGCTTTTAATATCATTTAAAAAGATCTCTTTATAAAAACCCGTGTACAAAATCTAAATGAATCATCAAAGTCAACTGAAGTGAAACAACTAATTGGAGAAAGAAGAATTGATCAAAAATTGGAATCCCACACCAAATAGGCAGATTGGGCTGAGACAAGCAGATTCAGACGTCTGAATTGTATATTTCAGACGTCTGAAACTGGAGTTCAGGCAATACTTTGCCTAGGCCAATGATGGCCAAATCATATCGGAAGCAATCAGATGAGTGATGATGGCTAGGGGTTTACGCCAAACGGCTACCCAACCTTAAAGACTCACCAATACACTCCGACCAACATGCCCAAACAACCATAAGGATTTTCATAGATTTTGACTTCAAACGCCAAAAATTGGAATATTCATCAAACCAATTCAATTAAAAAACAAATGGACAAGGATTATATGTTAGGAATTGCTACCTAACACTATCAAAGATGTAGACGTAGATGTGAGTTCAAAAACTTACCTTTTAACCCAAAAACTCAAGAGAGAAGCTATAGAGCAAGGCAAGAACAATCACTCTTCAATTATAACTCAAGGAGCTTCAATCTAAGCTCAAGAACAAATATTTCCTAAGTTAGGGTTTAGGAAATTTCAGAAATCGCAGAGGAATTGAGATGGAGAAGGAGAAGAGGATGCTTACCTAAGCTTCTCTTGAATTTTGGACTTGAATTTGAGTTTGCAAATGAATCTAGGGCCTAGGAATTTCCATTTCCCATTCTCTTCCCCCATTTTCAGTTGAACTAATGTTTTAGGAAATGAATTGAGTGAATGGAGAGGAGAGGGGTTGATAGGGTATAGGAAGAGTTGGGTGAAACCCAAACCCAAGCCCAAAGCCCTAAGTGAAAAATAGAAAAATTCACTCAACTCTAGACATATCGATGCTTATACTCAAAAAATTCACAAACAACATTTTGAACTCAATGGAAGTGGTCTCGAGTCCAGATTGTTGATTCTCAACTTCATTCTTGATTCAGACGTTTGAAATTTCCAAACCAGACGTCTGAATCTGGTAAAATATGAGTTTTCCAACTTCATTCAGACGTCTGAAATGAACGATTCAGACGTTTGAATCTGGAAAAACAGAAGTTGCCTAGAACAATATTCAGACGTTTGAATCGTATATTTCAGACGTCTGAAAATGGCAATTTTAGCCTATTTCCTTTCTGGATTGGCTCGAATAATTTCAGACGTATGAATGCTTCATTTCAGACGTCTGAATCCCTGTAAGACAGTTTTTCCCAAATAGACATTTTCGAATCTCGATCCATGTAGACTTTTCACTAATTCGACTATTCTTTTACGAATAGTGACTTTTCGAACTAAAATCTGACTAACAATGCTATACATAAATTAAACATTTAAAATATACGAATCGTTAAATATGCGAGTTGAGAGGGAGGGAAGTGGCTTCACCAAAACATTAGGGTAATCCCTGACTATCGGGGTGGCATCAAGATCACTAGGCTGAGAATCAAGCGAAGAGGTGAACTGCTTGTAATTCTGAGGCAATAGACATACAATCACAGGGAATTTCTTGGGTAGTCTACTAAAGGACATTTTGGGCTTAGCAAGAGATAACAACATCAAAACCGAGGATATAGAAATCTCCGGTGAATTGATGCCTGTTGTTAAAGAGTTTCGCCCCTTTACAAATCATATTGAGGTCGGCGGGACCGCCGATGGGATTAGTCACACAAAGGATGAAGTTGATAGTTGAGGTTGGAGCTATGGGATGCTCCGGTATCAAAAGAAAGTGAACAGGAGAAGACAAGAATGAATTTTCAGAACGAAGGGGAAGGTTCCAAAATTCAATGGAAATCCGAATCAAAGAGGAGAAATTCAAGCTCGAACGAAGGTGCTTCTGTAATTAATTTTTACTCCATATGCTAACTTTTGCCTAAACCAGAGCTCTGATACCAACTGTAACGACCCGCTATTTCGAACCATTCGCATCCACACATGTCAAACATGAATTGCTCAAAATATCAGATTGTTAATTTATATTTGGCAAAACTCAGCATATATAGTAAATAAATCAATCACAGAATCACAGACACAAAGTATACAACAATAAGCAGCGGGATAGATAAATAGTAGTTCATGAAGCTACTATATAAACATCAGAGTTTGAAACAAAATACAACGGAAACCTCAAATACAGAGTAGTCTCAAATACAAAAGTAACTGACAAGGCTGAACAGAAATCAATGGAAACAACTGAAGTAACTGGAGAGCTGAATAGACAAAGACCGATCTTCAAGCGAAGCTTCAAACTCCAAAGGTGAGTCTCAAATGCTATGTCACTCAGTCTGAGCCGAGCATAAAGCAAAACATAAAACACTCGAGTCTTAAATTCTTATATAGTAAATTCAACCCAAGCGAAATGTCAACTGAAATACAAATAACTTAAAGGATGTTTGGGATTCCCATCCTTTAAGGATCCATGGAACTATCTACTATGTAGTAATATACGCTATTATAATAATGTCTACGGTAAAGTAAAGTATTAAAATAGCGTTAAGGCGTTACCCATATCCCCATTAACACATTTTATATAATGCCGTAGTCTATACAGATACTTTAAACTCCACTCGCAAGTGGGCTATCAAGGAGCACTCCATAGGTACGACACAAAAAAAAACTCATAAAAGGCGCGATAGGGCATGTGACAAGGCACACGAGGCAATGCCAGGGTGGATATACCATTTGCACTCCCGGACTGGTGGTAACGCATAGCAGTTACTACCGCCCACCTCGTGACACACTCCCAAATCAAAGGTGCACCCAATCAAATCACAAAAGCAATAGAATGGTGATGAAGAAATGTGCCCGATCGGAGGTGCGACCTCACTTGGCCCGGTATAGCTCCTGTTTTAGCAACATCAAGCTGACTCACGGGAGTCAGGGCTACGTAAATACCATACATAATCGTTCGCCAAACCATCCTACTTCATTCTGGAATCTCCACCATGTACACAATTGTTAAAGTGGTTTTCGGTATTGGCAGAGAGTATGACAATATCCGATCTCGGTCTCTTTAACAACCAAACGCTTATTTCACACCGTGGTCATTTCATTTCAAATACTTTATACTTCGTATCAAAACATCATATTCATTTCAAAACCATATCAATTCGATATCATTATTCACTTTAAACAATATTCATTTCCAAAATCGTAACACTTTCGAAATTATAACACTTCGGAAATCATAACATTTTGAAATTATAACACTTTGGAAATCATAACACTTTCGACTTAAATTGTTTAGACATTGAAATAGTATATATATATTAAAATAATTTATATATATTAAAAATAATTTATATAATAAAAATAGTTTCCTCAAATTTCACAAATCGATTCAAATCATCTTAAATTCCAAAACTCAACTTAAATCAATTCCAGTTTAACTATTTCAATTTAAAGTTAAAAGATTTAAGTTTAAATATTCAAACATTTACAATATAAATTTCATTTATATTTCAACATTTAACTTTTAATTTTATTCAAACTGAAAAAATATTCACTTAATCATTTTAATAACAATTTATAAAAATCCCGATTTATAAATTTAAATCAATATTAAATATCCAATCTCAATTTTATTTAAAATTGAGAATATTTATTTAATCACTTTTTATCAAATCAATTTATAAATCATGTTTTTCAAATCTCAAAATCAATAAGTTTCAAGTCAATTTTATTTAAGTATAATTCTTAAACAAATACAATTTCAAATCAATGTAAGCTTGTACAACATATTATATATATAATACTAATATAACTTATACAAACAGATAACTATATATAAATATGCAATTTAGAAATCTATACTTAATACTAGTATATTATATGCATACTAACATAACTACAGCATGAGAATTTGTAGTTCAATCATTCCCTGGCCTAAGTTTACAAATCCTAAAAAATAACTTTCGATATATATATAATTTCACTTTGCTGCAGGTTCGAAAGGAACGTGTATATATATATTTTTTCAAATCGATATATGTTTTAAAAATCAATACAAAATCTATTTCGAAGTCATAAAATTAAAATGAATAAACATGTTATATATAGATACAGTTCAAAATATAGACATTAACATAATTACAACATATATTATACCGTTAGAACTATAAAAAAACATAAAACAAGAATCAAAATGTACACAAGTTGTAACATACGTGTGTGTGTGTGTATAAGAGAAAGAGAATGCTTCTCAAATCAAAGAATGCGAGCTGGGGACAAAACAAAGTAAACAGGGAGCAAGCACCTCAAAAATTTATGTATACCTTTCATCTCTTTTTTTCATTAACAAAGAGGAAAGAGAGGTTGCAGAGGAAAAGAAAGTATGGAGGCGGAGTCGGGTTTGGGCGAGGTGGTGGGCTTGCTACAGGTTCGGAGGGAGGCCAAGCATATGATGGTGGAAGTTCACGTGGAGGAAGGGAGGTGGAATGGTTGTCTTCGGGTGTTGTGAGGATCTACAGGCAATTATATATGCCGCATGTATTATAGCATATAATATTCCTTTCTTTTTCTCATGACCGAACAAAAGAGGGGAGTATACGATTTTGGTTGATGGATGTCACTTGAGTGGTGAAGGGTATGGGAGAGGTGGATGGTTACGTGGGTTGATTGGTGATGGCGGGGAGGCGGGTGAGGCAAGAGGCGGAGGGATGTGGTGTTCACGTGGAGGAAAGTTGGTGGGTGAAGGGGTTCGAACCATAGTTTTGATAACCGGACCGCGGATAGAACCGCAATGCCCCAAGGTCGAAGGTTTTTATGGTTCGACCGGTTGAACCGTCAGAGCCGTGCATGTTTTATTTTAGACTAATACTAAAGGTAAACAGAGGATGAAATGCATTACATTACAAAATGTAAACATCCATTAGCAGCATACAAAAATAGTCGCTATGAACATGCAAGTTAACGTGTATATAATAGTTGACACCTACATATTAATAATAAAATAACATGAACATGCAACATGGTTTTATGCATAGTGCTATTAGAGGAGTTTGCAGCAGCAAAGAGCCAAATGATGGAATTTGTAGTTTAGATTTTAGTACCATTATGATTTTTGAAATATAGATTTACTTGTTTTTTTCAAAACAATACAAAAGATGAAAATGAGAGAGAATTATAGGATGAGAAAATAGGAAAAATTAAAAGAACCGCGGTTCAACCGGATAAAATTAATGGTTAGACCGCCGGTTTGAAGGTTCGACCGGGGTTCACGCATGACTAAGGTCTGATTGAGTTTTGAACCGTGATGATCAAAGGTTCAGGGTTATTCGAGGTCGAACCGAGGCTGGGTCGGGTTTTCAAAACACTGGTTCGAACAGTGGGATGAGGGATGATGGCTGACGTGGGAAAAGGTGGTCGGTGCTGCTGACGAGGAGGGGAAGAGGGCTTGGGGTTGGAGCAAGGCACGATGGAGGTGATTCTTCTCGGTGGTCGGAGGGAAATACATGGCAGCGGCAAGTGTTTGTGGAAGGGCCGTTCGGTGTGGGGTGAAGGAAGGAGGATCGGTGGGTGGAGCAGTTTTTTTGTTGAAGGAAACGTGAGCAAGTGGAAAAGAAATGAAGAACATACAGAAGGCAATAACACAAAGGCTTTGTATAAAATATATGTAATATATATTTCCTTCCTTTTTCAAAAACACGCACACGAACAGGCAAAAGAATAAATGTTTAAACAATGGAAAATAAAAGGTCTGGGAATCACAAAAGCCATGCCAGTGTAATCAAGTAATTATTAAAAGAAAAACGGCTATTAGTAATACACGGTGGAAATTGAATGGACACGAATATCAAAAGCTCCAAAATGACTACCGATACGGTTAATCGATTTCACGGATATCGACGCGTACCGGACTCCAAAATACACAAATGAATATACTTTGGAGATCAACACGATGAGACGATCAGAATGGTACACAGATATCGGCGATACGACCATCCTATCAAAAGTCGAGATTCGCTGCCAAACTGCTGCAAATTCGGTAAAAATAAGATAACGGGGCTAGAGAAGTCCAAAATTTGATGAAACGAAATATGACGTCTCACTCAGAAAATAGTCTACATTTTTATTATATAAAAATATTCAGATTTTGAAAATATTTTATTTACATCAAGTAATAACAGATTTAAATTTAAATAAAATTACACAACAAAATAAACTCCCATATTTTCTAATGAAAATTGACCATTTGCTATGTTTAATAGACGCATATCGAATATCAAATTTTCATTGTTAAAATTTATAGTTTTAAATTTCACAAAATTTCAGTTAATTACGTTATAAAAACCGTTAAAAATTTCCGGGTCCTTACATAACCTCTTCTTTTTGATTGGCAAGAACATTACGCTCTCTAAGATTTAGTTCTCTAGTTTCTTCTATATTGTTAATACTGAGCATTTCAGAAAGTAAATTTTCTTTTTTAATTTTTAATACTGCCAAAAACATTCTTACTCCAAATTTTAAGAAAATTCCTAAGGCCCCTAAGTTTTAAAACAAATTTTTTGCAGTATTATCCACATTTTTTATATTATAAAAATTCATAGAAATCCATTTATTTTTAATTAGATTGGAGAAATTGGATTCTAATAACCATATTTTTTCAAATTTAGAAGTTTTATTAACAATTTTATGATGATTACATAAAAGAATGATAGGGCAATGATCATAATAAGTATAAGGCAAATCAGAAACTCTACAAATGAAAAATTTATCCTCTATTTCGTCACTGACAAAAAATCTATCTAGAAGGGCTATAAATGAGGATTCTCTAGCATTACTCCAAGTGAATTGCCTATTAGAAAGTGGAAATTCTATTAAATTAGTATTAATAATAAATTGGTAAAACTCTTTCATAGAAGAGAAGTCCCCCTCCTAAGGTGAACGTTCTCCTAAAAAACGCGTAACGTTGAAGTCCCCACCCATAATCCAACATCCAGGAGCAAATGATCTAAATTCTAGACATTCATTCCATAGAACTCTATGACCAAATTTAATGTTCGGACCATAAAAATTAAAAATATTTAATAATGAGTTATCACTAAGGTTAATGAGAATAATATGTAAAGAGTGTTGCTTAGTAATAGTTTGAAGACGTTTAAAAGAGTTATCCCGCCACCCTATAAGTAAACCCCCAGAAGTTCCAATAGAAGGTAAACAGGTCTAGTGTCTAAAATGATAGCCACCTAACCTTCTATAAAAGCATATCGGGATAATCTATTTTAGTTTTCTATAAAAGAGCAATATCAATAAAATAATCCTTAAAAAATGCTCTAATTTTATCCTATTTATTTAAATCATTTAAACCCCTAATATTCCAACTAATAATCCTCATGATCCAATTGATCTAGTCCTCTCTATTTCCTTACTTCTATTGTATGCAGCATCTATCTCAACATCAGTAAAAACAAAAGCAATATCCTTATGTAACCGACATATACCTCAGAGGAAGACAAATTACTTAAAGCAGAAGAAGAATAAGTACTTCTTAAAACAGAAGACGTACCTGAGCCTGCATTCGTAGTGCCACTTATGGCACTCGAATCAGGTAACTCACCCAAAAAGGGATAATGACTACTACTGATCTTGGCACTATGGCGAAAAAACCCACTTATAGCAACGGACTTCTTACGCCTACCTCTCTTTGACGAAGAAGAAATAAGAGATGCCTTTTTGACAAATAAGCGCTCATCATCTTTTGTTGAATCAGTGCCCTGAGAACCTTGAGAAAAATCTACTACCGCATTGTCATCCTTCAACATAGCACAATTAGAGCTAACAATAGTATCACATTGAGAGATAAAAGTTGACTCATCACCACCCTGAATCTCAAAAAATTCTGAATCATTGACCGTAATGCATTGCTCAAAATCTCCCACAACTTTTCCTCCCTCAATTACCGTTTCAGTAGAAATATCCATCTCAGACTGAACATTCCTTTTTGCTTCACAATGCAGTATATCAGATACATGTGCACACAGATACCTATGTGCATATTGAGATTCAACAACAGACACTAAGCCATCAAGAGAGACAGGGTCATCATCCTTCTCTGATCGAAGCTCAGAATCAATTTTACCAACTGCCACGCCACTCCTGTCTCTATAAACAACGCCAATATCTAACTTTACAGCATCATCATGTGAAACATCAGTGACTTCTTCAAATTGAAGCTCTAGAATAGTATTAAAAAATACATTAAATCTTCTATTCTGCATAACACCAAAGTTAGACCACCCTCTCTCTGCCACTTTACCAAGAAATCCTATCTCATTACAATTATCAACACTATCTTTAAGCATGCCATCCCCAACCAAAAGCTTATCAGAGCAAGATCTCCAACTTATATCCCTAACATCAATATCTCCAACCACCTCCCTATATCGATCCTCAAAAATGACCAAACTGTTCGAATAGTTAACACTGGCCTATAGCTTAACATTACCTAAATCATCAACATGCTTATATCTACCATCATATTGAGCATTAGCAACACAGTGCATATTAGCCAATTGCATATTAATAGATGAATCAATCGATTTATCAGAAACCTGAGGATCTGGATATTGATCAATATCTTTCTTCCAGCAAAAATCATTTGCTACTACTCTAATGTCAGATTCCATGATAACAAGACCACCCTCTAAATCAATGGACTGCCTTCCAAAGATAATATTTCCTTCCAGATCATTCTCGAGATTGTGATCGGATTTGATAGATGAAGGAGTAACAGAATTACTATCAAAATATTGAGGGCTCACCACTATATCATCAAGCATATTCGGGTTTACAACTAAATCTTCAAAAGACTCAAGACAATCAAAGCGGTTGAAAGTGATTAACTTGAACTTCTCTGCATCACAAGGTTTTGAAATATAATTTTTACCGGGAACACAGACAAAAACATTATTAAACTCACTTGAATGATCAAAAGAATCAGAAACACCTTTAGATTGACTTGAATTCCTATGATCACCAACTATGTCATTGAATTCCAAAGAGTGAATGCCTAATCTACAGAGTGAAACAGCAGGATCAAAAAGAATAGGATCAAAGAAATTAAATTCCTCCCCCTGAGCCACAATAGGGAAATCTGAGTCAACCTCGGCATCAATGAAATTACTCGAAACATGATATAATCGCTGTAAATAGACAGTGAATCCCCAGCCAAGTCCTCCTCTTCGAATGAATATGCATATTTCCCAAAATAAATAGCAGGATCGCCAAATTTCTGACTATAATTCTTTCCAGTTTTACCGCGTTAATAGCACCAAAATGCTCGAAAAGATCCTCCAAGAAATCAATACCCTCACTCCTTTGAATTCAGAGATGATCTAAAAAGATCCTCTTGAGTTTCATACAATTAAGAACAAACAAGAATCCATGATCATTGATAGAAAGCACTTTCCGATCTCCAGAGACCAAATTTCCAGTAAAAGAATCGCCAGAGGAAGAGCTAAATTTCATCGAACAGTTGTTCATTTTGTGACCAAATACCCACATTCAAAACATCTAATTGGATCATGACAGACTTTAGCGAAATGAGATAAACCACCACATCGGAAGCAAAATCTCTTCCCTTTTCTACAGTAGATGTGGGAAACAATGGCTATCTTCGGCTGAGTCGTGGACAAGTCACTCTCTTGAAGACGTTTCGGTGATCTGCTCAATGGTGCAAGCAGTTCGTCTCAATCACCGCCGCCTCTAGGATAAAACAGCCTCTCGAAAGTTTTTGTGGTATCGGTTCGTTTGCACGGACGAAGCGATTCTGGTTGCACTCAAAAAACTTGTTGCTCGATTATTATTTTTTTTGTAAAAAAATGTTGTTCTTTTTATTTTCGTCTTCGTATCAATTAAGAAGACGGAAGAGCAAAAGAGCGTTACTGAATGGGGGGATACGTGGTCTTGAAAAACGGATCTGAGAAATACCGGGTCGGTCGGTCGCGCGCGCGCGCGTGTGTGGTGGTCAAGCATGGTCTCCCTCCTCACAAAAGAGCATCATTGGGTGCCCAAAGGGCCCAACTTAGCTTCAAAGAATCAAGTATAAATACTTGATTCTTTTATATAATCCCACAATGTGGGACTATTCATATTCCCATAGGAGTCATTTCATACTTAGTCAAATTTTTAAGAATTCATTCATTTTTAAAACCATTTCCAACAATCCCCCACTTGAATTTTTAAAACTTATTTCGAGCAATTTCTGAAAACCATAAGATTGTGCATAAACAAAGGTGTCTTTCGACTTGAACCTTTGCATAGTGGATAAGATTCAGTTTTTACTAGAGTGACACGTGGTCTTGAACTCTATTCCTGACATCAGACCACACACAATCTTTCTAGAGTGCAATCAAGTAAGCCCGTGCTTTTATGGCCATGCACGTCTATCCCAGTTTAGTGAATGCTCTAGGAGTTTTGCTCAAAACTCCATAGGAAACGGCCAAATTTCCACATTCACACAGGTGAGTCTATCAAGAGTACTCCTGAAGGTAGGTACTCCACTCCAAATGGAATATAGATCTCATTAAGAGTTTCTATTAACTCAACCTCTAATCACTTCAGGAATATATGCTTCTATATATATGAAAAATAGCATATTCAACTCATATCACTACACAACTTGTTCTTACCCATTGAACCTAGTTCTTGGGATCTCCAGTCAGTAGGTCGGGTTACCATTGTGCGTGACTCAACAATCTAAGGGCAATAGTCCCATTTTTCTAGAAGTTGTAAAGACTTTCTCTCTGGCCAGTCCTTTCATCAAAGGATCTGCCAAATTCTCCTCACTGCGTATGTGATCCACTCTAACAGCTCCTGAAGAGAGTAGCTCTCTAACAGTGCTGTGCTTACGACGTATCTGTCGTCTCTTACCGTTATAATAACGGTTCTGTACTTTTGCAATAGCCGCGGTACTATCGCAATGAATCAACACAGCTGGTATCGGTTTTTCCCATAAGGGAATCTCAGCTAGCAGATTTCTTAAATACTCTGCTTCTTCACTAGCTGTAGCTAGTGCTATCATCTCAGACTCCATAGTAGACTGAGCCAAAATAGTCTGTTTCTTGGATTTCCAAGAAACAGCTCCTCCAGCAATGCTAAATATATAGCCACTGGTTGCTTTTGAATCATCAGATAAAGTATTCCAGTCTGCGTCGGTGTAACCTTCAAGGACAGCTGGAAACTTTTCATAATGTAACCCTAGGTTCATGGTTCGTTTTAGGTATCTCATGACCCTCTCAATAGCATGCCAATGCTCTATACCAGGTCTACTAGTAAACCTGCATAATAATCCCACGACATAGGCAATGTCGGGTCTAGTACAATCAGTGGCATACCTAAGGCTGCCAATGATGCTCGCATAATCAGACTGTCTTACACCTTCACCAGTGTTCTTGAATAGCTTTACACTAGGATCATATGGTGTACATGCAGGTTTACAGTCAAAGTAATTGTATTTCTTTAAGATCTTCTCAATATAATGAGATTGATCCAAAGAAAGTCCCTTATTAGACCTAGTAATCTTAATACCAAGGATTACACTTGCTTCACCTAGATCTTTCATATCAAAATTGGCACTTAACAGAGATTTAACAGAGTTTATGGCATGCATGTTTGATCCAAAAATAAGTAGATCATCTACATACAAACATATTATAGTGCAAATGTCATTTCCAGATTTATAATAAATGCATTTGTCACTTTCATTAACTTTGAAACCATTTGAGATTATTAAGTTATCAAATTTTTCATGCCATTGTTTAGGTGCTTGTTTTAAACCATATAAAGATTTATCTAATTTGCAAACTTTATGTTCTTGACCATGAATTACAAAACCTTCCGGTTGGTCCATATAAATTTCCTCTTCTAATTCACCATTTAAAAAAGCAGTTTTAACATCCATTTGGTGTATAATTAAATTATGAATAGATGCTAATGAAATCAATACTCGAATGGATGTGATTCTAGTTACAGGTGAATAAGTATCAAAAAAGTCTACATTTTCTCTTTGCCTAAAACCTTTAGCTACCAAACGGGCTTTATATTTATCAACTGTGCCATCAGGTTTTAGTTTCTTTTTAAGTACCCATTTACAGCCTATAGACTTACAACCAGGTGGTAAATCTACTAAGTGCCAAGTCTTATTGGATTCCAAGGAATCCATCTCATCATTTATAGCCTCTTGCCAAAAATCGGCATCTAATGAAGATAAGGCTTCTTGGAGGTTTGTGGGATCCTCCTCTATAGTAAAAATGCAAAAGTCTGAGCCAAAGTCTTTATCAACTCTTGCTCTTTTACTTCTTCTAGGTTCAATTTCAGATGATTCATTAAGTTCTGTTCTAATAGGCACGGTGTTATTTGACGTGCCCCCACTATTCCTTAATTTAAAAGGAAACTTAGTTTCATAAAAATCAGCATCATTAGATTCTACTATATTATGTGTATTCAGGTTATAAAATCTATATGCTTTGCTGTTAACAGCATAGCCAATAAATACACATTCATATGCTCTACTAGCTAATTTTATTCTCTTAGGGTCAGGTATACGAACATATGCCAAACATCCCCAAGTTCTAAAGTAAGATACATTTGGTTTATAATTTTTTAAAATTTCAAAAGGTGAAATCTTACTTTTTGATTTAGGGATTCTGTTCAATACATAGCATACAGTCAATAAAATATCCCCCCACCAATGTTTTGCTGCACCAGAATTTAATAAAATAGCTACAACTAATTCGGTAAAGGTCCTATTTTTTCTTTCAGCTTTACCGTTCATTTCAGGTGAATAAGGTGCAGTTCTCTCATGAATTATACCATGCAATTTATAAAAATCAAGAAAAGGACTAGACTCATATTCAGTTCCTCTATCACTACGAAGTCTCTTAATTTTCTTATTAGATTGATTCTCGAGTTCAGTTTTAAATAATTTGAACATATCAAATGCATCACTTTTATTTTTCATAAAATATACATAAGTGAAATCAGAGCCATCATCAATGAAAGTGATAAAGTAACGGTGTCCGTGTCTAGTCAAAGTGCCATCAAGCTCACATATGTCAGAATGAATTAAATCTAAAGGTTCAGAGATTCTATCAACTGATTTATGGGGTTTCTTAGTGATTTTTGCTTGACTACAGAATTCACACTTATCAAAATCAGATTGTGTCATTTTAGGAATCAAATCTAAGGTGCTCATATTATGAATAATGCGTTTGTTAACATGACATAATTGAGAGTGCCAGATATTAAAATCACATAACATATAAGCAGAACTGGTTACTTTATTAGATTCAACATTCAGTTTAAACATACCCTCATAAGCATAACCCTTCCCTACAAACATCCCCTTATAAGTCAAAGTGTACAAATCAGCCCCAATAACTTGAGTAAAACCAGCCTTATTAAGGAGAAAACCAGAAACCAAATTCTTTCTCATCTCTGGAGTATGCATTACATCTTTCAAAATAACTGTCTTTCCAGAGGTAAACTTTATTTCCACATTTCCAATGCCAGCAACTGTAGTGGTGTGAGAATCTCCCAGTAGCACTTTCTGATCATCAGCAGCCGTGTATGTGCTAAACATAGCACGATCATAGCAGACATGGCGGGATGCACCAGTATCTACCCACCAACCCTCTGATCCACCAACCAGGTGAATCTCAGAAATCATAGCCGTAAGAGGCTCCTCAATCAGGTTAGCCTGCGGTGCAGGGCCTGGTCTGTTCCTACACTTGCGTGCCATATGACCTGGTTTTCCACAGTTGTAACACAGAAACAACTGTCCAGAATCATTCTTTTGGGTCGGTTTTTGCTGTGCCTTTTGGTTCCCTTGCGGGTTCCAATTCTGTTTGTTGCGGTTGCGGTTCTGATTCTTAAAGTTTTTCGGATTTGGTTTCAGAACCGCAGGCTTGGACCTTTTAGTGTTGTTGTTTGTGACAACAAGCACTTCCTCTTTTTGGTCCTGCTTACGAGCCTCCTCCTCAATACGGAGACGAGTAATCAAGCTCTCTAAGGAAAATTCCTTAGTCTTATGCCTAAGCACATTCTTAAAATCTTTCCAACCTGGGGGCAATTTATCAATAATAACAGCAATCTGAAACTGTTCATCCAAAGTCATACCTTCGGAGATGATCTCATGAGCAATTTTCTGTAGCTCATGAGATTGCATCTCTACTGACCTGTCATCTGTCATCTGGTATTTGAGGTAGCGGCTGACTGCATACTTCTTTGCTCCAGCCTCCTCAGTGTCATACTTCTTTTGTAGCGCTTCCCAGATCTCCTTGGCTGACTTGTCAGAGTTGTAGTAGTCGTACAGGTCATCACTGAGGCCGTTGAGTATGTAGTTTCGGCACATGTAATCTTGTTCTGTCCAGGTGTGCAACTCCTTTGATTTTTCTGTCCAGGCTCGCATCTGATCAGCGTCTGCTTCGTCTGGTCTATCGGGTAAGTGCGGTTTGTCGGTTGTTAGCACAGCCACCACTTTTCTGGTTGTTAGGAAGAACTCCATCTTCTGTCTCCAGCGTTTGAAGTGGAGGCCCTCGAATCTGAATGGGGCAGCAGAGATCATGGGTACCTGGAAGAACGAAGCGGGAGCAGTAGGATCTAGATCTGCAGCAGAAGCCATTGATGTCGGCACGTCTTCAATTGTGGGAAACAATGGCTATCTTCGGCTGAGTCGTGGACAAGTCACTCTCTTGAAGACGTTTCGGTGATCTGCTCAATGGTGCAAGCAGTTCGTCTCAATCACCGCCGCCTCTAGGATAAAACAGCCTCTCGAAAGTTTTTGTGGTATCGGTTCGTTTGCACGGACGAAGCGATTCTGGTTGCACTCAAAAAACTTGTTGCTCGATTATTTTTTTTTGTAAAAAAATGTTGTTCTTTTTATTTTCGTCTTCGTATCAATTAAGAAGACGGAAGAGCAAAAGAGCATTACTGAATGGGGGGATACGTGGTCTTGAAAAACGGATCTGAGAAATACCGGGTCAAAAAATAAATAAACGTTCTTCAATACGGGTTTCTTACCGTTCCAGTCCGGTCAGAAAACGGTAAATAAATTTGTACCAAAAAATATAAGTATTACACCACTACAAGCCCGGCCCGGGTCGAGTCGAGTCGAGTCGGTCGGTCGCGCGCGTGTGGTGGTCAAGCATGGTCTCCCTCCTCACAAAAGAGCATCATTGGGTGCCCAAAGGGCCCAACTTAGCTTCAAAGAATCAAGTATAAATACTTGATTCTTTTATATAATCCCACAATGTGGGACTATTCATATTCCCATAGGAGCCATTTCATACTTAGTCAAATTTTTAAGAATTCATTCATTTTTAAAACCATTTCCAACAGTAGATCCACTTCTTGGATGAAGAAAATCGATTGGAAGTAGAGATGCGAGAGGGATTCTTAGATGCAAAAAATGAAGGCTCTTTCACAACTTGAGCATAAGAACGGCAATACGATGAATTGGAATCCACGAAAGAATTGGAATTGAAGAAATTAGAATAGAAAGGATGCGAGAAAGAAGTATTTGCAGTCGATAAAGGAGAAAGAGTGGACGCCATTTTCTTGAAATCTCGTATTTCAAATCCGAAATTGGTTTCAATTAATGCAATCAAATGTTAATTGGTGATAAAGCACATATCTTGTTTAATATTTTAGCTTTTAACTATGTTTCAATTTAATACTAATACACTTTCCCCAACAAATATAGGTGGGAAGCTTACTTACCTAGCTGTTAAGAAGAGGGCGAAAGGACTGAGATATCCTGTAACCGGGAAGAGATCCAAGGAGTATGTGTTCTTGATTTATTCTATTTAATATTTTATGACATTGAAGTAGCTATATAACATAAATGTTATAGTCCTTGTTTACTTTATTACATTTATTCTAACAAATTACACTTCCCTCAATGAACTAGCACCTAGTTCACAACATTCTAGTGCATGTAAAATAATTTGGGAATAGGACTGACCATCTGACAAATAAAATCAAGATTTGCAAACCCAAAGTTTGCTATACCAACATGATCCAAATCAAAATGAACTTAATGCTTCTCTAGTTGGAACCAATAGGCAATAAATAATCAAAAGGCCTAATTATATCCGAAAGACCTGACTAGCTCAAAATTCACGGCGAAAAAAAACATATGCATTAATTATTGTTATTGCCTTCCGCAAAATGACTTAAATTAGATCTTGAATTGTGCCAGGTTTAGGTTTTGAATTCATAGCTGGAAACCGATTGAACCTGACCTAAGTTGACCTGAGTGGCCTATACTCTAGGGTCGGTCTATTTTCCATCCCCATTTAACATCTCGTATTTTACCATTTTGACCATAATTGAAATGAATGTTGCTATTAAACTTGAATGATTTAGAGTAGCCAACTAATATTAATATTTCTTTAGATATCATATTGTCCTTACTTCAGTTGCTATTGTACTTGAACGGTTACAGTAACCAAGTTCTTCAATTCTAGCTATTGTAGACTGTTCCACTCATCTTTACTTCCGCTAAATTTTGATTTAACTTATTTAAAGCTCGGAGAATCTATAAAAATTTCTCTCTATATATCCAATACTTGTTATGAAGTCACTAGGTAGATGCCCATGCTAACATTGATTAAGTTTGGTGTTTTATTATATTTTGTATATTTGAATATTGTAATCTTTTTTGAGATTATCTTCCATGTTAGTTGGAACATAAGGTTCATTTCCTTATGTTTAATTTGTTAGGTGAGATTTCTCATCCAAACATTTACAATTAGAATGTAAAGAGATATTAGATTTGGATAGATTGTGGTTTCTAACTTTAGGCTGAATAGGTGATAAACTAAGCATGTGTGTTAACCATAAAATTCACCTAAGAATAAAGGCATGAAAGAAGGCTCATAAAAAGTGTTAAGCTCCACAAGAATTGAAGACAAGGGTTTCACAATAATTCAAAAACAGTGTTTCCAAGGCATGGAGATAGCTTTCGAAGAGATTAGGATAGAGTCGCAAGCGCCTGATGCACCTACAAGTGTCAAGTGAAACAAGAGCTTTCGACAGAGTAAAAAAGAAAGCAAAGTTACCCTTCCACCTTAGCTAGACCTTTCGATACAGTTGAATCCACATATATGAGAGAGCCTAGTATGGGTTCGAAACATCTTTTGAAGGTATTAGATAATAGGCTCGCACACAAGAACCAAACCCTTCGAAATAGTTGGTTTCGCCGTTGTCAGTCTTTGACTTAAAGACATTTTACCAATGAGCACCTTTCTAAAGCCAGAACAAGCCTTTCAAAATGGTTGGAACCTTCCGTAAGCATAAAGAAAACTCCACATGAAGCCAAGTGACCTTTCGCAATGATCCAGTCGTCACATACTAATCCTTTTGAAACTATACAAAAGCACTCCTTACCCACTCAAATAATCACTCATAAGCAACCAAGGGAGGTTTTGAAGGAGAAGATGGAGTTGGGGGTGCTTCCGCTTACATCAAAACAATGTGATAGGAAACCTTAACCCTTTTGCTACATACCTTTCGAAGGTGTCGAAAGGTTTCAAAGGAATGTGAAAGCAATAAGAGGGAATTTTAAAACAACAATCCACTACTAGTACACTATTGATGAAGCCGAAAGGGTTAACCTAAGCATATTAAGGACCCAAGCAGCCGCCTTTAAAGCTATGGAAGCGAAAGGATGAAGGCGAAAGGATGAAGGCGAAAGGATGAATGCGACAGGTTGGGAGAAAGACCTTTCGACCACTTCGAAAGGATGGATGTGGAAGGGGGTCAACCTTCATCTATAAGTACGACCCTAGGGGTCCAAGTTTTGGGACCAAATTTGAATTCTGAATTCTCTTTGTTACTTCCTAGAGAAATCAAACTATTGTAACCCTAAATCAATTTGGGGAGAATTCTCTTACTTGTAATCCAATTTAGATGAATGCAAAAGAGTGGACGCATGGATCCAATATCGATTTTAAATATGTGGAAGATCATTTCAGCCATTAGCTTGACTAATGACCAATTGTACATGATGCTCACTGATTTTCTTAATCACTATTTGGCTTATGCAATGCAATGGAATCAACTTAGACATCGTGATTTTGATTCATATCATCATCACGTTTCATAACGTCAAATGTTGAATTGATGTGGTGATGATAATTTGATATTAATAAGTTCATTGAACTTATACCATTTGTCTAAGATTTAATTCCATTTCATATTGAATTTAAATCTTATATATTGTACATTGAGTCCCCTCAAAAGAATAAGGACTCTTTCGCTTTATTGAAAGGGGTTTCGAAAGGGGCTGATTGTACGAATATTAAGTTATGTTTGCTGGATGGACATCTTCGATAGGAGCTTGGTTATTCCTAAACATATAACCCCTCTCAAGGAGTTCCTATCACGGTAGCAGAAACTATACTTTTGAAAGTGGATTCCCTTTTTAAAGGCAGGATGACCCTTTCGACTAATTCGAAAGGAGATATGATGAACCTTTTGACCCACTTGAAAGGGTTTATGAATGAGTTACTCTCTTTCTAATTCTTGTCTCAAAGTGTTGATTAGTCCTCTTATCAACAATCAACACTTTCACAAGGCCATCCTTCGAAAACATTATGTTCCCATCAACTCATTCAAAAGGGGTTTCGAAGCGATTGTACACTTCTAAATATTTTTCTTTGAGGTGTTAGCAAAATTTCTTGTGAACAACTTAGCTTTGGGATGTCGACAAGATTTCTTGTTAACATTTTTAGCGCTAGAAGAAGGGCTCGAACCTTTGACTTTGTAGTTCCCTTATTGACTAATTATGGACTATTTAACTTGATGTAGGAAAATGAAATCTAAAAGGCTTAGTCGAATGAACAAAGAAGCAATACACGCTATAACTTTGAAGGAAAATATTACTCCAACTTCAACTTGGAGGGAGTTGTGCGAGGACAGCCGTCCCCTAGCACAACCAGATGGCGATGCAATCAAGATAAATCATCTAGAGCAACAATTGCTGGAAATGCAAGAGCTCCTTAAAGCAGCTCTATCTCAGAAATCTTCTAAAACTGCAAAACTAACAAATGGAGATGAGGTCATCTCCCCAAGAAGAAACTTAAAAGCTAATACCAATAAGGGCAAGAGCAAGATAAATATGACATCATCAAAAAAATGTCATCCGTTTAAAGTCGATCATCAAGGAAGGATACTTGATAAATCTCTTGAGCAATCTGGAAGCTCGATCTCAAAAGAATACTTCCCAAACCGAAAAAGTTATCACTGCACTGAAGTTTATTGGAAAGATGTTGCAGAAAGGCAGCCAAAGATATGCTAAATCCAAAAGGGAAGAGAACTTTGGATGAGTGAGCAAATGACAATGAACGAGTAGCTCCATTCATAGATGAGATCATGTCAGCGGTTATTCCATCTCATGTCAAGATCCTAACCATGAAATATCATGGTACTACTGATTCTGATGATCACTTGATGGATTTCGATAGCCTAATGGATTTGTATAATGCCTCTGGGGCAGTTCGATGTAGATTATTCCTGGTAATGCTTCAAGGGGCAGCTGCAAAGTGGTACCATCAATATTGTGAGAAGACTATCTACTCATGGAAACAGTTTTATTGTGAATTCTCCATCCAATTCTGCATATGCAAGGATCCGAACATCAATTACACTGTTCTAGCAAACATAAAGCAAAGGCAGGGGAATCACTAGGTGATTAGCTTAGAAGATTCAGTACAGAAGCACTGAAAGCCAAAGAAATGAATGACAGGGATAAGCTCATATCAATGCATTCTAGGCTGATAGAGAATGCACTAATTTGGAAGGAACTCTTAGTGCATGAGTGTAAGGATTTACAAGACTTCCACTTCCACGCTGATAAATTCATTCGAATGGATGAATTATATTATGCTAAAAAGAAAGCTAATCCTAGGAAGGAGGGTGTAAGATTTGGATCGGATCGGAGACACAAAAGAACAAGGTGGGAGGAGCCCAATATTAATTCCAAAGCTTTAAACAAGCTTTTGTCTTATATATATATATATATATATATATATATATATATATGCTACGACCAAAGAGAAAGTTAACTTCCCGACTTTGTTCAAGGCTAGAAATTATCCTGAACGGAGAAAGGGGGACGACTACTGCCCTTATCATAAAGCGAATGGCCATAAAACTGATGAATTTCGGGTGTTGGCTGGAATCATTCAAAAACTAATCCGTGAAGGGTATTTGAAGGAATTCATTCAAGACAAACAAAAGGCACCTTGGACTGGTGATGGTCTACAAAAATTTCCTAATAACGTCATCAACATCTTAGAAGAGGATCCATTAAGCTTGAATCCGCCATTGAATAGGATTGATGTAATGATATGCACGTAAATGTGCATATTTCTACTTCCATATTTAATCTCATTTAATTAAATAAATGAGCATATAGGGTATTTTAACATGTTTAAACCAAAATTTCAATTGCTTTCAAATCATCATTTATTCATCTTTATTTAGGGGCAAAATCGTCATTTTGTGCATGTATTAATTTTGAGAATATTGATTTGCACATTTTATTTTTATTTGTAGGTATTTGGATGGAAATATGAAGATACTTCCATGGAAATATGCATGCATAAGAGAAGGAAACAAATAAAGATGGAAATAAATCATTTCATGCAACATGGAGGACCCCACTTACCCATCTACAATGATTTGCAATTAGGAGCTAATGCACATGTTAATGGAGATTAAAGTTACATGCACATGTAATGGTGGATTATGCTCATGGTAATGACAACTTAGAGGCCACACTTCCTAGAGGGGTATTTTGGGTAGTCCCCTAAAATATGCATTAGGGTTTTAGGCATGTATAAATACCTCTTATGTTTCATGTAATAAGCCCTGAGCCTCCTCTTTAGTTAGTTTAGTTGTAGGCACAAATTGTAAATAAAAACTCTCTTTCTCTCATTCATGGCTTCTTAGCCTTTTTGTAACACCCAAGATTTTTGGTAATATTATTTAAGATATTTAATTAGTTAAATAAAATAAAATAATGTGTTGATTAGGGAATTGAGATTTGATTTTTATTAAGGTGTAGCCATGCCATTTAACCATGAACTAAAAGAAGAGTTTAATATGAAATAAAGGAGGGGTAAAATAGGAAAGATGCCATTCCTATATCCTTTCCCTTAGGCCGTGTATTCATATACACATTCATTATTCATTTGAAAATTTTATAACTAGAGGCCGACCACCATTAACAAGGGAAAACAAGAAGAAAAGCTAGGAAGAAGCTTAAGCAAATCAAATCTATTCATATCTCAATTTCTTTAATCACAAAGCCTAAGGTGAATAATGTTTACATCTCATTTTTGATTGTGTTTTTGGTTTTAATATGAATTTCGAATGTTTTGCAATGATTTGCTATGTTTGTGAATGATGGAATGATTATATATACATGTTGATGATTTATGTATATCCATATTGATTTTATGATATGTTTTAAGGTGAAAATCCTAAAAAATGACATCCAAATGCCTTGTGAATTTTTATGAAGATCATAATTATTATTCTGGAGATGGGTTTCAATTTTAAGATTTTTATGAACTTTCGTGGAATTAATATGAATTTTCTAGTAAAGAAAATGGTATTTTGGGTTGTAAATTAGTTAGGTTTAATAATTAATTATTTGGGTCTGAAATTTTTATATGTTAGAAAACATATATAATGTGATTTTCTGGAATTTTTCTAGATTTTTCATAAGTGTTTTAAGGGTTATATAAAATTATTTAAGGTATGGGACTTAAATGTTTATATAATTAAAAGAGAAGAAGGGGTTTTTTGTAAAAATATTTAAATTATAAAATCTAGGAAAGTCGGCAGCCCTTTTGACAAAGTGCAGTACATTTTATTGGTAAAGAAAGAGGCAAACAATCATAATTAGACACGTGAAGCAGGTTAGGTGAAAAGAACTATTTGCTAAAGTTTTTACTATTTCGTCTCTTTTGGCACCAGGTTCCGCCTCCATACTATTGCCTCCGACAAAGTCAAAACCAATGCATATGGTATCAGGCAACTGGTACGTAATGACTTGGATGACGACGGAAGGTAGGGGTCGAAAACATGGGTTTCGAAGGGTTTGAGGCAGTCCTTTGTTTTAAATTAAAGAAGTACACCTGCTTGCTTTCGACTAAATGGCTTTCGACTAAGTAGCTTTCGACCAAGCCAAATGATTTAATGGAAATGGTTTCAATTGGGTTGCGTCTCTGTTTTTAAAATAATTTCTTTCGACTAAGTCGAGACCTTTTTGCTGCCCCCTTTCTACCTTTCGACCCAGATGGTTTCGAAAGGATTGTTTTGTTTTTCTAAAACTTGGTCACCTCTCCAATGCTTTCGAAGGGATGGTTTCGACACCATCACTTCATTACTTAGGAAATGGTTTCAAAGCAGTAGGCTTCAACTTAAATGTTTTAAGACCCTTTTTCCTATAAGTAAAGTAAAACCCAAATGTTTCGGAAGAGATTGTTTTAAATGGTTTTGAAACAAATGCTTCGGACTTTAATGGGATTCTGATCCTTTTTCTCTACTTGAAGGCAGAATTCAAATGGTTTCGACCGAGACATTTTTCAATAGTTTCGAAGGAATGAAATTTTGAACGGTTTCGAAAGGTTTCCACATGTATTAAATTGAACCCAAAGTGCTTTCGAAAGGATTGAGTTTTGACTGTTTCGAAAGGTTTTAATGAATTGTTTAGAAAGCGATTGTTCCCTAGGGTTTCGAAAGGGTTGTAGGAAAAGGTTTTTCCCTATGTTTTCGAAAGGCAATATTTAAAGTGTTTTAAATGGGGATGTCTGATATTTTGAAGCTTTTGGAGAAAAGAAAGGGAAGGTTTTTCCAATGTTTTCAAAAGGCTATATTTAATGGTTTTGAAAGGTAAGATTTGACCTTGCGGCCTAGATTAAGTAAAAGGTTTTACTTGGTTTTGAAGGGGTTACCTTCATGGGTTTCGAATGGGTTGTTTAAAGGTTTAAACAAAGATTTCGAATATATTAAATAGGCAGATTAACCCAAGTGTTTTCAAGTTAAAAAGGACTTTAACTTGTTTGAAAGGATAGTTAATCCTTATTAAAACCCATCAACATTATTTTAAGTAAAGTATATATAACATGGCAAAATGGCTTAGAGTGAAGCTACAGACATATTTTCCTTGTATATATATATGATTTGAAGGACTAAATCATTTTGAAAAGGTTTTCATGGAAAATTTAAAGGGTAGTTAACCCTAAGAAAATAATTCGGACAGTTGGTCCATTTTGTAGGCAGTCAGCCTAGATTTCGGACAGTTGTCCAGTTTGCGGGTAGTCAGCCCAGTTGTTTGTACAGTTAGTACATTTGTAGAATAATGAACCTTACTATTATATGTAGGCAGATAGTTCACATATTACTTGTTTTACGGACATATAGTCCATTTATTAGCATAAAGGATATTGCTATTTTGATATAATCAGTTTGATTAACCAATTTGGTTGCAGGAAAGGATTGCAAAATATATATGTTTTGAAAAGGATATTAGTGAGGAGAAACCCCTTCCGCTAGGCGTTGTGGTCTCACTTAATATCAGTGAACCGAGATGTAACAAAATTATTCATACCAGGCTTTATGTCTGACTCGAATTTTTTATTTCCCTTTAAACTCTCGGGTACTCAAAATTGATTTGAGTAGGCTGAGGGTTGATGTTTTTGGGTTTTTGTCTTTTGGTGAATAAAGCATCTGAAGACGAGTAGGTGGCTGACGGATAGCTAATTAGGAATTTCCGTTTCATTTTTTGATTCCGTTATGTATATAAGTCAAATATGACTATATTGCTTTAATCAACAAAGGAGGCATCGTCATATATCGCTCTTGGCGCATTTTGTAAATGATATAATTCATCATTGCCTAGGAAACATTAAGTGATTATGTAACATTAATATGAATTATTGTTTTGAAATGTAATAAGCAAAATGTTATTTTTTGAAATCTATAATTTTGTTCATATTCATGTATTTTTGATATTATGGATACCATTATCATTACCATAACAGAAGTTAATACCATGGATGAATGCAGAATCTATAGCGCTTAGCTTTTGGCCTTCAGATACGGGATGTTACAATTTGGTATCAGAGCATGGTTTATGAAAAAACTTTAAACTAAAAATGATTTTAAAGCATAATCTTAAGGAATTAGAGAAGAATAAGGTATGGGATAACACTATAGTAATGTACTTGTATTTGCTATATAAGTATACGCTTTATCTCTAGTCTCCTATCTTTGTTACGATATTTTTCTGTATCTCATAAGGTTTGAATACAGATATGGAAGGAAGAAGAGGAAGAGTTAACCAAGGAGGGAAGGGCACCAAGGGGAATGCCAGTCCTAATGTGAGAAGAGGTCAAGGTCAGGCGCAAGCAGAGAATGTGGGTGCCGAAGTCCCGCTAGTTGGAATGGAAGTTATGTATCAGTTTTTCTGGAATATGGTGCAGGTGGGGGTTGCAGCCGTAGTGTTAGGAGGAAATGCTACAGGAGCAGGAATTCTGGAAGTTCCAGTAGTTAACCATTGTGCAAAGCTAAGTGGAGATTAGACCAAGCTTAGAGGGAAGCTGTTTGTTGGAACGGAGGATGCCATTGAGGTAAATAATTGGTTGTTGCACTGCGAAAGGATTTTTGCAGATCTGGGGCTCAATGACGAGTAGAAGAGGAGATTGGCATCTAGGCAGCTCAGGGAGTAGCTCTTTTCTAGTGGAATAATATGACTGCGGCGGTGGATGTGGAAACTATGACTTGGGAAGATTTCAAAGGAAGGTTCCAGGAGAGGTTTATGTCAACAATGGCACAGTCAACTCTGATCAGGAAGTTTGCTGAATTAGAGCAGGGGGAGATGTCAGTTCTGGAGTATGCTAGGAAGTTCGAGGAGTTGGCCCGATATGGGTATGCCTCAATGGATACAGTCATGAAGAGGAATGAAAAGTTCATCAGGGGGTTGAAGCCTGAGTTGGCTAGGGCTACATTACCTCATATTAGAGATCCTTCTGACTATGTTGTGGAGATGGCCTTGAGGCATGAGGAGTTGCTTGATTCTCTAGAGAAGAGTAAGGCTAAAGTAGTCCGGGGTAGGCAGAATCAGAAGAGGAAGTTCTTTCCGAAGAAAGGTGCTTAGAAGGGTGGAGCAGTTAAGAAGGGGAAGTCTGAGATTGTCTGTTTTTAGTGTGATAAGAAAGGGAACTATGCTAATGAGTGTCATGCCGGGAAGGCTAAGGAAGTGGTTGGGAGAAAGATTGTCAGGTGCTACAACTATGACCAGATTTGCTACTACAAGAGCCCGTGCAGTTAGTCCATTTTGTAGGCAGTTAGCCTAGATTTCAAACAGTTAGTCCAGTTTGCAGGCAGTCAGCTTAGTTGTTTGGATGGTTAGTCCATTTGTAGCATAATGGACCTTGCTATTATATGTGGGCAGATAGTTCATATATTACTTGTTTTACGGACAGATAGTCCGTTTATTAGCATAAAGGATATTTCTATTTTGATATAATCAGTTTGATTAACCAGTTTGGTTGCAGGAAAGGATTACAAAATATATATGTTTTGAAAAGGATATTAGTGAGGAGAAACCCTTTCCTCTAGGTGGCGTGGTCTCACTTAATATCAGTAAACCGAGATGTAATAGAATTATTCACACCAGGCTTTATGTCTGACTAAAAGCTTTTATTTCCTCTTAAACTCTCGGGTATCAAAATTGATTTGAGTAGGCTGAGGGTTGAGGTTTTTAGGTTTTTGTCTTTTGGCGGGTAAAGCAACCGAAGACAAGCAGGTGGTTGATGGATAGCTAATTAGGAATTTCCATTTCATTTTGTTTTGATTCCGTTGTGTATATAAGCCAGATATGACTATATTGCTTTGATCAACCAAGGGGGCATCGTCATATGTCACTCTTGGCGTATTTTGTAAATGATATAATTAATCTTTGCCTGGGAAACATTATGTGATTATGTAACATGGGTATGAATTATTGTTTTGAAATGTATCAGCAAATGTTGTTTTTCGAAATCTGCAATTTTGTTCATATTCATGTGCTTCTGATATTATGGATGCCATTATCATTACCGTATTTTGTTACCAGAAGTTAATACTATGGATGACTGCAGCATCTGTAGCGCTTAGCTTTTTGACTCCAGATACAGGATGTTACACTTTTCTTCATGTAATATTCTTATATGCAATTTTAATTCATGCTATTTTAATTCATGTTCTTTTCTTTTATGTTAGTAGCTTAGATTTAATTTATGCAAGTAGTTTAATTCTCTTTTTTATTTTAATTAGATTACATTTTACTTTTGTTTTTGTTCTATGTTGCAATCTACATTTATTGGCATGATAACAAATATGAGAAGCTAAACCTCTTTAATTTAGGGGTAATGAAGCTCTCTTAATCATGTAGATTCAACATTTTGCTAATTTTTGATGTCTTTTTGTGCTTAATGACAATATTTGATATGGTTAAATTTTTTTGTTTAGCTTTGAATTTGATAGTCTATATTGTTGACACCAAATAGGCTATGCTTAAACAAACATAAACACAAATTACCTCTTTATCTACATATGATGTTGGTAATGAAGTGGATTTGAGAATCAAAATTTGATGATCTATATTACTAATCAACAGTGAATAGATCAAGCTTAGAATAGATTTTTATTTTCAATTTCACTATTATTTTCATGAGAGTTAACAAGTGGTTTAGTGGGTGTGTTAAAGTTTGATGGTTTATGTTGGGCTAATTAATAGCACAAATAAGCCATACTAATGATAAACACATCAACTAAATTCACTAATGACCAAAAGAAGAGAGATCACAATTTCATTATGTTGATTTATGTGATCATGAGAAGGAAATTACCTCTAAATTGCCTTCTACTCTCATATTTTTATTCACTTTTTTTGTTAGTTTTTTACATTTTTACTTTAAACAATCTCAAGCTCTTTGGTTAATTTGATTGAGTAGAGTTTAAAATCAATTCAATTTCCTATGGATCGACCCATACTCGCCACATACTAAAATTGTACGCCGTGCACTTGCGGTTTTTTTATTACAATTTTTCGGTGATTTTCTAATCCGATAGAAAAATTGTCGATTCAAAATTTTTTTGGCGACGTTGCCAGGGAATTAATTTGATTTTAATTATATTCATTGAATAATTTTTGTTTGATTTTAATGTGTGTTAATTTTGTGTGTTAATTTGCATTGAAAAAATAAATATTTTGTGTTGTGTTTGTGTGTGATTTTTGTGTTCATTGTGTTTGTGTGCTTGTTTTCTAGTTTCATTTGCATTTCTAGAAAAAAATACATAATTTCAAAACAAAAAAATATATTTTATTTCATTTTTCTACATCACAAACTGTTTTTTTTCAAACTACAACTGTGCACATTTGCACATATATCTTCAGCCTCTCCATTCACCTTCAACCTCACTGTTGCTCCTGCTACCCTTCCAACGTACAAACCACCACTTTCTCTGACATTTACATACATACAAATCCACTGCCTCTGCTCAAAACTGTGCTCGAAACATCATCACATTTTTCTCAAACTGCTACTTGCATATACGATGTGCATTACTTCAAACTGCCATCACATACTCCCCATACATCACTGCATACATTAAAACATCATCAAATCTTCACTGTGCACAATTACTTTTCATTCTCTCTATTTGCTGCCTTGATTCCACTGTTCCTATTCACGAAACATCTCTGCATTACTTCACCTCCTACACAGTCACCACAAACATTTTTATCACTGTGCATATCTGCAAAAACAAACCCAAAACAACACTGCTGCCATTCACCATAACAAACTGCCACTGCACTATCTTTGTGCATCAAAATCAAAACATACATACCATATCTTCCACAAATTCATATCCTTGCATATCAAAAAACTGCCACCATCTTCACAACACTGCTGCACAATGTCACCAACCCCCTTACAACGTCCACTGTTCCATATCTCATCATACTGCCCACAGCCAAAACCTCTCCCTGGCCATCCACCTCTGCCAGCTCAACTACCCCACTTCAGTTTCCACCTTACTGCCAAGCCCTCTGCCCCTTCAACTGACCATCTAAAACTTGTTTCCTTCACAACTTTTCATTCACCACAAACCATATCACCTGACTTCCCATAACCAACAACAACTTCCTCCACCTGACTTGCCATTTACCATATATACATCAACCTGCCATTACATTACACAACTCCAAACAAACCATCACCAGTCTTCACAATCACCTTACTGCCTGCAAATTCAAACCAAAATTTCATTTCTTACAGCCTGCTACCCACCTTACTGCCTTCTTACTGCCTGCTACCCAATCTTCATAATCACATTACACAATTCCATTTCTTCACAACTTCAAACAACATTCCCTTGCACCAACATCCCCTGCCTGCCACCTTTCTTACATCAACCATAAGCCTTCACCTTCAACCTGCTTTCAGCCACATCAGTTACCACTCCATCACCCGACTGCTGCCAACATTCTCCTTCGCAGCTCACCTGTTGCATTGCCAACCAACAACAATCAACATATAACTTCAAACTCCTCCGTGCACTGTTCTGACATTGCCACTCTCCAACACCACTGTATCATTTCAATGCGAATACCATAGCCACTGTGCATCTTCACTGCCCATCCCTCTTACTGCCTTTTCTGGCCATCGACACATTAGTTCTGTGCACACCACTCCATCACCATTCAAATACCAAACCATAACCACAACAACATATCACTACTTCTGCACAAACTACTTCAACTTCTTCAACACTTCACCTGACCACCTTCATACAAACTACATAATCACTTCCACTTCATGTAGTCACCGACTTCCAAACCACCTGACCACACTTCTGACCTTCTGACCATCTTTATACATCAAACATAATCCCTGCATCATACATCAAACCATTTGACCATCTGACCATATTCATTAACATCATTTCATTGCCTGATCAGAAAACTCCCCTACTATTGCACACTCCCTCCCAACCTCTGCCTCAACAACTTACCACTTTACTAAACACAATCGCCACAAACCACCCTTAACTACTACATTCTCCAATCACTGCTCCACAAAACTACCCCTGCAGTTCATAAAACATCAAATTTACCACCATTAACTTCAACTCCTTACAACAGCATTGAACAGTGTATCAAGCCAACATCCTCCTTCATCCAAATCAACAGTCGAATACTCTCATCCATCACCTGCAAATCCACACATCCAAACATTTCTTTTCACAAACTGCCTTCCTAATCCATAGATCACCGCAATCTTCAATCCAAACCCTGATCACCTTCATCCGATAACTCCAGCAATCCCAAAACCTGGCAACCTCCACTTCATCAGCATCCACAACGCGACTCCAATGTACGTGATTCGCAACTTCACCATGAACCACAATGAAAGCGGTCGCTAATATTAATTCAATTGTGATTTTAGCGAAATTTGGATGCGAATTTTTTCTGATTTGAAGATTTTGGAAGTTGAGAATTTGGGTGTTTGTTGTGCTTACTTCGTTTTCTTTTCATAGAGAAGTTAAAAAC
Source organism: Allium fistulosum (assembly GCA_030737815.1). Lineage (NCBI taxonomy): Eukaryota > Viridiplantae > Streptophyta > Magnoliopsida > Asparagales > Amaryllidaceae > Allium > Allium fistulosum. The sequence continues at coordinate 1,185,488,496 of CM060903.1, forward strand.
TTTTTTTATTTCTTTTCACTCAATTGGGCTGGGCCCATGTGTTATTTAAAAAAAGAAAAAATATTAGTGTTAAAGAAACTTGTTTTATTTCTTTTAATTAAAAAAAACTTGTTTTATTTCTTTGTTTTTAAGTTTCTTTCAAAATCTACAAAAAAACAAGTTTCGGTTATTTTGTTTTCTTTTGTTTTAAGTTGTTTTCTTTTGTTTTGGTCTTCCTTGATATTGCTCAAATATATATAATTCTTGTTCAATTTTTTTTCTTTGGATTGCAAATTGCAGGAAATCGAGAGGAATTGCTTGCTTCGCTTTGCTTGCCAAAAATAAATTGCTAATAATTTTGCACGCTTTGGTATCATGCCCTCATCTCCTGTTTTTATTTGCTTTGCATTGTTGGTTGCTTGCATTTTTTTTTAAAAGAAATTTTCAGAAACAATAACAATAACAAATTTCATTCATAGATGCATTGTTAATACACATTTAATTTCAGTTTTGCATTTCATCTTAGAACTTGATTAATAATAACGGTTAGACATTTGACTTAAGCATGTCATGAGCTCACCTAGGGCTTAATTGTATCTTGACAAGTAGTCTTCTTTGAAAAAAATTATATTCTTGGTATCTAGGCTATGGCAGAGCAATAATCATTATAAATATTACGGTGATTCATAAATATTATACAAATTGTTTCTCTGAAGGTACTTAAACCTTCGGCTGCATTGCTACGGTGATTCGTGGTGCACCGATAACTCCTGCCTTTTACACGACTAAGAAATATTTTGTTGATTTAAGACAAAGTGTGATTATACAATTTTGGGTTAGGAGCTACTTAGGCAGAAAATTTGTAATTAAGTCCTTGCATTCATTTAGTTGCATTAGTTCTTGCATATTAAAAAAAAATTCAAATCCAAAACTAAAAATATTGTAAATTTTACTTAACTTAGTTTTTAATCTTTTCCTTTGAAAATTTTCAAACAAAATAAAAAAATCAAAAAAAAATTAAGTTAGTTTTTTTTCTAGAAAATCAAAAAACCAAAAAAAATTATAATCTTTTCAAAAATAGAATTTTTTTTGAAAATCCAAAAAACAAAACAAAAATCAAATTTACCTTCTGAAAAATAAATTATACTTTTCCTTTAAAAAAATAACAAACAAACAATTTTTTTTTAAATGTCGGAATTTCCCGATTCGCAAGAATTTTCAATAGTTGTGAAAATCAATATAATCCATATAGTTTCACATCAAACTCTTATGGATATTTTAATAACAACTATGGTATAAACAATTCGAATTTTGCACCACAAAGTTTTCAAAATGACGACCAACCCTTAATTCTTGAAAATAGTATTGAAACGATTTCGTCTTTACATGAACTCTCTACACAAAAAAATCAAATGATAAATGATTTGTGTAATTCATATTTGTGCAATAACTCAAGTCAAGGATTTCAAAATTATCAAAATATGAATTCACTTCAAAATTCAAATTATTTCGATTATTACTCATGTCAATACAACTTCGAACTCCAAAATGAATTTCAAAGTCAAAATGGAAATGTGAACCACTTTTTAAATGATTTTGGCAGTGAGAATAATCTCGACTTTGGTGCAATTGACAATTTTCGTTCTCAACAATTTCAAATTGAAAATGCTCAAACTAATAATTATAAATTTGATTTTGTTGAGCAAATGGAAGAAATTCACAAATATCACACGGATTTGTTGTTTGAAACATACATGAAACAACGTGAAAAACAAAATCAAATCCTAATGTATGACGAGTCAAATAATAATCCACCTTTTATCAAAATTGATGAGTTTCAAATAACAACTTTGAAAATTGAAAATGACAATCTAAATGAAGTTGTTGAAAATGCGGTAATTGAGTTGGATTTCAATTCTTTTGAGACTGTGGAACCAAATTTAAAAATCGATCTTCCTTTTTCCGATTTTGAAAAATTGAATACAACAACTTTGGATTTTAAACATGATATATGCAATGAAGTTGTGAATAATTCAACAAAGAAAGATGAATTTAGTTAACACAAATTTTTTGGACTTTTTGAAGATGAGTTGTTGAACTCTGAAGGGGTAGGTTTAATTTTGAAGAATTTGTCGATGATAAGCCTGACTTTCAAATTGGTGAAAATAAACTTGAACTTCAACCAATTGTTTTATCTACCCCAAAAATCATCGAAAATAAAATAACTCATACGATTTTTAATAAAAGGACATTCGTTTTTCCATATCAACATTCAACTTTGAAATCTTTTATGGTTTGGTTTTCTGTGCTTAAGCTAGGTCTCTCATACTTGACGGGATAAATGAATTGGTCTTTGAAAGACTGTTTCATTTACACTTTAACAACATATGTTTTGATATTGTGTAAATAATAATCGTTTCATTTTCATGCAAATATAGGTCATATTTTTATTTTTTTATTTTTCTCCTTTCACTTAGGTAGACTGTGGGGACACGGTCAAAATCAAGTATAGGAGGAGTCTCATTTGCATTTTTTATTTTTCATGGTTTATTTTTTGCATTTTTCTTTCCAAAACTCAAAAAAAAATTAAAAAAAGAATCCCAAAACAAAATTTCTTTTTAGCATTTTGATTTATTTTTGAAGAAACATTATAGGATAAATATAAATTTTGGTTATTAATGAAATTTTTGAAAATTTATTTGGCTCAACAAAAAAAAATTAAGTTTGATTACAAGTAACAATGGTTTAACTAATATATTTGAAGGTTCAAGTGTGTTAATTATTAGGTTTATCCTAATTGAAATTTTTGTTTAATAAGTTGTAGATTTAAAAGTAAAGGCGATAACATTTTAAATCTTCTAAGTTAAGTAGTGCTAAGATGATGTTGCAAAACTCTCTCTTCATTAAAAAAACAACAAACAAATTTTTTTGTATATATGTATATATTTTATTAACAATTAGATGTGTTCACACACAAGTGTGTACACTCACCATGCTCTGTACCCTTCTCACATAAGCCCGAAAGGCGGTGCATGATCAGTATATCTAGCCTCAATTTATAAGAGTTAGGTGTATGTATAAAAAATTCTTTCACTAATAATGCCTACAGTCGATAGGTGTACATACTTGTGTGTGCACTCGCTATACTCTGTATTCCCCTCACGTAAGCCCGTAAGGCAGTGCATGGGTGATAAATCTGGCCTTAGTTTTTTGAGTTAGGCATATGTAAATATTGTTAATATTAATAAAATTTCAAATAAAGAGAGAGTAAGCAATTAAAATCTAGGCACTATTTTCAATTATTTGATTTGACTTGTTATTTAAAAGAAATGAAAATACCACTTTGAAAAACTTTGATAATCGACTAAGGATCCATTTCATAGTCGCACTATGTTATCAACAGAAACAACAAGCCATCCTAGAGTCTAATTGTGATGATAACTTAATTTTTATTGGAAATTTTGACTAGTAAAAGGTCTTAAATTTCTTGATAATGACCAGAACTTATATTTAACTTATTCATGTCAATTTAAAAGTAAATTCATCATTTGTAAATGTTTTCAAATACTTGCATTCATCCTTCTGTAAATAAATCTTGCATTTACAAATTTTTCATGTTGCATTTAGCTTTTGTGGGTAGTATCTGCTAAAAACCCTCACGAGACAACATTCATCCTACTAGAGACACTTAGAGGTTTAACGGCTTGTTGCATACGCTCAATGCAATCGTGTTTCCTACGAAAATGGATTTATCTTAGTTTTAGTTTATTCGAGGATGAATAAAACGATAAGTGTGGGTGTATTTGATGTGCACGTAAATATGTATATTTTTACTTCCATATTTAAGCTAATTTAATTAAATAAATGAGCATATATGGTATTTTAACATGTTTAAACCAAAATTTCAATTGCTTTCAAATCATCATTTATTCATCTTCATTTAGAGACAAAATCATCATTTTGTGCATGTATTAATTTTGAGAATATTTATTTGCACATTTATTTTTATTTATAGGAATTTGGATGGAAATATGATGAAACTTTCATGGAAATATGCATGCACAAGAGAAGGAAATAAATGAAGATGGAAATAAATCATTTCATGCAACATGGAGGACCTCACCTACCCATTTACCATGATCTACAATTAGGAGCTAATGCACATGTTAGTGGAGATTAAAGTTACATGCACATGTAATGGTGGATTATGCTCATGCTAATGACAACTTGGAGGTCACACTTCCTAGAGGGTTATTTTGGGTAGTCCCCTAAAATATGCATTAGGGTTTTAGACATGTATAAATACCCCTTATGTTTCATACAATAAGCTCTGAGCCTCCTCTTTAGTTAGCTTTAGTTGTAGGCACAAATTGTAAATAAAAACACTCTTTCTCTCTTTCATGGCTTCTTAGCCTTTTCTTCATGTAATTTTCTTATATGTAATTTTAATTCATGCTATTTTAATTCATGTTCTTTTCTTTTATGTTAGTAGCTTAGATTTTATTTATGTAAGTAGTTTAATTCTCTGTTTTATTTTAATTAGCTTGCACTTTCTTTTTGTTTTTGTTCTATGTTGCAATCTACATTTGTTGACATGATAACAAATAAGTGAAGCTAAACCCCTTCAATTTTGGGGTAATGAAGCTCTCTTAATCATGTAGATTCAACATTTTGCTAATTTTTGATCTCTTTTTGTACTTAATGACAATATTTGATGTGGTTAAATTTTGCTGTTTAGCTTTTAATTTGATAGTCTATATTGTTGACACCAAATAGGTTATGCTTAAACAAACATAAACACAAATTACCACTTCATCTACATATGATGTTGGTAATGAAGTGGATTTGACAATCAAAATTTGACGGTCCATATTACCAATCAATAGTAGATAGATCATGTTTATAATAGATTATTATTTTCAATTTCATTATCATTTTCATGAGTTAACAAGTGGTTTAGTGGGTGTGTTAAAGTTTGATGGTTTATGTTGGGCTAATTAATAGCACAAATAGGCCATACTTATGATAAACACATCAAATAAATTCACTAATGACCAAAAGAAGAGAGATCATAATTTCATTATGTTGATTTATGTGATCATAAGAAGGAAATTACCTCTAAATTGCCTTCTACTCTCATATTTTTATTCGCTTTCTTTTGTTAGTTTTTTACATTTCTACTTTAAACAATCTTAAGCTCTTTGTTTAATTTGATTGGGTAGAGTTTAAAACCAATTCAATTCCCTACGGATAGTCCCGTACTCGCCACGTACTAAAATTATACACCGTGCACTTCTAGTTATTTTTATTACAATTTTCGGCGATTTTCTAATCCGATAGAAAAATTGTCGATTCAACATGTAATCCATGGGGTACCCCACCCAACAGAGACTAGCAGGGAGTCAGAGATAGATACATTAAAGAAGCTAAAGAACGAGTGTTCTCCATTAAAGAAGAGACCCCGCTTAAAAGTCCACGACTCAATGCACCAATGCCAAATCTTGTTGTTACTCTCCAAGAGCTGAAGAAAGGGATCCATCACCCTCATAACGAGCCCCTCATGATCACAACCCAAATTGGACTTTCTATAGTGTCCAAAATTCTTATAGACGCTGGGTGTGACGACCCGCCACTCATTCCACAGAATGACGCATCGCTGATAAGAAAGAAAGGGATAGAAAGAGAAAAGAAGAGAAGAAAGAAAGAAACAACAACAGAATCTAAACAGTGGAACGAATAAATTATATTAATAACATAAACTATTACATAGTTTCATATACAACAACTATCAGAGTTACACAATATATACAACACATACTAGACAGTTATAAACACCTGTCTAGTTTTTACAATACAAGATACAACACAGATAATAATGACTCAGAGATCAACACAGCGGAATACTATATCTACGAACGCCGAAGCCTCCTGCTCCATTGCTCCTCCAGAATATTCGTCAAAGCAAACCTGACTCCCTTGGCTACTCGTAAAAATTTGAGTACCCAAGAGTTTATATAAAACAGAAATAAACACTTGGGTCAGACATGGGTCTGGTGTGAGTAAACGGTTTAAATTGCTTAACTTCAAAACCTTTTGAAAACAAAGGTATCACGTAAGACTTCCCACACATAAACATGGGTAAGTTTTTACCTTACGCTAACCAAAACATTTGATAGGAAATTCGATTGTATTATAATAGGTCTAGGGTTTTCAAATAAATATGAAATAGCCGAAATTGTTACATTATTAAATTCCAGCATACATAAGTATACAATCAAGACCGTTATCACTTATTGGAAGTTGGATTTCCATACAATGGCAGGGCTACTGGGGTACCGCCCGTCACAGTACGTGGCCTAGATCACCGTACCGAGGAGTACGCCCGCTCCCCTGCAACACAAAGCCGGAACCATCCCTTACTGGATAATTCCGAATAAAATCACCCCACGGTTGTGTACTGCAACCGTACCACTAAGTCGAAATAGAAAGGGACATCTAGACAGGGATGACCTTACTCTCAGTGGGCGCTACCCACGAAGCCTTGCTGCACCTCCCCTGTTTTAGCCATTCCCGGTTGATGAGGCTTGAGGTCACGATTACCTTTAATCAGAACACATCACTTAGAATGCTCATCGTCCACCTGACGATGTTTTGAAAGCATTCAATCCACACAAGTTCGTTCCGGGTTCGAACGAAACCGAAGGTATTATCTCGTTACACTCGTTTTGGAATCACCCTCAGAGTTAACGACAATAACCCTTGCACTCTAAATCTTCATCTTCACTTGAGATTCACGACCTATCGTTAATTTGGATCGATGTGGTATTCGGGTCTCCAGACCTGGAAATCCGGTATACGGAAACCCGATCCCGGTCTCATCGAAATCCAAAACGTATCTTTTAAGGCCAAGTTGTTTAAAGGTTTAAACAATTCACTTCAATTTAATACTTGAATTCACATAGCATTAACATAGATAAATATCACACATTTATCACAGATATATCGTAGTATATCATCCAATAGATATCAACCAAATCAGACATTCTACTCAACCATCATTCATAAGCAACCATTTATTTATCTCTATTATAATCAATTTAATCAATTTAAATTAAATTAATTACTTAAGAATTAATTCCTATCTTTGCTTAATCAACCATTAATTACAATCCATTTAATTAATTAATCATTAAATATTAATCACTCTTGATTAATTATTAATTACATAAAGTAATTATCCTTAATTAATTTCACAAATTAATTATCCTTAATCATTTATAGTAATTAACCTTTAATTACTCTCCTTAATTATAATAACTAATGATCCTTAATTAATTACTTCCATTAATTAATTAACTATAATTAATTACATTATTCTTTAATTAATTACATTAATTAATTATGCATTAATTAATTACTTTCATTTATCAACCTTAAATAATTACTCCAATTACATACAGTAATTTATTTATTAATTACTTACACTAAGTAATTATACTTAATCTGTGACGACCCGGCTTTTTCTCCACAAAAAGTCGTATCATCAAGAAGAAAGAAAGGGATAGAAAAGAGATAAGATAGAGAAGAAAGAAAGAAACACATCAGAATCTAAACAGCGGAACGAATAAATTATATTAATCAAATAAGATATTACATTGTATCATATACATCAGAGATACACAGCTTATACAACACATACTAGACAGTTATAAACATCTGTCTAGTCATTACAACTCAAATACACTCAACAAATGACTCATACAGACTAACACAGCGGAACACTATATCTACGAACGCTGAAGCCTCCTGCTCCATTGCTCCTCCAAAGATTCGTCAAAGCAAACCTGAATCCCTTGGCTACTCGTAAAAATTTGAGTACCCAAGAGTTTAATAAAACAGAAAATAAACACTTGGGTCAGACATGGGTCTGGTGTGAGTAAACGGGTTAAAGTTGTTTAACTTCAAAGCCTTTTGAAAACAAAGGTATCACGTAAGACTTCCCACACATAAACATGGAAAAGTTTTTACCTTACGCTAACCAAAACTTTGATAGGAAATCGAGTTATATTATAATAGGGTCTAAGGTTTCCAAGTAAATAAGAAATAGCTGAAATTGTTACATTATTAAATTCCAGCATACTAGCCACAAAGTGGGTTATACAATCAAGTCCGTTGGCACTTATTGGAAGTTGGATTCCATACAATGGCAGGGCTACTGGGGTACCGCCCGTCACAGTATGTGGCCTAGATCAACGTACCGAGGAGTACGCCCGCTCCCCTGCAACACAAGGCCGGAACATCCCTTACTGGATAATTCCCGCATAAGAAACCCCGTGGTTGCGGCCAAACAACCACCCACACAGCCGAAATAAAAAGGGACTCTAGACAGAGGAATCTTATACTACTTGGGCGCTACCCACTAACCTTGCTGCACCTCCCCTGTTTTAGCCATTCCCGGTTGATGAGGCTTGAGGTCACGATTACCTTTAATCAGAACACATCACTTAGAATGCTCATCGTCCACCTGACGATGTGCTGAAAGCATTCAATCCATACAAGTTCGTTCCGGGTTCGAACGAAACCGAAGGCATTATCTCGTTACACTCATTTTGGAATTACCCTCAGAGTTAACGACAATAACCCTTGCACTCTGAATCTTCATCTTCACTTGAGATTCACGACCTATCGTTAATTTGGATCGATGTGGTATTCGGGTCTCCAGACCTGGAATACCGGTATACGGAAACCCGATCCCGGTCTCATCGAAATCCAAAACGTATCTTTTAAGGCCAAGTTGTTTAAAGGTTTAAACAATTTGATTCAATTCAATACTTGAATTCACACAGCATTAACATAGATAAATATCACACATTTATCATAGATATATCCAATATCATACCACAGAATATCAAAGCATATCATCCAATAGATATCATTCAATTCAGATATTCTACACAAACAATCATATATAAGCAACAATTATTTACCCTATGTTATAATTAATTTAATTATCTTAAATTAAATTAATTACTTAAGAATTAATCATCTAATCATGCTTAATCAATCATTAATTGATTACAATCTTTAATTAATTAATTACTCATTAAATATTAATCATCCTTGATTAATTATGCATTAATTACATAAAGTAATTATCCTTTAATTAATTTCACAAATTAATTATTCTTAACCATTAATAGTAATTTACCTTTAATTACTCTCATTAATTACATTAATTAATAATCCTTAATTAATTACTTCCATTAACTATAATTAATTACATTGACCCTTAATTAATTACATTAATTAGTTAATCTTTAATTAATCTCTTCTATCAATCCACCTTAATAAATCATAAATAGTAATTATCATCCTATAATTACTTACCCTAATTAATTAACTCCTTAATTAATTACTTTAATCCTTTAATTAATTACACCAAGTAATAATTCCTTAATTACTTTTCATTAAGTAATTATCCTTTAATTAATTACATCTTGTAATTATACATTAATTACTTATGCTAAGTAATTACACTTATTAACCTTATTAAGTATTCATACTTAATTCTTTATCAAGTGATTATCTTTATTTAACTTAAATTAATCACATCCATTTATTATTTACAATTGAGTAATTCATTCCTTAATTACTCTTAAATAAATTAATTAACCTTATTACAGATTAATTATTCTTTAATTATTAATTAATAAACCTTAATTGTCACTTAATAAAACTTAATAATAAGTTAATTAATCTTTAATTATTAGTTAATCAATTCTTAATAATAGTTAATTAACCTTTAATTAATCTTTATAGATTAATTATCTCTTATTTATTAATTAATAAAACCTAATTATTAATTAATAAACTTAATTAAGTACTTCTTAATTACAAATGAATCAATCTCTAATTACTTAATTACAAATTAATTTATTCTTTAGTTATTAATTAATTAAATCAATCATTAAATTAATTAATTATTCTTAATTAATTAACTAATCCTTAATCATTATTAATTAAATTAATTGATTATACCTAATTTCCTTAATTAACTTAATTAATATCAAGACATTAAACTGTAATTATCTTAAGATTAAACCATCTTATCTTAATAACTAACTTTTCTTAATTAAATCATTAATTAAATTTAAAAAGAAATAATCATTTACTTGATAAATTAAAGTTAATAAAACATATCTTCCTTTAAATGTTTTAAAATAACTTTAACTTAATTTAGCAAAGTTTAAAATTTAAATAAGTTTCAAAAATTCATAAACAATGTCAAAGGAAACAACTATTATATAGTAATTTATATAATAAAGTTTAAAACAAATTTCATTTTAAATTTCAAAAACAAAGTTTAAAAAAAAATTTCTTTTTTTAGCATTTGCTTCGGGACAAACCCGAAGATCACTTGGGTCCAACCCGAGTTCCCTTTCATTTAAAATTTTAGTTCAAGTTTTAGTTAAAATTTTTTTTAAAATTTTAAAACCTGCTAGCAACTAGAACTGATAACAGGCTAAACTTCACCCTCTACTCTCGAGTTTAAACTCGAGCCAATCTTTCTTCTCCCCGAGTCAAAACCCGGAAGAAAAACAATGTCGTTCAAAAACCAAAACAAACGTGCACCGAGCAACTCGTGCACCTGCACCGCTCATCGTCGAGACTCCGGCGTCTACGACCATCATCGACAAGTCATCCACGAGCTCCTAAAGCCATCAGACCACCTAGCTCCCTCAAATGATCACGAAAATTAAAATTCGAAGGTCGAACCCATCTGAACAAACTGCTCCGACCAAATGTCGCTTCGCCCAGACAACACCGATCACCAGAGGCCTTGCCACCACGTCCAAAGCTTCATCACGATCCTACGCGTCAAACCCCCCTTGTGCGATCACTTCCAGATCATTAACGATAACGAAAACGATTCAAGAACAGTAACGACCAGAACCCAACCTTAAACCCTAAACCAATGTCGTTCATCCACTCTGATGATCGAGAAATGCTTCGAGCATTTTTCCCTTAATCCCCGACCTTCATACTTCCTCCAGACCCAAACGCGACCCTCCTCCATCGCCGATCGCCAAGAAATCGAGCGAAGTTTGAATTCTGATCAACTCAGAAATTCCCAATAATCCCAATCTTAAAAATCATGAAATCATTATCTAAAATCATCATTCTTTTATACGAATTTGTTTCTATAATCAAAACTAGAAATTAAGATGATCGAATTTTCTGATTTGAAAAGATTATACTGTAATTTCTCATTTTCAAAATATTAACTCAATAATTTCACTTGAAATTATTTTTAAAAATGATGTTACAGTCTTACCGTCATTTCTTCTTTAGAGATCATAGCCTAAAAAGGTTTAGAGAGAAAGGAATTGATCTTTAAACTTGTTATTCCCCTTATGATCTAAAAACAGAGATATGTATCTGGGTAAACAAAGACATGCACATGTAAACATTTACATATATATATGTATACAGGCCTATTTACATCTATACAAACATGATTCACAACATACTTCAAATATTTATCACAAACACCAAGTTATATACTAAAGCTTTTGATAGTTTACTTACTGGAAATTAACAGAGAATAATGAACATTCATATGCATAACAACTCTTATGTAAACATCCATTCATACCCAACATTCAAGTAAACATTGCATATCATGTTATTATAACATTTATCAGGCATATCAAAACATAGCAGATTTTAAAACTGTTTTTAAAGTTAGGTTTACTCACCTTTTAACCAAAATGCAGAGGTGATTTAAAACTGAGATGAAGCTTGAACTTTGAAAAGTAAATCTGTTGTATTCTTCTTAAAAACTGAAATGCCTAGTTGTTGCTTGATAAAACTGGAATTTGAAAACTGATATGCTGATGCTTTGAATTCGAATCTGAAGTTGATTAGAACTGAAGTTTGATTCTTGCTTTACTGGAACTTGAATGCTTTAAACTTTTGATTTCAGGTTGTATTTGGAAATAACCCTTTATCACAGGCTTTAGTTTGAGAAGGTTACAGGGTTTTAGTTTGATCTGGAGATTGCATTGCAGGTTTTGATTTTGATTTGGTTTTTGAGAAATTGTTTCCAGGTTTGAAAAAATGTTTTACAGGGTTCGAACTGGAATTTAGTTACAGGTTTTGATCTTTTGGGTTGAGAAAGGGTTTAACAGGTTTGGTTTCCTTGAGTTTTGAAAATGAGCAGATAAAAAAGAAAAGAAGAAGGTATATGTTTGTTTATATAATGATTTATTAAAATTAGAGAAAATAAAAATAAAAGGAATGACACTTGTCTCATACTCTACTTATTCATTTAACACATATACTTACAAGCTCTATTATCCTAACACTTGTCATTAAGCATTTTTATTTATTTTTAAAAGATTTTAAAAACTTTTATATTTATTTCCTAATTAATAAATACATTTGTACTTTAATAAATGCTTTCTAAATTTTTACATAAATACAGTGTTTAAAGAAAATAGAATATAAACCAATTATGATTTAAATAAAAACCATATAAAATATTTTAAGCTTATTTAAAATGCTAATTTAAAAGCTTTTGTATTTTTTTTCCTATTAAATAAATACTCTTCCAATTTCTATAAATATATTTCTTTAAAGAGAATAATACAAAACAAATCTTATTTTTAAATAAAAAATTTTATTCATATATTTTAAATTCAAACTATATTATTATTTCATTTTAAGATATATATAAATCTTTAAATTCAATTTTTAAATTCAATTTCAAAGTCAATTTAAAATCCAAATTAAAAATCAATTCAAATAAATATATATATTAGATTTAAATAATCACATTATTAATTGTCAATAATTATCCTATTTAAAATAAATTTAAATACACAGATATATATATATATATACATTTTAAACAACCCTTATTAAATTTGAAATAATATGTCTATTTAAAATCTATTTATATCTATATTTAAAAACAACTCATTATTAAATTGTTTGAAAATAACTACTTTACCAATTAATTTAAAAGATTATCACATTTTAAATACCCTGAAATCCCGGGTTATCACATTCCTTCCCCCTTAAAAGAATTTCGTCCTCGAAATTTAAAACAAAAGATAATCCCAAGTTTTATTTTATTTCAAAAATTTTCAAACAATTTTTGCATACTTATCAGCCAACACAAACAAACAACCAATTTCATCCAAACAGACAATTCAATCAAACAACAATTCTAGCTATCCGAACATAGATCTGGATAAGCTTCCTAAAAATTTCCGAGTTTCCCAGGTGCAGACACCGGAATACTCGCTCTACTGAATCCAAACAATCAATACTAAGCTATAGAGCTCCTACTCATCTAGATCTACAAAACTAAACAGAATATCAGACCATAGATAAGTCTGACTTAACTACCAAATCCTTCAGAACTGCTGGTTCCAAAACCAATGATGGATCCTACACGTACTTCCTCAAAGATACGCGATATACTCCGAATTCCAGTTATTCAAACTGACAATTGAATCTTGTAGACCAAACACTTATTCCTTACAAAAACTCGGAAGAATCCAATACACTTTGGAGTTAACCTCATAGTCTTATCCAATCTTATTTCTCATTTGACCAGAGAAAATCTCAACAATAACAAAGTCTCCAACTTCAAATTCCAAATTCTTCCATTTCTTATCCACAGAACACTTCTGACAATTCTGGGCTGCCTTCATCCTTCCTGATCAGCGTAACCTTTGCTGATGCTTCTAGAAACAAACTGGATCAAAAATAACTCAACTAAATGATCCTCTCAAGATCTACCCAAAATCCAGAACACAAACTCTACTCCACCATCATCAGTAGACTACAACTTACTTCTCCTATCCAGAAAAGACAAACAGATGCACTCACCAATCTGACCTTCAGATCTAGAAAAATTTCCTGTAGAAACTCTTAATCCAAACACTGCAACTTCCAGTTGCTTCCCCTCTAGAACAGCTGCCACCTTGCTTCCGCTGCACAACTCTGATCTGGAGAAGATAAGAATGCTATCGATGAACTCGAGCACAAACTAGACAACACATCCTGGAAATATGGTTCAACAGATCTATAAAAATAAATCTCATAAATTTCATGAAATACTGAGCTGCTTCACCAAATCCTTCTACTTTGCTGAACTTCCGGTATCAATCCTGAAATCAAGTTGATACAGAACTCAATCTCAAATGCAGACAAACTTCTGACTACTTGAAGACATCCGGAAAATCTTTGATAACCCACGAGAACACTCAAACTATCGCAAGTCACTTTTGCGATCCTATCCAGTCCAATATCCAAAGATTACTGTTCTTTCTTAATCCATCAGAACAGTCTAGTGCTTGACCAATCCATTTGAAAAATGAATTTACTCCGCAGCTTCTGAACTCCACTTCTAGAAAACTGCAAAGCCAAAAGATCTTCTTACTGGAACACAAAACACTCCGAGCTGCACTGCTTACCCAGATGCCAAAGACTCCCTATCCAAAGTTCTTTGAGAAACTCGGATTCCAAACTAAACAGAAAAGACCCTGCTGAACTCAGCCACAACACCAAAGCAGACACACTTCCTTAAACTTGCTCCAAAAGAAAACATTTTCGGAGACATCCATAGTCACTACGTCTCATCACGCAGCTACTACTTCCTGAGTTACCCAGATACCATCACTTGCTTCAGCTCTTCCGACAGATCCAAACTCCCAAAAATCTGCTCACACGAGCGCGATCCAACTTACCCTACAATGATGGACTCCGAACCTTAACAGGTTTCCTTCAGAGATCAATGAAATCCTTACACCACAGCAAACTCACTCGAGACGGTATTAGGTCTACAGTCTCGACAGATACACTTCCAACCTTAATACTCAGACTCCAACCATTGGTAGTCGTGTTACACACACCACTACCATATCTACCTTTATAACTCATATTGGAAAACCCGAACAGATAATCCAACACATTAGGTAGATATATATATATATATATATAGTTTTAAAAATTACAAATACGCTCTCTCAAGATAGACACCACTCCAGAGCTAAGGTATTCACTCAACCTAATGCTCTGATACCAAATGTGACGACCCGGCTTTTTCTCCACAAAAAGTCGTATCATCAAGAAGAAAGAAAGGGATAGAAAAGAGATAAGATAGAGAAGAAAGAAAGAAACACATCAGAATCTAAACAGCGGAACGAATAAATTATATTAATCAAATAAGATATTACATTGTATCATATACATCAAAGATACACAGCTTATACAACACATACTAGACAGTTATAAACATCTGTCTAGTCATTACAACTCAAATACACTCAACAAATGACTCATACAGACTAACACAGCGGAACACTATATCTACGAACGCTGAAGCCTCCTGCTCCATTGCTCATCCAAAGATTCGTCAAAGCAAACCTGAATCCCTTGGCTACTCGTAAAAATTTGAGTACCCAAGAGTTTAATAAAACAGAAAATAAACACTTGGGTCAGACATGGGTCTGGTGTGAGTAAACGGGTTAAAGTTGTTTAACTTCAAAGCCTTTTGAAAACAAAGGTATCACGTAAGACTTCCCACACATAAACATGGAAAAGTTTTTACCTTACGCTAACCAAAACTTTGATAGGAAATCGAGTTATATTATAATAGGGTCTAAGGTTTCCAAGTAAATAAGAAATAGCTGAAATTGTTACATTATTAAATTCCAGCATACTAGCCACAAAGTGGGTTATACAATCAAGTCCGTTGGCACTTATTGGAAGTTGGATTCCATACAATGGCAGGGCTACTGGGGTACCGCCCGTCACAGTACGTGGCCTAGATCAACGTACCGAGAAGTATGCCCGCTCCCCTGCAACACAAGGCCGGAACATCCCTTACTGGATAATTCCCGCATAAGAAACCCCGTGGTTGCGGCCAAACAACCACCCACACAGCCGAAATAAAAAGGGACTCTAGACAGAGGAATCTTATACTACTTGGGCGCTACCCACTAACCTTGCTGCACCTCCCCTGTTTTAGCCATTCCCGGTTGATGAGGCTTGAGGTCACGATTACCTTTAATCAGAACACATCACTTAGAATGCTCATCGTCCACCTGACGATGTGCTGAAAGCATTCAATCCATACAAGTTCGTTCCGGGTTCGAACGAAACCGAAGGCATTATCTCGTTACACTCATTTTGGAATTACCCTCAGAGTTAACGACAATAACCCTTGCACTCTGAATCTTCATCTTCACTTGAGATTCACGACCTATCGTTAATTTGGATCGATGTGGTATTCGGATCTCCAGACCTGGAATACCGGTATACGGAAACCCGATCCCGGTCTCATCGAAATCCAAAACGTATCTTTTAAGGCCAAGTTGTTTAAAGGTTTAAACAATTTGATTCAATTCAATACTTGAA
Source organism: Allium fistulosum (assembly GCA_030737815.1). Classification (NCBI taxonomy): domain Eukaryota; kingdom Viridiplantae; phylum Streptophyta; class Magnoliopsida; order Asparagales; family Amaryllidaceae; genus Allium; species Allium fistulosum. The sequence continues at coordinate 1,185,504,909 of CM060903.1, forward strand.
TTCACACAGCATTAACATAGATAAATATCACACATTTATCATAGATATATCCAATATCATACCACAGAATATCAAAGCATATCATCCAATAGATATCATTCAATTCAGATATTCTACACAAACAATCATATATAAGCAACAATTATTTACCCTATGTTATAATTAATTTAATTATCTTAAATTAAATTAATTACTTAAGAATTAATCATCTAACCATGCTTAATCAATCATTAATTGATTACAATCTTTAATTAATTAATTACTCATTAAATATTAATCATCCTTGATTAATTATGCATTAATTACATAAAGTAATTATCCTTTAATTAATTTCACAAATTAATTATTCTTAACCATTAATAGTAATTTACCTTTAATTACTCTCATTAATTACATTAATTAATAATCCTTAATTAATTACTTCCATTAACTATAATTAATTACATTGACCCTTAATTAATTACATTAATTAGTTAATCTTTAATTAATCTCTTCTATCAATCCACCTTAATAAATCATAAATAGTAATTATCATCCTATAATTACTTACCCTAATTAATTAACTCCTTAATTAATTACTTTAATCCTTTAATTAATTACACCAAGTAATAATTCCTTAATTACTTTTCATTAAGTAATTATCCTTTAATTAATTACATCTTGTAATTATACATTAATTACTTATGCTAAGTAATTACACTTATTAACCTTATTAAGTATTCATACTTAATTCTTTATCAAGTGATTATCTTTATTTAACTTAAATTAATCACATCCATTTATTATTTACAATTGAGTAATTCATTCCTTAATTACTCTTAAATAAATTAATTAACCTTATTACAGATTAATTATTCTTTAATTATTAATTAATAAACCTTAATTGTCACTTAATAAAACTTAATAATAAGTTAATTAATCTTTAATTATTAGTTAATCAATTCTTAATAATAGTTAATTAACCTTTAATTAATCTTTATAGATTAATTATCTCTTATTTATTAATTAATAAAACCTAATTATTAATTAATAAACTTAATTAAGTACTTCTTAATTACAAATGAATCAATCTCTAATTACTTAATTACAAATTAATTTATTCTTTAGTTATTAATTAATTAAATCAATCATTAAATTAATTAATTATTCTTAATTAATTAACTAATCCTTAATCATTATTAATTAAATTAATTGATTATACCTAATTTCCTTAATTAACTTAATTAATATCAAGACATTAAACTGTAATTATCTTAAGATTAAACCATCTTATCTTAATAACTAACTTTTCTTAATTAAATCATTAATTAAATTTAAAAAGAAATAATCATTTACTTGATAAATTAAAGTTAATAAAACATATCTTCCTTTAAATGTTTTAAAATAACTTTAACTTAATTTAGCAAAGTTTAAAATTTAAATAAGTTTCAAAAATTCATAAACAATGTCAAAGGAAACAACTATTATATAGTAATTTATATAATAAAGTTTAAAACAAATTTCATTTTAAATTTCAAAAACAAAGTTTAAAAAAAAATTTCTTTTTTTAGCATTTGCTTCGGGACAAACCCGAAGATCACTTGGGTCCAACCCGAGTTCCCTTTCATTTAAAATTTTAGTTCAAGTTTTAGTTAAATTTTTTTTTAAAATTTTAAAACCTGCTAGCAACTAGAACTGATAACAGGCTAAACTTCACCCTCTACTCTCGAGTTTAAACTCGAGCCAATCTTTCTTCTCCCCGAGTCAAAACCCAGAAGAAAAACAATGTCGTTCAAAAACCAAAACAAACGTGCACCGAGCAACTCGTGCACCTGCACCGCTCATCGTCGAGACTCCGGCGTCTACGACCATCATCGACAAGTCATCCACGAGCTCCTAAAGCCATCAGACCACCTAGCTCCCTCAAATGATCACGAAAATTAAAATTCGAAGGTCGAACCCATCTGAACAAACTGCTCCGACCAAATGTCGCTTCGCCCAGACAACACCGATCACCAGAGGCCTTGCCACCACGTCCAAAGCTTCATCACGATCCTACGCGTCAAACCCCCCTTGTGCGATCACTTCCAGATCATTAACGATAACGAAAACGATTCAAGAACAGTAACGACCAGAACCCAACCTTAAACCCTAAACCAATGTCGTTCATCCACTCTGATGATCGAGAAATGCTTCGAGCATTTTTCCCTTAATCCCCGACCTTCATACTTCCTCCAGACCCAAACGCGACCCTCCTCCATCGCCGATCGCCAAGAAATCGAGCGAAGTTTGAATTCTGATCAACTCAGAAATTCCCAATAATCCCAATCTTAAAAATCATGAAATCATTATCTAAAATCATCATTCTTTTATACGAATTTGTTTCTATAATCAAAACTAGAAATTAAGATGATCGAATTTTCTGATTTGAAAAGATTATACTGTAATTTCTCATTTTCAAAATATTAACTCAATAATTTCACTTGAAATTATTTTTAAAAATGATGTTACAGTCTTACCGTCATTTCTTCTTTAGAGATCATAGCCTAAAAAGGTTTAGAGAGAAAGGAATTGATCTTTAAACTTGTTATTCCCCTTATGATCTAAAAACAGAGATATGTATCTGGGTAAACAAAGACATGCACATGTAAACATTTACATATATATATGTATACAGGCCTATTTACATCTATACAAACATGATTCACAACATACTTCAAATATTTATCACAAACACCAAGTTATATACTAAAGCTTTTGATAGTTTACTTACTGGAAATTAACAGAGAATAATGAACATTCATATGCATAACAACTCTTATGTAAACATCCATTCATACCCAACATTCAAGTAAACATTGCATATCATGTTATTATAACATTTATCAGGCATATCAAAACATAGCAGATTTTAAAACTGTTTTTAAAGTTAGGTTTACTCACCTTTTAACCAAAATGCAGAGGTGATTTAAAACTGAGATGAAGCTTGAACTTTGAAAAGTAAATCTGTTGTATTCTTCTTAAAAACTGAAATGCCTAGTTGTTGCTTGATAAAACTGGAATTTGAAAACTGATATGCTGATGCTTTGAATTCGAATCTGAAGTTGATTAGAACTGAAGTTTGATTCTTGCTTTACTGGAACTTGAATGCTTTAAACTTTTGATTTCAGGTTGTATTTGGAAATAACCCTTTATCACAGGCTTTAGTTTGAGAAGGTTACAGGGTTTTAGTTTGATCTGGAGATTGCATTGCAGGTTTTGATTTTGATTTGGTTTTTGAGAAATTGTTTCCAGGTTTGAAAAAATGTTTTACAGGGTTCGAACTGGAATTTAGTTACAGGTTTTGATCTTTTGGGTTGAGAAGGGTTTAACAGGTTTGGTTTCCTTGAGTTTTGAAAATGAGCAGATAAAAAAGAAAAGAAGAAGGTATATGTTTGTTTATATAATGATTTATTAAAATTAGAGAAAATAAAAATAAAAGGAATGACACTTGTCTCATACTCTACTTATTCATTTAACACATATACTTACAAGCTCTATTATCCTAACACTTGTCATTAAGCATTTTTATTTATTTTTAAAAGATTTTAAAAACTTTTATATTTATTTCCTAATTAATAAATACATTTGTACTTTAATAAATGCTTTCTAAATTTTTACATAAATACAATGTTTAAAGAAAATAGAATATAAACCAATTATGATTTAAATAAAAACCATATAAAATATTTTAAGCTTATTTAAAATGCTAATTTAAAAGCTTTTGTATTTTTTTTCCTATTAAATAAATACTCTTCCAATTTCTATAAATATATTTCTTTAAAGAGAATAATACAAAACAAATCTTATTTTTAAATAAAAAATTTTATTCATATATTTTAAATTCAAACTATATTATTATTTCATTTTAAGATATATATAAATCTTTAAATTCAATTTTTAAATTCAATTTCAAAGTCAATTTAAAATCCAAATTAAAAATCAATTCAAATAAATATATATATTAGATTTAAATAATCACATTATTAATTGTCAATAATTATCCTATTTAAAATAAATTTAAATACACAAATATATATATATATATACATTTTAAACAACCCTTATTAAATTTGAAATAATATGTCTATTTAAAATCTATTTATATCTATATTTAAAAACAACTCATTATTAAATTGTTTGAAAATAACTACTTTACCAATTAATTTAAAAGATTATCACATTTTAAATACCCTGAAATCCCGGGTTATCACATAATCAATCTTATTAAGTAACTATACTTAATCAATTACCAAGTGACTATCCTTAATTAATTAACAAATTAATTAACTTAAATAAATCACATTCATTTCTTAAATCATAACTGAGTAACTCATCCTTAATTACCCTTTAAACAAATTAATTAATCCTTGATTAATTATTCTTTAACTATTAATTAATAAACCTTAATTATTAATCAATATCCTTTAATACAAAGTAATCAATCCTTAATTACTTTTATAATTAATTAATTAAACTTAATTAACTAATTAATTACTTCTAAATTATTAATTAATAAAAATTAATTATTAATTAACAACCTTAATTACCAATTTAATTAATCCATAATTATTTATTAATTAATCTTTAATGACAATTAATTAACCCTTAACAATAGTTAATTAATCCTTAATTAACTTTAATTTTAGATTAATAATATCTTAATTATTAATTAAGAAAACTTAATTGTTTCTTAATAAAACTTTATTAAGTACTTCTTAATTACTAGTTTAATTAACCCTTAATTATTTAATTAATCCTTGTTAATTAAATTAATTAATTAAACTTAAATTCTTAATTAAATTAATTAATTTCAACTTATTGAAAATCTTAATTAAATCTTGAGATAAAACATTATCATTTAAAAACATTTGATCTTAATAATTAACTTACTTAATTAAAATCATTAATTAAGTTTTAAAATAAATAATTAATTACTTACCCTTAATTATTTATTAACAATCCTTAATTACAAGTTACTAAATCACTTGAAAACTTAATTGTTAATTTTACTCATCCTTAACCATTAACTAATTTAATTATAAATCACTCTTTATTTATTCCATTATTATCAAACTTAAATTAAGTTTTTAAGATAAACATTTCCTTATTAATTACTTTACTATATTTCAAATTAAGTTTGAAAATAACTTAAGATTTTAACTTAATATAATTAAGTTAATCAATTCATACAACTTAATTTATTCAAATCATTCATTTCAAAGAAATGAAATTTCAAGACAATAAACTTAACTTGATTATTTAAATTTAAAACTTACTTTTATTTTAAATATTAATAACTGGTTTAACATTATCTTTAGGTTTAACTCATATATATTTGAATCAAACAAATACATCTTCTTCTTATTCTAGGGTTTGTTTTATAAAAAAATTAAACTGTTAAAACTGTTCTCACTCAAACTCACAAACGACCCGAAGACAATCCTGAGCCAAAACCTTTTCTCCCCGAGGTCCTTCCCGATTAAATTTTTAAAACTGTTTGTTTTAATTTTTAAATGTTAAAACTTGTTTCACTCAAATGCTCGCGTACCACTCTATAACATTACTCGAGCAAAAACTTCATCTACGCGGGTTCCTCCTCGAGTACGAGCTCGAGAACTTCTTCTTCCCCAACTTAAGCTCACTGACACACGCTAACAATCGTGCACGTGCACACCCATCGATGAACTTCCGACCATCGCCAGTCTCTCCCACACATCCACGATCGCTCCAGTAACACATCGCAAACATCAAAACACTATCATATGCCAAGATTCAAAATCGAGCTTCTCAGCAGGAACACGAACTTGAACATCACCAGAAAATGCTTTGAATCTCTCGTCTCCGATCACCAGAGGTTGAGCGACCTCGTCCACACCTTGCCGAACACCTACGCCACCAAACCCCACAGCCTCGAGCCACTCGATCGTCCATAGGTGCCACAACGATCACGAATTCAACCCTTAACCAAAACTAGGTCAAAATTTTAGTTCTACCTATTGTCGCCACCACAGTGAACCATCACCAGTGCTACCATTTTTGTCTACTACCCTGATCAACCATCTAGCTCCAGCCACAATTCCGATCCCCCAAAATACTTCAGTCACCAGAAAATAACAAAATTCCAATCTCTGGTCAACTACGAACCATACCCTCAATACAATTCTAAATATTGTAAATTTTGTTTTAAAAATCTTGTTTTACAGAGATGATTCAAGACATGCATTTGAATCAATAAAATACAACACTTGATTTTACAAGTTTTTAAAGATCTCTACTGTTATTTCCCAAATGCAAGCATATTTCATTTCATACATACTTGTCTATATTTTTATTACCTAGATTATGCTAAAACTAAACTATTTTATTTTTAAACCAAGTCTTAACAGTGGATAAATAAAAAGATATGGAATTTTGTATATTGGTTATCACAAATATTTGGAAAACAGAGGCATATCATCATTCACAGTTCAATACATACAAACAGTGTACATCCATAAACATGCAAGAATGATTCATTCAGAAATCAGATGGAAACAAATTTAAATCCATTTCAGCTTTTGAAAAAGAATGTTTACTCACCTTTTAAAGATGAACAGAGCTTTGAAAGAAAAACTGGAATATTGTGGTCTTTTGAAAACTGGAAACTTTGAAATTGAACTGCTTGCTTTTAAAAACTTGAAACCATGAATTCTGGAATTCTGTAAGCTTTGAAAACTTGCATGCACTTGGAAATGATGACTGGTCTTGAAACAGGCAAATGGTTACAGGTCTTGAAAACAATGGTTACGGATCTTTGTTTACAGGGCTTCAGGTTATATTTCTTGGTTTTTTTTGAGGAGTGTTGATTATAGACTTTTGGTAGATTACAGGTTTTGATATTCCAGGTTTTTGAATTTGAGAAATGTTTGCAGGGTTTCAGGTTGTTTCTGGTTGAAGAAATGAATTTGCAGGTTTGAGAAATTGTCTGGTTTGAGATGATTTCACTTTGGGTCTGAGAAGAATTTCAGCTTTGAGGAGATTTTAGTTTTGGTTTGAGATGTTTTCAGTTTGGTTTGGAGATCATTATTATTTGGTTATTTATATTTGAAAATAACAAATTTATCAATTTAAAATAATTTAAATTAAGAGATTATCACATTTTAAACTTCTCGAAATCCCGGGATATCACACTGGGAGCGCAGTCAATGTCATTTTCAAACATGCCTTTGATCAAATGGGCATCCTAGAAGATAAGCTAGAGCCTAGCCTTGAGCCTATCTTTGGGTTCAATAATAAGGGATCAACTCCAATAGGACAAGTGAATTTGTTATTGCAGATAGGAGTACCGCCATGTTGTAGGACTTTTGAAACTCTATTCGTAATCATTAATCAACCTTCATACTATAATTCTTTATTTGGCTGATTCGCACTTGATGAGTTGGACGCTTTGTCTTGCCAAAATATCTAATGGTAAAATTCTTAACTAAGAGGGGTTGGGGCACTATCCATGGAGAACAATTCAGTTCCTGCGAGATGTACTTTGCAATGCTTGATTAATATAAGAGGGTGTACTCTTTTATTATGATTCTTCTACTATTTTTTAGCCTTTGGATGATGGATTTTTACATCCAACATTTGAAGCAAAAATAAGATCTAGTAAGACTAATAAACGTATGTTTGAAAGGTACATCTCCCCTAAAAGCAAGAGAAAGAGGATGGATGCTAACTCCATAGAAGAAGGTGAAATCATCACAAAATTGGATTGCCTTGGGGAAATGGAAAGGAGAAAACCTATAGAGGACCTTAAGGAAACATGTATAGATCCAAACGATTCAACCAAAATAGTCAAAGTGGGAAAGGAGTTGGAAAGCAGCTTGATGGTAGACTTAATTCAGTTTCTTAAGTCTAACAAAGATGTGTTTGCATGGTCTCATTCGGATATGGTTGGGACTGATCCATTGGCTATGTGCCATGCACTAAATATTAATCCAGAAGTGACCCCCGTCCGACAAAAGAAGTGACAATTTGTTAAAATGCGATCTAATGCCCTAAAAGAGGAAGTTAAAAGGCTACTCGAAAATGGATTCATTCGGGAATTAAGTCTTTTACTCAAAGTGGCTAGCAAACCCAGTATTGGTGAAGAAGTCAAATGGAAAGTGGAGGACTTGCATTGATTATACTGATTTAAACAAAGCATGTGCAAAATATTGTTACCCATTCCCTTGGATAGACTAATTGGTTGATGCAACTAGTGGACACAAGTTGTTATCCCACATGGATGCTTACTCGGGATATAATCAGATAACCATGTTTAAACCAGATGAAGAACATACAAGTTTCATTACCGATTGGGGAATTTTTTGCTACAAAGCAATGCTTTTCAGGTTAAAAAATGCAGAAGCCACCTATCAAAGATTAGTCAACAGAATGTTCCAAGAATAAATTGGTTGAAACCTGGAAATTTATGTTGACGATATGCTGGTAAAATCTTTTGAAGCTAGGAGTCACCTTGAAGACCTAAAAGAGATGTTTGAAGTATTATGGAAATATCAAATGAAACTGAATCCCCAAAAATGCTCTTTCGGGTTCATTCTAGGAAGTTTTTAGGCTATATTCTAAGCGCTCAAGGAATTGAAGCCAGTCTAGACCAGATCCAAGCAATCAAAGACATGGTTGAGCCTAAAACCAGCAAAGATGTAGTGAGTTTGAACGGTAGGGTTGCTACCCTAAGCAGGTTCATTTCCAAGGCAGCTGATAAGTGCATTCCCCTTTTCAATGTGATAAAGAAGAGGAAAAACTTTGAATGGGGAGGAGATTCTAAGAAAGCCTTCCAAGAATTAAAAATTCATTTGGAAAGGCCACTAATATTATCTAGCCTCGAGAACAGAGAAGTCTTGTACTTATACATGGCAGTTTCGAAGCATGTAGTTAGTTCAATTTTGGTTAGAGAGGAAAATGGAGCTCAACTTACTGTTTATTATGTGAGCAGGCGGTTAAAAGACGCAGAGGTTCGATGCCCGGTTATAGAAAAATTAGCTTACTGCTTGATACTTACAGCACAAAAACTTAGAGCATACTTTCAAGCGCATCCAATTAGAGTATTGCCTAACTTTCCACTCAAGCAAGTCTTTAGTTAGCCTAAAATTTCGGGTAGGTGGGTAAAGTGGGGAATTGAGCATAGCCAGTATGACATTGAATTTCATCCACGGGCAGCAATCAAAGGGCAAGCATTAGCAGACTTTATTAATGAATGTACAAAATTTGTTAAAGAACAATCAGAGAAAGAAAATGATCAAAAACCCATATGGTAGTTATTTGTGGATGACACATCAAATGAGCAGGGAGTCAGGGAGGGATATGTTATAATAACACCAGACGGGCACCGCCTACACTACGCAATGAAGTTAGGGTTTCCTGCGACAAATAATGTAGCCGAATATGAATCAATGGTGGCAGGATTGACTCTAGCCTTAGAGCTCAAGATCCTACGAATTCATGCCTTTAGTGATTCTCAACTAATGGTAAATTAGATAAAAAAAAGTATATCAGACTAAGGATGCCAAATTTTCCTTGTATGTAAAGAAAGTGTTAAAAATGCTCGCCTTATTTGAAGATTTTTACATACACCAAGTCCCAAGGGGACAAAACTCTCTGGTGGATTCATTAGCACAGTTGGCTAGTTCAAGGGGATCCCCAGAGACCCGTGTCGTACCAGTAAGGTACCAAGCAAATCCCAGTATTGAAGAGGGAATACCTGAACAAGGGAAGGGATTGTTGGTTCTAACTAGATCCCAAGCCATGGCACAAGAAAGAGAAGAAAGGGAAATTGATGAAGAAATCCTATATGAGGGGTTTAATCATCCAAGGGTAGATGACTGTTATAGTAACACTTGGATGTCACCCATTATCGAATATCTTTCCAAGGGGATATTACCATCTGACAAAATGGAAGCTAGAAAAATCAGGCGACAGGTTCCGACTTTCATAATGATGGATTGAGTTCTTTACAATAAAGGATATGCTTTACCTTACTTAAGGTGTGTAAGTTTGGAGGATGGGATGAATTGTTGGTGGAAGCGCATGAAGTACTTTGTTGAGATTATTCCAACGGGGCAAGGTTGGAAAAGAAAATAATGAGACAAGGTTTCTATTGGCCTCGAATGGCAAGTCAAGCTATTGAGTATGTAAAGAAATATGAAAGATGCCAAAAATACTCAAAGATTCCACGTTTACCACCAAGTCAATTAACTCCGATTTCTAGTCCATGACCCTTCGATATATGGGGAATCGATTTAATTGGGTCATTGCCAATTTCCAAAGAAGGAGCAAAATATGCTATAGTAGCCATTGACTACTTTACTAAGTGGGTAAAAGCATAACCACTCCCCAAAATCACTTCTGGTAAAGTGCTTGGATTCACCACTAAAAACATTATTACCAGATTCAGGATCCTCTATAAGATTATATCTGATAATGGAACACAATTTGAAAGTGAAGAGTTTTCTCGATTTTTCCATAAGAACGGGATTATCAAAAGTTTTTCTTCCATGGCACATCCAAAGGCTAATAGAGCCGTTGAAGTGGCAAATAAGACTATTAAGACTATCTTGAAAAAGCGATTGAACAAAGCTAAAGGAAATTGGGTAGAAGAATTGCCACTTGTACTCTTGGCTTATCGAACATCCACTAGAACTACAACGGGTCATACCTCTTATTCTCTAAAATATGAGTGTGAAGCAATGTTGCTCACTAAAATTGAGACACCCTCACATTGAAGGATCGCATATGCATTTGATCCAAACCAAGAAATGAAGAAAGAATCATTAGATTTAATACATGAACTAAGAGATGAAGCAGCTATTTGGACTGCAGAATATCAGAGAAGAACCTTGAAATACTATAACTCAAAAGTAAAAACAAGATCATTTCAAGAGGTAGACTTAGTACTCCGAAGGGTGATGTCAAACACAAGAAATCCCGCGGATGGACTGCTAGGACCAAACTAGGAAAGTCCCTTAATCGTCTGCAAAGTAATTCCTCCAGGAGCTTACAGGTTATGTAAACCAAATGGCAATATGGTTCCTAAAACATGGAATGCAGAACACTTGCGACAATATTTTCTTACAATGAACGAATAAAGCACCTTTTCCTTAAAGAAAAGTCTACATGGTTGGGAGTAAAATTCTACTTGAATTTGGAAACTACATTAAACAGTCAAAAGCCTTTATCTGCGCTGAGATGGCCAGGTCAAAGCACCTCCTAGAAGGAGGTAAGAGTAAACCTTTATCGCACCACACTATGGCCAGGTTAAAGCATCAACAAGCCCTTGATTGTGCCATGCTATGGCCAGATCAAGGCGCCTCCTGGAGGGAGGTTAGAGTAAGCCTTTATCCGTGCCATGCTATGGCCAGGTTAAAGCATCAACAAGCCCTTGTTCGTGCCACGTTATGGCCAAGTCAAGGCACCTCCTGGAGGGAGGACAGATTAATCCCTTGGTCACGCCACACTATGGCCTGGCCAAGGCAGCAAACATGCCTTCAGTCCTGCCTATAAGGCCTGGCTGGAGCGTCTCCCTAGAGGGAGGTTGCGTAAGTCCTTGGGTCCTACTTGTGGATAAGCTAACTAAGCACACAGACAACAACGGACTAAGACGTCCGAGCCCGAGAAGCGGCATATCAAACAATGACAACAGCGAACTAAGACGTCCAAGCCCGAGAAGCGACGTATCAAACAATGACAACCTACAAGGTCTAAAGGATGGCACATGTCAAAAGAATCAAAACCCAAAGAGCAATCCAGAACAGAAGGCTCAGATAAGAATCTACAGCCTCCGACTAGTTTCCAAAAGAGAATTTCGGAACTTCACTTATAAATACCCGAATCTGAGTTTCGAGTCAAAAACTATTGATTTCTGGTCTTTATATTACCCGAATCTTAGTTTTAGGTCACTCACTATTGACTTTTGGACTTCAATTATTTATACCTCGGTTAGGGTTTCAGATCTCCTATTATTAATTTCGGGATTTCACTTATTAATTCCTGAATATGGGATCTGGGACCTCCATTATTAAGACCTTCATCATAGGGTTCTGAACAACATATTGTTAATACTCTAATTTGGATTTTCAGTCTTTTACTATTAGTTTTTGGATTTCATTTGTTAATGCCTAAATCTGGGTTCCAAGGCAGTTGATATTGAGATCTCAATGGACTTCTGGTCTTCAATTAAAACTCTGAGTTTGTCTTACTAATACTTGAATCAGGGTCACCAGTTTACTGCTACTAACTCTCAAATAACACTTATCAACATCTGAATCTCGGTTTTAGGATTATTATTATTTCCAATAGGGGTTTCTAAATACCCATTATCTACCCCCAAATAAGGATTCATGGGTTTTAATGACTTATTTCCAAATGACAGTTTATGGCTTTTTATTACCAGACACTTGTTATTATCAAAAGAAAACTCCTGGACTTCAATTATTAAAGTTAGATTTAGAGTATATGCCTAGTTTTCTATTAATATGATGGTATCTTAGTTTATAAACTTCTTTTGTTATTACCAAAGTTGGATGGTGGGACTTCTTTTATTGCCAGACATGAGTTTTTGGTCTACAATCATTTATAACTGTGGATTTCTTATCACTTATTAACTCCAGATGATGGTCAACTAATTTTTGTTCCTTCTAGACTTAGAATTCAGGAATTTTATTATACTAACACCGTCTTTAATTGTATTAAAAACAAATCACTGAGCATATTTTCATATAAATTTTTAACTAACAATAGAGAATGTTATTTACTTTGAACTTTGCAAGGAAATGAGGTCATTAAAAATGGAATAGTGCAAAAGGAAAGCTGTTAAATTTTTGTCCTAAAGAACAAAAGCTTTATTATCTGGGTTTTTAACCCATCAGGATCCAAGAGAAGACGAGATGACTTGGTGAAGTCAGAATGACTTAGAACTCAACCAAAAGGGGTAAGGCAACAAGTTAAAGAGAGCCAAGTTATATTACGAGAGCGGACTGAGTTTGACTAAACCAAGAGACCAACATCCATCCAGTCCGATCAGCAACTAAATACAAATAGCAAGCAAATCGACATCAAAACAAAGCGACGTCAAACGAGACTACACGAACAACATCGATACAAGGCAGTGAAAGCATTCCAAACATCAAAATCTAGAAATAGTCTAAGTGCATGGATCGCCAGCGATCCATACACTATGGATCACCAACAATCCATACGACGCCATTGGGTTGCTACAGCATGTGGGAGCAAAGAAGGCTTAAAAGATAGTACAAAATACGCTAAGTGTATGGATCACTAGCAATCCATACTTGATCAAGGAATCATGGCGACCTAACTAGGCAAAGAAGGGAAAAGAGGAGCTAAGTAACTGGCTCGCACACAAGCTAAATCTATGGATCACTAGCAATCCATAGACCATAGATCACTAGCGATCCATGGTTTTGGCTTAGGTCGCGAGCTAAGCTTCGTTGCATCTTCCTGTGTCTATCTGCAAGCAATCAGTGAATAGGCCTGGCTCAGAAGCTCTTCGATCTCTATAAATATCATTCTACCTGCAACATAAACGAGATCTTCTTCGAACTGGTTGTTGAAACTCTACTGGAAACTTTCTTCACACTTTACCTCCCTCACAATAATCTCCAAATGGACTCACTGTGATTCTCTAATGGATTCTAATCTTGGAGATCCAATCTAGCTAAGGACAATCAAAAGCCTTATAATCAAACACTTCTTGTAACAACAATCAGTCTATAATAGAAATTATAAAGTAGATGTAGGCTTTGTTAATAGTTGAACCACTATTCTTCCTGTCTTCTTCCTCTTACTGCTTTTTTGATACCTGTTATTTATATTATTGCTCTGTGAGAACATCGCCGGTGCTTTCACACTCAAACCAGGGTGTTGATCCATTTTTTGGGTTAACATTTTGGTGCTTTCACTGAGAACACAACTCAGGGTTTAGATCTAGCTATCTACTTTGGATCCCACAGGTCCAGAATTTAGATTCCCAATCTTTGCCTGAAAGATCTACCACTTGGAATCAATGGCTCCTGGAAGAAGAAGAACTTCCATTGGAAGGTCCATAGAGGCAGTGATAGTGGTGGAAGATGTTAATTCTCAACATACTAAAGTAAATGGCGCTAACTTAGGAAACCAGGCGCCAACATCCTCCAGTCAGCATGAAGCCATTACTAAGGATGAGCTGAATAAGATGGTTGACAAGATCAACCAAAAAATGGAAAATAGCCAGAAGGCTTTGATGGATAAGCTTAACGCTCTCTTAACCTTACAGCCAAACCCTGTTCCAAGAACGATGCCTGAACCTATGACTATCATAGAACAAGAAAATTCCTCTGTTTTCGGTCTAAAAAGAAGAAACGGAAAACATCCACAAAAATGAGTAGCAAAGGGAGCCATGGGACTCAACATGGAAGGAAATACGAGTATCCCGCTTGTCGCAAAACAACCAACTCTGAACTTGAACCAGGGGGCAAAAACCCCGCAAGAAGATATAGCTATGGACCTCTCCGATTCAGAAGATAGAGATCAAGACAACCAGTTGGAAGAGAATGTCAATGCATCTGATAATGCTAGGAATGTCCAAACTGCCCTCAATCAAGCCAACTGCAAGCCAACGGGATCCCGCGAGAATGGCTCTCCCAAAGACAGAAGAACCTAGGCTTCAACCCACTCACCAAGACCATTTTCAAAGTCAAACACTTCGTGCGGTGACTGACTGCCGCCTCCAAGATTACCGAACATCAGAGGCAGACATAGCAGACATGGTCAAATGATTAATGGAGGAGAGTAAAAATAGGAGAGATGATAAATGGGGATCCACACCAAATCAGACTCCCATTACTGATGAAATCCTGAATGAGAAATATCTGGAAAAATTCACAATGCCAACCATTCCATCATACGGCGGGACAAAGGACCCAAAACCCCATTTGTACAAGTACAGTTGGTACATGGATGGAGCTAACGCCTCTGAAGCTGTTCGGTGCAGGTGTTTTCCCATCTTTCTTGAAGGAATTACATCTATGTGGTTGACTGGCTTCCGCCAAAATCTATCTCTACTTTTGACCAATTAGCAAGAAGATTCCTTGATCACTTCAGACTCTATACCGTGCAACCAAAAGAGGTCATGTCCCTATTCGGGTTGTTCCAAGGATGCAACGAATTGTTGAAATCCTTCATGAACCGGTTCAATACAGTGGTTTTTATCGCTGAATTTGGATCAATACGGCTATGGTTTTTATGGCATTAGTCCGTGCCATTCACCCTGAGACTGAATTTGGAAAGTGGATTAAGATGAAGCAACCCACCACAAGGAAAGGCTTCAATCGTAAAGCAAGTTAATACTTAAGATTGGAGGAGGCGCAGGAGCTAGAAAGGAGGTCTACTAGTGTGCAACCTATTAACATCAGATAGAGCAATGCATCAATGAATCAAAACGCGCATGCTTCTAGAACTGCTAAAGGAGTCACAGGGAAAGTGGAAAATCAAAAGAGGAAAAATCAAAACTCCAATTAAAGGAATGGTAATGGCAATAATAAAAGGCTTAAAGGGTTCAGGCTTGAAGACCATACCCCTCTAAATGACACTTTAGAAAATATTTATCTCGCAACACAGGGGACTGAGGAATACAAAATACCCCCTAGGAAGGAAGCAACCGAGCAACAAAAACGCTCAGAAAGTTCTGCCACTTCCACCAGACTCATGGTCATAACACAAATGAATGCCGCCGCCTGAAGAATCTCATCGAAGAATTGATCCGGGAAAACAAACTCCAGCGGTACATGAGAAATTCCTAGAACCTTAATCAACCCACGGCTCCTCAACCTCCAAGGGAATGAAGGAATCAAGTCAGAACTAGTGAAGAAGGGTCTAAATGAACTGACCAAAGATTTATTGTTGTAACAATATCTAGGGGACCACACCCCGCGCGAAGAAGTTGGGAGAGTTGGAGCGGTATGCAAGTTCATTGAAGCATGCTCCAAAGGACTCATGTCTCGCGGTAGAAGATGAAACTCCAGCCAAGCTGTAGAAAGTATTAAGTGATGACATAGTGTTCCGGAATTGAGACACCGAAGGGATCGAGGACTCGACTCGCAATCCAATGGTGGTGACAGTGGGAATCGGTCCCGTTATTGTTCAACAAGTGTTGGTCGATAGTGGCAGCTCCGTTAATATACTTTTCAAACGTACTTTTGATCAAATGAAGATTGGCATGAAAAGCGTGTCTGCATGCCAAACAAAGATCCAAAGGTTCACTGGCAAACCCAAGCAGCTTGTGGGAACAATCGACCTGACAGGGGAACTTGGAGAGGGTGATCGAAGAGTCACCCTCTTCAGACTTTCGTAATCGTGGACGAAACGTCCGCATATGACGCCTTCCTAGGACGGCCCGCTCTAGCAGATTTCAGAATAGCTCTAGCCCAATGGTGTCTGACCATGAAGTTCCCTACTGTAAATGGAATCAGAGTGGTGAAAGGAGATCAGTGCACTGCCACAGAATGTTACATTGCGGAGTTACAAGAATCCAAAAGAAGGAAAAAAGGGAAGGATATGGGGAGAACTCTCCACATCCGTGAACCTTCCGAATAGCAATTACAGAGCCGCCCCTGGCTTGGGGACCATAGCCGATTTGATAACGCTTTAAACTCTAGAAAGAAGAGTTCAGGGGAGGAACGGGCAGCACCGGCAGAATTGACGGCGTACGTCCCGATTGATATGGACGACCCAACTAAAGTCTTGAAAATTGGATCACACCTCAAAAACAAGATGCGGTTGGAGCTTACTAAATTTCTTCATGCCAACTTGGATGTGTTCGCATGGACGCATTCCAATATGTGTGGGGTGTCACCAGAAGTCGCATGCCACGTGTTCATCATTGACCCTAAGTTCACACCAGTAAAGCAAAAGAGGCGCAGCCTGAGCCCTGAACGGTCCAAGGAGTTAAGAGAAGAGGTGGACAAGTTAATGACCAACAGTTTCATCCGTGATGAAACTTATCTTGAAGGGTATCTAACCCGGTCTTAGTCAAAAAGTCCAATGGGAAATGGCGAACCTGTATTGATTACTTGGACTTAAACAAAGCTTGTCCGAAGGACAGCTTCCCTCTCCCCAGAATAGACCAACTTGTAGACGGAATAGTAAGACATGAGCTGTTATCATTCATGGAAACGTACTCCAGGTACAACCAAATTCTGATGCATGAAACTGATCAAGAAAACACCAGCTTCATCATTGACCTAGGCTTATGCTGCTACAGGGTAATGCCATTCGGCTAAAAGAACGCCGGGGCAACTTATCAAAGGTTGGTAAATTCCATGTTCAAGCACCAAATCTGGAAAAGTATGGAGGTTTATGCAGATGACATGTTGGTCAAATTACGAGCAGCCGCCAACCACCTGGATAATCTCACTGAAATATTTGAAATACTCCAAAAATATGGGATGAAACTCAATCCGCTAAAATGTCACTTCGGGGTAGCTTTCGGAAAATTCTTAGGATTCATCGTAAGTGCTAGGGGCATTGAAGCAAATCCAGAACAAATAACGGCACTACAAGAAGTCCAAGCTCCAAACAATAAGAAGGAACTGCAAAGCCTGAATGGAAAGGTCGCAGCACTAAGTCGATTTATCTCGAAAGCTACCGACAAATGTATAACATTCTTCGATGCACCGAGAAAAGGGAAGAAGAACTTTGAATGGAGTTAAGCTTGTCAAACAACATTCGAAGAATTATTGCGGCACATGAAAGCTTCGCCAATCCTATCAATGCATGTGGATGGAGAAGACTTGTTCATTTACTTAACGATCTCACCCTATGTCTTGAGCACTGCCCTTTGTGCGTGAAAATGCAAAAATCCAACGACCCATGTATTACATTAGGAAGCGGTTCACCAGAGCCGAGAAAAACAACCCAAAACTGGAAAACTAGCGTATTGCCCCTTGATTTCATCTAGGAAGTTACAACCATACTTTCAGGCTCATCCAATTAAAGTGTTGACTGACCATCCTGAAGCAAGTGTTTATCGGCCTGAAACTTCTGGACGACTTCTCAAGTGGAATATAGAACCGAGTCAATATGATATCACATACCACCCAAGGAAGGCCATCAATGGGCAAGCGTTAGCAAACTTCATCGCCGAATTCACTATACGGGATGACGAGGTGGAAGCACAGCTGGAAGCAGACACGCAATGGAGACTCTTTGTCGATGGCGCATCTAACTACCTCTATTCAGGAGCGGGAGTAGTGCTTGAAACCCCCAAAGGACAAGCCATTTGCTATGCTTTGCGCTTGGAATTTCCAGCTAAAAATAACGAAGCAGAATATGAAGCACTGATTGTAGGACTAAAAGTTGTGAAAGAGCTCAAGATAAAATCTATTCACATCTACAGTGACTCCCAGCTAGTCGTTTGCCAAGTAAAAGGGAATACCAGGCTCAAGGGGAAAATCTTGCCCCATACCTGTCCAAAGTACAAGAACTGCTAGGCCACATCGAACATTACACCATAACTCACATTACATAGGAGAACAACATCAAGGTAGATTATTTGGCTTAACTGGCAAGCTCCGGAGAAGCTCAGTCATTGGGGTTAGTCCCAGTTGAAACTCTAGCCACCCCAAGCATAGACGAGATGGACCTCAGTTGGATCCTCGAGATCACCGTCGAACTAGAGACCATGATGACACCAATAAAGGACTTCCCAGGAGGCCACCCATCCTAGTACCACTCTTACCCAAGCACGCTTAGAGTTCTGATGGGATCCGGTGCTTTAGTGTTGGTATGATGAGTTCCGATAAAGTACTATCCACTTGCAGGAACCCTTCCGACTGACCGAAATCAACGGATAAAGCTTCTTCGAAAGGCACCGCATTTCATGATACAAGACAGAATACTTTATCGAAGGGGATTCTCAACCCCCTTCTTAGATGTGTGTCTGATGATGAATCCCGATGAATCCTAAAGGAAGTGCACGAGGAAGAATGCGAAGACCACACTGGGGGGCAGACTCTTGCAAGGAAAGTCCTTCCATACGGATACTTCTGGCCAACAATTAACCGCGACGCTCCAGAATATGCCAGAAGATGTGATCGTTGCCAAAGATTCAATAAAATTGAAAGAACTCCTTCAACAGAGCTAACGCAGATGGTCAACCCGTGGCCATTTGCAATATTGGGAATCGACTTGATTGGCATCCTGCCAATAGCAAAAGGAGGGGTGAAATATGCTATAGTTTCCGTTGATTATTTCACGAAATGGGGCGAAGCGGAACCGCTGGCCACCATAACCACAAAGAAAGTCATTAATTTTGTTACTAAAAACATTATTTGCAGGTTCGGTGTGCCGTAGAAAATCTTCACTAGAAATGGAACTCAATTCGAAAGCACCGAGTTCAAAGACTTTTGCAAACACTTCCAAATTGAGAAGATCTTTTCCGCGGTAGCTCATCCACAAGCAAACGGGCAGGTGGAAGCAACACAAAAAATCATCAAGTCCACTATCAAAAAGTGATTAACTAAGGCAAAAGGGAACTGGTTTGATGAACTTCCACTCGCACTATGGGCTTCACAACATCGCAACTAGACACACTCCGTTCGCCTTGGCATATGGCTCAGAAGCAATGATCCCCATTGAATTGGAAGTCCCCTCGCATCGAAGGCAAAATTTTAATCAAAAACAAAATGAGTAGCTCCTACTCGAATCACTAGATATGATTGACGAAAGAAGGGAAGAAGCCGAGTTGAGAACCGCTGCCCACCAAAAAAGGATCGCACGATACTTCAACTCCAAAGTTCACAACCAAATCTTTGTAGTGGGAGATATTGTACTCAAGCGAGTCTACCCTATCCCAGGAGC
This sequence comes from Allium fistulosum, assembly GCA_030737815.1. Classification (NCBI taxonomy): domain Eukaryota; kingdom Viridiplantae; phylum Streptophyta; class Magnoliopsida; order Asparagales; family Amaryllidaceae; genus Allium; species Allium fistulosum. The sequence continues at coordinate 1,185,524,814 of CM060903.1, forward strand.
CTTCGGACCGAACTAGGAAGGACCATATGTAATCAATCAAAAGTTAAGGGATGGTACTTTCAAGCTAACAACCATTGACGGAATTCAAATCCCCAGGGCATAGAACAACGAATCGCTCCACCGTTACTTCATTCGAAAACTACCTTATGTACTCTCTATTTTCCAGCAAATAAGCCATCCTGGGATACTGAGGGCATTGTAAATAGAAAAAAATATGCCATGCTTTCCTTAATAAGAACTATCCGCTGGGTTGACGGAAGCAAATCGACTCAAACTGTTGGATCGGCGGAACTTGATCTTTGCCTTCTAAAAACCGGTGTTGCCCCGACAACATTGCGAAGGCCAAAACAAACACTCCTCCGTTGCCCGAAGATATGCAACACCGAGGAGTACGAAAAGCCGTGCATTCCATAAGCCGCGCACCAACTCTTAAAAAAATTACACTCGTCACGTTGCCCGAAGATAGGCAACACCGAGGAGTATGAAAAACCATGCATTCCATAAGCCGCGCACTAACTCTTAAAAGTTATACTCCTCACATTGCCTGAAGATAGGCAACACCAAGGAGTATGAAAGGCCGCGCACATCATAAGCCATGCACTAATTTTCAAAATATCAACTCCTCACGTTGCCCAATGACAGGCAACATCGGGAGTATCAAAAAACGTGCACCCCATAAGCTACGCACCACCTTTACAACATGAGCTCCTCACGTTGCCCGAAGATTGGCAACATCAAGGAGCACTAAAACCATTCCAGAACAATGCGTCGTATCAGTCCCAAAAGCTGCGCATTTCATGAGTTGCGCATTAACTCCCGGAGCCGAGAAGTCACGCTCCAAAAACGTAAACTCCTCACATTGCCTGAAGATAGGCAACACCGAGGAGCATCTCCATGAAATCACGCCCCTAAAATGGAAACTCCTCACGTTTCCCGAAGATAGGCAACACCAAAGAGCGCCAGAACTGTCCCGGATCGGCGGGACATACCGATCCTAAAATCTATGCATCCCAAAAGCCACGCGCACTTTTAAGTCCCAGAATTGCCCCGGCAACACCAGGGAACTTATCCATACAAAAGTAATAAGATTTAATCCACTCCCATTGTTGGAAGCAATGGGTATGACTCTAACAAAATCAGAGCGCTATAAATTATAACACCTAACGTAAGCAATGTGTAACTGCCTACAGCCAACTCATACAATGTGCACGTGTCAAATACGCGTATGCTGCACACTTACCAAAACATCGCAGAAAACACGGACTACCTGCTCAAGTCACAAAACTTCTGGAAGAAGAAAAATTGAGCTATGATTTAGTCAAATTTCAAGTGTTAATATGCAGATTATTTAAACCCTAAGTTACCGGTCATTTGTCTGTTGTTTGACGTAAACAGCCTTATGAACTGGAGGGAGATACACCGGCACTTAAATAAAAATACTTAAAAACAATAATTTCACAAGTTCTGTTACCCTAAACAAAGAATTTTGGTAGTAATCACAAGACTAGACAAAGTAGAGTGAAAGTATATAGAGTAAACACAAGTGTATAGAACACACATAAGCAAATAAGTGTAAACAAAATAAGCATAAGTGAACAGAACACATAGGACGGACAAGTAAAAACATAGTTAAAATTTCAATGTATTACTTAACTTTCTTTTATACAGGGTCAAAACATAGGGGCCGTACCCACTCAACAACGACCAACAAAAGAAAAATACAAACTTCACAACAAAAATACTAAGTGCAGACTCTGCACTTTAACAAAACGAAAAAAAATGAAGCAAAATCAGATCAATCAACACCTAAGCTTCTTAGCGCTTCTTTCCACCACTCCCCTTTCCGCCTCTTTTTTGGAGTTTCTACTTCGCCTCAAGAGTGGTGTCACTGCCAGTAATGTCAACAATATCCTTAGTGCTAGTGTCCTCCTCCTGCTTTGCAACCTTCTCAGAAGATTCGCCCTTTGCTTTACGCTTCCATGATTTGCGGGAGCTCTTGGAGGCCTAATTGCTTCAACCTTCTCCTTTTTGACAGCAACCAGCTGTTCTTGAGTCTTGTGTGGCTGCTCAGTCTTAACTTCCTGCTCCATAGCTTCGGTCGCCGTTACGTCACCTTCCGAAGATACATAAGGGTCATCCAAGCCATGAAGGCGGCAATCTTTTCGGACACCGGCCCCAGCTGCGAGCCAGACGCGAACATGGAGATCGGAGTAGGAACGGAAACAAGCATGGAAGCAATGGAAATAGCAGCAGGTCCAGGCGCTGAGGAAGCTGGGAGATCAATAGGTAAGGTAGACGAACCTATAAGATATAAAATGACAGTATTAAATTCTTCTTGTTCTTGTGGCGTAAGCTGAAAGCTCCAGAAATCGGAGGAAACAAGAGGATTACCTGCAGCAGAAGAATGACCAAGAATGTCAACGTCGTATTCACCGCCTTCACCCTCCTTAGACGTATCTATAATCCGAGGGGAAACCTCGGGCCCAGAACTTGTTGGCAGGTTACGGGGCTGCTCCGATGGCTCACCGGCACCAGAAATGAAAGGCTCCGTATGTGCTTCGGCAGCGGCAGTCATAGCGGCATCGGGAGCTTCATTCTCCCTCTATATCCACAAAATCTCTTGGCCCTCCAACAACGCCTTCTTTGATTCTTCATTAAGGTAGGCGTTCTCGAACTCTTGCTCGGAATAAACGTCACCGTTGTCACGAAAGCGGGTCAAGATTTCTTCCCAGACCATAGCGAGAGTGCGTGGAAATTTCGGGCCTAGGTAGCTGAGGCTCCCCTAATGCAATAGAGAATTGACATAAAAATTCAAAATGGTCTCGTCCATCTTTTCCATCTTCCTTTCAAAAGCATTTTGTAGCTCTAGATAATCGGCCGTAACGGCGGCCTTTTCGACTTCGATGCGAGACTTATCAGCGCTAAGCTGCATAACCTAATCTTGTAGCTGGGCGATTGTCTTAGCCTGGTCGAAGATAGTCCTATTGTGCCCCTCAACGATAAGAATCATGATCGGAGATAGTTTTCTTCTGGGCTTCAATTGTCGCACTACAAGCAGCCACCTTCTCTTTTAGTTTGGCCTCCTCGACATGAGCCTTCTTTATTTTATCTCTATAGATGATCTCAATTCTCTCATGGACCTCTTTTACTTCCTTCAGCAAGTTGGCGTTCCTTTTGCTTTCTAACAGCGCCACTTATTTCTCCTCCTCTAGTTGTTTAATCCTAGCATCGCATTCTGTCAATGCTTTTCAAAATCGTCCCGCTCTGACTCAAATGAGAGGATTTCCTGTTAGTTGTTGCGATTGGTATCTGCCAGCTGCTTACATAATTTTTCCCACCCTTCGGCATGTTCTAAATCGTTTTGGATAGCCTAAAGATGTGGCATGTAAGAATATCTACGGATAGGATGGAGATCACGATCAAACTTAACCCCCTTAGAAACCACCCGGGGAGCGCCGCCTCAAGCTTGGGAGGACCAAACGGAAGAATATAGACGGGTCTTCGATGGGATGTGAAGCACCGGGGCAAAAGCAATAAAAGATGATAGAATGAAAGTTAAAGGCGGAACGGAGACAAAAGTAACGGGGATTTCTTGACCCGTTGAATAGAGCGTCGAAACAAAAGCTCGATGCCCCGAAGAACAGGAATCGCGGTCGAATTTAGACCTCTTCGATGGCTACTCTCTCTCGTCAAATATCTTCCTCTTTTAATACCCGCCTTTGTATGTTCGGCCCCGCTTTCTCCCATCTTGGCTACAAGTTTCGGCCTCTAGATCTTTCCTTTTTCTATACCCTTCCTCCATCTCTCGGGGCTGGTGACGGTCGAAAGGATGCTTAGACCAGTGCTGGGAGTTGGTGAATTCCTCGAAGTCATCATGAAAACCGCGTCCTCTCGTCATACCCGACATGAAGCATAAATGAAAGGTTTTAGAAACATAAAATAGACATGGAAAGTGTGTGTACAAGTGACTGTGACCCTAGTGAAGCATGTGATGTGTTTGGGAGGAGAGACTAAAACGACATCACAAACCGGATTAGGCAGGCACCGCGAAAGGGATCGGACTAACTTCGGATGTGACATGGCTCGAACGAGGGGGGACCTCCTCAAATTTGAAATCTTCCCTCATAAGCGCATCGAAGTCGACGTAAACATCGCTCAAATCTCCAAACTCCGCACCAGCATCTTTGCTCGGAAAGTCCTGATGTCCCCCGATTCCTTGGGCATTGTATTTATCACCTGTGTCTGGAGGGGGTGAGCATGGAATAATGGGGCTCATCCTTAAAGTCTCAATGCAAGATTCAGAATCTCCATCATCGGATTCTGCGTAGAAGTCATCACTAGAAGTGGAATCATCGCTACTACTCTTTATCTCCCCCTCCTCTTTTTCTAAGTCCACCGCGGCTTTACATTCCCTCTATTTGAACCCTTCTTCTCTTTCTTCCAAAATCAAAGGCATTTTGGCTGGGCGACTAACTTCGGTCACAACAACATCTCTTCTATCATGAGCCACTTCGGGTGATTCTTCGGATAAGCCCTCTCTCTCTCTTGAGAAGTGCCTTCTTCGGAATCATGAGAAGAGGAAGTGGATCGTGTGCGAACCCTAGATCGAGAAGGAAAAGGGGCTTCAATTAGAACGGCGGACCTCCCCGGATGCAATAACCCATATCAGAGTAAGTTCTTGTCAGTCAGCAAGACTTTAATGGACCTTTCCTCAGCATCGATAGCCTTCAAAGTTCGATAAAATTCATCAAGAGATAAGTCCTTGTTCGGCCTCAGGATAATTGCAATAAATGTTCAACTTGTTAGAAGCCCCACAGAGACATGTTGGAACTCTATAAATAGAGAAAAGAATTTACCCCCCGTCGTCCACGGATGGTTAAACCCCTCGAGGCATCTAACGAAGAAATATTAGGTCTTAAACTGGGATAGTTTGCTTGTAGTCGCAATACGATTTTTCAATTCCTTTGAACTTCGATTACGACCAAAGACGGACACTCATCCCTTCGCTTGAATGAAAGAAATCACCACAACTCATTAAAGCTTGGAGCACGATTGAATGTGCGCATGAAAAGGATGTGCAAACAAGTTAGGATGGCATAGCCATTAGGATGAATCTGGAATGGGGCAATGCCTAAATTCGAAAGAGTCTTGCGCAAAAAGTCATTAAAAGGGGGCACAGCTCCATTCAAACACATATATCGATGACAAGTGGTATATCTCAAAGGAGGCATGTGAGCAAACTCGTCCTTCTCTGGAAGACGTACATCCTCCTCTGATATGCCGTGCTGCACGTAGATATTATGTAGAACCTTAACGGAAACCACAGAAGAAGCTCTCTCTGGCGGGTTGAGAAGAACCCTATAATTGAGACGAGTTCGATCCAAGACCGGACCTATTAGGACCAACTGGCCATATTCAGCCTGTGAGGTGGAATGAGAAAGGGCGACGGATGACGACCCAGCTTAGGAAAGTGCCGGGCTTCCTCCACTTGACTTACGGTGTGAAGATGGATGCTTCATTCTAAAATAACAGAACTCGCATCCAAGACGATTAGGTGATTCTATTCTAAAATAATAATTTCCCCTACAACATTTGAATTCCAAAGAGACATTGATCCGTGCCGGCATAACATATTTCAAGTATGTACCGGGGCAAGTGCAGTATGCTGTCTGTAGGGGGTGAGCTCGATGTCCGAAACACTAAAAACGCTCTATCCCGTGTAGATAGTTCGCTCGTAGTAGGAAAGGAAAAGGACTTCCCGTATCGTCTCCGTTTTTTTTATTTCCCCTACACTACCCGTTGTCGATCAATGATCGATAACGGATCCGTTGTCCGAAGAGACATGGAAGACTCTTTTCATTGCAGGGACACCAAGCATGCTAAAAGCAAGTAAGATAAGTCCAAATTCTTAGGAAGAACCAGGACCAATTCGCGATGTGTCATGCAATATCAGTTATGGGACTTGGCATAAGTCAATTCTGGCTTAATGGACGAAGATAGCAAAACGTGTCAAGCACCGGGGCATGACCTGAATGTTGTTCCGGGAGAAACTCAAGACCCGATTTACTATCTTTCTCCATTAAGCCACAATCAACTCAAACTCCTCACGAAAAACATCACAAATGCAACCTCACCATCGAATCGTTAAACGAACATTGTAATTAGCAAAACCCACCTCAAACTAAACTCCAAACACAGAACTGGTCAAAGACTTGGGATCAGAGGACCAGGGATAGATCGGTGGCGACCTAAGGAGATGGCGAACTAGGGTCGGTGGTGGTCTGTAGGCAGTCGGCGAACTAAGGCGACGACAAACTAGGTGATGGCGAACTAGGGTTGTGACAACGAAGAAGGAATCATGGCTTTAGGCAAGATCGAGCTCCTAGAAGAGATGAATCGGGTCACACATATGAAGGCTTGAATCAAATCACCACTAAGTATTTAGATTGCACGAAAGAAGAAAAAGATCGTGTGACGACCGCCCATGACCCCTGCACCGAATCTAGAGATAGAGCGCTGTAAAGTGTGCCAGGCGACCATGGACGATTGTCAAGGTAAGATTTTAAACAACAGAATCTATCGTATTACTCACAGCGCATGGACAAAATACAATAGAACATAAGTATAGTGAAGCTTTACAGAACAAAGTGACATCATATAAAACTCCATAATAGTTGAATACAAGCATCCACACAGTCAATACATCAAGCCTCACTACATTTCTCTCAGAGAATACAAAACAGCGGAATATCCAGTACATATAAGAAGATAATATGCAACCCTCCAGCTCGTCTTCGATATCAACATCGTGAGAAGAGAACAGCACCTGTCACCTGCTACCTAGTCTGCCCGTCCCAAAATAGACGAACAGCCCAAGGCAATAAGAATTAAAACATAAAGCCTTGAGTCAGACAACAGTCTTAGTGAGCAGTAAATTAACTAACAACATACCAAAAGAGCATAAAGGAAAAGGAATAGGAATACAACCCTCCCACTCCAACCTCATTCTACAGTGACAGCCCCCAGACACACACTAAGTAGAAGCAAACATAGCAGAGCATACAATTTAAAGTAAAGCTACTATCACTCGAGTCAAGGGCGATGTTTTCCAAGTACCAAGGCCTAAATCAGATAAGCACCCAGAAAATACCGCTCTTGAGTCCGAATGACGATACAACCAAACATCCATGACTCTGGCTATCACTGTTATCATTGCTTCGATATCACCGTTAATTGAATGATCGGCACATTCTTTCAGCCGTCCGTCAAGGGCTAATGAAAACCCCGGTTCTAGACATAACTCCCGCACGTCGTCGCAGCCCGTGCCTAGGACTATCGAATCTGCCCAGAGTACTCGACCATCAACAGTTGGCCGTTGGGACTATCGAATCTGCCCAAACGTACTCTTGCTTAGAGCATGCTAGAACCTTCAACAACGATGCTATCCAAGCCTCCTAGTCATCCTCCTCGACGACTATTCTCATATCCATTCATTATCCTCAACTCGAATCTTATCATCGAGTTATCAACATGCTTGGAATGATCCCGTCTGGATTAGACCAAGTCTTCATATCATGATTGCCTCGCTTCATTACATCCTCGCAAAGCCTCATCTCATCGTCACATCATCAAATCTATGCATAAGAGCTTCATCATCCCGCTACATATGCCACGAGCAGCTTTCCCAATTCAAGAGCCTTTCCCTTAGCTTTTGAATCACCTTCGATCTAAATCTAGTCATCAATCATCTAGTTCATAACAATCAATCAAATCAATCATCAATCCAAACAATCATGCATTCAAATATGATCTAAGTAGACAATTATAACAATAATGGCATTTTTCGTAATTAAAGAGTTGAAAGTCCAATAAGTATGAAAACATGGATTATATCTCTACAAACTTGATGAATGAACTTGCATAGGTTAACATATGATAAAATGGATGTAACATCATCATGAACAATGGATCTATATGGATCTACACATAGGATGAAGAAAATGCATGGAAATCTCTATTTTAACACCAAATCGGGCCAACAATCTGATATACTCCTTTGGATTCGTGTGAGAGATAATCACCACTCACCAAATCACCTAAACAAACCCAAATCAACACGCTTCAGATCTGGACAGCGAAGGATGAAGCTTGATCTATCACAAATCCGCTTCAAATGAAGAAATCTCTCTTGAAAAGATGAAAATCTTCAATCTAAGCTCTTGAATCTTCAATCTTGACCTTCGATTTGGATGGAAGGAAGCACTAGATTAGAGTGGAGAAAAGAAGTGAAGAAGTGTAGAAGTCGAGCTCTCAAAATGGCAGCACTTCGTCGCTTCAAAATCCGGATCCCTAAAAGTGAGAACAACCCCTCCTATTTATAGCTGAAAACTGCCCTTAAGTCGTAACTCGGCTATCTCCTTAAGTCGCTGCCGACTTAACATTATGCCGACCTACGACCTAAAAACCCCCACGACTTAACAGAGCCTCCGACCTAACCCTTGACGACCTAAAGCAACCTCCGACTCAACACATGCGCACATACGAACCCTGTCTACGACTTAATGCGCACGCGCCTTAACTAGTTAGACGACTTACGACTTACTGCTATGCCGACTTAACCAGCCTATACGACCTAACGACTTATACCAACACGCGACCTAACAACTCACGCGACCTAGCACTTAGGCAAAACCCAGCTCCTCCAGGTCATTGCCGACCTAACTATACACTACATCCTATAGGTCGCTCGAAACCTTAACTCGCCTTAAACTCTTAAGTCTCCTATTTCTTAGGTCGTCTACGACCTAAACCCTTAAACATCTACGCGACCTAACATAAGTCGCGAACAAACTGGGATACGACCTATCTACTAAGTCGTCTAGCCGACCTAACTCTACCCCACGACCTACCCCAGAATACTTAGGTCGCCTAAACCTCCTAAGTCGGTCACGACTCATCACTTAGGTCGGTCACTTCCCTAAGTCGGTCAACCATACTCCCTTAACTCGGTGAATTCCTTGAGTCGGCAACTCAACCCAGACTTGTTGCTTAACTCGTCCAAAACTCCTAAGTCGGCTACGACTTAGGACTTAAGCAAAAATTCTGCCAAAACCTGGAATGACTTAACAACAATACAACCAAAGGTAAATCATTTTAGAATGTTTTGATCCGTAAAAATACGGGTCGTTACATTCTCTCCCCCTTAGGAATTTCGCCCCCGAAATTCCAAACAAACAAGGCAATCAAAGCTATTCTGTACGCCTATCATCCATAACAATCAATAAACCATGCATCCAATTCTAGCTTAGCGTACAGAATTCTAAGACTTAGAACAAGTTACAATTTCGTTAGATGACACGACACCTTAGGGCCATACCTTGAAGAGTTCAAGATGAGCTGCCTTCATCCTCTCTTCCACCTCCCACGTACAGTCGTTATCATCATCACTCCATTGTATCTTGAGAAACTTAACTACCTTCCTCCTAAGCTGTTTCGTGTCGGTTTCAACAACACGAAGCGGCTTACGAGGTCTTCTATCAACTGGATCAACTTCAAAATCTTCACAGCTATCTGCAGAAACTACTGCATTTGAGTCGTGCACATACTTCCGTAGATATGATACATGAAAAACATTGTGCACACTCGACATCTTCTCTGGTAACTCCAATCTGTAAGCGAGCTTTCCAATCCGCTCGATAATCGGGAATGGTCCAACAAATCTCGGAGTCAATTTTCCTTTCTTCCCGAATCGAATAACATTCTTCAGAGGAGAAATCCTCACAAAAACCATATCACTAACATCGAATTCCAAATCCTTTCGACGCTTATCGGCATAACTCTTCTGACGGTCTTGGGCTGCCTTCATTCGTTGCCGAATGATCTCTATGCAATCCGAAGTCTGTCGAATCATCTCTGGCCCAAGCATCAGCTTTTCTCCTGTCTCTATCCAACATGTCGGAGAGTTACACGGTCTTCCATACAATGCCTCATACGGTGCCATACCAATGCTTGACTGGTAACTGTTGTTGTATGCAAACTCCACCAAATGAAGGTGATCTTCCCATGATCCTCCGAAATCTAAAACACAAGCTCTGAGGAGATCTTCCAAAACTCGGTTGACTCTCTCAGTCTGACCATCTTTTTGGGGATGATAAGCTGTACTCAAACACAACTCGGTTCCCAAGACTTCCTGGAAGCTCTTCCAAAATCCACTAGTGAACAATGGGTCTCGATCGCTCACTATATTCTTCGGAATACCATGGAATCGAACTATCCACTTAACATACAACTCAGCCAACTTTGATGCAGTCCTAGTCGATCGAACAGGAATGAATCGTGCACTCTTAGTCAGACGATCCACAATGACCCAAATCCCTTCATTTCCCGTTCTGGTTCTAGGCAATCCATCAATAAAATCCATCGACACTTGTTCCCACTTCCATGTAGGAACTTCTAAGGGCTGAAGCAATCCACTTGGCTTCTTCTGTTCAGCCTTTACCAACTGACAGTTCATACACTTGGAAATGAAATCTCCAACATCCTTCTTCATGCCTTCCCAGTAGTAGGTTCTCTTCATATCCCGATACATCTTATTTCCACCTGGATGAATTGTCAGCTTCGAGTGATGACTTTCCTTCAGAACTTCACTCCTCAATTCATCTATATCGGGAACAACTAGTCGCCCTTGCTTCCGAAGCCAACCCTCTCGATCGACCTCGAATCCTTTATCCTTTTCTGGATCCAATCCAGATTCCAATTCACGGATAATCTTGACAAGCTTATCATCTCGCTTTTGGCCCTCGCCAATCCTTTCCACAAGAGAAGGTCTTATCGATAAGTTTGCCAACATTTCAGGTTCCAATTCGTATCTAGGCCTGAAGTCAAATCCAGCTAAATACTCGAGACTCTTCCATTCAGAAAACATGGCTCCCAATCCTGCATGTCTTCGACTTAACGCATCTGCCACTGCGTTACCTTTTCCCGGAGTATAAGCTATACCAAAATCATATGATGCCAAAAACTCTAGCCAACGTTGCTGCCGAAGATTCAAATCCTTCTGGGAGAAAAGATACTTTAATGACTTATGATCCGTAAACAACTCGAATCGAACTCCCAATAGATAGTGTCTCCACATCTTCAGAGCAAAAACAATCGCCGCTAACTCCAAATCATGAGTTGGGTAATTCCTTTCATGCGGCTTCAGTTGTCGACTGGCATACGCAACAACTTTATCCTTCTGCATCAGCACTGCTCCAAGTCTAGTACCACATGCGTCGGTGTAAACCACCATCTCATCATTCCCACTAGGAATAGTCAAAACAGGAGCACTCGTCAATCTCTCTTTCAGGATTGCGAAAGCTTGCTCACACTTAGCATCCCAACTGAACACTTGGTTCTTCTTCGTCAATCCTGTTAATGGTGCAGCTACCTTGGAGAAGTCTTTGATAAACCGTCGATAATATCCTGCTAATCCAAGAAAACTTCTCACATCAGATGCATTCTTAGGTCTAACCCAATCCTGGATTGCTGCCACCTTAGCGGGATCAACCGCTATTCCACTTCCAGAAATCACATGGCCTAAGAACCTCACTTCACTCTTCCAGAAGTGACACTTCGAAAACTTAGCCTTCAGCTGATGTTTCCGCAAGATTTCCAAAACAATACGCAAGTGCGTCTTGTGCTCTTCTTCAGTTCTGGAATAAATCAGAATATCATCCACGAACACAAGTACGAACTTGTTCAACTGATCTCTGAACACTCTATTCATAAGATCCACAAAATATGCTGGCGCGTTAGTCAATCCAAACGGCATTACCAGCCACTCAAAGAAACCGGATGGTGTCCTAAAAGCAGTCTTCGGCACACTATCCTTAGCCACTCTCAACTGGTGAAATCCCGTTGCCAAATCCATCTGAGAAAACACCTTAGCTTCGTGAAGCTGGTCAAACAAGTCATCTATTCTCGGCAATGGATACTTGTTTTTCTTAGTCACCTTATTCAGCTCACGATGATCCACACACAATCTTAACGACCCATCTGCCTTGGTTGCAAACACAACTGGTGCACCCCACTCGGACACACTACGCCGAATGAATCCTTTCTGTAGAAGGTCATCAACTTGCACCCTCAACTCTTGCTGTTCCCTAGGCGCCATCCGCCTTAGAGGCATCACAACAGGTCTGGCTCCTTCAACTAGATCTATACGAAACTCGATCTCTCTATGCGGCGGCAACCCTTTGACTTCGTCAAAGACATCCTCGAATCCATTTGCGATTGTCACTAAAGACAGTCCATCCCGTGGAACAACTAGCGAATACATGAAGCTCATGAAGACGCCTTCTTCATGCTTACATCGTATCACAATCTTTCGCCCCTCCACATTCTCGACTGTCACTTCCAACCTTTCGCAATCAACCTTAGCCGCATACTTCCTAAGCCAGTCCATACCCAAGATAATCCCGAACCCCGCAAAGTTCAGAACAAAGCAATCACAAACAAAAGAGCATCCATGACTCGACACAACTAGACCACGGCATAACATACACAAACAAGACGAACCCCCAACTGGATTAGTCACAACCAATGGCCTATCAACAATATCCGGCTTCAAATCTAACCGGCCCACTAGTTCATTACAAACAAACGAATGCGATGCTCCAGTATCAAACAAAACTCTAACTGGAATACCACATAGAAAAAGAGTACCTTGAACAACCACACTCTTTCCCTTCTCTTCAGCAGTAGGAGCTTTCGAAGACGACGGAACAGCTCCTAAAGCATAAGCTTGCACAACCTGCCTGTCCTTCCTCGGTTCTGGACAATTCTTCCTGAAATGCCCCGGCTTGTCACAGTTATGACACTTCATCGGCACCTTAGGATTCTTACAATCCTTCGAGAAATGGCCCTTCTGCTGACAATTGTAGCAAGTTACCTCGCCTTTCGGCTTCTTCTGGCCATCCTTACCCTTCTGCTGCTGCTGCTTCCTCTTCTGGTTTCCACCCTGCTGTGGTTTAGATTCTCCCTTGGTAACAGCAACAACAGGTCCTTCCTTAGGAAACAGACTCTCATGCCTAAGAGCTTTCTCCACAAGCTTCTCAAACGAATCGTCCAAATGATCCACCAACTGTCTCCCAAGATAACTATCCAAGCCAGTCACGAACTTCTCATTCTTCTGGTAAGCAGACTTAATATATGACCGGGCATACTTGAACAAAGCTTCGAACTCAGAAACATACTCAAGAACAGATCTTCCACCCTGCTTGAGCTCCACAAACCTCTTGAACAGAACAGACTTCTGAGCTGTAGAAATGAACTTAGCTTCAAATCTAGCTTGGAATTGCTCCCAAGTAATCTCTTCCTCCGCAGTAGTGATGGTAATAGAGTTCCACCAATCAGAAGCTCTCCCTTGAAGCTGCCTTGATGCCAACTTCCTCTTAGTTGCATCATCAATTCCCAAATCACCAAAGATCCTTCTACAAGCATCTATCCACCTCTGGACCTCAATGGTAGATTCTGTTCCCAAGAAAACCTTCCCTCCAAGAGCAGTATAATCCTTGCACAGCTTAGCAAAATCCACTGGTTTCGGAGTTTGGACTTGAACTCCAACATCTACTGCTGCCCCCGGAACTGGTATCCTTCTCATGATCGAAGTCATCATAGCTTCGAACATGGCTGCATAATCAGCAGTCTCTTCAGTAGCACGGCCTTCCCTAGCAGCTGGTCTCCCTCTTCGACTCATTCTCAATATCTATAAAAAGGAATGATCAGAACATCTAGAGAAACAACTGCATAAAGGACTCAAACTCTACTAAGCTACTATATTATATATAGTAATCATCCATCAAAATACAATTACGTCTCTCATACGTGGTTACTTCAGCGAGCGTTGGGTAAAATCGATTAACCAATGCTCTGATACCAAATGTGACGACCGCCCATGACCCCTGCACCGAATCTAGAGATAGAGCGCTGTAAAGTGTGCCAGGCGACCATGGACGATTGTCAAGGTAAGATTTTAAACAACAGAATCTATCGTATTACTCACAGCGCATGGACAAAATACAATAGAACATAAGTATAGTGAAGCTTTACAGAACAAAGTGACATCATATAAAACTCCATAATAGTTGAATACAAGCATCCACACAGTCAATACATCAAGCCTCACTACATTTCTCTCAGAGAATACAAAACAGCGGAATATCCAGTACATATAAGAAGATAATATGCAACCCTCCAGCTCGTCTTCGATATCAACATCGTGAGAAGAGAACAGCACCTGTCACCTGCTACCTAGTCTGCCCGTCCCAAAATAGACGAACAGCCCAAGGCAATAAGAATTAAAACATAAAGCCTTGAGTCAGACAACAGTCTTAGTGAGCAGTAAATTAACTAACAACATACCAAAAGAGCATAAAGGAAAAGGAATAGGAATACAACCCTCCCACTCCAACCTCATTCTACAGTGACAGCCCCCAGACACACACTAAGTAGAAGCAAACATAGCAGAGCATACAATTTAAAGTAAAGCTACTATCACTCGAGTCAAGGGCGATGTTTTCCAAGTACCAAGGCCTAAATCAGATAAGCACCCAGAAAATACCGCTCTTGAGTCCGAATGACGATACAACCAAATATCCATGACTCTGGCTATCACTGTTATCATTGCTTCGATATCACCGTTAATTGAATGACCGGCACATTCTTTCAGCCGTCCATCAAGGGCTAATGAAAACCCCGGTTCTAGACATAACTCCCGCACGTCGTCGCAGCCCGTGCCTAGGACTATCGAATCTGCCCAGAGTACTCGACCATCAACAGTTGGCCGTTGGGACTATCGAATCTGCCCAAACGTACTCTTGCTTAGAGCATGCTAGAACCTTCAACAACGATGCTATCCAAGCCTCCTAGTCATCCTCCTCGACGACTATTCTCATATCCATTCATTATCCTCAACTCGAATCATATCACCGAGTTATCAACATGCTTGGAATGATCCCGTCTGGATTAGACCAAGTCTTCATATCATGATTGCCTCGCTTCATTACATCCTCGCAAAGCCTCATCTCATCGTCACATCATCAAATCTATGCATAAGAGCTTCATCATCCCGCTACATATGCCACGAGCAGCTTTCCCAATTCAAGAGCCTTTCCCTTAGCTTTTGAATCACCTTCGATCTAAATCTAGTCATCAATCATCTAGTTCATAACAATCAATCAAATCAATCATCAATCCAAACAATCATGCATTCAAATATGATCTAAGTAGACAATTATAACAATAATGACATTTTTCGTAATTAAAGAGTTGAAAGTCCAATAAGTATGAAAACATGGATTATATCTCTACAAACTTGATGAATGAACTTGCATAGGTTAACATATGATAAAATGGATGTAACATCATCATGAACAATGGATCTATATGGATCTACACATAGGATGAAGAAAATGCATGGAAATCTCTATTTTAACACCAAATCGGGCCAACAATCCGATATACTCCTTTGGATCCGTGTGAGAGATAATCACCACTCACCAAATCACCTAAACAAACCCAAATCAACACGCTTCAGATCTGGACAGCGAAGGATGAAGCTTGATCTATCACAAATCCGCTTCAAATGAAGAAATCTCTCTTGAAAAGATGAAAATCTTCAATCTAAGCTCTTGAATCTTCAATCTTGACCTTCGATTTGGATGGAAGGAAGCACTAGATTAGAGTGGAGAAAAGAAGTGAAGAAGTGTAGAAGTTGAGCTCTCAAAATGGCAGCACTTCGTCGCTTCAAAATCCGGATCCCTAAAAGTGAGAACAACCCCTCCTATTTATAGCTGAAAACTGCCCTTAAGTCGTAACTCGGCTATCTCCTTAAGTCGCTGCCGACTTAACATTATGCCGACCTACGACCTAAAACCCCCACGACTTAACAGAGCCTCCGACCTAACCCTTGACGACCTAAAGCAACCTCCGACTCAACACATGCGCACATACGAACCCTGTCTACGACTTAATGCGCACGCGCCTTAACTGGTTAGACGACTTACGACTTACTGCTATGCCGACTTAACCAGCCTATACGACCTAACGACTTATACCAACACGCGACCTAACAACTCACGCGACCTAGCACTTAGGCAAAACCCAGCTCCTCCAGGTCATTGCCGACCTAACTATACACTACATCCTATAGGTCGCTCGAAACCTTAACTCGCCTTAAACTCTTAAGTCTCCTATTTCTTAGGTCGTCTACGACCTAAACCCTTAAACATCTACGCGACCTAACATAAGTCGCGAACAAACTGGGATACGACCTATCTACTAAGTCGTCTAGCCGACCTAACTCTACCCCACGACCTACCCCAGAATACTTAGGTCGCCTAAACCTCCTAAGTCGGTCACGACTCATCACTTAGGTCGGTCACTTCCCTAAGTCGGTCAACCATACTCCCTTAACTCGGTGAATTCCTTGAGTCGGCAACTCAACCCAGACTTGTTGCTTAACTCGTCCAAAACTCCTAAGTCGGCTACGACTTAGGACTTAAGCAAAAATTCTGCCAAAACCTGGAATGACTTAACAACAATACAACCAAAGGTAAATCATTTTAGAATGTTTTGATCCGTAAAAATACGGGTCGTTACAGATCGGGTCACGTTAAAGTGAGGGAATGGCTCGGCTCGACTGGCTATATAAGCCAATAGGAAACAAAAACACAAAAAAATATCCTAAGTACTCGGGTCGCCAGCGATCCATCACCTATGGATCGCCAACGATCCATTGGATTGCCCGTCTCTGACTTCAAACTTGCACCGCGACATCTACCTACTATTTCAAGGCATACCAAAAGACTATGGAGAGAAATTTGATCCGTTATGACAAGCAGTAGCTGTCGAGACCAAAACTTAGTGATCGGCAGCATGACCTAGCTTATGTCCGCAAAGCTCTAACACGATTAATTGGAATTCAACAATGGGAGATTATAAGTGATAACTTCCAGAGCATGCTTTGTTTCTAACGAAGACGTACTCTGCGGGGCAAATGTTATTCGGGTTTTTAACCCATCATGATCCAAGAGAAGACGAGATGAATTGATAAAGTCAGATTGACTCAGAACTCAACCAAAAGGGCTAAGGCAACAAGTTAAAAAGAGCCAAGTCATATTACGAGAGCGACGACTGAGTTTGACTAAACCAAGAGACCAACATCCGTCCAGTCCAATCAGTAGCTAAATACAACTAGCAAGCAAATCAACATTAAAACAAAGCGACGTGCAATGAGACTACACAAACAACGTCGATACAAGGCGGTGAAAGCATTCCAAACATCAAAGTCCAGAAATAGTCCAAGTGCATGGATCGCTAGCAATCCATACACTATGGATCGCCATCGATCCATACGACACCATTGGGTCGCTACGGCACATGGGGAGCAAAGAAGGCTTAAAAGATAGTACAAAATATGCTACGTGTATGGATCGCCAGCAATCCATACTTGATCAAGGAATCATGGCGACCTAACTAGGCGAAGAACGGAAAAGAGGAGCTAAGTACTTGGCTTGCATGCGAGCTAAATCTATGGATCGCTAGCGATCCATATACCATGGATCGCTAGCGATCCTTGGTTTTGGGTTGGGTCGTGAGCTAAGCTTCGTTGCATATTTTTGTGTCCATGTGCAACCAGTCAGTGAACAGGCCTAGCCCAAAAGCTCTTCAATCTCTATAAATACCATCTAACTTGCAACATAAACGGGATCTTCTCCGAACTGGTTGCTAAAACCCTGCTGGAAACTTTCTTCACTCTTCACCTCCCTCACAACAGTCTCCAAAGGGATTCACTGTGATTCTCAAGTGGATTCTAACCTTGGAGATCCAATCTTGCTAAGGACAATCAAAAGCCTTGTAATCAAACACTTCTTGTAATAACAATCAGTCTATAATATAAATTATAAAATGGACGTAGGCTTCGTTAACAGCTGAACCATTATAAAAATCTTCTTGTCTTCTTTCTCTTACTGCTTTTTTTGATACATGTTATCTATATTATTGCTCTATGAGAACTGGGCTTGTGCTTTCACACTCAAACCAGGGTATTGATCCATTTTTTAGGTTAACAAGCTTCTTTCATACAAGGGGGGGGGCAAAATGTCAACCATAAAATTCACCTAAGAATAAAGGCATGAAAGAAGGCTCATAAAAAGTGTTGAGCTCCACAAGAATTGAAGACAATGGTTTCACTATAATTCAAAAACAGTGTTTCAAAGGCATTGAGATAGCTTTCGAAGAGATTAGGATAGAGTTGCAAGCGCCTGATGTACCTATAGGTGTCAAGTGGAATAAGAGCTTTCAAAAGAGTTGAAAAGAAAGCAAAGTTACCCTTCTGCCTCAGCTAGAACTTTCGACATAGTTGAATCCACATATACGAGAGAGCCTAGTATGGGTTCGAAACACCTTTCAAAGGTACTGGACAACAGGCTTGCACACAAGAACCAAACCCTTTGAAATAGTTGGTTTCGAAGTTGTCAATCTTTCACTTAAAGACATTTTACCAATGCGCACATTTCGAAAGCAAGAACAAGCCTCTCGAAATGGTTGGAACCTTCCGTAAGCATAAAGAAAACTCCAAATGAAGCCAAGTGACCTTTCGCAATGATCCAGTCATCACCTACTAATCTTTCGAAACTATACGAAAGCACTCCTTACCCACTCAAATAATCACTCATAAGCAACCAAAGGAGGTTTCGAAGGAGATGGAGTTGGGGGTGCTTCCGCTTACATCAAAACAATATGATAGGAAACCTTGACCCTTTGCTACATACCATTCGAAGGTGTCGAAAGGTTTCAGAGGAATGCGAAAGCAATATGGGGGAATTTTAGAACAACAATCCACTGCTAGTACACCATTGATGAAGGCAAAAGGGTTAACCCAAGCATAATAAGAGACCCAAGTAGCCGCCTTCAAAGCTATGGAAGCCAAAGGATGAAGGTGAAAGGGTGAATGTGAAAGGCTGGGAGAAAGACCTTTTGACTGCTTCAAAAGTATGGATGCGGAAGGGGGTCAACCTGCATCTATAAATACGACCCTAGGGGTCCAGTTTTGGGACCAAATTTGAATTCTAAATCCTCTTTTCTACTTCATAGAGAAATCAAACTTTTGTAACCCTAAATTAATTTGGGGAGAGTTCTCTTACTTGTAATCCAATTTAGATGAATTCAAAAGATGGACGCATGGATCCAATATCGATTTTTAATATGAGGAAGATCATTTCGGCCATTAGCTTGACTAATTGCATATGATGCTCACTTATTTACTTAATCCCTATTTGGCTTATGCAATGCAATGGAATCAACTTAAACATTGTGATTTTGAACCATATCATCATCACGTTTCGTAATGTCAAATGTTAAATTTACGTGGTGACGATAATTTGATATTAAATAAGTTCATTGAACTTATACCATTTATCCAAGATTTAATTCCATTGCATGTTGATTAAATCTTATATATTGTACATTGAGTCCCCTCAAAAGAATAAGGACTCTTTTGATATGATCGGAAGGGGTTTCGAAAGGGGCTGATTGTATGAATATTAAGTTACGATTTCTGGATGGACATCTTCAAAAAGAGCTTGATTATTCCTAAGTATATAACCCCTCTCGAAGAAGTTCCTATCACGGCAGCATAAATTATATTTTTGAAAGTGGATTCCCCTTTTAAAGCAGATTTACCCTTTCGACTCATTCGAAAGGAGATATGAATGATCTTTCTGACCCACTCAAAAGGGGTTATGAATGAGTTATTCTCTTCCTAATTCTTCTCTCAAAGTATTGGTTGGTCCTCTTATCAACAATTAACACTTTCACAAGGCCATCCTTCGAAGACATTTTGTTCCCATCAACTCATTCAAAAGGGGTTTTGAAGCGATTGTTCACTTCTAAATCTTTGCTTTGAGGTGTTAGCGAGATTTCTTGTTAACAACTTAGCTTTGGGATGTTGACAAAATTTCTTGTTAACAATGTGATATTAAGTTTGATATCTAAAAGAACAAAAACTTTGATATCTGATTTATTATTCTTGAGTTGTGAGAGTATTCCTATTATAAGATACTTAAGTTACAATTTTTAAAGTGGCATGCTTATATAACGTCAAAATATTCACCTGATATATGTCATTAATGTTTAAGATATTTAAGTTAATTTTTTTTAAGTTCACTATAAGCTTAGTTATTGTTAACCTAAAAAATGGATCAACACCCTAGATTGAGTGTAAAAGAATCAGCCCCGTTCTTGCAGAGCAATAATATAGAAAATGAATGTAAAAAAGAAGGAATAGTAAAGAGACAAGAAAATTTTTATAGTGATTTGTCTGTTAACAAAGCTTACGTCCACTTTATAACTTTCTATTAACCGACTTCTATTATAAGTTGAATCGGATTACAATATGATTGAATCTCCTAAGTTAGATCAAGTCACAAGTGCAAGAGTTCACTGGAGAATCATAATGAACCGTTAGGTGACTATTGTATGGGAGGAGAAGAGTGAAGAATAGTTTTTGTAGAGTTTCATCAGCCAGTCCAGAAGATCCCCTTCATGTTAAAGATATGTGAGTATTATAGGGATTGGAGAGCTATTGGGCTAAGCCACTTTACTAGAGCTTATTCTTGATGGTACAAAGGCGCTCCAAAAAGTTCACAGCAAACCGACCTAAACTGATGGATAGCTGGCGATCCATAGGGCATGGATCGCTAGTGATCCATGTAGTTAATGTTTTTTTGGGTCGTTTCAATTGGATTTCGCTCTTTGCCTTATGTAGATGCTCTCCATGTAATTTCATAATGAGTTTCTTTGTTTGGATGGTGATCTATATACAGGTTGCATTGAACTACGACTGAAATCAAACGAGTGCTCATTTCTCAAGCTAACTTGCTTGGAATATCAATAAACTTGGCAAATATCCTTATAAAAGATATTGGTTCATGATGTGAGAGGTTTGGAGGATCGACAATCAATCCATATGGATCGCTAGCGATCCATCCCTTTAGCCTATTTTGACATCTTTCATTTTGGGTCCTTCTTAACTTCTTCTTCTAATCCTTTTGGTTGATTCTTGAGTTATTTTGACTTGACGTGGATATTCTAGTTCCCGTTGAGTTCTGTTGGGTTGAAAACCCGGTTAACATTTGCCCCTAGAGTATGCCTTTATTGGAAACAAAGTATGCTCTAGAAGTAACTGCTTTTGAGTTCTCCTTTCGTTAAGTTTAATTCATCGTGTTGAGGTTATCATGAGAATTTGACTTTGGCTATTCAGCCATCTGTTGAGTCCTCAATGTGAGCCGTCGTTGTTCATAACGATAAATTAATTTCAATACTACAACTTTCCAAATGCTTGCAAACAACACTTAGATCATACTTGGTGAGTTTGGAGAAAATAGATTGCAAATTGATGGATCGCTAGCCATCCAAGGACTTAGCATATTTTCTTCCATCCAATCTCCTACTTAACTTTATTTGGGCCGATCCTTCATCATTTCACACCACCCTTACGAATCGAGTTAACTTCTCTTGTGACCCGATCCAAACGCCACAAACCCTAAGCTTGCTCATGCCATCCCCGTCGTCGATCTCCACCACCGAAGTTTTCTGTCTCTGACACTGCCTAACCTCGCTGCCACTTCGACCCAATTTCCAACACTTGAAACATTGCATGCATGAATCACGACCGATCTTGCCTAACTTGGATCGCCAGCCAATTTAAATTGATCTTGTTTTCCTTCTGATTTTAGGTCGGTAATGTGAATTTTGGCGTAGTATTGGAGATTGGTGATGAAGTCATGTTGGTGATGGAATGCAGTGGAAAATTCGAGTTGATTGTGACTTTGTGGAAGAAGATAGTAAATCGAGTCTTAAATTCTTCACGGAACGAAGCCAGGGTTTTGCACCATTGCTTGACACGTTTTATTATCTTCATCCCCGGAGTTAGGATTAATTTGCACTAGGTTACACCATTGAACCCAGCACGGCGTCTTCTGGACTGATTTTGGTTTTTCTAAGAGGTGATAATAACTTAGGGTAGCATCCTGTATGTAGCTCATGCTGTTATCACTTTCTAGAGAACTGAAATCGACTTATGTTGAGAATTCTCTACTAGATTCAGATCCATTAATCTATAGTTGCTCACTTTGGATTGGTCTTGTCATTGCACAGTCGGCGTACGTGAAATAGGAAGAGCTTTCCGTGTTGCTTCATGTAACAACCCGAAATCTAACCTGTAATAATTAATTCATTAATTAATGAAATGAATAAAATAACTTTATGAAATTAACAGAATTGGACCATGAGAGTTGTACCATTGTGTTTGTGGTAATTTTCTGGTCAATTTCCATATATAGAACGTCAGAATCCGAGCTAATATGAACAAGTTACGAATTAATCAAGAAATCGAAAAAAAGAATAAATAAATAAATATATGGGCTAGGTCGACCTAACCATCACCTAGGTCGACCGGCCGGTCGACCTAGGAGGGGGAGCGGTCGACCTGAAGGTCAACCCGTGCTTTTTTGTGAACGAACGAAGGAGTTCTTTGTTCCAGTAAAAAGCTAGCATGTCAATTTCGTTGTTTTCTCTCATCTGGTCCCTCCGTGCTTCCATCTGACGGCTCCTATTCAGTCTATGATGTGGTCGCACCATATTCAATCTCCAAATCCAACGGTCTGAGATCCACTTCTACCCCTATAAATAAGACTCTAGGCCTAACACTTTTTCTCATTCTAGATTTTCTCTACTTGGGTTCACCTTTTCAGGAAGGACCCTAAAAGGAATAATTTTCCAAGGAGAGAATCTTTTTAAATAAAATATTTTAAAACCCTCAAGTGGATCTGGGAAGGCCAAAAGGGAAGAGCTTAGGACCACAGGTGAGTGATTGTAATTATTTTAGATCTGTGTAAGTAATTTAAAATAATAGGGTTTCCAATAGTTGTATATTCAATACGATTTTTGGAATAACCTTTTTAAGTAGTTTATTTACAGTTTTTAGAATTATTTTCAGTCTATTTCTTTTAGCTATTCTTTTTAGTTAATTTTAGTTTATTTCTGTTAATTATAGCTTTTCCATTTATTTATAGTTTATTTACAGTATTTTAATTTATTTACTGTTATTTATGCGTTATTTACATCTTTTCCTACGCTTTGGATTTTCTTCTATTTTCGGTTTTCTTTTATTTCTCCTTCTTCTTCGCGTATGGATTATAATAGATTAAACGCAAATTTGGATTAAATTATAAGAATACTGAAATAACGGAAGATAAGATGTAAATTGTAAGGACAGTAATAAAAATGGAATTGGACTGAAATTATGATGTAAATATTAGAATTAGACTAAATTAAAGAGATTGGCCTAGTTATAACGTAGAATTATAACTAAAAAGAGTAAAAGATGAAAGAAGCTTATTTTCACACTTAGACCTTGGGTTAAGTAATAAGCATGAGTATAACGTAGGTTATAATAAGAAAGCAGAACAGAATGAGGCTTATTTTCAGACTTAGGATAAATTAATAAGCATAGATAGTAAGAATAGTAACAAAGGCTTATTTAAAATAATTTATCTAAGTTAATAAGAAAAGAAGTTTATAAATATTAATTAATATTAAGTAATTACTAACTATATTTTAGAAATGGCGTCACAATCAGCCGGCGTTCATAGTTCAGATCTCGGAGGGGAGGATGCAGATGAGGAGGGCTGGACTAAGGTGATGGATCGGATGAAGAGACTGGTGGCTTCTGACGCAGCAGCGAAAGCACATAAGGTAGATCCCCATTTTTCTCGCATGAACAACAAGACTTCGCGTTTTCATAATCTCTCAGCTGGATCTAGGTCTCACCATGCTAGATCACGTGATGCGTTTGTTAAAAAGAATGGATTCAGTTCTTCGGCTGTTTTTGCTGTCAATTCAAAGGCCACACCTAAAAGTTGGTGTGATTTGGTAAAGGAAAAGAAGCAAAGTGAAAACATGCAATACTTTGATCCTGAAATTGTTAATGATAGGAAAACTGCAATAATTGGAGAGGAGGAGCTGTTATCTGCAGAGAAGATGTGGTCTAATTCGATTTTGATCTATTTGGTAGGAAAAAGACCTTATTACATGTTTTTCAAAGCATATATCAAGAGAATGTGGCTTCCGAAGGGAAAATTTGAAGTTTTTGCCAGAGACAATGGTTTCTATTTGGTACAATTTGAATTAGAAGAAGATTGTAACAAAATATTAGAAGGCGGACCGTGGATGATGGATGGGAAGTTCATCATTATGAAGAAGTGGAGCAGTAATAATAAATACGAGAAAGATCTATTACTATCCATTCCTATTTGGGTGAGATTTCCTAATCTCAATTTTGCATACTGGAACCACATTTCTTTGTGTAAAATTGCTAGCACCATTGGGAGACCTATTGCAATGGATGAACATACTAAAAATAGGAGCAGAATAGCTTTTGCTAGAATGCTTATTGAGGTGGATTCGTCATTTAAATTTGAAAATGAAGTGCAAATTAAACTACCTAGAGGTGACTTTGTTATGCAAAAGGTTGAATATGAGTTTATTCCTCCAGTTTGTCATAACTGTGTATGTTTTGGTCATGTGGATAAAGAGTGCCCTATATCATTTACACAACAATGGGTAATAAAATCTATATCTAATAATTCTGAAACTAATAGCATGGGTATTATTTCAGAGGATAATTTAACTCAATAGACTCTTATTATCAATTCAGAAGGAGTAGTGTATAACAATGCAGAAGTTACTACACTTGATGAGTCAAATGTCCGTGTTCATACAACATTTGATAAATCTCTCAGGAATCAAAACACAAATAATTCTAATAATAGTAAAGATGTTTCTACATCAGATATGAGTGCTGTGTTTGTTGAGTCTGTTCAGAAACCCTTAATGGAACCGGCAGTTGCTTTCGTAACCTCGCCATCAGCTGTTGCTGTAGATTTGCCTCCGGAAGTGGTTACAATTGATGAGGACTCAGTTCATACTATACATAATTCTAAAAAGGGTATTGATGTTCCTCCATCAGATATGAGTGCTTTGAATGCTGAGAAGTTTCAGAAGTCTTTGAAGGAGCCTGCAGTTACAATTGCGGCCTCGCCATCAGCTGATATAAATAAAAGTGTAGTATCTGATTTGCCTCCACAAATCAGCATGGCTGCCACATTTGCAAAGGGATCCTCTACTAAACTTCCTAATATGTCTCATATCCAAAACATTGTAGAAGGACCTCCTATGAGCACTATTACCCTGGATCCATCTAATCAGACATCATTGACAAAAGCCTCAGTCACTTTATCATCATCGGAGGAAAATTACAGCAGGGAGTTGTCAAATCACAGTAAACCTATCTTAATTAATTTAAATTCTCAAGTTTCTGATCTAACAACTGCAGTGCTTAATTCTTTTCAGGTGCAGAAAGACATGACAGGCTCAACTGTGGATGAATCTTCTCTATCTCAATCATGTATCATTCCCACATACCCTTCAACTGACAATCCACCCAACATCTTGCCTAAAAACCTCACCTCCATAAACCCTGAATTTGAAAAAGCAATTGCAGATATGAAAGGCAAAAATATTCAAGATAAGAAAAAGAACAAATTGATCCATGAAAGTGTGACTCCCATTAGGACCCGGAGTCAAGTAAATTCATCCAAATAATGTCTATCTTGTGTTGGAATGTGCGGGGCCTCAACAAGGCAGCACATGTTTTGGAGGTAAAAAACCTTGTTTTTTCACAAAAACCTTCTATATTTTGCTTAGTTGAAAATAATTTGAGAAACAATAAACTTCAGCTATATATGGAATCTTGGGGAAGTAACTGGACTTGCATAAATAACATTGAGTATCACCACAAGTGCAGAATCCTTATTATGATCAATTCAGACATTTGGAACAGTTATGTAATTTCTATGAGCAAACAACACATTACTTGTATGCTAAATAACAATGCAGGGGCCCAATGCATTGTAACTGTCATTTATGCTCTAAACCTTGAATCTGAAAGGAAAAGTTTATGGAAACAACTGGTAAAAGAAGCAAATACTTTTATCACTCCATGGTGCATCATAGGGGATTTTAACTGTGTCAGGTTTTTGAAAGAGAAAATAGGAGGAAATAATTTGACGACCAAAAACATTCAGGAACTCAACAACTTTGTTAACTCTGCAGGGGTTAAAGAAATTACCATTTCAGGGGTTAATTTTTCATGGAGATCAGGACCTACCAAGAATATTGCTACTAAGATTGATAGACTTTTTTGCAATATTGAATGGATCAACATGTTCAAAAGATCTCATGCAAAATATTTAGAATTATCAACAAGTGACCATGTACCTATTATGTTCAACTTTAATTGCATTCAAACATATGAAAGTCCAAAACCCTTTAAATTCATGATTCACTGGGTTATGTGTGAGGGGTACAAGGAAACAGTTGAAAAGTGTTTTGTTTTCCCTGAAGGAAATCAGTTATACAACCTTATTCAAATGCAGAAAAACATCAAAAAGGAAATTAAAAAGTGGTGCAGGGGAAAAAATGATTTACAGTCACAAGTTTTAAAATGCAAGCAAGAGGTCAACATTGCTTTACAGAAATTAGAATCAGATCATAACTCCTTTAATGCTCAAAAGTTGCATGATGCTCAAGTGAATTTGGCTAATAGTATGGAGCTGTTAGCCATTGATAACAAACAAAAAACAAAATGTCAATGGATCAAATGGGATGATAGCTGTTCTAAATTTTTCTATGCAAAACAATCAAATAGAAGATTTGTTAATAGCTGCCACAACATTATAAAAAGAAATGGAGATGTGTTCAAATCTCAAAAGGAGATGGAAGAAGAGGCTATCAAGTTTTTTACCAACATATACAATAGAGGCAACATGATGAATCAGTTTCCTAACATCATCCCAAAAAGAAAACTAAATGATTGGGGAAAAACTTTCCTTACTGCTGCATTTGATGAGCAAGAATTGAAAAGAGCCATTTTCAGTGTGCATAATGATACTGCTCCAGGCTATGATGGCTTTAATGCTAATTTCTATAAAAGACATTGGAATGAATTAGAAAAATCCCTATTGGAGGCTATGCAGACTTCTTTTGACAATGGTAGAATTGTAAGAGAAATTAATCACACCATTATCTCCTTAATCCCCAAGGTTAAAATCCCTGAATCTGTTGCAGATTTCAGGCCCATAGCATGTTGTTCCATGTTGTACAAAATCTTATCTAAATTGTTATGTGATAGAATGAAGTTTGTGCTTGGAGAATTGATATCTGATAATCAAACAGCCTACTTACCAAACAGGCAGATTAAAGATGGTATAATAATTGCACATGAGCATATCAGAAATTTTAACAAGCATGGTAGCAATAAAATGTGCATAAAGGTAGACCTTAAGAAGGCATATGATTCAGTAAACAGACATTTCATTCTACACATGATGAGAAGCATGGATTTTCCAGTAAAATGGATAAAAATTATTCAAGAAATGATAATACTCATAGCTTTTCATTTTCTATTGAAAGATATCATAAAGGATATATTACTGGCAGCAATGGTTTAAGGCAAGGTAATCCATTGTCCCCTTATCTTTTTACTTTATGCATGGAATATTTCACTTTGTTAATGGATGCTAAAGCTATTAAAGGAAAAGTGGAATCAGTTATCAAGAACAATTCTAACATAACACATCTAATCTATGTTGATGATCTGCTAATTTTCATAAATGCAACTGATATTGGAGCTAAAGCCGTTAAAAATTGTTTCAAGAAATTTCATAGAGTCACTGGATTGGAAATGAATAATCTCAAGACTCAAGTATTTTTCAATAAGTTTTGCAACAACAAGGATCAAGTGCTTAACATCCTAGACATTCATGAAGGAGAATTACCGGTTAGATATCTTGGGTTACCCCTATCTGTGACATATATCAAACACTCAAATTGTAGGCAACTGATCGACAAAGTGCTAAAGAAAATGCAAGGTTGGGAGTGCAAATTTCTCACAGTTCCAGGAAGAATAGAATTGATTAAGGCTGTAGTTTACCCTATGGTCAGTTTTTGGATGTAGTGTTTTATGCTCCCTAGTTTAACTATTCAAAAAATCAATCAGTTATGCAAAAAATTTATCTGGAAGGGTAAAAAGAGTCGTGTTCCATGGGAAACAGTTACAAGTGTTAAATCTGAAGGTGGAATGGGGCTGAAAAAATTATCAGATATAAACATTACTTTCTACATCAAAAGAATTTGGGAGACTCTTAACAATTCAACTTATAGTGCTAAGTGGCTGAATGTGAAATATGCGAACAATGAGACACTGTGGGAATCAAATTTTAATAACAATTTCTCATGCACTTGGAAAAAAAATGCTATACCATAGAAAAGATGCACAAAAAATAATTGACAGAAGAATTGTGGATGGTAAATCTACTAGTTTATGGTTCATACCATGGATTAATGGTTCAACTTTATTGGAGAAGCTGGGGCATGAAACTTTATCTTACTCGAGAGGTCACAAACACAAGGTAGAGAAAATTATATCTGGAAATATTTGGAGGCCTGAAAACATCTCATATCTTGGTAATATAAGTGAGGAAATAAAGCAAGTACCCATTCATTCTGACAATAATATAGACTATTGGTTTTGTAAAAACAGTAAAAAAAAGGCCTATTTTCTTTCCATGCTGTATGGAATGAATTTAGAATCAAGCTACAGGAAATCAGCGACTACAAAATCATATGGAATAACATCTCACTCCCTAAAATGAATGTATGTTTATACAGAGCTATTTTCAATTTCCTACCTACAAAGGAAAAATTAAAAAGGGAAGGAGTGACTGAAGATGATATTTGTGTTCTGTGCAAAAGAGAAGTAGAAACTTGCAATCATTTATTTTTTAACTGTACATTTTCTAAGCATGTGTGGTGTTGGATCAGAATCATGATGGGTGACCCTATAACACACAGAAACCTTCATACTTCTCTCCTAGATGCCATTGCCTACATAAGTCAGAGGTTTGCAGCTAACAATGTCAAGAAAGACATCATAACAGCTGCGCTTAGCTCATCTATCTGGACCATTTGGAAAAGCAGAAACTCCATCATTTTTAACAATGGAAAATAGACAAAATCACAGTGTGCAATATCATAAAATCTAATGTTCGTGACCTCATAATTAACAGATCCAAGTTTTACAATCAAATTGTTCACATTGATGATGAAATCTTAGAAAGATGGGAGATTTTACCTCTGCGTGTTGATAAACCTTTTAACATTACCTTGACCTTGAACCCTAATTTCCCAAACACTGCATCATCCTCGAGATACATGATTGATGGAGAAGAAGTCGAAGCTGTGAGCTTTAGATTGTCCAGACGCACAGATAGTTTTAGCGCTAATGTTGACAGAGAGGAAGACATGCCTGGAAGAGAAAATGAGCCGCCATGATAAGACAAATTTGCTAGGTTATCGCAGTGTGTTTAGGGCATTGTTTGTGGGTTTGCATTTTTATTGTTATTGTGCCGTGTTGGCCATTATTCTTTTGTAAATAGTGCTTGTAATGTTTTCTCATTATCAATAAATTTGACCATTCTTCAAAAAAAAAAGATGAAAGTAGGATCCGTACCGACAGCATTTCCCTTATGCTGTTTAGGGTAGATAAGTGGTCAATTGTTAAAAGAAAAGATCTGTACTGGCAGCATTTCCCTTATGTTGTTTAGGGTAGATAGGTGGTCAACAGTTAAAAGAAAAGATCTGTACCAGCAGCATTTCCCTTGGTACACGCTTATGCTGTTTAGGGTAGATAAGAGGTCAATAACTAAAAGACTAAATCATGGGGATTTGGACAAGGGGCGCATCTAGATTTTATTTGACAGGGACAAGTACCAACAGCATTCCCTATTTTCTATGGACACGTTGTCTCACAATATCCTGAAGTGAGACGAGGGCATGCTTATGTTGTCTAGGGTAAATAAAAGGTCAAAAGAGGGAGTAATAGATAGTGTGAACCGGCGGTGACCGAGCGTGCGTCATCGATTAGGGGAGATAAGTCGCTATTGAGTTCCAAGTGCTTAGTATGTGTGTCTTTCGTAGACACCATTGCCTTCTGTGTAGGGAGTTATATAACGTCTAGTCCACAGTAGATACTTTGCGTGTCATTCGTAGACACCATTGCCTTCCATGTAGGGAGCTATATAGCGTCTAGTCTGCAGTAAGGTCTATGGAGTAGCAGGCCAATCAAAGGGTAGAATTAGGATTTCAGCCTATTTACATGATTAGAAATTTAGCCTAATAAAAGCAGCTATCAAATACAAGTGCAAACAATGAAAGTAATCAATTGTGTTAATTTAGTTAAATCGTACTTATTTCTAGCTTATTCCTTCTTCATATTTCCTTTGTTTCCTTTTATATACTAGAACTGTTGTAAGGTCTATTATTTTTACTTTGCTTAAAGATTCTAGTAATTACTATCATTCACTAAACTTTTAGTCTGACCCACTCCTTTGTTTCCCCCTTTTCCCCCCATAGGCAATCAGGGGCAAGGAAAGTAGACCGCAGCTTCTTGGAGACTTGTTGGAGATTCTATCATGTATTTCTTTCCTTCAGTTCCAATTTTTAGTTCTTTAGTTGAGCTGGTATTTTGAGAGAGATGTATTGTACTCTGATATTATTTGAGACTTTGGGTTTTTGATTTCACAAGACTTTTATGGGTAATTTGTCATATGATGTATTGGGTTTTTGGTGACTTATTTTTGTCATCTTATATTATGGAATTTGTTTTTTAGCAAAATACTATAATTGTTTCCGCTACATTATTATTATTGTTATTGTTATTTAATTTTTGTCTTGTGAATCTTAGTCTCTGCTAGTTTTAGTCATACCTACAATGCACCATGCCTTTTAGTGTGTACTTTTGGGTATACTAAGGGGTGTGGGGTGTTAATTTTGGTATCAGAGCCTAAGGTTACAGGATTCCTAAAAACTTGTTTTAAAAATAAAGTATTTTTCCAAAAGCAACCTATATTTACATAGTATATCTTCAAATTAGAAGTATTTTTCAGAAAGAAACTCTTATTATAGAAGTAGTTTTTCAAGTATAAAAGAGTTTTTATAAAAATCCCCTCAAAAGTCCAGTTCAACCTTCTTTCGATTCTTTCGAGCCTAAGTTTCCTTTTCTATGCATAATATGGCTGATTGGTTCCGTAGAGCTATGGTACTAGAGGTGCAAGGGCAAGCACCCAATATAGTACTGGTAGGTGGAGGTCCCTTTAATCCATCTACAACATCCAATTTTTCTAAGATATGCAAGAACTTCGCTAGTCTAGGAGGCAGAACGATTTCTAGCATATAGGATTTCGAGGAGACACGAGCTAGATTGGAGGTTATGGAACAAAGGTTTAGGATATTAGATTTGGAGGACCTCGGAAGTGGATCAAGAAAAGCAGGAAATGCAATAACTATGGACGGGCTAGTCATTACGCATGGGGCTATAAGAATAAAACGATGAAGGGGAGGTGTTTCAACTATGGGCAGCCCAGTCATCTTAGTAGAGCTTGTCCTTAGAGAACGGCACAGAGAGAAAGCGCACCTACGGCGCAGGTACAAGCTTTGGATGCAGCACTTTCTGGAAGTGATTCAGATAGAGGTAGGAAAATCTCGTTAGAAGGATTGATCTTTCTTTCTGATTTTCCCATTCGGACTCTTTTCAACTCTGGAGCATCACACTTTTTCATCTCTAGTTCTCTAGTAGATTTTTTGCACTTAGACATCTTTTGTAGTAGACCCCATTATTGTTTCAAATCCCATAGGAGGATTGGCACACTTGTCTATCATTTGTAGGGGTTTGAAAATTTTTATCCTAGGCGTAGAATTTGACTACGACGCCTATGTTTTGAGATTTTTGGGGTATGGGATGATTTTGGGAATGGATTGGCTATCCACATATAGAGCTATATTAGACTGCGAGAGGAGAGTCGTTAGACTAGAGACATTAAGCGGTAGGACTCTCGAGGTTTCTTGCAACCCGCAAGGGTCAGTTATGTCGAGCTTCCTTTATTTCCTCGATTCATCATCAACAGAGTTAGATTCGGTTCCTGTCGTCAAAGATTTTCCAGACGTCTTTGAGGAGGTTAAGGGACTATCCCCTAAGAGAGAGATTAACTTCAGGATTTATTTGATCGATAATGCTAAGCCAGTAGCATTACCCATGAGGCACATGACACCTAGGGAGAGAAGGAATTGAGCAAGCAGATCCGTCAGCTTTTGGAGAAAGGATTTATAAGAAGGAGCATATCGGAATGGGGAAGCGCTAGTCGTCTTTACTACTAAGGCGGATGGTTCCCTTTGACTTTACGTAGACTATAGAGAATTGAATAAGCTCACGAAGAAGAACCGATATCCACTCCCTATGATAGATGACCTTTTTGACCAGTTAGTTGGCTCTACAGTATTCTCACAGCTTGATTTAGCCACTGGATTTCATCAACTTAGGGTTGCTGATAACAGCATTGATAAGAGTGCATTTAGGACACCCGACGGATTCTTTGAGTGGTTGGTTATGCCTTTTGGGCTAACCAATGCACTAGCCTATTTCGTAGATTTGATGAGCCATGTTTTTAGAGATGTCCTAAATAAGTTCGGGGTGGTATTCGTGAATGACATTTTGGTGTTTTCCAAGAGTATGGAAAAGCATGCTATTCATCTTGAGGAGGTTCTTCGTACGCTCCGCGTTCATCGGTGGAAGGCAAAATTCTTGTAGTGAAACTTTTGGCATAAGGAAGTGCGTTTCTTGGGGCATAGAGAAGGTCTACACATGGTAGGAGTTTGAGAAATGGTTTTGTATATTTAGGTCCGGATTATGGAAAACCAAAGAGAGGTAGGCAAAGATTGGAGATGTACAATAGATTCAGTTGATAAGAAAAGAAGAAAGCCTATGTGTAGATAATTGTAGAAATTACAAGTGTTTCAGATAAGTGGATTTAACGGTAGTACTAAAAGACTTTAGTAAGGAAATGGGATTACCAAAATTTAGGAAGGGTACTTCTAGGGTTGTGAAAAGAAAATCCACCTTATGTTTAGCTCAATAGAATATAATTATTAGAATTGGAAAAATTATATAATTGTCAATATTTTTAAAGTAAATATTAGGAATATAGTAAGAAATTTAAATTGGTTTTTATATGATGAAAATTTTGTTGAAAAAGTGAAATTCTTTTTGAAGAATTATAGAGCGTATATAGCTCACTAGTTTCTTTGAAGTAAACAAAGATTTAAAATATGAAAACCTAGAGCGTATTAAGTATCGAAAACGTAGATTACAACATTTATTGTTTTTGTGAAAAAGGAAGGGAGCATAAACTATAACGCCACCGTTATAGTAAGTGACTCCCAAGGGAAATGTTTTACATAGTAGGTAAGGGTTATTAGTATTTATTTTTAATAAATACACTAGTATCTTTGGGTTGTAGTAACGGTGTTTTACGCAACATCTGTTTTGAACCCAAATAAAAATTGTATTTTTAAAAGATAATTTCTAAGAATAGAAATAAATATGATTTGTGAACTGTGCAGTTAAAGCGCTCGGCAGATTCAAAGCGGTGGAGGTGCAAAAAGTCATAGCGGAGATACAACGAGGATATAGCGGGATATAGCGGATGACTCTAAAATAGCATATAAAACTCGTACTTAATGTTTTTACAAATATATAAATGTTAATTAAATGAAAAAAATATCATTCAAATGAATTATAATTAATACATAAATAATTTTAAATAAAAACATGTGCGAATATACTTTAAATAAACGTAAAACTGTTATATAACATAATTGAATTTAGTAGAATATTAGAGTATTTTCATTCTGAAAATATATTAAAAATTAAATCAAATAAATCAGTTTCATAATTTTTAAAATGTATAAATGCAATTTTTCAGTTCATTTTATTAAAGAAGATATAGCGGAAATAACAAAATATAGCGGGAATAACGGGATATAGCGGGGCTTAATGCGGAAAGGCTATATTTTGGGGCTATATGGAAATATCGTAGCGGTAGAAATCCTCTATGAGATATAGTGGGGTTATAGCAGGGTAATAGCGGGGCATTAACTACATAGTTTGTGGATACACTTATTATTTAAGTAAGTATAAGAAAATGTTTTCTGGTTATGGATATATTAAAACTGTTTTGAAGATGAGTTTTTCTGAAAAAAAAGACACATTAGGACATTTTAAAGATATTTTAAAGGATAATGGTTTGGTGAAAAAGTAAATAAGTTTTTGAAAATGAAAAACTTAATAAAAGTAAAATTTGAAAATCTAAATTTTTATAGAAAGCAGTAAAAGTCTTTAAAACAAAAGGAGGAATAAGTTTTAGACTTAAATTTTTGGAAGTTTTCTCCTCTAGGTTTGGGGAATAATGTTAAGTAACCAAGTATTTTTGAATTTAATAGGAACTTAAAGATGACACTTTTAAAGAGAAAGATTTTGGGATTTGATGTTTTAAAAATTTAAGCCTTAGTTTTTGAAATGATAAATACCGAACCAAACTTATAAATGTGGAGTAGATAGGAATCATTTCCTAGGTATAAAGTGTAAGGCTATAAAGGAGACAGCAGAGATTAGTTTTAAAAGTAATGATAGAAGTTCCTGTGGAGTGTGTAGGACACTAGTAAGAACCTAGGAATTTTGATTCATGTGTGCGGACTAAAGGAGAGTAGTAAAGTGAAATTGGTAAGATAGTAAGACACGCATGGTTGAGAATGAGTATTCTTGATTTTGATAAACTTGGGAGAAGCATCCTCCTTTAGTGGAATTCCCATATGATAGTAGTTTTCAAGCTAGCATTGGAGTGGCACCTTTCGAAGCCCTTTATGGAAGACCGCGCAAGTCGCTTTCGTGTTGCTTAGAGTCTATTGAGAGATTGCTACTTAGTCCCGACATGGTTAAAAAGACTTCGGAGAAGATTGGTTTGATTAGGAGAAAATTCATATCTCATATCCTCATCTTTTCGATAATAAGTTTTCGAATTTCCTATTTCCGCCCTTAGTTTTGAATAGGTTCTTTCCTTTATTATCCTTTAGGAGGGTAGAACTTAGGATTTAACCTATGGATGGTAGGACTTGATGTAAACATGTTATTAGAAAATGTTATGTATGATGTATGCTAGTGATTGCAAGTGTTTGCTAGTGGATGCTAATGGGTTTATATACTTACACTAGGCGCTATTATCTCTTAGGGATCGGCCTAACTAGGACACTAGAGCATATGTATATGGATGTGTGCGCATTTCCATTTTTCTTCATTTTCATGGTTGCTATAAATGGATGTTTATCACATGGTGGTTGCATTTGGATGATGATTGTAGCACGCATATAGAACTATCAGTTATCATTAGGAATTTTTGCATTCATTTGGATACATAGCACGG
This sequence comes from Allium fistulosum, assembly GCA_030737815.1. Taxonomy (NCBI): domain Eukaryota; kingdom Viridiplantae; phylum Streptophyta; class Magnoliopsida; order Asparagales; family Amaryllidaceae; genus Allium; species Allium fistulosum. The sequence continues at coordinate 1,185,560,288 of CM060903.1, forward strand.
ACATGATTGCATAAAAGGAGGTCAACTGAATCAGTGGACCGCCTAATCTTTTTCATTAGATTAGGGACATTAACACTACACTAATTGCATAAGTGTCATGAATTGCATTAGAAAACTTAAGGACAATGGATGAATGGATAATGGTCGAGTAGTTGGTTGAAGAACTCGGATGAAAAAATTTAGTACATTCTTTTATCCTTAGATATTTCGGGGACAAAATCCCTTAAGGAGGGGAGAATGAAACAACCCGAAATCTAACACGTAATAATTAATTCATTAATTAATGAAATGATAAGATAACTTTATGAAATTATCAGAATTGGGCCACGGAAGTTGCACCATTGTGTCCGTGGTATTTTTCTGGTCAATTTCCATATATAGAACGTCAGAATCTGAGCTATTATGAATAAGTTAGGAATTAATCAAGAAATCGAAAAAAAGAAAATAAATATATGGGCTAGGTCGACCTAACCAGCACCAAGGTCGACCGGTCGATAGACCTAGGGGGGAGCGGTCGACCTGAAGGTCAACCCGCCATTTTTTGTGAATGAACGAAGGAGTTCTTCGTTCCAGTAAAAAGCTAGCTCATCAATTTCGTTGTTTTCTCTCATCTGGTCCCTCCGTGCTTCCATCTGACGGCTCCTATTCAGCCTATGACGTGGTCTTACCATATTCAATCTCCAAATCCAACGGTCTGAGATCCACTTCTACCCCTATAAATAAGACCCTAGGCCTAATACTTTTTCTCATTCTAGATTTTCTCCACTTGGGTTCACCTTTTTAGGAAGGACCCTAAAAGGAATAATTTTCCAAAGAGAGAATCTTTTTAAATAAAATATTTTAATACCCTCAAGTGGATCTGGGAAGACCAAAAGGGAAGAGCTTAGGACCATAGGCGAGTGATTGTAATTATTTTAGATCTCTGTAAGTAATTTAAAATAATAGGGTTTCCAATAGTTGTAGATTCACTACGATTTTTGGAATAACCTTTTTAAGTAGTTTATTTACAGTTTTTAGAATTATTTTCAATCTATTTCTTTTAGCTATTCTTTTCAGTTAATTTTACTTTATTTTTGTTAATTATAGCTTTTCCATTTATTCACAGTTTATTTACAATATTTTAATTTATTTATAGTTATTTATGCGTTATTAACATCTTTTCCTACGCTTTGGATTTTCTTCTATTTTCAGTTTTCTTTTATTTCTCCTTCTTCTTCGCATATGGATTAGAATAGATCAAACGTGAATTTGGATTAAATTATAAGAATACTAAAATAACAGAAGATAAGATGTAAATTGTAAGGAGTGTAATAAAAATGGAACTGGACTGAAATTGTGATGAAAATATTAGAATTAGACTAAATTAAAGATATTGGCCTAGTTATAATGTAGAATTATAACTAAAAAGAGTAGAAGATAAAAGAAGCTTATTTTCACACTTAGACCTTGGGTTAAGTAATAAGCATGATTATAACGTAGGTTATAATAAGAAAACAAAATAGAATGAGGCTTATTTTAAGACTTAGGATAAATTAATAAGCACAGATAGTAAGAATAACAACAAAGGCTTATTTAAAATAATTTATCTAAGTTTATAAGCAAAGATGAAAGTAGGATCCGTATCGGCAGCATTTCCCTTATGCTATTTAGGGTAGATAAGTGGTCAACAGTTAAAAGAAAAGATCCGTACCGACAGCATTTCCCTTATGTTGTTTAGGGTAGATAAGGGTCAATAGTTAAAAGAAAAGATCCGTACTAGTAGCATTTTCCTTGGGACACGCTTATGCTGTTTAGGGTAGATAAGAGGTCAATAATTAAAAGACTAAATCATGGGGATTTGGACAAGGGGCGCATCTAGATTTTGTTTGACAGGGACTAGTACCAACAGTATTCCCTATTTTTTATGGACACAGTATCTCACAATAGTCTGAAGTGAGACGAGGGCATGGTTATGCTGTCTAAGGTAAATAAAAGGTCAAAAGAGGGAGCAATGGATAGTGCGAACAGGCGGTGACCGAGCCTGCGGCATCGATTAGGGGAGATAAGTCGCAATTGAGTTCCAAGCGCTTAGTATGTGTGCCTTTCATAGACATCATTGCCTTCTATGTAGGGAGCTATATAACGTCTAGTCCACAGTAGATACTTTGCGTTTCATTCGTAGACACCATTTCTGTGTAGGGAGCTATATGGCGTCTAGTCCGTAGTAAGGTCTATGGAGTAGCAGGCCAATCAAAGGGTAGAATTAGGATTTCAGCCTAATTAGAGGATTAGGAATTCAGCCTAATCAATACAACTATCAAAGACAAGTGCAAACAATCAAAGTTAATCAATTGTGTTAATTTAGTTAAATCGTATTTATTTCCAACTTATTCCTTCTTCATATTTCCTTTGTTTCCTTTTATATACTAGAACTGTTTTAAGGTCTATTACTTTTACTTTGCTTAAAGATTCTAGTAATTACTATCACTCACCAGACTTTTAGTCTGAACCACTCCTCTATTTCCCCCTTTTTCCCTTCATAGGCAATCAGGGGCAAGGAAAGTAGACCAAAGCTTCTTGGAGACTTGTTGGAGATTCTATCATGTATTTCTTTCCTTCAGTTCAAGTTTTTAGTTCTTTTGTTGAGCTGGTATTTTGAGAGAGATGTATTGTACTCTGATTTATTTGAGACTTTGGATTTTTGATTTCACGAGACTTGTATGGGTATTTTGTCATATGATGTATTGGGTATTTGGTGACTTTTTTTATCATCTTATATTATGGAATTTGATTTTTAGCAAAATACTATAATTGTTTCCGCTACGTTATTATTATTATTGTTATTACTATTATTATTATTTAATTTTTGTCTTGTGAATCTTAGTCTCTGCTAGTTTTAGTCATACCTACAATGCACCATGCCTTTTAGTGTGTTCTTTTGCATATACTAAGGGGTATGGGGTGTTACACTTCGGAATGCAGATCTGTTATTGATCATTGATCGGTAATAGGTAATTGTATGAGGAATAACTTTAATGAACGACACGAAAAGCTTTTTCCTTTCTTCGCTGCGAGTGAACTATCTACATAGGATAGAGCCTTTGTAGTGTTCAGGACACCAAGCCTATCTCACATAGATAACACACTGTACTTGCCCCAGTCAATGCTTGAATCTGATGAGTTGGCATAAATCAATATTCTTTCGGAATTCAAGTGTTAAGCATAGGGGTACTTCTAGTTATAAATAGAATTATCCGACCGTGTTAGATACAAGTTCTGTTGTATAGAATGAATCACCCGTCATCCTATTGTAAATCAAGTGGAGGAAGTTCGGCACTTTCGAAAGCCGAATCGACATCACTTATGCCTTTACAAATGGTTTCAGCAGCGCCTACTTCTTTGGCACCAGCAGCTGAATATGGTTGATTGGTTCTAGTTGGTCTGGTTATAGATTGAACTCCTCCAAACTTTTGAGTTTTACTCAACCCTCTGTAGAGAGCTTCCATCATAAGTTCTGTTACAGTCCTGCACAATATTTTTTTACAGCATGGCATCCCAGATGATGATGTACGCCTTCCATTGAAAAACGAGTTTGCACACATGCCACCTTCGGGGTACACCGCCTGCCATCAGTACATTTGCTAGAATGGAGCAGTGTCCCCCTTCAATCCTTTCTTGAGAGAGATTCTTCTGAACTTAGGAATTGCTCCATTTTAGATACACCCCAATGGATATGCGATTTTGACTCGTCTTCACGTTTTGTTCATGCGAACATTCAATCAGGATCCAAGCTTTGATGAGCCGAGATACTTCCTCTCATTCAAGAAGAAAAACAAATGTCCATCTCTTATGATCATCGAGGCTCAAAGAAACCACAAAATTGTGCTACAACTTCAAACTAATTTATCCCAATTCAAGTCCCAATATTTTTTCGTTAGGTGTCCTGAGGCATTTAATCGCCTTTGGACGACAGGGGGCAAGTCTTCTCTTTTACTCTTTGAGATTTAATACGATAATGTAGGATTTTTAATAGACTAAATACTCCTTGCAGTTATTTCGTGGTCAAACAAAGATCCATCCTTGATCCCATCTTCCATACTCTGACGGCCATAGATGCTAGAGAGAGATCGGTCAAGTCATTACTAACGAATAAGACTTTACTTTGGTACGGGTTGTTGCATCTTGGGAGATCTGCCATTGCTATTGAAGTTCCATCTCCTTCCCATTCTAAAATTCGAACATGCTCTTCATCGCATGACTCCAAAGAGGGCGATCTACCGGAAGGTGAAGGTCTATCTGGTGATTCAACTAAAGAAATTCATGAAGGAAAAGGCGTTATGACCGAAGCCAGTTGCTCGATTAGGATGCCACCGATCGCAGAGGAAGGGGAAGAGGAGTTCAAGCAGTGTGAGGTCAAGGCTGTAGTGATCATGGAAGAGGAGGTGGGTGAAATTGAGAGTAGTAGTAGCTATGATTCCTCCTCTAATTATGAGGAATTTGATGCAAGTTCCTTTGAAGGAAACTTCGAATCATGAACACTCCGGGAATGAGTCCTATTCTCCACGATTCGACTCCCCAAGAAATTATTGCTAAAGATGCTCCCCGAACAGCCAAATGACTTCATGGTTCTCTGCCTAAGGAAATCAATATCTACTTTGGGGACTTGAGCAACGTTTATGTAAACATCGATGAACACATGGGAGATGATTTCGAGTTTGAGGGATTGTCTTCTCACCCCGGTTATACTGTGTCTAGAGTTAGCCTGACACCCACTATAGTGGCTTCGATCTGGTTTGTGAAGTCCTTTTAAGCCACCTACGGCACATTACACATTTCACTTGGGTCACTTACACTTACACATGCATTATTTGAGTTCATTTGTTGTCACTAAAGTTCTTCATTTATTTTTTATCAAGTACTATGAGAGGTCGTGGACTTTATGAGGACCTTGAATAATTTACAGATGCGCAACGCGGGTCAAGATGGATTTCAAGCGCCATCATCCCCGAGAAACTAAGGAAGAGTGGTGAAGGAGGAAAGATTTGGAATCCAAAATTCGTCGCTGGGACGACAGAAATCGAGGTAGAGTTTATAGGAGTGGTTATGTGAAGAGAAAAACTCCTAACGATCGGGAAGAACCATCCAAGAAATTGAAGGTAGATTGTGGTTCTTATCCTTCTGAGCACTAAGCATTTGCCCCAGCTCTAGTCTTTGTTGGAATTGAAATTCCGACTTCTACTATTCATGTCTCTCCATCAACCCAGACTCTGTTAACTCACGTAGTGCTTACTTTTGGTTCTTCATGCCCCCGCCGGAGACTAGCTTATATTCTCCCATTTGGTCCCCCTAAGCTCGAAACCACACTACCTGGAAGGTTTATGAAGGGAATTAAATTTGATCATGACCTAGGTCCGATCCATAAGGATTCTTATGTGCCCCATCTCCAAGCAATTCAAAGTGATTTGGATCAAGCTGAAGGATGGAAGAAATTATGTAAACAACTGGTGGACACAAACCGTAACAACTACCAAGTGATCCTTTTCTTCGAGTCAAAAAAGGATTACTACGAGGGGATGTTAACGGAATTTGACATCAGATTTGAGCAACCGATAAAGGAGAGGGATGCTGCAATTTGGGAGATTAAGAGCAATGCTAGTTTGCTGAAGTAATCAAAAGTGGACCATATAAAATTTGGGATCATGTTCAGAGATGAAATTAAGAAGGCCCATGTCGATGAGGTTAAGCTGAAAAAGGAGCTTGAAATTCGAGACGAGATCATCGAAGCTCAAAAGAGAACTATTGTAGGTCATGACGAAGCTGTCGAAGCTCATAAAAAGATAATTACCAATTATGTGGGAATGGTCGAATCCCATGACAAGACCATTTCTGACCAGGTTCTAATGATTGCTTCGCTTCAGGAAAGAGTCATGCAGCTTAACATTGAAAAGACCCAAGCTAAAGTTGAGAAGGTTGCTTTGACGGTGGACTACTTGGAGCTATAGGATACCTTCGTAAGGAAGATGGAGAAGATGGATGACACCATGTTGAATTTTTACGTCAACTGCTTGCTACGTACCCCAAATTCCCATGTACTCTTGCCATGGTTTGGGAAGAAGTTCTGGCCCGTTTCCAAGAAAATGGGGATGTATACACCGAGCAAGAGTTGGAGGATGCTTATCTCAACAAAAGGTCGAAGAAGGCTTTGGTAGAGGGCCGAGAGATTATTCGAATCGAGAGGGAGTGAGAGGTCGCCGATGCTATTGCAACTACAACTGCTGAAGTGCTACCAGAGCCTTTCAGTTCTGGGCCTAGCGAATCTTCAAAGCAGCCTCGTGATCAGTCAGGAACTATTCCGGGTTCAACTGGTACGGCTTTGTTGTCCGCCCATATAGCAGCTATTTCGGAAGCCTTGGGTGGTTTTGGAACTTCATGAAATTTCATGCAACAATCCAAAGATAGAGACAGTGGGGAGTATGAGATTGAAATTCTCGGTCACACTCTTCGGTCCTCGGGCCTGCTGCTATTTCGACTGCTTCGACGCTTGTTTCTGTAGCTGCTCCGATCACCACGCCCATGTCTAGCTCTTAATCAGGGCCGGAATCCGAGAAGATTGTTGTGCTGCATGGCCTGGACGACCCTTTCGTTTCTCTGGAGGGCGATTTAACAACAGGTGACACTTTAGAATAGGCAAACCAAGCGAGCCAGCTAAGTAAAACTAAACAGCAGATGGTGGCAGTTAAGACGGAAAAGATTGAGGAGAGAAATCTTCGAGGAGCTCCCGCAAGTCCTAGAAGCGCAAAACCAAGGGGGAGTCTTCCTGTAACATCCCCTATCTAGAGGCCCAAAGCTAAGCGCTATAGATGTTGTAGTCATCCATAGCATTAACTTCCAGTGACCAAATATGATAATGTTAACGGTATCCATAATATCAAAAACACTTGAATATGAAATAAAATCATGGATTTCAAAAACAACATTTTTCATTACACTTCAAAACAAATTTTCATATCCAAGTTACATAATCCCATTGATTTCCCAAGTTTAGATAAAATATAATTATTATAGGAATACGCCAAGAACGACATATAAAGATGCCCTCTTGGTTGACCAGAGTACTATATAGTCATAACTGACTTAATACATCACAGCGGAAAAAACAAAATAAAACAGCAAATCCTAAATAGCTATCCGTCAGCCACCTGCTCGTCACCAGAAGCTTTATTCACCAACCTACTAAAACTTATAAACCTCAACCCTTAGCCTACTCAAATCAATTTTAAGCACCCGAGAGTTTAAGAGGAAAAACATAAACTTCGAGTCAGACATAAAGCCTGGTGTGAATAATACGATACATCTTGATATTTGATATTAAGTGAGACCACGCCGCTTAGCGGAATGAGTTTCCCCTCACTAACATCCTTTTAAAACATATCTTTTGCAAATCTTTATCCTGCAACCAAAACTGGTTAAAACTGTAAAGCATTATCATGTAAACATACATATCAGGTAACAAATGAACTATCTGTCCGAACACTATAGTTTTGTTTGGCTAACTATTAACCTTTTGCTAACTCGGGCTTACCTGACAATATATAACAAATAATCTAACATCTACTAGACACTCCTTTTTTGGATGGTCTGTCCCTAACTTATCTTCTCCCAAGGTCACTTGATCCTATTGGTTTTGCAGGCTCAATAATAACCTATCCATATATAAATATATATTCCCTTCTATGTGTAATCATCATTTTAGTCTTACCTATGACAAAGCCCTACACACTGGAATTTGGGACTAAATTAGCTGGGGCTAATAACTAATGTATAGGGCACGACCTTATACCAATCCCATCTGGTATTCTAATATCTGAGTCATTTTACTTAGGGTAATCTTCCCTTAATTTTCCTAGAAAACCTTTTCATCTCGAATTGATTTAGAACCTTTAAACCAGACTTAAACAAGGAAAATATATACTCTATGCTTTACTCAAAATCACCTTGCCATGTTATATATATATACTTTACTCAAAACTTTGTTGATGAAAACATTTAAACCAATCCATTGAAAGTACCCCTTTCGAAACCAAGTAAACCCCTCTTTACAACCTAGGCCGAAAGGCCAAAACATTCCTTTCGAAACCATTCAATCTTCCTTTTGAAAACACTTGAAAAACCTTTCTTTTGATAGCTATAAAACCTTAGACATCCTTCTTTAAAACACTTTAAACATTGCCTTTCGAAACCATTGGAAAATCTTTGCTTTCAAACCTTTCGAAACCATTGGGGAACCACCTCTCCGAAACCATTCTTTAAAACCCTTCGAAAGCATCAGAACTTTTGTAAACAACAAACCTTTCGAAAGCATTTGGGTTCAATTTAAAACATGTGGAAACACCTTTCGAAACCATTTACAATTAACTCCTTCAAAACCTTTGGGTTCTACCTTCAATAGAGCGAAAAGGGTCATAAAACATTTAAGTCGTAAGCACACTTTTGAAAGCATTTCCTAAGCAAAGAAGTGATGGTGTCGAAACCAACCTTCCGAAAGCATTGGAGAAGCGACTAAGTTTCAAAACAAAGTATACCTTCCAAAACCATTGACTTCGAAAGGTAGAAAAGCGGCAGCCAGGGGTTTCGGCCCCATTCGAAAGCATTTACTTAAAACAAAAGGCGCAACCCATTCGAAACCTTTCCTTTAAAACATTTGACTCAACTGAAAGCCAACCAAGCCGAAAGCAAACCTTTGAAAACAAAGCAGGTGCGTTTTCATTTGAAAGCAAAGTAGCGCTTCCACCCCTTCGGAACCTGTGGTCTCGACCCTGTACCTTTCGCCTTAGTCCAATTCACTATGTACCAAGTTATTGATACTGTATGAATTGGTTTTGATGGTGGAGGTGGAACTACTAGGTCAGAATCCCTGGTGCCGAAAGTAGTGAAACATTAAAAAAGCATGTTTAAACTGATTTTTAGCCTTTTAAAGTAATCTTTTCAACTAACCTGCCTTATTTGTCAAAATCCATTAGGTTGCTAATTTTCTTTTCTAAAAGTGCTGCCAATATTTCAGAAATAAACAATTTAATTTATTTATAAAATACCCCTTCTTCTTTTATAAATATATAAAACATTTAAGTACCATACCTCAAATAATTTTATATATTCATCAAAACACTTAGGAAAATTCTACAAAAATTCCAGAAAATCATTTTTAATATGTTTTTAACATATTTGAATTTTAGACCTAAATCATATATTATTTAGCCGTAAATAATTTTAAACCCAAATAATCATTTCCTTCACTAGAAAATTAATATAAAATCCACATTAATTCAGAAAATTATGAAAATTGAAACCCATCTCTAAAATATCATTTCTGATCTAAATCTAAAATCGCAAGGCATTTGAATATCATTAAATAGGATTTTCAGATTAAAACATATCATAAAACCTATATGAATAATCATAAATCATCAACAAGCATATATAAACATTTAATCATTCAAAAACATGGCATAATCATGCAAGATAAATCAGATTCAACTTTAAAACTGAAAACACTTAAGAAAAATAAGATGTAGTCATTATTCACCTTAGCTTTGAGATTATGGAGTTTGAGATTTGAATGAATTTGATTTGATTAATCTTCTTCCTTTAGCTTTTCTTCCTCCTGTTCTTCTAATGTTGGCCAGGGTCTTAGTTTTAATTTTTGCAAATGAACATATGAAATGAGCATGGCTAAGGGTTTGGGTATATGAATACTCTTTTTCCTATTTTACCCCTTATTTAACTTCCCCTTCTATTTTATTGTAATTCATATTAGGTTATTTGTTTTACATGGCATGACTACCCCTATGTTAATCACAAACCTCAATCCCCTAATCATCACATTATTTTATTTTATTTAGCTAATTAAATTTCCTAAATAATGTTATTAAAAATTAGGGTTGTTACACTTTCGAGGGGGTCGAAGAACAAGGAGGAGACATGGGCATGGAGGCGATAATTGATATCTCCAGCAGCGATACACCTCCTCGTGGGGATGCTGAGACAAAGAAGAAACTTCGAACAAAAGGTGGGAAGGGAAGTGGTGGAAAGAAACACTGGTAAACTTGAGTGATAGTGGAGCCGAATACTGGAACATTCTGATTTGCCTGACATGTGTTTTGTACAAGTGCAGAGTCTGCACTTTACTTTTGTTATTGTGGCATCTGTACTTCTCTTTTTATCGGCCGATATTGTGTGGGTACGACCCTCACATTTTGACTTTGTACAAAAAATGTTATAAAGAATGAAAAGATTAATGTTTCTACTATCATCTCTTTTGTGTTCTTCCTAATTTATCACATACTTAGCTTGTTTTTATACTACTTATGTGTGCACATGGCATGATTGCTTGTTCTATAATTTCTATATTTCACATTGTCGTGCCAAGTTTCACGGTATATGGTGCCTTTATTTTCGTGATTTGATACATTATATATGCATCTTTTAAATTTATAACTGGATCCGTCGTGATTGCCAAAATTCTTTGTTTGGAGAAACGGGCCTGTGGAGTAGTTTTCCTTACCACTAAATATTGGTATGTGTGTTCCCACTACTTCACAGGGTTATTTTCTCCAAGCACTTGACAAACGACCGATTGATCCGAGCGATTCCTTGAATGTTTGTAACTGAATCTACTTTGTCATTCCTATCTTTGGGAACTTGTGACTCGAGCGTCTCGATTCTAGAGATTATTTTGGTCAATAATTGAAATTCTTTGCCAATTTCTAGTTGTGTGACATAGCTGGATTTATATCAATTACTTTTGATAGTGGGAGTGGATTCTTGTTTGTCCTACAATAGAAAAGTTTCCCGGTGTTGTTAGGACAACACTGGTACTTACAAGATCTTAATGGTTTGCTGATGGTACTGGAGCGACATCAAGTAGTGCTTGCGCGGAATGAACGGCTTTTGAGAGTACGCGACTTACGAAATGCGCGGCTTTTGAAAGTGCATAGCTTACAAAATGCATGGCTTATGGGATCGATATGCTCTGTCGATCCAAAATGGTTTGGAACTTCTTGACGTTGCCAATAGGGTAACGTGAGGAGTTCGTGCTTCGAGAGCATAGTTCCATGGCTTAAGAACTGATGTGTGACTTATGGGTATGCACGACTTAAGTAATTATATTTGCTTGGGCGTGATTCCACAACCCAAGAAGCGGTGTGCGGCTTTTGAAATGCACAGCTTTGGTTTGGGCCTTGCCGATGTTGCTGGAGCAACACCGGTTCTTAGAAGGCGAGGATCAAGTTCCATCGATCCAACGATTTGAGTCGATTTGCTTTCGTCAGCTCGGCAGGTAGGTGAGGCGTACTTGAGCGTGGTTCCACTATCTCCAGCAAGGATTGGACAGTTTTGAGTCTATTTGACCCCGTCGACTCAGCATGTTACTTTTGTGAACATGGTTTTGTTGGTTCAGAAAGCAAAGCAATTTTACTAATAAAAGTTGGGCAAGTTCTACCTATTTACATTGCCTTCGGTGTTTCGAGATGGCTTAGTTGTGGGAAATAGGAAATACATAAGATAGACTTAGATAAAGTAACGACGCAGCGATTCGCCGTTCCAAGCTTGGGGAATTTAGGTTCCATCAACAGTTGTTAGCTTGAATGTGCCATCCCCTAGCTTCTGGCCGATCACATAGGCCCTTCCCAGTTTGGTCCGAATATTCGTGGTGCAGGGTAGACCCGTTTGAGGATAAGGTCTCCAAGTTTGAAAGTGCGATTATGGAATTTGGAACTGAAATATAATGCGACCCTTTTCGGGTAAGCAGTAGTCCTTAACTTGGCTTCTTCCCTCTTCTCATCGACCATATTGAGCGGCTCGAGCAGAAGCTGCTTGTTTTTACTTTGATTGAAGTTTTGCCTTCGATGAGAGGGGACTTTTAGCTCGACTGGGATCATTGCTTCTGAACCATATGCTAGGGCGAATGGGGAGTGCCCTGTTGCAAATTTGTGTGTTGACGTGTAAGCCCATAGCGTGAGTGGAAATTCATCAACTCAATTTCCTTTAGCTTTAGTTAGCCACTTTTTGATGGTGAACTTGATGATTTTGTTCACGGCTTCCACTTGCCCGTTTGCCTGTGGATGTGCAACAGCGGAAAAGCTTTTCTCGATTTGGAAGCGTTCGTAAAAGTCTTTGAACTCAGTGCTTTCGAATTGAGTCCCGTTATCCATGATGAGTTTTTATGGCAGTCCAAACCTGCAAATAATGTTTTTAGTTACAAAATTAATAACCTTCTTTGTGGTAATAGTGGCCAGTGGCTCCGCTTCGGCCCATTTGGTGAAATAGTCAACAATAACGATAGCATATTTGGCTTCTCCTTTAGCCATTGGTAATACACCAATCATATCGATTCCCCAGATCAAGAATGGCCCTGGGCTGACCATCTATGTCAGCTCTATCAAAGGAGTTTTTTTGACCTTGTCGAATCTTTGGCATCGGTCGTATCGTTTGGCATAATCTGCTGCATCGTGGTTTACTATTGGCCAAAAGTACGCATATCGAAGAACTTTCTTTGCGAGGTTTTGCCCTCCAGTGTGATCTCCATAGTCACCTTCATGAACTTCCCTGATGATTGTTCGGGCTTCGTCATTGGTCACACACCTGAGCAAGGGGGGCAGAGAATCCCCTCCGGTAGAGCATCCCATCCAGTACTATAAACCGTATTGCCTTTCGAAGGAGATTTTTCCATTGATTCTTATCCACGGAGAGTGTTCGTCAAAGCAGGTAGTTCTTGATCGGTGACATCCACATTTTTGGTTCTTCGGTTGTTTTGAAAATCCAGTCGATACCCATCTCGCTTATGCTTGGAGCGGTCATAGTTTCAACTGGGACTATTTCCAATGACTGAGCTTCTCTGGAACTAGCCAGTTTGGCTAGAAAGTCTGCCTTCATGTTTTGTTCCCTTAAGATATGAGTTATGGTGTAATGTTTGATGTCATTCAGCAGTTCCTACACCTTAGATAGATAGGAGCGAGGTTGTCTCACCGGGCTTGGTATTTGCCTTTCGCTCGGTAGATGACTAGCTAGGAGTCGCTATAGATGTGCACGGACTTTATCCCAAGTTCCTTCACAACTTTCAGCCCGGCTATCAATGCTTCGTATTTCGCTTCATTATTTATTGCAGGGAATTCCAAGCATAAGACATAGCAAACGGACTATCCTTCGGGAGTTTCGAGCACCACTCCTACTCCCAAGCAGAAGTTGTTAGATGCACTATCGACGAACAACTTCCAACATGTCTCCACTTCTGGAGTAATTTCTTCTTCGTTATCTCGTATCATAATCTCAACAATGAAGTCTGCCAGCGCATGCCCATTGATTGCCCTTCGAGGATGGTATGTGATTTCGTACTGACTTAATTCGATGTTCCATTTGATGAGCCGTCCAGAGATCTCGGGGCAGTATAACACTTGCTTCAAGGGTTGATTTGTCAGCACTTTGATCGGGTGTACCTGGAAGTACGGTCGTAACTTTCTAGATGCGATCGAGAAGCAATATGCTAGTTTTTCCAATTTCAGGTAATTCTTCTTGGCTCCAGCGAATCGTTTACTGATGTAATATACAGGTCGTTGGATCTTAGATTCTTCTTGTACGAGCACGACACTTAATGCATGAGGCGAGACTGCTAAGTAGATGTACAAGTTTTCTCTATCTACAGGCTTTGACAGGATTAGCGGGGTTTTCATATGTCGCAACAGCTCTTCAAATGCAGTTTGACAAGCTTGATTCCATTCGAAGTTCTTTTCTCCCTTCTTTAGCGCGTCAAAGAACGATATACATTTGTCGGTTGCTTTTGAGATGAACCGACTTAGTGTAGCAACTTTTCCATTCAAATTTTATAACTCCTTCCTATTCTTCAGGGCTTCGACTTCCCGTAAAGCGGTACTTTGTTCAGGATTTGCTTCGACACCTCTAGCGCTTACAATGAATCCTAAGAACTTTCCAGAGGCTACCTCGAAGTGACATTTAAGTGGAGTGAGTTTCATTCCATATTTGAGGAGTATTTCAAACATTTCAGCGAGGTTGTCTAAGTGATTTGTAGCTATGCGCGATTTAACCAACATATCATCTACATAAACTTCCATAGTCTTCCCGATTTGATGTTTAAACAAAGCGTTCACTAGTCGTTGGTAGGTTGCCCCAGCATTCTTTAAGCCGAATGGCATCACTTTGTAGCAGTATAATCCTAGATCAGTAATGAAACTGGTATTTTCCTAGTCAGGTTCATGCATCATGATCTAGTTGTACCCCGAATAAGCATTTGTAAATGATAGTAGTTCATGTGCAGCTGTCTCATCTACAAGTTGGTCGATTCTAAGTAGAGGAAAGCTGTCTTTTAGGCAAGCTTTATTTAGGTCCGAGTAGTCGATACAAGTTTGCCATTTTCCATTGGACTTCTTGACCAAGACCGGGTTGGATACCCATTCGGGGTAGGTTGCATATGGATAAAACCATTCGCCATCAGCTTATCCACTTCTTCTCTCAGCACTATGGACCATTTGGGTCCTAGGCTTCGTCTCTTCTACTTCACTGGTGTATACTTGGGATCAATGTTAAGTGCGTAGCATGCAATCTTTGGCGAAACCCCGCATATATTAGAATATGTCCAAGCGAATACGTCTAGGTTAGCATGAGTCGCATCTTGTTTCCAAAATGTGGTCTAATTTTCAGGACCTATGTTGGGTCATCTATATCGACTGGGACAGACACCGTCGATTCTTCCGGTGTTGCCCGTTCCTCCCTGAACTCTTCTTTCTAGTGTCCAAAGCTTTGTCGAATCGGTTATGGTCCCCAAGCTAGGGGTGGCTTTATAGTTTCTATTCAATAGGTTCATGTATGTGGAGAGTTCTTCCCACATTCTTTGCCTTTTATTTTCTTCTAGACTCACGTAGTTCTGCGATGTAGCATTCTCTAGCGGCACTTTGGTCTCCTTTGGTCACCCCAACTCCATTTTCTATCGGAAATTTCATGGTTAGACACCACTAAGATAAAGCAATCCTGAAATCTGCCAAAGTTGGACGACCCAAGAAAGCATTGTAGGTGGATATTTCATCTACAATCACAAAGGTTTGGATGAGGATGACGCTTCAGTCACCTTCTCCCAGATCTACGGCTAAATCGATTGTTCCGACATGTTGCTTAGGTTCACCAGTGAATCCCTGGATCTTTTTCCGACAAGCGGATACATATTGATCTTCATCTGATCAAATGTGTGTTTGAAAAGGATATTCACAGAGCTGCCACTGTCGACCAATACACGTCGGACCATAGCTGGTCTGATTCCTACCATCGTGGCCATGGGGTCAAGGGTCGGAGCTTCTATTCCATCAGTGTCTCAATTTTTGAATACTATGTCATCGTTCAAGGTTCTCTACTGCTTGGCTGGAGTTCCATCTTCGATCGTGAAACACGAACCTTTTGAAGCGTGTCTTAGTGAGCTTGCATATCGCTCTATCTCTCCCCGACTCTTCTGCATGGGATGAGGTCCTTCGGATATTGTTCTGATGATGAGTCTCTAGTCGGTCCACCTGGATCCCTCTTAGTTGGTTCCATATTGGTTTCCCTGGTCTCTAGAAGTAAGGGGTGCTACAGGCTGGTCAGGATTTTGTGGTTTCCTCACATACTATTGAAGTTTGTTTTCCCGAATCAGCTCTTCAATCAGGTTTTTTAAGTGACAGCACTCATTCATGTTGTGACCATGTGTTTCATGGAAGCAGCAGTAATTTCCGGAATGCTTTTGCCATTCAGTTACTTCCTTTATAGGCACTTCTTGTATTCCTCCGTCCCTTGTGTCGCAAGGTAGATGTTCTCTGGAGTATCATTGAGTGGGGTGTAGTCTTTGGGGTTCAAGCCTTTAGGTCGCTTAGTACTTCCATTTCGCTTGTTGGAATTCTAGTTCTTCCTTTTTTATTCCCATCCTTCCCCGCGTTTCCTACAGCGGTTCCGGATGTATTTGCGTCTTAGTTCACCACCATGCCATTCTGCCCAACGTTGTTGGTTGTAGCTTAGCAGGCTTTCTTTCTAGCTCCTCTGCTTCTTCCAATCTTAAGTACTGGCTCACCTTCTGGTTAAAATCCTTCCTAGTGGTAGGTTATATCATTTTGATCCATTTTCGAATTCAGTGTCGGGATTGATGGCGCGGACCAGGGCCATGAAGACCATACCTTTGTTTGGGTTACTTACTTCAATGACCGTGGTGTTAAACCGACTCGTGAAGGATTTCAAAGATTCATTTCATCCCTGGAATAGGCCCGATAAGGAGATCACGTCTTTTGGTTGTGTCATGTGAAGCCTAAACTGATCAAGAAACCTTCTTGCTAATTCACTGAAAGTGGAGATGGACTTAGGTGAGAGCCTGGTGAACCACATGGAAGCAATTCCCTCTAGAAAGATTGGAAAACATCTACATTGAACAACATCTGAAGCATTAGCTCCATCCATGTACCAACTGTACTTGTACAAGTGAGGTTTCGGGTCTCCAGTTCCATCGTAGGACATAATAATCGGCACAGTGAACTTTTCAGGATATCGTTCATTCAGAATGTCATCAGTGAAGGGAGTCCGGCTTGGAGTGGATCCCCATTCATCATCTCTCTTATTCTTAATTCCATCCCTTAGGCGGTTGATCATGTCCGCGCACTACAACAAAACGACCCATTAATAGCGTTTAAAAATGCTATAAAAGGCTTTTATAGCATTTTTATAAACGTTGTAAATCAACAAGTTGTAATAAGTCAATGACCTCAACATAAGAAACGCTATAAAAAAACAAGTCTTTTATAGCATTTTCAAGATGCTATAAAAAGTCTTATTAATGGTGTTGTTAAAATGCTATAAAAAACCCTTTATTATAATGACATGTTGATGTCCAATGGTCATAAAATGCTATTATTAACTGTAATAGCATTTCATAATCGCTTTAGCAAGCTGTGACGCCCCATACCACACGTTTATACCCAACGGTTTACTAACCGCTAGTAAATGCCACACTAGAAAGCAGTAAAATGTTTACCTCATTTCATCGGTAAACACGACCCGAAGGTCAAAACATTCAAACAGACAAGTCAGGAATTAACCAATAAAGTAAACGGATGTGTCCCATACCACGTATTTTACTAAACCGTTTAATTCTCCTTCTCATACACTCGAATTGTGCAAAAACTTGTATTTTACAGAGAAAATAATTTGTTTGAGAAAACTAGCTTTTGAAAACAATTTTCGAAATCATTTTGGAAAACAAATCTTTAAAATTCTCTAATTATAGAGAATATATAATTATAGGCTTTAATAGCGTTTTAAAAATGCTTAAATCCTTTAACAGCGTTTTAAAAATTCTATTAAATCCTTTAACATCGTTTTAAAAATCATTTTTGCAGTACGTACATATCCATTATCACACTATAATCGACAAATATACATAAACATAATGTATCATTTCACACAATCATATAGATCACATTAAACGAAAAATAACTAACCATTTAACATTCACATAGAATAATGCATAATATGTCATAATATTTAATGAACATTACATTAGAAGTGTAAATAATAAAAGTGATAAAAGATGCACTACACATGACGATTAAATGTGCAAACCAAAATGTTGTTACTTCAAAAGAACTTCAAATCGCTAATGTACCGCAGCATGTTGCCATTTGTATGCACCATAGATAGGTAAATTACCTATGAAAATCAAAGTCAACAATTAGCAATTATAACTATACATACATACATATGTGTGTGTGTGAAACTTAATTATATAAATTTAATTAATTTATATGGAACTTAATTAATTTATATGAAACTTGATTAACTTAGTTAATTTTTATAAAAGGTGTGAATCTACAAAAGAGTTATGTAATTATGCAAAAGGTACGAATGCCAATATTATTTATCAAGTAATACTTGCACACTTAGAGATAAAGCGCAAGTTGTTCCATAAGATGAGTGAAAAATGAGCTTGATGATAATTCATGTCTTCTAGTCAGTAATCGATGTTCCATTCAGTGTTGTAAAGTATAGCTACACTATGAGACAATGTTTTTTGCATTAAAAATTGAAGCTCGGTCATAAACACAACCGACCGTTCTAAGATTACAGGTTTTACATGCTCTCAACAATTTACACATCATGTTAAAAATTATAATACAGTGGCAACAACTGACAGCTCTAAGACAGTGTAATGCCTATTTTTGTAGGATCTGTGTAATACCATCTGTGTTGGTACTTGCTTGATAGCTCTAAGTTTAACATTATAATACAGTACCAAGCTATCGTAGTACCGTTGTATTATAATACAGTACCAAGCTATCTAGATTGGTGCAGTTAATTCACTTGTCAGATTATATTCGTGGTTTAACATTATAATATAGTACCAAGCTTGCTATCAAGGTTAGTTTTAGAGCTATCGTAGTACCAAGCTAGTAGTTTAACATTATAATACTAGTTTAACAACTGTCATATTATAATACAGTGACAACAACTGAAGCTCCAAGACAGTGTAATACCATCTGTATTGTCACCAAGAATGGCAATGAGTTTTCCATTTAGGCTGACCGATGTGCCCTGCCAAGAATAAGTAATAACATGCAAGCAGATTAGGAAATCCTGGAATAAGCAGTTGACTTACTCTGTTGAGGACTGCCAATGCATCCAGTGCAGCAGTATCTCAGTGATCTAAATGCAGAGCAAGCACTTTTGCATGCTACCACTTGATTGCCTCTATCTTTCACTTCAAGCCCTGTTGGACATACCAGGTTCAAATTGATCAGGCAACCAACATTAGCGCAGTTGCCACCAAATACCAAAATTAGACAATATGTGAAGGAGCTCAAAGTGAAGAAGAAGCAACTAGTTTCAAAACATGACGAGGCTGCTGCTGTAGAAACTGAGTTTAATGCCAAAAAGAAAGAGTTGAAAATAGTATGAGCAGCCAATTTGAATCAATTGTGAAGTTACCTATTGTAATATTATGAACTCAATGTTAGAAGTAGACCAATAGAGCTAGAAAGTCAGTGGGGTTTCGATGGTTCTCATCCGGATATTTAAGCTATGGAGACATAAGATATATAAGATAAATTTAATCCTAGCCAAATATCAATCATTTCATACAGTGTTAAAACTTAAACTTTTACGTTCTATAGGATAAACAAATGGAAGGACTGAACCAAACAAATGAAGCCAAAGAGTATTGAAACACTACTGAGTAGTTGAGATGCTGCTAACTGCTGACCAATAGTGTAGCGATATTAGACCAAAATATGTGCTAAATGGAGACAAAGTGTAAACTAGCTAAAACAAAATATGTAGTTAAACACTTGACTGGTTAGAGATGATTGAGTGAATGTCGACGAAACAAAATGAAGACCAAAGTTACTTCAACAACTACTATAACAAGTAATTGAAATACTACAGCCAATAGTGTACCAAATATACTGTACAACCTGTGCATAACGATGAGAAGCTTAAATATTGACTAAAGTGGATACCTGGTATACTCAGAAAAAGCTGCTGAAGCAATACTGTTGAATGAAGTTGAATGTGGTTAAAGGTAGATGCATGCTGGTTGTGGCAGTAGTTGAAGGTAGTAGAATTACCTTCAATTGAAAAATGTGTTTAGCTGCACATAGAGCGGTTTGGTCGAAACAGTAGCAAACACTAACTGAGACAATGGAGTAGCAGGAGCAGAATTGACTAGCTTGTGATGTTGTAGCAAGATATAGTGAGCTTTGTCAACAAAACAATGGTTGATGCAAGGGCGAGCTGAAGCAGTGGAAGAAAAAGTATGTTGAGTTTTAAGAATAAAATAAGACAGAGAAAACAAAACAAATTAAAGCGCTACCAAAAAACATAGCAGACTGAATAATACATCTAAAAGCATGAATTATAGAATTTTTTGGAGCATAATACTCAAGTTTTTATAGCTATAATTTTTAATCCAAATCGTAATCGATAAAATAAAGTTAAATCGGTAGTTGTAATTATGTGTAAACAAAATGGATACTCTTTTCTTTTAACTGAATTTATGTACTAATTGACTAGAATTAACCCATTTGTGCTCTGATTGAATTCAAGTTTGCGAAGTTGGATTCAAAACACAAAATCAAGATCATTGTTTAATTGATTAAACTAAATGCTAAAATATCACCTGACTTCAAATATTTGTTGGTTATTGATAATAATAACAATAATAATAATACATGGCCATGAGTAAATTACTTTAATTACAGTGGAGATGTTGATAAAAACCACGAGTAAATTACTTTAACTACGGTGCATACCACATGAGGATATGAGAAACAAACTACTTTAATTACAGTGGCCTTGAAACAAACCACGAGTATGCTAGTTTTTGTCATGCTAGCATTAAGTCGACAACTTGCACTAATGCGGTTTCAAAAATAATTTCAAAAATAAATGTCTACTGAAGATATGATTGCATTTTAGAAAATGAAACAAATGGTAACCTACCAAATACATCCCATATCCATCTTCATATGAAGGGAATGATGCATCTAGGCTAACCATTTTCATCCCATAAGCCGCACCACCTTCAATATTACAGAGGCAACATTTATAAGTAAATCAAACTATAGTCTCACCCACATTTATCAGTAAATCAAACATAAATAGTGAATGTTACCTCCTAAATAATATTATCAGGAAGCCTCAGGAAGGAAAAAAGAATAAGAAGAAATCCATTGTTTCATTAAACATCTATTTCACTGTGTGAAATAGATAAGACCAAGTTAAATGTTACCAGAAACAAAATAATACCATGTGGTTTCTTACCCGTGTAAGATCTCCCTTTAGTATTAGGCAAGTTGGCACGTATCTTTTCAATCTCCCATGCATGTAAATCATGTTTTCCCTATTGTCTGTCTCTGTTCCAACAACTCAGCATTTTCTTTATTCTCGTACTCATAAGTGGCTATATGAAGATTCATGCGTGCGTGCATACATGCATGCATATCAAAAAAGAAATTATTTAAATTTCAAGTTACATGATGTTCACGCGATGGAATCAAGTTAGCGATACAAACTTGCACGTGATAGTTCCTGCTTGATATTTTTAATCTCAGCTCGCATAACAGGGATTTGATTATTATCAGTTTGCCCTTTCGTCGGGTCTTGCATCAGATTCTGAATCTAACCAGCAAGTTCTTATCTTGTAGCATTCGGCTTCTTAACTTCAGCACAGAACTGTATCACATCGTCTCTTAATGGTTCTAGAGCTTTTAAATCAGCCTCCAACTTCGTACCTTTTCCAATTAATTGATGAATATAAGCCTCTTTTTCAACATGAAGATTCGTCATGGCCATATTTTTCAATCATTTTAATTACAAACATCCTTAAGTAATATGAAAAAAGAACTGACAAGTTTGTTGCATGAAGAAGAGCTGTTATCCGGGTTTTTGACCTAGCAAGACCCACTAGAAAGCAGGACAATCTTGTGACATCAGGATGGCTTAGAACTTAACTAGAAAGGCTAAGGCAAGGAGGGAACGAGAGCAAAGCAATGTTACTAAGGCAACGACTAGGATCGACTAAACCAAGGGACCAGCATTCTTTTAGCCCAATCAGCAGCTAAGCGCAAACAACAAGTAAATTGTCATCAAAATGGAACAACGACAATACAAGACCATAGAAACATCCCAAACTCCAAACTCCAAAAAAATCCTAAGTGCTTGGATCGCCAGCGACCCATGCATCTCCCTGATTCTTCAATGAGCTAACTAAGGATGCAATGAAAAAGAAGCCAAGTCACTGACTCGCGAATGAGCCAAGTCTATGGGTCGCCAATGACCCATGGTTTTGGCTCGGGTCTCGAGCTAAAACCCCTAGGGTCGTTCCCCACCTACCTACGAGCAGTTGATATACAGGCCAGGCCCAGAAGCTCTCCAACCCGTATAAATACCACCCAACCTGCAACATAAGAGGAGATCTTCTCTGATCTGGTTGCTGAAGCTCTACTGGAAATCTTCTTCACTCTCTATCTCCCTCACAACAATCTCCAAAGGGATTCACTGTGATTCTCCAATGGATTCCAACTCTGGAGATTCAATATAACTAAGGATAATCAAAAGCCTTGTAATCAAACACTACTTGTAACGGAAATCAGTCATAATAAAATTATAAAGTGGACGTAGGCTTTATTAACAGCCGAACCACTATAAAAATTCTCTATCTTCTTTCTTTTACTATTCCTTTTCTATATCTGTGATCTATGATATTTCCTTGTCAGAACATGGCTGGTGCTTTTAAACTCAAACCAGGGTGTTGGTCCATTTTATGAGTCAACATTTTGGTGCTTTCACCAAGAAGCCAACTCAAGCTTAGATCTAGCTGTCTACTTTGGATCATATAGGTTCAGAAGTTAGATCCACAATCTCTCCTTAGAAGGTTTGATGTTGAGAACAGGAGAACCAACCAAGAAGGATTGGAGAAAAAGCAAGCAAACACATGTTAAGGTGATGGAGAACATCAACATGAGATAGTAGACACGATCCTAAATGAAAAGCTCAGAAATCACTTAAGTACATGGGTTGCTAGCAATCCATGCACTATGGGTCGCGAGCGATCCATACCTTTTCACCAGACCGCCGTAAATTGCAGAAGACAAAGTACTGAAATTAGTTAAGTACATGGATCGCTAGCGATCCATGTACTATGGATCACCAGCGATCCATGCTATTTTGCTAGGTCGCCACAAAGTCTGAAATCACTTACGTACTTGGATCGCTAGCGATTCATGTACTATGAAATCACTCTACCTACCGCAAAAGGACCGACGACAAACTCGAACTTAGGAGTGAATACCCCACGGAACGATATAACGATGGCTCTCTCCGGCTCTGAAGATGACAAACAATTTGAGGAAGATAGATTGGATGAAAATTCCAACGTGCAAAATGCTAGAAAAATCTCTAAAACCCATGACGTAGCACAGTGCCAAGCAATGGACGAGGAACTGCTACTCATACAGTATTCCTAGAGGCCGGAGGACCAGGAAGATATGATACATACCGAGATCAGTTACAATGCCGAGCTCCTCTAGTATATTATGACCACTTCCAATTGACCAGCTTCCAATCCCATAATGGAGCTCACACCGTCGAATCATGAATGGTAGTCGTCAAAATCATCAGAAATCATCAAAATGGTTGTTGAAAAAACTCACTCCAAGGTTGACTCGAAGTTGAACTTGAGTAATCGCCTATTTGGCCTGAAGTAGATTCTGGAAGTCCCGACTCGAAGTCTAACTCTGGTAATCACCCATTTGACCCGTAGTAAACCTAGGAAATTCTAGCCCGAAATCAGACTCGAGTAAAACCAAAATTTTCTCCAAGCAAGCATGCAAATGGCTCCAAGCAACGTTTGTCACCAACCAAGGACTTCAAAGTCTGCGACTCCAATCAAATGGAAAATTTTCTCGGGTCGGACTGCAAGTAAAATACCACTGATCCATCAATGTCGATCCAATCATTCAAGCATAGATAATCATGCATATATCATTCTCAAGCATTATAGACACCGTAACTTGAAAACGGACTGGTCTGACAACAATTATAGCATCTTCCCCAATCGAAACCCATTCACCGAAGTCGTTCAGCATGCAGAATATCCAAAGAAGTTTATCATGCCAACTATACCTTTTGTATAACTGTACAACTAATTCGAAATTGCTTTTTTATAGGTATGACTAGCATATAGACGAAGCGAGGGCAACTGATGCAGTCTACTACAAGGCCTTCAAGAATCATTAAAGGATGAAACAACCTACTGCCCTAGAAGAATTCTATAGGAAGGCATACCGGTTCTAAAGACTAGAAGTAATGCAATTAGAAGAAGGCAAACTTGATAGTGTGTCAAAGAACATACCAAACGGTGAAGGAGCTACAGGAGCTCAGGGACTTTCTGCCCAAACAAAGCAATTAAGACCCAGTAGAAAAGCGCCCCAGCTAACTGATGAAGTCGGACGAAAAGATGATTATCAAATAACACTCTAGCTAGCTAGCAGCTAAGGAATGGGGCAACAACCTAAAGTGATGTCTTCTCATCCATCCTTATCTACTCTCCTTTTCCAAATGAGCTGTAACGGTACACTAGGGGCAATGCAAATAGCATGATGAAAGAAATGCTTTTATGCCCTCGACGAGTCATGTCAATCCCCTTTCTGAGGACCGGCGTTGCTGGTGGCGTCGAGAAATCTTGTCCAAATGATCATCGAACAAACAGATCCATTAACTTAGCCTACAGGAATCGATAAAATTATGTTTCCTCACGCTGAATCTGAAAAATTCCTCTTGATGTCGATGAATCATTGCTTTAAGACCGTCGGGTTGTCGGACATATGACTCAAAACTCCTCTTGGAATCGATAAATTATCATTCCAAGGCTGTTTGGTCACCGGACATCCGACCATAAAAAACCCTTTGCGAACGTGAAGGACTTTCACGAACTAAAGTGTTGTGAAGGCTAACCGGTAGATCAGCGGTAATCTGATCCAAAATACCCTTCACGAACATGAAGGTCTTTCACGAACTAAAGCATCGTAAAGGCTAACCGGTAAGTCAGCGGTCATCTGATCCAAAAAACCCTTCGCGAATGTGAAGGTCTTTCATGAACTAAAGCATCGTGAAGGCTAATCGGTAGATCAGTAAACATCTGATCCAAAAAACCCTTCGCGAACATGAAGGTCTTTCACGAACTAAAGCGTCATGAAGGCTAACCGATAGATCAGTGGTCATCTGATCCAAAAAATCCTTCGCGAATTTGAAGGTCTTTCATGAACTAAAGCGTCATGAAGGCTAACCGGTAGATCAGCGGTCATCTAGTCCAAAAAAACCTTCGCGAATGTGAAGG
Source organism: Allium fistulosum (assembly GCA_030737815.1). NCBI lineage: Eukaryota > Viridiplantae > Streptophyta > Magnoliopsida > Asparagales > Amaryllidaceae > Allium > Allium fistulosum. The sequence continues at coordinate 1,185,585,174 of CM060903.1, forward strand.
TCTTTCACGAGCTAAAGCATCATGAAGGCGAACCGGTAGATCAAGGAAACTTATATACGATTGATATCCACGAAGGTGAACGAGAAGATCAGCAGTCATCTAATCCAGAGCCCCCTGAAGTCAACATTTTGGTGCTTTCATTGAGAGATCAATTCTCAAAGACAGGAGTTGACATATGAAAAAAACTTCTGTGATAAAGCCAGCAACCAAGAAGTGCATGCATAGCCAAGAACGAGAGCAATCATGGAAGGTCGAAAATAAAATCCCTGAACTTCCTCAATTCCAGAATGGGATTGAGAGCCAAACTGAGGGCAATTGAGCAATTCACCCCATAGATTTCTATCTCTCACAATCGCCCAAATACAGGCATTCAAAATAGCTAGTCCCTCAAAAGGGGATAGAAGCACGGATACTTGATCGAAAGAAATGTTTCAAAAGTCCAAACATGAATAACCGCGAGGTTGGTTAGATAACGGTTTTGTATCACAAAACAGTGCATTCCGGCAATAGAATCGTTAACAAAGGAAATGAAGGATCTAACGTCCAGAAATCAACCGTCGCTCATAGTCTGGCGATGATGGGAAGGATCGGTGACCTACTTATGGTCTAACTAGATCATTTGGTTCCAACTTGCAGGAATATGCCATTACCCAAAGTTTGGTGATGCTAGGAAGAAAGCCCAAAATGAAACTATTGATACATCGGCTTTCAAAAACAGAAGCAAGAGTTCGATTGAATCTTTAGCCCTACCTTCTAACATCTCATGATATCTGAAGATTCACAACGTCAAGGAAAAATCCACAGAGTCGAGTCACCTGTGTATGAGTTTTCAAAGATAGAAACCAACACATGATTAGGATCTCAACGTCGGACTCAGAAGAATTTACTTTAGCAAAAGATGCGAGCAAAAGATGCCAGAAAAACATCTTTCTAATACATACCGACATCTTTACAAAACTCAGATCTTGGGATCAAGCAACAAAGTCCTTAATTTTCGAAGATAGGAGCTATCATGTCAATCAAACTGGGGCAATCGAACTTGTTGCTTAGGAGACCTGGTCCCCCAAAACATGTTGGCTCGGTAGTCAAAGTAATCAGCCCTACGGACTAAATCATTTACACCAACACTTTGTTGAAACGAACTCAATTGAGCATAAGTAGGGATCGGCTAGAGAACTGGCTAGACCAAGCTACCTCATAGTTCGATAAAAAGCAATTCTCAAAGCTGAGGAATTAAGCCAATAGTCCCCTGAGACAGAAGCAAGCATGCAGATCGAATTCCAAAAACCACAAAGGAATGATATTCACGGTCGAATAACTCATGCGCTAGTTTCCGAAGGCTGAAACTATGCTTGATCGAACTCCAACTACAACTCTACAAGATCAACTATGCCTTGTAATTTAACTGTAATAAATCATCCCAATATGATAGGAATAATAAGCGAAGCCTATGTTGCGAAGGACCCAACTTCTGGAGGAGTGGGAGTACCTCCGCCAGACTAAAGATTGGATGACCGAAAAGTCATTTTTAATGAAAAAACTTGGCATTCAACCCTATCAGGTATGTTTTACTTTAAATAAATCTGTGTATAACCAACACCCGGAATCCAAGGGAAGTCGACTTATGTTGACCAATCGGGTCCTGAGCATTGACCAGGGTAGATGTAGTGTGTTATCTACATGAGAGGAGTCCGGTATCCTGAATACTACGAACAAACAACCTAGTGTAGATAGCTTGCTAACATTTGAAAAACAATCCATATCATTTTTTGAAATTTTCCCTTCCACACTTTCCCGTTATCGATCAACCATCGATAATGGAGCCGCTGTTCGAAGTGACGCGGGAAGCTTTCCTTTCCAGGATAACTGGAATACAGAAACGGGAAGGGCGATACAGTTGAATCATCCACTATATCCGAGTTCGGAATAAATCATCACATTGGAATTCAAAAACTTCGATGGAAACTTAACCAAATTCTCAAGAAGAAAATGCAAAAGACAAAGAGCAAGACTTCGCTCCAGAACGGTGTACAATCGTTCAGGACAAAACTTAGCTTCACAGCCAGTCGAATTAAAACTATATAAGACAACTCCAAACCTACATCATGCACCCACTTACCGACCTAAACCCTTGCGTAAACTATAAAGCAAATATTGCATCATCGATACAAGAATTGAAATTCAAATCGAAATCAAAAAATGAACGGCTATCAGAAGTCGATTAATTTAGAACAACATCTTGAGGTGGACTTCGATGATCCACACTGAAAATTTAACAGATGGTTGAATAGTCAAAGCCAAATTTGCATAGTAATCTCAACACGATCAACTAGATTGCACAAAATGAAAACTCAAAAGTAGTTACATCCGGAGCACGCCTTATTTTCAACAAAGGCATACTCTGGGGGCAAATGATATTCGGGTTTTTGACCTAGTAGGACCCACTAGAAAGCAGGACAATCTAATGACATCAGGATGGCTTAGAACTTAACCAGAAAGGCTAAGACAAGGAGGGAACGAGAGCCAAGCAATGTTACTAAGGCAACGACTGGGATCGACTAAACCAAGGGACCGACATTCTTTTAGCCCAATCGGCAACTGAGCGCAAACAGCTAGTAAATTGTCATCAAAAGGGAACAACGACAACACAAGACCAAAGAAATATCCCAAACTCCAAATTTTAGAAAAATCCTAATTGCTTGGATCGCCAGCAACCCATGCATCTCCCTGATTCTTCAACGAGCTAACTAAGGATGCAATGAAAAAGAAGCTAAATCACTGACTCATGAACGAGCCAAGTCTATGGGTCGCCAGTGACCCATGGTTTTGGCTCGGGTCGCGAGCTAAAACCCCCAGGGTCATTCCCTACCTACCTGCGAGCAGTTGATAAACAGGCCTGGCCTAGAAGCTCTCCAGCCCATATAAATACCACCCTACCTGCAACATAAGAGGAGATCTTCTATGATCTAGTTGCTAAAGCTCTGTTGGAAATCTTCTTTACTCTCTATCTCCCTCACAACAATCTCCAAAGAGATTCACTATGATTCTCCAGTGGATTCCAACTCTGAAGATTCAATGATAATCAAAAGCCTTGTAATCAAACACTACTTGAACAACAATCAGTCATAATAGAACTATAAAGTGGACGTAGGCTTCATTAACAGTTGACCACTATAAAAATTCTCTGTCTTCTTTCTTTTAATGTTCTTTTTCTATATCTATGATCTGTGATATTGCCCTGTCAGAACATGGCTGGTGCTTTCAAACTTAAACATGGGTGTTGATCCATTTTTTGGGTAAACAAGAGCATTGCTATATTTTAGCATTGAAAAGCAATTAAAATACAACAATTGCACTGTAACCTATTGCAACAAGTCATGTTTCATAATAAAAGGCATGTCAAGAATTAATTAAGAGCCATAATACATACCTGATGAATGTACCTGTTTCAATATATAGTCTGGATGCTGCAAGCCACCAACATCATACACCTATGACTCAAAGACACCTGTAATGACATGGTAAGTACTGCTACAGATGGAACAATGATGCAACCATTCTCTGTTATAGGTATGATTCCTACAAAGCTGGAATGTAAGAGCAAGTGAGAAAAGACCAGCACAAGCATTTTTTTCTTAATGTAGTGGTTCTCGTATTTCTTATCGTGATTTACTCAACTACATGTTGCACCTTCAGAAACGCACGTAGGTACGAGTTCAATTATCCCTATGGCCACAACCATATGTGCAAGGTTAATCCAAGATTAGACTGCTATTGTTAATCATTTTTCTTTTTCAAAAAGAGAATTTCGACCTCATTTCACTTTTATTGTAAATAAAGCACACATCATAGATTCATAATTCCACATATATAAACCGAAGTGAAAATCTTTATAAAATTCTAACTAGAGGAGTAGCTTGAAGAAAATGTCACATATAACAACGCATTTTGATTTAAGCATCTCATTTTACTACTTGATAGTCCCCATAAAAAAAGTTTTTGTATTCATATTAGCATTTAGATAGTAGCTTAAAATGACTAAAACATGAATTGATTGAGAAAAAACAATACTAATTTATGTTTGTATATTGCATGTAATCTTCTATATAGAATATGATTATTCAAATTGTATTCTAGTAGCACATACTTATGTTATTTATGTCCACATAGCCAAACTAGTTTTTTATTTCTAATAATTCAAATATATTTCTGTCATATTATCATTTTGTATTTTATAGAAATTAATCACAAAATTGTAAAATATTTTACTTTTAAAATTATACGATCGAACGGTCATTTCCCACTGTTGTACGGTTGTACTAGGATATGCTAAAAGAGTATACGTTATATAGATAAAAATTGTTCATAAAGAAAGGAAATCATCAAATAGATAATTCTTAATTAGAAAAAAGAGAACAATAAAATATTCGCTGAGCTATGTATACTAGTAGTACTAAAAAAATATGGAGTAGTGATTCTACTTCTACACAGTAATCCATATAATTTGATCCTAACATAAATTGGTAACTAAATTTAGACTATTATTAAGGTGTATTGGTATGTAGGATCCTTGTAGCCTTAAGCATAAAAATCCATACCTATGCATTTCTTCATGAAAAATAATATGAACTTAAACTGAATTCAAGTAGTAAAAGTTTTACTCGGTAAATCTAGAAGATCTACGTCTCTAAGCCATATCTAAAAATGTTGTTAAAAGGGTGTAAAACTAATATTGGGATAAGCATTCAGATTGATCTTGTATTACTAACAATTAAATGGAACTATAATTGTTATCAAATTTCATAACATGATAGAAATATAAATTGTAAAATGAAAAGCGCACCTGGCTCTTGGTAACAGAATCATTATTATTAATTGCAGGGAATAGAAGGGCACCACTAACCTGCATCTTATACAATCTCTTGACACCAGTTATAGTCTCCTCTCCAACACAAACCAATCTCTCCTTCATATTCATGTATTTTGTGGGATCTACCTTCAATCCATCCTTATAATACTCAACATAATCTGAAACTCTGCATTATCAGTGCTGCTTGTTCTCGACAAAGTTCCATTCTTCTCAAAAAAATACTCCTCCTCCCACCTACACTCCCTCATGAATCAAAAGCATAGCATGACCTCCATTATCAACAATCGGATATGGCCCACCTCCAAGGCTCCAATCCAAGGCTTTCTCCATGCACCACCAATACTCCTGCAAGGTCTCTCCTTTCTAGGAGAAAACAATGGTAGAATCGCGGGAAATCAAGTTAGCAGCGTGATCTCGGGTGGAGAAGATGTTGTAGGAGCACCAGCATAACTAGTGGCATAAGGTTCTATGGATTAAGTTCGTGAATTTCTGGAATGCAGTAACCCAGAATGGCATGCTACAGATTCAATAATTACTTCATTAAATAAGATAACGAAACAAAGGAATTATCAATTGATTTTAGAAAAAAGAAGCTAAGTAAGCATAAAAATCCTATAAATACTCAACGAATTAAGTTTTCATTATAATTTAAAAAACTTCATCAATCGATGAAATAAGAAAGATAGATTCACCAATTCCTCAAAATTATCATGAAATTATCAATATACGTTCTTTTAATTATTAAATCGCAATAAGGAAAAAGAATTTACCTACAATCTGATGGAGACGCAAAGATTTTGAGAGGAAGTGAGTCCAGATGCGATGATTGGAGGTTAGATTAGCAGGAAAAACAAGAAAACTTGGGTTTGGGGTAAATACGATGAGGAAAGTTGCTTCAAATGTTAATTTGGAGTAATAGAAATGCACGGGTAGCCAAAAGTTTTACTACTTTATGTATCGTTTTATCAGAGAAGGTGAACTATAGCGTGTCACATCAATAATTTTAAACCCTATGAGATTTATAACAACAAGTCCACTACAAACGCCATACTACTTTGCAATCATAAGTGGATTTTCTTGTAGTAGCGATATATGCCTCTGATGTCTAGTAGTCCGCGAATTGGCTATCAGCGACTACGCCAAGTGTTTGATCTTGAAAATGATCTTGGTAAGTAGGCTAAAGTCTAGGCTCTCATGTCTTTGGGAGAGCTACTCCCTCGGAGTTCTGTTCGCTTGCGGTTGGTTGGGTAGGGCAGTTTGGACCTCTCTGCCGGTATTGAGCGCGTTAGTATTTTCTTTCAACTCGTCGACAAGTTGTTCACCATCTTCAGAGTCGAAGAGATCCACTGTTATATCTCCCCGTAGGGTTTTCGTCCCAGATTCAGATTCATGGCAGGCTACTTTGCAGTTGGTAGAGTTTTTGCGTTTCCTTCTATGGGAATTCCTGCAGCTCCACCTACTACTGCTTTTTGCTGTTGCTTTCCGTTTCTAGCTTAATTCTGTTTCTCCCGTTTAAGCCAGAAACGGAAGAGTTTTCCTGCTCCGTAGCAGCTGCGGGCTCTGGCATGGTTCTCGAAGCAACAAGTGATTGGAAGGTCAGGAGGGCATTTAATTTTTCAATAAGATCTTTTTGGTTATTCTCCATCTTTTGATTGATTTCATCAACCATCTTGTTTAACTTGCCTCTAGTGACAACTTCATGCTGGATAGAAGATCTCGACACCTGATCTCCTGTGTTAGCGCTAGAATTTGCTCTGACTAATGGATTGTTGGCGCCGTTGACTTCAAATTGTTGAGGCTTCTTTAGCTATTACAGCTCCTATGGATCTTCTGGAAGCAGTTCTCTTTCTTCCTAGTGCCATTGATTCTCAACAGCAAATCTTCTAAGCAAAGATTGAGTATCTAACTTCTGAAGCTATCTGATCCAAAGTAGATAGTTAGATCTAAGCCTGAGTTGGGTTCTCAATGAAAGCACCAAAATGTTAACCCAAAAGATGGATCAATGCCCCGGATTGAGTGTGAAAGCACCAGCCTCGTTCTTACAGAGCAATAATATAAAATGAATGCAAAAAAGCATAAATAGTAAAGAGACAAGAAGATTTTTATAGTGGTTCGGCCATTAACAAAGCCTAGTCCACTTCATAACTTTCTATTAACCGACTGCTTTTATAAGTTGAATTGGATTACAATACGGTTGAATCTCCTAAGTTAGATCAAGTCATAAGTGCAGGAGTTCACCAGAGAATCACAGTGAAACCTTAGATGACTATTGTGTAGGAGGAGAAGAGTAAAGATAGTTTATGTAGAGTTCCAGCAGCCAGTCCAGAAGATCCCCATCATGTTGTAGATAGGTGAGTATTTATAGGGATTGGAGAGCTGTAACAACCCATAATTTTGTGAATATTTTTAATTAAATTTTTATTTGAAATTTTGATTTTTTTTAAATCATTTAAAAGTGAATTTTTAGAATTATTCCAATGTAAGTTTGGAATTTGTTTGTAATTTATTTTCCAAATGCAATAAATAAACGATTTTTGAAAATTTTATATTTTGGTCAAAATCTGAATTTTCAGTTTAAATATAAAAATAAATTGAATTTCAAATTTTAATCTTTTTCTTTGAAGCAGAATATATTTATGATATCTGTTCTGCTTTTCGTTTCGTTAAATTCTGAGTTATACTTTTTAAATCAGATAAATTACAGCATTTTTACACGTAGTTATTTACTGTATTTCAATTTCTAGTTTTCTATGTGCGTTTCTATATTTTTATTTTCTATGTTATTTTATTTTATTTTTCTATTTTGTTTATCTAAACTTTATTTATTGGATTTCACTTGTGTGTATATCTTTTCATAAAAGGCTTGGAAGAAATCAAGGAGACATGCGTTACATTTCTTTAATGCTTGCCTTTTTATTTACCTACCCTCTTTATTACTTACCCTAGCCATTCACCGTCATAGCCATGAATTGCTCTTATTAATCATGTACAAACATCTCAAAATATCCTCTTTTCAATTGCATTTAAGAATCATATATATATATACATATATATATATATACATATATATATATATATGTATGCATGTATGTGTGTTTCTTTCTCCTTATTTCTTACCTTTTATTTTCTAGCCTTTTTGTTTTTCTGTCATTTACTCCTCTTTAGCCATTCAAAATCTTTTCTTGCCATCCACTCCACTTCATAATTCACGTACAAAATTTATTTCCCAACTCTCATTTTTCATTTGCATTTAAAAATAAAATATATTGTACGTTTTTTCTCCTTAACTTATGCCTTTCCGTTTCCTTAGCATTCATAACTCCTTAGCTCTTTTTTTTCTCTTCTATAGCCGTGTATTTCCTTTTTCCATACACGTACAAAATTTATTTCCCATTATGATTCACATATTTCACTTGCATTTAGGAATAATATATGTATAAGTTTTTTCCTCTTTATTTCTTGTCTCTTTGTTTTCCTAGCATTTACTCTATCAAATCACATAAAAATCTTCTCAATATCTCAGTTCCTCATTTGCCTCTTCTGATTGAAATATTTTACAGTAAGTTTCTTTTATTAAATAGGAAATAAATCCCACTCATTCACTAGCCTTTTTATTTGCTAGCCTTTCATTTTCTAAACCCTACATCTTAGCCATTCAAATCTCTTGAAACCCTAGCCGCCTTCTTTTTATTTCTTATTCACGTACAAGTTCTCATCCTCTCATTTTCATTTGCGTGAAGAAAATACAACAAGCTCTAGGTTATTTCCATGGCTTCCTTCTCTCTTTTTTTTCCACTTTTATTTTATTTCATCTTTTTTTTCCTTTTGTTTTCTCCTTGCATAGCTCAGCCTCCACCACCACAACATAACCTCCTCCTTACTATTAGACCATGGCAAAGCCCACTTGGTGGTTGAAAGCAAGGTTATGTTCTTTGATTCGTAATTGCATAGTTTAATTCATCTTTTGTTGTGTTGAATCTTATTCTTATGATTTGTGTATTTGTTATATACAAGATCAATATCTTGGCTCTCCATCCATTCAAATCAGAATTGTGTCTAGTCGTGCTTTCGTGCTTTCTGGATTTTTGTTTGTGTGTTTGCTTTGCAAACTTCAGCGTAAAAAGGTGAGTAATCACACCTGACATTCATTCTTATATTATTGTGAATTGATAGCAAGTGAAAGTGTAGAAATAATTATATTATGTTATACATGCCTGTGATATATTTATATGATATTAAATACTATTTATATGCCTGTTACATCATCTGTTATATTTTATTTTATTTTACTGTTTATTTATATTCTGTTCTCACACTGCAACTTCCCTGTAGAATAGAATCACTATGGGTTGAAATGATACATACCCGAACGGACTTTAGAATAGGGAAAGATCGTTATGGGCTGAAATGACAAGCCTAAGCGATTTTTATTTATTTTATTTAACTTGGGATTGCGGGTTTGAAATGATAGAACCCGGATTTTTCTTTGTAAATTACGGATTGAAATGATATATTATCCGTATCACTTGACCTAGGTTAGAAAATATTATACAGACCCGTGGTTATTTTATAAGTTTTTCTGGAAGTTTTAAGTATTTTGAAAATGTAAATTTTGATATTTTAATTTTAATTTTGTTTTTAAAATGATTTAATAAAGTGAAAAATGATTTCATATGTATTAAAAATGTTAAATAAATAAATGGAAATTTGTGATTGGAAATATAAACTAATTTAGAAATATGTAAAGTTTTAATTTATGAAAGAAACGTGTAAAGTTCTAATTAATGAAAGAAATATGTAAAGTTTTAATTATGAAAGAAACATGCAAAGTTCTAATTAATGAAAGAAATATGTAAAGTTTTAATTATGAAAGAAACGTGTAAAGTTCTAATTAATGAAAGAATATGTAAAGTTTTAATTTATGAAAGAAACGTGTAAAGTTCTAATTAATGAAAGAAATATGTAAAGTTTTATTTAACAAAGAAACGTGCAAAGTTTTAATTAATGAAAGAATATGTAAAGTTTTAATTTATGAAAGAAACGGGTAAAGTTCTAATTAATGAAAGAAATATGTAAAGTTTTATTTATGAAAGAAACGTGCAAAGTTTTAATTAATGAAAGAATATGTAAAGTTTTAATTTATGAAAGAAACGGGTAAAGTTCTAATTAATGAAAGAAATATGTAAAGTTTAATTTATGAAAGAAACGTGTAAAGTTCTAATTAATGAAAGAAATATGTAAAGTTTTAATTATGAAAGAAACGTGTAAAGTTCTAATTAATGAAAGAAATATGTAAAGTTTTAATTTATGAAAGAAATATGTAAAGTTTTAATTATGAAAGAAACGTGTAAAGTTCTAATTAATGAAAGAAATATGTAAAGTTTTAATTTATGAACGAAACGTGTAAAGTTCTAATTAATGAAAGAAATATGTAAAGTTCTAATTAATGAAAGAAATATGTAAATTTTTAATTTATGAAAGAGACGTGTAAAGTTCTAATTAATGAAAGAAATACGTAAAGTTTTAATTTATGAAAGAAACGTGTAAAGTTCTAATTAATGAAAGAAATATGTAAAGTTTTAATTATGAAAGAGACGTGTAAAGTTCTAATTAATGAAAGAAATATGTAAAGTTCTAATTAATGAAAGAAATATGTAAAGTTTTAATTTATGAAAGAAACGTGTAAAGTTCTAATTAATGAAAGAGACGTGTAAAGTTTTAATTTATGAAAGAGACGTGTAAAGTTCTAATTAATGAAAGAAATATGTAAAGTTTTACTTACTGAAAGAAACATGTAAAGTCTTAATTAATGAAAGAAACATGTAAGTCTTAATTTGTGTAATATTGATTTAAAATAATAAATGCCCTTTTTGTAATAAAACGTAAATTAAAACGTACATTTGATAATGTAAGTTTAATTAGTGTAATATTGATTAAACGATAAATGCTCTTTACTGTAATAGAAATGTAAGTTAAAAAGTACATTTAATATGTAAGTTTTAATTAATGTAAATGACATATTTTAATGACTAAAATAATAAAGTTTATTTATTGTAATGATAATGTAAGTTAATAAGGTACTCTTAACTTAACATAAGAATTTCAGCATTAAATTGGATATTACAGTAACAAAGTTTATTTAACTATAAGGCTATGATAAAATGACCATGTTAAAAATTTGTAAGTATATAAATACTTTGATTATATAAAATATTAAATTGTAAAGTATTACATTCCAAAAATGCTATGATTCCTTAAGGTTACATTACCAAAATGCTATGATAATTTAAAGGAATATTTCAAGTTTAATAAATTAAAGGAAATATTCAGTGATTTTGAAATTTGGGTTTTATTGAAATGATATATTATTGAATTGGTTTTGAAATGGAAATGATATATTTTTGAATTGGTTTTGAATAGATATGTTTTGGGTTTGAAAGTATGTATTAGTTTGAAATAAATGATATGATTTTGAAATGGTTTAAAGGATGTATTTTGATTTAAAACATAAACTATTTTGAAATTTATAACCACGGGTTATAATAACGATTGGTTGGCAAAGAGACCGGGATCGGATATGGACATACTCTCTGTCGATACCGAAAACCACTTTGACAACCGTGTACGCGGTGGAGATTCCAGAGTGAAGTAGGATGGTGGCGACGTTCTTAAGGTATGTTACGTGGACCCAACTCCCGTGAGTTGGCATAAGGTGGCTAAAACAGGAGCGATCTCGGACCAGTGAGGTAGCACCTCTTCTCGGACACATTTCTTCGATATTATACTCTTACTTGTGATTGATTAGATGGCCATCCTCCGATTTGGGAGTGTTGTTCGAGGTGGAACGGTAGTGGCTGCTATGCGTATCCATCAGTCCGTGTGCGTAATTGGTATATCTACCCTGGCATTGCCTAGTTGTGCCGTGTCACCTACCATATCGAGCTTTACTACGATTATGATTTTAAGATCCGACCACGTTAAGGTTCTCCATCCCCTTAACGCTATTTTCTATATGATTATACTTTACTTATTTAGACACTATTATAATAGCGAATATTACTACATAGTAAATAGTTTAACGGATCCTTAAAGAATGGGCGATCCCAAGCATTCTTTAAGTTACTTGTACCTTTATTACAGTTCACTTGAGTTGGTTTACATTATATAAGTATGTATGTCCTGACTCGAGTGTTTTGTGTTTTGCTTTACGCTCGGGTCAGACTGAGTGATACAGCATTAGAGACTCACTTTCAGAGCTGGAGTTTTGCTTTGAAGATCCAGATATCTATTCATTTTGTTATCCAGTTGATTCCAGTTGTACTTGATTTTCATACTGTTACTCCTGTTGTTTCTTGGTATTCCTATTGTATCTTAATTAACTCTGATGTATTTATATAGTAGCTTCATGGACTACTATCTCTTTTACTTCCGCTGCATTATATTACTCTGTGTCTGTGATCTGTGATTTTTTATTTACTGTAAATGATGAGTTTGCCAAATTTTTATTTACAACGCGGTATTTTGAGCAATTCAAGTCCAACATGTGTGGATGCGAATGGTTGAAAATATCGGGTCGTTACAAGAGCTATTGGGCTAGGCCGCTTTACTAGAAGCATATTCTTGATGGTACGAAGGCGCTCCAAAAGGTTCATAGCGAACCGACCTAAACTGATGGATCGCTAGCGATGCATAGGGCATGGATTGCTAGCGATCCATGTAGTTAATGTAATTTTTGGGTCATTTCACTTGGATTTCACTCTTTTCCTTATGTATATGCTCTCCATATAATTTCATAACGAGTTGCCCTGTTTTGATGGTGATCCATATACATGTTGCATTGAACTATGATTGAAATCAAATGAATGCTCATTTCTCAAACTAGCTTGCTTAGAGTATCATGAAACTTGGCAGATATCTTTAGAAAAGATATCGGTTCATGATGCAAGAGGTTTGGAGGTTCCACAAGCAATACCTATGGATCGCTAGCGATCCATCCCCTTAGCCTATTTTGGCATCTTTCCTTTTGGGTCCTTCTTAGCTTCTTCCTTTGGTCCTTTTGGTTGGTTCTTGAGTTATTTTGACTTGACGTGGATGTTCTAGTTCTCGTTGAGTTTTGTTAGGTTAAGAACCCAGTTAACAGTTACTATGCATGATCTGGTGCCAACTTATACATGCTTGTTCCAGTTTACTCCAAAAATTATATGCATGCAAAACCATCCCAAAACGAAAGCTTATTTGTAAAGAATACTATGAAAATGTTTGGAGAGATATACAAATCATGCGTCATCCTGAGCATCCAAATTATGTTAGAATTAAAGGGATATACGAAGTTTTTACATTTTTTCATATAGTAATAGAGCTCGCGAAAGGTGGTGAATTGTTTGATAGAGTCATACAGAATTGGCAATATAGGGAAAAACAGTTCGTGGAAGTAATTAAAACTATAGTTAGTGTAGTTGAAGCTTGTCACTCTCTTCGTGTTAGGCATAGAGATATGAAACCTAAGAATTTTTATTCTTTAGCCACTGATGAAGATGCCACCTAGAAAGCTACTGACTTTGAATCGTCAATGTTTTACAAACTTGGTTAGTATTTTAATCAATTTGAAATGTTTAATGTTAAGCATTTTGTGCTCGTCTTCTATAAAATGTTTAATATTAGGGTTTGCTTTTTTCCTATAAAACATGGAGATACTATGTTCATTAGTTAGTACATAAATCATCACACTTGTTGTACAAAATATCCAATATTCACAAATATTAGATCTAGGAAAATATAGAATAAAATTATCTGGTTATGTTTACATTCTTAACGTTTCTATGTAGTAATCATAATTGGTTACCATCCCCTTGAGAATTATAGTTTGTAAGGCTCTATTGTGATTGCTTGAACTGTTATTGTTGTGCTGTTAGTTGTGAATGCATCAACTTCTAGTGACTTAGTTGTATTAGTTATGTGCCTGTTCAAAATGTCGTGATACATTTTGGCGTAAGTATTTTTTAGGCTTTTGTTTCCATATAATTTTACACCATGCTATATTATTTATTTGCATGTTTTGGAATAGGGACCTTGTGGAACTAGATTTTGTAGGTTTCTCTGTTGCATTAGTCAGAGTTGAAATGCTCTATTAATGGTTTCACATGCATATTCTTTCCCATCATGTATAAGCTATCGAATAGGTAGGCCTACGCAGTTGTTGGTGTACTACATGGAGTATGTAATGACCCTATCAATTTGATAAATTATTTTTATTTTTAAATATTCAAGTATGAGCTTTTTAAAAACATAGATTATGATGTTTTGAACAAGAATAATGGTAATCTTATTTCGAATAAGTATTGCCGAAAATTTCAACTTTGAAAGAATATCGATAAAATGGTCGAAAATTGTTTTTTTTAATAAATAGCTCTATAACTATCAGAAGGAGTTGGATACATACACTTATTTATCTGTTTAAACAAGAATATGAAATAAAATTATTTATTTTATTTTTGAGAAATAAAATGTATTTATGACATCATCAATAATGGTATCATATTTAATAATTGATTTATGAATTTAAATTGAGATTTATTGATTTAATAATTATTAAAGTTATTCAAATAATTGTTTTTAAATGATAATAATTCATTTTAATTAGTTATGAAGTGATAATAAATCATTTATAATAGTTTTATAAAGATATATATTTATTGGAAATTATAAGGAAAATTGATATCGCTTTATCGATGTAATAGCACTTTTTGTAAACAATTGTTTAATACTAAATTATATGGCTTTATAATTCAAATGAGATCATTTTAATTAATTTGTAATAATGGAAAATTAGTTTTCAAAATTTGTTTACAAATATATGTATGTTAACTAAGAAGTAAAAATATGACCGGGAATCGGAATCGGAATGGTAACAATTTGACGGATAGAAGTTGTTTTAAGTCGCTGCAATCTTAAAAGATAAATAAGCACACCTATATACATACATATATATGTCATACATGCGCATACACATACAAATAAACATACATACATACTTATATACAAATGAAACAAATATCATGATATTCCTCTTATACTTCACCATTAAGCATAAAAAAGTCAAAATAAAAAGCAAACTTCACATCACTCTTACATACATCAACTCACACACATGAAGCTACATGGGGGGAGGGGGAGAGGAAGTGTTCGGTCGTGCATGGTGATGGAGGAGGAGGGTGTGGCGGTGATGAAATGGTGATGTGTGTGCACATAAATATCATGATATTTTAGTTCACTTTTTTGCCTATAAATTCCACCATCCATCTTCACTTCATTTGTTCTTAAATTCCTGAGCTTCTTCACCTCTTTATACTCCACTTTAATGGCTTCCTCCCTTAGGAAAATTATGAAAAAATTAGCAAAAAAAGAAAATAATTTATATAAGTATATACACATTAGCAATCCACTTCAAAACAAGTCAAACCACTCCTCTCCTCTCTTTAAACTCACGGCCACCACCTCCTACCACCCAAGACTGAGCCTACCTCCCCTTGCAAGTTTAGGTTGTGGCTATCCAAAGGTCCAAGGGTCGATTCCATAGGCTTTGATTCGATTGTAACGAAGCTATAGTGAATTTTCGTGAAGTAAGAAACCAATGAAGGTGAGAAACTATATTTATTATTATGATATTTTGGATGATATATGTGTTTAGCTACGCTTGGTTATGATGATTGTGAACCATGTTTGTGTTAGAACCTCTATTGTTGGATTTTAATGACAATAACTATACAATTATGCCAAAGAATCTCTAAGCTAATTTGTAGGTACATGAGCATCAAAAAGAGACAAACAAATACGTTCAAAATGAAGATACACAGTACAAAAGAGGATGAAAGTATGTATATGGAGATACAAGAAGAGATATACACGATAGAGACAAGATGAAGCAAGGCTCGAACCCGGGTCACTAGTTTAGAAGGCAAGTGCTCTAACCAAATGAGCTATGGTAACTTTTGTTTATCAATAGAATTCAGCCTACTGAATAATACCACTCAGACGGCTGAATGCTGAAACATTTCATAAATTGATATGAAGTTTCAGCCGGCTGAATGGTTTCATTCAACCGGCTGAATGGTTTCATTCAACCGGCTGAATTAGGCCTGAAAATGCCTATTTCTTTGTTGTTTTCGAAATTAACAAATTTAGAAGGCTGAATTATATTTCCAGCCGGCTGAATTATATTTTCAGCCGGCTGAATATTTATAACGGCTATTTTTTATGAAAATACACTTCTCTTCATCGAAGAGAAACATCTTCAAATCAACAGTTGCACCTGTTTCATTTCAATGTTATCTTTCATGAATGATTGCAACTTTTTAATCTCTATAAATAGATTTCAGAATTCAATAAATAAAAGATATTAAGGTTTTACTCAATAAGGTTTTGCAATGTGATTTATGAGAAATGATTTTGATTTGGTATTTCCAAAGTTAAAGAGAGGTTTAATGATTCCGTATATACTGGAAAAGAATATGATTTAAACATTTATATCTCTGAAAGATATTTTATTTGATAAAAGATATTAAAAAATGGTATAATAATCACCCTCAAACTTAACATCTTTTTATCGATGATTGGTTCGAAGGAACAGAGATCGGATTTGGGCAATTCTTATCCGAAAACCATTTCGAACCAATTTATGCATTCGAAGTAAAGACATGGAATGATAATAAATTAGAAGATGGAATGTATGACTGCTTTCACTGAACCTTGGAGGAAATTTCCTATGTCATTTATATGTGGTAGTAGTATCTTCATTTGATCTTTGATGCAAGGGCTACTCGCTACTAATCCTAGGGGTGATTCCCGACAGGATGTAGTAGGAGAGTTCCTTCGGTTTGTCCTATTCTTGGACAACTTGTATAGATGAATGTCTGACATTGTATTTCTAAAATGCACATATGTTGGTTTATATAGAAGTACATCTATTTTGTAGTGTAGGAGGTAACTCTCCTATACTTAACAACCTTCTCTGAGATGTACGAGCTTAGAGGTTGTACATTTGTGGAAGTCAATACTGTGCGATGGAATTGGCAATGTGGCATTTAAAGTGGAATGTGCAATGTGAAAGGTAATCATTATCTCGAGCCTCATCACCCGGAAATGGCTTAAACATGGCATGCTGTAATGCTATGTGGTTCGCTACCATTAAGGTATGGTCATCATCTTTCTAGATTACCTCTATATATCGGGTATGTTCTTTATGCTATGAGTGCTCTCAATAGGTCACGACCAGGATGATGTCATATTCGTTTCTATCCGCCACCAGATGGGTCAGTTGGTAAGCCGGTAGTTCCTTACCCAACGTTGTATGGAAATCCATTCTCCAATAAGTGCCTTCGTACTCGATTGTAGAACCTATTATGCTAGAATTTAATCAATGTAACAATTTCGCCTAAGATTATATAAGTTTACATGAAAATTGTTTTCAAAAGGGTGTCACTAAAAATAATATTACCAGATTTTGCATAGTAAAGATTTTGGTTATCATAAGGTAAAAACCCATTCCATGTTTATTTGCAGCATAGTCTTATGAGATACCCTTTGTTTTTAAATATCCGTATTTTGAGTTTCTCACATCAGTCCCATGACTAACCCGGAGTTTATTTTCTTTTCCCTTAAACTCTGGGTGCCCTATTTTTCTAGATAGCCAAGTAATCAAGTTTAACTTGGAGCATTGTGATGGAAGGTGAAGTTTGGAGCTAAAGATGTTCCTATCTACAGAATAAAACCCGTCTCTTCGGCACTTTGAATTGCGGTACGTGAATACCGAGGATGTGTTAATGTCGATTTTCGAGGGTCGAGGAGGTGGGTCGTCATAGAGTACAACATAATCTTTATAGAAGTTTTATGGCCCAAGTTGGACTGTTGATGGCCAGTATATTAGAAAAAAATGGAGAAGAAACTCCTCTACAGGTTTTCTTTCTTAATATTATTGATGCAAATTATTTCTTTGATTTATCGATGGATTCTAATGATTTGAATAATCTGATAGGTGCGCTTGAATGGAGTTGCTACACTTATTGGGATAATTGGTTACTATTATGGTTTTGTTGTTCTTGAAGGACTTCCTCTTGCTATAACTTTGACGGAAGTACATATTAACTTTACATATTTACCAATACGAAATCGTTTCCTTTTATGTACCCCCATACTCTACTTATATTCTTTCACATAAAGTAATACGAATAATAAAAAGTGAAGTGTTAGTTGCTGATGGAATTTTGAATAACAGTTTCTTTTTACAAATTCTAAATATGGTATATGTAGTATTTTCAATGTAACGACCCGCCTTATTGACCATCGAAAGTCGACACCAAACACTACCATTGTGTTTAAATGTCACGCATTCAATCGACAAAAGGGCAGATTGTTAGGGTAAATAAAAAGAAAAGAACAGAGAAAAACATAATCTCACAATGGAACCGACAACATATAATATAACAAAGACAGTAGAAACTGCCTCTTCAAAAATACAAAGTATATCAGAGTTAAAACAAACCTTATCAGCTGGACAGTTATAAAATCCCAAACTTACAAATGCCGATAGGTATACTATATAATACAATGAAAAATAAAATACTACGATAGGTGAATCTTCAGCTCCCCTCCCTGATTTCCATAACACCAAAGGCATACTAGGAAAATACTTGGTCTGACCCGAGCATTATAAATAAATAACACCCGGATCTGTCTGGAAATACCAGCGTGAGATAACTCGAATAAGGGGAAACATATATACAAATTCTGTGAGACTATGCTGCTAACGCGGAATGGGTTCTTACCTCACAAGAATAACATCCATACAGGCAAAATGAATATCATGAAACAAAACCAAATATGATTGAGCATAAATAATATCAACCAGACTTGAAAGAATGGAAATAAACCGAGTAAAATCCAAATTGGATAGCATGGATAGAACCAGGAAAACAGTCCACTTGATAGAATGGGCTAAATAAGGTAACAGTCCAAACTCGATAGAATGGGGTAAATAAGTAACAGTCCAAACTCGATAGAATGGGCTAAATAAAGTAACAGTCCAAACTCGATAGAATGGACTAAATAAACACTTAAATGCCGTGATGAGGAGTTGGCTCTACTCGTGGCAATTTAAAGCTAAAAAAGATTTAGGGTTTTCGAATCAAATAAGGAAAGGGAATTCTCCAACAAATGACTAGGAGGGTGCTCCCCCCTCACTGAAAGTATACCTCTAGAAATATACTTGAGAACTCCGATGGCTCTTGGAAACCTCCAAGTCGGACCCCGCCAACTGTTACCGAGTATCCAAGTATTTCACATCTCAATGCACAACACCTAATCCAATCTAGAGTGGATGTGAAGATACCCTAACGGGAGCAACCCCACATAGCTTGGCCCCCACTCGCTCTTTGGTTTTAGTCATTTCCAACAAAGGATAACAAAGGTCAAATGAGCAACACATCGTCTTTGAGTGACGAAATAAAGTGGCTGAAGTAACCGATAGTTGAGATACTAACTATCGAAGACATAAAACGATCGTATATGGAAATTAAGTTTTGTATACTTATCACCACTCATTGAATTCAAACTTGTACTATTTCTGGTTGACAATAATACCGGACAAGTCAAGGTAGTGTTATCTCAAAGTCATGTCACACGATTATTCTTAACTTTCGAAATAGCGATAAGTCTACTTCTTCGATGTTTAGTGCTAATTATACAAATAAATCATTTCCATATAAGTAATTCGCTTTACATAAATAATTCATTTCCATAAACGAATAAAACATTTTCTTTTTAAAAACGAACTGAACTTTTTGGCTTGATTTTCGTTTTGGAAAACACCTTTACAATTAGTTTCGGATTGTTAAAACGTTAAGAGAATAATTTTTCCAAGTACGCGACCCCGAAGGCCTAAACCAACATCAGACCGAACACCCAGAAGATTATCCAACTTATCATCCCAATAATCGAGTTCCAATTCCTTTTTATACTTTAAAAACAATATTAATTATCCCGAAAGATAATTAATTACATTTAAAATCCCTTTAAATAAACAATTCATTATAGATAATTATTCCCAAACACTTTTATAACATTGGTAAATTAACTTTTAAAAATCTTCATTAAATTAGTTTATTAACGTTAAATCAGTTTATTAAAGCAATTTTTATTATATTAGTTAATTTACTTTAATCACCTTTATTAAATCAATTAATTAAAAGGATTTATTAGATTCAAATAGTCATTAATTAAATGAATAATTAAATTCAAATATCATTAATTAAAATGATGAGTAATTTTAAATTCCATTAATTAAAACAATTAATGAAGTTTAAAATAATCATAAATTAATATGATTAATTAAATTCAAACTTCATTAGCTAAAACTATTAATTAAAACATAATTTGTTAAAATGATTTATTTAATTATAAAACATCATTAATTAAGCTGATTTAACTAAATTCAAATAATCATTAGGTAAAACAATTAATTAAATTTGAAAACTATCATTCATTAAAATGATTAATTAAATTCAAATATCATTATTTAAAATGATTAATTACATTTAAATATCATTATTAAAATGATTATTAATTTCAATTATCATTAATTGAAATAATTAATTTAGTCCCATCATCATTAATTAAAATAATAAATTAATTGAACCCCATTATCCTTAATCAAAAGAATTAATTAAACTCAAACCATCATCATTGAAAACGATTAATTAAGTATAAAACATCATTAGCAAAAATGATTAATTAAATCTAAAGATAAACTAATTTTTAATCATCATTTACTAATTTGGTTAATTAATCTCAAATTAATTAATTAATTAAAATGATTAATTAATTATCATTAATCAAAATGGTTAATAAATTTTCAATATTCTTTTTAGCGGAAACACAAGCCCAAGTTCATATGACAGGATTTTGGGTTGAAATTTAATAAATGACGATATAGCGAAAAACATTATAACGACATTTAAACTATAAAAGGGAATATCGGTAATTAATTTCAATAAACCATCAATAACAGCATATGGATGTAAATTAAATAATTTATGGTCGAGAAACTCCCTTAGGGTCTCTCTATAGATTTTCCCTGCAAAGCAATGGTTATGGATAATAAATAGATGATCATATGGGTTTATAACGATCAACTTAATATGTCATCCATTTTTCAAATGGAAATCCAACAAACAAGCAATCAAACAATTTAACTAACATCCAAACGATCAATAAATGTTTATAACATCATTAATATGATATAATAAAATTTTAGGTGAGTTAAACTCACATTGAATTTCGTTTTCGCCAAATCGTCCCGATTTGGACTAAAACCGAATGATCGTCTGATTTTAGCCTAAATTTTCTCTTGCTCCAAATCCAGCCAAACCAATTCCATTGTGAAGCTCTTGATGACACAAGTGCAAGGTAACAAACGGCGTCCGAATCCGACCTCATATGAACGAGATACACAAATTATAAGTTATCGACAATTTAAAATTAAAATTAAATAACTTATACACATATTTACAACTATACCCTTCCACTACCTTTCTTCCCCAATTCATCTCCACTGTGCATGGACATACATATGCATAGAGCAACCCATGTACAAGTATGGCTTCTCTCCTCCTAGCACCCTCGTTTCTCGACAAAACTTCGATTTGACAAGTCCGTTGGTCCTCTCTCCGCGAGCTCTTCCCGAACCTCCCCACGAATCGAAGCCCGGTCCCACTCCCCAAAATTCGACCTGCACCCATACACCCCACTGCCTTACATGTCACGCGACCTCCTTTACCTCCGAACAACGTCAAACTTTGGCCAAAGCACCCCTCCCCCTCCCCACCCCAATGACAAACCCAATCCCATACTCCGTTCGTCGAATCATTGCCTAAAATCACCGAAAACTCAAACCCTATCTCGCCTACCCCTAAATCATGCTCGGCCAGTCATGGACGCAGGCTATATCAAGGATATAGGATTGATGTTCCCAAGCATACGAGCTCACCCGAACCAACAACATGATTTTTAGTTCCTCCTAGGATTAGATTTTTATTTTCAAAGTTCATAATATAATTTGGTTTACTGTTTTTTGGTACAAAAAGAAGAAGGATGGAGATGTTTTATAAAGCAAGGGAAAAATACAGATTATAAAAATGAAAAGAAGATATAAGTGATTTTACCTAGATTTATAACCAATAAAATATAATAAATAATAAATAGACAAAATGATTATGTTTCCTCTTTCCATTACAAAAAGATTTCTCAAGCCGCCAATGTTTGTGGGCTGTGAAATGGTGAGTGTGTGGGCTATGAAATGATGGATTGATATGGTGGGTATGTGCATATAAATATTATTTTAATTTTAAATTATTTAGCAAAAGATACTCGAAAATGTCAAACTCCAAATGAGACATGCCACCTGGCGTTTCTAATGTTTTACCCCTATTCCGAACGCAATGGAACTTGTTTCGAGACCTAATTCGATCGTATATAGAAGATAAGTTTTTGGACCTAGTTAGTATTTAAAATTCTGACATTAATTTCAACATGTTTCGATCTCGCACGACCAAACAATACGTTGGATTTCTACGAAATTCGACGGCGTAATATAATTCCGTATTACGGATCCAATGAAACTGGTTTCATCGAAATCTGAGACTATGCCCAAGAAGGCTAATTTCACGGATTTAAATATTTAATTATCAATATTTAAATCTGATTTATTTATATTTGTAAATAAATTTACAAATTGAATCCACCAATATTATTTATTAATTAAAATGAGTTAAATAAAATTATTAAATCCACTTAATTGACATTTAATTCACAATTCAAATATTTAATTATTCCCTATATTTGAATTACAAATTGTTAAATTCCAAAATTCAATTATTTTAAATATTTAAAATTAATTAAACATTTAAAATCTAATAACCAAATTTTTTGGTCGTTACATTCAATATTGGATCTTATCATAAGACTACGGATCTCATCATAAAACTAGTCTTGTATTGAGATAATTTTACATTATGAACTACAGATCTCATCATAAAACTAGTGTTGTATTGAGATAATAACCAGGTTAAAAAACTTGATACCAAAAAATAATTTTGTGATAACTGGATCATAGCATTGTTGAAATTCGAATGGACATGATATCGAATAATAAGTAGAACACAATTTGAAACAAAAAAAAGAATCGGAGTGCAGATCTACAAAGTCTAAGGTACATAAGAACTGGTACATTTAATTGCAATCTATATTATATAATGTAGTTTAAACTAGCATGATTTTTGTACAAGTTCTCATTGTTGATCATTATACTTGTCTATAGGTACATATTTTTTTCCAAAGAAATGATCAGCTGCGGCAACGAATTGGTACTTGCCTTTAATCATCATCTATATTATAATATTTTGTTAGAAATGAATTGGTACTGTATCTATATGGTTACAGATTTTATGAGAACATGGTTTTTTTATTTTAAAATATTTATATTGAATTATTTGTATATCATATTTCATTATGTGGTTGAACGAGCTATAACAGTGAGAGAAATCTGCACAGAAAATCAACAACTTTTAGTGGTGTTTAATAAACGCTAGAAAAATGAATATGCAGCAAAATAAACTACTAAATATATATGATAGCATTTAAAAAAACACTCTAAAATATTTTGTTGTATAGGCAATACTTTTTAGTGGCGATTATAAGCCTTTGGTGGCGTTTTGTAAGAGCCATAATAAAAGTTTTTGGTTGCATTTTGTGGATGCTGCAAAAAGATGCTTTCTGGTAGCGTTTTAGTTAAATGCAACAGAAAATCCAAGATTTTTAGTTATGTGTCGTATAACGGCGTTCTCTAAAAGGCTACCATAAGTTGTGGCAACGTTTTTTGTGCGCTTCCAAAGGCTGAATATTTTTAGTCCTCGCTTAAAAGTAATGAATAATCTATATACAACTCAGCATTATACACACACACACTATACACACACACACACACTGAATCAGTGTCATACTAATATCATGAAATAATCCTAATATATGTCTCCTCTAAGCCCAATAAACACATGTTAGCAGTGTCATTCCTGTATCTGAAATGTCTCGAACTAACCTGAGTATTATGTATATAACATACAGGTCAGACTATGTCTAATCAAAAATCTATAATATAGGTAACACTACATAAACAAGGAATAAAAATATGGTAACACTACCAGAGATACTCATATCATTAGATGACATGATAACTTATATATCACTATGAAAACTTGTGCATAAAATACAATTATAATATCATAAATAACCATCAAAGCATCACATTACATGAATAACTCAAAACCATACCTACTAACCAGCTCTGATATCAAAAGATGTCATCACCCACATAGAAACACATCAAATTAGAAATCATAGAATCAACATGTAACATCCTCCATTTGGAGGCCCAAAACTAACTACTGTGAATGCTGCAGTCATCCATAGTTATTAATTCTTGATGACCAAATGCGGTAATGTTAGATACATTGATATACCAGAAACACATGGATATAAAAAAAATTTAAACTCAATTTTTAAAACAAATTTCTTATTCCACTTCAAATCACATTTCAAACATAATCCCAATTCGTAAACCATGTTTAGAGAAATATAATTATTACAAAATACGCCAAGAGCGACATATGAAGATGCCTCCTTGGTAGATCAGAGTCTAAATATAGGCAATTAAGTAACTTTGCCATTACATTCAATTACACAACGGAATCAAACAAAATGAACTCCTAATAGCTAGCTTGCCTCATGCACATCTTTGGAAGCTTATTCATCTAAAGGAGAACCTGAAAACCTTAACTCTCAAACTACTCAAAATCAACTGAGCGCCCGAGAGTTTAAGGGGAAAACATAAACCTCGGGTCAGACAAAAAGCCTGGTGTGATTAATAACCTACCATCTTGAACCATATAGATATCTAGTGTGACCACGCCGCTTAGCGGAATAGGTTTTCCCCTCACTAGTATCTTAACCCAATTTATAATAACCATATACTGTGCACCTGCATCCATAATGGTTAAGACATAACATAATAAAATGTATCTTAATGATATGCAAAAACGCAATATGCTCTAGATTTCCCATCCCCATTTACCTGACTATCTATCTCAAGTTAAAGTTTCTAAAGTCACTATTAACCTATTAGTTTTCATCGGCTGACTAAAAACCTGTTTCAAGCTTACGGGCTATCTGTCCGGTTTCATAGTTTTCATGGGATCACTAAGAACCTATGGGTATCTACCAACAACATTATATAATCATAGTTTTCATAGGCTTAATATAAACCTATTGGATTCTTCAATAACATCTCTCATGTCATAGTTTTCATGGGTTGGCTATGAACTTATTGATCTCTATTAATAACCTGTTCCAGACATAGTTTTCATGGGATCAGTAAGAACCTACTGGCCCCCAGCTAATAACAATTTCCATACATAGTTTTCATGGGCTTACTAAGAACCTGTCTAAACCAATGATCTTTGGTCAGCTTTGGGCATCCTATATTCAGGTCCCTCTAACCTCCTAGATGCAATCCTACTCAGACAGGAGTTAATTCAATGTATATTCACTACTGGGTCAACCTAGTCGGTTATTCTACCCTTAATACCCCAAAATGCAGTTATGGGTTAATTATGAAGTGAATATGATTATAGGAGCATACATGATAACTGATCAAAATATAACAATATAAACATCCAAGATTTAATTCCTTGTAATCATTTTCTACTAAAACATGGTTAATACCCTTAACCCACTATCCTTGGCAAGGAAAACTTCCTCTAAGATTTCAAATTTTAAATACCATTTCAAAACTCTTTTACATTTCCATGGGCTTACCTTTAAAAATGAGACTGGGTTTTCTTATTTAAAAGCTAAGGCTTTCGAGTAGATCCTTCGGATCATTGCAACATCATGAGTTACCTCGATCACTCTCCTTTCCGAAAGCATTACTTAAAACCTTAGAACTTCTCTTTCGAAACCATTAAAAACATACCTTTCAAAGCATTGGAAACCTTCCTTTCAAAACACTTAAAGATATACCTTTCAAAACACTTAGAAATATACCATCCGTAAGCATTGGAAACATTCCTTTCATAACACTGAAAAATATACCTTTTGAAACACTTAAAGATATACCTTTCGAAGGCATTTAGTTCAAGTAAGAATTTGTGGATACATAGCTTCGAAACCATATAAAAGTATTCCTTTCCAAACCATTGGGTTTAACATTTAATATGACTATAGGGTCAAAGAAAATAGAAGCAAAAGTAACCCTTTCGAAAGTATTGCTCTTAAATAAAAGAATTAAGGAAGAGGATAGCTTCAAAACCAACCTTTGGAACCATTGCCTCCAAAATTCTTATTAAAAGTGGCTAAAATAACCCTTTCGAAAGCATTGAGGAAGCAGATTTAAAATTTAAAAGGGCGAAAGCTTCCCTTTCGAATACTATAAAGAAAAGCGGCTTCTAACTGATTCGAAAGGTATGAATGCGACAGTCAGGTATCGAATAGGTTCAAAAGCGGCAACTATTTCGAAAGTTTCTTTTAAATACAAAGGCAAGTTGGATTGATTCGAAAGCTTATAAAAATGGCTTCAACCCCTTCGAAAAAATGCCTTCGACATAGTCCCTTCCGCCTTTCTCCAATACACTACGTGTCAATTGCTTGATACCATGTGCATTGGTTTTGAATGGGTGCGAAAGGTCATTAGCGGAAGTATGGTGACAGAAGCAAGCAAATGGAAGTGGCGAAGTTGTAATTTGAAACAAAACTAATTTTTACGCCTTTCAAAGTAATTCCTTTTTACCTAACTTGCCTAATATTTCATAATATGATTGGTTGCCAATTCTTTTTAAAATTCTTTTCTAAATGCTGTAGAATTCAACAATTAACAAATGAAATCATTCTAACAAATAAGCCCTTCCCCTTAGCAAAACATTTAAAACATTTAAGTCCTCTAACTTAAATAATTTACTATCCATAGTAAAACGCTTAGGAAAAATCCCCAAAAATCACAATTATTCAATTTTAATATGTTTTCTAACATATATAAATTTTAGACCCAAAAATAATACTTAATTGCCTTAAATAATTTAAACCAAAAATTATTTATTTCTTCCATTCAAAATTCATAATAAATTATCCATTGCTTGGAATATTATGGGAATTCAAACCCATAGCCAAAATAATGTTTTACATAACATATTAAAACATTATGGCATTTGAAAATCAATTTGCACGATTTTAACCTTAAAATCGAATTATATTTCCCCACAATATCCTTATTTAAATTATAACATGGCATATAAATCAAAGGATATCATCATTCATCCAATCATACAGTTTTAAACCTTAAACCTAAATTAAAATTTAAGATGACTTATATGAGATGGATTAGATCATTATTCACCTTGTTTGGATAAGGAACTTGAGATTTGTTCTTGCTTTAATCTTCCTAGCTTGAATCCTAGCTTCTAACTGGATTTTGCTCTTCTTCTCCATAGGGTTATAGCCAGCCTTGTTTTCCTTTTATTTATGTTTTTGTTTTTGTAAGAATGTAATGAGAATGAAAAGGTTGTTTGGGTTTTAGGGGTTACGGGTTTCGGCTATTCCCATATTACCCTTGTCATATTCTCTTAAGTATTTAACTTATAAACCATTTTGATAAATCCATTTAGTCAAGGTACGACCCTAATTAGTTTTCAAATCTCAATTCTCTTATTACTTTAGTCTCTATATTATTATATTTAATTTATCTAATTAAATCTCCTGAATAATGCTATTTAAAATTATGGGTGTTACAAGCTTCTCTCCTTAAAGAATTTCGTCCTTGAAATTCAGCAAGGACTAAATACTAAGCATAGCAATCATTTGTAACATCTCCTAACTACCATACTAGCCTATATGACTAGTGGACAGTCTATATATATAACCGATATAGAACATACCCTTAAAGCAGATCAGGACAAGTATATCTAATCCTGTCTCCCAAGTACAGTCTATCTCGTTGTCGCTCCATTGAACTTTCACTAACTTGACTCTCTTGTTTCTTAACCTCTTCTCATCTCCCACTACAACCCAAACTGGTTGTCTAACAAAGGTCATATCCGGTTCTACTATTAAGTCTACCAATGTAGTCGGAGGAATAGTAGTCTCTGGATCATGCACATACTTATGAAAATGAGACACATGAAACCCATTATGGACATCTGCCAAATTGCTCGGCAACTCTACTCTATATGTGAGCTTTCCAATCCTCTCTATAACTGGGAATGGTCCAATATATCTCGATGCCAGTTTCCCTGACTTTTTGAATCGTACCACACCCTTCATTGGTGATACCTTAATGAAAACCCTATCCCCAACTGAGAACACTAGATCCTTACGCCTCTTATCTGTGTAACTCTTTTATTTAGACCAAGCTTCCTTCATCCTACCTCGGATCAACTCAATCCTCTCTGTTGCCTCTCTTACCGTATCTGAACCTAAGACTAATCTATCTCCAGTTTCCAACCAACATGCTGGTGACTTGCATGGCCTTCCATACAAAGCTTCAAAAGGTGCCATTCATATACCAGTCCGATAACAGTTATTATAGGAAAACTCAACTAAGTGTAGGTGATTGTTATCCAGGCTTTTAACCCAGCAGAAACCAATAGAAAACAGAACAACCTTGTATAGACAGGATGGTTCATGACTTAACCAGAAAAACCAAGACAAGGGATCAATAAGGGCTAAGCGATACGACTAAGACAGCGACTGAGATCAACGGAGCCGAGAGATCAGTATTCCTATAATCCAGTTAGTAACCGAATGTAAGCAGCTAGTGAATTGCCATCAAAACGTAAGAGCAACGATAAAAAGCTATAGGTATATCTCCGGGTCCAGACTCTAAAAAAATCCTAAGTGCATAGCTCATCAGCGACTCATGCCTCTGCCAAACCATCAAACAAACAAGATATGGAACACTACTACGAAGAGGCCGGATTTGGTCCGCAAAAAAAAACAAGTCTATGGGTCTCTAGCTGTAACGACCCGTATTTTTCGGATCGAAAAGTTTGTCAAAATCTGGGATTTTCAGCATTTTCTAGTTATTCCAGATCTTGGTTGAAATTTGCCTAAGTCCTAGGTCGTATGCGACCTAGAGGTTAGTTAAGTATTGTTGGCAACTTAGGAGATAAGTCGTACCTAAGAATGTTGGGGATTGGTGACCTTAAGGTTTGGAGTTAGGTCGTGTGATGGATGGTAAGGGTTTAGGTCGTAGACGACCTAAAAGGAAGGAGACTTTAGAGTTTCTGGCGAGTTAAGGTGTTAGCGACCTAAGAGATAGGTTGGTAGCGACCTAAGTAAACCCAGTAGTTGACGACCTAGGGATGAGCGACCTAGTGGTGCCGGGCTAGTATATTTAGGTCGGCAGCGACCTAAGGAAACTAGTGGTTAGCGACCTATAATAGTTCGCGACCTAAGGGGTTAGCTTGTTAGCGACCTAGTAGTTGCCGAGTTAGCGACCTAGTAGTTGCCGAGTTAGCGACCTAGTGGTTCTGAGTTAGCGACCTAGTGGTTCCGTGTTGGCGACCTAAGGAGTTAACAAGTTGGCGACCTAAGAAGTTAACAAGTTGGCGACCTTAGGAGTTAGGCTATGTGTTAGGTCGTAACACTGTTAGGTCGTATGTTGTGTTAGGTCGCGTAGGTTGCTAAGTTGTTAGGTCGCTAGGATAGTTCAAGTGTTAGGTCGCGTGTTGTTTTAGGTCGACTTGTGTTAGGTCGCAACCCAACTGAGTCTTAGATAGTTAGGTCGTTAGGTTGTTAGGTCGCTGGGTTTCCTAAGTGTTAGGTCGCAAAGAAGTTAAGACGTACATCTGTTAGGTCGGAGAGGCTTAGGTCGGAGAGGCTTAGGTCGCTTAGGTCGGAAGCGACTTAGGGAGATAGCCAGATTTCGACTTAAGGACAGATTTCAGCTATAAATAGGAGGGGTTGTTCTCACTTTTTGGGATCCGGATTTTTGAAGCGACGAAGTGCTGCCATTTTGAGAGCTCGACTTCTACACTTCTTCACTTCTTTTCTCCACTCTAATCTAGTGCTTCCATCCATCCTAATCAAAGATCAAGATTGAAGATTCAAGAGCTTAGATTGAAGATCTTCATCTTTTCAAGAGAGATTCCTTCATTTGAAGCGGATTTGTTATAGATCTAGCTTAGTTCTTCGCTGTCCAGATCTGAAGTTGATATCTTTTGGATTGTTTAGGTGATTTGGTGAGTGGTGATTATCTCTCACACGGATCCAAAGGAGTATATCGGATTGTTGGCTCGTTTTGGTGTTAAAATAGAGATTTCCATGCATTTTCTTCATCCTATGTGTAGATCCATATAGATCCATTGTTCATGATGATGTTACATCCATTTTATCATATGTTAACCTATGCAAGTTCATTCATCAAGTTTGTAGAGATATAATCCATGTTTTCATGCTTATTGGACTTTCAACTCTTTAATTACGAAAATGCCATTATTGTTATAATTGTCTACTTAGATCATATTTGAATGCTTGATTGCTTGGATTGATGTTTGATTTGATTGCTTGTTATGAACTAGATGATTGATGATTAGATTTAGATCGAAGATGATTCAAAAGCTAAGGGAAAGGCTCTTGAAATGGAAAAGCTGCTCGTGGCATATGTAGCGGGATGATGAAGCTCTTATGCATAGATTTGATGATGTGGTGATGAGATGAGGCTTTGCGAGGATGTAATGAAGCGAGGCAATCATGTGATGAAGACTTGGTCTAATCTAGACGGGATCATTCCAAGCATGTTGATAACTCGGTGATATGATTCGAGTTGAGGATAATGAATGGATTCGAGAATAGTCATCGAGGAGGATGACTAGGAGGCTTGGATAGCATCGTTGTTGAAGGTTCTAGCATGCTCTAAGCAAGAGTACGTTTGGGCAGATTCGATAGTCCCAACGGCCAACTGTTGATGGTCGAGTACTCTGGGCAGATTCGATAGTCCTAGGCACGGGCTGCGACGACGTGCGGGAGTTATGTCTAGAACCGGGGTTTCCATTAGCCCTTGACGGACGGCTGAAAGAATGTGCCGGTCATTCAATTAACGGTGATATCGAAGCAATGATAACAGTGATAGCCAGAGTCATGGATGTTTGGTTGTATCGTCATTCGGACTCAAGAGCGGTATTTTCTGGGTGCTTATCTGATTTAGGCCTTGGTACTTGGAAAACATCGCCCTTGACTCGAGTGATAGTAGCTTTACTTTAAATTGTATGCTCTGCTATGTTTGCTTCTGCTTAGTGTGTGTCTGGGGGCTATCACTGTAGAATGAGGTTGGAGTGGGAGGGTTGTATTCCTATTCCTTTTCCTTTATGCTCTTTTGGTATGTTGTTAGTTAATTTACTGCTCACTAAGACTGTTGTCTGACTCAAGGCTTTATGTTTTAATTCTTATTGCCTTGGGCTGTTCGTCCATTTTGGGACGGGCAGACTAGGTAGCAGGTGACAGGTGCTGTTCTCTTCTCACGATGCTGATATCGAAGACGAGCTAGAGGGTTGCATATTATCTTCTTATATGTACTGGATTTTCCGCTGTTTTGTATTCTCTGAGAGTTATGTAGTGAGGCTGGATGTATTGACTATGTGGATGCTTGTATTCAACTATTATGGAGTTTTATATGATGTCATTTTATTCTGTAAAGCTTCACTATACATATGTTCTATTGTATTTTGTCCATGCGCTGTGAGTAATACGATAGATCCTGTTGTTTTAATCTTACCTTGACAATCGTCCATGGTCGCCTGGCACACTTTACAGCGCTCTATCTCTAGATTCGGTGCAGGGGTCATGGGCGGTCGTCACATTTGGTATCAGAGCATTGGTTAATCGATTTTACCCAACGCTCGCTGTCGTAACTACGTATGAGAGACGTAATTGTATTTTGATGGATGATTACTATATATAATATAGTAGCTTAGTAGAGTTTGAGTCCTTTATGCAGTTGTTTCTCTAGATGTTCTAATCATTCCTTTTTATAGATATTGAGAATGAGTCGAAGAGGGAGACCAGCTGCTAGGGGAGGTCGTGCTACTGAAGAGACTGCTGATTATGCAGCCATGTTCGAAGCTATGATGACTTCGATCATGAGAAGGATACCAGTTCCGGGGGCGGCAGTTGATGTTGGAGTTCAAGTCCAAACTCCGAAACCAGTGGATTTTGCTAAGCTGTGCAAGGATTATACTGCTCTTGGAGGGAAGGTTTTCTTGGGAACAGAATCTACCATTGAGGTCCAGAGGTGGATAGATGCTTGTAGAAGGATCTTTGGTGATTTGGGAATTGATGATGCAACTAAGAGGAAGTTGGCATCAAGGCAGCTTCAAGGGAGAGCTTCTGATTGGTGGAACTCTATTACCATCAATACTGCGGAGGAAGAGATTACTTGGGAACAATTCCAAGCTAGATTTGAAGCTAAGTTCATTTCTACAGCTCAGAAGTCTGTTCTGTTCAAGAAGTTTGTGGAGCTCAAGCAGGGAGGGAGATCTGTTCTTGAGTATGTTTCTGAGTTTGAAGCTTTGTCCAAGTATGCTCGGTCATATATTGAGTCTGCTTACCAGAAGAATGAGAAGTTCGTGACTGGTTTGGATAGTTATCTTGGGAGACAGTTGGTGGATCATTTGGACGATTCATTTGAGAAGCTTGTGGAGAAGGCTCTTAGGCATGAGAGTCTGTTTCCTAAGGAAGGACCTGTTGTTGCTGCTACCAAGGGAGAATCTAAACCACAGCAGGGTGGAAACCAGAAGAGGAAGCAGCAGCAGCAGAAGGGTAAGGATGGCCAGAAGAAGCCGAAAGGCGAGGTGACTTGCTACAATTGTCAGCAGAAGGGCCATTTCTCCAAGGATTGTAAGAATCCGAAGGCACCGATGAAGTGTCACAACTGTGACAAGCCGGGACATTTCAGGAAGAATTGTCCAGAACCAAGGAAGGACAGGCAGATTGTGCAAGCCTATGCTTTGGGGGCTGTTCCGTCGTCTTCGAAAGCTCCTACTGCTGAAGAAAAGGGAAAGAGTGTGGTTGTTCAAGGTACTCTTTTCCTATGTGGTGTTCCAGTTAGAGTTCTGTTTGATACTGGAGCGTCGCATTCGTTTGTTTGTAATGAACTCGTTGGCCGGTTAGGTTTGACACCGGGTATTGTTGATAGGCCATTGGTCGTGACTAATCCAGTTGGGGGTTCGTCTTGTTTGTGTATGTTATGCCGTGGTCTGGTTGTGTCGAGTCATGGTTGCTCTTTTGTTTGTGATTGCTTTGTTCTGAACTTTGCGGGGTTCGGAATTATTTTGGGTATGGACTGGCTTAGGAAGTATGCGGCTAAGGTTGATTGCGAAAGGTTGGAAGTGACAGTCGAGAATGTGGAAGGGCGAAAGATTGTGATACGATGTAAGCATGAAGAAGGCGTCTTCATGAGCTTCATGTATTCGCTAGTTGTTCCACGGGATGGACTGTCATCAGTGCCGATTGCTAATGGATTCGAGGATGTCTTTGACGAAGTCAAAGGGTTGCCGCCGCATAGAGAGATCGAGTTTCGAATAGATCTAGTTGAAGGAGCCAGACCTGTTGTGATGCCTCTTAGGCGGATGGCGCCTAGGGAACAGCAGGAGTTGAGGGTGCAAGTTGATGACCTTTTACAGAAAGGATTCATTCGGCGTAGTGTGTCCGAATGGGGTGCACCAGTTGTGTTTGCAACCAAGGCAGATGGGTCGTTGAGATTGTGCGTCGATTATCGTGAGCTGAATAAGGTGACTAAGAAGAACAAGTATCCATTGCCGAGAATAGATGACTTGTTTGATCAGCTTCACGAAGCCAAGGTGTTTTCTCAGATGGATTTGGCAACGGGATTTCACCAGTTGAGAGTGGCTAAGGATAGTGTGTCGAAGACTGCTTTTAGGACACCATCCGGTTTCTTTGAGTGGCTGGTAATGCCGTTTGGATTGACTAACGCGCCAGCATATTTTGTGGATCTTATGAATAGAGTGTTCAGAGATCAGTTGAACAAGTTCGTACTTGTGTTCGTGGATGATATTCTGATTTATTCCAGAACGGAGGAAGAGCACAAGACGCACTTGCGTATTGTTTTGGAGATCTTACGGAAACATCAGCTGAAGGCTAAGTTTTCGAAGTGTCACTTCTGGAAGAGTGAAGTGAGGTTCTTAGGCCATGTGATTTCTGGAAATGGAATAGCGGTTGATCCCGCTAAGGTGGCAGCAATCCAGGATTGGGTTAGACCTAAGAATGCATCTGATGTGAGAAGTTTTCTTGGATTAGCAGGATATTATCGACGGTTTATCAAAGACTTCTCCAAGATAGCTGCACCGTTAACAGGATTGACGAAGAAGAACCAAGTGTTCAGTTGGGATGCTAAGTGTGAGCAAGCTTTCGGAATCCTGAAAGAGCGATTGACGAGTGCTCCTGTTTTGACTATTCCTAGTGGGAATGATGAGATGGTGGTTTACACCGACGCATGTGGTACTGGACTTGGAGCAGTGCTGATGCAGAAGGATAAAGTTGTTGCGTATGCCAGTCGACAACTAAAGCCGCATGAAAGGAATTACCCAACTCATGATTTGGAGTTAGCGGCGATTGTATTTGCTCTGAAGATGTGGAGGCATTATCTGTTGGGAGTTCGATTCGAGTTGTTTACGGATCATAAGTCGTTGAAGTATCTTTTCTCCCAGAAGGATTTGAATCTTCGGCAGCAACGTTGGCTAGAGTTTTTAGCATCATATGATTTTGGTATAGCTTATACTCCGGGAAAAGGTAACGCAGTGGCTGATGCGTTAAGTCGAAGACATGCAGGATTGGGAGCCATGTTTTCTGAATGGAAGAGTCTCGAGTATTTAGCTGGATTTGACTTCAGGCCTAGATGCGAATTGGAACCTGAAATGTTGGCAAACTTATCGATAAGACCGACTCTTGTGGAAAGGATTGGCGAGAGTCAAAAGCGAGATGATAAGCTTGTCAAGATTATCCGTGAATTGGAATCTGGATTGGAGCCAGAAAAGGATAAAGGATTCGAGGTCGATAGAGAAGGTTGGCTTCGAAAGCAAGGACGACTAGTGGTTCCCGATATAGATGAATTGAGGAGTGAAGTTCTGAAGGAAAGTCATCACTCGAAGTTGACAATTCATCCAGGTGGAAATAAGATGTATCGGGATATGAAGAGAACCTACTACTGGGAAGGCATGAAGAAGGATGTTGGAGATTTCATTTCCAAGTGTATGAACTGTCAGTTGGTAAAGGCTGAACAGAAGAAGCCAAGTGGATTGCTTCAACCCTTAGAAGTTCCTACATGGAAGTGGGAACAAGTGTCGATGGATTTTATTGATGGATTGCCTAGAACCAGAACGGGAAATGAAGGGATTTGGGTCATTGTGGATCGTCTGACTAAGAGTGCACGATTCATTCCTGTTCGATCGACTAGGACTGCATCAAAGTTGGCTGAGTTGTATGTGAAGTGGATAGTTCGATTCCATGGTATTCCGAAGAGTATAGTGAGCGATCGAGATCCATTGTTCACTAGTGGATTTTGGAAGAGCTTCCAGGAAGTTTTGGGAACCGAGTTGTGTTTGAGTACAGCTTATCACCCTCAGACAGATGGTCAGACCGAGAGAGTCAACCGAGTTTTGGAAGATCTTCTTAGAGCATGTGTTTTGGACTTCGGAGGATCATGGGAAGATCACCTTCATTTGGTGGAGTTTGCGTACAACAACAGTTACCAGTCAAGCATTGGTATGGCACCGTATGAGGCATTGTATGGAAGACCGTGTAACTCTCCGACATGTTGGTTGGAAACTGGAGAAAAGCTGATGCTTGGGCCAGAGATGATTCGACAGACTTCGGATTGCATAGAGATCATTCGGCAACGAATGAAGGCAGCCCAAGACCGTCAGAAGAGTTATGCTGATAAGCGTCGAAAGGATTTGGAGTTTGACGTGGGAGATATGGTTTTTGTGAAGATTTCTCCACTGAAGAATGTTATTCGATTCGGGAAGAAAGGAAAATTGACTCCGAGATTTGTTGGACCATTCCCGATCATCGAGCGAATTGGAAAGCTCGCCTACAGATTGGAGTTACCTGAGAAGATGTCGGGTGTGCACAATGTTTTTCATGTATCTTATCTACGGAAGTATGTGCACGACTCGAATACAGTGGTTTCTGCTGATAGCTGTGAAGACTTAGAAGTTGATCCAGTTGATAGAAGACCTCGTAAGCCGCTTCGTGTTGTTGAAACCGACACGAAACAGCTTAGGAGGAAGGTAGTTAAGTTGCTCAAGATACAATGGAGTGATGATGATAACGACTGTACGTGGGAGGTGGAAGAGAGGATGAAGGCAGCTCATCCTGAACTCTTCAAGGTATGGCCCTAAGGTGTCGTCTCATCTCGCGATATTGTAACTTGTTCTAAGTCTTAGAATTCTGTACGCTAAGCTAGAATTGGATGCATGGTTTGTTGATTGCTATGGATGGTAGGCGTACAGAATAGCCTTTGATTGCCTTGTTTGCTTGGAATTTCGGGGGCGAAATTCCTAAGGGGGAGAGAATGTAACGACCCGTATTTTTCGGATCGAAAAGTTTGTCAAAATCTGGGATTTTCAGCATTTTCTAGTTATTCCAGATCTTGGTTGAAATTTGCCTAAGTCCTAGGTCGTATGCGACCTAGAGGTTAGTTAAGTATTGTTGGCAACTTAGGAGATAAGTCGTACCTAAGAATGTTGGGGATTGGTGACCTTAAGGTTTGGAGTTAGGTCGTGTGATGGATGGTAAGGGTTTAGGTCGTAGACGACCTAAAAGGAAGGAGACTTTAGAGTTTCTGGCGAGTTAAGGTGTTAGCGACCTAAGAGATAGGTTGGTAGCGACCTAAGTAAACCCAGTAGTTGACGACCTAGGGATGAGCGACCTAGTGGTGCCGGGCTAGTATATTTAGGTCGGCAGCGACCTAAGGAAACTAGTGGTTAGCGACCTATAATAGTTCGCGACCTAAGGGGTTAGCTTGTTAGCGACCTAGTAGTTGCCGAGTTAGCGACCTAGTAGTTGCCGAGTTAGCGACCTAGTGGTTCTGAGTTAGCGACCTAGTGGTTCCGTGTTGGCGACCTAAGGAGTTAACAAGTTGGCGACCTAAGAAGTTAACAAGTTGGCGACCTTAGGAGTTAGGCTATGTGTTAGGTCGTAACACTGTTAGGTCGTATGTTGTGTTAGGTCGCGTAGGTTGCTAAGTTGTTAGGTCGCTAGGATAGTTCAAGTGTTAGGTCGCGTGTTGTTTTAGGTCGACTTGTGTTAGGTCGCAACCCAACTGAGTCTTAGATAGTTAGGTCGTTAGGTTGTTAGGTCGCTGGGTTTCCTAAGTGTTAGGTCGCAAAGAAGTTAAGACGTACATCTGTTAGGTCGGAGAGGCTTAGGTCGGAGAGGCTTAGGTCGCTTAGGTCGGAAGCGACTTAGGGAGATAGCCAGATTTCGACTTAAGGACAGATTTCAGCTATAAATAGGAGGGGTTGTTCTCACTTTTTGGGATCCGGATTTTTGAAGCGACGAAGTGCTGCCATTTTGAGAGCTCGACTTCTACACTTCTTCACTTCTTTTCTCCACTCTAATCTAGTGCTTCCATCCATCCTAATCAAAGATCAAGATTGAAGATTCAAGAGCTTAGATTGAAGATCTTCATCTTTTCAAGAGAGATTCCTTCATTTGAAGCGGATTTGTTATAGATCTAGCTTAGTTCTTCGCTGTCCAGATCTGAAGTTGATATCTTTTGGATTGTTTAGGTGATTTGGTGAGTGGTGATTATCTCTCACACGGATCCAAAGGAGTATATCGGATTGTTGGCTCGTTTTGGTGTTAAAATAGAGATTTCCATGCATTTTCTTCATCCTATGTGTAGATCCATATAGATCCATTGTTCATGATGATGTTACATCCATTTTATCATATGTTAACCTATGCAAGTTCATTCATCAAGTTTGTAGAGATATAATCCATGTTTTCATGCTTATTGGACTTTCAACTCTTTAATTACGAAAATGCCATTATTGTTATAATTGTCTACTTAGATCATATTTGAATGCTTGATTGCTTGGATTGATGTTTGATTTGATTGCTTGTTATGAACTAGATGATTGATGATTAGATTTAGATCGAAGATGATTCAAAAGCTAAGGGAAAGGCTCTTGAAATGGAAAAGCTGCTCGTGGCATATGTAGCGGGATGATGAAGCTCTTATGCATAGATTTGATGATGTGGTGATGAGATGAGGCTTTGCGAGGATGTAATGAAGCGAGGCAATCATGTGATGAAGACTTGGTCTAATCTAGACGGGATCATTCCAAGCATGTTGATAACTCGGTGATATGATTCGAGTTGAGGATAATGAATGGATTCGAGAATAGTCATCGAGGAGGATGACTAGGAGGCTTGGATAGCATCGTTGTTGAAGGTTCTAGCATGCTCTAAGCAAGAGTACGTTTGGGCAGATTCGATAGTCCCAACGGCCAACTGTTGATGGTCGAGTACTCTGGGCAGATTCGATAGTCCTAGGCACGGGCTGCGACGACGTGCGGGAGTTATGTCTAGAACCGGGGTTTCCATTAGCCCTTGACGGACGGCTGAAAGAATGTGCCGGTCATTCAATTAACGGTGATATCGAAGCAATGATAACAGTGATAGCCAGAGTCATGGATGTTTGGTTGTATCGTCATTCGGACTCAAGAGCGGTATTTTCTGGGTGCTTATCTGATTTAGGCCTTGGTACTTGGAAAACATCGCCCTTGACTCGAGTGATAGTAGCTTTACTTTAAATTGTATGCTCTGCTATGTTTGCTTCTGCTTAGTGTGTGTCTGGGGGCTATCACTGTAGAATGAGGTTGGAGTGGGAGGGTTGTATTCCTATTCCTTTTCCTTTATGCTCTTTTGGTATGTTGTTAGTTAATTTACTGCTCACTAAGACTGTTGTCTGACTCAAGGCTTTATGTTTTAATTCTTATTGCCTTGGGCTGTTCGTCCATTTTGGGACGGGCAGACTAGGTAGCAGGTGACAGGTGCTGTTCTCTTCTCACGATGCTGATATCGAAGACGAGCTAGAGGGTTGCATATTATCTTCTTATATGTACTGGATTTTCCGCTGTTTTGTATTCTCTGAGAGTTATGTAGTGAGGCTGGATGTATTGACTATGTGGATGCTTGTATTCAACTATTATGGAGTTTTATATGATGTCATTTTATTCTGTAAAGCTTCACTATACATATGTTCTATTGTATTTTGTCCATGCGCTGTGAGTAATACGATAGATCCTGTTGTTTTAATCTTACCTTGACAATCGTCCATGGTCGCCTGGCACACTTTACAGCGCTCTATCTCTAGATTCGGTGCAGGGGTCATGGGCGGTCGTCACACTAGCGACCCATAGGCCATGGGTCACCAGCGACCCATGGTCTTGGCTCGTTTTGCGAGCCAAAACCCCTCTAGGTTGCCTGTAACCTACCTGATAGCTGATGATGAGAAGCCTGGCCCAAAAACTCTCCAACCTCTATAAATAGCATGCCACCTATGACATAAAGAGGATCTTCTCTGGACTGGTTGCTGAAGCTCAGCTGGAATTGTTCTTCACTCTCTACCTCCACACAACTATCTCCAAAGGAATACACTGTGATTCTCCAGTGGATTCCAACTCTGTAGATTCAATCTAGCTAGGAGATCATCAAAGCCTTTTAATCAAACATCTATTGTAACAACAATCATTCTATAATAAAACTATAAAGTGGACGTAGGCTTCACTAACAGCCGAACCACTTTAAAAATTCTCTATCTACTTTCTTTTACTATTCTTTCTTGATATTTGTTATCTGTGATATTGCTCTATCAAAATAGGGCCGATGCTTTCAAACTCAAACCAGGGTGTTGGTCCATTTTTTAGGTCAACATTTTGGTGCTTTCATTGAGAGTTGAACTGGATCTGGCTATCTACTTTGGGTCTCATAGATCCAAAAGTTAGATCCCCAATCTTTGCTTGAAGATCTAGCTATCTACTTTGGATCTCATAGGTCTAGAAGTTAGATCCCTAATCCTTGCTTGAAGAATTCACTGTTTGGAATCAATGGCTCCTGGAAGAAGAAGAACTGCCTCTGGAAGGTCTATAGGGGCAGTAGTAGCTGGAGAAGGTGTTAATCCCCAATAAACGAAGTGAATGGTGCTAACTTAGAAAATCAGTCACCTGCCTCCTCCAGTCAGCATGAAGTTGTTACCAGGGATTAGTTAAATAAAATGGTTGATGAGATCAACCAGAAAATGGAGAATAGCCAAAAGGCTCTGATGGATAAGCTTAACGCTCTCCTAATCCTACAATCAAATCCCGCTCCAAGGACTATGCCTGAACCCGCGTCTGCTGTGGAACAAGAGAATTCTTCCATTCTGGTCTACGTAGAAGAAATGGAAAACAGCCACAAAGGAGGGTGACAATAGGACTTAACGTGGACGGAAATGCAAGTACTCCGTATGCCACAAGGCAACCTATCCTGAGTTTGAGTTAGGGGGCAAAGACCCCCGTAGAAGACATAGTTATGGATCTTTCTGACTCAAAGGATGAAGAGCCAGACAACAAACTGGAAGTGGATGCCAATGCATTTGATAATGCAAGGAATGCCCAAACTACTCCAGTGAGACCAACCGCAAGCCAACGGGACCCTGTAGGAGTGGCTCTCCCGAAGACAGGAGAGCCTAGGCCTCAGCTCACTCACTAAGATGGTTTGCAAAGTCAAACACTTGGCGCAGTGACTGATCGTCGTCCTCAGGACTATCGTACATCATAGGCAAACATAGCGGACATGGTTAAATGATTGATGGAGGAGAGTAAAGATAGAAGAGATGATGACTGGGGATCTGCGCTAAGTAGGACTCCCTTCACCGATGAAATCCTTAACGAGAGATATCCAGAAAAGTTCACAATGCCAACTATTCCGTCCTATGATGGAATGAAGGACGTGAAGCCTCACTTGTACAATACAGTTGGTATATGGATGGAGCAAATTCTCGGAAGCTTTTCGATGCAGATGCTTCCCCATCTTTCTCGAAGGGGTTACGTCAATGTGGTTTGCTAGGCTTCCACCAAAATCTATCTCTACTTTTGACCAACTAGCGACAAGGTTCCTTGATCAGTTCAGACTCCATACTGCGCAGCTAAAAGATGTCATGTCCCTATTTGGGTTGTTCTAAGGGCGAAACGAATCACTGAAGTCTTTCATGAACAAGTTTAACACCACAGTGACGGAAGTGAGCAACCCTAACGAAGACATGGTTTTTATGGCATTAGTTCATGCCATTCACCCGGAAACTGAATTCGGAAAGTGGATTAAAATGAAGCAACCTACCACCAAGAAAGATTTCAATCGTAAAGCAAGTCAATATTTAAGGTTGGAGGAAGCGCAAGAATTGGAAGGGAAGTCTACTAGTGTGCAGCTAGCAAATGTCGGGCAAAGCGATGTAGCAATGAAACAAAATGCCCACACTTCGCGAACTGTTGAAGAAACCACTGGGAAAGATGGGAATTCGAAGAGAAAAGGTCAAAACTCCAAGAAGAAGAATGGTAATGGGAGCAATAAAAAGCTCAAAGGGTTTAGGCCCAAAGGCTACACTCCCTTGAGCGATACACCGAAAAAAAATTTCTTGCCATTCAAGGGACTGAGGAATGCAAAAGGCCACCCAGAAAGGAGGCGACTGAGCAGCAGAAGTGCTCGGGGAAGTTTTGCCGCTTCCACGAGACACACGGACACAATACGAACGAATGCCGCCACCTAAAGAATCTCATTGAGGAACTGATCCAGAACAACAAACTCCTGCAGTACGTAAGTCAACCACAAAACCCCGATCAATTTTCAACTGCTCAATACCCAAGAGAACAAAGGAACCAAGCAGGAACCAGTGAAGAAGGGTCAAAACGAACTAACCACAGACTCATCGTCGGAACAA
This sequence comes from Allium fistulosum, assembly GCA_030737815.1. Taxonomy (NCBI): domain Eukaryota; kingdom Viridiplantae; phylum Streptophyta; class Magnoliopsida; order Asparagales; family Amaryllidaceae; genus Allium; species Allium fistulosum. The sequence goes on from CM060903.1 coordinate 1,185,627,137, forward strand.
TATCTGGGGGCTGCATCTCGCATAAAGAATTTGGAGGGAAATGGAGTGATATGTAAGTTCGCTGAAGCACGCTCCGAAGGAATCATGTTTGATTATGGAAGACAAGACTCTAGTTAAGATGCAGAGGATATTGAATGACGATATTGTGTTCTGAAATCAGGATACCGAAGGGGTCGAAGCTCCAACTCTTAATCCCATGGTGATGACGGTAGGAATTGGGCCTGCTGTAGTTTGGCGGGTATTGGTTGTCAGTGGCAGCTCTATTAACATTCTCTTTAAATGCACTTTCGATCAAATGAAGATTGGCATGAAAAGTGTGTCCGCGTGTCAAACAAAGATTAAGGGTTTTACTGGCGAACCCAAGCAACTGGTGGGAATAATTGACCTACCCATGGAGCTCGAAGAGGGTGAGTGAAGGGTCACCCTCATTCAGACCTTTGTAATCGTGGATGAAATGTCAACATACAATGCCTTCTTAGGACGGCCCGCATTAGCTGACTTCAGAATAGCACTGGCCCAATGCTTCCTTACCATGAAGTTCCCTATGGAACATGAAGTCGGAATAATGAAAGGAGACCAAAGCATCGTCCGGGAATGCTACATTGTAGAATTGCGCGAGTCAAGAAGAAAGGAAAAAGGAAAGGATGTGGGGAAAACCCTCCACATCCATGAACCCTCCGAATAGCAACTACATAATCGCCCCTGGCTTAGGGTCCATAGCCGATTCAATAAGGCTTTGGACCCTAGAAAGAAGAGCTCAGGGGAGGATCGGACAGCACCGGCTGAATTGACGGTATCTATCCCAGTCTGTATGGATGACCCAATACGGGTCCTAAAAATTAGGCCGCGACTTGGAAACAAGATGCGGTCAGAACTAACCAAATTCTTTCACTCCAATTTGGACGTATTTGCTTGGACACACTCCGATATGTGTGGGGTGTCACCTGACAACTCCTGCCATGCTCTCAATATTGACCCCAAATTCATCCCAGTTAAGCAAAAAAGGCGCAGCTTGGGCCCGGGACGGTCTAAGGCATTGAGAGAAGAAGTAGATAAACTGTTGGCTAACGACTTCATTCGAGATGCAACCTACCCTGAATGGGTGTCGAACCCTATCCTAGTCAAGAAGTCCAATGGAAAATGGTAAACCTGTATTGATTTCTCGAACCTCAACAAGGCTTGTCTGAAGGACAGCTTCCCGCTCCTCAGGATTGATCAACTGGTGGATGGAATAGCTAGACATGAACTACTGTCATTTATGGATGCGTACTCGGGCTATAACCAGATCCTAATGCATGAACCAAACCAAGAGAACACCAGCGTCATCACCGATTTGGGACTGTACTACTACTGAGTAATGCCATTTGGTTTGAAAAATGCAGGGGCAACGTACAAAGGCTAGTGAACACTATGTTCAATCGCTAGATTGGGAAGACCATGGAAGTTTACGTGGATGATATGTTAGTCAAATCCCGAGTGGTTGCCAACCATCTCGATAATCTTGCTGAAATGTTTGAAATACTCTGAAAATATGGAATGAAACTTAACCCACTCAAGTGCCACTTTAGAGTAGCCTCGGGAAAATTCTTGGGATTCATCGTGAGTGCCCGGGGCATCGAAGCGAATCCAGAACAAATAATGGTGTTATGGGAAGTCCAAGCCCATAGAAACAAGAGAGAGCTTCAAAGCTTGAATGGAAAGGTTGCAGCACTAAGTTGGTTCATCTCCAAAGCTACAGACAACTGCATACCCTTCTTCGACGCACTGAAGAGAGGAAAGAAAATTTTTGAGTGGAGCAAAGCTTGTCAAACAGCTTTCGAGGAATTGCTACGGCACATGGAAACTCCCCCGATCTTACCAAAACCGGTGGATGAAGAAGACCAATTCATCTACTTCGGGTTTTCCCCGCACACACTGAGCGCAGCTCTCGTGCAGGAAGAAGCGAGAATCCAGCGACTTGTGTACTACATTAGCAAACGATTCACCGGAGTTGAGAAGAATTACCCAAAGCTGGAAAAACTAGCGTATTGCCTTTTGATCGCATCCTAGAAATTAAGACCATACTTCCAGGCCCACCCTATCAAAGTATTGACTGACCAGCCTCTAAAGCAAGTTTTGTACCAGCCAGAAACTTCTGGACGACTACTCAAGTGGAACATAGAGCTAAGCCAATATGACATCACATACCATCCGAGGAAGGCAATCAACGGGCAAGCATTGGCCGACTTCGCTGCCGAATTTACCATAAGAGACGACGAGGAGGAAGTTCAGTCGGAAACAGACGCACAATGGAAGCTCTTCGTCGACAGTGCATCAAACAACTTCTTCGGGCGTAGGGATAATACACGAAACCCCCGAGGGGCGAGCCATTATCTACGCTTTGCACCTGGAGTTCTCGGCTACGAATAATGAAGCGGAATACGAAACACTGATCGTAGGATTGAAGGTTGTGAAGGAACTCAAAATAAAGTCTATCCACATATATAGCGACTCTCAGCTGGTCGTATGTCAAGTGAAATGAGAGTACTAGGCGCATGGAGAAAATCTTGCCCCGTACCTGTCTAAAGTACAAGAGCTGTTGAGTGATATCGAGCACTACACCATAACACATATCCCATGAGAGCAAAACACCAAGGCATACTATTTGGCCAAGCTGGCAAGCTCCGGAGAAGCCCAGTTATTGGGATTGGTTCCGTTTGAAATGCTAACCAACCCGAGCATAGACGAAATGGACGTGGACTGGATTCTTGAGACTACCGTCAAGTCAGAGTCATGGATGACTCCGACATAGGACTATCTTCTTGCAGAAACCCTACCAACTGACTGAAATCAGTAGAATAAGCTCCTCCGCAAAGCGCCAAGGTTCATGATACAGGATGGGACACTCTATCGAAGGGGATTCTCGACCCCCCTTCTTAGGTGTGTGACCGATGATGAAGCACGACAAATCCTGAAGGAAGTACGTGAAGGCAAATGCGGAGACCACACTGGGGGCAGACGCTAGCAAAGAAAGTCCTTCGATATGGATACTTTTGGCCAACAATAAATCGTGATGTTGCAGATCATGTTAGAAGATGTGATCGCTACCAAAGGTTTAGCAAAATTAAGAGAACTCCTTTAATGGAACTGACACAAATGGTCAGCCCATAGCCATTTACGATATGGAGATCGATCTGATTGGTGTCCTTCCAATAGCCAAAGGAGGAGCCAAATATTCTATAGCTGCCGTAGATTATTTCACAAAATAGGCTGAAGCGGAACCGCTGGCCACCATAACCATAAAGAAAATTATTAACTTTGTCACTAAAAACATCATTTGCAAGTTTGGTGTGCCACAAAAAATCATCACTTACAATGGAACCTAATTCGAAAGTGCCGAGTTCAAAGACTTCTGCAGGCGCTTTCGAATTAAAAAAAAGCTTTTCCGCAGTGGCTCACCCACAAGAAAATGGGCAAGTGGAAGCGATAAACAAGATCATCAAATCCACCATCAAAAAGCGATTAACAAAAGCAAAAGGAAATTGCATTGATGAACTTCCACTCGCACTATGGGCATACAGGACAACACACAAAGTGGCAAATAGCCACACTCCATTCGCATTAGCATATGGTTCAGAAGCAATTATTCCTATTGAATTAGAAGTCCACTTGCACCGAAGGCAAAATTTTAACCAAGCACAAAATGAGCAATTCCTACTTGAATCGCTAGACATGGTCGATGAAAAAAGAGAAGACGCAGAGTTGAGAACGGCTGCCCACCAAAAAAGGTTGCACGGTACTTCAACTCCAAATTTCGTAGTCAGACCTTCAAAGTTGGAGATCTTGTGCTCAAGCGAGTTTACCCTCTACCGGGAGCCTTCAGACCAAACTGGAAAGGACCGTATGTCGTTAATCAAAAGCTCAATGACGGGACTTTCAAGTTGACAACCATCCATGGCGTCGTAGTTCCTAGAGCCTGGAATAGCAAATCGCTCCGTTGTTATTTCATCTAAAAAACTATTTTATGTATTTTCTATTTCTTCAGCAAATAAGACATCCCAGAAATGCCGATGGCATTGTAAGTAGGCAAAGAATCTACCATGCTTTCCTTCATAAAGTTTGCTTCTTGAACCAACTAAACCGTGTTCATAATAATCACCCGTAGAGTCGACGGAAGCAAATCGACTCGAACCGTTTCGTGACCTTTAGCAATTAATAGTCCGGCAGCATCGAGGGGGCTAAGAAAAATCAGAAACTGCTCATGCTGCCCGAAGATATGCAACGTTGAAGAGCCCCAAAGTAAAAACTCCTCATGTTGCCCGAAGATAGGCAACGTCGAGGACCCCCAAAACAAAAACTCCTCGTGTTGCCCGAAATAGGCAACGTCGAGGAGTCCCAAAATAAAAAAAATCCTCATGTTGCCGGAAGATAGGCAACATCAAGGAACCCCAAACTAAAACTCCTCATGTTGCCCGAAGATAAGCAGCATCGAAGGGCCTCAAAATAACAACTCTTTGTGTTGCCCGAAGATAGGCAACCCCGAGGAGCACCGAAATGACAACTCCCCATGTTGCCCGAAGATAGGCAACACCGAGGAAAAACAAAAGCCGTATATCTCACGAGCCATACGCTAAAATTCTAACTCCTCATGTTGCCCGAAGATAGGCAACGCCAAGGAGCGTGAGAAACCACACACATATAGTCGGGAATGGCAAGTGCAACCCATACAAAATTGGCGCTAGAAGGAAGGCACTCAATAATCGACAACACAAACCCATGCGCAAATTGCATATTCACCTGAGTGTCGTAAGACTTCAAACAAAAAATGAGATCGCTTGCTAAAATCGCAATATCTCAAAAAACTAGAACCAAGTTGTAACTTAGTCAAATTTTCAATAAAGATTATTTAGACCCCATGTTATCAGCTATTTGAAAGTTATTTGAAGTGAACAGCCCTACGAACTAGGGGCATACACCTGTACTAAGACAGAACCAAACAAATACAACAAGTTCATAGGCTCTGTCACTTCAAACCTCAAGTTCACAAATTGAACTTTTCAACTTCCAAACAAATATTCCAAACAACAAATTTCTAAGTTTTATAAAATTTTCTAAAGTTTTGCGAATTTCCAAACAAAAAACTCTCTAAGTGCTGTTAATCTCTAAGTTCCGTCACTTCAAATGAAGGACTTTGGCTATAATCACAGAACTAGCGATGTATGAAATTAAACAAGCACAAGTACATAGAGCATATATGAATAGATAGATAAAAATACAGTCAAAACATCATTGTATTGCTTATGATTTTCTGTACATAGGATCAAAATTTGGGGGCCGTACCTACACAATAGTGGCCAACAAAGAAAAAATACAGACTCTACAATCAGGACACAAAGTGCAGACTATGCACTTGAAAAAAACAACTCAAAACGAAAAACAAGTCAATCTTCTTGCGCGTTGTTGGCCAAAATCAAGTCCATCCTCACGACAGCCACTCAGCGCTTCTTGCCACTGCTTCCCTTCCTGCCTCTGGTTTGCAGCTTTTGCTTCTTTTCGAGAGAGGTGTCGCTGCCAGTAATGTCAAAATGCACTTCGGTGGCATTCTCCCCCTCCTCCTTTGAATTTTTTTAGAAGAGCTTCCCTTTACTTTGCGTTTTCATGACTTCCAGGAGCTCTTCGAAGCCTTGATTGCCTCTACCTTTTCCTTCTTGACGGCAACCAAATCATGCTGAGTCTTCTGCGGCTACTCCGTCTGCATCTCCTGCTCCTTAGCCTCAGCGGTAGTTGTATCACCTTCCAGAGATGCCGAAGGGTCGTCTAAGTTGTGGAGCACCGCAATCTTCTCGGCCTCTGGCCCCGGTTATGAACTGGACGTGGATGCGGCGACTGGAGCAGGAACAGATACAATCTCCGAAGATGTGAAAAGGGCGGCAGTTGTAGGTGCTAAGGTAGCCAGCGCATCAATAGGAAAAGTGGATGGACCTATAAGATCAAAAAGGAAAGCATTAAACTCCTCTTGCTCCTGTGGTGTAAGATGGAGGCTCCCGAAGTCGGGAGAAGCACTGACGTTACCTGACCAAAGGAAGGACCGTGAACAGCGACCTTGAACTCATCTCCTTCACCTTCTTTTGAGGGCTGCAACACGTGAGGAACAATCTCCTAGATGAGGACAAGAGTGTATGGAAACTTTGGGCCAAGATAGCCGAGGCTTCCTTGATGCAGTAGAGAATTGACTAGAAGATCAGAATTGTCCCATCCAGCTTCTCCATTTTCCGATCATAAGAATGCTGGAGGTCCAAGTAATTTGCTATCACCATAGACTTCTTAGTCTCAACGGAAGTCTTGTCGGCATTGAGCTGCACGACCTGAGTCTGTAATTTTCCGATGGTCTCGGCTTGATCAGCGATTGTTTTATTGTGCCCTCCAACAATCAGATCATGGTCAGTGATGGCCTTTCGTTGAGCTTCGATAACAGTGTTGCAAGCAATCACTTCCTCTTTCAACTTTGCCTCCTCTGCATGAGTCTTTTTGATTTCATCTCTCTAGACGATCTCGACCTTCTCATGCACCTCCTTCGGCTCTTTCATTAGGCTAGCGGTTCTCTTACTCTCCCAGAGCGCTGATTCCTTCTCCCTCTCTAACTATTTAAATTTAGCGTCCCGATCAGCCAACGCCCTTTCAAACTCATCTTTCTCAGTTTCGTAGGAAAGGATCTCTTGATAATTATTCCTGTTCGTGTCTGCTAGCTGCTTGTAGAGCTTCTCCCATTTCTCAGCCTGCTTAAGGTCACTTTGGATAGCTTGGAGATGCGGCACGTAGGAATCCCTACAAATGGGATGAATGTCCATGTCGAACTTAACTCCTCTTAGGAACCAACCCGAAAGGGCCTAAGAAGAAGTAGGAACCTCTTGACCCATGGAAGTATGCTTCGAAGCGGGCTCGGAAGGATGAGAGTGGTAGTCAAACTTTAATTTCTTCAACGGCTCATCTCTTTCCTCATGAGACCGTCTTTTCTCATATCCGCCTCTGTGCGAATGAGCCTTATCTCTCTCCTCTTGGCGGCGAGTGTCGGCCTCGAGCTCTTTCCTCTACCTATACCTGTTTTCCGTTTCCTGGACTTGGTGACAGCAAAAGGAGCGCTTCAGTTACCACTGTGAGTAATCCTCGAAGTTGTCGTAAAAGCCTCGCCCTCTTGTCATATCTAGAATAAAGTGTACATGAAAGATTTCAGAAACACAACATAAATTAGGCAAATATATGAGGGAATGAAAGATTAGAAATAAGTGTAATCCTAGTGTGATGTGTCGTGCATTTCGAATATGTGCCTAAGGCGTCGTCACAAACCGGAGCGAACAGCTGTCGAAGGAGGGATTGGGCTGGCTTCTGTTGTTATAAGCAAAGCTGGGCTAACTGGTGGAGCAATATCGCCTGAATAATACAGCGTCGTGTCGAATTTGAAATCCCCTTTCATAAGCGCGTCGAAGTCAACGAATACATCACTAAAATCTCCAAGGTCCTCACCGACATTCTTGCTTGGGGAATCTTGGCATCTACTAATTTCTGGGGCGTTGCCCTAGCCACTTGTGTCGGAAGGGGGAAAATTCGGAAGGATGGGACTTATCCCTAGAGTCTCGTCACAAGACTCTGACTCATCACCTTTAGATTCCGACGAAAAGTAATCACTGGCAGTAGTTTCACCACTACTACTTTCAAACTCCCCCTCCTCTTCCTCAGAGTCCATCATGGCTTTGCCTTCTCTATGCATGGGCTCCTCTTCTGTTTCCTTCTGGATTGGAGACATTTTGGCTGAACCACTTAGGCCAGCCGCAGTGATTTCTTCCTCCTCATGGGCCTCATCATGTGGTCTTTCGGATGGGCCAACTATCTCCTGACCTTCATCGGAATCGTGTGAAGAAGAAGAGGGTCTTGCGCGAACTCTGGCTCAACTAGGAGAAGGAGCTTCACTTTGAGCAATGGACCTACCCGGAGCCAATAGTCCGTAATGGCGCAACTTCTCATCGGTTTGCAAGACTTTAACGCACTGCTCCTCGGCATCGATAGACTTTCAAGTTTGGCAAATCACATTAAGAGCTGCATCTCTGTTCGGCCTTGGAATAACTACAAAGGACATGCGATCAGTTAGAAACCCTATTACAGCACTTCAAAGTTTGAAAAACGAAAGAGACAAGCTTACCCCCTGTTGTCCATTGGCGGTTGAACCCCTCGGGGAATCTAACAAAGAAGTATTGTGCCTTAAACTGTGGTAGATTGCTTTATAATCGCAAGACGATCTTCTGGTTCCTCTGGGCTTCGATTATGATTAAAGAGGGACAATCATCCATCCTCTTGAACGCCAGGAAATATCGCAGCTCATCGAAACTCAGAGCGCGGTGAAACGTCCGCATGAAAAGGACGTGCAAGCAAGTAAGGATGGCATAACCATTCGGACGAAGCTGGAATAGGGCAATTCCCAAGTTCAAGAGCGTTTCGCGCAGGAAATCATTGAAGGGAGTCACAGCTCCATTTAAACACATGTATCTATTGCAAGCGGTGTACCTCGGGGGAGGCATATGAGCAAACTCATCATTCGCAGCCAGACGCACATCTTCTTCGAGAATTCCATGCTGCGTACATATATTATGAAGTGCCTTGGCGGAAATCACTAATGATGCGCTATCAAGAGGATTAAGTAGGACTCGAAAGTTAGTAGGCCTATGGTCCACGATGGGCCCAACCAATACTAATTGACCGTACTGGGCTTACGAGGTAGATGACGAGTCAGCTTCGGGGAGCGCCGGGCTTCGCCCGCTTGACTTAAGACGTGTAGAAGGCTGCTTCATTCTATATAACAGAACTCGCATCGGAAAATGGTCGGGTAACTCTATCCTAAACTCATAAGTTCCCTCGATCACACTTGAATTCCGAATAAACGTTAACTTGTAATCGACACGCCGGACTTCAAGTGCGAACTGGGGCAAGTGTGCAAGTGCTGTGCGCTGTCTATATGGGGTAAACTCGGTGCTCGATGCACTGCAAACGCCCTATCCTGTGTAGATAGTTCGTTCACATTGGAAAAGGAGAAGAACTTCCCGTGTCAGTTCGTATTTCACTTTTTGTTTACTTCTTGTACACTTACCCGTTATCGATCAATGGTCGATAACGGATCCGTCGTCCGAAGCGACGCGGGGAAATCTTCCCATTGCAGGACCAACGAATGCAGAATAACCAAGCATGATAAGCCTAAGTTCTCTGGGAGATTCGTGATAGACTATTAATGCATCATGCGAGTAGTGTCTGTGAAACTGAAGACAAGTCAATTCTGATCTAATGGACCAAGATAGCAAAACGCATCAAGCCTTAGGCCAAAGCACGAATGTCATTCCAAGAGACAACTCGAGACTCGATTTACTATCTTCCTCCATTATACCACATTCAACTCAAACTTCTTAAAATCAATGTCGCAAGCGAAGACCAAACATCAATCGTTGTACCAACATAACAATTGACGAATCTATCAAGAATACCCGCCTTAAACTGATTGAATTACACGGCAAACAATAATCACGAATCGAACTCTAGATCGTTGGCGAGCTAAAGGTAGGTCGGCTACAACCCAACAATGAGCTAGGGTTTGATTGTAGTGAGCTAGGGCTTGATTAGGGTTTCACAAAAAGGGCCTGAAGGGATCGATGACAAATGGATTCGAACGAAGCAATGGATCAGGTCGAGTGAATGAATGGGTCGTCTGGAATTGAATCGCTAAAGAGTTGGATCGTTGGAGGCTAGATCGTGTAGAGGTGCAAAATAAGCTCGAGTCAAAGTGGGGAAGATATGGTTGGTTCGAGTATAAGTAGGCAGGCTGAAGTTCGAAATTTTTTTCTAAGTAACAAGGTCGCTAGCGACCCGACCCAACATAGGTCGTTATCGACCTGACCTAACCTTGTGAAGTTAGGTCGTTGGCGATCCATCCACACATGGATCGCTAGAGACCCATAAAAAAATTAAAAATTAAAACGATATTCGTTGAAAAGTAGTGATAGTCAGAAACCAAGAAAGATGGCCGATGACGTTGGGCCCACATATTCGTAAAGCTCTAATGCCATCACTTGGAAATGAACAAATGAATGTTGAAACGATAACTTCCAGAGCATGCCTTGTTTGCAATAAAGACGTACTCTAGGGGCAAATGTTATCCGAGGTTTTAACCTAGCAGAAACCAACAGAAAAATGAACAACCTTATGTAGACAGGATGGTTCATGACTTAACCAGAAAAACCAAGACAAGGGATCAACAAGGGCTAAGCGATATGACTAAGACAGTGACTGAGATCAACGGAGCCGAGGGATCAGTATTCCTATAATCCAGTCAGTAGCTGAATGTAAGCAACTAGTGAATTGCCGTCAAAACATAAGAGCAACGGTAAAAGGCTGTAGGAATATCTCCGGGTCCAGACTCTAGAAAAATCCTAAGTGCATAGCTCATCAGCAACTCATGCCTCTGCTCAAACAATCAAATAAACAAGATATGGAACACTACTAAGAAGAGGCAGGATTTGGTCTGCAAAACAAACCAAATCTATGGGACCCATAGACCATGGGTCGCCAGTGACCCATGGTCTTGGCTCGTTTTGCGAGCCAAAACCCCTCTAGGTCGCCTGTAACCTACCTGATAGCTGATGATGACATGCCTAGCCCAGAAACTCTCCAACCTCTATAAATAGCATGCCACCTGTGACATAAGGAGGATCTTCTCCGGACTGGTTGCTGAAGCTATGCTGGAATTATTCTTCACTCTCTATCATTACACAAATATCTCTAAAGGAATACCATGTGATTCTCCAGTGGATTCCAACTCTGGAGATTCAATTTAGCTAGGAGATAATCAAAGCCTTATAATCAAATATCGCTTGTAACAGCAATCGGTCTATAATAGAACTATAAAGTGGATATAAGTTCATTAACAGCCGAACCACTATAAAAATTCTCTGTCTACTTTCCTTTACTGTTCTTTCTTGATATCTGTTATCTGTGATATTGCTCTGTCAAAATAGGGCTGGTGCTTTCAAACTCAAACTAGGGTGTTGGTCCATTTTTTGGGTCAACAATGATCTTCCCATGGTCCACCAAAATCTAGCACACAAGCTCTTAACAAATCCTCGAGTACCTTGTTGACTCTCTATGTCTGCCCATCTGTCTGAGGGTGATAAGCAGTACTCATCTTGAACTTGGTACCTAACACATCCTGTAGATTCTTTCAGAACTTTTTAGTAAACAAAGTATCTCTATCACTTACTATACTACTAGGAATTCCATGTAGTCTAATTATATTCTTCATAAACAACTTAGCTAAAATAGGTGTCGTCCTGGTTGACTTAACTGAAATGAAATGGGCACTCTTGGTCAACCTGTCCACTAGACCCATATGCTTTCATTCCTTCGATTCGACCTTGGCAACCCATCTATAAAATCCATGGATATTGAATCCCATTTCCAAACTGGTATCTCCAAAGGTTGAAGCAACCCACTCGACTTTTGATGTTCAGCCTTCACTTGTTGATAGTTCACACACTCTTTACCCATAGGCCAACATCCTTCTTCATACCTTCCCAGTAGAAACTCCTTTTCATGTTTTGATACATCTTGGTTCCCCCATGATGAATCATAAATTTTGATCGATGGCATTCTCTAAGAACTTACCTCCTTTAGTCCCCAACTTTTGGAACACACCATCGTCCCTTCTTTCTAAACCATCCTCTCCGATCAAGACTAAAATATTTTAGATCATAAATATCCAATTCAACCTTAAGCCTTTTAATCTTCTTTACTAATAGTGGATCTTCTTTCTGCTTAGAAGCTATTATTTCGATCAGAATCGGTCTAACTCTCAAGTAGGATAACATGGCAGTGCTCTGACTAGAACTAGCAGTCGATCTTAAATGCACACTACAAGTAGACAAATCCTCTAGTAATCTTTCCATTATGTTAACAAAGCTAACACCATATTTTTATGTTTTCTACAAAGAGCATCTGCTACTTTATTTTCTTTTCCAAGTGTATACTCTATACGAAAATCATAAGCTGCTGAAAATTCCAGCCACCTTTGCCGCCTCATATTCAACTTCTTCTGTGAGAATAAATATCTTAAGGACTTATGATCTGTGTATAACTCAAATCTCTCCCTTAAGAGATAATGTCTCCATACTTTTAGTGCGAAGATCACCGTTGCCAACTCTAGATCATTAGTAGGATATCTCACTTTATGTGGTCTAAGCTGTCGTGAAGCGTAGGCAATAACTTTACCTTTCTACATCATCACAGACCTTAATTCGGTTCCACATGCATCAGTATACACTACTAATCCTTGATTCTGGTTTGAAACTATTAACACATGTGCATTGGTCAATAAGTGCTTTAACTTAAGGAATGCTTCCTTACATTTGTCAGACCAAATAAACTTTATGTCCTTCCTGCTTAGCTTAGTCAAAAGCGTTGCTATCTGCGAGAAATCCTTAATAAACCTCCGGTAGTAACCAGCAAGCCCAAGAAAACTTCTGATCTCAATCAGAGTCTCTGCTCTCTTCCAGTTTTTAACAACCTCAATCTTATCCGGATCAAGGGACCAACCCTTCTCTGAAACCATGTGACCAAGAAACTTAACTTCTTTCTTTCAAAAATGACACTTTGAAAACTTCACTTTCAATTGATGCTGCCTCAACGTCTCCAGCATAACTCTAAGATGAACTTCATGCTCTCTTTCATCCTAAGAGTATATTAAAATGTCATCTATGAATACCAATACGAACTTATCCAAGTGCACTCAGAAATCTCGGTTCATCAAATCCACGAAGAAAGCTGGCACATTCATTAACCTGAATGGCATCACTAACCACTCTTACGAACCATACCTAGTCCGAAACACTGTCAACAGAATACTATCTTCTACCACTCTTAGCTGATGGAAACTTGTCGCCAAATCCAATTAATAAAATACTCTAGCTCCACTCAACTGATCAAATAAATCATCGATTCTCGACAAAGGATACCTGTTCTTGATCATCTTCTCGTTCAACTTACGATAGTCAATACACATTCTTAATGGCCATCCGGTTTCTTCACAAACACCATGGCCGCTCCTCAAGGCGAACTTCTTGGTCTATTAAAATTCTATCCTTCTAAATCCACTAGTTGCACCTTCAATTCCTTCATCTCGGTAGGTGTCATCCTGCTTGATGGTCTACTTACAGGTTCTACTCCTAGCACAAGATATATCTGAAACTCATGGCTTGCTTCGGTGGTAGTCCTGTGACTGGCTCAAAAACATCTGCAAACTCTCTTGCTACCAAAACCTGATTCTACTCTTCTTCTACTTCCATTGCATTCAGCAAAGCCCAAGCACTTGTGTCTGACTTCTCCATCGAGTATATAATTCGGTCATGTCTATTGGGGTGTCTTAGCTATTTCCCTATCTTGGAAAAATTTCCTATGATCATATTTATTTAACCAATTCATACCCAAAATGATCTCGAAGCCTAAGAAATCAAAAACTTACAAACTACATGCAAACTTATGACTTAACACTTCAAGTTATTACTGGTCACATCTCATTCCCAGAGTTGCATACCCTCATATCGGATTCACAACCCTTAAGGAAGTAACAAAGTATGAGGGTTCTAAACATAACTTGTCTACCAAACACTGAGATATAAATGAATGCGATGCACCGGTATCAAATAGTACCATAACTGGTATACTATGAATTAAAAGCGTACCTTCCATCACAGTCTTTCCCTTCTCAACAGTAGTTGGTCTAGAAGATGGTGGTTCCAAAGCAAAAACCTTTCTCTTGTCCGCTCTGAGTGGCTCTGGATACTGATTCTTGTAGTGTCCAATTTGGTCATAGTTGAAGCACTTTCTTCCAGTTCAACATTCATTAGCATAATGTCCTTTCTTGTTTCACTTGTAGCAAACTACATTGGCCTTCCCTTTCTTGGCAACTCCTCCTTTCCGAGCTCCTTTCTTCTTAAAGAATTTCCACTTCTTGACCTGAGAATTCTGGATTTCAACCTCCTTCTCTTTCCCAAAAGTAAAAAGCATCTCTTCATTCCTGATTACCATCTCCACTACAACTGTACTTGGATCATGGAGGTGTGCCATAGCCGCCATGGAAATCTCGGGTCTTAACCCTCGAATAAACTTCTTGTTCCTTTTAATGACGGTGTCGACGGTAGCATATCCATATCTTAACAACTCATCAAACTTCGTAGTATACTCAATCACCGACATTTCACCTTGCACTAAGTCCATGAACTTTCTCAGCAATACTGACTTGGCAACTTTAGAAAAGAACCACTCTTCGAATCTCCTTCGGAACTCTACCCAAGTTAACTCTTCCTCAGAAACTCCCACGATAACACCATTCCACCAATAAAGTGCTGCTCCCTGCAAATGTCTCGAAGCAAGTCTTCCCTTTTCCTCATCATCTAATCCCAAGTCGGCGAAAATTCTTTCATAGTGCAATAACTTGTTTCTACTTCAACATCATCCGTTGTTCCTAAAAACGGCTTCCAACCAAGACTTGCATAATCCTTGCTTAGCTTGGCATAGTTATTGCCAACTAGGGCCATAGAATTAGCTCCTCTACCGTTCGCAGCATTTCCCGCAGCTACTCCTGTAGCTGCTCCAACTTGTATCAGATTGACAAAGAACTGATACATCATCCCCATATCTATTAGCGTGGTTGCAGCATCTATATTCGCATTTGTGTTTGCATTAGCATTTTCCTATCGACCCAGATTCCTCCTAGTATTGGGTCGAGCATTTCCATTAGTTGCGGTGCTACCTCCACCTAAATTTCCTCTTCCATTTCCTGCCTCCATATCTTCCTTTCTCGTAAATCTGCATACGAGCCATAGTAAGATACAGAAGAATGGTCTAAGAGAGAGGGGAATACATACTTATAGATATATATAACAAATGCAAGTACGTTACTATAGCATAAACCCAAACCCAGTCTCATTTTCAAATTTATTGGGTTATGTTTTGAAAATCTTTTAGGGTCAAATTTCTTTCAAATCTACATAAACCTATGCTCTGATACCAACTTATAACATCCCCTATTTAGAGGCTCAAAATTAACTACTACAGATGCTGCAGTTATCCATAGTTATAAATTCTTGGTGACCAAATGTGGTAATGTTAGATACATTGATATTCCAAAAACGAATGGATATGAAAAATTTTAAACTCAATTTTTAAAACAAATTTTTCATTCCACTTCAAATCACATTTCAAATTCATTACATAATCCCAATTCGTAAACCACGTTTAGAGAAATATAATTATTACAAAATACGCCAAGAGCGACATATGAAGATGCCTCCTTGGTAGATTAGAGTCTAAATATAGGTAATTAAACAACTTTGCCTTTAAATCCAATTACATAGCGGAATCAAACAGGAAGAACTCCGAATAGCTAGCTTGTCTCTAGAACGTCTTTGTCGAATCTTTGGTATTGTTGAGATGGAATATTTCTAGGAATATATTATATTCCGTAGTATTTAATAATTTAGTTTGATGTTATCTTATCATGTGAATAATCTTATTAGGAGATTATTCTATTCTTATTTTTGTCGATACGAGTGAGTTCGTATCGATGGAGCTTATTCGTTCCTTTGAGAAATCGTGTTGTATTTATTTGAGAGTTGTGAATCCTATTAAGGGGATCCACAACAATTGGCTTGTAATGAGCATTCTGAGATTTCTATTTGATGTTGCTTTTGTGAGTATCTATTTATTACTCACAATCTTAAGATGCATTTGATTTGGGATGGATTGACTTATTTGATATTAAGTCCAATCCTTTGTTTTATAGGATCCTATTGTATATTAGGTTTCCTATTTTGATTGGTTTATTATTTCTATCACTTTGGAATGTTAATGATGATTCCGAAGTTTCTGAATTCACTCTTGAGTATCGAGATGTTGATTACATATCTCGAATTCCAGTCAAGGTGACTTTGTTGAGTTTTGATGAGTCCGTTTGGGTTTGATATCCAATCGGGCAATCGAGTTTTAAATTAACCTTAGTCCTAGCTGTTAGCCTTCGGCTATCCTTCCAATAGGAAATCCACTAAGGAATGGGTGAGTTTCTAGATTGTTCGAGTTTGATTGAGTTTATCATTCAGTTTCTTTGAGTTATCCTTTTCGGATACTCAATCGATGTTATTCGTTGTAGCATTACTTTGTTTGAAGTAATGATATGTTGTTAGTATTCTTCTTCTCATTCGAGAAGATATCTTAACCTTACTCTTATACCTCATTGATCTCTTTTTAATCCATTAAGTGGTGCTAGGGTCATTCCTAACCTTGACCCTACGCCGATTTTTCATGAGCTACGAGTTGCGGAGGATAGCGTTACTCTTACCGCATTCCGAACTCGTTATACGTCTTGTGAGTGGTTCGTTATACCATTCAGAATAATGAACACTCAAGTCTTTTCCATAGATCTTGAGGATCGAGTATTCTGGGAATATCTCGATGAGCTCTATTTGTGTTCCTTGATTTTGAGAATAAGTAATAAACCGTATTTTCATATTTTTCAAAAATTGAAGATAGGTTTCTAAGAGAAATTGGATTTTGTTTTTGGGAAAAACAAAGAATATTTTGAGTATTATATATGAGGTATTTCTTTTTAAAGAAAATGAATTTTTGTGTTGGGTTGTCCGTCTAGTGCTTTAAGAATTCTGGTCGATGCGTTTGGCCAACGTTATCGATAGGAATTTCCTAAACGCTATGATGAGACAGTCAGACACGGTAAATTGAGTTTTAATAAGTAAAGTTTGAAAATAATTAATATGATGGAGAATTAATTTTATTTTAAATGTTTAATAAAGCCCTTGAACCATAGTGAGTTTTGGATGAGTGGCGAGGCAGTTTTGATCACTCGATCAACTCTGCAGCCAATCAATGAGGTCATTCACTATAAATCAATGGTGAGGAAATACCCTTAAATTATTTGAAATTTATGAAATTTAATATGGTAATTTGGGTAAGTAAAGTGAATAACTCTAATTAAGGAGATGTCTTAATTAGAAGAAAATATCATTTGATGCATTGATTAATAAAATGATGTATTTAAAGTAAAAGAATACTTTGGTTTGAAAATTAAAATATTAATTGAATATTTAAGTACAAGTAATTAATGATGACTATAAAAATTTATTTTAATAGATAATTAATAATCATCTCTTGATAATGGAAGAAATTAATTATCTCTTCCAAAATGAGTTTTCATAATTAATTATTTCTAAAGCAAGATTTTGGAAAGTAATGAAAATATTTCCACTTAATAGAATATTTTATGATAATTACATAAGGTTGATCATAATTTTATATGTCTTAGCTTTACGGGGAAAAAGAGAATCATTTAATAAATGATTTAGCAAAAAGCTTGATTGAAATTGTAGTTTGAAATTAAAATGGTTTGGGAGAATTTCAAATTTTAAATTGATTTTAAAAGCTGAAATTTCATTTAGATAAGTGTTGTACTAAAACAGAGATAACTTGAGATTTATAACTCCAAATGAGCTGAATCTTTTTCTAAATGAAAGAACTTTCAGTAAGCAATAAAGTTTCTTTTTACCACTTTTAAATATTTTGCTTTTTACTAAGCCTAAATTGGGTTTGAAAGTGGATAGGCAGTTCTGCCCTATTGCAAAATTCTCTAAGACTCAAGCTGAAAGTAAATTTAACATAACTTTCAAACCGTAAATCCAATTTTGATGATCTTTATATTTCTGGAAATATTAAACTGAGTAGAACAACTTTCAACTTATAAAGTTTTTCATATTTTGTTGTTTGCTGAGTCCAAACGGGTCTTCTTTACAGCAGATCTGAAATAAAATTGTTCTATTTCCCTTAATAGTTAAGTGTAGCACATCTTATCTATGAACATGAACTAATATCATCTATTTGAATTAAGTACCGGTGAAAAGAGGATAGTTGGACTATATTTTGATCAAAAAGAATATATATAAGTTTGTGCAAACTCGCTAAAAGAAATGCTAAAAAGGAAGGTATGTTTTCGGATTAATTTTAAAGTGTTAAATGATGATATATATTGTGTTTCCGACCTAATGGTCGATGTATATTATATAATTCATTTTTGTAATATTGTATACGGCCCTCCATACAAAGGAGACTCCGCCGATTTTTCCGAAAAGTTATAACACTTAGAAAATTTGAGAAACAAATTGAAAAAAATAATATGTTACAAACTAGAGTATACCTATGGAAGAATTAGAGAATAAACAACTTAAACTTTGTTTACTCTAATGAAGAGTAATAAATTTAAATTTAAAATATAAGTAAGAAGTTTTGAAGAAAAAAATTTCAAGAGTTGAAATTTATGGTTATAACTATAAAGATATTGAATTTTTGGAACTCTAAGAATTATTGATTGAGAGTATATACATATATTTTAGTTCCTTGTGATTATCTTACTCTTGTGCTATTTTCTAACGACGTGCATTTATGCGTTCGTTCGAGTTTGAAACCACCTTTTGGTTGAACTATCTTGCCTCTATTGTGTATATCTTGTATCGGTGTGGTTTCTTCCGTAGTGTTATACGGAAAGATCATATCGATAATCATCTTGTTGATTAGAGTTCGAGTTGGAGTTGTGCTAAGTCCCGACTCTACTCGAGGACCTTATGAGAAATCAATCTCATTTGATTGATCATTTGTGTAGCATCTTGTTATGCTCTTATTTGAAGGTGAGACGCCTTCAAAATCTTGTGTATTGATCAGAAAATTCAATGGTTCGCTAATTCCATACGTGCACTTTAAAAACCATAGAATTAATCGAGCAATCTTATCTTGGCCTTCTTTCATCTTCAGTTGAAAGTGAGGAATTTTGATCTCATGCTTGTCTATCCTTCTTTGATTGATCAAATAATTGTGTTGAATACAAATTCTTCTCTAGAAATTGCGAGGATGCAATTTTGATAAGGAGGGGAGTCTGTAACAACCCTGGTTTTGGAGATTACCTGTTAATATTAAATTATAACGGTAGTTATAAATTAATATTGTAAATTAAATAAAATTGAAAGTTTTATATTGTTTAATTGGAATAAACAATGAATTTTGGAAACAAAATATGAAAATAAAGTTTTGGTAACTTTATTATGTTTATTTGTGAGAATAATAAATGAAGTATGATTTTATTTTGAGTAAATGCAATAATTATTGTAATTATTGCCAATTACTTCTTTTAATAATTTTGAAAGGAAGTATTTGATTTTTAAAAGGTGTTTATTTAAATAAAAAGATGGAATTTGGTATAAAAATGTATTTTGGTTATAAATTTGAGTTTGAAATGGTTGATTAGATTTTTCTATCCAAGAAATAATTTTTGTAGAATTTTTAAAGTTAAAAATGAGGATTTATGCATTTAATTGTGTAAATTGTGTATTTATGTAAAATAAGGGTTTTTAATAATAAAAAATGTTTTAAAAACTAAAATTATCTTTTTATATGATGTGAAATATTTTATTTCATATGTAAGTATGTTTGCATAAATTGGTTGTATTAAAACTTAAAGAAAAATACATTGTTTTCATTATAACATTGTGTTTATGTGCATATTTGTTTAAGTGGTGAATTAAAATTTACTTAGCCTAATTTATTTTCTTTATTGGGTCCAAAGCCCATTAGCAAATTAGCAACCAGGAAGGAGAAAAAGAGGAATGAATTACCTGTACGTACATAACTTTTAGTTCCTCTTCTTCTTCGTTAGCCTGGAAATAGAAATGGAGAGCAATATTCCACCAATTGTTAAATCTAAAGCCTTAAATCTCCAAATCTTCAAATCAAAACGGTTGCTTTTATCAATTAGAGAGTATTGCAACAGGTCTTTGAAGCAAATTGAAGCTCCATGCCATCATCTTTTCATGTTAATCTGAGTTTTGCTCTTCAAAATCGGAAGGTGAGTTGAAAACTCACATTTTCTAGCATAGATTGAGATTTCAAGGTTAGAAATTTCAATTTTATTTTTGTTGCATGTTCATTTGTGAATTGCTGTCAGTAAATTAGGCATATCTTTTTCGTTTTAGATCGGAATTTGATTTTGTTTGAAGTTCTGGAAAGCGTGAAGAGTGTGTGATAACTTTCATATTAAATACATTCGAAAATTTTGAGCATAGGGGGTCGGAAAACCCAATACAAACCCACTGCCCTGTCATTGTAAAACTAAGACTTTCCGTGCTTAATATTGTTAGTAATTTGAGCATAACTTTCTCATTTGATATTCAAATTTAATGATTCTTAATGTCTCGGAAAGCTTAGCTTGTCTTCTATAACTTTCATGTTTTGGGTTTTGTTAAATTTTGAGGTTTAAGTGGTCGAAAATTCCTTCTTGATCGGAATTCGATAATTTTTAATGTTCTGAAAAGCTTGCTTTATATGGGACAACTTTCACGTTGAACATATTTACTATTTTTGAGCACAGGTTAATTGAAATTCTGTCATAAACTCCCAGCTTTGTCACTTTGATAATTACAGTATCTAAACTAAATACAGTTAGTAAATTAGGCGTATCTTTCATTTTTCTAGTCGGATTTAGATAACTCTTGATGTTTTGGAAAGCTTAGACTATTTTCTAAAATTTTCTTGAGTTTAGTTTTGCAAAATTTTGAGGTTAAGATAGTCGAAAAATTATTTCTTTGCTGATGCCCTGTGAATAAATGACAGCGACAGTGAATTTAAAATCTGAGAATTATATTGACCATATCTTTCACGTTTCTAATCCAAATTCAATAATTTTAGATTTTTAGGAAAGCATAGACTTTGTGATTAAAGTTTCTTGTTTTGAGTTTTCTGAAATTTCGAAGTTAGCTTGGTCAAAATTATGTTTGTTTGTTGCTGTTCCGAGAGCAAAACGACAGCAATAACAATCATTAACATGAGAATTGTATTAGCTTATTTTGCTCTCATTCTTGTTCGATTTTGATGTTGTTTTTGAGATGTTTTGAGAGCTATGATGCCTATTAATAGGCTAGCTATATATGGAGAATTTCAAATTCAAATTTAAATAGAATTTGAATTGATTTTGGGTTAAATTTGAATTGAATTCGTATTGAATTCAAGTTATCGGTTTTGAGTTATCTTTCTTGCTTTTCATTGTTTTCGAGCATGGTTTCACTAAATAATTTTGAAGTGATTTATTTGAAATAAATGGAAATTTTAAATTATTATTATATAGTATTTTAAAATTATTTTTCTAATATAAAATCTATTTATTTTCTAAAATAAAGGAATTTCAAATATTGGATTTATTAATCTTTTCGGGAAAAAGTTTTAAAAGCTTGTTTTCTCCAGTAAACTATTTTAAATATATAACACACACTTTTGCACTATTCGAACGTATGAGAAAGAGAATTAACGATTTAGTAAAACACGTGGTATAGGACATGTGCGTTTACTATTTCGGTTAATTCCGGACTTGTACGATCGAAACTATCCAGGTTATGATTTCTGAGTTATTTAGCCAATTTATGGCGGGTTTTTGAGATTATAATTCCTATATTTAGGAATTATCTGGGAAGGCCAATATTTGGCGAGTTTTATGGTTTGAGATTTCTACTTTGAGATTTATGGTTTATGAGGAACCATCACGATGTTTTCACTTGTCGATGAGATGAGACGAGTTACAATGCCATTTAATACTTGTCGATGAGATGAGACGAGTATGGTGTCTCTTTATTACTCGCCAATAAAACGAGGCGAGATATGATTTTCTAAGTTTCATGATGTTTCTAGTGTGACATCGACTAACGGTTAGTAAACCGCTAAGTGCGAACGTGTGTTATGGGACACACGTTAACACTTTTCGGGTTCCTATCCGTGAGTTTGTGACACATTCACGATGTTTACCTAACAGAACTGCTTTGAGAGGTGTTAGCGACCTAGTCATGAGGATGAACTGCTTTGGGAGGTGTTAGCGACCTTGTTAGGGTTGACAAAATGGCTTGGAAAGGTGTTAGCGACCTTGTCATGAGGACGAATTACTTAGGGAGGTGTTAGCGACCTTGTCAAAGGCTTCGGTCGTTTGAGAATGACACGTGCAGCATCACTTCGGCATGCAAATGGGATTTGGCCAATCCAGGGAATTTTTATGAGTTTTTGATTTCGATTTCACCTATTTTGAGATGACGAATTTACTTATAGCCTAGAGTTAGAGAAAGGCTTATATATATATATATTGTTTATGGTGATTTCGTTATGGGGATTATAAATTCTTATTGAGTTTCATGAGTTTTTATTTGGAGATTATCATCGGCGATTGTTTATATTATTTGAGTGTTATTGTCGAGTTTACCTCTTTTGAGGTCTTTTATACTTAAATGACATTGTTTCACTTAAGTCATGAGTATGTGTTCTTTCTATTGCCTCTTCTCATTTGAGAAGAATTATCACCTTGTATCTTATGCTTCAGATTATCTTCTATCCTTATTAACTGATTGTTTTAGCTAGACTGACCCGCGTATTTTATACTCGGGTCAGACCGAGTTATTTCAGGTTAGCTATCAGTTTCAGGACTTAGCTTTGATGCATCTGCTTGGATATCAGCCTAGCATTTTTGTGTAGTTTATATTTCTTTCTGTTTGACTCTGATGTGTATTTTGATTCGATGTATATAGTGTGGTCTCTGAACCACTTTTGTATATCGTTTTGTATTATACTGGGATGTATCGGTGTATATGTATTTATATATATGATGATTACTGTTCTGTGATGTGATATGCATTCTATTATTGTACTTTGTTCTGATAGATCCATTAGCCACCTATAGCTTTGTATTAAGCATTTATTGGATATGTCGATCCACTTGAAATAGAAAAAAAATATAGAGCATTTATCGACGTATGCAATAGATGTTTAAGACAAGACTATAGATGGTCGCTCCTAACCAGCCCTATTCTCCGCATTAATAGACAGAATTACCCAGTAATTCTCTTTGTTAATGAGGGTCTCGGGGTGGTGTAATGACCCTAAAATAAAATAAAATGATATATATTTATATTAGAAAATTCTGAGATATATATATATATATATAAGTATATATATTGCATTTAAAACAGAAAAGAATTTGGCAATAAATAAAATTGCATGGGAGCTTCTGTTTGATAAAATGCAAGGAATTAAGGTAATTAAGAAAGGAATTGGAACTCAAAAATAAGTATAGCTTTATGTCCAAAGAATTATGTAAATATATACAAATGGGGTGTTTTCTGTTTTATATAAAGGTAGAATAAAAATTAAATTAATAAAAAGGTTTATAAGTCTTATAGTTGTGCAAAAAAATAATTAGCATAATATATGTGATTTTTAATTTTAAATATACAAAGGAGATTTTCAGATTCTCTAAACTTAGAAAAAAAAAGAACAAGGATCACATGCATATGGCATGAGTAAAATGGAAACATGAAAATAGCATGCAGTGTTTAAAATGTTCAACTCCCGAAATAACCAATTAAAGTAACCTGATGTGTGCATTTCCCATTTAGGACCACACAGGAATGAGATGTATGCATGAACAGCTAAGGGTATTAGGAGAATTACCCATTTTCTTAAACCCTAGAATGGATTTATAAATAACTGCACATGGCCAAAACCATCACTCTCTCGGGATCAAAAACAAAATAAAATAAACAAGGAAGAAACACTAGCTTGAGGCTTTGGGGGATTTGCTGTTCTAAGAAATTAAGGCAGTAAAAGGAAAAACATTATGTGAGTATTTATCCTTTGTATGCAATGGCATTAAGTCCTATTGCAGGCAGCCTAGAATATTATGAGACATTTAAATCTCTGAATTAATTTTGTTATGGGTGATATGGATGTTTGTTTGTGCATTTTTTTTGTTTGTCTAGAGTATTAATCTGTAAGTGGGCTTTTGGTGTTAACATGATTGGAGCATTCTTGTTCTATCTTAGTATCATTAAACAGGAATATAGATTAAACAGGGGAACATGGGGTTGAATTAGAAAAATATACAAGCAGTTATATCTTTCTGAAATATGAATGAAAGAAAAACTAAATTGGTCACTTGGGAGTTAGTCAATGATTTGCTTACTTCAGGTGGAAGCAAGTATATGCATGGTGCAACTGCACCCTGAGGCCTTTGTGTGTTGGAATAATTTAAACAACCTGGGAGTTTCCTTCACAATGCATACATAGTATTCATTTGACAAGGAGTTAAAGACCATAAAATAAATGGGGACAGGGGTTTAAAAATCTGGGTTATAAATATCCAGATATGGTGTTAATTTAATCAAGTTAAACTTGTTCATTGATTAGTTGCTGGGTGAAAATTTGGAGTATAAAACCTGAGATTATTTATCAAGATTTGGGGAGAATAAATCAAGAATTATACATATGTTTATCTTTACTGTTTGCTGTGTATTTGTTTGAATAGATGAATGTGTTTTTTTTGTATTACCTTGTATGAACCAAAACATGCTAAGTATAAACATCTGTTAAACTAGGAAGGCACTGCAAGATTATGTTTTAAAATTATGAATATGTATACAAATTGATAAATGCTCATACCAGTGAAAACTGACCCTTTTAGTTGCCCTTGCAATCATCTGGGTGTCTCAAAAATTCTTTGGGGCAGCTAAATGATTTGCTTGCAGGAAATTGAAGTTGGCTTGATGAGTAGAGAAGGCATTGGCTGCTAGAATAAATAAGAGAGACTTGTTTTTAAAATTTGCAGATGCATTGTAATGAAATTACTAGACACATTTTATTTTCTGTAATTGAAGTTACTTTTAGGAAACTTTTTAAGTATTTTGAGTTGAAGATATGTACTTAATCAAAACCTGTTATGAGTGATCATGGATGATGGTTGGTTAACTACAAATTTATTTTATGAATGTCTGATTTGGAGAAAATAAGGAGTTAGACATGTCATATGCATATGATATGGATATATATATATATATATATATATATATGAACTTTGATTTTTATTGCTTATGTTTTGCCTTATGGAAATTAAGAAGCTAAGGGGATTGATTTTTAATGAACACTCAAGATTTTAGTAGAATATTCAAGTGAGATGAATTTGTGCATGGCAGGTAAGTGATACTTGCATATGCACGAATTCTGGAAATTTGTAAGTAATTGAGTATTTAAGTTTAACCTCTGAGAAAACTTGTCAACAATTTTAGACGTCTAAGATCAAATTAGACGTCTGTCATAAAAATTTAGACGTCTGAGATCGAATTTAGACGTCTGTCAATAAAAATTTAGATGTCTGAATTTAGTTCAAAATGTTTTCTACTCTCTGTTTAAAATTTAGACACTCTGAGACGTCTGTCATAAAAATTTAGACGTCTGAGATCGAATTTAGACGTCTGTCAATAAAAATTTAGATGTCTGAATTTAGTTCAAAATGTTTTCTACTCTCTGTTTAAAATTTAGACACTCTGAGACGTCTGTCATAAAAATTTAGACGTCTGAGATCGAATTTAGACGTCTGTCAATAAAAATTTAGATGTCTGAATTTAGTTCAAAATGTTTTCTACTCTCTGTTTAAAATTTAGACACTCTGAGACGTCTGTCATAAAAATTTAGACGTCTGAGATCGAATCTAGACGTCTGTCATAAAAATTTAGACGTCTGAACTGTTGATTTTGCCTAATTTGCCTATTTTCGAGTAAATTTCCAAGGTTTATCGATTTTTGTCAATCCAACTTATTGTTATTAATTATTATCAACTTTGATAACTATCATGAGATCAAGTAAATACTATTTTAGAGTTAAATAGAATTATCTAGGCAAGATAAATATATATAAGTGTTAGTATTTGTCAAAGTGCACCTATGGCAGTAGAACAAGACTTAGAAAATAAATAAGTGGCTATGTCAATAGCTTGTATGGTATTTTGATTTCTATTTGATTTAAATTCCCTCTGATAAAAGAATAATAATAATAATAATAAAGAAACAATTGTATATCATCAAATATACAATTGACTTAGTTTGTTTGTACACTGATATGATTATATTGGTAAAACCAGGGTCTTGGGAAAAATATTTGGAAATTATATAAATATTCAAATATAAAAGAATTAGGGTTTAGTGGTGAAGGCCTCTTGTATAAAAAAAACTATGTGTTATAGAGTGAGGGTCACCACAGTTTGGTATCAGAGCTATGTTTTAAATAACATAGTAAATGTTGTTGTATGCATATGGATGTTTGAATGCATTGTTTGAATTGTTGGTGTTGAATGTTTATGCTTTATGTCAAGAAATATATGTATGTACATGTGATACATGCACAGTGTGCACAGAAATAAAAATGAACCAAGTAAATACACCAAAAATGATAGGGGTAAATAAACTAATGTAAAAATCATATTTATAGCATTATGGTAGGACCAAGGCACCATACAAGTGCAGGATCATCACGAGAGCCACCTGTGATGAGCATGGAGGATTTTGTGAGAGCTTTAAGGGATGGAATGGCACCAAGGCAAGACAATCCTCATGAAGAACTCTCCAAACTGCTAAAGACATGTACCACTTTGGGAGGAAAGGATTTTGAAGGTACTGAAGGAGCTATAGGTGTTCAAACTTGGATAAGAACTATGGAGAGGGTCTTCACAGATATGCAAATCAATGACCAGAGGAAGAGACAGATAGCTTCAAGGAAATTGAAGGGGGTTGCACTGGATTGGTGGGAAGTTGTGACAGCAGGAAGACAAGAGGATACTATCACTTGGAATGATTTCAAGGACATGCTTGAGGCCAGATTTGTCCCAGCATCTGCCAAGGCTACACTGCTTGAAGACTTTATTAGATTAAGGCAAGGAAGCATGAGTGTGAATGAATACACTCAGAAGTTTGAAGCATTATCCAAGTATGGACTGGTGTTAATAGGGAATGCAATAGCAAAGAATGCATGTTTTAATAAAATTTGGAGTATTAATGAAGTTCAAAAGGAATTAAAAATAGAGGAAATCCCAGTAGTAAATGGATATATAGATGTGTTTGGAGAAGTAAAGGGAGTTCCTCAAAACAGACCAGTTGAATTTAAAATAAAATTAATGCCAGGAACAAATCCAATCATTAAGAAGCCTTATAGAATGGGTCCAAAAGAGTTGGTAGAATTAAAACATCAACTAGAAGAATTAGAAGAGAAAGGATTCATAAGATCAAGTAGTTCCAGTTGGGGTTCCCCAGTGCTTTTTGTTAAGAAACATGATGGAACAATGAGGTTGTGTGTGGACTATAGGGATTTAAACAAGGTAACTATTAAAAATAAGTACCCACTGCCTAGAATAGATGATCTATTTGATCAATTGCATGGGGCTAGAATATTTTCAAGGCTAGACTTAGCCTCTGGATTTCATCAGATGAAAGTTGCAGAGGAAGGCATTGAGTACACAGCCTTCAATACAAGGTATGGCCTTTATGAATTTCTAGTAATGCCATTTGGCTTGACCAATGCTCCCTCCTATTTTGTAGACTTGATGAATAGAATTTTTAGAGACTTTTTGGATAAGTTTGTCTTGGTATTTATAGATGACATATTAATTTATTCAAAGTCAGAAAATGATCATGCTATGCACCTACATTTAGTATTATCCAGACTTAGAGAGCATGAATTAAAAGCCAAGTATTCAAAGTGTGCATTTTGGCAACAAGAAGTAAAGTTCTTAGGACACATAGTGTCACAGCAGGGAGTAAGTGTAGATCCAAGCAAGGTCATTGCAGTTCAATCATGGAGTAGACCCAAAACAGTGACTGAGGTGAGGTCATTCTTAGGTTTGGCAGGGTATTATAGGAGGTTCATCAAGGATTTTTCAAGAATAGCCGCACCAATGACCAAACTAACCAAGAAGAACCAACCATATGTGTGGACTGAGGAGTGTGAACAAGCTTTTGAGAAATTGAAGCAAGCATTGGTGGAAGCTCCTGTCCTACAAATCCCAGAAGCAAATGAAGGAATGGTTGTATACACTGATGCTAGTGGATCTGGGTTAGGTGCAGTGCTTATGCAACATGGCAAGGTAGTGGCATATGCATCAAGACAGCTTAAACCTAATGAAACCAAATATGCAACTCATGATCTAGAATTAGCTGCAATAGTGTTTGCACTAAAACTATGGAGGCATTATTTGCTTGGGGCAAAATTTGAATTATTCACAGATCATCAAGCATTGAAATATTTATTTTCTCAAAAAGATTTAAATATGAGGCAAGCAAGGTGGTTGGAGTTTCTAGCTGCATATGATTTAGATATATTGTACACTCCTGGAAAAGCTAATAGAGTAGCAGATGCTTTGAGCAGAAATCATGTTAGATTAGCCAGTTTGATGATTGATGAGTTTAAAACCCTTGCAGTGCTTGGGGAGGCAGATATATATAGCAAGGATGCAATGAATTTTAAAGAACATGGTGATATGGTGGAGTATGGTACACTGGGAATAATCACAGTGAAGTCTAATCTGGTGGAGAAAGTTGGTAGCATGCAAGATCAAGATCAAAGTCTAAAGGAGAAGAAAGAAATGTTATTAAATAACATTGAGTCAGAGAATTTTAAAATAGATTCCCAAGGTTATTTGAGGAAAAATGATAAGCTCTGTGTACCAAACATTGCAGAGTTGAAGGAAGAAATCATGAATGAGCATCACAAGACCAGGTACACCATACACCCTGGTGGTACTAAAATGTATCATGATTTAAAAAGAGGCTACTGGTGGGCAGGAATGAAGCAAGCAGTGGCAAGATATGTGGCAAAGTGTTCCACATGTCAACAAATTAAAGCAGACCACCAAAAGCCCTCTGGCATGTTGCAACCTTTGGAGGTACCTCAGTGGAAATGGGAAAGTATTTCCATGGATTTTGTGGATGGTTTGCCTAGAACTAAGAAAGGCAATGATAGTATATGGGTAATTGTTGATAGACTAACCAAATCAGCTCACTTTGTCCCTGTCAGGTCAGATAGAAATGCATCTAAGCTTGCATAATTGTTCATTAAAGAAGTGGTGAGGTTACATGGTATACCCAAGACTATTGTAAGTGATAGAGACACTTTGTCCACCTCAAGATTTTGGGAAAGTTTCCAAGAAGCAATGGGAACACAACTTTGTTTAAGCACTGCCTACCATCCTCAAAGTGATGGGCAAACAGAGATAGTGAATAAAATATTGGAAGATTTACTTAGAGCATGTGTGCTTGATTTTGGGGGTAATTGGGAGGATCATATCCACTTGGCAGAATTCACTTACAACAATAGCTATCAATCAACCATAGGAATGGCTCCCTTTGAAGCCTTGTATGGGAGACCTTGCATGTCTCCTGCCTGTTGGTTGGAAGCAGGAGAGGGTGTAATGTTGGGGCCAGACCATGTTAAAGAAACTTCCAACATGATTGAATTGATTAGGCATAGAATGAAGGCAGCACAATCAAGACAAAAGTCTTATGCAGATAGAAAAAGGAAGCCAATGGAGTTTGAAGTAGGAGAGCATGTTTTTCTGAAAGTATCACCAATGAAGAAAGTGTTCAGGTTTGGAAAATCTGGTAAACTATCACCAAGATTTGTAGGACCATATGAAATTATGCAGAGAATTGGTGCTATGGCCTACAGACTTAAGTTAACTGAGGAGTTGAGTGGTGTGCATCCTGTATTTCATGTTTCTCAATTGAGAAAATGGGTGCATGATGAAGGAGCAATTCTGGAGTCACCTACTCAAGTTCAAGTCCAGAAGAATTTGGTTTATACAAATGAACCAGTAGGGATAGTTGCCAAGGAAGAGAAAAAGTTGAGGAACAAGGTGATCAAACTGGTGAAAATCCAATGGAGCTTGGACACTAATGATTGTACATGGGAGGTTGAAGACAAAATGAGGGCTAAATACCCCAATTTGTTTACTGGTGGAGAGGTATGTTTAAGCAGCCTAAGATAATTTTTCTAAATGTATTTATATATTGTTTGTTTCCATAAAATATGATTATGGGGTTATGGAGTTAAAACAGGCTATGGATTAGTGCTTTTAATTGGAGAAAATAGGTGAAATTATGGGGACATAATTCCTTTAAGGGGGAGGGTATGTAATGACCCTAAAATAAAATAAAATAAAATGATATATATTTATATTAGAAAATTCTGAGATATATATATATATATAAGTATATATATTGCATTTAAAACAGAAAAGAATTTGGCAATAAATAAAATTGCATGGGAGCTTCTGTTTGATAAAATGCAAGGAATTAAGGTAATTAAGAAAGGAATTGGAACTCAAAAATAAGTATAGCTTTATGTCCAAAGAATTATGTAAATATATACAAATGGGGTGTTTTCTGTTTTATATAAAGGTAGAATAAAAATTAAATTAATAAAAAGGTTTATAAGTCTTATAGTTGTGCAAAAAAATAATTAGCATAATATATGTGATTTTTAATTTTAAATATACAAAGGAGATTTTCAGATTCTCTAAACTTAGAAAAAAAAAGAACAAGGATCACATGCATATGGCATGAGTAAAATGGAAACATGAAAATAGCATGCAGTGTTTAAAATGTTCAACTCCCGAAATAACCAATTAAAGTAACCTGATGTGTGCATTTCCCATTTAGGACCACACAGGAATGAGATGTATGCATGAACAGCTAAGGGTATTAGGAGAATTACCCATTTTCTTAAACCCTAGAATGGATTTATAAATAACTGCACATGGCCAAAACCATCACTCTCTCGGGATCAAAAACAAAATAAAATAAACAAGGAAGAAACACTAGCTTGAGGCTTTGGGGGATTTGCTGTTCTAAGAAATTAAGGCAGTAAAAGGAAAAACATTATGTGAGTATTTATCCTTTGTATGCAATGGCATTAAGTCCTATTGCAGGCAGCCTAGAATATTATGAGACATTTAAATCTCTGAATTAATTTTGTTATGGGTGATATGGATGTTTGTTTGTGCATTTTTTTTGTTTGTCTAGAGTATTAATCTGTAAGTGGGCTTTTGGTGTTAACATGATTGGAGCATTCTTGTTCTATCTTAGTATCATTAAACAGGAATATAGATTAAACAGGGGAACATGGGGTTGAATCAGAAAAATATACAAGCAGTTATATCTTTCTGAAATATGAATGAAAGAAAAACTAAATTGGTCACTTGGGAGTTAGTCAATGATTTGCTTACTTCAGGTGGAAGCAAGTATATGCATGGTGCAACTACACCCTGAGGCCTTTGTGTGTTGGAATAATTTAAACAACCTGGGAGTTTCCTTCACAATGCATACATAGTATTCATTTGACAAGGAGTTAAAGACCATAAAATAAATGGGGACAGGGGTTTAAAAATCTGGGTTATAAATATCCAGATATGGTGTTAATTTAATCAAGTTAAACTTGTTCATTGATTAGTTGCTGGGTGAAAATTTGGAGTATAAAACCTGAGATTATTTATCTAGATTTGGGGAGAATAAATCAAGAATTATACATATGTTTATCTTTACTGTTTGCTGTGTATTTGTTTGAATAGATGAATGTGTTTTTTTTTGTATTACCTTGTATGAACCAAAACATGCTAAGTATAAACATCTGTTAAACTAGGAAGGCACTGCAAGATTATGTTTTAAAATTATGAATATGTATACAAATTGATAAATGCTCATACCAGTGAAAACTGACCCTTTTAGTTGCCCTTGCAATCATCTGGGTGTCTCAAAAATTCTTTGGGGCAGCTAAATGATTTGCTTGCAGGAAATTGAAGTTGGCTTGATGAGTAGAGAAGGCATTGGCTACTAGAATAAATAAGAGAGACTTGTTTTTAAAATTTGCAGATGCATTGTAATGAAATTACTAGACACATTTTATTTTCTGTAATTGAAGTTACTTTTAGGAAACTTTTTAAGTATTTTGAGTTGAAGATATGTACTTAATCAAAACCTGTTATGAGTGATCATGGATGATGGTTGGTTAACTACAAATTTATTTTATGAATGTCTGATTTGGAGAAAATAAGGAGTTAGACATGTCATATGCATATGATATGGATATATATATATATATATATTTGAACTCTGATTTTTATTGCTTATGTTTTGCCTTATGGAAATTAAGAAGCTAAGGGGATTGATTTTTAATGAACACTCAAGATTTTAGTAGAATATTCAAGTGAGATGAATTTGTGCATGGCAGGTAAGTGATACTTGCATATGCACGAATTCTGGAAATTTGTAAGTAATTGAGTATTTAAGTTTAACCTCTGAGAAAACTTGTCAACAATTTTAGACGTCTAAGATCAAATTAGACGTCTGTCATAAAAATTTAGACGTCTGAGATCGAATTTAGACGTCTGTCAATAAAAATTTAGATGTCTGAATTTAGTTCAAAATGTTTTCTACTCTTTGTTTAAAATTTAGACACTCTGAGACGTCTGTCATAAAAATTTAGACGTCTGAGATCGAATTTAGACGTCTGTCAATAAAAATTTAGATGTCTGAATTTAGTTCAAAATGTTTTCTACTCTCTGTTTAAAATTTAGACACTCTGAGACGTCTGTCATAAAAATTTAGACGTCTGAGATCGAATTTAGACGTCTGTCAATAAAAATTTAGATGTCTGAATTTAGTTCAAAATGTTTTCTACTCTCTATTTAAAATTTAGACACTCTGAGACGTCTGTCATAAAAATTTAGACGTCTGAGATCGAATCTAGACGTCTGTCATAAAAATTTAGACGTCTGAACTGCTGATTTTGCCTAATTTGCCTATTTTCGAGTAAATTTCCAAGGTTTATCGATTTTTGTCAATCCAACTTATTGTTATTAATTATTATCAACTTTGATAACTATCATGAGATCAAGTAAATACTATTTTAGAGTTAAATAGACTTATCTAGGCAAGATAAATATATATAAGTGTTAGTATTTGTCAAAGTGCACCTATGGCAGTAGAACAAGACTTAGAAAAGAAATAAGTGGCTATGTCAATAGCTTGTATGGTATTTTGATTTCTATTTGATTTAAATTCCCTCTGATAAAAAATAATAATAATAATAATAATAATAAAGAAACAATTGTATATCATCAAATATACAATTGACTTAGTTTGTTTGTACACTGGTATGATTATATTGGTAAAACCAGGGTCTTTGGAAAAATATTTGAAAATTATATAAATATTCAAATATAAAAGAATTGGGGTTTAGTGGTGAAGGCCTCTTGTATAAAAAAAACTATGTGTTATAGAGTGAGGGTCACCACAGGTGGGGCGTCACAGCTTGGTATAAGAGCTGAGGTCAGAACAAAGTAGAATAAACACAGAACAATACGTTTATCACGATACTTCGAAGTACAGTACTAGTGAATCATTATCCTTTATTTGAGCTTGTTTTCGAATCGTGCTTTGATTCTTTGTCGAATCTTTGGTATTGTTGAGATGGAATATTTCTCGGAATATATTATATTCCGTAGTATTTAATAATTTAGTTTGATGTTATCTTATCATGTGAATAATCTTATTAGGAGATTATTCTATTCTTATTTTTGTCGATACGAGTGAGTTCGTATCGATGGAGCTTATTGGTTCCTTTGAGAATTCGTGTTGTATTTATTTGAGAGTTGTGAATCCTATTAAGGGGATCCACAACGATTGGCTTGTAATGAGAATTCTGAGATTTCTATTTGATGTTTCTTTTGTGAGTATCTATTTATTACTCACAATCTTGAGATGCATTTGATTTGGGATGGATTGACTTATTTGATATTAAGTCCAATCCTTTGTTTTATAGGATCCTATTGTATATTTAGATTTCCTATTTTGATTGGTTTATTATTTCTGTCACTTTGGAATGTTAATGATGATTCCGAAGTTTCTGAATTCACTCTTGAGTATCGAGATGTTGATTACATATCTCGAATTCCAGTCAAGGTGACTTTGTTGAGTTTTGATGAGTCCGTTTGGGTTTGATATCCAATCGGGCAATCGAGTGTTAAATTAACCTTAGTCCTAGCTGTTAGCCTTCGGCTATCCTTCCAATAGGACATCCACTAAGGAATGGGTGAGTTTCTAGACTGTTCGAGTTTGATTGAGTTTATCATTCAGTTTCTTTGAGTTATCCTTTTCGGATACTCAATCGATGTTATTCGTTGTAGCATTACTTTGTTTGAAGTAATGATATGTTGTTAGTATTCTTATTCTCATTCGAGAAGATATCTTAACCTTACTCTTATACCTCATTGATCTCTTTTTAATCCATTAAGTGGTGCTAGGGTCATTCCTAACCTTGACCCTACGCCGATTTTTCATGAGCTACGAGTTGTGGAGGATAGCGTTACTCTTACCGCATTCCGAACTCGTTATACGTCTTGTGAGTGGTTCGTTATACCATTCAGAATAATGAACACTAAGTGGTTCGTTATACCATTCAGAATAATGAACACTCAAGTCTTTTCCATCAATCTTGAGGATCGAGTATTCTGGGAATATCTCGATGAGCTCTATTTGTGTTCCTTGATTTTGAGAATAAGTAATAAACCGTATTTTCATATTTTTCAAAAATTGAAGATAGGTTTCTAAAAGAGATTGGATTTTGTTTTTGGGAAAAACAAAGAATATTTTGAGTATCATATATGAGGTATTTCTTTGTAAAGAAAATGAATTTTTGTGTTGGGTTGTCCGTCTAGTGCTTTAAGAATTCTGGTCGATG
The DNA here is from genome assembly GCA_030737815.1 of Allium fistulosum. NCBI lineage: Eukaryota > Viridiplantae > Streptophyta > Magnoliopsida > Asparagales > Amaryllidaceae > Allium > Allium fistulosum. Next base: position 1,185,661,841 of record CM060903.1, read on the forward strand.
CGTTTGGCCAACGTTATCGATAGGAATTTCCTAAATGCTATGATGAGACAGTCAGCCACGGTAAATTGAGTTTTAATAAGTAAAGTTTGAAAATAATTAATATGATGGAGTATTAATTTTATTTTAAATGTTTAATAAAGCCCTTGAACCATAATGAGTTTTGGATGAGTGGCGAGGCAGTTTTGATCACTCGATCAACTCTGCAGCCAATCAATGAGGTCATTCACTATAAATCAATGGCGAGGAAATACCCTTAAATTATTTGAAATTTATGAAATTTAATATGGTAATTTGGGTAAGTAAAGTGAATAATTCTAATTAAGGAGATGTCTTAATTAGAAGAAAATATCATTTGATGCATTGATTAATAAAATGATGTATTTAAAGTAAAAGAATACTTTGGTTTGAAAATTAAAATATTAATTGAATATTTAAGTACAAGTAATTAATGATGACTATAAAATTTATTTTGATGGATAATTAATAATCATCTCTTGATAATGGAAGAAATTAATTATCTCTTCCAAAATGAGTTTTCATAATTAATTGTTTTTAAAGCAAGATTTTGGAAAGTAATGAAAATATTTCCACTTAATAGAATATTTTATGATAATTACATAATGTTGATCATAATTTTATATGTCTTAGATTTACGGGGAAAAAGAGAATCATTTAATAAATGATTTAGCAAAAAGCTTGTTTGAAATTGTAGTTTGAAATTAAAATGGTTTGGGAGAATTTCAAATTTTAAATTGATTTTAAAAGATGAAATTTCATTTAGATAAGTGTTGTACTAAAACAAAGATAACTTGAGATTTATAACTCAAAATGAGCTGAATCTTTTTCTAAATGAAAGAACTTTCAGTAAGCAATAAAGTTTCTTTTTATCACTTTTAAATATTTTGCTTTTTACTAAGCCTAAATTGGGTTTGAAAGTGGATAGGCAGTTCTGCCCTATTGCAAAATTCTCTAAGACTTAAAGCTGAAAGTAAATTTAACATAACTTTCAAACCGTAAATCCAATTTTGATGATCTTTATATTGCTGGAAATCTTAAACTGAGTAGAAAAACTTTCAAATTATAAAGTTTTTCATATTTTGTTGTTTTCTGAGTCCAAACGGGTCTTCTTTACAGCAGATCTGAAATAAAATTGTTCTATTTCCCTTAATAGTTAAGTGTAGCACGTCTTATCTATGAACATGAACTAATATAATCTATTTGAGTTAAGTACAGGTGAAAAGAGGATAGTTGGACTATATTTTGATCAAAAAGAATATATATAAGTTTGTGCAAACTCACTAAAAGAAATGCTAAAAAGGAAGGTATGTTTTCGGATTAATTTTAAAGTGTTAAATGATGATATATATTGTGTTTCCGACCTAATGGTCGATGTATATTATATAATTCATTTTTGTAATATTGTATACGGCCCTCCGTACAAAGGAGACTCCGCCGATTTTTCCAAAAAGTTCTAACACTTAAAAAATTTGAGAAACAAATTGAAAAAAAAAATATAATACAAACTAGAGTATACCTATGGAAGAATTAGAGAATAAACAACTTAAACTTTGTTTACTCTAATGAAGAGTAATAAATTTAAATTTAAAATCTAAGTAAGAAGTTTTGAAAGAAAAAAAATTCAAGAGTTAAAATTTATGGTTATAACTATAAAGATATTGAATTTTTGGAACTCTAAGAATTATTGATTGAGAGTATATACATATATTTTAGTTCCTTGTGATTATCTTACTCTTGTGCTATTTTCTAACGACATGCATTTATGCGTTTGTTCGAGTTTGAAACCACCTTTTGGTTGAACTATCTTGCCTCTATTGTGTATATCTTGTATCGGTGTGGTTTCTTCCGTAGTGTTATACGGAAAGATCATATCGATAATCATCTTGTTGATTAGAGTTCGAGTTGGAGTTGTGCTAAGTCCCGACTCTACTCGAGGACCTTATGAGAAATCAATCTAATTTGATTGATCCTTTGTGTAGCATCTTGTTATGCTCTTATTCGAAGGTGAGACGCCTTCAAAATCTTGTGTATTGATCAGAAAATTCAATGGTTCGCTAATTCCATACGTGCACTTTAAAAACCATAGAATTAATGGTGCAATCTTATTTTGGCCTTCTTTCATCTTCAGTTGAAAGTGAGGAATTTTGATCTCGTGCTTGTCTATCCTTCTTTGATTGATCAAATAATTGTGTTGAATACAAATTCTTCTCTAGAAATTGCGAGGACGCAATTTTGATAAGGAGGGGAGTCTGTAACAACCCTTGTTTTAGAGATTACCTGTTAATATTAAATTATAACGGTAGTTATAAATTAGTATTGTAAATTAAATAAAATTGAAAGTTTTATATTGTTTAATTGGAATAAACAATGAATTTTGGAAACAAAATGTAAAAATAAAGTTTTGGTAACTTTATTATGTTTATTTGTGAGAATAATAAATGAAGTATGATTTTATTTTGAGTAAATGCAATAATTATTGTAATTATTGCCAATTACTTCTTTTAATAATTTTTAAAGGAAGTATTTGATTTTTAAAAGGTGTTTATTTGAATAAAAAGATGGAATTTGGTATAAAAATGTATTTTGGTTATAAATTTGAGTTTGAAATGGTTGACTAGTTTTTTCTATCCAAGAAATAATTTTTGTAGAATTTTTAAAGTTAAAAATGAGGATTTATGCATTTAATTGTGTAAATTGTGTATTTATGTAAAATAAGGGTTTTTAATAATAAAAAATGTTTTAAAAACTAAAATTATCTTCTTATATGATGTGAAATATTTTATTTCATATGTAAGTATGTTTAAATTGGTTGTATTAAAACTTGAAGAAAAATACATTGTTTTCATTATAACATTGTGTTTATGTGCATATTTGTTTAAGTGGTGAATTAAAATTTACCTAGCCTAATTTATTTTCTCTATTGGGTCCAAAGCCCATTAGCAAATTAGCAACCAGGAAGGAGAAAAAGAGGAATGAATTACCTGTACGTACATAACTTTTAGTTCCTCTTCTTCTTCATTAGCCTGGAAATAGAAAAGTAGAGCAATATTCCACCATTTGTTAAATCTAAAGCCTTAAATCTCCAAATCTTCAAATCAAACGGTTGCTTTTATCAATTAGAGAGTATTGCAACAGGTCTTTGAAGCAAATTGAAGGTCCATGCCATCATCTTTTCATGTTAATCTAAGTTTTGCTCTTCAAAATCGTAAGGTGAGTTGAAAACTCAGATTTTCTAGCATAGATTGAGATTTCAAGGTTAGAAATCTCAATTTTATTTTTGTTGCATGTTCATTTGTGAATTACTGTCAGTAAATTAGGCATATCTTTTTCGTTGTAGATCGGAATTTGATTTTGTTTGAAGTTCTGGAAAGCTTGAAGAGTGTGTGATAAATTTCATGCTAAATACATTCGAAAATTTTGAGCATAGAGGGTCGGAAAACCCAATACAAACCTACTGCCCTGTCATTGTAAAACTAAGACTTTATGTGCTTAATATTGTTAGTAATTTGAGCATAACTTTCTCATTTGATATCCAAATTTAATGATTCTTAATGTCTCGGAAAGCTTAGCTTGTCTTCTATAACTTTCATGTTTTGGGTATTGTTAAATTTTGAGGTTTAAGTGGTCGAAAATTCCTTCTAGTGACGCTGTCTCGAGACTAAAATGACAGCAGAGATGAACTTCAAATTTGAAAATTTGATTTAGTCGTAACTTTTCAATCTTGATCGAAATTCAATAATTTTTAATGTTCTGGAAAGCTTACTTTATATGGGACAACTTTCACGTTGAACATATTTACTATTTTTTAGCACAGGTTAATTGAAATTCTGTCATAAACTCCAAGCTTTGTCACTTTGATAATTACACTATCTAAACTAAATACAGTTAGTAAATTAGGCGTATCTTTCGTTTTTCTAGTCGGATTTAGATAACTCTTGATGTTTTGGAAAACTTAGACTATTTTCTAAAATTTTCTTATGTTGAGTTTTGCAAAATTTTGAGGTTAAGATAGTCGAAACATTATTTCTTTGCTGCTGCCCTGTGAATAAACGACAGCGACAGTGAATTCAAAATCTAAGAATTATATTGACTATATCTTTCACGTTTCTAATCTAAATTCAATAATTTTAGATTTTTTGGAAAGCATAGACTTTGTGCTTAAAGTTTCTTGTTTTGAGTTTTCTGAAATTTCGAAGTTAGCTTGGTCAAAACTATGTTTGTTTGTTGCTATTCCGAGAGCAAAACAACAGCAATAAGAATCATTAACCTGAGAATTGTATTAGCTTATTTTGCTGTCATTCTTGTTCGATTTGATATTGTTTTTGAGATGTTTTGAGAGCTATGATGCCTATCAATAGGCTAGCTATATCTGGAGAATTTCAAATTCAAATTTAAATAGAATTTGAATTGATTTTGGGTTAAATTTGAATTGAATTCGTATTGAATTCAAGTTATCGGTTTTGAGTTATCTTTCTTGATTTTCATTGTTTTCGAGCATGGTTTTCACTAAATAATTTTGAAGTGATTTATTTAAAATAAATGGAAATTTTAAATTATTATTATATAGTATTTTAAAATTATTTTTCTAATATAAAATCTATTTATTTTCTAAAATAAAGGAATTTCAAATATTGGATTTATTAATCTTTTCGGGAAAATGTTTTAAAAGCTTGTTTTCTCCAGTAAACTATTTTAAATATAAAACACACACTTTTGCACTATTCGAACGTATGAGAAAAAGAATTAAATGATTTAGTAAAACACGTGGTATGGGACATATGCGTTTACTATTTCGGTTAATTCCGGACTTGTACGATCGAAACTATCCAGGTTATGATTTCTGAGTTATTTAGCCAATTTATGGCGGGTTTTTGAGATTATAATTCCTATATTTAGGAATTATCTGGGAAGGCCAATATTTGGCGAGTTTTATGGTTTGAGATTTCTACTTTGAGATTTATGGTTTATGAGGAACCATCACGATGTTTTCACTTGTCGATGAGATGAGACGAGTTACGATGCCATTTAATACTTGTCGATGAGATGAGATGAGTATGGTGTCTCTTTATTACTCGCCAATAAAACGAGGCGAGATATGATTTTCTAAGTTTCATGATGTTCCAAGTGTGACATCAACTAATGGTTAGTAAACCGCTAAGTGTGAACATGTGGTATGGGACACACATTAACACTTTTCGAGTTCCTATCCGTGAGTTTGTGACACATTCACGATGTTTACCTAACAGAATTGCTTTGAGAGGTGTTAGCGACCTAGTCATGAGGATGAACTGCTTTGGGAGGTGTTAGCGACCTTGTTAGGGTTGACAAAATGGCTTGGAAAGGTGTTAGCGACCTTGTCATGAGGACGAATTTCTTAGGGAGGTGTTAGCGACCTTTTCAAAGGCTTCGGTCATTTGAGAATGGCACGTGCAGCATCGCTTCGACATGCAAATGGGATTTGGCCAATCCAAGGAATTTGTATGAGTTTTTGATTTCGATTTCACCTATTTTGAGATGATGAATTTACTTATAGCCTAGAGTTAGAGAAAGACTTATATATATATATATATTGTTTATGGTGATTTCGTTATGGGGATTATAAATTCTTATTGAGTTTCATGAGTTTTGATTTGGAGATTATCATCGGCGATTGTTTTTATTATTTGAGTGTTATTGTCGAGTTTACCTCTTTTGAGGTCTTTGTATACTTAAATGACATTGTTTCACTTAAGTCATGAGTATGTGTTCTTTCTATTGCCTCTTCTCATTTGAGAAGAATTATCACCTTGTATCTTATGCTTCATATTATCGTCTATCCTTATTAACTGATTGTTTTAGCTAGACTGATCCGCGTATTTTATACTCGGGTCAGACCGAGTTAATTCAGGTTAGCTATCAGTTTTAGGACTTAGCTTTGATGCATCTGCTTGGATATCAGCCTAGCATTTTTGTGTAGTTTATATTTCTTTCGTTTGACTCTGATGTGTATTTTGATTCGATGTATATAGTGTGGTCTCTGAACCACTTTTGTATATCGTTTTGTATTGTACTGGGATGTATTGGTGTATATGTATTTATATATATGATGATTACCGTTCTGTGATGTGATATGCATTCTATTATTGTACTTTGTTCTGATAGATCCATTAGCCACCTATAGCTTTGTATTAAGCATTTATTGGATATGTCGATCCACTTGAAATAGAAAAAAAATATAAAGCATTTATCGACGCATGCAGTAGATATTTAAGACAAGACTATAGATGGTCGCTCCTAACCAGCCCTATTCTCCGCATTAATAGACAGAATTATCCAGTAATTCTCTTTGTTAATGAGGGTCTCGGGGTGGGGCGTCACAACTGGGGAAGAGGATAGCTTCGAAACCAACCTTTCGAACCTATTGCCTCCAAAACACTTATCAAAAGTTGCTAAAACAACCTTTTCAAAAGCACTGAGAAAACAACTTTAAAATTTAAAAGGACGAAAGCTTCCCTTTTGAATACTATAAAAAAGCGGCCTCTAACTGATTCAGAAGGTATGAATGCGGTAGTTAGGTATCGAATAGGTTTAAAAGCGACAACTATTTCATAAGTTTCTTTTAAAAACAAAGGCAAGTTGGATTTCAAAAGCTTATAAAAATGGCTTCAACCCTTTTGAAAGCATGCCTTCGACACAGTGGCTTCCGCCTTTCTCTAATACACTACGTATCAATTGCTTCATACCATGTGCATTGGTTTCGAATGGGTGCGAAAGTTCATTACCGGAACTATGGTGATGAAAGCAAGCAAATGGAAGTGGCGAAGTTGTATTCGAAACAAAACTGATTTTTATGCCTTTCAAAGTAATTCCTTTTTACCTAACTTTCCTAATTTGTCAAAATATGATTGGTTACCAATTCTTTAAAAAAAATATTTTTTGAAGGCTACCGAATTCATTAATTAACCAATGAAATCATTTGAACAAATAAGTCATTCCCCTTAACAAAACATTTAAGTCCTCTAAGTTAAATAATTTAATATCCATAGTAAAACACTTAAGAAAAACCTGCAAGAATCAAAATTATTCACTTTTAATATGTTTTCTAATATACATAAATTTTAGACCCGAAAACAATAATTGATTGCCTTAAATAATTTAAACCCAAAATTATCTATTTCTTCCATTCAAAATTCATAATAAATTATTCATAGCTTGGAATATTATGAGAATTTAAACCCATCTCCAAAAAATGTTTTGCATAACATATTCAAATATCATGGCATTTGGAAATCAATTTGGACGATTTTAACCTTAAAATTGAATTAGTTTATCCTATAAAATCCTTGTTTAAATTGGCATATAAATCAAAGCATATCATCATTCATCCAATCATATGGTTTTAAACCTTAAACTCAAATTAAAACATTCAAGGTGATTTATATGAGATGGATTAGATCATTATTCACCTTGTTTGGATAAGGAACTTGAGATTTGTTCTTGCTTTAATCTTCCTAGCTTGAATCTTAGCTTCTAATTGGATTTTGCTCTTCTTCTCCTTAGGGTTATGGCCGGCCTTGTTTTCCTTTTGTTTATGTTTTTTTAAGAATATAATGAGAATGAAAAGGTTGTAAGGGTTTTACGGGTTATGGGATTCAGCTATTCCTATATTACCCTTACCTTATTCTCTTAAGTATTTAACTTATAAACCATTCTGATAAATCCATTTAGTTAAGGCATGACCCTAATTAGTTTTCAAATCTAAATTTCGTTATCACTATAGTCTCTACATTATTCTATTTAATTTATCAAATTAAATATCCTGAATAATGCCATTTAAAATTAGGGGTGTTACACAACACAAATAGGTGAATCATACATATCCAGAAATATAGATAAGTGAGATATCCTAAGTATATCAGGCTAGCATGTAGCATTGCCTAAATATATCTCTCAGTCTCGATAAATAGAACATCATCATCAATATATGAATGATAGGATATGCTGCCTATCAATATGAATAGTAATATAAGAAGCCATAATACTCAAGATGACTATCTTAGTTATAATCTCTTCTTCTTTTCTTTCTAAAAGAGATTCAATTCGGAACTATTATATGTCCAAGTCCAATATTGAAATCATTTCAGATATTTTCCCTTACTTTGCCCGTGTTTGTTTATTTCGATCCTTATTTATTTATGGGTTTTTCCTTTACTTCATTCAAATTATGGGTTTGCCAAATTTACTATTTGTTATATAAGATATATTTTTTTAACGAAAATCAATTTTTTTTCTATTTTATAAAAAAGGGGGGTGGTCGTTAAATGTAAATTTTTACTTTTTTTTATCTGTCTTTAATTTAATCCAATCTATTGGGGATTTCGCCTAAATATATGATTCCGTCCATAATTCTATTTTTTCGTGATTTGATATTCATTTCAAGTATTGCCCCTATTGGACTTCTTATGTCAAGATATGGGTCGAATAATAAATATTCTTTTTCAGGTGGTCTACGGGCTGCTGCTCAATCTATCAGTTATGAAATACCATTAACTCTATGTGTGACAAAGACTCTATTTTTTCCACTTTCCGGATGGTAAATATTTCTCAGAACATGGAGTGTGAATCAAACCCATGTTTGAATTGAAACTAAGACACTGATGCAAGTTCTTCCCTTCTGAATCAGTGGGTTCTAATGCACGAGATCTTGTAGCACTTATCAATGAGGCCCTATCAATTAGTATTACACAGAAGAAATCAATTATAGAAACTAATACAATTAGATCCACTCTTCATAGACAAACTTGGGATTTGCGATCCTAGGTAAGATCGATTCAGGATCATGGGGTCTTTTTTATATATATAACAATCTGAATACATCGTGACCAGATATGACTATACGATAGATATGAAGTCCCAAATAGAGCCATATAAATATAACAATATATGGATCACATGGATCATCTTTATACTAAAGTGAGGTGTATCAATAGTATATGTCAAACTACTACTCCATTAGTACCAGAAGGGAGACTGATAGCAAAATGCAAGCTCCAGAGACACAAAGTCTCTACAGTCTTAGTTACCATCATGGAATCATGACACATATCCACCGGCATGCTTGTTAACACGAGGACTCTATAGTCACGTCCAACTCTAGCCCCTATAGTTAGCAGACTGCTGGTCTATGTGACACTGAGGCAAATGCACGAAGCAAAAGCACAAAGCTACATAAATATAGAGTGTCACAAACCTAGGGCACGACCCTACGATCAGACTGCTAGGGTGGATTCTAGCCTATAGTACTCTCCAATGAAAATAAAAGGAGTACATCATAATACTGGCATATAGAATTAATACATAAGGACACAAAGACTTGATCATCATTAGACACATAGCCATACTCGTTGAATGTAGGCACAAAGCCAAACTCATCTCTATGTATATCACCTAAGACACATAACACTATTCCCATCACGTGAGTGTCATTTACATACAATGAATAATCAAATAAATATCACAATAGCATCTCATACCACTGCATGATAATCAAACGTTTACTCACTGCCTATAAATTCCACTCAATCTCAAAAATATTCTACATAACAAGTCTAAAGAATATTTGAAGACATATTATTGAAAGGCCTATACCATATAGTATTATAACTCCGTCTATCCAGATTTCTCATCACATAGAATTATATTCTAAAATCACACAAAAGGGTGTCATCACCGTATCATATTAAATCACCAATCAAATCAACTTCAATGGTGAATCACTCATATGTCCAGAAATCAATATTCTAGAAAAGAATGATCGGTATAAAATAGATTACTCAAAATATACAAATATTCATATAACATATAGATTAATATTTGATAATGAACTATTCTCAACATATTATCCAATATAAACAAAATTAACACCTAGAAATGGGTAAAATATAAATATATACTCTAGAATTTGCTAGAAAATTGTCTAAACTAAATTTAATATATGCTTTACAATAAATTGCCTATTTCTCAATTCTTTATAAAATTAAACAATAACTAATTATTCACCAATATCATTAGAAAACTCATTTCTTTCCTTTAAAACCCTAAAATGGCTTGTAAAGCTAAACATTAATTATAAGGATCATTTCATAATTTTCTATAATTAAAGACCATTTTTAAATAATTTTAAACCATCTAAATCAGTTTAATAAATCTTTAACCAAATAAACACCTTTCCAGAACTTGAATTATATGTTAAAATTAAATAAAATATACCTTAAAAACTTTTAATATCAATTAAAAATAATTTCATATGTTTCTAGAATTTTATAAAATTTATATAAATTTATTAATATCAAAAACAAAAATTTGCATTAAATATTCAATATCTAAATTATGTAAATAATAATGTTAAACAAATCTTTTTCATAAAATAAGTTTTATATTTTTCTTTCTTCAAACTTTAACTTTCTGAATATATATAAATTCGTTGCATTTTCTTTTTATTTTACAAAATATAAATAATTGAAATAATATTTTTTTCAAAAATCAACACGACCACCAGTTGTCCAATCACAATCGACGCTGTAGACCCTAAGGGTCAACCTATGCTTGAAGCTATTTTAGGCATTTATGATTGAGTTTCGATTGAATTCAATCTATTTCATTCTTAATTCACTTCATTTTGATGATAACCTCTAACATAACTATGGTGGCAATCCAAACACAATTATAGATATGCAAATTAGCATGATTTGACATAGAATTGTGAGCACAAAACTTACCTGTAGATAGTGTCCTCTCCTTCTTCCTCTTCTTCCCTACATGCATGCACACAACACGCTACAGCCACAACAATACTCGATTTGCTTCTCACTATAGATGCTTATGGTTATCAAGATGCAAATATTCAAGTTTGAGGATTTAACATAATTTATTTAATTTATTTTTAATTATCACAGTGATTAGGGTTTGGTTATTTTTCTTTAAGAGGAAGATAATCAAGGAAGTCAGCATACGTGAAGTTAATTTGGTGAACGAAGAAAAATCGAGAATGAGAAAACTCTAGAAATAGATTAAATGTAGGTTATTTGGACTTGGGCCTTAAATAAATAAATATATATATATATTCTTTTATATATAAAACTAAATTCTAATTAATTTAAATAAATACAAAATTTCATATCAAACTTACTTCTTCCCAAACCAATATTATATTTCAATTACAATACTTTTATACAACATTATCTTCACATTTTGACTTATTTAAATTTAAATATCTTAGTTTCACGATTTAAATCCTTTTAGTAAATAATTTCTAACCCAATTTATCAAATAAATCTCTAAATTCAATTTTAATCATTAAATTACTATTATTAACTTTAATTAATTACTACTTAAAATTTGGGTCATTACACATGCTGTGAATTGTTGTTTACACAATATGATGTATATGTTGTGATGTATAAGCGAGGGAAAACTCATTATGTGCTTTAGTGGCGTGGCCTCACTATATGTATATTAAGGTAAAGTTTTACTTATACCAGGCTATATGTCTGACCCGTGTTTTTATTAATTCCATAATCTCACAGTTTTCATTTGAGTAAGCTGAGTTTTTGGATTAGATAAATTACAGTTAGAGGATGCATAAAGTACCCAAAGATTAATCAAGAGGCTTTTAGCTAATAAAAGTTGTTTTTGTATTCCGCAATTGTAAAACCAGAGTTTATAACTGGGTAAATGTTCATTCATCATCTTTATATATCGGGCATGACAATACCATTAAGTTTTATTATATTTTACCCCTTGTGGGAAAGTTTTAGGGTTTATAAAATATATATACAATTATGTGTGATGAAATTGATTTAGCTGCTTTGTTTAGTTAATGTTATGAGAAAATATCGATCTCACTTTGTCGCTTGAAAACTATTCTGGTGATGACGGTGGTATCATCGACATTCATTTTTGAGTCTTGAAGTAGGGGATGTTAGGACGTGGTATCAAAGATTAGGTTAGGGGATATTTAAGTAAAACGGAGTTATGTAGAAATCTAGGTATTGACTAGATAGAAGAGAACAAACACCTTGGGGAAACTATATATATAACGTACTTATAATTTGATATAGATATATAAGTGGATATGTCTATCCCTCTACTGTTGCTCTCACTCTCTTTAGTTTTGTTTCTTACAAACACGTGCTTATGGAGAAAGCAAGAATGAATCTACTTAGCAGATATTTGACTTTGGGAGGTGTAGGAGCAATGCTAGTTGGGGAAATGATAGTACATAAACTAATAGCCAAGGAGGCAAGGCAGCCTTGGAAGTTCATGTTAAAACCGGTTATCAAATGCCTGCCATGGTTGTTGGAGGAATGGATATGAATGCTTTGTTCCACCAGTTTATGATAGAAATGATGAGGCAATAGCTAGCTAAAGCTGGGTGGCTTGAGGCGTATACTTTTCTAAGATGAACCAAGATTACAAGGGTTATGCATGAAAGGTATTTACATGAAAGGAGTCTGCTTTAGAGGTGTTGAGTTGGCTGAAGGTGTGTGAGCGCATATTTCAGGAATTAAGTTATGGTGACTCTCAGAAAAGTAGGTTAGCTTTTTGTTAGCTTCAAGAGGATGCTTTAGATTGGTAGGAGGCTATGATTGCTAAAGTTCTAGAAGTGAAAATAACTTGGAAAGAGTTTAAGGATCAATTTGAGGCTCAGTTTATACCTAAATCATAGAAGAGTGCTTTGTGTAGGGAAATCCTTGACTAGAAGTAAGGAGATATGACTTTGGCAGAGTATAGTCAATGCTTTTGTGCTTTTTCAAAGTATAGAAGGAAACATATTAATACTCCGCTGAAGAAAAATGAGAAATTTATTGAAGGTCCAAGGAAGGGGCTGAATCATAAGGTGATGGTGCACTTTTTGGCTCCTTTTGATATGGTTATAGAAATGACAAGGACTTATGATTTCTTATTTCAAGAGGAGAAAAGGGTTGATGTTAGACCCAATGGTGGGAAAAAGAAAAGATTTAATCCTTATTAGAAGGGCGGTAAGAGTCAAAAGGGAGGAAAAACCTCAGGAAGAGGAGCTCAAAATTCAAATGTGGCAGATGTCACTTGTTTCAATTTAAGGCAGAAGAGACACTATTCTACTAAATGTACTCAGTCAGAGAACAAGGATACGGCTAAGTGCTTTAGCCATAATAAGCCTGGCTATAAGAAGAGGTATTGCCTAATATTGAAGCAGCTAAAGGTTTATGGTTTGGAAGGACCATCAACTGGACCGACTGCTAAGTAAAAAGGAAAAGGTTTGCTATGGGGTATGATTTTGATTTCCAGTACATCGATTAGAATTTTGTTTGATACTGGTGCTACACACTCTTTTATTTTGAAAGATCTGGTTGATAGGTACGGATTAGATACTATCTATTTGATTATGTCTTGCATGTGGTTAATCCAATCGGTGGGTACGCCACTCTCGACTTAAGAAGCACTAATCTTGAGTTTCCTTCGTGTGGACATTTGATTGTTTGTGTCCCATACGTGTTTGACTTCACAAGGTATAGGGTAATTTTAGGTATTGATTTGTTAGTGCGTAATTATGCTAGGATCTATTGTGCCGATAGAACTATCGCTTAGCGGAATCCATGGGTGGAAAAAGGATCATGGCAGCATTGGACATAATAAAGAAGAAGTTAGGATTGATATTGTGTGCAATGGAAGATTGGGAGGATGAGATTAGTAGAGTATTGATAATCCAAGAATTTACTAATATTTTTGAACTAGCAATAGGATGACCACCTAGAAGAGCGACTGAATTTCAAATAGACTTGATGCCAGGGGTACAGCCTGTTAGTAGACCACCTTGTAGAATGCTGCTTAAGGTGATAAAGGAATTGAAGAAGTCGTCAGTGGAACTTGAGTATATGAATTTCATTAGGCCTGATAGTTCACCATGGGGAGCATCTACAGTATTCGTAAGGAAGCCGGATGGATCACAATGGATGTGTATTGATTACCAAAAGCCGACTGAGTTAGCAGCGAAGAATCATTATCCATTGCCTAGGATATAGAACTTATTTGATCAGTTGAGTAGAGCCAGAGTATTCTCGCATCTAAATTTGGGAATGAGATTCCATCAACTAAGGGTAGCTAAGGATAGTGTTACTTTAACCGTATTTAGAAGAAGGTACAGTTCATATGATTGGTTAGTCATGTCTTTTGGACTGCTCGATGCCCCAGCATTCTTTGTAGATCTTATGAACCGAATCTGTCTATCAATTGGATAAATATGTGTTGATCTTCATCGATAATATTTTGGTATATTATAAGAATGAGAGTGACCATGAAATCCATCTTAAATTGATGTTTGGAAATTGAGACCACACAAATTGAAGGCAAAGTCTTCCAAGTGTCATTTTAGAAATGGGAAGTAAAGTTTATTGGTCATGTTGTTTTAGAGAATGGATTAAGTAGTGGATCCATCAAACATAGAGCTACTATGACTGAAAGATGCTAGAGATGGAAACGAAGATAAGAAGTTTCTTAGGATTGCTGCCTATTACCGTAGATTTATTAAGGATTTCTTATGTATAGTAGCACCTTGACTAAGTTGACCAGGAAAAATGAAAAGTTCGTATGAACCGATAAGTGTGAAGGGCCATTTCAAGAGTTGAAGAGGTCGTCAGCAAATGCTCTTGTCTTGATCGTACCTAAAGGTAATGATGATTTGACGGTCTATATTCCATATTGATGCATGTGGAATATAATTGGGAGCAATGTTGATGCAAAAGGGGCAAGTGATAGCTTATACATCGAGGCAGTTAAGGCTGAATAAAGTTTGTATTAGTATCTAAGGATTTGATTTTGATGACAAAAACTTTAAGAAATCGTATAAAATATAAATACTAATGTTTTATGGAGATATATAGTATATAGTGCAGGATATTAAACAGGTGTTGATATAAGAAGACTGTACAGTATCAAGTAAAGGTTGAAGAGTTAAAGATGTTGATTGTAACGACCCAGAATTTTTGATAATTAAAATTCGAATATTTAATTGATTTTAAATATTAATAAATGGAATTTAGAAGTCGAATGATTTATTTTTCGAATATTGGATTTTATTTGATAATTAAATCGATAAATTAAATAGTGAAATTCCAGAAATAATTGAAAACGAGTTTAAAATGATTTGTAAAATTTTATTTAATCATACTGGAGTTATAGAAAGGTTATAGAACTTTTAAAATTGAATTGAAAGTTAAATTGTGAAAATTGAATATTTTAATATTTAATTATCGACTGAAAAATAGCCAATTTTCGAACAGTCTCAGAATTGAACGAAACCAGTTCCATTGGATCCGTAATAGTTAGTTATTATCGGATTTCAATTTTCGTATCCATCAGAGTTGTCGTTTGACCGTGGCAGCTCGAAACGCATCGATATCGTTTTAATTTTAAATCGTCGAGTTAAAAATAGTCATTTTTCAAAAGGTCTCGGATTTCGACGAAACTAGTTTCATCGGATCCGTAATGTGATATTATTGTAAGATTTCAAATTTCAAGTCAATCAGATGTACCGTTTGTCCGGGACAAGCTAAAACGCCTCGAAATCGATTTAAATCGGTTTAATTTAAATTGATCATTTATTGTCATATCTCACACATACGATCGAATTAGCTTCCGAAACCTGTTCCATTATGTTTGGAACGCAGGGTAAACCTTAGAAACGCTAACCGGCATGCTCGATTTTGAGTTCGGAAAATTTCGAGTGAATAGTAATTTGGTAAATTTCTATAAAAGGCCATCAACTCTTTCATTTTGCAAAGCAATTCAACCCTAACCCTAATTTTAGTTCAGCCGCCACTAAGAAAATGAATGGCCGGCGTCTTCCACCGTTCCCCCTCGATTATCTCCTCATCCACTCCCCGATAGACTTCGATTCCAACTACAAAAATGAAGAGGGCAGTGAGATTGACAAGTTCAACGGTCAAGATCGTTTAACTCGAAGCAGATCGGCGGCAAAGGGCTAGGGAAGGACGCACGTTTAGGGTCGTTTTTCGCGAGCTAGGTGGGACCGAGTTCGAAGCCACTCCGGTCGTTGGTGGAGCACGTGGAGGCGAGTGGAATGGCACTTTCTGATCGAAGTGGAAGTCGTCGATGGAGGTTGCGTGATTAGGGTTCAACGGCGGCAGTTGGGTTTCTCGAACGCAAAACCTGGGAGGGAGGAGAAGAAACGCGTGCAAGGGCTAGATCTGGCCTATGGAAATCGTGCGCTCAGATTTAATTCCAGTAATAAAATAAAAATAAAAATGTTGTAAATTTAATTATATTAGAATCGTGTAACTTCAAAAACGCATATCTTTTTGCTGCAAGGTCAGAATGGAACGAAACAAAATGCGTTGCAATCGTTTTGTCGAGCTCTTCGCGATGAGACTGGATTGGAGATGATCGGGGTCAGTGAAAATTTTGAGTGAGATTAAACGTCCGTTTAATTTCATTCGAAATAAACGCTACAAATTGCTATCAGAAAATCACGGTGAGATCTTCTCACTCAAATGAAAAATTGATATTACAGTTATTGATTGATGATTGCTGCTTGGATGTGATATTAGATATAGTAGGATATATATATATATATAGCAATATATACATATTGGCATATGTATATATTGGATTGATGATTTCCCGCCTCGTATAGCGGATGAGACCCTATTGCGCCGTTAGTAAGCGGATATATTATAAAACCCATATACCGCGATATTCCACCTTGAAGTGGAATTGGTATTGTGCTAACATCTGTGGATGCAGGGAAACAGGTTGGAGGGATCCAACTGGATTCCTCACCAGTATTTATTTATTTACAGATATTGATGTATATTCTGTTATCATATGTTGATATATGATGTTTGATGTTGTGATTGACTAATTGGTGCTGTTGCATCATCAGATTCAGTTTTGAAGTTTAAAAATAACGACTTTTACTTTAAAAAGATTTTAAAGTGATTTTTGAAAGTAGACGTTTTACTGAATTTTTGAATTGATTTATTTCAAATAAATTAACGTTTAGAATTTTAAAGTTATAAGAGTTAAGATTTTTGGTGAAATATAACCAAAGTGTCGTTTTTGAAATAAAAGTCGATTTATTTATAAAATGATTAGAGTTGGGATTTTTGAATAACTATAAACGATCTGTATAAAAGATTTATAAAATTGATATTTATAAATCAAAGTATTGGAATTATAAAATGAGTTTTTTTTAAGTATTAAAAATGAAAAAAATTATGGAATCCGTAAGTGAATGAAATTTATAGATTTATAAATTGTGAAGTTGAAAATGAATGAAATTGTAGAATAAAAGATTTATAAGAAATTGACTTATAAATTTGATTTTTTACCTTTAAATGGAATATTGATCGAATTTGTTAATAAAGGGGATTTATTAAATTGAAGTTGTTACAAAATAGAAATGGAATTTATGAACGTTGTTTCATAAATTCGAAAATCAATCAAATTTGATGAATTGAATATAGAAGGTTATTAAGGGAATTTTATCCACGATTTTGGATAGTGGATAAATTCTTGAAATAAAGGTGTAGGAAAAATTGAAATGTGGTTAGTGAAGTATATTCACGATTTTGGACAGTGAATATATTTTTAAGTAAAATGGATATGTTTTGGGAAAGTGATATTTGAAATGATGTTAATTGTTTCAAAGATGTTTTCAAATATAATGAATATTAAAATCATAGATTTCAACATTCATTGTTGAAATAGACGTTTTCGAGGAATAAGGAAATGATGGACTATAACACTGTTGGTATAGTAAATGATTTCCGAAAGGAAATGTTTTGATGTAGTATTGGGATTTATATATCTATCAAAATCCGAATCCCTATACTAGTGATTTTGAGTCGTCGTAATGATGTTTTACGTAACATTCGTTTTGACTCAAATAAATGTGCTTAAGAGAATGATTTCCTTAAAGAATGAAATTATACTTAATTTGGTTTAAGTATATCGAATATTTTCCAAGTGTTGAAAATAAATAGATTTGTGAAACACTTATTTTTAAATAAGTATGGAAATGCTTTTCCAATATGAAATGAACGTTTTGAGAATTTATCTTTGTAAAGATAAATTGAATTTGAATATTGAAAACGATTTGAAAATCGTATATCAGTAGATATTTTGAAATATAAATTCACTATGGAATTTATAAAAGAAATGGGAATTCGTCTTAAAAATAAATGTTGATTTATTTTTGAAGTGTGGAAAAGTTTATATATCTAGTAAAGATATTTTTTGAAGATGAAATAATTTGGAAAATTATTTGGAATCTGATGATGTTGCGCATCTTTATTGATAGTTAAATAACCGACTATCAATAATTACCTTGAATAGGTATTTGTTGTGAATTGGATGAATTTTAATGCCACACTTATTTTTAAATAAACGCTCACTATTCGGGTTAGCCGGGAAAGGACCATGGGGTCGTATAACCCATTCCGAATATGTGATACGTCGTTATGAATTGCATTCGAAGACCGGTGTTGAAGACCGGATATTTTTGAAAACGGAAGGATTACCGTCGAGTTACTCTACATCGGCTGATCTCCGATTTAGAGGTTTTATCACCCTTAGTGACGGGAAGTCCGGACGTGATTAGAAAATTATCCGGATATGCAAGGGCTTCGTGAGAAGTGCCTTCGGTTCTGTTCGATCCCGAAACAGACTTATATGGATTGTGTGTCTGACGTTACAATTTGAGATATAAAGCTGATTTCTTTCAAATACATATCTGTTGGTGGCGGAGAATTTATTCTCTTAGCTTAACACCCTTCTCTGAGACGTACGAGCTCAGAGGTTATGTAGTTGAAATTTATCAGCGATATACTCCCAATTTGGTAACGTGGCATACTGAGTGTTGCTGTGAAATGATCAGTGTTTGATCATTTGCGATATGATCATTTGTTTGATCTTATATCTTTGTGATCATAGGTTGATCATTTGTTTGACCCGAAGCATGGCTTTGTAGAAAGCGTAGCTTTGTGGACGAGACTTCGACGAGCCTCACACCCCGGAAATGGTCAAAACAGGAAGGATGCAGCAAGGTTCTAGGGAGTAGCGCCCCTTAGTGTATGTCATTCCTTCTGGATAGAGGTGGTATCATGGTATGGAGCCCAGATACTTAACCTATGTGGTTGCTGCAAATTTATTTCTTTGTGGTTGTTGGAAATCGGGGATCCTCGGGAAGATCGGTTATGATCGGGGGATGACATACGCGTGTCAGTAGTTACCTATTTTTGCAGAGGTAACCCGGCCTTGTGTTGGCAGAGATCTAACCATAATGTTAGGTTATTTCTCGGGTCGTCTATTCCAGGGATGTACCCATCGTGGATAGGAAGTTCCTTGGCCTGACCATTTGTTGGAAATCCAAACTCCAATACGAACTGTGTACGGTATTAGTTGTAGAACCTGCCATTCACTTATGGTGGTCACCACTGTTTGGATGGTAGCTATAGTAGGCATAGTTCGGAATGTCTATGCTGGCTAAGATTAATATTATACTTTCGAAATGTTTTCTACACTATGCACTAATAATAATATCAAAAATGATTTGATTTTGCGTAGTAAGCATCTTTGACTATCATAAGAAGAAATCTCCTCCAATTCTGCGTTTGCATTGTGTGTGTGGCGGGAGGTCTTATGGTAGTTTCATTTTCCAAAAGCATTGCGAATTTGTTTTATTTTCTTTGTGAAAAATAACTGTTTTACGATCTCACACCAGTCTTGCTATATTACAGCATGATAGGGGATTCTCGCTTCTCAGTTTGGTGGCGAACGGGAGACTCTTACCCCTACATGTCCCTGAGAGGGATGGGTTGGTTAGGCAGAGGCCGTGACAGTCGGGAGGCTGGCCGTAAAAGCAAGTTTGGGGTACCATTGTCAGCCACGGTAGGACTGGGATGGTTGCAAAGCCTACCGGTGGCCGCTTACTTCGGTATGTGACAGCGTGGTATCAGAGCATATGGTTAAGCGACAACCCTGCTCTATTGGGTGTTACTCATTAGAGATAGAGTCAGTAGTACTCTAGAATGAGTGTGAGTGTAATAATAGATACGAGTGCGTATTTGTTAGTGAATATGAAATTGTTTTGTATTGTGTTGACTTATCGGTTGATTGTTTATGAATTCTGGTCGGTGCAGTCTAGCTAACTGTAATCGATAGGGGTTTCTAAACTCTTAAACAAGATAAACCGACACAGTATTGTTTTAAAATAGGGTAAATGAAATAATTTTGCCCAAAACTATTTTGTATAAAAAAGAAACGATTTTCTATGAATTATCATAGTATATGGATGCTTGTTTGTTAGGAAAGTGATAATGTTGAAATGTCATCATTATATGAAATTGAATAAGAAATTGAAATCATAACTCCAAAGTTAAGAAATAAATCCATATACAAATGAAATTTAAGAATGTAAATTATAAATGTGACTTATAATTGGAAGTAGAATTCCAGAGAAGTATTTGGAAATGTTTTAAAAAGAATTTGAAAATTTTGGAGATTTGGAAAGTTTAAATCTTTTTGATTTGAAAATGAATTTCAAAGGTTTGAAAAGTATTTTTAAGAGAATGGAAAGCTCTAAACTTTTTTCGGTCGTTGGAAAATAACTTCGATGATGATCGCGACATCACCGGTGTTCATTTTCGGGTTTCCAAAAGAGGAATTGCTGCCAAATTGTTTTAAATGGAAAGTGTTTGGAAAATTTGGGTTTTTGTTTTGGAAATTCAAGTGGAATTTGAATTGTTTTCAAAATGGCTTTGAAATGTTGGTAAACTCTGGAATGCTATATAAAGATATTTATGAAATATTACTAAGTTGATAACTTATACCAATTGAATTTTGATAGAATAAATTTAACTTAAAAGATGGAGTTAAATAAATGTAAGTACAAGTGAATCAATTGAATAAAGTGAAATGATTACTTAAAGAAAATTTATTAAGTTGAAAATAAATTTGGAATAGTAACAAATGAAGATAAAACTGGAATTAGAACTGAATGTTGAAACCGAATTTGAATAAAGAAAATTGGATTTGTGATGAATTAGTAACTGAAACTAATCTAAAATAATGTAGTTATGAACGAAAGATAATTGATAAATTCAATATTCAAAAGAAAACTGAATCCAAATTAGATTGGAATTGTGAATTGAATTCAAATGAAATTGAAATGTAAAACTTAATGATAAAAGAATATATATAACTTCAATAGTGAAGTAAAAATGTATGAGCAGTTTATATTGAAAATTTTGTGATAGAAGGTGCAAATGGTTTAAATATGTAACTAGATATTATGGCTAGTAGGACATACAGGTGTAATAAAAGGAATTGGAATTGAATTTCGAAGATAAAATTTGAATTGCTCGACAAAAGGTAAGTATTTGAATTATAATATGAGTTTTTGCTGATTTCTTCTCTATCCGCTTGGCATTTTTCTTTTCATTTTGAAATCTGAAAGTCCGTAGGGACGTTTTGTAGTCGTACCGTATTAGCCGCGCAAAGGAGACGCTGGCGAAATTTTTCGAAAATTTCAAGTGTTAGAAAATTTTTGAGAAAATTTTGAAAGTTAAAATTTGAATTTAAACTCGAATTTGAATTGAAAGTAAACAATGTTGTTTGAAACTTATAATTGAAGTT
Organism: Allium fistulosum; assembly: GCA_030737815.1. Lineage (NCBI taxonomy): Eukaryota > Viridiplantae > Streptophyta > Magnoliopsida > Asparagales > Amaryllidaceae > Allium > Allium fistulosum. The sequence goes on from CM060903.1 coordinate 1,185,683,534, forward strand.
GGAAAACGAGTTGAATGATAACGAATCTTTAATAGAAAGATTTGTTTTGATAAATTGATAAAACTATTAGATTGTGAAAAATAGTAGACGAGTTAAGGACCATTTTTCCTTACTTGGTAATTTCGAGGACGAAATTCTTTTAAGGGGGGAAGTTTGTAACGACCCAGAATTTTTGATAATTAAAATTCGAATATTTAATTGATTTTAAATATTAATAAATGGAATTTAGAAGTCGAATGATTTATTTTTCGAATATTGGATTTTATTTGATAATTAAATCGATAAATTAAATAGTGAAATTCCAGAAATAATTGAAAACGAGTTTAAAATGATTTGTAAAATTTTATTTAATCATACTGGAGTTATAGAAAGGTTATAGAACTTTTAAAATTGAATTGAAAGTTAAATTGTGAAAATTGAATATTTTAATATTTAATTATCGACTGAAAAATAGCCATTTTTCGAACAGTCTCAGAATTGAACGAAACCAGTTCCATTGGATCCGTAATAGTTAGTTATTTTCGGATTTCAATTTTCGTATCCATCGGAGTTGTCGTTTGACCGTGGCAGCTCGAAACGCATCGATATCGTTTTAATTTTAAATCGTCGAGTTAAAAATAGTCATTTTTCAAAAGGTCTCGGATTTCGACGAAACCAGTTTCATCGGATCTGTAATGTGATATTATTGTAAGATTTCAAATTTCAAGTCAATCAGATGTACCGTTTGTCCGGGACAAGCTAAAACGCCTCGAAATCGATTTAAATCGGTTTAATTTAAATTGATCGTTTATTGTCATATCTCACACATACGATCGAATTAGCTTCCGAAACCTATTCCATTGCGTTCGGAACGCGGGGTAAACCTTAGAAACGCTAACCGGCATGCTCGATTTTGAGTTCGGAAAATTTCGAGTGAATAGTAATTTGGTAAATTTCTATAAAAGGCCATCAACTCTTTCATTTTGCAAAGCAATTCAACCCTAACCCTAATTTTAGTTCAGCCGCCACTAAGAAAATGAATGGTCGGCGTCTTCCACCGTTCCCCCTCGATTATCTCCTCATCCACTCCCCGATAGACTTCGATTCCAACTACAAAAATGAAGAGGGCAGTGAGATTGACAAGTTCAACGGTCAAGATCGTTTAACTCGAAGCAGATCGGCGGCAAAGGGCTAGGGAAGGACGCACGTTTAGGGTCGTTTTTCACGAGCTAGGTGGGACCGAGTTCGAAGCCACTCCGGTCGTTGGTGGAGCACGTGGAGGCGAGTGGAATGGCACTTTCTGATCGAAGTGGAAGTCGTCGATGGAGGTTGCGTGATTAGGGTTCAACGGCGGCAGTTGGGTTTCTCGAACGCGAAACCTGGGAGGGAGGAGAAGAAACACGTGCAAGGGCTAGATCTGGCCTATTGAAATCGTGCGCTCAGATTTAATTCCAGTAATAAAATAAAAATAAAAATGTTGTAAATTTAATTATATTAGAATCGTGTAACTTCAAAAACGCATATCTTTTTGCTGCAAGGTCGGAATGGAACGAAACAAAATGCGTTGCAGTCGTTTTGTCGAGCTCTTCGCGATGAGACTAGATTGGAGATGATCGGGGTCAGTGAAAATTTTGAGTGAGATTAAACGTCCGTTTAATTTCATTCGAAATAAACGCTACAAATTGCTATCAGAAAATCACGGTGAGATCTTCTCACTCAAATGAAAAATTGATATTACAGTTATTGATTGATGATTGCTGCTTGGATGTGATATTAGATATAGTAGGATATATCTATATATATATATAGCAATATATACATATTGGCATATGTATATATTGGATTGATGATTTCCCGCCTCGTATAGCGGATGAGACCCTATTGCGCCGTTAGTAAGCGGATATATTATAAAACCCATATACCGCGATATTCCACCTCGAAGTGGAATTGGTATTGTGCTAACATCTGTGGATGCAGGGAAACAGGTTGGAGGGATCCAACTGGATTCCTCACCAGTATTTATTTATTTACAGATATTGATGTATATTCTGTTATCATATGTTGATATATGATGTTTGATGTTGTGATTGACTAATTGGTGCTGTTGCATCATCGGATTCAGTTTTGAAGTTTAAAAATAACGACTTTTACTTTAAAAAGATTTTAAAGTGATTTTTGAAAGTAGACGTTTTACTGAATTTTTGAATTGATTTATTTCAAATAAATAAACGTCTAGAATTTTAAAGTTATAAGAGTTAAGATTTTTGGTGAAATAAAACCAAAGTGTCGTTTTTGAAATAAAAGTCGATTTATTTATAAAATGATTTGAGTTGGGATTTTTGAATAACTATAAACGATCTGTATAAAAGATTTATAAAATTGATATTTATAAATCAAAGTATTGGAATTATAAAATGAGTTTTTTTAAGTATTAAAAATGAAAAAAATTATGGAATCCGTAAGTGAATGAAATTTATAGATTTATAAATTGTGAAGTTGAAAATGAATGAAATTGTAGAATAAAAGATTTATAAGAAATTGACTTATAAATTTGATTTTTTACCTTTAAATGGAATATTGATCGAATTTGTTAATAAAGGGGATTTATTAAATTGAAGTTGTTACAAAATAGAAATGGAATTTATGAACGTTGTTTCATAAATTCGAAAATCAATCAAATTTGATGAATTGAATATAGAAGGTTATTAAGGGAATTTTATCCACGATTTTGGATAGTGGATAAATTCTTGAAATAAAGGTGTAGGAAAAATTGAAATGTGGTTAGTGAAGTATATTCACGATTTTGGACAGTGAATATATTTTTAAGTAAAATGGATATGTTTTGGGAAAGTGATATTTGAAATGATGTTAATTGTTTCAAAGATGTTTTCAAATATAATGAATATTAAAATCATAGATTTCAACATTCATTGTTGAAATAGACGTTTTCGAGGAATAAGGAAATGATGGACTATAACACTGTTGGTATAGTAAATGATTTCCGAAAGGAAATGTTTTGATGTAGTATTGGGATTTATATATCTATCAAAATCCGAATCCCTATACTAGTGATTTTGAGTCGTCGTAACGATGTTTTACGTAACATTCGTTTTGACTCAAATAAATGTGCTTAAGAGAATGATTTCCTTAAAGAATGAAATTATACTTAATTTGGTTTAAGTATATCGAATATTTTCCAAGTGTTGAAAATAAATAGATTTGTGAAACACTTATTTTTAAATAAGTATGGAAATGCTTTTCCAATATGAAATGAACGTTTTGAGAATTTATCTTTGTAAAGATAAATTGAATTTGAATATTGAAAACGATTTGAAAATCGTATACCCGTAGATATTTTGAAATATAAATTCACTATGGAATTTATAAAAGAAATGGGAATTCGTCTTAAAAATAAATGTTGATTTATTTTTGAAGTGTGGAAAAGTTTATATATCTAGTAAAGATATTTTTTGAAGATGAAATAATTTGGAAAATTATTTGGAATCTGATGATGTTGCGCATCTTTATTGATAGTTAAATAACCGACTATCAATAATTACCTTGAATAGGTATTTGTTGTGAATTGGATGAATTTTAATGCCACACTTATTTTTAAATAAACGCTCACTATTCGGGTTAGCCGGGAAAGGACCATGGGGTCGTATAACCCATTCCGAATATGTGATACGTCGTTATGAATTGCATTCGAAGACCGGTGTTGAAGACCGGATATTTTTGAAAACGGAAGGATTACCGTCGAGTTACTCTACATCGGCTGATCTCCGATTTAGAGGTTTTATCACCCTTAGTGACGGGAAGTCCGGACGTGATTAGAAAATTATCCGGATATGCAAGGGCTTCGTGAGAAGTGCCTTCGGTTCTGTTCGATCCCGAAACAGACTTATATGGATTGTGTGTCTGACATTACAATTTGAGATATAAAGCTGATTTCTTTCAAATACATATCTGTTGGTGGCGGAGAATTTATTCTCTTAGCTTAACACCCTTCTCTGAGACGTACGAGCTCAGAGGTTATGTAGTTGAAATTTATCAGCGATATACTCCCAATTTGGTAACGTGGCATACTGAGTGTTGCTGTGAAATGATCAGTGTTTGATCATTTGCGATATGATCATTTGTTTGATCTTATATCTTTGTGATCATAGGTTGATCATTTGTTTGACCCGAAGCATGGCTTTGTAGAAAGCGTAGCTTTGTGGACGAGACTTCGACGAGCCTCATACCCCGGAAATGGTCAAAACAGGAAGGATGCAGCAAGGTTCTAGGGAGTAGCGCCCCTTAGTGTATGTCATTCCTTCTGGATAGAGGTGGTATCATGGTATGGAGCCTAGATACTTAACCTATGTGGTTGCTGCAAATTTATTTCTTTGTGGTTGTTGGAAATCGGGGATCCTCGGGAAGATCGGTTACGATCGGGGGATGACATACGCGTGTCAGTAGTTACCTATTTTTGCAGAGGTAACCCGGCCTTGTGTTGGCAGAGATCTAACCATAATGTTAGGTTATTTCTCGGGTCGTTTATTCCAGGGACGTACCCATCGTGGATAGGAAGTTCCTTGGCCTGACCATTTGTTGGAAATCCAAACTCTAATACGAACTGTGTACGGTATTAGTTGTAGAACCTGCCATTCACTTATGGTGGTCACCACTGTTTGGATGGTAGCTATAGTAGGCATAGTTCGGAATGTCTATGCTGGCTAAGATTAATATTATACTTTCGAAATGTTTTCTACACTATGCACTAATAATAATATCAAAAATGATTTGATTTTGCGTAGTAAGCATCTTTGACTATCATAAGAAGAAATCTCCTCCAATTCTGCGTTTGCATTGTGTGTGTGGCGGGAGGTCTTATGGTAGTTTCATTTTCCAAAAGCATTGCGAATTTGTTTTATTTTCTTTGTGAAAAATAACTGTTTTACGATCTCACACCAGTCACCATGACTGACTCGGAGTTTATTGTTCCCTTCTAAACTCTGGGTTCCCACAAATTTCCACACGGGCAGTCTAGAGTTAGATTATCAGGATATTCTGGATATTCTGGAGCTTTGGAAGCAAGATGGATGACGAGACGTAGTATTTGTATCTGATAGTATTTATTCCGCTGTGTATTCTGTATGAGGACAAGTTTATATAACTGTCCATTGTTGTATAGAGTTGTATATTGACTCTGATTGATGTATGTATAAACTGATATAGTTCTTTGTTTTAAAAGACTAGTGATTATCTATTATATATTGTTCCGCTGCGAATGTGAGATTCTGATATTTTTTTCTGTTCTGATGTTGTTCTGTTGTTCTTCTTCTCTTTTTCTTCTATCTTTTCTTCTATTTCTTTTTCTTAAAAACCCTCACTATTGGAGTTTCCGGCACTCGATTTCTCGACAGTCGATAAAGTGAGTATCGATGTCGAATTTTCAAAAGTCGAAAATTTCGATATGTGACATTGATATAGAGACTTAACAATGAAGGCTCATGAGTATTCAAGAGTTCAAGATTCCAAGGTATTCTAGATAAGACATAGAGTTTAGAATATTTGTTAAAATTCTAATAGCACTTGATCTCTCTCATCCCTCACTCTCTCTCTCTCTCTCTCTTTAAATAAGGTTTTAAATAATCTTTTCAAAACAACTTTCTAATAGTTTTCAATTTCTTATACTTCTCATTTTAGTTTTTAATATTTTACCAAGTTATTGTTTTTATTAAATTTTGATTTATATTAGTTTATTTTTCAAAATTCTTATCATATAGTTTTACTTAAGTCGTATTATGATTATAATGTATATATATTATATTTAAACATACTTACAAAGTATAAAATTATTTCACAAAACAATACATTTTCAAAATAATATGTTAAACTGTTTTTAAAAATTACAAAGGTCTCGACATACTCTAACCCTCTATGTCGACATACTAGCCGTGAATTTCAAAATTCAATTTTCAAAAGAAGTGTCTATTCGTCGTATCTCTTCATGAATAGACATGACCATTATTCCTCTATAAATACCTGTGTTTCCAATAAATTTTTAATCATTTTTCATTGTTCTTCTCTCCTCCTTCTTCTCTCTCATTTCCTAAAAAAAATTATAACCATACTCTGTCGAATTTCAACCATAATCAAACCCCCATTGTGATTAGTTTGATTCTCTATCATTTGCTCTCTAATTTCTATCATCTCTCTCAATCCAATAATGATCTAAGTGCAATTCTAGGATTATAGGATCATTTGTAATCAAGATTGAAGTTCAGAGTTTGTAAATCTCTATAAAATCAAATTGATATACTTGTGGATGTGATTGTAGCTCGTGAAATCAATTGGGTGAGATTGTAGCCTATGAAATCAATTGGGTGTGCTTAGTAGTCCGTAAATCTAGTGGGTGTGCTTGTAGCCCGTAAATCTAGTGGATGTGCTTATAGCCCGGAGGCCGGGATTTTGGAGGGTGTGTTCGTAGCTTTGAAATCGAGATTGTATTTGCATTTACTAGTTGAAAAGAAATCTGTACAAGGAATTGTATGAGACTGGCTGTAGGGTAACTCCAAGCTAGTATAAAATCCTGGTGTGTTCCTTCCTTTTACTTTTACTACATTTACTGTTTATCTATGTTTTGATTTTGTGATTGTTTCTATGATTGTTAATCTCATTATTTTAGGTATAATTTCAAAAGATTTCAAAAAGATTCATATAAATTAGAAAACACCATTCATCCCCCCTCTAGTGTTTATTTAGTCTTAAGATCCCTATTCTGCAATCTTATATTTGGTATAAGAGCGTTGGTTTTCAAAGTATTCATAAACTAATTTTCAAAAAGTTTTAATGGCATTTTTTAATGATATTTTTAACACTATTTTTGAAAGGATAATTTGTAAATAATCATTACAATGTTTCATAGATTTGCATATATTCATTATGAAAATTTAGTGATCTATTGAAAAGAAATAAATTGCAGAAACAGATGTTTTACATGGCTTTTGATGAATAAACATCTGATAATCAGACACTAGAGATCAAAAAGGATAAATGGATATTGGATAGTGGTTGTTTAAGACACATGACTCGAAATCGGGAGATTTTGAAAGATATAGTTTACAAAGACGGAGAATCGGTCAATTTTGATGATAATTCTAAAGGATATGTGATTGGCATTGCTAATGTTGGTAATTCTAAAACTCCTACTATTTTCAATGCTTTATTAGTTAGGAATTTAAAACATAATCAATTAAGTATTAGTCAATTGTGTGATAAAAGTTTTAAAATTAAATTCATAAAAGATAAATGTCACATTGAAGATAATGAGTCAAACATTACCTTTGAAAGTATTAGGAAACAGAACATTTATATATTAAGTATGAAAATCTCAAATGATAACTAATGTCTTTTGGTTGAAACAAGTGACCCTTGAATTTGGCATAAAAGATTTGGGCATTTGAATTTCAAACTTATTTCTAAAATTGCTAAAAGTGATTTAGTTAGAGGTCTTCCCAAAATGAACTTCAAAACAAGTGACCCTTGAACTTCTTCACTTAGATCTTTTTTGTCCCTCTCAAATACAATCTATAAATCAGAGTAGATATGTATTTATAATCATAAATGACTATTCTTGGTTTACGTGGATGATTTTCTTATAACTTAAAAGTGATGCTTTTGAAATGTTTATGATCTTTGTTAAACGAACTCAAAATCAAATGTCAAGAAAAATTAAAACTATTCGAAGTGATCATGGTGGAGAATTCGAAAATGAAAATTTTGAGAATTTCTGTAATAAGAAAGGTATAACCTATAATTTTTCATTTCCAAGAACACCACAATAAAATGGAGTAGTAGAACGTAAAAATGGAATGATTCAAGAGCGCGCTAGAACTATGCTAAATGATAGTAATTTACCTAAGAATTTTTGGGCTGAGGCGGTTGGTACTGCATGTTATATACTAATAGAATTTTAATAAGACCATTAACCAAGAAAACTTCTTATGAACTATTTTAAAATAAAAAACATAAAGTATCATATTGTAGAGTTTTTGGTAGTAAATGTTTTATTTTAAATATTAAAGATAATTTAGATAAATTTGATGCTAAATCAGATAAATGAATTTTTATTGGATATTCAAATAGAAGTAAAGCTTATAGAGTTTTTATCACTAGAACTAATACTATTGAAGAGACACTACATGTCTCATTTGATGAAAATTTCAAAATTCATAATCAAAATATTTATGAAGAAGAAAACATTGATAATGAAATTGAAAGTAATGAGAACAGTGAAACTTATAATAATAATGAAAATTTATATCCAACAAAAAGAACTAGATAATTAAGAGATCATCCTATAGAAAATATACTTGGTAATATTGAATATGTTGTTAAAACAAGAAATCAATTAAACAAAATGAGAAATGTAGCTTTTATTTCAACCATTGAACCTAAAAATCCAAAGGAAGCATCAACTGATGATTCATGGATTCTTGTTATGCAAGAAGAATTGAATCAATTCACAAGAAATGATGTATGGGAATTAGTCCCAAGACTTGAGGATAAGCCTATTATAGCACTAAATGGGTATATAGGAATAAAATGAATGAACAAAGAGAGGTCGTATGAAATACAACTCGATTAGTTGCACAAGGTTATTGTCAAGAGGAGGGTATAGACTTTGATGAAACCTTTCCACCTATAGCAAGATTAGAGGCTATGAGAATCTTACTTGCTTTTGCTAACCATAATAATTTCAAATTATATCAAATGGATATTAAAAGTGCATTTTTAAATGGATTCGTTAAAGAAGATGTATATGTAGAACAACCCCCACTTTTCGAAGATGAAAAATTACCAAATCATGTTTACAAATTAAAGAAAGCTTTATATAGTCTAAAACAGGCTCCCAGAGCTTGGTATGATAAACTTAAATCCTATTTATTACAATCAAATTCTGAGATAGGCAAAGTATATGGCACTCTCTTTATTAAAATAAATGAAAATGATATTCAATTAATACAAATATGTGTAGATAATATTATTTTCATATCTACTAACGAAAATCTAAATAAAGAATTTTCAGAATTAATGATTAAGGAATTTGAAATGAATCATATGGGAGAACTAAATTATTTTCTAAGATTACAAATTAAACAACTAAGTAATGGAATTTTTATTAGTCAAGAAAAATACGATAAAGATTTATTTAAAAACTTTGGTATGGAAAATACCAGTGGTAAGCCAACTCCTATGGCACCTAATGAAAATTAAACAAAAAAGAAAATTCAAAAGACAAAGATCAAAAACTATACAGAGGAATGTTTGGATCACTACTCTATATAACTGCTAGTAGACCTGATATAATGCATAGTGTTTGTCTCTGTGCAAGATATCAATCTCAACCTAAAGAAACTCATTTGAAATCTGTAGAACGAATTTTAAGATATGTTAATAATACATCAGACTATGGACTCTTCTATCCAAAAGATGATTCATTTGAATTAATTTCATATACTGATTCTGATTTGCCGATTGTAAATCAGACTGAAAAATTACAAGTGGAACTTGTCACTTTTTGGGACACTCTCTGGTTTTCTAGTTTAGTAAAAAGTAAAATACTATCTCTTTGTCTACGACTGAAGCAGAATGTGTTTCAGCCGCATTAGCATGTTCATGGGTTATCTATATGCAATAAATTCTAAGAGATTTTGGTTTAAATGTTACTAAATCACCAATATACTACGATAATACGAGTGCGATTAATCTGTCTAAAAATCCAACTCATCATGCTAGAACTAAACATATTGATGCAAGACATCATTTTCCAAGAGATAATGTAAATAAAGAAGTTATATCACTTTAATTTATAAACACTGAAAATCAAGTAGCTGATATTTTGAAAAAACCATTGAATCAAACATCCTTTACTAAGTTAAGAAGAGAATTAGGTATTTGTTCTATATCAAAAAATTTTAAAATTATAACATAAATTTACATAATTAATAAGAATAATAAAATAAATTTCCAATGTATGTCAACATACACGACCACTATATGTCGACATATAACGACAAAATTCATTTTTTAAATTTTCCCTCTAAAATTTAATTTTGTGGTTATCTAAACACCAAATTCAACTTTCTTCTTCATTTTCTTCCTTTTCACTGTTCTTAACTACTGAAATAAATAAATCATGGCATTCTCTACGAATCTAAATCATAATTCAACATTTTCCTACCATTCTCCTGCCTCTGGACCCTTCCAAAACACTACTATGGAAAAAGTTATCAAATTGGAGGAAGATACGAAGAATGTACTGGAGATGTTGATTGAAATTCAAGTCGTACAACTTCGTATGTCGAAGGAACAAGAGAAACAAAGTAGGATTCTACATAATCTCCAAACATATCTATTGGATAACCCTACGAATCTAATGATTATTGACATGATTCCATGAATTTAGCCATTCATAATCCTCTTCAAAGCAGCGAAGAGGAAGAGGAACTAGAAGAAGATTGTAACATCCCAGAATTTTAGTTATTTAATTTTAAATGTTTAATTAATTTTAAATATTTAAATAATTGGATTTTGGGAATTTAATAACTTAAATTCAAATATATTGATCATTTTAAATATTTGAATTGTTAATTAAATGGATTTAATAATATTATTTAACTCATTTTAATTAATAAATAATATTTATGAATTCAATTTGTAAATTTATTTACAAATATAAATAGATCGAATAAATATCGATAATTGGATCCTATATACCTTTCGTTTAGCATGCGTCCATGACTAGCCGGGATTTATTAAGGGGTAGGCAGGCTAGGGTTGGTGATTTTGGGGAGTATAGTTGGTAATTTGACGAACGAAGCCTGGATATGGATTCGGGAGGGGGTTTAGCACCTTCGGTGAAGTTTTGAGAGCGGTTTGACCTCCAAGGCAGAACGCGACATGTTCGGGGCTGTTAGGGGACCCATCAGGTCGGAATATGGTGAGGAGGGGCGGCTTGGAATCCGTGGTGTTAGGTATACTTCAAGGGTGATCCACCTTCCTAGTCATTTGTTGGTAAATTTCCTTTTCTTATTTGATTCGAACCTTTGAATCTATTTTTCTTTAATTGCAATGGGAAGAGTCAACCACTCTTCGTGGTGTTTAATTATAGGTTTTGTCCATTCTATCAAGTTTGGACCGTTATCATGTTTTATCCATTCTATCCAGTTTGGATTTTCGTTCAGATTATTTTCATTCTTTCAAGTCTGGTTTTTAATACTATTTATGCCCACTCTTATTTGGACTTGTTTCCTGTTGTTTATCTCCAACCTTTCTTGAATGGATGTTATTCTTGTGAGGTAAAACCTAGTTCCGTGTTAATGGCGTGGTCTCACAATACTTTTATATGTTCCTCATTATTTGATTTTTCTCACGCTGGTATTTCCAGAATGATCCGGGTGTTATTTTATTATAATGCTTGGGTCAAATCGAGTATTTTCCTAGGTTGGCTTTGGTGTTATGGAGATCTTGGAGAGAACCTGGAGGCTTACCTATCGTAGTGTTTTATTTTCCGTTGTATTATATAGTGTCCCTATCAGCAATTGTAAGGTCGGGATATTATAACTGTCCAGCTAATAAGGTTTGTTTTTAACTCTGATGTATTATGTATTTTGGAGTGACAGTTTTACTGTCCTTGTTTTTATGTTGTCGATTCTACTGTGATTCTGATTTTCTCTGCTCTCTGTTCTTTTTTTTTATTTACCCTAAAAATCTGCCTTTTTGTCGATTAGATGTTCGACATTTGAACATAGTGGTAGCATTTGGTGTTGACTTTCGATGGTCAAAAAGACGGGTTGTTACAGCTTGGTATCAGAGCTGAAGGTTAAGCGAGAACCTTGGCTTTACTAGGGTATGGCTCATTAGAGATAGGATTAGTAACACCCTAGATCGAGTTTGAGAGTATTATATATATTCGAGAGTGTATTTGTTAATGTTATAAAAAAATGTATTGTGTTAATTGGTCTATTGAGTTTTTATAAATTTTGGTTGAGATGTGGGACGCCACAGTGTCGAAGGGATTTCTAAACACTTGAACAAGGCCAACAGACATGGTTTTGAATTTTTGAAAATTTAGCAAATAAAATATTTTGCCGAGGATTATAGTTTATATATATATAAAGGAATAATTTTCAAAAATTTATTTAGTTATAAAGTGTGTTTGTTTGAATGCGATAATATTTATTTATTATCATTATTCTTTGATCAGTCATGCTCATTTAAATTAGGAGCATTGATCGTCATTGGTTGATTGTTGACTATTTGTCTTTAGCTTATTTATAAGCATTTGTTGTTTGAATTTATAAACATATCCCTTGTGAATTAATTTTGACAATTTTACTATAAGGTGTTCGGAGAAAATGTTAAGTTAAAATTCACCTTTTAATAATGGTGAGTTAAGAATTAAACTTTAATAAAAGTCGATTAATATAATCTAAATGGTATGATCAGAATTTAGAGAATAAATATTTGGGAAAATTTTATTATAATAAAAAAGAGGTATTATAATATAAGATGATTCTATATAAAGGATATTTTATACAAATTTAGTCTATTAAATTGTTTAAAAAGGATTTTTGAATCTAAATCCTGGAATTTTTGAAAATAATTTCAAAAGGATTTTGAGAAATAAAATAGTAGTACTTTTGGAAGTATTTAAAAGTGAAAATACTTTGGGAAGTGAAATTTTAAATGGAATGCATTTTCTTTGGGATAACTCGAAGGAAAAAGTAAAATTTCGATTAGTTTTATGGTAATCTGAATAATCTTCTAAGTGACGATTGGATGTTTGCTTAGACGAACGTCGTGGGGACTTAGTAAATTATTCTCTCTATCACTGTGCGATCGAAATGAGTTCAAATCTGAATGAACCCAAAGTGAGTTTTAAAAAATAAATCGTTTGAAGTTATTATATATAGAAATATATGTAGTACGATTTTGAAGATGAGTTTTTGAAATATAAAAAAACCGGGTATTTAATTTTTGAGTTCCCTTAAAGGGAAATGGTTTCAAAATAAAATGTATTTCTGATAAGTGATTATTTCGATAAATGAGATTTTACCCTTAGGTAAATAGGTATAATTTAACACAGGTTTAAATTGGGTTAAATTGGATAGGAATGTTTTGATAAACATTGTTTTATTAAAACCATAAAAAAAATTAAAACATCTAAGAAGTATAAACTACTTGTTGATTGAGTCAACCATAAATATCTTCCATTTTAACACTCTAAGTTAAAAATATCGAGAAGTTAACTAAGTTTTAAAAGACCTGAATTTTGATTAGATCTTCACCTAAATTGTGAAAAGTAAAATAAAATTTGTATGTACTCTTAGGATATAGAAGAGTATTATACAAGTAAATAAAGTCGAATAAGTTATTGTTGATGTTTTATAAAGAAATGACTTTATAAAATATTTTTAAACTTAGATGAAAATTTATGAAATAATTCATAAATAATTTTAGTATCGAATAAAATACTAAGTGGAAACATAAGTGATTTAAAAAAAGAATTGATGTAGTTAAGAAACTAATAAATTTAGAGTATAACTTTCCATTTATCCAAGTGAGTTTGGATAATCTTTTAAGCAATAACCAAAGGTTAATAAGCAAAACGTTACATTTAGATAATTATCTATATTTTTGGACAATCAAGAAAGTTCTGAACCTAAGCTAAGATTCGTTTGTAAATCATTGGGCATTTTAAATAATGTTAAGTGTTAGATTTCCCCGTATGGAATTTGATTGATTGATTGACTGATAGTGTTGGTTTATTCCTATACAGAATTTGATTTGATTTAACTGAATTTGATTGATTGATTGTGTTATTTTATATACCATTATTTATAAAGTTTAAATTTATAGACAAAGGATTTTGAAATGTTTTTATTAGGACCTAAATCCCGATGATTTTGAAAAAAGAAATTTTGATGATTTTAAGAAAGAAATAATATTTATTCACTCTAGTTGATGTTTTTGGAGGAAACGGAATACCACTGGATGCTTCATGTTGTTTTGATTCTAGAGTTTCACCATACTTTATTAGGATGAATTCCCTCCTTATCATTTTATTTTTTATCTTTGATTTAATTCCTTTCTAAGAAATTTGAAAATAAATTTTTGAATTTAAAAACCTGGGCATTTAGATCTGAATTTATCATTTGAAAATATTGAATGCATAGCATTTATTATAGAATATTCTCTGTATTTTATCAGCCTGATTCTCTTTTGGATTTTGTAAGTATAGGTATGCAAGGGATTGCTATTTGATTCTTGTGCACCTGCATTTGCATAGAGATAATATATTACTCACCATAAATATATAACAAATGCAAAAAGGTATGTGATAAATTTAGAAATTTAAATTGGTCGATGATTTTATGCCCCAATTATGGGAAGCCGCTTGGCTTTTGTTTTCTTTGGTTGATTTAAAACCCGTAGAGGAAATTTGTAATTGTTATGATCGAGTCATGTAAAGGAGACGCTGCCAAATTTTCTATAAAATTTTGAGATTTAATTAATAAGTTTAATAACTTATTTTACTTAATAGTTTTAAACTTAAGGTTTTGAAGCATTTTCTTCCTTGGGAATTTCAAGGGACGAAATTCTTTTAAGGGGGGAGGATGTAACGTCCTAGAATTTCAGTCATTTAATTTTAAATATCTAAATAATTGGATTTTTTGGAATTTAATAACTTAAATTCAAATATATTGATTATTTTAAATATTTGAATTGTTAACTAAATATTAATTAAATGGATTTAATAATATTATTTAACTCCTTTTAATTAATAAATAATATTGATGAATTCAATTTGTAAATTTATTTACAAATATAAATAGATCGGGTAAATACGATAATTGGATCCTATACCCTTCGTTTAGCATGCGTCCATGATTGGCCAGTATTGATTAAGAGGTGGGAGGGCTAGGGTTGGTGATTTTTGGGAGTATAGTTGTTCGACGAACGGAACTTGGATTTGGATTCGGGAGGGAGTTTAGCACCTTCGGTGAAGTTTTGAGGGCGGCCGAACCTCCAAGGTAGAACGCGACATGGTGGGGAGGTGCGGCCTCGAATCCGTGGTGTCGGGTAGGACAAGGTCGAGAAGAAAAAGTTGTCGGTGAAAACGGTTCGTCACGGAGGTCCGATGCTCTGTATTTGTGGAAAAATGTGCACGTTGGAGTGGGTTTGATGTATGCTGTGCACATTTTGGTATTAGGAGGAAGAAGATGATTAGAGGAGAAGGATTTTAGTTAGGTGGGGATTTGTTTATTTAATTAAATAATTAGTGATTAAATTTGATTATTCAAATTCAAAAACTTATAAATTGAATAACTTTTGCGTACAAGGTCGGATTCGAGCACCATTTGTTGTGTTGCACTCGTATGGACATTATCTTCGTATTGGAGTTTTTTTGGTTGGATTTGGAGCAAGTGAAAATTTGGACTAAAATCGAATGTCCGTTCGGTGTTCAAACCGGAGCAATATAGCGTCTACGGGAGTCAATGTGAGTTTAACTCACATCCAAATTTGCTATATCATATCTATGATGCTATAAACTATTATTGATTGCTTGGATGTTAGTTAAATTATTTGGTAGATTATTTGGTTGAATTTCCATTTGGAAATGGATGACATATTAATTTGATTGTTTTGAACCCATATGATTATATATATTATCCATAACAATCGTTTTGCAGGGAACATTTGAAGAGAGGCCCTGGGGTGTTTATCATTAGTAATTATTTATTTACATTCTTATGCTGCTATATTGATATTTAATTGAAATAAATCTCTATATTCCATTTAATTTTTTAAGTGTCGTTATAGCAATTTTCGTTATACCGTCATTCATTGATTTTTCATTCCTAAAACTCTATCATGTCCATTTCGAACTTGAGCTTGAATTTTCACAAAATAGATGTTTGAAATTATTTATCATTTTGATTAATGATAAGTGAAATTAGTCAATCATTTTGACTAATGATGTTTCAAATCAATTAATCTTTTTGATTAATGAGATCTGGATTTAATTAATCATTTTAAGTAATGATATTTGAATTTAATTAATTATTTTAATTAATGATATTTGAAAATTAATAATCATTTTAATTAATGATATTTAAAAGTAATTAATCATTTTAAATAATGATATTTGAATTTATCATTTTTATTAATGATGTTTGAAATTAATTAATATTTTTGATTATTGAGATTTGATTTTAAAATAGATCATTTTAATTAATGATATTGAACTTTAATTAATCATTTTAATTAATGATGTTTAAATTTAATTAAATTTTTTATCTAATGAAGTTTAAAGTTAACTAATATGTTAACTAATGATTTTGAAATTAATTAATTACTTTAATTAATGATGTATTGAAATTTATCAATCTATTTTATTAATGAGATTTGAATTTAATTAAATCATTTTAATTAATAATTTTAAAATTTAATTAATAATTTTAAGTAATGATATTTTTTAAATTTAATTAATTGGTTTAACTAGTGATATTTGAAATTTAGTTAATCATTTTAATTAATGATGTTTTATAGTTAATTAATCATTTTAACAAATGATGTTTTAATTTATCATTTTAACTAATGATGTTTGAATTTAATTAATCCAATTAATTTATGATTATTGGAACATAATTAATTGTTCTAATTAATGGCATTTAAAATTTATTAATCATTTTAGTTAATGAAGCTTGAGATTAATTATTCATTTTAAATTAATGATTATTTGAATTTAATAAATCCTTTTAATTAATGATTTTTAAACTAAATTAATTTAATAAAAGTGATTAAAATAAATTAAATAATTTAATGAAAGTGTTTTAAAGTTAATAAATTGAATTAATAAAAGTGTTTGGAAATAATTAACTATTTTATTAAAGATTTTGGATTTGTTTATTTAAAAGAGATTATAAATGTGATTGATTATCTTTTGGGATAATCAATATTGTTTTAAATTTATAAAGGTATTTAAATTGTTATATTTACTTAGGATAATAAATATTATTTTAAATTTATAAATAATGGTTTATAAATGAGAAAATCATTTAAAGGGAATTATTTGTAAATAAAACTAAGTGTAAATTGTTTTGGATTTATAGTAAATAATGTTTTAATGACAATTGTTTTTTACCCTTGTTTTAATAAACTTAGTATTACAAATTTTGTCTTATAAAAGAACATTTTTTAAAGAGTATTCCCAAAGTGTTTTTACCCATATTTGTAATATGGAAATCAAATACAAGTTCAGTTTTAAAAAGTAAAGTTCGATTCGGTTATGGAAAAGTAATTCTGTAAACGATATCACTTATATGAAAAGGATCTAGTCATACTTTTAATGCTAAATGTTGAGGCTTGGACTCGTTTCTATCTCGAAGGTTAAAAATATCGTCAAGATGATACCTAGAGGCAACTCTATCTCAACTTGCCTGGCTTCATCTTTAACCGAGAGACAACACTTGTTTGGAATAGACGAGTAGTGGTAAGTATATGAAATTTAATTTCCATATACGATCATTTTAATTATCCTTGATGGTTGATTTATTAATTATCGGATTCTATTATCTTCATGGTGTATCGTCACCTTAAAAATGATTTGCTGCTCTTTGAGCTTTATCATTCTTTGTCGAAAATGAATAAATCCAAAGCACGAAAGGAAGACAAGCTATGTGTGGTTGCTCCGATTAGGATACTTTTACATCTCATTTAGATTGTATTCGATAGCGCTATTAGATGTGAAATATTTGAATATTCGGTAAGGCTTGGCGGGGTCCGGCTTGGTATTATCCGAGAAGTGTCACGGAGTATATGAGCTTCTCAGTAGTATATTACTAAAAGTATACTTCAAGGGTGGTCCACCTTCCTAGTCATTTGTTGGTAAATTTCCTTTCCTTATTTGATTCGAACTTTAAATTTGTTTTTCTTTAATTGCAACGGGAAGAGTCAACCACTCTTTGTTGTGTTTAATTATTGGTTTGTCCATTCTATCAAGTTTGGACTGTTATCATGTTTTATCCATTCTGTCCAGTTTAGATTTTCATTCAGATTATTTTCATTCTTTCAAGTCTGGGTTTTAATACTATTTATGCCTATTCTTATTTGGATTTATTTCATGTTGTTTATCTCTACTCTTTCCTGAATGGATGTTATTCTTGTGAGGTAAAACCCCATTCCGTGTTAGCGGCATGGTTTCACAGAACTTTTATATGTTCCCCATTATTTGAGTTTTCTCACGCTGGTATTTTCATACTGATCCGGGTGTTGTTTTATTATAATGCTTGGGTCAGACTGAGTATTTTCCCAGGTTTGCTTTGGTGTTATGTAGATCCTGGAGAGGAGCTAGAGGCTCACCTATCGTAGTGTTTTATTTTCCACTGTATTATATAGTATCCCTATCAGCAATTGTAAGGTCAGGATATTATAAGTGTCCAGCTAATAAGGTTTGTTTTTAACTCTGATGTACTATATATTTATGAATGACACTTTTTACTGTCCTTGTTATATTATATGTTGTTGATTCCACTGTGAGATTCTGATTTTCTCTATTCTCTGTTCTTTTCTTTTTATTTACCCTAACAATCTGTCCTTTTGTCGATCGGATGTTAGACATTTGGACACAGTGGTAGTATTCGATGTCGACTTTTGATGATAAAAAAGGTGGGTCATTTCAATGATGAACAATATATAGAGGAGGATGAAGAGGTTTAATGCATTGGGGAAGTATTTTACGACCGAGATGGAAATCTCATCGAACAAAAGGGAAATTTTTTCCTTCTTTATCCTCATTGTGCCATTCATAAGTCTCCTATCATTAAGAATTCTCGTTAGAATAGGACTTCTTCTTCATTTAATTTAAGAGTAGTGTGTATTTTAACTTTAATTTGACTTTATTGCGTGTATGGATTGAGTGGTTTGTAAATATGATAATTGAATGGATATATAGTATGGTTTGGTTACTATTAACGATTTGTGCATCACTTATCATTTCTTATATATCATTCTTGTCATTTTGCATTTCATGATCATATCACTTATCATTTCTATATATATTTATATCATTATAAGTATATAGTGTTTATTTAAAAGGGAGCTAGAATTAGTATTAAGAGTTAGGGTTAGAATTATAGTTATAGTTAGTTATTTTTGATTGATGCCAAGGGGGAGAAATATATAAAATAGTAGGCATAGATTAAGAGGAAGTTATATTATATTTTACATACAAAGTTGTCATCAACAAAAAGAGGGAGATTATTAGTACCTAAGGATTTGGTTCTGATGCAACTTTAAGAAATCATATAAAATATAAATACTATTGTTTTATCAAGATATATATTGTATATAGTGCAAGATATTAAACAAGTGTCGGTATAAGAAGACTGTACAGTGTCAAGTAAAGATTGAAGAGTTAAAGATGTTGATATAAAGACTCAAGAATGAAGACTCATGAGTATTCAAGAGTTCAGGATTCCAAGATATTCCAGATAAGTTATAGAGTCTAGAATTTTGTTAAAATTTTGATAACACTTGATCTCTCTCTCATCTCTCTCTCTCTATATTTAAATAAGTTTTCAAATATTCTTTTCAAAACAACTTTAAAATAATTTTCAATTTCTTATACTTATCATTTTTGTTTTTAATATTTTACCAAGTTATTGTTTTTATTAGTTTTGATTTATATTAGTTCATTTTTAAAAATTCTTATCGTATAGTTTTACTTAAGTTTTATTATGATTATAAAGTATATATATTATATTTAAACATACTTACAAAGTATAAAATTATTTCACAAAATAATACATTTTCAAATAATATTTTAAAGTGTTTTTCAAAATTACAAAGAGTATGTCGACATACTAGCTATGAATTTCAAATATTCAATTTTCAAAGGAAGTGCCTATTCGTCCTGTCTCTTAACGAATAGACATAACCGTTATCCTCTATGAATACCTGTGTTTCCAAAGAATTTTTTAACCACTTTTCATTGTTCTTCTCTCCTCCTTCTTCTCTCTTATTTTCTAAAAAAAATATAACCATACTCTACCGAATTTCAACCAGAATCAAACTCTATTGTGATTAGCTTGATTCTTTATCATTTGCTCTCTGATTTCTATCATCTCTCTCACTCCAATCAAGATCTAAGTGCTATTTAAGGATTATAGGATCATTTGTAATCAAGATTGAAGTTTTGAGTTTGTAAATGTCTATAAATCAAACCGATATACTTGTGGGTGTGATTGTAGCCCGTGAAATCAATTGGGTGTGATTGTAGCCCGTGAAACTAATTCGGTGTGCTTAGTAGCCCATAAATCTAGTAGGTGTGCTTGTAGCCCGAAAATCAAGCGGCTCTACCCAGCGATCGAGATTCTGGAGGGCGTGTCACGTAGCCTTGAAATCGAGATTGTTTTTGCATTTACTTGTTGAAAAGAAATCCATACAAGGAATTATATGGAACTAAATGTAGGGAAACTCCAAACCAGTATAAAATCCTAGTGTGTTCTTTCCTTTTACTTTTACTACATTTACTGTTTATCTGTGTTTTGATTCTGTGATTGTTCTGGGTATAATTTCAAAAGATTCCAAATAGATTCATATAAATTAGAAAACACTATTCACCCCTCCCTCTAGCGTTAATTTAGCCTTAAGATCCCTATTACGCAATCTTACAGTTTGATATCCAACTCTTGATTTAGAGTTGGTGACAATGAGCTTTGATTTGAAGATTTAGGGGCATTATCTTTTGGGAGAATGATTTTACTTGTACATGGGCTATAAGTCTCTTAGGTATTTATTCTCAAAAGAGGTGTTGAATATGGAGCAACATAGATGGTTAGAGTTTCTAGTGGCATATGACTTTGATATTGAGTATAAGTCGGGAAAGGGAAACAAGGTTGCAAATGATTTAAGTTGAAAGTAGAAAATTAAGTTATTAGCTATGCTTGAGGAATGTAAGACATTAGAGTCATTAGCATCGTCTGGAGTGCACTAGGAAGGACGCAGGACCATGTCGAGATCCCGACTCGAGGTTTTTGTGTGTTGGCTCTGAGTCAACTCGATGTTGATCTAGCATGGCTGAATTGTGAAACTCAAGTTAACTTTTTTGTTCATTTTTTGATATTTCCTTTATCTTGTCTTTTTAAGGTATTTCCCAAGTTTTCATGTCCATTCTTTATCGTTTGTTTGTCCGATTTGATCGTTTGAGTCCGTTTGAAGACTGTGGAAAATCTGGTCGTAACACTTGCTCCCTGAAGCACGCCTTGTAAATGGAAGGTGTGCTTTGCTCAAGAAAATATATCAAAGTCTACAAATCACTAGTAGTCGAGTGCTCTGGCTATTAACTGATCATATCGCAGTGAATCATCCAGTCCTTTCGGATTCGCTTGTAAATCAGAGGTCATTCCAAACCGCTACAACTAAGGACTCAAGTCCTTGCTTGAGTGTTAATCACATATCATCATTATGTGTTCTCCCAAAATTAATTATATCCTATATCATATCCTAAATAAAAATTGTCCATTGTTCATCCAAGAGTTAACAAGCATATATCAAAATCAACATCATCCCATGTTCGTTCAGGATTTAAGTTACAATGTACAGATCATGTATCTGTTAATCAATGGTTGATAACTGTGTAAGTTAATTGCCACCAGTTGGAACGTTAGTTATAAATCGTCTAGTTTCGCCTAGTATTCCATTATAAGAACACTCAACTGAATCGAATCAATGACATCCATCAATCATTAAGTTACCATAGTCATCAATCAGGGTAGTGCATTGCCATCGATCGGCGCATCGTTTATAAATCGTCTAAAATCACCCATCATCCTATTGTAAATGAGTCTGATCGAATTGAGGTAATGACATGATTCAATAATCATTATTAAATCATTTCAATGTCAGGTGGCATTCAAATCCAAAGTCAATTTTTTGATCTCTCTAGATCGCATAGTCAATATCCATTTATAGTCCGACCTCTCCGGATCACATTATCAATATCCAGGTTAGCGTCTGACCTCTCCGGATCATGTGGGCAATAATCAATCCAAATCCTGATCTCTCCAAATCGTTGATTCTAATCTTCGATCTCTCTATATTGTTAATTCCATTCTCCAATCTCTTTGGATCAGTAGTTTCAATCCTCGATCTTTGCAAATCATATGTTTCAGTCCTTGATCTCTTCAAATCATTATTTTTAGTCCTCCATCTCTCTTTGGATCGTTAGTTCATGTTGAGTCCAATCCGCCCGCTCTCCGATGAGGGGATCCAATGACTAAGCAAGTCTATATGCTCTCTCTTTAGTGAGGGGACTTACTTTCCTATACAAGTCCTATCCACTCACTCTCTGGTAAGGGAACTTATACCTTACGGTTCATTGCCCCTCTCTCTGGGCAGGAGAACTATGTTCAATTAGTTCATAAATCAATATCTAAGGGTAACCAAACTCTATTAGTGTTTTGAAATCAATATCAGTCATCACCTTTGAGTGAATTTTTGGTTTCAAATATTTATCAAGCAATCATGAGGTTTAAATTAAATGCATCAATCAAACGTCCAAAACATCTAACCCTATTAAGGATCACTTTCGGATTTCCAACTCAGAGCATGCGCAGGGACCAATCGAGATCCCATACATGTGTAAGAGGCCTGATAACAATATTACATCGTTCATTCAAAACAAAACATAAAGTGAGGGAATCAAACTTGACTCATATCTATTCCGACCATGGGATAATCATTCTCGGCCAAGATGCACGGCCGCATCCAGATTTATTCATCACAGACAATGGTCTCTCTTGTGGCACCACTGTAGTTTGTGCTTTGGTAATCTAATTTTGGACATATCATTGTGAGTGGTTACACAAAACCTGCTCTCCGATTTAGTTCCTCGTCATGCCCTCCTTTCCCACGGAGATTTCTAACTCTAATTCCTGGTGTTACGCATTTGTACTCTAATCTCCACTCCATGGCTTAACATTATTCCTCCGATGCGATCCATCTCGCTCGGATTCCAAGTCCAAATCAGTCATGCCCTTGGCTTTTATGGATTGGTACCAATTTATGCTGGGGGTTCGGTACCGAGTTGTGGCACCTCTTTGGGGGTTGCACCACTTTATTTCATTTTATTTCCAGGTGCGTTTGTTCTGCCTTTTGGCCTCTAGTTCTGGTCTATAGCAACTTTGGTTGTTCCCAGTTGTCTCGTCCTTCTGAAGAATCTCTCCATTATCTTTTCCTAATGGGTTATCATGCTCTTCTTCATTTCTATCATCATATTCCCCATCTCATCTCTGGTTATGTAGATGGAAGGGGGTTAGATTTTGAGGATGCCTCATGGCTGCCTCTTTTCCTTGTTGGCTTCCATCAGTAATGCCTCTCCGTGTAAATGGTCTCTTAATCTTCTCAAATCCAAGTTTCAAGTCATCAAATCTGAGTTTTCTCATTGAAAATACTAAAATGTTTGGGCCAAAATTAGCACAAACACCCAATGAAATGATAAAAGTGAAAATATCAAAGAAAAGAAAGAAATAGTAAGAAAATAACATGAGATTTTCATAGTAGTTCGACAAATACTCCGGCTTACATTCACTTAGTTGATTTTATTGATTATTCTTTCTTTTTACAATGATGTTTTTACAACTTGGTAGGGATCCAGCTCAATATTTTCCAGAGTTATGATTTTACAACTTGTCATCGTTAGAAGTTCAGAAATGAAGAGAATCAAAAAGTCCTTTTTCAAGTGCTCTCGGCCTCTATTTATAGGCGAAAACCTCCGAGTTAATCTTCAAAAATTTCTCCGCCCATTCTTCACATTATGCACATTGTCCTACAAAAGTCGCACGGTGATCCTCGATCCTAGTTTTATGGATCGATGATGAACCATGGCCCATGGATCGATGTCGAACGGACTTTGGGTCGTGCTTAGGGTTTTTGCATGTGTTGCTTTGGGTCTTGCTTGAAATCATCCAGAGTTGCAAATTTGCAATGCTTCAGGTTTTTTGGTCCTGCTTTGAGTCCGACCCGAGGTTTTTGTGTGTTTATTCCGAGTCAACTTAGTGTCAATCTGGCATCACGAATTGTGAAACTCAAGTAAACATTCTTTGTCCATTTTTCAATATTTCCCTTATCTTGTCTTTTTATGGTATTTCCTAAGTTTTCATTTCCATTCTTCATCATTAGTTCATTTGGTTTGATCGTTTGAGTCTCTTCGAAGAATGTGGAAAATACTACCATAACACTTTCCTCCCAAAGTATGCCTTGTGAATGGAAGGAGTGCTTTGCTCAAGAACAAATATCTAAGTTGACAAATCACTAGTAGTCGAGCTCTCCGGCTATTAACTGATTGAATCGCAACAAATCATTCAGTCCCTTTGGATTCACCTATAAATCAAATGTCGTTCCAGACCGCCATTAGCTAACGACTCGATTCCTTGCTTGAGTGTTAGTCACGTATCATCATCATTCCATGTTCTCCCAAAATCATTATATCGTATACCATATCATATATTAGAATTGTCCCATGCTCATCTGGACGTTAACAAACATATATAAAAATCAACATCATCCCATGTTCTTCCAGGATTTATGTTACGATGTACAAATCATGCATTTGGTAATCAAAGGTTGATAATTGTGTACGTTCATTGCCACCGGTTGGAACGTTATTTATAAATCGTCTAGTTTTGCCTAGTTTCCCATTATAAGAATGCTCAATAGAATCGAAGCAATGACTTTCATCAATCATTTAGTTATTATAGTCTTCAATCAGGGTAGTACATTACCATCGATTGGTGCATCGTCTATAAATCATCTGAAATCGCCCAGCATCCCATCATAAACGAGTCCGAACGAATTGAGGCCATGACGTGATTCTATAATCATTATCAAATCTTTTCAAAGTCAGGTAGCACCTAAATCCAAAGTCTAGTTTTTTATCTCTCTGGATCGCATAGTCAATATCCAGTTTAGGGTCCGATATGTCACATTATAAATATCCATGCTAACTTCTAACCTCTCCAGATCATGTGGTCAATAACAATCCAATTCCCAATCTCTTCGGATCGTTAATTCTAATCTTCAATCTCTCTAGATCATTATTTCGAATCTCCAATCTCTTCGGATCGTTAGTTTCAATCCTTGATCTCTTCGGATTGTTAATTTCAGCCCTCGATATCTCTAGATCATTTAATTCATGTTTAGTCCAATCCGCCCGCTCTTTGGCGAGGGGACCCAATGACCAAGCAAGTCCATTCGCTCTGTCTCCAATGAGGGGGCATGCTTTCCTTTACAATTCCAATCCACTCAATCTCTAGCAAGGGAACTTGTACCTTATGGATCATTGCTCCGCCTCTCTGATTGGGAGAATCGTTTTTAATTAGTTCATAAATCAATATCTAGGGGTAATTAATCTCCATTGGTGTTTTGAAATCAATATCAGTTATCACGTTCGAGTGATTTATGATTTCAATTATTTATTAAGCAATCATGAGGTTTAAATCAAATGCATAAATCAAACATCCAAAACATCTATTCCTATCAAGGATCACTTATAGAATTCCAACTCAGAGCATGTCTAAGGACAGATCGAGATCACGTACACTGTAAGCGGATTAATTGCAATATTGCATCATTTATTCAAAATAAGAGGTAAAGTAAGGGAATCGAACCTTACTCCTATCTACCTCGATCATGGGATGATCATTCTTAGCCAAGATCCATGGACACATCTAGATATATTCATCATAGATGGTGGTCACTCCTACTGCACAACTGCAATTTGTGCTTTAGTAATCTTATTTTAGACATATCATTGTGAGTGGTTACTCCAAACCTGCTCTCCAAATTAGTTCTCTATTGTGCTCCCAGTTCCCAAGGGGCTTTCCAACTCTAATTCCTAGTGTTGCGCATTTGCACTCTGATTTTCGCTCCATGGCTCCATGTCATTCCTTGGACATGCCTCATCTCACCCAAATGCCAACTCTATGTCAATCATGCCCCTAGCATTCATCGATAGGTACCGACATATGCTCGGGGATAGGTATCGAGTTATGGCGCCTCTTCGAGGGTTCCTCCACTTCGTTCCTTTGTGTTTGTACGTTTCTACCTTCTAGCCTCTGGTTTTGCTCTACAGCAACTTCGGCTGTTCCCAATTGTCCTATCCTTCTGAAGAATCCTTCAGTTATCTCTTCCTGAATTGTTATCATTCTCTTCTGCATTTTTTTCATCACCTTCCCCATCTCATCTATGGTTATGTAGATAATAATGGGGTTATATTCCGAGGATGACTCCTGGTTGTCTCTTTATCCTTGTTGGCTTCCATTAGCAATGCCTTTCGTGTGGGTGTTCTGATGCAGCAGTGGATAACAAAAATGATGAATCGGTGAAAGTATTGTGGAATAGAAGATACCGAATGGCCCAAATCCGTTGATCCAAAGATACCGGATTTTAGCTATCTCAAACACGTTGATCGCGCACGATACCGTGTTTAAAGATCTACGATTCTTCGTACGTTGATCTAGCGCACTAGATTCCGTGAATCGGCTTCAGCAGTCGTTGATTCAAGCGCACTCGAATAACCGAAAGTGGAGATAGGAGATTACACTCAACTACCAATTTGAGAAAGAGGCACAAAGCACTCAAACAAAAGTTTTATTCAAAATCAACTAACTATTACAAATGACACCACCCGCCTATTTATAGGCTTACAACCCAACATTACTCAATTCTGTACAACACTTAGGTCGCTCACGACCTAAACATCACGACCTACGACCTAAAGAATGTACATCACAACGACCTAACAAAATACAACATCATACGACCTATTTACAACGCACACGACCTAAGCAACAAATAGTACAAACGATCTTATAACAATGCGACTCAAAATATATACAACACACACATAGGTCGGCAGCGACCTAAGCTCTTCCAGCGACTTAAGTCTTGCGACCTATACTTGAGCGACATAAAAATGGATGGCAGCGACCTAATCTTCACAGTAGTATAAGGTCGAACGACCTAAAGAACATTGCTTCAGGACATTTTTCGCGACCTAAGGCCTCGCGACCTATAGTGAGCGACCTAAAGTGAGCGGCATGTGAGAGTTAGGTCGTTCGCGACCTAGACTTGATTTGTTTTCCTTGTTAGGTCGTAGCTCGCCT
Source organism: Allium fistulosum (assembly GCA_030737815.1). Taxonomy (NCBI): domain Eukaryota; kingdom Viridiplantae; phylum Streptophyta; class Magnoliopsida; order Asparagales; family Amaryllidaceae; genus Allium; species Allium fistulosum. The sequence continues at coordinate 1,185,710,734 of CM060903.1, forward strand.
GAGAAAGAAAGTGGCATGTGCAAGTTAGGTCGTTTGCGACCTAAAAGAGTGGCATGTGAGTTAGGTCGTTCGCGACCTAAAAGAGTGGCATGTGAGTTAGGTCGTTCGCGACCTAAAAAAGTGGTATGTGAGTTAGGTCGTTTGCGCCCTTCTTCAGCGACCTTGGACTTAGGTCGTACATGACCTAATGTTGCTTCGTTTTGCACTGCATGGTTAGGTCGCTCGCGACCTAGGACGTTGTTAGCTCGCATTACATTTTCGAAGTTAGGTCGCAACTCCTTATCAGGCGACCAGTTAGGTCATTCTCGACTCAAGAATAAGATAGGTCGCTCGCGACCTATCACTTCACCATTTTGGGCTGCATCATCCTCCCCCTGTTGGAAGAATTTCATCCTCGAATTTAACAGCTCTTCGTCTTCGATACTCTTATCCTCGTGAGATGAATCCAAATGTTTGATATTGTCAATATTAGCAATAGGACGATGATCCAGCAAGCTCAACTTACAATCATTTTCACAAATTGTCTTCATAATTTCCAAACGACCCATTCCTCCAGTATCTAGCTTATTTTACGGACCAACAAGAAATCGTTCAACCATAAAGTAGATAGATTCGTTGTCACTTTGTGTCTTCATCGAATCCAATACAGAGTCTATATTTACGTTCACCCATGATCTAATATGTATAGGCAATGACATACATAATCCCGACTTCGTCGCGGTCTCTTTTGAAATTTGATAACTCTGACTCTTCTGAACAAGCCTTTCAACCCCTTTTCTTATTGACGGCCCAAAACAAAACATTGTAACCAACTGCATGGTATGATCACGTTCCTCGTGTCTTTCTACACGCATGTCTTTGTTAACTTTTATTTGCCAACTGCGATCTTGAGTACATAACTGCCTTCCTTTGAATAGTAACCCATCAACCAATCTTCTCAACTCTACCTGCTCTGTCGGACACATATGATTAAGTGGCATATATGGTACAATAGCATTTGACACTTGATTAACATGATGCACGTTTCCCCGGGGCAGTAATTCCTTGGTCAACTCTGCAGGAATTTCATCTTTACATTCATTCACCATTGACTTAACCTCCTTAGGAGTCTCGAGATCTCTACTGATTTCATTCCCATTCAACATAAACTCCTCCGCTCTATCCTCCACTTCTTTAACAAACTCTTCTGTAGATAATAGACTAATCGAATCCACCTCCTTCATCAACAAATTACCCTCTTCATCTCCTGACCTATTTTCTTCGTCCTCATCCAACTTTGCTAACTGTGAATTTTCAACCTCATGTTTATCAGATTTCGTTGGTTGAAAATCAACAACTTTATCTCCATCAAACTTTGGTGATTGAAAACAATCGACTTCATCTTCCACATCAACAAATTCCTTTAAAGACAACAAAGTCTTTAGCTCCTCGATTTCCTCCAATTTGTTTTCACTCTGTTGACGCCTTTTACGAACCAAAATGATTCGTGTATCCTCGAACATAAAACTGTAACTGTTTGCGCGTCCATCATGTTGCACAGCTTTGTCGTATTGCCATGGTCTTCCCAACAACAGATGGCATACATCCATGTCAACCACATCACACCAAATTTCGTCTTTGTATTTCTTCCCAATGGAAAAATTAACACAAGCTCTTCGATTAACCTTCACCTCCCCTCCTTTCCTCAACCAAGCTAATTTGTAGGGAGTTGGATGTTTCTCGGTTTTCAATGACAGCTTCTTTACAGCTTCTGAAGAAATAATGTTGTCACAACTTCCTGCATCAATGACAAATTTGCAAACCCTTCCCAAGATAGTGCATGTTGATTGAAAGATGTTACTCCTTAACCAACTTGAATCATCCTCTTGTTTTGGGGTCAAAAAAGATCTCCTCAACAACAAACTACAACCCTCATCTCCTGTCAATAATTCCTCTTCTTCAACTGGTAACGAATTGACACACTCTACTTCTGCATCTTCATGCTCAATCTCTGCAATCATTGTTCGCTTCTTGGGTTTTGTACATTCATTGCTTTTATGGCCCAACTCTTGACAATTAAAGCATTTGAAATGACTATTGACCTTTGCTTTGTTGACTTCATTCACAATTTCCTTATTGACGACTTTGGAAACATCCGCATTGTTACTAACATCCTTGTTCTGATTGTTGGAATTCGTAAACACTCCACCACCTCTTCTTCCTTGTTTCTCCCAAGCAAGTGCTTTCTGATGTGCTTCGGCGACAGATCTTGGATCAAACATATTCACCATGTCTTGAATCTGCGTTCGCAACCCGCCAACATACCTAGCTGTTAGCTGTTCTTCTGTTTCCATAATATCATTCCTTGCAATCAATTGGTAAAAATCATCTGCATACTCATTTACTGATCTTGCCCCTTGTTTTAGGTTCTACAAGCGTTGATACATAAGAGATTGATAGTTGTGCGGCAGGAATGTAGCTTTCATCAACTTTTTCATTTTCTCCCAAGTGACAATTTTAGATTTTCCCATTCTCTCCCGTGTAAGTTTAGTCTGCTGCCACCACGCCATAGCTCTCCCTCTTAATCTCGTAGCAACCAACTTTACTCTTCGATCCGCGGGAACTTCTTTGAAATAAAAAATTTCCTCAACATTTGAAACCCAATCCAGAAATTCCTCCGTTACCATTCCACCCTTGAATTCTGGAAGTTCAGTTTTCATCCCTGACTCCCATCGGCGATCATCCTCAACATCCCGATATGCATTTCGTGCTAGGTCTCGATCTCGAGAATGAACACTACCTCTACCACCATCTTCATCAAAAACAGATGTACTTCGATAACGATCTCGACCACCCTCATTTCTATGATCTCGCATATCTCTTCTACTTTGTCTGTCATCATCACGATATGGTTCATGTTCAAACTCATGTGGAGTTCTTCTCTCTTCATCTCTATATCCATGATGTTCTCTTCTCAATGAAACTGATGATTCTCTTCTTCCTCGATCAGATTGTGGCGACACCCTCCTCGCTTCCGTAACCGATGGCGAAACTCTATTTCCTCCATGATTCGAGATTGGCGACCTTCTTCTTTAACCTTGGTTCATGTCCATCATCAATTTCTCTAACCTCCCAATTCCTTCATCCAACTCATTGAATTTGTTACTAATGCGTTGTTCCATTTGTTCGGCATCCTCTCGCTTATACAAATCTTCAACATTTTGATGACGATTGGCTCTCCTCGACGGCATTGTCAAATGAAACAATCTTCAACTATCGGCTTGAAAAAATATGATGTACGACTTTCACTAGCTCTCGGCTTCGAACAACAAGGTGATACACGACTTGAACTCTTGAATAAGAATTGGCTCCAAGACTCGGCTTAGCTATGATTGGCTAAGTCTAGCTCTAATACCAAATGATTCAGCAGCGGATAACAAAAATAATGAATCGGTGAAAGTAGCAATTGTGGAATAGAAGATACCGAATGGCCCAAATCCGTTGATCCAAAGATACCGGATTTTAGCTATCTCAAACACGTTGATCGCACACGATACCGTGTTTAAATATCTACGATTCTTCGTACGTTGATCTAGCGCACTAGATTCCGTGAATCGGCTTCAACAGTCGTTGATTCGAGCGCACTCGAATAACCGAAAGTGGAGATAGGAGATTACACTCAACTACCAATTTGAGAAAGAGGCACAAAGCACTCAAACAAAAGTTTTATTCAAAATCAACTAACTATTACAAATGACACCACCCGCCTATTTATAGGCTTACAACCCAACATTACTCAATTCTGTAAAACACTTAGGTCGCTCACGACCTAAACATCACGACCTACGACCTAAAGAATGTACATCACAACGACCTACCAAAATACAACATCATACGACCTATTTACAACGCACACGACCTAAGCAACAAACAGTACAAACGACCTTACAACAATGCGACTCAAAATATATACAACACACATATAGGTCGGCAGCGACCTAAGCTCTTCCAGCGACTTAAGTCTTGCGACCTATACTTGAGCGACTTAAAAATGGATGGCAGCGACCTAATCTTCACAGTAGTATAAGGTTGAACGACCTAAAGAACAATGCTTCAGGACATTTTTCGCAACCTAAGGCCTCGCGACCTAAAGTGAGCGGCATGTGAGAGTTAGGTCGTTCGCAACCTAGACTTGATTTGTTTTCCTTGTTAGGTCGTAGCTCGCTTGAGAAAGAAAGCGGCATGTGCGAGTTAGGTCGTTCGCGACCTAAAAGAGTGGCATGTGAGTTAGGTCGTTCGCGACCTAAAAGAGTGACATGTGAGTTAGGTCGTTCGCGACCTAAAAAAGTGGTATGTGAGTTAGGTCGTTTGCGCCCTTCTTCAGCGACCTTGGACTTAGGTCGTACACGACCTAATGTTGCTTCGTTTTGCACTGCATGGTTAGGTCACTCGCGACCTAGGACGTTGTTAGCTCGCATTACATCTTCGAAGTTAGGTCGCAACTCCTTATCACGCGACCAGTTAGGTCATTCTCGACTCAAGAATAAGATAGGTCGCTCTCGACCTATCACTTCACCATTTTGGGTTGCATCATGTTCTCTTCATCTTCAAAAATCCGAGTTTCAAATAGTCATATCTGAGTCTTTTAAGTGAAAATGCTCAAATGTTTGGGTCAAAATGGGTACATACCTAATGAAAATATCAAAGAAAATAAAAAATAGTAAAAAAATAACATGAGATTTTTGTTGTGGTTCGGTAAACACTCCGGCGTACGTCCACCTAGTTGATTTCCATTGATTATTCTCTATTTTATACAAGGCTATTTTTACAACTCGATAGTCACAACTCGGTAGGAATCCGGTTCAATAGTTTCTAGAGTTATGATTTTACAACTCGTTGTCGCTAGAAGTTTAGAAATAAAGAGAATCGAAAAGTCTTATTTCAAGTGCTTTCCACCTTTACTTATAGGAGAAAACCTCCGAGATAATCTTCAAAATTTGATCCATACGTTCTCCATGTTGTGTACATTCTCCCACAAAAGTCGCACGATGATCCCGACCTAAATTTCTTGGATCTGTGATGAACCATGGCCGATGGATTGTGTCGAACTGACTTCAGGTTGTGCTTGGGGTTTTTGCATGTGTTACATTGAGTCTTATTTGGAATCATCCAAAGGTTGCTATGCTTTGGGTTTTTCTCCTCCTACTTCGAGTACGACCCAAGGTTTTTGTGTGTTTGCTCCGAGTCAACTCGACGTCGATCTGCCATGGCCGAGTTGAGAATCTCAAGTCAAATTTTTTCATTTAGTTTTTGATATTTTCTTTATCTTGTCTTTTTGTGGTACTTCCCTAGTTTTCATGTCCATTCTTCGTCGATTGTTCGTCCGATTTGATCGTTTGGGTCAGTTCGAAGTCTGCGGAAAATCCAGCTTTAACAGAGGCTATTTTATCCCACTGTCCACAGAATGATTTTAACTGTCATGTCGATTATTGATTATATTTGTCTATGAATTTGAAAATTGAGGTAGATGATGAAGAAATGGACAGGGACATCAGCAACTCGTTAGGAATGAATTAGTTAGTTTCCATTGAGGATGATGACTAAGTCTTAATAGGAATCTCTCTGATGCTTTTTTCTCTCTCCATTTATTAGTTTTTATTTTGGTAATTGTCTTACTTTTGATCTTATTTAGAGCTGTTTGACAATTTTCTCGTTAATCTGAATCTCATTTCACTGAAGAAAGTTCAATTTCATTTTTAAAGTAACCGAGCAACAGTTTACATGGTTCCTTCGTATCTTTCTTATGATGCTATTTTCTTACCTGATTATAGTGAAAATATTTTCTCATTTTATTACAGCGTGGATTGTCATATTTGTTTTCACATCTTCGTAGAGCTCTTACTAAATTTTATATCTAAACACTGAAATCATATTTAAATCATAGAATATTATCGGTGTCTTAACATGTATTTATGTGGTAAATGTATTGCTTCAATAGTTTATGTACATCTCCTCGATAGTTTTGTATGTTTATGAATCCTACATATTTATATAACTAAGATAAAGTTTCATGTATTCTTTTGTTCAAAGCACAACCCCAAAGGAATTATATTTAAATAAATAGTGCAAAAATTTCTTTTATGGATGGTTTGTTAAGCTTGAATTTGATGAAGGAGATCTGTGCAATTTTTCTTCAACGGTGATTTCTACCAAAGTAGTGCTTTGAACTAGGATCCACTAGACTTGTATGTCAATATGTTAGGGTGAGCAGTTAAACCAAATAAACCAACAAAACAAATTCATTTCGATCGGTTTGGTTTGGTTCTGAAACTAGATTGGTTTATAATTAATCGACCTGTAAAATTTTTAGTTTGGTTATCGATTTAACCAAATTAACTGAATTTTTATAATATTTTCAAAATAACTAATGTTATAATAATTTATTTAGATTAATTTAATTATCTAAATAAATTTTATTTATTATATATGTGTCAAAATTACTATGACAAAGCATAAGAACACTAACTAAGAATATTTTCGTCATATATTTATGGTTTATTTCATATTACAATGAGTATTCCAAATATAAAATGTGAATCATTTTTAATTGGTTAAATTGGATAACCAACCAAATTAATTTGGTTGGTTTGGTTTGGTTTTCGTTTTTATTGGTTTTAGTTTGGTTTAACAATTTTCATCATCTGATAAACCAAATCAACCAAACGCTCACCCCTATCAATATGTGCATATGCTTGGTACTTTTAGGTTTCATGCATTGATCCTGGTTAGAGTACTACAAAATAATATGATTGTTATTCTTAAGAAAAATTCAAAATTACAGTTTAATATATTATATTAACAAGAGTCATGCATTATCATGCATTTCTTGAATTACCAAAGGTAGGTATACCATTTGTAATCTGGTGATGATCCATGATATTACTAATTAATTGTATAGTTGTATTTAATTAATCTATAATTATAACTAGGAAAAACCCAAATATCATATTAGACTACTTGCCATATGCATTTTTACATGAGATTTTTCCTTCACAACAACGTGTTTTGCTTTGCTTGATGCTAAAGGTGGAAAAAGAACATTTGATACAAAATGAGATATCAAATAGCACATGTATGCAACTTGCATAGAATTTATTTCTTGACAGATATTGTTCTGTATTGATTTTTCTAACCCTTTGGTCTATTTATTGGAAATGGTAATGGAAAATGTGATATTTCTAATGTATTCATGGTTATAGATGTTTGTCGTTCATAGGTTTTAAACAACTCTACATACTTGTTGCTTTATTGTATTTGGTGATATGCATGTGTGATCCTGACATTTCTTTCTCTACACGGTATGAATGTTCTATGAAATTACAGAGCATCGTATATTATATTCTCATATGTTATGTTCTTTATTCATTTTCCATTTCGGTTTCACATTAATTAAACAGTTCAGTTGATAGATCAGGTGGATAGTTATGGTGGACACTAATAGTTCGGATAGGTGATCCATTTGAGTTTGATAATGTTGAATTTTGAATGAAATCCAAAATACAGAATAACTAGTTTCAAATTATTGTTTGATTATTTGTTTATCAGGTTAATGTATAGGGGTGAGCATTCTGTATGCCCGGTTGGTTTTAACGTACAAAATGTCAAACCAAATTAGAAAAGAAAAAATTTAAAATTGAAACGAATTATTTTTAGTTAATTCGATCGATAACTGGTTTAACTAAACTAGAAAGATAGGTTATTATTAAAATGATTGATTCACTTAAAAGATAACATAAGTTTATTTTGAAGAGAGTTTGTTTTGTATTTCTTATGTTTATAATAAAATTTGACCTAGTTTTAGTAGGCAAACCTTATATTTTATCGCTAAACCAATTAATTAAAATATTACAGTATCGTAAAATTGAATAATACAATAAAAGTTCAGTTAATTCGATTAACTGATAACCAAAATAATTTTTTTACTACAAAATTCAAATCGATTTAGTTTCAAAACCGAACCAAACTGATCGAAATGAACTGGTTTGGTCGGTTAATTCTGTTTTAACCGAATGTTGCTCACCCTTATTAATGTTAACTTAATTTTAGGAAATGGCTAAGGGGAAAATTATTTGCATTAAATAATTGATTGAAAAGATAAAATTTTTGAAAGACTAAAAATTTACAAGAGGAGAAATGTTTTCTTTATGCATTATTTCTTATTTAAAACTACATTTGATATCTTATTTAAAACTGTATTTTTTTCCTTAAATAAATACTTTTTTTCAATTTCTCCTAATTTTTGTAACTTAGTTTTTAATATATGAATAGAATATGCTTCCTATTTTCAAACTAATACCAAATAGAATAAAATCCGCTTCTTATTTTCAAACTAATACCAAATAACTTTTGTTAAAAACTGGCTTCGTGGAACCAGAAGCAGTGAAAATGTGCAAATATTTGTACTGAAAACAACAAATCAAAGAAAATAAATAATTTTTGTGTAGACTTCAATTATTTGTAGTTGGGATTTTAAATTTTTATAAAATAAATAGTTGTAGTGTAGACTAGAATTATTTGTAGTATGAACCTTAGATTTTTTTTTCAAATTAAATATTAGTCGTGTAGATTGCTAATTTTTCAGTGTTGACTGTAAATATTTCAATGTAGACTTCGTGAAATCTCGATTAAAATTAAATGTATAATGCACGCACACTAAATCAAATTAAATTTATATGAATATTAAGTTTATACTGAATTAGGTTTGATATTGTTTAACACTTACTATGTTTTAATTTAGTTAGTTTGTATTTAAAATAGTTTATTTTTTATTGTTCAATAATAATATTTTATTGCTAATTTATTTTTAGCTCATTTATAAATTTAATTTTAATTAATTTATTAATTTATGTTTGATTTAATTTTATGTGTTAGTATTTAATATGTTTATATTTTGTAACGACCCTAATTTTGACTAACATTATTTAGGACATTTAATTAGAAAAATTAAATGAAATAATAAAAATGGTTAAGGGATTGTGATTTGTATAATTAGAGGGTGGTCGTGCCTAATTAAACAATGAACAAAAGAGAATTAAAATGAAATAGATAAGGGAAAAATGAGAATAGGTTATATCTTATACCCTAAACCCTCATTTCGTTTCTCACTTACCAAACATTCATAAACAAAATTAAACCAAGTAAGGCCTGCCACCATTAGAAGATAACAAGGAGAAGATAAGCAAGAATCAAAAGGAAGAAGCTTAATCAAATTCATTCAAGAGCAAATCTCTTTAACAACAAGCCAAATTTGAATAATAAATTACATATCATATTTATTATTTTTGGTTTCTAGATCAGATTCGAGTATGTTTTGGAACATATTGTGCCATGTTTTGAATGTTAAACAGATATATATGCTGGTTGATGAATTTTGTTGGTTCATATAAATTTTATGATAAGTTATGATTTGAAAAATCTACCAAATGACATCCAAATGCCTTGCGATTTTGATATAAGGTCAGAAATAATATTTTATAGACGAGTTTTAAGTTTCATAATTTTCTGAATTAATGTGGATTTATTATGATTTTCTAGTGAAGAAAAGGTTAAATTAGGTTTAAAATTAATTACAGATATTATATGTTAGCTATGGTTCAGAAATTTAAATACGTTAGAAAACATATAAAAAGTGATTTATGGGTATTTTTGTAGAATTTTCCTAAGTATTTTATTAAAGATATAAAATTATTTATGGTATGGGACTTAAATGTTATATATGTTTATAAGAGGAGAATGGGCTATTTGCAAATATTTTGATTTGTTAATTTCTGAAATTTGGCAGCACTTTTAGAAAAGATTTTGAAAAAGAATTGTCAATCAATCATATGTTGACAAACAAAGCAAGTTAATTAGAAAGAAATTTCTTTAAAAGGTTAAAATTCAGTTTTATAAGGTTTTACTGCTTCGCCACTTATAGCAGCACCTTTTGACCTCATATTGCCGCCTCCATCTAAGTCAAAACCAATCCACATGGTATCAGCCTTGGTATATAGTGGATTGGAGTTAGACGAACGATATGGAGTCGAAACAGGCTTTCAAAGGGGTTGAAGTAGTTTTGGTAAACTTAGAACCATTTTTGGTTATAAATGTGGCTTTCGAAGGAACCAGCTTTCAACTTGATCGAATGTTTAAAGGAAAGAGCTTTTGAAAGTGGTTGCCGTCTTTGTTTTAAAATGAAGCTTTCGAAGGGGTCGAAACCCCTACTGCCACTTTCTACCTTTCGAAGCAATGTCTTTGAAAGGGTCCTTTTGTTTTAAACCTTGAAGTCGCTTTTCCATGCTTTCGAAGGGGTTGGTTTCGACAACATCCACTTTCTTTTATTTAGGAAAAATGCTTTCGAAAGAGATGTTTTCATCCCAGTTCTTTTAAGACCCTTTATTCTATTGAAAGATAAACCCAAAAGGTTTTGAAAGGGAGGATTTAAATGGTTTTGAAACTAAGTTCCACAAACATTTACTTGAACCCTATGTTTTCGAAAGGTTTAGGACTTTAATGCTTTCGAAAGGTATTTAATGAAGGTTTCGAAGTGGGGTTCTCCAATGTTTTCGAAAGGTATATGAAGGGGTGATTCCCCAATGCTTTCGAAAGGTTTACTTTAGTAATTGAATGGAAGGTTTCCAATGCTTTCGAAAGACAAGCTAGAAATGTTTTGAAAATAGGATGCCTAAGGTTTTATAAAGCTATCAAAGGGATACTTTCAATGGTTCCGAAAGGTCTATTATAAATGATTCTGAAAGGTATGTTTTGGCCTTTCGGCCTAGAGTTCAAAGTAAAGTATTCAATAGGTTTTGGAAGGGGTACTTTCAAAGGTTTCGAAAGAGATTGTTTAAAGCTTTTAAACAAGGGTTTCGAAGGTTTTCATCAAAAAAAATTTGTGTAAAGCATATATCATGGCAAAGAGATTTGAGTAAAGCAAAAAGTACATTTTTCCTTGTTTAAGTATGATTTAAAGTGTTAAATCAATTTGAAGGATGTTTCAAGGAAAATTTGAAGGGTAGATAACCCTAAGTAAACGACTTAGATATTTGAATACCAAATTAGGGTCGTGCCCTATACTTTAGCTAATAAGCCCCTAGCTAATATAAGTCTAAAATTCCAGTGTATAGGGCTTTGTTACAGGTAAGACTAAAATGAGGTACGCACAGAAAGGAATATACAGAGAGAAGGTAGGTTAGTGGTAAGCCCGTAAAACCATTAGGTTCAGTTGACCCTAGAAGAAGATAGTAAAGGGCAGTCAACCCAGAAGTGTTAACAGATGTTGGACAATTGATTGTGTCTGGTAGGCTCAAGTCAGTCAATGGTTAATAGTTAGTCAAATAAAACTATATTTTGGGGACAGATAGTCCATTGATTACCTGATTTATATGCATATATGAAATTGTTATTCTTGCTTTAATCAGTTTGATTGCAGGATTCTAATTTGCAAAAAAGATATGTTTTAAAGGGATATTAGTAAGGGGAAACCCGTTCCACTAAGCGGCGTGGTCTCACTTAATATCAGTAAACCGAGATGTAACAGTATTATTCACACCGGGCTTTATGTCTGACTCGAAGTTTATGTTTTCCCCCTTAAACTCTCGGGTGCTCAAAATTCAATTTGGGTAGATTGAGAGTTAAGGTTTTCAAGGTTAGTAGGTTGGAGGAATAAAGCTTTTGAAGTCATGCATGAGGAAAAGCTAGCTATATAGGAGCTATTTAGTTTTATTTCCACTGTGATGTATTAAGATTGATATGTTTATTTAGTACTCTAGTCCTTTAAGGGGGCATCTTCATATGTCGCTCTTGGCGTAATTTATAATAATTATATTTGATCAAAACATGGGAATCATTTGGGATTATGTAATGGAATATGGAACATGGTTTTGCAATGTAATCCGTAAAGTTGTTTTTTAAATCTGTAATTTTGTTTCATATTCATGTGCTTCTAATATTATGGATACCATTAACATTATCGTATTTTGTCATCGAAAGTTAATACTATGGATGACTGCAGCATCTGTAGCGCTTAGCTTCGGGCCCCAAGATAGGGGATGTTACAACTTGGTATCAGATCATAGGTTTATGAAAAATAAAAGAAATTTCAAACTTAAAATGATTTTGAAAATATAATCCTAAGGAATTAGAGAAAAGATCGTGGTATAGGATAACTCTGTAATAACATACTTGTATTTGCTATATATAAGTATACGCTTTATCTCTATTCTCCCATCTTTCTTAAGCTATTCTTCTGTATCTTACAAAGACTCAATTGTAGGTTTTAAGGACATAAGATTGAATGCTAGGAGTCGAAGAGTTAACATTGGTGGAGGAAGCACCACAACCAATGGGAATGCCAGATAAAATACTAGGAGGAATCATGGTTAGGAACAAGCTATAAATGTGAGTGCTGGGGTCCCGCGAGTCGATATAGGAGCAATGTATCGGTTCTTCGTTAACATGATGCAAGTAGGAGTTGTTGCAGGGTTAGCTAGAGGAAATGCTGAAGGAGGAAATCAAGGAGCTCCAGTGGTCAATAACTATGTTGTATTGAGTAGAGATTATGCTCGACTAGGAGGAAAACCGTTTATTGTTACAAAAAACGCAATCAAAGTGGAGATTTGTTACTTCATTGCAAGAGGATTTTTGCTGAGCTTGGGCTCAATGATGAGCAGAAGGGAAGACTCGCTTCTAGATAGCTACAAGGGGCAGCACTGTATTGGTGGAACAGTGTTACGGTTGGAGTCAATGAGGAGACTATGATTTGGGTTGAGTTCAGGAGAAGGTTTAAAGAAAGATTTATATCGGAGATTACTAAGTCTACTCTGCTTAGGAAGTTTGCTGAGTTGGAGCAGGGAGATATGACAGTGCTTAAGTATGCAACCAGGTTTGTGGAGTTATCGAGATATGGATACGCTACAATCGATACTGTGGAATGAGAAGTTCATTTGTGGTTTGAAATCTGAGCTTGCTAAGGCCACATTATCTCATATTAGAGATCCATGCGATGTTGTTGTTGAGATGGCTTTGAGGTAGGAAGAGATGCTTGCTTTTCTTTAAGGAAACAAGGCTAAGGAAGCTCAAGGAGGGCGGAACCAGAAGAGGAAGTTTTTTCATAAGAAAGGAGCTCAGAAGATTGGAGCTGCTAAGAAAGGAAAGATAGAAATTGTATGTAATAAGTGTGATAAGAAAAGACACTATGCTCATGAGTGCCAGATAGACAAAGGAAAGAAAGCTGCTGACAAGAAGGGAGTGAGATGTTTCAACTGCGATCAAATTGGACACCATAAGAACCAGTGCAAGGAGCTAGCCAAGGATGGAAAAGGCAAGATGTTTGCATTGGAACCAGCTACCTCAAGATCAACAGCAGAGGAGAAGGGAAAAATGATGTTGGGAGGTACGCTTTTGATTCATGGTGTATCAGTTAGAGTTCTATTTGATGCTGGTGCATCGCATTCTTTTATATCTCATTGTTTGGTAAATAAGCTTAACCTAGAACCCTCATACCTAGTTACTTCCTTAAGAGTTGTGAATCCACTAGGAGGTTACGTGACTTTTAGGATGAAATATGACCAGTTGGAGTTTGAATTGTTAGGTCAGACATTTGTTCGCAGTTTGCATGTGTTTCATTTTGTAGGTTCGGAATTATTTTGGGTATGGATTCGTTAAGTAAATACAATGCTAGAATATTTTGCCATGATAAGAAAATATCACTTAGACACCCTGACTGTAGCGATCGGATTATATATTCCATAGAAAATCCTAGTTTTGAGGTTAATGCTTTGTTGGGTGTTGTGGAGGTAGAAGACAAGTTGAATCGAGTTTTCATTGTTAGAGAATTTGCAGATGTCTTTGAGCCTGTGATAAGACTACCACCAAAATGAGCTATTAAGTTTCAGATAGATTTAGTACCAGGAGCAAAACCGACGTGTAGACCGCCATGTAGAATGACACCTACCAAGATGGAGGAATTAAAGCTGCAGTTGGTGGATTTAGAAGGTAAGAATTTTATCATACCAAGCAGTTCACCTTAGGGAGCAGCCGTAGTGTTTGTAAGTAAACCAGACGGATCGTTAAGGTTGTGTATCGATTAGCATAAGTTGAATGAGAAGACGATAAAGAATTGATATCCGTTACCTAGAATTGACGATTTTTTCAATCAGTTGAGTGGATCAAAAGTATTTTCCCAGTTGGATTTAGCAACAGGATTCCATCAACTTAGAGTAGCTGAGGATAGTATTCCTTAACGGCATTTAGGACAAGATATGGATCGTACGAATGGTTAGTAATGTCTTTCGGACTAACTAATGTGCTAGCATTCTTTGTAGATTTGATGAGCCGAATTTTCTAAGAGCACTTGGATAGGTTCGTGTTGGTTTTCATAGATGATATTTTAGTATACTCTAAAGATGAAAGAGAGCATGAGGTTCATCTTAGAGTGGTGCTTGAGACATTGAGGAAGCACCAACTGAAAGCAATAATTTTGAAGTGTCATTTCTGGAAGAAAGAAGTGAAGTTCCTTGGTCATGTAGCCTCGGAGAAAGGTTTGCTATTAGATCCAGCTAAGATCGAGGCAGTGAGTAGTTTAAAGAGGCTTGAGACAATGACTGAGATAAAGAGTTTTCTTGGATTAGCTGGGTATTATCAGAGATTCGTTAAGGATTTTTCGCGGATAGCGGCACAGATGACCAAGTTAAAACGAAAAGATGTGAAGTTTGTCTGGATTGATAAGTGTGAGTGTTTGTACCAAAAATGGGCACAACACTCTTCGGAAGTTTTTGAAGAGATAAAAGTGAAGAATGAAAATTAAAACTGTAGGTTATCTAACAAAAACTCCAAGTAACAGAAAGTAAATTGCAAAGACAAGCGATTTAGAGTGGTTCGGCGTTTTGCCTACGTCCACTATGAAGTTTTATGATTTTATTGCTCGATACTTGAAGATTACAATTCTTTATAACGTAGTACAACAGAAATTATATGCTAAGTCTCAATCTAAAGCAGCGGTGGTGTTCTGGAGTAAATCTGGCAGAATCTGGGCGCTCTTTAGTACTTAGAATTGTCCGACCCCTTTTCTGAATGACCAGGGGCTATATTTATAGGTGTAGGAGGCTGATATTTCGCCTAAAATCCGGGGAGACCACTTCTGGCACGTGAGGGGGCCCACATACCCGCTTTTAGGAAATCCGGGCCCACTTTGGGATCGATTCGACCCTTGCTTCGAATCGATCAAGATTTGCTCCGATTGAGATGAAACTTGGTGTGAACATTCTTCATCATGCGCTTAAGCTTCTGTGAAAATTTCATTGCATTTGGACTTGTAGAACTCGAGTTATGATCGATTCAAGTTGAAGATTTTCGTGCTCTTCGTCCTATGGATTCGTTCGAATCGATATCGTTCGAATCCATAGGGTCGAATCCATGCTCCTGCATGTGAAGGTGATGATGTGGCGCGCGTGCTTCGGGTCAATTCCTCTTTTTTCTTCTAGTTTTACTGGGTCGAACCCTTGGTTTTAGCTGTGGTGGATTCGAGATGTTTGGATTCGAAGGTGGGAATGGATTCGAGGCAAGGTGCGTTCGAATCGGTCATGGTCTATACTTGTTGATCGATTCGAAGTCGTTCAAACCGTATGGATTCGAATGCCATGCATAGGATGGTTCCAGTGTGCTTCGTTCGTATCGATTGTTGGAAAACAATGATCGATACGAAGTTACCTTTTAAGGATGGATTCGAGCCAGCGACACCGGATGGATTCGAAGTGATTTGCCTCTGTGATTTCGAAGGAATTCGTTTCGATGGAGTCGAAGACCTGCAGCTCTTATGGATACGAAGTAGATGGAGTCGAACATGATGGATTCGACGCAATGCTCTTCTGATCGATTCGAACCAACCTTTCCTTATGGATTCGAGCCTAGCCTATTTCATCCATTTCCTTTTGGCGATATCTTGAGCATACGAACTCGGATTGTCCTGAAACTTGGAACGCGGGTTCCCTCGGCTTAGCTTGTCATGTCCTAGCAATTTTGGCCTGGTCCGGACTCGGACAAAATTCATCGATATCCCTAGCGACCCTGGCGCGTAATTAACTTCCGAGACAATCGGCCACCGATCTCTAGTCAAGTCCTTGGTGTCACGGCCTTGCCAAAAGGCGGGATAACATTTGCCCCCCAAAGTATGTCTTGTGTAAACATGACGTGCTTTGAAAAGCTGCAGTCTCTCATTGGACAGTTATGACATGCTTTACCGAAAGTTGCATTCTGTATTGCTGTAATTGACCGTCGTATAACTGTGACTGGCTGTTAGTTCTTTGAGTCATGACGAGATGAACATTTGATCCCTGTAAATGACAAAGATCGAACATTAGTCATAGACGTGTGCATATATGTACCACTTTGACTTTGGTGAATGTTGCATGTTTGCAAGTCGTTGCCAGCTCGGTTTGTTACCGAATTATGCATCGATCCTCTCCTGAATCGATTTGAGATTCGAGTTTAATCAGTGTTTTGACGATTGTCTATGATTATCCCTTGGTATCGATCCTCTCCTGAATCGTTGTACAAGGTAGATAAGTACTAATTTTTGTATTCGAAGCGATGCTTTTATTCCCATTCGACCGTTTTTGATGGGTTCGAAAAGATTACTCGAATTGATACTCTTCGTTATGCTACAAGTCGATAGTTTTGAAGTTGGCACTCCGAATCGATGGTTTTCGGATGGATTCGAAGCTTGGATGGATTTGGAATTGAGGGATTCGAACTTAACTGTTCGAATCGATGGAGTCGAACGTCCACCTGACCCTTCTGACGCCGTACCTCGAATCGATGTCATGGATTCGAAGGAAAAGTCTCGAAGTTGTCTGCTGTATATATTTGAGTCCAAATTGACGAAGTCACCTGATCAGCTTCGAATCGATGGATGCCTTGCAGTGATCGATTCGAAGATACTCATTCGAATCGATGAGCTGGACCCGTTATTTCCGGTTGCGCTTGACCGGGAGACGAATCGTCCCGTTTCCCCTATATATACCGGGGTCCTGTTCATTTTTAACTTTCTACTTTTACCGTTTCCTTGCCTTCTTCTTCGTATCGATCCTTCAGACTTGAGAGAGACGCTACTCCGATTCGATCAAAAACCTTCAATCCTTCAACCACAATTATAATAAATCAGGTAATTAACGCATATGGCCAAACCACGAACGATGGAACTGGAAATTCTTGCCATCATTCTTGAATTCTTCTGAGGTTAACTTCGAAGGGTATCGAGATCTGAGTGAAATCAATTGAATTGAGGGATGGTGCGCGACAAAGTGTTGAGATCTTAAGGAATTACTTTTCTCTTTGCCTCGTATCGATCTGGGATGAGGTAGTTCGAATCGATCTTGATTGCACGTGGCTTCGAATCGAAGCTTGCGAGGTGAAGTGGTTCATATCGATCGATTCGAACTCATAACCCTTCGATCGATTCGAAGATGCCGGGCCTGATCGATTCGAAGATGTTGTTCTAGACTGTCGCGAATGCTATCCTGATGGATTCGAAGCGTTCCTTCAATCGATACGAGATATCGTTCCAATGTCCATATCGATATGGAGCGCAACGAGCCGTACCTGATCGATTCGAAGCACATCGAGTCGATTGGTCTTGATTCGATCGTCCTTAACTCAGAGAATGCAATATCTCTGGCTCGCTCCATGGATTCGACCGTGACCAATTTTCAGTCGAAACTTGACGAACTTATTGAAATTTAGCATACTTCACTCCGACGAGCTTCGGCCTTGCCTAATTGGACTTGACTTTAGGACAATACTTGACTTCCTTTTGAAGCTCGTCGATGGAACCATGACTTAACCAATAATACGACTGATTCATACTTGAAGTGGTCAGTAGCGTTTGGATGGCGTGGAAGTGACGGTCAGCGATGCGGTCGTTCCCAGTCTCGATTTTCAAAGTTTCGTCGTTCGTACACCCCGTTTTAACCTGTAGAATCTGCTTAAGTTATGCACAACACTTGCACCGCACAACACGTTCATACACTTCACATTGGGGAATGCACGGGCTCTGTATGTACTTAACGTTTCTTTATGATGAGTTAGTTAATTATGGAATCTTCGAGCTCCCAACAATAAGAGGTACAGAGCTCGACCCCTCCGGTGCTTGAGATTCTCGATATTCCTGCCGATGTAATCGATCCAGCTCCAAACGAATTGCCAGAGGCTATATTTATCGAGGACCCCGTTGACTCTGTCCAATCTAACATTTCTGAATCCCTATTGGGTCGAATTTGCTTGAAACATAATATATCTCTAGATGATGTATTATTACCCAGTGCCGCTGATAGACCTCACAATCCGCCTGAAGGATATACAGCTTTCTATCACCATGCTTGCGCGGCCGGAACTCTCCCTCCTTTCAATTAATATATCAGAGGGATGCTATCATATTTAGGAATCGCTCCTTCACAACTTCATCCCAACAGGCACGCGTTGCTGAACAGTGCCTTTGTCATATTTATGGACTGTCTCTTTCGCCCGCCAAGGCCAACCGAGATTAGACATATATTTAACTTCAAGAGTAGGGGTGATAGCCCGTCTTTTACATTTTTGGAGGCAGTTAGAAATTGCCAAGTTGTTGTCGGAGCCTGGACCCGACTGAGTTATTTCAAGAACGAATGGTTCTATGTTCGATGCCCTCCGGGTTTTGCTAGGCGATGGTAGTCTAGACGTAAGCGCCCTAACCTGTTCTCTTGACCAATAGCTTTTTGGCGTTAGTATTGACATCTTATTTCTCTTACAGCCATTATCTCCAGACCCGATGGCGGGTACTTCAAGGGTATAGTCCGAAGTCTTCAAGAAGTTCCGGGTGAGTTAAGACATATCGACTCGGTGATGAATGACTATAACTTAAGAACTCTCGGTCTGATCGAAATCAATCAAAGTATAGTTATCGAAGGGTTGGCAAAGCCTGCCTCCAAGAAGAAGAACAAGAAGAAAACCAAGAAGAAAACGAAGAAGAAAACGGCGAAGAAACCGCTCGGAATCACCATAACCGAAGCGAGTGATGAAGAAAGAACCCATACAGATTCGGAGCCGATGGATGATCTCTCGGGAAACTTTGAAGAATTGGGAGAAAAACGGAAAGGCAAGGCTGCCGTTTCCAAAAAACTTAAGTCCAAGGGGGGGGGAATCTGTAGATGTGTTTCCTCCCGCTTCCGGAGTCATGATTTCTGAGGCCGCCCCTTCTCATTCGAGAGATTCTTTCAAAGGGCTTGACGATATTCCTATCCCAGATTATATATCGATTTCTCATAATCCTGGGTTGGAGGAATTTCAAGATGTCCTAAATATGAACGAGCCCTTTCCTTTAAGTGCGGTCAACACTTCCTGTCGGTTTGGGGGTTTACACATTTACACACACTTCCACAGCACTTCATGACTTTTGCATAGTAAACATTGCTTTATCGGATCCTAACCCGTAATCCTTTTTTATCGCAGGTGAAATGTCAGGCAGAGGCTCCACTTTGGATAGGCTCCAGAACGTGCGCCAATCTTCTCCATTTTATGATTCCCGCAGGAGAGAGACAGATAGGGATCATGGGCGAGGCTATTCAAGTCAAGAACGTTATGATAGAGATAGAGATTACTCGCGTGGCCGTTCTGGCCATGATTACTCTGACAGAGACCGGGGATACCAGTACCAACCCCGATCTCGCTCTCCTCCGCCTCCTTGGGCCCCAGTTGATCTTCCCGGGCCTTCTCAACAGCAACAGCCGCCTTCTCAATCTTCTCGGCCTGATACTCAGCAGCCAAGAATGGAACCGACAACAGCCGCTATATAGAACAAGCTCAGGCTGAGTTGTCAAGTGAGGGAGCCATCAAACTTGCGCAAATGAAAAGAGATTTTCCTGAAATTTGTATGGATGCTTATGTCTTCCCTCCTAATCTTAAAAGAATTCCTCCGGATGTTGAGAACATTGCTCATAATTATATCCGTGACTTCTATGCTCAGTATAAGGAGTGGTACAAAGCGGCAGCGAAAGCATCGAGGGTAGCTTTTGACCGGGCACGGATCATTGAGGAACGTGATGCTGACATTGTTAAACAGAAATGTATTATTCAGGTTCTTCAATCCGAAATGGAGACGCTCCGGAAGTCAGAGCTTGAAGCACTTCAGAAACATGAGGATGCCGTGGCCAAACTGGCTAGGATGCAACAGGAACATTGCACCACGGTAGAAGAGATGGGTCACCGCAACACCACCATTGCAGCTGAGCGAGACTTATCCATTAAGGAATTGAACGAGCTCAAGGCCAAATTTGCCGAAATGGTGAAGGAGAAGGACGATGCGAACACCACTGCCCAAGAGGCCTGCGACCAAGCTGTATCTCTTAGAGCCGAACTTGCGGCGGTGGCGGCTAAGACTAAGTCTGCGGAAGCAGAAATTCAAGAAAAGATTTTGGAGGAGCAGTCCAGAATGGACGCCGAGTTCGATGATCTCTTGGTCACGTATAACGCCAATGTGCTGGAGCACAGAAATTTAGCGTGGCTGGGAGATGACTCCATGATCCTATACAACGCCTGGACCCGGCTGGTGGATGAGAAGAGAGCAGCGCATCCAGATGAAATACTTGATGACTTTGAGCTGGAAATGCATTTGCTCACCGAGGATGAGAGGAAGGTCCTTCATGAGGCGGTGATTTCTATGGCGAAAGAAAAGCTTGGTGTTCAATCTTTAGAGACAGGCGAAGGTTCGGGGGTCGCACATCACGAGGCAAGGGTTGAAGCTGTAATTCCAACATTGCCCGAAACCACTGGTGCGGTAGATCCCCAGTCTGTTCCTGCATATAATCCTGACCAACCGCTATTATCTTCCGCCGATGATTCTGCCCACGTTCCGGTCCAGACTAAGGAAGGTATTTGAACGCTTCCCGCATTTTAGTTGTGAAGAACCTTAAGCAACACACCTGGCTAACAATCTTCGCTTTGTCGCATTTCAGTGACTGAAGTCGTTGTTTCTGCGCCTCTTGCACTATCAGTTCCATATCAAACACAAGGGGCTGTTTTTACTGAAGCCATCACGACTTCTACCTTGGTTGGCGAAGAGGGAGATGCAAACATGTTTTCTTTTAGTGCTCAAATGATTGAGGAGCTTCTTAATGAACCCATCAATCCCTCCGTCAACCCGTCCGATGCTATGAGTGGGGCTGCTCTGGCCGTTAGTTCATCTATGCCAGCTACTGTCGCATCTGATGCGGCCCAAGCATCCCGTGAGGACGAAGTTTTTGCTGAGATCGATGCCGAGATGGCAGCAGGGACTGCTGGTATGAATTTGTCAGGGCCTGCTCCGTTAATGGTGATCTCACCGGGCGGTACTGTAGTTATCGAAGCTGCTCCTGCCCCACTCCCTGTTACTGCTCCCATGCCTTCAACTCGTCCTCCAAGAAGAATTTCCGTCGTCTCAAGCTCTGAGGAAGACGTTGATATTATGTCGCTGCCGGAGGACAAGCCTGAAAAGAGTAAGCGGTCGAGGGGAAAATCAGGCAGCGGATCTGGTGGAGCTACCCCGAAGAAGAAAATAAGGAAGAAGAAAGATTGAACTCTTTCTTTAATTTTCCGTTGCATGGGGTAATATTTTGTTGACTTTTCTGTAGCCGTGTATAGATGTGGATTCGGCTCCCACTAGTAGAAATTTTTTGAACCACTTTGTAATCAGATTCTTTTTGTTGATAGCGGAAATGAAAATTTATTCCCTTTTTGTCTTCAACTTGTTATGTGTTATGGTTCTGCCCCCAACATTGGGGATAAGTGTGGAGTTGACGTATGTTTATGCTCCGCCTCGCGCTCTGGGAGTACGGAGTTAAGTAAATGTTTATACTTCGTCTCGCGCTCTGGGAGTACGGAGTTGAATGAATGTTTATATTCCGTCTCGCGCTCTGGGAGTACGGAGTTAAGGAATGTTTGTACCCAGCTCGCGCTCTCGGAGTACTCTGGGATTTTGTAAATGTTTATACTCCGTCTTGCACTCTGGGAGTACGGAGTTAAGTAAATAGTTTGTACCCAGCTCGCGCTCTCTGAGTACTCTGGGATTTTGGAAAATGTTTATACTCCGCCTCGCACTCTGGGAGTACGGAGTTAAGTAAATAGTTTATACTCCGCCTCGCGCTCTGGGAGTACGGAGTTAGGAAAATGTTTATACTCCGCCTCGCGCTCTGGGAGTACGGAGTTAAGTAAAATGTTTATACTCCGCCTCGCGCTCTGGGAGTACGGAGTTAGGAAAATGTTTATACTCCGCCTCGTGCTCTGGGAGTACGGAGTTAAGTAAAATGTTTATACTCCGCCTCGCGCTCTGGGAGTACGGAGTTAGGAAAATGTTTATACTCCGCCTCGCGCTCTGGGAGTACGGAGTTAGGAAAATGTTTATACTCCGCCTCGCGCTCTGGGAGTACGGAGTTAAGTAAAATGTTTATACTCCGCCTCGCGCTCTGGGAGTACGGAGTTAAGTGAATGGTTGTTGTGTATCAACCCGTTCCTGGCCTGATGTGATGGCTTGCCCCCGAGCTCGGGTTTCATTTAGTGAGTGGTTGATTGCTTCATAGCCACTCCCTACTTGAATAAATTCCACTATGTGATGGAATTTAGCTCTTCGTGCATCGTGATGTTGTGCATTGTATTTAATGAATCACAGCTCTGGCTCGAAGAGATGGCATTTTATTGCTAAAATAAGAAAATATGGCAAAGTCAGTTGCCTTATTACAAATTCTAATTTCGAAATGCGAAAGTAAATTGCTGAATGAAAAACATAATGAAATAGATAAAGCATGTCATATGTAGTAGCGACGGAGACTCTCGTTGTTCCAGGCCCTTGGTAAAACTAGACCGTCCACGGTTGATAGTTTGAATGTGCCATCTCCAAGTCTTTGTGTAATCACGTACGGTCCTTCCCAATTTGGTTTCATGTGTGAAGGAACCGGGTAGATCCTCTTGAGGACAAGATCACCGAGTTCAAAGGTTCGGGGTCGAACTTTGGTATTATATAACCGGGCGACCCGACTTCGGTATGCGGCCGCTCTCAAATCAGCTTCCTCCCGTTTCTCGTCTAACAAATCCAAAGATTCAGCGAGTAATATAGCATTTGTTTTTGGATCATAATAAGTTACGCGGTGAGAAAATACTTCTGTCTCGACTGGAATAACGGCCTCCGAGCCATAAGATAAGGAAAATGGGGTGTGTCCAGTTGCGGTCTTGTGAGTTGTTCGATAAGCCCATAATGCCATAGGAAGTTCATCAACCCATTTGTCTCCAGCCTTTTCCAATCGTTTCTTTAAGATGGATTTTATAACTTTGTTAACTGCTTCGACCTGACCGTTTGCTTGTGGATGCGCGACCGCTGAGAACTTTTTATGAATATGAAACCGTTGACAGAAATTCTTGAACTCCGAACTCTTGAATTGGGTCCCATTATCGGTGATGATGGTATGCGGGAGTCCAAATCGACAGATGATATTGCAGACCACAAAGTTTATTACTTTCTTCGTTGTAATCGTTGCGAGAGCTTCGACCTCGGCCCATTTTGTAAAGTAGTCAACATCGACGATGGCGTACTTCGCACCACCTTTTGCCAGAGGTAAAGCGCCAATGATATCGATACCCCACATAGCGAACGGCCAGGGACTGACCATTTGAGTTATCTCGGTAGGTGGGGCTCTTGGAATTCGAGCGTGTTTCTGGCACTTGTCGCACTTTCTGGCATAATTGGCTGCATCTTGGTTCACTGTCGGCCAGTAATATCCATATCGGAGTATTTTCTTAGCAAGCGCTTGTCCACCGGTGTGATCGCCACATTCTCCTTCGTGCACGTCATGTAACACTCGTTTGACTTCGTCGTGAGCGATACACCGGAGGAGTGGGATAGAATAACCTTTTCTATACATGATCCCGTCCTGAATGATGAACCGCGAGGCTTTTCGTAGAATTTGCCTTTTCTCATTTCGGTGCTCAGGCAATATCCCGTTCTCAATATAATTTCGATACGGAGTCATCCATGATTCTCTGCTGGGAGAGGTTTCCAATACATCATTCGTTTTTATTTGATCGATGCTTGGGAAGGACAAAGTTTCGACCGGGACAAGTCCCATTTGCTGTGCTTCACCTGTGCTGGCCAGCTTTGCCAAGGAGTCGGCCTTTTGATTATGATCTCGAGGTATATAGTAAATGGCGTAATAATCAAATTGATCCAGTATTTCTAGAACTCGAACCAAGTAAGCAACTAATCTCCGGTCTCTTGCTTGATACTCTCCCCGTACCTGACATACAACCAACTGTGAATCGCAATAAATTTCCACAGCGATAATTCTTAAATCTCTGGCAAGTTTTAATCCAGTCAATAGGGCTTCATATTCCGCTTCATTGTTGGTTGCAGGAACATCAAACTTCAAAGCATAACATATGGATCGGCCTTCGGGGGTTTCAAGTACAACATCGGCACCCGAACACCGATCGTTTGATGCACCATCTGTATAAAGTTTCCAGACATATTCAGGAGATTCGCTGGCTTCGGGTAAGTCCTCCGAAACAGTAAATTCAGCTATGAAATCAGCTAGGACTTGCCCTTGAATGGCTTTCCGCGGAGCATAAGTAATGTCAAATTGACTTAGTTCGATATTCCACTTGAGTAACCTACCAGACGTCTCAGGCCGCGTGAGGACCTGTCGTAACGGCTGATCGGTATACACAGTAAGCGGATGAGCTTGGAAATAAGGACGAAGTTTCCTCAAGGCAATGACCAGGCAATAAGCCAACTTCTCCAACCTGGGGTAATTTCTTTCAGCTTCGGTCAATCGTTTACTAACATAATAGACCGGTTTCTACACTCGATCTTCTTCTCGGACCAGAGCAGCGCTGATCGCATGCTCTGATACTGCCAGATAAAGGTATAATTTTTCGTGATCAATTGGTTTTGACAAGATCGGTGGTGTAGAGAGATGCTGAACCAGCGATCGGAATGCGCCTTCACATTCCATGGTCCATTCAAAGTTTTGTTTTCCCTTCCGGATTAGATCAAAGAAAGGAATGCATTTATTGGTGGATTTTGAAATGAACCTGCTTAGCGCTGCTACCTTCCCGTTGAGACTCTGGACTTGCTTTATGGTCCTTGGAGTTTTCAAATTCCTTATTGCCCAGATCTTTTCGGGATTTGCTTCTATCCCACGAGCGTTGACGATGAAACCGAGGAACTTTCCGGATGCAACGCCAAAGTGGCACTTCAATGGGTTAAGCTTCATTCCATATTTCCGTAGGATGCGGAACATTGAATCTAAATCTCTGACGTGATCTGTGGAAAATCGGGACTTTACTAACATGTCATCCACATAAACTTCCATGGTTTTCCCGATCTGGTCAGCGAACATTCGATTAACCAAGCGTTGGTAAGTTGCTCTGGCATTCTTTAAACCAAAAGGCATGACTCTGTAACAGTAGAGTCCCAGATCGGTCACGAAACTGGTATGTTCTTGATCGGGTAGATGCATAGGTATTTGATTATAACCGGAGTAAGCATCCATAAAGGATAACAATTCATGGCATGCGGTTGAGTCTACGAGTTGGTCAATTCGAGGAAGTGGAAAACTATCTTTTGGACAAGCTTTGTTTAAGTCGGAGTAGTCGACACAAGTTCTCCATTTCCCATTCGGTTTTCGAACCATTACCGGATTTGACAACCACTCCGGGTATAGAGCATCTCGGATGAAACCATTTGATTGCAACTTGTCAATCTCTTCTTTAAGGGCGGCAGATCTCTCTGGATCCATACCACGCCTCTTTTGCTTGACCGGAACATGTCGCGGATCAATATTCAAGGAGTGACTTGCAATATTCGGTGAGATTCCGCCCATGTCAGAGTGCGTCCATGCGAAGACATCGAGATTCGCTGGGAGAAATTCAACCAATTCCTGTTGTATCTGTTTTTCCAGTTAGACCCAACTTTTAGTACTTTTGAGTCGTCATCCTCACTGACCGGGACGTCCACAGTCAGTTCGGCTGGAGACGCTTGATTCTCTTTAACTTCCTCTTTATCTTCGTTATCTCTAGGGTCAAGATCTTTAAGGAATTGGTAGTGGCGCCCGGGCCGGGACCCAGGCGCTAGTTGTCAATTATCAGTAAAACAGACGCAGAGAGATTCCTCTACGCCCTTTCCTTTCTCCTTCTTCTGTGCTTCACGCAACTCAGCAACGTAACAGGCTCTTCCTGCTGCCTGATCTCCTTGAACGATTCCTATAACATGGTCAGTTGGGAATTTTAAAGTCAAACACCACGGGGCAATGGCTGCCCTGAATTCAGCAAGGGCTGGTCGGCCCAGGAATGCATTATACGGTGAAGCGATGTCGAGAACAACGAATTACAGCAGTCGGACTCTCCTGCGTTCTCCAACCCCCAGTTCCACCGGCAGTTCCACTATCCCAGCAGGTATTGTAGCACTCCCATTGAAGCCGTGAACTCGAGATTGGCAGGGTTTCAAGTCTTTAGCTTCCATCTTCATTAAATCATAAGCTCGTTTAAATAGAATGTTTACAGAACTCCCACTGTCAACCAGGATCCTCTTCATCCAAGCAAGACCAACCTGGGCAGATATGACTAGTGGGTCGATTGTTGGAGCTTCGATTTTGTCAGCATCTCGGCTTCTAAATATGATGTCATCAGACATTGTCTTTTGTTGTTTAGCCGGGGTTCCGTCCTCACAATTACTGCAGCATTCGAAGCTCGCATGCCTGATAGAGCTAGCATACGACTCCATTTCCCTCCAGCTTCTGTCCGCTGGATGAGGACCACCACTTATGGTATTGATAACTAGCCTCCCGCCTGTACGAGCGGGTTCCTCTTGTCTTTCTTGATCCTGTGTACGGTTTGGATTTGACGGGCCCGCACCACCAGACTGTGGTGCCCGCACGAATTGATCTAACTTCCTCTCCCTGATCAGCTTTTCTATGAGGTCCTGCAAATGTCGACAGTCATTTGTATTGTGGCCATAACTCTCGTGAAATCTACAAAACTTTCCTGTCTAAATCTGCCTCTCCGATGACCGCTTCGGAGCGGGTTTCTTATACTGTTCAGTGTTGCAAGTTTGTAGGTATACATTTTCCAACGATGTATTTAATGGTGTATAACTTTCGAACATCGGAGCCCTACGCCGTGGGCCTGGATTTGGATCTCTCTTATTATTTTGACCATTGCTACCTCTTGGCTGAGTTTGTTTGTTCTGTATGTTTAACTGAACTTTGCCGGAATTGTCATCGGACTGTTTAACTGCTACATTGCTTTGTATTCCCTCACTTCCGGGCTTCCCATCGTCCTGCTTCCTAGACTGTTTCGCGTCCTCTTGCCGTAAGAATTGAGCGGCTTTAGAGTAGAAACGGTCCAACGATGCAGGAGGTTTTCTGGCTAACCAGTTTCCAAATTCGGAATCGGGATCAATTCCCTTTGTCAATGCCATTAAAATTGAGTTGTCATTGGGATTACTAATCTCCACACATGCCGCATGGAATCTCTCCAAGTAACGCCTTAGTGTTTCCCCACGAGCTTAGGTAACACTGGACAGGGTGTTAACATCTTTGGGTCTAGCGACATGCATGCGGAATTGTTCAACAAATTTCTTAGCCAATTGGTCAAATGAAGAGATAGATCTTGGAGGTAATCTTGTAAACCACATTGTTGCAATTCCTCCCAGTGAGATGGGGAAACTTAGACATTTCACTGCATCGTCGGCCTTTGCGGCGCTCATTGACCATTCATATTTCAATATGTGCTGATTGGGATCAGAATTTCCTTCGTACATAGGGAGAGTTGGCATTCTGAATCGTCGAGGAGGTTCAGCGTACAGTATCTCGTCTGTGAAAGGAGTATGACTTCGAGAAATCCCCCAATCGTCGTTGGTAAGACCTTGGCTTTCGCGGATCATCTGACGTATCATAGTCGAAATGTCGGGCATTGCTACATTTTGGGCCTGCTGAGCTAAGGTGTGGTCGGGTTCCACAGCGCGAGTTCGGACCGGGCGCTGTCGACGGTCCAAATTTCGCCTCCTTGGCTCAGCGTCTTCTGGGACGTATGGTTCAGGAGTACGCCCATGTTGCTGATTATTTGGCTCTGAAAGATTTCAGGTATCAACCCTTGTTTCTATTATGGCAGCTGCGGCATGATTGTCCGCGGTATGCTGTGTAGTAGGGCCTCCTTGTGTTGAGGGCCCGGCCTGAAAGCTGGTCGACGGTCCTGCCCTCAACTGTCCAACAGTCAAGGCGGGTTGATATTCGGTCGTTTGTGCATGACTCGCGTCTAATTGAGGACGGATAGATCTGTGATAGTAGTCCGATGAGGCGGAACTTTCAGTAGATGATCGGGAGATATCATCCCGTCTGGACCTTCTGCGGCCTTGGCGGTTCAGTTGGTTTGTTAATTCAATATTAGCACGCAACTGTTCGGCCAATTGTTGCCGACTTTGAGTCAGCTCCTGAAGCAACATATGGAGCTCCTGTCTGGTGACTGGTCTAGACGGTTCTGAATGAGCGACGTTGTCTTGATTGGATGGCTGCTGTTGAGCAGGATTCTGTCCATCCCTTCCTTCTTGTCCAGCAGATGTAGAAGTGGTTCTTGTGCTAACCATTTTGAATGATGAATCCTTTTCCTAGACTTTATGCAAATCTGAATAGAATGGAAGGATTATGAATTAGTGATCTGGATCTTCCTCTTGGATTTATACAATCCAGTATCGATGGTAGATCCAAGGAGCAGGAGAAAAAAGTGGGTTTTTTCTCAGTGAAAGCACCAAAGTGTTTGTACCAAAAATGGGCACAACACTCTTCGGAAGTTTTTGAAGAGATAAAAGTGAAGAATGAAAATTAAAACTGTAGGTTATCTAACAAAAACTCCAAGTAACAGAAAGTAAATTGCAAAGACAAGCGATTTAGAGTGGTTCGGCATTTTGCCTACGTCCACTATGAAGTTTTATGATATTATTGCTCGATACTTGAAGATTACAATTCTTTATAATGTAGTACAACAGAAATTATATGCTAAGTCTCAATCTAAAGCAGCGGTGGTGTTCTGGAGTAAATCTGGCAGAATCTGGGCGCTCTTTAGTACTTAGAATTGTCCGACCCCTTTTCTGAATGACCAGGGGCTCTATTTATAGGTGTAGGAGGCTGATATTTCACCTAAAATCCGGGGAGACCACTTCTGGCACGTGAGGGGGCCCACATACCCGCTTTTAGGAAATCCGGGCCCACTTTGGGATCGATTCGACCCTTGCTTCGAATCGATCAAGATTTGCTCCGATTGAGATGAAACTTGGTGTGAACATTCTTCATCATGCGCTTAAGCTTCTGTGAAAATTTCATTGCATTTGGACTTGTAGAACTCGAGTTATGATCGATTCAAGTTGAAGATTTTCGTGCTCTTCGTCCTATGGATTCGTTCGAATCGATATCGTTCGAATCCATAGGGTCGAATCCATGCTCCTGCATGTGAAGGCGATGATGTGGCGCACGTGCTTCGGGTCAATTCCTCTTTTTTCTCCGAGTTTTACTGGGTCGAACCCTTGGTTTTAGCTGTGGTGGATTCGAGATGTTTGGATTCGAAGGTAGGAATGGATTCGAGGCAAGGTGCGTTCGAATCGGTCATGGTCTATACTTGTTGATCGATTCGAAGTCGTTCAAACCGTATGGATTCGAATGCCAGGCATAGGATGGTTCCAGTGTGCTTCGTTCGTATCGATTGTTGGAAAACAATGATCGATACGAAGTTACCTTTTAAGGATGGATTCGAGCCAGCGACACCGGATGGATTCGAAGTGATTTGCCTCTGTGATTTCGAAGGAATTCGTTTCGATGGAGTCGAAGACCTGCAGCTCTTATGGATACGAAGTAGATGGAGTTGAACATGATGGATTCGACGCAATGCTCTTCTGATCGATTCGAACCAACCTTTCCTCATGGATTCAAGCCTAGCCTATTTCATCCATTTCCTTTTGGCGATATCTTGAGCATACGAACTCGGATTGTCCTGAAACTTGGAACACGGGTTCCCTCGGCTTAGCTTGTCATGTCCTAGCAATTTTGGCCTGGTCCGGACTCGGACAAAATTCATCGATATCCCTAGCGACCCTGGCGCGTAATTAACTTCTGAGACAATCGGCCACCGATCTCTAGTCAAGTCCTTGGTGTCACGGCCTTGGCAAAAGGCGGGATAACAGTAAGGAAGCATTCTAGAAGCAGAAACACTTATTAATGAATGCTCCTATGTTGGTTGTTCCAGAGGGGAATCGAGACTCGGTGGTGTACATGGATGCATGTGGAACAGGGTTAGGAGCTATGTTAATGCTAAGAGGTAAAGTGATTGCCTATGCTTCTCGACAGATCAGACTACATGAGGTTAGGTATCCAACTTACGATTTGGAATTAACTGTGGTAATTTTTTCATTGAAGGTGTGGAGACATTACCTCTTAGGAGAGAGACTCAAGTTGTATACAGATCATAAGTCTCTGAGGTATTTATTCTCTTAGAAGGAGTTGAATATGAGGCAGTAGTGGTGGTTAGAGTTTTTAGCCGCTTACGACTTTAGTATTGAGTACACACCAGGAAAAGACAACAAAGTTGTAATGCACTTAGCCGAAAACATCAGAATGCAGTATTGGCAATGATAGCTAAGTGGAAAGATTTAGAAGTGTTGACTACATGCATAGTACAATGGAAATCTAAGAGTAGTTCTAGTACAGAAACTGCTATGTTGTCATGTTTAAAAGTTCGACTGGTGATCATCGAAAGGATTGCTTCTAAACAAGGAGAGGATCCATTATTAGCCGAACGGATCAAAAAGTTAAGGGATGGAATGGAGAGCGATGACTTGAAAGATTTCAGTCTTGACCAAAATGGGTGGTTGAGGAAAAAGGACGACTGTGTTCCAAATATGGGAAGCATTAGGAAGGAAGTTCTTGAAGAATGCCATCGTTCGAAGTTCACCATTCATCCGGGAGGAACTAAGATGTATCAAAATATGAAGTGAAGTTTCTTCTGGGAAGGTATGATGAGAGATGTGGGCTTATGGGTGAAACAGTGTTTGAACTGTCAACAAGTAAAAGCCGAACATCAAAAGCCGAGTGGTTACTTCAACCTTTAGATGTTCTAGTATGGAAATGGGATTCTATCTCAATTGATTTTATTGATGGGTTGCCTAGGTCAAATCGAGGAAATGAAAGCATATGGGTCATAATAGACAGGTTGAACAAGAGTGCCCATTTCATTCCATTTAAGTCAACCAGGACGACACCTGTTTTAGCTAAGTTGTTTATGAAGAATGTAGTTGGACTGCATGGAATTCCTAGTAGTATAGTAAGTGATAGAGATTCCTTATTCATAAGCGAGTTCTGGAAGGGTCTACAGGAGACTTTAGGTACCAAGCTCAAGATGAGTACCACTTACCATCCGCAGACGGATGGACAAACGGAAAGGGTTAACGAAGTCTTAGAAGATTTGTTAAGAGCCTATGTACTAGATTTTGGGGGACCATGGGAAAACCACCTACACTTAGTCGATTTTTCATATAACAACAGTTATCAGACTAGTATAGGAAAGGCACCATTTGAAGCTTTTTATGAAAGGCTAGGCAAATCTCCCATTTGTTGGATAGAGACCAGGGATAGGTTAGTTCTTGGTCCAGATTTGGTTAGGAAAGCTGCAGAAAAGATTGAGTTAATTCAAGCTAAAATGAAGGAAGCTCAGTCTAGGTAGAAGAGTTATGTTGATAAGGGATGGAAAGACTTAGAGTTCTCGGATGGAGATCATGTCTTCGTTAAGATATCATCGATGAAAGGTGTAATCAGGTTTGGAAAATCAGGAAAATTGGTGTCGAGGTTCGTTGGACCATTTCCTATTATAGAAACGATTAGGAAACTCGCATATAGACTTGAGTTACCGAAAATTTTGGCAGGAGTCCATAATATTTTTCATATTTCTCATCTAAGAAGTGTATTCGAGATCCAAAAACTACTATTGCACCGACTGTGTTAGAGGACTTAGCAGTGGAACCGGATATGACTATAGTTAGAAATCCAGTTCTTATAGTCACAAGTGATGAGAAGAGACTAAGGAATAAGATAGTCAGATTAGTCGAAGTCCAGTGGGCTGATGACGAGAGAGATTGTATTTGGGAAACTAAGAGCAGGATTCGAGATACTTATCCTGACTTGTTTCATGGTGTGTTTTACCTTTATGATTGATTTTGATGAGTAAATTATCGTAATTTCGAGGACGAAATTCTTTAAGGAGGGAAGTCTGTAATGACCCTAATTTTGACTAACATTATTTAGGACATTTAATTAGATAAATAAAATAAAATAATGTAAATGGTTAAGGGATTGAGATTTGTATAATTAGAGGGTAGTCATGCCTAATTAAACAGTGAACAAAAGAGAATTAAGATGAAATAGATAAGGGCAAAATAGGAATAGGTTATATTCTTATACCCTAAACCTTCATTCCATTTCTCACTTAAAAACGTTCACAAACAAAATTAAACCAGGCAAGGTCGGCCATCATTAGAAATAACAAGGAGAAGATAAGCAAGAATCAAAAGGAAGAAGCTTAATGAAATTCACTCAAGAGTAAATCTCAAACTCCTTAACAATAAGCCGAAGGTGAATAATAGATTACATCTCATTTTTATTATTTTTGGTTTCTAAATCAGATCCGAGTATGTTTTGCAAAGTATTGTGCGATGTTTTGAATGTTAAATAGATAGATATATATATATATATATATGTACTTGTTAATGAATTTAGTTGGTTCATATAGATTTTATGATAAGTTATGATTTGAAAAACCTACCAAATGACATCCAAATGCCTTGCGATTTTGATATAGGGTCAGAAATAATATTTTATAGATGAGTTTCAAGTTTCATAATTTTCTGAATTAATTTGGATTTATTATGAAATTTCTAAAGAGGAAAATGGTTAAATTGGGTTTAAAATTAATTACGGATATTATATGTTAGCTATGGGTCAAAAATTTAAATATGTTAGAAAACATATCAAAAGTGATTTATGGAAATTTTGTAGAATTTTCCTAAGTATTTTATTAAAGATATAAAATTATCTAAGGTATGGGACTTAAATACTATATGTATTTATAAAAGGAGAAGGGGCTATTTGCAAATGTTTTAATTTGTTAATTTCTGGAATTTGGCAGCACTTTTAGAAAATATTTTGAAAAATAATTGGCAACTAATCATATATTGACAAACAAAGCAAGTTAGTTTGAAAGAAATTGCTTTAAAAAGTTAAAATTTAGTTTTATAACGTTTTGCTGCTTAGCCACTTATAGTAGCCACCTTTCGATCTCATATTGTCGCCTCCATCTAAGTCGAAACCAACACACATGGTATCGGCCTTGGTACGTAGTGGATTGGAGTTAGGTGAAAGGTATGGAGTCAAAACAGGCTTTCAAAGGGGTTGAAGTAGATTTGGTAAACTTAGAACCATTTTGGTTATAAATGAGGCTTGCGAAGGAATCGGCTTTCGACTTGATCGAATGTTTTAAAAAAAAGAGCTTTCGAAAGAGGTTGCCGCCTTTGTTTTAAAAAGATGCTTTCGAAGGGGTCAAAATTGTTAGTTCCTGAGATGATGGTTTTGATGACAACAACCTTAGGACTTGTTATAAAATATAAATACTAATACCTTTGTCTAGATATATACGTATATACAGGATATATATATGCAGGTACTGAGAATGAAGACTGTACAGTATAGAGATTTAAGACTGACGAATTCAAGATTGAAGAAATTAAGACTGAAGACTCATGAGTATCAAGAGTTCAAGAGTTTAAGATATCAAGATAAGTAATAGAGTCTAGATTTATGTTAAAACTTCATAATAGCACTAAAATATTTATTCGGATTTTAATTGTGGAATGGATTCCACCTTCTCGTTTTAATAGTGAGATGGAACCCACGACCTCTTTAGTGGGATGGAACCCACGACTTTCTCTAGTGGAATGGAATCCACGAAAATTTTAAAATGATTTATTTTTAAGATTTAAAACTATCTTTTTAAAAGTTATATCTCTAGGTTTAAATATTTTACCTTAACTATTTTTTAATTTCAAAATCATTTCTTGTTTTTAAACTATCTCCTGGATTTTATATTTTAGCTTTAAATCTCAAAAATATATTTATACTTAGTTTTTAATATTTTATAGATTATATATATATATTTAGATTATATTCTAAAACTCTTTTATAAGTTTAAACTATATTCAAAATGGTTTACAAAGTTTAGAAATTGTTTTGACAAGTTTTAGAATAGAAATCATTTTAAAGAAAAATCAATTTTCAAAAAATACATATGCATGTCGACATCTCCCATCCCCCCATGTCGACATGGTGACCGTAGAATTCAAATTTTAAATTTTCAAATGAAGTGTCTATTCGTCATAACCTTTCGTGAATGGACATGACCATTGTTCTCCTATAAATACCAGTTTTTTTCAACGAATTTCAAGTTAGTTTTTCTTCATTTCTTCACTCCTTCTTCTCCACTCAAATATTCTCTTATATTTCAAATGATTTAACAAAACTCCACCGAAATTCTAAGTGAATCAAACTCGATTATCTCTAGTTTGATTCTCTGCCACTCTCTCTCAAAGATCTCATTGCTATTCAAAGTTATAGGATCATTTGTAATCAAAGAAGTGTATCGAGTCTCTCTCTATCAAAGTGTGATTGGAAACGGTGTGATTGTAGCCCGTAAATCAATTGGGCATGATTGTAGCCCGTAAATCAATCAGGTGATCTTGTAGCCTGGTTAAATCAAGAGAGTTTGTCCTGGACTCGGAGACAGGAGGGTGTATCTCGTGGCCTTGAAATTGAGGTTGTAATATCGACATTATATTTGAAAAGAAATCTGCACAAGAAATTGTGTGGGACTGGATGTAGGGTAACTACGAACCTGTATAAAATTCGGTATGTTCTTTCCTTTACTACTTTTATTTACTATTTGCATTTGTGTCTGATTCTGTGATTGTTTCTATGTTTGTGAATTGCATCTGTTTGGATTTAATTTGAAAAGATTTCAAAAAGATTAATAAAATTAATTAAACACTATTCACCCCCCTCTAGTGTTAATTCTTCCTTAAGATCCATAATCCGCATTTCCTACATTTGGTATCAGAGCATTGGTTTTCAAAGTTATCATAATCTGAATTTTGAAAAAGTTTAAAATGGCAAATTTTGGAGATTCTGTTAACATTAGTTAAAAACTGTCAAAATCATCGTTGTCTCATAAGTCTGCATATTGTTATTATAGAAAATCAAGTTATCTACTGAATTGGTGTGTTGTGTAGGAATAGATGTGTTATATGGCTTTTGAAGAATCTACACTCAGTGGACAAATGGTGTAAATCAAGAAGAACAAATGGATACTTGACAGTGGATGTCCGAGACATATAACCGGTAATCCGGAGATACTGAATAACATAATTTGTGAAGATGGAAGACTGGTCAACTTTGGAGACAATTCAAAAGGATATGTGATTGGCATCAGCAATGTTTATATTATCTTTGAAGGAATTAGGAAGAAAAATATTTATATTCTCAGTATGAAAATCTCAAATGATAACCTATGTCTTTTGGCTAATACAAGTGACCCTTGGATTTGGCATAAAAGATTTAGGCATTTGAATTTCAAACTCTTATCTAGACTTTCAAAACTTGATCTAGTAAGAGGTCTCTCTAAAATGGATTTTAAAGTGGATAGTATATGTGATGCTTGTCAATTAGGAAAACTTAGAAAGAGTTCATTTAAATTGAAAGATATGATTTCAACTTCAAAACCTCTTGAGTTACTTCATTTAGATCTGTTTGACACATCTCAAATTCAGTCAATAAATCACAGTAAATATGTTTTAGTAATTGTAGATGATTATTCTAGATTTACATGGACATTTTTTCTGAAACTTAAAAGTTATGCTTTTGATTTATTTAATACTTTTGCAAAAAGAATTCATAATCAACTTTCTTTAAAAATCAAAATTATTCGTAGTGGTCACGGTGGAGAATTTGAAAAATGAAAATTTTGAGAATTTCTGTAATAAAAAAGGACTAACTCATAATTTTTCTTTTCCAAGAACTCCATAACAAAATGGAGTGGTAGAGCGTAAAAATAGGACGATTCAAGAGTGTGCAAGAACTATGCTTTCAGATAGTAAATTACCAAGAAATTTTTGGGCTGAAGAAGTCGCTACAGCTTGTTACATTTTGAATAGGATTAATTAGACTACTAACCGATAAAACACCATATGAACTTCTTTTCAATAAGAAACCAAAGGTATCTTATTTTAAAGTGTTTGGAAGTAAATGCTTTATTCTAAATACAAAAAGCAATTTAGATAAATTTGATCCTAAATCCGACAAAGGAATCTTTATCGGATATTCTAATAGAAGTAAAGCATATAGAATTTTTAATTTTAAAACTAACACCATTGAAGAAACAATGCATGTATCTTTTGATGAAAATTTTAAAGATTTTGTTCAAATAAATGATGAAGATGATTTTATTACTCTAAATAATGAATCAAATGAAACAAATTATGAAACTATTCATCCTAATAAAAATATCAAGCTTTTAAAAGATCATCCTGTAGAAAATATACTAGGAAATATAGAATTTGTTGTTAGAACTAGAAATCAACTAAACAAGATGAGTAATGTAGCTTTTATATCAACTATTGAACCCAAAAATCCAAAGGAAGCATCATCTGATGATTCATGGATTCTTGCTATGCAAGAAGAACTAAATCAATTCACCAGAAATAATGTATGGGAACTTGCTCCTAGACCCGAGGACAAAACTATAATAGGAACTAAATGGGTTTATAGAAATAAAATGAATGAACAAGGTGAGGTCATTAGAAATAAAGCTTGGTTAGTTGCGCAAGGTTATTGTCAAGAAGAAGGAATAAACTATGATGAAACCTTTGCACCCGTAGCAAGATTAGAAGCCATTAGAGTTCTACTTGCTTTCGCAAACCATAACAATGTCAAATTACTTCAAATGGATGTCAAAAGTGCATTTTTAAATGGTTTTGTTAAAGAAGATGTTTATATTGAACAACCCCCACTTTTTGAAGATGAAAAGTTTCCAAATCATGTTTACAAATTAAAGAAAGCTTTATATGGTCTGAAACAAGCTCCTAGAGCCTGGTATGATAAACTAAGATCTTACCTATTACAATCAAAATTTGAAATTGGTAAAGTAGATAATACTCTTTTATTAAAAGAAACAAAAATGATATCCAATTAGTGCAGATTTATGTGGATGATATAATTTTTGGATCAACAAATAATGAAATGAACAAAGAGTTTTCTGAAATAATGACAAAAGAGTTTGAGATGAGTCATATGGCTGAACTTACTTTCTTTTTAGGATTGCAAATAAAACAATTAAATAGTGGTATTTTCATTAGTCAAGAAAGTTTGCTAGGGATCTAGTTAGTAAGTTTGGTATGACCACTGCAAGTGGAAAACCCACTCCTATGGCAACCAATGAAGCCTTAAATAAAGAAGACATGTCAAAAGATGTTGATCAAAAACTATACAGGGGAATGATTGGATCGCTACTCTATATAACTGCGAGTAGGCCTAATATCATGCATAGTGTCTGTCTTTGTGCAAGGTACCAATCTCAACCCAAAGAGACCCATTTAAAAGCTACTGAACGTATCCTAAAATATGTTAAACACACTTTAGACTATGACCTATTTTACCCTAAAAATGATTCATTTGATTTGATCTCATTTTGTGATGCTTACTATGTTGGTTGTAAATCAGACCGAAAAAGTACAAGTGAAACTAGTCACTTTTTAGGACATTCTCTGGTTTCCTGGTTCAGTAAAAAGAAGAATATTGTCTCACTATCAACAGCTAAAGCCGAATATATCTCTACTGCTTTGGCTTGTTCTCAAGTTATCTATATGCAACAGACCCTAAAGGATTTTGGATTAAATATTTCAAAATCACCAATTTAATGTGACAATACAAGTGCAATAAATTTATCCAAAAATTCTACTCATCATGCCAGAACCAAACATATTGATATCGGACATCATTTTCTTAGAGATAATATAAGTAAAGAGATTATTTCTCTTGAATTTTTCAACACTAAGAATCTAATAGCTGATATTCTGACCAAACCCTTGAATCAGTCAACCTTTATTAAATTAAGAAGAGAACTAGGTATTTGTTCTATAACTGAGATATATAATATAGATATAGTAACATATATATTTAAATAAATAAAGAAAACAAAATTGTCAAAATTTTCAAAGGGATGTCGACATGCCCCTACCCCCATGTCGACATATAACTGTAAAATTTGAATTTTGATTTTCCCTCTAAAATCAGTTTGGTGGTTATATAAACCACAATATTTCGAATTCTTCGGTCTTCTCTCTTCATTTTCTCGTAATAAACTTCTAAAAATATAAAATAATGGCCTCCTCTTCTAAATCAACCCAAAATGCAACCTTTTCCTTCCCTTCTCCTAATTCTGGTCCATTTTAACGAACTACATTAGCCCAAGTGATGAAGATCGAGGAAACTTTAAAGGATTCCCTACAAATGCTGACTGAATTACAAGTCATGCAAATAAAGATGGCAAAGGAACAGGAGAAACAAGGCAAGATCCTTAGAAATTTGCAAAAATTTCTAATAGATAATCACACAGATCCTATCGTGATTGAAGATGATTACTCTAACATACGTATTCATAATCCATTAGAGGATGAAAAAGAAGAAGAAGAGGATGAAGCACAAATGGACGAGGACGATAAAGTTATTTGCGTTGGACAAGTCTGTTTTGACAAAGATGGTAATTTGGTCGAACAACGTGGAAACTTTTGTCTCCATTACCCTGATTGTTCGATTCACAAGTCACCAATTATCAAGGACTCTCGTTAGATTGTTTTTATGATAATGTTTATATATATATATTGTGTATTTGTATATATTCGTTTATATGTTTGTGTAATATAACAACATATATAATAAAATTAGATTTATGTTTTCGCTTATTATACTCGTTATTAGCTCATAGTATAAGTTTAAGGGGGAGTTATGTAGTTTAGGCTTAGTTTTTGTTGATGGCAAAGGGGAGAATTATAAAATATGATAGTTAGGCTATTAGATAGGCTTAGATTAAGGGGGAGTTGTTGCAATAAGGGGGAGTCGGAGTAGAATCAGAAGTTTGGTGGAGTAGATTTTATAAACAAAGGTTGTCATCATCAAAAAGGGGGAGATTGTTAGTTCCTGAGATGATGGTTTTGATAACAACAACCTTAGGACTTGTTATAAAATATAAATACCAATATCTTTGTCTAGATATATACATATATGCAGGATATATATATGTAGGTACTGAGAATGAAGTCTGTACAGTATAGAGATTCAAGACTAATGAATTCAAGATTGAAGAAATCAAGACTGAAGACTCATGAGTATCAAGAGTTTAAGATATCAAGAAAAGTAATAGATTCTAGATTTATGTTAAAACTTTATAATTGCACTAAAATCTTTATTCGGATTTTAATTGTGGAATGGAATCCACCTTCTCGCTTTAATAGTGGGATGGAACCCATGACCTCTTTAGTGGGATGAAACCCACGACTTTCTCTAATGGAATGGAATCCACAAAATTTTCAAAATGATTTATTTTTAAGATTTTTTAAAACTATCTTTTTAAAAGTTATCTCTCTAGGTTTAAATATTTTAGCCTTAACTATTTTTTAATTTCAAAATCATTTCTTGATTTTAAACTATCTCCTAGATTTTATATTTT